>OX403609.1:5091988-7831321 GCA_948107665.1 Lomographa bimaculata
GAAAGCGTACTGCATCTAGTTTGAGGAACTGGGACGGAACTAAAAATAATGTCCCTCAATGCAATTAACATTTTAACAAGCTTTTATTTATCTTGCAATGTATGTTTGTTCGGGTGAAATCTTGCAACTCAATTTTGAAGCAGATATCTTTAACCGATTGAGCTGACATTTTGTATTTACGTTTAGTTTGTATGACTATGCATGGTAAGCTGTGTGACGTCATTCTAAATCCAACATAGTGGAAATTATTTTAGTGCACTTCTACAATATCGGTATCAAATGAAAGGGCTTGCACGACGAAAAGTGACGTCACTCTAAATCTAATATAGCGGACTTATAAAAGCTGTTTTTAACAAGTAGCTTATTTCATTTCATTTCATTTTATTATTTATTTATTTCCTTATAGATAAGATTTAGCAAGATATTAAAAATACACCTTAAAACCTTGGATCGATTTGGCTAGGCGCATGGTCCTTTTACATATTACGTGCACATTATTAACAAGTTTATAATTATATTGTCATAAGAAGATAACATTTCCTTCGGTAGGTACAAACTATAAACATCTGCGGCAACTATACCTAAAAAAACAATAATAAAGTTGGCATTTCAAATATTTATCGACAGTGCTTTCTGTGCAGAGTATACAAAAAAAAATAGCTTCTTAAAGTAGCTTTCACACACGCAGCCGAGTTATTAAGTTTAGTGTGGGGCTGCGAGTGTGAGTGTGTAAGCATTTAAGTCGCTAATCAATACCAGCGTCACGCAAATCCCTATAAAAAAAGTTTTTTTTACGCATGCTACATCTTCGGCTACATCATCGCTATTCATCAAATGAAGTTGTGGCCAAATGCTTGCCTATCGAGCAGAATTAAAAAAAATATCGATTTAGGTACATCTTTAGTTGCTTATTATAGAGACCTTTTGAAATTTAGATTAGTTTGATAATATACTTTTATAATATGGTAAAAAATAAATGATTTACAAGATACATAAAGCTACTTACAAAGTAAACAATTTAAGTAACTGTGTAAAGAGAGCTTTTGAAACGTAAGGCTAAAAACATATAAAAAATAACTAATTATTTACAGTGTCAGGGCTAATTACAAATGAAGTAAACATCAATATGGCTGGTTCATAGAATGACTTTATTCCATACGCCAATACAAAACATTCGAACATCCGGTACATCTTTCCCCTTTTTTTTAAATCTTTATTTAAAGAGCTTAATCAACAAGATTATATCGCTCTATAAGCAAACACAAGATATAAATAATATCCTATAAATTACATGTAACACATAAAAAAAAACGACTAAATAATATTATTTAAGAGTTGACAATGAGCCCCATGATCAATTGACACTCATTGTAAACTCCTAAGGTGACGTCACATTTTTCCCCTTAATAGAAAAAAAATAACAAACATAATCATTAATAGACGTTAACTCCGGTACATCATTCCCCTTAAAAAATAAATAGTAAACAAAAAAAACTACATATTTTAGCTTCGAGATAAAGTGATATGAGTACTAAAATCGTTTGATTACTTTGGTCGGTTCAAAGTACTCTACAATGTCCATTAAAACGTTTCTCAATAATATAATTATAAAAATATGAAATGAAATTAACATCGGAATTGTATTGAGAATTGCGGGTATTTTATGAACCGTTAAAACCAACTTAATAATTGTATTTCACAGAACGAAAAGTCATTCAATTAACGAAGCCGAGATCAAAATTAAGCCTTCTTCATTTAAAATGCATTTATCCGGTCACTTGTCATGCGCGGGCGCATTGTTGCTGTCTCTTTCTAAAACTTGTTTAAAATCGCCTCCCTTTTTCTCTGTGACAAGACTAAGGCAAAGGTTATGGATGCGACAAAAGTCGTGCGACGTTTAAAAATAACGTTTTACGACCTAAAATTATTATTATTGGGCCAGCATGACGCTTACCATCAGGCGAAAGAATTGCTCGTCTCATCTCACAATAAAATAAAAAAATATAGGTATATACAATACAATACAATAACTCTTTATTGACACCAAAAGATAAATACAGCTTAAGAAAAATTTATACAGGTACAATGGACTGTTTTATCGCTAAGAGCGATTTCTTCCAGACAACTTTTGGATGGAAATATAAACGAAAAGATAATGTAGGGATGGTGATGCGGTAAAAATAATGAAATAAATAAAAAATAACAGAAATACTAACATTGTTTAAACTACATGTATAAAATACATATCAATAATAATAGCAGAATATATAATCAAGTAAACTTACATAAAATGAAAAAATAATTGCATATAAATACCTATAATAATTCATATTATATAACATATTTCATGTATATAATATATATATAATCCATCCAAATAAGATGCATCTGTCATCCTTACCACAAATCTATTAAACAATTTTACAATACTGCAAACTGTGTATATACTAAACGCTTTGGTACCTATTTCAATAACCCTATGTAAAGAATCTTCAATAAAAAACTGCACAAAAGAAAATATAACCAACTTAAACAAACCAAAGAAAGTTAAGTGATAAAATTTTGTGTGAATTACTACATAAAAGCAGCAGGCAAAAGTACCAAAAAGTCGCACGACAATTTGTTGCAACAAGCTCCGTACCTTAAGGCAAAGGCCAAAACATTTGACAAAAAGTAAAAAAACAAAGTTGAACACAGATTGAACGTGTCAACTTCGCTCGTGACATTTTGTAAATTGGAATTTGTAGCGATTTATTGGAGAGTAAAAAACATAATCAATCTTCTGGCAGATTGATTAATCTCTTAACGAGTTCAATGACATTGCAAATATGTTTCACTTTTGACTCCCTTTTTTATCCTACAGTATTTTGATCTCCTTAGATACTTTTTTTTCTATTTGTAGAGTATTTTGTGTCGATTAATGCTTCTTTGCCACAAAGTGGTAGGGAGTTTTGCGGCGAAAGTAAAAAAATGGCGATGTTGATTTTGTATAATTTTCCGTGATTCTTCGAGTGTTATTGTGTAATAATGGTGTATTATTAACCGTTAATACTTAGTTAACGTGCATGAGTGTAGGCAAATCACACAAAGTTGGAAAACCTGGTTTTCGCCTTCGCACCAAAACTCCAATAGAAGTTCTAGTAAAGTTTCTACGACTTTGAAATATATTGTTACTTGACACTAGATGCACAAGATTGCGAAACAAAATTAAAAGAAAAAAAGTGGTTGTAGATAAGTGGTCATCTGACACGCTACGACTGATTTACATTTTGTTGGTTAGTTTAAGATCGACAGAGGTTAACACCTCCCGGGCACCTACCTACAAAAATTATAAATACAATAAAAATGCGTATTCCTCAAGTTTCTGAGAGTAACCTGAACTCTTTTTCTTTCGACAGGTCTTACGCTCAGTTTAACCGAAACTGGACCTGAATTTACGATTATCGAAATAATGACATACAAATATCGATTTTCATTGCCGCGTGTATAGCCACTCCTCTTGTTTTGATCCAATTTTACGATTTCATCCCGACGACGGGATAAAAATTTTATTGCATCCAACATTTGCATTTGGAAACGGTTTCCAAGAATAACAAATGTGTTCATTTTATTGTCATCATTATTTTTTACAGTAATATTGCTTGAGTAAAAAGATTTGGCTGCAATATCCAGTTGATGGTGATTGACAGCTGTACCATTAGCGAGTTGATTAAAATGTTTCATGAAATTCCGAGAAGCAAAAACTCCGCGGCAGCAAAATGTGGTGATTAACATTTTCGACGGAAAAAATAAACTTAATGAAGGTATCGGTGTGAACAACTTTATTAATAAGGCAAACACAAGTCGATCAACATGTCACCCTTGGAGATCCCTATAAAGTAAAATGTAAAATTAACTTTGCGCAATGCTGTGCTCAATTCACTTTTAACATCCTCTCGTCCTGAATCGATACCACCAAGTACACAATGTATTGGTAGAACCGTTTTTTTTTCCATTTAAGCATTATAAATTGTACTTGTAGCATTGTGTTCTTTAAAAGTTTTAATATAGTCTTGCTTTACATCATCATCGTGAGTCTTATCTGATGCATTTATAACATCCGAGGCTCATTCTCCTGCTTCTGTGATCAGATTATAGTTTACCTTTTTAACATAATGCACGTAGTTTCTTTTACCATTGTTGCGGTCGGGATTGAGCATCGTAATAGTATCACTTATATCTGAATCTACAACTATGTTACCGCAACTGTAAAGTTTCATGTCCTGTGTGTCTCAGATGTCATTCAGATTTCTGATATTTTCAGTTTTATACAGTTGTGTTAGAGATTGGTTTTGCGTAACAAATTTTCGGATGAATGAGCGGTTATTTGTTTTAAAAAGGCTTTATCGCGGCACGTACGCTTGATTTGAATAAAAATACGATTTATATGTGTCGGAGAGTTGGGTAAAACGGTGTAGGGTTACGGAGCCGGTCCGGTCCTCAGCTCCCAATTTGCTGGTGCATTTCTGAGTAAGTTATTAAGTTTCGGCTTGTCACTAGTGTTGCGAAATTTTGCAGTCGGCATATGACGGCCGTCTTAACAGTTGGGCATTATTAACACTCGGGTGTAACTAGCTGTTTGGAGTATAAACTTAATTGATGTTCTTTTTATTAAATAATGGTTATGAAATTTGACCACTATCACACTCATTAATCAGTGAATATTCATAATCATGATTTAGATTATTGTCAGAACATGTTTTAGGTACTATAATACTATTAAAACAATTTTAACCCAAGAAAAGCTTAAAAAGCCGACCTCACCGTTTTATCTTCGGAACCCTAGATTAGATTGAATTAATTAAATTCGCATTATTTTAACTCAAAAACTACTCATCGGTTCTCGATCTTTAGAATTTAAATGGGACATGGGAAGAACCAGCTTTAAAACAAAAAAAGAATCATCAAAATACGTTCACCTAGAAAAAAGTTTTGAGGAAATAAATTAAAAAAAATAACAGTCGAATAGAGAACCTCCTCCTTTTTCCGAAGTCGGTTAAAAATAGTATTGCTTTTTGTGACTCATTTTTAAATCCTGTTATCTATTTTTTATTCATTCGACATTGATTCAACTTTATTACTTCCTGTGATTTTATCTATTTTAACCTAGACGTTGTTTTTGCATATCAACTGCCAGTTACTTATTGATATCGGTTTTATTAGATTAGGTTTAAATTCCATTTTTATATTTGCATATTTATTTAAACAAAACCTTTCTTTGGATAGCTATTAATGCTGATAAGTATCATTCTTTATACTATTCTGCAAATTTAGCGACAGAAAAGAATACAAACTTTACATCAATTTATTTGTTAATTAATGAAGTTATATGTATTCATTTAAATGTGTTATTGCACATGTCTTTGTCCCCCGAACGTTTTGATCTGGGACTTTTTAAGTCAAGAGTGAATATGTATCTTCTAGGCAATCATGCAACATCAGGCCTCATCGTCAGTTTCCATCAGATGAGATAGTGGAGAAATGTTTACCTATAAACTGAAAAAAATCATTGTCTTGATTTTTTTAAACTCGACACTAATTGTAATTGCGATGGTAAATAAATCTTTTATAAGCTTTAATAACAAATATAGCATTACAAAAATAATGCTGCATCATCACTTACCATCAAGTAAGATAGTGGTCAAACGCTAGCCTATCAAAGGTATAATAACAGCGTATGAGAATAAAAGTATTTACATTTTAGATTCTGTAACTAAATCCTAAAGTCTTGCATGAAATAAAAATCTAGAGATGCTTAATCTGTTATCTGTATTTTGAATGCCAATCTGCTAATTAACAAGGTTTGATCGCTAAATGTGAAATAGGTGATGGTATCGAGACGAAGGTCAGCCATGGTCAAGTGGGTCTGTGTTCCATAAAACTGGGTCTGGGTAACCCGACGCTTTGACGTTCCAGTTAGCCAGTTAGGATGGCAGTGTGTAAGATGGAACAATCATAATAATTATTGTTAATTTATTAAGAAAAATATCACTAATTATTATGACATCATACGCAAAATCACAACCAGAACTAGTAACACAAGTTTGCCATGGGGAGAAATCCTGAGTTCCCGCCGGAAATCCTTATACCCCAGCTTAGAAGGCGAACGCGTACCCAACTTCGCCAATGTGCAGTTTAATATAGATCAACAGTCAATATAAAAAGCACTAAAATGCATGGAACTTTAAAAAAAACTATAGGCATGCGGTCTCACAAAGAATGAAGTCATTAAGTAGAGTTATTCGATTGTTGAATAAAATTAATGACGCGAATCGATTCTTGAATTAATGCAAGGTAGAGAAACTAAATTGTTGCAGCTGACGTGTTTTTACTGAGTGTGTGTCATATTTTAATTTATATTTATGTTCTACCAAACAAAATATAATCGAAATAGGATGAATTGATTATCGCATATTTGGTTTAAATTTTGGTAGTGGTTTTATAACAGTTGGTCGGTAAAATTGTGATTGGCTTTTGATTTCTCATAAATATAAATTGAATTAAATAAATATACATTTAATTTGTTGCGGCTGAATTAGCAGAGAATCTCAAAAGGCGCAAAGGTAGTAATCTTGATAGTTGTAATTTAGTTGTGCCTTTTGGGGTTGAGACGTTGGGACCGTGAGATCGGAAGCACATACAATCTTCAAAGAATTACCTGTTGGTCGAAGCAACTCGTGACCAAAATGCTGGCAAATATTTTAGACAGAGATTAAGCATTGCTATTCAACGTGGCAATGCTGACAGTATTTTGGATATTTTGCCAACTGGCAGCGGTCTATTAGATTAAGTTTTGTTATTTTACTTATTTTTATTAGTTTTAATTAAATTTTTAGTTTTTATTTATTATTACTGATAAACCTTAAATTATTTTTATTATATTATATTAAAGTTTCATAAAATCCTTTCAGTAATTTACTTTTTAAATATATATGTAAAATATAAACGCTTGTTTACTCTTCCTCTATCAAGTGAGCTATTGATCAAAAACTAATGTAACATAAAAAAAATGTTTCTATAAACATTTTTTTACTCTTTTTATGCCACCCAAGATCTGCTGCAAATGACAAAATTATCCTTTACTTATGGAGACGTGTTGAGCACAATTAATAATTTAATGTAAAAATGTAATTGGTGCCAAAAAAATATATCAAATAGCCATCTTGCATAAACCTCTCCCAAAATATAACCATGAATAAAATACAGTTTAATTGAGCGTTATATAGAGATGCAACAGACTGCAACCCGATCCGGCTGCCGCTGAAAAATGACACCATTCGCCAACGATTTTTACACGTTACCGTTTTCGGTGTAGTAGGAAAGGGTTAAGATGTTACAGTTGGAGTTGGGTTACTCGCGTGTTGGACAGTGGTAAGGAAAATAAGTTAAAAAGGAGCTTTTTTTGGGATTTTGGCTGTATATTGGTGCCAATTTGTGTTAAACGACCATGCTTGTATTCATAGAAAATAAACGGAAAAAAAAATCGGATAAGTAGACTACCGGAAACTTTTCCGGTAGTCTACTTATCCCAGTCTACATATCTTTTTTACGTTCTTTCTACAAAATAGTTATTACGAAATTAAAAGACTTTTCTTTTATTTAACTTAAGTGTAGCTCGTACAACTTCACTAAATACCAAAAAATAGATAACTAGCGAAATATAAAGTAGTAATATGGTTCAATTTTGTAAATACCAAAATTCCACTTTTTTGAGACTACCTTAATAACTACATTAATCTGCTAATACGTACCTCTTTTTCTAGTTGGATTTAAAAAACCGTTATTACTAAGTACCACACTTCAATTTTGTGATTGCCACTAAATAATTTTAGTTGTCACAAATATCTTACCGGCTTAGATGCGCGTCCGCTTTCTAAGCAGGGGTATTCAAGGGTTTTCTCCCCAAGGGACATTTGTGTTTCAGGTTCTGGGTGTGATTGTGTATGTGATTTGATGTTTCCGGCACCCACGATACAAGTAATTGAACTAAGTGTGGGCCTGTGAATGTGAATGCGATTTAACAAAATAGGACAAGAGTGTTAAATAGCAACGAGATATTTTTCTCAGTGTTCGTCTTTTCACTCATGACTGTCGACTCTCGGATTTTACCTATCGCGATACACCGACTCGGGCAGTGTTCCACTGCTATATACTCAAATATTAGTATCGCATAGACTCATTTTAATAACAAAAGTTTATATGTACTAAGTGGAAAGGTCGTAAGGAACATACTCGTAACTATTAGTTATGAACGGAACTATGTCCAATCGGTAATGTGCACTACAGGCCAGACAAAAGTATGCATCGCTGTTGTGGTATAAGGTGAGAGCAAAAGAGTAAACACATTTTAAATAGAAAGTATTATTATTAATTACTTTATAGTTTGGATTTGTAACTAGCTGTTTTAACGGTTTTAGCCATACTGTCGTCACAATAAAAAAGACGTAACTGCATTTTTGACAAAATTAAGTTATATATATTATCTGAAAAATAGACGCATCTAAGTACTATTATTTTTTATTTAAAAATATTTAAACGCAACCTACCAAATCTTATTTTTAATTTAGACGCATCTGCTACAAGTCATAACATAAAATAATTAATAAAGATATTTCTGATGTATATAACTCAATTTTGACAAAAAAATCTGTTACGTCTTTATTCCTTATGACGTTACGGTAACATATTAATGTTAGTAAATAATTACTCTTTAAGTTATATTACTACTAAATACTTCTTAAGAAAATTAATAAAATTTGGACTTTTAAAAATGAAAATATTTTGATATAATATTAAAGAATTATTTAGTCATTAAAAATATGGCTACAAAACATTTTGTAGACCGCTAACCAAAGGAAAAGTGCCCAGAAATCTGGCTGAGTTTCCACGTGGAATAGCAATACGAATTTTTGTGCTAAACCAGCATTCTGGTCACTTGTCGCCTAAACTAAACATGTTAAATAATAAAATTTAATTGGTTCTGGTCGCTTGTAATCAAATTAGTGCCGATATTATAAGCACAGGTTTTGGTTGTGACTGAATGTTGAATAAATATTTCCAGCACTCACGATGTAAGTCTTCGAACTTAATTCAGGGATGTGTAAGTGAACGTTTATACGTTTATCCAATTACTAGGCGAAGTCAACGTTTTTTTTATTCAAGATTCAAATTTTTAACTATCATCTCACATTGCTTAACCTTATCAAACGGTTACGATTGACGGACGGCGCTACAAGTTCAAAGTACAAGTAATTGAAGTAGTGGGAGTAACAAGTTCTTATCGCATTCTCATAAGCTTGTAACTTGCACCATTACATGCATATGGCTAACAATAGGCGACATTAGTACAGCCATGTTAAATATACAGAATAATGCGTTGTTAAATACTTACGGAGGTTTCAAATAAACTTGAATGCGACGCTAATTAAATCGTTAGGTTCTTTGCTTTCACATTTCGACGATTCTCATGCCTTAACGGGAATAGAGGTTTTATTCGTTTGAATGGATTAGAGGTACCTACTTTTATAACTATTATTGTTTAATAGGTTTTTTATCTACGAATTGCATCAATGTAATTTACGAAAGAACACAGAATGGCAGTCATTTGAAAACTTTTTCGCGCTCAGCGCGCTCACAACGCACCCTGGATGTAGCTGCACCCAGAGCCCAGCCCAGGCAACAGTCACAGGACTAAGGCCTACACCCACCACGCCATAGAGGGCAAGTGGAAGTAGAAAAATAAAAAAAAAAAGAAAACTTTTTCCATGCTGGTGCTAACCATAAGGGACATGATGTACAAATCGCCGGAGGCGCGCGCCCTTGTCGCTGTGAAGGAAAAATGTTTGGCGCGTAAGGGACCTTGATATACAAAGCGTCCCAGGCCCGCGCTTCCGCGTTTTTTTTTATATTGCCATCATATTGAAAAAAGACTTAACTGCATTTTTGTCATAATTCAGTATAATAAATCGCAATCAGGAAAAATAGACGAATCTACAAGTTTTTTTTTTTTTAAACATTTAAACTGAACCTACTTAATCTTACTTTTAGACGCATCTGCTACAAGACATAACATATTATTATACTAAATATTTCAGACATTTTCTGATATATGTAACTCAATTTTGACAAAAATGACAGTTACGTCTTTTATCCCTTTGAACAAAGTATACAAAGCGCCCGATGCGCGCGTACAGGGCGCGTGCCTCGGGAGTCATCATAAAAATATCCAATAACCATAAGAAAAAAGACCTGTTATTTTTTCAAAGCTCTAAACAAACCTATGATAAAATACGAGCCCTACGACAATTAATATCAAAATCGTTATCTGGAACAATCAACAAATGAGTCTATTTACTTTAGAAGTTTATTTGTCAATCCATACAATGTAACCCTAAATGGCACATACGTCTTAATTACCATTACAAAAATCAACCCTTCGTTACCGCATGCCGATTCCGACCCGTGACTTACGCCCGTCTTTTAATGGCCACTTTTACGTATCTGTCATCTTTTTTGGCCTAAACTGTATTTTACACTTTAAAACTAAGATTTAAGGTTAATATTTGTTTGGAACTTGGCGTTAGGAATGGTAGCAGTCGTGAGTTTAAATCCTAATTAACACCTCTCTGTATAGATAAATTGAGAGGATAGTGTAAGGTTCGAGCTGTTTCTTTAGAGAGATACCACGCGGGTTGAATTCTAAATAGACTTAAGTCCCCTTCCTTAAGTAGCACTTAAGACTTTGCTCTGTTTATGTTCATTCGCCTTTATTTCGAAGCGGGATTTATTTCAATTGTGCGATTGTTTGAATTCTGCTATGGTCAAAGGCGAGGAAGCGAGTTGATTAATAAATGGGACACTAATGAATGTGTCTGAAATAGTTGATGCACTAGATGAAATAAGAGCTTATGGGACAAGACTCTTATAGTAGACGTTTTATGTTTATGACTCACGATACCAAAACTAGTGTGAGATGGTGGTCAAATGCTTGTCGGTCGAGCTTAAAAAAATGGTTTTGAACGAAAAACAAAATAATTTTACACTCACAGCCCCACACTAAGTTCGATGAGTTGTGGGTGCCGAAAACATTTAGATCACACAATCACAACCAGAACCAGGAACACAAATTTTCCTTGGGGAGAAAATATGTATCAAAACACATTTATTTTCAGAAGTTCACTTTAGTTGCCTAAAAAAAGGTAGAGTTTTATCTGATATCATTTAAAATGTATTTTCACATGTCTGTAGTCTACGTTCAACCATCAACAACAATGCACTAATCCAGCACCAGTTGACGACCCAGTTGGCGCAGTGGACAGGTCTCCGCCCTCTGCGCCTTGGGTCCTGGGTTCGATTCCCGGCAGGAGCACAAGTTCCTTGCCAAGGGATATTTGCGCTTCTGGTTCTGGGTGTATTTGTGTGTGTGATGTAAATGTTTCCGGCACCCACGATACAAGTCTTTGAACTTAGTGTGGGGCTGTGAGTGTGAATGCGTTTGTTTGTTTGTTTGTTGTTTAATCGAGTACTGAATACAGAGTCTCGATCATTGGCATAAAGTAGCAAACCTATCTGTTTTCTTCAAATTGCATTATAAAGAGTGTTTCAGATTACATGATCTTATTCCCACATCTCTGTTTTACTACAGCACATCTAAGCTGGCGGCAATGCGACCTCTATTGGTTAAAATACATGTTATTCGTATTAAACTCACCAACAAGAACTTGCAGTGGTAACAAACATTCACTCACACACAAAATTTCGCATTAATTATAATATTAATAGGATAGGATAATAATATGTTATGACTTGTATGAGATCCGTCTAAATTAAAAGTAAGATTTAGTAGGTAGAGTTTGAATGTTTTAAAATAAAAAAAATACTAGTAGACGCGTCTGTTTATCCTGATTCCGATGATGTAATTATATAACTCAATTATGACAAAAATGCAGTTACGTCTTTTTTCCTTAAGACGGCAATATACAAAATAATAAATCGAATCTTTCACGCTTAGTTTACCGTAAAAAATCCTATAATCAACCAATCATAGAAACGCCCAAGGCCTACGTTACATCAGCCAATCACAACGCATACAGGACGCTATATTTTTTCCGCAGTGATAGTTATAATATCTATTATTTCCCAGTAATGTTATCCAACCTGCTTCTTGTAACAATAAGAATATGAAATAATTGCACAAACGGTGTCTGAGCGTGCACATTATTTGCAATAACAGTTTTGAGTTACAGGTTTATCTTTGTGGCGTGGTGTAGCATTACATCGTTCACACAGGGTAGGGTCATCGCACGTGATAAAAATAACAAAACTTAAAAAAAAAAACAAAATAAATGCTTTTACACTCATTGTCACGGATGATGGCCGACTTGTACCGCGGATGAAAAAAACATATAGAACGAGAAACACAATTTTTTGGGAGGAATTTTGTGTAACCGGCAAAGGTAGAATGCGGCACCCGGTGAAGAGGAAGCATGTTGTGAGCAACTATATCAGTGAGCAGAATAATTAATTTTAAATACATACCGTTGGTGTTGGTTAAAGTAGTCGAAAGTTTTAGAAGTTCTAGGCCTACCATGGAATTAGCTCTCAGGGTATCGCCGGAGTACCTTTTGATTCAGGACCATCTATTCCAACATTTTTTTTAATGCTAATTCTTTTCCTTTTTTACCGACCTCACAAAAAGGAGGAGATACTCAATTTAACTGTGTGTTACCTCATAACTACTATCCACGTGAACCGATCAAAAAAATGTTTTGAAAGCTGTTGCTTTCCCATTGGTTCCATTTAAATATCAAATTAGCTTTTTTCTGAGTTATCGTCAATAATGCGTGTTAAATACATCTAATGTGATCAAGGTTCTAAAGATGAAGCGGTGAAGTCGGTTTCTTTTAAGCTTTGCTTGCGTTTAATTTCTGTAGATATAATTTGTTTTAGGCAAATCGATTCTGATAGATTATTTTTCTATTCATATTGCAAATCATGTACTTATAGTATTCATGGTTTGAACACAATTATTAAAATAATAATCAAATAAACTAACGACTGCATGATAACTAATATGATTTGATTTTTAAAACTAAATTTTGATAAGGGATCACCTAATTTTACATTCTTAGAATTACATAATCAATGCATTATAAGTAAAGTTTATAAAGTGTTTTTACGGAAAATAAACTACATAATTTGTTTTTTTGTATTAAAGCTTACATATCAGTTATCAATAACCACAAAGATAAAATCGTTTTATAAAAAAAAAACCGTATCCAACATAAACCGCCAAACTACGCGCTCATTGAATTTAATACGCCAATACATCAAACGGACGCGAAAATTGCGGCGTACTTTCCTCCATTTTCTAGATGGTGGCAACCCTATAATTTATGGAGTGCAGTCGATAACTCTCAAGTTCAATCGCAGCTTATCGGATTGTTTTCATTGTTTTACCAGTTTATAACGTCTAGTCCAGTGAGGTATTTTTATTTGCACTACTTTTAGACGTGAATACTTTTAAAAGTACTGAGATTACAGTACGTAGTTGTAATATTATTAAAATAGGGCTATCACGTCATTTGTTCGATATTGTCGATTTAGGTTTCGAGCATGTACGATGCTTTTCTTCGGGATGAGTTACGAGCTCTCTTCTTCTAGATTCTCACGAAAACTTTGATACATTTAGTTGTAATAAAACAAAAAATAAGTAAGTTTTTTAAAAAATAAGTTTTATTATTTAACCCTTATATTATTTTAATCTAGGTATTATTTATTACTTTTAAATTGAATATAAAACGAGAGCTAGTAATAAATGTTTTCATATTGTATTTATCAAACAATGTGCGTATAAAAACGAATTATATTTGTTTTGTTTTTTTAGTAAAAAAAATGCATATTATTATGTGTTAATGATCTTTGGTAAAAACTAGGTATGTAAATTTCAAATTTCATCCAAAGCTGTTCAGCGTGTAGAGAAAAAAAAACATACTGACACAAACTTTCGGGTTTATGATATTAGTGTGGTAAATTGTCGAAACCATGACCACCGCTGGCGTAGTTGTTAGCGCGTTTGTTCTAAATAGCGGGTATCGGATTTGATTTCAGGAGAAAACACAGGTTTTTCCCAAGAAAAAAAATATGTTTCTGTTTTACGTGATTTTGAGTGTGAATGTTTCCGGCATCCACGATACAAATCGAACTTAGTGTAGGGCTGTGAGTGTAAAAGTAAAAGAAAAAAAAATACTTCTACTCTATATTTTCTATAACTAAAATTATATACATACAGCGAAGACCTAAGTTACCTACAAAACATCGAACTCATAGGTAACTCAAGTGCTCAAGCCCACTACCAGTGGGTAGCGTTCCCATCGTGCTGGCGGCATTATCTGAATTGCAATGCTAATTAATTGAGCCAAATAATTAGCATATTATTTTACAAAAAAAAATCTACTCGTGGCTTCTTCCTTATCTATATCTCCACAGTATATCAAAATAACTATATAAGACTTACCTCTAAGCGTATTAGCATTATACAGAGCGTGGTCATAAGGCACGGGGCGGTAAGCGGGGTGGAGGGCGGCGAGGTAGCTCAGCTCGCTAGTAGCAGCACCCGCTGCTGCCGCCGCTGCTGCTGCTAGCCTGGTGACAAGAAAAATATACGTCAGAAACATTACTAAAAGACTTAGTATAATTAAACGCAAGCAAAGCTTAAAAAACCGACTTTACCGCTTTATCTTCGGAACTTTGATCAGATAAGATGTACTAAACACGCATTATTAACTATATTTCAAGAACTACTGGGAACTAATGGGACCAATTGAAAAGCAACATCTGTCAAACTAAAAAAAAAATTTCGAAATCTGTTCACGTGGAAAGAAATAATGAGGTAACATTCATATAAATATATATATATATACAGTCGACTTAAGTACCTCCTTTTTTGGGAAATCGGTAAAAAAATTACGTTCATCGAATTGGTTAGGTGCATTTCTTTGTAGATAGGTGTAAACTATGTTCAAGTGTATTTCATATTAAAAGTCCTTGTCACAAGTCACAGGTTTTGGAAAATTATACAAAATCAACAACGCCATTTTTTCACATCTCGGCAAAACTCCTTACGGAGTCGTTAAAGGACTTCCTAATAAGCCTTGTCTCTCAAATAACTCCCAAACAATCTAAAACATTCGCAACAATTAACTAATTACCAGGCTCATCTCCACGCTATAACCGCCTAACCTCTAAAAGTCTGGACACGACGACACCCAACTTTTTTCCTCCTAAACATCCCGAGACCCCGAGGTATTGCCGCGGCATCCCGGCGCGAACCTCAAGGTCTATGGGGTTCCTTGCGATAAAAAGAGGTCGGAACACTCGGTACCCTGGTATGCATCCGTGACTTCGTGACGTAACGTCTGGACGCTTTCGGATAAAAAACAATTAACAAACAGCTGGAGGTGAGGTCGTGTTTGTGTAAGTTATTGGATGATGAGGCGGTAAAGTACAATTTCGAGATCTGCCGGTATTAATTTGCTGGTGAGGATTTTTGACAGTTGGGTAAAAATAATAAATTTGAATTTAGAATTTTACATTGTTTGATGCTTGAGCCAGTTTATTTACATCTCCATTAGGTACTTGTTACTTAAATATGGTTTCAATTGGTAAGCTTTTTGATAGTTATACTTATTACTTGTATAGATAAAATAATTAAACGCAAGCAAAGCTTTAAAAACCGACTTCACCGCTTTGTCTTCGGAACTTTGATCAGATTAGATGTACCTTCTAAACACGCATTATTGACGATATTTCAAGAACTACTGTTCAGATCTTGATTAAATTTAAATGGGACCAATTAGAAAGCAACATCATACAAACAAAAAAAAAACAAAATCGGGTCATGTGGAAAGAAATTATGAGATAACACACATAAAAAAATATGTATACAGTCGACTTGAGTATCTCCTCCTTTTTTGTGAAGTCGGTAGAAAAGAAAGGCAATAAGGGAGAAAACAGTAAATAACATAAAGTAAAGCAATACGCAGCCTTATGGCTAAGAGTCATTTGGTAGGAGAAGTACAAAGGGACAAGGTGGTGATAATCGCTGAGAGTGATCCACACAATTTGGCTTAGTTACAAGAGGGTAAATTTAAAATAGGTATTTGTTTTTTGAGTGTGATGAACTGGTAAAAGTATAACTTACCAATGATATTTTATACCACGTCTCAATAAAATAGTAATCAATAAATAGCTCAATTCCCATTTCAACCGCAAATGAACTAACCGCACCGCTAAACGCGCAAAACTAACAAAACAAAAGCACAATCGCAATACAGCCAGTAATAAAATTATTAAACAAATCAAGCTCATAATAATGCAGCTGAAGAAAATTGTCGGGTGGGCCAGTGGAATAAAGAAATTATCCTTACCAGCCTTGGATTGCGCCCTCCCGACTGAACAAAGACGTAGCCTTCGAAAAAAGAAACAAAAAATATGGCGGCTTACAATAAAACAAGTGCAAAAACGCGCGCCTTTGCCCGCGTGACGTCTTCATGTTTCCTGTCTTTTTCACGTACGTAAAGCTCCCGTATACATTCCACATGTGCGACGGAGACGGCGATACAAACAACGTTCCGTAAAAGAAAGTTTTGAAATGGATGTGAAACAAGTTTTACAGATTTCGCGCAGACGTAAGCTCTCGGTTTGAGTGTTTGTTTACATTATTTTCAGTCATGTCTAGCTTTTTATAATATATAATAAATATTTAATTACAGAATTATACAATAGCTTAGTTTAATCAATCTAATGCAGACCTTAGACAGTTAGACAAGCAATCAAAAGTTACCACCCTAAATAAATACAAAGCGCTAATAATTCCGAATGCCTTGTAATTATAATAGCGCCGCCATTTTCTTAATTGCAATTCCTGCTGTAATTACGTCAATATTGAGTTGATTACTGCAGTTTTTTCTCGTATTTCGTGTAAATCACGGGCAATTGACAGGTAAGGATTGTCAGCCATTTTGAAAGTCTAATAGGGTACGCTGATAGGTCTGTACGACTCAATTATTGTGTCATGAATGTTTCATGCAACCAGTTTTCAATTATAGCGGACAGGGAACGTGGTTTTTACGAATGCTCTGGTTTTTTGCGGTATGTCCAATTAGTCGGTATTGACAGCGGCATAATGTTGCACGGTCTCTAGCGTAAACAGTCGAGGAATTTGTGATTTGTGATGTTTCTATTGGAACGAAAGTTCCTTTTCGCGCGTTGCGAAAGGGGGCTAGACGGAAAAAATTAAGACCAAAAGTTGAAACGACACTTTTTGCTATAGTTGTAAGCCATACCACGTTCTCGTCCGATCACCGAAGTTAAGCAACGTCGGGCGCGGTCAGTACTTGGATGGGTGACCGCCTGGGAACATGATGTTAGTTTTTGCATGTTTTTTTTAATTTTGGAACGAAAGTTCCTTGTCGCGCGTTGCGAAAGGGGGCTAGACGGAAATTAAACTTCGTTCCATCCGGGTGTCTCTTGACACCTCTCAAGTTTTTTCTATTTCTTTTTCCTTATTCCATTTCCAATAATTATTATAGTAAGTACTCACAATATTGTATGTCGACCAAGCAAGCAGGGCGAGCGAAGCGTCTCCGTTCAGCTTGGGCAAAAATGCTTTTGTATGTCCGGATGTTAGGCTGTTCTCCTTTACAGGTCTCATTTCTCAACCAATTCTCGTGAAATTTTGTTGGCAGTTTCGATAATTACATAATTTTTTTGTTAATTCAGTTTGTAAGGTTCCGTACCCAAAGGGTAAAACGAGACCCTATTAAGAACTCCGCTGTCCGTCTATCTGTCTGTCCGTCTGTCACTAAGCTGTATCTCATGAGGCGTGATAATAAGACATTTGAAATTTTCACAGATGATGTATTTCTGTTGCCGCTATAACAACAAATACTAAAATACAGAATAAAATGAAATATTCAAGGGGGCTCCCATACAACAAACGTATTTATTTTGCTTGATATTGATAACGGCAACAGGTAGACGCTTGAAATATTCACAGAATATTTAGTTATATATTCACTTAAAAAAAATAATAATATTAAAACAAATATTTATTCCCATACTACAGAAATGATTTTTTGCCGTTTTTATAGATAATGGTACGGAACCCTTCGTGCGCGAGTCCGACACGCACTTGGCCGGGATTTTTTATTTTTAAACATACTAGATTGCGGAGATAGGTCCTTGTTGAAAACGTAAAAAAATATTTCAGCTATTAAAATACGCATTAAAAATACGAAGTTTTCAGCTTATAGAGCTACTAGTCATATCCAAATGCTTGGCTATCTAACATTAAAAAAACTGTGCAATTTAATAGAGACGTTAATTATTGTCCAGTCGCTGCCCCCACACGCAAATCAACGACTTAACAACCAACTTCCAAACTGTGTAAATGTGTAAATATACATATTCACCAAAAGCTAAATAAGAAATAAAAAAGTAATAATAAGCTCGTAAAAATATTCATTGTCTAATAATCACCTCACTTTTATAAATCTTCATCATGATTCTGACAATAGCTGTAGGTTGTTCAAGTTTCAACGAGAGTATAAAAAAAATAGTTTTTTTTTGGCTTCGCGGACAAATGATATGAAACTTGCTCCATAAATCGTAAACCATAAACTTCTAAGGCCTACGCTGCACGAACGCATTTTCGCGCGCGGATTTGACATTTAATTTATTTAGAAGATCGGTTTACTAGCCGTATTTCATTATTTTATGTGTGTATTCTTCAATTTACTTGTAAATTGAAGAATACACACATACAATAAGTATATATTTATAAGTACATACACATAAATTGGACCTCCCGGGACTGAAACGGATCGTAGCATATCATTTAAGTTTTCATTTTAATAAGACTTGTTATTAAGTAGGGTTTTTTTCTTGCACTTGACCTCGTTTTTTGGTTAAGGTTAGTAGTGAGATAATTCTCAGCTGATGGATAGTGATGGTGTGGTTGAATATTGTAAAGATACGTTTAGGCAAGCGTGCTACATCTTCGGCCGCATCATCACTTTCCATCAGGTGAGATAGTGGTCAAATGCTTGCCTATAGAGTATAAAAAAAAAGCTAGGTAAAATTACAGGCTCTGTTTTTTAGTGAGTAGTAACAGATTTTTCTTCATGAGTAGTGAATCCGCTCCAAGCGAAATTTTCCTTCATTAATTCTCAACTTCAAAATTTTTTCATGTGGTTAATAATACAGTCGCAGCTGCTTCATATATGAGGAAACGAGACTTCCAAAGAATGAAAAAAAAACAAATAATATACACAAAAACAAACAAAATATCTACTATAAACGCATAAAAGACGCTTGTGCAAATGAGTCCTAAGACTCGAGGTGACAGATTTATAAGGGTCCCAACACAGAATTGGGATCAAAAAATAAAAAGTAACATCACCTTCTGTGAGAATTAACTCGACGACGCTTTGAATGCCCGTTTTGTGTACAGAATGATTTATTTTAGAGGCTTAAGTTAATCGAGAACTTGGAGAAATATAATGTTAAGAAAGTGCAAGGTACCATATCTAAGGTACTATGTAGGTATCATCAAATAAAAGAGTAAAACTAGAGTTTGTAGAGATTTACCCTCTTAAATATCTTATCGTATGAGAAATTTTTAGCCTGCTAAGTGTAGTAGTAATAAGTAACAGCTATCTCTATAAACTATGTATATATATATATATTATAAACTATTTACATTATTTAACCTTATGCGATACCTTTCTTACCCTGGGTACCTTGCAGTGAGCTCACGGGCTATAGCATTTTTTCAACCGACTTCAAAAAAGGAGGTTCTCAATTCGACTGTATGTTTTTTTTGTATTGACTGTATGTTACGCGATAATTCCGCCAATTATGAACCGATTTTGATGATTTTTTGTTTGGTATATTATACTTCAGAGGTCCCATATAAATTTTATCGAAATCGATCAAGCCAAAATCGAAATATAAGCGGTAAAGTCAGTTTTTTTAAGCTTTGCTTGCATTTTAATTATTTATCATGTGTAATAAATAATTGAAACGCAAGATATAAATAATTAATAGGTAATGAAAAATAATAAATAATTGAAGAATCCGAACTGACAAGTTACCAAAAAAGGTACAAATAATGCTTTAAGACATGCACATGAGTAGGTAACACCTACGAAACCTGATTAAATCATTTAATTTTCATAATAATATCATTAAAGAAAAACTTGACAGGCATGAATAAGCTCTTGTCAATGTCATTTGTATATTTTAAACACGATAACATATTTATAACTTAAAATTATTTTACATTATGGTCGGCGGCAATGGCTCACTTTGAACACCTTGTACGTGAAAAACACCGCTACAGGATGTTTATGATCGCATATTTACTTTGGTTTTTTATTCACATAAAGTAGTTAAAATATAAATAGTCGTCATAATAACTACCAACATCGTTAATGTTGAATCCGTTAGCTCCTAAACTATTCAAAAACTCTTTCTGACGCTACCGCTTCTCCCACGTTTATAATACTAAAATGATATCTAAAACTATTTTCATAATCGAACCGTGACTGTGAGAAAAAAGAATTTATGTTTTAAATTCTTAATCTTGTATTTGTTGTATTTGGGTACCGGGAGCATTCACTTCGCACACACAAAATATCGGTATCATCCAAAATCAGGCATCACAAAGTTACCCGCAATTACAAACCCAAAAAAATACAGATTTATAACATTAGCTATATAAATACCAGCCTCCTTGCGTTCATATTATTACAAGTTCCTACAAAAACACAACATTGGCATGTTCCTATGAAATAAAAAGGAAAAATACTTGAATAAAATGAGTCACCCCGTATACCACTGTGAATGAGATCCTTTCCTAGAAGGTCCGTGACTGCGGGATATGAGACTTTACGCCAATATATTACAATAGCAGCCGCGTGTCGATAAATTTAAATAGTTAAAATATGTGAAATACTTTCGAAAATCGATATCAAAAGGCTCAAAATCGTTCGGATAAATAAACACCAATAGTACGATACTTTAAGGACACGCGGCCGGACGCCAGATTTATCGAAGATTGTTTGACATTACCTATACTCGCTCTTATAAATTAAATCCTACATAAAGGGTTTGCTGGAAGAAAACTCTGTAAAGGGTTAAGGGTTTTAAGCCTTTCTACATTTTTTGTTAAAATGTTCCATTAATATGTGTACAATAAACAATAATCGGTTAATCGAACCTATTTCGGCAAATTCATCCTACTAATATTATAAATCCGAAAGTATGTGTGTAAGTGTGTGTGTAAGTATGTTTGTTCCCTCATCACGCTTTAACGGCTGAACGGATTCGGATGAAATTAAGAATGTACATAGATTATACCTAGGATTAACACATATGCTACTTTTTAACTTGATAATAGCGGGCTAAGCCGCGGGGCACGGCTAGTTGTCTATTTGTTTGTAAGGCATCGTAGCTCTCAAACAGACGTACTGTTTCTATGCGTTTTTATTTAATAGCTAATTTTGTCAGGGTGTTTGGTGAAAACCTGTGCAGCCTATTTCCAATAAGGCGTCGGAAATTTCTAAAATTTAAATTTGCTAGATGCTGACATGCAATTAGTTGGAACGAAGGTGTCCCGATCCTAAATTGAACAAGTTGAATTTGACATTGTTTGTTTTCACATAATTTTATAGCCGCAACTAATTTGCAGAATAGAACTATTGAAACAATCCTCCCTAGAACAATAGCACATTATTTGTATCGACAAGTGTATAAGATAAAGGAACAATGAGCTTGGACGCGCTCGCTCCAATCTCCTGTGCGATCTCAGAGAACAGACTGACGTGTCAATCCTCCTGCATTATGCATAGGATCACTTGATTCAGTTATTGGTTTAATATACAATTTAAAACTCAAATGGAAAATACGGTTAAAATAAAGAATTACGTAGCTCACATTCACCCACTAATTATGAAAAATAACTACTAAGCTAAACAGAATATTTGGGAACACCCATTATTTCTTTAACAACAACAACCGTTCTTTTTGGAGATCTTTGGGGGCCTATGATCAGCAGTGGACTTCTCGTGGCTGAGTTGATGATGATTATTTCTTCAGTACCGAAATATAAAAAACGCTTTCGGACTCACAGTCCCACACGTCGTCCGAATACTTGTGTCTTGGGTTCCGGAAACATTCACACTCAAAACAATCACGTGACGGGTGATAAAAATGCTGGTGCTTATTTGGCTCAACGTTCCAATTCAGAGAGGCAATAACGCGAGCATGATGGAAACGCTACCCACTGTTAGTGGGCTTGAGCGATTGAGTTACCTATAACCTCAGTGGCTTGTAGGTAAAGACATTCTCCAGGAGATAATGAATAAGGATCGCGTTGAGCCAATCTCGCCTATCTACAGACTGACATGTCAATCCTGTTGAATAATGTATTGGTACGAACTGGAACCCTTTGTGTAGATGTAAAAGAACATTTTAACTAGCTGTGAAAGAAGATGCTAAATAACACATGTGTTTAGTGTTTTGAAGGTATATGTAAAAATACTAGTCGTTCGCTCCGAACTGAGATCTCGTATATTATTATATTTTGCCTACTAGAGAAAAACTTCTGATGTTAATTGTATGTACAGTTTTTTAATAATAATTGTTAGATTTTTTCCTTAATAAGAGGATGTAACGGATATTATATGCCAGTTTCATCTTTAAATATGTCGCTGTTTTTAAATTGACCTTGGCACAAAATAGGTTTAAAATGACTTCGATGTCCTACCAAATTCTTATTTTACGACATAGATTATTTTAAAACCCGGTTTCATACTCTACTCTCAAAGTTCTTTTCAACGATACTACACGCAAATAGAAAAAATAAGCCTTTTATATTATTTATATCATTTAAATTGCCTTTTTGGCTTTGGACCATAACTTTAGGTACATATTCTCTGAGAATTTGAAATTGTTCACTAGTATGGTTTAGACGCTCAATGCCTCTGACAGACAGACGGACGGACGGAAGTGCTGAAACACCTAAACGAAATAAGCCTTGCTTTGCACGGTCAATAATTCGTCATCGTGTTAAGCTATGTTCTATAGATCAGGCATATAAATATACCAAATAACATGATTGTATATTTGCTTATTAATTCGAGACCGCCGGCGCCAAAGTGGCAGTAAAACATTTATGCCCCCCAATAAATCAATCATGTCTAGCAATCTAGTCTTTACTCTAGATAAGACGAAGCTCAAATGTATTTCCGAGCTAAGTACGATGATGAAGTGCTATGCGCCGGCGCATCCTGCCGACATGACCGATTGCGAGCTCAATCGTAACAAGGACAATTAGTTTTCTTGATGAACTTACCATGTTGGCTTCGCTTCAAATAGTTTTTATACTTTTCTATGGTAATGTGTTTTTTAATCTGTATTACTAATCGTTCGCGCCGAACAGGGATCACGCGCCTACCTTTTGCCCCATAGAGAAAAACTTTTGAAGTTACTTGCTTGTAACTTTTTTTCTTACTAAGAATTGTTTGATTTTTGTATTTTTTGTTCAAGTATAAAATATAACGGATACTATACGTAAGTTTCAAAAATGTGAAGCCGTTTTTGAGATAGACCCCGGGACAGAATAGGTCCAAAAACAGTGACTTTAGTGGCCTACCAAATTGTTATTTTCCAACACAGATTTTTTTATCACCGTTTTTGTGCTATAGCTCTTTTCACTTGCTTCATTCGTCCATCATTATTTTCTCTTTGTAATATTTCTAGCCGCTAGGTCGCTCTAGCCACAATTTATTTAATTGACCACAATACATGTGTCGTACACATCCATCTTTATACAGTCAGATCTATAAATAAAGCCTTTTTATGGCTGATGATTGTATGAATGCAAATCGTTTAATTGACTTTGAATATCGTCTGCTGTTGACATTAGAACAATAAATAACATCCTGTAAATCAAAATGAAACACAGTATGGGACTTAGCAGGATGCCTTGCGGAACACCACGTAACATAACAGAACATGGTACATGTTAAGGCATATTTTAAATAATAAACATTCATAATAAGTTCACTAAGTAATAATAAACATAATCAATCAGTGATTGTGCAATTTCGACGATATTAAAAGCTTGAGTAAAATCACAATTACATAACTGGGCAGAGTGGACCGAAAGGGTTCTTATCGTCGAAATAGGGTCAGGCGGAACGTTTTGAAATATTTTGAATTTTTATTGCCTTCCTCATTTAACAATCGTGTTATCATTTTAATTGGCCTATATTAGGTGTAGTGTGGATCATAGTTGCGTGTCAGAGGTTATATTATCTGAGTATCAGTTTACAGAATAATGATGTTGTTTCTATTATTTGTGTTGAACAATAAATTTTAGTTAGATTTCATTGAATTTATGAGTCTGAACAATGTAAATAGGCTTGTAATCAGAAAATGGTAACACAATACAATAGTAATAACTAATATTATGAACTAAGTTATGAGTTTCAATTTAAATACAATTGAATTAGTTACTAAAGGTACCAAAAGATTCAAAATGAAGATATGATGATGAAATGCATCCAAAATATCCTCTAAGTAACATGATCTATGTTACATAGAGGATATTTATGGATGCATTCATTTTTATAATTGTTTATAGTGATGAGATCATCAGGACCTGTTGTGCTGGTCTTATAAGGTCTATCAAACAAAAGATACATTTATATTATTATCATTTCACTACTCAACTAAACCCAATGGCGGCTCAAAGCTATTATTTTTATTCCCCCTACATAACAATAAACAAACAATTGACCAAACAGTAAACCTTTGACCTAATAATTAAGCCCCCATGGTAAAAGTCATAAACTAAATCTTAGATCATCACAATTTGAGAACCTCAATTGTGGATCATTTGAGTTAAATTAGACATTATTTAATAGATGCAGCGTATGAAGCAATGATTTTGGGAAAAATATGTATAACACGAGAAACTTGAATTACGGAAAGTCTTACTTAATAAAAAGATGAACTAGGAACGTTCTCTCTATATCACGATGTTGAAAAAAGATCACGGTAAACTAGCACCTGCAGTCCACGAGCTCTTGTTGCGAGCAGGTAACAGGAGACGCAGGGCATGCAATAAGATGTGCCATAGTTTGATCTGCTGCGCACAGACAGGCAATATTGTTGTCTTCTGAGAATCCCCACTTGACCATGTTATCCTTACTCCGACCGACCTGAGTACGGAGTCTATTTAAAGACTTCCAGGTCAGCCAGGGTTCTTGATGGCCAGGTGGAAGATTGTCAGAATGTGGGACGTAAGGATTAGGGAGGGGTGTTCTGTCACCTGCAATGTGGCCCCATAAAAACTAAGAATACTCTTATAATTATTAAAATGAAAAACATACTAACTTTTGCCTACGACTTCTCCTGCTTGAACTATGGAAATTATTTACTATGATTGATGGTGATGATATATAGGTTTTTAAGTTTATAAAAGTTTCAGTTCCAGTAACTTTTACGTAATGCAAGCATACATACAATAATCGAGACACAAATACTTTATACTAATAAGTAGGTATTGTAGAGATCATTGAGATGTGAATTTGAATTGAATAATCTCAATAATAAACACAATATATTAAAAGAAGATTTTAAAAATCATTTTTCATACAAAAATATGAATAAGCTTTATGTAAAAATACTTTTAGATTTATGTCACAATGATTACCTAATTCCAAGACTGTCAGAAACAGATTATCGTATATCATAATATTCCCTTTCCTGAATACAATATCATGATTCAGTACTAGAATATGGTCCAAATGAATTATGACCACAGTAAAATAGCAGACAGTGTTGCACAATTTTATTATTCTCTTTTATTTTAAGACAAGTTTGCCGCGATTGAGACGTCCATAAAATGTAGCCTCGTTAGAATCCAATAAAAATAATAGTTTTATTGCATCTATTCGGACATGTGTCGAAACATCGCTCTCATTAATTAGAGGTGATTTACTGGTTATACTGTGGCATTATTTATGACACGGGATTTTATTGTTTAAAAGCAATGATTGTTAGATAAGTAGACTGAGGTACATATTGTTTACTGTCACTTTAATGAGCAGGAACGTGGTAATAGGTGTCTTCAAGACTGAAGTGAATAGGTACCTTCAAATTTGTTCGTAGGTACCTTCTAGGCAAGGATATTCCATCTTCATTTAGATATTCATTTTCCATTAGGTATGATAGTGGTAATGCTTGCCTATTCAGCATAAAAAAGTAACAACGGCGTAAAGTAAGCCTTTCCGATCGGGGATCGTAGTTTCTAAAATTAATAAAACTCCAGCTCACCGAGAAACGAACCCGATATCCGCTGCTTAGAAGGCAGTCGCATAAGTCACTACGCCAGCGGTCAGTTTTGTTGCAACAGTTGATACAACTTTGGTAACTTCGCTATTAACGCAGAAGGCTCGGTTCCAAGCAAGAGGATAATATATCTCAGAAGTTCAATCAATACAATACAAAACAATATTGGTTAACTGACCCTGTTGGCACAGTGGGCAAGAATTTGTTTTCTATACCGCGTCCTGGGTTTGGTTTCAGGCATGTGTACAATTTTCCTCCCTAAGGGAACTTGGTGCTTCTGGTTCTAAGTGTAAATGTGTGTATGAATCGATTGTTTCCGGCAGCCACGATACAAGTCTTGAACTTAGTATGGTACTTAGTATTCACAGCCTCGTGGCTGTGAGTGTGAAAGAGGTTGTTCCTTTGTTTGGTAATATACATTTAATTTTGATCTTACTAAGTTAAGAGTCGTAACTAAATTTAGTTTTTCATTTTTAAACTAATAAAATCACGTTATATAGATTACGTCTAAATAAAAAGGCAATAAACCCCCGCAATGGAGTTTTGGAGCTTTTTAATCCATATGAAGCGAAAATAAACAAATCCAATATTGTAAACAAACGCGTCGGCTGCGTGTGCGCAAGTACAGGCGCGAGGAAAACTATGAGTAATTTTAGTATAAGCAATTCTAATGTATGTTTCTAAGCAAATATTAAGATTATAATATTATTGAATTACGGCTATCACTCACGTCATTTGATCGATATTGTCGAACTAGGTTTCGAGCATGTACGATTCTCTTCTTCGGGATGAGTTTACGCCGCGAGATCGCGACGAAGACTCAAATGACGTGAGTGATAGCCGTAATTCAATAATATTATAATGTTTAATTCTCACGAAAACTTTAATAGTAAAATATTAAGATATATAAGGCATCAATACTGAATATAGCTATGGACTTATGTATAATTAAATTTTCTATATAAAAAAAAACAAACATACTTCGTGCTGCTATGTGTAGCCTCTGTGGCCTCACTGAAGAACGAGTGCCGCTGAAGCGCAAAATACACAGCAACAAGCGCAATCAGCACGAAGCGTTTTGCTTCTACGTTTATCATCCCTAATGCAAAGGAGTGGAACTTATTAGCCGCATCTTTGTTTCCCGAATAGGATGCTTCAAGCCAAGAGTGAGAATATATTTTCTAAGCTAGCATTTATACCATAAATTCTGTAATCACGTCATACAAAGTATTTTTTATGCTTTTATCAGGATAGGCAAACTTTTGACCACCAACTTGATGGTAAGCGAGGATGTGGTCGACGATGAAGCAAGTCTGCTCTAGGCAAACTTGCTCTGATACCTATTAATAATGAATGTAATCAGTTTGATAATTGATTCGTAAGCATATTTAGAGCAAATAATAATAAAACGCATAACTAATTGATCTGAAAACATACTATGTACCTGCATTTATTGACCCAAAACATGCCATGTTCTTGCATTTATTGATCCAAAACATGCCATGTTCTTGCATTTATTGATCCAAAACATACTATGCTCCTGCATTTATTGATCCAATAAGGAAATCTCAATATTGTTCCCATCGGCTGTACGATATTACTGGCGAGCGTTGACTGACGCGTACGCAGCCGTCTGTTTACAAATAAATCATCTGGCGTTATTTTATAGCTTCACGTCAGTATGGGGATAAGGATGGGACAAGTCATCGGAATGACGGAAAACATCCGTTACTTTTTAATCGATTTTCAAAAATACTTTCGCGTTTTTTATGCTTTTTCAACAGACTTTAAAAAAGGAGTTATTTTTATTATTATTTCTTTTTTTCTTATATGTATGTTACGCGATATATCCACCAATAATGAATCTATTTTGATGATTTTACTTTTTTTGGTAGATTATACTTCAGTGGTGGTCCCATATAAATTTTATCGAAATCTATCCAGCCAAAACCAAAATATTAGCGTTGTAGTCGGATTGTTTAAGCTTTGCTTGCGTTTAATTATGTTTAAAATTGTATAAAGTCTAGTTAGTTAAAAGGTGGAATGATGAAATCGCCTGCCGGAAAGACCTGGTCTAGGACAGCAAGAGACAGAGGCAAATGAAAGCAATTGAAGGAGGCTTTCACCACCAAGTCATTGTAACTACTAACAATTATATGTAAGTAAACCAATAATAGATTTGAGTACAGATTAGTTTTGCAAGTTGTAAGGAAATAAAGCTATAATAATAATAATGTCTAATAAGTACCATAAAAATAAAGATTTTATGAAGGTTTCTGGAGACAGTACAGAAAGAGTTTATCTATCTATCTATCCGCTGGATCTATCCACTGGATATACAGAATTAGTCCCTTCACCGGCCCATCACTACGTACCTAGAACGGTCATATCCGCCGTAGGTCATCGTACTCCATGAATTATGATGTACGACTATTCTGGTCGCGGATGCCGACGACGGAAGACTTCCTGAGATCTGCTGATAATGCTTCGGAAGCTTTCATCTTGACCATATATTTATAGCCGAGGCAATAATATTTATAACAAAAGGAAGCAGTCATGATAAGGGATCAATATTAACAAGGATATATTCGTTGTTTTTTTTTTCTGTTGTGCCATGAGTCAGACTTTCAGTTAAGTATTTATTCGGCAATTTTTGCGGCAAAACTTTTGGTTGACTCAATCACGAGTCACGATAAAACAAATGAACGAATTGTAAAGATATTTCAAATGTCCAAAACATAAAAAAAAAATTAAGCGCAAGCAAAGCTTAAAAATAATAAATCGCAAGCAGCTTAAAAAAGACCGACTTCACCGCTTTATCTTCGGAACTTTGATCAGATTTGATGTAGTACTTAACACGCATTATTGAAGATATTTCCAGAACTACTGATCAGATCTTGATCAAATTTAAATGGGACCAATTGGAAAGCAAACTCTATCAAACAAAAAAAAAATTAATCTGTTCACGTGGAACAAAGAAATGAGGTAACAAACAAAAAAAAATACAGTCGACTTGAGTACCTCCTCCTTTTTTGTGAAGTCGTAGTCGGTAGACAATTTTGAGTTCTTTTTGTAACTGATGCAGTTGAAGCCACGAGCACACATCTAGTATAAGTATATATTATCTATACCTATATTTTGTTCGTAGAACACGAGTAAACTCTTGATAAGTAAACTATTTAGCAATCAATATCATTGCAGAGGCTATCGTTGCTTGACCTGAACTGAGTCGAGAGATAATTTACAGATGTTTAGTAATATTGTATTATACTTGTATTACGTACTTTTTTTTTTAAACCTCTCAATTTGTATAAACTCCGGGCCAATTGCCTATATATCCTAAAAGTAAACTAAAACAATATACAGCAAAGAACTAAGTTACCTACAAGACATCGAGCTTATAGGTAACTCTGGTGCTCAAGCCCACTACCAGTAGCGTTCCCATCATGCTGGCGGCATTGCCTCTCTCAATTGCAATGCTAATACTTTGAGCCAAATAAGTGGTTCAACGTATTAGCTCAACGTAGTACCAGGTGCTCTGATATAAGTATACTATTATTCTTATGTACTTAGATATAAGTATACGATATTATTTATGACGTTCAAAAAGTACTTTTATCTTAGGTAGATATTAGTTTGATACTATTTATTGATATTTACTTATAAGTTACAATAACTAATCTACTTAAGTCAAAGAAAGTATTCGTTTTTGTTCTAGTATTGGATATTATTTTACGACGTTCAATAACGTACTTTAAAAATTAGGTATTAGTTAAGTATTCGATATCATTTTACAAAGTTCCGATAACGTACTTGCTTACATAGCATTAGTTTTTTGTTCTAGTATAGTATTGAATATCGTTTTACGCGTACGAATAACGTACTTTCGTCAAAGTAGATATTGGTTTGGTTCTTATATTCGATATTATTTTACGACATTCCAATAACATACTTGTTTTTGGGTAAGTATTAATAAAAGACAAAATTAAATAGCATCCGATATTATTTCAAGCAAGAGAACAACTGGCCGCTAAGAAACTGGGTATCCTCGCTAAGGTCAGGCAGTACTTCACTCCGGGACAGCTTCTTAACCTTTATCAAGCTCAAGTCCGATCGTGTATGGAGTACTGCGGTCACCTCTGGGATGGATCCGCCAAGTACCAGTTAGAGACTCTTGAATCTATTGACCGGCGAGCCAAAAGACTCATTGGCGACAGTAAGCTAATCGAGTCTAGGTTGCAAAGTCTCGGTCACCGACGTAAGGTGGCAAGCTTATCGGTATTCTATCGCTTACATTTTGGAGAGTGTGCACAGGAATTACATGACTTAATTCCCCCATGCCCTTTTTACCATCTAACAACAAGACAAACTATTAAACGTCATCCATTTATGGTCGACATACCTCCAGTTCGCTCAAAGCGTTTTGCTTCTACATTCATCATCCGTACAGCGAAGGAGTGGAACTCATTGCCTGCGTCTTTGTTCCCCGAACGGTATTATCTGGGAGTCTTCAAGTCTCAAGTGAATAGGTATCTTCTAGGCAAGCATGTCACACCTTCGGCCGCATCATCACTTTCCATCAGGTGAGATAGTGGTCAAATGCTTGCCTATTCAACATAAAAAAAAAAAAAAAATCATTCTGTCTTGTAGGTGTTAGTATTGTACGTTAATTTCCTATACTAAATATAGTATAATAAAGCACATAAGAGCGCATCCAGCGGAGCAAAAGAAAAGGCGGTTACACAAGCTCGCAAGTGTATAATTTTTGAAAATGTTGTATTTTTGAAGTGAAAATTTCTTTAGGCACGTTGAGCACTTTTTGGGTAAACAAAAATCATGAAAATCGCGTCATCTTCACCGCACGCTTCCCATGAGCTATATGTATACTGTGTATATATATATATATATATTATATATTAGTACCCGTACCCGTACCCGCTGAAAACATGGATAAAACGACGTTTTCTAAAATTAAAACCTAGCTTGATCGATTTATCGCCCCCAAAACCCCCTGCATACAAAATTTCATGAAAATCGTTGGAGCCATTTCCGAGATCCTGATTACACACACATATATATATATTTATATCCAATATTTAAACGACAGGTGCGAGAGTACTACCTAAAACAGATAAGCACTGATGTTACATCTTAACTACCATACGTTCTTTTTAAGCACATATTATATTTATTTATGTATTGTATATATATCAATATATTATTAAATATTTTTATATGTATATATATTATATATATAAGCCATATAATATTATATGTAATAAATAATATATTATATATTATAATTATAGTTTAAATTATTGTCAATACACTGTTCTGATGCACGCTTTTACTTTTGTTCCTACCATTGCTGGATGACTGGTAGAAAATGCTCTTAGCATTAAGTCCTCCAATTGTACATTGTTTTTGTTGTGCAATAAAGTATAAATAAATAAATAAATAAATTGCTCGTTTAAAGGTATTAGATAGATACATACTTTTCACTTCTATCGGCAGTCCCCAAAGACTGCCCCGCATGTTTTTTTTTCTTATAAATTATGTCTTACATGTATCAAAATCTTAGTCTGTCAACGAATAATAACCTTTATTTTCTTACAAGGACAATTCTTAGTAGACAATAACAAAAAATAGCATAATTTAAAACAAAAAAAAAAACAAGTGCAACACTCGTACTGACTTAACAGAGAAAAGAATAGGGTTTTAAAATCAGAAACTAGAGCTATATATATCTAATATATAAAATTCTCGTGTCACAGTTTTCGTTGCCATACTCCTCCGAAACGGCTTGACCGATTTTGATGAAATTTTTTGTGCGTATCCGGTATCTATGAGAATCGGCCAACATCTATTTTTCATCATCATCATCATCATCACTTTTCATCATTATCAACGCGGGTGAAACCGCGGGGCGCAGCTAGTAACTATATATATAAGACATGTATGTGGTGGGCGAAGAATGTCAATACGAATTATCTTGTTTTTTTGGGAGCTTTATATTAAATATTGAGGTAAGTTACTTAATCTTACCGATAAACACGTATTTTTTCTCTATACCAAGACTACTGAATGCTCTAACAATAAATAACACTCAAAGTCAACAAAGTACCGTATCTCAATAAATCAATCCAATATCCTCTTCTACAACATCACAACTACCACACAACTTACTAGCACATGGTTGTTCAAGGATCTACGAGCAGTGAATGCACCTATTGATTGACCTCACAATGAGGGCTTGTTGTGTGTAATTTTAGTACTTTCTACATGACGTCAGCCAGTTGACTTGATATGCATCGGCAGCTCTGATTGGGGAAGGTCAATGACATCACATTCTAGGCTATTTATTGACAGGTTGCAATGACCTGAATCACTTATGCTCCAATGCTTGTGCTCTACTTGTTGATCCTATGCATCCGGTATTGTGTTATATTACAATATTACTTTTTTTTTACTTCTTTTATAAGTAATTCATAACAAATAACTTAATAGTTATACAACCAGAAAACTTGTCAAAACAAATGAAACGAGCCCAAATTCGGTGGGGTTATGTTGTTTTATCACAGAAATGCCGTGATTACCTTCCAGTTTCATCATCAGACCCTGGATCTCATCTAGGTGTAAAGTGCTCCTCAAGACGAATCAATCGAGCCCAAACGCGATGGGTTTTCGTTTTAACACAAGTTTTGTCCCCAAAGGAAATTTGTATGGTTTAATAAAATAAGACAAATTTGCGACTTATTTAAGAAACAATAGAATTCAAAAGTATTTTTTATAATAATCATTCTATCGCTAAATACATATCTAACCGCATTTAAGTATTTAAGTACTACCCTACCTTATTATAAAAGTATTAATAACTGGTTCTGGTTTTTTTTTTGCGAGATTGTTAGACAGGAGCCTATGAATTCAACATAAACAGCATGAAATGGAACAAAATGAAACGAAATTAAACTTAATGAAACGAAATGTAATTAGTATATTTAACACTAAATATAGTATATATATTGGTGTTAATCGTTAATAATTAGTCAATCTATTAGCCATGTGGTTTGTCATTTGCCAATTTGCATGTGAACATGCATGCATGAGATTATAAAAACAACTTACTTTTTATGTCAATAAAGCTATTTGTATATTGTATATGCTGTATGTGTGCGTAGTGCTCACAAGTACGTATATGGTGTACTCATTCGTGCGTACATAGCTTTACGTTATAAAACTGGAAATGAGCCGTAAAAGCTCCAGGCCGGCTCTAGGGCATTTTTTATTGAGGCGCTGACTTTACGATAGTCAGCATCTTGAATAGATGGTGCCGGCCATAGCCAGTTTACGAGTAGGGATGGTGAAAATAAAATAATACAAATGAATCTATTATATAAATGGTAGGTGAAACTTTGGACCCATGGGGACCGGAGCGTCTATGAGACTGATTGATTCGGCACGTAACCAAAATGCTGGGTAGCAATGGGGCAGATGATAAGCCTGGCTATTCAGCGCGGTAATGCAGCCAGAATTTTAGGCACTTTGGTGAACATTAAAGATCGTCTAAGTAATCTTTTTTTTTGTTAGATAGGCAAGCATTTGACCACTATGAAGCTGAGGAACCTTCTATGAGGATACACAATGTCCGACGGCATACTCCTCAGGTACATTCTGGAGACCGATGAAGGTGAAGAGGCATTTCTAATGGTAATAAAAATACAAAAATTTAGAGCGCTCCGGACTCTACACATGTTTATATTTTCGAGATATTTGGTTATGCTCTAATGTCATCGCTATTGTCATAATTATTTATAAGTTCTTTCCACCAAATCAAGTTATTGTGATTCTAGCTAAGACCCTAATTAAGACCCGGAGTAAAGACTGGATGTAAAATAAGTCAATCAATGGGATCGAAAAAAAAACGTTATAATTTTATTAGATATTTTTAAACATGTTCGCTTTTTAAGTACGTATATATGAAATCATATAATTATTTTACAACCTCAACAGGCATAAATGTGATCATAAAGGGCCAGATTTAACTAAATAGTCACATCCCTCTTTACGAGTTTACTTACAGATTAGATGCGAGTGGAGACAGGGTCTTGACCTACGGTAACAACATTTAGTAGTAGGTGCTTACTGCGAAACCTTAAGGGAAAGGCTCCAAATTAGCAACGTATTTTATATGCTTTACACTCACAGCCCCACACTAAGTGCGATGACTTGCGTCATGGGTGCTGTCAATCACGCCCAGAACTAGAAACATAAATTTTCCTTGACGAAAACTTGTGTTCCCCGGGAATCGAACTCAATACCCCTGCTTAGGAGGTGAACGGTTACCCAACTAAGCTAATGGGCATTTTAATAGGTAAGCTTTTTACACTAGAATCATTGCTAGAAACGGGATGTTTACCATTTATCTTTGTTTATAGATCCTAAGCTCTACAGAACTGACTGGATCATTATCAATTGGTAAAGTTAAGCAACTTTTAGTACGGCCAGTACGGATAAAAATTAGCTTAAAGTTACAATGTTTTAAGGGTTAGATCATCAAAAAATTAGTACCAAGAACAACAATTGCTAAGTCATTTCGAATTTTCTTCGTCTACCCTGAATAATCTGGCAAAATACCTCTAGTTCACGCGATGGGAAAGCAAGCAAGCTCTGTAACTATATAGACAATGGCGTCTCAAGTAAAATCTATGAAACAAAATATGTTACAATCTTTTTGTCGGTAACGCTTAGTTCAGCAGGCAGACCGATACAACTTAATCCTTGAAGATTTATTTGTGCCTGATAAGAATAGCGTTAAAGCACATGTCTTTAAGTAAAGATGTGGTCGAATTTTAAATGCACCTTCTACGGGAAACCAGACGCCATACAGTATTTTTGTGTGTATTTTTTAAATAAATATCGGTAAAAGTAGTCTTCGCTTATAAGGACAACAAAATCAGTCTACCAAATCGTTATCAAACCCACGTTATTTCGAAAATGTAAAATTGTGTCAGTTTCGCAATATTGTAAGAAAATAATAATGTTGTAAAACGGATTTTACGATTATTTGTTTCCGAAATTTTGTAGCAATTTGTAAAGAAGATCAAGAATGTGATAGTTAGTAAAGCATATGGACCAAGTGTATAAATTATTTCTTGTGTAAGCAAAGTACAATATGTAAATGAGATAAAATAAATTGAATATCTGTAAGTTTATGTACGCGGTTTTTCCGGAAATTCAGGATAATAGCCTATGTGTTAATTCAGGGTGTCAGCTGCACCTGACTGCTGCAGGGCGTCATACCAAATTTCATCAAAATTATTCGTGAAGAAGTAACAAACATACAAAGACACTCACAAACTTTCGCCTTTATAGTATAAGTGTGATTAGCAATACTTCAAAAAATTCTTCATTATTTTTACCGACTTCAAAAAAGGAGGAGGCACATTATGTTCGACTGTATGTATTTTTTGCTATGTACATTCCAAATGTCATCCAAATCCGTTCAGCCGTTAAAGAAGAGGGAACAAACATACTTATACACTTGCACACTTACACACAATTTCAAATTTATAATATTATAGTAGGATAGTAGAATATACTGCGAGTTGCTTATTTATTATCTCCTACTCATTTCTCTTTCTCTATCTAGAGGAAGAGTAGGTAACTATGAGTCACCGTCGCTAAAACATGAAAAAAAAAAGCTTTATCTTTCACCTTGCATCCCAAAACAAGCGATACATTTTACGATTTTTCACGAAAAAACAACAGTAACTTTTATATATTTGTACAAAAAATATAGACATAAATGTCACTTATTAAAGTGACTTCATAACTTGGCGATTTTATTATAAAAGGAATATGCAGCTTTCGTTTTGCAGCCGTACTTAGATATGGATAATTTTATATTATTATTTATATTAAAACATATCAACCTGTTTATTGCAGAATGCTATAAAATGGCCTCAGCTTTATTTAAATTTAGCTGAAGAATATTTTACGCGATGTTTATGCGTTTTTATGAACGAACTTCTTAGTAAGAGCTGCTTATCACATAATATTATAGTTGTAGCGGGGACTTGGACAATCGGGCCTGTTTGACAAGGTTTAGCAATGTTTAGTGCGGCCAATAGGTTGCGGATGACTGGTTCAGTGAGCTTTTTTTATGCCAGCTTTTTTTATGCCAGACTATCTCACTGATGATGCGAATGAAGATGTGGCATGCTTTCCTAGAACATACTCATTTACTAGACTCCCAAATTATAATTTACGGGAAACAAAGACGCGGGCAGTGAGTTCCACTCCTTTTCTGTACGATTATAAATGTTACAAAACTATTTGAGCAGATATGATGTAAATCAACCAAAAATTGAAGACGTTTGTCAGTTCATCTTGATGGATTTCGAACTGAGGGCTACCGCGCTCCGTAAGCACGTAAAGGAGTCGGTCCCTGATAGAAGTAGTTAGATAGCAGTTGTTAGATCGTGTCCTTTGCCTCTATTGCGGCTTTAAATCCTGAAATCAGACTGTCCATTAGTCCATATGGCAGGAAGCGTAGGCATTCTTTAATTAATTTCTTGCGCAGTTGGCGTCATCTGCTGATTTGGAGTACCAAACTACATATTACAGCTCGATAGAGCTGTATTGTGTAGTATTTAGTATTTTTTATTCATTAGAGTTTAACGACATTTAACCTTCGGCATACAAGCTGAACAAAACTCCTTACATATACAAGGTGGGGTTAAATTTACCCCGTAAGATATAACAACAAACACACAAACGCATTCACACTCACAGCCCCACAATAAGTTCAAAGACTTGTGTCGTGGGTACCGGAAACATTCACATCACACACACATTACACCCAGAACCAGAAGCACAGAGGGCGGAGAAGATGTAGTCTCTACTTTGTGTTTTCATTAAGTGCAAAAAGTTTTAATTTGTAGTTTTGTTTAAATACATTATTGAGCTAATCAATAACATACAAAATTGAATCAACTTAAGCATTAATTTTGAAAGAACTGGAAAATCTCATAACCTCTCCGTGAAATCAACAAAGTCATTTAATCCAAATGAAAAAAAAAAAACATTTAAGGAAACACAGTTATTTTACTTAATAATTAAAATAAGACATATTACTAGTCATCATTAATTTGTATGCATATTACTGCAACATCATTAGTCATCTAGTTCAGTACTTTTTTGCGACATACAGTACAATGTGGGGTTAAAAACGCCCAGGAACCACTTTGCGTGCCTGCACACTCGATTCTAGCACGCGTAGTACAGGTCCAACGCCCGCCGCCGCCGTGACGAATAACGCGGCAATATTTAAGCTCCAGCTACTGTGAAAATCAACTTATTTGATTGCAATTTATTATACAACCCAAGCATTTTAAATGCGTTGGGGTTAAATAACCCCACCGAAGGGTAATTACTACGAGAAATACAATATGCACCAAAATTTGAACAAATTTAACCCTTTATGTGTCTATATTTAATGCACTCTAGAATAACAGTTTGGATCAAGGTATAAACAAAAAGCGATCTCAGAAGCTTTAAAGAATATTTTTAAATATTCCTTTTTTAGAAACAAACTTTGACGTAATATTATAAATAATGATTGTCAATAATGTTTGAAAATGCGAATATTTATTAAAACTCGACACATTCTTCTTAATTCAGACTGTAACTACCATTTCTTCTTCTCTGTGTATATATTTATATTTTTTAACCATCCATAACATTTCAATATTTAATCTTATTTCTCCTAAAAATAGATATTGTGCCAAGTGGCATAATGTTTCATAAATTACCTAAAACTGCAATATTCATTGTGAAAATATTTAATCAAATAAAATACAGTATAATAAAACAAGCCTTTAATTATGATAGTTGGTAAAGTTTGCCAATGCTTTGTTCTCGATTACTCAAAAAAATTTGTGTATTGGTCAAAAAATATAATTTCACATTATTTTTTCGCATTACTGATCCTATACTTCATTTCATGGTTTTTAAATTTCTTTTTTATTAAATTTCTATTATACCCGCTTCAGTTTACACATTGTCCCTTAAAGTTGTGTTGTTGTCTATGCAAACATCAACAGGTGGCTGATTTCCGAATGAACTTTGATACTGTATCGTGTTACAGCAACAGTTCAACTCAGAGTAAATGTTCGAAGCTTTTGTTGCAGCATCTCATTTTACATGGCTTTTGGATTTTCTGTATTTAAACTTGCTGCATTGTTTATATTTGGAACTCTACAGTTTCAGGCTTACATTTTAAACCTGCTTAGAGGCTAGTTTAATTCTGTTTCAGAGTCTATACTATCGGCGTACCAAAGTTCATCCAAGTACGTTGATACAAATATTCATAATGTTCATTCGTATATATAAAAGCGATGTTATAAAAGACCTTTATAGTAAAAATATTGTATTTATGTAATCAATATCCTGACTGGCGCATTGTATAAAAAATAACTGATAACGACTTACTACTAATGACTCCTTCTTATTCATAATTAACTACTATTATTATTGTGAAACCTCTTTAAGATTTATTTATTTAGTTAGTTCTGAAGATTGGTCAAACGCTTGCCTATCGTACATAAAAAAAAAGCTTTTTGAATTGGTTTTTCAATAAAGAGTATTATTTTGTATTGTATTGTATTGTACTACAACCACTGTAAAATAATGTAGTTGATGAAATGTTTTGTATTAGTCTTATTTATCTTTGTAAAATAAACTATATATATACTAAAGATAGAACGTAAAGTTGCCTTTTCAACATCCGTTCTAAATTTGATCAAAATGAGTTTAACAGTTAAACCGTAAAAAAGTAACAAACAGCCATTATTTTTGGATTTATCATATCAATTAGTATCACCTATTACATATTCTTAATTATAAATCAAACCAATTCAAGAACCTGACCAGAATTTAATTTAATTGATATGTTTTTATTTCTTTGATTACATGGAACATGAAAACCGCAGATGAGTTTCGAATCAATGTCTCGTATATGGCCAGTTTTTAAACGGCTAAGTTCCTTCTATGATGGTTGGTTTTCATTTATCCCAATCTTTTCATAATTTGACGCCAGCTCTTCTAAAGTATACTGAAGACAGTTTAAATATAAAATTTAGGTCAATCACTCATCAGTGTTTGCCTCCCACTTTGTTACTAAAAATAGTCCTTGCCTAGTTTATTGTAAGCAAATTTCTTTGTCGCGCTGTATAGCGTTGAATATTTATACAGTAGAATTAATGGAAGATTAATTATGTAATCAGGTTGTGTTAATTTTCTTATGCCTGCCTAATGGTATATATTACTACTAGTACTTTATTGTGAATAAACAAACTTAATGACTAAATTATTACCTATTTCAGGTTTATGTTTGCCTAGTACTTTCTAAGTGCGACAGACGTAGTCCTGTCCAATATTAAATATAAAATTGCAATTTTTCCACTTTATTTGGACCAGGATCTTTCACCGTCATATGCAAAATAGTTAGTTATTATAGTTGGTAAGTTATTCTTTACTCGGCTTAACCAGAATTTGATGATATAGACACTGTCAAGTAAGTACGGCTATGTAGCCGTACTCTATCTTCCATGGTATTATACACCTACTTACTAGTAATTTTTAGCATTATGATATTGAATTAGTCTTTTTTTTATTGTAGCCATACTGCGATTTTAGTTAAGTAAACTAAATTAATTTTTATTTCTCCTGAATACAGCCTAACGTTCATTCACGTGTAATTTAATCAACAAAGCCATTTTTAAGTCAAACCCTACACTCGAGTCGTTAATTCATTACGCAAAATAGGATCCCCGCACACTTGAGAAATTAAATCGCGCGACCGAATCGTTCAATTGTTTTTAGTACGAGACCGTATCGCGCGTAGCTTGATGAATTCAACGACGTATCAAATGAACGCTCATTGCTTCTGTGTTGGGTTTTTAATTGACTTTAGTGAGTTTTATGACGGTATTGACAAAAAAGTTTCGTGAAACAAAAAACACGTTCTTGGTGCTTTTTTAATTTGATTAAATCGAGTTCCATTCAATACTAACAGTGGGCGCTGTTGTGTTAACAGAGAAACCCGAAAAGGCTACGCCATTGGGTTACGGGCGATAGTATGGGCCTGCTTTCTCTTTTCTATCCTTTGATTATAAAAACGTCACTCTGGTGTGAAAGATTGGTCAGCGTGGGTAAAGACGTTCCGAGTAGGAGAAAAGTGTGAATATTTATGACAATAGCCCGAAGAGACGTATCTAGACTAGCCGATAAGACTTATTTAAGATATATAGTTATTGATCGAGCGAAGCGAGATCTCTTAGTTGACTAGGGTGCTTTAGAACTTTGTTTGTCTAACTAAACCATTCCAGCGAAACAATTTAAATTTTCAGAGAATAATGGAAAGCTACCGTCCAAAGCCAGAAATGGTAATTAAAATTATATAAATTAGATGAATTGTTAAGGGGGCACCCATACACATACACGTAAGCATAGCCCAATACTTTTATTTTTTTATCTACCCTTGTGGGGTAATCTTTGAAAAGAACTCTGCAAGTAGAGTACGAAACACGTTTAAAAAAATCTATGTTCGAAAATAAGTTATAAGCAATTAACCTCAAAAATTAAGCAAAATTTGGCGCGAGATCTCAATTCAACTAGTATTTTAAAAATAATAGTGAAGTGGTGCGCGCACAGGAGAGGCAATGCAGTTTCAGTGTCGAAGTGATAATAATATGTGTGCGTCAATCCGTGATCTGCGCTATTGCTCGAGTTCAAAGTTGCGAAACTTCAAAAACAGATTTACCTATCCAAATAATAATTCACTACAAGTAATGACTAAAGAGGCATCTTACAAAAAAGTGTTACCTCCAATAATCACCAATCCAATAAATGTATCCTAAGGCTGCGCACACAATAAGATTTTAATGAGCCAGTTTTACACGCAGATCGGGCGCACACTCGCGATTGTTTCGGCTACCGTGCGCCCGCGCACGCGACGTTGCATGACCGAATCGTTTTCATACTCTTTTTTGGTTATTAAAACGCTTTTTATGGGCCGCCTGTTCGATTATTGGAAATAAGAAATGGTAATTTAATTGCAGATAACATTTTTAAATTTGGTTACGTTGTAGGCGATTTAATGACTTCATTGTGAGATGAAGATGTTCAAATCTAGTATGGTATGGGTTAAGTGGGAAGTATACTTATCATAATTAACGTGGAGCTTGGGTAATTTATCACAGCTTAAGATACACAGTTGGTTTTAAAAAAAACCGTTGGATTTTGGTTGTTTTACTTTTTGTGATATAACCAGTTGATCAACAGGTATATACCATCATCACGCTCTTATGATCTAAATCGCTGATAAATTGATTAATTGTGCCACGAATGTGTACAGTATATTTGAAAAGATTTTCGCCCTATAGATTAAATCTGAAATTTTGATACAAATGTTGTGTAGCCTAAGTTTTTCGATATTAGAAAAATCTTTAGGGATTCTTTATTAGTGTATTTATAATTATTCTTATTAAAGCCTTAACGGAGAAACAAATAATTAAACGCAAAGTTTAAAAAAATACCGACTTCACCGCTTTATCTTCGGAAACTTGATCAAATCCAACGCATTATTGACAATAACTCTAAAACTACTGATCAGATCTTGACCAAATTTAAATGAGACCAGTAAGTAGGAAAGCACCAGCTTCCAAAACAAAAAAAATCTTTAAAATCGGTTCACGAGGATAGAAGATATGAGGTAACACACAGAAAAATAAAACAGTCGAATTGAGTAACTTCTCCTTTTTTGTGAAGTCGATAGAAAAAAGGGATTTGACCAGAAATATTTTTTTACATAATCTAAAAAATTATAATAAGCTTGGAATTTATAGCTATCGCTAGATATAGAAATACTTAGTTAATGATTACATAAGTAAACACTGAAAAACAAGTGTTACCCCTTCTGCGCTCGCTTTAGAACGTAGCATTGCCGGCATTCCCGACAGCTATCAAAACTCTATTTAAGTCCCAGCATTTCCCAGGATAATTCCCGTTCTATTTACGCCCGAGGCGTGGTCACAGTAATGACTGTCAAACAGGATGCCAGGATCGGACAATTTACGACCGGAACACCCTACGACTGCGATTGACCATACCGATGATTTTAGAAGTTTAGGAACAAAAATTGCCCGACACATGGCTTCATATAGTATTTTTTTCTAAACTGGCATCATTGTTGTTTTTTGTTGACGCCATTAGACAGTTGTTTAGCATTGGGAAAGGACTATAGATAAATATTGGCTATAAAGGAGGTGATAAATTTGGAGCTTTGTCGGCACATGTGGTAATGGTTTCTAGGAATTAGCGACTTCCTTAGCGCGAGTTTTGACGTTATATAACTGACCACTGTTGGTGATATACATTTCAGATGTCTTTATGATAGAAACACAGACAGATCAAATAACAGGTAAAAATAAATATGATCCAATCCTAAGACCAAACTATTCAATCAAGCCAGACCACCAAAACTTACAATTCTTTTTATAGTAATATCAATGGAGCTGTGTAGATCCATTCCGGACATAGGAGAAATGTAGATAAAATATTTTTAAAATCTTGCGCTTTTTTAAAGCTCGCAACGTTCAGTCAAAAGGATAATTGAAACGCAAGCAAAGCTTTAAAAAAACGACTTCATCGCTTATATTTCGGTTTTGGCTTGACCGATTTCGATAAAAAAATTATGGGACCTCTGAAGTATACTCTACCAAACAAAAAATCATCAAAATCGATTCAAAATTGGCGGAGATATCGCGTAAAATACATACAGTTTAACCAATTTCACCGCTTATATTTTGGTTTTGGCTTGATCGATTTCGATAAATTTATATGGGACCACCTCTGAATCTGAATAATCTATCAAACAAAAATAAACATCAAAACGATTCATAATTGGCGGAATTAACGCGTCACATACAAACAAAAAAAAATACAGTCGAATTGAGAACCTCCTTTTTTGAAGTGGTTGAAAATAATGGGTAGTTGACTACGATATCACATCTACACACAATTCTAATTTACTATATAACACCCTTCGAAATATTACACCTTATCAATTTTTCAAATTCACGATTTATTTAACTCTACATTTTAATTTATATTACGGATCGATTAATTATATATTATTTATAATTATTATTATTATAAATACTCAGTGTATTTCGGATATAATCCATAACATCATGATATACAGAAATCATACATAATCTGCTTTAAAAATAAATAAATATAAATGTCATGATGAAATGAAAATAATAAAAATCAAAGCTTAATAATAATAATTGACTGTAATAATAAAATTAATTAAACGGCTATTGACGCTAATAATACTTACTACTACTTTAATCTAAAATAATTATGATCTTTTACCAATGGATAATTTTGTTTCCAGCCAACGCACTAACAATTTATTCTACTCTCACCCTCTATTGTTAGTTCATATAATAACTTAAATAAATCACTTTTTCATTTTCAAGTCCATACCCAAAGACTCGTTAATTAGTTCCACTGACTTTAACAATATTTCTTTCTGTTTACGAATAAAACACAGAGAATGATGGCGAAAACATAAATCAGTTAAAAGCAAAGACCGAGTCGAAGGTTTCTCGGTTTTCTTATGGCGTTTGACAGGCGAACATATACAACGAAAGGTGAATAAAGTTGTATTGAAATTGAAGATTTTGAAGCGACTTCAAATTAAAAAACAGTTCGCTCGATGCGTTCCGCTTCTACGTTCATCATCGTACGGCGAAGGAGTGGAAGTCAGTAGAACTCATTACCTGCGTCTTTTTTCCCCGAGGGGTATAATTTGAGAGTCTTCAAATCAAGAGTGAATAGGTATCTCTAGACAAACATTTAACATCTGCGGCCGAAGGGCCTCATCACTTTCTATCAAGTGAGATGGTGGTCAAATGTTTGTCTATAAAGAATTTAAAAAAAAATACGCAAATGTAAAAAATACAAACAAGAAGCAGTAGCAGTAACTACAAAGTAAACTGTAATTATGATCTAAAATCCGCTATTTTGATATGAAGAAGTAAATAAAGATAGCACACTTATTATTTAAATGCAATTGATAGTATATGACAAATAATTTTAAATATTTTATCTGCACAAGTAACATTGTTCAAATAGATACACGTCGTAGGTCTATTGCTGTTAAATAAACGATACAGGTTAAGCTATCTCACATTTAGAAATTTGATCCTCTAATAGTTACCAAAATCAACAAACCAACATTTCGTATATAAATACAAGATAACCGTGTGATAGCTGGAATAAAATACGACCACAATCCTAATTGAATCTAATATAAAAAAGTATCAAATTCTCTTCAAAAAGTAATGTCTATGTTTACGTCTGTAGTAACTATCAAAGAGAACGACTCAATATCAAATGACACGATCAGATTTTATAATAACAACATTGATATAAATGATAAAAGGAATGTTACAAACGGTTTAAATGATTATAAAGATGTAGACTCTAATTGCCCCGGACACTTCACGACCAGAGACAATGGCCTACGTGTGTGGTACGTAGACCAATCGATGGTCGATAATGCTTTTGTCTTTGCTCTTTACATCATTTTTTTTCTCTCGATGATTTGTGAAGACAGGACGCTATCACAATGAGGCTGGTGGGATGCGGGCATGTGAATGGCGCTTTATTACTGAGCTTTTGTGGTGACATGTGGCTAGAAATAGCTTTCTTGTGAATTCATAATACAAACGCTTGTTAAAAATATAAGAATATTTAATTTTTGTACTCATCGGATCGTCGTGACCGTTACTAACAATAAAACTTAAACATCATGAATTTCCAATGTAGACAAATTTTAAATGTATATATCATACTCATATAATATAATTATTATCGGTGCGCTTAGGTAAAGGCGACGCGCGATCAAAATGATGAAACGTACTTATTTTGTCCAACGCAGCGTTTAAGAAAACGCAAGCAATTGGTGTTTACGTTCTTGAAATAGTGATTTGAATAATAATCTTAATAATTATGATAACATTAAGACAAAAAAACCAAGATTCAGCTTCAGAAATACTGTGGAGAATTGTGAACCGTTAGTGTAACAAGGCGTGGTACCATTCACTTGAGACCACTGTAATGAATGAAGACAAACGTGCCGATAAAAGAAACAAAGAAGATATTCAAAAGAAATGAATAAGAACATTTCATCTGAGGCAAAACAACAGAATTGACTTGTTCATGGACAGAAAGAGGCAGCTGAAAATACTGAAGGAGAATTAATAGGTGTAATGGAACGCAGTGCCTATATATCAGTTCAAAGAGTTCTTAATGAATCAAACGACAGCGAACTCGCAACACCTCTTTTGTGGCCGAACAAAATCGACATTGACGAAGCGAACGAAGCCGAAATAACCGATCGTGTCCAACCCATTGTGCGTGATATAATTAGAACGGTCTGAAATAAACACGTGGTAGCAATTATCGCCGCAGCGGGTTAAATGAGCCACCGAGAAACTGACGTTAATCCTCATCCGGCGATGCGACTAAATCCAACTTCATGTAAATGTTTGTCTGGATTCCAAAACGTTTAATCAAAAAACCTGACTATATATTCTTACTTTTTCCTAAAATTACGTAATAAATTTGTATTTATGAAGGAGATTGTATATTTTAGATAAATTTCATTAGACCGTCGATAATTCTGACTGATTTAAGACACCTGCAGATTATGAGAACAAAGACCGTAAAATAAAGCATAAAATACGGAGGATAGCACCAATCAGTCGGTTCGAGAGTTTGTTATAAACATTTCACATCCGAATGTTTAATTTCATGATTCGAGAGGCCGCGAGGCACGGGGCATTAATCATAGCAGGCCGCTGCCCCATACATCACCCTTCCTTTGAGCGGCGACCAACTCATTTGTTGAAGCGCACCGTCCTGCTTTTATTAACGTCCGTCCTAACATTGTAAATGTCTCAATCCCTTTGACGACTTCCTGTTCATCGTCTGTCACTTTCCCGCTCATCCACTCGTCGATCGAACCTTTTTCAAACTTTACGACTACTTTTATCGAGTCCAGTTACGGAAGATTAATGCTGTCGTCAAATCGGGCCGCTTTCGTCCCATGTTTCGCAATAAATTACCATTAAGTAACACCTTGTCTCACCCGCACGGGGTTTTATAGACCGTAAACCACGGGCAAATAAGCCGACTCTAATCTAATCTAAAAATTTCTACCTGCTCCCGATATAAACTATCCAACGGAATATATTAAAAAAGCTATTAGTGAACCAGAAATAAAAACTGCTGCACTAATGGAGCTGCATAAACATAAAAGTGTACACGAAACGCATATGAATTTTAACATTGATAACGCAGAAATACTAATTGCAAATGTACGACAAAGTTGTCGCATCACGTGAACTCGAGTAGAAAATGGTAACTGTAATTATGTAATAAAAGACTGGTGGTGTTTCGATACTAAATGAACCACTCAGTTTTATGGAGTAGTCCAATAAACGTGCATTGACGCAGGAACGAAAGGACATGGACTGCCGTAATGTAAAGGACACTTGCGTTGCGAATCATAATAAAATTACATATGTAGATGGTTCTCTACAATACAAAAGCATTAATATCTCATCCGATAGATGTTGAAAGTTATAACACTAAGGCAGGGGTCGGCAACCTGCGGCTCGCGAGCCACATGCGGCTCTTTGGATGTGAAGCTGCGGCTCTTTAGTTCCATACGCAATTATAATTTATTTAAAAAAATCATTTAAAAAAAACGTTCGGAATCGTTTAACGAGGATTAGGCACCATTTCTATCGAGTCATTAACAAGCCTCCAAAAGTAGCAAAACAGTACATTTATACAGTTGAAACATGCAAATTATGGGATGATTAGGTATTACACGTGCATAGCGTTTTCTATACGATACCCATAGTACAGTAGATATTACTGTTGGCATTAAGGATTATTGTTGGCAAGAAAAAAAATGTGGCTCTATAAAACTTTGAAATTTTGTAAAATGTAATTCTTTACTCTTCCGACTGAAAAGGTTGCCGACCCCTGCACTAAAGCGACGGTAAAATAAAAGTGTGCTACGTAAATGTATGTAATTATAAATTCGCGAGTACAATTTAATGAATAAGAATTAGCTTACGGTAGTAAGTCATTAAGATAATAGACGATGTTAAACTTAAAATTGTACACGCAAGTAAACAGTTGATGTTAATAGTTTTTAAAAGCAATCATTGTATTTATATATTATGAGACATAGGCAACGGAAACATATTCTGCATATTTTACACACGTAGGTATTTTTTATTGAAATAATGCTTGAGGTTAGCAGCTTTTGCAATTAAATTTTACGAGTGCAAAAGTAATAAAGTTTCTTGAAAAATTGCACTTAATATAAGGGCTCCAGATGCAGTTCTTGCCGTTGCAACCACAATACACATTATGGTAAAAGACATCAGCTTACTCGTTTTTATATTGCCTTGTTTGTCAAGTCTTCTATGTGGAAAACATTTCATTTCTAAATAGGATATATACAATATTATTGATTAGAATACACAATTGATAAACATGCTTATATTTATTAATATTATTATTGAATAATTAAAATGTATTGACATGCAGTAAAACAGCGCTTCTTAGTCGGCTGATTTTTATATTAGTATATACACGCCAAAATTATAAGAATCGGATCTTGAGTATGGAAACTTAAAAAATACATAAACAGGATGACAATGCGGTCAATCACGACTTCAGGAGAGATAAATATATCCTGTGTAAGATAAGCGATACGAGCCTGTACTGAAAGTTGGACAAGACATACTAGTATCTAAAAAAAAACTGTTACCGAGTCAAGCAAGTCCAAGTACTAATCTTGGCAAGTTTGATTACCTCTTCTCTCATTAATTAAATGTTGAACGAGCACAGTTGTAATGAGACACTTTTAAAATACTACCACAAAAATAACATAATATGATGATGAAACTAGGCGACTCCTACAATAAACCATACAAATGCCAAGTTTAATCTGAAATAAATTGGGACAGGTTTCTTAGAAGGTAACTAAATAAACGAATCAGTAATAGTACTTACTGCGCATGATGATGATAGTGCGTAGCGTGATGCATCGCAGACGCCTGACTTCCTGGTGGACTGGCAGCATGGAAAGCAGCAAAGGCAGAGGGAAACTGCAGAGGTAGAAAGCCACTCCCGGCGCCAACCGACTCGCGATCGGGCATATTCAATTCATGATCTACCACACCGACAGTTTATATCACTTTCAGACGTGCCCCTTGCATCATCTACCACTTCGACAGTTTATGTCACTTTACGAAAATCTCATCATTTACGTCACTGAGTGTTTATATCACTACAGAAAGGCGACATCATGTAAGGATTGTTTTCGTCACTTCTTTTACGTCCGACACATTGTCTAATTTTATACGATCACTGTGAAAAAGCACTGCTAAAGTTTCGATTTGAATTTCTTCAGCTTGTTGTAAATTGTCATTGGTTATTTTATTTAATTCTTTAATATCTTTGATATTGCTTTTATTGATTTTTGCAATATAAGCATTTTTTTCATCGTTTTTTATCAAGTCAATTCCAACCGTTTTGTTATCACGTCCATTTTGTCCATTTTCGTTTTGTTAGTTGATAATATCGATGGTTCGTTGGCGTGTCATTTTTCCAGGGGTTGATTCTGAAATAAAGAAATCTAAATTATTATTTTATTAATTGCTTTATAGACACTTGAGAACATACTGTTTTTAATAAAACTATATCCATTGAAATAATTTTATTATAGTCTGACTCAAATAATCGTAAGTTAAACGCGTGATTACTAATTAATATTAAATCAATTATGTTATTTTTATGAACATGAAAATTTTTTTTTTATTATATACGATTTAATTTTCATTTTGAATTATGTAGTTTTATAAACATTGTTTGCAAATTATAAAGCGCATCACTAATTACGTACATTAAGTAGGGGTGGGAAATGGACCTGATCACGCCGGAATGCCGCCGGGTACCGGCAAAAACGGTAGCGACAAATTGAGGTGCGGTCGTGCTGTCATTAGCACGTACGGAGAATCAGGGCGTGGTGCGAGTGTCAACGATTTAAAGTTATATATTTAGAAACAAGAACTACCCGTTGGCTTAGCTGAATGGGTGTTCCCTTCCAAGCAGGGGGTATCGGGTTCGATTCCAGACGGGAACAAGTTTTCTCCCCAAGGTAAATTTGTGTTTCTAGTTCTGGGTGTGACTGTATGTGTGATGTGAATGTTTCCGGTACCCACGACACAATTCATCGAACTTACCGTGGGGCTGTGTGTGTAAAATTGTTTTAAGTTTTATGTTATTGATAATATCGGAGGAAAACAAAATATTTGTATAAAAAATAGCTTATTATAACCTTACTAGAATGTCAACCGAAATATGATAAGAATAATAAGTATAATTATAGTTCGTAGAATTATTGTCAGAATTACCAAAATTTATAAGCGCAAATAGAAAAATACATGGTCAAAAGAAGTGAAGTTTAGCATAAATAGTCAATCAATCAATCAAAACATTTATGGACATGCATTTAGAGGATACAATATAGATTCTGAAGCACTGTTTTTGAGAACCAGCGTCTTTTTCCCAATCATGAAACTATTTAATAACGCCAAGGGTTAGTTTACAGCTATTTACAATATACGAATTACTTGTGCATGTGTGTTTGTAGAAGATACATTATGTGTATATATACATAATGTATCTTCTTCATAAGTAAATAATTTTTAATAAAAAGTACAAGAAAATGAGATTTTCTGTAGTAGATATCATGATAATGTTCCTTTTGCAAATCTCAAATTTGAATAAAAAAATGAATAAACGAACTTTTTTGTTCATATATCACATTGTCCGTTTTCATTTAAGGCACTGAGCGACAACTTTTTAACCAAAGTACGTGTTCCACTTTTTATGCCTGGTCAACGGAATTACTCTTATTAAATAGTATCTGCAATCCGCAACTGATTGTCACGTGTACCATACCATATTAAGTGTTGCCATCACAAAAATTCCTCTCGTAATTAATGAAGATGTGATTGTTTTGGACGCGGCTCTACATTGTCCTGCCGGCCTCGACACACTCCCAAAAGAAGAAAGACGTAACTCAGAACAAAAAAAAATTGAACACACGTCCCTTTTTATTTACTAGTGTTTGGTTATAGTCCTGTAATGAAAGGATCGTTAAACTCGATATCGATTATCGATACTCATTTTCATTGAATGAGATTTACGATGTTTATGCATGCAAAATTGGCGGGCGTCGCGAGTGTCGGGTTTTATCGGCTATTCAAATATCGAATCGTGAATTTTGAATGTATTGGATTAATGGGGTGAGTTTCTTTATGGTGTATGGAAGGCTTTGTGGATTTCTCACGAAATATGAAAATAAAAGTTTGTATAATTTTGGCATTTCAGTTATTCATTTCAATATTTAACGCAATTGACTGTTTCAATCAACATAAAATATAGAATAATTTTATGAGTTTTTTTTTTAAATAAGTTATTTGTACAGTTCTTTATAAATTATATTAAAAGCGATTATATTTTGTGACAATATCCGTTATTTTTCGTTACTGTTATCTTTTTCATATTATCGAAATATTATTATGATGTCACATCACTACCCCTAAAATTTGTGAGAGCTTTAATGCGCTCGCGCATGCCTTCCCTCTTAATACGGCTCTTAATTACAATTTAATTGTTTTTAGTCGTCGAATTGTTTCAAGTCTTCTCGGAAACGAGGACCGAGAGACCGTGGCTGGCATTTTTAGTTTAAATTGGGGTATTGAGGACGTTCAATACACCATTTTATATATGAAATTATTGCTGGATCTTTGTAATGATTATTTATCTTTTATTAACTGATAGTTCAGAAATAATTTAATTATTTATAGATGTTACGTTCTGTATATTTTATTAATGATATTTTGATTTTATCTATATCGTTTTTGTAGTTTATCGACAGAAATGATATCGATAGTCCTACTTTTATTAAATCCCATCTCTACAAGTACTACTTCGTATACTTCATTCCTAGTAGGTGCATAACTAGTGCCATTAACAAACTTAAGTGCAGTAAACATAATTTTAATTGATATAATGGCTCACTTTTTTGCTAGACGAGAAATGAAGTTGTATTTATAAAAAAGCATTCTGGACAGAACATTCTTGTTTCAGTTTTATACATTTCATCAATTATCACAGGTAGTAGGTAAGTAAATAAAAGGTTTTGAAACTTCAAAAGGTCAATGTAATTAAGAAATCTAATGCAAGGAAGTTACTTTAAGTGGTATTGTTTTATGCTGGATAGGCAACCATTTATCCATCACACCTGATCAAAGATAATATAATCACCTGATGGATAAATTATATCAATGTCTCACGCTTTCAAACTAGGGATGTGAGATTAATGTGAGATTAATGTAAAAGAATCGATTAATTAATAATCGATTTATCTTTAGTAAAAATTTATCGATTTGTAAAAAATCGATTTTAATAAAAATAATCGATTTCTGTAAAAAAATCGATTTTTTGTATTATTTAAAAGTACATGTTCTCATATTCCAATAATAAACCAAAGAGATTCAAAAATAACAATATATCATATCAAAAATCGAATAAAATTATATGAATAAAAAAATAACCAATTCAAAACTAAAAATCAAAGGCAATGTTCCTATAAAATTTCAAGGTAAGGAATTAGGAAACCAAATAGATATTTATATAATCAATTTATTAAAAATAGATTAATAAAACTATAATAATCTATAATAAAAAATCGATTGTAAGAAAATAATAATCGATTTATATACAAATCGATTATTTTTTAAGATCCCTATTTCAATAACTTGTGTCGTAGGTGCCGGAAACATTGACACCCAGAACCAGAATTACAAATTTACTTAGAAACTTGTGTTTCCACCTGGAATCGAAACCCGATATCCGCTGCTTGGAAGGCGAGCGTGCACACAACTAAACCTACGGGCAGTTCACATATACAATTGATTCTAAAGACCGCTACGCCGCTCAAGTCCTTGAGTTTTCACCAAAGTCAAAGCAATAAACAAACTAAATCAATATTCATCAGGTTACACTCGCCAATTATGCACAAGTGAAGTCACAGCGCCAAAACTTTGTTATCTCTAACCGTTTATACGTCCACTCACGGACTCATTCGCAAAGAATTATAAAGTATAGATGCGCCATAGTGTATCCAGTAGCCCTACTGCATAATAGAAAACTCCAATAATAAAAGGCGTCGTCGTCGGAGATATTAATCACAATTAAACTAAATATTATAAATGATTTAAGTGAGATAAGGGTGAATAATTTGCATATACTAAAAAAAATCGATTGTGAAATTACAGGGTTTTTACGTCAAGAGATTTAACATTTAACATTTTTAGGAATTATACGAGTGAATTCCCCCATGCCCGTTTTACAACAAGACATACTGTCAAACTTCATCCATATATGGTTGACATACCTCCAGTTCGCTCGAAGGGTTCCGCTTCTACGTTTATCATCCGTGGAGTGGAACTCATTGCCCTCGTCTTTCTCCGAACGGTGTAATCTAGGAGTCTTCAAGTCATGAGTGAATAGGTATCTTCTAGGCAAACATGCTACATCTTCGGCTACATCATCAGCGTTTATGTTATGTTTATAAAAAAAAATCTCAGGGTAACGAGGACTTTTCCGAGCAAGATTTTGATCTAAGTTCAAAACTCTAGGTGGTATTGAACTGTAATGTTAATATTCCACCAAATTTACACATTTAAACTCGAAGAATCATAAGTTTTGCAGAAAGATACAAAATAATCCACGCCATTTTTTCACTTTCGCGGCATACCTTAGGGTGTTACATATTTTCGAAATCAGTTAAAACTAAAATTTACTAGTACTCAATTTCAAATTGAACAATTAGATACTAGTGGCGATGTGAGTTAAAAACCTCGCGTATTTTTAAAATTACTGATATAATTATGTTCATTTTTCAACGGGTGAGATAGCGGCTCATGCTTACCTATCTGGCATTAAAAATTTTTTTTTACTTTTTCAACCCCCAATGTCCGCCATTTTGAAAATTTTACATATACTGAATTAAAAAAAAAAACTACATAATTGTCGAACCTCTTCACAAAATTTCACGAGAACCAGTTGAGAAATATGACCCGTAGAGGAGAACAACCGGAAATCCCGACATACGAAAGCAATTTTGCCCAAGCTGAAACGAGGACGCTTCGCTCGCGCTCGCTTGGTCATATCATGTATGAAAGAGTTCACGGTAATTATTATTGTGACATATGCTTATCGTGTGACATATCGAAATAAGAGAATAAGGAAATAATTAAAATTATTCGCCTGCCCTAATAGTGCTTACGATGCAGATTGGCCCGATAAAACAATCGTAAAGTTTCACTAAGCATGCATTTCACATTAGATTTTAATGGCTGTAATAATCAGGACGTTGGAATGGTAAAAGTAATTGCCAAAACGTTATAGCATCTCTAGGTCTCGCTCGTGAAATCATAAAATTGTTAGATAGGTAGGTAAAATGTTCTAACCTCTTTGTTAAAACACAATAAAGGTTACAAATATTTGTCTAAACTGTCAACCGGACTTTAATATTAAAAGCGCCATCTATCTGCCGCTGTTGTTAAACATCACATATACCGAATTATTATTTAACTATACATTTTTTAAGTATGCTTTGTAAATATAATTTATAAATAAATTGTACATGTATAAACAACGAACAAACCCATTCACACTCACAGCCGCACACTAAGTTCAAAGTCTTGTATAGTGGGTGCCGGAAACTTTTACATATCACACACGTGTATGCCTTCCCAAGGGATTAATTTTGCTTCTGGTTCTGGGTGTGATTTAATCACCCTTTTTAAAGCACAAATGTCCCTTAAAGCACAATTGTGCTCCTGCCGATTGTCCATATTGCTCCGTGGGGTTCCATTCCCGGCATGAGCTCAATTTTCCTCATCAAACGAAATTTGTGCATCTGGCTGTGTGATTTGAATGTTTCTACGATACAAGTCTAAACGTCTAGTGGCGCTGTGATTTCTAAATAACGTACGCTCGTCTAGACAATCACTTATTTAAAATCATTGCTTATCTCAAAATAAATTAACATAAAACCGATAAATGTCTAGACATGGGAACCGACTAGCACGTGAGACTGTTTCGTACAACTTCACCTACTTCAATAACTTATTCTGTACACCTATAAGTCAGGTGGGACAATAGACACCCATCATTATATGGCCTCAGCTCGGCGCATGCGCGCTTTGAACACGAATTGTCTAATTAGTAATCGTTTAAGTCGTCTGCCCGTACAACTAAAGTGGTAAGCGCAAGTAGAAATACTGCTCTACCAATGGCGGATAGAAGACATTATTATAAATTCCAAGTGATATATTGTATGGGAAAGTGAGGACAGATGGATAATCTATTGCAGCGGTTCTTAAACTTTCTTTACCAATTTTTTAGGGAAATCTTTTGGAAAACTAAATATTTGCCGGAGCCCTATAATAATCAAATGTTTTAATAAGATTCGGCATCTAGTCATTGCTGTATAGGTTGAGAATCCTCTTTCGCATAAGTTATTGAACGGGAGAAGAATGTTCAGGGCCTTTGTTGCAAATTGTGGACGTCATCAACCACATCTTCACTTACCATCTGGTGAGATTGTGGTCAAAGTTTGACTATGTAAAGAAAAAAACTGTACCAAAATAGATTCAGGGGCATTGTTATCGCTCGCTCGCGCTCTCTTATAACGCATTCCACTACCACTCCTTTAGTTAGAGATTTTTTACCGAGCGAGAGTGACGCGCGCGTTTCCATTTCAGCTTGGGCAAAATTCCTTTCGTATGTCCGGATTTCCGGTTGTTCTGCTCCACATGTCGCATCTCTCAACCGGTTCTTGTGAAATTTTGTGAACAGGTTCAATAACAATGTAGATTTTTTTTGTCGATTCAGTTTTTAGAAGTTTTCCAAAATGGTGGAGATGTGGGGACTATAAAACGTTAAAAAACATATTTCAGCCATTTCAAAGTTTAACATTATGTTGAGATATTTAGATAGATTTTATTTTACTCGGCAACCTTAAAGTATCCCGTTAGTTATTATAGTTACTTTTTATTAAATCGCGGAGCCCTAGAGCCCTAGAGGCTTCCCGCGGAGTAAAATATGGGAGTCTTCAAGTCGCGAGTGAATAGGTATCTTCTAGGCAAACTTGCTCCATCGTCGACCTCATCGTCGCTTACCATCAGGTGAGATAGTGGTCAAAAGTTTGCCTATATCTTGAATAATAATAAAAAAAGTATGGCTCATGGAAATGTGTAGCAAACGCCCTCGAAGTGGTGCCAAAATGATGTTATTTTCAGATAATGATTCTGTTTTTTTTTTAAATACTCTCCGATAAACAGCTTCAGCATGTAGTAGTATAATATTTTTTTTATATGCTAAATAGGCATGCATTTGACTATCTCACTAGATGGAAAGTGATGATGCGTCTGAAGATGTGACATGCTTCCCTCGAAGATGCCTGTTCACTCTTCATTTGAAGACTCTCAAATTATACCCCTCAGGAAACAATGACGCAGGCAATGATGAAAGCACTCCTTCGCTATACGGATGATGAACGTAGAAGCAAAACACTTCGACCGAACTGGAGGTTGCCAGCTACCAAATATTTATTTTCTATCGTGCATCTGACGGCTTGTTAAGCCATCGGCCCCGGTTGTTAGTCGTGAAACAACAGTCTCTAGGTCGTGTGGGATGCTATGAGGCGGCTTGAGAAATCCTATCACCAGAACTGCCTATTTGTCCATATGAAAAGCAAGCATTATGTCTATACCAGCAACTCACTACTTCTGATGTCTATCTTGTTAGATTATAAACATAAACACTTTCACTCACAGCCCCACACTAAGTTCGATGACTTGTGTCGAAAACATTCAGATCACACACAATCACAACCAGAAACTCTTTTACAGGGGAGAGAACTTGTGTTCCTGCCGGAATCGAACCCGATACCCCTGCTTAGGAGTCGAACGTTCACCCAACTAAGGCAACAGGCGGTTCTTATTCGATATATGTATAACCAAACCACGGTCAAGGATGCAATCCAACCTTCCCAAGACCTAAACCAGCTAATGGAGGAAACTTTTCTTAGAAAAGGGCCAGCATATGCAGATAACCTTAAACATGCCACGATCGACGATGGCCACGTTCTGACACTTTCAATTCAGTAGCTTTCCAATATATTTGCACATGTTTCGTTTGCATTGAAGTGTGGTTCCTGGTAACAGTTTTGTTCGTATAACTGGCAATGGACCAGGGTTTAGATAGGCTTTTGGTTAGAAAGCAACATCTTTCAAACTAAAAAAAAATCGAAATCAGCTCACGTGGAGAGAAGATATGAGGTAAAACACATAAAAAATAAAATAAATAAAAAAAAACAAAAAATATACAGTCTACTTGAATACCTCCTCCTTTATTGGGACGTCGGTAAAAAATACGTTTTTTGTGACAGTTCAACCAGTAGTTGAACCACGGCTATTAAAAAATTCCGTGGTCCAGTTACATAAGATTACTGTCCTTTGTAAGCAATATACCTTAACTTCATCCAAAATTGTTGCCCATTCAATATATGAAAAATACATACAGTAAAATCAACATCCGCAATAATCACGGAAGCAAGACACGCATTACTTAAACATTTCCTCCAAACACAAAAAATGTTGCCAGCTGTTTATTAACCTTTTCCCACTTCCCACCTGCCAATAATCACTTACTTCATTTGTGCATTAAAAAAATCTCATTATGTCCGTTCGAGATCGTCAAGCATTTCGTTTTTCGAATTTACGTGTTTTTAATACAGATGTGGGGGAAATTAGCCCGTGCCATAATTATGGTAACACAGGGGAAGTGCCGCAAGCTTTTTGCTTATTGTTAATGTCGAATAAAGTACACAGTTTAATTTATATAATGCTTGGATACAATTAAATAGTAGTTAAAGTTAGATTAATTTCAAAGAATGGCCGACTGTAGCATTAGCAACTTAATAAACTTGCAGTTCGCCCCGAACTGAGACCTACTCCTACATATTGGCAATTGGAAAAATACTTTTCCCGATTTCTTTATTTAGATTAACCGTTTGTTTTTTTTATCTGTTTTCGAATTAAAGTATACAGCTGATAATATGTATACTTAAAAATACCCTGGGACAAAATGGATGTAAAAACGCCTACTTTGCAGTCTTGCTTAATTGTTTACTTGAATTATAGAATGATTTCTAAAAACCGTATTGTATTTTATTTGCTAAGTTCGAAGTTCGCAACAATCTCATACGCACAGAAAAAAAAACAATTGCCTACCATATCATTAACATTGGTAATAATATCGTATTTAACCACCATTTTTAGCTTTGGACCATAGCTTTTCGTATTTTGCTTGATGTAAAAAACTTAGATTGATTTGGAAATTTGCCTTTACGTCACAGACTTTGTTAATATCTCTAGATTTCTCAACTGCTGGTTTGACGATGTGATCGAGGGTGGTAAACTTGCTAGACCCACAATTACTGTGCAATATGCTGACCATACGAACTATTTGACTACATTTTTCTCGTGCTTTAACCATGTCTCGCCTGAAGGTACGCTTCACGCTTACCTTCTGGCAAATGACTTAGTCTCGTCTCTCAATTACATAAAAAAAATACTATCGCTCTCAGCGAACCAAAGAACTTGTACGCCAAATGCTGTTTGTGTCGCCCAGCATTGGGCTAAAAATTTGTCGATGGCAACACTAGCTAAGAAAAACCGTAGTACTGAACTACCATCATATTATAACTGTATCGACCTACCACGGTATTATCATACATCACACCCTCGGAACCTTTCATCAGTTTTAGCATTCTCCATACACGTACCGAGTACATCCATAAATTACAATGAGCCTACCTAGCCCATCTAAACACGCTAACAGTTTGCCACTTTGTCTATATAAATGTTCAGAAAGTGGCTTCCCAGTTGCTTCGCTATTGATAGAGACGTCAAGTTTTGTTAAAACGACATGGTTGTATGGGGTTCAGTAGTTGTCTTCGCGCGGTCCTTAAGGGGAATGTACGTGCGTCCGGCTAGGTTAGGCATATGCTTGATATGCTACACTGTTGTAGAAATAGGTAGATATATAGCTACTAGCTCACTCGCCCCTACTTCGCCCGGGAAGACGATCTTCTTCTTCGTATCGACGATTGGTACATAATTGATAACCCAGTTGGCGCGTTGGACAAGTCTCTGTTCTCTGCCGTGGGCCTGGGTTTGATTCCCGGCAGGAGCACAATTTTCCTTCACAAGGGTGATTTGTGCTTGGTTCTGGGTGTGATTGTGGGTGTGATATGTAAATGATTTCATCACCCATAACACAAGTCTTTGAACTTAGTATGGGGCTGTGAGTGTGAATGCTTTTGTTTAATTAAATTTTTTACTTCGACCAGAGAGTTGCCAAATATTGCTGCATCAGTGTACTGGAATAGCTCTTCTAGTTCGCAGTGTCGGGGACAGGATGGGCATTCCAGCAAGTGCGACATTGTTTGCTGGGGCGCTGCAGTCGCATTGTGTTTCAGTCCCCACTGAAACAAGTTATGTTTACAACGCCCGACCTGAGCTCGGGGTCTGTTGAGGATTTTCCACATTATAGCCTAGGTTGTTCATGTCCGGGTGGACTGTCTGCATGCTGGCAACAGGAGATCGTCAGGTGGTTAAGTTGGCTAGATGATATTAACGAGTAAACAACAATTCTTTCTTAGGTGTTTTTTGTTTATTTTTATTGGATGCGATTTTTTTTATTGAAAGGTGACTGAATTGAGAGTGTTTTTATCCGTCTGGTGAAAATCCGTGCAGCTGTTTTGAAGATAAAGCGTCGGAGGTATTTTCAAAATTTTGAATTTTGCTACATGTTATAAAAAAATTGTCAAATCATAGGTCGAGAACAAAACAATGGGACACTGATTATACCTATCATAATACTTACAATGATTTAAATAATTATCTTAATTATTATATTAATTATCACTTACATATTTATTTTACAGCATTTTGTTTTTTTTTTGTCGGCATATAAGGCAAACAATACAAAGTATCCTTTATAACATAATTTGTCCTATCAGTTCCCTAGATGAATAATTTGTATAATTTATTAATCGAATAATTTTATTATCCATTGTAAGCAAAATATCTTACGTGTTACGATGATTGTCCACAGATGGAAGTTAATACTTCCTTTTAAATCATTAGAATATTACGATCTTTGAGCAGGGCTGCGCTTTGATGCGAGCACGTTTGTTATCGCAGGCGATTATAATATAATATATATCTAATAAATAAGTTTAATTAGCCTCAGAAAATGTACACGAAATGTATGTTTAAGAAAGTGTATACAGTGTATAACAAACAGTTAACATAGAAGGAAAAAAGAGCTCCAGCTGGAAAACTGGAACTATGAAACTGTCGTCTAATAATCATAAAACTAGATGTACCTATCATCACCATTACAACATAACTTGTAATTATAATAAGAAATAAACTACATAAAATTGCAACTATAAAGCCAAATCACAGATAAATATAACACTAAAAAAAGTATTAAAGTAGTCAAGGAACAAAATGATATGAAATAGAGTATTTAGAATTGAAAAATTATCGCCTGAGGCTAGAACCCGCGGCTAATTATTTTTTGTGTCGAATAATGCGTACTTTGACGATGTTCTCGTTTACCCGCCTTCAAAAGTTACCTCATAACTTCTTTCGTTGTGAGCCGATTTTGATGATTCTTTTTTAATTAAAAATAAAAACAATTAAATATTATAATATCTATAACATTTTAGGGTAATGGTAGCGCTTTCTTTAATTATTTGTTTTTCCAAATTTTTTTAGGGTACCGTCAAGCTTGATCACTGGAGTCCCGGGTACGCCGAAGGAGGAAAAGAGCTATCAATGTAAACACAGTCTTAATAAAAAGAACATAAATTAAAAAAAAACAACAAGTCATCCTATATACTGTGTCCCAATGCACAAGTTTGGTGAAAATCGTTTCAGCCGTTTTCTAGATCGAACGACGGGAATATTATGAGGCTTAAGAGATATATTTTATTTCTCAACAGAATTAATTCACTTAGTAATTTTTCTACTTCTAAATATTTAAACGCTTATGAACATAAACACACTCACAGCCCCACACTAAGTTTTATGACTTGCATCGTGGATGCCGGAAATAACATCACACATACAATTAAACCCCGAAGCAGAAACACAAATTTTCCTTGTATTTAAATACGGTTTTTTGTTTTCTATTATTACTAAACACTGGCTAAATGCACATAGTTTGATAAGCCTAAAAAAATCATACTGTTACATGCCTCCAGTCGGCTATTTTCTAAGTCTGACGCCGTCTTTCGCTAGTGTGCACAAAGCATTCTAAGCAGACTTACGGCATCAAGACATGTATTGTACCATTTCACTATTATACAGGCACCTTCACGGTCAGGACTTTATTTATGTTTTCTAACTTTTATTACTTTTTCGGCGTCGACTGCTTAATGACTTGACGCCTCTGTTTAACAAACATATCCATGCAGTTACAACGCAACTTGCTAGGGAAAATTGAGCGTAATTTGGTGTACAATAGAATCCAATTTTGGTTCGCTGTATTATCTTAATGCGGGGTTAAGTTTGTCGATTAGTTACAGTATTCCTAACACGGCCGAAGGAAGTAAAATATAAAACTAGAGAGAATATAAACTTGGAACAATAAAGTTTGTAGGTGAGACTTATTTATTTACATAACATTTATTTTTATTCGTTGATTGGTGATCATTTTCAGAATTTACGATGTATACTTTACGACTTTTTTATATATTTATTCTAAGAGTATTGTTTTAAGCTTTGTTTGTTTCTTATTATTACATCAATGTTGAATAGTGATTTTCTGACTATCTTTAGATAACGATTTCTATTATAATTTGAAGGAATATCGTAACTTCTGGAATGTTAAAAAGTCTAGAGTGTATGGGTACCTTCTAGGCAAGCATGTTCCATCTTTGGCCGCATCGTCACTTTCCATCAGGTGAGATAGCGGTCAAATGCTTGCCTATCTAGTATAAAAAAGTTAGGAAAGACAAATATTGCGTGGAGCGGGGTTTGAACCTACCTATATTAATATTAGATATAGACATAGTAATAGTCCATTTACTGCAATGCCACGATTTTCCTCCCGATTCGCAGAAAATGTTTAAGTAATTAGTCCATTAAATCCTCCGCCTACTGCTAAATTGTGCAAAAGAATAAATAAATAAATATTACAATTTTATTTTACAGTAAATTAAACGAAAACATATTATTTCCGTTCAAAACATTCAGCAATCGGTCACGCTGACAGACAAACCAAATGTAACAACTAACTAGATATTTGTTACAAAAAAAATGGCCGCCTGCCAGTTCTTATTGCGTATTTTATGGTTTATCTCAATTTACAGGCGCGATGAAATATTTGTGAACAATTTATTTATTTGTTCCTGGAAATATCTGATAGATTTTATAATGTGGGAGTGTGAAGATTATTGTGATCTACCTACAATCAATTTTAATTTATTTTTATTGATATATGTAACTGGTTATTTTAATGTGTAAATCTATTCTAGAAATTTTTAACAAGTCCAAGTTTTGCAATATAAATACATCTATACCAATATCAGAAAGAGTTTGTTTGTTTGTTTGTTTATATAAGGTAATCTTTGAAACTACTGATCCAATTCTAAAAATGTTTTCACTAATAGATAGCTAAGCTATCCTATCAAGTGCCATATGCTATACTAGCCGTGCCCCGCGGCTTCGCCCGCTATTATCAAGCTAAAAAGTAGCCTATGTGTTAATCCTAGGTATAATCTATGTACGTTCCAAATTTTATCCAAATCCGTTCAGCCGTTAAAGCGTGAAGAGGGAACAAACATACTTACACACTTACACACAAACTTTCGGAATTATAATATTAGTAGGATTATTGAGATAAAAGTTCGTTTTCAGTGTCGAAACAACAATATTCGTAAGACAAGTCTGAGAAAAAAATCTCTAGGACTCCTTTTTTTTTTAAAGAGTCTCACTACTATACCTATGAGGAATGTTTAAAAGATTTATTTCAGGTTGTTGTGCTTAATGTCACTGCATCTAATTAGTTAACTCTCACACTCAGTTTGGGGCTAGAACTTATTATTACATACTAGTTAATATAGAGCACTATTGCAAAATTAATGTAACTGTAAAATGGTATGCAGTTAATGCTTACTTAAGTTTATTTTTTTTATTTGAACATAGTCGTTTTTATGTAAATTATTTATATAAATAAATAAGTAATAATAAAGTGGTTGTTAAGTCTAATATTTACTGAGCCTTAAAGACCCCCGCATTTCCTATTTTAAATTATCTTTTTTAAAATATCTCATAGCTGTTTCACAAATTCAAAAACTCCACTTACGTAACAATATTAACATATTTGTAAAAAAAATGAGGTTACATTTTACACCAAATATTTGTCTTACAGTTTGGCTTGGCCATTGGGAACCAGTTAAGCGTTACTAAACACCTAAGTACAAAAGAACTGAATACTTTACTTCGTGACTTACATTCAAATTATTTGTTACACATTGACAAACATAATTGGACATATCTGTGACAAAAGGACCGCCAGTTGGTGTCAAAGCGAAACATATTTACAGAACGCGTCCATATCGTAAGAAACCGCTTCAAATCAAAACAAGCTAAATCCATATAGCTTGTAAAATAATTTAAACGTAAGCAAAGCTTAAACAAAACCGACTTCACCGCTTTATCTTCGGAACCTTGATCAGATTTCACGTATTATTGACGATAACTCAAAAACTCGGGAACAGACCTGATCAAATTTAAAGGGGACCCCACATGAAAAGCACCAGCTTTCAAATAAAAAAATAATCATCAAAATCGGCTCACAACGAAAGAAGTTAAGAGGTAACTTTTGAAGTCGGTAAACGAGAACATCGTCAATGTAGTCCACAGAATACGCATTATTGACGATATTTCAAGAATTACTGTTCAGATCTTGATCAAATTTAAATGGGACCAATTAGAAAGCAACATCTTTCAAATTTAAAAAAAATCGAATTCGGTTCACGTGGAAAGAAGTTATGAGGTAAAGCACATATATGAAAAATAATACATTCAACTTGAATACCTCCTCCTTTTTTGGGAAGTCGGTAAAAATCGTGATCAAGCAAGTAACCGCTTCAAATAAAAACAAGCTGAATGAATTTAGATTGTTTTGAGTTATTTTTTATTGTGATAATTGTAGAGGTCACCACTAAGGGATAGTTGTGCTGAACACATATGGATGTTTTAAGGCGGCCATGGCCGCCCGAAAACATCCATATGTGCCAGATGGATTATAGTTGGATGGTTTTAAAACAAATAAGAACAAATAAAAAAAATAGTTCAATAAAATTTAAAAAAGCGTGTCAGTACGTTCAAACAATGTTCTAGAACCAGAAACACAAATAATATAATATATTTACTAGATGTACCCAGCATGCGTTGCAGTGCCACGTATAGAAAAAGTGATTTACCTCTTTCGTATTTATGGTTGCCTAGTACTTTAATACCTTACTAAAAACATTTTGGATATTGTTCCTATAAAACTATATAAATCGCGTTTAAAATGGAGGGAGAAGGGTGAAAATACGACCTATTCTCATACCTATCATATACATAAAAAAACATTAAAATCCGTCGAGCCGTTTCGAAGGAGTACAACCACAAAAACCAACACGCGAGATATTTATATATTAGATGATATGAAGAGGAAACGAAACGTATAAACCGAGAACCATATTTGCCAAACGAGTCATCAAATTACAATATTATATTATTTTTAACTTGTCTTTTTATAATGCAATGTTTACTATTCTAAGCGTTGCATGCAGGTGTCGCGAGGAAGTTGTTCATCAAAAATTCCTTGAAATTTTCGTCTGCGCCAAAGGAAGTAAGCATTAAATAAATCAAGACCAACGTGTGACAGCCAAAGCCTAAATTGAATTGCCCGTGTTTGCTGAATGAGAATGAGCTTAGGACTTTGTGTTGGTGCTTAACAATGCATTTTCGTGGACAGATATAGGGATGGGAATCGATCTTGTTTATTTTTTGTCTTTTTAATTTTGGGTTCGCAATCTTGTGCATTTCGCTAGTGTCAAGTTATAATTTATTTCAAGTGTATTTCATATTAAAAGTCCTGTCACAAGTCACAGTCAAAATAAACTAGTAGAAACTTTAGTTGAACTTCTATTGTAGTTTTTGAGCGGAGGGAAAAATCACGTTTTTATTTTTTTTATGATTTGCCTTCACTTATGCACGTTTACTAAGTATTAACGGTTGATAATCCACCATTATTACACATTAACACTCGAAGAATCACAGGTTTTGGAAAATAATACACAATTTTACGACATTTTTTTTTCATAACTGGTTATAAAACAAGGAAAAAATTCCACGTTCGTAGCTGGTTATGAAAGTTTAGTTACGAAAATGGACGAAAGGTATTTTTTCACTTTCGCAAAAGATCGATCTTGTTCTTGAAATTGAATGAAAATCAGCGCGTAGTGTTACACTAGTCTTACAGAAAATGGTTACACTTGGCAAAATGCTGAGTCACCACACATTTTACACTTTTTATGTTTTGTTTTTCTTACGTTTCTTTGTAAGCTGTTTGTCTTGTATCTGTTTATGTTTTGTTTAAAGTGTCAAATAAATATATTTCATTCATTCATATTTATTTGACACTATAAACAAAACATGATGGTGTTCTCTTATCTAGGGTGTAACTCAAAGCACCTTTTTTCAAAGTCACAGTCAAAAACACAAGTTTTGGGAAATATGTGTTTCTGGTTTCGGGTGTAATTGTGTGTGCGATGTGAGTGTTCCTGGCACAAGCGACACAAGTCATTGAACTTAGTGTGGGGCTGTGAGTGTGAAAGCGTTATGTTTACTATCTTCAATATTGTCAGCATCTTTATTTCCCGAACGGATAATCTGGGAGTCTCCAAGTCTACGAGTTACTATGTATCATCTAGACAAGCATGTTTCTTCTATCTCCCATCTAGTGATACAATTGTCAATTGCTATCTCGTATAAAATCAATAATTCTGATCATTGTTCACGCGGGTTACACCATGGCGCGCAGCTGATATTTATTTTAGAGAACAACAAACAAACGCATTCATACTCACACCCCCACACTAAGTTCAAAAACTTGTATCGTGGGTACTGAAAATATTTACATATCACACACATATTCACTAGAACCAGAAGCACAAATCTCCCTTACGAAGTAAAATTGTGCTCATGCCGGGAATTGAAGCCCACGCCGCAGAGGGCAGAGACTTTTCCACTGCGCACACTGGGTTGTCGAGAGTAGGTGATAGTGTGCTGATGTTCCCCTCACTATAGCCCCAGTCCCAGACGAACAAAATTTATTGAACCTAGAGCCATTAACAGTTTTTACCATCGGTCTCGGTATTTCAAAATAATTAAGATTCAGGACTTGTTTTTAGCAAAAGCGCATCAATCCTTGTCATTGGATGCTAATCACATGTGATTAAATAGACATAAAATGTTTTTACTACTTTTGTCACAATTTGGGTGGGGTTTTGCAATTGATATGCATGCCGGACGATGCGATTTATACGCCGGTAATGTTCTAACATTGTTCTAGACTTCATTTGATTGCATACACAGTAACCTCACTCGTTGTTTTTTGGGACTATGAACAAAATAAACATAACATAATATAGACGACAAAATAGCTTACAAAAAAACATAAAAAGGTAACAAATAAAATTAATCGCAAGAAAAGCTTAAAAAAACCGACTTGCAATTCGAACTTTGATCAGATTTGATGTACTAAACACGCATTATTGAAGTATTTCAATCGTCATTATTGACGATATTTCAAGAACTACTGATTAGATCTTGTTCAAATTTTAATGGGACCTTGGAAAGCAAACTCTTTCAAACAAAAAAAAATCGAAATCGTTTCACGTGGAACGTTAGTTAAGTTATGAGGTAACACATAAAAAAATACAATCGACTTGAGTATATCACGTATATCATGCATAATATTTAAAGAAAATTACTATGAATAAAGTAATTATTAAACAAATACACACACATTAAACAAAACAGTAATATTAAAATAAATAAAAATCGTTTATTCTCATGGGCCCCAAAGAGGCACTCATGACAGTTAAACTCATGCAATCATTATCATATTACATTTATATATTTTTAAAAACGTTTGGGAAATGTCTCCCCGAGACAGGAATCCTAATGGGGATATCGGGTTCGATTCCCGGCGGGAACACAAGTTTATGTTTCTGGTTTTGGGTATGATTGTATGTGATTTGAATGTTTCCAGCACCCACGACACAAGTCATCGAACTTACGTTACATTTATGTTAAGTCAAAAAAGTAAAAAATATGACGTCTAGCTCTACAAACCACGGATTACACTAATGCTTGCGCGTGCGCATGTTTAGTCTGCGGTTAACTCTCCACTGTTTTTTTTGTTCATGATCAAACTAACCGTGTAAACTTGACCACAATCGAGTTACACAAACGTATTCTGAGTAAGTAATTCTACAAATGGTACAGTGAAGAGGACAAGTGACATGTAACTGTCAGTTGAAATATTAAATTAAATGTCAAATTGGCCCGTAGAATATTGGAGAATATTTAAAAAAAAAATGTATATTCGCGTAGGCCCCAAATACTCATATTACTAGTCGTTCGTGTCGAACTGCGATCTCGCGCCTACATTTTGCTTCATAGAGAAAAACTTTTGAGCTTAATATTGCTTATTACTTGTTTCAATATAATAATTGTTTAATTTCTGTATTTGTTGTTCAAGTACAGAATATAACTGTTATTACTCATAAGTTTCAGTGTTCAGTGTGAAGCCGTTTTTGAGATAGACCCCGGGACAAAATAGGTCTAAAAACAGGGACTCTTATAGCATAAAAAAACTATTTGATCTACGATACAAACACGAGTAATATAATTTAAAGCGAAATCGATACCTTTCCCAAGAAACGTAACTTTACTGAATCTGCAAATCAAAAATAAACACAATATTATTCATTGTTTCTCTGTACTTAAGTAACCTTAAGTTTATTTAAGGTGCCTTACATTGTACTGAGCATTGAACGTCGGTAAGTCACGCGCGGAACCTTTTATTGGGTTGTTTGCTAAATTAAAGCATGTTTTTTTGTTTTTTGGTTGAACAGGAGTCGAGTTCCATTGTAAAAGGTATTTTATTGTTCTGAGACAAGGGTAGAATAAGTTCTAGCAATGTACCTACAAGTTTTCTGTATTTTAAAGTTGGTTATATTTTTGAAGTGAAAACTTCTTTAGCGGCGTTATGCACTTTTTGGGATGGGTAAAAAATGTTAAACTCGCGTCAGGACACGTGACCTGATCGAAATTTCGTAAGACGGAGGGAGAGTAGAGCGCCGGCGCGGCGTAGGAGAGGAAGTAATATCCCCCTCTTTTACTAACGCGCGGTGAAAATGTATGCCTGCTCCTGCTGTTTACAACGTTAATGTTCAAGCTTTCACTTCTGCCGGCACTCCCGGAGTGCAACCCGTTTATTCTCGTTAGGCAAGCATTTGACCACTATATCACCAGATGGAAAGTGATGATGCGGCCGAAAATGTAGCACCTATTCACTCTTGACTCGAAGACTCTTAGATTATACCGTTCGGGGAACAAAGAAGCGGGCAATTTATTTCACACCTTCGCAGTACGTAATTATTTAAGTAGGGTTTCACGCTAGCGTTTGTCGTGCCTTTTAATACGGGAAAGGTCGCCTTAACTACGCCTAAACTGCTCGTTGGTTTAGTTGGTTGCACGTTCGCCTTCTAAGCAGCGGGTATCGGGTTCGATTCCAGGTAGAAACATAAGTTTTCTCCCCATGTTAAATTTGTGTTTCTGTTCCTGTGTATGATTGTTTGTGTGATATGAGCCTTGACGATCTCATAACAAATACTAAAAAACAGAATACAATAAATAATATAGGGGGCCAAAAAACGTGATTTTTTGCGGTATTGATAACAGGTAGACGCTTGAAATATTCCCAGAATACTTAGTTATATATTCACTTTAAAAATTAATAATGAAATTAAAATAAAACAAATATTAAGGGGGGCAGCGTGATTTTTTTACCGTTTTTATAGATAACGGTACGGAACCCTTCGTGCGCGAGTCCGACTCGCACTCGGCCGGTATTTTTATTTACAACAGGTATGATTTTAAAAACTTTTTGAATGTAGGTATTTCTTGTAAATAGTGTGATGGTATTTAAGACACAAGAGATCAGTTAGGAGAAATAACAATTTAAATTAATAAGAAAAAAAAACAAATCGACGACGACAAAAACCATTTGCACATTGTAAACAATTGCATCATACATCCGTTCTTGATGCATTCGGACAAATCTGATTTGCCTATAAATATTGAGTCTTGTTACAAGGGAATAGAGCTCACAATTGTCGTGTCAACGTAATTGCTTAGTAGCAATGACCGGAAAATTGAGCTCTCGATTTGTCACGTGGTCACAGAATTAGCATAGTTTGTATACTGACGTACATAATGTACCTATATACTCTTCTTCTTCTTCTTAGTTATGGCTTCGCAATCTTGTGCATTCAGCCAGTGTCAATTGAAAATATAATATTTCAAGTTTATTTCATATTATAAGTCCTAGTCACAAGTCACAGTCAAAATCAAGTAAAAGAGTCAAGGTCCAGTCATAGTAAAGTCCTGCCCTAGTAAAGTGGTAGAAACTTTACTAGAACTTCTATTGGAGTTTTGGAGCGAAGGTGAAAATCACGTTTTTCAACTTTGTATGATTTGCCTACACTTATGCACGTTCACTTAGTATTAACGGTTAATCATCCACCATTATTACACATTAATACTCGAAGAATCACTGGTGTTGGAAAATTTTACAAAATCAACAACGCCATTTTTTCATTTTCAATCAAAAAAACCCCACTCTGAGCTCCCCGTACCCCCGCGCCATACAACAGTCAGTTATAATGATCAGCGATCAGATTTAATTAACAACGGTCAGTTTGAATGATCAACGGTCATTTTGAATGATCAACGGTCAGTTTGCATGATCAACGGTCATTTTAAATGATCAACGGTCAGTTTGAATGATCAACGGTCAGTTTGAATGATCAACGGTCAGTTTGAATAACAGCGTACATAGTTTCTCGGATAAAACAAGTAGACGCGCGAATGAGACATCTCTAGCATACAAACATTATAATAAGCTTGTAAATGTGTTTTTTTTGTCGACCGCATCGTCACTTAACATCAGGTGAGATAATGGTCAAATGTTTGCCTATTGGCTCAGTTGAACTGCCCGTTGGCTCAGTTGCGTGAGCGTTCGCCTTCTGAGCAGGGGTATTGGGTTCGATTCCCGGCGGGAACACAAGTTTTCTCCCCAAGGAAAATTTGTGTTTCTGGTTCTGGTTGTGAAAGCGTTTATGTTTTTTATGTTATCATATATATTAAAAACCAAGCGTAGTTACGATAGCTGTCATTCCCGAGTGCCAGTCCCGTTCTAGACTTCGCGTGCTTAGAACCCTCGATTACACAATTCATCATTTACTAACAAACAAAATAATGGATAAAATAAAATGAAAAATATTAATAAAGAAATAAAATATTTTAATGATGATCACAACGGATGTTTTTATTGTGTTCTTTCAGAAGTAATCCTTATTTTTATTGCTATCTTTATTTGTTTGTTTCTCATGGGAAAATCTATGGAATTCGACGTAGAATTCAAACTTAAAAGTATATAAATAACACTGGATTAACAATACCGAAGCTTTATACTACATACATCTACATATTTGTCATCTTTCCACTATAAAACTACTAGAAATGTCAAAGCTCTCAGTAATCCAATAAAATATCTCCCTAGAGCCCACAAGCCATCTCCAGAAGCGATAAAAGAGGTAAATTATTCAAAAAGCACAATACAGACGTATCCCTAGTTCTCAGAACTGATACTTGAGTTACGTAGTAACTGTTGACTAATCTGTGAGTAGAGGTTTCTAACCACACCATCATGATAGCGGCTACCTGGTTCAGGTGGGAACAGCTTTTTTAATGTCATGACAGTTAGACTAAAATGTTTGCTTTATTTGTTTGTTTTTCAGCTACACGGTCAAAATTATTATTTTTATGTTAATCGCTAAATAAATATTTAACTTTGACGTTTTTCAAATATCGAAAAATCTTTTTAAATTTTTCAGAAATCAAAATATTTTACCAAAATAATTATTATTTAATTTAGAAATATAATAATATCAATGTCAGATAAGATTACTAAAGGGGAATAAAACAAATAGCACTCAAAAATATTGTAAACCTTTGCTTGCTTGTATATCATGGTCATTAGTTATAAGCCAACAGTCGTTAAGTCAGGTTAGATGCCTTTAGGCGACCTGAAAAATTCTGTCCGGATTTTTTCCACTAGTCCACATAAGACAAGCAAGCAGCCAAAATTATATATAAATGATTTATTTTAAACGCAAGCAAAGCTTAAAAACCGGTTTAACCGTTTTGGTTTTGGCTTGATCTATTTCGATAAAATTTATATGGGACCACCTTTGAATCAAACAAAAAATAACTTCAAAATCGATTCATAATTGGCGGAATTATCGCGTAACATACACACAAAATAAACATACAGTCGAATTGAGAACCTCCTTTTATGAAGTCAGTTGAAAGATACTGCGTATGCTGATTTTTAAACAAGAATTAACGAACAAAATCTTTGTGCTGCTAGTGTCATAACAAATATTGAAAACCACGCAAAAAGAGATAATAAAACCAGTTTTATTATATTTGAAAAAAAAACGGCCAAGTGCGAGTCGGACTCGCGCACCGAGGGTTCGGTACAAACTGTAGGTATATAAGTAAAAGTTATGGTATTTTTATTGCTAAATGAAATGATTATAAGATGTAACTAAAAGTTGCGTTTCGCAATTTTTCCTTTATCTGTGCTATAAGACGTTTACCAAATTTCAAGATTCTGAGTTCACGGGAAGTACCCTATAGGTTTTGATTCCCTTACGAGTGTCGAAAATTTGCAGCATAAGCGGTTGTATCTTTTGATTGCGTTGACTTAAAAGTTACATTTTTTCACAGCTTCAAGGGGCAATAGACCTGAGTATTTGATATGAATTTCAGCTTGACACCTCCACGCGTTCCTGAGAAAAAGGTCTTGACAGACAGACAGACGGACAACGAAGTGATCCTATAAGGGTTCTGTTTTTCCTTTTGAGGTACGGAACCCTAAAAAGTGACTAACGCTTAGACAGGTGTGATACTAATTGTTATAATAAGGACCTGAACAAACTGTTAGTTACGCGGACAGCCTATCCATTTTGTAGCTTGTTAATTTTCTGGACAAACTAAAATAATTTTATGATGATGTCTATGTTAAAATTACACCTGACATATAATAAGTTTAAACATATTAGATACTAGACGTGCCCCGCGGCTTCGCCCGCTATTATCAAGTTAAAAAGTAGCCTATGTGTTAATCCTAGGTATAAGCTATGTACATTCCAAATTTCAACCAAATCCGTTTAGCCGTTAAAGCGTGAAGAGGGAACAAACATACTTACACACTTACACACAAACTTTCGGATTTATAATATTAGTAGGATAAGCGCGACGTTCTATGCATTTAGTTGTAAAACACCTTTCATAGCATCGAAATTTGAAAAAAAATCTCGCATTATTTTATAAACTTACTAGCCGTGCTTATGTAGCCTATGTATTGATCCAAGGTATAACCTGTTACAAAAAGGTGTAGTAATACTTGGTTGTGTGTGTGTGTCGTGCCAGGAATAGTCTGCCAGAGAATGGAAGTCGAAATCAGAGATATTTCTTCCATGCACTAATTAAAAATGTATATTTTTCAATTATTTTTGACAACCCTACGGTTACATCTGTGGCGCGTAGCCTTGACCTTTGTTATGGCCACCACTGTCAGACATCTAGATCCAAAGATTATGTGATCTAGAACGGTAGCTAATGAAATAGGGTTGCAAATGACATAATTTTTTTGAACCTTGAATTAATTATAACTCAATATTCATGCTGCTGCCGTGAATTCAGAAGTTCCTGTTAGACTCCATACATGGAGCTAGATGTGTGACTTCAGTATTACTACACCTTTCTGTTACACATTGTATATATAACAAATTTATTCGAAATCCCTTCAGGCGTTACAGCGTGAAGAGAAAACAAATATACTTACAGACTTACACTCAAACTTTCGGATTTATAATACAGTGGAACCTGGTTAATTGGGATCTCAAGGGACCAAGAATGTTGTACCATTTATTGAGTGTTTCCATTAATCCAGTTTTCCAATTAGGCAGGTTTAAAATTATAGTTGTCTCATTTACAGAGGCTCCTGCTTATAGAGGTTGAAATGTACGGCTATTTCATTTTTAGAGGGAGAGGTGGAAATGTTAATAAAAATGCGTATTTTTGGTGTAATGAATCTAATATATTATGTAGGTATGAATGTACAAACATTATGTATAACGTGGAATATTTTTTTTTTTTTCATCAAGTTTGATATTTACGTTTGGGCATTTTGTACACTTTTACTCCCTTGTTTTTAGGTCAAAACTTGAGATAGTACTGACAAACAAAGCGTATGCGAAAGACATTCTAATGTGTAAACAAAAGTGTCAAAACCTGTCGCAACCTGTTAATTTGTCTCATTTATAGAGGGAATTGAGTTACAGAGTCCCAATTATAAAGGTAAACATCGATTAAATCCTAGAAATCAGATCTCATTTAACCAGGTTCGAAAAGTCCCATTAATAGAGGTTATTCAATGAAAAAGTACCGGGACCTCATTGTAACTCTCAATAATAGAGGTTTCTCATTTATCCAGGTCCCATTTAACCAAGTTTCACTGTATTAGAGTGATTATTATCTTATTAATTACTCTATAAATTTTTACTGATTAAAAGTAAATTTATTTTAGTTTATTTATTATAGTACACGTCGAGACGACGGATGGTCTACGGCGCGTACTCGACTGATGAGCAGTCGGTTCTCCTGACTGCTCCGAAACTAGTCTTGCAACAATGCGATAAACGAACCGTGAGAGAAACCGTTAAATACTAAATATGTGTGCTTACGAAGCTTTCAATATAATTTTCAGGATTATAAAAACAATTTTGGTTATTTTATTTAATTTTAATGTATAAAATTAATACAGCAATCAGCGAGCCACGGACAAAATAAATCGATTATACACATTTTTTTTTCTTGACGCTATTAACACTCACAACCCGCCACTAAGTTCAATGATTTAAGTCGTGGATGCCGGAAACATTCACATCACATACAATCACAACTAGAACCGGAAACACAAATTTCCCATCGTGTAGAAAACTTGTGTTCCCGCCGGGAATCGAACCCGATACCCCAATGCGCAACCAACTAAGTCATAAGAGCAGTTCATATTAATATCTTCAACCTCTGAAATTCCTGTCCTTCAATCTGTAATACAGTAATATTTGCACACTATTGCTAGCGGTCTAACGTCTGACAAAGTTCCTAAAGATGACAAAAGTCTGCCCCAGGCGGACTCTGCAAAAGAGTCCACTACATAAGTGTCTTAAGACACTTACAAAAAAAACTTAATATAAATAATCTTACCACATTAGGTTTTAAGCAGCTCATCAATATTGCGCGAGCACCTGTAGACAAACAAATGCATTTTTAATTACATATATTTTGCACGCACGCCTGAAAATTCCTATTAATATAAAAAATACGAAAGTAACTCGGTTACGATTTCACGCCTAAACCACAGAACCAGTTGTGATGAAATCTGAAATAGACTAGAGCATGGGATAGGACATCATACTTTTTATCCCGGAATTTCTGCGAGTCCGGGACTTACGCGGGTAAATCCGCGAGACGCAGCTAGTATACAATAAAAATATTAAGGTTTTTTTTATATGATACTTTCATATTATTTATATTGACATTTATTAATTTCCATATTGGGTTCCTCCAGTGTCTCAATTAACAAAATGGATTCTTTGCCATTTATAGAGTTTTAATAAATCTCGAAGTAATTATAACTCGTTTTATACACGATAAAATCATTTTTGGTGTGTAAATTACTGTTTTTACGCCGAAAGACTGTATTTATCTCAGGGATTTACTTAAGTGTGATATTTTATATCAGTGGTTGACATATTATACCTCATTTAGCAAAGAATTTACTGAAAACATTAAAATAACTACTTTAAAATATCAAGTGATTTGTTCAGAACGTAGCAATTTGTATGAACCGGGGCAACTGTTCAAAATTAAGTAATTTTTTACGCTCACTTATCATTATTATTTGTTTCCCGCATATTTTTCTGACCATCTTTTTGGAGTTGGATTAGAGTTGGGCTTAATTTTAAGTCGATATCGATAAATTTGATTATTAATAACAAATGCGAGGTATTTTTTTTTAATGTAAGTGATTTAGTAGCCTGTTGTTACTACTATGGTTGGAAGTATCAAAAAGAAATAAAAAAAGGAAATTTGTTTTTTTGTTACCCAAACCTCAATGTTATCCGTTACCTTGTCATTAAGGTAAGCGTGTACAAATATTTAAGTTTGTAAAATTTGAACACATATGATATTTTTGACCCTGGAATAGGAAAAATACTAATTTAATCACATATTATATATAATTTATTTATTAACGCTGATATTTCAAGAGATCGATACATTGGCAATCAGGAATTATTCGCTGCTCTTGATCAAATTTCATTAATGGATTGGGCATAACCCATTGTAACACATAGAAATCGCACGCAGGTATTAATGGTATATACGCGACGTATTATAGGTATTTTTTTGTTAAGAAACAAAATATAATTATTTTAATAATAAAATAGTTTTGTTAAAATTCAGTTCGAAAACAAATGATAACGTCGATATGCGGTCCACACCCCCTCCCTACTCAATCGTGGAACTTGCTAGAGTTGTACACCAGTTGTGGTCACGACAAAAAAGCTCTCACACGCACTCATCAACTCGGACCTTTCGATTATTCATGCGCTACGCTGTCACTGGGATCGATTATGTCTTAAGAGATGTTAAAACCATTTTTTTTTACCCAGAATATTATGTTATATAGACATTATCTAGCTGCATCATGTTGTATTCTATATTTATTATTGTATTAATTATCAATTGTTAATTAATTCATACGTGAAAATAATACTGCAACAATGTTGTAAACAGCGGGAATTGGGTTTGGTACCCGGTGGGGACACAAGCATATCGTATACTCCCCTAGAGTAATTGTGTTTCTAGTTTTGTTTAGTTTTGTTTGTAGTTTTTTACGTGATGTTTTCGATACCCATGATACTAATATTAGAACTTAGTGTGAAGCTGTGAATATGAAAGCGTTTATTGTTCTATTAGTATCTTAATCTATTATTATAAAGTTTACGTAACTATGTGGTACACCTGAGTTCTAATACATTTTGCTATCTCCTCTCTATCCAAAGGTTGTCTGGAAGAGATCGCTTTAAGCGATAAGACCGCCCATTGTACTAGCCTAAGTTTGTTTTAATGTCTTTAATATATTTTCCTCTATTTCTGGTGTACAATAAAGAGTTATCTAGAGTTATCTATCTATCTATCTATTCTAGGATAAAATCCTAAAATGGATGAAGCAGCTCTTACTTTTCTTTCATAATTTCGTAAAGCTGTTTTATAAATAATTACATTTAACAATACAATTTAACCTTTATTTATATAGTATTAGTAGCCATGTAATGTAGTATATATATATTTATGCCTGTCTACTATTCTCTAAGAATACACAATAAAAGTTAATTAAATAGTGTGATTAACTGATTGACTACAAATGTAATCAAACAAAAGATGAAATTCTAGAAAAAAAATATTAAGAAACAATAATTTATTATAACTTATCACATACAACCTACTTCTTTCATTATTGTAGATAAGCTATGTAATTCAAAGTTTAAACATTTCAATAAACTACTTAACATACCGACTATAACTAGATAGTACTACATTACGTTTAATCACGATAACCTTTTCGAGCGATGCTAACAACTCTAGATGATTCCACAATCGAGTGACGGCTGATAGAGTCGACCAAGATAATGACATCTGCGGTAAAAACACGGACAGTTGGTTATTTATCATCCAGTGGCCTCTTTAATTATCGGTCGTGTGGGATCGCCTTAACGCAAGTTTGGACCTTTATAAAGCCCTATCGCCTTAAGAGGGGGTGATTTTTGACAGTTCCAATTTGTTGAGATTTTTTCAAAAACACCTTTAGAATAAATATTATTATTGTTGGTTAAAATAGCTACAATATGCAAATTAATTCTTAATATGAACCGCCCGATGGCTTAATTGGGTACGGGTTCGCCTGCTAAGGGATGATTTCGAAAACACAAGTTTTCTCCTCAAGGGAAATTTGATTTTTTTTTTAATTTGCTTCTGGTTGTGATCGTGTGTGTAATGTGAATGTTTCTGATACCCGAGACACAAGTCATTGAAGTTAGTATGGGGTTGTGAGTGTGACAGTGTGTATTTTGTTAAATTGTATATACATTTACATATACATGAACTATAACTATCTTCATGAATCTCTCTATTGACATTAATCTATAACGAATAACAATTAATCATAACTTAAAAAATCTATAATCATAATTAATGACACTATATTAACGATCAATTATTCATTTCAAGTAGACATATCGATGCATTGGTCGATTAAAAATGGATCGATATAAGTGCCCGTCACTATTGAAATATAGCAATTAAATGTTTAATCGGTATATTTCAAGTAACCTAAATACAAAATCGATTTTAAGAAATCGCTGATTCAGGTCATATGCACGCACTATATCAAAATTGAATAGGGGTGGCACGCACTTCAATTTCTTGACGAAATCTTTGATTCATAGGATTTATACCTTACTTACATCAAATGTTCACGTAATTTGTAGGACGTTTAATTTTCAACTTAATTAAAGTTCAGATATAAAGATTTTCTGGCTACAATTATAAAATCATAATTTTGCTTCTGGAAACTTTACCAAGTACAATTTACGAATAGTTACTTAAAGCATTTCCTTTTTTTTTAATATTGTTTTATTTTTTCGGAAAATGGTAGCTTTGTAATCCATCTATATACCATATATGTTCCTAAGAAATCTAGTGCTGCTAGTAAACTTTTTTACAAATTAAAAATAATAGAGTGAAATTTCAAATTATACAGGTATTACTATTTATAAGTTCTAATGCATGTTATATACAAAATTACTTTTTAACTTTTAATTAAAAATAAAGAACCAAAAATTCAAATTGTTGTTTAGTGGCAGCCCTAACAATGACGCACGCGCAACTGGACGCGATAAATCTTGTAAGGGTTAATTAAATGCCACCAGAAAGCTTTATAAGTATGTAAAGAACCCTGTACAGAGAGTTTGGTGTAAGGAAAACAAATTATGTACACATTCCTAATTAGCCAAGTATTGATATTTTTATAAATAAATAACTGTACCTAGCATGCGTTGCAATGACACGGAAAAATTTTTTTTACCTATTTCACGATTATGGTTGCCTAGTACTTGACATCTTATTAAAAACTTATTGGCCAAATTATTACCTACTTCATGTTTATGTTTGCCTGGTAATTTATTCAATCCGAATGACGTAATTCATTCATTCCTGTCCATGAGAAAATGTTTTTTGCGTATTTTTTTCATATTTTATCTGCTTGAATCTTAACCAATCTTTGATGCACCTGAACACACACAATTTTTTTTTTCGACATCGGTCCAGCAGTTTAGGAGTTTAGTCACAAACACACGTACAAATATAATATAATACTAAAGATATGGAGTGTGTTTTTAATATAAACCCTAACCGTTCTCAGATTGACAAAAACCTATTTTGAAAATCTAGCACGTTCAGCTGATGTTGTTGCTAACTGTACCTACATCATTAAAATGAGTGATAATTTAATAAACTCAATTTTATTAAATATACAAACCCGTCAGCCCATTGCATAGAGCTGGTTGGCTGTGATTGAGTGTGTGATATGTAAATGTTTCCGTCACCTACGATACAAGTTTTTGAACATAATGTGGGGCTGCGAGTGGGAAAAAATAGAAAAAACTTGAGAGGTGTCGAGGGACACCCGGACGGAACGAAGTTCAATTTCCGTCTAGTCCCCTTTCGCAACGCGCGATAAGGAACTTTCGTTCCAAAATTTAAAGAAACATGCAAAAACCAACATCACGCGGTGTTCCCAGGCGTTCACACATCCAAGTACTGACCGCGCCCGAAGTTGCTTAACTTCGGTGATCGGACGAGAACGTGGTAACGCTTACAATTATAGCAAAAAGTGTCGTTACAACTTTTGGTCTTAATTTTTTCCGTCTAGCCCCCATTCGCAACGCGCGATAAGGAACTTTCGTAGCATAAGCTCTAGTGTAACAAAACATAAAAAGCGACCTGTATGAGCGCCTCTCGTGCTTTGTACATCAAGTCCCTTACAATATATAAATATTGTAACTTTCTATCCCTTGTAACTTGGACTGCAACCCCTAGTGGTAATACATCTATAGATTAAGATCTAGAGGTCCTGTTATCTAGCCATCTGACGGCTGGTACATCGCACCTCGGGCGACGAAGGAGCTCGCTAAACCTAGGACTTAATTCCTGGGAAACTATGTGAAATGTTTATACGTACACACTTTTATTTACAGGCAAATAATTGTATTTATCTATACATATATAAAAAAGACGTGTGGCACTCGGGGACTGCCGCGTTTTATCAACTTATGCAATTATAATTATTTATTTATTTTATTTATGGAATTTTTTTTTCTGCCACCTAGAGGCGAGTTGCTGAAAAAGAGACAATCGTGATATTTCAAAAAAGTCATTAAAATTTCTGCTATTCATCGATAGATGGCAAAACTAAAAAGTATCACCGCTGTGCTGGTCGGAGTGGGGGGTGTTAGGTTATTTTCGTTACGGAATTTCTGGATTCGGTCTCCACGCTCAAGGCCCGCGATAGAAGCTATGCAATAGCTTAAAAATAATTTACGTTTGTTAGTCTCACAAAACTCGAGAACGGCTGTACCGATTTGCCAAATTTTAGGTTTTTAAATATTTGTGGAAGTCCAAGGAAGGTTTAAAAGGTGAGAAAATATAAAGGAATTGCAAGGAAAGAAGTAAAAACAACTATTTTATTTTCCTATACAAACTGTTGGTACCTTAGGTAAGTTCAGACAACTTTTATTGGCTGTACGAAGTTCGCCGGGTCACCAAGTATTATACATAATTCTTCTGTACGCGTGTGTGACTAGACTCCTGCTCCACGGCTGAACCGAATTTGATGATTTTTTTGTATGTGTTCAGTATGATTTAAGTCCGTTAGATTTACAATTCGATCCGATAAAAAAAATATTTTCAATTGGACAAACTAATAAACATTAAGGATAAGGAGGTAATAATTTAAGTCAACAAGTTTTTAGTATGGTGTTAAAGTACTAGGCAACCATAAACGTGAAAGAGGTAAAATGCTATTTTTCTTAACGTGGCATTGGTGGTATAGCTACTAAAAATATTTAAAAAAAATAGTTAAAGTGCTATACAGATTATAATTATACAAACATGCGTAGTAACCTTGACGTTACAGACTTAGTGAGAAGACTTAAAAGAACTAAACCATTTGAACTTGTGTTATGTTAATATATATCAGTGTAATATATAGTGAGAGTGCTGCAAAAAAACACATGAACAAAGTGTATTACCCTTAAATAGAGACAATAAGAAAAGTGTTAATGGACACATTCTTAGTTAAGCAATGTAGCAGTTCAAGTTAAAGTTAAATTACTGATTAGCCATAGTTTGGCTAGATTGTAATTATAATAGGGCATTTTGTAAGAAGTACTCTAGAAATAAAAAAATAAAAAAAAAATTGCGTAGTAACCTACTTTCTACAAAAAAAAAATTAAAGGTACGTAAAAAATCTACTAAAAATTGCAAACACAGTTCTGCATTTTGGTGTCATTTTAGATTTTGCTTTCTTTCTTTTAATGTATCTTTTTGCGGACATTTACATTTCAATTTAACGTGGTACCTTTTTGGGGAATAATATAATGACAATATTTTAGTAGCATCCTCGTAGCACCCGTAGCGCTCGTAGCACATAAAAATCAAGATTTATAGTGACGACTATAATTGTTTAAAAATCTGTGAATTTTTAATAAGTTTACCGTAAATTTACGTATTTTTATAATTAGGTATAGTGTTTTGCACGCTTGGCCTAGAATAAGAATGGCTCTCAAGGAGAGCTCCCAGAACACCGTCTTTGACTGTAGTGCAGTACAGAGGTAAACCCAACCAAGAAAGTTTCATACATTAAGATTTGTTGACGAAGCTATTAGACTGGTGAAATACTGGTGCGATCATTATTCTATCAGTTTTAAAAACAAGTGATGTGTTATCGGCAAATAAAACTATATTTAATGCTAGATGATTTATCACAGAAGGTAAATTATATATACTGAAAACAGCAACGGTCCTAATATCGATCCCTGAAGTACGCCCATTTTCACCTGATGTCATACCGATAACGCTTACTTTTTCATGCCTACCCGTTAAATATGAATCTAACAAATCAAGAACAGCTCGCAGGGCGTATTATAGTTTATAGTTTTTAGTTCGGAAAACACTTTACTCTGTATCTTTAGTGTAAGATTAATTTAAGAAAACGTGTTAAAAAGAAATAAACAATCATTAATTACAGCTTTAATTTAGTTTCACCTGTCATGTTGTCTGTCGGTCTGTAATAAAATCTTGCAAGTTATATAAGATTCCCGATTTCCGATTGGACTCAAATTTGGTGTACTTATGTATCTTCGGTGACAATACAATGATATGTCTTCATGGAGCTGGTCTGATGATGGAGACGGAAGATGGCCATAGGTAATTACTGAACTAAACAAGATAAACCCATTGACCTTGGGCTTGTTTGATTCATCTTGACAACTTCTCTGGTTATATAACTCTTTAGTCCTTTTTTATTTACAACTAACCAAAACTTGATTTAAAAAATCTTTTAAAAGTAGTACTTGTTTCATTTGCAACTAAGTGTTTTATGTCAGTATCATTATAACGCTGACGTCACACACCTAGTTCTAGTCGATATTCAAACGCAACACGTAAGAATAATCTCTAACATGGTAACGAACGGGTCTGGTACAGCGTGGTCAATGTGAATTCACGCGTGCTGTAGATAGTATCGGGACAATAGTGCAGAGACGTTCAAAGCAGTTTTTGTAACTTACAATCCGTTTTCTATGCTTTAATACCATATTTTATAATATAAAAACAACTTTAGTTTAAAAATAGAATCAAAAGAAACTTCTATAAATATTGAAATGACAATCACTAATTGAGATTTAACTTGTTATTATGATAGTATAGGTCGCTGTCTACAGGTAAAGTGTCCAAAATAAATAAAACCCTACTAATATTATAAATCTGAAAGTTTGTGTGTAATTGTGTAAGTATGTTTGTTCCCTCTTCACGCTTTAACCGCTGAACGGATTTGGATGAAATTTGGAACGTACATAGCTTATACCTAGGATTAACACATAGGCTACTTTTTAACTGATAATAGCGGGCGAAGCCGCGAGGCACGGCTTGTAACATATCTATACTAATATTATAAAGAGGTAAAGTTTGTTTGTTTGTTTGTTTGTTTGTTTGTATGTAAAAGGTAATCTCTGAAACTACTGATCCGATTCTGAAAATTCTTTCACCAATAGATAGCTACACTATCACTGAGTGCCATAGGCTATGTTTTGTCGGGATAGAAGTTAGTTATCAGTTCGAAATAATAATATTCGTAAGACAAGTCGGAGAAAAATTTGCTAACTTTCCGCTTTATCGGCGTACGCTGACTAAACGGTAAGACATAGTTGAATACAATGTATGGCAAAAATGTTGGCCTTCATGAGTTTTACAAAAAAGTCCGCGACAGCATATATCTAACATGTATGTATAGCTCAGAAAAAATACTTTTCTTTGTAAAAAATCTGAAAAAAAGGCGGCCTATGTTTAGTTGGCTTTTTGAGACATTCAGTATTAATCCTTATCAAAATAAACTATTTCATCGTCTTACGTAGTTCATGTAGATACATTTTGCTTTTTACTGCATATGATTTGGATAAATAGTCTATGAGAAATCGTGAAATTAATTTCACGGGAGCCCGCCCGTGAACGGGACGGGTCAGAAATGTACAGAAACGTACTACGAATTCCTGCTCATTAAAAAATAGCGGCTTCTATTTCGTTGGCTTTTTTTAAGTATTTAATATTAATCCTTATCAAAAAAACCTATTTCATCGGCTTACGTAGTTCACGTAGATTTAATTTGCTCTTTACTGCATATAATTTGGACCTATAGTCTAGGAGAAATCGTTAAGTTTATTTGAGGGTGAAAACGGTGGATCACAGAATGGAACAGTTACTGCGTAATCCGGCATACGTTTATGTTTTGAACCGACTAACATAAGAAGGGGGATATAAATTCGACTGTTTTTTTTGTTTAGTCTTATCATTGAACTTTGAACTGCCCGCTAGCGTAGTTAGGTGGGCGTTTGCCTTTAAAGCACCGGGTTTGATGCCCGGTGGGAACACAGGTGTTTTCCCACGGGAATTTGTGTTCCTGGTTTTGAGTATGTTGTGAATACTTTGTGAATCTTGGATGTTTACGGCCCCCCGATACAAGTCATTGAACTTAGTGTGGGGCTGTGAATGTGGAAGTGTGTTTATTTGTATATTTTTAAACCGGGCGACGCCGGGCGGGTCATCTTTTGAACTATCTACTCGCGTAAATGGGTACGCGTTTGCCTTCAAAGCAGCGGGATCGATTCGCGGTGGTAACAGAAGTTTTCTCCCTACGGGAAATTTGTGTTCCTGGTTTTTAATATGTTGTGAATCTTGGATGTTTACGGCCCCACGCTACAAGTCACTGAACTTAGTGTGGGGCTGTGAATGTGGAAGTGTTTATGTGTAGATTTTTTAACCGGGCGACGCAGGGTGGTGAATCTTTGAACTTTGAACTACCCACTGGCGTAGATGAGTGCGCGTTCGTCTTTAAAGCAGCGGGTTCGAATCTCGGTGGGAACACAATAACAAAAGTTTTTTCCCCACGGGCAGTTTATGTTTCTGGTTCTGGGTATGACGTGAATGTTGTGTGTGTTCATTGTTTACGGCCCCACGACACAACTTATAGTACTTTTACAGTGGGGCTGTGAGTGAGAAAGCGTTTATATGTAAGCTTTTGTTTACCCGGGCAACGCCGGGCGGGTCAGCTAGTATATATATATAAAGCTTTTGAAGCCTAAATCTATACCTAATTATTTAGTATTATAAGTATTTTCGATAAATTATTGTCGCAACGTCAAAAGTAAGATGGCCATAGGAACTTCTGAACTAAAGAAGGTAAACCCATCGAGCTTGGGCTCGTTTGATTCGTCTTGAGTAGTCTTGAAAAATTCTCTGGTTATACAATTTTTTAGTCTTTTTTCATTTACAATTGGTAAAAGCGTGATTTAAAAAATCTTAAGTATTACTTGTCATTCCTTAATATCTCTATTTTTTAATGATTAAATTGTTTGCTTCGGCAGCAAAGTAAAGCCCAACACTAGTTGTCAACAAACAACTTATTCGCGCGAGTCGGTACGATCGAGACCACACGTGACGCTATTCGATTATCGATAGTGTAATCGAGCGAATCGATTCTATGTTGACACCGCTGCGAAATCGATGCAGGACTGAATACAGAAGCATGATGCGACCCGAATTTGTGATTTGCGTTGACCGTTTTGATTTGATTGATTTAAATCACTGAGGTATAAGAAAACATATTTTTTTGCATTAAACGATCGTTTCAGAGATAAATATATATATAATAATAAATAGAGATTATTTTGCCGTTATTTTACAGTTTGCATTAATACAACGGTTTTTTGCAAGCTCGTCAATTTATTGCACTAATTTATAAAATACTCGCATTTAATGTGTTAATAAATCTTTATTGATTAATCCGTGCTTAAAAACCTTACATAAATGACAACCGCTGTAAACTGGTAAAGTTTGAAAAATTATAAAAAAAACTTTAATAGATAATTTTCATACAATATTGTTGTTGATGGAGGAAAAATATCTAAGTTTAGTAATCTATTAATTAACTACGGACTAATTGCCTACATTTCCTATAAATATCCTAATATTCCTATCTACACGGCAAAGATCTTGCAAGTTGCAGCACTGAGCTTATAGATAATTCAAGTGTAGCGTTCCCACCGTGCTGACAGCATCGCTTCTCTGAATTGCTAAGCAAATTTTTATTAAAATAGTTGTAAGTTTTTTGGCTTTATAAAATGAATTAAGGTTTATCTTCTATAAATATAAATATATATAACTCAAAGGTGACTGACTGACTGACTGACATAGTGATCTATCAACGCACAGCCCAAACCACTGGACGGATCGGGCTGAAATTTGGCATGCAGGTAGATGTTATGACGTAGGCATCCGCTAAGAAAGGATTTTGATTAATTCTACCCCCAAGAGGATAAAATAGGGGATGAAAGTTTTTTGTACTTCTTAACGCGAGCGAAGCCGTGGGCAAAAGCTAGTTAAACATATAAAATACAATTAAATGCTGCGGACTGTATTTGAAATTTTATATACATTTAGTAATATAGTTTACTTGTAATACAAGAAGAAAACAATTTTGTCGATTCCGTCAATTTCAATCGATTCATCTTATAATATTATAGTGACGTGATCAAAAGAAAGATTTACAATCAATACTTAATCAACCTATTCGATTTCAAGACCGCACCTGTCAAAAGTTTAGTGATGGGCTATTGATGAAAATTATCGACATCAAAAAGCCGCGTTACTGGAAATCCATACCAGGAGATATTTGTACCGGATTAACACAATGTTAGTACTCAATGAATATATTGAATTACTATCTGACTTATTTCTATGAGAGTTTAATAAACATCTTTTTAACAACGCCTTTTTTTATCGTTAAGCAACATGGTCAACATTTGCTAATCAAATAATACTCTAAAAAGTTTTTTCAAATCAAGCTTTTACCAGTTGCAAATAAAAAAGGACTAAAAAGTTATGAAACAAGAGAACTTGTCAAGACGAATGAAACTAGCCCAAATCGATGGATGTATCTCGTTTAGTTCAAAAGTTCCTATGGCCATCTTCCGTCAACATCATCAGACCAGTTCCATGGTACCATATCATTGTATTGTCACTAAAGATACATTAGTGAACTAAATTTGAGTCCAATAGGACATCGGGAAGTGGGTCTAATTAAGCTTGCAATATTTGACTACAGATTGACATAGACATCGGGACAAGTGAAACTAAATAAATGCTTGACAAAGTTAACTTTTCTCGAAATATAAACATAACGTTACATTTTGACATTTTTATTTTAAACCAAGATATTTGGGCCTTTCCTGCTCATCTACAGCAACGAGCTTTTATATGTTTCTAAAAAGTTTAAAAAGAGCACTGTAGATAAAAGCAAGGCGCTGGCCACACGTATAGTTATCGACTCTGTATTGCTTCAATCTGCAATCTTTATATAAGTTTCATACCAGTAACTCAAATTAACTTAAAATATGGTTATATAACTAGTATTAAGTTAGTAACTAGTATATAACTAGTGGTTCGTTTTTTTTTTCTTTATGTCCGATAGGCTAGCGTTAGCCCACAATCTTACCTGATGGAAAGCGAAGATGCGGTTCTGTGAGCGGACCTCGCGTATTTTTCGAAATGGCTGAAATATGTTTTTTTTTACGTTTTCAACCCCTATAGTTGCGTCATTGAAATATTTACAACTTTCATTTTTTGTAATTGACTCCAGTTATAAATGCACATCGTTTGCGGAACCAAAATTAAAAACATCTGTTTATCGGGACGTCAGGAATTAAGTTATTCGTCAACTAGTCGATTTATTAGTCGAACAAGAATAAATGCTGCCCAATTGAGCCAAGGTAAATGAGATAACACAAACGCTTTCACACTCACAACCCTACACTATGTTCGATAACTTATGTAGTGGGTGCCGGAAACATTCACATCACACGCTTGCCTTCTACACTAACAAATTTTTCTAGGAAAATTTTCTTGGTGTAGAAGGTGAACGCTCACCCAACTGAGCCACCAGGCAGTTCTAAGACCGTAATGAAGTTGCGACATTATCGGACTGTGGTAATATCTGTATTTTGCGCGTATATGACATACTGCCAATATGAACAGCGAATGCATCGGGCGCACACGGGCGATTATTAAGTAGTGTACGTTTCAATTGCAGACGTGTGCTCACTATATTTATGGCACCTCTTCAATGGCTGAATAGAGATAAACACTCGCTGTGCTCATATTAATGTTGGTTTTGTTCAGGAATTGTATTTTATTGTTCGGGCTGTTTGTTATCTGCGGCAGAAATCGGTTTTTAACTTGTGTAATGTCTTGCGATTTTTCAATGCGTTTACGTATCATGTTTCGTGGGGTCTTAGTGTTTATTGCATGTGGATGAGATTTCTAGGTATAGATAATGATTCATATCGAGCTGCAGATGAACAAAGAAATTAATATCTTTCATTATAATGGATTCTTAGTTTGGCCCTGAGTGCCTACATTTTGTCAAATTAAGAAAATCTTATGAGGTTAGTTACTTATAACTTTTTTAAAAATTTTATTCGACTTTTTTGTATAATGTTAAAGTTAAGGATATAACGAATATTTTTTTGTAAGTTTCAGCTTCTAATGTGTAGCCGTTTATGAGATAGACTCCGGAACAAAATACGTCTATATAAAAACATTGACTTCGATGATTGATTCGTCCTACCAAATTAATATTTTTCAACACAGATTTTAATGTAAAACAGCTTAGCACTCTACCGGCCAATCTCTTTTCAACAATACACCAAATGGGCTGAAAAAAGGAATTTTTATTCCAATTTACGTGTATACTCACCCATACATGTATGCCCCTTTAATATCATTTTAATTATAATTTTTGGATTTGGGCCTTTATTTCACATATTATCTGTGAATAATTCACAAAGAATATGTGAAATTATTCAGATATACTAAATTATTATTATTTACTTAAAATTATTCGAAGTTATTCGCTTTTAAGGTTTATACACTAGAAGCATCTGACAGACGGACGGACGGACGAACAAAGTGGTGAACTACCCAAGTCAAATAAGAGAACAAGAATAATAAAGCGCAATCCTTAATAAAGTAATCAAGTTCAATACACAACCCAAAAAAATCATCGATTTCTCGAAAAACAACAACATCTTTCCAAACATTAACGAAACGCAACGGCTTTCTTAATTACAAGGCGCGAACAAAACGCAGCGCTTAAGCCCCGATACTAAAAACGAATAATTCGAAGGCAGAACGAATAATTCACATGTAATTCTTCAAAGAATTTACGAGAAAAGCTGTCATTACACAAAACCAAGATTCAAGACCCCCACAACGGCAAATTGGCACTTAACCAGTGCTGGGACACTGATATCGATTAATTACAAAACTGGTTTATATTATCGATTAATTTATTTTTGCGGGATTTCTCGAATTTACGTTCAATAAACTCATCACGTAGCCTTTGAAGCAAGAATTATAGCGCTTACGTTTGTCACAACTTTTAATACACATAACCAAGCAAATATATGTGTATTCAGAATATAGTGCGTTTCGAAGACCTTAAAAATAAAAAACACAAAACAATTCTAAAATTCTTTATTCAAAATCTGTTATTCATATTAGCGCGAAAGAGGCACTCATGAACGTTAAGACTCTACTGCCAGATTTGCAAAATTACAGGCATCTCAAGAAGAACCTGGCAAGAAATTCGGCGGTGCATTTTTTTATTAATTTTAATTTATTACTTAATATTTTTTTATGCTTGATACAAGCATTCAACCACTATCTCACGAAGATGCGGCCGAAGATGTATTATGCTTGCCTAGACGATACCTATTCACTCTAGACATGAAGAGACCCAGATTGTACCGTTCGGGAAACAAAGCGGGCAATAAATTCCACTCCCTTGCTGTACGGATGGTAAACGTAGAAGCGAAACGCTTTGAGCGAACCAGAAAAGTACAATAAAAGGTTTATTTTTGTTACATTTTATAAGTATAACGGCGAAAATATGCAAACCTTGGCAGTGGTTACATATTTGAGCCGTTTGGTGTTGAGACACTGGGTCCGTGGGGACCGGGAGCTCATTCTATTTTCAAAATTCTATCAGAGCGCCTGGTTGAAGCGACGCTTGATCAAAATGCTGGCACTTGTTTAGCTCAACGTATTAGCATTGCAATTCAGAGAGGTAATGCCGCCAGCATGATGGGAACGCTACCCACTGGTAGTGGGCTTGAGCACTTGAGTTACCTATAAGCTCGATGTCTTGTAGGTAACTTAGTACTTTGCTGTACATAGTTTTAGGAAATATAGGCAATTGGTCCGTAGTTTTATTTTTGCTTAGTTCAATGTTTTATAAGTGCAACATTTAATCATACTAATATAATAATCATAATATTGTTTTTGATTGACTGATCCGACAGATTGTTAATTAATCATTCAGTCAGTCAAGTTAAGTAGCCACCGGATTTGATCACGGCAGCCACCACAAAATTACATCGGAAACAACGGAATATGTTAAAAAAGATTCGAAACTGAGCACATAATTGCGTAATAACACTAATAACTCAGAAACGATTACTGTAACATTTTCGATTGAGCATTATTATTATTCAACGGGTCTGAAAACACGTGAATTTGTGTGCGGTACGAACGTATGAACTTTATAAACAGTAAGGGTATTTTCTGCAACTACAAAACTAAACGAGAGGATTTACGCACACACGTAGTTTTAGTTTTAAACAGGCCAAACATAAATTCTGAGAAACACCTAAAAATCCTGAAAAGGGTTGACTGGTAGAGATCACTTTGACTGAGTGAGTGCGAACCGTGACCGAAGCGTCTCCGTTTCAGCTTGGACAAAATTGCTTTCGTATGTCCGGCGGATGTCCGGCTGTTCTCCTCTACAGCTCACATTTCTCAACCGATTCTCGTGAAATGTTGTGAGCAAGTTCAACAATTATACGGAATTCTTTAGTCGATTCAAATTTGGAAATTCTTCAAAATGGCGGAGATACGGGGTTTGCAAAATGAAAAAAAAAAACAGTTCAGCCATTGCGAAATATACATAGGGTTTCAGCTCACAGAGCCACTAGTTTTGAATAGAAAAAGTGTTATCTATATACATACCTAATCAATAATCATGATTTGTCACTTAGCAATCACGTGATATGTGATTCTGTTATACACACAACAGCATAAAACAAGCACCTATATAGAATTTTCCTCACCAAGTGAGAGAAACAGTCTAGCTCCATACTGTCTTTACAGCTTACCATGGGAGTCTCCAAGCACATCCAGTTTTTGCATCGGCCCCCGAGCTTCTCGCCGAGATTCCGAGCTGCATAATGAAGCCATTACCCGCAAGAACAAGCCCCAACGAACTTAAAAAAAGCCTTACGCCCAAACCGCCCGAAGGAACTCTCGTACGTCGACATGCTGTCTTGCCAGCGTAGAAAAACAACTAAAAAATCACATTGAACTTCGTTAGGACTTGTTTCGCGGTCTCGCTTTCGAATCCAAAATGTTTAGAGTTAAGATACTTTTATTTATGTTGCCAGTTCCAAATATAAGCTTTAATTCTTAAGGAGAGATCTCATTGTGGAATTTTAATGATATTTTAATTGGTATTTCAAATAAACATTTCTTAAGGGATATTCTACATCATTAGTGATATGAAATAAACATGACATGGCAGTAAAAGGAACAAACTATTTCTTAATCAGACTCAGTCCGTTACAAGAGGCTCCGATGTGAGAGGTCTTTATAATAATAAACATAACATAGTAATTGTATGCAGATATCGCGTCTTATTACAATATATTACGGAGATAATAATACACGTGACTCTTAACATAACAGAGAACAGAATATTCTTGTTTTAAGTTTTATATTATATCTCCATAAATCTAGATACAAAAGACATGTAGTGTTGTATAATACACTCTCTCAGCCACTATTCCACGTATCCACATAGAAACAATGAAATAATGTATCTATCTCTGTATATTTCTGACCTTTTATAATAATAAGTACCTGGATGACCGAGCATTGCTCGTTAAAACGACGTTTTCTAAAAATTAAACCTAGCTAGATCAATTTATCGCCCCCGAAACCCCCTGCTTACTAAATTTCATGAAAATCGTTGGAGCCGTTTCCGAGATTCAGATTATATATTTATTTATTGTATATACAAGAATTGCTCGTTTAAAGGTTAGATTCACACTCACAGTTTGTCCACTATTTCACCTGATGGTACGCGATGACGTGGTCGACGACGGAGCAAACTTATCTAGGTACCTATTCACTCGCGACTTGATGCCTCCATATTTTATCAGGAAATACCGGGTCAAGCAAAAAGTTTCATTACTTTGCATTTCGCACAATACATGTGGAAGCAAAACATTTTGTGTGCGTTTGTGGAATGTTTGCAATGTAGCGGTGTCGCTTAGTAGTTTGCCGCTTTGTACGATAATAGAGTTAAATATATATATATAGATCGTGTAGTTTATTGGTATATAACGTTCCTATGTAAACCTCTACCCTAAAGACAATATTAAGTTATCTCGAGGATTACACCTAATAGTCTACAGAACTCAATCAAAGCGACAAAAACTCTCATCAACGAAGCCACAAGGCTCACGAGGTCAAAACAGCCCCATTTCGGCATCGTCATCAACTCACCATCACAAGGGCCCGACATGTTAATCCGAGATCATTAGCCACGATAAAGACATGCAGTCATTACCCTACAATATGAGACAAAAAATACCTTCATCAATTCAAAACGACCAAAAAACGACTGAGAGAGAGCGACAAACTTACACCCACGGGTATTAGAGCGTAATCAGGTTGGGGTGAAGGGGGGGTACCTGAATATATCAAAGTAATTTCTAGTTTAGTCAGAAACCAATAAGTTATTCACGAAAAAGTCCACATAACCTGAATATACTAATTTAAAAAAATCAAAATCAAAATGTATTTATTTGGCGGAGTATGGTAAGTAATTAATAGTATGACATAGTATTAATTTCACATACTCTACCGTTTCCGGTATTTAAGTACTCTATTAACAAATATTGTTTCTGCTGATTTTGTATCAGATATTTCACATACGAGATTGGATATATCAACATGCACATTTTTCACGACGATGTTAATATCGTTCGAACTTTGAATCATAGACTATTTTTTTGAAATATACGATCTTCTGATACTAATATCAATGGGCCAATTACCTATGTTCTAAAACTAAACTAAAACTATATACAGCAAAGACCTATTTTACCTACAAGACAGACTAAATAAATCCAAATCTCTTCCCGCCACATCAGTCGAATTTTCAGTCCTAAGGGCGATGTAGCCCCATTTTTCTACGTCCTAAGTACGCTCTGCACAAACCCCGAAGGAATAATAAGGTAATTTGTATAAGAAAAAAACATAGGATGACTGCATGACGCTTAATTTGATTATCTCTCTTGAAGATGTTTATGAGATATATATCTAGTTCATGCTAATGAGATAAAAGCTTACAGATTTGATGTAGTTTTCTTGATAAAAAGCTTTCACTTTGACGAATAGCATCGGCTTGTATATTTATGTTGTGATATCGTTTTGAAATATTGTCAATAAGATTGGTATCGTTACTTTAGGCGGTGATATTTTAACTCTGTGATTTTAGAAGTCAAATAAAACTGTGGTTAGTGATTATATATTCTGTAGTCAGTGCAAGTGCATCGTACAGATGTACAGACTCAATAGCTAAACAAACGGTCGTTCTCCTGGTAGTTTTTTTGTATGTACTTTAAGTATTACGTACACAATTGTACTATGGAATAATAAAATAAAACTCTATTGTATAATTTTCTCAACTTTTTTATTATATATAAGAATTTTATGACTAGTATTATATTTATTGGTGATAATGGCGATAGTGGCGATATTATTGAAAAATAGAAGACATTATAATATGAATCAGAATTATTTGATTATTGAATTATTTGACTGAACCTATATTTAATTAATAATTATTTGTCAATATGTTTAATTTTACCAAATTGTTGCATGCCTAGTCGGTGAGAGGGTAACACACCTAACATGACATCCTTAAACTACCTACATTCTGACAAATAAAATTAAATTTTAATTCGATATTGACAAATCAGACAAACTTCAATAAACGTGTCTAAATGATGTTGATACGCTTTCACACTCGCAGCCTTACACGAAGGTAGTTATGTGTCGTGGGCTGCCGGAAACATAAAAAGGACAAAACTTGTGTTCCTACAGGGAATCGTAACAGATACGGTCAGATACCTGCCGCTTTGCGCACCCTACTATGCTAACAGGCAGTTCAAATTTTAATACCAAAGAGGTCCAATCAGCAGTTAAATTGATTCCCAAATTCTATTTTACGATTTTTAAAAGCAATCGCCGAATAACTGGATATAAATTTCATCACCGTAACGGACGTCTTAATCTGTCGGACGTCGGAACCTCTAATGCTCTTGTGTTCCCACTACGTCGACATTATCAAAATCACATTAACGTCCGAAACCACGGATAGGTAAGGTTGTCAGTGTAATGGAAAATCGATATTTTTCAGTTTCATTTTTTTATTATTTTTTATTTATTTCCTTAAACTTAAGATTTAACAAGTTATTACATAAAATGCACCTTAAAACCTTGGATATATTTGTCCAGGCGCATGGTCCTCTTACATATTACGTGCACATTATTAGCATGTTTATAATTATATAATTATATTATTGAAGAGAGAGTCCCGGAGTTTGATGTAGTATTTATCCCACTTTTAATAATAATTTATTGCATATACAGAACTAAAATACTCACGGTGGGAACCAAATTTTCTCCCCAACAGAAATTTGTGTATGTTGTTTTGGGTGTGATTGTGTGTGCGATGTGAATGTTACCGGCACCTACGACACAAGTCATTGAACTTATTATGGGGCTGTAAGTGTAAAAGCGTTTATGTTATGTTATACTGTTGTATTATTAATGTAGTGAGATGATATTGTGAAGTTAGTTGGTCAGTGGATTTTTTTTGCATAGGGCTGGATCAAATGGCCTTTGAACAGTAGAGGGTAAATACGGAAACGCCATATCAATAATGTGATTGTACTATCATGTACATAAACATTAATGCTTTCATACTAACAGTCCCATTGGCTCGTGATTTGTGTCGTGGCAATCACACCTACACCCAGAAACACAAATTTCCCTTTGGTAGAAAACTCGTGTTCCCACCGGGAATCAAACCCGATACCCACTGCATAGAAGGCGGACCCAACTAAACCAACATCTTAAACCATAATGTTAGATCAAAGCAAACATCCTTGTTTTGAACTAACACAAATCGTCTCTCGGAGTTCCATGATCGTAATTGATTTCGACTTTCTCTGGCAACCCTACCAAACCTGTATCAGTTCATATCTCGTACTCATAATAACTCAATCCTTAGTAAATTACCGACAACAGCACATCACTATCATTACGGCACATTCAGTACGAAAGAGTCAGTCGCGGACCAAATAATTGTAGTAAAATAGGTGGTTCTCAATTCGACTGTATTTTTACCGACTTCAAAAAAGAAGGAGGTATTATATTCGACTGTAGGTATTTTTTTTTTTATATATATGTTCACCGATTTCTCCCCCATTTGAGGACCTATTCTCAAAATTTCTTTTTGTTTGGTATTTATACTTCAGAGGTTTTCCCATACAAATTTTATCGAAATCGATCAAGCCAAAACCAAAATATAAGCGGTGAAGTCGGTTTTTTCAATCTTTGCTTACGTTTAAATTATTTTATGTGTGTTACCTCAGAACATTTTTCTAGGTGAACCGATTTTGATGATTTTTCAATTTGATCAAGACTATACTAGTAGTATTTGAGTTATTCTCAGTAATGCGTATTTAATTCATTGAATGTGACCAAAGTTCCGAAGATAAAGCGGCGAAGTTTTTTTGCTTGCGTTTAAATTATTATTTACAATTTCATGTTGGTAATTTTTATACTTGCCATAAATATGGAATTTTATTTTGAAGCTAAAACTTTAATGCCCTTATTAAAAATAAGTTTCAAGATATTAATAAAGGTTAATATTAAGGACCCTTTTGAAAAAGCTAAATGTACTTTTAACTACTTAATGTACAGGAAATGATATCGTTTGTGGGACGATCTCATTAGCATAAACTCGCTTCAATAATTCTATCGCATTACGATGTTACACCTTTTGTTTGACGTTTTTAGTGTTAACCATAACAAGTGTGGTCTGCTACTTGAAGACCCTTTTAAAATCGCTAATTAGTGTACCAAGTTAATAAAAAGGGGCGTCTCGTTTTTACTAAGTTGCAATTTGTGTCACAGTTTGTGTGTACGTGCGTAAGTGTGTAAGTATGTTTGTTCCCTCTTCACGCTTTAACGGCTGAACGGACCTGGATGAAATTTGGAATGTACATAGATTATACCTAGGATTAACGCGGCTAGTTTTAAATAAATAAATATTAAGTTAGCTGATCGAATCCTACTAATATTATAAACTAGCTGTACCTCCCGGATTCGCTTTCTATTATTAAGTTCAAAAGTAGCCTATGTGTACATCCTAGGTATAAGCTACGTACATTCCAAATTTCATCCAAATCCGTTCGCCGTTAAAGCGTGAAGAGGGAACGTACATACTTACACACTTACTTATGTAAGTATGTACATGTTAAGTGTGTAAGTTTGTTTGTTCCCTCTTCACGCTGCAATGGCCAAATGGATTTGAATGAAATTTGGAATATACATAGCTTATACTTAAGATTAACACATAGGCTACTTTTTAACTTGATCAACTCGCTCGCGATCAAGCTGCGGAGCACGGCTATTTAATAATAATTTATTGTGTTATGCATTCTTAATTTAAAATTATTTTTTATATTCTACCCCAGGCCACACTCGTCGTCCAATCAACACGAGGAGCCCCACTTACGTCTCGTATTACGTTTGCGCACCTATCAATTTGCGCTCACAAATCGTGCGTGAGGCTCTTACATCCACACTTATTTTAAACCGCTCAAAGGATTGACCAAACCAAGCCGATAGTGTTTGTGAAAGAGATAAAAAACTGTGTCTCTCCTTCTTTCTTTGCTCTTGATGACCTGTCAAGGGGTTGACAAGAATATTATGTTCCGCATGGAGTTGGAACAATTAATTAATTTCAGCGTAATTACTTTATTAGAACCCAATTAAGCGCGCAAAGGTAAATAATCAGCTACCGTAATGTCTATAATTATCTATATAGACATAAATACAATAGCAATCCTGAGAATGTTGTTTAAAATACGTTCGTTACGCACCATTTGTAAATGGTCAACCTTTTATTTTTTTACGGCATGAATCGATTTTACTAGACTAGGGAAAAATACAAACTAGGGCAAAATACAAACGTTTAAGTACCGGCTATAGGGATGGGCTGGAATAATATATATCATTAAATAAATATTATAAAGGTTAAAATTCACATATTAGGGGGCACTAAGAAATTTCAATGACCATCTGAAAATTTTCGACTTTTTTTGCGATAGGTAAACGTTTACCAGCTTCGATCACATCGTCACTTACCATCAGGTGAGATAGTGGTCAAACACTAGCCTGTCACAAATAAAAAAAAAACGTTTGACTTGATGGTAACTGAAGATGCGGTCGATGATGGTGCACGTTTGCCTAGTGTGCTTAGACGATACCTGTATATGTACTTACCGAGTAATACAGACTCGGGTAAAGAGTTCCATTCATTCTAGAAAATACTTTTCATCTTAGATTACATTTCTTATTGGATCAAAGTCTTAGTCTCTGTCCTAAGAAAAATACCCCAAAAAATAAGCTATTAATAAATGCACTAGAAATATGTCGTCAGTACAAATGCATCTATAAAATAAATCTAGTTACATTATTCTTCAGTTTGAAACAATATACCTGTTGCTTCGTTCATTTGGTTCGACCACGCCCCGGCCATTATTGTAGATTGTCGATAGTGTCGATGCCCGCACTAGGGCAGTATTGTTTTAATTGGATGAATCAATTTAAAATAATACAACAATGGAAGGTATTTTATTTGTAATAAGTTTGATACATTAATTAGGTATATAAAAAGTCAATTATTTTAGTTAAATTTGGATTAAACACTTTATATTAATAAAATAAGTTTTTTTTAGTTTGACAGTTAAACTGCCCGTTGGCTTCTGGTTATGGGTGTAATTGTGTGTGTGATTAAAATGTTTCCGACACCCACGACACAATTCATTGAACTGATTGTGGCGCTGTGAGTGCGAGAATTACGTCAACTTTATTCGATTATATTATTAAAATTGTCCACAATATCTACAGATACGTATTATGATAAAAAAAAATATTACAAACAATAACAGTACATTGACTTAAACCTTGAAAAGAAAAATAAGCATACTAAGTCTAATTTTAGCTTACAGCTTCGATTATTGTCTTGATAAAGTATCATCGATTATCGAGATAGAAATAAATATCCGTTTTATCGATATCGATAACCTCACAGAGCAACACTACCAAATCCGGTCGGAGTCATGCGGCGTCTTTATCACTTCTTGGGATGTGTATGTGGGTGATTCTGTATGTGTTAGTATTCAAGTGCTTTGTGTGTATGTTCTTGATTGTATGGACTTTGGAGGATTGGAAATAAAATGGTTCCAAGAGCAGACACGTAGCAACACTTCATTTGCGGTATCATACATTCTTCGGCATAGTTTTTATATGACCAATACATGCTGTATTTGAATGATTTGTATGACGGTAAGTTATTGTGTATGAAAAGGAATTGTTATTAATAATACTAGTCGATCGCCCCGAACTGAGACCTCACGTCTATATTTTGCCTAATAGAGATACTTTTGAGGTTAATAGCTTATAATTTTTTTTTTTAGATATTCACCTTGCACATTTCGGCGTTTGTTGCATCTGTATATTTTAATATCTTGGACGTTCTGACCTTCTCAAACTTTTGAAGTTAATTTCTTATATATATTTTTTTTATTATTCGTTTCATTTATGTATGTTCAAGTACAGGATATAACGGATATTATACGTAACTTCTAGCTTTAAATATTAGATTTTTAAGATAGACACGGGCCTAAATAGGTCTATAGACAATAACTTTGCTGTCCTACCGAGTTGTTATTTTCCAAAATAGATAGATACATAACGCTTAATTGTCACACCTTACACATAAATCACTTACAAAACATTTTAAACCTTAAATTAAAGTGTACAATCGGCGGTCTTATCGCTAAAAGCGATCTCTTCCAGACAACCTTTGGATGGAGAAGATTTTAATAATTCGGTGAAACGGGGGTGTAAATACAAGTTATGAGAAAATAAAAATATACATTAAGGTATATATATACATACTTAAACAAAATAAATTCTATAAGGCAGTAATAATACATACATAATGTTATAATATAAATACATATATACAAAATATTATAATAGATTTCATTTAAACGGTTTCGTACTCTACTTACAAAGTTCTTTTCAACTATATAAGCGAAAAATCAAGAAATCATATTTTTGCCCCGTACTTCCTATACCTTCTTAATATTTTCATTAATATCATTTTAATTGCCATTTTTAGCTTAGGGCTACGGTTTTACGTATTCCCTGAAAATTTGAAGTTATTCGTTTTAAATTTTAAGTTATTCGCTTGTATGGTTTAGATGCTAAATGCCTCTGACAGACGGACGGACGGACGGACAAACGCTCCACATAGATCGCCCTAATATTATAAATCAGAAAGTTTGTGTATAATTATGTTTGTTTTGATTTTGTTTATGCTAGGCAGAACTATATTTACATATACATTTAGAAAGGAAAAAGTAGCTCGGCGGTTAGAGCAATAGGTACACCCTATAGCCGCGGGTTCAAACCCCGCCTCAAGCGATAATTTTTCCTGTCTAAATTTATCAATATGTTTGTTTTCTCTTCACGCTGTAACGGCTGAACGGATTTGGATGGAATTTGGAATATACATAGCTATTACTGAGAATTCCGTGTCTACACAGTAAGACGATGACTGGGGGTTAGAGCCGTTCTAATTCTACCCCTATTGTTGAAGCAATGAGCTATTGAGGAATATACCTAGTATTAACACATAGGCTACTTCTTAATTTGATAAACGAACTGCCCGTTGGGTAAGTTGGGCGAAAGGTATCGGGTTCGATTCACTGAGAGAATACTAGTTTTCTCCTCAAGGAAAACTTGTGTTTCTGGTTCTGGTTGTGATTGTGTGTGATGTGAATGTTTACGGCACCCACTACACAAGTCATCGAACTTAGTGTGGGGCTGTGAGTGTGAAAGCGTTTATGTTTACGTTTAAACGCGGGCAAAGCAGCGGGGCACGGCTAGTTCAGTATGTAATGGTCAAACGCTATTCTATTACAAATAAAAAAAAAGTTTCTTGGTTATTAATACCTAAACTATATGATTTTAAGAATATAATGTAAGGAAAGAATGTGAAATCCAGCCCGAGGTTGTTATACAATTTACGATATTTCTCCTCATCATGGAGTTTGCTCTAGAAATGCCCCTAGTCACAAACGGGTAGGGTTGCCACACAATCTAACAAATATATATATTTTTTTAATTTACTAATTTTTCATAACTCATTACTAATTTCGAAGACATATCGTGTGGCATACACGTAAGTAAGTATAATATAATATATCATACCAGAAACATTAATTGCCCTTTAAGAGTTTTGTTTTGTTGAATTACTCGTTCATTACTTAGTCATTTGAATTATCTCACTTTCCAGGTGAGATAGTAGACAATCGCTAGCCTATTAGAGTTAAAAAACATTCAAGATATTTTCATCATTAAACTCATCTTATACTTTATTAGCGACCCGCCCCGAATTGGCACGGGTATAATTTCTTACATTATATATCGGATCAAATTATGAATCGTATTCATTCACAATTTGATCCGATAAATAATTCTTGAATCCACCTGAGCACAATCAAAACATGTTATAAATAATACAAAAAACGTATTCACACTTACAGCCCCACACAACAAAAAACAAAATTGTGCTCCTGCCGGGAATCAAACCCAGGACCCACGGCGCAGGGGGCAGAGACTTACCCACCAGGCCAACTGGGTCAATCACATGTATGTTCTATACATAGACATAGACTAAGGACGTGTACCCTGTACAATATAGTATAAGGTATCAAAATATACATCATTTTTATTTTTATTATGCTAGTCATTTCATTTTGAAACTTGTAAGTGGCAGCCCTGTCCACGCATGCGCACGACCGCGTCAATATTGACACGAGCAGTAAGCTGCACCGATGCGTCGCAGCAAACCCGACCGAGTCAATGTTTGCCTATTTGCGCCCGCGCATCCAACCAATAATGCACTGCTATGATTGTTATTTGGACTTGAACGGACGCATTGATGGGAGCTTGCTATCTATGGGACCGACTATTATATTGTTTTATTTAGGTAAGACTATCTATACCAACTTGAGACTAGTGGCTCTGTGAGTTGATGACCTCGCGTATTTTCTAAAATGGCTGAAATTTTTTAGATTTTCAACTCCGCCTTTTTGAAAAATTTCCAAAAACTGAATCAACAAAAAAAACAACATTATCATCGAACCTGCTCACAGAATCGGTTGAGAAATGCAACCTGTAGAGGAGAACAACCGGAAATCCGCCGGACATACGAAAGAGACACGATAGAAGTGAAACTTTTGTTTTACAGGGCAACATTTTAATTATTCATCGCAGTTACCCACAACAATTTCCGTCACACAAAAAGGTTGCGGATCGGAATTTAAAAGCGCTCCCATAAAAAAAAAAACTTCAAAAACAATAGTTTCGAATTATGCTAATGTTCAATTAGAAAGAAATTATACCAAATTACAATCAACACCTGTAACTAACTTCTTGAATTCCACTCCATGTTGTAATGTGTACTCAGACATGCACATTGTATACACAATGTCATATTTATATGTCATATTTGTGTACATATTTACTTTAATTTGGGAGCTAGTGTATCACTCTATTTGCGTAGGTGCGTACGGTTTACGTTTAGAATTAATATTTGTTTTTGCTTGGCGTCTATTTGTTGATCATCGGTTTTGTCGTGTGTAAACTTTGATAGATAAAAATTGGAGTATTCTTTTTACCCGACTACGCGACGCAAATAAAGGCAGTATGATTATCAGGCTATGCATGTACGAATATGTGTATGTTTGTTCTTTTGTGGCACTCTAGGTGACTCTGATGGACAAAGTGAGGAACATTGTGATAAGAGAAGATTGCGGCGTGGTAGAAGATGTAGTTACAAAGATTGAGAAAGGGATGCTTAGATGGTTTGGACATGTAGAGAGGATGGATAAAAATAGTAGACAGACAGACGAGAGCAGAGAGATATATAAGACGAGTGTGCATGGGCAAGTGGGTAAGGAGAACGTATCACGACCAGGTCGAAAACGTTTTCAAGAATGGCCAGGTAAAAAGTACCCGCAACCAAAGAGCACGTATGAAAAGACTCATGAATGTAAGAGAAGCGAAAGATGTGTGTCAGGATCGTAGCAGGTGGAGAGATGTGGTCTCTGCGTACCCCCATTGGAAAGAGGATTGACTATGTGTATGTATGTAGAGACAAAGCGCGTGGGCTGATTTTAGCGATTCTTCCGTCAATCGATACAGTCTTTAACCGTGCGAGTGTCACTAAAGACATAACAGCAATCAAAATACAATATGGCGACAGTCAGAAGCCATTTCGAAAAAAATGCGACGAATTGTGTCAATTGAGTTATCATTGAACAGGTATTTGAAAATCATCATAGGTTTCTTGTACTATTATTATTTTCGAATGACTGTTTAGAATTTATAACGATTCAAAATGGTTTGTTTTCACATTCACAGCCCCACACTAAGTTCGGTGAGTTGTGTCGTGATCGCCGGACACATTCACATCAATCACACAATCACACCCAGAACCGGAAACACAAATTTTCCTTGAGGAGAAAAACTAGCGGTCTCGTCGGAAATCGAGCCCATTCCCCCGCTTAGAAGGCAAATGCGCAAACAACTAAACCAACGGGCAGTTCAAGGTAATGTAGGTATGTAAAAAACTTGGAAACTGTTGGAGTATTTTTGCAGAACATTTTAGCCTTGAATGCATTCCATATGCGTGACTTGAAAATAAATTGAAAATTACGTTTAAATTTGAACTTTATAAGGAGTTAAATGCATGCCTCTTCATTCCCCGAACGGTACAATCTAGGTATCTTCAAATCTAAGGTGAATATAGGTGAATATATAATGCTTATATCTTACCTGATATAAGCATTATATCAGGTAAGAATCAAATTCTTGCCTATCTAGCATAAAAAATATGCCCGTTGGCTTGTCAATCAAATCAAAATCGTTTATTCACATATGGCCCAAAGAGGCACTCATGAAAGTCAATAACTCCACTGCCAGATTCTCAAAATTACAGCCACCTCGAGAAGAACGTGGCAAGAAAATCGGCAGCGCATGTTTTTTTTTAATATGCTTAGGTATATGACTTATACAGGAATTATAATCTAGGTATACCTATATTATGTAGTCGCCAGAAAGCGCTTGTGCAGTTTGCCTCCATGCATCCTTGTCATTAATGTAGTCATTCGTTTTATAATTAGTGGAATGCATATACGTGAATGTTTTTGATACCACGACACAATTCATCGAACATAGTTTGGGGTTGTAAATGTGAAAGCGTTTATTGTAATTGATTCAGCTAAATTTTAAGCTCAAAAATCACACTGCACATGCACCATAACCATATTGACCGAAGTCAAAGTCAATATTGACCGAAGTCAGAATCCAAAATACCAATAAGCTACTGTACGCCCTAAGGCTCCGTCAATATTGGCTAAACTTAAAACATTTTCCTAGAATCAGTTTTAGTATAACTGTGAGATATTGTGGGCAAACTCATCTACACCATAAATAACCACACTTTGGTACACGATTTTGAACTCTATAACTAAGCATTTGAAGGTGATAGAAGAATGGGATGAAATTGTAGAGATTTGGCTTCAAGGTATTCGAAGCGTAGGAGTGGATAAGGAACTTTCGAATTATTGGAAATTATAGGGTGGTCGAAAATCTGTCGCTAAACAATAAAGATCTGGCTGCTACCCTTGAAATCAGTTCCAATTTGAGGCCGTGCTTATCACTCTCGATCGCATTGCCTCGGTCAAATTGTCGAAACAGAAGGACGCGAACCCTAGCCTATCTGTTATAAAAACATAGAATGTTTAGAAAAAACTATAGTCACAAAAATTGTCTAATATCACATTTTTTTTGTGTGAAAGTGTTTAAAAAACAGTCTTTTTAACACTTTACAAACACATCCCCGCATCGAGTTCGAAGACTTGTATCTTATATATCACACACAAGAAATCTCAGAAATGTTCCCTTCGGAAATCGACTTGACGGGAGACATTTATACATGTAATTATTTCAACCTAATTTTAAAATAAAATTTGTTCAGGTACGCTGAAAAAAAATTGCAAGACTACAAAGAAAATAATTACCAGCCTACTATAGATTTGAGCTGTTTAAATCCTGGTTTTAGTTTTGCTTAAACAAACAAATATTTATACATTTAAATTACTTACTTGTTATTCCGGAACCTAAAATATCTACATTCTTAATTTCATCAAAATCTGTTTATTCGCTACGGAGATACGTGGTTCAACAAAAATTCACACAAACACACACAAACTTTCGCATTTATAATATTAGTAGGATAGGATAGGATATAAATTAATAACACATAGTGTATCAATAAATTCCTTTGAAAACAAACTTTCTTTGCCAAATTGCAAGTAAAAAAAATAACCCAAAAAAAAACCAATCGAAATAGACCCGCGTCACTTCCAAGTACCCTATTCAAATAAGCCATTCAAAAATATAATTTTCACAAATCCTCACCTTCTTTTGTTAAATCATATTATAACCTGTCAAATCTATGGTGATTTTCTTTTTTTTTTCGAAAGCACAATGCCCACGTTCGGCCGCACTCGATGGCCACTTGTTTAAATTTCGGATTATATCTGGTATTTCTATGGTCTATTACTGCAAATTGTTGTTAAGTACTATTCTTCGTTAGAGAATAGGAACAAAGAAATGTGTGTACTTGAAAGATGTTTTTTGATAGAGTTCTGTTTTTGTATAATCTTTAAACGAGGATCTAGCTTGAGTTTTTGGCTTCGCTGTATTTGTGCATTTAGCCAGTGTCAAGTAATAACAAGTTTCAAGTATTTCGAAAAAGTCCTAGTCACAAGTCAAAGTCCAGTAATAGTAGTCATGCCCTAGTAAAGTGGTAGAATCTTTATTAGAACTTCTATTGGAGTTTAGGATGAAAACGAAAGTCAGTGTTCAACTTTGTTTGATTTGCCTACACCCATGCACGTTTACAATACATACATCTACATCTTCGGCCGCATCATCCCTTTCCAACAGGTGAGATTGTGGTCAAATGCTTGGCTATCACGCATAAAAAAAAATAAACAAACTGTTAACAATCCACCATTATTACACATTAACTCTCGAAGAATCACAAGTTATGACATCGACATCGCATTTTTTTCACTTTCGCGCTGAATCTCCCATTAAACTCCTTACTGATCATTTAAAATTGATTATTTGGATAGTAAGTCTATGGTGAGCGTTTTGCCGCAAAAGTGAAAAATGTCGTTGTTGATTTGGTATTATATTCCAAAACTTGAGATTTTTAGAGTGTTTACGGGTTATAATGGTGTATAAATAACCGTTAAAAAGTATCATGCATGAGTGAAGGCAAATCATACAAAGTTGAAAATCGTGATTTACGTTTTAACTCCAAAACTCCAATAGAAGTTCTAGTTAAATCTCTACCAGTTTACTAGATCATGACTTAACTATAACAGGACCATGACTCTGTTTACTTGACTTTGACTGTGACTGTTGACTAAGACTAGTTTTATTTCTTCAGTATTTTTAGATAAACCCTTTTCACCTTGATACATCTCGTATAATCTCTCCTAACAAAGCTTTTACAACCGAGATAAAAACCAAAGACTAAAGAGGTTATAAGAAACAACAACTATACCCAATACGAGCCAGCTCGTTATACGGGCCTTCGGCAAAACATTAATTACGAACCCTGTATTTATGGCCTATATATTATAACGTAAAATACGCGCGTATAAAATACGCTTCGTGAATTATCAGTACCACAGAATATAAAATATAGACTATGGCTCTGATTAGTATATTTACGATGTTGATTATACTATTGTTGGATTGGAAATTGTTTATAGGAACATGTTTCAACTTATTAAAAATATATTATCATAGAGTACCTAGAAATAAGTGACTAGAGAGAACAAGTCTTTGAACTTAGTGTGGGGATATGAGTGTGTTCACGGGGATGACATAGGTAAAGTGGCTGGAGTAGAGCTGAAGATCGGGCTTGTATTGGGCTTGTATATCGGCGTGTATTGGGAGAGGCTTATGTCCAGCAGTTGACCAATACAGGCTGATGATAATAACATAATATATGTTTTAATATGTACAAATAGCTCAAAAATAAAACATAATATAAAGTATAGAATGTCTTAGCCTTATAGATGCATCTAGTCTAGATTTTGTTTACAATCAAAATAGTTTTCTCACATGGGCCCCAAGGCATTAATGAAAATTATTGACTCTACTTCCATATTCGCAAAATTATAGCTATCTCGAGAAGAACTTGGCAAGAAGTTTGGCGGCGCATTATTCCAATGTTTATTTTCAAACAATCTTAAATGACTAATACAGGAATGATCTTAACCTAGGTATCTGTATTATTAATTGGTCGCCAGCGCTTGTGCAGTTTGCCTCCATGCATCCTTGTCATTAATGGTTCACAGCGTACCGTATCTACGCACTTTTATTAACATCATTGGCAGTCAAATGATCGTTTCATCTGTAGCCTAAACAAACCTTAGAAGCAAATGAAATCCGACGATATCCAAAACAACAAAATCTTATCCGAAGCCGTTCCTAGAGCAGGTTTCCACAGTAAACACATTACTAAACCCGGGGTGATAATGTCAGTTTGCTCAGGCATTTAGCGATAGGTCGCGAGCTACCGTCAGTGGTAAAACCGAGGGTTCAACTTTGTTTTAACTATTGTTATACCTGCATTTCATGATATAGAAGCAGGAGCAAGAGTTATTCTTTATGCTAAATCTTTTTTATAGGAATTGAATGACAAAACTTTTTTTTTTTGTTCAAGTTAGGCAAACTTATGACCATTATCTCACCTGATGGTAAGCGACGATGTCGTCGACGACGGAGCAAGCTTGCCTAGAAGATACCTATTCACTCACGACTTGAAGACTCGAGATATTGTACTCATCAGGAAACACCGACTCAGGTAAGGAGTTCCATTCCTTTGCAGTTCCCACAATGAAAGTGGAGGCAAAACGCTTAGTGCGTATTAGCGTAATGTCTACCATATAGAGGTGTCTCTTAGCAGTTTACTAACTAGTTGCTCGCCTGATGGTATACGTCACGTTTGCCCATTGCACTTCAGTGCCACCCAGAGTTTTGAACTTAGTTATTTTGCACGCAGTGTACGCGTTATCAGTTGGTACGAAGTGATGGAGTCAGCTCCTGGTAAAAATGTCATCAAATCTTTCACATCGCTCCAGACTCTCCCACAGAAAGAAAACCGGAGTTAAGTCTCGAGACAGTGGGAACGTCTGTTAGTACAAAAGGTATATGATAGCCCGGTTTTATTAGTATAGCAATCAGACCGGTCTAGAGCTCTACATTTTGTTTTGTACCCAACCACGGCAAAGCAAAAGGGTTAATTCTGATTCTGATTAGCAGGATATATCGACAAAATCACTAGAAAATTGTTACGTTATCCAGCGTTTGTCACATCATCACTTACCATGAAGTGAGAAAGTGGTAACGCTATCCTGTTAAAAATAAAATAAATCTACTGATAAACAACACCACCCACAAGTACTTTCATGATCATGGCGCTTGCTGTGTCGAAATATCGAGCTCTCAACAAAATGTACTATAAAAATATCTTATGTCAAATATATTCTAATTTATCGAGTGAAGTGAGATCTCTAAGTTAACTAAGAGTTCACTTTGTCTATCTGTCCGTTCGTCTGTCACAGGCATGTAGAGTCTAAACCATACAAACGAATAACTTCAAATTCTCAAAGAATATATAAAACTGTGACCCAAAGACAATAATGGCAATGAAAATTATATAAATAATAATATAAAGGGGTAGATAAAAAATATTTGTCCCCACTTACATACCACGAGTTTAATTTTTGAACCCACGTAGGCAAAATTTAAAAATATAACTTATCTCAAATTTACGCCTATTGTTTTTGACCCCATTAGGAATATTTGAAAACAACTTTGCAAGTAGAGCACGGAACCGACTACACCTGCAAGTTAATATCTGTACTACTATGGTCTTCGATTCTATCAAACAGAAATTCTTATATTCAATGGATACTTTATTCAACACATTATATATCTACTATATTCTAATATATCTGTCTATATAAAGCTCAATAAACTAGATATAGCTATCAACCTTTACCAGTTACATCACTATACAACTTCCCGCATATGAATAGTAGATAACAAACAAACGTACGACACCTGTACCCTTCGAATTTCCTTAGAATAAAGATATTTTATCCATTTTTACGCTACTCCATATTCCGCTCTGTCACAATAGGAGTAACATAGATGCAAACAGTACACAAGCTTGGCACGTTTAAATATCACTAATAAAACATTTACCTTAAGTAACTTTGCAAAGTAATTGTATTGTTAGTATTGCTTCTATTTTTAATAGTTGAAAATAGTGAATTTTGCTATAGGTCTGAAACTCTTTATAATGGCATGACTTGGCACTATCTGAACCTTGACTCTTTTACTTGACTTTGACTGTGACTGGTTACTAGGACTTTTATAATGATAGGGTTAATAAAATATTACTTGACTAAAAGCATAAATATTGCAAAATTAAATGTAGCCAAAATTAAATCCCCTCTTTTTACGTAATACTTAATAGATTAATATTGATATTGTAAATAATTTATTAAAAAATGTATATTTTTGCACTTTTGAATATATTCTTACCCTGTATAAAAAAGAGTTGAAATTATATACACGCCTAGCAGAACCTGATAAAACAAACTCTAAAAAAATTAATTTTAGATATTTTGAATTATAAGGTATTTTTTACGCGCATTGCAATTTTGTACAAACACATTGATTTTTGTTTTTTAATATACAGCTGTCTAGAAACTTTGATACTGTTATGCAGTGTGACAATGGTTTCCGAAACATTGTGGTCGAGTCGCCCACACAAATTCCTATGAAACTGGTTCTGAATAAAGTGAGGGAAACTTATGTATGCCTAGATTGGGAAGAAAATACGTCTACGGAATAAACCACTGATAAAGCGTTGATAAGAGATTAAGCACTGGCTCTTTTATTGTGTAAACTTATTTTAAATTAGTCCACATACATAAAAGAGGTAATATATGGTGCCCACTCGTCCTGTAAACCTGTTATAATTATAATAAATAGTGATTTTTAATTTAAAAAAAAATCTGATTTTCAGAAAAAGTTTCAGTTTTCAAAAACATACTTTACTACCAATCAGTAACCCTAAAACCCGACACACTTTCAAACAAATATTTTATACGCAACCATTTTGACATTCTTATCCACGATCTAATCACAGCTGCCGTAAAAGAAACTTGAGTAATCATTGACATTACTAATCTGAAAACTGTGGTCACGAAGCAATTTAGCCAATAGCGGGCGTTTTGCTATTTTGAATTCCCCATGCATCACTATTATTCATTAAAATTCCTGATTAAATACATCGAAATAATAAAATATAGGTGTAATTTTACTACTATAAATATTTAAAAACCTAAATATTTTACGATATACTCACATAAAATTAATTAGAACCTTGATGTAAGTAATGTTAAATGTTTTCTTTGTGACAAAAGTAATCAGGTACAAAAATCACTAAGGTAACAGGGATTATGCCTGAGTAAAAAAAAAACATCCGTCAGATTATGAAAAAAATGTTGGCATGTATTTTTTATTTAACAAATCAATAGAAATTGACAAATATAAAGAGCGTCAAAGTTCAGGAGTGGGGTCTCGTGACGTCACGCCTCAATAAAAAGTGTACGCATAATTTCAACATAGTGTGTTGAATCTTCGACAATTTTTGTTTAATTGACAAAAGAAAATATACTTGTCCAATATTTATTGATAATGCAAATAACGGATTTAATAGGTTTTTACCAATTTCACAAAAAAGGAGGTACTCAAGTCGACTGATTTTTTTTTGTTTTTTATGTGTTTTATCTCATTACTTCTTTCCACGTAAACTGATATTTTTTTAGTTTGAATGATGTTGCTTTCCAATTGGTCCCATTTAAATTTGATCAAGATCTGATCAGTAGTTCTTGAAATATCGTCAATAATGCGTATTTTGTGGACTACATTGACGATGTTCTCGTTTTTAACCGACATCAAAAGTTACCTCATAACTTCTTTCGTTGTGAGCCGATTTTGATGATTATTTTTTTATTTTAATGCTGGTGCGTTTCATGTGGTCCCATTGAAATTTGATCAAGATCTGATCTCTAGTTTTTGAGTAATCGTCAATAATGCGTGTTTAATACATTAAATCTGATCAAGGTTTCGAAGATAAAGCGGTGAAGTCGGTTTTTTTAAGCTTTGCTTGCGTTTAATTATATCAGGCATCTAGTATATTGCACTAATTTTTGACCCCTCTCCAATCCCGGCCGACACTAAGCAATCATTTCACTAACGAGCTTGTTTGCTCAGGATTCATCTGTCACTCATATTAAGGGAGCTACAACATCCTGTATGTCTGTCTGAGAGATAAGATAATTCTTATACATGCATTGCTTGATTGTTTAATGCTGGGGTTATGTGATTTCCTGTGCTTGTAACTTGAGATAACTTAAGTCTTTGAGCAAACTTACTTGAGTTTGATAGCAAATAAAAAACCTTGTAAGTGGGAGTCGGACAGAGATTTCCGTACAACATTGGTCACCCTACTAACGTTGGCCGGTTGTATTCATTTTCTCAAACCCAAATAACTAGTTTAATAGATATATATGGTATTCGAATAAAAATGTCTAAAACAATAATTCACAAGTATCATACTTATATAACATAAGAAATACACACTTATTCTATAATATGTATAACTTAGATAATGGGATTTATTATTATTATGTTGTATATAATATTAATGACATGATATAAGGGAATGCGGCATATACAAGGAATGTTTGTTTTAGGTAATATTTTTATTCAATTCAAAACAAAATATATATTTAAGTAACTCATATACATAAAAATCACGTGAAATCCATTTACTCTAAACTAGGCAACGCCTGTATCTTGGGTAGTATCCTAGCAGACAATCTGTTGTCAAGATATCGACTTATATACTGTGTGAATAACAATTAATCAGGTATAATAAGTAAAAAATAAGTAACATATAGTTTAAATACTAAGTTATTCAAGTTTTTGAAGATTGTATGTATTACCGTTTTTACACTAGAGAAAAAAACTATAAAAAAGTATTAGTGGACCTATCCTACCCTCAATCTTTTGCTTTATTTTTCATTTTTATTGTTTGTTAGGATATCAGCTCCAAAGAATATCTAAATTATGTATTTAAGCCTAATTATTAAAAAAAAAGAGAAGGGTTTATCTACAACCAAAAACATTAAATGGCCGCGAACGAATAAAAATGGCGTTGTAGAATTTATATTATTTTACAAAAGTTGTGATTCTTCGAGTGTTCTATGCTCATTCACTAAGTGTTAACGGTTAATGATATACCATTATTACGGCTTAACACTTATGCGTAATAATGGTAGATTATTAACCGTTAAAACATAGTGAATGAGCGTAGGGAAATCATACAGAGTTGATAAACGTGATTTTCACTTTCGCTCCATAACGCTCCAAAAGATCTAGTAAAGTTTCTACCACATTACTGTTCTTTAACCCTTTTACTTGACTTTGACTTGTGACTAGAGCTTCTATTTTAAAATGTTGTACTTGAAATATTTTATTATTTGACACAGGCTAAATGCACAAAATTGCGGAGCCAAAATTGCAAAAAAACAACATTAATAGTACGATATAATCTTAACATAGTATTGATCATTATTTATCGGTTTAAACATGTGTGCGATCTAGTTAATCCAAACAGGTAAAAACCGTGAAATGTCATATCATAAATCTTGTAAGCGTAGAACTATAGTAAGTAGCCTGCAAAAGTATCGCTTTAAAGTATCGGTTACACTAGCAACACCGGATTTGTCACGTTTTGCGTAAATGTCGTAAATATAAACGCACCTTGCGTCCAACAAATAATCGGCCACGTGTAGGATTTCTGCGAACAGCTTAATGTGTCGAAAATCATTAAATATAACACAAAAGATTGTTTTGTGTTAAAGGAACTAGTTTCACAGATATACAAGCATAAAAAGCGCTTTTTGATGTCTAAATAGACACGTCAGAAACCAGGTAGAGACGAAGGTGTAGGGCAGGCACAGTTCTTGGCACCGGTGAAAGAAATGTCATTAATTTTAACGGTCGGCTGTCCGTCCGGTGATATGTTCGAGATGAAGAAATTTATTTTTTTAATAATTCGATATCTGAATCGGAAGATCGAGATGTGAATATCGAGAGTGTTTTTTGTTGCGATCATGATTTGTTATAATTTTGAGCAGGTTTTTGATTATTCGTTTTACCATTTTAAACATAGTTATAGTCATTGATTCTGTAGAGAATAGAGAATTAACCTGATAAAAAACGCTAAGACCGCGTTCTCAAAGTTCCACGGAAAAAAATCAGCGTTCACCGAATTTTATTGCGTCGAAATGTTCAAGAACTACATCCTAATAGCATTCAACAATAGGGAATTTATTCTACCTGACCGTCCTCCGAATACTATTGTTCTCATTCGGATCCCTTCGTTTCTTTATTTTTTTCCGATCCTTCTTGTTAGCAAGTCTTCGAATAGATCTTTTTGAGGACAATAGGGGGTTACATATTTATAAGTGGGTAGGTAGGCGGAGATACAGGTGTTTTGTCTAAAACGGTTTTTCGTATCGGCGTGGCATCGTCGAACGGTAAGTGATAGCTTTATTTGGGGTCGTTTTGAGGATGAAAGTCATTGCTGTGGCAAACTTGATCAGTCGAATACTTCATCAACTCAAGATCGTGAGACTGCAAGAAGAATTTCGAAAGGTTTATTTGAAGTAATTTTGAATATGGCAGTCATTGCTATCGCAAACTTGATCAGTAGTATACTTCATCAATAAGAGAAATATCTCGGAATCTATGATCGGGAGACCGTATAATGAATGTCGGTAGCTTTATTTGAGGTTGTTTTGAGGATGAAAGTTGCAGTAGTAAACTTGATCAGTGGTATATACTTCATCAAACAGGAAGAGGAGGAATATTTTGGCATCCTTGCTCGTGAGACTGTACAAAGAAAGTTGATAAGTTTATTTAAAGTCATTTGAGGGATAAAATTCATTGCTGTGGCAAACTAGGACAATGGTATACTATACAATAAATAAGAGTAATGTCTCATAATCCGTAATCGTGAAATTTTATAAATAATGTCGATAGGTATATATTATTTATGTCATTTCAAAGATGAAAGTTATTGCTGGGGTTAAATGTTGTATCAGTTGTTTGAAAGTGATGCAGCTTGGCGTCCAGTATACTTTAGACTTGAAAAATTCCTTGAAGCCGTTAAGGTACCTAACAAAGACACTAGCAGAAAGTTCCACTCCTTTGCAGTTTGGATAAGTAATGTAGAAACATAAAGCCTCAAGCAAAACGCTTCAATTTATCATGAAATTTAAAATCAAGACGTCAAGTGCAACACGGGAGTGTTGTACTCCAAGTCTTTAACTCCAACGCCTACACAAGATCATTATTACTTTTTAAACAAATCGTAGTCATCTTCCCAAAGCTAAGGAAGTTCGAAACATTAAGTTGTTACTCCATCTTGCTTAGAAAGCTCACCTACAAGCTTATTCAATCTCGGGAGAAGATTACAGATTACCGAAGCGGGCTCTCGATTTTTTGTTCGACAGAACCTCACGCTCCCAAACCGGACATCAAAATAGTGGTGCCAGTATAACAAATAACTTTTTTAACTATAACCAACGTAGCCTTATATATCGAATACAAATGTAAACCTTATCTAGAATATTTTAAAGTTGAAATTGTTAAAATAACCTGACGTGGCACACCAATTAGTTCTACCCCGAAAAGATGGCTCTTTCGACGCTTATTTTACCAAGTTTTTTTGTTCGTTCGGAAATTTTATTTAGTGAAGGCCGTGATTCGATGCGCTTCTGTGTGTTTATTACGATGCTGACTGTACAAATATTTTGTGTTCGTATTTTCTGGTCATGTCACGGTTGGGAACATCAATAAATAAATGTACTTCCTTTGAAAACGTATTGATTACTTTTGATAACGTTTAAAAGATATTCGTACTTATTTAGTTGATATTGAGTGCATTTCAGTTTAGAAATATATTTCTCCATTATAATTATTTTACTTGAATTATTATCACGGCAAAAGTAAAAAAGGTATTTCAGCAGTATTTAGAGGTTAACTATTTTTTTTTTTATTAGTTTAATTTTGGCGATTATTGAAAATAAAATGTAGCTCAAGAGTTAACCAAAATATATCGTAATCGGAAATTGTTGTAATATATAAATTTGAGTTTATTAGTTTCCGTAAATGCATAACTAGCCGTCCCCCCGGATTCCGCTATTATCACGTTCAAAAGTAGCCGATGTGTTAATTCTAGGTATAAGCTATTTCATCCAAATGCATTCAGTTGTTAAAGCGTGAAGAGGAAAAAAACAAACTCACACATTTACACATTTACCCACTTACACACAGACTTTCGGATTTATAATATTAGTATGATTGTATGAGTTAATATTCAAATACTAAATAGAAATAAATATATTTTAAGTCAGAATACAAATAGATGCCAACTACTAGATAATACCGGGACACTATCTATTATAGGCACCCTGTATTATATCCGTTGGGTTATTTAGGAGGGTGTTCACATTCTAAACAGGGATATCGTATTCGATTCCCGGAAACACAAATTTTCTCCCCAAGGAAAATTTGTGTGTCTGGTTCTGGTTGTGATATTGTATGAGATGTGAATGTTTCCAGCACCCACGACACAAGTCATCGAACTTAGTGTGGGGCTGTGAGTGCGAAAGCGTTTAGCGTTTGTTTTGTACCGCAACGTCCTTCCTTTCGCACATCTACTGTTTTTACGAGGTTCAATTCAATTCTGTCTCGTAAACCACTCGAATTTCTACAGAATAAAACTTTGAACGGGCTGGACTTATTAGAAATAATTTTTATCGTAACTTCTTCACAATCAACCGGATCCATCGTTATTTTCTTAGAACTTACAAAAGAAAAATCTCACTTTATCGGTAATTTAATTAAAAGTTGATGAAGCTGATTGCGTGTATTTTTAAATTTAATGCTGTAAAAAATAGTTTTCACTTCCTCTTTAGCAATTAAATTAAACGAATTCATGTTTTGTTTGATTAACCCACGGTTGGTCGCATTGGGTCTAGAAAGCACGGAGTCTAGAAAAACTGCCATGCTCTTAAATGGTACAAAAGAATGCCTTATGGTATGTAGCTTTCTCAAATAGAACATAATTTGTTAGTTATATTAAGCTATTCCAGTCAAATCTGCTTAGTCTCGGTTACCGACGTAAAGTCGCAAGCCTCGGTAATCTATAGTTTACATTTCGGTGCGAGTACAAAAATGACACGAAATTCCTTAATAATTTTTTAACCGACTTCACAAAAAAGAAGGTTCTTAATTTGTCTGTCACTGTCTTCGCGATTTAACGGCTGAACGGATTTGTTTGAAATTTGAAATGTACATAGCTAATATCTAGGATTAACACATAGGATACTTTTAACTTGATACAAGTAATAGCGGGAGAAGTTAAAATGTATCGCAAGGATTCGAAAAGTTAGTGTGCAGGACATATACTGTGATTTTTCGTTTATAGAAAAAAATCTAAAAAACATTTGATAACAATTAAATTATTGAAATAAAAAAAAAATCAATAATTTAAATATTTTTAGTCGTTTTTAAATAGAGTTAAAAAACTAAAAAAAAAAAACAAAATTGTTCCTTGAAAAACGTACTCCACTCCACAGCATCTCGTATCCCGACCGAATGTCTTCATCTAAGGGCGTGACCGCTCTTGACCTCTTCCCGACCAGTTCCCCGATACCAAATAACTAAACGACTTAACGATATCGGCGAAATTACTCCGACTTCTTTCTTTTTCTTTTAGTTTATTGGCTTACGATACGTTTTTATTAGGAAGTGCAGACGGTATTATTTTGCTATGTTTTTTAAAATTATATTATCTGGACGCCTTCATATTTAAAAAAATATATACAAAATTAATCGCTTTTACACGTACAGGCCTGTACAAAATTCGATGATTTGTATCACACGGAAACATTCACATCACATATATAAAACAAGTCAATGTACTAAAAAAATAAAAAAAACAGGACTGAGAAAAAATAAAAATGTATGCAGAATCGGCAAGCATTTGACCACTATCTCACCTGATGGAAAGTAATGATGCGGCCGAAGATGTGACATGTTTGCCTAGAAGATACCTATTCACTCGAGACTAAAAAAATATGAACCTACTTTTGATGTATTATGTAATTTATGTAATTTAATTTCCTTCATTTTGATACGAATTGATATAATTTTTTTTTATTAATGTTACTATTTCGGGCAAAATATCCAAAGTTTTGTTTTTTTTTCAAACACCTATCTAAAGATTCTTAGGTTTTTAAGACGATTAGAACGATAGCCCAAGAAACATAAGGGGTAAGTCATCGACTTAGTGTGTGGCTGAGAATGTGAAAGCGTTTTATAGTCTGATAAACACATTATCCTCCTTTATTTCGCGCAGTCGGGTAAAAATAATAAACTATTATGAATAAGTCCTAGTACCATAAACCCTTTATTAATTCAAGTAAAACGCTTAGCTGTCCAGGAGTCCTTCCACTTAAATAATTTTATTATCTACAGCGAAAATAAATTGAGTGTTCGAGAATCGAGCGCAATATTCATATTTTATTAAAACGAGAGCGTAAATATCACGCACTGCGCATGCGCCTGTACATTTTTTTTTATTGGGATAATCCCTGGATTCAAATTCCAATGTTATGTTTAAATACGTTAGATCAAGTTTATTTATGTATTGAGTTTAAGCTGATTGACCAGCATACCTATAAAATACGGAACTTATTATTATGAATACAGCGTAACAGGTGGTTTACGTTGACCGCACGCAATAAATCCATTCATGGTTGACATACCTCATGTCCGCTCGAAGCGTTTCGCTTCTACATTTATCATCCGTACAGCGAAGAAGTGGAACTCGCTGCCCGCGTCTCTGTTCCCTGACCAGTAAAATCTGGGAGTTTTCCAAGGCTTTTTTTTTTTTTATTTGTGACAGGCTAGTGTTTGACCACTATCTTACCTGATGGTAAGTGACGATGTGATCGAAGCTGGTAAACACACTAGACCTGGAATACGCAGGCTCTCAAGGATAACTGCCGGAACACCGTATTTGGCTAGAGTAAATAGGTGTTTTCTAGGTAAGCATGCTATCGGGCGCATTATCACTTTCCATTAGGTGAGATAGCGGCCAAATTCATACCTATCTAAAAAAAAAAAATTACTACAAAATTTTCAAACAAAACCAAATTAAACACTAATACATAATTATATTAACATATTAGATATCTATAATATCCGGATGACCGATTTGCTCGGTTTTTTGTTTTTGGTAGAATGTGTTTGCCCCAGAAAGCTCCATCTAGTGTCGAGTGAAAACAGTTTTTTACATCGGTCATGGCGTAATAGATAGCGCTCATAGTTTCTTAAACCCGGTTTTTCAAATGCAGTTTGGGAACCGAGCATTTCTCGGACCTGGAACGTTATTCGATTCCTTGGACCGAAAAACCCCTAATCTGTAACTTTCATGAAAATCGTTGGAGCCGTTTCCGAGATCCTGGTTACACACATATATATATATATATATATATATACAAGAATTGCTCGTTTAAAGATATTAGATTATGTAGTCGCTCGAAAGCGATTGTGCAGTTTGCATCCGCATGGAGGCAAACTGCACAAGCGCTTTCATTGTCATTAAAGTTCTAAAGTTGACAAACATCGCCTCCATCTGAAAACAGAATCTCCTTCATCTTAAATAACAGGTGCTTTGCAAGTCATCGTAACCCAAGACGGTCCGTGATTTACAGTTCAACGACTCTGTTTCCGTTCAACTAATACCTCCGAAGTCACGTCAAATGTACATCTATAAATTACAAAAAAAAACATCTACGTAATAATTGGTTATAAGTTTTCAACGATCTTTTATGAGGAAGATGATTTAGGATAAAGAACAACGAGCGGCGCCGCGGGGCGTAACTATAGAGCTAGAGACGTGTAGTTTCGATAATTGCTTAATCAACTCGATCGGAGTTCGATTGTAAGTTTGTATCAGGGGTATTGCACTTCGAAAAATGTTGATCGTAAATTGCCCGTTTGGAGGGGAACATTTTGATAAACTCGTTCCTAGTCTGATTTTTAACCAACTTCAAATAAGGGGGAAGTTCTATGTTCGACTGCATGCATTTTTTTTATGTACCGATATCTCCCTCATTTGTGTACCGATTCTCAATTTTTTTTTGTTTTTTTTTATTATTATGATTCCCGGCAAGAGCGAACACTCCTTCCCAAGGGATATTTGTGCTTCTGGCTCTGGGTGTAGTGTGTGATGTGAATGTTGTACCCACGATACAAGTATTTGAACTTTGTGTGGGGCTGTGAGTGTGAATGCGTTTTTTTGTTTGACAGGCTAGTGTTTGACCACTATCTTACCTGATGGTAAGTGACGATGTGATCGAAGCTGGTAAACACACTAGACCTGGAATACGCTAAATGTTTGATTGTGACTGAATGATTACTTTATGGAGAACCACAGGCGTTGTTTGAACCAAAGCTGCTGAACAAATTGTGATTAAATTAGTAGGAAGATATAATAAATTAAAAGTTCACAAGCAAAAACTATTTTTTATCCTGAATACTTGCTGGAAATTATTTTTACGCGCGTATTCATTATGTATGCATATTTGTAAATTTATTTATTACCTCGTATCTTCCAAACGGCTGGATAGATTTCGACAGTTAAGGTATCGTTGTATTCGTCTTAAAACCTTTAAAATTTAGAAAAAACAAACGAAATCGTATATATATATTTGGCGCTAAATAGTAAAACCTTACAAAAAAAAAATTACCAAACCTATCGAGTAGGGTATCAAAATGAAGGAAATTTAAAAGGGATTACATAGAAAGTAAGTTCACATTATTAGCAGTCGAGTTTTTTTTAATTTTTAGTATATTATGGTTGACTGCATCGTCGCTCACCATCAGATAAGATTGTGTTTTTTTTTATATGTATATATTTGCCTATATTGAACATAGAAAAAAAATATTGTTATAATTTTGTACGAGATTGACTTCTGTACTTATCGTTATCTCTTCTATTACTCTGTTATTGTGTCGACGACCGCGAGTTTCGATCGAATAAGCGGAGTAGTAATTCCACCAATTTTGGATGTGGTTATTTCGTTTCTGTGCTTAGTTTCATTGATGTGCTAAATTGCAGTGGCATGTTACTAATGTTTGTAATTTCTTGATGATACAAAAACAGTCGTTTGTTACATTTTTGCGAACAGAAATCGCACGTGAGCGATTCCGTATTTTCTTAACTAACACAATAATTTAAACGTAAGCAAAGTTTAAAAATACCGACTTCACCGCATTATCTTCGGAACTTTAATCAGATTGGATGTACTAAACACGCATTACTGACGATATTTCAAGAACTACTGATCATATCTTGATCAATTTTAAATGGGGTCAATTGAAAAGCAACACCATACAAACAAAAAAAAAATTACAAATCGGTTCACGTGGAAATAAGATATGAAGTAACACACATAAATAAATACAGTCGGCTTGAGTACCTCCTCCTTTTTTGTGAAGTCGGTAGAAAAATAGGTTCTTCCATTCATTAATCACTATGTTTATAATGCATCAGTTTTTCTGCGATTTTTCCTAATTATTTATTTCGGTTTTATATAATAATATGCTATATTAGACAAGATTCTCGACAATAGTAGGAATTACAGTTAATATATTCACAGTACTTAATTAACAGGCTATGTAGATGATTGAAAATATTATTTCGATTTGACTACTATTTAATTTTAGTAAATATTATACCAAAGAGTAAAAGCATTTTTTTTATGCCTATTAGGCAAGCATTTGACCACAATTTCACCTGATGGAAAGTGATGATGCGGTCGAAGAAGTAGCATGCTTGCCTAGAAGGTACCTATTCACTCTTGACTTGAAGACTCCCAGATTATACCGTCCGGGAAACAAATACGAGGGCAATGAGGTTCAATCCTTCGCAGCATGGTTAATCGAAACGCTTCGAGCGAATTAGAGGAATGTCACCATATGGTTGACATACCTCTAGTTCGCTAATAAGTTTATATATACTTCGTAATTAATTTAGTTCATTTTTGTAAACATTTATATAAAAAAACATTAGGTTTTAGCGTTCTTCAAAAATGTTTTTATCTCAACATGTTGTTGCCCGTCTTCACTATTTTGATGTCATTTCTTTTTACTTTTTTGATAAAAGTTTTATTAAAATTCTTTATAGGCTTATTTGTGAGCGATGATGCGGGCGAAGATGTAGTATGCTTACCCATAACTAATGACTAAATAAATCTATCTACTAGAAGACACCCAGACTATACGATGTGATGATATAGTACAGTTTTTATTGTATAACAAATATACTTTTTATATTCTCTGGCTCTGGAGCAAGAGTATAGTGGTTAATCGATAGGTACCTACTCATTTTATACCGATTTATCGATGAGAACAAGTCATTACCTCTTCGTGATCAAGACGGTCGGGTCATGACTTCATTCGTGGCTCATTCAAAGATAGGGTTGTCACACATCCAACCTTTTATATACCTAATTTAAATCGTTGACACAGTCTAAGGACCGATTTATTGTTTAAAATATATATTCGTTTTTTTTTAATATGCATATATTTATGAAAGCAAAAGAGTTCAATACAAACCAATGAAACTTAAAACAGTAACTCGTAACTAAAATTGAACATTGCAACTAAGTCCTCTGCGCCGTGAGTCCTGGGTTTGATTCCCAGCAGGAGTACAATTTTCCTTGCCAAGGGACATTTGTTCTGAGTTCTGAGTATGATTTTGTGTTTATATACTCGATACCTAGGCAAATAGTGTGATAAGTATATTTCCGGCTCCCACGACACAATTATTCGAACTTAGTGTGGGGCTGAGAATGTGAATACGTTTGTTTGTGAGCAAGCTACTGAGCGACACCCTGTGTTAGCTGACGGCTGACTTTGGTTAGCAAGTGCAACTAAAGATAAATTGACAAACAAAAAAAACTATATAAAACTAGCCGTGCCCAGCGGATTTGCCCGCTATTATCAAGTTAAAAGTAGCTTATGTGTTAATCCTAGCTATTCCAAATTTCATCCAAATCCGTTCAGCCGTTAAAGCGTGAAGAGGGAACAAGCATACTTACACACTTACACATTACACACAAACTTCCAGATTTATAATATTAGTAGGATAGGATAGTAGGATGTTAATATTTAACCTTTAACTCCGCTACCTTTAAGTATGATAAATGCAAGACGAATAAAAACTGCCAAAGAGAATGTTCTCATTTTTTTTTTCTCATTTGGGTGCTTAAACCTTACAATGAGGTGTTATTGTGTATTTCCCCTTGTTAGCTACCCCAAGTCTTTCATAGGCTGAACATTTCTTTGGATCTCTGACTGGAACAGGTTACCGTACAGGTGACACAAGTGGTTACGCGTATTCTGCATCGTTCTAACAATACATAGATCCGGATCCGCGCTAAAGTGTCCACGGAACATAGACGACAAAATGAAATATAAGAGACAATCCCACATCGCTAAAATTTCAAAAATAGTGCGACCATCGTACGCCGAAATAAAAATCTCTTTCGTGTCAGCCCTAACAGAGGATTCAGGAACTCGTGCGCCTGCGACGCTTCGTGAAATGTGAACGTTGGACGTTGCATTTCTTCTGAATTTAAATCATGTGCAGATTAATACATGTTTACTAAGTAATTGTTGTTTTATTTGGTTATTTTTATAGTTTAAAGCTAGAAATGGTTTAACGTAATTAATTGCCCGTCTTTGTTCCCCGAAAGATGTAATCGAGGAGTATTTAAGTCAAGAGTGAATGGGCAAGCATGCTACACCTTCGGGCGCATCATCGCTTTCCATCCGCTGAGATAGTGGTCATATGCTTGCCTATCTATAGATAATTAATACTAATTGATAAATTATAATTTTACATAAATGTTAATTTTGTTTAAATTGTTAGTTTTTTTATTCATTCCTTTTTTTTGTTTTATTTATTTTAGATATATTTCATTTGTCAACATTGCTCATAACAATTTGTTTCAAAAGAAATAAATAAACTTACATAGTTCCAAAAAACGTGATGGGTTCAAATCACAAATATAACTGTCACGTGAAGAGAAATCTTAGTACATTCGATGCTATTTAACAAACGCTGCAATTACGTTCCGTATACCATTTAATTAACTCTTGTAAGTGAGATTAATGAGTTATTAATTCATTTGAGTACCATAATCTGGTTAAAAAGTTGTAAGTTCTACATTTTGTTTAGCAGACGGCATAATTGTGTTAGTTTTAATAAAGTTGAGTAAAAAATACAGAAAAATAATGTAATGTTTTTCCATTGTATTTACTGTGCTTAATTTAACTATTTGACCTTTGGCTTAGTTGGGCGAACGGTCGCCTTTTGGTATCGGGTTCGATTCCCGGCGGGAACAAAAGTTTTCTCTCCAAGGAAAATTTATGTTTCTGGTTCTGATTGTGATCGTACGTGTGATGTCGAACTAGTGTGGGGCTGTAAGTGTGAAATCGTTTTGTTTTTATTTTGTTTTTGTTAATACAGCAAAAGCCTATTTACCTATAAGCGTACTAAAGGCTACCGAGTACTTATAGGTAACTCAAGTGTTTAAACCCACAAGTGGGTATCGTTCCCATCATGCGGCATTGACTCTCTGAATTGCATTGCACCAGCATTTTAATCACATGTCGCTGTAATCAGGTGGATATTTTTTTTTAAATAGAATAAGCTCCCGTTCCCCACGGGCCTACTGTCTTAACACCAAACTGCTCAAATATAAAACCGCTGCCGAGGACTTCATAATATCTATTTACTGAATTTTATAAATCAAATCATATCAAAATTGTTTATTCAAATGGGCCCCAAAGAGGCACCAGATTCGCAAAATTACAGCCATTATTTTACAATTATTGTTTTATTTTGGGTGTCCGTGCCAAAATGTGCCCACTGAATGAATCCGCGCTTTATATAAGAGATCACCTACAAGCATAATTTATTTATTTTTATTTCAAAGAAAAATTGATTGGGATATTATTGAAATGGAAAAAATATTACTTGAAGTATATAATTATAACAACACTCATATAATTTATTTAAGAGCTTTCAGCCGTGGACCGTTCTTACAAGCGCATTTTTTTTAAATCAAATTATAATTAAACTTTACCGCTTCATCTAAACTTAATTATTTTTACATTATATACGTACTTAACTAACTTTTAATTATCGTTATTTTCATTTTGATGTAATTTTTTGAAACAGTTAAACATTTATAGACACGAATAATTTCAGTGCAATATTTTATGCGTTGTGTGAATGACAAATCACTTTCAACCGACTTCAAAAAAGGATGTTCTCAATAAGACTGTATGTTACGCGGTATCTCCGCCAATTACGAATCGATTTTAATGATTTTTGTTTGGTAGATTATACTAGCTCCAGAGTCCCATACAAATTGTATCGTAATCGATTCAGCCAAAACTAAAATATAAGCGATGAAGTCGGGTTTTTTAGGCTTAGCTTGCGTTTAGCTATGCTAAATCAGACCTTCAAGTTATACATTTGGAAATGAAATTTAAAGCGACTTAACTGTCTGTCAAAGGCTGGAAATGTCACGAAGCTTATAATTTAACATAGCAATTGCTGCGGTCACCCTCGCGTTTCCTTTAATTTATGGCCATATCAAGGCAATATGGGCAGAGCTTAAACTCCGTAATTTGCAAGTTTTACGGTAACACCGATTTGTTTCAGGCTATGCCTGGGAGCCACTGAGTCGTGATTTTCTTCGGTGCGGCGTGCCTTAGGTGCTTTTACTCGGGACTTTACGTCCTAGAGAGTTTTGAGATGTTTGTAGTATTTTTAGAAATGCTGGTTATAATGTGGCTTTGAAAATAATTACATACATCTATACTTATTTTCCAACTAAATACCACAGTGAACTGATAAGTAAATGCTTACTTATACATGTAAAGCGTGAATTGTCCGGTTTTTTTTAATACTCGATAAGCAATTGACCACCATCTCACGTGATGGAAAGTGATGATGCGGCCGAAGATGTGGCATGCTTGTCTAGAAGATACCTATTCCGTTTGCTTAGTTGGGTGCGCGTTCGCCTTCTAAGGGGTATCGGGTTCTATTCCCGGCGGGAATATTAATTAGTTTTAACCCCAAGAAAAATTTGTATTTCTGTTTCTGGTTGTGTTTGTGTGTGTGATGTGAAGACAAGTCATCGAACTTAACTTGGGGCTGTCAGTGTGAAAGCGTTAAAAAAATAATGTACAGAAATTTATGTTTCTTTATCTCATTTTATCTCATACACCAATATTATAAATTAAAAAGTTTTTGTTTTCCCTTCACCCTGCAACAACTGAACGGATTTGCATGAAATTTGGAATGTACCGAATTAATACATAGGATATAAGGTCCTTTTAAACTTATTTAACGCGGGGCTAGTTTGTTACAAATATCATTCGTTTTACTTATAAAAAGACACTAAGACATATTTAAGCAGATTTCGGAGTTGTTATTTAAAACGAGACAGTTACAAAGGTTCGAGATTCTCTATGATTATTGTATTTAGTTAAAAGAAACAAATATTACGACTATAAAAAAAGATTGTGTGCTATTCCTAGAAACGTTCCATTTCTTAATCAGAAATTATTTAAACATTGTATGACCAATAAAATGAATATTGTATGTACTGTCGTCATAAGAAAAAAAGACGTAACTGCATTTTTACGAAAATTGAGTTATATACATCATCGGAATCAGGAAAAATAGATGCATCTACTATTATTTTTTTATTTTAAATATATCTACGCAATCTTCTAGATCTTACTTTTAATTTAGACGTATCTGCTACAAGTCATAACATATACTAAATAGTAAAGACATTTCTGATGCATATAACTCAATTTTGACAAAAATGTTTTCCTTATGACGGCAGTTTACTTAGTTACTATAATACTATAAAAAACATGTACTAGTGCATTCTGATATAATTTAAAATATATATAAAAGATTTAGTACGAGTAGTAAGCCAGTTTCAAGTTAATATTATCCTACAAGTATATATTTACCTACCTTTTTTATTATTGTTGAAAATTATAATTTTTCGCAAGTCAAAAAAAGTAAACATATGTATATTAATTGTAGGTGCTGATATACAAGAAATACTTTGTGGGTGGATTTTAAAGTAATTGATTTTGATATTTAAATTTATTACATTTCTCTGTATAGTTTACATTTCTCTGTATAATTCTGTTAATCTGTATATTTCCCATAATTCAGCATATATCTAAGAAAACGAAAAACAAAAATAAGCGATCCCTATCTATCCTACTAATATTAAAAATGGTAAAGTTTGTGTGTGTGAATGTTTGTTACCACATATCTCCGAAACTAATAAACCTATTTTGATAAAATGTTGAATGTAATTAGTATCCGGAATAACACAGGCTACTATTTAACTTAATTAATAGTGGTCAAATGCTTACCTATCAAATATAAAAAAATAAATAAAAAAAACGCGGGTGGAGTCGCGGTTCACGGCTATTAAATAAAACAAATCTTTTCTCATCGACCTCAAACAAAATTCCAGCAATTCCCAGGAAATACTAAAAACGTGACTGCACAGCAACACCGGCTTCCCGCAGCCCGGGACATTTCTTTGTTTTTAAACATACAAAAAGTCAGCCCCTTCTCGTTCTGACCGGAGCAGGTACAAAAGTATACTTCTTGAAACCACATGTGCCAGTTTCTAAATAAAAATACCATTTAAATCGATCAAATATACAAATTCAAAAATAACATTACTGGCAACATAGAAAAATTCAAAAATGCTGCAGTGAAAACCGCGAAAAGTAAGTTTTGAAATGTTCACAACAATTAATTAATAAAAGTTGTTAAATGAAAATGTAAAGTTACTTACAATTGATATCTTGATTAGTCAGGTCATCTCATGTCAAACTATATCGACGAAGCATAAGCAATCCATTCGCATAATTATAAATAAGACACACAACACATGCTCACTTGTCAATCGTTTCAAAACTCTAAACGCACATGTGAAAAATTTGATTAAGTCACTGCACTTGCACTGTCAAAATGTTGCATTGAAATGTCAATGTTTTAATTTAAAATGACCAGCGATTGTTTTTGAACTTGCACGAACGGGAGACACGGACGTCCGCAACGTGCGCGGCGCAAACTGATATAGCTAGCGTACAAGCGGGAGGACTCGGAACGCGCCGACGGCATTCTCATCTCAATCTTGCCCGTCGAAACGAGACAGTAACATGACAATAAACGATTGTAAAACGTCTAGAGCGAAAGAGACAACAGATTTCTCATTATGCACGCGTCGAGTCTGACATTTCAATCGCGCCGTCCCACTCACACCGAAAGTTATTTCCGTACAAATTATATGCGGGCGTATTTGTGCTTCGTCTCGCTCAGACGCGGATAGTGCTAACCAGATAATGTCTTAATCGCATTTTCTTAGTGCTATGCTGACTGATGCACTAACATAAACATTGATAATTAATGGATTTGCATGGATAACGCATTTTTACTGCGGCGATAAGTATGGGGATTGAAAAACAGATTTTTTGGAGGCCATATAAAAAAATGAAATTTGGGAGTTATTATGAAATATAGCGTTTTTGATTTCGTACCTATTATTTTCCAAAACTTGTGATTTTTTTATTATTAATTTGTATGAATAGTGGAATTTTAACTGTTATTAGTTCGTGAACGTTTATGAGTGTAGGTAAATCATACAAATGAAAAGCTCGATTTTCGCTTATTCTCCAAAACTCCAATAGAACTTCTAGTAAAAACTTCTACTACTTTACGAAGGCACGTCTTGACTATTACTAGACCTTGATTCTTTTCATTTATTTTAACTGTGACTTTCGACTTGAAAAATATAAGTCAACACTAAATTCATATAGATTGTGAAACCGATAAAATATAGATGACAGTACTCAAAATCTACAAGCCAAACAGATTCAAACAGTATAAAGAAATACAGTAAAATAAAATCAAACTAAACAATAAAACTTATCTCGCACATCTATTGGTATCCGACTGTTAACTAAAATTCCTTCTTCAGGTAGTAAAGTGCTTTTATCTCTAACAAAACAATAAACAGTAGATAAATTAGGTAGAATAGTAAAAACTGTAGTCACACCATCATAAAAAGGATCTTCCGGTTAAATCTTGTACAAATACAAGAATTACTGTTCTGATGAGGTTTGCACTAGAGTATAATATAGTATATATTATAGTTAATTTAATTTTAAGATAATTTTAATACACTAAATTGAAGATGGAAATTGTGAGCCTATGGAAATGTTTATATATACATATATGTATTTCTTCCGCACACCCACCGCTTTTCTTTCACGGCCAGGATGGCTGGTAGAGAATGCTATTTGGCATTAGGCCATTCCCTGTACTCTGATTAGTGCAAAATGATTAAATAAATAATTCTTAACTTTGATCAGTGTTAAATGTATCTTTAAGAGTTTTATATGTCCTGGCATATAGTCAAATCTTCTCATTATTCAAGGGTTCAACCATTTCAAAGATAATAAAAAAAATCCGTTAAGTATGTGTAGATAATTATGTACCGTAAAATCTGGGTGTCTTCAAGTGTAGAGTGAATAGGTCTTCTAGGCCACCATGATACATCTTCAGCTGCATCTTAACTTTCAATCAGGTGAGATAGAGGTCAAATTCTTGCATATCTAGCATTTTAAAAATAAAGCAGACCGTAGATTGCTAGATGTTTATAACAAAAATTTTCTTCCAACTTTAGAACCTATCGAATATAGTTTACAAATTTTGACTTTTATTTATTTACAAACGATATTAATATAATTATCAATTTTTAGTTTAGTGTCAGAATTATTATTAACATTTTTTAGTTTGCTTGTCTTATTGTCGTTAAAGTCCATATTTTTTTTAAATATTTGTATCAATAGGACTTGCCCAGTGCAACAATCTCTGTTAAAAGGCGAATAAATAAATATATTCTAATAGAAAAATATTCACAAATTATATCTCGATATAAAAACGTTGAAGTTGAAATAACGAAATGGACTAAATAATTATCTATTTGTGAAGTGGTCAGCAAACACTTCACGACTAACTGTTTGCGCGAGAGCATTGAGCAAATGTTTGTAGTACGATGACAGAGAGCTGACGACTCAACCATCCATCCTTCTGGGAAACTACAAAAATTCCTTGGGCACACAGAAGCTGGACTACTTCTCGAACTTTGGGAGCTAAGTATTTTTAGTTTTAACGAATAAACTGTTCTAAAACTAAACTATGCTAACGGTACTATACCTATTGTTTACTATAAAAATATGTTTAGGTAAACAATTCATCTGAACAAAGACAATAAAGAAGTATTAATGGGTATTACATTCTTGGGTATTTTGAATCTAGCAGAATAAGTTTAATTAAAGTTACTTATTCGCCTAGATTGTAATAACATTATGGTATAACCCGCTATCGTGACCTATAATAGTGGAATAATAAAAAAAAAACTGACAAAAAGTCTAAAGCTTGAGTGAATAGTAACTCTTTGGATTGAAGGATTTGGCAAAACAGGCCAATGATTTAATTCATGATAATTTATTATCAAGTATCAACCCAATCATAATGGAATCTCTGGTGCCTTTCGTGACTAAGCTAGGCAAACAGGTGAAATTGAATGTGAAACACAATCAACATTGTTGCAACCAAATGTAAGCACACGTACGTAAATTGGTTCCTAATCAGTTTTCCACTAAAATCAATTGAAATACATCAATAAAATTAACATATCTATGATAACTTACCGCACTAAGCTGCGAATTGTACATTGATTTTTCGTAAAATGTAAGCCCATGGAATTTGAGCTTTTTGCAGACATGTAAATGGGTTAGCAAATTGATTAATGATGTTGTAAGAAGACGTAGCAAATGTAATACAAGAATAGATAAGATCAGAGAAGCATCTAGAAACAAATCATTATTTTGTTCGAGTATTAATTCCTAGACCATTCTGGATATGTACCTAATGAACGGTAAATTATTCCGTACCATTTAATAACTTTTTATAAGTACAGATATATTTATTCTCAGTAAGTTTGTAAGAACTAAGTCACAAGGCACAAATAAATAAAATCCACGCTCATTTAAAAGAAACTGCATTACAAAAATAGATTGTCGAGAAACACCAACAATGTTTGCCCACTTAGCACTCCAGCCAAGACAGCAACACAAGTACATACTTCCACAATACGATAAGAAACAGGCTCTCGTAAGATCTGCCGACATACTATCATTTACAAAAGAATGTCCATGTTGTCGACAGAATGCGTGAAATCGCGTCACTCGTAATAGGTACCCTATGAATCATTTATTAGTTGTTTGAACCCTGTACGCAACAGAACCAAGTGCATTGCATCTCTTAATACGCCTGAAAAAAGAAGCGAACGTCTCATCAGCTCAAAGTGACAGTAACATCTTCACGGTGACATAAAACATTGTCATTTCCACACAAAACAACCCCTTAAAACAAACAAAAATAAAGTCTATTTTAACTCAAAAAAACATTATTAAAACGATTCGAAGATCAAACCCGTTTTACGAATGAAATACTCCGAGAAAAGGGACAGGGCTACAAAAAGCAATCGTGGCGAAGCAACTATACTCGAAAGCTCAAAGGACTTGTGCTGTATTTTGTTTTGTCTGAGAGAGATAACTTGATCATCTTCTCAATACACTAAATGTCTAATAAAAAGTTATCAACTACATTTACGACCTTATTCTTAAGACACAAAAACTAAAACTGTTGCATTATGATGCATTTACTCCTTTCTTGATCTGGACGTTCCGTAAAAAGAACAATTTACAAGTTGGTCTGGAGCAAAGCGAGACAGCGTATGGATTTATATACGTTAGAAAGAGAGGCGCGATACAAGAACCGGCGAAGGAGGCTGTGTATTTTTTCTGAGTTATTATGCCGGTTTCAATCATTTAATTAAGACATTTTGTGCATTTATAATGAAATAACAATATGAGTCAACGTAACGAACGCCCGTTGAAATTATCGCGTGAAGTATTTGACCCTAAGATGAATAATTTTAGTGGTCAAGTGCTTTTGCATCTTTTAACTTACATTTTAAGCGTGGAGTGTTTCTGTTCGAACGTTTGCGGTCGAGTTATGATATATTATTATTGCACTGTCAGGGTTTTAACTTTTGTTGTAGGATGTGTATTCTAAATGGAAGTAGATACGACTGCTTGTGGTAGTGTAGAGATAGAGAAACGTTCTATGGCAATTAGTGAAATAAACTTTTAATAAGACACACTCGTGCACGTTACCTTTTGGACTTAATGTTAGCATTTTTTATTTTAATTTATATTAACATCAGCCCCCTGTTTCTGAACTTTTCGGTAACTTACCGAATTGATACGATTGCATAACTTTCTCTAAAATACATTTTATCGTACGATAACTAACCGAATAGTACGGTAAAGGAATGGAACTCTTTGCCTGAGTCGATGTTTCCTGATGAGTACAATATGGGAGTCTTCAAGTCGCGAGTGAATAAGCCTTCTAGACAAGCTTGCTCCATCGTCGATCACATCGTCGCTTACCATTAGGTGAGATCGTGGTCAAAAGTTTGCCTATCTGGAATTAAAAAAAAACTCAGTATGGTTCTGAATCAGAGAGCTGGTGGACCTCACGTTTGCCAATGCACATACAAAATCTTGTCGTTATTTATCGGACACATGTATAATTATTGGATTCCATGCAAATGACAGTTAAAGTTACTATGTTCCGCTTTAGAATTTGTTTCACTTGGGTTCTGCAGTCGGATTTTAATTTCTTTTATTAATTTTATATATACACTTTTCCGTTAGTAAGAATTATTAATAGATTACATAAGAACTTGAAAATCATAGGGATATACAAAGAGAACGAGGACCGCGCCCAGGGCGCGCGTAAAGGGCGCGAGCCAGCCGCGCGTCCTAGGCGCGCATCTTGTATAATATCTAATATCTAACGAGCAATTCTTGTATATATATGTGTAAACAGGATCTCGGAAACGGCTCCAACGATTTTCATGAAAGTTACAGATTAGGGGTTTTTCGGCCAAAGGAATCGATTTATCAACGTTCCAGGTCCGAGAAATGCTCGGTTCCCAAACTGCATTTGAAAAACCGGGTTTAAGAAACTATCAGCGCCATCTATTACGCCTTGACCAATGTAAAAAACTGTTTCTACTCGACACTAGATGGAGCTTTCTGAGGCTACAAATTCAAACACATTCTACCAAAAACAAAAAACCGAGCACTGAGATATCCGGATGACCGAGCTGGTCATCCGGATATTATAATATAAAATGGCTGCTCAGGGGGGGCAGTTGCGGGCGCCTGTATCTCGGCCATACATTGTGTCTTCACGCGCCCGGGGCGCGCGCCTCGGGCGCTTTGTATATCATGTCCCTAAGCTTTGCTAACCAACAATGTTGTAGGAGAGTAATGCCGGGAAAGTGACAAAATGGCGTTGTTGATGTGTATAATTTTCCAAAACCTGTGATTATTCGAGTTTAAATGTATAATAATGGCGGATTATTACCCATTAATACTAAGTAAACGTGCATAGGTGAAGGCAAATGATACCAAGTTGAAAAACGTGATTTTTGCCTTCGCTCCCAAACTCCAATAGAAGTTCTAGTAAAGCCTCTACCACTTTACTAGGGCATGACTTGACTATGATCGGATCTTGACTCTTTCACTTGACTTTGACTGGTGACTAGGACTTTTAATATGAAATACACTTGAAATATATTTCTACTTGACACTGGCTAAATGCACAAGATTGCGAAGCCAAAAAAAAAACACATTTTAAATATGGAACGTTCATAGAAAAATTAATATTTTTATGAATAAGAAGGTTCAGTCTTTATTTCTGCACCTGCAAATGTGCTGAACAGAATATTCTGTAAATTGCATGTGTAATGAGATTCGTGGGATTGTTTACACTTGGCCACTCATATCGAGTAAGTAGGTACTTACGGTTGTATGAACTAACGCGCTCTCTAACCAGGACAGGATATCTCAGCTTTCAGCATTACATATATAAAGTTATAGAAACAACGGTATAATTATAAGAGGAATAGGCTAGATCAGGGGTCGGCAACCTGCGGCTCGCGAGTCACATGCGGCACTTTGGATGTGAAGCTGCGGCTCTTTAGATTGATACTCAAATATTTTTTATAAAAAAAATCATTTAAAAAACGTTCTGATTCGATTTATTAGGCACCATTTCTATCGAGCCAATCACAAGCCTCCAATGGTAGCAAAATACATTTATACAGTTGAAACAAGTAAATTGTGGGGTGATTAGGTAGATATAACGCGTGCATAGCGTTTTCTATACGATACTCGCATGGTACAGTAGGTATTATTGTTGGCAAGAAAAAAATGTGTGGCTCCATAAAACAATGAAATTTTGTTAATTGTAATTTTTTACTCTTCCGACTCAAAAGGTTGCCGACCCCTGGGCTAGATGCCTGAAGTTTATATTTAGTCCGACAACATTTTCAAGAAATATTGTACACGTATTTTTTTCTTTTATCAATAAAAAAAAAATTACAAAGATATAGTGTGTTGAAATTCCGCGTAACGTCACGCCTCACTCCCGAACAACGCTATTTATCTTTGTCAATATCGATTTTTTAAATAAAACAAAAAGTCCAATATGTTGTATTTCTGTGTTTCTGGTTCTGGTTGTGATTGCGTGATGTGAATGTTTCCGGCACCCACGCAGAAGTTATCGAACTTAGTGTGGGGCTGTGAGTGTGAAAGCGTTTATGTTTATGTAATATTTTGATAGGGTTGCCACTGCGCTCAATCTAATCGACATTAGTTATTTTTTTGATACCCAGGCATCATCCCTATTGTCCTATCTATATGTATGTACATATATTATAACCTAACTAGCCATATACATTATTTCTAGGAAATATTCTTTAGTTCAATAAAAAAATAGGGGTTGATCGTAGAATGGTGAACATTTTGGGTTGTATGTAATTTTCAATGTTAAAACATAAAAAAAAACTGTCCAAATAAAAAAATTACCATTTTGGGGTGGGCCACCCTTATCACTTAGGGTGATGAAAAATAGATAACAACCTATCAGACCTACCAAGCGTGAATATAAAATTTCATCAAAATCGGTTCAGCCATTTCGGAGGAGTATGGTAACAAACACTGTGACACGAAATTTTTATATATAGATATATAACCTAACCTAACCTAATATATCATTATACCCCTTATAACCCTCGACAAGGTGTTAAATAAGTACTACGTGTGATATGTGTGTATGTATGTGGCCTCGTAACTTCTAAACGACTGAACCGATTTTGATTTAGTTATATTTGATTAATAAATAAAAATCACGCCCTACCTCGCCGTTGAAGGAATTTAAGAAGCACACTTAAAGTAAAAAAATGTAAAGCTCAATCCACCAAGAAATTATGAAATAAATATAACCTCCTCAAACACAGTAAACACAGTTAATTTTGATTCCACCTCGGTCAATGACTACCTCTCCCTGGATCTCTAATCCAAAAAGTACGAGTATTCTTACGATTCCTCCTTTTTTCTATACACGATTAACATAAATTCCATAGCCTGTGACACTTTACTCTAATCAAAACGTTTATTTTTAGAGTTCCGTGGTGAAATCGGACAAGCAAACCGTCATGGTTTGACTATTGAACTTAGAACTTGGCGATACATATTGTGCTAAAAAGCCGTCGAATCCTACTAACATTATAAATCCGAAAGATTGTTTGTAAGTATGTTTGTTCCCAATTCACGGTTTAACGGCTGTACGGATTTGGAATGTGCATAGCTTACACATAGGATTAACACATAGACCACTTTTTAACTTGATAATAGCGGGCGAAGCCGCGGGGCACAGTTAGTTACATAAATGCGAATCAGAGCAGTGGGTGTACTTAGGTTAATTATAATTTGGCGTTTACCCTTACGCTTAAGTAAACAATAAGTAAATAAACCCGACTAGTAAAATAAGTGAAATAAATTCTAATGCGGAATATAGTGATTTTAACAGTCGGGATTCATTATCCTACTAATATATTATCCTACTATTATATATTATTTGGGGGCTACACGTGGTCCCCGGGTGGTGCTAATCAGGTGACATTTGAGAGGTGGTAGAGCATTTTGTGAGTTGCTCGCCTGGCTTGCTACCAAAGTAGCTTACCACCATCAAGTTGAAAGTCTGCCGCCAAGCCAAATACGGTGTTCCGGCAGTTATCCTTGAGAGCCTGCGTATTCCAGGTCTAGTGTGTTTACCAGCTTCGATCACATCGTCACTTACCATCAGGTGAGATAGTGGTCAAACACTAGCCTGTCACAAATAAGAAAAAAAAAATTAAATCCGAAAGTTTGTGTGTAAATATCTTTGTTCCATCTTCACGCTTTATCGGCTGAACAGATTTAGATGAAATTTGGAATGTACATAGCTTCATAGCTTATACCTAGAATTAACATATAGGCTTTTTATTTGGTTAACGCGGGCGGATACGCAGGGCTGGAAATATTTGAGCCAGTCTAGTTTTTAATGGATCCCGCCTTTTAAAGTCACTATTCTCTACATTAGTATTTATTTCATTTGTTTTATGCAATCGGGTTTTTTTTATTTTACACTAGTTTTTAAATTAGACTTAATATGTAATTACATATGAACTTTAGCACACGTTTATTATAAGGATTACATTTTTATCGATAGTGATTACATACCACATTTAAATCGTTACAGATCTTAAATGATAATTCGAAATGAAAATGATTAAAGAAACATAAAGATGATTTTTAAATACCTATTCAATGATACCCACTTGTCACAGTTCGTCGAATTTATTTTACTTGAGTCTGTCTAATATATAAAAAATTCGTGTCACTGTGTTTGTTACCTTATTCCTCTGAAACGGCTGAACTGATTTTGATTAAATTTTATATTCACTCTTGGTAGGTCTGAGAATAGGTTGTTATCTATTGTTACCCCTAAGTGAAATGGGTGGCCCACCCCAAAAAAAAATGTTTTTTTTTGGGACAGTTTATTTTTTATGATTTAAGTAGCATTGAAAAATACATACAACCCTAAGTTTTCACCCTTCTACGATCAACCCCTTTTTTTATTGAAATAAAAAAATATTTCCTAGAAATAATGTACATAGCAAAACAACGTTTTTAATAAACATGTGGTTCAATGATAGTTTCAGTGGTTTCTGTTATCGCCATAGAGAAAATCTTAATATCCTACGGAACCCTTCCCTCCAACCAATCTCTCTTAACCATTATCTTTAACGTTATCTTTGTTAATAAAAGTGATCGCTTATTCACATGAAACGGGTCGGGTGAGAGAGTGAGAGAGTGGGATTTAAGTGGGGCCGTGTTTAAGTTAATAAATTATTCTATCGGTTTACTTAGCGGCCTACATTGATTGGGTTTGTTCCTTTTGGAGTAATATATATATTTCTACTATGGTAATATGGACTTTCTCAGGCACTAGTTGACTTCACTTCTCAGCCCCACACTAAGTTCAATTACTTGTGTCGTGGGTTCCAAAAACATTCAAATCACACACACAATCACAACCAGAACTGCGTCTTTGTTCGCTGAACGGTACAATCTGGGTGTCTTCAAGTCTAGAGTGAGTAGGTACCTTCTAGGCAAGTATATCCCACTTCAGCCGCATCATCACTTTCCATCAGGTGAGATAGTGGTCAAATGCTTGCCTAAAAAAAAGAAACAAATTTTTCTCGGGGAGAAACCTCGTGTTTCCGCCGGGAATCCAACTCGATACCCCTGCTTAGAAAGCGAACGCGGACCCAACTAAGCTAAAGGGCAATTCGATTTATGCTTCTGATTCTAGGTGTGATTGTGTGTGTGATATATAAATGTTTCCAGCTCCCACGATACAAGTCTTCGAACTTTTATTTAGCGTTTGTATTGTACACGTTTTATGTGATATAATTAGAGATAATTATATAGTTCCGAAAGGAAATCTGTGCCTCTGTATTTCTATTTCTACGAGGTTCTCAATTCGTCAGTATCTTTTTTTTATGTAGCAAACCTATCGGTAATCTATCGCTTATATTTCGGAGAGTTTCTTCAGGAATTACATGATATGATTCCTCCATGCCCTTTTTACCATTTAACAACAAGACAAACTGTCAAACTTCATCCATTTATGGCAGACATACCTCCAATTCGCTCGAAGCGTGTCACTTTTACGTTTATCATCCTTACAGCGAAGGAGTGGAACAGAGTGGAACTCATTGCCTGCGTCTTTGTTCCCTGAAAGGTACAATCTGGGTGTCTTCAAGTCTAGAGTGAATAGATAGGTACCTTTTAGGCAGGCATGTTCCATCTTCGGCCGCATCGTCACTTTACATCAGGTGATATAGCGGTCAAACGCTTGCCTATCTTGCATAAAAAATATATGTTACCTCAGAACTCCGTTATTAATTTCATTCTGTTCAAAAGGGTATAACGTTCTAATTTGTCCCATTATAATTTGATCAAGATCTAATAATTAGTTTCGGAGATATAATATTGTAATATTTTTTTTCGGAGGAGAGCGTTGGCAGCTGCGACACAGTGTTACACTACTGCAGGTGTCATCGTTTTACCAATATTTTGTCTGTACAACTTTGTTTTTAAATAAACGAATTTTTAATTTCCATATTTGAAGTCAGTTATTTTTATTTAAGCTTGTATATATTATTTTATTAAATTTTCAGTGTTTCTTGACTTATAAAGCGGCAATGCGATCTATTTTAAACTGGTACGAAAATCGTTTGAACTAAAGTAAAGATCATAGAGCTCTCTCTCTTTCTCTTTCTATCCTACTCCATCATCATGACCAGGACATGCCACAGGGCTACTGAGCCCTGTGGCTTGTCCTGGTCATGATGATGATACTAAGTTTTAAAAACTCGACAAAGAAAAAACGCTGCAGAGGCTATACTACAACATGTAATACGTCCGAAAAAAAAAGACATTCACGAATTTTGAAGTATTGTTAATTATTGTCCAAAACACCCAAACACTTAATCCGCGTTGACTGAACAAAAAAATACAATGATAAATAACTTCTTAACCCGATAATGCTATGACTAATCGATGTACCACCGCATATAATTAATAAAACATACTATATTGTTAAAGGCGGTGTCGGGTGCGCTGTTGGGTTTCCTACGAGCCCTATTTGGATTTATTGGCTGGTTCTTTATGGACAGGTGGGTACAAAACTCTTACCGATTTCTGGTCGATCAACATTTGGCGCTTGGCAAAGACACACACGGTGATCAAGGGTGATATTTATCCTAGGATAATGAATAATAATTTTAATTGATGCAAAATTGACTGAAGCTACTAAGTCCCGGCTATCTGTACAAACTGAAAGCTAATCATATTTGCCTTAGTTGACTTGACCTCAGCCTCGCACGTTTTCAGGTCCAACCTCATTGAAAATATATGAAACCTCGGCAGTGGTTACATATTTGAGCCGTTTGGTGTTGAGACACTGGGTCCGTGGGGACCGGGAGCTCATTCTATTTTCAAAAATCTATCAGAGCGCCTGGTTGAGGCGACGCGTGATAAAAATGCTGGCACTTATTTGGATCAACGTATTAGCATTGCAATTCAAAGAGGAAATGCCGCCAGCATGATTGGAACGCTACCCACTGGTAGTGGGCTTGAGCACTTGAGTTACCTATAGGCTCGATGTCTTGTAGTTAACTTGGTTCATTGCTGTATATAGTTTTAGTTTAGTTTTAGGAAATATAGCCAATTGGCCCGTAGATAGCTAAGATCGGTACCACATTTATATCGAGAATAAATAAATCTCACTGCATCAATATTTAAAGAAATAGGATATTTGAGTAAAATATGCTGACATACTTGCTGTTAGTGTGCTGTGCTGTCAACGTTCATTATCTGTATTATTAATTGGTTTTTAGTATACAGAGTAAATTTTTGAGACGAGGCTTTAAGGGCAACCCTATCCGTTGTGACTACAGGCAAACATTAAATGAAGACTATCTTTAACTTTTAAAGATATTTGGACCAGCATTAACAAATTTTGAAAAATATGTAGGATCAGGCAGAAAATTGATAAGTTACGTTTTTTTTAAATGCCAATCGATCATGTTTCTTACAGGCATCTAAAAAAATATATAAAACACAATGAGGTAAAAGTTCTAGAAATAGCTGAATATCGCTCAATACTTTTGCTCTTTATTTCAAAGTACAATATGAGAGAAAACCACTCGTAACAATTGATGGATTGTAGTTTTTGTCATGGTCGGCCTGACCTCAGCCCTGCAGCATTTTTTATCTATTTATATCTTTGTTTATCTTAAAGTGCCTTGCAGTGGGCTCACGGCCTACTTTATATTTTACTGTAATCCATTGCTAGGATGTAACATTCCACTGCTTTTAATATTCTATCAGTATGTAACCCTCAATCCTCATTAAACCAGCTTTCTTTTGCAAACACTTATATTTTTTTCTCTTTCACCTAACACAAAGGCGTCTCCCACAGTGCCAATGACTCTAAAAATAAAGAACTTCTCAGAATAAGGGTCAGCAACGTAAGTTCGCACTTGTGGCCTCGATTGTACTCGTAAACGACATAGAGATATTCTTTTTTCGAGAAAAAAGCACCCGAGAGTCCAGCTGTGCGATATTTATGACTTCATATTTATTATCTCTTTCACACTAGAAAGATTTTAATGGTATTGTCTCACTCTCGCTTTGAGCATCTTCTATTGCGTCTGGTCGAAGTTGTTCTTGAGAATTGTTCATGAATTCATGAATATTTCGAATTTAGAGACGATTCAATAAAGTTTGTTAATGGGTGATTGTTAATATGGTATTTTCTGGACACCTGTCCTGTTTTCTAACTGTAAAGGACTGTTATGATATATATATTTTTGAACTGCCCGTTGGCTTAGTTGGGTGGCGTTCGCCTTCTAAGCAGGGGTATCGGGTTCGATTCCCGGCGGGAACACAAGTTGTCTCCCAAGGATAATTTGTGTTTCTGGTTCTGGTTGTGATTGTGTGTGTGATGTGAATGTTTCCGGCACCCACGACACAAGTCACCGAGCTTAGTGTGGGGCTGTGAGTGTGAAAGCGTTTCAATAGAGTTTTATTTATATACTAGTAGATTCTTGCGGCTTCGCCCGCGCTAAAATATATAATTAATTATACATTGTGTTAAATCGATTTTACGCGTGGAACAACCTAATTTTTTTTTCTTTTCTACCGACTTCACAAAGAGTGGGGTAATCAATTTGACTGATTTTTATGTGTGTTACCTCATAATTTCATTCCACGTGAATCGATTTTTTTAGTTTGGTGGCTGGTGCTTTTCCATTGGTCCTATTACTACTAGCTATTGAGCTATCGTTTTATACATTAAATCTGATCAAGGATAATGCGGTGAAGTCGGTTTTTTTAAGCTTTGCTTGCTTTTAATTATTCTAAAATTAAAGCTTAAGTTACTACTCAAAACATCTGTTATGTACAAAAAAACCAGAGAAACTTCCCTAAAAATGGTCCAGCCGAGCCCTTTTGGCGATTAGCCTGAACTCTGAACAAACAGAGCGAAAAAAAACAAATATTGATTTTTCTAATACGTATCTTATATAATATCACATGCGTCAAAAAGTTATTATTATGACATTACAAACAGACCATTAATTTTTTATTTATAACGATATATTTAATTAAGTCTCGCTGTACAACGAAGTAACGCAGCCAGCATTTTGGGCACACTGCCGACCAATGACTTTTTGTATTAGGTAAGTAGTTTAGATAAATTTGTATATTGATTAATTATATTCATTATACTTTAAAAAAAAACCTTAACCATTTTGATTCTGAAATGAGAAATATAATGATATTTATTTAGCTATAAGATCACCACCATAGTGTTCATAAAAACATTCACAACAGCATAATCTTAAAAAAAAAAAAATATTATTATTATATTAAACTAAAAACTAAATTAAAATTAAACAAAAAAACTATAGTTAGATATTAATATAATGATATTATATTTTACATTATACAATTGTATTCTTGTAACATGATATAAGAGAAAGCTATCTACGGGCCAATTGCCTATATTTCCTAAAACTAAACTAAAACTATATACAGCAAAGTACTAAGTTACCTACAAGAAATCGAGCTTATAGGTAACTCAAGTGCTCAAGCCCACTACGGCATTGCCTCTCTGAATTTTATTTGCACATAATGTACCTGCACTAGTTTTTTTCTTATTCCGTAAATTGCATCGTGTTCCTATTTGCCTGGACTTGTTCTTAATTACATATTGTAATTAATATGATGTACCAACTAGGCAGCTCCACTTGCTGCTATTATCTTCTATTTATTTAATAGACTATCATTTGTTTTATGCTGGATGGGCAAGCATTTGACCACCATTTCATTTCATGGAAGTGATGATGCGGCCGATGATATAGCAATTTATACCAGTCTCTGTCTTCAGTTTTCAAACGACTTCAAAAAGGAGGTTCTCAATTTGACAGTATGTTTTTTTTTCTATGTATGTTATGCGGGAGACGATAATATACGACCCGATATTTTACGGCCCGATTTTCTACAGCCAATAATGCACGCCCTGATAATTCATGTTCATGCAGCGAAATATCTGATCGCGCATTCCCGCGTCGCCAATTATTGCTTGTACAAAATCGGTCCGTATCGATAAATAATGTACGGCCAATAATATACAGCCAATAATTCATGTACATGGCTTCCAAATAACAGGTTGTGCAATACAGGATGCGTAAAATCAGTCTGTGCCGATATTGTACGGCCAGTATTGCTCAGTCAATAATTGGAAGCCAACCATAGATAAACACATACTCTCTATGCGATGCCTCGTTTGTTTAGGCGAGTTGCTAGGAAGAGTTGACACAGACTATTAAAAAGTTCTAACCTAAGAACATTAAAAACATTTGCTTTTCTGTGGTCTTTATAAAAGTGGCTGCAAGTGTAGGTTAGGTTTGAACTGCGACCTAAGTTTACCACATCCTGGCGGCGAGGAGAGCTTGAGGAGACCCCCCAGCATGAGAAGAGGTCACCCGCATGCGGTGGCGGGCGCGGGCTGCCCTGTTGCGGCAGTGGACGGAGGACCTGGCACCACCAGTCCCTGGGCAGTGGACGGTGGAGGCCATCCGCCCGGTCCTTCGGAGGTGGGTGTGGCGGCGGTTTGGGTCGCTAACCTTCCGATTCCAAATCACGAGACGGGAGCCGACCCCGGTCTGCCACGAATGTGGGGCGCCAGAGGATACGGCGCTCCACACGCTGGCGTTGTGTGCCGCATGGGGCCCATAGCGACACACACTTACAGTGGTCATAGCTCTTTCCCTGCCGAGCGTGGTAGATGCTCGGCAGCGAGAGATCTATCTTGCCCTACCTCGGCGAGTGCTCACGGGGGGGGGATTTAGGGTTCGAGCCCCACCTTCCTTTTTCCTTCACCCCTAATAAGGAAAGGAAGTGGCACTTTCAATTTAACTAGGCATTTTCCCCCCACACAAAAAAAAAACGGTTTGAACTGCGACAAAACAAAGCGCGAGCCGAGCGAGCGAAGCGAACGTGCCGTGGCAGCGGCCGGCGAAGCGCTCAAAACTAAGTTTTAAAAGAATAAAAATATGATATAAAATAAACAAAAAATTCTTACGCTTTTCTTTCAAATATAAACAGTCGTATCTTGCCCTCTTGAAATTATTGGATCATCCAACCGAGGCTTTGACTTTAACATTTGTATGTACACGTATTATCGGCCGTGCATTATTGGCTGTACATTATCAGCTCGTGCTAATATTTTCCGACCCGTATTGTACGGCCAGTATTGAACGGCCTGATATTTTGTGTACTGTGAATTCAAATATTGGTTCCATTTTCCTGGCTGCGTATTATCGATTGTACAATATCGGTCCGTGTTGTTATTTCTCATCCAATAATTTACGGCCCGTATTGCGTATATTGTTTTTTTAAAGCTTTGCTTGCGTTTAATTATGTTAAACTAGTTGAATTCCGCGGCTTTGCCCGCTGATGAAGATAATGATTAAAGTAGCCTATGTCTTAATTCAAAGTATAAGCTACCTACATTCCAAATTTCATTGAAATCAGTTAAGTAGTTACGGAGATACGTGGTAACAAACATTCACACACACATACTTTCACATTTATAATATTATAGTAGGATAGGATATATTTAACGGATTACTACTAATTTATGTAATTGGTTTGCCGTTTTAATTAAAGTAAATAAATAAAAGCATTCACACTCGCAGCGCCATCTAGATTCGAAGACATCGTAGTTGTCTGTTCATTTTAATTTACCTATACACGACTTAAAGTGCCTCTGTTTCTGGAATAAACGTAACAATCACACTCAGCACAAACATCTCCTGATGCCTCTAGGAATCGAATTAAGTACCTACAAATTAGCAATTCAGACTGAATACTCTAAATGCCATTAACAAACAATAGAGAGCCTCTATGCCATCTAAGCAGTTTAGATAAAATTGGTATAATTTTATTATACACTTGCCGTTCCCCGTGGCTTCGCCCGCTATTGTCAAGTTAAAAAGTGTTAATCCTAGGTATAATCTATGTACATTCCAAATTTCACCCAAATCCGTTCAGCCGTTAAAGCGTGAAGAGGAACAAACATACTTACACACTTTCGGATTAATAATATTAAAAGGATTATACATAGTCGTTCCCGCCGAACTGAGATCTCGCGCCTACATTTTGCCAAATGAAGAAAAACTTGAGAGGTTAATTGCTTATAACTTTTCTGTAGGTATTTGTTGTTCAAGAACAGAATATACATATATAGATACACTCTTTGTTGAATACCATATTTGTGATAAAACAGAATAGAAAAAAATGACTTACAAAATAAGTGTAACAATAGCCGGTCTTGCTAAAATCGATCTCTTCCAGACAACCTTCATGGAACAGATATTACACGTAAGAATCAGAACTAAAAGTGATGCCCTCTTGGAGATAGACCGGGGACAAAATAGGTCTACAAACTGACTTTGGTGGCATACCAAATTGTTGTCATAATAGATTTTAAAAAAAAATTTTGCTAATGAATACTACTCGTTAAGTCCTTTACAACAACTGGTAGAAAAAAAAATATTTTGCTCGCCACTGACGTGTAGTATTTCGCTCCGTTTCTATTTTCATTTATATCACTTTATTTGACATTTCTGGCTTTGAGCCATAGTTTTACATATTTACAGAGCATTTGAAGTTACTCGCTTGTATGTTTTAGATGCCTCTGACAGACGGACGGACGGACAAAGTGCTGAACCACCTACATCTAGTAGGATATATTTTTTCTGAACAGATTTGGATAGGACGACCCAGTGTGATTTAAATGTTGTTGGCACCCACGATACAAATCTTTGAACTTAGTGTGTGTAGGGGCTGTGATTGTGAATGCGTTTGCGTTTATAGGCGGGTCGATTCTCTAGAACCTAGATTACTTAAACTACTTTATATACACTTACTTTTATAATGATTAACGCGGGCAAAGTCAATTTAATTGCATTCCAATTAAAACTGCAATTTCAATAAACAAGATCGAAACAAATTGCAAAAACACTAAAGAAAGCTGCACCTGGATTCGAGTCAGTTACCAAATACTAAGAAGTCTAAGATCTAGAATATTGTTTACTAGAAACGTTTTTAATGTACGAGATATATATGAGACGAGCAAGTCGCTCGCCTTATGGTAGGCGTCACGCTTGCCATTACAGTTCACTGCTTGTTTTTAACTTATATAGATAAAAAAAAACCAGCGCGGCAAAGCACTGCGATCGTCACCCTGTAATAAAAGATTTTTTTTTTTATTCTTGATAGGCAAGCATTTGACCACTATCTCACCTGATGGAAAGTGACGATGTGGTCGAAGATGGAGCATGCTTGCCTAGAATATATCTGTTCACTCGAGATTTAAAGACTCCTAGATTGTACTTAACGGGAAACACAGACTCGGGCAAAGAATTCCATTCCTTAGCAGTACGTATAATAAATGTGGAAGCAAAACGCTTTGTACGCACCCTTGGAATATCGACCATAAACCGATGTCGCGTGGCTGATTGTCTGGATGTCCGATGGTAAAAGGGGGATGGGGGAATCAAATCATGCAATTCCGTGGCACACTCTCCGAAATGAATGAAGATGTTAAATAGAAGCAGATATATTATGTCAATGCGAGACACTGGGTCCGTGGGGACCGGGAGCTCATTCTATTTTCAAAATTCTATCAGAGCGCCTGGTTGAGGCAACGTGTGACCAAAATGCTGGCACTAATTTGGCTCAACGTATTAGCATTGCAATTCAGAGAGGCAATGCCGCCAGTATGATGGGAACGCTACCCACTGGTAGTGGGCTTGAGCACTTGAGTTACCTATAGGCTCGATGTCTTGTAGGTAACTTGGTTCTTTGCTGTATATAGTTTAAGTCTAGTTTTAGGAAATATAGGCAATATGCGAGCTTCCTCTTACATAGTCGCAAATAAAGGCGCATATTGATTAACTTATATTACGGCGGTTATGTAAGGTCACGCGTCGCATTCTTAGAATTTTCATGGTTTTTAAATTTCGTGGAAATGCGCCTCAAAAAAAATAGAACTATCTGAAGAAGTAATAAATAACTTTCACAGTTTTCTGATATAAAATGACAAAAGAAAATGATTTCAAATAGAAAAAAAACGTGATTTGTTTTTTTTTTATGTTATGAATATTCTGAGAAAAAGAAACCATTTATCATATTATACAGATTCCGACGAATATTTGTATTTATTATGATTGCCGAGTAAAACGGTTACAAATTCAAGCTTTTTAGGAGAAATTCTGGTATCGCCCCCTGGTCTGGTAATCCCTGTAATTACACTAGGAACATTTTTTTATTTTTTTTTATTTGTGACAGGCTGTTTGACCACTATCTCACCTGATGGTAAGTGACGATGTGATCGAAGCTGGTAAACACACTAGACCTGGAATACGCAGGCTCTCAAGGATAACTGCCGGAACACCGTATTTGGCTTGGCGGCAGACTTTCAACTTGATGGTGGTAAGCTACTTTGGTAGCAAGCCAGGCGAGCAGGCAACATTGTTCTAAGAACTAAGTCTAAGAAGAACTTTAAATGATATGGTAGCTTATACATGCTTATACCGATTTTGTTTTGATGGCAAAAAATAATCAGGAGCGTAACCAGGCTAGGCCTAGGGAATTACTAATTCTAGGGCCACAGACAAAATATTTAACTAAGTTTGTATTTGGGGCAGAGGATAAGCCTTGCTATACAGCGTGGTAATGGAGCAAGCATTTTGGGAACTTTGCCGAACATTAAAGATCGTCTAAATCATCTTTAGCCTATATATATATATATATATATTTGATAACTTGAATATTTATAATTGTTAAACTAGGTTTTGGAATGAATAAACTGCTTTTAGTGATAAATAATATTTGAAAAATTGTTATTTATTACCGACATCACAAAAAAGGAGGAGGTACTCAATTCGACTGTATTTTTTTAACGGAAACCGATTATGATGATTTTTTGTTTGTTTGAAAGCTTGTTCTTTTCTCATTGTTCCCATTTAAATTTGATCAACAATGCGTATTTCATTTATATAATCTGATCATGGGTTCCGAAGATAAAGCTGTGAAGTCGGTTATTTTTAAGCTTTGCTCATAATTCGTCTCGGTCAAATTTTAATTAAATTTAAATGAAACCACATGGGAAGTACCTACCACTTATCAAATAAAAATTTTAAAATCGGTTCTGCCAGACAGAAATTATTAGGTAATAAACATAAAACAAATAAAAAAATGCCTTAATCCTTTTTACCGAATTCCCAATAAAGGAGGAAGTACTCAAGTACCTCATAACTTCGTTCCGCGTGAACCGATTTAGTTTTTTTTTTGTTTAATAGATGTTGCTTTCCAATTGATCCCATTTAAATTTGGTCAAGATCTGACTAGTAGTTTTTGAGTTATCCTCAATAATGCGTATTCTGTGGACTACATTGCCGATGTTTTCGTTTTTAACCGACTTCAAAAGTTACCTCGTAACTTCTTTCTTTGTGCGCCGATTTTGATGATTATTTTTTTATTTGGAAGCTGGCACTTCCATGTGGTCCCATTTAAATTTGGTCAAGATCTGATCACTAGTTTTTGAGGTATTGTCAATAATGCGTGTTTAATACGTTAAATCTGATCAAGATTCCGAAGATAAAGCGGTGAAGTCGGTTTTTTTAGGCTTTGCTTGCGATAATTATTGTGAATTCAGTTTAAAAGAGGGGAAAGGACCAAACTGTTTCCTCCCTGCCCATGGCAGAACCTATCGCCAGCGGCACCTTTCTTCCTAGCCGTTATTATTGTAATATGGTTCGGCGGACCACGTTTCTTAGGAAACTTAATTATTATTGTAATCTATGTTGTTTCTAAGAACATGTTTAACTAATACCTTCCAGCCTCGAACTAATAAGCACACATACTACAAGTACGAAAGCAAGTACGTACTACTACGTTTTTTTTTATCTGCCAGATAGGTAAGCATTTGGCCGCTATCTCACCTGATGGAAAGTGGTGACGCGGCCGAAGATGAAGCATGCTTACCTAGAAGATACCTTTTCTCTCTAGACTTGAAGACTCCCAGATTATACTGTTCAGGGAACAAAGACGCGGGAAGGGAGTTCCACTCTTTCACTGTACAGATGGTAAAAGTCGAAGCAAAAGGCTTCGAGCGGACATGATGTATGTCAACCATAAATGGATGACGTTGGTCAGTTCATCTTGTGGTCCGATTATAGAAAGGGCATGGGGGAATCAACTGATGTAATTCGTATTATACGTACGTATAAGTAAGTATAATAATGATAATATAGTAGTTATTGCATCTCACGGGTCTATGCCCGAGCCTTTGTAAGGCATTAGCGGAGCCGTAGCCAACACTAAGAGGCTCTTGGTATAATTACACTTTAAAAATCGTAATTAAAAAAATACATTACATTTTATATTATCGTTAGCTTAGTTGGGTGTGTGTTGTAGAAATTACCCTTATATAATACCGTTATCTTTTTGTAACTGGTTAAAATATAAACGCCATACTGACCCATAAAATAGGATTAGAAATACGTGTTTGTCCGTGTATTAGAAGGGACTCCATCTACTAATTATCACGTCCGAGGCAGGCCGATAGAGATATTTTTGTTTTTCTGCCTACCCACTTTATAACATTCTTCACGCTGCGGAACAGAGGCGTAGAGTGGGTATCAAAAAAACTAGTTTTTTTATATATTGTGTAGAATTAAAATCTTTCATATATTAGCTTTTAATTATATTTAAATAAAATTATCTTTGAACATTTAATATAAAACATTTTGCCAAATAGAGAAAATCTTTAGAGGTTAACCACATACAGGTTTTTGTCTTTATAGTAGTTGTTTGAATTCGTATTTGTTGTTTAATTAGAGGATAATATGACGTTTATTATATGCTAGTTTTAGCTTTAAAATGGTAGCCCACGAGACAAATAGGTCTAAAACATTGACTTTGATGATAAACCAAATGTTTATTTTCAAAACTTACTGCGTCCATTAATCCAAATTCCAAACAGTAGGTACACAAACCTACCTAGATACCGTCAAACAAAATGAAATCATTCCTACGTTTTTTTACCTCGATTTATATGTTATAATTATATAAATTGTTTGTGCACCATTCTACATATTTTCCACCGACTTCAAAAAATGAATTTCTCAATTAGACTGTATGTTGTTTTTTTTTTTGTTATATTGTGTTACCTCATAGTTTCTTTCCGGGTGGACCGATTTTGGTTTTTTTTTTTGTTTAAAAGCTGGTACATCCCATGTGGTAAATTATATTTTAAATTTGATCAAGATCGGACCAGTAGTTTTTGAGTTGTCCTCAATAAAGCGTATTTTACTAATTTAATCAGATTAAGGGTTCCTAAAATAAACCGATGAAGTCGGTTTTTCTTTAAGCTTTGCTTGCGTTTAAATTATATACTTACTAGTCGTGCCCGTGAGCTTCACCCGCTATTATCACGTTAATAGGTGTTAATACTAGGTATAAGCTATGGCCATTCTAAATTTCTTCCAAATCCGTTTAGCCGTAAAACGACAACACAAAGTTTCGGATTTATAATATTAGCAGGATTAACTTACCCAGTTTAATAAAAATAATTAGGACTTATGCACCGACTCGATAGTTTTTTTGTTCTGACACCCGATGGGTAGTCACTGCGGTCATCCCGAGCGGAAGTGTAGGTGTACCGAAACCGTTAATTTTGGGGTTTTCGAAACCACTCCCAGATTATTTTTACACACCTTCTCGGAAAGTATACATAATAGCTTACACAAGTTTTTTTAAATCTTTTTTACCAGTTATAAATAAAAAAGAACTAACTCAAAAGTTATATAACCACAGAACTTGTCAAGACGAATCAAACGAGCCCAAACTCGATGGGTTTATCTCGTTTTGTTCAGAAGTTATTATGGCCTCTTCTGTCTCCATCATCAGACCAGCTTCATGGTACTATATCATTGTATTGTCACCTAATATACATAAGACACCGAGTCCATCGGACATCGGGAACTATATCTGATTTCGTTTGCAAGATTTGATTACAGACCGACAAATAGACAGACAACGGGACAGGTCAAACTAATTAAAAGCTTGTAAAATGATTTCTTTTTAAGTAGGTAGGGAATTATTCGTTCATTCATTTCTATCTTAGGTCAAATCAGAGGTAAATACAGAGGTAAATACTACTTTATTTATTAGGTAAATACCTAAGTATAAGTAATTAAAAGTAATTTAATATTTACATATCTCTTTTATAATTATTATTGTTGATGAATACTGTATTTTTAGATATGAACAGATACTAATATTATATAGATGTCTCCAACAAAACTTATACTTTTGCAAAATCTTTCATTGTTTATATTCATTTTGAGCTAAGAAATTGATTTAAATTTAAAGTGTCATCTTTTGATTACTATTGGAACTAAGTAGTGCAGTTCCTATGTTTTTCAAATTACCACTAAATATAACTTTGACAGAGCCATCTAGCAGCTAGGAGGAAACTAAAACTGTAAGTAGCCGCGAACGGTACAAAATGTTGTAATGAAGCGAACTAGATGGCAGCAACTCGTGCGGAGCTTTACGAAGCCTATCAATAGATGGCAGTTTGATTTTGTATGTTATTCGACTACGGCAGAAAGCGTCTAGACTACGAATAATCACATTGAAAGGACGGTATTCTCAATTTATTCGAATAATAATAAAAGTAATGAAGTCGATACAGACAAAGCAGCCGACTGACTGGATTGAGTGAAGGAAGTGTGAACGAATTTGTCTGCCAGTCTGTTGCCGCTTTTACAGCAAAATGTTGTGTGTCAGCTGAAACAAACGGTTTTGTCGTAAAATTGCTGTGATTGTGTTTTTTACTTGTTTTGTGACTGAAATCTGTATGAATACAAATGTTTACTGGTAGACATTTATTGTGAAGTGTTTGTTTGTGTAAATAAGTGAACGTTTCTGTGTTATATCGTGGCGTAAAGTTGGGATCTCGATGCTACTCAAGTTTGCCGGTTTTGTCGTATTATGGTGAGCGTGTGATCGATATTTACCCCCTTTTTGCCTTCTTTAGAGTTGATAATCACGCTTTTACACTTGTTCAAGCCCTTTGCTGCTAAAATAACGCAGCGTTATGCATCGTTTGTATCACAACAAACAATCTTTTTCCGCTTGACGCAATACAATGGGTAGAAATAAAGTATTATTCTTCAATTCAATTAGATTTTTACTGCCACCCAATTAGATACCAACAAGGGCAGTATTCCTAATTGATCACTTATTTTCATCGCAGTAATGTGTTGTTTATTTAGTTTTTTATGGATACCAAATGTGGACACGCTTTCTTGCATACATGCTCATGAATCTTGAATGAATTCTACGATGATATGTTACTGTATCTGAGTCATAAAAACGCGTAATTTGTAAATTGACATCTCGAAGTTTTACTCTTTAATTTTCACATTCTTTAAAAGAAAAAAGACCGTATTACATGGTATTACTGTTGGTTTACTATACATAGAGGGACAGACTATAGGTACTCTACCTACATAACTGTAGACAATATTCAACATCACATTTTATGATGCAGTTGTTAACAAATATAAATAAATATCTAATTATGAAAAAAACAAACAAACAAATGCATTCACACTCACAGCCTTACACTATGTTCAAATACTTGTATCATGGGTGCTGAAAACATTCACATCACACACACATTACACCCAGAACCAGAAGCACAAATATCCCTTGGGAAGGAATTTGTGCTCCTGCCGGGAATCAAACCCAGGACCCACGGCACAGATCTGTCCATTGCACCAACTGGGTCATCACTAATATTATTGTGCCATCATGTACCATATAATATAAATAGATAATAAAGACTAAACAAAAAATGTATTAATGTAGGTATATATAAGTAGTAGCTTACTTAAAGATATTTTAAATTAAATGCCCCTAAAACTAAATGTTTCTCTTTTAAAATACTAGGAGGTAACTACTTGAGTATTTTATTATGTACTAGGTACATAATAACATATTTTTATTATTAGAAAATAATTTACATCCTGTTTAGTTTTGTACAAATCAAACAAAATTACTTAATTATTTTTTTGCCTGAAATTGACTAATTATTATTATTATAGTCAAACGAATACAATTGTAATAGAGAGTATGGAGAGCATAGTTGAGTGTATGTCCAGCACGGGTACAGGTTTTGATTCCCGGTGGGAACACAAATTTTCTCCCCAATAAAGATTCTGCTTTTGCAATGTTGATTGTTTTTATGGTTGATATCAAGGTGAATTTTTGAAATAAAAATCATTGATTTAAATTAAGCTTGATAAGAATTACTTAAAAAAAAATGATTTATTAAATTCAACAAAAAAAATCTGTTGTCAACAGAAAAGTATTTTTACCAACCCTGTTTCTGTGTGTGTGGTGTAAATGTTTCCGGCACACACTACCCAAGTTATCTAACTTATTGTGGGGCTGTGATTGTTAAAGTGTTTGTGTTTATGTTTTTATAAGTATTATGTTAATGTACTTCTCTTAATACAGTTGTCTGATATAGATATATGCCAAGACTCATATAAAAGGAGATTTCAAATAATAAGCCAATCAAGTAATTACATGACGATCTTATCTATCTTACTATTTGATTAAAGTCAATTTAATTATTCTATTAGTCTAATGATATTAGCTTAATGAGTTAACATGTGGGGTTGATTTGATTGAGTAACCCAGATGACCTGGTTAATGTTAATTAGGTACCTACATATTGTTATTTTATTAGCCTATTAATTATTGATTTTTAATAATCGACTCTATTTGAAATTATGTCACACCTTAAAATTTAAGGAGTATGTCACATTATTCCTAAAAATATGTGGAATAATATAATAACATTATTTTTTCCTTATGAATAAGGTATACCTTAATACGACATAGTCCTAAAATTGCATGTGAGGGTTCACAGGTAAACTTATTATATTAAGGAAAAATACACATAACGATAAGCACATTTAGTTGTACCTATGATTTAAAACAGGATAATACAGCTCTAAAATCAATATTTTTTCCTTAATTTATTATGTAACTATGAGGTCACTCATATGACATTTTTAAAACATAAACATAAAAACAATCATAAGAAGAACCAGAAACACAAATATTCCTTGAGGAGGAAACCTGTGTTCCAGCCGGGAATCGAACCCAATGCCCCTTCTTAGACGGCGAACACCACCCAACTAAGCCAACAAGCAGTTACAATGAATACTAACATCTGATATTCGTCTATAATTAATCTTAACAAATATGAAATTTTTTCCTGCATTTTGAATATATTTGGTTTCAGTATGGGTGGTTAGGATATTTGGTAAATATGTATATTATCAAATCAATTTGTTTATTCACATGGGCCCCAAAGAGGCACTCATGAAAGTTATAATTGTCTTGCACATCAGAAAATACCCTTAATGTATATTGCTTTAATTTTAAGTATATTTTTAATATATATGTGCCAGTGTTATATTAAATAAAAAAAAAAAATGTCAGAAGAGTAGTTACTATGTGCACAACTTTTAGGAAGAATAACAAGTTATGAAAAATAATATTGAACATTTATTAACACACATTGTTTGTTGATACCTAGGTATTGTATTGGAATCAGTATTCCAATACTTTACAGTAATGCCATTTAACACCAAAGCTGATAACGGCTGAGTCGTTTCATTATCATTGCTACCTAATGCAATATTTTTTTATCTAGGTAGATAGTAACTCTACTATGTAAGGTAGGCAGCTATGTGTAACTAGGTGTGTTCAATAGCATTACTAAACACTTGATGTTTATATTATTGTGAGTTACCTATAAGCTCGGTGCCTTGAGGGTGGGTAACTTAGATCTTTGCTGTATAGATGTATTCTACTCATTTATAGTTTTAGGAAATATATGCATTTGGCCTGTAGATAGTGCCAGTTATCAGTATATATACATCTAATACCTTTAAACGAGCAATTCTTGTATATATATATATATATATATATATATATATATATAATATGTGTAATCAGGATCTCGGAAACGGCTCCAACGATTTTCATGAAAGTTACAGATTATGGGTTTTTCGGCCCAAGGAATCGATTTATCAACGTTCCAGGTCCGAGAAATGCTCGGTTCCCAAACTGCATTTGAAAAATCGGGTTTAAGAAACTATCAGCGCCATATATTACTCCATGACCAATGTAAAAAACTGTTTCTTCTCGACACTAGATGGAGCTTTCTGAGGCTACAAATTCAAGCACATTCTACCAAAAACAAAAAACCGAGCAAAGCTCGGTCATCCGGATATTACTTCATAATATAAACACTTTATAATATTATTATCTTATCTAATTGCTTTTTAATTAGGAATGAATGTATATTATAATGAATTTTAATTAAACACAAGCAAAGCTTAAAAAAACCGACTTCACCGCTTTATCTTCGGAACTTTAATCAGATCAGATGTACTAAACACGCATTATTGGCGATATTTCAAGAACTACTGATCAAATCTTCATCAAATTTAAATGGGAAAGCTACATCTTTCAAACAAAAAAATAAATTCAAAATCGGTTCACGTGGAAATGAGTAATGAGGTAACACACATAAAATAAATACAGTCGACTTGAGAACCTCCTCCGTTTTTGTGATGTCGGTAGAAAAGTGGTAACAATGCATGGGATATTCAAAATAGTTAAACGCACGCTTTTGGCTAAACTGATTCGTGACGTCAGATCGCACATTTTTCATGTCGATAATTGGTCAACGTTCCTTTACGGTAGCAACGTCAAAATGGCCGCGTTTTAAATTTTTCGTATTATGAAAATATGTTTTGAGAAATTTAATGTTTTTGTGCGTGAAATTTTATGTTCTTCAATGTATCGGTCGATTAAGGCATTAAAAGAATACTTCATAGCTAGTGCTTCTATGTATAGAGAATTGTAAACTTATGTGACTAATTAATAGTATTAATACATTTCCATATAACTCTCAATATATCGTCATGGTACAAAAACTAATGAAAATCAACAACAATGCAAGCCAAGTGAGTCAAGGATTTCTTTAATATCATGCAAAATTAGGCATAGACAAAATAATGCACAAGAGGTACGGTCGTACAAATGCTTTTTTTTTATGCTCGATAGGTAAGCATTTGACCACTATCTCACCTGATGGAAAGTGAAGATGTATAATAAATAATATGTATGATTTTTGAACTGCCTGCTGGCATAGTTAGTTGCGCGTCTGCCTACTAAGCAGCAGATATAGGGTTCAATTCTCCGTGAGACTAGCTTTCTCCCCAAGGGAAATTTGTGTTTCTGATTCTAAACGTGATTGCGGCACCCACGATAGAAGTCTTCGAACTGAGTGTACGGGTAGACGGTTGTTAGTGTGAAAGCGCTTATATGTTAAAATATTATTATATGTTATATATGTTTTTACGAGCCTTATATGTTACATTTATTATTATTACATTTTATTAGCATTTAACTACAAGGAAGAACACCTTGTGGGTATAATAGTTGAACTATGTGATCTTGACGTACATACACTGTACTGTACCAACTTATATTTTTGAAGGCAGTTAAAACAAGCTGATATTCCTATCTTCTATTCTTTGCTTAACTATAGGGCAATGCCCTACCCTTTCACATTATTTTTTATTCGTTCGAGACACACTACAATAACTGAGACAGTAAGATAACTTTCTCCTGATATACTGAAATGGCGTAAGGTACTTGTGTCATGGATGTTGACTACATACTCTAAGGACCTATATAAAACTATACAATAAAGTATTAAATAGATTTTTTTTGTTTGGTAGATTATACTTCAGAGCCATGTAAATTTTATCGAAATCGATCAAGCTAAAACCAAAATATAAGCGGTGAAGTCGGCTTTTTAAAGCTTTGCTTGGTTTTAATTATAATTTAATAGTGATAGGTTTTAATTATTATTTAATAGTTCAACTGAATTAAAGGGTTACGTAGTTGAACTTCCGAATTGTAAAAAATATTTCAAGATATTTGATGTACCAGTCCTTACTGTATACACTGCCACATACTTAAACACATGCAGCGAAACCGAGTCGTTAAAGCGCGCCCGAACAATGCTATCTCCACATCTGGAGCCAGATTGGATTGACGTCACGATCATGTGTCTTTGATTGGAGTAATTGGATGAGGATCTGATATCTGGATTTGACCTGTAATTGTGAGCAGAAGAGTGATTGATCGTCTAACCTAATTTAGACTTTGTCGCTTCGCTTCTCGACTTAAATTACGTTGTTTTGTCGCAGTTCATAAAGCTGGCGCGCTTTATTCCATGTCGTGGTTTATCATTCGCGCCCATGACCTGCTAACTCCGTATCCTTGTGAAAGGCTACTGGAGTTACAAGTGAGCGCGTCTTTCTTTAATATTTTGCGTATTTTACGAGCTTTTATTTAGCTTGCACTGTATGTATATATGTATGTTTGTTCGGGTGGAATCTTGCAACTCAATTTTGAAGCAGATATCTTCAACCGATTGAGCTGAAATTTTGTATTCACGTTTAGTTTAGATGATAATGCATGGTTAGCTGTGTGACGTCATTCTAAGTCCAACATGGCGGAACACACAAAATGGCGGACAAGTAATTTTTAATGCACTCCTACAGTATGAGATCAAATGAAAGGCTTGCTGAGAATAACTCGAAAAATATAGTGACGTCACTTTGAATCCAATATGGCGGACTTCCAAAGGCTTGTCTTTAAAAAAGTTTTAAACAAGTAACTTATTAATATATATAAAATCTAGATCTATTTTTTTTTATTGTTGATCATCAGGGAACACCGACTCAGGTAAGGAGTTCCATTCCTTTGCGGTTCGCACAATGAATGTGGAGGCAAAAAAATTCGTGCGCATTTGTGGAATGTCCACCATATAGCGGTGTCGCTTAGCAGTTTGTCTGCTTGTCCGATGATATAACGGGGTTGGGGGAACTAGATCGTGCAATTCTTTGACACACTCTCCGATGTATCCAATAAAAAACTTATAATTTAATAGCTTAGAGAGTTTAGAGACATAACAAATTCCAAAACAAATGGAAACTGAACTGAAAATGGAACTAAACCTCATCTCATGTACCTAAGTAGATAGAAATGTGGTTGTGATTAACATAAAACGTAACATAAACGCTTTCACACTCACAGCCCCACACTAAGTTCGATGACTTGTGTCGTGGGTGCCGGAAACATTCACATCACACACACAATCACATCCAGAACCAGAAACACAAATTTTCCTTGGGGAGCAAACTTGTGTTCCCGCCGGGAATCGAACCGGATACCCCTGTTTAGAAGGCGAACACACACCCAACTAAGCTAACGAGAAGTTCAAGCTTATCCCACTAATATCTCACCGAATTATCACGTTACGTTTAAATACTTTAAATATTACACAGTAACCAATAAAGAAATGTGGTACACACATAACGTTCATAATCGTAATCGTAAAACTTATAACAGAAACCCAGTTTCCTAACTTTGGCACACGGAAGGAAAAACTCAATTTAACGAACAAAATCCAGTTCAACAATCAAGTCCAGTGAAATTCTGTTTCACATGCCAGCAGTACCATACATTACGTTAATGGATTTGCATGATTGCATGAAAGCAGGTCTAAAATGTTAAAAATTAAACTCAAGCAAAGCTTAAAAAAACGACTTCACCGCTTATCTTCGGAACCTTGATCAGATTTAACGTATTAAACACGCATTATTGACAATTACTCAAACTATAATTAAATGTATATACGAAAAAATATTGACGTCCAATTATGACCTACATTATATATATACTCTTATCGTAAACAATCTTAAATTTTAAACCTCGCGTAGGATATATGATATATATATATATATCATATCTCACTTCAATAGTTGGCGGTGTGTGTGTGCGTGAGTTTGTGAATATTAATATTTTTTAAACGAGGTATATTTAAACGACTTAGATGATTTTTTTTATTGTAGATAGTTTATTGTAGATCCTTCATCATCATCACTTTCCATCAGGTGAGATTGTGGTCAAATGCTTGCCTATCGGGCTTAAAAAATACCCTGGACTTGGACATCTAGGTAACATTTTGTTGTGGTAAAGCTAGAACTGAAAAACATCATGTCCCCTCTTCGGCCGCATCGTCACTTTCCTAATGGAACAAGATAGTGGTCAAATGCTGCCTATCCAGCATAAAAATACATTGTTACTTTTAGTCCTGGGCACGATGCTTTTCTCATCCTGAGTCTTGAGATGTTATTGTCTCAATATATGGCTGTAATTTTGCGAATCTGTCGGTAGATCATTAACTTTCATAAGTGCCTCTTTGAGGCCCATGTGAATAAACGATTTTGATTTTGATTTATATGCTCGGTATTAAAAACAAAAAACAAACGCATTTACACTCACAGCCCCACACTAAGTTCAGAGACTTGTATCGTGGGTGCCGGAAACATTTACATATCACACACTCATCACAACCAAAACCAGAAGCCCAGTGCGCTTCTGCCGGGAATCGAACCCAGGACCCACGGCGCAAAGGGCAGACACTTGCCCACCGCACCAACTGGGTTGTCAGGGTTGTCTGGGTTGTTATTAATATAATAACAACGGAAATTTGCCCTTTTAGCTGAAACCAGCCTCAGAACTCCTATTCAGATGTTCAACAAAGTGATACCGCCCTAAACGGACTCTAAAACAGTCCTACACTCATTTGTTGACGGAGTTTCATCTTTCATACTTTGGCGTTGTATAAAAACTAGAATTTCAAATATCTATACAGAACATCCGACTATCCTTGATTAAAACAATTCAACAAATAGACATTAATCCGGGTAGGAAAAGTAAAACGGAAGCGAACGGAAACGAAATTACAAAAATATAATAAAAAGTTTTCAGCAATAAAAGAACTGATCTGTAAAAATGTTCGGCCGCTCCTTTCTCATTAATTTTTTTTTTTTTTTCTTTTGCCCTACCTACTGAAACTTTTTGTTTTATACGGAGTTAGAACTCACTGTCTAAATGTTTTTTTTTATGCATTATAGACAAACATTTGACCACCATCTCACCTGATGGTAAGTGATGATGCGGCCGAAGATGTGACATGTTTGTCTAGAAGATACTTATTCACTCTTGACTTGAAGATTCCCAAATTCCCCCCTAGGAGAACAAAGTAGGCAATGTCGCAGGGAATGAGTTCCACTCCTTCGCCGTATGGATGATGAACGTTTTAGCAAAATGCTTCGAGCGAACTGGAGGTATGTCAACCATACATGGATGACGCTTGACAGTTTGTCTTGTTGTTAGATGGTAAAAGTATGTATGGTGTACTACACGGAACAAAAGAACATATTGTCTGATCCATGGTCTACTCAGAGATCTTATCTTGAAAAACATCGCCGCGAGCCCTGGGTACACAATTGTGATGTACTTGCCGATGGGAAAAAATATTCCCAACGAGTCACAGTGTAACTCTCTCTCTCTTAGTTGGCGATGGGTTCCTACCCACCGCAGTAGGGCAAAATCTGAATGTACTCCTATTGCCTTAGAGCCTATTGCTTTAAATATATATATATATATATAATACATTCCTATTGCCGCATCTACAAGTATTATTGGCTTAAAACAGTGCAATAAAACTCGTAGATTCGGCAGTATCAGTGTTCGGTTTTACCATGTAAAAGCTTTTCCCTTGGACTACAGCGGTCTATCTTGTTCCACTTTTTAAATTTAATTTTATGATTTTTAGTAATACTATACAATAATGCTTTACTGCACACCAAATACAAAACCTTAAGTACTTAAAATTTGACAATAGCCTCTGAAGGACAGAAGAAGAGTGTGATAATTTGTATTTTTGGTGCAATACATTGATCATAATTTATGTTATACGGCTTGAAACACGTAGAAAATGTCGACTTACTTTGTAGTCGACTAGTTTCGGACAAATTTGTTGTCCTTCATCAGAATGAGTCAGACGCGCGATACGCAGATGCGAGCGGGTCGGGCCTCGACGCGTGACTGGATGGTGATCTGGCCGTATACAACATACATTATGTGAATTACTCACGATACAATTTTCATAATACATTGATCATTTTAATCTAATAGGTACTGCTTCTCTGCATCTTAAACTTGCATCGCGAACTTTTTAATTTTTGAATTGCAAGGATATGATAGGTAAAGTTTTTTTGAGCTTATGAGAATAGATAGATAACGCTTTATTGTCACACCTTACATAAATCACTTACAAACATTTTTAAAACTTAAATTAAAGTGTACAATCGGCGGTCTTATCGCTAAAAGCGATCTCTTCCAGACAACCTTTGGGTGGAGAAGATTTTAATATAGAGAATAGTCTTCTGTGTACAGCTTAATAGTGCAAAAGGATAAATAAATACAGTATACGGTTACGCCGCGTAAAAGTGTGTTATAAATATCCTATCCTACTTAATATTATAAATCCGAAAGTTTGTGTGTAAGTGTGTAAGTATGTTTGTTCCCTCTTCACGCTTTAACGGCTGAACGGATTTGGATGAAATTTGGAACGTACATAGATTATACCTAGGATTAACACATAGGCTACTTTATAGCTTGATAATAGCGGGCAAAGCCGCGGGGCACGGCTAGCAGTGTTATAAAAATCTAAGCTAACGATATTATGCGGATAAATTAAGAACTACTTGGAAGATACATCAATGATTTCATATCTTTCTTTATTCTTATACCTATTCAAGATTTTTATATACAAATGTGCGTAATAGCAATGAGTACGCCATGGAAATAAAAACAACGCAAGAGTGATTGAAAAGAACTTCTCTTGTCCCAAATTGAAACCTTCCAGCTGTCATTTCAACAGCTCGTTATCGCTACTAAATCTGGTCGCAATGACTGAAACCACTCTTAAACTTATACTCAAGAACTGTACCATCTGCCATGTGATTCGTATAATATTTTATTTCGGTGGGTGATCTCAGAGAGAAATGACGGTGACGCAAGATGGATGTCATGGAAATTTCAAGACAATTATCACCCTTACGGCCTTCTAAAGTATTGAATAACTTTCTAACCGGACCAGTTTGATGTCGGGATTTACTTACAATTTTTCAAAATGTGAATCAAAATAGGTATTCCTAAGAAAACCAAATTTAGAACTGCTAAAAATCTAATAACTAAAAGATCGTACTTGTAGATGGTATTAAAAAATGCACCCTCTTCATATATTTGTTTTTTTTATTATATATTTACAACCACTAGTTTCGGTTTGAACAGTCATTACGTATATTGTGTGCGTACTTGAAGTAATTAACTTGATTGGTTTAGAAGCTATAGGCATCTGTCAGATGGACGGACAGAAATAGTGCTGAACACACGAGTGAAAAAAACGAATATATATGACAATAATACCATAAAATATTGTTGATCTTTGATTTATAATAGAAAATTTATTGACCTCATTGAAAACAAGTGTTTAATTACTGAAGATTTTGACTCTAGAAGACGGCCCTCGTTCGGCTCCAATTGATGTTGATCGTTGGGCCCTACTGATAGGGAGCTAGAGCACTTGAGTTACCTATAAGCTTGGCACCGTCTAAGGCACCGGCCATATAGATAACTTAGGTCTTTGCTGTATGGAGATGTACTTATATAGTTTTAGGATATATGTAGGCAATTACCCCTTAGATAGCATTTGATAAATTAGTGTTTGACCACTATCATATATATATTTTGTTTATTTAAATTGCGGTAACTTACTAAGAATTAAAAAACAGGGTGTGTCGCATAGACGATACAAGTAAAACTTTTGTATTGCTGGGAAACATTTTAATCATGCATCACAGTGTTTACCTACCACTTTTCGTTACACAAAAAGGTTGCGGATGAGAATTTCAAAGCCCTCCTATTGTTTCACTTCAAATAAATATAATATAAACGCTTTCACACTCACAGCCCCACACTAAGTTCGATGACTTGTGTCGTGGGTGCTGGAAACATTCACATCACACACACAATCACAACCAGAACCAGAAACACAAATTTTTCTTTGGGGAGAAAACTGTGTTTCCGCCGGGAATCGAACCCGATACCCCTGCTCAGAAGGCGAACGCTCACCCTACTGAGCCAACGGGCAGTTCAAAAATACCAATTTGAACGTCATCCTTTTGGGTAACGGAATCGAGATGTCGGTCATCGTAATTCCGATAATGCTCGTACTTTTACCTTCACCGTCATGCCCGTGACCGTAGCGTTCGGGCCGATGACAACCTGATTTGTTTGCCTTGCTTGTTATGGCATTCCCATTACTGGTTAGAAAGTGATCCTTGTTACAGATTGCCTTCGCTCCGACGTGTGAATTGATGAGATGCATTTTGAGGAGTTTGAGTAATGGAAATGTATGGTTGTCCGTTCGTCATATTTGTTAGACAATGTTAATATAGGAAACAATGTTTTAAAGAAGTGAAACAATACGTCTCAAATTAAGTATAGGTATATATATATCTCATTCCAAAATTCTTGCCCTGAATTTGACTTAATATAACTGGACTACGAGTCTTTTGCTAGGTTCTTCTCGAGATGGCTGTAATTTTGCGAATCTGGTAATAGATATATTAACTTTCATGAGTGTCCTTGTGGCCCATGTGAATAATCTTCTGAATTTAGACGTAAATAGTACCCCCCACAAATCGAGTTTATAGAATATAGATAGGTACTTCTGTCTATTCTGCAAACTCGACTATCATATTGTTTTAAACGTGCTAGTGCGTCATGCTTACGCATATACTCATAATTTACAGCCATATTCATCTCTGAACGACAAATAAACTATTGGAGTGGAAATAAGTGGTCGACAAGTCGTTGAACCCAAAAAATTTGGAAAACAGTAGATTGTAATGGAATATAGGCACGCGAAGTAGAACACATCTGTTGGTGGATGTGGCAGGTTCGTTTCTTACTTGTAAAGTAAGTGTGAATAAGTCAATATACTAGAAAAGTATTTTTTTAAATATATAAACAGTGGTTTAAAAGTGAACTTACTTTTACACTTGTTTTTCTTATAATTTTGTCTTCGCAATCTTGTGCATTTAGACAGTGTCAAGTAATAATATACTTCAATTGTATTTCATATAAAAAGTCCTAGTCACAAGTCACAGTCTAAGCCAAGTAAAACAGTCAACGTCCAGTCGTAGTCAAGTTATCCCCTAGTAAAGTGGTAGAAACTTTACTAGATCTTCTATTGGAGTTTTGGAGTGAAGGCGAATCACGTTTTTTAACTTTGTATGATTTGCCTACACTTATGCATGTTTACTTAGTATTAACGGTTTATAATCCACCATTATTACATATTAACACTCGAAGAATCACAGGGTTTAGAAACTTATGCATACATAATCAACAACGTCATTTTTTACTTTCGCGGCAAAACTCTACTTTTACACTTTTTCGTTAATATGTCTCTACTATGCGATTGCTACATTATCACAGCTTTATTATAAGGAATGAAAATTTTACTTAGAATGGTTGCTAACTTTAAATCGATATAGATCCTAATCGATCATTCAAAATTAAAAATGCTGAAAGAAACCTCAGGATGTATTTGAGAACTGCGTCAACTGGGTATCATTGAATAGGTTTTTGACCTATTCGATGATACCCGGTTGACGCAGTTCGTGGATTCGCGTAATTAAGACTAACTGATTGACGTAAGAATAATCAAAATCGGCCCACGTGTTTGGTCTCTAGAATGCTACAAAGGAACGTATAAATATAAAAAATACATAGGCTGATATACCCATTGCCTTTCTTTGCATCGCGCAGTCGGAAAAAGCAGGCACGCAGCCTGATTGATGGTCTAGTCTTTGACCACTTTCTCACCTGATAGTAAGTGATGATGTGGTCGAGGATGGTAAATACGCTAGGACAAGAATGATTATTAAGGGTCATATGTATGTCACTGTGAATAGTCAATTATCTCCTGGTTTAATTTTTATTTTTTTTTATTTGTGACAGGCTAGTGTTTGACCACTATCTCATCTGATGGTAAGTGACGATGTGATCGAAGCTGGTAAAAACACTAGATCTGGAATACGCAGGCTCTCAAGGATAACTGCCGGAACACCGTATTTGGCTTGGCGGCAGACTTTCAACTTGATGGTGGTAAGCTACTTTGGTAGCAAGCCAGGCGAGCAACTCACAAAATGCTCTACCACCTCTCAAATGTCACCTGATTAGCACCACCTGGGGACCACGTGTAGGGAGTCAGACTTAAGGGGTATCCTCCTACGGACGTAGGTGACTCAGCCCCCATCTTCATCTTCATCCAATCTTTTTATCTTGTGTTTGTGGCATACACTGGTGCCGATTCTGTTGTCCAAAATTAGACTAAACTAGCCTAAAATTAGTTTTAGTCCTGCTTTAGCCTATTCAGAAAATGCAAGATTAGACTAAAATTAAGTTTGACAGGACTAAGTTAGTTTAGTTACTCTATTTAGTGAAAATGACCAAATTCTTATTCTGATGTACATGTTTTACGTCAAATTAAGATTAAAAATAAAAAAAAATAACTCAAATTAGTCTGCATGAAAAGGATCTGGATTATTTTTAATGTGATCTTATACTTGAAAGAATAGCGTTTAGGTATTCTTTGACTAAAATTAGTTCATTTTTAGTTTAGTTTAGGTTAGTTCGGTGCTTCAAATTAGTTTATTTCTAGTTTAGTTTAGGTTAGTTCGGTTTATTTTTAGTTTAGTTTAAGTTAGTTCGGTGCTCAACAGAATTAGCACCAATGTCTCTAGTTAGCTATGAATAAATAAAATACAATTTCACATAACTCAGTTATGTTGGAAATAATCACAATTTTTCATCAAAATAAACCATTGTAACGTGAGTAAATCCGAAATACAATAGAATATAATCATTACTATCTTGATATTATAACCCCATGTTTGCAGTACAGTGAAATAAACCAAGTGTGACAGTGAACGGTGATTCAAGTCCAGAAATCATTGAACCCTGGGAGACGCGTAAATATTCCACTTTACTGAATAAACGTGGGAGGCTTCAGGGCTCAATTAAAACTGGCACAGGTGCACGATTAGAACCAAGCTTTGAGAGCTTTTGTTAGTGTTACTACTGTCCTCATTAGTATGACCGTGGCAGTTCAAGCAGAAATGGTTATAACAGACAATGTAACAAGTACAGCGGTAATAGTTATTGCATCACTTGCATCACAGTAGGTCGTTCAATTGTTTGACGGTAATGTTTGTTTAGCTGTAACTTTTGTAATGGACATCAAATTGACTTAATGTCAACGGCTTTTTGGCAAATTGTTCGTTGACAGCTGCTATTACAGCAATTGTAGGTGTTGTAAAACGAAGGAGGCAAGTCTGTATACTAAACAATGACACCCGACTGCTTATAAGTGAAATTATTATTTTCATATCGCACTCTTTTGTTAATAAGGCCTATTATGCGATTATATAAGAACTTTACCATAGCTTTATTTCATTTACTAGATTAAAAAAAAGTTAGAATCATCGGCCCACGCTTTTGGTCTCTATAACGCCACGAAGAATCAAACATGCATAGGCTGATAAACACGTAGCCTTGTCTTGCGCGATGCAGCTGGGTAAAAACACTTTTTTAAGATGTTGAAATAGTGTTGTGAAATACTGATCAAATGATAGCATTTGATGACTATTTCACAAAAATAAAACATTCTGTAATCCCACTTGTTGGTATTATGCTCTGGTTGAGGGTTGTAAACACTCTAATCCTAGTTTAGAATGTTTCATTCGATCAAGGATAGCTGTCAGATAAATATATGGTGATGCAAGCCGCTATTCCTACTTGAGTGAGATATATACGGTATTCACGTGCAGGGTAGCCAACCAGATGAGCACGAAAAATGCTTTAGCATCATGGATTTCATCACGAAGTTACTTTCATCGGAAGCTAAAGCCCGTTGTAGAATTAAAAACCACGGCTCTCGAACTGAAGGCAGGCACGATGCGACGTCGTCGCCATCACGGCTTCAAATTATCCCTCAGATTGTATCTCATAAAATGTCAGTTTTAATATAATTGGCCAACAGAGTGGAAGCCACGGTGTCCTATGACATGCCACTGGCGTTGCGTAAACTCTCAACAAATATGCGGTTTCCATCAGCTTCGTAATAAGTATACGTACCTTGGTTTATAATAATAACTTAGGTACTTTACTAACATACAGTTAATGATGACCTGGTTGAAGCGACGCGTGATCAAGGCAATGTTGCCAGCATGATGGGAACACTGAGAACTTGACTTGGTTTGGCCCTTAGATTGTTTCAATTTAAATTTAAAACTGGTATCATAACCTGTTTTATATTACATACATATTATTACGTATAATAAGTATAGAAGCTTACTTTATACATAGAAGCGACTATGGTTGGCACCTTAGTGAAGTTGTAAAGAAAAAAGACATGCCTATGAAAGAAAAGTTTATAACATGTGTATTCTGCCGTGCTTGACATAATGATTCCTAAGCATTGGGATTAGGGGAGCATCTAATTATAAAATTAACGTCTGTCAAAACTGTATGGAAAGAAGTGTAATAGGATAGGAGTCAAGAGAAGAAAAACGAAATGCGAGGATACTAAATCAGTATATACAAAAAAATTTAGATGTATCGGACGTACATGTGAGTGAGAGAAAATGGACCGAAGTCACAACTGGATTACCATTCTTGGGTACCCTCAAGAGATGGTAAAAGAAGTAGAGGGCGACAAACAAAACATTGGGAAGATGACCTTAAAAAGGAAAGTGGTCCAAAATGTATCGATTGGAGAGACATAAAAGTAAGGAAGTTTGTAAAGGACGCCTTTGTCGAAAATCAAGCTGTAACTAAGTGTGAAATTAATTAATCCCAAAAATTTAAAAAAACTTTTATGATATACCTAGGTTGAAACCCTTGTTCATATAACTTATAATTGTTGACCGAGTGATTGCGTAGCGCGAGCCAAGCGATTCTGTTTCAGCTAGGGCCAAATTGCTTTCGTATGTCCGGCGGATTTCCGGTTCTTCTCCTCTTCAGGTCGCATATCTCAACTCATTCGTACGTGAATATTGTCTCGTGAAATTTTGTAAGCATGTTCGATAATTTGGTTGTCGATTTAGTTTTTGTACATTTTTCATGGAAGGGGAAGGCATAGGGGGACATAGGAAAAGCAATAAAAACATATTTCAGCCATTTCGAAAAATACGCGAGGTTTTCACTTCTTCAGCTCACAGAGCCACTAGTGTTGTTAATATAGGTAAGAGAACAGTCACAAAATATTCCCTAAAATAAACCATGTTTTCTCGATAAACCCAACTTAATCCCACTCTAGTAAATGGAAGCTTTTACATAGATTAGAGAATCTCGGTCTTCATTTACAAATGAAATATTTAAGCCCGGGAAGTAGGTCATATGGAACTTTGAATCTATCGCAAATCGCCGACCTGGAATTAGAGGTCATTGCAGGTGCACCGTGCAATAGGCGAGTATTTATTTTACATATAATAGTAAATATGTTTCGTTATATAAAATGGAAATTGCCTTTAGTTGTGCTCTGAACTACCACACACGATACGGGGTTATATTTGAGTTCGTAGCTCAGGCAGACTGGGCACTGCACGGGAGAACAGCGCCCGCGTCCCCGCATGCCATCAGCGAGAACCAAGATCGTTCATTGTGTCATAGCTAATAGGGTTGGAATATAGCAATGTGACTGATTACTTGCCATTTGCTTAGTTAAATGCGCTCTCTTAGGAGTATCGGGTTCGAATCCCGGTGGAAACATAAGTTTCTCACCAAGGCAAATGTGATTTTGATTCTGGGTGTGATGGTGTGTGATGTGAAGGTTTTTTCCTATTTTTTGTGGGAAAAAGCAATTATAGCTTTCAACCACATTTGCATTTGCTTTAAAACGAATACATCGCAAACGGTTGAGCAACACTAGTTGCTCACTAGTTGTATATTGCACCGCTGTTATAGTTGCATATTTATACGTAATCGGCTAGCCGATCGCGATTCACGAGGTCCGATCCAAGTCAGTGGTTTCTAATCCTACGATGTGATTGAGCCTCCGGTGAAGGTAAACATCGTGATTTCTCAAGCTGGTATCCTGTACCGAAATTTATTGACCGAGCGTGCGCGAAGCGTCTCCGTTTCAGCTTGAGCAAAATTGGTTTTGTATGTCCGGATTTCCGGTTGTTCTCCTCTACAGGTCGCATTTCCCAACCGATTCCCTTGAATTTTTGTGAGCAGGTTCGATAATTATATAGATTTTTATTTGTCCATTCACTTTGTCCACCACCACTTAATTTACTTTATTTGGACGCACCTGATGGCGTGCGAGCAAGCGGGAGCGGTCAACTCGCCCTATTCGAACCAATGCGTCCTGTGTGGCAAAGCCTTAAGAAATTTCACTTGGCGGCCTTTTTTTTCATTTTATATTGGCTGATTCAAGATCATTTGAATTCCATTTGAAAAAAGTTCGAACTCTTGATTGCAAACCTCTTTTTGGATGTTTTTGTTGGTTCCGGTCTACTGAACTACATAAGACCGAGACGTTTATTTTTCTTTTAATTTGGCTTAGCAATCTTTTGCATTTAGCCAGTGTCGAGTAGTAATATATTTCAAGTGTATTTCATATTAAAAGTCTTAGGCACAAGTCACAAAGTCAAGTAAAAGAGTCAAGGTCCAGTCAAAGTCAAGCCATGCCCTAGAAAAGTGGTAGAAACTTTGCTAGATTCTATTGTAGTTTGGAGGAATAGTCCACCATTATTACACATTAACATTCGAAGAATCACAGGTTTTGGAATATTATACAAAATCAACAACGCCATTTTTTCACTTTCGCGGCAAAACTCCAGACTGAGACTGCTCCTTTAGAGTTCCGATCCAACGTTCATACACTTAATTGAATGGATAAGTTCCATTAAAAAATCGATTGGCTAACCTAACTATAATGACTAGCTTAATTATCTTCCGCGCTATTACCACTCTTCTTTCAAGTGTGTTCTTCTAAGTAGCTAATTGCAAAATTCCATAATTCCTCTTGGTTCATTCAGCGACTGTCCGTACTGTACATATAAAATGAGAGACAGTATGGACAGTCCGGATGAAAACATTGTTAGCTGTAGTTACGATGCAAATCGATTTACTCCCACAAAGTTTTCTTTGTAATATTACAGCCTGTTTTTTGCTCGATAGGCAAGCATTTGACCACTATCTCACCTGATTAAAGTGAAGATGCGGTGGAAGATGTAGCATGCTTAGAAGATACCTATTCACTCTTGACTTGAAGACTCCCAGATTATGATGTTCGGGGAGCAAAGACGCGGGTAATGCGTTCCACACCTTCGCAGTACGCATAATAAACGTAGAAACGAAACGTTTCGAGCGAACCGGAGGAATGTCAACCATATATGGATGACGTTTCACAGTTTTTCTTGTCATTAGATGGTAAAACGGGCATGGGGAATTAACTCGTGTAATTCCTGCGCACAATCTCCAAAATGTAATCCATAGAATACTGATAGGCTGGCAACCTGATGTCGGTGACCGAGAATCTGCAATTTGGACTCAACTAGCTTGTCATCGCCAATGAGTCATTTAGCTCGTCAGTCAATGGACTCAAGAGCTTCAAGCTGGTACTTAGTAGCTGATCGAAATTAATTTGTTTGGTCACTATCATTTAGTAGAATAGGAATCATTGCCTGTAGCCTACGACTATATAGGTATCTAATTGTTATTGGGAAGTATTTTACTCTCGTTGGTTAATATAATATAATTATTAAAAAAAACTAAGTTTATTTAAAACACGATGAATAAGCTATCTTTAACTCGTACGCAACACGCAACAGTGACTTAACTCGGTAGTTAGTCCGGCTGAAAGTAAGACGACACTTACATACGACATGCACGTACACGCCGAAACGCCGGTACGGCCTAGCTAGGCGACTGATAAAGGAGCACCGGCTATTCCGAAACTAGTCTCGCAACAATGCGAAATCGACCGTGACTGAAATCGTTAAATCACAAATATTAGACGACACATCTTGTCTGAACTCAGCCCTCCAATTAATTTGTTGCATCGGTCCATACTGTGATTTTAAATGTAGAATTCGTCTAAGTCCAGTTAACGATCTCATCTTCACGTTCAATGGGCACCGCTATGTGAAAACTCACCAACTCACCACTACTAATGTAATAGTTGTAATTCCATATGGCTTCTATGCATGACCGGAATGTACTGCCCGTTGGCTTAGTAAGTGCGCGTCCGTCTTCTAAGCATCCCCGGTCGGAAGTCAGATTTTCTCCCCAAGGGAAATTTGTGTTTCTGGTTCTGGGTGTGTGATGTGAATGTTTCCGGCACCCACGACATAGGTATGTAGTGTGGGGCTGTGAGTGTGAAACTATTTATGTTATATTTATAATCGAACGAAGCGAAATCTCTAAGTTGTCTTGGGTGGTTCAGCACTTTGTCTGTCCGTCCGTCTGCCGGAGGCATCTAGCGTCTAAACTATACAAGCTAGTAAATTGTAATTCTCAGAGAATATATATGGTCCAAAGCCAGAAATGGCAATCAAAATGAAATAAATCTAATACCTTTAAACGAGCAATTCTTGTATATATATATATTTATATATAATCTGAATCTCAAAAACGGCTCCAACGATTTTCATGAAATTTAGTATGCAGGGGGTTTCGGGGGCGATAAATCGATCTAGCTAGGTTTCATTTTTAGTGCCTGGATGACCGAGCTTTGCTTGTTAAAACAAAGCTTGGTCATCCAGGTACTGAACATATTAAGAGGGCACACCATAGAGATAAGTGGCCAGCAAAAATGAATACGACATACCAAACTGAAAGCCACTAAAAAATTAAGAGAAAAACTTAAATGAACGTTCCACACAAAGTCCAGCATGGACAAAATAAACTGTCAGGCGAACTAAGTGGAAAGGAGAAAGGAGGAACTAAGGGGAAAGGAGGCATCAACTAAGTAGCAACTCTCTGAACTAATGTTCACTTTGCTTTTCTTTTTCGCAGTGGCAAAGTAGTGGTGATATTAAACTGCGGAAAGTTTTCTGTTAAGGGGGTGACACCAAAATGTATCATAAACGCGTGAATTTTTACTCGGCATTAAAAAACCAAATCTCATTCATGCAAATAACATCAATTTGTATTTTTGTAACCATTTTTATCCACCATTTTATATCAAAACACTGTGAAAGTTATTTCAAATACGAATATTTGCTGGACGAATGATTTCTTCAGCTGATTTTTTTGAGGCTCGGTTCCACGTGTTTGAATCAATCATAAAAAATCAAAGATTGCCGCGTGTGACCTTTCGTAACAGCCTCAATATAAATTACGACAAATGCACCTTTTTGACTATGGTTAAACACCCCTCCATGGGCGCAGTGGCCCGGGTTGCATCCGGGCCTACCGCCGGGGCAAGACAGTGACTGCTAGCGCGACCCTATCTTGCCCCACCTCGGCGAGGGACTGCTCACGGGGGGGATTTTAAGCCATACACAACCCTTTCCTCACACACCCTTCACCCTGGGAGGGAAGGGAAGTGGTGGGCATTTTCCAGCCCACAAAAAAAAAAGTTGCTGGCATTGATGTATAGCTGGCCCTTAATATCTTCGGAGAAAACTCGGTCGTGCTGCTATTAGTTCTGGAGATAATGCAACGAAGAATTTTGCTGCCTTTTAAAGAGTTTTGAAATTAACAGATTTCCTCGATATTTGAGTTTCTGTTTCGATGAGCTAATGTCTCCATTCAGATTCTTTTGTTACTGGGTTTCTAGTAAAATTGTATCGAGTTCTTTTAACAATAGAAATGTTTATCACAGTGTAAACATCGATGTACCAATATATGGATTTTGGGTCCGCGCTTAAAGTGTCCACGGAATACAGGCAACAAAACGTAATATAAGCGACAATCCCGCCTCGGAACGAACTTAATAATATGAACATCGCGATGGTAGCACTATTTTCGAAACATAGGACATAATCGAAACAGGGAACAAATCGAAATAATTGACCCAGCGATCGCGTAGCGCGAGCGAAGCGTCTCCATTTCAGCTTTGGGCGAAACTGCTTTAGTGTATCCGGCGGATTTCCGGTTGTTCATTTCTACAGGTCCCATTTCTCAACCGATTCTCGTGAAATTTTGTGAGCAGGTTTGATAATAATAAAAATTCTTTTTGTCGATTGAGATTAGGAAATTTTTCAAAATTGCGAATTTATGGGGGTTAAAAACGAAAAAAAAACGTGTGTTTAATTTATAATTTCAAAAGTCCATAAAGCAAGTACTAAATTCGTAGTTAAACTTATGACACATCTGTTCGAGACTATTTCAGCCATTTCGAAAAATACGCGAGGTTTTCAGCTCACAGAGTTAGTAGTAATATTTGAACTGCTTGTTGGCTTAGTTACCTAGGTGGCGTTCGCCTTCTATGCAGGGGTATCGGGCTCGATTCGCGACTGAAGCACAAGTTTTTTCCCCAAAGAAAATGTGTGTTTCTGGTTCTGGTTGTGATTGTGTGTGTGATGTGAATATTTCCGGCACCCTCGACACAAGTCATCGAACTTAGTGTGGGGATGTTAGTGTGAAAGCATTTATGTTATGTTATGTTTAATATATAATTCCGCCTGGCTTATATTGCACATAGCGAAGTTTTCGCTATGTGCAAATAGTGCGACCGTTATCGGTCGAAGCTGCGTACGCTGATAAAACTCGTGCGTATAGACCCAAATCACTGATAAAATTACGCAATTGTATTGGAACTAGTTAGCTGACCTTACTATCTAATTCCAGAGGTAAACATAACCTTTGATCAAAACTGTTTACTAAACCACAATAAGTCTCAATAATGTCATTCGTGACATAACATACCCGTTTAAAGTTAAATAAGACTTGCAATTGGCACTAAAGTCGATTTGCAATAACAATGATGCATTGTTCCTGTTTATTGCGTTGACCTCGAAATGATTACGATATTGTTAACAATAAATTTCCTGTTTCGTACAGAAAATTTACTAATTAGGCCGTTATGGCGAACGAAATAAAACAAAACACGAATTTTGTTTTTTTTTTGTCGACTCAGTTTTTTTTTTAATTGGATATGAGGATAATAAACGTGAAAAAAAAACAACGAGTGCCGGTAGAAGTGAAAACTTAAAAAATTTTTGCCGCGCGGTTGAAAGAGAGGGGGATATTACTTCCCCGCCTTCGTCTTACGAATTTTCGATCAGGTCACGTGTCCTGACGCGAGTTTAAAACATTTTTTACCCATCCCAAAAAAGTGCACAACGCCGCTAAAGAAGTTTTCACTCCAAAAATCAAGGAATTTCGGAAAATGTAATACGTATTCAGCTTATAGCCACTAGCTCATAGTCACTAGTTTAGGTAGCATTTCGGCTTACATAGATTCATATATACATAGATACATAGATATACATAGATTTCTCATCTACTTACTATAATGTTGCTTACTCTTCTAGATGAAAAGTGCTATCGAAGAATGGATACAATCTCGCAACCGTAAATACAACTAACCACAGAATACATAATAATACGTTATGATGTGTTCGCGCTCGTTCGTCGCAAAAAGTCAAAACAGAACGTCGCGTTGGTGATTCCTTATTTAGAACGTTCGCTCCCACAGAATCTGAATCTGTAGCGGTGAGATGGACTGCTTCTCGGATTTACACATGTAGTCTATTCTGATTGTTAGTTTTATAAATGCTTTAGAAGTTCCCCGAACGGTATAATCTGGGAGTCTTCAAGTTAAGAGTGAATAGGTATCTTCTAGGCAAGCAAGCTACAAATTCGGCTGTATTATCACTTTCCATCAGGTGAGATGGTGATCAATGTCTAACACGCATAAAAAATACTTTTTTTATGCTCGATAGGTAAGCATTAGACTACTATCTCACCTGATGGAAAGTAATGAAGCGGCCGAAGATGTAGCATGCTTGCCTAGAAGATACCTTGAATACCCGAGACTTGAAGACTCCCAGATTATACCGTTCGGGGAACAAAGAACTCAGTGCGGGCACTGAGTTCCGCTCATTCGCTGTACTGATGATGTATTGAGAAGCGAAACGCTTCGAGCGAACTGGAAGTATGTCGACCATAAGTGCGAATAAACATGATTTACTCAGTCTTTTGCTAAGAAAATTTAAAAAATAGCGTCGTCGATTTAGTATTGTTCTCCTAAACTTATGATTCTATTACTTCGTGAACGTCCGTGAGTGTAAGGAAATACAAAGTTAAAAAACGTAATTTTCGGTTTTCGCTCCAAAACTACAATAGAAGTTCTAGTAAAACTTCTAACACTCCTTTACTTGATTTTGACTGTGCTTGGTGAGTAGGTCTAAATGGCACTTGACGCTGGCTAAATGCACATAGTTACCGAAGCCAAAGTTAAAAAAAAAAATAAGTGGATAAACTAAAAAAATAATATTATTCTATCAAGATGGTACGAATTGTTCAGATATTACTGGCAAATTCAGTTCTTGATTATTCAATACTACGTTGAATGAAAACGGTGTAGGAACCCGGTAGAGTTCCGTATAAAACTTATCGTGTTTTTACTATGTAACTGTTCATCAATACAAAAAGACGCGCAATCAAAAGAAGTTAACAGTAAACACTCCCTTATAGAAGATCCGAAAATAAAACCCTTACTCCTCAGTTATCGGAGATCTAATTCCGTAGGCGCGTGCGCACGCATGCACTTGACTGATGAGAGCGGTGAGTCACGGTCAGTAAACCCAGACGAAGGCACTGTTGTTTAATCTGTGCCTGCCTCTGTTATCTAATCTATGACCCGGTTGGTCGTGATTTGGTGGAAAAGGTGTGCCACGGAGTTTGGCCGCGAAAGTGAAAAAATGCCGTTGTTGATTTTGTATAATTTCTTGTGTACATATAAATACTTATTATAAATATTACTTTCCTTTTGACGTGATAACGTCTTATAAATCGATGAATACCGGCTGCACGCATGAAAAATGTCACGTTCCGCCTGAGCCTGAACGTGCAAGCGAGAACGCAGAACAAGCGATAGAGAGGCACGATCGGCATAAGCGTTCGTCTTATGACGTTATCACGCAAAATTATCGACTTTACAGACAACCAATTTTTTTATAATAAAAATGGCCAAGTGCGATTCGAGCTCACCTCATTTCGTGGATACAACCAAATGTGCATGTTCGGCATGCACTTAGCCGGTATTTTTTTTATTCGTTAGCAAAGAGATTCAGAGTGTGAATTTATTTTATTTGACTGGAACGTAAATGTGTCGTCTAAAAGTAAAAAAAATATGTGTAGGAAATAATTATTTCCTAAAACCAATTTACTAATGTTAGTAGACGTAGGTGTCCTAGTTATGGTCCCCCTCACTAAAGCTTGCATGTATCGTTGGGAGGCCATTTTACGATTTTATGAAAGACTTTCGGGAAGAACTACAATTGATACAGGGGGTCTATTCCGGGCATACATTATCTTTACATCGACGTCGAATAAGAACGATTTTCTTTTGTTATGAACATCGAATCAACTGAAGTTTCAACCAATCGACTGTCGTATCGACGTCGCATCAATTCGAACAATCTTATTTGGATGACCAGAATAGACCTACAGATTTTAAACAATGTTCGGATTTCGTTTTGTTCGACACGTATGAATATTTGATTGTGAGGTTCTTTGTGTGTGTATGCGTGAGAGTGTGAGTTTGTAAGCACCTTACAAAAACTGCTAAAACTAAATACCTTTGAATACTAAACATTTACATTGTAACACTTCAAAATTTAAATACAAAACAGTAATGTTATTGTAAATATATAAGCTGTCCAATTTTAAGATCAAGAAGACCCGATGGCGAGTAGGTATTTAAAGTCGCTCTACTACGATGTGGATTAGTCATCGTAATTTAACGGATTATGTTCTAGGCGTTCAATGATAAAGGCGGTTACGAGACTCTCGTAGTATTTTATTTTTAGGAAAATATACACAGCAGCATAAAATAATGTTTTTGATCATATTCGCTGAGGTACAAAATTCCGAAACACGATTTCGAATATTTTTCTCAATAGAAATAAAAATGGCAAAAAAACACTTTAAACGAATTATCAGGATTAGTTGCGTTTGTTAATAAATGTAATTAAAAACAAGATATTGTTTAAGACTAACAAATTATATGAAGTACAGAGCCAAGTTGTTTTTTTTTCAATAATTGTTTATTTTTGGTTTTAAAAAATATTGTTCACTAAAATAAATCCGTTAAAGCGTGAAGAGGGAACAAACACATTTGCACACAAACTTTCGGATTTATAATATTAGTATGATTTTTATTTAATTAGAGCGGCGCAGCTGTAGGTGTCTTTTTTTGATGCTGTACTACTACTATTCGAGGCGATAAACTAGTTATTTTAAACGATGAATAAGAACGAATTCATTTTACAAGAGGTATCAAATTAAATCGATTTTCCAAGATTATCACGATAGCGTGGTAATTACAGTGGCAAAGGCTAACTTGAAATATAATAAGCAGACCACTGAAACTATTTATACATCGTGCATTGACATAAACGAAAAAAAAATGCGCCGCCGAGTTTCTTGCCAGGTTCTTCTCGAGATGGCTATAATTTTGCGAATCTGGCAGTAGAATCATTAACTTTCACGAGTGCCTCCTCGGGGCCCATGAATAAACGATTTTGATAAACTAGTGGACAATCTGGTTCATATCTTCGGCCGCATCATCACTTCCAACAGGTGAGATAGTAGTCAAAAGCGTGCCTATCATGATTAAAAAAACCTTCTTTTTCTAGTATTTCTCTGAACAGTTTCTCCGTGCGTGTGCGATACAAGTTATAGAAGATATTTTGCACCCATCTTCAGTCACGTTCCTTTTTACCGACTTCCCAAAAAAGGAGGAGGTACTCCAGTCGACGTTATTTTTTTTTATGTGTGTTATCTCATAACTTCTCTCCACGTGAGCCGATTCCGAAAAGATTTTTTAGTTTGAACGATGATGCTTTCTTATTTGTCCCATTTCAATTGGATCAAGATCTGATCAGTAGTTCTTGAAATATCGTCAATAATGTCTATTTTGTGACGAATAATGCGTACTTTGACGATGTTCTCTATATAACTTCTTTCGTTGTGAGCCGATGATGCCTTGATGATGATCAAGGTTCCAATGAATAAGCGGTGAAGTCGGTTTTTTTAAGCTTTGCTTGCGTTTAATTATGTTATGGCTGGCTATCACCTTTAAGTAACAGTAACAGACACATCGAAGATTTTATTTTAAACCCTCTATTAATCTGAATATAATTCCATGTATCAAACATAATTGCCTTTCTATTACGCCGCACTCATTCAAATCTGATCCTTAATTGCGTGGCACGTAAATTCAATATCATCTTGATTCCTCATCTCATCTCGTTGTCGGCACCCTTGTGACCTTTGACAGATGCTCGAGTATTACCCGAAACTAAATCGGTTTGTCTCCAAACAATTTCAGTTGATATCATGTTCTGCATTAGGAACATGTTTGGTTTAATTATTTGCGAATTTGATCGATATAATAATATTATAGTCAATCTAGCCGTGCCCCGCGGCTTCGCCCGCTATTATCAAGTTAAAAAGTAGCCTATGTGCTAATCCTAGGTATAATCTATGTACATTCCAAATTTCATCCAAATCCGTTCAGCCGTTAAAGCGTGAAGAGGGAACAAACATACTTACACACTTACACACAAACTTTCGGATTTATAATATTAGTAGGATTAGTAGGATGGATTCAATATGTCGTATGAAAATTAAAAGTATCGTGAGTATTACACATAATTTATGTTGTATACGGCTTGAAACACGTAGAAAATTTCGACTTAGTTTGTAGTAACAAATTTTTCCGAAACTAGTCGATAGTTTCGGACAAATTTGTTGTCCTTCACTACAAAGTACACAGGGTTGAAACACGTAGAAAATTTCGACTACAAAGTAAGTCGAAATTTTTTACGTGTTTCAAGCCGTATACGACACAAATTATCAATATGTTATGTCTATAAGAATGTTAAGACTAGTTTTTGTACCATTTCGATGGGTTCTGCTAGAATCGAATTACAATAAACATGCAAAAATGCGGAAAAATTCTACGTGTGATATTCATAGCAGACGAATTACTTGATTAAAACGACTTAGATAGATTCTCTGGATTTAGGTTTCTGATTATGTGTGTGATGTGAATGTTTCCGGCACCCACGACGCAAGTCATTGAACTTAGTATAGGGCTGTGAGTGTGAAAGCGTTTATGTTTTTGTTTAACTCGGGCGGCAATGAATTTAGCGCGCATCGGAGATTTTAGTGTAAAGCTCAAAAGAGCCTTCTTTGTCCTGCCCCCTTCCCAATTTATTTAGTTATACTTCAGCGTCAGGGTACTCAATCCCGCTTTGTCTATAGTGAGATGCTAAGGGCTTTCTCTTAACATTGGTCCACCGGGAGGAGGGTGGCCCTTACACTGTCGCGGGTTTAGTTTGTAAGTTAAAGACCGTTTTAAGGAAATAATTGTCAATTCTGCGCATTATATGGCCGTACCATCTGAGTCTGCCCTCTCTAAGCTTCTCTGCTATAGGTGTCATTTTAAAAGATCCTCTAACTTACTCGTTGTAGATTATGCTCAAAAATTACTTATATCGTAGTGTCTTCGTTCCCACTTTATCTAGACTCTAGATAAAGTGGGAACGAAAACACTACGACGTAGGTCCTAAGTCATTCACGAATCTTATATGAACCCAAACCCTTGGCTTTAAATAAAAATCTGTACAACGTAACGCCATTGTTGAGGAATATTTCCATTATTGCTATTAAATTTTCCACCCCCAAAAATAAACCTTAAATAATCGAAGTAGGCCAACAACAACACAAGTTATGTATTCTACCCCTAAAAGATACAAACTCCCATTGTTATTTTTAAGAAATCGACTTTCAGGTTAACGTTAACTGTTTAATATTCACTGCGTACTTGGCGTTCTTCTAATCCACTTGTTCTTGTTATTCTCCACCTCATTATGGATTCCTCGTCATGTCTCCAGGGCCTGGCTTATAGAAATGGAATTTTGTTTCCGATAGCATTATTCCGAGTATTTCTACCTTTACAACGAGCAAGCGTTTGATCCAGGGAAGTTTCCTTTTGATGAGAAAATTTAATGCCTATTCAGAAATTGTTTTGGACTTTTTCGTGGCATACTTACTTATTAGGATTTTCTATTGTGTATAGTTTTCAGTTACATATAACTAGATCCTATTTAAAATCATTCACGTCTTTAATGCATTCAGTTATCAATCGTTGCGTCCACTTTGTTTGATATAGAAATCTTATACTTTACCAAAACTACAGGCTACCGTTGCTGAAATCATCTGGTCACTAATGCAAAATTTGTTATGGATTTTTGTAGAGCCTTCCGGACCTATTACAGAAAATTGCTAGTAATTGCCGCCTTGCTTATCCTATGTTATAGACAGTTCTAGTATCAGAAATTTTCTGGCCGCTTAAAAGCAGCGAAACGACCCAATTTTCTCATATAAACACGCTTGAAAGTTTTCGATAACCGTCTAATTTAAAAAAAAATATGAATGCCACAGTTTATTTTAAATCTTCATTAGATTTAAAATGATAACTCTTTAGTCCTAGTGGCGTCGTTCCCACTTTGTCTGTATACTATATATTTTTTTATTGTGTTTACTTTTTTTTGTTTTCCTATCCATCAGGTGTCAAATGCTCTGCCATTGTGGTCAAATGCCGGCATAACATTTTTTTTTCGAAATGTAAAATTTTTAACAAAAAAGATCTCGTCTCGTAGATATTGTGTGAATATAAGCATCCCATAAAAGTATCACGTAAAGTAAATGCATTTTACAATCTTTCCCATTCTCAAGTGACATAGTGGTTATGGGTGGTAATAGTAAGCTCGCGTGACCTATAATGGGAACTGGAACAAGGTTAGCTGCTGGTTAGGTCCTTGGCTACACATTTTTCTATCTGACGGGTTTTGCTATACTACGATAGTAGTAATTATCTACCACTACGTATCAGGCTACCACACTCAACTATGTACTGATTATCCAGGTCTATTGCACTGTCTTTGATGTTTGAGTTTTGTGTTTACATTGTTATTTAAATACGTCACTACTCTGAGATGAGATTATCTCATACCCATAAATTGGCCAGGATCTAATTTCACACCCGAACAATGTAGATCACCACTAACTCTGATTGGGATTCGTCTCGCTTGATAAATTGTTAAAGGATCCAATAAATCTGGACCGTTTACAACGGAAGTGACTGGACACTTGACAGAAAACACGAGGGTCATGGGTTTTATGGGTGTAATGAAATGATGAGTCCAGATGCGTTTAGAGACGGCTTTGATTTCGTGTTTGTTAGTAGTTGGAATATTTTAGTTTGTTAAACCGTCTGAGCTTGTTAAGTTTCAAACTATTTATTTTCTTGCGAATGAAGTTTGAAGAATCTTTTCAAGGTTAACTTTTACGCATTATACATGGACCATTAATTCTTTAATTGCTATTGAAGGCTTAATTTTATTATTGATATAATTAACTTGACCAATGAAAATGTTCGTTACGTTCTTAATTACTTCATTTATTTTACTTTGAATAGAGTTTGATTTCAGCTACTAAGATTACCGTTAAATTACTAAATAGCTCTGGAATTCAAGTTTTATCACAGATTACTGTAATTAGAGTTAAAATTCCTTTAAAACAATATATTTATGTAATTAGGGGTTCACGTAAACGAACATGGATTTACTTGCCAGCTATTCAAATTTAGAAGGCTATCTTAAACTTTTAAATATATTTGCCATTGTCAGTTTTATCAACATTTACCATGACGTGAGATAGTGGTCAAATGTTAGCATATTTTATACATAGAAAAGAACTTGAATCTTGCTCATATCAGCAATGGTAGCTGAGGTCGCCCTCTAATAAGGTGGGGGTGACAATTTACGTACAGAGAGTTAGTTGACAAGAGTCGTTCGTTGTCAACGAGTGGAGAAAGATCTAATGGGGGCGAGCTCAATAAGAGGGGGGTTGATGGTCGTGAACGTTGTCACATAAAGAAGTTATTTACACACCTAAACATGTTGCTTATAATTAGATTCAAATTATAGAACAATAATGCTTTCAAAATGAAACGAATAAAAATTAGAGAAGGTTTTTCTACTCGACCTCTTTAAGTAGGTCGTCTAAGCCCATTTTTCTAACGTTCTCGTAGATCCAGAGAATACTAACTAGTGTAGAGTAGCACACTTAAGGCATACCAATGCTATGTAACATTGTAACAGTGTTGTCAGAATCGGTCACGATGAGGTCACGTTCGTGATATTCGTGATGTGATTCAATTAATGGAGATAATTTTAAAGGGTTCTTTGAATGGTAACATGTCCTTGAACTGAAGAATTATGTGACCGTTGCATGAGGCCGGAATGGGGCCTGAAATGTTATTATAGATGTTTTATGTATGGGACTGGAGCTCTTTGAAATATTCGTCTTAGTGGTTCTGAATGTTCTATTTCAATGGTATTTAGGTACCTAGTTACGTATTCCGTATATCGATTTGTATTTATATGCTTTTGTATTATTATATACCTATTTATAAAAATATTTTTCACTATATAAATCACTGTTTTTTAAATCAGCCACCACTGGGTTATACCATAACTAAAAATCAGCAAATATTACACTGGGCAAAAATACCGAGTCACTTTTTGACACTTTTTGTTTTGTTTAATTATAATTTTCTTTATTATGTTTCTTTGTAAGATGTTTTCTTGTATATATTTATGTTATGTTTTGTTTTGTTTATAGTACCAAATATCAGTTTATTCCAGTCATTCATAGTTTAAGTTTAAACTTTTCATACCAAACTATTTCAGGTAAACCTTGTTTAATGCCGCCTGAAAGCATTCGATAAGTCTTAACGGTTGTTTTCTTAGGACTGATGGCTGTTCGTGCTCTCCATTGTAGCGCTCAGATAAATTTCCTACTAGCGGTCATCTATTACATGGTCTCACAACGTCCAACAAATAATTTAGTTGCCAGCGCTCGGAGTCACGAAATATTTTAGAATTAAATAAAGCATACTGTCACTAAAGAGCGTTTCAAGTCAGATTTGCATACATTTTAAATTTCGTGCTTCATTTGCGTTTCTATCTCTGCTGGACGGACTGAGTAATTTTATTTCGCCATCCGAGGATGCGGTTGTCATCTACATTCCAAAGGAATTGAGTCACTTTCAGAAAATATAATTGCCGTTTCTATCAAATCCAAGTTCCAACATTCAAGTTCGTTGAAATTTCTTAGCATCTTAAATTATCTCGAAAACGTACGGTAAAATCTGGACCACTCTTGAATTTTATTCAAGTTCCATATCGAAAAGAAAGACTGTAATGACCTGGAAAACCTTTCGCCCTTGGAATTCGCAAGGAATCTTACATTTCTCAAGAGATTTAACATTGGGAAAGGCGAGCGATTTTCGCGAATGTTCTACATCAAATTGACTGTGAAACCTTTGTTTTCCGCTTTCACCCTAATAGTTCAGGTCTTGGTTTTTTTTGGGCCATTTGCAACAATGTTATGATTGTAGTGGAGTCCATTTAGAATACAATAGACCTCGCAAATGCTAGCAATTTTTAGTTTTATCTTTATAGGCTAACCGTTCGAATTTGAATATCGATAGGTCGGAACAGTGATGCCCTCGAATTCAGATCTAATATCCTGGAAAGCGGGATTTTACGAGGGCATTTACGGCTAGCCGTGACAGTATTTATTGACGATTGCTTTATGACTTCCAATAAAGCTTGCACATCAAATATACATGAATCAGTCCCGATGGCTCAACAGGCTCGCTCGACTTTTACGTGTTTAATAGCAGTGATGGTTGGATAGGGTATTCTCAACTCGGTTTCGGAACATTTTATTGAGATCCTATTATAGCCAAGTATCTGTGCGCTGCTTCTATGAATCTAGTTATACAATTTTATATGTCCTCTTCCGTTTACTAAACTATCTTCTTGCTAAATTTAGTCTTGAACAGCTCAGTCAAAACCTGTACCTGTTGAATTTTTAACCTTCGCAAAAGCGGTAATGACACGCGCCAATCCCAATTCAGTATCTACAATTTAGACGTTTATAACCTTCTGGACAATAAGAGTAATTAACTTTCATGAGTGCCTCTTTAGGACTCATGTGAGAAAATGTTTTTGGTTTTTGATTACTTGTAATGGGATGTAACTGCTAACTGCTGTGTTGATATTTGTTTTCGTTACTGCTGGATTAAGTTCGCTTAGCAGTATAATCATCAAATGAGACAATTAACTATGACACTAAGCTAGTGCAGTTGATGTTTTTGAACATTGTTATCATAACAATCCAAGTCATCTTAATGTTAAACCCTCAACGCAGAATGACAAGTTTATAGAGTGTGTATCTGAGTATATGTTTGTCTGTCTGTGACGTCGTAGCATCCAACTGGCTACCGATTTCGTTATAGCTTTTTTTTTGTTAACCAACTAAAAAAAAGTAGGGGGTTCTTAATTCAGAATCTTTTTATTAATGTATAATATTACCTCAGTACTCCGTCATTTATTGACCGATTTGTTTGTTTTTTCAAAAGTACTAAAACGTACCAACGTACCAACTAGAACATATACCACGTTCTAGTTGGTCCCATTATAATATAATTCATATCTGAAGAGTTTCTGAGATATTTTCGATTGAAGTCGGTTATTAGTTTTTTTTAAAGTCGTATAAATATTATTTGAAAGTTAACTTGATCGAGAGTGTTCCTAGCTATGTTTGAAGAAAATCAGTGCAGCTGTTTTTTAAATGAGTCGTCAGAGATATTCAACCTTGAATTCGTCATTTGTAATAATTAATAATGTCTTCAATTACAGGAGTCGTTATTATATCTTTATTTTTCTCTTAAGATATATATTTCAAGGTTTTAGAGCAATGACAGATAAACATATTACTACAATCAGTGTAAAACTGAGTTGTATTCAAACCAGGCGCAGTTCGAGAAACGAGCTGTCTCGGTTACTTTACCACAAGAATAATACAATCGAAACAAATAGTTACTTAATTCCATTTCCTTCGTTGTTCATATGAAAAGATCCGTGGTCGTTGACCTCTTTAGGAAAATCGATAGGCAACTCATTCAGGATAAAAACGCACACAATAGAAGTGAAATTAGTGTTATTTTGGGAATGTTGAGCATGGCATTTCATCAATCGTCAGGCCTTGTTTTCTTCGTGCAGTAGCTTGAAATTATGTTCGGCAGTTAGATTATGTACGAATTTTAATTTTCTGATATTACTTTCAACTTTTTTCCGTTCGTGCCTTCATATTCCTTTTTATATTTCTCTTGTGACAGAGATTGATTTCACGAATCTGCCTAGCGAAAACAATGCTCGATTTAAATTTATTCATTCTTTACCGTGTTTTACTTAATATGCCTATTAGTTGTAATGCTAATATGCTTAGTTTGTATCTTTAAATGACATGTATGATTCGTCGTACTTAAGTTGGTATTGTTTTTAGAAAGAGTTCTTCTCTATTCAAATCTGATCCTTACCTACTACAGAATTCGGATCATATTGGATTTTAATTTTAAACTAAAATATAGAGATTCTATTTCCGCTAAATAGAGGATCCACGTTTCTACTTTAAATATCGATGTTTTAAACATTGGTGCTCTTTTTTATTTTATATGCCGGCTTTCAGCTTCTACGCATAAGCGGATTATCAATGTTCAATTAAAACACATTACAACCGCAGTCCCCCCATCAGCACCAGACTGTATAAAATCAATATTATAACGAGTATCGCACCGAATCGGCTGCCTACCGAATTTTGCAGTATTATCGACCCAATGCACCCGGGAGAAAACACCGACCATTATATTGAGACCTCACAGATCGCTACAATTTCCATACATACTAATACTTATCTGTGACATCAACAAAAAAATTCAGCAAGTCGCAAGCCCCTCCACGGTCAGGATAAAATCGTCGGTACTGCTTGTAGTAATTTATAACTGAAGGGGCGTTAGCGTTACGACCGCTGCACTTGCTATTCATGACCTGTATTCCTGTGGCGTAGAGTTCAAAGTCATTGTCAGATAGGGAGAGTTTAAGGGGTTTGACCCACGTGTTACATGCATTATTGCGTGATCTGTTTTTTTACCATGGTTCAAGTTTTGGGACATGTCGACGGTCGTTTGGGTTTGTTCTGATTTCCGATAGAATTGAATTTAAAATCTGACTTTTTGTAGACTTGTTTTACTACCAAAGTACACTTAGAAAGTACCTATCTTAATTGGATTCTCAATTATTCATTTTAGTTGGTAAGTGAATAGATAATCATTGTTCTATTGAGGCTTGTTTTTACTATAAATATTATTTCTGGCAGTTTGGCGTACGAATAGGTACTTATTATCATCGAGATCTAATATATCAGGTGTAATTTTTGTTCGTTGTTCTTGGCAAACATAAACGTTTTCACACTCACAGCCCCACACTAAGTTGAGTTGTGTTCTGGGTGCCGGGTCAATTCACACACACATTCACGCCTAAAAATAGAAACATAAATTTATTTTGGGGATTAATTTTGTGTTCCCGCCAGGAATCGAACTCGAAACCCTATGCATTTCTTCAATATGCTTTGAAGGCGAACGCTGACCCGACTAAGATAACAGGCTTTTAAAAAAACGAATATAACTGAAACAAAGAGGTAGAGTCACCTTGGCATGACTGTGTGTATGTTATCTGTGTGTGTGTTTGTTTGAAACTAGATATTTGTAATCAGCTTTAAATGTGTAGCAGTTTTTGAGATAGACCCCGGGACAAAATAGGTCTAAAAACAGTGAATTTGGTGGCCTAACAAATTGTTATTTGCCAACATAGATAAAAAAAAACGGTTTCGTACTCTACTTGTCAATCTCTTTTTAAAGATACACCACATGGGCAGAAAAATAAAATAATTTGCTCGTCATATTCGTGTTTGGGTGCCCCCTATTATTGTCATTTTAATTGCCATTCCTGGCTTTGGGCCATAGCTTTACATATTCCCTGAGAATTTTAAGTTATTTGCATGTATGTTTTTTTTTATGTTGAATAGGCTAGCATTTGACCACTATCTCACCTGATGGAAAGTGATGATGCGGCCGAAGGTGTGACATGCTTGCCTAGAAGATACCTATTCACTAGAGACTTGAAGACTAGATGACTAGATGCCTCTGACAGACGGACGGACGGAGAAAGCGCTAAACCATCCAAGTCAACTTAAAGATCTCGCTTCGCTCGATCAAAAAGTATTCCAACATACTTTCCACTTCCACTGAAATTGTGCTTTATTGATCGGTAGTAACATACAGACACCCCTCGTGCCTGTGTACAAACACTCACTTTGTTGAACAATTCAATATGATTGGTTCTGTGTTGTATAGACTTAAGTATTGTTTATACTCTCAAGTTTATCTGGCTGTTTTCTCCTTACTCATATATATATATATATATATATATATACTAGCTACGCCCCGCGGTTTCACCCGCGTTGATAATGATGAAAAGTGATGATGATGATGATGATGATGAAAAATAGATGTTGGCCGATTCTCATAGATACCGGATAAGCACAAAAAATTTCATCAAAATCGGTCAAGCCGTTTCGGAGGAGTATGGCAACGAAAACTGTGACACGAGAATTTTATATATTAGATATATCTATAATATATTTTCCTTATCAGACGTACTTTTAAAAGCACTCATCAAATCTTCATGATTTTTCAACCCTCGACGCAAAAAAAAGGGCTGTTATGAGAAAATTAAAACTATCGTGAGTATTACACATAATTTATGTTGTGTATGGCTAGAAACACGTAGAAAATGTCGACTTACTTTGTAGCCTCTGCGTATCGCGCGTCTGACTCATCCTGATGAAGGACAACAAATTTATCCGAAACTAGTCGACTAGAAAGTAAGTGACATTTTCTACGTGTTTCAAGCCGTATACAACATAAATTAGGGATGGTATAATATAAATATATGAACTGCACGTTGGTTTGTTGGGTGCGCGTTCGTTAATTTGGATTCACGTTTAGTTTGGATGACAAAGCATGGTTAGCTGTGTAACGTCATTCTAAATCCAACATGGCGGAACACATAACATAGCGGACAAGTAATTTTTAATGCACTCCTACAATATGGGTATCAAATGAAAGGACTTGCTGAGAATAAATTGAAAAACAAAGTGACTTCACATTAAATTAAATATAAACATAAACGTTTTCACACTCACAGCCCCACACAAAGTTCGGTGACTTGTGTCGTGGGTTCCGGAAACATCTCACACACAATTACAACCAGAACCAGAAACACAAATTTTCCATGGGTAGAAAACTTCTGTTCCCGCCGGGAATCGAACCCGATACCCCTGCTTAGTAGGCGATCGCCACCCAACTAAGCCAACGGGCAGTACAAATATATATAATATGGCGGACTTCTAAAAGCTTGTCTTTAAAAAAGTTTTTAACAAGTAACTTATTAACTGTAATGTTGTATTTTCTGCGTATCGCGCGTCTGACTCATCCTGATGAAGGACAACTAATTTGTCCGAAACTAGTTGACTACAAAGTAAGTCGAAATTTTCGTGTTTTAAGCCGAATATAACATTGAAACATAATTGTATTTTCTATCGTAATGTTAATGTGTGGTTCATTTTTGTTTCAGGAAATGCTGTTGGATTTCGTGAGGTAAGTAAAAAACAAAATGCTTATGTACGCAGTGAAACGCAGCTACTGCCTACAGCAAACCTGGGTGCTAATCTATATCTATATCTATCTATATATATAAAAATCAATGCCACTTTTCGTTGTTATTTTATAACTCAAGAACGGGCTCACCTATCCAAACCAAATGTTTAGGCTTTGTTCGGACTATTTAGTAGATGGTTTATGTGAAGTTTGCACAAAATCGGTCGAGCGGTTCTTCATTTATCACACCCGGGCGAAGCAGGGGCGGATCGCTAGTGCATTATAAAATGTCTTTGGTGCTTTGGAAGTTTCGCGTGCAAGAAAAATCTTGCAGACATTGTCTTTTTCTTTTACGTTTAGTTTACAATAATTTACTTTCCGAAAGATGTTTGTTCGTTATTTCACCCGTTTGTAAGAGATACGGTCGTTGTTGGTAAGCACGCATATTCAGGTTATTGTAGAAGATAAGCATTTTTATGCGTATCTTCTACATGAATAAAAAAAACACTATTGAAAACAAAAGTTTTTTAAATTCATGATTGATAGGTGGTTTTTTTTATATACCCATTGGTATATAATTCAGTCACTATCTTAGGAAATTTAATTATATTAGACTAGTTCCAGCTTGAACTGCTCGTTGGCTTAGTTGGGTGGCGTTCGCCTTCTAAGCAGGAGTATCAAGTTCGATTCCCGGCTGGAACACAAGTTTTCTCCCCAAGGAAAATTTGTGTTTCTGGTTCTGGTTGTGTTTGTGTGTGTGATGTGAATGTTTCCGGCACCCACGACACAAGTCATCGAACTAAATGTGGGGCTGTGAGTGTGAAAGGGTTTATTTTAGCTACAAGGTTTGAGATTTGCATTAGTAGTAGTCTTAGAAAGAATCGACAGGGTACCCCAGCATTAAAATACATTTGTTCAGACAAGCAGTTGACTTCGAGGTCAAACCGTTTTGACCTTTTCCACAAGAAATATTTCGTATTCAATACATGCAATTATTAATATAAAATACAGCGTACTGTTTTGAAGCACTACCATTATCGATGTTCATATTCGTTGTTTCCTCCGGTTCAAATAACACAAGCACAGTATCATACGCTTTGTGAACAGAGCTTGGAATACCGTATGCACTTATACTGATTCCGATACCGGTATTGGTACCGTACCGGTATATTTCACACTAATATTAATATCTCCGATCCTAGCCGAAGTAGCGGGGTTACGTTGCTATCAGTTAGTTGTATTTTTTTTTATTCGAAATCCAAAAGCATTCCAACTGCTTTTGGCCACTATGGTGGTAAGCGACGATGTGGTCGACGATGATTTTGTCTGATTCGGCCTTCTAATTCCAGCTATCAAAGTTACACTTTGTCCACGTACAAACAGTAGGGTTATGATTTTAGCACCGCATGCTGTAAGGGAATAGACGGTAAATGTCAAACTAATAAAATCGATTATATTATGTAGATATCGTTGAATTTGTCGCAAATCTCGGGGTGTTGTAAGATAGGTTATTTATTGTAAAAAAAATCTAGTCGGTTTCTTGAAGTCTAGTTTTTTATTTTCTAAAATGCCTTTTAATACCGGAACTTAAATAGAAAACTCGTGATGTGCGCCCGAATCTATCCTCTTCTTGACTAGTATATAACACTTAGTGATATATATAAGATATTGTAGCAGTTTCGGTATCCGATATCAAAACGTGAAATACCGGTATTCACTATCACTATTACTGAGCAGGTATTTTTGATATCGGTTTCAATATTTATTATAGTCCCTGTATGTGAGTATCCTGAGGCGGTACCTATTATTCAAATTTAACTCTATTATTCCATTTCAATGAACAAACATTACGTCTGGTATCATGTTTATTATGGTTAATACTCCCTTGTTCAAGTTTATTTCTGATATTAGCGGATTTTTAATTATTTGGTGGATTCATGATTTTTGTTATGCTTAAGTTTGTTAAAGTGTATCCTGGTGTTAAGTGAAGATGCGGTCGACGATGTAACACGTTTGCCTAGAAAATGCTCGTTCACTTGTAGTCTCTCAGATAGTTCTTATTAGGAAAACTAGATCCAGGCAAGAAGTTCCATTCCTTTGCGGTACGAATTATGACTGTCGCAGCAAAACTTTTTGTCTGCATTGAAGAAATATCTACCATTGCATTGAGGGCCAGTAATTCTAGGTCTTTTTTTACCACCCACCATCAGGTCGGTCGATTTTTTAATTCTGGTTAGGCAATATATGAGCACTATCTTACCTATGGATAACTATGATGCGGCCGAAAATGTAGCATACATGACGATACCGTCTTAGATAAACGCTTTTACACTCACAGGCACTATCTTCTAGGCAAGCATGCTATATTTACGGCCGCATCATCGCTTCCGATCAGGTGAGATTGTGATTAAACGCTTCCCTATTTTAAATAGCTGAAAGAATAATAATAACGGAATTATATTTCGCCACCAAAAACCTTATTCTCTCAAAACCAATACAAAAGAAAAACAAAAACATCCCAAAACAAAACTTGGCAAATTCCAAACCGAAAGGTTTTCCATTTCGCCGCGAAATTCTTATCCGAAACCGGTAAAAAACCCTTTTGAGTGAGTTCCTTTGAAATTTCAAAGATTAGAAGTTCTTATATTTGCTTTCTTAATTAAAAGGCTGGACCTTTCTGTAAATCAAATAACATAATTACACCTGCTGGGCGAGATTGTGTTGCTTTAATTAAAAAGTAAGCTTAAGTAATGCTTGGCTAATTTATTAGAAAACAAAGAGTTGGGGAGAATTTTAAATGTTACTTAAGTATTAGGGGTTTCGAATGAGGCAGTCGATGCGTATAGAGCAGGGGTCGGTAACCTGCGGCTCGCGAGCCACATGCGGCTCTTTGGATGTGAAGCTGCGGCTCTTTAGTTCCATACGCAAATATTATTTATTACAAAAAAAATATTTTAAAAAAAACGTTCTGAATCGATTAACGAGGATAAGGCACCATTTCTATCGAGCCATTAACAAACCTCCAAAGGTAGCAAAGAAGTACATTTATACAGTTGAAACAAGTAAATTATGGGATAATTAGGTTGGTATAACGCGTGTATAGTGTTTTCTATACGCTACTCATAGTATATTAGGTATTATTTTTGACAAGAAAAAAAAAATGTGGCTCTATATAACGTAGAAATTTTTTAAATTGTAATTTTTGACTCTTCCGCCTCAAAAGGTTGTCGACCCCTGGTATAGAGTTCTTTTTATGCACGATAGGCAAGCCCGATACGGCCGAAGATGTAGCATTCTCTTGGGAGTTTGCAAGTCAAGAGTGAATAAGTACCTTACTTATTCACTCTTGACTTGCAAACTCCCAGATTATACTTCTCTTTTGATTTTATTTTATTTGTGTTCGTCTCGAGATGGCTGTAATTTTGCGAATCTGGCAGAAGAGTCATTAACTTCCATGAGTGCCTCTTTGGGGCCCATTTGAATAAACAATTTTGATTTTATTTATTTTAGAGAAGCTAGGGCTTAAATGTATTTGGACCATTTACCATTCACTACGACTCACAATAGTTTTAATAATAATATATGCTTATGAGTTGATTGTTATGAGTCGTTATTTTTTATGCAGTCGGGATTTTCATTTTTACCGACTTCAAAAAAGAAGGAGGTACTCAAGTCGACTGTATTTTTTTTTATTTAACATAAAATATATATACAGCCGACTTAAGTACCTCCTCCTTTTTTGTGAAGTTGGTAAAAAGGTTGCGGTTCAGAATTTCAAAAGCCGCCCCATAAGATGTTTCACTTCATAAATTGTGTTTACAGTTGTCCTACTGCTGTCACAGTTATGAATGCTCTTATTAAGTCCCTACTCGATACACTCCACAATGAATAGCTAATTGGTAGAGGGGAAGATGTGATACAGTGATTCTACAAGACAAATAGTTATTTAACTTGATTAGCGTGAAAGATGAACTGTAATTGGATATCTGATCTCTGGTAATTATAAGTGCTTGTTTATTTGCAACTAGCCATCCCGGCGACCTTCGTTCCGCCTAACAGTCAATGAATGTGAATGTTTAGGAAGCCATACCCGGCATGCGTTACAATGCCACGTGATTATATTATTACCTCTTTTATGTTTATGTTTTCCTAGTACTTTACCAAATCCGAGTGACGAATAAGAAAATGATTTTCATTCTTACAACAATTAAAAAAAATAAAATGTGCCGAACTATTATTTTTATTTTTTATTTTTTTCTTTGTTTTGTAAAAATAAAACTTTAAGAAGATATTTTGCGTAGGTAACCGCTCTACACCGCCATGCCTACGCGCACATTGTAAAGAGAATTCGCCACACATGACGTACGAATCCTACTATCCTTCGTACTAATAATATAAATCCGAAAGTTTGTAAGTGTGTGTGTAAGTATGTTTGTTCCATCTTCACACTTTAACGGCTGAACGGATTTGGATGAAATTTGCAATGTACATAGCTAGGATTAACACATAGGCTACTTTTTAACTTGATAATAGCGGACGAAGCGGCGGTGCACTGCTAGTGAAATATACGCTCAAAACGTTGGTTTTTTTTAGCTACATATCCTACTAAATATTATAAATGCGAAACTTTGTGTGTGTGTGTGTGTGTAAATGTTTGGTACCACGAACTCCGATTTTATGTAATTATATATTTTTATTGCGTGAATAACATCGTGGCGGTAACGCAAGGTCACGCGTGGCTATCTTTGATTTTTTATAGTTTTATTAAAATTTCGTGAAAACGAGTCTCAAAAAAAGGTAAAAGACATCATTCGTCTGTGATTCGTCTAGTAAACTATTTTTCTTTCTTCTTTCTTTCTTTCTAAATATACGTATATGACATAACTGTCACAGTTTTTATCAAATTAAATGGCGGAACGAAATGGTTACAAAAATACAAATTGATGTTATTTGCATGAGATTTGTTTTTTTTTCCTTTATATTCATTAACGTTATGTATATTATTCTAAGAAGAAGGCATCATTTATCGTATCACACAAATTACGACGAAATTTTTTAGTTATCTGGTTTTATTATGAATGCTGAGTAAAACGGTTACAAAACACGCGTTTTAGATGAAATTGTGGTATCGCCACCTTAACAGTGGAATCTGTAGAATCTTTTCGATATTAGATGCCTATTGGTTCCCTGCACGGTATATATAATATATATAATCTATGAGTCTTTAAATCTAGAGTGAATAGGTATCTTCTAGTCACATCTAGCTACATCTTCGACCGCATCATCCCTTTCCATCTGAGATAGCGATCAAATGCTTACTTATTCAGCTTGGCTGTGATTGGGTAAATGATCTGAATGTTTCCGGCACCCACGATACGAGTCATCGATCAAGTTCAACTTAGTGTGGGGCTGTAAATGTGAAAGCGTTTGTAAAAATCCGTTTTTCAAAAGATATATTTAAAACGAAATAACCTACTAAACAAAATATACTACGTATTGTAGTTTAGGTTAGGCAGTTAACTATAAAGATAAAAGATCTACATCTAAAACGTACCTAACAGTGCCCGTATGTTCCGACTGCGCATATATTACCGTGTTCTCTCACACCCAAACAAGTGTAACTCAATGGAAATGGTTACCGTTTTCAGTCCCGTAGTGCGTTTTTGGGCTACCATTTACCGTCTTTGACGTGACTATTAAGATTTAGATTAGACGAGTAAATTTAACTTATTAATTTAGCAAACAACGTTTTTCAACCGACTTCAAATAAAGCGATTCTCAATTCGAATGTATGTTTTTTTTGTATGTATGTTACGCGATATCTCCGCCAATTGTGAATCGATTTTGATGTTCTTTTTTCTTAGAGAATACTTTAGAGGTGGTCCCATATAAATTATATCGAAATCGGTCCAGCCAAAACCGAAAAATGTCGATGAAGTGCCTAGAATATACCTATCCACCCTTGACTTGAAGACTCTCAGATTATACCGTTCGGGGAACAAAGATGCGGGCAATGAGTTCCACTCCTTTGCAGGCAGGACAACGATAACGTAAACGTTTCGTTGTTTTAGTGGTTCTAGCTTCTGGACAACTGCTACATTCTGCTGACTCATGATCTCCTGGTACATTTTAAGAAGACTAAACAAATCTGATCTTTGAAAAATATTGTACTGCTGTTGAGTGAGAGTTCGCCTAGTATGCAGGGGTATCGAGTTCGATTTCCAGCTGCAACAGTTTTCTCCCCAAGGAAAAATTGTGGTTTTGGTTGCGATTGTTTGTGATGTGAATGTTTCCGGCACCCACGACACAAGTAATCGAACTTAGTGAATGGCTGTGTGTGTGAAAGCGTTATTTAAAGTTTATATTTCCATGAAGCAATATGCTAATGATGCTGTATCATTTTTACGAAATGTTGCACTATCCCGGTCTATCGAATAATTATTGCACTGAATATCTTTACTGCAATAATTGTAACAGTAATATGCCAATTAACCTTGTTTATCTCACAATAAAAATACAATTGCTAGACATATAATTACATCTCCAATTTATCTGATATCTGCAATAAATATGATTATGATTATGATATGTTTTCTGTCGACTTCACAAAAAAGGAGGAGGTACTCAAGTAGAATGAATTATTTTTTTTATTTGCGTTTACTCATAACTTCCTCCCACGTGAACCTATTTTGTTTTTTTTTGTTTGATAGATGTTGCTTTCCAATTGGTCCCATAAAGTCCCATTTAAATTTGATCAAGATCTGATCAGTACTTCTTGAAATATCTTCAATAATGCGTGTTTAGTACATCTAATCTGATCAAAGTTCCGAAGATGAAGCGGTGAAGTCGGTTTTTTTAAGCTTTGCTTGCGTTTAATTAATAATCACGGCTTTCAACATTGCTTGAAGTTCTTCATATCAGAATGTTATCGATTTAAGGTTCTCTGGAAGAAATAATGCAATCGGCGGTCTTATCGCGTATAGGCAACGCGATAAGACCGCCGATTGCATTACGTATTTTAAGTTAATATTCATATGAATATGTTAAGTAGTGCACTGTTGTAATCTGGTTAAATGCAATAAAAAAAAATTGAATTTTTTTTTACTAGTTTGAAATTTCCAAGCATTTAGTATCAGGCTTTACTAGGAGAAATTCATTTCAATTAAATCTAAATTCTATTATTCAGGATTCAGGATCAGAATTTTAAAGCCATCCCATAAGTCTTGGTCACCGACGTAAGGTAGCAAGCCTATCGGTATTCTATCGCTTACATTTTGGAGAGTGTGCTCAGGAATTACATGATATAATTCCTCCATGCCCTTTTTACCATCAAACAACAAGACAAACTGTCAAACGTCATCCATTTATGGTTGACATACCTCCAGTTCGCTCGAAGCGTTTTGCTTCTACGTTCATCATCCGTACAGCGAAGGAGTGGAACTCATTGCCTGCGTCTTTGTTCCCTGAACGGTATAATCTGGGTATCTTCAAGTCTAGAGTGAATAGGTACCTTCTAGGCAAGCATGTTCCATCTTTGGCCGCATCGTCACTTTCCATCAGGTGAGATAGCGGTCAAATGCTTGCCTACCTAGTATAAAAAAAAAAAGTGTCACTTAAAAACTGTGATGAAACTTGTAGTATACGTAAACTTTATAGATCCACCATTAATGTCACCAGCAACGACCCTCTATAGTTCTATATTTAATATAAGTATCTAAAAGCTACCCTCTCGTATGAGTCACCAAGTCGACGAGGGTGGCCGTCCAAGCCAACATACGCCATTATTTATAGACCTGATCGTTGTTTTATATCTATCGAGGGTAATTATGTTGTTTACAGTTCTTTGATTTTGTTGTTTCACGGGAGCCAGCTATCAAAATTACGTTAGAAGTCGTTTGAGGTGAAGTTTCAGGGGTTTTTGGTAATTACTTTGTGTTGTGTTGGTTATTAAAGACTCGTAAATATTTAAATTTATGGTAGTATTTCTTTGTTTTCAACCGACTTCAAAAAGGAGGTTCTCAATTCTGTCTTACTGTTTGTTTTTTTGTGTGTATGTTACACGATATTTCCGTCAATTATGAATCGATTTTGATGATTTTTTTGCTTGGTAGAGTATACTTCAGAGGTGGTCCCATATACAAAAGCCTCGTACGGAACCAGTTCCGAAACTCCGGATCTATAAACGGCCGAAGCGACATTTTATCGAAATCGGTCAATCCAAAACCGAAATATAAGCGATGAAGTCGGGTTTTTTAAACTTTGCTTGCGTTTAAATTATTTAATTTATAGACACTAGGTGTGTAGTTACTGTTGCTAATGTGTTCATTCGTCCAGTGATTGTCGTAAACAGGGTCAATTCGCGTTTTTATTTTCATATTAATATTATTTTGACTAACCCCTTGTTCACGAGAGAGATATCTCTCATCATAGCTCAAGTTTCTTCCTTTAGCAATTATTATTTCGAGTACCGCATCATATTTGTATTGTATAGCTAGACCTTGCATCTACAAATTCACAAGCATTAGTATTATTACCTCGTCCTCTGGCTTCCAGTGGTGAGTTGTTTTGAGAAGAATAAAATATCTTATGCGCTATCTTTGGATCTAGGTCTTGCGACCGCTACCCTATAGCTGCGGGTTCAATCCCCGCCTCTACGACAGCTTTCCTCTAAATTTACTACGCTTAAATATCGCTATCCATAGCAAATCTGCTAAAGAACTCGCTCTTCCTCTCTTGGTATTATATCAGTCAGGAGTAGACTACACCTAACACTCCCTTAACTTTTGACCAGACATTGGTCTCTCTCCGGATTTATGTGTAGTTTAGAAGCTATATTATCATAGTATTTATAAAGGAAAATGTGAAATTAAAAGTAATCTCATTCGTGAGTAAATCAGATATCATCTGGCTTATAATAATTACTAGATCAGCATTTGCAAACCTTTCTATTATGTGTCTAATGTGAAACAGTGAAATACAAATTCAACTCCGAGTCTGAAACTTCTCCCTTCTAGATCTTGTTTGCTATCTCGACTTGTGTATATGTGTATAGTATCGTACAACCTAGTCAATATCAAGATAACTAAAATTACTGATTTGTCCTTATAACTTTTAATGCACTTTATTAATCTAATCTGTTGTTATCATGAAATGCATCAGTTAAAGATAATTAATTACGTATTCGCTACTAAATAAAAACCCAAATTCTATTGATAAGAACTACGTAAATCGGGCCAAAAAAACATATCGGTGTATAGAGATATACTTTACAACAAAATTAAATAAATATAAATGAATATATTTATTTATTTATTATAGGGCACCAACGGTATATAATACAAAGATAGGATAAACAAGCTTAAAATTATTACATACACCAGTAAAGATGCCACGAATAGAAACATTATTTATGTTATATGAAACGAACAGTACAGTACTTGTATTCAGATTATAATTTTCAGTAACTTAGTGACTTATGAAGATTAAAGCATTACAATAGAGATAATTGCTTTTTAAAAGTTCCTATTGAGTGCTGAAATACATTACACTTCGAGAAGTATTTGTTGTGTGATGTGCACGCTCGGGGAATAAATGAGTTATATAGTTAGTTTTGTAATGTTTTACATTAAAAAACTTATTGAAGTGACGGGTATTTAAACGTGGACATCTTATATTAATATGGCTTAACAAGTATCGGGGGTCAATTAAATTTCTTAAAATTTTAAATAACAATATTTGATCCTTAATTGTGCGTCGGTTTTGAAGTGTGTTAACAACATACACACAAGGTAGGTTTGAGAGAGCATCTTTGCGATTGAGATGTTTAAAAAATTTGTTTTGTATCCTTTCCAAACTGTATATATAAATTTGATATTGAGGGTTCCAGACGCTAGATGCATATTCGAGAATTGGTCTAATAATCGAGTAGTATAAAATTAATGGAGTTTAATTAAGATTCTTTACTAACTCGAAAAATAAAGCCTAAGAGACGGTAAGCACGACCAGTAATATTTTCTATGTGGGATTTAAATAACAGTTTATTATCCAGTAATACTTCCTAGATCCTTTACAATAGTAGTTCTTTGAAGTTGAACTTCATTCAGATGATAATTAAAAATTATATTGACTTAAGGGAAAATGTGATGCAGTAACACTTAACGACATTGAGAAAAAGATGATTTATGTGGTTTTAATCACTTTGAAGCTGCTCACAATCACTGATAGATTTTATAACTATATCCCGGACTATCTATCTTTAAAATGTTTGCGATGATTTTCCTCAAACATTGCTAAGAACACTATCGATCAAGTCGCCTTTCAAACTAAAAATGACTACTAATATCAAAATCGGTGGATCAGTTTGGGAGGTACGATGCCAGGGACAGAGACATCCATCAACCCTCTGTTTGCGTTAAGTGTTAAAAAAAACCGTATTTTTTTATTTGATTTTACTACAGATTTTAAGTCCGTATTTTTTTTTTAATTTCAAGTACAGTACATTTATTTTACAATAAATGAGTCCATATAATTATACATATATGTATTTATTGATAATCTTCTTTACCTTCTCTATGTCTTTATCCATTACTATGTATATGAGGTTTTAATCAATCTAGCCTAAGATTTAATAATAGTACTATATAAGCCACCGCCCATGCAGCACCCGTTCTTGAGTATGACTAAGGAACCGTTACGAACTAAACCTCGATAGATGAACTAGGTTAAAAACTAATACTGCCTACTGGCAACAAATAAAAAACCTTAGAAATTCAAAATATCTTAAGCAGTGTTTTATCTGTACCTCGTATATCATAAATAATCTATAACCCTGATCCCAATAAAACAGGTTACGAAATGCTCTAAAAGCCATAAGGAAACAATAATACAACGGCAAGGTATTGAGAAACAACTGACTGCTGATACATTAGTTCGCGGCGTGGCTTCAGAAACAATACCTTTTTAGTTACGCTTTGAAAACTTTTCCGAAGCACCTTTAATGGCGGCAACACAATGGCCAACACCACCTGTTTGTGTCATAGCTTACTGGTTATTGAAGGTTTTTGAAGAGTTGGTATTACGTAAGCTTTCGCAATAGGGATGATGCCTGATTAAACTGACACTACACTGATTCGCACTGACATTGACGTCAGTTCACACTTTGATGCCTTTGATGATCTGTCAACTTTCCTTGACAGTGATTGGATTGTGGATGTCACAGAAAAACTACAAATTGGTGGCGTTTAAAATCACATTACTTCCCTTGCGTCGCACAGTCGGGCACAAAGTCACATTTCACCTCATCAGCCTTTCAATAAACAGAACTAATCTCACATCTACCCCGATACCAAAACTTTCATCCACCCGGAGCCCTTGACGTGATCCATGATCGTAAAGTCCGAGTCCATTCCCCCAATTGCCACTGCACCTGTACCTATTGGCAATATTGAGCCCCCACGTCACCGTTTCGATTATTCAAATGCTTTTTATGTCGGGGGCTGTGAGGGTAGGTCCGGGGCTTGATAAATTGCCTTCAGGGCAGTCGGGGGATTGAAGAACAGATACAGTTATTGAACTTGGCACAGATTACTTGATAATCGAATATATTTTTTTTATCGCTTTTACACTCATAGCCCCACAATAAGTTCGATTACTTTGTCTTGGGTGCCGGAAACATTTACATCATACACTCAATCACAACCAGAACCAGAAACACGAATTTTCCCAGGGGAAAAACCGTGTATTCCCGCCGGGAGGAAGTTTATTTTTTGTTTAAAAAAGGTTATTAGCTTGTGATATGGTCTAGAGTATAACAGAAAAACTCTCAATATCATAAAATCAAAAATGAGTTTATTTATCTTCATAAAGGTACAAATAGTAAAACTAGGTATGTTTAAATTGTGTAAGAAATTGGTACTACTTTGTGAGAGCTGGTGCCTGATGTAGGTTTCGTTAGAAACCTGTATTACAGGTCACCAGGACCCTCCCGCAGCAGGAACGATTTACAATGTCTTAAATGTAACCGAGCATCTTAAGTCGTACTAAATCAGCTTTGATGTACTGAGATTAATTTAAACTAAACTAGGATATTAACTAATTAATAAAATTTGATAAAAACTATTGAAAACACAGTAATGAATAGTCTTTTTTTACATCATACCTCTGATTATAAGAAGTAAATGAGTTGTTGTACTGTACACTACGTTAACGATTCGTGTCGTGCCCTATAGTTGTAATGTTTGGGGTCGTCGATAGCCTACGGGTGTGGATTTTGCTAGAAGCTTGAACACGTTCGGGCATTCAGTTGGATTTTATTACGATGTTAAAAGGAAAATAGTACGTTGTAATTGGGTAGGAGTATTTACGTCACAACATTTCAACTAGATATAATTTTGGTTTGCGAAAAATATTGATTGCCAGCGACTTTGTTCCCCTAACGGTACAATCTGTGTGTCTTCAAGTCTAGAGTAAATAGGTATCTTCTAGGCAAGCATATTACATCTTCGGCCCATCTTGACTTTCCATCAATTGAGATAGTGGTCAAATGCTTGCATTAAAACAATTCTGAGTTATATTTCACAAAAGTGGATATTGATAAACAGGGTCTGAAAATGTATTATATCCGAGCAAGCAGCGTTGTGAACTATTTCAAAATAATAATATTCTTGTTAATATTAAACGTTGCTCCTTAAAAGAAAATTAAACCTTGTTCCCTTAATAAATAATGTCCATTATAGCACAAGAAGCTTAAAACAGGTACCTACAGTAAATTTGAGTCACATATAGTACTTTATTGTGCCGTAGTATTAATGTTACCGGGATTATTCTAATACAAGTTAACGTAGAATTTCCTGTTGATTTAGTTCCTGTTGTACTCACGTTATTTTTGATAACGTGAGTACAACCGGAACTAAATGAACACGAATACGACTCACGATAGTTTTAATAATAATGTAGAATTACCTGTCTGAATTAGACAGCGGATAAACATACAAGCAACGTTGTTAGCAAAATTAGGAGCACATTAAACTGAACCAGCTACCAAGTTTCGCAAATAAATCGAGCAGGGACAACTCTTGTTTATAACGGTGTTGCTCACCGCGACCTTTGTTCTCGCCTATATGTTCTTATCAAAGTTGTGCGACTGTAAATTGTATTTACGTTGTTCCCAACAAAACAAAAGCCCTAGTTCCGTACTCCAGACTGTCGCGACGGAGCCTATACCTCCCCTTAGTTACGTTCATGGCCTTACTCGCTCCCCTTGCGTTTAGACATTAGGGCCCTCTGTACTCTGTATTAAACCTAATCCGACCCCATCAACTAACAAACTTATCACGTTGTATTAGAGTATATTTTTCATTGAACATCGAAAGTAATCACGGACATTGAAACCGAAACAAAGGAGGTTGATCTTTAATGTAATGATGTTTGGGGTGTTAGTCCTTTCGTTGGGAAAGTAAATGGAAAATTGGTTTAGGTGCGGCCCGTAGCCCCATGTTGGGCGCCAGTTATGAGGTGTCGAGGGACAATTTATGATATTAGAATGTTTGTTAATGCTTCCTCAGTTTAGCAACTTGGCGATATTTATCTATTCTTATTCATCTATCCGAGTCAAATCTCCAGAAAAATCATCACTCATTCATGATATTTATTATCTTTCCGAGACAAAATTATAATAATCACGCCCTAAGCGCTGTGTTACGAGATTTGGAAAAATGTTTCCTACATTTTCATATTAACAAAAAAAATCGTCAATTTCCATATTTTTACCTACGCGGTTGATATTGAGTGACACACGCCCACGTTTGGCAGAAATTGGGATGGTGTTGATACAAGCGAATTGCGTCTATCGAATTTGTAGACTTGCCCAGCCCGATGTTTTCCATAAATTTTGTTATAGTTTGATGCTTCTAACTTTACGTTGGGCGTGTTTGGGAAATGGAATTTCAAATTAATCTACGAAGCACATCCAACGCCTCGTTCCCCCAAGTTATTTGAATGAAGGGATGTTCATAAACAAATTTTGATATGAAATTACGACAAAGACGTCTCGTTTCCAACCCGTTTAACCCTTACCACATATAACGAACACTTCGTGTCTTTGATCGTTTTCGAAGTTAAATCGCGTGTACAGGTTTGAAAAAAATATGTCACCGAGTCAAATACGTAGCGTGAAAATATTGGAGAAAGCCAATTTAGAGATAAACCCCGCATCGGCGATAAATAATGATAAAATATTCAACAAAGAGATATAGATCTGCGTGTTTGAACATTTTATCGAGGGTCTTGAGATTATTACGCTATGTATCTGCCATTACGTAAACATGTAAGTGACATTTGAGCAAAATCAACTTATTATGTATTCGTGTTTATCTTTATTTAGTTTATAGATCTGTGGCATCATAGCTCCTAAACGGCTGATTCGATTTTAATCTAGTTTTTTTTTCATAAAAAAAGAGGAGGTTCTCAATTCGACAGTATTTTTTTGTGTGTGCTACCTCATATTTTATTTCCACGTGAACCGATTTTGAGTTTTTTTTTTGTTTGAATCCTGGTGGTGTCCTATTAATTCCATTCAAATTAAGTCGAGATCTGACCTACTGATCAGATCTTTGAGTTATCGTCAATAATGCGTATTTAATACATTGAATTGATTTTTCACAGCTTTGCTTGCGTTTAAATATGTTTAATTAATAAAAAACCTACATAAAACTTTAAGAGTCTATTCCGTGCTAGTAGTCGGGAGTTAGTTTTAAAACTTTCGTTTTGTTCTCTCTACGAAACAAAATATAACAATGGAGTAAATAAAACCCACGCAGATATTAATTAAAACTATTTCTCGAACATTCATGAAAACCGCGAAACGAGCGTTAACAAGAATTACATTGGACGCATCCGGAGCAGGGTAATATCCACATAGTTTATACTGGTAACATTAATTACAGGTATAATGTTGCACAAAGTGTGCTTAATATTCTGCTCGTTACTATTAATTGCATATTAAACTCGAAAGGCTAGTTTATTGGCCTTCCTTGCTGGGTTAGAAACGGTTTTTACTAAGTCTTGCTTTATTATCCCAGATAACACCTTCTTTGAAACAGCTTAGTCGGCGACCCAGAGCCATCCTACGCTACATAAAAGAGCTGGGATGGCTGGGGTAGTTAAAAATAAAACAAATATTTAATAGCAGCTCCCATACAACAAACGTATTTTTTTTGTTGTTTTTATAGATAACGGTACGAAACCATTCGTGCGCGAGTTCGACTCGCATTTGGCCGTTTTTTTTCAATATTTTTTTCGTTTAAATCGATGGTTGAAATAGTGTTTATTATTTACCCATACCAAAATAATCAAAAACTGACAGAGCGTTCTCATGATACAACAGGATACAAGCCCTGGGGGCTTACCACCAACTTTTAGAAAACAATCTTGTTGCAGGAAAGTTTTATTGTAGTCTTAAAATAATATTACTTTGATTCATACCATGATCATTTTTTATCATAGAGTTTATAACATTTCAATCTTACTTATTCCGTGTTTGTGACGTCACCCTGATAAGTTCATTCAGCTTGTACCACGAGGTGATTTTTGACAGAAAGCAATATTGTTTTTGTGTCAAATTTAACAATGTTAAAAAAGTTACTCAAGAGGAACTTTTTTAACATGTTTTTGCAATAAAAAGGCTTGAATTATCATAAAAGTGTATGAATAGTGGATAAAAACTGTAAAAAACCTAGTTACTACTAAAATTTGATCGGAAGATCTTAATTGAAATGATTACGAGTTTCTTGAAATTATGTTAAAAGTAGTGTACCTACCGAACAATAATTTGTATGTAAAGTTATAGACGATCAGTGATCTATTAATACTTATGTGTGTGTGTTATATAGAATGACGTAAAATAAAGACTTCGTTGGTGACAATTAATTTTAATAGTTTATTATTCTGTTGAAGTTTCCTTTTTTACATTGTAATTATAAATCGTTTCTGGTTTCTGTTTTACATCATAATTATAAATTGTTACATTTCCCGTCGAATTATCTAACATACCTATCTATCTATTCTGTTATAAATTAACTTATATCTAGTAGGCAGGTACTTGTATCTTATTAATTACCTTTATAGGAACACTACACAAAGAAAATATTTTGTGTACAATTATTTGTGGCTACACACCTACCCTGTAAATACTGTCTAACCTTATTTGGGATCCTAGATTTAAATAATCAAATATATATATATAAAACAATGGTAGATAAAATCAATGTCTTGTTTATTTTGGATCCTATAACAATAACCAGTTCATACAAATAAATAACATAAATGTGAGCAAAATTCTTAGAGCTCACGAAAGGTCATAGCTACAACAACCACGTCACACCCAATATGCACTTACTTACTTACTTACTGCTACCCACGGGTAGTGGGCTTGAGCACTTGAGTTACCTATAAGCTCGATGTCTTGTAAGTAACTTAGTTCTTTGCTGTATATATTTTTAGTTTAGTTTTAGGAAATATAGGCAATTGGCCCGGTAATAGTTCCCTATCACCAAAATAAAAATGCACTTTGAAGAGGTACCTTATTACCATATTCAATCGCTTTTTGATTAAAAGATATAGTAGCTACTGTTGCTAGGAATTTCTTGCTATTTCATATATTTAAATAACATTCATAAAATCATATGTTGTCGAACAAGCCTTTAGGTAAACGTAAAATTAGTTATAAGAACTGTTTCGAAAAGCGCGCCAAACATAAGTTGTTTTTTTTATTGTGCCGCGCCAGATGAGTCACGCCGCTTCGCGCGGCGCGTAATTATTTTTGCTTAAAATGATAATTTAATAATACCTATGCGCATTATAGATTTTTTACGTAAGCATGTAAGAATATTGCTATTGTATAACTATTAAGTATATTTTATAGTAACTTCGATTATCATACTCATTATAATATTATTACTTACTTACCGAATATTTGTGCGAGAGTTCGGCTTATGTAGTATGTATTGGTGTTTGGATAGCCGTGCGTGCATCGAGATAGGAAACAAACCTACGATTACTTTAGCTACAAACTCCTTGCGTGCGTGGGACTCACTTATAATATATAATACTACTCTATGGTCCGCCAGTTTCCATGCCTCGGATAAAGTCTATTATTTTCTATGGTCAACAATATGCGATGTCTTGTTCTATGACTTCACAGGAATAGATTATCATTCACTCTTTTAGCGTGATTAAAACGATAATGTGTTTATATGGTCATGGTATGACAAAATGGTAATGATATTTTAAGCCTGCAACAAAACGTTCCTTTAACAAAACTGTTTTTAGGTCTCTGCTATTATTCTGCAAGATGTTTATTATAAAACTGCATTATTCTTAAACACGGATAAACTAACTTGCGAAATATATCATTAATATGATATAATGAATAGAAGCAAAGGGAATAATGTGTCCTATGAAAATTAAAACTATCGTGAGCATTACACATTATTTATGTTGTATACGGCTTGAAACACGTAGAAAATGTCGACTCACTTTGTAGTCGACTAGTTTCGGACAAGTCCGATCGTGTATGGAGTACTGCGGCCACCTTTGAGATGGATCAGCCAAGTACCAGCTTGAAGCTCTTGACCGACGAGCAAAAAGAATCATTGGCTTTGATATTGAGTCTAAATTGCAGAGTCTCTGTCACCGACGTAAGGTTGCAAGCCTATCGGTATTCTATCGGTTACCTACATTTTGGCGAGTGTGCACACAGGAATTATACGAGTTAATACCCCCATGCCCGTTTTACCATCTAACAACAAGACAAACTGGCAAACGTCATCCATTTATGGTTGACATACTTCCGGTTCGCTCGAAGCGTTTTGCTTCTACATTTGTCATCCGTACTGCCAAGGAGTGGAATTTATAGCCCGCGTCTTTGTTCCCTGAACGATATAATCTGGGACTCTTTTAAGTCAAGAGTGAATAGGCAAGCATGCTACATCTTCGGCCGCATCATCACTTTCCATCAGGTGAGATGGTGGCCAAATGCTTGCCTATCGAGTATAAAAAAAAATAAAAAAATGAGTTTTTTGGGTTTCTCCAAAAGACTAGTGAAACGTTTTCTTTTTAACGCAAAGCGGCTCCTAGGTGTATATTCAGTCATTTAATTTGGGCTAGTGAAAGTGGTTCGGGTTGTTAGAGTTAGTTACGTAAATAAATAAATAATAAAAAATAATCTACATCGGTCTGTAGTAGCGTACTGTAGTAATTATAGTGCATGAAGCGGGATGGCTTTATAGAATTTATATGGTTGTAACTATCCCGCTCTATTATAAATAGTAGTAGATATGAGAAACGTTTACGGACTATCAACGATTAATAATTCACCATTGGTGCACATTAAAACTCAAAGAATTACAAATTTTGGAAAATCGTGACTGCCTGCGGCGGACAAGGTAGCCACTAGACCACAAACAGCCCTACTGGCAGCGCTAGACTACATAATAAGTATATATATATATATATATAAATATTCTATTATATAAAAATAAGTCGGGTTTTCATTCCTGACGCTATAACTCCAGAACGCACGAACCGATTTCCACGGTTTTGCATTCGTTGGAAAGGTCTCGGGCTCCGTGAGGTTTATAGTGGCGAAACGGAGTTCGCCGGGTTTGCTAGTATATATATATATATATATATATATATATATATATATATAGATAGATAGGTATACATTGCCTTTTCCGCCGCAGACGTTCATGATTATCCATGTATGTATATTGAATAATGGTGAATTATTGACCGTTGATAGTTCGTAAGCGTACCTACATGAGTGGCGAACGCCACCCAACTAAGCCAACGAGCAGTTGAAATAAATAACGTATTTTTATAAAATTTTGTATATGTTCGATAAGTTTTTCACTAATAATTTTAAATTAATATACCTTTGAATCAATTAATTTTAACTTATATTTTATGAAAACCTATTTTAGCAATGTTACGTCAAACCCTCGAATTGAAACCATAAAGTTTACAATATAGACGTTCAAACAAAAAGAAGCTGACAGGAATACGCCTTATTGAATGAACGTTCTAGTGTGACGTCATCAAAATTGCTAAGCAATTTTATGATAAAATAAGCTTGTTTTATGGATGTCATAGTACGAAAATGCACTGCATTATTAAAGTAAGACTGCTATAAGAGGTCGTGGTAAGCCCCCTGACCCTCTATTACTTATATCTGTTGCGAACAGTTTCAATACTAAAATGAAAAATCTTTTAAGAAATAAGGTTCATTTTTGCATAATTCAAATAGAAACCGCATGCAACAAAGATAAGTAATATAAATTGGGTTAGTCTGACATCCTATTTCTCTCAAAACATCACGTATACATTTTTCCACCTATTTCTACACAGATTCTCCATACTGCGCGTCCCCATACCAACATACCATATATTTACCGTAAAGACCATTATTCTTGTATCTGACGTTGCGGTGTCAGCTCGTTTTGATGTTACTGCGGGAGGCCTTCTCCGATAACATAATTGGGTCAAGGCAACGACTCAGGAACCTTCCGACATGTTGCAAACAGACATTCGCCAGTGTAGGGTAATAATGGAAATGTTTTACTTAGGTTGATGATATTTAAGCCGTGATGGCGTCATATAATGCCCGCCTATTCATGAGTCGGGTTTCGAATCCAGCTTCTTTGTATGCTGTATAGGCAAGCATTTGACCACTATCACTTGATGGAAAGTGACGGTGCGGCCGATGATGGAACATGCTTGCCTAGAAAGTACCTATTCACTCTAGAATTAAACAGACTGTACAGATGATAAACGTAGAAGCGAAAAGCTTTGAGCGAACTGGATTTTGATTGATACATCAATAGATAGATATATAAACTCTTCATTGAACACCTTAACAAATACATGGCAAGGAATAATAATCTAGAAAATAAATGTAACAACAGGTGGTCTTACTGCTAAGAGCGATCTCTTCCAGACAACCTTTGGATGGTATGTCAACCATAAATGGGTGATATTTAGCAATTTGTGTTCTTGTTAGACGGTAAAAAGGAATAATATCAAGTAATTCTTGAGCACAATCTTTAAAGTAACAACTTTTGTATGGACAGGCTCGCCATATATATACCTACATGAAATGATTATATTTCACACAAAATAGAGTATACATATTGGTCTTTATGGTTGAATCGTCCTTCTATTTTGACATGTGTTGGCATTGTGAAATTACATGTTAAATTAATATAATGATAATATTAAATTAAATTAATCTAATATATAAAATTCTCGTGTCACAGTTTTCGTTGCTATACTCCTCCGAAACGGCTTGACCGATTTTGATGAAATTTTTTGTGCTTATCCGGTATCTATGAGAATCGGCCAACATCTATTTTTCATCATCATCACTTTTCATCATTATCAACGCGGGTGAAACCGCGGGGCGCAGCTAGTATACATATATATGTATGTTCTCGTGCTCGCCTGGCTTACCGGCTTAATAATTTTAAGTGAACTACAATTATTATTGTTCACTTATAATTATCACTTACCATTAGGTGACCTAGTGGATAAACGCAAGCATATAAGACTAAAAAAATTCCTATAGCGCACCAAATGAGAAAACCGTATTCAACTATATGTCTGTCCATACAATAGTCTTACCAAACAGATTAGAAATAGTGTATTAAGATAAGGTAATAAAGATATTGCACGTATTGTCTAGCTTAGCTCATAAAACTTTATCTATTTGAATATCTAATATCCTTGAATTTAGTTTTTATGGCACTCCAATTCCAATGATTTAATCGTACTTGTAATTGATGACGACCCAGTTGGCGCAGTGGACAGGTGTCCGCCCTCTGCGCCGTGGGTCCTGGGTTCGATTCCCGGCAGGAGCACAAATGCCTTCCCAAGGGATATTTGTGCTTCTGGCTCTGGGTGTAATGTGTGTGAGATGTGAATGTTTCCGGCATCCACGATACAAGTCTTTAAACTTAGTGTGGGGATGTGAGTGTGAATGCGTTTGTTTGTTTAAAAAAAAACCACTCTTTACTTGCTCCAGTTATAAATAAAAAAAAAAAAAAGTTAATACATCAGACTTATTCGTAATTCCTTTTGCATACTTGATAATTAGGTATGGGTGATTATGTGAATTTAAATGAGCATTCATAGTAAGAATTATGTATTATAATTAATTATGTCACTCGTGAAAGTGGAAAGTGAAATTGCCTAATAAGTAATTCTGATTAATGAAAAGTCTGAAATTCAAAGAGAATATAAAATAGTTGCTGAAGTGGTTTAAAGCCGAACTGTTTTAAATAGTGAGGCGTGCCTCTCATTTTCGACATGTTTGAATATAAATTGTTTAATAAATTTGTGTTTCTGGTTCTGGTTGTGATTGTGTGATGTGAATGTTTCCGGCACCCATGACACATGTCATCGAACTTAGTGTGGGGCTTTGAGTGTGAAAGCGTTAATGTAAATATGGTAGCAATAAAATGCAAAAACAAGCAAGATGTCCGCCTGATGGCTCTGTTACCATCAAGAGGACGTCTTGCTTGTTTTTTTTGTGTTTGTGTGATGTCTGGTGGTTAGCTACACGCTAGCACCTATATGCGTTCATTTGCCGTGATATCCGTGGCACTGCAATGCGCTTCACTCCCTGAGACTTTAGCCACTCGTATTATGTGTGAATTAATTTATGCTCCGTTATAATGGCAACTCTTTCAGCCAGTAAAAGTCCTGCTTGCTGCTAGTTGGCTCTTGAGCAAAAGGCTGCGATCATCCTTAAAAGACTCCAGAAGTCGTCGTTCGTGGACGGACTTCCGTCGTATAATGGCTTATTTTAAAGTCTTAGGATACCAGAATTTCATCTAAAACGCGTGTTTCTGTAACCGTTTTAAATTCAAATTCAAATCTTTATTGCATTCTCTAAATGAAGATAGGTGGTAGAAATAAATGACAGTATATTAGAGAGTATATTGTAAAGCGATTAACATCTATAATAAACTGCCTGACCAATTCAAAGAATTATGCTTAACTAAGTTAAAATGTATGTTATTTAAATTACTAATAAACAAATGTTATTATACAGTGAAAGAATTCATGGATGACAAATTGGAATGACATGATAATTGGTAATATACTATTTAAATTTTATACATTCAACTGACATTCTTAATTATTATTTTTACTTACTTATTTGATATCTCGCCATAATTTATATTATATTCTCTAGTGACATGATATTCTGACTTATATACTAATTTTCATCCAATATTCCAAAATTAATACTATTATTTGTAATGTTACTTATTTGATATCCACATTATATAAATATTTGTACACCGGAAACGGTAGAGTGTGTGAAACTAATACTATGTCCTACTATTAATTACTTACCATACTCTGACAAATAAATACATTTTGATTTGATTTGATTTGACCCTGTTGGGCACAACAATTTAGAGCAGAGGAGGACGACATGCTTTATTAATCATAATGTATCAATTTAAATCATAATAAGATACTCTTTACTCGGCATTCATAATAAAACCAGATAAATAAAAATATTCGTCGGAATCTGTGTGATTCGATAAATGATGCCTTAGAATATTCATAAATATAAAGGGAAAAATATCAAATCTCAAGCAAATAACATCAATTTGTATTTTTGTAACCATTTCGTTCCGCCATTTTATATCAAAACACTGTGAAAGTTACACGTATATTTAATAGTTAAATAATATCTTCAGCTTATTTTTTTTATAAGGCGCGACTTCACGATATTGGAATGAAACCATAAAAAGTCAAAGATGCCACGCATGACCTTGCGTAACCGCCACGATGTAATTTACGCAATAGACGCCTTTATGTGCAACACACAAAAACAAAAAAAAAAAAACGCTTTCACACTCACAGCCCCACACTAAGTTCAAAGACTTGTATCGTGGGTGCCGGAAACATTCACACACACACACATTACACCCAGAGCCAGAAGCACAAATATCCCTTGGGAAGGAATTTGTGCTCCTGCCGGGAATCGAACCCAGGACCCACGGCGCAGAGGGCGGACACCTGTCCACTGCGCCAACTGGGTCATCACTGGGTCATCACACAAAAGGTGCCCGCCCTTTAAGTAATTCTGATTGTTAGAAATGCTGCTAAATTCAAAGAGAATATTAAAATAGTAGTTATCAAAGCGTTTAAAAAGACCGAAGTGAGTAGAATCAGGTACCGCTTATTCGGGCAGTTTTATCCTTTTTGCTTTTCTACGTTCGTTAGGCTCGGATTGAGAACTTTTATATGCAATTTGCTCTTTTTACCCGACTTAAAAAAAGTATGAGGTTTTTTTTTTATTTTTTTTTATTTGTGACAGGCTAGTGTTTGACCACTATCTCACCTGATGGTAAGTGACGATGTGATCGAAGCTGGTAAACACACTAGACCTGGAGTACGCAGGCTCTCAAGGATGACTGCCGGAACACCGTATTTGGCTTGGCGGCAGACTTTCATCTTGATGGTGGTAAGCTACTTTGGTAGCAAGGCAGGCGAGCAACTCACAAAATGCTCTACCACCTCTCAAATGTCACCTGATTAGCACCACCCGGGGACCACGTGTAGGGAGTCAGACTTAAGGGGTATCCTCCTACGGACGTGGGTGACTCAGCCCCCAAAATTCAATTGTTTATTTAAATGTCCGCAGAAGTTTTTCCTAGGTGAACTGATTTTGACGATTCCTTTTTTTGTTTGAAAGCTGGTGCTTCCCGCATGTAGTCCCATTTAAATTTGATCAAGATCTGATCAGTAGTTCAAGAGTTATCCTCAATTAAATGCGTATTTCATTTCGTTTTCCATCTGGTGAGATTGTGGTCAAATGCTTGCGTATCGGACATAAAAAAAATCATTCATTCTTTCTGATCAATGGTTCCGAAGTTAAAGTGAAGTCGAGTTTTTTAAGGTTAGCTTGCGTTTAAATTATCTTTGAGCGTAACGTTTATCTGATATTCTTTACGATATCAAGTTGATCATATCGAGTATTTTATTGCAATATAGCAATCTTGGCCATTTTGTGGTAATCTACATAACGGAGGCGGTATTTGATGACAAACTATAGCCTATTTATATAGGTATGCTTGTTAATTTTCGTGTATCTGGATCATGTTCTGAATAAGTCCTTTTTAGGGTTCCGAACTCAAAGGGTAAAAACGGGACCCTATTACTGAGACTTCGCTGTCCGTCCGTCTGTCCGTCCGTCTGTCACCAGGCTGTATCTCAAGAACGGTGATAGCTAGACAGTTGAAATTTTCACAGATGATGCGTTATGATGTATAGACATAATTTTATTATATGTATATATATGTATATGTATGTATTGTATATTTAAAAATATTTAGTATTTTATAATTATATAGTATCTGTTTACGTGTATGTAAATTTATTATTTATATATCCTCTGTTTCTAATCACTGTTCTTCTATCTAATCTTTTATGAACGTAGAACGACGTCCTATTATATTGCGTTATTCCTCTCCATCCAAAGGTTGTCTGGAAGAGATCACTCTCAGCGATAAGACCGCCTATTGTTACACTTATATAATTTTTTACTGTCATTCCTATTTGTGTTCTTTGTTATTTTAAGGTGTTCAATAAAGAATATATCTATCTATCTATAATTTACAGTTTACATCCCCTGCGTATATAAAACCGTGCAGTCTATTGTAGGCCTCTATCACCCCCTTTTGTTCCACCAACCAGGCGACGCTGCCCCACATAAGGAGACAGTACAATAGACGTGGTATAGCCTCATATCGATCGCTACACACGTGTATGTTACTTCTTTTAATGATCCGTGCAGGATCGTTAGTGACCTTCCCCTGTGGGAGTTCACTCAATTTGCTACGTTTACGTAACTGATTAACACCGAGCGTGTGTTATGTTATTACATTCATTTAAATAAAATGCAGCGAGGCGGGTGTTTTCGAGATTAAATGAATACTTTATTAGTAAAATTTGTATTTCATAATTTATTATTTCGTTGATTGTTGCAGGAAATACTACTCTTTTGGTAACTATTACAACAGACTTATATAATGAAAACTAGCTGCGCCCCGCGGTTATACACGAGTTAGTACCGGTCCCTTGGAAATTCTGGGATAAAATCCTATGTCCGAGCTATCTAGCAAGCCTCTTAATTTTCTACAAATTGCACTACGGAGAGTGTTCAAAGGAATTGCATAATCTTATTCCCGCATCACCGTTCTACAACCGAACATCTAGACAGACGGCAATGCGGCATCCGCTAATGGTAAAAATACCGACCATTCGCACGAAGCGTTTCGCTCCACTTTCATTATGAGAACTGCTAAGGAGTGGAACGCCCTGCCGTCTACTGTTTCCCGAAAAGTATAATATGGGGTTGTTCAAGAAGAGAGTGAATAGGTATTTACTGAGCAAGCGTGCTCCATCTTCGACCGCATCGTCGCTTTCCATCTGGTGAGATTGTGGTCAAACTTAGTCTCAAATATAAAAAAAAGTTTATCTCTGTACCAAATTTAATCAAAATAGGTTCAGTGGTTCAGGCGCGAAAGCGTAACAGACAGACAGAATTACTTTCGTGTAATCTAGACACTAAAAGCACAAAACTACTTAGTACTCTAAGCAAACATTCGTGCTTTACTCGTGTGACAAAATTCATCAAACCATGTTGTACGTTTTTAGGTGGCCTGAAAAATTAGTGTCTGCATGTATTTTTCAGGCTGTTTCATTTCTTTCCACTTGTTCAAACGCCAGCAATTACAAACCAACGTCGTATTTTATTTCAAAGACGTAAGTTGTTACCAAATAACCATCCTTAGGTACGCCCACATTTCGCGTTCTGAACATTACATTTAAGTATTCCGTTTGCGCGTCGTCATTTGCATACTTGCAAAATGCCAGCTTAAATGCACGTATTCAAAAGATGTGGGACGGCCCATCATCTCGGGTTACATCTTTGATGGGGGGTCGTTAGTGACGAGACACACGAATATAGTACGTTGATATATCGTTGCTCAGTGCTTGAGGTGCTTTTAACAGAGTATAGTTATCAGTCGAAAGAGCATATTACATGCTCGAAATCTAGGTCGAAAATTTCGATCAAATTTGATTAAAGGTCATTAATTATAAAATAAAACCGGCCAAGTGCGAGTCGGACTCGCGCACGAAGGTTCCGTACCATTATCTATAAAAAATCAAGTTTGTTGTATGGGAGCCCCCTTAAATATTTATTGTTTTTTATTTTTAGTATTTGTTGTTATAGCGGCAATAGAAATCACATCATCTGTGAAAATTTCAACTGTCTAGCTATCACCGTTCTTGAGATACAGCCTGGTGATAGACGGACGGATGGACGGAAGGATGGACGGACAGCAAAGTCTTAGTAATAGGGTCCCGTTTTTACCCTTTGGTTACGGAACCCTAAAAAACTGACTACCGCTTTATTTTCGGAACCCTTGATCAGACTAAATAAATTAAATGCTCATTATTGAGGATAACTCAAAAACGAATACATCTTTAAAGTCCATGATCAACTAATTTACTCATTATCCTATAGTTTAATAAAACAGTAAAGTTAATTACAATTTCGTTAACTTGTTAGAGATAAAGTAAAAGTAATTAAATAAAAATATTACGTCAAAAGCTTTATCCACTAAATAAAATATAAGCGTGAGATCTCAGTTCGGGGCGAACAATCAGTATATTTTTCATTCACATTCTGAATGATCAAGCATTACATGTAAGTAAAATGTTACACGTGAATCACAATACATTGTGAAACTATGTACAGCAAAGAACTAATTTACCTACAAGACATCGAGCTTAGGTAACTCAAGTGCTCAAGCCCACTACCAGTGGATAGCGTTCCCATCATGCTGGCGGCATTGCCTCTCTGAATTGCAATGCTAATACGTTGAGCCAAATAAGTGCCAGCATTTTGATCACGCGTCGCTTCAACCAGGCGCTCTGATAGAATTTTGGAAAATAGAATGAGCTGCCAGTCCCCACGGACCCAGTGTCTCAACACCAAACGGCTCAAATATGTAACCACTGCCAAGGTTTCCATATTTGCGCCGTTTACGCTGCTCTGCCGAAGTTGCCGCGACGCCAACCCCATTCTGTGTTTCAGGAAGATGTGACGGAGCTAAAGTATCGACACAAGTTGCATCCCATACTAAAGGCCGTCCCATCTTCCATGGAATTAAAGTCATGCCGTCGGGTCTTTTACCATCGTCACGCATCAGACCATTCGGTTCGAGAATGGCTGGAACGTTGGCACTGGTAAAAGCCCGGCGGATGATATCGTTGAGGCTGGCGTGGCGGGAAATTCGGCCAGCACTTTTCTGGCACGAGAGGCCGTGGTGACCGAGCTGGTCAACAGCAGTACCACACTGACAGCTATGGGCAACATAGCACCTTGCACCCAAATATAGCGAGACGGAAAGCAGATGGATATGTATATGTTTTAGTTTCGTTTCAGGAAATATAGGCAATTGGCCCGTAGTTAGTCCTGTACATGAAAAAAAAAAAATACATTGTGAAAACATGAAACTACAATTTGTAAATAAGTACATACAAATCATACAATTACCTTGCCGAGCTTATTATTTGCATAATCATCGTTCAAAACAACTATATCGTGTCATTATACGGTTAAACGCGTAATGGGCCAATTAGTATGACCCTGGTCCATCATTCAATTGTAATTCATGCGATGTTTGTATGGGAGTTGTATGAATACGACTTCAAAAAATGGAGATGGTTCTCAATTCGTTTGTTTTTGTGTTAATAAAATAGATTTGATTAATTTTTTTTTAAAGTATATATATTCAGATTGATTCCATATAAATTTTATCAAAATTGGTTTGGTAGTTAGGTTTCAAAATTATGTAACTGGAAAAAAATATTTCATCTAAGTATGAGATTTTTTTAACTTTTTACTGTCTTGACTTTTTGTGTCGGTTAATATTTTTTCAATGTTAGTTATTTGATATTCTACTTTGAGAGTTACAAGCAGAATGTGCATTTCGCAAAATGTGCATATCTCACGACGGGCATTTTTTAGAATGACAATTCGGATTATGTGCACATATTTGGTATGCAAAATTTGTCTTTATTTTTTTTTAATAATTTCGGATATTTTTGGACTAGATATGCAATGTCTAATATAAATGAAATAAATAAAAAAAAAAACACTTGTATCAAAAAAATTATTTTAAGCTATTGCATCGTAACGAAAATAACCTAACACCCCCCACTGCGACCGGCACAGCGGTGATACTTTTTAGTTTTGCCATCCATCGATGAATAGCAGAACTTTTAATGACTTTTTTTAAATATCACGCTTGTCTCTTTAGTTCAGCAACTCGCATCTAGATGGCAGGAAAAAAAATACTGCATAAATAAAATTAATAAATAATTATATTTTAAGCTTTACCGCGGCAGTCCCCGAGTGCCACACGTCTTTTTTTTTTACTTTTGGATCTTTGTTAATAAATATTGTTTTTATTTGTTTCAGGTATGTGGTCGTTATAATGTTTTGTGGCAAGTTTTCTTCAGACATGTTTCGCTATCTATATTTGTGCTCTTCATGCGTATCTAAATTTTTAAGTCTTAATATCTCAGACAGCTTAAGTGTTTAAGCTTAAATGTGTAGATAAGGTTAAGTGTATAGATAATCTTACCTTGCATCTATTCCGAAAATGAGTGATAAACATACGCTTACAGTATAAACTCACACTCACAGCCCCACTAAGGTTGATGACTCTTGTCGTGGGTGCCGGAAACATTCACATCACACACACAATTACACCTAGAACCAGAAACACAAGTTTCCCTTAGGGAGAAAACTTGTGTTCACGCCGGGAATCGAACTCTATACCCGTCGCTTAAAACTTAACCAGCAGGCAGCTTATGTTCAGTGATATGTCTCCACCACAATATAAAGTGGGGTAACTAAAAGGTATCGTTTTCAATCATAAAAATCACAAAAAAAAAATTAGTAGGGAATTACACATTTATAATGTGTAATTTTTTTATGACGACCCAGTTGGCGCAGCGGACAGGTGTCCGCCCTCTGCGCCGTGGGTCCTGGGTTCGATTCCCGGTAGGAGCACAAATTCCTTTCCAAGGGATATTTGCGCTTCTGGTTCTGGGTGTAATGTGTGTGTGTGATGTGAATGTTTCCGGCACCCACGATACAAGTCTTCGAACTTAGTGTGGGGCTGTGAGTGTGAATGCGTTTATGTTTATGTTATGTTTTATTGCCCTAGATAAACGTTATTTAATTGCCAAAAATAAAATTTCATTCATAAAAACTATACATGTCATATCAAAATTAATATTTAAATGCCAACATGTTCGAGCAATTTTAAACACAGCTATTGTTTGATTGATGTACAGTACATAAAATATTGTGATATCTACGAGTACAGAATTTTTGAAACTAATGAAAGTGAAACCTTAATTACTGAATTACCCTCAAAATTTTTGCATGCATTACAAAAGCATTTTATTACTGACTGTATGTCATACCATTTACCGTCAAGGAAAGTTGTAAAATTTTAGACAAGTCCCATTTTTTTTCGAGGACTGTAAATTATTAAAAATATATTACCCGCTTCTACCCATTCTATTATCGGACATCAGGACGGACTGATAACCGCTGCGGAGCCGAATGCGGACGAAGCGTTTTGCTTCCACATTCATTATGCGAACCGCTAAGGAATGGAACTCCTTACCTGACTCTGTGTTTCCTGATAAATACAATGTGGGAGTCTTTAAGTCGCGAGTGAATAGACATCTTCTGGCTCAAGCGTGCTCCATCGTCGACCGCATCGTCGCTTGCCATCAGGTGAGGTAGTGCTCAAACGTTTGACTATACTGAATAAAAAAATATATAATTCATTCTTCTTCTTTAGATAAAAAAAACTTATTATCACCTAGTACCAAAACCCTAAATCCTACTAATATTATAAATCTGAAAGTTTGTGTGTAAGTGTGTAAGTATGTTTGTTCCCTTGTTCTTGTTCTCTCTTCACGCTTTAACGGCTCAACGGATTTGGATGAAATTAAGAATGTACATTATACCTAGGATTAACACATAGGCTACTTTTTAACTTGATATAGCGGGCGAAGCTGCGGGGCACGGCTAGTATTAAATTATAACTTGTACGGTTCCCGGATAAAGGCCTTCAATCATTGCCACGGACATGCCAAGAAAATGTGCTGAGAAAATAGAACACTCAGTGGAACCCAAACACTTAACCTTCCGGATACATCGGAACATTCAGGGAACTGGGTTATTGTATCCGGGATGTAACTTACCAGATCTCTTATAGAAAAAAAAAACCGGCGAAGTGCGAGTCGAATTTGCACACCGTTGGTTTTTAGGGTTCCGTATCCAAAGGGTAAAAACGGGACCCTATTACTGAGACTTGGCTGTCCGTTCGTCCGTCCGTCCGTCTGTCACCAGGCTGTATCTCAAGAACGGTGATAGCTAGACGGTTGAAATTTTCACAGATGATGTATTTCTATTGCCGCTATAACAACAAATACTAAAAATAAAATAAAATAAATATTTAAGGGGGGCCATACAACATACTTGATTTTTGTTATAGATAATAGTACGGAACCCTTCGTGCGCGAGTCCGACTCGCACTTGACCCGTCTTTTTTATTCAAGACAGGCAAACTTTTGACCACCATCTCACCGGATGGTAAGCGACGATGTGGTCGCTTGCCATCAGGTTGATGTAAAATAAAAGCGCGAAAAGACGCGGTTACCTCATAAAAACTTTTTTTAAGTTACATTTTTCTTTTATGGTGAGTCTAAAATGTTAACATTTTGTTGTTTTATACTGCGAATACTCTCATATGTCAACGTAATATTCAGTAAAAAAAAACAGTCGGATACCTATAATAGTTTAAATGATAGAACCCTACAAAGGTTACGACAGACAGACAGCGTTGGTTTAGTAATATAGTAACACACTTTATATATGTGTTATCAGGTCAAACACAAACGGGAGAAACTGATCCTCATAACACAGGGAATCCTAGTATGAGGTCAGTGTTAAGGTGGCGATACCAGAATTTCAACTAAAATGCGTGTTTTTGTAACCGTTTTACTCGGCATTCATAATAAAACTAGATAAATAAAAATATTTGTCGTAATCTGTGTGATACGATAAATGACGCCTTCTTCTTAAAATATTCATAACGTAAGTAAAAATAAAGGAAATAAATATCAAATCTCATGCAAATAACATCGATTTGTGTTTTTGTAACCATTTCGTTCCGCCATTTTATATCAAAACACTGTGAAAGTTATTTCATATACGTATATTAACTAGACGAATGATGTCTTCAGCTTATTTTTTTTTATTTGAGGCGCATTTTCACGAAATTTGAATAAAACCTTTAAAAATCAAAGATCACCACGCGCGACCTAGCGTAACCGCCACGATGTAATTCACGCAATATACACCTTTACGTGCAAAAGTGTAAGGGGGATAATTGGCTGTGGTTAAAAAAGGTGCTCGCATTGACGTATACCAGCCCCTTAACCAGACAGTAATTGCAGTTCAAGCAGCTTCACCTTTCCTATAATGAATAGATTCTTTTTACTGTATTTCTGCATTAGGTACATATGCAACAATAATTTTACTTGATCATACCTACTATATGTCTGTAGATATAAGTACCGATGTTTTTGTGAATAAACTATTACTATTACTATTACACCTTCCTTCACCCCTGGGAAGGGAGGGAAGTGTTAGTCATTTCCCCTACCAAAAAAAAAGTTGTAGGTAACACTCGCGTCCTTTTAGGAACGGGACCACAGATAACTAATAATTTAAACGTAAGCAAAGCTTAAAAAAACCGATTTCACCGCTTATATTTTGGTTTTGGCTTGATCGATTTCGATAACATTTATATGGGACCACCTCTGAAGTATAATCTACCAAACAAAAAAAATATTCTGATAATCGGTCCACAAATGGGGTAGAACTCGGTGAACATACATAAAAAAAAAACATACAGTCGAACATAGAGCCTCCTCCTTTTTTGAAGTCGGTTAAAAATTCCCAGTATATTTTACTGTTTCGTAAACGGAACTCTAAAAACGAGCTTTACCCTATGTAATGCTCGTTTTTAGAGTTCCTTTCGAAAAAAGGTATGTCTCGCTACCCAAGCCGTCTATTCCTGTTTCAGTTTCTATTGAACAGATCCACTTAAGATTCCATTGTACTGGTCCGTTTGCCGACCATTGTATCTGCTACACACTGGACACACTCGGTTCGAACGGACGGCGTGCGGTTGCGGGCACAGCTGCACGGGACCCCGACCCGAATAAGTCCAGTGTGTAGCAGAGCACATACGATTCCATTTACCTGATACATCTTTAGGATACGATTATAGCTGCTACTCACTGGACACATTCGGTTCGATCGGACGGCTTACGGGACCGCCGCGGGCGCGGGCACAGCTGCACGGGACCCGAAACAAATGCGTCCAGTGTGTAGCAGAGCACATACGCTCCATTTAACTGATACATTTTCCGATGACAATTATAGTTGCTACACACTAGACACATTCGGTGCGAACAGACGGCTTGCGGGACCGCGGGCGCGGGCATTGCTGCATGAAGAGTTACCGCGCCCGCGACCCCACACACCTTCCGCTCGAACCAAATGCGTCCAGATTCAGAGTGCAGAGCGATTCTATTGTACTGTTACATTTTCCTATGACGTTTATAGCTGCTACGCACTAGACACATTCGGTTCGAACGGACGGACGCGAGCGCGGGCACCTCTGCACGAGAAGCTATCCCGCGCCGGCGCCCGCGACCCCACACGCCATCCGCTCGAACCAAATGCGTCCAGTGTGTGGCAGAGCACTTACGTTCCCGTTGTACTGGTCATTTCCGACAATTTTTTTTTGTCACAGCCCCACACTAAGTTCGATGACCTGTGTCGTGGGTGTCGGAAATATTATCATCACTCGCGTAATCATATTATCACACCCAAAACAAGAAACACAAATTTAACTAACCCGATTCAAAAGAAATCGAACCTGATACCCCCACTGCATAGAATGCGAACGTGTACGCGTCTGAGCGGGCATTTAAAAAAAATTAACAAAATGTGCAATTAACCTCCTTTATAAATGTAATAATTATAACTAATATTAAAATTAATAATTAATTAATGGTTTCATCATCATAATAATAACATCTTTTTTTTTTCTTTTTTTGTTTAGTTCGTTTACTATGTTGTCGTCATATGATACTTACTAAGTCTATTTTTTATTATTATTTATGAATGTGTATTGTACCTTTTATCTTATATTCTATTTATGTATGATAAGATTATATATTTATATTTTGGTATATTTGTTGTATGTTATGCTATGTATATATGTAGGTATATTTTAAATCATAAATAATAGATAATAGCCCTTATACTGCACTACCACGAATATTTTTTTCTGCTTTAAGTCCTCCGTGTACATTTATATTGTGCAAAAGAATAAATAAATAAAATAAATACGTTTTTTTTAATGCAGAAAATAATATATACATTATTTAAGTTATAATATGTATATACATAACAATACAAAGCCCAAAAATAAAATAAATATTATCAGTTGTTTCCCGCGGCTTCGCCAACGGAAACTAATAACAACATGATTTATCGATTCAATTGTGAATCTAAACCATTTTTGAATCCACCTGAACGACACTCACAAAAAAAAAATCATTAAATTCGCTCCGGACGCTTAGGAGTTCAGTTACATACACAGGTACATAACCCAACTGACCCGGCAAACGTTGTTTTGCCATAATTATGCATTATTTCTAGGAAATATTTTTTTTGTTCAATAAAAAAATAGGGGTTGATCGTATCATAAATAAAAAAAAAGTTCTGTCCGAAAAAAAAAAAAAATTTTTGGGATGGGCTACCCTTATCACTTATGGGAATGAAAAATAGATAACAACCTATTCTCAGACCTACCAAGTGTGAATATAAAATTTCATCATTATCAGTTCAGCCGTTTCGGAGGAGTATGGTAACAAACACTGTGACACGAAATTTTTATATATATAGATAAAGATAGACAAAATGTTTGTACAAATATAACGTTATAACTATTTTTATATTGTAGTAGGTACCTACTTTTCTTCAATAAACGACGAATAGCTGTCTTATTATGAACATTCCATGGTATTACTCTATTAAATATATACATATTCAATAACCTCAATACATAAAATTAAAAAAAACATGCCCAAAACTAAATATACTACACATAAAAAAAGCAAATCAAATTAAAGAAACCAATATTAGTTAGTAAAGCAGTAGTTCATTGGTAATTTCATTATAAATGTAATGATTATTTTATTGTATATCTATGCTAATTGACCTTTAAATTTACATAATTATACATGTGTATCTTTACCACAAAAGCACAACACAGTAAATTCGAGCATTCACGGCATTTCTAAACCAACCTCTATTCAACCTCGCTTAAAACCTTTTTTAAAAATCGCCCGCTAAAGTTGAGTTTCAAATTGTCACCGTGGATAACTAGATGGCGCTGGGAACCCTTAAAACTCGCAATCGTTTCATTCGCGGTTCACAAGGCCCCCTCTACATTCGAACAGTTATTCAATAGCGTGCTCATTGAGCATCATCACTTAAAATCAGGTTGTTTTTGCACACCTATGAAGTACTTGAGTTGTACTCGGGTGTTTATAAAATCATTATAAGTTAACTAGCCGTGCCCCGCGGCTTTGCCCGCTATTATCAAGTTTAAAATTAGTAGCCTATGAGTTAATCCTAGGTATAATCTATGTACATTCCAAATTTGAAATTTCTTCCAAATCCGTTTAGCCGTTAAAGCGTGAAGAGGGAACAAAGTTGAACAAACATACTTACACACAAACTTTCGGATTTATAATATTAGTAGGATATAATAAAGAGGTAAAGGAGATCCGCAAGTGCCCATAGGAATTTGGGCCAGTGGTGGACAGACACGAAAAATAGCTTATTAGCATGATAAAATAATAAGTTTTGTTTAAAATTAGTTTCTTTTGCGCTAGAACTTGGGGTTTCAGAGTTATGTTGTCTCAAAAGTTAATCAATTTTTACGACTAATAAGTAATAACCTATAGGATAGTTGTGTTTTAGTCCTCGCATAATCTATTTAATCATTTAAGTGGTTCTTGTAGCAGGATATACCTAAAGGGAAAAATATAATGTACCATAAGTCTTCCATTGTTGACAATGATCGAGTCCAAAGTGAGTCATGTGAACAGATTCCAAAGTCCGGGTCCGAGAAAGCCAAGGTCAATCGTGAAGAGAAGAGTCGAAATCTGTTATCATAGCTAAGGGTCGTGGAGATGAAGCAAAAAATATGATACACCGTAATCCGAAAACACATCCTATCGCGCAGCAGAGAGATTGCAATGTACAAAGATATTGTAAACAATCCGTTTAGCAATGTATTGTAGTAGAAGTTGATGTTTTCCAATAATAGAGATGTCAATAACGTCAACAAACTGTATCTATCAATTCGGGAAAATCGATTATTGCAATCGATTATAATTATTTATCAACTAAATCCTTGTATATTAATAAAAATAATTAATAAATACTATGAAATAATTTATACTTAAATATAATATACAATTACGTTTGAGATTTTATATTACTGTATTAATGGACATAATAAGAATATTAAAAAATCAATACTAACAATCGATTTTACTATCTAAGACGGTCCAACTCTAGAAAATATGGCTTCCGTATATAATTAAAATCAACGATGAATTTTTTTATTATTACAAATCTATCTCCGAAGTAGTAGCATTAATACAAAATTCGAAATGATGACAAAAAAATATGCGTGTTTTTTTATTGCTATGTTTAAACGTGTCCACGCCTGGCCCAATCTTGCGGATCTCCTTTAGTTTGTATGTAAAAGGTAATCTCTAAAACTACTGATCCGATTCTTAAAATTATTTCACTAATAGATAGCTACACTACCTCTGAGTGTCATAGCCTCATAGGCTATGTTTTGTTGGGATAAAAATTTGCATGATAAAATAACAATTTTTGTTTGAAATAAGTTTCCTTTGCGCTAGCACTTTTTTCTAATGCATTTGACAAACATTTGACCACTATCTCAATTAATGGAAAGTGATTAAACACTGGGAGTTTCGGATTTATTTTTTCTCAAAAATGTATCAAATTTAACAACTAATATCGACGTCCAATTCTATTGCGTAATTCCACTCCATCCAAAGATTGTCTGGAAGAGATCACGTTTAGCGATAAAACCGCCTATTGTTACATTTTTTTTTCAGTTTTATTTTTTGTCTTAATTGAGGTTCAATAAAGAGTTTATCTATCTATCTTACTAATTAGTCATTTTTAGTCATTGCATGACCTATTTATAAATCATTCAGTGATTATTAGTAAGTATTTAATTGTACGAGTCGAAATCTGTTATAATAGCCGGAGGTCGTCGGGATAAAGCAGAAAATATATAATTAAGCGCAAGCAAAGCTTAAAAAACCGACTTCACCGCTTTATCTTCGGAACCTTGATCAGATTTAATTTATTGCACACGCATTATTGACGATAACTAAAAAACAAGAAATCAGATCTTGATCAAATTTAAGTGGGAACACATGAAAAGCAACGAAAGAAGTTATGAGGTAACTTTTGAAGTCGATCAAAAACGAGAACATCGTCAATATAGTCCACAGAATACGCATTATTGACGATATTTCAAGAACTACTGATAAGATCTTGAGATCAAATTTAAATGGGACCAATTGGAAAAAACATTTTTCAAAATAAAATAAAAAATTTCGAAATCGGTTTACGTGGAAAGAAGTTATGAGGTAAGACATATAAAAAAAACTGTCGACTTGAGTACCTCCTCCTTTTTTGGGAAGTCGGTAAAAACATCGAAATCCGAAAACATCTTATCACACAGCAGACAGATTGCAATGTTTTGTATTCTGTATTGTAGAAGAAGTTGAAGTTTTCCAATTAAATAGAGATGTCAATTACGTCAACAAACTGTATCTGCGCATTGGATCACGGCCCAGTCCTGCGGATCTCCTTTCGCATTTATAATATTGGGAGGATTTTTTGATTAATCTAAGAAGGTGTCCTTTCTCATATTATACCGATTCCAACTAATATTTTTATCAAATTTGTTTATGAATGCCGAGTAAAACCTTCACCAAGTCAAACATTTAAAGAATTCAAATGAAGAGAAATTCAGGTATCACCCCCTTAATATAGGGTAGGTATTTAATGTCAGTTTAATGATTTTCGCGTTCATTGAATTTAACAACTTTTAAGTAAATAAATTTGGCCCAGGATGTTACGACGTTAGCATTGATCTCTTTATTTCTACGGTATAGTTTATTATTTAAGCATAAACACGCTTTCACACTCACAGCCCCACACTAAGTTCGATGACTTTTGCCGTAAGTGCCGGAAACATTCACACCACACATACAGACACATCGTATTGGACAATTTGCGTATTGGACGTTTCGCGAGTTGGACATTCCACGGATTGGACATTCCGCGTAATGGACATTCCGCGACCACTGGACATTTTGCGAATTTGTCATTTTTTCTGCGACTAAACGAAATCCTGAACTAGAAACACTAATTTCCTTTGGGTATAAAACTTGTATTACAACCGGGAATCGATCCCGATACCTGCCGCACCCAACTTAGGCAGCGATCAGTTCGTATTGATCTCAACACAGCTCTAAAACTAAGACTAAAACTACGACACAACTATGTTTACTACACCGGCAAAGCAATTGTGACCATAAACGTAATAAAAAAAAAACAACCTGTCTCTCAATCAATCCATCGGACCTGTCAACGGTATCGTAATCTTAGAGCACGTGCGCGGGCGCCGATCGGATGTGACGTCATTGGCCGTTACAGAACGGTATATGGCTCAGAAGCTCATTAGATGAATGAGCGCCGTGGGTTGCGGTCGTGTCGTACAGTTTTTTATTATTTAGCCGCAATTTGTGAAATTGTGAAAAAAAGAAACTGTAGATACATTTAACCAGCTATGTTTTTTAATTTCGGAGAAAGACTAGGAAATAAATTTTCCATTGTTGTTATTACTTATTATATCGTAACAAATACGTGATAATTCCGCCAATTATGTATATTATATAGATTTTGAAGTTTTTTTTGTTTGGTAGATTATAACTTGATAATTCCGCCAATTATAAATCGATTTTGAAGTTTTTTTTTTTGTTTAGTAGATTATAACTTCAGAGTTGGTCCCATATAAATTTTATCCCGTATGATCTACCAAACAAAAACAAATCATCATTTTGATGATTCTTTTTCTACAGAGGTGGTCCTATAATTTTTTATCGAAATAGATTAAACGCCTTTTAAGAAAATGAAAAAAAAAAAACACAAAATATAAGCCGTGAAGTCGGTTTTTTTATGATTTAAATTTATGGGCAAATAGGAATATATAGAATTTCGAAAGAGAAAACGTTCACTTGCTTCAATACACAAGTATTTAATTTATTCGTTTTCAATGACCTACGCCTACATTCAGACCTATATAGGAGATTAAACTTGTGGCGAACTATAATCAGTATGGACTCTTCATAAGTGACCCCATTATTTTAAGCTTTCAAAGATCCACAATATACAAAATAGTATTCTGTGACCAAAACTTCATATAATAAACGCTAGTTTTCAACCGACTTCGAAAAAGGAGGTTCTCAATTCGACTGTTAGTTTTGTTATGTTACGCGATATCACCGCCAAAAATGATTGATAAATGATTTTTCATAAATTACTGTAGTGATAGGACTCTTCTGCAGAGTCCGTCTGAGGCAGTATCACACCATAATCTTAATGTATATTTTATTTTTATTTTCTCATAACTTGTATTTACACCCCCGTTTCACCAAATTATTAAAATCTTCTCCGTCCAAAAGTTGTCTGGAAGAGATCGCTTTTAGCGATAAGACTGCCGATTGTACACTTTAATTTAAGGTTTAATTGTATCTTAAGGTAAATAGGTTAAAATGATTTGTAAGTGATTTATGTAAGGTGTGACAACAAAGCGTTATCTATCTATTGCCAGACATTCAACCGCCAAGCAGTAGTGTGCAAACATTACTGTATATCGGATTGAAGGACAATGTTTCCCGTGAATTTATAGGGCTTAAAGAGATTTAACATCTAATATCTCATGGTGAAGCAGTGATTTACACAGGATTATTACCTATGTAAGTTCAAAACTGTAGATAGCACTGAACTGTAATGGCATGCGTGACGCTTGCCATCAGGCGAGCGAAATGCTCGTCACGTCTCTCAAAAGTAAATGCGCTTGGTCACGTGGCTCTTACTGGTTAGTTTATGTAAGTTGTACAAATTATTCACACGTCATTAGGTCATTGTAACTTTCGGCCCCAACACCTACACAGTTTTATACTTGCAATATGGGTTGTTTACTTGATTACTTTCGGCAACTCACTTTCTATTGTACTGGAAGGACAAATAATAACTTGCGAAATTAAATAAAGTTGGAAGCTGAAGTCGATATCGCTACATTTGGCGTACGTGATTGAAGAAGATTTGAATGGAGTTTCTTGGACCCATGAAATATAGCTTTCATAAGATGTATACTCATTATTATCGATAGTGTTATGGAACTACTATAATAAACAACAAAAATAATAATATACGCTTTCACACTCACAGCCCCACACTAAGTGCGATGACTTGTGTTGTGGGTGCCGGAAACATTCACATCACACACACAATCACAACTAGAACAAAAAACACAAATTATCCATGGGGTAAAAACTTGTGCTCCCGCCGGGTATCGAACCCGATACCCCTGCTTAGAAGGCGAACGCCCCCAAACGCTAACCGGCAGTTCAATAATTCGATGTACTTATCACTTGTGATCCAGGGAAAGGTTGAGGCAACCAGGCCACGAGGAAGATCGCCTATGAGGTGGACTGACCAGATAAAAGCGGCAGTAAATGGCTCATCATCACTACATGAATGCACGAGGAAAGCGGCCGTCAGAGAAGAGAGTGGCGGCGAGTTGTGAAGCTTGCCACCAACACCTGAAGTGATGACCACGACCACTCTGTCAAGAGTGATACCGACAAAGAAGACGTATAGTCGCAAGTCTTTCGGTATACTATCGTTTGCATTTTGGAGAGTGTGCGCAGGAATTACATGAGTTAATTCCACCATGCCATTACCATCTAACAACCAGACAAACTGTCTAACGTCATCCATTTATGGTTGACATATCTCCAGTTCGATCGAAGCGGTTTGCTTCTACATTCATCATCCGTACAGCGAAGGAGTGGAACTCATTGCCTGCGTCATTGTTCCCCGAGGGGTATAATCTGGGAATCTTCAAATCATTGTGCGAACCGCAAAGGAATGGAACTCCTTACCTGAGTCGGTGTTTCCTGATGAGTACAATAAGGGAGACTTCAAGTCGCAAGTGAATAAGTATCTTCTAGGCAAGCTTGCTCCATCGTCGACCACATCGTCGCTTACCATCAGGTGAGATGGTGGTCAAAAGTTTGCCTATCTTTAATAAAAAAAAGAAAGAAGAATCACTTGGGCGAAAAATCCTACTACACTGATTATTGCGTTCCCTCTGTCCAAGCTTTATTCATATACTTATTACTATTTCTACACAATTCTTGCCAGTAAAACTACAGACACATTTCTCCCACGTTTGCCCCCAACTGGTCATTACCAATGCTCATAGACGATAAACTGCCGTTTACGGTAACCACCAGTTATGAAAGTAACTTATAATCATTCGTGCGGAACTGGATCTGGCTTAGCCGTGTGGAGGTAATAGAGCTACTTTGTTTCAATTAGAGCTCTACTTTGTTGCTGGTTTAAAGTAGTGGTAATGGATGGCTTGTTTCATATTGTATATTAATGTAACGAGTGTATCTCACGTGAAGAGTATATTTTATAGAGATGAATGTTTGTTTGTTTGTAAAAGATAATCTCTGGAACTACTGATTAATAATAATAATTTCTCCCTAAGGAAAATTTGTATTCCTGGTTCTGGTCGTCATTGTGCGTGTGATGTGAATTTTTACGGCACCCACGACACAAGTCATCGAACTTAGTGAACAACCCCATATGATACTTTTTGAGAAACACAGTAGACGGCAGGGCGTTCCATTCTTTTGCATTTCTCATAATGAAAGTGGAAGCGAAACGCTTCGTACGAATGGTCAGTATTTTTACCATTAAAGGCTGCTGCATTGCCGTCTGCCTAGATGTTCGGTAGTAGAACGGTGATGCGGGAATAAGATCATGCCATTCCTTTGAACACTCCGTAATGCAGTTTGTAGAAAATTGAGAGGCCTGCTACTTTTCGCCGATGATCGAGACTCAACTAATGCATGGTTATTGATGAGTCTCTTAGCTCTTCGTATAATTGATTCCAACGCCTCCAGCTGGCCGATCCATCCCAAAGGTGGCCACAGGATGTGTTCTGTCTTCTGACTTCAGCATACGTTTTGTGCTTTTGCATGAGTGTGACGTCTATTGGTGTAATCTCATTGATTACGATATTTTAGTGAGTTTCCACCTCTAAGCTATTACCATTTTAGTCTATTACCATTATAGTCTTATCTAACCTCAATAAATCCTCCATAACCGTTTGTTGAACGATTTCGACGAATCCAGTTTTGATTTCGAAATGACAACGTGGACCGCACGAGGAAGCCTCGGGTGCTTCCGAGTCTCTTGTATTTCCCCTCTTGGTTTTTATACACGTTTCAGTACTTAAGCTTCTGCGAGTACGTGCCACAATTTAATACCAGGGTAATTGATTTTGCTTGTCTCTTTCCTAATTGTTATTTTTGTATTTTTCTAGAAAGTAAAAAATAGGTCATTAACCAATACTAAATTAGAGCTAGTCTTTACGTATCAAGTTAATACATTTATTACCATCTGTTGGATGTTAATGATTGGTCGGTTTTCTGATAATATATGCCTATTATATAGGTGGAGAGTAGAGAGGATGGACTAAAATAGATTGACGAAGCAGATTTGTAAGGTGAGTGTGAATGGGTAAGTTGTTAAGGGTCGATCTGCCCCCATCGCGGAGTCCCTAGAGCCAGAACTTCTAGGTAGGGTGCTGGAAGGGCTGTTCCCCGTGAGCAGCCCTGACCACGTGCCCCCGATAATGGCGCCTGTCTCTCTGGAGGAGCTAGAGCCGACCTCTATCCCGCCTCTGTCAGAGGTGGAGATAGAGACTGCATTCGGCCGCCTGCGGGGAAAAAGAACGGCACCGGGCCCAGATGGCATTCCAGGGCGGGTCCTACAGATCGCCCTGGGGGAGATGGGTGAGTGGCTTCGGGAACTGTTCGACGCATGCCTCACGTCAGGACGGTTCCCGAAGTTGTGGAAAGACGGCCGACTGTGCCTGTTACGGAAGGAGGGTCGACCTGTTGACTCGCCTTCTGGATACAGGCCTATAGTGTTGCTGGATGACACGGGTAAGCTGCTGGAGAGGGTAGTGGCTTCCCGTGTCATCCAGCACCTAGAGGGTACTGGGCCTGGATTGTCCGAGGCCCAGTACGGATTCAGAGCGGGGCGCTCTACAATAGACGCCCTGCTCTGGCTCAAGGGGTGGACGCAGGACGCGGTCAGGGAGGGGGACAAGGCGTTGGCTGTTTCGCTTGATATAGCCAACGCCTTCAACAGCCTCCCGCATGGAACAATACTGGAGGCGCTCCACTATCATGGAGTGCCTCTGTATCTGCGGAGGCTGTTGGCTGACTACCTCCAGGATCGCGAGATTCTTGTGGTAGGACGGGACGGTATGAGGCGCCGTCGCGTCGCCTGCGGGGTCCCACAGGGGTCGGTGCTGGGTCCGCTCCTGTGGAACATAGGCTACGACTGGGTGCTTCGTGGCACGCTCCCCGCAAACATGCGGGTCGCGTGCTACGCGGATGACACCCTAGTCGTAGCCAGAGGGAGGGACCTAAGGGAGGTAGTGCGGTTGTCCACGGTGGGCACAAATCTTGTGGTTGGCCGCATACGCTCCTTGGGTCTGGAGGTCGCTCTTTCCAAGACCGAGGCCCTATTGTTCCATGGGCCTCGGGGGGGACCCCCTCCAGGAACGCGGATGGAGATGGACGGGGTCCTGATTCCGGTTGGGACCCAGATGAAATATCTGGGTCTCATCCTGGACGGAAGGTGGGCTTTCGGGGTCCACTTCACCCAGCTGGCCCCGAGAGTTGTGGGGGCTGCGGCTGCCTTAGGGAGACTGCTGCCTAACGTGGGCGGCCCGGGTGCGGTCTGCCGTCGGCTTTACTCCGGAGTGATCCGGAGTATGGCCCTGTACGGGGCACCGGTCTGGGCGGACGCCCTCAACCGCGGGAACAAGACCCTGCTGCGTCGTCCGCAGCGGGTCATCGCGACGAGGGCGATACGCGGCTACCGGACGGTCTCTTGGACGGCGGGATGCGTGCTTGCGGGTGACCCCCCCTGGGAGCTCCAAGCGGAGATTCTCGCCGAAGTATACCACTTCGTGGCGGCGAGGAGATCCCGCGGAGAGACCCCAGCGTGGGAAGAGGTCACCCGCATGCGGCGAATGGCGCGGGCTGCCCTGTTGCGGCGGTGGACGGAGGACCTGGCTCCACCGGTACCTGGGCAGTGGACGGTGGAGGCCATCCGCCCGGTCCTTCGGAGGTGGGTGAAGCGGCGGTATGGGTCGCTGACTTTCCGATTGGTGCAGGTGCTTTCCGGACACGGATGTTTCGGAAAGTACCTGCACCAAATCGCGAGACGGGAGCCGACTCCGGCCTGCCACGAATGTGGAGCGCCGGAGGACACGGCGCTCCACACGCTGGAGGTGTGTGCCGCATGGGGCCCACAGCGGCACACGCTCTCAGCGCTGATAGGCGGAGATCTCTCCCTGCCGAGCGTGGTAAACGCCATGCTCGGCAGCGAGAGATCGTGGCAGGCGGTGGTCTCCTTCTGCGAAGCAGTGATGAAGCAGAAGGAGGCCGCGGAGCGGGCCAGAGAGGTCGATCCTCGATCTGACCCGCTCCGGCGCAGACGGACGGGGGGAAGGAGGAGGCAATTCGCACGCCTCCTCTCTCCTCCTCTGTAGTGGGGTCACTGGTGGAGAGTCAGGGCACCTCTCCACTGACTTGCACGGCCCCACACGTCTGAGGGGTGGCCTTGGTGAGCAAGGTCACCCCTCCATGGGCGCAGTGGCCCGGAGAAGTTTGCATCCGGGCTTACCGCCGGGGCAAGATAGTGACTGCTAGCGCGACCCTATCTTGCCCCACCTCGGCGAGGGACTGCTCACGGGGGGGTTTTTAGTGGGTTCGAGCCCCACATACCCCTTTCCTTCATCCCTGGGAAGGAAAGGAAATGCCAGGCATTTTCCCATCCACAAAAAAAAAAAAAAAAAAAAGGCGAGATATTATTGATAAAATACCAAAATCCTTTTGGGATATCATGTCAATCATATAGATCGACGTCTTTCTTGGTATGGCTATTACAAATTTTCCAAAAAAAAAAAGAAAAATTCTACCACCTTTAATTTGTCGTTTGGGGATAAGAGTGGGTTCTGTTGCGTTGCTCGCTAAGACTATAATTGGCATACCCAACGACGCTGTATCGGGTAATCAAACTCGGAGAGCAGCGGGATCCGAGGCACGGTTCTCCGCTGGCCGACCGCAGATAGTTGGGGGCCCAAGTAGTGAGCTAGCCACTCATGAAAGGCTGCCCCGCCATCTAGCGAAAAATCCCGGGAGTGCGCCATCGTGCCGGACGGCGACCGGAAGAGAGGACCCGATGGACACTCTTGGGGGGGCTCGGGCGTCCCCGCGGTCTCCGGTTTGGTTCCCCAATGGTGTAGTGAATTGTTGTGTGTCATGAGTCACCGAGTATCGCCGCGACCCATCCCTTATCCCCTACCCAAACCACAAATTATGAGGAACAAAGTAAAAAGAAATTTGGTAAGACAGCGGAAGCACGTCCTCTCACTGCAAGTGCACCTCTCCAATATTCGAGGCTTGCACTCCAATGTCGTACCGGTCCACCACCACCTTGAGACCGAAAAACCGCACCTTTTGTTCCTCACGGAGACGCAGATCAGATGTCCAGCTGACGCGTCGTACCTAGCGTACCCGGGCTACACCCTTGAGCATAAGTTCAAGCTACGCTCGGGTGTCTGCGTGTACATTCGCGATGACATCTGTTATCGGCGTCTCCGGAACCTTGAAGACTCCAGCCTCTCCAGTATTTGGGTTTTAGTGGATACTGGCATAGAGAAAATTCTCTATGCCGGTGTCTACCGCTCGCACACGGGAGATGCGGAGACAACCAGGCTCACTACACATCTCAGTGAGGCGGCCGACGTGGCGCATCAGAGGTATCCTTCTGCCGAAATAGTATTTCTGGGGGATTTTAATGCCCACCACCAGGAGTGGATATTCCCATACCAGAATACTGACTTTGCTGGGCGAGAGATGCGCAAGTTAGCCTTGACGCACAACCTCACTCAGCTGGTCCAAGTGGCAACAAGGATACCCGATGTTGATGGCCACACAGCCAATTGCTTGGACCTTCTGCTGACAACAGAACCAGACCGCTACTCAGTGTCGGTTTCATCACCACTTGGTAGCTCCGACCACTGTCTGGTGAAGTCTGTATCAGTCCATTCCCCGCCCGACCCCAGCCCAATAGGCACTCGGCGGGTGTGGCGATACAAGTCAGCAGATTGGGATGAGATGCGTTCATTTTATGCGTCTTATCCTTGGCGGCAAGTATGCTTTTCTTCCAGTGATACCTCTGCATGCGCGGATGCTGTGGTGGATGTGCTGCGTCAAGGTATGGAATATTTTATTCCATTCTCTGACGTACCTCTGTCCAGTAAAGCTCGCCCTTGGTTTGGGGCCGAATGTGGCAGCGCAATGGCGCTAAAACATGAGGCCTACACCGCTTGGGCTGATGCTCGAATCCGTAAAGCAAAGGACATACGCGAAAAGAAGAAAGCCTTCAACAAAGCTGCCAAGTCCTGCAAGAAAGTACTTAAGAAGGCTCGTTTCGACCATATAAGCCGAATAGGGGCCAAACTTGCTTCCTATCCCGCAGGGAGTAAAGCATTTTGGTCCCTGGCTAAGTCGGTTGAAGCGAACTTCTGCCGTCCCTCACTGCCTCCAATGCTGAAGCAGGATGGGTCACTGGCTCACACCGCTAAGGAGAAAGCTAACTTATTTGCAACACTCTTTGCGGAATCTTCTCGTCTAGATGCTGGTAGCGCTGTGCCTACGACTTTATCTGTCTGCGAGTCGTCCATGACGGAAATCCGCATTCGACAGATCGATGTACGTAAGGCGCTACGCAATCTGGACGTGAACAAGGCCAGTGGCCCTGATGGTATACCAGCTTTAGTTTTGAGGACATGTGCGCCTGAGTTGACTCCAATACTGACACGCCTATTCCGCCTCTCTATGGAGACTGGTCAAGTGCCGAAAGCTTGGAAGTCTGCCAACGTGCAGCCTGTGCCCAAAAAGGGAAGTCGTGCCGACCCGGCCAATTATAGGCCCATCTCAGTCACGTCCATTATCTGTAAGACAATGGAACGTGTACTGAACAAAAAGCTCCTTGGCTATCTTGAAGCAAACGACCTACTCAGTGACCGGCAATATGGGTTTCGCCAGAACCGGTCAACAGGAGACCTTCTTGCATACGCCACTCACATTTGGAGCGAGGCCTTGGAAAAACACGGCGAGGCACTCGCAGTCTCGCTAGACATTTCCAAGGCTTTTGACAGGGTTTGGCACGATAGCCTTATTGGCAAGCTTCCAGCCTATGGTTTACCTCCCGATTTATGTATTTGGATATCCGACTTCTTGAGGGAACGATCGATTCGAGTAGTTGTCGATGGCTGCTCGTCCGATCTAATGGCAATTAATGCCGGGGTACCTCAAGGGTCGGTTCTTTCGGCAACACTCTTTCTGCTTCACATTAACGATCTGCTCAAGCCCGGTATCTTTGGGTACGCAGACGACAGCACTGTTGTCGAAAGATACATGTCCAATGCACGAGCTGGTGAGGTACAAGTCCAGTCGCTAAGAGAGGAAATGATAGGTCGATTGAATTCGAGCTTGTTGGCCGTGGCCGATTGGGGCGAAGCCAACTTGGTTCGTTTTAATGCGTCCAAAACACAGGCGTGTCTTTTCTCCGCTTAACGGAGACCTTTTCACCTGTCTCCGACTTTCCAAAGTGTATCAATACCGATTGCAAATAAACTCGAACTTCTTGGTGTTTCTTTATCGTCGAACCTTAACTTCGGTAACTTCATCGAAGCCAGAGCTCAATTGGCGGCTAAAAAACTAGGTGTCCTCGCAAAGGTTAGGCAGTACTTCACACCGGGGCAGCTTCTTAATTTATACCAAGCTCAAGTCCGATCGTGTATGGAGTACTGCGGCCACCTGTGGGATGGATCCGCTAAATACCAGCTTGAAGCTCTTGAGTCCATCGACCGGCGAGCAAAAAGACTCATTGGCGATGATAAGCTAGTCGAGTCCAAATTGCAGAGTCTCGGTCACCGACGTAAGGTCGCAAGTCTATCGGTATTCTACCGTTTACACTTTGGAGAGTGTGCGCAGGAATTACACGAACTAATTCCCCCATGCCCGTTTTACCATCTAACAACAAGACAAACTGTCAAACGTCATCCATATATGGTTGACATACCTCCAGTTCGCTCGAAGCGTTTCGCTTCTGCGTTTATCATCCGTACAGCGAAGGAGTGGAACTCATTGCCCTCGTCTTTGTTCCCCGAACAGTATAATCTAGGAGTCTTCAAGTCAATAGTGAATAGGTACCTTCTAGGCAAGCATGCTGCATCTTCGGCCGCATCGTCACTTTCCATCAGGTGAGATTGTGGTCAAACGCTTGCCTATCGTACATAAAAAAAAAAATAAAAAAAAAAAAAATATTTTCCCTGTTAAATCGAAGGTCAACGTCAGGTGTCAACTGGTTTTGGCGAGCATATAACGAGGCGCGGCGATGTCGTTCTTTGCGGGGATAGTGTAGTTCAAACCTATTATTTGCAGATTGTAAGGAATACATTATTATCTACGGAAGTTTTAGCATTTAGAAGAAAGTCGTAGAACTTAAAGAGCTAAGGTTTAGAACAAGAGTCAAGGTCAGAGAGCTTGCTAGTACATTACATATTAAAAAACCCTGTGTGTAAGTATACAAATAAATACGAAATGCTCAGATCTCTAATATACTGAAAATTTGTAATAAATGTCTGAATTGCCTCCTCTTGGGCTTGTTTGTCGTAAGGACTAGTGGGCAGACCTTGTTTCAGGATTTTTCAGGCCGTCTGATGGCATCTGACTGTTTTCAGACTGTGACTGTTGTCTTGCATCGCCTTTCACATTTACTATACTATTATATGTGTGTTGCGTGTAAAATGGTTGTAATCCTTGTTACTGTGATACACTGCACAGGGGTTCTTCAGCCCTCTCTTCCCCTCCTTCCCGCTCTTTGTCTCTTACGTTTCCGGGACGAGTCGTATGATTTGCGACACTCCTGTCGCGAGGAAAATAATATTTTTTACGTATGCTGAATTCTAAATAGATATAAGGCATTAGCTGGCTGGGTCTTGTGGAATATATGTGTGATAGTATTACATCTCGTGATAAAGTTAATTGATGTTGTAAACGGCTTGAAACACGTCTAAAATTTCGACTTACTTTAAACTTTAGACGTGTTTCAAGCCGTACACAACATCAATTATGTGTAATACTCACGATAGTTTTAATTTTCATCGTGATAAAGTTCTTACAAAATTATAATAAATAACTTAATGAATAACACAAATATAATATTAACGCTTTCACACTCACACTCCCACACATATTTTTTTTTCATAGTTCTGGCCCGCGAGTTTTCTGTTGCTTTTTTATGCAACAATTTTCTTTCCATCCATTATTTTGACAGAGTTTTAATTCCTTTTTTTATATCTTGTATCTAACACAGCCTGCGTCTTTACTTTAATTATAATATTCGTGCCACTGGGAGACCGCTTTAGTACCACTTCGTATCACTTTATACGGCACTTCGTATCACTTTATACGGCACTTCGTATCACTTTATACGGTACTTCGTATCACTTTATACTTCTTCCGAAATGTCGAAATATCTTTCAAAATTTCCGACACTTAGTTCTATGACTTGTGTCGTGGCTGCAGGAAACATTCACATCACACACAATTAAAACCAGAAACACAAATTTTCCTTGGGGAGAAAATTTGTAGAGGAGAACTAGAATCGAAGTCAACGGGCCGGGAATAAAGACGTTAGTTAGTACACATTTATTTAAATATTTCATTATTTAAATATACAGAACATCAAGTTCTTTAAACATTAACATTACACACACACCACACACATACACACAACGCACACACAGTTTACATTGTGTTAGAAATAAAATTATTACCAACATGCAAACCTTAAAAAAATAGACTATTCTTAAAGTAAGGCTTTTTGAAAAAATTACGGGAGCCGCCATCTTGGTTGGTGGAAGTCGTGAAATAACGGTAAAAGTTAACTATATTTCATTATATAAATATTCATATGTAACGGTTAAATGTGGACATATTAAAATATTTCGATATTTATATATATCCATTTTAAATATTTTATATATTTATTATTTAATATTCGTTCTTTTTGGGGATCTTTGGGGGAGGCCTATATCCAGCTGTGGACTTCTTGCGGCTGAGATGATAATGATGATGATATTAAATTTCAAATATCGAAATATTTATATTATATTATCATCTACTGTGAAAGTAAGATTAAGAAACCATAAAATAATATCATAGCTTTATAGTTCTTTGAAACTGATCAGAATTTCACAACAATTTTCATACATATCACATGGGAAGCAACAGCTTTCAAACAGAAAAAAAATCATCAAAATCGGTTCACCTGGAATTCTGAGGTATCACTTAAAAAAAAAAACTAAAATTAAGTCGAATTTAGAACCTCTTCCTTTTTTTGAAGTCGGTTAAAATGTTATAGCAGAGTAAATGTTTACTTATTTTTAGCTTTTAATACCCCAAAGTTATTCAAAAACATCTCAAATACAAAATTATAACAGATTCAAGTGCACTGTCCAGCCATTCATTCCAATTTTACGGTACGCTGCGTTGATTATGTCATTAAACTTGCACGAATTATTAACTTACAAAACACTTGTGTCGTATTGCAATATTTCACATAACTACACCTGTTAATGTTGTGAAGCCACATTTGAGTGTATCGTGAGAGTGTTAATTCCAGTTTGCATTTAGAAATTACAGATTTTAATCGGCGATCTTAATCATGCCTTGAAGTAATACTTTTTTTGTGAACGGTACGCAACACGTACGGTTCACAAAAAGTATTACTTACTTAACTGTGGGAGTGAAAGGTGAGATTTCAACATATTTTTCTTAAATTTATGATGTTTTATTACCACGAGTATATTTTTACCGATTTTTACTATTTCACGAATGATAATTGCAGTTTTAACTACTGTATTTTAAAGGTATAAGAACGTTACTATCTAAAAATAATTAATCGCAAGCAAAGCTTAAAAAAACCGACTTCACCGCTTTACCTTAGGAACTTTGATCAAATTAGATGTACTAAACACGCATTATTGAAGATGTTTCAAGAACGTACTGATTAAATCTTGATCAAATTTAAATGGGGTACAATTTAAAGTACCCGTGTGACTAAGCTTTGCTCGGCTGAAAACACGGATAAAATGACGTTTTGAAACCTAGCTAGATCGATGTATCGCCCCCGAAACCCCTTGCATACAAAATTTCATGAAAATCGTTGAAGCCGTTTCCGAGATCCTGATTACACACGCATAATATATACATATATATATTGCTCATATATATATATATATATGTATATATATATATATATGAGCAATTCTTGTATAGGTATATATACAAGAATTTCTCGTTTAAAGGTATTAGATTTGATCAAGATTTGATTGGAAAGCAATATCATAAAAACAAAAAAAAAATCGGTTCACGTGGAACAAATTAATGAGGTAACAAAAAAAATATACAGTCGACTTGAGTACCTCCTCTTTTTTTGTTAAGTCGGTAAACAATACTACAGATTTAACTTGTTAAGATGAATATGAATGTTAATTGCATGATACGCATTAAGTAATATTTAATTGCAAGTATGTTAATGCATATTGGGCCATTAACATTGCACTTGTTCATAAGTTACAGACACATTGTAACCCGAATATTACGGGATGTTGAAATGATGCCAACATTTTATACTGTTTATTTTTTAAAATACCTTCTCATACATCTAATACCTTTAAACGAGCAATTCTTTTCTTGTATATATATGTGTAATTTGGATCTCAAAACGGCTCCAAAGATTTTCATGTCAGTTACAGATTAGGGGGTTTTCGGCCCAAGGAATCGATTTATCAACGTTCCAGGTCCGAGAAATGCTCGGTTCCCAAACTGCATTTGAAAAACCGGGTTTAAGAAACTATCAGCGCCATCTATTACGCCATGACCGATGTAAAAAACTGTTTTTACTCAACACTAGGTGGAGCTTTCTGAGGCTACAAATTCAAACACATTCTACCAAAAACAAAAAACCGAGCAAAGCTCGGTCATCCGGATATTACATATATTATGTGTTAATAATTTTACCACACCAACTTTTCTTCTTTGTAACCGACCTCAAAAAGGAGGTTCGCAATTCGGCTGTTTTTTTTTTGTTTAAAGATATTATAGAAATTATGAGGTAACACTAAAGTGTTACCTCATAATTTCTTTCTGGGTGAACCGATTTTTATGTTTCTTATTTTATTTGATTGCTGGTGCTTTCCGTGTGGTCCTTTTGATCAAGATTTAGTAGTTTTTGAGTTATCCTCAATAATGTGTATTCATTTAATCTCATCATCATCATCAGCCTGTATCGACCCACTGCAAGGTCACCCTTCTACTCAGCTCTGTTTTGCGCTGTTCGCATCCAGGTCTTTCCTGATAACCACTATATCGTCGACCCATCTAGCAGCTGGTTTGTCAACGGCTCGCTTGCCTTCTCTTAGTATCCACTCTGTCAGGGCTAAATATAAATTCATCGATGATTCCAAGTTATTTTCCGCTTATCCGGGGCATGTATGCAAGTCAAATCTAATCAAGTCAGCCATTTCTTCGCCGATTACACCGTAAAAGAAGCGTACCAGCAATATAATGGAAACCATTTGTTCCCCCTTGCTCCATTTGTGCGCACCTGAGATCGTGTCTTGGGGAGACAAGGTATTGTTATCGTTATATAGACATCTAGGGGAGCTTTGCGAACAGTTGTATGGGAATTCTCTTAATAGAAGAATAAGACTAAAATCCAGTGGAATGAAAAAAAAATTGCTAAAATTGACTTGTGATTGACAAAAAAATATCATTTAATAATATTTCACTAGGAAAACAAAACTTTGAAAAAATATATATATGGGAGTCACGGGTGAACAGGTATCTTCTAGGCAAGCTTGCTCCATCGTCGACCACATCGTCGCTTACCATCAGGTGAGATAGTGGTCAAAAGTTTGCCTATCACGAATAAAAAAAAAAAATACCTTCGACATACATGATATGTAGTTTTAAACGTTTTTACAACTACAGCCGCGGTCGATCCAATACCCGCTGAAAATAACGAGGAAAACAAAAACTAAATCAAAATGGGTCCAAACTGACACGCAAATACATACTTTAAGCCTATAAAACCACTTTTTGCGTCAAAGGTAAAAAAAATAAGAATACTTCACTAAACAAAAAAAATCATCAAAATCGTTTCATAATTGGCGGAAATATCACGTAACATACATACAAAAAAAACATACAGTCAAATTGAGAACCTCCTTTTTTGAAGTCGGTAGAAAATTACAAGCTCTTTACGTGAAATACGAACGCTAGTCCGATTATGGCTCAGGCAAATTGTGTGCGTTGCACCTAATTTATGCGGTCCACCTTCTAAGATCTAGTCACATATCGTTTTTTTTTATCCTCGATAGGTAAGCACTTTAGCACTATCTCACCTGATGGACAGTGACGATGTGGTCGAAGATAGAGCATGCTAAAAAATAATCCTACTAATATTATAAATCCGAAAGTTTGTGTGTAAGTGTGTAAGTATGTTTGTTCCCTCTTCACGCTTTAACGGGTGAACGGATTTGGATGACATTTGGAATGTACGAAGATTATACCTAGGATTAACACATAGGCTACTTTTTAACTTGATAATAGCGGGCGAAGCCGCGGGGCACGGCTAGTAATATATATATATATATCCTACGTTAATAACATCATTGGGTCCGAAAATGCGTAACAAGAACTACATATTAATCTGTGATCTTATTCGAGTCCATTATTGAACAGAAAATTTATGAAAGCTATTCATAATTTTCAAGAAAACGGAAAGATGCTCATCATAAGGTGCTCATTTTCTTGCGTTTACGTATAAAATCTTTATTCATGACCTCATACAACTGAGGGAGCTTATCCTGGAAGCTTGGCGTCTTCGTAACGTTGCTGCTCCTTGCATTATTATAGCTACTTCTGGGACATCGAACTGGTTGCAATTATTTGGTACGGAAATAAGCTTTCTTTTCAACCTTACCAAAAAAGGAGGTTATCAATTCTTCTGTATGTTTATTTTTGTTTGTATGTTAAGCGATATCTCCGCCAATTATAATGAATCGATTTTGATGTTTTTTTTTGTTTGGTAGATTATACTTCAGAGGTGGTCCCATATAAATTTTATCAAAATCGATCTAACCAAAACCAAAATATAAGAGTTAAAGTCAGATTTTTTAAGCTTTGCTTGCGTTTCATTATGTGTGTGTGATGTGAATGATTCCAGCACCCACGACACAAGTCATTGAACTTAGTGTGAGGCTGTGAGTGTGAAAGCGTTTTATCTTTATCTTTTATTTCTATCATTTTAACTTTTTCGTAATCAAGTTCTAAATGAAATATTGACAAGAAATTGAGAGCATCACTTTTTACTCGACTGCGCGTCGCAAAGGATGGTAATGTGTTTACCAGTCTGTATGTATATTTGTTCCTTTGTGGCGTTCTATAGACCAAAAGCGTAGGCCGATTTTTAAGATTGTCTCAATCGATTTTTCATAATCTTGTCACTTCTTCTTAGCGTGTCGATGGCAACACTTACACCTTTTTTGCCCAATACTCGGCGACACAAACAGCATTCGGCCTAGCTTCGTACAAGTCTTCTAGTGTGCAAGAACTATGCTTGCTGAGCATGATAATAAATGAGCCATAGTTTGCGGTGACGCTCCACATTCGCATTGCTTGGGTCGATGTAGTCCCACCTGGACAGATTGGGTGACAGGGGTGCACGAAAGGAGCCAACCCGAGTGGCGTGTTTGAATTAGTTCCCAGATTCCGACGCCCGGCGCACCCTGGTAACAGCTAGACTCGGTAACGCAGAGTCTAGCTGGCCAATCCTTTCACCACGATGGATCAAATCACAAATCTTGTCACTAAAGATATAATAGTAATCAAAATTGAATATGGTGACAACAATTACAATTTCAACGAATTACAAATCCGTTTTCCACATAATATATTTATTATTTTTACATTCGAACGAATAATAAAAAAACGTAAGCGAATATTAACATAATCTATTTTCTTAGAAATAAGAAATTCCTCCGAATAATCCGTGAACCTTTAAACAACTCTCTGGGGACACAGTGGAAAGTAATTTTAGAAAACAGGATTGGTTCAATTTCATGCTCAGAATGTTAAATGAGCACATATCTGCTCTACGTTGCACTTGTCTTTCTGCAAACGACACAAGCGCTTTCTGGCGACCACATATTATAGATATAACTAGGTACAGATTTAGCTAAACTACTTACCTAATACAAAAAGTCATTGGTCGGCAGTGTGCCCAAAATGCTGGCTGCGTTACCTCGTTGCACAGCGAGACTTAATTGCTGTGCAAAATACAAACCGGCATTTTGGTCACGTGTCGACTCTTTCAGTCTCCCAGCCTATAACTATAATACTATATAACTAGGTTAATATAATTATTTATTAGTGCTAAGGAAGATAAAAAAAATGCGCCGCTGAGTTTCTTGCCAGGTTCTTCTCGAGATGGCTGTAATTTTGCGAATCTGACAATAGTCTTTAACTTTCATAAGTGCCTCTTTGGGGCCCATATGAATAAACGATTTTGTTTGTAATGCCAATCTAGCGGTGCCTCGTGGCCTGGCCCGCTTTATCCAAGTAAAAAATTAGTCTATATGTTAGTTCTGGGTATAATTTAAGCTACACTATACATTTCATCCAAACCCATCCAGTAGTTGCAGCTTGATGTATTTTTACTGTTAATCATTTACTATTTTATTCTTGACATACTTTATGCTTATATATTTATTTTTATTACTTATATATTTATTTTAATTTTATATTGTACAATTATTACTTGATGGCAATTCATAAATTGTTATGTGACATGCCTATAATAATGACCACTGTTTATTAGGTTTATATTAAGGTAAATAAATAGTAAGATTACCCCTGTAACTCTATTTAGTGTACAATATAGATTCTCTAAAGATCGGATAAGCTATTCTTAAAAGACAGGTACTGAGATAAGTAAAGCAACAGGTAAGTCGAAACCAACGAAGTTGCTTTGATATATCTCCTTATAGGTGTTATTGAGGGATGGGCTAAAGATGTTTCGTAAACGATGTGATGACGTAGACTGTTCTTGTAAACGTTCAAAGATTGTCTCTTGTTAGGCTGTTGTTGCTTCTATAATTTAAGAGTACCCGGATGATCGAGCTTTGCTTGTTTTTTTTTATTAGTTAGATAGAGATAAAGATTTTTATTAAAAGCCACAATTAGCTTTACATAGGTAATAGAAGCGTAAAATAAACTTATTAAAAACCAATCGTTATTCAAGTAAGGTACATACAGACTATATAATGTAATATATATAATACTTCTGAAATCCAAAACTAGATTTAGCCTGTTTAATCAGATTTCCGAAGTTAACAAAAATAGCAATAGCATTGTTCATTGATGTTGTAATTCGTTATTTTAAAATGCAATAACATAATATTTTAGCGTTGCAACATTTTAATTTGATCTGGCAGTGCCTCGAAATCTTGTGATTGGCTGGCATACCAGCCATCCACCGCGCCATCTGACATAACACCAGAATGTGAATCCTGATAAAACTCAGGTTATTGTTATCGGTAGCTCTAAAATGTTATCCAAACTTGACCAAAATAACCTGCCTTCAGTAGTTTTTAACGGTGTTACAATCCCTTACAGCAAAGAAGTAAAGAATCTTGGGATTATCATTGATCAGACTTTGTCATGGAAACCACAATTACAAGCTGTTAGTCGTAAGATTTTTGCTTCTGCAAGCTCACTACGAAGGCTGCGTAATTTTCTTCCGACTGCTACCAAAGTTGCGCTTGCACAATCTCTTTTACTTTCAATTCTTGATTATGCCGACGCCTGCTACTTAGATATCACAGAGGACCAGCTGAATAAGCTTGAACGTCTCCAGAATGTTTGCATCAGGTTCATATTTGGCTTGCGTAAGTATGATCATGTCTCTCAATTTCGCACTAGACTCAAGTGGCTTCCCATACGTTTTCGCCGGAATACTCACATCCTCTCTTTATTATATACCGTACTGTTTAATCCCTCCTCCCCACGCTATCTCAAAGATCAGTTTAAATTTCTTCACCTTGGGCACTCACTCTCATTGAGGTCATCTGAATCATTAGAATTGAGAATGCCAGGCCACAGTTCTACATTTTATGATAAATCTTTTACTGTACAAGCTATTCGCCTCTGGAACGGTTTACCGGTCTCTATACGTCGCTCTCAATCACTACACACTTTTAAAGAACAAATTAAAAAATGGTATCTCTCTCAATTAAGTTAAAGCTATGAATGTCCCTTATTAGTCATATATAATAATATATATTAGTTTGTGTATGTTTATATTATATTGTTATTATTTATGTAGGTTTTTGTATGTATATTATGTATGTAATATTAATAAGTATGTATAAGTACATTTATTAATTTAAATACGTGTCGAGGTACACCACCGTCCCTGTTTGTAATATTTTTATCATCTCCCTTTGGTTGTCTGGAAGAAATCGCTTTGAGCGATAAGACCGCCCTTTGTGCTCCTATGTTATATTTAAGATTTCTTTGTAAGTGTTATTTATTTTGGTGTGCAAATAAAGAATTTATCTATCTATCTAACACCAGAACGGTGGGGCAATGGAGGTTTCGAGTTGAGCCAACGCCAGTTCGCTGCCTACCGTCGGATTGTACAGTCGTTTGATAAGGAGATAAATGAAATTAATATAAACCAAGTGTACATAGCTTGAGTTTTTAATTGATTTCATAAAAAACATATCAAAGATAGATGTGTAAACGTGTGTGATATATAATATTGAAGCGCGTTCCGCCTTGTCGATCAATACATTACCGATACGGCCAAAAAGCATTGATGAAAACTAAGAAAAAAAATTACTAAACTTTTCTTGATTCAATCTTATATACGGCTTGAAGCTCGTAAAAACGTCGGATTACTTTGTTGTAGACTAGTTTCGTACAAATTGGTTGTCCGAAACTCACGCGTAGAGACCCGAGCTGCTCGCCTCCGAGTATCGCGTGTCTGACTCATCCCGTTGAAGGACAACTAATTAGTCCGATACTAGTTTTCTGAAGTTACTATGGACATTCGCGTATTGAAAGTGCGATAACTATAAGCGTGAAAACCTGTCAGCAAAAGAAATGCTTCTCGTTAGATTTTTCATTTAAATATTGGAAACTAAATAAAAGCCTTTAATTGGGATTATGTCAGTTCAAGCGTAGAATGGCAGAAAAAAGTTTACAAATTCCTGTGGCCTTTAATAAATCGCTCACAAAATGTTCTTGTAAAACAGCTATAAAATAAAAATTACACCGTCGTCGTGAACGCGATGACGACTAAAGTAATTCAATTTAACTTGGCTCCGTACAAAAAAGCTAATTCCAAAAGTTACTTCAAAAGGTGTCCGATTGCTTTTAGCGAAAGATATTTTTTATATTAAAACTTGAAATGTTTTCCCTAATTATTCTTAATGAGCTGTTGTTAAAGTAATGTTCCGTACTCACTCATTGCTTTGGTAATTTCTTTGTTAAAGGAGATTTGCGCATCGCCGTTCTCTAGAAACCTATTAATAATATTACTATACATAATGATGAGATTAATTCCATGGTATGGTAATATTATGAACGATTAGTTGTATTAAATTAGGGATAAGTTGAATATAACAAGGCAAGAGATTAAATAGATGACACAAACGTAATAATGTTTGCGGAGGCGCGGGTGAATGGTTTTCACGCTGTCATACGAAATAAAGTCGCCTCAATGATTCACCGTCTATGTGTTAGTTCCAACAGTGTTCTGAAAATGTTTGCGTCTCGCTTTGATTGTCCTCAGGTCAATACCTATCCAATATTTTTGGATAGGACAATTTACTGGCCAGACTAAATAATTGTAATACTAACATAGATTTAATTAATAATGTAACTCACCAAAAATTCTATGGATTTATCCGAAATTTATTTTGATTTTATTTATTTTATTTACAAACAGAAAATCAATATTATTTAAGGACGTCATATAGAGTAACGTATAAGTACAGGCCTCTCACAAAATCGCGCGCAATTATTATACAGATCCATAAAATAACAATTCAAACGTATCATATAAAAATTCTTGGAGCAAAATAGATCAAACAGCCCGATATTAACAATCAAAAAGAGCACAAAGAATATTCGAACATGATGATCACGTCAGATGCACACGACAGAGCACGGTAATAGATTCGGGTCAGGCCTCGAGCCGGGCCTTTTGAGGCAAATATTGGAAGTGCATCCGACAGTTAATCTGAACGTGCTGGGAAACGTCCTCTTTGTGATCATTCAGATGCTGCATCGAACTGGCGGAATTTCGCTTGAACTTTGAAGCGGTTGCATTGGAAAAGTAAAAACAATAGTCATCCTACTAATATTATAAATCCGAAAGTTTGTGTGTAAGTATGTTTGTTTCCTCTTCACGCTTTAACGGCTGAACGGATTTGGATGAAATTTGGAATGTACATAGCTTATACCTAGGATTAACACATAGGCTACTTTTCACTTGACAATAGCGGGCGAAGCCGCGGGGCACGGCTAGTACATTATAATTATAAGAAAATGGGCTTAAACCGACCCTATTGTGGATTGGTAGATCTCATGTCCTATTGTGATCTTGGGCATGCCGTTTTTTTTTTTAAACAAACGCATTCACTCTCTCAGCTCCACACTAAGTTTAAAGACTTGTATCGTGGGTGCCGGAAACATTCACATCTCACACACATTACGCCCAGAACCAGAAGCACAAATAACCCATGGGAAGGAATTTGTGCTCCTGCCGGGAATCGAACCCAGTACCCACGGCGCAGAGGGCAGACACCTGTCCACTGCGCCAACTGAGTCGTCAATTCCTAACTATGTCGCCGTTTATTGGAGTGCCTAGAATTTAAAGTAGCATGATCTTTCCCACTAAGTTACACTTGGTCTTAACTGGTGCTTAGTCCTGCTATCAGGTTGTTCAGAAGGATTCCGACACGGCTTAATGAAATGGAAGTAACATACACCGTTGGCAGCGTTTGACCACTCTTTCACCTTTTTTGTCTCAATTAAACTTGTTTACATAAATTTGGTCTAACGCATCATTGCAACGTAGAAATATCTTCCTCAAGCGTACATTTTAAAAGAAAGGATAACCCAACCATCATACAGAATAAGTACTGTATTTTACAGTATCATGACTAAGCTAATTTCATCAATAAGCGTCATTAGAATTCTAGTTGAATCGTAATCAGAAAAGATTGAGATCGCTTTTGAGTTAGTTTTCTTTGTTCACTAGTGAAACAATTTATGTGTTCTGATGAAGCGTGAACGTTGAAAATCAAAAATGACGTAGAAATAATGAGTTATAGGCCATAGATAACATATAGGAAGTTCTCTATTAGATCTTCTATGGCTTGGCTAGGTTACGTAATTAGAGACCACGAATTCAAACCCAAACTTTCAAATATTTTTTTTTAACTATGTAAAGCAAACATTTGACCCTTATCTCACCTGATGTTAAGTGACGATGCGGTCGACGATGGAGCACGCTTGCCTAAAAAATACCTATTCATTCTCGACTTGAAGACTCTAAGATTGTACTTATTTGGGAACACAGATTCTGGCAAGGAGTTCCACTCCTTTGCAGTGCGCATAATGAACGTGGAAGCAAAACGCTTCGTGCGCATTTGAGGAATATCCACCATGTGAGTGCCTCTTTGGGGCCCATGTGAATAAACGATTTTGATTTTGATTTCATGTATCGGTCTCATGTCATATTCGAATTGAGTTTCTTATTACAAGTCCTGTAGATTGATTTATAACAGAGCACAAGTAACTTGAGCTATTAGACTATTTTAAAATACATCAATCCATCTCCATTCCGCCGCGCTCCATTTTATACTTGTTTACACTAAGCCAGTAACTCAAAGCTCACTATCCTAACGTAAACCAGGTTTCACAAGCTGGCAAATAAACAACTTTCTTTCACAACAATGGATTCAATATCGTTGCGGTGGGATTCAGTGGCTTGATTAAATACGAAGTGGAAAGAATTCTAGAAATTATCTGGCTATTTGCTTGGATCTTCTACTCGTAGATGCGTTAACATCTGTGATCATTCATCTAAGTAAACGTGCCTAGAGGTAGACGTAGTTTAGAATCCCAAAAGAGAGAAGAAAAGCTTGAGTTTCCCTTGATGGTGACATTGTGATGAAGTTCATGGAGGCATATTTTCTCGAGGTCTTCTGTGTAGCTGTAACCCTGTACTTATCCTACTAATATTATAAATCCGAAAGTTTGTTTGTAAGTAAGTGTGTAAGTATGTTTGTTCCCTCTTCATGCTTTAATGGTTGAACGGATTTGGATGAAATTTGGAATGTACATAGATTATACATAGGATTAACACATAGGCTACTTTTTAACTTGATAATAGCGGGCGAAGTCGCGGGGCACGGCTAGTATAAGATAGGAGTTTACCTCAAGTAGAATAATCTGTTGCCAAGCTATAAAGTTGTTTTTCAGTAGCTATTAATGAAAGCCACACATAATTTTTCGGGCTGTGTGCCTGCTTCTCAGTCCATGAACCGATCTTGATGAAACTTGGTAACCGATGCCAGGCTCTAAAGCCTAGAGGATCGTCGCAAGGTTGCAATTTTGTCTATCTTTTATATGTGCCACTGAATTGCATGATCTGATTCCTCAGACAGCCAGACGGACACCATGTGGCATCTTTTTATGGTAGATATTCCAGCATGAAGCGTTTTGGTTTCAGATTAATTATGCGTACCGCAAAATAGAGGAACTCCTTACCCGATTCAGTGTTACCCAATAAATTAAATCGAGGACTCTTCAAGTCACGAACGAACGGGTATCTCCTAGGCAAGCGTGGTCCATCGTAGAGCACTTCTTCGTCTACTATAAGGTAAAAGTGTGGTCAAATTTTAATGTCCATCGCGTAAATAAGTTTATCTCAATTGATACTAATAGGCCCGCAGGGCAAAAGTTGCTACTTAACATTTGAAAGTATGAATTAAACTCAAATCAAACGAAATACATGGTAAAATATCCTGTTATTGACATAACCATAAAGTCACATTATTTTCTACGCAACAATGTCTTCTGTCATTTTGAGAGCTTTGTAGACGTCAATAGAACTCTAAAACAGATTCTAATTAAACACAGCAAACAATACCTAATACCGGAGCAATAAGCACGCAATTGACGCCTGTTTCTGAGGTCGGGCGGTTCGGCACATTGTAGGATCAGTGTCTAACCTTCCTACTACAGTTCCATATTTGTCTTCTATCGTGCCATTGTGTCAACTTGTCAACGTCTTGATTGGTCTGGAAGCCTGTTACGTCAACACAAGAGGTAAACAGCGAGATTCGTTGATTAAACTGAGACCGGATTACTGGCAATTAAACGCCTCCTAGACGACGGTTAGAGATAATTGTTAATAAACAAGGTCGGAACTATTAGAGAGTTGGAGATGGGTCATATCTGGCTGTGTATTACGGCTGTTATACTGTTATATTGCTAATGCGATGGTTAGCTCTTTTCTCAATTGGCTGTAATTTTGCGAATCTGGCAGTAGAATCATTAACTTTCATGAGTGCCTCTTTGGGGCCCATGTGAATAAACGATTTTGATTTTAATTGAACTTGGGCGTAAGCACAAATAACAATATCCATTTTTCATTAATATTTATATTGGTGCAGTTGAAATAGGTTCTAAACGAACGTATTGACATGGTTTAAGAATTCCAGTAGTTTTGTATAGAATGCATTAAAGGTATAAAGAAAGTATATTTTTATGGAACACCTATACTATATACTAGTAGTGCCCCGCGGCTTCGCTCGCGTTAATTAAGTTAAAAAGTTAAAAAAGTGTTAATCCCGGGTATAAATTATTCACATTCCAAATTTCATCCAAACCCGTTCAATCGTTACAGCGTAGATAGAAAACAAACATGCAAATTTTTACACAAGCTTTCGCAATTATAACAATAATATTACGAGTACATAATACATGTTTTTTTAACATTTATTCTCAAAGAATAAAATTGTATGATACCTAATGTTGCTCCGAGAATGAGATGAAACAATATATAGTGTATTTTGTATCCAAAATGTTAACGTAAACCTCTATAAATAAACACGACAAACCCACACTTTCATCGACCACCTAAAATGACAAAACCGATGTCAACAGTACACAATGAGACAACCTAATTCAGAGGTAAACCACGGAAGCACAGAAGACAGTCCTCATCTAAAGGGTTTCCGGGTGTCCCGCGGAATGACATCTGATTCTGTTCTCTTTCATTTCAGTTAATATTATTATTCAATTTAATAATGTTAGGCTATTAGGACTCGGGCTTAAGTAGGTTGCAGAGCGGGCGCGAGCGCGACAATCAACTAGAGCGAACAAAATTATAAAAACGGTTAGATTGGGCAGTGATTTGGATGACAATCTTCAATCATGAGTATAAGCAAATCATGACAAAATTTTCCATAAAAAAAGACCTTTATTAAGTATTTTCACATAATTAAATATCAATGATCCTGATTCTGTTTATCTGTGTGTCATCCATAACACAGCACCATGTTATTTATAATGAAATTGACGAGTAAAAAAAACTATGTGAAACATTTTACTACTGACTTAAAGTGACGATTTGATCGACGATCGCTTCCTTATCAAGTAACCAGATCCTACCAAGCGGTTTCACTCCTTTCCTCCTACCTTACCTCTTGTTCTCGGCCTTTTTGGATATAAACCGCTATATGTAGTTACACAGAACCACCGGAAGTTTTCAATTCATCACTTTTTTTATGCTATATAGGCATTTGACAACTATTTCACCTGATGGAAAGTGATGACTGCCTTGCCTAGAAGGTACCTCTTGATTTGAAGACTCCCAAATTATATCCTTTGGGAAACAAAGAAGCAAGACTTTCCATACTCACCCCGCTGTCGCCATCGCTCGACCTTCCTAACCAAACCCTATGGCTGTTTTATCAAACGAGCGGTGACAACCAACCGCGTAATGAGCAACCTTCCAATTTATCTGTTTAATGGGGACATAATTTGGGATTGTTGTATATAATACGATTATTATTTTTAAAGGGTAAAATGGAAATCAAGATCCCCATCTCGGTTTCAGAGGCTTTTATTTGGCAATTTTGATTAGGGTTTCGAATCTGATTTTTGAAATATTTCCAGTATTATACTATACAAAATATAAAATCATTGTAACTTAAACAAACTTATATAAAACACGAAGTTGCTATACCGGTGTGAAGTTGGCAGCCAAAATGTATCTGCCTATAATCCGACCAAATTAAGAAGTTTTTTTCAACAGATTGTTTCATGCTCTAGGAAGTTAATTTTAATATTAAAAAGCGCATACATAGTGTATATGAACAAAAATAATCTAAATTATCATTCATTTTATACCATTTCACTTTATAATTTCCAATAGATATCATTTTATAAATTAGCATTTTAAAATATCAAGTCCCCTAAACTGAGACATAAATGGAGCATAAATAAAAAGAACAACATCCAAGCTATCATTCAAACAAAACGAGAAGGTGGCTAAAGCACCAATAAACCCTTTAATAGTTATCTGAAAATCGCAAGTTTTTTTTCCAACTCTAATTTAGGCATATGCTGCTATGGATCAATCAAATCCCATTGCCTGGGCCATGATTGTAGCTAAAATAGATAGAAAATGGTCTAAGCTTTCAAATGAGTATACTGAAAAAGTGGCCAAAAGCCAAATTAGCTCTCTACTAGTTATCTAAGCACCAAAACTTTTTATTTTATATATATTTACGCTGACGCCATTTTCCACCATCAAATCCCCTAATCTGGGTCATAATTGGCACAAAATAAGAAACACGATTAAAAATACTTTCAAACAAGTATAGTAAGAAGGTCGCAAAAGGTCGGCTTAACTCTCTACTGGTCATCTGAAAAAGTCTTTTTTTATTTATTCCTACGATAATTTAGGCAGATGGTGATTTAAACTATCGTATCCCCTAAGCTGGCCCACGGTTGTAACCAAAATAGATAGAACATGGTCTAAGCTTTCAAATGAGTATACTCACAAAGTGGCTAAAAGCCAACTTAACCCTCTACTGGCCATCTGAAAATGAAAATTTTATTAAATCCACACCAAAATTTAGGTAGATGGTGATTTAAACTATCGTATCCCCAAAGCTGGCCCATGATTGTAAACGAAATGGATAGAACATGGTCTAAGCTTTCAAATGAGTATAGTCACAAAGTGGCTAAAAGCCAACTTAACCCTCTACTGGTCATCTGAAAATGACAATTTTATTAAATTCACACGAAAATTTAGGCAGATGGTGATTTAAACTATCGTATCCCCTAAGCTGGCCCATGATTGTAACCAAAATAGATAGAACATGGTCTAAGCTTTCAAATGAGTATACTCACAAAGTGGCTAAAAGCCAACTTAACCCTCTACTGGTCATCTGAAAATCACATTTTTATTTTATTCACACGATAATTTAGGCAGATGGTGATTTAAACTATCGTATCCCCTAAGCTGGCCCATGATTGTAAACGAAATGGATAGAACATGGTCTAAGCTTTCAAATGAGTATACTCACAAAGTGGCTAAAAGCCAACTTAACCCTCTACTGGTCATCTGAAAATGACAATTTTATTAAATTCACACGAAAATTTAGGCAGATGGTGATTTAAACTATCGTATCCCCTAAGCTGGCCCATGATTGTATCCAAAATAGGTAGAACATGGTCTAAGCTTTCAAATGAGTATACTCACAAAGTGGCTAAAAGCCAACTTAACCCTCTACTGGTCATCTGAAAATGACAATTTTATTAAATTCACACGAAAATTTAGGCAGATGGTGATTTAAACTATCGTATCCCCTAAGCTGGCCCATGATTGTATCCAAAATAGGTAGAACATGGTCTAAGCTTTCAAATGAGTATACTCACAAAGTGGCTAAAAGCCAACTTAACCCTCTACTGGTCATCTGAAAATGTCAATTTTATTAAATTCACACGAAAATTAAGGCAGATGGTGATTTAAACTATCGTATCCCCTAAGCTGGCCCATGATTGTAACCGAAATGGATAAAACATGGTCTAAGCTTTCAAATGAGTATAGTCACAAAGTGGCTAAAAGCCAACTTAACCCTCTACTGGTCATCTGAAAATCTCATTTTTATTTTATTCACACGAAAATTTAGGCAGATGGTGATTTAAACTATCGTATCCCCTAAGCTGGCCCATGATTGTAGCCAAAATAGATAGAACATGGTCTAAGCTTTCAAATGAGTATAGTCACAAAGTGGCTAAAAGCCAACTTAACCCTCTACTGGTCATCTGAAAATGACAATTTTATTAAATTCACACGAAAATTTAGGCAGATGGTGATTTAAACTATCGTATCCCCTAAGCTGGCCCATGATTGTAACCAAAATAGATAGAACATGGTCTAAGCTTTCAAATGAGTATACTCAAAAAGTGGCTAAAAGCCAACTTAACCCTCTACTGGTCATCTGAAAATCTCATTTTTATTTTATTCACACGAAAATTTAGGCAGATGGTGATTTAAACTATCGTATCCCCTAAGCTGGCCCATGATTGTAGCCAAAATAGATAGAACATGGTCTAAGCTTTCAAATGAGTATACTCACAAAGTGGCTAAAAGCCAACTTAACCCTCTACTGGTCATCTGAAAATCACATTTTTATTTTATTCACACGATAATTTAGGCAGATGGTGATTTAAACTATCGTATCCCCTAAGCTGGCCCATGATTGTAAACGAAATGGATAGAACATGGTCTAAGCTTTCAAATGAGTATACTCACAAAGTGGCTAAAAGCCAACTTAACCCTCTACTGGTCAACTGAAAATCACATTTTTATTTTATTCACACGATAATTTAGGCAGATGGTGATTTAAACTATCGTATCCCCTAAGCTAGCCTTTGATTGTAACCAAAATGGATAGAACATGGTCTAAGCTTTCAAATGAGTATACTCACAAAGTGGCTAAAAGCCAACTTAACCCTCTACTGGTCATCTGAAAATGACAATTTTATTAAATTCACACGAAAATTTAGGCAGATGGTGATTTAAACTATCGTATCCCCTAAGCTAGCCTTTGATTGTAACCAAAATGGATAGAACATGGTCTAAGCTTTCAAATGAGTATACTCACAAAGTGGCTAAAAGCCAACTTAACCCTCTACTGGTCATCTGAAAATGACAATTTTATTAAATTCACACGAAAATTTAGGCAGATGGTGATTTAAACTATCGTATCCTCTAAGCCGGCCTTTGATTGTAACCAAAATGGATAGAACATGGTCTAAGCTTTCTAATGAGTATAGTCACAAAGTGGCTAAAAGCCAACTTAACCCTCTACTGGTCATCTGAAAATCTCATTTTTATTTTATTCACACGAAAATTTAGGCAGATGGTGATTTAAACTATCGTATCCCCTAAGCTGGCCCATGATTGTAACCAAAATAGATAGAACATGGTCTAAGCTTTCAAATGAGTATACTCAAAAAGTGGCTAAAAGCCAACTTAACCCTCTACTGGTCATCTGAAAATCACATTTTTATTTTATTCACACGAAAATTTAGGCAGATGGTGATTTAAACTATCGTATCCCCTAAGCTGGCCCATGATTGTAGCCAAAATAGATAGAACATGGTCTAAGCTTTCAAATGAGTATACTCACAAAGTGGCTAAAAGTCAACTTAACCCTCTACTGGTCATCTGAAAATCACATTTTTATTTTATTCACACGATAATTTAGGCAGATGGTGATTTAAACTATCGTATCCCCTAAGCTGGCCCATGATTGTAAACGAAATGGATAGAACATGGTCTAAGCTTTCAAATGAGTATACTCACAAAGTGGCTAAAAGCCAACTTAACCCTCTACTGGTCATCTGAAAATGACAATTTTATTAAATTCACACGAAAATTTAGGCAGATGGTGATTTAAACTATCGTATCCCCTAAGCTGGCCCATGATTGTATCCAAAATAGGTAGAACATGGTCTAAGCTTTCATATGAGTATAGTCACAAAGTGGCTAAAAGCCAACTTAACCCTCTACTGGTCATCTGAAAATCTCATTTTTATTTTATTCACACGAAAATTTAGGCAGATGGTGATTTAAACTATCGTATCCCCTAAGCTGGCCCATGATTGTAGCCAAAATAGATAGAACATGGTCTAAGCTTTCAAATGAGTATACTCACAAAGTGGCTAAAAGCCAACTTAACCCTCTACTGGTCATCTGAAAATTCATTTTTATTTTATTCACACGATAATTTAGGCAGATGGTGATTTAAACTATCGTATCCCCTAAGCTGGCCCATGATTGTAAAAGAAATGGATAGAACATGGTCTAAGCTTTCAAATGAGTATACTCACAAAGTGGCTAAAAGCCAACTTAACCCTCTACTGGTCATCTGAAAATGACAATTTTATTAAATTCACACGAAAATTTAGGCAGATGGTGATTTAAACTATCGTATCCCCTAAGCTGGCCCATGATTGTATCCAAAATAGGTAGAACATGGTCTAAGCTTTCAAATGAGTATACTCACAAAGTGGCTAAAAGCCAACTTAACCCTCTACTGGTCATCTGAAAATGTCAATTTTATTAAATTCACACGAAAATTAAGGCAGATGGTGATTTAAACTATCGTATCCCCTAAGCTGGCCCATGATTGTAACCGAAATGGATAAAACATGGTCTAAGATTTCAAATGAGTATAGTCACAAAGTGGCTAAAAGCCAACTTAACCCTCTACTGGCCATCTGAAAATCACATTTTTATTTTATTCACACGAAAATTTAGGCAGATGGTGATTTAAACTATCGTATCCCCTAAGCTGGCCCATGATTGTAGCCAAAATAGATAGAACATGGTCTAAGCTTTCAAATGAGTATACTCAAAAAGTGGCTAAAAGCCAACTTAACCCTCTACTGGTCATCTGAAAATCACATTTTTATTTTATTTACACGAAAATTTAGGCAGATGGTGATTTAAACTATCGTATCCCCTAAGCTGGCCCATGATTGTAGCCAAAATAGATAGAACATGGTCTAAGCTTTCAAATGAGTATACTCACAAAGTGGCTAAAAGCCAACTTAACCCTCTACTGGTCATCTGAAAATCACATTTTTATTTTATTCACACGATAATTTAGGCAGATGGTGATTTAAACTATCGTATCCCCTAAGCTGGCCCATGATTGTAACCAAAATAGATAGAACATGGTCTAAGCTTTAAAATGAGTATACTCACAAAGTGGCTAAAAGCCAACTTAACCCTCTAATGGTCATCTGAAAATCACATTTTTATTTTATTCACACGATAATTTAGGCAGATGGTGATTTAAACTATCGTATCCCCTAAGCTGGCCCATGATTGTAAACGAAATGGATAGAACATGGTCTAAGCTTTCAAATGAGTATACTCACAAAGTGGCTAAAAGCCAACTTAACCCTCTACTGGTCATCTGAAAATGACAATTTTATTAAATTCACACGAAAATTTAGGCAGATGGTGATTTAAACTATCGTATCCCCTAAGCTGGCCCATGATTGTATCCAAAATAGGTAGAACATGGTCTAAGCTTTCAAATGAGTATACTCACAAAGTGGCTAAAAGCCAACTTAACCCTCTACTGGTCATCTGAAAATGTCAATTTTATTAAATTCACACGAAAATTAAGGCAGATGGTGATTTAAACTATCGTATCCCCTAAGCTGGCCCATGATTGTAACCGAAATGGATAAAACATGGTCTAAGCTTTCAAATGAGTATAGTCACAAAGTGGCTAAAAGCCAACTTAACCCTCTACTGGTCATCTGAAAATCTCATTTTTATTTTATTCACACGAAAATTTAGGCAGATGGTGATTTAAACTATCGTATCCCCTAAGCTGGCCCATGATTGTATCCAAAATAGGTAGAACATGGTCTAAGCTTTCAAATGAGTATACTCACAAAGTGGCTAAAAGCCAACTTAACCCTCTACTGGTCATCTGAAAATTCATTTTTATTTTATTCACACGATAATTCGATAAAATACAATCATGGGCCAGCTTAGGGGATACGATAGTTTAAATCACCATCTGCCTAAATTATCGTGTGAATAAAATAAAAATGTGATTTTCAGATGACCAGTAGAGGGTTAAGTTGACTTTTAGCCACTTTGTGAGTATACTCATTTGAAAGCTTAGACCATGTTCTATCTATTTTGGTTACAATCATGGGCCAGCTTAGGGGATACGATAGTTTAAATCACCATCTGCCTAAATTATCGTGTGAATAAAATAAAAATGAGATTTTCAGATGACCAGTAGAGGGTTAAGTTGGCTTTTAGCCACTTTGTGAGTATACTCATTTGAAAGCTTAGACCATGTTTTATCTATTTTGGCTACAATCATGGGCCAGCTTAGGGGATACGATAGTTTAAATCACCATCTGCCTAAATTTTCGTGTGAATTTAATAAAATTGTCATTTTCAGATGACCAGTAGAGGGTTAAGTTGGCTTTTAGCCACTTTGTGAGTATACTCATTTGAAAGCTTAGACCATGTTCTATCCATTTCGTTTACAATCATGGGCCAGCTTAGGGGATACGATAGTTTAAATCACCATCTGCCTAAATTATCGTGTGAATAAAATAAAAATGTGATTTTCAGATGACCAGTAGAGGGTTAAGTTGGCTTTTAGCCACTTTGTGAGTATACTCATTTGAAAGCTTAGACCATGTTCTATCCATTTCGTTTACAATCATGGGCCAGCTTAGGGGATATGATAGTTTAAATCACCATCTGCCTAAATTTTCGTGTGAATAAAATAAAAATGTGATTTTCAGATGACCAGTAGAGGGTTAAGTTGGCTTTTAGCCACTTTTTGAGTATACTCATTTGAAAGCTTAGACCATGTTCTATCTATTTTGGTTACAATCATGGGCCAGCTTAGGGGATACGATAGTTTAAATCACCATCTGCCTAAATTTTCGTGTGAATTTAATAAAATTGTCATTTTCAGATGACCAGTAGAGGGTTAAGTTGGCTTTTAGCCACTTTGTGACTATACTCATTTGAAAGCTTAGACCATGTTCTATCTATTTTGGCTACAATCATGGGCCAGCTTAGGGGATACGATAGTTTAAATCACCATCTGCCTAAATTTTCGTGTGAATAAAATAAAAATGAGATTTTCAGATGACCAGTAGAGGGTTAAGTTGGCTTTTAGCCACTTTGTGACTATACTCATTTGAAAGCTTAGACCATGTTTTATCCATTTCGGTTACAATCATGGGCCAGCTTAGGGGATACGATAGTTTAAATCACCATCTGCCTTAATTTTCGTGTGAATTTAATAAAATTGACATTTTCAGATGACCAGTAGAGGGTTAAGTTGGCTTTTAGCCACTTTGTGAGTATACTCATTTGAAAGCTTAGACCATGTTATATCTATTTTGGTTACAATCATGGGCCAGCTTAGGGGATACGATAGTTTAAATCACCATCTGCCTAAATTATCGTGTGAATAAAATAAAAATGAGATTTTCAGATGACCAGTAGAGGGTTAAGTTGGCTTTTAGCCACTTTGTGACTATACTCATTTGAAAGCTTAGACCATGTTCTACCTATTTTGGATACAATCATGGGCCAGCTTAGGGGATACGATAGTTTAAATCACCATCTGCCTAAATTTTCGTGTGAATAAAATAAAAATGTGATTTTCAGATGACCAGTAGAGGGTTAAGTTGGCTTTTAGCCACTTTTTGAGTATACTCATTTGAAAGCTTAGACCATGTTCTATCCATTTCGTTTACAATCATGGGCCAGCTTAGGGGATACGATAGTTTAAATCACCATCTGCCTAAATTATCGTGTGAATAAAATAAAAATGTGATTTTCAGATGACCAGTAGAGGGTTAAGTTGGCTTTTAGCCACTTTGTGAGTATACTCATTTAAAAGCTTAGACCATGTTCTATCTATTTTGGCTACAATCATGGGCCAGCTTAGGGGATACGATAGTTTAAATCACCATCTGCCTAAATTTTCGTGTGAATAAAATAAAAATGTGATTTTCAGATGACCAGTAGAGGGTTGAGTTGGCTTTTAGCCACTTTTTGAGTATACTCATTTGAAAGCTTAGACCATGTTCTATCTATTTTGGTTACAATCATGGGCCAGCTTAGGGGATACGATAGTTTAAATCACCATCTGCCTAAATTTTCGTGTGAATTTAATAAAATTGTCATTTTCAGATGACCAGTAGAGGGTTAAGTTGGCTTTTAGCCACTTTGTGACTATACTCATTTGAAAGCTTCGACCATGTTCTATCCATTTCGTTTACAATCATGGGCCAGCTTAGGGGATACGATAGTTTAAATCACCATCTGCCTAAATTATCGTGTGAATTTAATAAAATTGACATTTTCAGATGACCAGTAGAGGGTTAAGTTGGCTTTTAGCCACTTTGTGACTATACTCATTTGAAAGCTTAGACCATGTTCTACCTATTTTGGATACAATCATGAGCCAGCTTAGGGGATACGATAGTTTAAATCACCATCTGCCTAAATTATCGTGTGAATAAAATAAAAATGTGATTTTCAGATGACCAGTAGAGGGTTAAGTTGGCTCTTAGCCACTTTGTGAGTATACTCATTTGAAAGCTTAGACCATGTTCTATCTATTTTGGCTACAATCATGGGCCAGCTTAGGGGATACGATAGTTTAAATCACCATCTGCCTAAATTTTCGTGTGAATAAAATAAAAATGTGATTTTCAGATGACCAGTAGAGGGTTAAGTTGGCTTTTAGCCACTTTTTGAGTATACTCATTTAAAAGCTTAGACCATGTTCTATCTATTTTGGCTACAATCATGGGCCAGCTTAGGGGATACGATAGTTTAAATCACCATCTGCCTAAATTTTCGTGTGAATAAAATAAAAATGAGATTTTCAGATGACCAGTAGAGGGTTAAGTTGGCTTTTAGCCACTTTGTGACTATACTCATTTGAAAGCTTAGACCATGTTCTACCTATTTTGGATACAATCATGGGCCAGCTTAGGGGATACGATAGTTTAAATCACCATCTGCCTAAATTTTCGTGTGAATTTAATAAAATTGTCATTTTCAGATGACCAGTAGAGGGTTAAGTTGGCTTTTAGCCACTTTGTGAGTATACTCATTTGAAAGCTTAGACCATGTTCTATCCATTTCGTTTACAATCATGGGCCAGCTTAGGGGATACGATAGTTTAAATCACCATCTGCCTAAATTATCGTGTGAATAAAATAAAAATGTGATTTTCAGATGACCAGTAGAGGGTTAAGTTGGCTTTTAGCCACTTTGTGAGTATACTCATTTGAAAGCTTAGACCATGTTCTATCTATTTTGGCTACAATCATGGGCCAGCTTAGGGGATACGATAGTTTAAATCACCATCTGCCTAAATTTTCGTGTGAATTTAATAAAATTGTCATTTTCAGATGACCAGTAGAGGGTTAAGTTGGCTTTTAGCCACTTTGTGAGTATACTCATTTGAAAGCTTAGACCATGTTCTACCTATTTTGGATACAATCATGGGCCAGCTTAGGGGATACGATAGTTTAAATCACCATCTGCCTAAATTTTCGTGTGAATTTAATAAAATTGTCATTTTCAGATGACCAGTAGAGGGTTAAGTTGGCTTTTAGCCACTTTGTGAGTATACTCATTTGAAAGCTTAGACCATGTTCTATCCATTTCTTTTACAATCATGGGCCAGCTTAGGGGATACGATAGTTTAAATCACCATCTGCCTAAATTATCGTGTAAATAAAATAAAAATGAATTTTCAGATGACCAGTAGAGGGTTAAGTTGGCTTTTAGCCACTTTGTGAGTATACTCATTTGAAAGCTTAGACCATGTTCTATCTATTTTGGCTACAATCATGGGCCAGCTTAGGGGATACGATAGTTTAAATCACCATCTGCCTAAATTTTCGTGTGAATTTAATAAAATTGTCATTTTCAGATGACCAGTAGAGGGTTAAGTTGGCTTTTAGCCACTTTGTGAGTATACTCATTTGAAAGCTTAGACCATGTTCTATCCATTTCGTTTACAATCATGGGCCAGCTTAGGGGATACGATAGTTTAAATCACCATCTGCCTAAATTATCGTGTGAATAAAATAAAAATGTGATTTTCAGATGACCAGTAGAGGGTTAAGTTGGCTTTTAGCCACTTTGTGAGTATACTCATTTGAAAGCTTAGACCATGTTCTATCCATTTCGTTTACAATCATGGGCCAGCTTAGGGGATATGATAGTTTAAATCACCATCTGCCTAAATTTTCGTGTGAATAAAATAAAAATGTGATTTTCAGATGACCAGTAGAGGGTTAAGTTGGCTTTTAGCCACTTTTTGAGTATACTCATTTGAAAGCTTAGACCATGTTCTATCTATTTTGGTTACAATCATGGGCCAGCTTAGGGGATACGATAGTTTAAATCACCATCTGCCTAAATTTTCGTGTGAATTTAATAAAATTGTCATTTTCAGATGACCAGTAGAGGGTTAAGTTGGCTTTTAGCCACTTTGTGACTATACTCATTTGAAAGCTTAGACCATGTTCTATCTATTTTGGCTACAATCATGGGCCAGCTTAGGGGATACGATAGTTTAAATCACCATCTGCCTAAATTTTCGTGTGAATAAAATAAAAATGAGATTTTCAGATGACCAGTAGAGGGTTAAGTTGGCTTTTAGCCACTTTGTGACTATACTCATTTGAAAGCTTAGACCATGTTTTATCCATTTCGGTTACAATCATGGGCCAGCTTAGGGGATACGATAGTTTAAATCACCATCTGCCTTAATTTTCGTGTGAATTTAATAAAATTGACATTTTCAGATGACCAGTAGAGGGTTAAGTTGGCTTTTAGCCACTTTGTGAGTATACTCATTTGAAAGCTTAGACCATGTTATATCTATTTTGGTTACAATCATGGGCCAGCTTAGGGGATACGATAGTTTAAATCACCATCTGCCTAAATTATCGTGTGAATAAAATAAAAATGAGATTTTCAGATGACCAGTAGAGGGTTAAGTTGGCTTTTAGCCACTTTGTGACTATACTCATTTGAAAGCTTAGACCATGTTCTACCTATTTTGGATACAATCATGGGCCAGCTTAGGGGATACGATAGTTTAAATCACCATCTGCCTAAATTTTCGTGTGAATAAAATAAAAATGTGATTTTCAGATGACCAGTAGAGGGTTAAGTTGGCTTTTAGCCACTTTTTGAGTATACTCATTTGAAAGCTTAGACCATGTTCTATCCATTTCGTTTACAATCATGGGCCAGCTTAGGGGATACGATAGTTTAAATCACCATCTGCCTAAATTATCGTGTGAATAAAATAAAAATGTGATTTTCAGATGACCAGTAGAGGGTTAAGTTGGCTTTTAGCCACTTTGTGAGTATACTCATTTAAAAGCTTAGACCATGTTCTATCTATTTTGGCTACAATCATGGGCCAGCTTAGGGGATACGATAGTTTAAATCACCATCTGCCTAAATTTTCGTGTGAATAAAATAAAAATGTGATTTTCAGATGACCAGTAGAGGGTTGAGTTGGCTTTTAGCCACTTTTTGAGTATACTCATTTGAAAGCTTAGACCATGTTCTATCTATTTTGGTTACAATCATGGGCCAGCTTAGGGGATACGATAGTTTAAATCACCATCTGCCTAAATTTTCGTGTGAATTTAATAAAATTGTCATTTTCAGATGACCAGTAGAGGGTTAAGTTGGCTTTTAGCCACTTTGTGACTATACTCATTTGAAAGCTTCGACCATGTTCTATCCATTTCGTTTACAATCATGGGCCAGCTTAGGGGATACGATAGTTTAAATCACCATCTGCCTAAATTATCGTGTGAATTTAATAAAATTGACATTTTCAGATGACCAGTAGAGGGTTAAGTTGGCTTTTAGCCACTTTGTGACTATACTCATTTGAAAGCTTAGACCATGTTCTACCTATTTTGGATACAATCATGAGCCAGCTTAGGGGATACGATAGTTTAAATCACCATCTGCCTAAATTATCGTGTGAATAAAATAAAAATGTGATTTTCAGATGACCAGTAGAGGGTTAAGTTGGCTCTTAGCCACTTTGTGAGTATACTCATTTGAAAGCTTAGACCATGTTCTATCTATTTTGGCTACAATCATGGGCCAGCTTAGGGGATACGATAGTTTAAATCACCATCTGCCTAAATTTTCGTGTGAATAAAATAAAAATGTGATTTTCAGATGACCAGTAGAGGGTTAAGTTGGCTTTTAGCCACTTTTTGAGTATACTCATTTAAAAGCTTAGACCATGTTCTATCTATTTTGGCTACAATCATGGGCCAGCTTAGGGGATACGATAGTTTAAATCACCATCTGCCTAAATTTTCGTGTGAATAAAATAAAAATGAGATTTTCAGATGACCAGTAGAGGGTTAAGTTGGCTTTTAGCCACTTTGTGACTATACTCATTTGAAAGCTTAGACCATGTTCTACCTATTTTGGATACAATCATGGGCCAGCTTAGGGGATACGATAGTTTAAATCACCATCTGCCTAAATTTTCGTGTGAATTTAATAAAATTGTCATTTTCAGATGACCAGTAGAGGGTTAAGTTGGCTTTTAGCCACTTTGTGAGTATACTCATTTGAAAGCTTAGACCATGTTCTATCCATTTCGTTTACAATCATGGGCCAGCTTAGGGGATACGATAGTTTAAATCACCATCTGCCTAAATTATCGTGTGAATAAAATAAAAATGTGATTTTCAGATGACCAGTAGAGGGTTAAGTTGGCTTTTAGCCACTTTGTGAGTATACTCATTTGAAAGCTTAGACCATGTTCTATCTATTTTGGCTACAATCATGGGCCAGCTTAGGGGATACGATAGTTTAAATCACCATCTGCCTAAATTTTCGTGTAAATAAAATAAAAATGTGATTTTCAGATGACCAGTAGAGGGTTAAGTTGGCTTTTAGCCACTTTTTGAGTATACTCATTTGAAAGCTTAGACCATGTTCTATCTATTTTGGCTACAATCATGGGCCAGCTTAGGGGATACGATAGTTTAAATCACCATCTGCCTAAATTTTCGTGTGAATAAAATAAAAATGTGATTTTCAGATGACCAGTAGAGGGTTAAGTTGGCTTTTAGCCACTTTTTGAGTATACTCATTTGAAAGCTTAGACCATGTTCTATCTATTTTGGTTACAATCATGGGCCAGCTTAGGGGATACGATAGTTTAAATCACCATCTGCCTAAATTTTCGTGTGAATAAAATAAAAATGAGATTTTCAGATGACCAGTAGAGGGTTAAGTTGGCTTTTAGCCACTTTGTGACTATACTCATTAGAAAGCTTAGACCATGTTCTATCCATTTTGGTTACAATCAAAGGCCAGCTTAGAGGATACGATAGTTTAAATCACCATCTGCCTAAATTTTCGTGTGAATTTAATAAAATTGTCATTTTCAGATGACCAGTAGAGGGTTAAGTTGGCTTTTAGCCACTTTGTGAGTATACTCATTTGAAAGCTTAGACCATGTTCTATCCATTTTGGTTACAATCAAAGGCTAGCTTAGGGGATACGATAGTTTAAATCACCATCTGCCTAAATTATCGTGTGAATAAAATAAAAATGTGATTTTCAGTTGACCAGTAGAGGGTTAAGTTGGCTTTTAGCCACTTTGTGAGTATACTCATTTGAAAGCTTAGACCATGTTCTATCTATTTTAGTTACAATCAAGGGCCAGCTTAGGGGATACGATAATTTAAATCACCATCTACCTAAATAATCGTGTGAATTTAATAAAATTGACATATTCAGATGACCAGTAGAGGGTTAAGTTGGCTTTTAGCCACTTTGTGAGTATACTCATTTGAAAGCTTAGACCATGTTCTATCCATTTTAGTTACAATCAAGGGCCAGCTTAGGGGATACGATAGTTTAAATCACCATCTGCCTAAATAATCGTGTGAATTTAATAAAATTGTCATTTTCAGATGACCAGTAGAGGGTTAAGTTGGCTTTTAGCCACTTTGTGACTATACTCATTTGAAAGCTTAGACCATGTTATATCTATTTTGGTTACAATCATGGGCCAGCTTAGGGGATACGATAGTTTAAATCACCATCTGCCTAAATTTTGGTGTGGATTTAATAAAATTTTCATTTTCAGATGATCAGTAGAGGGTTAAGTTGGCTTTTAGCCACTTTGTGAGTATACTCATTTGAAAGCTTAGACCATGTTCTATCTATTTTGGTTACAACCGTGGGCCAGCTTAGGGGATACGATAGTTTAAATCACCATCTGCCTAAATTATCGTAGGAATAAATAAAAAAAGACTTTTTCAGATGACCAGTAGAGAGTTAAGCCGACCTTTTGCGACCTTCTTACTATACTTGTTTGAAAGTATTTTTAATCGTGTTTCTTATTTTGTGCCAATTATGACCCAGATTAGGGGATTTGATGGTGGAAAATGGCGTCAGCGTAAATATATATAAAATAAAAAGTTTTGGTGCTTAGATAACTAGTAGAGAGCTAATTTGGCTTTTGGCCACTTTTTCAGTACACTCATTTGAAAGCTTAGACCATTTTCTATCTATTTTAGCTACAATCATGGCCCAGGCAATGGGATTTGATTGATCCATAGCAGCATATGCCTAAATTAGAGTTGGAAAAAAAACTTGCGATTTTCAGATAACTATTAAAGGGTTTATTGGTGCTTTAGCCACCTTCTCGTTTTGTTTGAATGATAGCTTGGATGTTGTTCTTTTTATTTATGCTCCATTTATGTCTCAGTTTAGGGGACTTGATATTTTAAAATGCTAATTTATAAAATGATATCTATTGGAAATTATAAAGTGAAATGGTATAAAATGAATGATAATTTAGATTATTTTTGTTCATATACACTATGTATGCGCTTTTTAATATTAAAATTAACTTCCTAGAGCATGAAACAATCTGTTGAAAAAAACTTCTTAATTTGGTCGGATTATAGGCAGATAAATTTTGGCTGCCAACTTCACACCGGTAGTTGCTATTGGTCCCTGCACTAGGGTAAGCCTGTATCGCAGGAGGCCGTTATATATGATGGGTCCAGTTGGGTGCGTACCACTACTGCTTATAAAGCAGTGGCTGTGCATTGTGCAAGCAAGTACAATAGTACAATGAATATAATTTTTTTTTGATTCAAACTAAATGGTGGCACTGCAATTAATAATAAGCTATGCCTGGTGTGACACTTGATGACTTACTATGTGATCATCTTTTTTACATTTAATCAAGTTATGTATTCTGAATCCGACAAAATTTAAAAATCTAGATCAAATATATGTTCCAATACGAAAAAAATAAAACCCAGCAATTTGCATTATAAAAATTCCTATATCCGCTCCGATACCATAGTCCACGATATTTACTTCTTATTGATACCATAGTCCACGATATTTACTTCTTATCCGATACAACAGTCCACGATATTTACCTCTTATCTTGATTTATTTCTTACTTGTATTTGACAGTCAGTGCTTCATATTAATCAGGACTAAAGAACTTAATAATAATATAGAACATCCTAATGTTTCAGTACGAATAAAGAACCCAGCAATTTGCAGCATCATAAAAATACCAAAATCCGGTCCGACATCAGCACCATTTTCCACGACACCTAACACTAATAATGCACATAATTACGTGAAATATTTCGGGACAGGACCGAAAATAACTACGCTGATGTGTCCGAGCTTTCATAAGGTTACTCTTTGCGGCTAAATAAACATGGAGATCAAAGGCCTCGTAGTTTCACGGTGGTTGGTTGGATATAGCGTGTCATCCTGACGGGGATAAGTGTTTAGGATGGTTTAGACTTGTCCAGTTCATCATCATCAAACCTAAGACGTCTGCTGGACAAAAGACTGCTCATAGGGGCAGTCTTATGTCCAGCAGACAAAAATTCCAGGGACTATCCATTGTAGAATGGATAGCCCCTAGAATTTTTAATATTGATAGTAGACGCAACTTCTCCTCGTCGCGTCGGTTCTCCTTCAGCCTTACTCTGTCGCGTCTTCTCTAGTGCTGGATCCATCTCCACCCGGGAAAATTATTTACGAGAAAAGTTATATCTCACCTGATGTTAAGTGATGATACGGTGACGTTGGAATTTTTTTTTTTTTAAATGGCCTGCACATTACACTTTCTCTAATTCTGACAATTAACAACAAAGCCTGTTGTTAATTGTTTATTAATTGAGCCTGCGTATTCCAGGTCTAGTGTGTTTACCAGCTTCGATCACATCGTCACTTACCATCAGGTGAAATAGTGGTCAAACACTAGCCTGTCACAAATAAATAAATAATAAAATAAGCATATAATTAATTTAAAATATCCGGATGACCGAGCTTTGCTCGGTTTTTTGTTTCTGGTAAAATGTGTTTGAATTTGTTGCCTCAGAAAGCTCCATCTAGTGTCGAGTAGAAACAGTTTTTTACATCGGTCATGGCGTAATAGATGGCGCTGATAGTTTCTTAAACCCAGTTTTTCAAATGCAGTTTGGGAACCGAGCATTTCTCGGACCTGAAACGTTGATAAATCGATTCCTTGGGCCGAAAAACCCCTAATCTGTAACTTTTATGAAAATCGTTGGAGCTGTTTCCGAGATCCTGATTACACACACCTTGATCGATGGTAATGGTAATGACTAAATGATAGTATCAACCGCTTGATTATAAATATAATCATAATTATTAATAAATCTGTTTTAAAGTCCAATCTGGCCAAATAGATGATCTAATAAGTCCACCATCCTAGGACTATGTAAATAAACATTTTTTATTTCTTTTACGCTTCAACAGAACTGGTACCAGAACTGGATTACTGCGCTATTGGAGTCCATTAACTGGAACGCTCCGAGCACCAGTTAATTACAGAATTCCGTGCCAATTTACATTTAATTTCATGTCGGAAAATAATATTTTTGGAGTATATTTAACACTCTTACGAAAATTTTAATTTGGTCGCGTATTTTTAACGGCGTTTTTATGAGTAGCTTGATGAAAATCATTACCTGCTGTGATTTCTCTTTTAGTGAATTCATTTTAAAATATACATTTGCTGTGGTTTAATTCAATACGGGAATTGATATTTCTGAAATACAAAGCTTTGGACTATAAGTAACTCCTAACTCCATAACGGGGTTAATAAATTCACCTGGTAAGTACATAAATAGTATCCGACTAGGCGAATAAACATAAAAAAAGCATAAGGCCTTCACACACAAAGCCCCACACTATTTTCAAAGTGTTGTATCGTGGACTCACTCAGAACCATATATTATACCTTGGTTAGGAAATTTGTTCCGCCACGAATCGAACTCGATATCCGTTGCTTCGAAGGCAGATATGCAACCAACTACTCCAGTGGGCAGTTCGATTCTTACTATGTAATTAACATAAAATAAAAAACCCTAAACGCTTTCACACTCACAACCCTACACTAAGTTCAATGATTTGTGTCGTGGGTGCCGGAAAAATTCACATCACATACACAATCACAACCAGAATCAGAAACACAAGTTTTCCTTGACGAGAACACTTGTGTTCCCGGCGGGAATCGAAGCCGATACTTAGAAGCCGAACGCTTACCCAACGGCGGCGCTTCAATAAACAATGATATGGGAATTATTCAAAAGAGTCTTACAAAAAACGGTAAGGCAACTTTATTTGGTCTTATTTTGAGGACATTTTCACACGTTTCACACTTCGATTGATCCTGAAACTAGAAAACTAAAAAGACGTGTGGCACTCAGGGACTGCCGCGGCAAAGCTATTGCATAGCATTTTTTATTTTTCAGTTTCATTTTTCTTCACAAAAAGTTTTCGGTCACGTTGAGATGTGATTTCCGTACCGATGCATACGATTCAGTATCCAGTACCAATCGGCTACCGAGTCTTCTAACTATAACCTCGAAATAAGCATATAGATCTTGACGTTTACTTTAAAAACGTAAACGTCAAGACCTATACGCTTATTTCGAAGTTATAGTTAAAAGACTCAGTAGCCGATTGGTATTGGATACTGAATCGAATGCATCGGTACGGAGTTCGCATCTCAACGTGACCGAAAACTTTTTGTGAAGTCGCTAGAGTGGGAGGCGTTAGGTTTTTTCGTTACGGAATTTCTGGATTAGGTCTCCACGCTCAAGGCCCGCGATAGAAGCTATGCAATAGCTTAAAAACTTATTAATTATTATAACAACACTTTTGTCTCAGTCACCGACGTAAGGTCGCTAGTCTATCGGTATTCTATCGTCTACATTTTGGAGAGTGCGCAGGAAATACATAAGCTAATTCCACCATGCCCGTTTTACCTTCTAACAACAAGTCAAACGTCATCCATTTATGGTTGACATACCTCCAGTTCGCTCGAAGCGTTTCGCTTCTACGTTCATCATCCGTACGGCGAAGGAGTGGAACTCATTACCTGTGTTTTTGTTTATTACAAGGGGTATAATTTGGGAGTCTTCAAGTCAAGAGTGAACAGGTATTTTCTAGATAAACGTGTCACATCTTCGGCCGCATCCTCACTTTTCATCAGGTGAGATAGTGGTATATATTTACATCCCTATGAATAGGAACTGAAGATTTATCAATTAGATTATTGCGGTGCCCCACAGGGTCTATATAGAACTGTACTCCTAAAAACACCTGTATATTACTATTATTATAGATTGCAATAAATAAATGAATATGAATATGAATATGGTCAAATGTTTGTCTATAATTCATATAAAAAAAGTCAGTAAATATGAACAAATCAATGGTTCTGGATGGCGCTTGGAAAAGACTTTGTTCTATCTGATAGGCCATCTTATCATCATCAAAACCTTACACTTCAATATCCCCAAGAATACAAGTTATTATCTACTAATTCTTATTCTATTACCTGTCCACATCATCACTTACGAACTGTGAGTTAGGTCGCCTGTCGGCGATAAATAATTTAAACGCAAGCTAAGCTGAAAAAAACCGACATCGCCGCTTTATCTTCTACCCTTGATCAGATTAAATGAATTAAATACGCATTATTGTGGATAACTCAAAAACTACCAAATGTGACCTCATGGAAACACCAGCTTTCAAATAAAAAAAGTGTCACCAATCGGTTCAAGTCAAGAGTGATTAGGTATGTACCTTCTAGGCAAGCATGCTTCATGCGCAGAAGCATGCTTCAAGCATGCTTCTGCACATCTTCGGCCGCATCTTCACTTTCCATCAGGTGAGATCGTGGTCAAATGCCTACCAATCAGGCACAAAAAAAACCTAGAACAAAGTTGTGAGGTAACAAACATAAAAATAATACAGTTGAATTGAGGAACTCCTCCTTTTTTTAAGTCGGTTAAAAATATAGAATAAAGATAGAGTTAAACAAATTTAACACATGTCTATGGTGTCTAATAACAAAATCATTGTTACAGGTATGTTCAACTCAAAACATATCATCGGAGGATACATGCGTACAGACTGCGAAGCTAAGTGAGGTATTTTGTAAAATTTGCAATTGTGAATATGCAACTGTTGTTAGTTGTTATTGATAAATCTTTCATTCTTATACACAGGGATGTAAATAATTATTACAATTTGCTTATACTTATGCACAATAAAAAAAGACACAATCAATCACTTTCGCAATCACAGCCTCATACCAAGTTCAAAGACTTAGATTCCAAGTGCCGTAACAGCTAGCAGTAGTTTATATCACACACACCTATTTAATTTACTAAACATTTTGTAATATTTGCATTTCGTCGTTGTGCGTGCAAAAGTCGCTATGTGTTTTTTCGTGATATTCGGTTTTGACAAGTGATATTAGGGGCAGTGATATTGTATGTAATGATGATTAGTAGTAACTAATATTAGGAGGAGTCGATTCAATTTTAGGGCTAAAGATATTAGTCGAATCAATAGGGAACCGATTAAAACTTCATAAAAAACCGAATATCACGAAAAAACACATAGCGACTTTTGCACGCACAACGACGATTTGTGAGTTTCCAACTGTTGTAAGTCGTTATCAATGTGGTAATGTGAGTAGGGATAGGTCTTTTTTATAACTTGCAGATGCTAAATGATCGATAAGTTCCTGACATGTCCTTGACTCTACATTTTTTTTTTGGTCCTATTCGTAACGTGCGATTATTGCAGTTGCAGGCTCTCTCGGATACGTAATAGGCCACGTCTATAGTAGTATGACAACGTTATGTTTTCTCAATGAGTCATCACTCATGTACACGCATTGGTTTGAAAGTTCCGCTAATTAGTTAAAAGGGTTCCAGGGCTTCTATGGGGTTCTGTATATCTGCATATTTTTATTTTGTGGTAGGGCCATGATTTACTAACTGCGATTACAATTGATATTGCATGACGTCATAATAATTTCTCAACGAACATCTTTACAATTATTTTTGTTTGCATGAACTCCCCGTTGGCTTAGTTGGATGGGCGTTCGCCTTCTAAGCAGGGGTATCGGGTTCGATTCCCGGCGGGAACACAAGTTTTCTCCCCAAGGAAAGTTTGTATTTCTGGTTCTGGTTGTGATTGTGTATGTGATGTGAATGTTTCCGGCACCCACGACACAAGTCATCGAACCTAGTGTGGGGCTGTGAGTGTGAAAGTTTATTTACAATACAAATACTCTTTATTGAAAAACCAATACAAAAATCTTAAAAACTAAAAAATAAAATAAATCTTAAACAGGTTTCACAATAGGCGGTCTTATCGCATAAAGCAATCTCTTCCAGACAACCTTAGCATGGATATACATTTTATAATTTACGGTATTCGTATTGACGGCATAAGGCTAAAATTCAACGTATAATTCAAAATAAACCCAAAAAAAGTAAACTTTTTGACGAAAACAATATTTTTTTGCTATAGGGTAAACCTAGAAGAGATGTATATAAGGGAGAGACGCCTATAAAAAATAATGTAGCAAAAAAGAAGTAGGTAACTAATTTTTTAACGCATCCTAATTGTATAATAAAAAAAACATCGACTAATTAAAATAAAAAATATGTAGTTACTAGAAATATGACTGATTCATTTTATCTTTTTACATAAATATGTAGATAAATACATGATTGAATAAAAATAATTGATTTTTTCTCTTTTATTCTAATAAATATTTTTATTCGATTTTATTTTCAAAACTATAGGCATCTCGTCCAAGTTTACCCTATAGGCACGTGTTTCCTCATGAGAACAATAATAGAGTTTCTTCAATCCGCGTGTGACTAGGTATCTTCTAGGCAAGATATCTATCTTCGCTAACGATCAGGTGAGATAGTAGTCAAAAGTTTGCCTATCTTGAATTAAAAAAAAATGCCCTACCATTATCTCACCCGATGGAAAGTGACGGTGCGATCGAAGATGGAACATGCTTGCCTAAAAGATACCGATTAATTATTTGAATATATCTATTGAGTGAAATTCGTTCGATCGTGAATCTGTCTTAAAGGAGAAGAGAGTAGTCAAACATTATAATATATTTACTATCAGACCCGTTAATTAAATAAATAAATTTATAAAAGCACTATTTAATCCACCTGAACACATAAAAAAAAACATTAAAATCTGTCCATCCGTTTAGGAGGAGCTCAGTCACATACACAAGTTTAGAAGAATTATTATATATATATATTGCATGTGTAGCGTAATACATTAGAGAACACCACCGACCGCAAAAATGTCTATTATTACTATCCTGTCCATCCAAAGGTTGCCTGTAAGAGATTGCTTTATGTGATAAGGTCGCCCATTGTACAACAATTATTATTTTTAGTTTTTATGTTATTATTAACAATCTTATTGGTGTTCAATAAAGAAGTATTGTATTGTATTGTATAAAGATACCTATGCATTTATTTTATATATTTATACCTAAATTTTTATTTATTTAATTGCATGAAATGTGGCTATGTCGCTAATTATAAATCAAAGTTATACATTGATTGGATAAGTAATCGGCTCAGGATATAATTCTACAATATCATAATATTTAGGGCGTTTGCACTTGAAATGCCAAAAGAATAAGAAGTAAATAGTTAAATACTAATTATGGTAGGAGAAAATGTCTACCAGAGCAGAGATAGTAAACCTTTACCCAAAAGTTATTTTAAAATCCAACTGTCCCTTCAAACATTTCAGTACTTATTCAACTTGTTACATCCCGAATTTATTTTTTAAACAGTTGAAAATGTCTGTGTTATTTTAGAAATGTAAAAGTTTTGGTACGTTCACGTTGAATTTTTAAACGGTTTTTGAATGTCTCTGGACTTGATGAAAGAGAAGTTTTGTTTAGTTTAGTTTACATTTTGTTTTAAAAGGTTTAAAACCTAGGTACTTTTCTTTGTTATTGTCTGAAAATCTCAGGGTAATTATTTTTAATTATTAATATTATAATTCAAGTTTAATTAAAACTACTAGCGATCAATGATATTCTTCAAACGTCAAACAACGTTAAATATCACTCCAAACATTAATTATATTAATAATTAATAAACGCATTCACACTCACAACCCCACACTAAGTTCGATGACCTATGCCGTGTCCTGTCCAACATTTACATCAGACACACAAACACACCCAGAACCAGAAACACATATTTCTATAGGAGAGAAAACTTGTGTTCCTGGACATCGAACTCGATACTCGCTGCGTAGAAGGTGAACGCTTACCCAACTGCGTCAGCGGGCATTTTATATACTACTTATCCTACTATGACAATGATAATAATATTATAAATCCGAAAGTTTGTGTGTAAGTGTGTAAGTATGTTTGTTCCCTCTTTACACTTTAACGGCTAAACGGATTAGGATAACATTTTGGAATGTACATAGATTATACCTAGGATTAACACATAGGCTACTTTTTAACTTGATAATAGCGGGCAAAGCCGCGGGGCACGGCTAGCTTGTCCATAAAATTCAAACGTTAACTGGTGAATCTAAACTTGATGTTTATTGTTTGCAATTAAAAATCAACTCATTCCTCGCAGAAACTGGTAGACTTCATATCGAGTACCTATGTCGCATCTTCGCGCCAGGTGCGCAAGCGCATCTGCGCGTTTACAAAAGCCGCACGTGTTCTGGCCGCTTTCATAACCAGCTTATTTTCTACGTGAATAATTTTACGAGTGCGATACAAATAAATCCTTTTGATCTATACAAATTTGGGGGACCGTTTTGCGTAAAATGTTCTTAAAGTGATACGAAAACAGGTTTTAGATCCCGCTGTAGGTCTTTTGTCTGGTCTTGTTATGATGCTTTGAGTTCCTTACCATTCTCCATTGCTTCGAGTCCACCGGTGTTTTTGTAGTTGGTAGAGAGATAATTGATGATGATTCGCGGCAGGAACACAATTTTCTTTCTCAGTAGACATTTGTTTTCTGTGCTGTGTAACGTAAATGTTTTCGGCACCCACGATACAAGTGTTTGAATTTGTGTGGGGCTGTCAGTGTGAGTGCGATTGTGTGTTTTTGTTTTGATTCGAAAGAGATGAAGAGTAATAGGTTAGCATAGTATTACTAGCTTGTTAGTAATTTAGTACGATGTTAGTAATGTTAATAATGAGTACGCATAAAATACATGTGACGAAAAGAAAGTCTGGTAAGAAATTTAAAATTGAAAAAAGTAATTTAAATAAGTTACTTGTTAAAAACATTTTAGAAGTCCGCCATATTGGATTTAAAGTGACGTCACTTTATTTTTCGAGTTATTCTCAGCGAGCCCTTTCATTTGATACCCATATTGTAGGAGTGCATTAAAAATTACTTGTCCGCCATTCTGTGTGTCCCGCCAAATTTGACTTAGAATGACGTCACACAGCTAACCATGCATTGTCATCCAAACTAAACGTGAATACAAAATTTCAGCTCAATCGGTTGAAAATATCTGCTACAAAATTGAGTTGCAAGATTCCACCCGAACAAACATACATATACAGTGCAAGCTAAATAAAAGCTTACAAGCTTTTATTTTACTACATTTATAATAGGAATGGATTGTGTAAAAATGTATATATATGAATGAAATACTCAAATACTCATTTATTCATAAACATTTGTTTACACGTCATATTATAAGGTCTAAAATGAGATTTTATTAAAAATACAATTATAAAATGAAAAATGTCACATTGAAAAATTACGACATAAAAATTAAAAGATAATAATAAAGATTATAATTTTCATAAAGAACATGTCAATATATTAATAAGTGTGGAGATGACGCCTACCAAGAAGTAAACAATAAGAGTTGAGTATATTGTTCTTGTTACCACCGTTACCTTAATACTTAACCATAAATAGAACAAAGCAGAGATAGCTGTAAGCGATAAGCCCACTAAGCGTATTCCTTAAGAGAATAGGAGTATGTCTCCTAAAACGCGTGACTTTGTAACTACTTTGATTGACACTCGTAACTAAATCTTATATATTAAACGCAAGTAAAGCTTAAAAAAACCGCTTTATCTTCGGAACTTCATCAGATTAACACGAACTATTGACGATATTTCAAGAACTACTACGATCTTGATTAAATTTAAATGGGACCAATTGGAAAGCAACACCTTTCAAACAAAATTCAAAATCTGTTCACGTGGAACGAAGTTATGAGGTAAAACACAAAAAAATATACAATAAATAAAAATATAGTCGACTTAAGTAAACCCTCCTTTTTTGGTACCGTACTGTATTTTTTTTGTGTGTTACTTTATCTTCTTTACAAGTGAACCGATTTTAAAAAATATTTTTGTTTGAAAGCTGTTGCTTTCCCATTGGTCCCATTTGAATTTGGTCAAGATCTGATCAGTAGTTTTTGAGTTATCTTCAGAAATGCGTGTTAATACATTGAATTTGATCAAGGCTCTGAAGATAAAGCGGTTAAGTCGGTTTATTCTAAGCTTTGCTTGCGTTTAATGATTAAAAACACTAACAAGTAACAATCAAGAATCACGCCAATAGACATAAACAAGTCACTAATCGTCACGCCACACCTAAACGCTATCGGCGTAAATTAAAAATCGATACATATTCCGCATCCGATACGTTACCAGTCTACTGGATTAGTGTGAAACTTAGGGTTGTCTACGTGAAGTTAGTTCTTACTTAAATAAATGTGTCGTGTGTTTTGTTTTCAATACCTCTTACTATTAATTTCAACTAGTTAATAATGTCAGATAAGTCTTTGGATTATTAGATACCCAAGGAACAATCGTGCTTCTATTTCTGAGTTTGATTCTGTGTTTAATGTAAATGTATTCGGCACGCAGGATACAAGTAATTGTACTTAGTTTGGGGTTTTAAGTGTGAATGTGTTTGTTTATTAATAGGTTATTTCGAGTAACTTACTAATTTCCAATCTTGATAATATGCTTTATCATTCGTGCGCTTCCCACAATCCAATATTTCAGTATAGGTTTTTTTTTTATTTGTGACAGGCTAGTGTTTGACCACTATCTCACCTGATGGTAAGTGACGATGTGATCGAAGCTGGTAAACACACTAGACCTGGAATACGCAGGCTCTCAAGGATAACTGCCGGAACACCGTATTTGGCTTGGCGGCAGACTTTCAACTTGATGGTGGTAAGCTACTTTGGTAGCAAGCCAGGCGAGCAACTCACAAAATGCTCTACTACCTATCAAATGTCACCTGATTAGCACCACCCGGGGACCACGTGTAGGGAGTCAGACTTAAGGGGTATCCTCCTACGGACGTGGGTGACTCAGCCCCCAGGTCGTTATAAAATGATCATTTCGGTTACATGAAAGAGAAAAACCGAGACCTTTATCATAATATAAGGAAAATTATTTATATCCTTTGAACTTAAACTGTCTTTAGAGAATTGGAGCTTGTATTGAGAAGATCGATCGTTAAAGCCTTGGGTATACACGATACCAAAATAACTTGTGGTTCTGTGTACTAAAAACCTCGCGTATTTTTCGAAATGGCTGAAACATGTTTTTTATTCATTTCCAACTCCTATACCTCCGCCATTTTGAAAAATTTCCATCAACTGTATCGACGAAAAAAACTATATAATTATCGAACCTGCTCACAATATAGTAGCACGCGACAACCCTACATCAGACAATCGGGTCATTGAACCCGTTTGCGATTAATGCTCTGTGTAATTGTATATGCTTTGATACGTTTAGCGTATTGTTGGGCCTATTAGTTGATACAGTTTAGTTATCTGTATTGTTGGCATTGTTGCTATTATGTATCTAAGGTTAGAGGTAGATGGATCGAGGTAACCCATAGTTTGTGGCCGATGTAGAATGCAGCTATGTTTGTGCAAATGCGGTTTCCCCCCGCATAGTAAGGCCGTATGTTAGGCGTACACAAAACTAATAATTGATATTATTATAGCGTTACAAAGTTAAGTTGTCGTGTTTCAGTTTAAAATGCAGGTTTTTTTTTTGTAGAAAATAAGTTATTATTAGTCAAATCAAAGTTTACAGCCACAGGTTGACATTAGGTTGGTTGTATTATCAGCATGAAGTCATGTCTATATATAACACTAACTTAATGGTCCGCAGACAAAATAACCAATTGACTGCTAGTATCTTTTCCCCCTCACGAAAACAACATGCCTTTTGAAGCATCAATTCAGTGGATATGATTGATCGTTCCGCAACTGACGCCGCCGCTGACGCTGAAAACTAAAGCATTGGTCAATCAGAAGCACAGATCGACCATTCCTAAGCACGCTTCGGCCAATCACAAGCATTCATTTACCGCGTCCTCTTCCTCCGCCAGTGAATTTTGTTATAACAGAATATTGTCCTCATACGCTATTAACTGGTTTTAAAAACTTTGTAATCGACTCACAGGAGTGTGAAAGCGCTTATGTTTTATTTTTTATGTATAACAAGGTTAAATCCAGTTAAGAATTCTAATATCAGATGCGAAGCTTTCGCGTTCCGTACTCCAGAACTTACATGATCTAACTTTTGACATCACACAAATGAGTAGACACTAGAACTTGGAACAACGTGCTAACAAGTTAAAGTATCTGAAGCAATTTCTATACCCATCAAAATGCTAATCGACGTCTTTGGCCTAGTTGTACAATGTGCTGTATATAATTCATAGATTCTACACTGTAGCCTGTAGGCGTAATGTAAAAGGTACTTTCTATCAATCGTGTCATATCTTGTTAATGTTGTTCTAAGTAAACAATAATAAACGATTACGAACCTATTATGTATGTATACGTAAAAACATAAACGCTTTCACACTCACAGCCCCACACTAAGTTCAATGACTTGTGTCATGGGTGCCGGAAACATTCACATCACACATACAATCACAACCAGAACCAGAAACACAAACTTTCCTTGGGGAGCAAACTTGTGTTTCCGCCGGGAATAGAACCCGATACCCCTGCTTCGAAGGCGAACGCTCACCCAACTTAGCCAACGGGCAGTTCTATATATATAATATGAACAGCTATATATATAATATGAATTTTGATATAATATAATAAATTCTTTAAAAAATATATAGAATCGATAAATAACCGATATTAATAATGCCTGGTTAAAATATAGTTTAAAAAATAATGAGTCCTAAGCAGTACGCAGCTACTAACATTAAGTTTTAGCATATGATGCCAGACAGTCACTACTCAGAAGTACCTATAACGTAGCATAAATATATATAGCTGTGGACCATTTTAATTGATGCATATCCTACTAATATTATAAATCCGAAAGTTTGTGTGTAAGTATGTTTGTTCCCTCTTCACGCTTAAACGGCTGAATGGATTTGGATGAAATTTGGAATGTACACAGCTTATACATAGGATTAACATATAGGCTACTTTTTAACTTGATAATAGCGGGCAAGTCGCGGGGCACGGCTTATAAAATATATAGGCTCCGTATAACTAAAAAAAAAATATGTGTCTTAAATCTTTGCCCATGTTGCACATCAAGTAGACGTAACTTAAAAGGATCAATGTAAAGTTTTTGAAACAATCAGTTCTTTACGACATGAAATTGAGTTTGTCAAGGTATGCAATGTGGGTGCTTGTAATAGCATCTTGGCTTACCCATTATCGGAGGAAGCCAAGATGGTAACAAAATTGTATTATAAAGTTTTAGGTTAAGATTTGTTGATTGTTATATGGGGGTGGCATGGTCACTGAGTGACAAAACCCTTAAAAATAAAGAGAAAAAAAAAAAAAAATGTTGCACATCAAGTAGACGTAACTTAAAGGATCAATGTAAAGTTTTTGAAACAATCAGTTCAAATCAGTATTCGCTCTCAAACCAAGATATCTTATCCCAAAACGTATCAAATAAGTGTGCAAACTAGCCGGTTCCTTAAGCGCAGGTAGAGTTCGCAATAGGCCCTCTTGGCGTCCTTTGTTGAACTTCCTAAAGTTGACTGACCCGCCACTTGGCGCCTAACTCCTACGCTAGCGCCGCGCCGTGGAATTAGCTAGAGTTGATATAACCTCTATTATTTTATATTTTTCAGACTGTCTCTGCTGTCTGTTTATGCTTAATGAAATGTGTTTTTAGATTTATTTTCTTTTTAATTTACTATAATCGAAGAAATAAATTATCGTTATTATTCGTTCATAATTTTTCCAAATGAAGTTTTGTATCAAATACTTTATCAGTGAGTTAGTATGCCTGAGTTCTACTTCCTGATAAGTAAGATATAGAAGTCTTTAAATCGCGAGTGAATAGGTATCATATAAGCAAGCGTGCTCCATCGTCGACCATATTATCGTTTACTGTCAGTTGAGAAGTGGTCAAACGTTTGCTTATACCGAATGAAAAAAAAGTAGTTAAATCTGAAACCATTTTAAGACTTTATTTTTCCAGTTTGAATGAAGTAACCTAGTTGAAACGAAGTAATGCGTGGTTTATTTTTCTTTCGTTTTCACTTCTGCGTATTTTAGGCTTGTCATTTGCATAGACCACTATTTAATTGTAATCAAAATGTTTGGTGAATATCTTGTTCAAATATTGTATGATTTTTAATTTGGACTTTTTAACACGATGCTTATGATAGGCAGAAAGTGATAAATAGAATAGGTCAACTCGAGCAAGCTTTACTAACTTGACCTATTTTACTTAACTTTCCCAGAAATTAAACAACCTCGTTTTATCAGCTCTGTATAATTTTGGCACACCTATGCAAACGTTGGTGTTAGTTATCGCCTTACCCCTTTTACAATCTAGGCTTTTATGCATAGGTGTTGTAAAGCCATTTGGTATTCAATCAGGGCTTATTTGTGCAGTTAATTAAAAGTCAATCTTATTCAGGTGATTAAAGGGTTGATGTCAGGCAGGCAGACGGTCATAAAAAGCTCATGCTAAATCTTATTTACAACATGGTATGTAAGTGGAGAATACTTTCTTCACTCTTACTCTTCCTCTAGGAAGAGAACATGGTGTGCTGACCCTACTTAGAGGGAAAAGCGAAAGGACATGATTTGTTTAAAATTTCGTCTTGTTTTGCTCACATGAATAAGTTAATAATTTCTTAAAAACGCATGTGAAATCCTATTCACAACATTTATTAGGATTCGCGAGTAAGTTAAGAATACTTTCTCCACTCCTACTCTTCATTTAGGAAGTGAACATGCAATGCGAATCGTACTTCATGGGAAAAGGAAAAGGAGATAATTTGACTAAACTTTTGTCCTTACTTTGCTCATATTAATAAGTTTGATGATTTCTTAGATGATTTTTGACGTTTCATTTTACTCTTTGCTATGTTCGTAGTGACAGGGTGACAAAAATAAAGGAGAAAAAAAAATTTGAAACATTTAGGTATAGTATACTAACGCGATAAAATCCGTTATTATCTGTTTAGTTTTTCTACTGATACCTTTACACCGATTTTTTCATTATTTGATACTCAGTCGTTTGAAGAATTTGGGGGAAAGACGAGCTGTATTAGAGTAGACTAATGCTCTACTCTGTTACAAATGTACTACGTCCAAAAACTTTACTTTGCCTCTTTTTAGCGAAGTCTCAACCGGTCCACAGAAAGAAAATAAGAGTAAACAAAAAGGTCCAGTTTTTAATTAGCAAGGCTAAAAGGCATGGCTACACCCAAGGGGAACTTCTGTATACAGAGGTCAAGGATGACATTGGAAACATTTGTACATAGTACCTATAGTATTCTTCTTTATAACATACTAGCTGTAGGTACCGGGCAATGACACGTAAAAAAGTCTTTTGCCTCTTTAATGTTTATGTTCGCCCAATACTTTACCAAGTCCGAAAAAATTTATACTTTTAAAAATTAAAAAAGGAAATGTATAACAGGTTTTTGCAGCGAAAGTGAAAAAATGGCGTTGTCGATTTAGTATAATTTTCCAAAATCTGTGATTCTTAGAGTGAATGTGTAATGACGGTGGATTATTAACCTTTAATTCTTAGTAAACGTGCATAATTGTAGGCAAAACATACAAAGTTGAAAAACGTGATTTTTGCTCTCACTCAAAAATTCCAATAGAAGTTCTAGTAAAGTTTCTACCACTTTACTAGGGCATGAGTTGACTATGACTGGACCTTGACTCCTTTACTTCACTTTGACTAGGACTTTTGATATAAAATACATTATTGAAATATGTTATTACTTGACACTGGCTAAATGCACAAGATTGCGAAGAAAACATTTTTTTTTCTTAACAAAATGAATATATCATATAAATATTTTTTTTGTGATTTTTTCCAATATTTTAGTTATTCTGTTATTTGGGGCGGAGACAAATTAAACAAATCAAAGATCATACAAATCGGTCCTGCCACTCTCGTGTTTAATGGTGTAACTAACCCAACTTTAAAATAAATTACACACGAAGTTGAAAGAAATCTAGTAAAAATAATTCGTCTCTCATACTCATGTATATCCGAAAGCAAAATAACATTCCACTAATTCACGAATGCTTGTAAAAACATTCACGAGATAACTGAATGAGTACACTTTACGGCATTCAGAATAGTTGATACTCGAGTATGAATGCTTTATTAGCTGTGATTATTCGGTATTTTACTTTATGTTTATGCAATTTCGCCGTTTTATGAGATGGCGTGAGATGAATATTAGAGCAACTTGTTGAAACTCATGAACGCTGTCCTTCTGCTTCTTTTAAGTATTTGATAACAAAGTTATGTATTGAGAAAAATTATTGAATTTGGCGTTCTTTTCGGAAAATTCAATACATAAAGTTAATTTATAAGTAACTTACAACAATTTTTACATTGTATTTTGGCGTCACTATATAAATATCGGACTTAGTAAGTTCTAGGCAAACATAAACATAAAAGAGGTAAAACACTTTTTCTTTACGTGACATCGCAACGCATGCCGGGTACCTACTTGTTTTAAATAATGTAACATTGAGCTAATTTTGTCGCTGACTGTACCACAAAATAACCGCAAATTCGGAGCATTTCAGCGAAAAGGCATACACATTCAGAAATACTCTCAATTGTCAGCGTCCCAAATCCATCCCTCTAATTTTTGTCACCGCTGCGACCGAAACGCTTTTAGACGGCCCCGGCCCAAAACTCTTTCCTGTTGTTTCGTACTTAATTCGAGTGCTCTCAAAAAAGGTCCCAAGTGTGCCAAAAAAGGCCGTATCCCGATACGGCCTTTTTTGGTTTATATTGAAATATCTCAAACTGGAAAACTCATTGCCCTCGTATTTGTTTCGCGAACGGTATAATATGGGAGTCTTCGAGTCAAGAGTGAATAGGTAACTTTTAGGCAAGCATGCTACATCTTCGGCCGCATCATCGTTTTCCATCAGGTGAGATTGCGGAATGCGTGCGCGTAAAAAAAAACTCCGGTTACAGGCATTTTTGACATTCGTGTGAAACAATATTTTTCCTAGCGGCGTCGTCGGCAGTCGACGTTCCAACCCTACACATTGTCTTCAATAGAATACCATGGATAAAAGACGTTTTTTTTGTGATTGGTAAGCCAGCGCTTAACCACAATCCCACCTGATATAAAGCGATGATGCGGTCGAAGATGGAGCTCGCTTATTAGTTCTCCGCGACTTTTAAACCGACTTAAAAATAAGAGTTTCTCAATTCGACTGTACGTTTTTTTTGTATGCAAATTACGCGATAATTACGCCAATTATGAATCGATTTTATTGTTTTTTTTTTATTTGGTAGATTATACCTACTTAACATACACTTCACTGTTTTATCTAAATCGATCAACCCAAAACCAACATATAAGCCGACTACACCGCTTATATTTTGTTTTTGGCTTGCGTTTCAATTATACAAAGTTGTCAATCCACCTTCTGCCTCGTTCTGTCGCGTAACTTCAGTAGCTTTGTACCCACGCGAAAACATTTTTGCAAAAAAATACGCTTTCACACTCACAGCTCCACACTAAGTTTGAAAAATCGTGTCGTGGGTGCCAGAAACATTCACATCACACACACAATCACAACCAGAACCAGAAACACAAATGTTCTTCGGGGGATAAAACTAAGAAAACTTGTGTTCCTCCCTGGCTTACCAACTAAGGCAACGGGCAGTTCTAGCCCATATAGGGGACTCTAAATATAAAATTGAGAGGCACGTGTACGTTACATGACAAATCTGCTAATTATTCAAGGTTAACCATGATAATTTGTGTTACTAACATATTATCGGCTAAATCATAAGATGAAACGTAAGCTGGGGTTTTCCGTAAAATGCTTTGTTTTAACATTAGTGAAGCAAAGTCTTATTAAAATACAGACTATTATCGAAACAAACTTCAAATTCAACTTGAAACTATTATACTTGAAATAATACAGCGTAGCTTGTTATAGTAAGGATAATAGTCATGTTGTTTATTGAAGTCACGAGTATATTTACCGAACATTATTTCTTCTTACAATCTATTTAAGAGTAACAAGAGAAGCCTTGTTACTGCTAACAGTGCTAACGATATTGTTTCTACAAAGTATGAGATTCTACTTGTATTTCTAGAGCACGAAATGCTGAATTCATATTCGGATGTCTAATAACACGATGTTCTTGGATCTTGACAGGCATATTCCGTCTGTACCTAAAACATAGTAAAGTGAGAAGAGTAGGATTTCGTTGCTGCGAAACATTTAGTAGTACTTGAGCGAAAGCAGATGTGTCATAAGTGTCTGCATATATTTTAAACTTGTTTATGTATTAACAAGGATTTAAAGAAAGATGGTGTTCTAACAAGTGGCGTTTTGATCTTTGATATTCTCCGATTCTATATAAGAAGTTGACGGGCAATATAGAGTCGCGCTAGCAGTCTCTATCTTGCCCCGGAGGTAAGCCCTGATACGATCCGGGTCACTGCGCAAATAGAGGCCTTGATCTTGCTCACCAAGGCCGTGCAAGCTAGTGGAGAGCCCCTGACACTCCAGCAGTGGGCCCAATACAGAGAGCCCAATACGGAGGGAGAAGGCGGGAGAACCGCCTCCTCCTCCTTCCTGTTCATCTGCGCTGGAGCGAGTCCGATTGGGAATTGTCTTATCTGGCCAGCTCCATGGCTTCCTTCTGCGACATCACCGCTTCGCAGAAGGAGACCACCGCCCGCCACGATCTCTCGCTGCCGAGCATGGAGTCTAACCACGCTTGGCAGGGAGAGATCTCTGCCAATAATCGCGGAAAGTTTGTGCCGCTGTGAGCCCCATGCCGCACACCTCCCACCTCTAGCGTGTGGAGCGCCGTATCCTTCAGCGCCTCACATTCGTGGCAGGTCGCGTTGGGTTCCCATCTAACGATTTGGTGCAGGTTTTCGAAACATCCGTGTCTGGAAAACACCTGCACTAATCAGAAGGTCAGCGACCCAAATCAGGACTGCCCCATAATCAAACAACAAGCAAGCCACTGTATTAAGGTTGATGTCGTTTGAAGTTTGATATGATGTTAGAAAGTAAAAAAGGTGTAGTGTAATTACGTTGTATAATTTATGCGTTAAATTTGAAGATGGTGCGCGTGAATTTTTTTACTATTCTTACTTTTACTATACCAAAAGATATCCCAAATTCACCTCAAATTATTACAGAAAAGATTTTCCTTATTGTGGAAACGACGGCAGCTCACGCGAGGAGTATAATCTTGTCGTCTTGGGAGCGTTGTATTTTGCTGGAGTTATCCTTATATTGATGAAAATTGGTAAAGTGGAGAATATGCTGATATTTTTTTATGGTTTAATAATGAACCTGTTTTTGATTGGCATGCGTTTTTTAGCTGTTTTATTTACACAAAACTGCAGTATATTTTATTTAAAATTGGGGGCAACGGCAAAAAAGTGTAGAGCATTAGCCATACTAGGTAGAGCCACAGTATTAAAATAAACCCTAAGGCCTATATATAACGTACAGAAGAATTATATGTAACCCCTTGAACTCCTTCTAAACAGCTTGACCGATTTTGTCTGGTGATTGCTGGACCAAAGTTTTTTTTTGTATGTGTTCATGTAGAGATATTCGTTTAGATTCATGCAAACTAAATATTAATACACGATAATATTTTTCTCATGGACAGAAATACGTAACAGAAGATTTGGTAAAGTACTAGGCGGCCATAAACGTGAAAGAGGTAAAATGCTATTTTATTTACGTGGAAATGCAACGTATGACGATTGCATCCGGTTTATCTAATACAAGTTATATTTCCGTTCTATATTATACTAAAAACAGTTTGAGAAAAGCTTTGAAAGCTTTTCTCAAACTGCTCGAGATGTTTAAAAAGCACTGAGTAAGGAAGTAACATTCCACCTCCTTCACGAAAACTCAAGAAAATACGAACTCTACCTGAGATAAGGTAACTAAAGTTTTGACACGTACTCGTGAGTTCATACTAAACCCTGGTTGCATACTAAAAAGTTTTAGCAGAGGTTTTAAGCTGGCTGTGACAAATGAGATGGCTTAGTTCTGTTTTTAGTTACATTAGATTTTGCTTGAGTTTTAACCGTCTTTAATAAAAGGAGGAGCTACTCAATTCGACTGCTTTTTTTATGTGTTAACTTTTTCTAGGTGAGCCGATTTTGATGGTTCTTTATTTATTTAAAAGCTGATGCTTCCCATGTGATCCATTTAAATTTGATGAAGACCTGATCAGTAGTTTTTAAGTTATTCTCTATAATGCGTATTTAATTAATTTAATTTGATCAAAGGTAGAAGATAAAGCGGTAAAGTTTTTTAAACATTGCATAATTTTTCTTCAAATAAAGAACTGCTCGCCACTGGCGTAGTTGGTTCGTGACAGCCTTGTACGTTGCCGTACCGATACCGGGTTCGATCCCAGTCGGAAGACAAGCCTAAGAAAATTTATGTTTAAAGTTCTTGTTGTAATTATGTTTGTGTAATATTTTTGTTTCCTACTGTTCAAGCCACGCACTGAACGTTTAAACGTTACCATTTAAATGGTGGGTTGATGACCCGAAAATATTGGGTACGAGATTTGTATATTTTATCTCTTACAACATAGAAGTTTATATATTGGTATGACTTGTTGGTAACCTTCCTGCCTCAAAAAACGCAACGAGTAACAAAATGACTCGATGGGTAGAAAATTCCCAACGAATAACACTGTGACTAAATTTAGTTTGACTCGATAGGAAATTTTCAAAATTAGAAGCTTTAATACTTACAGCGTTAAAGTTACAGCAGTAATAAAACTATAGTTTCGACAATAATCCAACCTGCGTCACAGCCTTCGTCATAAAACAAGGTGAAACTAATATTCCCTTTATTATAGGCCGTCTTAAGCTCATTTATGATGAGGCAAAAGTCGTACCCAAAGTGCCTCTAGCAACAGGTGTGGCTTGACATTTGCGTAAACTAGTGGTTCGGGATATTATGTCATTTATGACGAAACGTAGTGCTGTAAGGCCAATGTTAGTATTTTTAACTCCGGACGCAAAAAGGTGTATATAAGTTTAACGTGTGTATCTGTGTGTGTATGTGACAGTGTATATGTGTCTCCAGCACATGACGCAATTCTTTTTTTTTTATTCTCGATAGGCATGCATTTGACCACTATCTCACCTGATGGAAAGTGACGATAAAACTTGGCTTTGTCTTCATCTGGAGAGGGAAGTGTATATACAAAACAATACAAATACTCTTTATTGCACACCAAGAAAAATAATAATTAACAATAGAAAAAAAAATACAATATTAATAGCAGTACAATCGGCGGCCTAATCTCTAAGCAGCGATCTCTTCCAGGCAACCTTTCCTCTCCATCCTGGAAGATAAAAAAGTTTAATAAAAAGTGATCGGTGGTGCGGCAATGATCATTATACATGCATTCTTTTAAACATACACATAATTATAAATGTTATTAAACATACCATTATACATATAGTTACAAACATAAATAAATAAAAAATATATAAATAATATACAATACATATATAACACAAACATAATTTTTATTTTTTATAAACATAAACGCTTTCACACTCACAGCCCCACACTAAGTTTAATGACTTGTGTCGTGGGTGCCGGAAACATTCACATCACACACACAATCACAACTAGAACCAGATACACAAATTTTCCTTGGGGAGAAAACTTGAGTACCCGCCGGGAATCGAACCCGATACCCCTGCTTAGAAGGCGAACGCTCACCCAACTTAGCCAACGGGCAGTTCATGAATATGAATATTATAATACACATACTTAATATATATACGAGTACACTAATTAATTAATAATATACATACACTAATTAATTAATGTAGGTATTGTTTTTAAGCTGGAGTCTTAGGGTTCCATCATTGACACCTTTCGGAAGTTCAGGTAAGGTGTCCACTAAGTTGTTACGTATCGCAAATCCAACTCCACTCCAAGCACGCTCTTGCGTGGGTTTTCCACTCCAGTAGTAAGTGTAGCCTCCCAGGTCACGATGGACGCCACTGTCACTGAGATAGGTTTCACTTAGAGCAGCAACATCACCAACCTTACGTTAATTTACCGTACGATTCGGTTACTTATCGTACGATAAAATGTATTTTTAAAGAGAAAGGTTCTGAATCAGATGGCAGATTTCTGGCAATAGCTGTTTTTCTCTCCGGACATAATAATATGTTGTTGCGATTATCAAGAAGTGTTCGAACATTCCATGCTCCGATAATTTATCTTATGTTTTATTCGTAATATTTGGTTTTCTTCGAACACGTTAGACGTCATATTTAATACTAGCCGTGCCCCGCGGCTTCGCCCGCTATTATCAAGTTAAAAAGTAGCCTATGTGTTAATCCTAGGTATAATCTATGTACATCCTAAATTTCATTCAAATCCGTTCAGCCGTTAAAGCGTGAAGAGGGAACAAACATACTTACACACTTACACACTTACAAACAAACTTTCGGATTTATAATATTAGTAGGATAATAGCCCCAGCCTTGTCACGTTGCCATTGCTATTATATGTTTAATCTCTGCGCAAAGTATTATATTGGTATTATTAATTATTATATTATCTTTATTGTTGCGAAACACGTTACAGGTACGATAAAAGGTAGTGACAGTGAATAATAACATTGCCTACGAGTACCCATTTCAATCAATACCATGAACATTAAGCGACCGCTATATCACCATATTATAACCAGACAATACGTGAGCTATGAAACATATAGTGGTCCCAAAACGTCCCCTTGTGGGGCCATATTTGCAAACTATTAATCATAGACCTTTGGAACAGGGCATGAATGACAATGTGCCATGGGTGAATAATTAGGGCGCATTAATCAGTGAGAAGAAATCCGGCTCTGGTATTATAACTATATATATGATATCTGGGGCTGAGTCACCCACGTCCTTAGGAGGATACCCCTTAAGTCTAACTCCCTACACGTGGTCCCCGGTTGGTGCTAATCAGGTGACATTTAAGAGGTGGTAGAGCATTTTGTGAGTTGCTCGCCTGGCTTGCTACCAAAGTAGCTTACCACCATCAAGTTGAAAGTCTGCCGTCAAGCCAAATACGGTGTTCCGGCAGTTATCCTTGAGAGCCTGCGTATTCCAGGTCTAGTGTGTTTACCAGCTTCGATCACATCGTCACTTACCATCAGGTGAGATAGTGGTCAAACACTAGACTGTCACAAATAAAAAAAAAAAAAAAACTATTGTTTATGGTCGAATGAGAGAGATCATTGGTTATCATCAATGATGTTATAAAAAGTAGGAAGATATGGGCGTGGACCTTTCGCACTGATAGCTCCACACTAAGTTCGATGACTTGTGTCGTGGGTACCGATCTCAGACACAATCATAACCAGAACCAGAAACGCAAATTTTCCTTAGGGAGAAAACTTGTATTCCCGCCGGGAATCGAACCCGATAGTGCTTAGAAGACAAACGCGCAACCGACTAAACCAACGGGCAGTTCACATATCTCTATAACATAAACCCCTATTGTGACTTTAAGTTTTCGCTATTGGAACACATAGATTAGGAGACTCTCGAAACTTATCGCTCTAAAATCAATTTTTATATACCTCGACGTTAGCGCGAATAAGTCCCTAGATATTAAATCTAAATATATATAACTCAAAGGTGACTGACTGACTGACTGTCATAGTGATCTATCAACACACAGCCCAAACCACTGGACGGATCGGGCTGAAATTTGGCATGCAGGTAGATGTTATGACGTAGGCATCTGCTAAGAAAGGATTTTGATTAATTCTACCCCCCAAGGGGATAAAATAGGGGATGAAAGTTTGTTGTACTTCTTAACGCGAGCGAAGCCGCGGGCAAAAGCTAGTAAACTATAAATCTCTATTTATGGTTATCGCTCCATCGAAAACACATATAACTACTTCACTGACCGTCGCAGTAACTTCATTCAAGGGCTTAAAAATATTGCAACGAACAGCTATTGGGATAAACTTCGATGATACAGAATCGGCTCCTATATCGTTATCGCACCATTAATATATCACCATTCCCACTAACCATTACCACAAAACAAACTGACAATCCTGGCTCGAATAAATCCTTCCTGTTCTAAAATTACCACACATTGCCGGTGGAATCGTTAATCAATGCTTGGTATGCTGGCGGGGGGCAGTGAAACCGCGACGATTCTGTATAAGGAATGCTAGTAAAAGTATTAAGAATAATGGTGACTAAGCAACTGGTAGTTTCTCGGATAGTACTGGTAATGTTTAGATCTATTTGTGTTAATTGAGCGAAGCGCATCTCAACGTTGACTTGGTGCTTCAGCACTTTGGCCGTCCGTCCGTCTGTCAAATGCATATTGCATAGTTTATTATATTATATGTTATTCAACCCAAAATTCTCACACAATCTAATACTATAAGAATCTTTGTCCTGATTGATTCGCTGACTGACTGACTGACTTAGAGACAACGCACAGTCTAAATCGCTGTTTGTAGAGACTTGAAATTTGGAGGTTGTTTTAGTACGTAGAGGTGTACTAAGAATGGATTTTTGTAAATTCTACCTCTAAGATGGTTAAATGGGGTGAAAACGTTTGTATTAAAGTTCTTTGTTTTATTTAAGTAGTTCATTTCATAATAAAAATTAAGTTATGAATATTTTCTTGTCAGGGGTGCATTAAAGGGCTCAAGAGGTTTCTGGTATATTACAAATTACTCTGTTTATGTGGTACTTTATATGTTAGTTTTTGTAAAACAATCTTTATTTCTTGCTTTTTGAAAATCTAACTAAAAGTTCGTACAAACGGCATATTGGTCTAGGTATGGACCAGACTAATATGGCTAACGGCATATTGGTCTCAATATCCAAGTCGTAGACCCGTCATAGATATTCATGATCTAGATTCTAGAACTAGGACTGCGTTTAGAACGCGAACCCGCACCCAAGTTAGGAAAAACAACGGACAATTTTAAATGATCATAATCATCTTCTCTTATATATGTGTGTGATATAAATGTTTCCGGCACCCAAGATACTTTGAACTTAGTGTGGGCTGTGAGTGTGAATGCGTTTGTTTGTTTGTTGTTTTATCCTAAGAACACAACACGCACTTTTCTTTGATGTAAAATAAGTGAGTAAAAAAGACATTTTTTACTCGTGAAGACTTTTTTATAACAGAACCACGTTAACCTTCCTTGGGAAATTTGGGAATATCTTAATTCGTATTCTGTATCATGCAATTGAGTCATTCATTAACCATAATTAACAAATCAATTGATATTCGAGAGAATTTTAATTACTTCATGCCCGTAAACAAATATGTATTGTCTCCAAATACAATTGATTAGCCTATCAACTATGTTATCTTCAGCCTTGAACTCGCTGGATTGCCGTTTAGGAGTCAAAGACTTCACTATAGTTACACTGTCTTTTGATTATAGAGCCGTAGTATGCCGTAGTTAGGCCGCAGTACCTACATAGGGGCGCGTTTAGCTGTTATGCGCTATGTTTCGCATTAGAATTTATGTGACTTGTTTTTTGAAGTCAGTTTTTTTTTATTACGTTGCTTGCTTGCGTGCTTACCCAGTGCTGACCAACCTAAAAAGATATAGGTACCTTATCAAGTACCATGTTCCGTGACACATGAACATATCAGTTTAGAAAAGTAGCAACCCTAACTTCATCTTCGACGTGGCTTTTGTTAAATTATGAAAAATACGAATACTCTAGTATACATTCTATTCAAGCAACATTTTTTTTTCTCTATTCTATATACGCATCGCGTGCGTGCGACGTCTACATTTCATCATAGTAGAATTTTATTACAAACGTGTGGTACCTATGTGCCAGAAGTTTTCTAATAGTACCCTATTTAGACGAAATTCCTTGATTTACCAACTGGACATAATAATATGAGTGTCCATGTCCGCGTGTCCAGTTGATACTTTACTAAACCATCGTAATTTAAGTGTGTCCGGTTGTCGAAACAACAAACGTTACCAATTTATTGTTTACCAACTAGACACTTGTGTGAGTTAATCCGCTTGTTCAGTTAAGGGGGTAATACCCAAATGTTTCCCAAATCATGTGACTTTGTAACCGTTTTACTCGGCATTCATATTAAAACCAGATAAATAAAAATATTCGTCGGAATCTGTGTGATATGATAAATGATGCCATCTTAGAATATTTATAACGATCAAAAATATAAAGGAAAAAGATATCAAATCTCATGCAAATAACATCAATTTGTATTTCTGTAACCATTTTCTTCCGCCATTTTATATCAAAACACTGTGAAAGTTATTTCATTTACGTATATTTACTAGAGGAATGGTTTCTCCAGCTTGTTTTATTTTTTTGAGGTACGTTTTCAAGAAATTCAAATAATATCATAAAAAATCAAAGATTGCCACGCGTGACCTTGCGTAACCGCCACGATATAATTTACGCAATATGCACCCTTATGGGCATTAATTTAAACGTTACGTTCAAGGCAAGGCTTAAAAAAACCGAATTCACCACTTATATTTAGGTTTTGGCTTGATCGATTTCGATAAAATTTATAAGGGACCACTTCTGAAGTATATAATCTACCAAACAAAAAAAGAATTTTGAGAATCGGTCCACAAATGAAATCGGTGAACATACATAAAAAAATACATACAGTCGAAAATAGTACCTCCTCTTTTTTTTGAAGTCGGTAAAAATGTATCCGGGATAATCGGCTATGGTTAAAAAAAAACCGGCCAAGTGCGAGTCGGACTCGCGCACGAAGGGTTCCATACCATTATCTATAAAAAATCAATTTTGTTGTATGGGAGCCCCCCTTAAATATTGATTTTATTTTTAGTATTTGGTATTATAGCGGCAATAGAAATACATCATCTGTGAAAATTTCAACTGTCTAGCTATCACCGTTCTTTAGATACAGCCTGGTGACAGACGGACGGACGGACGACAGCGAAGTCTCAGTAATAGGGTCCCGTTTTTACCCTTTGGGTATAGAACCCTAAAAAGGTGCTCGCATTGACGTGTATCTGCCTCTTAATACTAAGCAATCCTATTAGTTCTTACTGTACAGCAGTTAGGGCTACAATAAGTATGATGACTGGCAGCAACAAATTAGTTAGTTTAGTTCTGTACCTAAACTTAGTCGACGATATTTTACCAGTTCATAACTATTAATTGGTTTACAAAGAGCCAAATCGAATCGGTGGAGTATCGAACAAAGTTCTATTTCGCTAATTGTAAATTATTGGGCGCGAGTTGGTAATAAGTTAAAGTAATAACTTCTGTTCAAAGATGTGTATTAGTGGATGTGTTTTCTATAGTGGTAGAGCACTTTCTTATCGCATAACTTAGAAAAATGTCACCAAGTACCAAAACGGTGTTCCAGCCTAAGATTTTTTACCTATAGATGAGTTTAGCCCCTAACCATACCATCAAACAACAAGACAAACTGTCAAACGTTATCAATTTATGGTTGATAGACCTCCAGTTCGTACGTTTATCACCCGTACAGCGAAGGAGTTGAACTCATTGCCTGCGTCTTCGTTTCCTTACCGGTACAATCTGGTGTCTTCAAGTCTAGAGTGAATAGCTACCTTCTAGGTAAGCATGTCGAATCTTCAGCCGCATCGTCACTTTCCACCAGGTGAGATATTGGTCAAATGCTTGCCTATCCAGCATTTTTTTAAATTAGATATTGATTAAAAGCGTTCGAGGCAATAGCCGCTACCAGCCTTGCGTTCCGTGCCCGGCAATACGTCGGAGCTAATCCTGTTTTAAAAACAATTTTAATAAAATCATAAGATGTTCCTTGCCTTGCTACAAACTACACAGGCACTGTGATAGACAAGATAAATGTTTCATGTCACACGATTGTACTGTTTTTTAGACCCAAAAACTGTCTAGGAATATCAGCCCATTAGTGAAGAATTGTATCGTCGTATCATTGAAACCATGGTCACTCTATTGATAACGCTTTTCGCTTCACTTTCATTTAGTACCTAACTACATTGGCGACACCTTTTGGATTTTAATAGGTAAGCGTCCATGACTATAATAGTAAACAAACGATTCACGACAGCACCGTTGTTCTCTATGATAAATGCTCCTAGACAAGCCGAAACTAGGTTCATTCTCAGCATACACGCCTACTCAAGGGAAATGTTCAAGAGAACTGTCCGGCTGATCGCCTTCTATCGGGTTCGATTCCCGGCGGGAACACAAGCTTCCTCCCCAAGGAAAATAAGTTTTCTGTTTGTGTTTGTGTGTGTGATGAGAATGTTTCCGGCACAAACGACACAAATCATCGGCCTTAGTGCGGAGCTGTGAGTGTGGAAGCGTTTATGTCAAGTGTCTGGCAGAAATCGCTGAAATCTATAAGATACTTTAGTACCTTGTTACTCGGGTCTAATTACGGGCCCGTGGTCTAATTAGTTGAACAACGCAGTTGGACCACAGGCAAGAAACCAAACAAAAAAAAAACAAACACTCTTTCACACTCACTGCCACACGCTAAGTACAATGACTTGAGTCGTAGGGTGTCGGACACATTCTCATCACACACGCAATCACGCTCAGAACCAGAAACACAAATTACCATTGGGTAGAAAACTTGGGTTTCCACCGGGAATTGAACCCAATACCCGCTGTTTAATTGTAGTATTTAAAGTATAATATAATTGCGATTTTGTTCTGAATAGGATTTTAATCTTATGTTATTGTGAGTACCTGGATGACCGAGCTTTGATCGGTTAAAACGATGTTTTCTAAAAATGAAACCAAGCAAGATCGATTTATCGCCCCCGGAACCCCCTGCATACTAAATTTCATGAAAATCGTTGAAGCCGTTTTCGACATTCAGATATAAGAATTGCACGTTTAAAGGTATAAGGTAGATAGATTGTGAATGATAAGTCTAAGATACTTAGAATACATGAATTATATAATATAAAGAGGCCAACTAAGCCAAAGGGCAGTTCAGAATATCAAATATTACTCAATTAACAAAGGTAACATTATAGAAAACCCATAGCGTAACTACGAAAAGCCAATAGGAAACCATATAACGGGATTAAGGCGCCAAAGCGGATGGGCCCGACACCTATACGACTGTTCTGGAGTATTGAACCGATCGGATAAATTATAAATTATTTTAGCTATAACTTCTTACATCAATCTATGTCACACTGATCTAAAAATCCGAAATAGAAAATGAGCATTAGATTAAAATATAGGTAAAGTATATATATATATATATATATATATTTTATTCATGATAGGCAAATTTTTGACCACCTGATGGTAAACGATTGTTATTATTTATTAGATTATGGGTTAAGTATAAAGATACTTAAGCTGTAATCTAATGCTTATTATGTTTTCTTTTTAAACTACAGTTGAATTGAGAACCTCCTCCTTTTTGAAGTCGGATAAAAAAGTATTAACTGACTTCAAGGAGGAGGTTCTCAATTCGACTATATTTGTTATAGCTTCTTTCTAGATCAACCGATTTTGATGATTATTTTTTGTTCTTCTTGATTTTTATTTGAAAGGCTTTTTTTTAAGTTTTGCTTGAGTTTAAATTATTTTTTCTAAATTACACCCGTACAAAGCCGGGGCGAATTGCTAGTTACAAAATAAAATGCCCACTTAGTTACATAGAGCCAAAATAATTACTGTCAATGTCAATTACGAACTTTCTGCTCTGACAACTAACTCCAAAGAATAGTCACTTGTCTGTTTCAGAGAGTTTATAAAGTCAATTAAGAAAACCTGGCACGTTCGAAAGTCAATTAACAGTTAATATTGTATGTGTTTGGTAGAAATAAATATTTTCGTATGGCTAGGTTACTTAGGACAATTTGAACTTTAAAAGTTCAAAATTCGACGCGGCATTGCACTGTGCTAGTCATCCTGACTTATTGCCCGAAATATGTACAAAAATGTAATTAATAAAAAAAAGCAAAAACCAACATTCAAATTTCCCCCGACGCTCTATCTGAAAACCGGCTGCACAGGTTTTTACCAATCGTAGCTAAGCATGAGCTTAGAACAGAGTCAATGAAGTCGCCTTTTAAACAAAAAAAAACAAACTCAAAATCGGACTAGCCGTTTGGGAGCTATCATCCCATAGACAGATACGTAGATCTCAGATATTTCCGGTACCCACGATATAAGTATTAAAACTTAGTGTGGGGCTGTGAGTGTGAATGCGTTTATTTGTTTTCGTTTTGTTATAAAAAAAACTTAAAACTTAAAGAATATAATAATATTATTATAAAAATTAATGCTGTTGCATAAAATAGCTTAAATTATACGAGAAAATGCCCTGCCACCATGGATTGATGATTTGCATTGTATTGTAATTTGTATCACTTGTCTATTACAAATAAAATAAATAACGCTTTCACACTGACAGCTCCCACTAAGATCGATGACTTGTGTCGTGGGTGGCGAAAACATTTACATCACAATCATTTCCAGAACCAGAAAATTTCCTTGGAGAGAAATGTGTTTCCATCGGGAATACAACCCAATACCCGCTGCTTAGAATGCGAACGCGCATCAAACTAAGCTAACGGGTAAAGATAATAAAATGTTTAAAATCCGAAATCCCCGCAATGTATCCCCGCAATGTAAAATACATATATCTCAAAATCTTGCAAGTTGGAATAAAAATGGAAATCTTGCTCTAAAAATAATCCAAGTAAAATTCTCTAAGCTCCTTACACGTAAAATCACGTTTCATATGGCTTGCCAGTTTCCACCGTTTCCACGTATATTTATAAAAGAGAAATATTTCTTGCACTTTCTTTCCTTGCACAAGTTGTGCCACTGTTTTCGTTTTAGAGGTCTGGGACTGTTACAGTTGTTTCTTGGATTTGAATGACTGTTTATTGATCGAGCGAATCAATATCTCTAAGTTGACTTGGTTGGTTCAGCACTTTGTCCGTCCGTCTGTCTTGTCAGAGGCATTTAGCCTCTAAACCATACAAGCAAATAACTTCAATATCATAGAGAATATGACTCAAAGTAAAAAATGGCAATTAAATTGATATAAATCAAAATGTTAAGGGTGTATAGAAAAGAACTTTGCAATTCGATTGCGAAACCGTGTTTTTTTTTAAATTTATGTTGGAGCAAATTTGGTAGGATATCAAGTCACTGTTTTTAGACCTATTTTGTCCCGGCTCTCAAACACAGCATATTAAAAGCTGAAACTTGGCACATAATATCCGTTATATGGTCTAAGTCTAAGTAAACAACAAACACACAATTCAAACAATTATTATTTAGGAAAAAGTTATAATAAGCAGCTCTATTAGGCAAAATGTAGGCGCAAGATCTCAGTTCAGTAAACATTTATTTACATTATTTCGATCGTGTTTAACAACTTCGACCTCATTTTCATTAACTAACAGGTAAGATAGTGGCCATTAGTCCTTATTTCAGATACAAATAAACATTAAATTATGGGTCTGTTTAGCGTCATGTTGCCATTTTTTATGGATTGACAAGGCTTTTTCAATTTCTCTCTCTCACTTGATTGAAAGTGATGATGCAGTCGAATATGTAGCGTGCTTCCCTAAAAGATTTATATTTACTTTATTACTTGAAGACTCCCAGGTGATATCTTTTTTAACCGACTTCAAAAAAGTAGGAGGTTCTATGGTCGTCTGTATGTATTTTTTTAAATGTTTTTTCTCATTTCTCCCCCCATTTGTGGACCGATTCTCAAATATTTTTTGTTTGGTAGTCTATACTTCAGAGGTGGTCCCATATAATTTTTATCGAAATCGATCTAACCAAAACAAAAGTATAAGCGGTAAAGTCGGTTTTTTAAAGCTTTGCTTACGTTTAAATTATTATCACTGATAAGTTGGCGTTTGACCACTATCTGACATTATATTAAGGGATGATATCTTAAATACGCGAATAGTTAACACGCTAGACCAAGAATGATAAGTACTGTTTCAGATTCGTCCCTTAGTCTTAATAGAGTCAGTCTGATTTTCAATGACGTTCAAAATAGACATGCGCAATATGTATCATTGAAAAGAAAAGAGAGATATGTATCTTTCGGATCTACTGATATATATCACTCATTTGTATCTTTAACTCACCGTGCTATGTGAGTTGGATGGATATAGAATCGTCTGGATGAACAGAAGCGAAAAGTGATAATGCATCAATCAATTTTCATTTCTTGTCATCAGTGGCGATCTTATGATGTGAGATTAATGTATTGATTTTTTTATTTATTTAGTACAATTATTAATATATACAGTATTGTAATACAAGTTATTAATTATTACCCGCGTAAATAATCGTCAAAAACAATTCGAAGACTGCACTGTAATGTAAACAAACAAACTCAAAACTATACAGATTCAAAATAATAATTTAAACGTCCCGCATTTGCAAGCAATATTGTGCCTTATCACAAATCATTAAGATTTATTTAGGATATTTAACCGTCTAACGGCTTTCGTCGTAGCTCTGTATGCACATTTGAAATATAAAACAATTGACGACTTTTTACAGCAAGACTGCACCTTATTTAGACTACTTACGATTCATTTTATTTTAGCTATTCTGTTGCGGGCGTTTGTGACCTTATGGAACCTGCCTCACTGCGCAAGCGCTAATCATTCTTTCTCTTTCTTTTCCATCAATTCGTTTCTTTCTATCTTTGTCCGTAACGAATCCAAACCAACTCTATCCTAATGATACAGTGATATAAAGATTGATTTTGAGTACGGGTGATTTACTGATTCAATGTATCTTTGCTTCAGATATATATCATTTTAATGAATCACTCATGAGTTACACAAGTCTAGTTCAAAATTTGTCGCATAATAATTCTCTCATTACTACCTACATCTAACGGTGATCTAAAATGCTCTTTGTTCTTGTTAAATGTTCCATAGTTGGATGATATCATCAAAGTAATGAAATATGACCTAAGTGCGACTTACATAACGTCGCTTCAATAAGCACCGACTGTAGCTTATAGGTTTATAGTTTCATCATCATAACATTGTATCAGCCATTTATCATGTCGTTAAATATAAATAATAGAGGATCAAATACAATGTCATCAAATTGGAGTCATATCTACTATTCACTTATTCTTTAACATTATGCTCCTATTGCTCTAACCGCTGAGCCATCCAAGCCCTGCGACAAGTGACGAATTTTTTTTCCTTGTTATTAACGTTGGGAACGCGGTTTCAAACGCCGTGCTCAGTTTTTTCTTTTCTAAAATGTTTTTAATACTTTAGTTATGCATGTCTAATGGTATAGAAACTAAAAAATCACTAGTTAAGTTTGTTTTAACCCACTGCCGAATACTGAGTCTTATTGTCTATTGCTTACCAGCAATGACCAGCATATCGATAACTACATTCAATTGTCATGATTTCTAATTTTTAATTATTGTATTTCGATATTATTTCGTTGCTAAGCTGTTAATTTAAATTATTGATTTATAAAAATAATGTATGTTGATTGAAAACGAGGACTACCTGCTTTTGCGAACATAATAAAAAAAAAGTGACATTTGGTTGAGCTAGCCGTTTTACTGGCAGTTGGCTTTAGGCGTTTGAGCTGGACACACCTTAAGTAGTGCCCAGGTTATCATTACCTATATAAGAATATAACAATATATAGCAATAAGTGTAAATTGTAATAAGTGTGGAATGTGAGAATATGTGATGGTGTGAATTATACGGATACTGCCGAGAATAAAAAGGTGTTTTCTTTTTACAATAGTGCTACATCTTGGTGTAGGCTACATTATAAGCTCAACTTAACATCGAGCGTACCTACAGCTTGTCTTTTTTTTATTCTCGATAGGCAAGCATTTGACCACTATCTCACCTGATAGAAAGTGACAATGTGGTCGAAGATGGAGCATGCTTGCCTAGAAGATTCACTCGAAATTTAAGGACTCCTAGATTGTACTTATCGGGAAACACAGACTCGGGCAAAGAATTCCATTCTTTAGCAGTACGTATAATAAATGTGGAAGAAAAAAGATTGTCTTTTCCTTAGCATATTTTTTTTTGCATCAACGGATCTAGTTAGTGGATCGCGGTGTCTGATTGGCAATGGCAATCAGACAGTGATCAACTTTTTGCCAAATGATCAAAAATTGATCAATACTTCGGTATCTGCAATTTCATATCTCATCCCTAACCTAAACTTTTTAATTGGATTTTGATGGTCTCTGGCTTCGGTCTACATTGTCATATTTCCAATCATGCTCTAGACCGGTGTATGTAGCTGCGGTATCAATCGGAACAATTCCGTTCGATCCGGTATTCAATCTGTGTGTCGATGTCGTCGGGGGAATTGGTGGTTGAGAAAGGTCACGTTCAGATTTTGTAGCTGATTTTTTAGTGTATTGGACATGTACATAAAGGTATCCGGTATATATCCGGTATTGACGGTTTGTACCGTTTTGGAAACGTTTTGGCAGTCAATGATACCAGAGGTTCATGATCAGCATTGGGTGGAATTTCGTCAAAGCAGTTTTTTTTTATTCATTATAGAAAAGCGTTTCACCACGCTCTCACCTGATGGTAACCGATTATGTGGTCGACGATGGAGCACGCTTGCCTAGAAGATACCTATTCACTCGCGACTTGAAGATAATATTGTACCCATTAGGAAACACCGACTCAGGTAAGGTGTTCCATTCTTTTGCGGTTCGCATAATAAATGTAGAATCAAAACGCTTTGTTCGCATTCGAGGAATATCTACCATACATATAGTTGATGGATTTTCCTTTAAAACTAATTATACCTCACCAGGCGGAGAAGAAAGATGAAGCAAAAATTGAGCTTGCGATTGTACGATATGAGATAGCTATACAGATCATGATCCGGTACGACAAGTACTGATGCGAATTACTGTTTTGGAGGGGAAAGGAATAGCTGTCAACTCAAAGATTTGCTGATGATTTAGCATGGTATAATCAAAGATCATCATAGGTTCTCAGCTCATTTTTTATTAAGTATGGCTACTAGTATATTGGCACACGGCGGAAGGGGGTCAGCCCCTCCTGCCGCAAGAAGCAACTTTGTCACGTACATAAATAAAAGTACACAGTGCTTCTAAATCCTATCATTTATATTTTTTTATATAAAACGGAGAGTAGAAGATCAATCTCGCGCGACGCGCTGTTTCCTTTGCAATATGACAGTGCGGCATTATAATGGCAAAATTGTAAAGAAAAATCGTTGTTTTTTCATGAATTGCCTGATTATTTTTTATTAATTGGACCGAACGCAGCGCATTTGGAAACAAGTTGAATAAAAGTAGAAATATCACATTCAGCAAATTGCAATAAGAGGAATAAAAGTGCGACGAGTAGCGACATCTGTCGCGTTATTGTGAATATACCGTAAACAAAGATATGCGCGCGCGTTGTCCACTTGATTAGCTAGCCTAGTTCTATAGATCTTTAAGAGATGGCGCCACTTGTTGAAAAAGTCTGTTATAGATCTGTGTTTAAAAGTTGTTAACATCTTTTCTTCTACAATTTCTAATAATCTTATATTATGTATCGAGAAAAGCTGTTTAATTTAATTCTTGATTATATTAGAAGAAGGTAGGAAAGTAGCTTCCGTGTTTCATACCAATTCCACTGTGGTACTTTTTTTTAACTATGAGGTGATCTACTCTCGTAATTTAAAAGTTATTAGGATCGACAAAATTGAAATAACAGAATCTTCTAAGCAGCCTTAAGTAAACTTAGATTGATAGATAAGAATATTTGTTCGGTTTTTCAATATTAATTAATAATATTGAAAAACCAAACAAATATTTTTATTACATTAACAGAAATGACGCTAGTAAAAACAGGCATAAAACTCAAGGTCAAGGTCAACAGTCAAGGTTTTAAAATATGTGTTCCGAAAATTTTAAGTACCGCTGCTTTTAATGGTCTACTTTTCTTGGAGAGGAACAGACATGCTTGTAATAGTATAGTTCCGTTGGTCCTTAAAGCCTTAGTTAGACAATCTCATTGCCCGTTGGCTTAGTCGGGTCGTTGTTCGCCTTCTATCGGTTTCGATTCCCGGCGGGAATACAAGTTTTCTTCCCAAGGAAAATTTGTGTTTCCGGATCTGGTTGTCATTGCGTGTGTGATATGACTGCTTCAGGCACCCACGGCAAAAGTCTTCGAACTTTGTGTGGGGCTGTGAGTTTAAAAACGTTTATGTTTTCTAATCACACTTTCAATAACTCAATGTGGGGTATTCTCTAAGGCTAACATAAGCTAGCTACTAATTCAACAGTAGTATTTGAGGGCCAGATGCAGTTAGCATTTTCCATCAGAACGACTGGCCACGTACGTCAACTCTTTGAAATTCTACTCGCCGCAGCAGCGCTCTGAGGAATAGGAGCAGAAATAGATTTTTCACAAAATAATTGAAAGTTTCGCTATATATTTCACGTTATGAAATTCAATTAAAGAATTGAATTTAAACTACAAATTAGATTTCTTAATTTGAGTATTAAGGAATTGAGAAGAACCAGCGCTTCGAAGTTTGTCTTTGCAGCACAATGCTGAACTTGATGTTTATGTTATTGTATATTTAGCGCATTTTCTTTCTTTCAATTTCCTAACAAAAATTAAAAGAACTAACTAAAATTAACACTCTTAGAAAATTTGTTTTACAAATAATACCGATGTAGATATCCTTATACCGATTCGTCGGTGAGACAGTGGTAACAGCTTAAGTTGAATCAATTTGCTGGTTTTAACTCTAGTATATTTATTACATACGATTCTTTTTTTCACTTTCCTAGATGTTTCGGTTAGATGGTGGTCAAATCCTTGTCTATATAGCATAAATAATTAAACGCAAACAAAGCCTAAAAAACCCGACTTCACAGCTTTATCTTCGGAACCTTGATCAGATTTAATATATTAAACACGCATTATTGACTATAACTCAAAAACTAGATATCAGATCATGATCAAATTTTAATGGGACCACATTAAAATCACCAGCTTTCAAATAAAAAAATAATCATCAAAATCGGCTCACAACGAATGAAGTTATGAGGTAACTTTTAAAGTCAGTTAAACGAGAACATCGTCAAAGTAGTCCACAAAATAGGCATTATTGACTATTGATTTTAAGAACTACTGATCAAATTTAAATGGGACCAATTAGAAAGCAACATCCTACAAACTAAAAAAAATTTTCAAAATCGGCTCACGTGGAGAGAATTAATGAGGTAACACGACTAAAAACAAAAAAATACAATCGACTTGAGTACCTCCCCCTTTTTTGTGAACTCGGTAAAGACGTGTACGTCACTTACCTGTATATTTTAGAAAAAGTCCAATACATAAGTTTACTTTTACTACTGGCTGCAAAAAACTAGGAGTCCGTGTAAAGGCGACCGTGAGACGGTCTAACACCGGGGCAGTTGCTCAACTTGGTTCAAGCCACGTTTTACACTCAAGTAAAACGTCGCTGGTTCAAGCTCATTAGTCCGATCCATTAATGTTTACTGCCTTCATCTTTGGAATGGTTCAGGTAAGTACCAACTTGAAGCTCTAGAGGCACCATTGAACGAAGAGCCAAGACAAGCCAAGCTGTTAATTAGAGCTTAAAAATTAATTGTTTAAATTATTAGCTGCTAATTCGAGCTTATTAATCAGTTAATGAATTGTATGTTGACTGCACGTTAGCAATCATTTTCAGTGCTTGATTCGGTTTCTTCTACCGATAAAAATAATTCTGCCAGCTATTTAGAAACTTCTCTAGAATCCTACTAATATTATAAATCCGAAAGTTTGTGTGTAAGTGTGTAAGTATGTTTGTTCCCTCTTCACGCTTTAACGGCTGAACGGATTTGGATGAAATTTGGAATGTACATAGATTATACCTAGGATTAACACATAGGCAATTTTTAAACTTGATATTAGCGGGCGAAGTCGCGGGGCAGGTCTAGTAAGAGTATATAACTGAGCTTTGACAAAAAAGGTTCAGATTTATTTAAGAGTCTGTACCTACAAGCCTTGGCTGCGCTGGTTCCTTTCAGCGCCAGACAATACAAATATTAAATTTAACGCTGCATTGCACCATTCTCTTACATTCTTTGTTTGCTTTCATTCCCGTTTGTTCCCGTATAATTGTGTTATGCAATTAAGGCCACATACAGTTAGAAATATCACTTTACTGGGCCTTAGGTAGAATTCCGTATGTTACGTCTAATATATAAGGTATTAACGGTATTAAACTCACATCTTTGTGTTTCACGGTACCTATAAATATCAATTTTTTTTTTGCTAGATAGGCAAGCGTTTGGCCGGTATCTCACCTGATGGAAAGTAACGATGCGGCCTAAGATGGAACATGCTTGCCTAGAAGGTGCCTATTCACTCTAGACTTGAAGACACCCAGATTGTACTGTTCAGGGAACAAAGACGCAGGCAATGAGTTCTACTACTTCGCTGTACGGATGATAAACGTAGAAGCGAAACGCTTCGAGCGAACTGGAGTTATTTTAACCATAAATAGGTGACGTTTGACAATGTGCTGGCAATGTGGATTTTGAAATTGTTAAGGAAAAAGGAATCTATATAGGATCTCTTTGTGGTCCGTCTTTCTGTCTGTTAGTCAAAACCCTTTTTCTTTGTTTGGAGGTATGTAGTTAACATTAATATTTAATACTAGGGTTTACGGCCCTTGGAGCTGTAAACGCGATTAAATATAAGGTAATTAATGCGACAAAATGACCAAATTTAGACACTAGCAATTATATCCGAAACGTATAAGTAACTTCCAGTTATTCCAGTTGACCTAGAATCATGAAATTTGTCAAGAAAATAAATAAAACTGCAAATTATTTATTTCCGGTTAAATACAAAAATATATCAAGACCGATTCCCGTGTTGGACGAACAATTTTTTATTTTATTACTATGTTTATATAAATTAATTTATTATGTTACTAATAACATTTTTTTGGCTTAGTCTGTAATGCTGTAAAAAGAAAATGATGTAAATAATTCGCAACGCAGACTTGCATTTATAACAAGCTTTTATTTAACTTGCAATGTATGTATGTTTGTCCGGATGGAATCTCGCAATTGATTTTAAATCAGTTATCTTCAACCGATTGAGCTGAAATTTGGTATAGACACTTATTTTGGATGACAATGCATGCTTAGCTGCTTAGCTTGACGTCATTCTAATTCCAATATGGCGGGCCCTCCAAGATGACGGACAAGTTATTTTTAATGCACTCCTACAATATGGGTATCAAATGAAAGGGCTTGCTGAGAATAACTAAAAAAATAAATTGACGTTACTCTAAATCCCATACGGCGTCCTTCTAAAAACTTGTTTTAAAATAACACTGTTTATTTTCATATCGATGGAATATACATAGTAAACTATAGATAAATCTAGGTTAAGATATTAGAGATATACTTTTTTTTTCTGCTGAGTATCCTGCCAGATTCTTCTCAATGTGGCGAATCTGGCAACTAGACTCTTCATATTTACGTGCCTCGTGGTGAATAAACGATTTTGCAATTAAATAGCTAATAGTTAACACATATTATTATGTAACTTTTTTCTCTCGTTCATTACAATCACAAACGTGGCCACTTCTAATTAAGATATAAATCAAATTCCACACTTTCCAATTTACTTTAGTCCAAAACTCTTAAGAAAAACCGATCCAATCAAGCTTATTTCCTAAAACGCGATAAAAACATTTCTCGTTCCAAAAATAAAATAAAAACGGGTTGACGAATTTAACGTCCGCTGTTAGTGTAATTGAACAAGTTTATGCTCTAACTGAATTTGAACCGGGGATTTTAAATCGCTTTTATTTTGATTGACATCTGGATTTAATCCAATAAAAGCTGGGAAGCTATACATGTTAACAATCAAACCTGGTGTGGGTTTATTTATGCTAGTAGGCAAGTTTTTAAACACTATCTCATTTAATAGAAAGCGAATATGTAACATAATTGCCTAGAAGATACCTATTCACTTTTTACCGACCTCAAAAAAGGAGGAGGTACTATTTTTTTACGGATGTTCACCGATTTCTTCCCCATTTGTGGACCGATTATCAAAATTATTTTTGTGTTTGGTAGATATCTAATACCTTGTATACCTCAGAGGTCCCACATAAAATTTATCGAAATCGATCAAGCCAAAACCAAAATAAGCGGTGAAGTCGGTTTTTTAAGCTTTGCTTACGTTTAAATTATTAGACTTGAAGACACCCAGATTGTACACTTCGGAGAACAAAGACGCAGGCGATGAGTTCCACTCCTTTGCTGTACTGATGATAAACTTAGAAGCGAAACGCTTCGAACAAACTGGAGGTATGTCAACTATAAATGGTTGACGCTTGATAGCTGTTGTCTTGTTGTTAAATAGTAAAAAGGGCACGAGGGATTTACCTCGTGTAAATCCTGCGCACACTTTCCAAAATGTAAGCGATAGAATACCGAAAGGCCTGCTATCTCACATTGTTTGTTATGAGCAAAGGTTTCATATTGAGCCTGGCATAAACCTATTTCAGTTTATATAAAAGTAACACTCGTAGCACGGTCGGCCTGGTCGATCGTTATTTATTGATCATCTCTACTTGTGCGATGGCGCAGAGGTAGGGCGAGGAGCGGAGCCAGAGAGGACAATCTCCAATCGGAACCGCTCCGGCGCAGACGGACGAGCGGGAGGAGGAGTCGATTCGCACACCTCTCTACTCCTCTATAGTGGGGTCACTGATGGAGAGTCAGAGCCCAGGGGACTGTCCATCGACTAGTACAGCCCCCGTCTCAAACCAGAAACACATTTCATTTGGGGAGAACTTGTGTTCCCACCGTGATTTGAATTCAATAGCGCAACGGGCAGTTTAAACTTAGTAAACGGGGAAAGTTGTGGGACAAAAACGTTATCCATTTTTCGTTGATCTACCTCATATCCGCTCGAAGCGTTTTGCTTCTACATTTATCATCCGTTCGGCGAAGGAGTGGAACTCACTGCCCGCGTCTTTGTTTCTTGAAAATTATAATTTGGGAGTCAAGTTCAAATCAAGAATGAATGAATGAATGAATGCATGCTGCGTCTTCGGCCGCACCATAACTTTCCATCAGGTGAGATAGCGGGCAAATGCTTACTTATCCGGATTAAAAAAACACTTACGTACATTGTAAGTTTTTAAGCTATCATGGTCACTTTCACTATATATTTACGTGCATACTCGTACTTACGACGCGACGTGTGTGTTGTGTACATTGTATTCCCTTCCCTCCGCAAAGGCTTAACTTTATTTTGTTTGTGTGGTACCATAATTGTGTCCACGCGACCGCTGCTTTGTTTTCACACCTAAAGGGCGCAAACCCCTCTTTAACGGCTCCGAGGTCTCTTGTACAAATTGGAACGAACATATAACTATACCGCATAAGTATATATCCTGTGATTTACTATCATTAACATCTTATAAACGCGCGAGAAGCCACCGGGCTACTTCTAGTTACAACATAATTGTCTAACTCCCACTTACTAATCTCCTCGCGTGTGGGCGTGAATTTACGTTAATACGTTTAAAAGCTTCGTAACTTTTAAAGTACTGTATTCTTGATAAAGTAAGGTTCTTATTGTTCTTATTTGGAACAGACGCCAATCTTACTTAAGGACAATGTGTACGCCAATCGATACATTTCGGTCAGGTGCGTAACTAAACTTACTTAGAGTAATTGTCATGTCACACCTTCGGCCGCATCATCACTTTCCATCAGGTGAGATAGTGGTCAAATGCTTGCCTATTCAAAATAAAAAAAAAAAAAATCGAAAAAAAACAGTTTATAGAGGATTTAAAAAAAAAATTTTTTTGCGCAGGATATTTTCAAAAATCAACGACGGATTTATTTCACGCGTTTGACATTACGCGCGTTTTATAAATGTGAATTTAATTGAATATTTATAGCCAAGACAGTACAATTTTTGGTTCAGCTAGTGTAATATACATAACTTGATACTAGGCATATGTATATATAAATAACTAGCAAACCCGACGAACTCCGTTTCGCCACTATAAACCTCACGGAGCCCGAGACCTTTCCAACGAATGCAAAACCGTGGAAATCGGTTCGTGCGTTCTGGAGTTATAGCGTCAGGAAGGAAAACCCGACTTATTTTTATATAGTAGATTATTTCTTAAAGAAAAGTTGTTTTTAAAGATACTTTTCTTCTATAGTATGTTGCTACCACGGAACTAAAAGAGAAATTTGATCATGCGGGAAAAAAGCGTAATATGTAAATTTATCTAAATTCGTTACATAGCGTTTTTTCACTATGATTATTAATGACTTAATTAAAAAATAATATCAAAATAATCGAAGTGCGATACGCGTGATCTAGCCCAACAGCGCAATTGTCATATTTGAGACACGTAATATACTTATACGCCCATATTATACGGTTTAATACGGGAAGATTCAACTAACTACCAAAATTTCTAATTTGAGGATTACATTACCCTTAAAAACTTCCAAAACGACACTCCAGTGTCTCAAAGACGAAATTACACAGAGTTGCACGCACGTCTCAAAGTCGTGGAATTAGCTAGAGTTGCCCGCACGTCTCCTGTACGACCAAAGCCCTTTACTTGATTATCCGTTCTCCTGTCGGATTAGTTAATTTATGGACGTTGTAACAACTTTATTAAATCTTTAGAGCATTAATGTATTCTTTATTCTCATTGTGCTGACTGGCGAAAACCTAAGGTTTTGCTTTAGATTTTAACACTACGGGTACCGAAAACGATTCCTGGGTTTAAGCATATAAAAATCAAAAATCAAAATCAAAATCGTTTATTCACATGGGCCCCAAAGAGGCACACATGAAAGTGAATGATTCTACTGCCAGGTTCGCAAAAGTATATATTCGCATAATTTTCCTCTCTCAGTTATATTGGTATTGTATGTGATTGTGTGTGTCTAGTTTAAGGCTTCCATGAAAAAGGATCTGATGGTGAAAAACAGCATCAAAATTGTTGTAGTTTAAGAGGAATTAGAGAGAAATACAGACAGACACGGAAAGCAATTTTGTTTTATACTAGATAGATATAATTATTAAAATACCCTGTTACTTGTATGTTTTAATGCTTATAATTTTAAAATATTTTTCTTTTTTATCCTATGATGCGTGATGCGATGACCAAGTGAAATATTATAGATTCATATATTGGAATGTATGTATCATATGGTCTGTTGTATGTATGTGTATGTATTGAATTCTAAGTTTTTGCATAATAATATACATGTTTTATATTAAGTTTATTTATTATATTTTAATATACACACATATATATATATTTATAATTAATTTTAGATTTCTGAACCTTTTCTTTATTGTATAGCTTCATTTATTGCACGCTGATATATCTCCTGAAATAGCAGAATGACTGGCAGAAAATGTTGTAGCATTAAGTCCTCCTATGTACATAGTATTTGTGTATGAAGTTTTTAAATAAATATCCGCCATTTACTGTGAAAATTTTAGCCTACTACCTAAGCTCCTTCAGTTCATAAGATAAAGCCCTTTAAAGGTTAGGACATACAGACGCTGCAGGCGATTTGCACCCCCAGGGACCGGAAACCTTAGAAATAACAAATATTAATATTAATTTCATACAAACAGTTGTTGAAACGACAAAGTGAGCCAATGATCAAAAGATGTTTAAGTACGAGAAGCCTAAGGCGGTCACTTTATTACATTACAAATTTAGCTTTGTATTTGGAAGATTCCGGATTTATAATCTCAAATAATTATATGTTTAAGTAATAAATTAAACATTGTAAATTGTTTGAGAATGTAACGTAAAAGCAATTTTCGAAAGCGAACGTTTGTAGTTACCGTTATCTATACTGGCGTAATAAGGAAAAAAGACGAAACTGAATTTTTTTTCAAAATATACAAAAAACAAACAAACAAACGCATTCTCACTCACAGCCCTACACTAAGTTCAAAGACTTGTACCGAGGGTGCCGGAAACATCACATACACATTACACCCAGAACCAGAAGCACAAATATCCCTTGGGAAGGAATTTTGTGCTCCTGCCGGGAATCGAACCCAGGACCCACGGCGCAGAGGGCAGACGCCCGTCCACTGCGCCAACTGGGTCGTCACACCAGAAACGTCTTTACTATTTAGTATATGTTGTGACTTGTAGCAGATGCGTCTAAATTAAAAGTAAGATTTAGTAGGTTACTTTAAAATACTAGTCGATGCGTCTATTTTTCCTGATTCCGATGATATATATAACACAATTTTGTCAAAAATGCACATACGTCTTTTTTCCTTATGACGACAGTTAAAAACCATTTGCTAGTAATGGGGAGCAACACACACTCACTCTTCTTGCACACTTGCTATTCGGCAATAAATATGTGGTACTTCCCCAGGCGGGCTCTGCACTACTACAAAAAATTGGCATGAATTATTATAAACGACCGCTCGACGCGCTCTGACTAGAGTAATAGACCCAGTTGGCGCAGCGGACAGGTGTCCGCCCTCTGCGCCGCGGGTCCTGGGTTCGATTCCCGGCAGGAGCACAAAAATTCCTTCCCAAGGGACATTTGTGCTTCTGGTCTGGGTGTAATGTGTGTGTGATGTGAATGTTTTCGGCACCCACGATACAAGTCTTTGAACTTAGTGTGAGGCCGTGAGTGTGAATGCGTTTGTTTGTTAGTTTATAGCTGGTGACATTCATATCACAGACTATAGAAACGATGAATACTTTAACTTTAAAAGCAAATTTCCCTTAGCTAGGCATAATTATCGTGTTCATGCCAGGAATCGAATCCGGTGCCCAAAACGTAAATGTCCAGAAGTAGAACCCCTATGCTACCACAGCAATCAGTAAAAATTGTTTAGGTACATATTTAAAGAGGCACAGGCTTTTATGAATTATGGTTGAAAGCTCGGTGAAGCAAGGACATTCACTGCAAATGTTATCGTACCTACTTGTATAATAAAAGTAAAATATTTACCTACGAAACGTCTCTGAACAGAATAACAAATAAAATAAACAATTTTGTGTACTCATACTCCACCGTGTAATAGCAATATATTCGTATCTTTTAGTTATACACGTAACTTCATATCTCCAAAGCAATATACGAGCATTTCTGTCATGCCAGCCTATTTTTTCACTGTTTCACACAACTCGTAACAAAATGATTTATTGTTTCAGATGCCTTCGATCCACACGCCGACAGCGATACGCTGAAATTTAACGAGAAAACATTCCCATCTCTAAAACAGAACAACTGCGCCGTTCGGAAATTGAAATGCGCGAGCGCGATTGGTGCTCGGTGTTGTGTTGTGATTAGTGATGTGTAGTGTCGATACTGGTTATCGATAGTCGTCAAAATGGCGACGATGGATTTGACAAACGAGGTGGTCCGGTTACGGGCCGAACTCGAGAAGGTGTCACATGAGAGGGATATGCTTCTTTGCGAAGTATCCAACCTGAGACGGGAACTGGAGTTGAGCGAACTGAAACACATGCAAGATGATGGGTGAGTTTAACTTAATATGCCTAATTATTTCACTAGCTACACCATCGCTAAGAAAAAAAAACTGAATCTCTTAACTTTTATTTTGTTTGGTATTAATTGTGCAATTATAGCCTTGTAGATACATTAATAGGTTCGTCATTTACATTATCAAAAAATATTGGGAAACGGATTTTTTGTTTTGTCAATGAAACAAATAATGACGAAGATATAGTGCGTTGAAATTCCGCGTGACGTCACGTCTCAGTACACTTTTCTCTGAGGCGTGATGTCACGAGCCCTCACTCCCGACCTTTGTCGCTTTTTATCTTCGTCATTTTGTATTGGATGGTTAAATAAAAAAAAATTTTCAATATAATAATATATCGAAGATTGACTGGTTCCACCTCCCTCAGGTTATTTTTGATGGCACCTGCATTAAAATTAGTTAAAAATCTAGGTGTTATCATTGATAGACAACTGTCTTGGGGCCCACAAGTAACCGAAATAAGTCGAAAAGTATTTGCTTCTGCGGGATCACTTCGAAGACTTCGAAACTTTCTACCTATCACCACTAAAATTTCTCTGGCACAGTCTCTATTGCTGCCAATCCTTGATTATGCCGACGTCAGCTACATCGATTTAACTGAAGAGCAGTTAAATAAGCTTGAACGCATCCAAAACTTCTGCATTCGATTCATATTTGGGTTACGCAAGTACGATCACATTACCGAATATCGTAATAAGTTGAAGTGGTTGCCCATCCGGCGTCGCAGGGATGCTCATGTTCTTTATCTTCTCTATAATATTCTCTTTAGCCCTATGACTCCTCCTTATCTCAAAAAACGTTTTCAATATCTTCATTTATCTCATTCCCTTTCTCTTCGTTCTTCAAACACTCTCCAATTAAAGCTTCCTCAAAACACACTATCTTTTTATGGAACTTCCTTCACAGTCTAAGCTGTTCGACTGTGGAATGCTCTGCCCGTGAATATAAGACACGCTAAAACTATTGACATTTTCAAAAATATGGTCAAGTTACACTACCTGTCAAATAATTTTTGAAACTATTATTTGAATATTATAGATACATATGTATTTATTTATTTATATGTTTGTAAATGTATTAATAAGAATATTATGTACATATATTAATATTTGTATTAGGTATACGTATTGTATTTACAGATATATATGATTTATTATTTATACATTGATATCCACATATAGTGCTATTTATATATTGTGTTTAATTGTATGTAAGTAGCATTTAAGTTACACATCAGTATTTAATTTGTTTTATACTGCATGAGTTGTATTAGTTGAGAACACCACCTACAGCAAAATATTTCTACTATCCTGTCCATCCAAAGGTTGCCTGTAAGAAATTGCTTAATGTGATAAGGCCGCCCATTGTACAACAAATATTGTTTTTCGGTTATTTATTGTTATTGTTTTTAACTACTTATTGGTGTTCAATAAAGAAATATTGTATTGTATTGTATACTGTCGGACTAATTAGATCTTTTTTCCAGGCGTCATCCCTATTACAGGAAGGTATTATGTATAATCTTTGTTTTAATTGGCAACCATTTGATATACTTTTCAAGTCGCAGCATAATTAGCATCATCAGACATGCCGTATCAGTACAGCAGACGTCTCAGTCTCCATAGCCGTTTCCGCGGTAACAAAGCCTTCGGGTGGCTCCTTTCAGGGACTCGACAGTTCGTCGGGTCTGCCTGGACCATGGGCCAAATGACGAACTGATGGCGATTTACCTGGACATAACTACCAAAAATATTTAAGGGTATGAGTCTTTAAAAAGCCGCCTTTCTTGTTCTAAAATTGATAATACCTAAACGGTCACGATATTAGAAACATATTTATGCGTTTTATTATAAGCTGTATATAGTATATTTATAATACTGGTATAAATATTGGTTTTAGTCGTGCTTTTACCCCTTAGTGGGTAAGTATACGCAGTCGTTTGGGTTAAGTTCGCATGCAGGGTAAAAGTGCGCAATCGGGTTTAATGAAAACAAAAACTCAACCGCTAATATATATATAAATCAATACATATCTCAAAACCGTAAGTAGGGAGTAAAAAATATTTAATGAACATTTTTAACTCTAACTTAACATCTAAAAAAATATTAAAAACAAACTAAACGTCTACAATATTTCACATTTTTTTAATGGTGAAATAGTACTTAAAATCCGAAATTGTGTGCGTCAAAAATTCCTTTAGCGACGGCTCGGCTCATCCAATTTGTAATGGACATAGGACGAAAAGATTAATTACCTTTGATTGTGATTTATTTCCACCATAAACGCAATAATTTCGTACTTAAAAAATGCTTGCGTTGGAATGTTAGCTTTTCGTGATCTCCATTTGCTCCCGCAAATTTCGACTAATCGAAAATCGCTCCTAATCAGCGGGAGTAGGAGCGTTTTTGATAAGTCATTGATTCGCTGCTTCTCCAACATGCACCACACGTCACATATGCCTATTACTCCCATTGTTCGTTGCGGTTTCCGACGTCAGAAGGTCCTTCGCACTCTTTCAAAAGCACCCTCCCCACGTCTGTTGACACCGTGTATACGTAGATAGCGGCGTGTCAACACTTGGAACCCTGTCGTGGTGATAAAATTGTTGTGTTAGCTACACCGGGGCAGGAGGGTTCCGAGAATATTTATTGCAACATGGTATTAATTAGCTGAAGAGGTTTGTAAGGTATATAATTGTTTGTTTTTTAGGGTTCCGTACCCAAAGGGTAAAAACGGGACCCTATTACTGAGACTTCGCTGTCCGTCCGTCCGTCTGTCTGTCACCAGGCTGTATCTCAAGAACGGTGATAGCTAGACGGTTGAAATTTTCACAGATGATTCTATATTTCTATTGCCGCTATAACAACAAATACAAAAATAAAATAAAATAATATTATTTTTTTATAGATAATAGTATGGAACCCTTCGTGCGCGAGTCCGACTCGCACTTGGCCGGTTTTATTTGACAACACTAACCTTTGTAATTTTATGTTCAAAATTGTTATCCGGCATCCTAGACACAAGTCATCCAATTTTATGTTTATATAAAGTAGCGCGGTACAATATAAAAAAAACCTCGTTTTAATTATCATTATTGTCCGAGCGAGTGCGAAGCGCGAGCGAAGCGTCTCCGTTTCAGCTGTGGCAAAATTGCTTTCGTATGTCCGGATTTCCGGTTGTTCTCCCCTACAGGTTGCATTTCTCAATCGATTCTCGTGAATTTGAGAGCAATTTCTGTAATAAATTGTATAGATTTTTTCTCGATTCAGTTATTGGAATTTTTTCAAAATTGCCGAGATATGGAAAACATAAATTTCAGTCATTTCGAAAAATACGCGAAGGCAGCTCACAGACAAGTATAATAATTATTAGGTATTTGTTTGCAATTTTCTTCCAAATTTTTGTATTATAAATGTAGGTATAAAGTTCATTGCAACCGTATAAATTGGACATCATTTAGCTAGCTTGGCTAGGTATACAGTTGCAGACTCTCGGATCGGAAATTAAGGGTGCCGCCGTCGCCGGCTCGGCTGTGGATTACATTAGACATTTGCAGTTGCTTGCAGAATGTTGCTGAATCTAAAAAGACATGATATGTAGGTGGATTTTCTGGTTTAAGATGTTTTATTTTCTCAAAAAGAATAACATTCACTTAAATGAGAAAATGTAGGTATTTAGACAGTATTTTGGCGTCTTTTAGGTGCATTATAACATTATTTATACAATCTGATCAAATGCGGGTAGGTTAAACAAAGTGTTCACTAATTATATGATATTCGTTCGACCATACTTTGTTTACACACAGAACAAGTGTCACTGGAAGTGCCGAGTTTTTAGTTTTAGTTTTGTGGTTACATAATTATTATGATAAATTATTAGGTTTTTTTTTTATTCTTTTATTTATTTATGTTTTATTTATAGATTATAGTTAATTATTTATTTATTACTATTCAATATTTTTTCTATATTAAGGTGTTAGTGGTAGTTCTAATGCATATTGTGTTGATATCCGATTTACATATTTTCGATAAATTTATGGTGTTTTTACCCGACGACTGCGCTACGCAAACGAGAAAATGCGATCAACTTTCGTATGCATGTATGTCTGTACCTTTGTGGCGTTTTAGAGATCAAACGCTTGGACCATTTTGATGATTCTTGTGTCTTAATCTGTCTAAATTAGTGTTAATCTTACTAGTGTCACTAAAGACATTATAATAACCAAAATTCAATATGGCGTTGGATAGACGCCATATTGAGAAAATTAAATAGATTGAAGTCGACGAAGTTTGTTATAAGTATTGAACATATGAGTAAGAATAGTTGTTTACCGAGTGTAAAGCGTTATAAATCCTAAATGGTCATTAAAAATGATAAATTGTTAAAGAAATCTAATGATGATTTTCAAATAGATAGATAAATAGATAAACTCTTTATTGAACACCTTTTTTGTGACAAAACAGAACAGAATATAATTATTTACTAAATAAATGTAACAATAGGCGGTCTTATCGCTTAAAGCGATCTCTTTCAGACAACCTTTTCATAGAGAGGAATTGCGCAATTAAGTTGGACATCGGTGTTTTAACATAACAACAAAAATAGGTAGCTATTCAATGATGCCCCACTTGATACAGTTCTTTGAATATATATTTATTTATATTTGGCAATATGGAGTCTGGCGGTCGCCATATTGTTCACAGAATCATCAAAATTGGCCCACGCTTTTGGTCTCTAGAAAGCCACAAAAGAATAAACACACATACATAATAATATACTGATAGACACATTATCCTCTTTTGCGTTGCGCAGTCACGTTAAAAACAGATTGGTTCCGTCTGTATATTAATGCTTAAACTATAGATTAAAAACTTCCTTTCAATAAACTGGAGAGATCTCATTCTATTTTCAAAAATCTATCAGAGCGCCTGGTTGTAGCGACGCGTGATCAAAATGCTGGCACTTATTTGGCTCAACGTATTAGCATTGCAATTCAGAGCGGCAATGCCGCCAGCATGATGGGAACGCTACCCACTGGTAGTGGGCTTGAGCACTTGAGTTACCTATAGGCTCGATGTCTTGTAGGTAACTTGGTTCTTTGCTGTATATCATTTTAGTTTAGTTTAAGGAAATATAGGCAAATGGCCCGTAGGTAGAAGATTTATAAACTGGACACATAAATCTAGTCAATCAGCTTTATCTCAACAATCTGTCACACTAGAAAGACAAAACAACAATAATGCGATAATTAAGAAAATTGTTGCTTTCTAAATAAGCGGCGTGTTTTATTTTGTCGTGCCACACTTCACGGCCACTTTAATGTTTGCATAGTAAAAACCGTCATTCAACATTAAACTACAGTCGAGTCGTGAAAGTGAAACTTCTCTTTGACAGACAAACTACTATGACATTTAAAAAGTTAAAACGCTTCAAGCTAGCTTTGGGAATGTAGAGGTTTGTTTTTTTTTAGTTAAGATAACCAAAAACTTTTTGCTTCGCCAATATACAAGACGAGCTTGATTTTTTTTGTGCTAGATAGGCAAGCATTTGACTTGGCACTTTCCATCAGGTGTATTTCAGCTGATGGATAGTGAAAATGTGGCCGCAGATGTAACATACGCTTGCCTAGAAGATACCTATTCACTCTAGAATTGAAGACTTCCAGATTATACCGTTTAGGAAACAAAGATGCGGGCAATCGGTTCCACTCCTTCGTCGTACGGATGATAAACGTAGAAGCGAATCGCTTCGAGCCAACTGGAGGTACGTCAACCATAAATGGATGGCGTGTTAAACAACTATAGTTTAGTTTAGGTAATATATCGGGACTTAATCGCGCTAAAAAACTATTTTTATTTACCTTTCGGCCAAGTCTTCTCGAGACTATGGCCAGTGCAACTTGGCCGAAACGTCAAGGTAAATAAAAATAGTTTTTAGCGCGAAGTCCCGAGATATTACCTAAACTATGTGTTCGAATCGCAAAAGTTTAAAAGTTACAACTATCCTACTAATATTATAAATCCGAAAGTTTGTATGTAAGTGTGTAAGTATGTTTGTTCTCTCTTCACGCTTTAACGGCTGAACGGATTTGGATGAAATTTGGAATGTACATAGACCATACCTAGGATTAACACATAGGCTACTTTTTAACTTGATAATAGCAGGCGAAGCCGCGGCTAGTAGTTTATAGTGGCACGGCCAGTAGTTTATAGTTCTGCCTAACCTGGTTCCTGCTATATAAACAAAAAATCATAAAAATTACCTTCCTCAGAAGCCATATTATATTTATCAGCTAAAGCTCAGACATTAATAGCTTTAGCTATTGCCATTAATAGTGAATAGGTACCTCGTAACATTAGTCAATAGACCAAATTAGGCATCGTAGAAGACCCGCCTCCGTGCCAGAAGTCCTATAAATCAACTGATCGTGGGCGGCTGCTACTATACTCGTACATTAGCATTGTCGGTTGCAATCACTCTTGGTTTCAATGGATATATGAGAAGAATAATGGCAATGACGATCAGTATTGAAGTTATAAATAGTTTGATTTATTTGTGCTTTTCCTTTATGACTGACAGGCTAGCGATTGACCACTATCTCACTTGAGTGATGCTGTTGTCGGTAATGATAATCGCGATAGAATGACTGATCCTAGGATAGCTGACGGAACATTATTCGTAGTGATTATGGTAACAGCTAATTCACGAATTCAGAATTAAGTAATAAACGAAAGAGGTGTGTTCCTAGTTATTTTTTATTGGTTGATTATAAATTCGTAACAGGATTGCTATAAATCTAAGTTCATGAAGAATTCTAACTTCTAAATAATAACATCATTATAGTCTTTCAAAAATGTGTTGTAATAACTTATACTATTAACTAATAACTAATAAATTCATAGAAAATACATGCTACTAATATTATAAATGCGAAAGTTTGTGTGTGTGTGTGTGTGTGTGTGTGTGTTTGTTACCACGTATCTTCGTAACGAATAAACCGATTTTGATGAAATGTAGAATGTAGTTTGTTTAGGTTCCGGAATAATACATAGGCTACTTATAAACTTAATTAACGCGGGTGAAGCCGCGGGGCACTGCTAGTATGTATATATATATTTATTTTTTCTACCTGTTTAAGTTTCTACATATTTTTTGTCAGAGTACTTACATTGACTGTTTTTACACACGACGTAACTGAGAAACATTCATTTATCTCCAAAGCATAGATTTTTTATTATTTTCAAAAGTCACTTTACAAGTCTTTGAATTTAGTTCGCTGTGATTGTGAAAACGTTAAAACGTTAATTAAATGTTTTTTACCCGACAGTCGGTATTTATTGCTAGACAGATTTGAGCCGGTCTAGATTGGGGTACCGACTGTTAAGTCACTACGCTCCGCATTAAAATTTAATTGATTTGTTTTTTGCAGTCGGGTTTTTTATTTATTGGTAATAAAACAGTGATTGACCAAGTTCCACCTTTTTATCTCAGCTACTGAGCCAAATTCTTACCATAATCAAAGTTTTGATGCTCCGTATCACGAAAATTTTATTACCCAGCTGCAGACTTCCCAAAGACACTCAAGTCTGTAATAGAAAGATAAACTTTACGACTAGTGCTCAACTTAGTTACTGTGCTCATCTGGAGACATATCCCGACCATTGCCGACAGTGTAGCGTCTAAGTGCCCCATATAAAGTCTCTAACGAACGTCCCAGCAAATAAGGCATTCATTTTAAGCTGTAACTAGACGTGATTTAACTGGAAAGAGGTACCTAGTGTTGGAAATTAGTCGAAGCACATACTGTCCATACAAAGTGAACTGCCCGTTGACTCAGTAGGGTGCCTGTTTGCCTCCTAAGCAGGGGTATCAGGTTCGGTTACTATGTACCGGTAGGAACACAAGTTTCCTCAAAGAAAATTTGTGTTTCTGGTTCTGGTTGTGATTGTGTGTGTTATGAGAATGTTTCCGGCACCCACGGCACAAGTAATAGTACTTAGTGTGGAGTTGTGAGTGTGAAAGCGTTTAAAAAAAAGTGTTTTTGGTGTGATATGAATGTTTCCGGAACCCACGACACAAGTCATCTAACGTAGTGTGGGGCGTGAGTGTGAAAGCGTTTATGTTATATGCAAATGTTAATTATCCTTTTAGTCAGTAAGTAGCCTCTAAGCAATTTGACTTAAATGTTAAAGGCTTCCCATACAAAAGACGACCCTCACATGAGCATATGAACAGTGGCACGCAAGCTATGTCGAAATCACGGTCGTCTTCTTAATCATCAATCAGATACTATAATTATATCGTTGCCACACCTGTGGCTAACGCATCTTCATAAGGTTTTGGCTTTGACCAATTATAAACGAAGAAGCGCTAATTCAGAAGCCGCTCGCTTTAAACTTTCAAGTCTGAAGGATTACCGCGGTCAAAGTGACAACTCACCAAGATAGGTCTCGTAGACATTATCTAACTGTGCTGATATTATTGGAATAATATTGTTTGTTAATCAATGGATTCAATGGTAGCATTTGGATCTATCATCGTGACCGAGCACATCTTCACTTTCCATCGGGTAAGATAGTGGTTAAACGTTTGCCTGTATAAAAAAATCTTATTCCACACCTCAATCTTCTTTTTCAAATTTCTTTGACCACAGCCACTTTTACTGTTTGTTCTGCCCGATGCTAATTTAAGTTTTTTATATTTTATATACATCGTCTTATTCTTGAACACTTTGTATCCGCCGTCCTATCCTCAAAACTTTTTATTGCTAATAATCGACGAGAAATTAATTTTTAATCAATGACTAATACTCTCCAAATTGGATGGATTTGATGTATTCTGATTCCAACCTCTAATAATAATCGAAATAACCACAAACAAATGACACACAATCAATGAAGCAAATGTTGCACTAAATATCTTTAAAAAACGACTGTTACGTAGAGCAAACAAAATATATTTGTTGTTATGTGATTAAACGGGACTTATCGCGCATAAAATAATTTTCATTTACATAGCAGCTATAGCCAAAATGTAAAAGTTAAATTAACGTATCTTTCTGCTAGTTGGTCAAAGCCTGACCTTAACCTGCGTTTCCAAGCAGTGACCTATCGCATGTCGGGCTTCTTTTGTTTGCATACTAGTTACAGCTACTTTGCTAATGTGTACCTAATTTAGCTTGTGCGTGTGCTGCTATAAAATTAGAATGTGGCTGAGAGCTTTTATCAACCGACTTCAAAAAAGGAGGTTCTTAATTCGACTGTATGTTTTTTTTTGTATGTATGTTACGCGATATCTCTGCCAATTATGAATCGATAGTAAATAAAATTGATCGGGTTATTCCACTGCGCTCCACGAAATGGTAGACAACGCTCCACGAGCACTTTTTCTGACCATTAATTAAAATAATATAAGCCAGACAGTTTAATAGTAACTGTCAAGTAAACTATAGCAACTCTATATCTCTCTCTATAACTCTATTACTCTTGCGATCGGCCACCTCCCAGATGATGGGCATCGTACATGCCCGAAACTAGTCGGAAAATCCGACAAAAACCGCCGCGAGTACCAGCCGGTTAGTAAACATTAATAATGAATAACACTCGCGATAGTTTTCAAACTCATATAGCAACTCTTATGCAGCTGCTACAATGAGTAAGGTTTTTTGTAGATATTTTTTTTTATTTTTAATCTGCCCAATTGTCGATTCTAAACCATTCCCTGCAGCATTGTACACTACTAACCAATGACGGTATATCCGATCAGTAAGTAGGTATTTCCCGTGTACATGGATAAAACCCGTTTCTAACTAGGTTGCTCTGTGTGTAGGATGAAGATACACATATATTCATTATATATTTTCTGTGATCCGAGTAACAGGTATCCACCGAAAATAATAAGCTTCTAAGTATTGCCAGCAATAACATCAAACAGGGTTCTACATAGCTCGAAGGCTAATAAAAACATGTCCATGTTGGTCCATTGCAAACATTCCTTCCCTTAGGGCTTTCCTTTGTCCCATGATAGGCCAAATAAGATGAACCCACGCAATTAAAAGGTAGGACGCTTGTTTTCAGATAATTTCAATAATTTTTTACTTTCTGAAAGTAACTAAAGGTTATTGTTATATAAAATTCTACGTTTTCCATAATAAGGGTCTCTATCATAATTATCATTTTGTTGGTAAACATGGAAATTGGTTTTGTATTACAATATTTACAATAATAGACCCAGTACCACTGTCTCTAGAATCATCATACAAAGTTTGACATTAGATCACTATCCCACTTGATGAAAAGCTATTTTCAAGAAGGACATTTTCGAGTATCCCTTCAATAGGTACCTTCTAGGCAAGCATGCTACGTCTTCGGCCGTATCATCACTTTCCACCAGGTGATATTGTGGTCAAATGCTTGCCTATCAGGCATAAAAAAAAATTACCCAGAGCGTTGGTTTGTGTAAAATAATATACTGTATTCCACTAGGTATATAAATTATGTTAAAAAACTTCATATAAAATAGAAAAGCCTTGCATTTTTTTATCTCTGATTCACAAAGATCAGATCATCTTTTGGTCAAGTAAATGTGTGGTCGAGAGTGGTAAACGTAGAGCGTTTACCACTCTCGGCTTAGATTGTGACTGGCTCTCAAGGATAACTGCCGGAACACCTTAGTGCGAAACCTTTAGTGCGTCAATGACAAATTGATCTTTAGTTATTTAAATCTTCTTAATAATTATTTATAGTTGGTAGGTAATAAAATAATGTCAATTTAAAAGCTATGCATTACTCATGCCCGAAACTTGTATTAATCATCAGCAAGTAATAATTACTTTGGGAACATTATTTGCAAACTCAGAATACAGAAGCACATATTTATTCAGGTGTAAGGTGATTTGCATTTTTGTATGGTGTATATATATTTCAGTAAGTTGTTGTCAGCGTAGTAGGTAAATTATTTTTTGGAGGTGAAATCATACTTCATACTAATATCATAAATCCGAAAGTTTGTGTGTAAGTATGTTTGTTCCCTCTTCACGCTTTAACGTCTGAAAGGATTTGGATGGAATTTGGAATGTACATAGTTTGTATTTAAACATATGCTACTTTTTTACGCGGGGCACGGCTAGTTGCTCTTCCTACTAATATTATAAATCCCAAAGTTTGTGTGTAAGTGTATAAGTGTGTAAGTATGTTTGTTCCCTCTTTACGTTTTAACAGCTAAACGGATTTGGATGAAATTTGGAATGTACATAGCTTATACCGAGGATTAACACATAGGCTACATTTTAACTTGATAATAGCGGGCGAAGCTGCGGGCACGTCTAGTATTATGTATAATAGGTCAAGTGCATATTTCAAATGAGCAAATGAGCGGATCCTCCTTGGCCAATAGTAATATTTCCACATTCGAGTAAACTATAAAACTGTTGTAACTCGAATGTTTTGATTCATTTATAAAAATAAAAGATGAAATCTAGAGCGTGTTTATATTTCCTCTGGAAACGAGGTTACTCCTGTATATAGTGGTGAAACCGAAGATTATATTATGTTGCGTTTGTAAACAATACTTGTTTGAAATATCTGTCTTCAATCAGCTCTGTTTAATGAGGAGTTGTTAATGGTAGCGTATGTTTTCTTTGTGTTTTTATACATGTTATAACCAAATTATTTAATCTGTAAAAAAACGCCACCAAACGCTTTCACACTCACAGCCTAATTTCGATGACGTATCGAGGGTGTCGGTAACATTCACATCACACACACAATCACAACCAGAACCACACAATTTTTCCCTGGGAGAAATCTTTTGTTCCCACCGGGAATCGAACCCAATACCTAATGCTTAGTAGGCAGCAAGAGACTACTCCAGTGTGCAGTTCAATTAAAACTACTCAGTTTAAATATAAAAACTTATTTATGAATAAAATGTAAGCAGTAAACGTGGATATATCACGGGAAATGAACGAGCCGTCCCATTTCCTCTCTGAGTGGAAATTCGCTCGGTGTAGTTGACATACTTACAGTTTTAACTACAGAATTATTAAAACATCGTTCTAGGGATATTGTGGATAGCAAGATTTAACGTGGATGTATATTTAACCGACTATTATTAATTTACACCCTGTATAATACACTATTACACTACATAATATAGATATACCTAGGTTAATATAATTATGTATTAGTGTTAAGGAACTATTTAAAAAAATTAAGGAAAAAAAAATGCGCCGCCGAGTTTCTTGCCAAGTTCTTCTCGAGATGGTTGTAATTTTGCGAATCTGGCAGTAGAATCATTAACTTTCATGAGTGCCTCTTTGATGCCCATGTGAATAAACGATTTTGATTTTGATTGATTATACAGGGTTATTTGTAAAAAACTAGAAAGCCCTCAGACCTTGATACTTGTTCTAACCCATAGCTCATTTGGTTTTGCAATTTTCTTCTGAATACTATATTTTCTGTGATAATTAAATTATGATGCACCTATTATATACAATACTAGCTGACCCGACAAGCGTTGTTTTGTCATATACATTATTTCTAGGAAAAATTTTTTTAGTTCAATAAAAAATAGGGGTTGATCGTAGAAGGGTGAAAATTTAAGGTTATATGTATTATTAAATACTGAATCATAAAAATAAAAAAAAACAATCCAAAAAATAATAAAAAAAATGTTGGGTTGGGCCACCCTTATCAGTTAGGGGGATGAAAAATAGATAACAACCTATTCTCAGACCTACCAAGTGTGAATATAAAATTTCATCAAAATCGGCTCAGCCGTTTTGAAGGAGTATGGTTACAAACACTGTGACGCGAAATTTTTATATATATAGATATATCTACATAATTAAAAGTTGTATAAACTACACCCTCTCGCAAATATTGACAGCGTCGCGCCGTCTTGTAATATGAAAGCTAATTTTAGTTGTTACTTGACACCTTAGAATTAATTCAAAATATAATGTCAATTAGTACTTTGGTCACGAGGAAACGCCCTATATATCGATGCTTATACCTATACTGACTGAAATAATTCTAATGCTAACATAGACTCTTACTATAATACTGATATCAACGTTCAAATAATGCATACAAAGTACTATTTATACTTACATAACAATAGTGCATACTACCTTGATATGGTTACAGAGTGTGTGTCTACAACATTAACGACCCAGTTGGCGCAGTGAGCAAGTCTCTGCCCTCTGTGCCGTGGGTCTTGGGTTCGATTCCTGGCAAAAGCACATTTTTTCTTCCCAATAGAGTTTTGTGCTTCTGGTTCTGGGTGTGATTGTGTGTGATATGTGCATGTTTCCGGCACTCACGATACAAGTCTTTGAACTTAGTGTGGGGCTGTGAGTGTGAATGCGTTTTTGTTTATTTTAACTATATATTACATTATTAAATTACAGATATTCGGTATATATTGATCCATCGAACTCATTCGATGTTTAAGTACGATGCATCGAATCGATCGAATGCTTTGAAAAGCTATTGATTTACTCGACGTATCGACGTATTTTCTTAAAACTTAAACGCTTTCACAAGCACAGCCCCACACTAAGTTTGAAGACTTGTGTCGTGGGTGCCGGAAACATTCACATCACACACACAATCACAACCAGAACCAGAAACACAAATTTTCCCTGGGGAGAAATCTTTTGTTCCCGCCGGGAATCGAACCCGATGCTATGAACGTTTACCCAACTGAGCCAACGGGCAGTTCATCAAATCAATGGTCGCAAACTAATTATTATACCTTTTTCTTAATGTTTCAGTTATTCTGATTTAAAACAATTTATTTAGAAGTTATAAAATAAAACCTTTATCATAGTTTAGGTAATATCTCGGGACTTAATCGCGCTAAAAAACTATTTTTATTTACCTCGACGTTTCGGCCAAGTTTACGATTAAGTCCCGAGATATTACCTAAACTATGTGTTCGAATTACGAAAGTTTAAAAATTACAAAATTTTTATCTTTTTTGTTGTGGGGCTAGATAAAAGCAAAGTTTGTTTTTGAGAGTCCTGAGGCAAAACTATTGTTTTGCTGCAGAACTCTCAGGTCACCCGAAAGGCGTTTTAACACACAAACAAGAGCCAGTGCCATTGTAGGAGTGATAATTAATTAAAAATTGTGATTTGTTTGTATGGAGTGTCAAGGGCTGACTAAAGCTTGTGATGCAATGTTAGAACAAATATACTCGATATTGGGAAAACATCAATGTTTCTAACCGATGCATCGGAAAATATCGATGAAAAAAAACATCGATGTGTTTTCAAAGTGGACTCCCCTACATTATAATTTAAGCATAAGCACGGTTTAAAAAATCCGACTTCACCGCTTATATTTTGGATTAAGTTTGACCTATTTGGATAAAATGTAAAGGGGACCACTTCTTAAGTATAATCTACCAAACAATAAAATAATTTTGAGAATCGGTCCACAAATGGGGGAGAAATCGGTGAACATATATAAAAAAAAAAAAAAAAATACATACAGTCGAACATAGATCCTCCTCCTTTTTGAAGTCGGTTAAAAATTAAAACGGGAATTAGTGTGACTTACGCGTTGTCAATGAAGATCTACATTTTAATAAAGGGACATTCTGCGACGGAGCCTCTCAATCTATGATCGATCGGGTTCCTTACTCAGAAGGTGTAAAGGCCTACCGTCGCGTTGCATCGGCTCTCTGTCTTTCCTAACTCATAACTTACATAGGACCCTTTTTTTAATTGCATTAGGTGGCATTCTCAAATTTTCCCAGTGTTAGGATTTTTCAGGCCACCTGAAGGCAACCTACATGACTTAACGACTGTTGTCTTACGACTAGCAAACAAATTTTTTAATATATTTTTATCATTTGTCACATTTTTTTCATACACAAACTCCAAGATTGGTTTTTTTTTTAACTTGCCTAACTAATACAATAATAACTAATATAGTATATAGTAATAAATTACTAATATAGTCCACCTCACACCATTGTGCAGTGTCACGGTTGTCCCTCGGTGCGGTAGACTGACTTGCACTTGGCCGGATTTACCTCTGAGCATACGATGTTTGTCCCTTGCACAACCGTTATCACCGCACGGGAACCGCCCACTATCACGATTACGTAGCTCAACAGTCACCACCCACCAACCATAGTACCATTCATTTTGTACGAGAAACATCGTAAAAGAACCGGAAAAATCCATAGAATTGTGTGTTATTATAATAAGGAAAACTATTGGAGACATTCACGTGAATAAAGATCAAAGCTAGTTTTTATGTAACTTCGTGAAGTATAAGTAAATATTTTTATATGAAGAACTTTGTAACTTGAAACAAATATGTGTTTTTTTTATATATAAACGTTTGACTATAACACCTGAATATAAGTAATGTGAGTGACGATGGAGCACGTTTGCCTAGACCTAGAAGATATTTGTACACTGGTGGCTTAGTGAATCAAACAACCTAGATTACTCGGAAGTACAATATTATTGAACTTAAATCTATTAGTTACCAAGTGCGCTAAATTGAATTACCCAAATAGCAAAGACATAAAAGTTAAACCAAATTGAAAGTGCAAAGTTAACATAAAATGAACGGTCGTAAAGAAAGACGTTTCAAAACCAAGCCAGAAGTTTTGCGCAGTGTAAAGAAGTTGGAACTGCCATTCATTTGTACGAGCTCTGGATGTGAGTGTGCATATAAGAGGTAAGAAACACAGTTAGTACTTTAAGATAGAACTTTGCGAGGAAATATATTAAATCGTGATCGGGGCTTAAGTCGAAAGTAATCCCTGGAATAAGGCTCTCTAATTAAAGGCCACTGAGTTCGAACTCAAGCTTACTTACGTCCAAACGACAGTTTTGAATTTTTGAATCAAATATTCAGAGACTATATTAGCTTGAGTTTATACTTCTTCTAATCCAGAGACCACTCTGAGTTCAAACTCATGCTTGCTCACGTCGAAAACACTGCTGGTTTCACATGGCAGAGTAAACACTTAAACTCTTATATTCAGAGACTATACTAGTTTGAGTCTATACTATTCCGAATCCAGAAACCACTTTGAGTTCGAATTAATGCTTGCTCACGCCAAAAACACTGCTGGTTTGATATAGCAGAGTATACACTTAAACTCTAATATTCAGAGACTATACTAGTATGGGTCTATACTACTCCGAATCCAGTGACCTCTTTGAGTTCGAACTCTGCTTGCTCACGTCAAATACTCTGCTGGTTTGACATATAGCAGAGTATAGACTTAAACTCTAATATTCAGACACTATACTAGTATGAGTCTATACTATTCCGAATCCAGAAACCACTTTGAGTTCGAAATAATGCTTGCTCACGTCAAAAACACTGCTGGTTTGATATAGCAGAGTATAGACTTAAACTCTAATATTCAGACACTATACTAGTATGAGTCTATACTACTCCGAATTCAGTGACCTCTTTGAGTTTGAACTCTGCTTGCTCACGTCAAATACTCTGCTGGTTTGACATATAGCAGAGTATCTTCAACTCTAATATTCCGAGACTATATTAGTTTGAGTCTATTTTACTCTGAATCCAGAGCCCACTTTGAGTTCGAACTCAAAGTGGTATATCTAAATACAAAGCAAAGTCTGTCCAAAAAAAAGAAAAAAAGTCTCTGAATATCAAATAAATCATCTTTCCCACTGCAGGGAAACAAGGCTTGTACTGCGGTAAATTCTTAGTTTTCCTTTATTTAGAAGTCTTTTATCACGTGCGTTTAACAGTGAATTAAGTGAATTACCAAATGCTTAATAGAGTTTTGGCGATTGAAGTTTACTTGTCAAATTGATTGAATATTATTATTTCTTATGTAATGTTACTCCTAGCTCTGCTTTTTTAACCTTAAAATGTAATTGTTCTCATAATTCATTGTGTTTTGGAGTTCATAATGTAAAATACCACAAAGGAGCGGCACTCCTTACCCGAGTCTGTGTTTCCCGACAAGTACAATCTGCGAGTCTTCAAGTCACATGTGAACAGCTATCATGTAGGGAAACGTGCACATTCATTGACTACATCTTCACTTTCCTTCATGAGAAATAGTGTAGAAATGTTTGAAAAAAATCATGGTATTTGGGGACCTAATCAAGAAAGTTTTTAAAACTGCTATAATTGTTAGAGTTTCCAGTTTGCACGTTATGCATGCCACATATCACAATCAGATAAGTGCAAATCCAGTTTTGTTATTGTCAGTCACACATTCACTAAATTACTGAATTTATTCCCGTCACGAGGATTTAGCTGTCAACAAAACGATTATGTTCCTTATGTAAAATAGTTATCTTATGTAACAAGAGATTAAGGCTCGGTTGCGTAAACTGTAACTGGATCGGTAGTTCACCTCTGTTAGCCAATACGTAAGGCAAGTCAAGCGTCAATGAGTACTTTGCAAGGTGTACCACAGGGGAGCGTTCTTGGTACCAAACTATTCAATCGCGACATCTGTAACTTATGTTAATATTGGTAAAATACATCTTGCTATTTTAATTATTTTTTCGATAGTTACGCATTACGCCTCTATTTGACCTGATAGAAAGCGATAATGCGACCGAAGATATAGCATGTTTGCCTAGAAGATACCTATTCACTCTTGAATTGAAGACTCCCAGATTATACCGTTCGGGGAACTAAGACGCAGGCAATATTATGCGGTAAGTTTCTAATTATTAACTTATTATTAAATAAATTGTTAATTAATATTGTGGAAAAGAAAGCTCATCTTTTGTTTATGATGTGTTGCTACGTACTATTTAAATACGTAACTGTAACTAAAATTTCCGAAAATCTATTATATAACTACCATAACTTATGAATGAAGGAAAACAAAAGGAAGTTGAGGAAGGAAGGAAAAATAAATTCTTCAAAGGTAAAATGATGATCGAACGTAAAGCTTTTGGAAATCGCGGAAATAGAACAACGATAACAACTCCAACCCTTGAAACCGATATTCTAAGCAGGTTTCCAAAACAACACAAAACTCATTTTGCGTAACACACTTTCGACAGAGAGCATCTCTGTATCAAATTTTCAATTCTGAATGCGATTTTTTTTGCAACAGCGCAAAAAAAGCAGAGTACAACATTTGTCTTCACACTGCCGATACAGTGTTGCAAGACCTGGACGGATTAAGGATCCATGTTTAGGGGGCAAGCCAACATAATAATTTGAGCAATAAATTAATTAAATGAAAAAGTTTGAAAGTTATTAGGTAAAACATATTCTTTTTGAAGTTAATAAACAACTTTAATCAATTTAATAATTTGTTGTTTTTCATGGCTGTATTTCGATTAAAGTTTTCAGTCAGTATCAGTACTAGATACACAGTGGGGCATACAATTTTGGCGTCATTATTTTCAGTAAAACAGGGTACTATATTTGATATCATCACGCGAAAGTCCTATATATAAAAATATTCATATCAATGTCTAGCAAATTAATTTCGAGGAACAGGTAAACCAATATCACGATAATCACCTGTATAAATAAAGTTTAAATAAAATTGCTCTCTTTAAAACTATACGTATTAATAACTTTTCTTGAAAAAAAAGTATGTGACGTCTTAAGATAAAGCAAAATGTTTAAATTTTAAGGAATCCTCTCTGAGAAAGTATCGTACAGCGTTCAATCGACTGAAAGATAACGAGGGGGAACTGCCCCTTCTAGCCACGCCTAACTACGCTCACTATGCAAGATTAAACGGATGATGTGATCTGAATGGAGATTACATCGATCACGGAAGGAATGTCGCAAAATTCCTTACCTCTTTTGTTTATGTACTGTTTCACATTTGAAGATTTCGTTCTGCAATAAATTGTGCACGTGATGTTGCGTGTGCTAAAACCGTTAAGGGGATAATTTTAAGAGGTACTTACCATTTTATTGATTTATTTAAAACTGTTTCGTGAAAATTTGCAATTCTATTTAAACTCAACTGCCAAGGAAGGGTTTAATCTTCGCGCGTATCTTGTATATTTGATGTATATTTGTATATTTGATTTTTACCTCGTATCTTTAAACGGCTCGATGGATTTCGTTATATTCGTCTTAAAACCCAAATGTCCCTAGATAGGTGTTTGTAAAAATCAACAAAATGGTGGATTATTGGCGTGAAATGTTATAAAAAAAAAATTACCAAGCCTATCGATCAAAATATACACATAACACATACACATAAAAAGTAGGTTAACATTTTTCGGAGTCAGGTTTTAAGCTATTGCATAGCTTCTATCGCGGGCCTTGAGCGTGGAGACCTAATCCAGAAATTCCGTAACGAAAAAACCTAACACCCCCCACTCTAGCGACTTCACAAATAGTTTTCGGTCACGTTGAGATGCGAAATCCGTACCGATGCGTTCGATTCAGTATCCAATACCAATCGGCTACTGAGTCTTCTAACTATATCTTCGAAATAAGCGTATAGGTCTTGACGTTCACGTTTTTAAAGTAAACGTCAAGACCTATATGCTTATTTCGGTACGGTGTTCGCATCCCAACGTGACCGAAAACTTTTTGTGAAGAAAAATGAAACTGAAAAATAAAAGATGCTATGCAATAGCTTTACCGCGGCAGTCCCCGAGTGCCACACGTCTTTTTTTTTAATTGTTAGTATATTGACTTGTTATGACAAAGTTCTTAGACATCTACTACTACTTTTGTGTCGAGCTCTTTTATATCTGGTATCTAGAGGCACCATGTCCTGTGCCATACAAAAGGACAGGAATGATAAGAGCCTTGTTATTTAAGACCCAAGTTCGGTCTGGCAAGCCATATTATGGCTCATTTTAAAAAGGGAAACAATAAGTAATTTCTGGGGTCGCCGTCATCGAAATCGATGAGGAGGACTATATCATAAAGTAGGCCTCAGATATTCGCTAGTTTCAAATGTTTTATTTAGTTTTAATACAAAGAACCTTTTATTGAAATTGGTCATAAGAATCCATAAATGCAATTGTAGCTGCAAATACAGCTGCATTGCGCCTAGGTTTTCGGTGGGCGCCTAAGCAAATCGGATTTAAGAAGATATACGATGGCTTGAAATGGAGGCAGGTAGAGACCTAGACTCCTATGCAGGAATATTTGTGGCATGGCCTAGGTTTTCCTGTTTGTTTCCTATTTTACTGCTACATTGAATGTACTAAGTGTACAATAATTATTTATAAAATAGAATAGAATTCTTTATTGTAAACCAAGTAAATTTAATTACAAAGATAATCTTAAAAAAGTAAAGTACAATGGGCGGACTTATCGCTAAAAGCAATATCTTCCAGTCAACCTTTGGATGGGGAGAGGGATAATTTTATATAATGAGGTCGGGGGTGTAAAAACATAATAAAAGGCATAAATACAACTTACTAAGACACCTATCTATGTTCATTAAAACATACATACATGTAAACTTACATAAACAATATTTTATATAAACCTACTTAAATATTATAAACAATACCTAATTCATAATTAATATCGGACACCAGTTTATCGTTAGTGAGTGTAGATAAAACGTTTTAACCTTAGTTTGAAAGACGGCCAAAGAAGTAGCTTACCTGATTGTAACAGGAAGACCATTCCATAAACGCACTGCCTCTACAGAAAAGGATGCGTCACAATAACCGGTTTTATGGACAGGCATCTTCAATCTGAGGTTTTCTGAAGATCGAAGGTTAAGAGATTCAGTGCAATAAAGATTCAAAACGTTCTATGAGGTAAAGGGGATTTCCCTTTTCCAAAGGATTGTGGAGGATATTATGTAGAAGGGAAAGAAAATGAGTATTCAGGGGTTATTATATGATTATTGCGGGGGTTATTATTGGAGTTATTATATAATACCTTTTTTTTTAAACATAACATGTTTTATGTACTAGATATGTTATATGTTGTCAAGCAGATACGTGGTTTCGAATCACGTTTAGTTGATATGAAAAATGTTTTTTTAAAGATATGTCTCACCGATCTTCAGTGCCTGACTTTTATCACTATAGTCTTATGTTGGTTATAACACTAATATTATAAATACGAAAATTTATTTGAAAATGTGTATGTTTGTTTTCTCTTCACGCTGTAACGGCTGAACAACATTTGAAATGTTCATAGCTTATACCTAGGATTAACACATAGGCTGTACTTTTGACGTGATAACGTCTTATAAATCGATGAACACCGGCTGCACGCACGAAAAAGTGTCACGTTCCGCCTGAGCCTGAGCGTGCAAGCGAGAGCGCGGAACAAGCGATAGAGAAGCACGATCGGCCTAAGCGTTCGTCTTATGACTTTATCACGCAAAATTATCGTCCGTAAACTGACATTACAGACAACCATTTTTTTACCTTAATAAACGCGATGCACAGCTAGTTTAAAATATGATACTGTTCCATTTCATTAGCATTAACTCTGTTTCTTTGTTAGTTTTTTATCAGTAAGTTTATTTATGCCATATATGCAAATATTCGAGCACTAATAGCTAATGGAAAGACATTTTGGATTTGAATAATTTAAATTAACATGCTTATTAAGTTACCTAGTCTAACCTACGTAGCATTACCATCCACATCGTGTTTCTGTTACCTCAAATTCTCAGAATGTTTCAAATCCCGAATTCCTAGTATACTAAACCCCGCTAAGCCGCACTATCTCTGATTTACTGCTAAATCCCAGAGACTAATCGGCTCGTGACCTTGCCATCACAGCTGAATGGTCACGCGCGACCATCTCACGGTACAGAATATGCAGAACACATAACACGTTCACCCGGTTACAGGCGGACCGTTGGCCGAACCGTGGGCCTCGCGCGCACTTGATTTCTAACACTGACCAGACCAGAAACTGACCAGTCATTTGTGTAGCTCAGTTTATTTCACTATTTTTGTAATTTGTCACTGGATTTGTTTGTGTTGGTGTTTAACACTGAACAGACCAGAAACTGACCAATGATTTGTGTAGGTTTATTTCACTACTTGTGTCACTGGATTTGTTTGTTTTGGTGTTTAGCACTGAACAGACCAGAAACTGACTAGTGATTTGTGTAGGTTTATTTCACTACTTGTGTGATTCGTGACTGGATTTGTTTGTTCTGTGTTTAACACTGAACAGACCAGAAACTGACTAGTGATTTGTGTAGGTTTATTTCACTACTTGTGTGATTCGTCACTGGATTTGTTTGTTCTGGTGGGTAACACTGAACAGACCAGAAACTGACCAGTGATTTGTGTAGGTTTATTTCACTACTTGTGTGATTCTTCACTGGATTTGTTTGTTCTGGTGTTTACCACTGAACAGACCAGAAACTGACCAGTGATTTGTGTAGGTTTATTTCACTACTTGTGTGAATCGTCACTGGATTTGTTTGTTTTGGTGTTTAACACTGAAAAGACCAAAAACTGACCAGTGATTTTTGTAGGTCAGTTTATTTCACTACTTGGGTGATTCGTCACTGGATTTGTTTGTTCTGGTGTTTATCACTGAACAGACCAGAAACTGACCAATAATTTGTGTAGGTTTATTTCACTGCTTGTGTGATTCGTCACTGGATTTGTTTGTTTTGGTATTTAGCACTGAACAGACCAGAAACTGACTAGTGATTTGTGTAGGTTTATTTCACTACTTGTGTGATTCGTGACTGGATTTGTTTGTTCTGGTGTTTAACACTGAACAGACCAGAAACTGACTAGTGATTTGTGTAGGTTTATTTCACAACGTGTGTGATTCGTCACTGGATTTGTTTGTTCTGAAGATAGCAGCCGTTAGCATTTTCCTTTCATTTTGAATTGGACACATTATTTGTTACGTTTTTTTTTGCGTGAGTGAGTAACACCTGGCGATCCAAGTTATTTAAGTCTACGTATTCTGTTTGTAGACAATAGAAATAAACTCGGTTTATTTGGACTGGTTACTACTTTTTAACGATTGCTAAAAGAGAGTTCCTCCTCTCATTTGTATGACTTTTATTTATATGACATATCCAGTATACATTAGCTGATACCGGTGATAGTCTTTCAAATTTATGATTGCTTATTTTTATCAAAATTCAGATTTTGACAATCAATTTTGATTGTGAAACCAGTGGTCACTCTTGGTCTGCGCAATGCCCGATGACCACAAATGTAATGAGATATTTACTCGTATGTCAACGACGTTGGCTTCGATGCATAGAAACCGGTGGAATCTCCGAACCGTGACGGTGGCGGTAAAGCTACTTTTTGCAATAGACATATATGCCAGGAGTCCCTTGACATTTTGCAAGTACGTGACCGGAATTCTCAAGTATTTGGCGGCTTACTATCCGAGTTTACTGAGCTATTTCATTTTGGGTTTGAAAAATCGGATGCAATATAAATTTTTTTGCCGACTACAAAAAAGGAGGAGGTTCTCAATTCGACTGTATATATTTTTTGTTTGTATATTTCGCGGAATCCGCCAATCATGAATCGATTTTGATGATTCTTTTTTTGTTTGGTAGATCATACTTCAGAGGTGGTCATATATAATTTTTATAGAAATTGATTTAGCGCTTTTTGATAAAATCAACAAAAAACAAAATATAAGCAGTGAAGTCGGGTTTTTTTACGCTTTGCTTGCGTTTAAATTATCATAATTGTGTCGTATGAAATCTGCAAAGTTGCAGTATTATCGTATCGAAAATGATAAGGTGTCTCTTGGGTATACTTATATGATTGTGTTATCGTTTGATCTTGAAACCGCCAGTTGCATTATATTTATCAAGGTATACAATTTATTGTTACAAATAGTCATATAATATGTTACAAGTAGTAAAATTAAACCACAATACCTACTAATAAAAACACTTTCATTACGTCGCATCTGATATATAAGACAAGTCAATAAGGTACCGTAAATTGTCACAAGACGCATCTGCGCGCGAGCTCGAATTTTATTAGACTCAGGATTGTCCCCTACTGTTTATCTCAGGCTGGATATGTTGCGATTTTTTTTTATAAAACTGTTCTCGGCTAAAACTAGAATACTAAGCAGTTGCATGGAATATTTTGTAATAAAAATAACCATTGAATTAAGGCTTATCAAATTGATCGAAATTGATAACTAAAATTAATTAGAATACGACAGTATGACCTAACTCTAATATATTCCTTGAGTACCTTAAAAGTTAATAACTAATAGTGATAGACTTTTACTTATGGAAATAGTAGCAAGGGCAGACTAAAACTAAATAGATTCTGTCTTTTTACCGACTTCACAAAAAAGGAGGAGGTACCTACTCAAGTCGACTGTACTTTTTTTTATGTTTGTTACCTCATAATTTTGTTCCACGTGAACCGATTTTGAATTTTTTTTTGTTTCCTAGTTGTTGCATTCCAATTGGTCCAAAATTTGATCAAGATCTGACTAGTAGTTTTTGAGTTATCCTCAATAATGCGTATTCTGTGGACTACAATGACGATGTTCTCGTTCTTAACCGACTTCAAAAGTTATCTCATTACTTCTTTTTTTGTGAGCCGATTTTGATGATTAAACAAGCGCATTCACACTCACAGCCCCACACTAAGTTCAAAGACTTGTATCGTGGGTGCCGGAAACATTCACATCACACACACATTACACCCAGAACCAGAAGCACAAATATCCCTTGGGAAGGAATGTGTGCTCCTGCCGGGAATCGAACCCAGGACCCACGGCGCAGAGGGCGGACACCTGTCCACTGCGCCAACTGGGTCGTCATTATTATTTTATTTGAAAGCTGGTGCTTTCCATGTGGTCCCATTTAAATTTTGTCAAGATCTGATACTAGTTTTTGAGTTATTTTCAGTAATGCGTGTTTAATACGTTGAATCTGATCAAGGTTCCGAAGATAAAGCGGTGAAATCAGTTTTTTAAGCTTTGCTTGCATGTAATTATATCCAAGCTCCTTATATATCCGGCTCTATCCTTGAAAATTAGTTTCTACGTTAGGCCTATCGTACTTATCCTGGACCACATCGCGTCCAGGATAAGTACGTGTTACATTAGTAGTAGCCGCTTATAAACAGGTAAATTGTCCCCAGCAGGTGAACCTTACACCTGTCAGCAGGTTGCTGGTGCTGATATTCGCTGAGCTGAAATAGGAATGGAGAATAATAGATCTTATAAAAAGGTATTTGTTAGAAGCAAATACATAAATGTACATTATTTTAGTAACGCAAAAATAAGCACATAGATCATTCGGCGAAATGTGATGTGGGAAATAATAGTATCTTATTTTTTTTTGTACTGTAGTTCATCGTTTAGCTGTGCTTTCTGTGAGGAATTTTATCGTTCAAGGGTAATTGTTTAAACCATAGCTCTGATAAGAATGAGTTGGCTTGAAAACTATATAAATAAAAGTAATTTTCGAGACCATAGAAATAGTAGTAAATTTTTAAAGGACGAAGAAATAGAAATAGGCATTTTATGATAAGTGAATTTTAAAACTCGTAAAGAAGAAAGAAGAAAGAAAGAAATATATTTATTGCTACTATAAAAAACAAAAATACATCAAATTAAACTAAAATTCTTAACTATATATTAATATTCTACTACTATTATTATTCTCGTATATTTTTAAACTAAGATTCCAATTTATTTTGCAGAGTACATGTACTCGGTGCTAATATATATGTTTGTTTGTAATAAAGAAATATGAAAAACAACGAATTACGTCAGTTTTACATTACTTAACTAATAAATAATAATAACAATGTCAGATAAGATTACAATAGGGAAATAAAACAAATAGCACTCAAAAAATTTGTAAACCGCTTACCGAAGGAAAAGTGCCCACGTTATAATTTATAAATAACTAGCTTTTGCCCGCGGCTTCGCTCGCGTTAAGAAGTACAACAAACTTTCATCCCCTATTTTATCCCCTTGGGGGTATAATTAATCAAAATCCTTTCTTAGCGGATGCCTACGTCATAACATCTACCTGCATGCCAAATTTCAGCCCGATCCGTCCAGTGGTTTGGGCTGTGCGTTGATAGATCACTATGTCAGTCAGTCAGTCAGTCACCTTTGAGTTATATATATTTAGATTACGTACGTTTAAGTCAATCTAAAACAGAAGACAGTGGCACAATGAACATTTTAAAATACCACTGATGACGATTCTGGAAAGAGGCTGCACCGTTTTTCATCAAACTTAACCTTCAATTGAAATAACCGCATTAAAAACTATCCATCAGTTACTAAGCTACTGACAGATATATCTGTCAATGGCCTAGTTCACAAATAGGCGTCAAACCTTTGTCAAACATAATTGACATCTATAGGTTTTTTTGTGTCGGGGTGAAAAATGAACTGTCTCAGAATCTAGACTAAATTCTATTCCAGAAATTAGTGTGAATGTTTTTTCCAAACAATTTATTTTCGAAGGATAATTTATAACCTTGCTAGTCCAAAGCCTTTGTTATAGTAAATAATGAAGTTTGAGAAATAACAATAATTTAAGACATCCCAAATTACATTCGTATCCAAAGATATTATAACCAGTATATTGTCTTATCAAATCAAATCATGTCCGTATCAAATGTAAAATTACAACGTTCCAAAATTACACTTAATAAGATCAGATATAGATAAACGCATCTCACTTACAGCCTCACACTTAGTTCGATGACTTGTGTCTTGGGTGCAGGAAACATTTACGTTACACCCAGAACCAGAAACACAAATTTGCTTTTGGAAAAAAACTTTATTGTCGTCATATCTTTCTTAACAAACATTTTTTTTTTATTCTCGATAGGCAAGCATTTGACCAGTATCTCACCTGATGGAAAGTGAAGATGTGGTCGAAGGTGGAGCATGCTTGCCTAGAAGATACCTGTTCACTCGGGATTTAAAGACTCCCACTTACGAGACAAAGTTTCACTTTTCAATATTTTGAGTGACAGGAATATCTATACGTTTCTATATTAAACAATTCGATACAGACAGTAGACAGGTGTCGGCGCTCACGTTATATATACTCGTATAATGAGCCAGACATAAGTTGCGGATACAACGCGCAATCGACGCAGTAGGTCAACCGCAACCCGTTGGCTTCTCGATTTATTCAACACTGATTGTAATTTCTATCACAGACATAGTCAAGTAAGAAGAGTAAGTTAGGTCCAGAATTGCCAATCGGACAGAGTTGATCGATGTAAAGGGGACACGCAATCGACGTATTGGGTCATACGAATCGCAACCTTTTTGTAATAAGAAAAGTTATGAAAAATCCAGTGCCTACTGATTCGTTTAAACACCTTGAGCGGGCAGAATATAGCATTTTGACTGACTTCAAAAAAGGAGGAGGTTCTCAATTCGACTGCATTTTCTGTGTGTTTCCTTAGAACGTACGAAATACAATATTGTCTTTAAGTCACGAGTGAATAGGCATCTTCTGGGCAAACGTGCTCCATCGTCGACCGCGTCACTTACCACCAGGTGAGATAGCGGTCAAACGTTTGCCTATCTTAAATAAAAAAAAAAGACGTTTTTTCTAGGTATTTTTGCTATCTCCTCTCCATCCAAAGGTTGTCTGGAAGAGATCGCTTTAAGCGATAAGACCGCCCATTGTACTAGCCTAAGTTCGTTTTAATGTCTTTAATGTATTTTCCTCTATTTCTTGTGTACAATAAAGAGTTATCTATCTATCTATCTATAATTATGTATATAGATAGATAGACAGAAAAATCTTTATTGCACAAACAATATCGTAGGTACATAGGTGAACTTAGTGCTACAGAGCATTTTCTTCCAGTTAACCTGGATGTATCGAAGATATTTCGATATGGTACACATAATCGGTAAAAATAAGTTTTATTTTTATTTATAATTCATTTAATCTGATCAAGGGTTCCGAAGGTAAAGCGGTGAAGTCGGGTTTTTAAGCATTGCTTGCGTTTAAATTATGTTTTTATATCATTAACCATGCTAGAATTAAAGTGGTAAATTTAGAAAGGAATAAAATCGCTAAGCTTTAAATTAAATGACGACCCAGTTGGCGCAGTGGACAGGTGTTCGCCCTCTGCGCCGTGGCTGACACCTGTCCACTGCGCCGTGGGTCCTGGGTTCGATTCCCGGCAGTAGCACAAATTCCTTCCCAGGGGATATTTGTGCTTCTGGTTCTGGGTGTAATGTGTGCGTGTGTGATGTGAATGTTTCTGGCACCCACGATACAAGTCTTTGAACTTAGTGTGGGGCTGTGAGTGTGAATGCGTTTGTATGCGTTTGTTGTAAATTAAGGAAAGGATAATTTTCGCCGCTGGTAGCGTGGCTTGGGTAGCTAAGTGGATAGAGCGGTAGTGCATGTCACCAAATAGCCACAGATTCAAAACCTACCGATATATTTACTTTCAAAATGTACCACTATAAATTTAATTGAGGTATTTAATGTGGTTCATTAGAGCCACATAATTGATGCAATGGGTTAACCGCAATCCGATTGGGCTTTTATTGAACTCTGAGTGTAATTTCTATAACGCTGCAATTGTTCTGATATCTGGTAATGTGGGTTTTTTTTTCTATAATATTGTATTAAGTACACAATTTGTAGAAACACAAGAGAAACAAGATACACTTAATAAAATCTGCACGTACAAAGCATATTTATTTATCTTCCTCATTTTTTTTCTTTCATCATTTTTTTCTTCTTTCTTTCACTTTTTCACACAGCCCTCACTAGGTACGCCCACATTATGTGACTTGTATCGTGGTTGTCGGAAACATTCACATTACACACGCAATCACAACCAGAAACACAAATTTTCCTTAAGAAAAAACTTGTGTTTCCGCCGAGAATCGAATACGAGAACTGAGACCCGATGTTTAATGTTGTATACGGCTTGAAACCCGTAGAAAATGTCGACTTACTTTGTTTTGTGTGTTTCAAGCCGAATACAACATAACCGATGTGTAATACTCACGATAGTTTTAATTTTTAGACCCGATGCTTGAAGTCTGCTGTCTTTTGTTTTGGTTATATCTTTAAGCTAATAGTTTTTAGCTCACGTGAAAGCTTCTTAGAGTCTTACTATTCTACTTTACTATGGATACTATAAAACGGAATTCAACCAACCAAACGCCGCATACTATCCATCCACACGTTTTCCAATTCATAGTATGAAATGGTGCTAATGTGTGTTTGCTTAATAACATGATTAGTATGCGCTTCTTCAGTTGGTCATGTGGTTGTAAAAATCGATTACCGCTCGGTCTACTGTAAACTTAGAAAGCTCTCTTAGTTACGGCATTTACTAAGCATACGTTTAGATTCTTCCAAGCTACAGGTAGAGTTTAAGATCAGGTGATATAGCCACCTATTTTCAAAGTAAAATCATTTTTGATGGACACTATCCGTTGCGACCCTATGACATCTGATTCTTATTTGGTAATATTAGGTTAACTATTAATAATTATAAGATTTAGTTTTATTTAAGACCATATTGGCAATGCAAACATCTTGTACCGCCAGGTACCTCTATTAATTATGATAATGCATATGAGCTGATCGATCAAACTTCTATAGTATATATCTAATAGCTTTAGACGAGCAATTCTCGAAGAAGGATCTCGAAAACGGCTCCAACGATTTTCATGAAATTTAGTATGCAGGGGGTTTCGGGGGCGATAAATCGATCTAGCTAGGTTTCAATTTTAGAAGACGTCGTTTTATCCGTGTTTTCAGCCGAGCAAAGCTCGGTCATCCGGGTACTATTAGTTTAATACAATATATGTACCAATTTGAGAATTTTAAGTCATTAGCTTATATGGTTTAGATGCTAGATGCCGCTGACAGACGCGCGGATGGACGGACGGACTAAGTGCTGAACGACCCAAGTTAACTTAGAGATCTCGCTTCGTTCAATCAATAATAAAAAATCCTATATCATATATAAGAGTTATTGAAGTGTTATTGAACTATCAGTCATTCAGAGCAGTCAACTGGTAAAGTAGTACACATAGCTGTGTAAACATAAACATCGCTGAAGTTAAACGAAGTCATGTTTACTGAGAAGTGAGGTGCACGGTTAATATTGCTGTGACGTCAGCTTTAAATCTTTAAGTATTATTAATATATGATTAATTATAATTTATTGTTTAATCCTACTAATGTTATAAATCCGAAAGTTTGTGTGTAAGTATGTTTGTTCCCTCTTTGCGCTTTAACGGCTGAACGGATTTGGAATGTACATAGCGTATACCTAGGATTAACACATAGGCTACTTTTTAACTTGATAGTAGCGGGCGAAACCCCGGGGCACGGTTAGTCGTATATAAAACCAATTTATTTATATATTTATTTTGCTTATAAATAATTGTAATACCTACAATGAAACATTTAGAAGCACCTACTACTTGCCTTACTCACTTGCAACATGATACAGATTGGAAGATAGGCGCCAGTATAGCGGTCTGTGGTTGACCGACTGATCTATATTTCTGCTTTGTGTGATGGCGGCTTGTGGTGGAACCTGTATAGACGCTTATTTCCATTAAGAGACGCAATGATCGCATTTCGTTGGTGGCCAACTGGCCACTCATGCAACAAAGTACAAGCATAGCAAGCTTAAGAACTCACTCAGGTTCGGCGCAAGGTCTATGCTTTGTCGAAAACAGTGGTTGCTACATGCTAGTACATACATATTTTTAATGCATTTTTTACCGACTTCCCAAAAAAGGAGGAGGTACTCAAGTCCGCCGTATTTTATTTTTTATGTGTGTTGCCTCATAACTTCTCTCCACGTGAGCCGATTTCGAAAATTTCTTTTTAGTTTGAACGATGTTGCTTTTTCATTGGTCCCATTTAAATTTGATCAAGATCTGATCAGTAGTTCTTGAAATATCGTCAATAATGTCTATTTTATGACGAATAATGCGTACTTTGACGATGTTCTGGTTTACCCGACTTCAAAAGTTACCTCACAACTTCTTTCGTTGTGAGCCGATTTTGATGATTCTTTTTAAAGCTGGTGGATCAAGGTTCCTATGATAAAGCGGTGAAGTCGGTTTTTTATAAGCTTTGCTTGCGTTTAATTATTATGTTGGATAATCAAGTATTTGAGAGCTATCACACTTGATGGAAAGCGATGATGCGGTCGAAGGTGTACCTATTCAATCTAGACTTGAATAATCCTAGATTATACCGTCCAGGGAACAAAGCTCAGGTAATGAGTTACACTCCTTTGCTGAATTGGATGTCGAGCTAGTCTTTTTTTGTTTTATGGGAAGAACCTATGTCTGCATATAAACATTTGCAGCTCTATCCGTAACTTTGAGTAATAAAAATCCGCGTGGCACTGCGATGTCCTGCTCTGTCTCGTCATAGGCTCTTATCTAAATATATATAACTCAAAGGTGACTGACTGACTGACTGACTGACATAGTGATCTATCAACGCACAGCCCAAACCACTGGACGGATCGGGCTGAAATTTGGCATGCAGGTAGATGTTATGACGTAGGCATCCGCTAAGAAAGGATTTTGATTAATTCTACCCCCAAGGGGATAAAATAGGGGATGAAAGTTTGTTGTACTTCTTAACGCGAGCGAAGCCGCGGGCAAAAGCTAGTATCTAATATGCCTGGTTTCTAAACTGGCAATTCGCCATTTTAAATGATCACAGTCCTTATAGCAGTGCTTGTAAGGCTGGTCGGCAAGGCATGCTCGAAAGAATTCCTAAATTTTGTTGCTTCATGGAATTTCCGCACAAACTGATGTTCAAAGACAGTTTCTGAGTCTATACACGTACCCAACAATGCCAAAACCAGCGTTAGAGTATCCAGTCAAAACTGTAGTTTTTAGTGTTATAAGCAAGAATAAGTTTTAATTCAAAGTGGTTTCCGAATTCAGAGCTGTGCTCCCTTGGGCCAAGAGTAGGGCTCTAGTAGCTATTTAGCAGATTGAAAAATTAAAGATGTTAGGTTTAGTGTCTTGTGTTCTAAGATAATATATTAACTGGACTACACAAAGAATGAAGACCTTCAAGTATCCATCCTATTCACGTTTTAAGATTGGCAACTCTTTTGCTTTGTTTTACAAAGAAGCCGTGTAAAGTAGAGCATGCTGAGAGGATGCGGCATTCTCCACATCCTGAAGCATTTGGTGGCTCCATTAACGTATAATACTTTTGTATATATTCTTACACAAAATTAAAATATAATATTGCCTACGATAATTTTAAATTTGTTTGGCTCCCCCTTAAACAGGTACTAACTACTGCTGTGTTACTCTTAATTTCTGCTAATCCGAAATTCTAGCAGATTGATGCAATAAAATGGTCATATAAAATTTTAGTACCCACCCAGCTTTAGGTAGAGCTATAGGAGAGACACAGTTTTTGACATCTATACATTGAATATCCTATAGAACTATGACTAAACAAAAGGCAAAATCAAAATTTTAAAAATACCCGATGATTTATCTAGAAAAAGAAGATTAAAAAATCGGTGATGCTGTTTTCCATTTTGGTGAACTAAACAGCTAAGAACACTAAATCAAGTAAACATTCAAATAAAAAAAAAAATACATTCGACTTGAGTACCTCCTCCATTTTTGTGAAGTCGGAAAAAACAACCTAAATCGAAATCGGTTCAGACGTTTAGGAGATATAAGGCCACAGGCGTCTGCCTGTGTTATAATATTAACTGTGTATTTGTATGTCTATACAAATACACAGTTAATATTATAACACCCTGTTTGTTTAGGGAGCTAAAATACAATGCAATATATAAAAACGTGGCAACACATTACACATAGTATCAATATTTTCATTGAAATAAATCAAAATAAATTATCTTATTAGAATAATCATTACCTAACATATAAATAATAATCAATCATTACAAATACGCTATTCAAGCGATGAAAAATTGACTATTGTATTGATAATTCTAATATTAGCCAATAAACTATTTCCACAGCGCTATCAAGAATCACTAATAGAGTCCGTTCAGGCCGAAGACCGGTTTTTAAACGACCTTGCGCAGGCGCACGTTCACTCACTGATCTATAGACTGGAGGCTTCGTAACATTCATCGATTGCCCATTCCGACCAATAAAGATCACATTTACTTTACCATTATAATTATGTACAGTAGATAATTTCTCACTTAATATATTATTATTTTTATCAGGTTCATTATCGACACTAGCCTTTATGTCTTCATCGTTCGGTTCTGTGTTTTGATTATGTCTTTATGTCTTTGTCTTTATATGTAATAATATATTTCAAGGCTATCTACGGACCCATTGGCCATATTTCCTAATAGTAAACTAAAATTATACACATCAGCAAAGACCCAAGTTACCTACAAATCATCGAGCTTATACGTCACTCAAGTGCTCAAGCTCACTACCAGTAGGTAGCGTTCCCATCATCCTGGCGCCATTGCCTCTCTGAATTGCAATGCTATATTTTGATTTTAGCTTTGAGAGAAAGTCTTCATATATATAGTAAATACAATTCGTTAAGTTCGTTACATTACTTAGTTATATGAGGACAAATCAAGCGATAACTAATAACCGAGTTAAATCGCAAATATCTCCAAAACTGTTCATCAGATCTTGATCAAATTATAATAGGACCAACTAGAACGTTTAACAAAACTATAATTTTCCTAATCGGTTAATAAATGATGAATTCTGAGGGGTATTATTTGACGGCCACCAAAAATTTTAAACGGTTACCAAAATGGATAAATGGTCATCAATTCCGTTTCCTAAAATAAATTTCCTTTGACAGAACCGAATCGGATAACAGTAGGTTAAGGTTTTTTTTTAAATAATTAATACAAAAATATTTATAATACGAAAAAATTGATTTATTTCATAATATTTTAGGAAACGTAATTTGGTGACCATTTATCCACGTAAGATAGGTACATTTTTGGGCGGTGTTTAAACACAAGCCAATTCTGAGGTTACATACATGATAAAAAATATTCAGACAAATCGAGAATTTCCTCCTTTTTTTGAAGTCGGTTAAAAAGGCACGGACAATACTTCTGTAGAGTGTAATTAAAAATAAAAGTTCTACCTTTAGAAAAATTTAACGTGTATTAATATCGCGATGAAGTCTGACAACGATATTAAGAAAGCGGTTAACTACGGCGCTAATGAGTGTTTCTACATATCTTTGATTGCCAATCTGCATATTTCGATTTCTATAACGATCGTCTTACACTTCCTGGCTCACATGATTCGCTTTAGAAAATTGATTCTGCAATACGATTCTAAGTTTATCGCTTTTTTAGATTCTTTTCAACCGACAAAAAGGAGGTTCTCAATTCGACTGTATGTTTTTTTTTATGTTGTTACGCGATATCTTCGCCAATTATGAATCGATTTAGATTTTTTTTTGTTTGGTAGAGTATGCTTCAGAGGATGACCCATATACATTTTATCGAAATCGGTCAAGCCAAAACCGAAATATAAGCGATGAAGTCGGAGTTTCTTTAAGCTTTGCATGCGTTTCAATTATTATATCTGAACATTTATCTCGTTCGATATTAATTACTTGATTATTGTTTTCATTTGCTTCTTGTCTGTTATGCGTAATCTCTGCTTTTGTTCCTCATTTAACCGAATTATTGCTTCAATTTCAATATGATAATTTCGGTCTATAAAAACGAGCCCAAATAATTCGCTTAAGAACTTTGAGTAAGTCGTAAGTATCATCAGCTCTATTATCATTATGCCATTGACCTTCGCAACGAGTAAATCACCTTGGGGCAAGCCATTGTAGTCGAGCCACAGGTGTTCCAGGCCATTTGTTGATATGACGTCCTCTTGACGAAATGTGCAATGTTTGTTTGTTGATATGTTTGGGTTCCTTGAGCTGTTTTCGAAACTGTAGAACAATCGTTCTAGTATCGTAAATGCTGTTTGTGTGTTGTCAGAAAAGTTACAGTAGAGTCAGGACTATCTGAAAAATCGTGCTTACATATTTACAATTATGAAGTATTTTAATCGTAAGCAGCGTTTTGGTTTCAATATGATTCCATAAATTTGAAAAGAAACGTTATTCAATAATATTTGAAGTATGACGATTGCCATCTGGTGGGTGACATTAGACATATGGCTGTTAAAACTTACAAGGCTTCGCAGATTGTGAACAGGAATACCATATGGTCAATATGGACACACGTTGTAAATAAGTGGAACAAAACAAGTAATGATCACTACCTGTTTGATCACCTGTCAGACGATGCCGCTTTTCCCCTATCAATATGTAACTTACCATAAAGAAACTGACCATCTCTTAGAAAGCATTTCCACTGTAAAATACAGCAAAAACAGCGCTTTGTAGTTTGTAATAGATAACTTGTGCCACTCCTGCGGCGCTTTCTCTCAAGCGACGCGGCGCTGAATGCGCTTGCGCCAAGGTAGTCGTTCTCGGCCTTCCGTGCAGGCCGCACGTCTCTACGCCGCTCAAATCCGCGAATCGAACAGTTGTCTACATCAGTGCCTTTACGTCACCAATAGTTACAGTGTCCACAGTGTAAAAACAAACATTTTGTGATCAAACAAACCTGGGAATTTCCAAGGTTAGATGTGATGTGTTGTTGCAAAAACTTGAGGATCACAAGTGTTTTTTTCCAGAGTTACCGTCACGCGCTTTGACTCTTTTTTATATCGGCTCGCATTTACTGTAATTATGTTTGTAATTATTCTATAGTGAGGTCGTAATGGTCAGTTAGTTTGTTCGTAAATCATGTCATGCTTCGACAATATTTCGTCTCCTTCCTGGATCTGGTCACTTGAGTTGACGAGACAAGTTGGTATCATGAAGGATTTATTAGCAATAATTGAATCCTTCTAGAGTTTTCAGCCCGTTTGTCTTATTAGTCTCAAGAACAAGCGGATTCTGAGTCACATACCTGGTTTTGATAAATAAGTGTAGGAAGCTGCTATATAAGCGGTAAATTACCTTGAAATCCGGTATCAAGAAATCGAATATCAAACTCATTGAAATTGGCATTTAATGTGCATTAAATTTAACAATTAACATCAATGTTTCGTTTCAATAACGTTATAAATCGGTAAGTGTCACGAGTTTGATACGTGCATTGGATAAGCTTAATGACAATGTTTTGATTAAACCACGATAAGTTCACGTAGTAATATACTGAATACAAGCATATTTGACTCTACTATCACAGTTCTGCTTTCACTTTAAAATCCATGGAAATGTTTGTAAACAGTCAACTAAGTAATCAAATGTACAGACTCCTGGACAAATAATTTTATCCTGGGCTCTATCGAATATGATTCTAATTTAAATATAAATAAAAAAAAGTTAAAGTTAGTGTGTGTGTTTATGAGTAATCTTTGTAAAGGATAGATGAATTTGGATAGCACATCATAGGCTGCATATAGGTATGTCCCATCTTTGGCAGCAACATCACTTTCCATCAGGTGAGATAGTGGTCAAATGCTTGCCTATCCAGCATAAAAGAAAAACTTACTATTGCTGATGAAGGCGCGTAACATAGTGACTATCTCCTGCGTTTAAGTATAAACCTACTAATAAAAATTGACATTAAATAGAATCGTCCTATTTCCTATAAGATAGATAAGAATGAAATCATATTCTCCGATAAAATATTGATTTTCTCACGTCGTTATCGCAAAGGCATTTTATCTGCGTGTCAAACTCTTCAAAAGATAAAAGAGATCTATCAAAATAAATAAAGCGAACCTTTAAGTAGGTCATATTAAACGAAAGCATAACACAATACTGTTATCATCATCATGAAGGCAACTTTCAGGGCTTAGCTTGTTGGTTTATGACATTACTGAGAGATAGGGTTCAAAATGTATATGGCCTGCGAGATCGGATTTATTTTTTGTCTATGTATATACCAGAGATCTTCTATATTTATCTAATTTTATCAGAATCTGTCCAATCCCGAAATACCTCGTTTCAAACATACCTCTACGCTCACACAAACGCTTTCGGATTATATTCAGTTATCGAGATGCTTGGAGCAGTTCTAAAAAGTTCGACTTCATCCCCTTATTAACTATCTTTGTAGTTATCGGTTTCAATTTTCGAAATTGACAAAACTCCTCAGAAATAAGGGTTATTTTCGGCTGCATCATCATTTTCCATCAGGTGAGTTAGTAGTGAAATGCTTGTCTGTAAAGCATAAAACAATTCAGTTATATCAGATTGGAAATGTATGCAACAGAGAGGTAATATAGAGGATCCAGTGACACGGTCAAACACTTTTAACGGCTAGCTAAACTGTAGTACACAAAGAAGAAACTTAATCTTTGAATCTGCATTAAATGGGATTTACTACACACCAAAATCTCAAATAATCATAGAAATCTGATCACGTATATCGGAAATAACACAGTCAAAAAGTAAAAATACAATATCCCCTCTACACACTCCGAAATTGCTCTTTTTTTGGAAGTAATTGTATTTTCGTAACTATGGGACTAGGTAAAACATTCTTCGACTTTTGATCAGTTCCGGATATTAGAATCTACGCTTTGTTGTTGCCTGTAATAACATATTTTCATCTTCTCTTCCTGTTATTCGATAGCTGTATATATTCACTAAACGAATTTTTAGGGGTACCTCGAAAAAAAACATAGTATCTCTTTGTTTTCAGTCTATCGGCCTTTTCCTCGGGAACGTATGGATGTATCAAGTTGATATTAATATCAAAGACTTAGGTCTACTGATACTGCAAAAAAAATAAGCAACAAATCTTCGAGAACTATTTAATGGTACCCGATTTAGATATGTAGATTTTTTACATGTGTAAAATGTCATTTTTCTATTTTAATGACACCGTAAACAGAGATGCAAATAACAAGCAGTTCATGTAAAATAGCTTTTCGTGACGTCCTCACCATATAAGAAATAATTAACGTACTTACTAAGTTTATGTCTTGACGCAACTCGATATCGTAAACAAACGGTGTGAAATACATGTCTATTAAAAATAAATATACAACACATTAGAAGTGTTTTGCGCTAACGAAGTATATTGCAACATCTGTTTCGAAACTTGAAACATCTTGCAGAATTTAATCTTTGATCTTGGCACAGCCTTGGACGAGCGTCATGTGGGTTTGCACTAAGTTCTACGTCAGTACAGTTTTAAATTCTTAGTATATTTTGAAGAACTTGACTTATATCAAGAATCTTACCATCAGAATAATGCCTGAGTTAATATAAAATTTCTAAGACGTAATGGTTAAGCTAAAGACTGGCATTTTTATTCATTTCATTGTACATAATAATAAAATGATGCCGACTATAAACTTATTGTTTTGGTATCACGTTGACTTTTTAATTGTGGTCCTTACGATATCTCAACTGGCAAACTTTTTTAAGAAACTTGGCATCATGATCTTCTCTAATGTTAAAAGGAACTTCACATCTGAATATAATGTAATTAGTAAGCTTAAGAACAATCATGTAAATTGACACCTCTGAAGTGGATCCGCTGAATCCCTTTCAAAGCGTTTCATTCCATAACAGGCGACTCAATAGACTCATTGGCGATAAGAGTAACAAGGTTGCTAGTGGTTCTATTGTAAACATTCTTTTACATTTCGAAGAACAGGATCCACACAAAAAAATCTTCCATGCCTAAAACAAACTGAGTGTAAACACACTAATATTATTATTATAAATACGAAAGTTTATGCGTGTGTTTCTACCCTCTTAAGGCAAAAAATCGAAAACAAAGTGCGTGTTCGTTAGGGTTTGACATTGTAAGCATGCACTTATAAGCATTATTTAGCATTTATACTTTTAATTTCCTTTTTCCTCGATATCTCTACTAGATTACTTTATAAAGATAACCATAATTGTCAGACGTTTTAATGGACCATTGTTTACAACAGTAGAGTAATTAAAAATAGTGAGAGTTGTCTTCAAACATCCTGATCAAGATTTGACAACTCAATACCAGATCTGTTCTTTATAAATACATCTTGATTAATTAGGTCTTTTGAAGTAGGTTGATCTAAGAAAGAAATATTTAATTTATTTAAAAACTTCATGCACAAATACTATGCGTTACATTGGAGGACTTAATGCTACAGTATTTTCTGCCAGTCGTCCTCCTATTTTAGGAGATATATCGGCGTGCAATAAATGAAGCTATACAATAAAGAAGATGTTAGAAAACCTGAAATTAATTTTAAAAATATATACTACTACTATACTATATGTATATATAAAAAACTTAATATAAAACATGTGTATACAAAAACATTTAGAATCCAATACAAAAACATGCATACAACAGATCATGTGATACAAACCAATAATATATGTATTAAATATATATATATATATATATATATATACATATATAATATTCTATATAAGTAGCTCTACCATTAAACACGAAAATATCATTGATCATTTATATATAATTGAATACCATTGATCATTCATGAGGCCAAGAAAGCGTGATTGGTCTCACATTTCCGTATGTCCACTGGGAGTGAGTTCCAGTGGCGAATATTTGCTGGAATGTTTTTGTTTTGGTTCTTTCTATCTATCACTTTTTTATTTAGCTGTATCATTGTTTATTTATTTTTTACCATCAATCAAATTACGTTCCTTTCATTAATTTCTAATTAAATAAGGAAAATATACTAAGGAAAAATTGGAAGTCAGTTTTCTCAGAGTTTTACTGAGATTTTATTCAACCAAGTCTTTCAAAAATATAAATTTACTTGACTAGATTTTCCCCAAAGCTTCGCCAGCGTTGCTGCTAACGATGAAGATGAAGCGAGACATAAGTATTACGTTACAAAGAAGGCTTGTCTTAATCTATATCTCAAATAAATTCAGTCCAGTAGGTTGCAAACAGCAGAGAGACATTATTACTTTTTGATTTATATGTGGTTTGATCATGATGTGATGTCATTAGATCTTCACAAGTTGTACCACCAATTGTAGATGAGCCAATATTTGCTTTGCTACTTCCAGAATAACAACAGTTATTGATCACATGATTTCTATGACGTTTACGACTTACTCTAAATTAGATTTGTAAACACCCATTACCAACTGCATTAAGCTGTCCGTTTCCCTCTTCCGTAAACACAAGTCGAGTTTGTGTTTCTCTTGCCTTAACAACATTTGCTGTTGCTCCTTCCTTGATAGAGTTTACTTTGACTTGATTGAACGTTTTGGTTACGTTTGATCTTCACTGCACTTTCGTTTCAATATTAGTTGATATCACATCACACTTATATTATAAAGGCGAAAGTTTGTGAGTGTGTTTGTTACTTCTTCACGCTCAAACGGCTAGACCAATTTTGATTAAATTTGGTATGGAGGTAGCTGGACACCCTGGATTAACACTTAGGCTACTTTTTTCCCGGAATTACCGCGGGTCTGTGACTTACGCGGGTAAAACTGCGGGGCACAACTAGTGAGAACATAACTACAAACTGTTTATATTTTCAAATGTGCTTTTGGAAATCGTAATTTAATAATTATTTAAATTAATATGTATAAGTATTCATTACTTGTAAGGTTTTTTTCGGTGTTTATAATTTTAATTCTTTCATAAATGCTTGGTTTCCACTGTCAAATATTTGGACATCGTTAATTATAGTGTGTGGAGCGCTTGCCATCAAACAACGTTTACACGTCATGGTATTCCATGTTCTGGTAAATATATTTAGATTTATTTTGATCTTTTACATTGATATGTTTTAATTCATCAACAATTTAGCTATTAAATGGATTTCCGTTTAAATTAATTACTTTTTTAATTGATGTAAAGTATCTAATAGACGTTTCTTTTATTGATTTAAGTCATCGTTATCGTTTTGACGGATGTGAATATTTATTTAAATTTTAAGCGATGGCCTAACCGGTGTTTCATGTTTTCTTAATTATTTCATGTTTTTGCAACCATCACCTTTATAATTGTCAAGGCTGATGTCAAAACGACGGGTTAAGAAACTTGTGTTTTTTTAAACATAATAATATGTACATTACATAGGTTATAATGAAAAAAAACGAGAATTTATTTCAAATGGTTTTTATATGCTGATATACGGGAAATAAATTTTAATTCAGATTAGAATCAATGAATTATAAAACAAATTAAAAAATCAATCGCTGTAGTTCTTCGGAAGTAAGAAGAAAAAACAGCCGCGGTGTTGTCAAAGACGGAAACGATTTTTTATCCAGTTCAGTCAAGCGTATTATTTTTTTACTACTTAGTCACAATTACTATTTGCAAAGTTTATTGAATAGTATTAAGAATTTTACAGATATTTATTAAGACAAAGTACGTGAACTACAGACGGTTTTTAAATGGATCCGCTTCGTGGTTCGTGGGAGATAAATTTGTGAAGGAACCTGTTTTGAAAGATTTAGTGATAGCTCTGTTTTGGCTATTTGTTTAATTAATTGGTGACTTTCAATGGTTTTTCATAATTATAGACCAAATAATATTACTATTTGTATTCTTAACTCCTAAAACATGTCATCATAATGATGTCAAAATTAAATACGTCTTTACTATTTTTTATATATTAAATATATTTATATTTTATAAAGCTGGGACTGGAACGACCCATTTTTCCGTAATGTCAAGGCGAAATATTATATTTTTATAACATTAATCCACCATTAGCGTCTGTAGGTGTCGCATGGCGTCATTATGACGCAAGCTGCTTAACATTGTAACATTTGCAGTTTGTATGGAATTTTTATCATTTCTATGCCAAATATAATGTCGCAGTGATTTTTAAGCTATTGCATAGCTTCTTTCGCGGGCCTTGAGCGTGGAGACCGAATCCAGAAATTCCGTAACGAAAATAACCTAACACCCCCCACTCCGACCGGCACAGCGGTAATACTTTTTAGTTTTGCCATCTAGCGATGAATAGCAGAAGTTTTAATGACTTTTTTGAAATATCACTTGTCACACTGTCTTTTTATAAATGTTTTTTTTCATCTGCCTTCCAATTGCCTATATTTCCTAAAACTTTATACATCTAATGCAGCAATAACCTACATAAAAAAGTTACCTATAAGGTATCGAGCTTATAGGTAACTCAAGTGCTTAAGCCCACTACTGTTATGACCGCGTTCCCATCATGCTGGCGGCATTGCCTCTCTGAATTGCAATGCTAATACGTTTTATTTATTGAATTCAACTGTGTTGTCGGGTTTTAGCTGTTAAACTTGAGTTTTAATTTTGACGTTTTGAACAGTCGCTTAAACTATAAAGTATTTCTTCTAGATATGTTTATTTTATTTATGTTATTTTATTTATATTTTTAAGAATATTAAAAAAAATATTTTTTTGTTATTAGCTATCTACCTACTACTACTACTACCTAACTCGATGTTGATGGAATTTTGAGAGTATCACGCAAATGTATTCAACCAATGTAGAGTCGCTTAATTTCTAAAATTAGTTTACAAGAATTGTATTAAACATGAATTCTCTTATCTTTCTTTCCTCAGGTCTTTTGTTCCCCATTATCTTCTAAAGTATTGTCTGCACGGTTTGATAATCAAATATTCGTTGACATTTTCAAAGAAAGCCCCCTTAATTGTGGGGTAACCGGTGGCGGGTCGAGTTTCGCTTTCACGTGGTGTATGACTTATATTTTTGTGATGTCTCTGATAATGGTTTGGCCGGAAAAACGGCCACATTAAACACACGAACTGTCCATCGGCTTAGATGTGCGTTCGGCTTCTACGCATATTGGTATTGGATTCGATCCCCGACGGGAGCACAAGTTTTCTCCCCAAGGAAAAATTGTATTTCTGGTTTTGGTTCTTATTCTGTGGATGTTGCCGGCACCCACGACACAAGTTATCGAACTTAGTGTGGGGTCGTGAGTGTGAAAGCGTTTATGTTTTTTTTTTGTTTTAATTTATGCTGTATCAAAGTTTGCAGTTTTGAAGTTTTCAACAGACGCATATCGACACTGTATTAGATTTCTTATAGATTTCTTATTATCTATATATTTAATATACCATGTTAAGAAAAAAAAAAAATATTGTTTCTTTGTGGTAGGCCAGTGTTATAGGCAATTTAGTATCCAAATTTTGGATCCATTGTGTAATGTGTTTTGGATATAAAAATTGATAGTAGCCTAGATCTCCAATTTAACTAATTCAATGTTACTCATGACGTGCTGTAAGAAAAACTTACCCGCTAATGTTATATATGTGAAGAAGTACACACAAACTTTCCCATTTATTATATTAGTTTGATAGTATGTGGTGTACGTACCAAACAGAATTCCCGTCCCCATATAGCTTTACTAACCAAATTTGTTTATGGCGGTACTTAAGCTTGATACTTATATGTATTATTCAGGACTCAAGAATTAACGGGCCAATTGCATATATTTCCTAAAACGTAACTAAAACTTTATATGTACATATAAACAGCGAAGACCTAAGCTTCCTACAAACTTATAGGTAACTCAAGAACTCAATCCACCTACCTACATTGGGTAGCGTTCCCATCATGCTGGCGGCATTGCTCTGAATTGCTATGCTTATACGTTGAGCCAATTAAGTACCAGCATTTTGATCACGCGTCGCATCAACCAGGCGCTCTGATAGATTTTTGAAAATTGTATCAATAAACATAAAATGCCGGAATTTTTTTGCCGGATCTCCGGATCTCGGATACATCTCTACTTTCTGTCTATATCCATCCACATAACACGTCTCATGATATGTCACGTCTGGTTTGAATATTAATCGGTAGTTTACGAAAGTGAAAATGAATTCCAACAGAATCTCGAGCGAGATAAATCTTGAGCTTAAGAAGATGCTATTCAGTGATCTATATCCGGTGATTTAATATATGAGACGGTTTATTAGAATGTCAAATAGATTAATTATAGTTTTCTCTCCATATTGCATTCGTTAGAGCAGGAAAGTATTTATATCTGCCGTTTTTGGCCATGCGGAGTTACAAACCCATCGATCGACTAAAAAGGATACAAAGGAGGAGGAAAAGGGATACTTCTTCACAAATATGTTTTTTGTTTGAAATGTGAATTAGTCAGGAATGTTCTTAGATATGTTTGATGAAAATCAGTCCAAGATGGCCAGAAAATTAAACTCTTTCAATATGGGCGTTTTTCAGATAGAGCGTCGTCGGGGGTTTTATTAATAAGTCCTAGTTATTGGGTATAGATTTTGGCAATAAATCTATTTGAATTTTAATTAGTTACATTAGGCTGTGTTCTTCTCAATGTTGGCATTAAACTAATATCCAGCCAAATTGTACCGTTCATATGTTTTAGTATTATAACAGTGTTATTGAGTAACAAACAGACATCCAAACTGTAACTGTCAGTCAAATCTCAGCCATGTGTCCTATTTCGTTTGATTGACATTTGATATCGTATATGAATGTAATAATATCACATATTTCAATACAATAGTGGACTAGTAATAGAAGACTATTGATATATGTGATATTTTGTGCCCCATTAAATTTTTTTACATACAGATGTAGGAGCCGATTAATTTTGACAAATAACAATTTCCAGTTTTTTTTTAATTGTCATTACTACAGGAACAATATCTACGGGCCAATTGCCTATATTTCCTAAAACTATATGCAGCAAAGAAATAAGTTAACTACAAGACATCGAGTTTATACGTAACTCAAGTGCTCAAGCCCACTACCAGTGATAGATTTTAAAAAATCTATCAGATCGCCTGGTTGAGGCGACGCGTGATCAAAATGCTGGCACTCATTTGGCTCAACGTATTGTATGTACATACAAATTATGTACAAATACAAATACAAATACAAAATCTTTATTTGCTTGAATATGGGTACAATTAGCTAGTGAGAGTTATGACAAATAGTGCTCCATATTCCGCCATTGCGGCATGCAAAAATTAAACAATATCAGTGACCAGAGATCACATATTATACCATGTTAATGTATTAATTAACACATACACACATAAATTGGTTTTTAGTACCAATTTATGTGTGTATGACGAAAGAAAAAAATAATATAAGTGGGCACTTATCTCTAAATTATATAAAAGTAAAAACATTTGAAATTAAAAATCAGAAGTCAATTAATAAACAATAATAATAATACACCGAACACAAGAATAACGTTATTTTTAAAAAAACACAACTATAAAAGATGGAATTATGTAATAAATGTTATTATCAAAATTACAAGAACTTGTCAGACAGATATTGACCAATAGTATAGTAAGATTTTTTTACTAATAACTTAAAAAGATTATTTTTAAATGTATCAATATTTTCGAATTGTAAAATATATTTTGGTAAATGGTTATATATTCTGGGTGACATACAGAAAACACTTTTATCAAATAATGCACTTTTGTGAGAAGGGAAACAGATTTTGTTCATATTACGCTTGCTTTTGAGTAGATTAAATAAATTCAAGTTTTTTCTGGTGAATAGGCATATTTCATATATATAAAGACAAGGCAATGTTAATATTTTATGTTTTTGAAAATATGGTTTGCAGGATTCTGTCATTTGTAAGTGGAAAACGGACCTCAAACATTTCTTTTGTGCTTTGAAAATTGTTTCACGGTCTGTACAATTACCCCAAAAGATTAACGCATATCTTAGTGTGGATGTTACATATGCATGATATGAAGCCAATACCGCAGATTGACCCACTACTTTAGATAACATATATAAAGCGTAAGAAAAACGACTAAGTTTCGAACAAATAGTTCCGGCATGAGTTTTCCAACTAAGCGTAGAGTCAATATTTAATCCCAAAAACTTTGTAACTAATACATTCTCTATTTGCACATTACTATGATTAACCCTTAATATATTTCTATTTCTTCCATAGAAAGTCATTAAATTAGTCTTATTTAAATTAATTTGTAATTTGTTTGCAGTTAACCATTTAATGGTTTTATTTAATGCTGTATTAATTACTGGTTCTAGGGTATTATTTTTTTCTTCTATAAATATAATAGTGCTATCATCCGCAAAGAGGATCATTGGGTGGTCATTACATTGAGGTAAGTCATTGATGTATGCTATAAACAGAAGTGGTCCAAGAACGCTCCCCTGTGGCACTCCATACTTTACAATACTAGTCTCGGAAGAGTACATTTTTTCAGTTTTTGTTTTCGAACAGATTCTAGTAATTTGAGTCATTTGACATCTATTTTCTAGGTATGACCTAAGTAGATTAAGTGTATTGCCTCTCACTCCATAAGTTTCAAGCTTGTTTATAAGTATACTATGATCCACATAATCAAAAGCTTTTGTGAGGTCCATGTACATAGCACATACGTGTAATTTTTTCTCGCAGTTAGTCATCACAGTATTGAGAAAATTGAATATTGCTAAATTTATCGATTTGTCTTTGCGGAAGCCCATTTGTTCATTAATTAATATGTTGTATTTCTCAAAGTAGGAATAAAGATTGATATGGATAAACTTTTCAAAAATTTTAGAAAATATTGGAATTAATGCTATGGGCCTATAATTATTAATGTTATCTCTATTTAGTTTTTTGAATAGTGGCTTAATTATCGTGGTTTTTAACTTTTCCGGGAAAATGCCGCGATCGATGCATACATTTATTATGTGACTTAATACAGGACATATAATAGCCGCTACATATTTTACAATTTTCGTACTTATTTCGTCATATCCTGTACTATTCGTGTTTTTTAAATTTTTAATAATCTGGAAAATATCCTCGGGTGTGGACGGGCTCAAAAACATGGAATTAGATTTGTTCCATTCAAAATTAGATTTCTCTATTAAATTTCTTGGTCGCATTTGGGAGGATTGCGCTTGACTCGTATAAAATGTGTTGAATGCTTGAGCTATGTCAGTTGGATTGGTAATTATTGTATCATCTATTTTAATTTCTTTTATGCTAACTTTTGGAGCTTTATTTTTTGAACTATTTATAATTTGCCACGTGGTCTTCGATTTGTTAGGAGCCATTTTAATCATGTAGTCGTTCCTTGCTTTTTGCGTGAGCTTTATAATTGTTTTTAGTCGTTTAGAATATGATTTGAAAGTGGTATGATTTTCTGAATTAGGACAAGTCCGATACTTCCATAACATCCATCTTTTTCGTTTTGTGCAAGATTTGATTCCCTTTGATATCCATTTAGATTTTTTATGTACTGAATGTTTAAGTCTAATCATAGGAAAACAGAGGTCGTGGAGTAGCTTGAAAATTTCATGAAAATAGTTGAATGCTTCATTAGGGCAAGTACTGGTGAATGCATCGCTAAAACTTAATCTTTTTAAATTATCCTTAAATTTTGACATGTTTTCCATACAATAGTCTCGTCGAAATGAATACCAAAATTCTAAAGGATAATATTCCCTAACAGGACACTGAAACAATTGTGCTGTGTGGTCAGACAGAGCAAGTTCAATTATTTCATATGAAGATCCCCGAACATTATGTAAAACATTATCGATGCAGGAATTACTAACCAGTCTAGTAGGTTCTTGAATTGATATTTTTAAATTATAACTTTTAATAATGTTTTTAAACTGAATTGTGTGTTTAGTGTTTTTTAAAATATCAATATTAAAGTCGCCGCATACAATAACTTTTTTCTTTTTGAAGCAAAATTTTTTTAGAATAGACTCAAAATTATGGAAAAAAATATCAATAGAGGCGCCATTATTTTTTGGAGGTCTGTAAATGGATATAATTATAATATTGTGATCGAGTAACTCGACGACACAGCATTCAATAATATTATTATGACTAAGGTGATTAATATCATCAATTTCTTTATACTTGTGGATGTTGTTTACTAGAATACAGGAACCTCCATTTCTATTTGTCCGACTGTAGCATCCTGCTAATGAAAAATTTGGGATATTTAATGAATATGTGTCATTCTTTGTCATGTTGTGCTCTGTGATACATAGAACGTCTACTGGTTTATTTTTATACCGTAAGTCTTCTAGTTGAACCGCAAGTTGGTCTGACTTACTCATCAAACCATTGATGTTTTGATGAAGAATACTTATTTGATTTTTAGGCACGAAAAAATGTTTGTTTAGGTAGGATATTGCTAGTGTCGCACTCAATTTTATTTTCTGTCTGCATTGATACAGTTTGTGTTGATCTATTTATTTTGTTTACCTTATTTACTTTCAGTTCATTATTTGTTTTTTGTTCTTGTAATTTCTGTTTATATTCAATTCTCAACATTTCACTGAGAATTAATTGACACATATTTTTACAGATAATGTGTTTATTTGGTATGTACAAGCTAAAATTCATGTCAATATATGACACGTAATGATATTTTGAGCACATGTATCTTAGTTCATAGTTGAGCTTGTTTTCGTTGAGGAATTTATTGAAAGGAATCTCTCCTACAACAATATTTGTGAAACTGAAATAATTTAGAAAACTAGTCAGTACAAATTGAAAATTATGAGGATTACTGTCATTCATGCCGCCTAATATTATTAAATAGTCCCTTTTTGTTAAATTCATCAGTTCTTCTTTGCCACTGTTTAGTACATAATCAATAGTGGCATCAGCCTTCCAGTACGATGTAACTTGATAATCAGAGCCTATAAGTCTTTGTAATGCGTTTCGTAGCCCAAACCCACGCTGGTCTGCCAAAATGATTATTTTCTTCTTCAGTTCATTTTTTTTCTCTTTATGAATAGTATCTTCGTACTGGCAGTTTTGTTTCTCTGTTCGTTTATTTGTTGGTGAAATATGTATTTCTTCGTTATCCTTTACTACGTTTGTATCAGCTGCTCTATGTGAAATTCTTTCATGTGACTTTTCTATGACCGATGCTTTTGCTTGTACATGTTTTTTACACGATTCTTTGTTAGATCTTTCATTACTAATTCCTCGTGTCGAATTTAACGTTGTGGATATTGAATTTTTTTTGCGTTTCTTTTTTGTGTTTGTTTTTGGTGTTTGGCTCAGCAATGGTGTTGAAGTAATTTTATCTGAGCTGTTATCCAGTTCAAAGAAGTAATTTTTACGTAATAAAGTGTCATCATCACCTGGAAATATATGATCTTCTGTGTTGTTATTTATTTCTTTTGGGGATGTATCCAGTTTTCTACACTCTTTGTTTGATGTTTCTTCGTCTCTGTCTGTAAATTCATTAATTTTTTGCTTAAGTTTGGCATTTTCATGAAGAAGCTTGTTTATATTAAATTTTGCCTCAATGAGTTGTTGAGTTATTACTTCAAGTTCCTTTTTAAGTTCTAGAGAACTTTGATTTATGCTCTTATCCTCGACCATTAAGGTAGTATTGGCGCTATATAACGTTTCACTCAAACTTGAATAACTCTTGCTGTTATCAATTGCATCACTTGAAATTGCTACAGTTTTCACAGTTGACTTAGTATTACGAGGTTTTCTTAGGGTAATATTGTCATTTGCGTTGTCATAATGCACACCGACAGGCTTGTTTGAGTTGTCGCTCCGTGGTTTTTTGGTAATACACGGAGTGCAATTCCATAGGATCTTATGTTCCGGTGTCATTATCCGAAATCGTTGTATCGAGACATTTCCGCACAATAGGTCGTAAGTGATACCGCAAGAAGAACATCTTAGGTATTCTCTGTCCGTAATTGTGTTTAAACATCCCCCACAATTTATGATAGTATTAGAAAACTCCATTATATAATTTAAATATAAAATGTTTTTTACACAGCACTATAATCAATTACTATATGTACCTACCTACCTTACTGGCAGTAGGTACATAGACAGAAGAAGAGTAGTTAGTCCAGAGTCCAGAAAGCACTGGTGCTTCCTTGTACGACACGAAGTAGATAGCTGTTTGCAATCGTAGTTAATATGATTATTATTGGAAGGCTAATTACCTAAATAAAACAAATTTAACTTTTATTTATGCAAATTACTAAGAAAAGCGTTTATAGTCATTGTTAATTGGTTAAGTTCATAATTACAAAGTCAAATATTCACTTCACTTTTAAAAATCCACGAATCGTGCGTTTAGGGGTCAACGTCCTTGTCCTAGTCGAAATTCCAGGAATCTAAATCACTCGCGCGGCTCAACGGCAAAATGTTTTGTATGGCAGATTATTGTTTTGATAATTTTGAATTGACGTATTAATTTTACACAGATCACTATTCACTGTTCGGTGCTTTGTTATACTAATAAAGCTATAAGCGTAAATAACTTTTGTTATGAAACCATTTATCCACTTAAATCATTTTTTTTGTAACGGAGCTTTAGAAATACACGTCCGCTTCGTTCAGCGGCCCCCCGCGACTTTTTTTCTGATGTGTGCGTTTATTATGTTAAAATATGTAAAAACAATTGATAGAGGCGTGCATAATGTGCTAACTGTCCGTTGGCTGAGTTGGGTGCGCGTTCACCTTATGAGCTGAGATATCGGGTTCGATTCTCAGCGGGAACGCATGTTTTTATCCCCAAGGAAAATTTGTGTTTCTGGTTATGATTGTGATTATGTGTGTGATGTGAATGTTTCCGGAACCTACGACACAAGTTATTGTACTTAGTTTGGGGATGTGAGTGTGAAGGCATTTATTTATTATGCTGAGTTGGAGCCGATTTGTGACTAATTGTTTTTTTTTCCTCACACCCCACACTAAGTTAAGACTTGTATCGTGGGTGCCAGGTGGGGTTTTTGTTTCTGTCTTTTGTGTGTCTTTTATGTTTTGTCAGAAATAAATTATTTCTATTCTATCGTTTTAATTGATACATACAAAGTAAACTGTGTCTAAACATTTGTCCTTTCTGCAACTTAATAGTCTCCAATACCAATCTTCCGTCACGTACGATAATCTGATTTCATCAAAACGTAACGTTCAGCAGTTTTCTTCAATAACATCGTAAAATATTTACTGTCATCTGTCTCAGCGACTCAGACAAATCCTCAGAGGTCAACGACCGGTTGACAGATATATTCTTAGCAACGTATCTATTGTAATCCGCAGATATATATTTCCTTTCGTATCATTATGATAAATGTGACGTGAACGAATTTACTTACTATAGGTTCTCGTACTTTCTTCAATATTCTTTCGGTTTCGAGATCTGAGATGTCTCGATGTAATTATTAAATGGTGTGACTATACAAATTAATAATATTATTATTTTATATATACCTTTATACCTTATACCTTTAAACGAGCAATTCTTGTATAATATATAATATATATGTGTAATCAGGATCTCAGAAACGGCTCTATCTAGCTAGGTTTCAATTTTAGAAAACGTCGTTTTATCCATTTTTTCAGCCGAGCAAAGCTCGGTCATCCGGGTACTTAACATTTTAAGTGACCTAGCAAAATAGCCGCATTCTCTATTAACCTTTAAATGCTTCATTGGCAAAAAACAAATTACCTCCACATTTGTAATAGACATTATTATATAGAAAGACTAGCTTTTGCCTGCGGCTTCGCTCGCGTTAAGAAGTACAACAAACTTTCATCCCCTATTTTATCCCCTTGGCGGTAGAATTAATCAAAATCCTTTCTTAGCGGATGCCTACGTCATAACATCTACCTGCATGCCAAATTTCAGCCCGATCCGTCCAGTGGTTTGGGCTGTGCGTTGATAGATCACTATGTCAGTCAGTCAGTCAGTCACCTTTGAGTTTTATATATTAAGATTAGATAGATAGATAATACTTTATTGATCCACTTTATAAGATAAGAAAGCTGCACCGATTTATCACACTTATATTTAAAACTAGTTGTGCCCCGCGGCTTCGCCCATTATCAAGCTAAAAAGTAGCCTATGTATTAATCCTAGGTATAATCTATGTACGTTCCAAATTTCATCCGAATGATATGTGGATAGCTGACAGTCTGGATTAACATATAGGCTACTTTTTATTCCAGAATTATCACAGGTTCGGGATTTCCTCGGGTAAAACCGCGGGGCGCAGCTAGTACCAAATATAACCAAGAACATTCTCGTTTAAATCATCTTTCAAATAAAAAAAGCTACCAAATCGGTTCTCCCGTTTAAGAGCTACGTTGCCACAGACAAACACACACATATCGGTCAAACATATAAAACATCCTTCTTTTAGCGTCGGCGGTTTGAAAGTTTGAAAACTAAAACTCGATATTCATTACATGAATAGTGTTATACATTTTTTTTTAATGTATTACTAGAAATTGAGACGAGTTCAAAGATTACATTACGTTGCAGTAGGTTTATTAGTTTGTACGCTGGGAAACATAGACAAGATTGAAAGCCTCAGATGTATCATAGTAAGGGATCCTGTAGCTTATGAAACAGAAATGATTTATGTGAAGCTTACAGATTGTTATTAGTGAAGCAACGTTATACCAAGCGAAAGTTTTGACGTGTCCTTTATTGGTTATATCTCTTATTTGATACTGATATATTTTAAGTGTTTTTTTTTAGTAAGCTAGCGTTTGACCATAATCTCACCTGATGGAAAGCGACAGATATTAAAAACAGTCACATCTCTAGTTCAAACGATTTAGCTTCCTTGTGTAGAAAATAAGTTATTTGTTTCTATAGCATTTGCCATGCTACAGAGAACTAAAGTAGTGAATTTATTAAGTACAAATAAGTAACAAACGCATTCCAGCTCCACAATATGTATGTTCAAAGGTTTCATTAGTGGGTGATGAAAAATTTACAGAGAGCAAAGATCTGTGCCAAATGGGTCGTCGTCAGAAAAAATATCGATTGCTGTTTGAACCCGCGGCCATAATAATATAGCAAATAAATTAATCTCTATACATCAATGCCGATTTAGTACGACTTAAGATGCTCGGTAACATTTAAGACAATTTAAATCGTTCCTTCTGCGGGAGGGTCCTGGTGACCTGTAATACAGGTTTCTAACGAAACTTACATCAAGGACCAGCTCTCACAAAGTAGTACCAATTTCTTACACAACTTATACATGCCTAGTCTTACTATTTGTACCTTTGTGAAGAGAAATAAACTGATTTTTTATTTTGAATAATACTGTATATGTTATCGTTATGTACGTGTTATTATTAGTATGAAATGGTACAAGAAGTCGCTAAATGAAAGTAGTTGCTAATAAAAAAAGGCATTCATAGATAAAAATACGTATGTATAGAAGCGCAAAATCTCAAATTGTTATCATACATAAAACTGCGTACGAGGAAAACTATTGAAGTAAAAATACATAATATCCATCCAAAGATGCATAAATACGATGAGCCCTTTCAATGTTTAGAGTCTTCTTACCTGCGGATTTACCTTCGTCGGCCACAGTTGAAAAGCGATACGATGATACCGGACTTATTGGAGTATCGACTATTCAGGCCACTCATAACGCTCGTTTTGCACTTGAAACTTTTAGTTTCGACGACTGGCTATAGTGGGTTGGTGTCGATGAACATTGAAACTAAAATGATCACGAAAAACCAATGCCGAAGTACGCAATGTTGAATAGCTTGAAATTTAGAATGATTGACAGTAGAAGCTAGAAGTAACAGCTGGACTTGTGTGTAGTTGGTGAAACTAGATAATTGTAATGTTTGTTATTCAATTCGGACACACTTCAACTTGAAAGAGTTAAGTTAAGCACAAGCAATAAAATACAGATTTTTGAGAAACTTCCGATGTCCAAGTGGAAAACAAATGCAACGTAAGTTTTAAATAGGACAATAATATTTTTAATAGAAGTAATTGGATGTCTTCAGTCTAATGAAAATACTTATACCAAAACTGTCCAATTATCCATAGAACAAGCTAGTAATAGATGAACTTTTCCCAATTGGTATGTTGTATGTAGAGTTGAAAAAGAATTTGAAGTGTGCGAAGTGCGCATTAAATACAAGGATGTAAGGCATTCTCCACTCCCAAGACAACTCATATACTTTTCTGATTCAGTTCAGATTTCTATTGAATTTGTAAAGGTATACGACGAGGTCCACCTTTAGAAATGATTTCCTGTAATAGTATTGTGACAATGTTGTGGCTAAGATTTACTTGGTTTGCTACTTTAGCTTTTGAATGTGAACTGATACTGTTTAAGGGAAAACATGGTTTTATGTATTCAAATTTGTTTTAAATGTTCCTAGAGTATTATGGAGTCCAGCTCCGTCCTGTCATAAAAAATAAGACGTGTGGCACTCGGGGACTGCCGCGGTAAAGCTATTGCATAGCATTTTTTATCAACTTATGCAATTTTAATTATTTATTTATTTTATTTATGCAGTATTTTTTTCCTGCCACCTAGAGGCGAGTTGCTGAACTAAAGAGACAAGCGTGACATTTAAAAAAAGTCATTAAAAGTTCTGCTATTCATCGATAGATGGCAAAACTAAAAAGTATCACCGCTGTGCCGGTCGGAGTGGGGGGTGTTAGAATATTTTCGTTACGGAATTTCTGGATTCGGTCTCCACGCTCAAGACCCGCGATAGAAGCTATGCAATAGCTTAAAAAAAACGCTACTTTTCCATTTGAACCAATGACTTTCACCGGAATCACTGACGATGCTACCAGAAAGCCAGTAGGAAACCATTTTAAGACTGTTTCGCTTGCGTGTGACATAAAAATAATTAAAATGTATGTCTATATGTGACTATATGTGAAATAGTTCGGCAAGCATCTTGCTATCTCACCTGATGGAAAACGAAAATGCGGCGGAAGAGATAACATGCTTGTCTAGAAGATATTTATTCACTCCAGACTTGTTGGCACTCAGGTTGTACCGTTTAAGGAACAAAGGCGCAGGCAATGAGTATCACTGCTGCGCTGTACGGATGATAAACATATAAGCGGAACGCTTCGAGTGAACTGGAGATATGTAAACCATAAATATAAATACAAATAATTTTATTGACATAATAGGATACAACATTATTATCATGAATCCACAGGCTCTAACTAGTCTTAAACTGTAAGTTAAGAGCCAGCAATGGATGGAACCATAAATGGATGACGTTTCACTGTTTGTCGTGTTATTAGACGGTAAAAAGGTCATAGGGGGAATTAACTCACGTAATTCCTGCGCACACTCTCCAAAATATTGATATTTAGAGCTTACCTTGTCAACGGTTTAATTAGGACTTGATTAATATGTCCACCGATGACAATAAATTATGACCAACAGTGACCCTGGACCAATCTGTTCAAAAATTCGCAGACATGTTCAAAGTGGACACAACAGTACACATTCACGCTTCAGTAGACCAAAGGCAAAGGCTGACGTGTTTGTTGCTCAGTAGGGTCGAGATATTCCTCTGTAGACGTAACTACGGATACGGATATAAGATCCTTTGTTTGATTGAAAGTTGTGGGGTAGATGAGAAGTTTGCTAGTTTCAGTTTGAGGCTGTTGCTCGTATTAAGTGAACAAACTTATTTAAAAAGGTTTCTGATTTCTATAAGCTTTATATAAGCATGGGCATAAATGATGTATAGTTTTTTAAACATTCGCGAATTGTAATCATGTTTTTTGAGAAATCGGGTCTCTTGTTGAAAATAAAAGCGCGAATATGCCCGGTATTCTCATAAAGACTTAAATGTTGAATGGCGTTAATTTACCGGTTTTTTACGATGTTCTCCAAGCATACATGAAAATAAAAAAATATTGATAATGACAAAAAAATCATAGCTGGTATTTATTTAAGAAATCAAATCTACTTTTTAAACGAGATCAACAACAACAAACAGTAAGACTACGTGGAAAAATGATGAGAAATTTTATTTCATATAGCTTGTTCATTTCGTGAAAGCCTTGTATGTAAATACAGAGAAGAATAATTTGAAAACTGTCGTAGGTAACATCAAGTCAAAATGAATGTAAGAATAATACAATCATATAATTGCTACTGTTTATATAAGCGGCGCCGAAATTGAATTCCTCTATTATCACAACTCGAGAAACCCCGAGAAAACAAAAGAAAATGTCAGATCGCCCTCGGGGATGGCTAAAGAACCGCCCACAGTTGGTATGTGGGCGATCCAACAGCCACAAAGTGGCATAGACACAGGTATATTTCCCTTGTGGAAGTATTATACACACAGGATAATGTAAGTTTTAGATACATTTGACGGAGACTGTGTGCACAAATATTCTCTTGAAGGGAGAATGGAACATATTAGTTTACAAAGCCCATTCAAATTCGTCGAAGAAGGGCAGTCAGTCGGTAAATACTTATCGTGTCAGTTGTTTATCAAATAAATAAACAATACAACAGGTTATTCCAGAAGTGTCACAATCGTTATCAAACCCCAATCTCAGTCAAAACTTAATGAAAATATCCAATTCTAACATAGCAATTCGGCCCGAACACGCGTTTTGAATCATACGCGACAAATTGATAAGGGTTCGACAGTTGCTGAACAAATTAATCCAATACAGCATGTGACAAGGAACGTGACACTGATACAGGCGAAACGGGAACGAAAGGTATACTTGGCCGCTTGATACGTAAATAGGGCATACTTCAAGAGACTTGAAATTATTTTGTGTTTTCTTACAATATGGCTTAATGATAATATAACGGTTGTATTCTCTATCTAGGACACTGCAGAGTCCGCTGGGGGATATAACCGCATCACTGTCAGTCCATCAAGCAGTAGTGTGCAAACATAAGTGTATTTCGGATTATAGGTCGTATTATTTGCCGGCAAATCACAGGCCTTGAAAATATTTAACATCTTAAATATATAACTCAGTCACTCTCGTGCTGGATTTTGGGAGTGTTGATATTCAAATTCTGCTTCGTGCTGAACTGAAATAGGCAAGCGTCATTTGATTGTATGCTAGGCTCGCCGACTGACCTGGCTCGACCATTGCAAATAAAAACTCAGTGCAAATGACTGGATCTAGATTGTATCATTCTTGAATTTCACTGATATAACCAAGGAAAAGTAAAACTCGAATGCCCGTACGGCACAGTATTGCGCAAGCATTTCGATATCAGGTTTAACCTGTAGCTTCACAACTGATGAAAACACTGGAACGAAACCGGTTCCTTATCATGTTAATGCGACAATTCAAGTAAGCTACCCTAGTACAAAGTTAATCGACTCGTGAAAGACGTCGCCGCGTTGACGCGAATGTTTCAATTCCAAGGTGATAGTGAAAAACGAAATAAAAAGTGATAGAAGCGAGAAAGCGTCTTCGTCAATCCCTCAACTGTCGGATCAACATTTTCACGCTTTATTTTCTACAAAAACAGGTGTTGTGGCGCCACAATTCTGACTTGTGGATTCTGAACGTAAAAAGTGGCTGATTTTATTTGATTATATTGAAAGGCTTTCTCGCTTATTAAACTTCAGGCTTATGACATGACATCTTGCTGATATAATTATATTACGTAATTTCTTCTACTGCAATGATTTCTATGAATAATATTTGAAAACATTATCCATATCTCGAACAATACGTCTATCTGTGTCCACAGTGTTATTCCTTTTAAAAGGTTCCAACCAGTTTTAGTTAGGAAGTCGCCTTCTCGACATTGATTTTGTCACGCTTTATTTGTTTTCCCAACTTTTATTTGTTATTCCCGCTTCTCATTGATTTCCCTTGATATTTATATAGTCCAGTTTTCCGTGGAAACACTTGAATGTGGTACGTTATGGTGAAAATTAGACTAACCATAAAATAAACTTTATACAAGTTGATGTTCTTTGATTAGTCTCAGTTAATTTTTTACCATTGATGGTAAAAATAATCAAGATATGTCCCAATAATCTTAGTGTTACGTAATAAGCAAACTCATAAAACGTGAATAAATGAATGATTTATCTTTCTAGGTGTCTCTCTATTTGGAATAATTCCTCCAATCCCATTTGAAATCCTATTTTATACCATCACGTAGCAAATAATATAAAATTGTCAAGGGACACAGGGTACATGTACGTAAATTGTGTTATCATTTCGTATAATTTTCAGACAGTTCAAAGTCCAGACGGAAGACAATAAAGGCGCCGACTGGCATACGGGGGGAATACAAATTTCTCTCGGCTTTTTCGCAACGTATTTGCGACAGAACCGGACAATTATGAAGGAAATATGACGGCTTTATAGTGCGTTTTGGCCGCCTTTTACAAGTGCTCTCTGAATATGGAGCCCCTTTTCATGTCGCAGACAGTATTTTAGACCGAAAAGGATCACGAAAAATGCGATTCTTGTGTCTGGATTTCAACCTTCTTATAAAAATGTAAGTATTTATACAAGCTTTTATTTAGTTTCAACTGTCCCTTTGTCTATCTGTCGGTCTGTAATCAAATCTTGCAAGCTAAATTGGACCCACTTCCCGATGTCCATGTGGACTTAAATTTGGTGTACTTATGTATCTTCGGTGACAATACAATGATATGGTACTATGGAGCTGGTCTGATGATGGAAACGAAAGATGGCTATAGGAACTTCTGAACTAATCAAGATAAATCCATCGGGTTTGGGCGCGTTTGATTTGTCTTAACTTGATAAGACGGTTATATTTCTTCCAATCTTAAGTTACATTTACTGGTAAAAGCTTGATTTAGAAATGACTTTTTAAAGTATTACTTATTTCATTTCAATGTTACTGATGATGATAATAAACGAGGATTACAAGTTCCTTGTTCTTCTCCGTGACTTGTCGGACAGCCAGACCGGTTTAAGTACAGTGATTATATTATCTTTAATCGATTTATCAGTTTAGCAGAAATAACAAACAGAGGAAAAAAATACTTTCGGGTTTATATATAAATAATACAGAATTTAGAACAGAAATTAATGGAGAAAACAGAATAAAGACAGTCAACCTAGATAATGGGAAAAAGCTTAGAGAAGTAAGATTTAATTACTAGTACAAAGTTTGCTTTTCTGTGATACGGTGTGATTATTGATCTAATATTTGAGTTAAATTTTCTTGGTTATGTATTTTATATTTACTCAGCAATAATATGTTACGAGGCCGTTGACCTTATTTTCCAGGATAGTGACACCAATGCCACTTGATGATTTGACACTAATCTCTGATTACTCCAAGCAAATGTTATGTCACATCCATGACCTAAAATTTACAAAATGTACAACCGAGACGACAAACGCTCTTCGTTCATTAGTCAATCACGTTTTGTAACCGACTGTATAGACAAAACGGACAATGGCCGATTTGTTCCGTTACGTCACAGTACTGCAAGGCGTTCTCACTTTCACTGGGCCATTTACGCGTCGATCGGGAGCCGTTCGAAATACGAGTCGTAATTTAAACAGTTTTGAATTTCGAATGCAAATTACTTGCAACGGTTTTGATTGTGTTTTAAAATTTGGAATCACACTCTTCTAAAATTCAGGACCCGTTCGATATACGAATCGAAATTTAAAGTTTTGAATTTCGACTGCTAATTACTTGCAACGGTTTAGATTATATTTTTTAATTCGGTATTGCACTCTATTGAGTTCGCACCTTCTAATTGTGGTTTTATCCTGCGACAGACTTCAGCTTCCGGTGAAGATTACATCGCGATTAAATCCATGGTGATCTCATTACCCTCGGCCATTTAATGCTTGCCTAACCAGCATTAAAAAAATCAAAAGCTAAATCCTATTTCACAATGTTTAATCAGAATAGCTAAGAATTGTTTTGTTATTAGCTGTATAATCTTTTTCTCTTTAAAGATAACATTAATGATTCAATAATTTTAAATGGCAGGTCGTCGGCACTAAACGTTCGTGTCGTTTATGAACCATCGACGTTAATTGCTGCTCGTAATTTAAACTGACATTTCATTATCGATGGTTTACTGTTTTCAGTGTTTCGACGTGATTCAGTTCCTCTTTGGTATTTTATGGCGACTTGAGGTTATTTCCTCGTTGAGAATATAATTTTTGAAGATGTATAGGCCTCATTTGAGACCTGGAGTCTTACCACAATCTCTTAGAGCAATCAGAATTACTTTAATATTACTTTGACATTATACGGTAAAAATGTGACATTGTCATATTGAAGTAAAATTTGTATGAGAGATTGACGTAAGGCTCCTGATGTGAATTTTAAATCTTTCGTAAATATATTTCATAATTTCACCTGTGAATCAGCTTGATCTTTTATTGGTTAAATAAGTAAATGATGGTGAACCAGCTGATTTGAACCAGCTTGATGGTTTTCAGCCTGTGAACCATCTTGCACCAGCTCTCACAAAGTAGTCCAACAATTCTTACCTTAGTGAAGAGAAATAAACTGTATTTGATTTGATATTTTGTTAAAATTGAAACCTTACATCAGGTAGATCAAAGCGCGTATGGCTCTGTAGTGTCTCGTGCTATCTTATATTATTCGCACCCTGGTTCGAATCCCTACCGGCTCCACATTAAATACTTACTCAAGCTTTGAGGTGAATTTGCACACTTTCTTTTTGTTATGATGGAGCCAAACACAGTATATTATTAATGGTGTTTGGTGTTATATTAATTTAAGCTCACTTTCATGCTGACCAAATAGGTTTTTCCCTAACATTTTGCTTAAGAGGTTTTGGTTTTCATTATAATATAATTGATGGCATTTCATATATTGACATTTGTATGATGTACACGACATATAATTGGAGATTTAAAATTATGTATCTAACCTAATGCCTAAATTTTTTGTATATTTGTTATTTCACAATAATCATTTAACTAATATAAGTATGCAATTATATGTCAACACTAGCTTATTAGAGATGGAAAAATCCAGTTTTTTTACTTTGGTAGGCAAGCATTTGACCTCTATCTCACCTGATGGAAAGCTATGATGCGGCCGAAAATGTAGCATGTCTGTTTAGAAGATACCTACTCACTCTCGACTTGGAGCCGCCCAGATTAATTATTTAATTAATTATTAAGATTATTCTCCGTTCATGAACCAAAGACGCGGTAAGGTATGGATTTAATGAGATGTTTTTCCTCAATAGATAAATATTTGAAGTGACTTCTAAGAACTCTCTTTATAACTAGACCCAGTTCTCTTTACTGTTTAAATTATAAGTATTCAAAAGCGTGTATTTGGTATTATTACGAATTCTAGCATATAAGGAAAAAATGCATGTCAAAAAGCCAAGGAAGATCACTACGGAACCTGTTCTGATCTTCACATGAGGTCGTACACAAAGGTCTCACCGGCAATGACCTCGGGAACATCCGTATGGTTTCGTGCATTTTTAATATTTAGCTGTTGTGTAATAGAGTTTAATGTTGTCTGAAGGTGACATGTTTTAGAATGTAGACTGGAGGAGGATTTGGAAAAGCCACTTATCTCTAGTGAGCTTTTATCTTCTTCTTTTTTTCGACAAGTTTGTTTTGTTTTTCATTGTCAGGTTGATATTATATCATACGTTTATTACGCAACTAGGTGACTAGCCTCAGCTTTGCCCGAGTTGACATTATTATAAACGTCCAAATCATCAGAGAATCTTAAGGTAAAGATTTCTCCATACGGTAGCTCTTTTTATGACCATTCGTTTAATGTCGAAGCCGTTCGCCTGTGGAATGCTCTTCCAGCTGAGATAAGAAGGGCACAAACACTTAATATGTAATTTTAAAAATCATGACAAACCAAACTACATTTCAATATAATTCTTCTTGTACCTTTTTGTTAATTTGCATAAGCTCAATGCTTTTTACTTTGCTTTCTCACTTTTTTGCTTTTCATTTTCTACATTGAATTAACAGACATAATTTTATTTTTTGTATTTGTATATATTGTATATATAAAAATATGTAGTATTTTATTATAATACAGTATCAATTTACGTTTATTTAAATGTATAATATGTTTTTTAATCATTGTTCTGAACTTTAATGACGTAGAACGACGTTTTATTATATTGCGTTATTCCCCTCCATCCAAAGGTTGTCTGGAAGAGATCGCTTTCAGCGATAAGACTGCCTATTGTTACACTTATAGAAATATTTACTGGTCGTCCTAATTGTGTTATTTGTTATTTAAGGTATTCAATAAAGAGTATATCCATCTATCTTTTTTAAATCCCCAATAGAAAGTGATAAAAAATCTAAAAATTTCTCTACATACGGACATCGGAGAGTGTCAAAGGAAAAAGGCCCCTCTGTCTAATAAATAAAGAGTCACTCACGGAATAAGAATTAAGTGAACACTCACGGCCCGGCGGCGTTAGAGCTCTGATGGTCCCGGAGAAAGTATTACACTGAAATCTTTTGTTAAATAAAATACCACCTACTTATTTAATCAATAGAAGCTGTGCTCGGCGTCTTCAATCAGAAGAAAGAGTATCATTAAAACATCAGTAAGAATAGTAAAGTATTAATAAAAAAAAATAAACGTTCGATAAACCTTCTATATTGTTAAGATGATTAGTGCTTTGATCTGACCAGTTTTTCGGCCCACAATCTAAAAAACATTGTCCCGTTCCTTTTGTAAACCGTAGGTTTTGTTTCATATGACGATGTTTCCTTTCTATTAAATTTTCTTAATACTCTATACGCGTGCCATTTGTCATCAGTCCAAATAAGAATAATATATTTAACTATTAAAGCTTTATCGATCGTTTTATACTGGGGTATATCTTTCACCGTTAACTAAACTGCACTCCCTGCCGAGTTCCATTAAATTCTATATAGGTCTGTGTGACCGAAATAAGAAATGTCAATTGCGGCTTCATCACATAATATTCTAGGTCCTGCATGTTTACCAACCTCGTATTACCACCTACCAATAGATGAGATAGAAAGAAGAAAGAAAGAAATACACTACTGTACACAAGAACAACAATAAAGTTCAAATTAGAAATAGGGGTCAAAGGCTTGGCTGTCAGGAAAATAAAATTCTCATCTCCGCGAAAGTAATTATCGTATTGAAACAAAAACATAAATGTTCGATAAACCTTGATAAAAAACAGTAGAAAACTTTTAACATCATCAAAACACAAATCAAATATAAAATTGTCTGAATACTTCTGAAACGAAATGTTCTCATTTCTTGTGGCCACCCGCAACAAATGAAAAATCAGCATTTTATTATGCTTCTGTCATAAAGCTATCTAGAACATTTCCTATTCTAATTAAGGTTTCCATTTGCCTGTTGGTTTGTGCACCTTTGTGGACCTTTGTGCAAACCGCGATCGCATTTCCATCGTTCCAATTCTGTCAAAGACCTCGTAAACCACAAACTACCAAAGAATATACATATCAATCCGCATCGTCGATTTTATTGTTGTTATGCAAGCAAACCGCCTTTGATCCTCGCGATGCTCTTGTTTTTCCACAGAGTTTTTTCCTCTCAGAAGTTGTAAATAAGTTGCTAGAAGAAACTTGGTATATTTGATCAGTGTCGTTTGGCATCCGTGTCGTTTGGGATCCATGTTTGTTATGGGATTGTCGGATTGGAGGGACGTAAATATATTTTGATAAATACTGTGTTTTGGCTTGTATTGTGTGCACGAAGTTTTTTGAGTAAGTGCTCAAGTTTAGGCTATACCTATATCTGATTTTTTTTTTAAATAACGTAGTAACTTATTTCCTAAAAAAATGTGACGTACATTTCAATCGACTCTATCGTGAGGTAGAGAATATGCATGAGATTTAAATATGGGTTAAGGATTATTTTTTTAAACCTTTGTTGCTATAGAATATATACACCTAAAACGTATATTTTTTAATTAATACTTTTTAATAAGGAGTGTTAATGAAGAATAAATGCATGGGAATTCAAAATAGCAAAACGCACGCTATTGGCTAAACTGATTTGTGACATCAGTTCACACATTTTTGATGTCAATGATTGGTCAATAATTGATTCCTTGACGACGGCTAGCGGTCAACTTTCCGTGACGGTGATTGGATTGTGGATGTCATAGAGAGGACATCAAAATGAAAATTGCATATACATGCTTTTTATCGTGATTAACGAGAGGAAAACCGCTGGGCACAGTTAGCAATTCTAATTTAAAGAAAACACCAAGTATGATTGTACCAGGAATTTTCTAATAATACGGTGCGTTATTTCCCCATTTTCTCATACACGTGTACTTCATAGTAACATCATAGTAACCATCTGTGTTTACATTTATCCAAAACATGTGAGCATGCTTATCAACATACTCGTACATTTTCTCGTAACATTTTCAGGTTCAAATACGGGCTCTTTAATGTTCATCGACTAAATACCCCCACTTCACTTTCAACCTTATCGTCTTCCACGTAGAGTTTATTATTAATTTGCCTTTTTGATCGTGATGAAGTATATAAATGTTTATCACGTTAACTTTTTTCCTCTCTATATTCAACCGTATCATGTTTTATATAAGGTGTGTTTTTAATGTACCTGGTTGAAGGTACATTCGGGTCAATAGGCAGCTATTTCCACCGAGGCAGAGTGTGGACGTTAGGTGTTCACGGCTTATTTACTTTTACCTTAACATATGGTGAAGAAAGTGCTATTTACGGTAACTGGGTGATAGAATAATGCACGACTGTGTTTTTTTTTGAGAATCCTTTATTGACCGAGCGAGCGCGAAGCGTCTCCGTTTCGACTTGGGCGAAATTGCTTTCGTATGTCCGGATTTCCGGTTGTTCTCTCCTACAGGTCGCATATATATCTCAACCGAATCTCATGAAATTTTGTGAGCAGGTTCGATAATTATATTAAGCTATTGCATAGCTTCTATCGCGGGCCTTGAGCGTGGAGACCGAATCCAGAAATTCCGTAACGAAAATAACCTAACACCCCCACTCCGACCGGCACAGCGGTGATACTTTTTAGTTTTGCCATCTATCGATGAACAGCAGAACTTTAAATGACTTTTTTGAAATATCACGCTTGTCTCTTTATTTTACTATTAAAGTTTTCGTGAGTTTGACACATTATACTTTATATAAACAAAACGACTTGTCTCTTTAATTCAGCAACTCGCCTCTAGGTGGCAGTAAAAAAATACTGCATAAATAAAATAAATAAATAATTATAATTGCATAAGTTGATAAAAATGCTATCCAATAGCTTTACCGCGGCAGTCCCCGAGTGCCACACGTCTTTTTTTATTAGAATCTTTTTTCGATCCAGTCTTATGAAGTTTTTCAAATTTTCAAACAACTTCAAAAACGAGGTTCTTAAACGACTGCATGCTTTTTTTTTGTTTGTATGTTACTCGATATTTCTGCCAATTATAAATCGATTTCGATGTTTTTTTTGTTTGTTAGATTATACTTCAGTGGTGGTACTACTACCATATAAATTTTATTGAAATCGATCCAGCTAAAACCAGTCGGTTTTTTTAAGCTTTGCTTGCATTTAATTATGTTAATTAGTACCACGTGCGCCTATATACAGCTACTGTCCCACCCAGGGCTTCGAATATTTAAACTTTCGGGTGGCGCAGCAATGCGTCCTCTAGGCTAAAAGTGTTGTCTTATAATCCCAGTAATTACATTGACTACTCTATCAGCAGCCAGAATCAATTACTATTAGGCAGTTTTAAAAATATATATACCTTATTATCATACAGGACGGACCAAACATTGTAGTCCAATGAAAAAATATAGATCTAAAGTGACGATATGGTCGAAGATGGAGTATTCTTGCCTAGAAGATACCTGTTCACTCGAGATTTAAAGACTCCTTGATTGTAATATCTTATATATCTTATTACTTGTATTACTTACTTATCCATCTTAGACCACATCGTCACTTTGCAGCAGGTGAGATAGTGGTCAAATGCTTGCCTATCTGACATTAAAATATATATATCCTGTATAAAACTATACAGGCAATTGGCCCGTATAGGTTCTTTTAGTATTTTTAAACTTGTTTCAACTTGTTAAACGTTTTAAGGTGCATATTTCGTTATTTCAAAAGCTGTTATCTCCCAGCACTTCCTACAATTACTCAAGCACTGATCTACTTCCAATTACTTACATTTCCCAACCAACTGACCCATACAAACATTTACGTCATACAACAATAGACAGATATTGCCAAATTTTATAGTAACATGTTCATATTTCTAATTGCACAATGTCTTCGCACGGTTGTTACAGCATTTGTTGTTGCTTGTTACATACATATTCAATAGGGTCAGGTGTTAAAACAATGGTTTTATATTCATCGTTGTTGATGGTAGATAAGATGACCATCCGCAACATTTAGATGCTTCAGAGGCAGATATACGTTAATGCGAGCACCTTTTTTAACTACAGTCAATTCTCCCCTTACACTTTTGCATATAAAGGTGCATGTTGCATAACTTATATTACGGTGGTTACGCAAGGTCACGCGTGGCAATCTTTGTTTTATATGGTTTTATTCAAATTTCATTAAAGTTCAATGTACCTCAGTTTGCAGTACGATACGAGACTTAACCGGGTCCTTTAACAGCTTTGCTGGGTCAAGTACACAATATGCGCTAAAACAAGTGAAGGTCGGAAAATTGGGAATATTCCGATCTGTCCCCCTACTCTGTCCCCATGGGGTGACAGAACGAACAAAAAAGTTTGATTTGTCCCCTTGTTAGCGATAAAGGGACAGTTCGAACTTTATTCACCTCCTTAATGTTTTATGTGTCTATCGGCATTAGGGGGACAGATAAAACATTGTAATTCCTGTTTTTCCGCAATAGAATTAAATGTAGGTATATATTCCTAAAAGTAATGCAGATCGAAGCAGATTAATATCTAAAAACCATCGATCTACCTGGATTTCTGATGCGCGCTCCATGGAACATAGACGACAAAGCGAAATATAGGTAAGCGACAAATTTAGTCAAGATCTTTCCAGCATTCTAGCTGTAAGTAACACTTTAAAAAGTTATATAACCAGAGAACTGGTCAAAACGAATCAGCCACGAATTCGATGGGTTTATCTTGTTTAGTTCATTAGTCAAGTTCCTATGGCCGTCTTCCGTCTCCATCATTAGACCAGCTCCATGGTACCATACCATTATATTGTCACCAAAAATACATAAGTACACCAAAATTGAGTGCAATCGGACATCAGGAAGTGGGTATAATTTAGCTTGCAAAATTTGATTACAGATCGACAAAAGATAGACAACGGGTCATGAAGCTCCTAAAAAGAACACTATCAGACAGACATTTATCGTGTTTATTGTGACATTTGAATTTAGTACCTTACCTATCTGTTGAACATAATACGAAATGCAATGTGATGCTTACATTATTTACCTTGTATTCATAGAATATGAACGCTTTATGGTGTGTTACAGCCATGAATACACCGATAACTCTTCCATAAGTAGGCCTTCTCACGAGTCGACTCTTAAATAACATACTTATTAAGTTATTACATATCTCAATAGTGTCAAGTGTGAACACAATTGTGTGAAAGGCAGAATTGCGTAACATAGAAGTGTTTACTTTTTTAATATGCAATTATGCAGATATTACTTCTAATTTGAATGAAATTTAACTATTATGTATGGTAATTGTGACTTTTCTAAATTATGTTTTTTTTGTTTCTAGTGGCGTAACATTGTTGAACTTTCTTCTAGTATCTTTGTAGTTTTATGTGTTTATTCATAAAAAAAAACTTAAACCGCTATTTTTTTTTCTACTTTTAATCAGATTTCAAGAAATCAGTTTCTTCCAATCACAAATAATAATTGTGGCATTGTGTCAAAAAAAATTTGCCTGCGATAGGTACCCCATAGGTTCTTCATAATATTTTTTTAGAAGTCTTTAATTAAAATAGAAACAAAAGTTACTCTATTTCGGTAACATATACCCTACATATACATATTATGCTATCTGAGCAATTAAGTTGAAAAAAAAATTGTAACGTGTATATAAAAAAAATATTATTATTATCTTTATTTAATGTTTTCTTAAGCTAAGGTTGTTTCTACAATATTTTGATCAAGTAATAAACAATACAATATTATAAAATAAAGAAAACTGTAAAAAAAAAATATTATTATTATTATGTAATGAAGAGATATATTAATTTTACAGCTGGCACACTTTAGCATATTTTTCTTACATTTGACGCATTAATTAATTATCAAGTCAGTAAGTAGTAGTGGCACTATAAGCAGTACTAACTAAAACCGTAGGTAGTTTCGAACATTTGAACTCATTCATAAGAATTCGATACGTTTAGATAGTAACCATACTCTAACCACCCACTTATTTATGCGTCGAAACACTGATTATGAAAGAATAGTTCCGATTCCCACTCTACCTACACTTAACGCCGTGTATTTTGAAAGAATTTCAATATCTCCAACTACCCACATGTTCATGTTTTATAGTCATTCGCCAATCTCGCGTTGTTGTCAATATTGCCTCATCAACGGTCTCCAAATACAATCAATTGGTAATACCCAATGGTCAACACGTATGCATTGTCATAGCACGTTTGATATTCACAGTTTGCCTTCGCGAAATCTGTAGACACAGTAACGCAACTCAGGTGCAGCGTCAAAGGAGCGATAGCTTCAATTGATAGCCCTAAAATATTATTATTACACGTTAGTGACCTGCATGGACTTGATTAAAAAATTAAAGGGGACAGCTAAGTGTTATATTAAACATTGTTAACTGTAACTGAATATAATTCGGGCTTTTAAAACTGTGCTACGTTTGAGAAAATAAAGCGATTTGAGAAATATTTTGATAAATTATGACAGATGCTATATCACACCTCACACTAATATTATAAATCTGAAAGCTTGCGTGTAAGTGTGGAAGCATGTTTGTTTTCTATTCACGCTGTAACGACTGAACGGATTTGGAGGAAAATTTTAATGTACTACTTTTAACTTGATAAACGTGGACGAAGCAACGGCTTGTAATTATAGTATAATTAATAATTTAATTTGAAAAACAATAATAGTACATCTTAATGCATTTAAAAGGTATCATCTCTCACACTATTGAAGTGCATTGCAGTACCACGTGGCACTTCAAAGTTCTAAGATGTACTATAGGTATAGATATATAGATATACATATATAGGTCAGTAGTCTGTAGGCGTCAAACGAAAGACTTACGTATCTCCTCCGTTTAGCATAAAAAGATACAACGTTTTGTAATACCGTAGAAATAATTTATTTAAATGCATTTACAACTTCATTAATATTCTACCACTGCTGGGATTAATACATTCTTACGTCAACGAATTTAAATTTCACTGTGAGATAAATAAATATCATTTTATTTATGATCAAGCCTGTGGAATGTGCTTGTAAGTTATGATCTTGGAACATGATATTTATAGCATGCTTAAATGGTGTAGACGCTTGCTTATACTTAGTCTTGCATGCTACCGGCAAATACGAAAAGATTAATTACGTTCCACTATTTTATTTAAGCGCGAGTGATGGCTTCGATGATCGATCTAAATCAATCAAATAATCAATCAATAATTATTTTTTCTATTCAGTATTTATAGGCAAACACTCGACCACTATCTCAGATGGCCGACTATTGAGAACGCTTGCCTAGAAGATACCTATTCACTAACGACTTTAAGACTCCCCCATATTGTACTTGTCAGAAAATATCGACTCAGGCACGGAGTTCCATACCTCTGCGAATCGCATAATTAATGTAGAAGCAAAACGCTTTGTCCGCATTTGTCGAGTTAACAACCAACTCTGTGGAATTCATCTAATGTAGAAAAATGTGTGTTGTTATTCGAACTATATAACGTTTAAACTACACGCAAACATTAAAATAAGAAAAATCTTGTTTATGTGGATTGTACTTTATAAGGTACAGTTAACACGAACCAGGTTTTTCTTATTTATTTATTTAGATTTTCGTTTTTCTTATTTTATTCTAAAGATAGTTTATTCTTAAGAGAATAAAATAGCATCCTAAATAAAAGCCGTGGAAGTCGTGGTAAATCTATGGATGTATAGGAACAAGCCAATTTGAATGAAATGTAATCTCTTGAAAAAGCGTGAGCTGTGTGTGATATGTGTCTACAATGTGTCCAATGTTTTTTCGTAAATACCTTACTGCTTTGTTTTATACGTCTGCCCACGATGTCAGTTTAGGGAAAGGTCGTCTGACTCAACAATTGAATCAGCCGATTGGTTCCCAATGTATAATCAGTTCATATGAAGATAACAATCGATTGGACAGTGATTATTGTCAAGCTAATTGGATGGTTGGTTTGCTCACGTGTACTTGAACTTAATACATATTTAGTTTATAATTTACAGATATATCACTTGAAAATATTAAGCCATAGGTCCACATCCACACACATACACAACCAGAACTAGAAACACACATTTTCCTTGGAGAGATAATGTTTCAGCCGGGAATCGAACTCGACACCCCTGCTTAGAAGGCAGACGCGGGCTCATGTAAGCCAACGGGCAGTTCTAAATTCCCACGACTTACTGAGTTTTATTCCAAAATCAAAATCGTTTATTCACATGGGCCCCAAAGAGGCACTCATGAAAGTTAATGACTCATGCCAGATTCGCAAAATTACAGCCATCTCGAGAAGAACCTGGCAAGAAACTTGACGGCGCATTGTTTTTCTTCAATCATTCTTAAACACTAATACATAATTATATTAGCCTAGGTATATCTATATTATGTAGTCGCTAGAAATTGCTTGTGCAGTTTGCCTCCATGCAGTTAAGAATGAAACATAAGGTACCAGGCAAACATAATCGTGTAAGAAGTAATCGTTGAAAGCTGAAATTATCCGCAATATTACACTTGCAAAACTGTGTTTAATACTTCATATCTCATTCATTCGCAAATTGATAACAAGCACTCGAGCTATAATTGCCATAATATCCGTCCGCCATGCCAGTCCATAAAAATAATTGTTCCGCACGTTTCTTATGCGCGTGCGCACGTGTAAAGCGAGGCACTCACTCACTGTAAGTGTTTGTGAAATTATCATTATTGTTTCCGGATTGTATTCAACTCGCCAATGAGATTCGGTACAAATTAGTGAATTTAGAAAGGTTTTTTTAAGATCTTGATCAAATATAAGTAGGACCAAATGGGAAGTAGCAGCATTAAAAAAAAAGTATTGAGGTAACACACATAAAAAAATTACGACTGTATTCTTTTTATGTGACCGACCTGTTGACCACTATCCCACCTGATGGAAAGCGAAGATGCGGCCGAAGATATTATCTCATTAAGTTCAAAATTGTTTGTGTCTAGCTAGGTGTCTAAGACTGCTTTATCTATCAACTTTGGCAGCATCATTAATTCACATATATTAAAATAAAATCCGTCCCATCTCTGATATATCTCGATCACCTTTCACAAATTTGCTTACTGTAAATACCCATGTTATATAATTTCAATAATAAAACATTTCGAAATACCAACTGGTGCTATTGTTAAAAAAAACGCATATAAATTGATGTACGTAAGCCGGAAATATTAGGTAACATACCCAAAAAATATAATCTAAGTAGACGAATCTCTTTTGTGACCGTGGTTAAAAAACAGTTGAAGTGGTTGTCGAATGCCCAAACATAAATCGTCTTAACATTAAAGAAAGTATTACGACTTACTACCAAGCGCGAGTTGAACTCGCCCACCGAGGGTTCCGAAATACCAGACAATGACGCGAGCCCGACTCGATCTTGGCCGGTTACATTCATTTAGGTATGCTTTAGAGTTTGTGTATTAATTAACGATTGAGTTGTAACGTTTTAAAAGAGCTGAAACAAGGAATTTTATAATTTTATTATCATCTGTTTTAATATCTACATAAAAACACATATTATATGAAAATTTCAGACCATAACATTTTTTTTATGCTTGATAGGCAAGCAATTAACCACTTAGATAGATAGATATCCTTTTTATTGAACACCTTAATAAATAAATAACACAAATAGTAAAATTTTAACAGTATAGTTTTAGAAAAGTGTAACAATAGGCGGTCTTATCTGAAAGCGATCTCTTCCAGACAACCTTTGGATGGAAAGGAATAACGCAAAATAATAGGACGTCATATATATATATATATATATATATATATATATATACATATATATACATACATAATAGTGCTCCTGATGAAAAGATGCAGCCGAAGATTCAGTCTAGACTTGAAGACACCCAAATTTTAAAGTTCAGGGAAAAAAGACGCAGGCAATGAGTTCTACTCCTTCGCTGTACGGATGATAAATATAGAAGCAAAACGCTTAGAGTGAACTGGAGGTATGTAAACAATTAATGGATGACGTTTGACAGTTGATACTATAGACCCGGAATTAAGACAGACATACATATAGTGTAGGCCTAGGTTTTGTACTAATAATAGAATCATAAAATCTCTAACAGCTTGATGGTTCTTACACAAGTAAATTTAAGTTTCAAGTTAATTATTTTAGTTAAAACAATAAACTTAGAATTTATTACCACTATCACTTCACGACTAACACCGTCCTTTCTGTGGCTTCAAAGCATTTCTATTGCATCATACTATAAATTCTAACCTCTGCCGCATCATCATACCTCGTAGAATTTAATTATAACACGAATACTGTTAATAGTTTTAACAGAAATGGAAATTCAAAATCCGGACCAATCTGAAGTTATGACGCGTAAGTGAAAAATGGCGTTGTTGACTTTGTATTGTTTTCCAAACTTGTAATTCTTAGGGTGTTAATTTTGTTTTATGCTCGAAGTAAAACTTTTGCCATTATCTCACGCGATGATGCGGCCGAAGATGTATGCTACATCTTCGGCTTGCCTAGAAGGTACCTATTTATTCTTGACTTGAAGACTCCCAGATTATACCGTTTGGGAAACTTACACAGGCAATGAGTTCCAATGCTTCGCAGTACGGATGATAAACGTAATATGTAATACACCATGATTAATAAATGTTAATAGTTCGTGAACGTGCATGAGTGTAGGCAAATCAAACTAAGTTTAAAAACATGATAACTATGAAAGAAGTTCTAGTAAAGAATCTAACAATTTACTAGGACATGGCTTGACCGTGGCTGGATCATGACTTTTTACATGACTTTGACTGGTGGCGTCAAAGTCAAGTTAAAAGTCATGGTCCAATAGGAACATAGACAAAAGTATTATGAATTTATGAAACTTAAATAAGATATATTTATTATTTCTTGACACTGGCTAAATTAACAAACATTTTCCTTTATATATATGTGTTCATTGCAGTTGAAAGGAATTCGGACTTAAAAAAAATCTAAACAACAATATCTAAATAGTAAATATATACACCTCCACAGATAATCTGTGAACACATACATGTCTTCACATACAAACAACAAAATACACACACAAAAAAAATATGCCTTGGTATATTTCTTATTTTTATTTCTTATTCTTATTTTTAATTCATTACTTAAAATATTGTATAAACATAGTTCTAACCATAATGACTATTTAAAATAGGGAAGAGACTGGGTTCCAGTGTGGGACCCAGGGATCTACATTTTTGTATTTTAGTTTTTTGGTGCAAATAAAGGTTTTTATGATTATTAACAAGTCAATATAACAAAAATCTAAAAACCCAACTGCAATATAAGTGAACTTACTTGTTTTATTACATACTTTTTCGTTGATAAGACCTATTATGCGATTATATAAGAACTTTATCACAGCCCTATCTTGAGTACTAAAAATTTGAATGAGAATTGTTGTTAACTAACATTAAATTGTTACAGATCTTAAATTATCATTCGAATTAAAAAATGGTAAAAGAAACCTAAAGATAATTTTCAAATACCTATTCATTAATACCAGACTTAGATCTATAGATAACGCTTTATTGTCACACCTTATATAACCACTTACAAAAATTTTTAAAACTTAAATTGTACAATTGTCTCGAAGAGATCTCTTCAACAAATACGGTGAAACGGGGGTGTAAAGTATACAAGTTATGAGAAAATAACATATACACAGTTCATCGACTTAAATTATTTAGTTTCACAATATGGCGTCTGGTGATCGCCATTTTGAATTTCAATTACTGTCATGTCTTCAGTGACACTCGAAAATTATGAAAATCAGTCCACGCGTTTGGTCTCTAGAACGCCACAAAGGAACATACATACAGGCTGATAAACGTAATACCCTTCTTTGCGTCGCGCAGTCGGGTAAAAATCAGTTCACTAGATCACATAACCGCGTACTAACTACCCTCCGCTATTACCATGACAATCCAAGTGGATCACAAACGCGAACCTTACGTCGTAAACATATGAAAGTGGCAAGTAGAGCAAATCGTCGGTCCGTATGTCCACACACGCGATGTTGAGGCGACTTTGACTGGGACACACGAGTATCAAAGACTTCACTGTTGATTGTAGAGGCTTTACACTACTTTATACAGTTCGATGACTTGTGTCGTGGGTGCCGGGAACATTCACATCACACACACAATCACAACCAGAACCAGAAACACAAATGTTCCTTGGGGAGAAAATAAAGGCGATGCCCTTAGAAGCTTGCTTAGAAGATGAACACGCATTCAAATAAGCCTTACTAAGCGAAATGACAATTCCCGGGGCATGCCGGGACAAGATATTCATGGGCATATGCCCGGTCATTACAACGGAAATGTACACCAATCTTCTGGACCCAGATTAGTCAACAGTAAGCCGGTATCCATAGTAAGTAAATAAGACTCGTCAGTATTTGCACAGATTGGTTGTTGTGTCTGGCAGCAAATACTCGCAAATATTATATTTTTGAACATTGGCTGTTGTCAAGGTGAACATATGTGAACAAATTCTTCTTATCGTGTAAGTAAACATTATTGTTGTATGACTAACTGAGGAAGCAGTTTCAAGTCGTGTAGATTACTGTAAAATGAGGGTTATAATATATTTTCTGAAGTAGATTCTTTAATTTGTTTAACAGTCTTGCAGAGTTTGGCATGTCCTGGTATCATCAATACTTGTGTGTAGAATATACTAGTACTGTACTTATTAATTCTTCTACTTACAGAAATAAATGATCATACAATTAATAAACTAGTGGCTCTGTAAGTTGAAAACCTCGCGTATTTTTCGAAGCCTGGGTACTGACGGCAGTAGTCAGAAATAAGTAGTTTAAACGAAGTTGTCTAGCACTGCTCTATTAACGTAGGTTCGCACGCACAGTTTCAACCAGAATTTTCTTTGCTAATGAGTACCCAGGCTATCCCACTTTTCAACTTTCCTAGAGTCGTAACACCTGCTTAGATTGATTGGATGGTTTTAATTAATTATTAATTCAGCTTACTTAGTCTATTGCCTTTAACATTTTTGAGCAATTCAGTACAACATTTCAGACTTGTAGATACGTATACAGAAAAAAATGCGCCGCCGAGTTTCTTGCCTGGTTCTCGAGATGGCTGTAATTTTGCGAATCTGGCAGAAGAGTCATTAATTTTCATGAGTGCCTCTTTGGAGCCCATGTGAATAAACGATTTTGATTTTGAAACTATACTTCTTAGCTGTATAAACATATTGTTTTGCTTTCCTCCAAAGACACCGATGCCAATGGTGTCTTTGGAGGAAAATAGGAAGAAAAATTAGTGGTATGTATGTATGTAACTATCTGAAAATAGGGGTGCATGAAAATAGCCTCCCCGAGCGGCGTAATCAACATCGATTCGAATTAACGCCCGGCGCACCCCGGACAGTCGACGACTGACTGACGAATATTTTCCCCACAATGGTCAAACAAAACCAAACTCCAGCAACGGCATTTTTCAATGCCAATAACAACGGCTCTTCTCAGAGCCACAACCAAAGGCACTTCTCAGTGCCACAGCAAACGGCACTTTTCAGTGCCAACAACACTGGTCCTTTTCAAAGCCAGCACAACGCACAGCACGGCTCCAGCCCAGCTTTAAAGATAATATCTATTAATATTGAAGGTTTTTCCGACGACAAGTCTCTCTTACTATCTGAACTATGCCAAACAACACAGTGTGACGTGTTATGTATACAAGAAACGCACCGTAGCATGGAACACCGAAGGCCCTGCGTCCCCGGTATGTCACTTGTCGCGGAGATACCCCATCCGAAATATGGTAGCGCAGTATTTTCGAAACCTAATATTACTGTACAGTCTGTGGTCTGTGAATCACAAAGCTCAATAGAGGTCATAACTCTGGATACCGGCAGTTGTACTGTCACTTCCATTTATAAACCTCCAAAAGTACCTTTTGCATTTTGTAAGCCAGCTAACTTCGATAATCATTCCGCCAAAATTATAGTCGGTGATTTTAATAGCCACAGCGTTTCTTGGGGCTACAGAAGTACTAATCCTGACGGTGAGATGGTTGAGGGATGGGCAGAAACCATGGACTTAACGCTAGTACACGACCCTAAGCTCCCCGCGTCTTTTAATAGCCGGCGCTGGAACCGTGGTTACAACCCGGATCTCATTTTTGCCAGCGGAAATATTGCTTCCATGTGTAAAAAGTTGATTTGCTCGCCAATTCCTAACACACAACACAGACCAATTGTATGCCAAGTCCAAACTGTTCTACAACCGACGAAAGTACCGTTTAGACGTCGGTTTAATTTCATCAAGGCAGATTGGGAACAGTTCTCTAAGCAAATTGATGCCAAGGTGTTTGATCTAGAGCCTATCCCTCAAAACTACGAACAGTTCGTAAAAACTGTTTGGCGTGTCTCACGGAGAACTATACCCAGAGGCTGCCGAACACAATACATACCAGGATTAAATGATGTGTCTGCGAAACTTCTCACAACATACGAGGATCTCTACACCAACGATCCCTTCTCCGAAGAGACAATCCTGGCAGGTAACGAGCTCATGCAAGCAGTCAGCCAAAGTAGAACTGATAAATGGGTGGACATGGTCACTAGTATCAATATGACTCACAGCAGTAAAAAGGCTTGGTCAAACATCCGAAAGCTCTCTGGTGATCCTCCTACACCCACCAACCCAGGGCAAGTAACAGCAAATCAGATTGCTCACCAGCTACTGAGTAATGGTAAACCTCCCCACAGATTGCCTAAATCTCCAAAAAAACCCAACACTTCTAGCAGCCCCTCACACAACATATGCATGGAATTCACTCTCACAGAACTTATTGAAGGTATTAAAAACCTCCATAACGGCAAAGCAGCTGGAGTAGATGATCTAACTGTCGAGCAAATAAAGAAGTTGGGGCCTGTAGCAGTGTCATGGCTGTTGGATCTGTATAACACCTGTATGAAAACAGCACATATACCCAAACTCTGGCGAAGAACAAAAGTTATAGCGTTGCTGAACCCGGCAAGTCACCTAATGACCCTAAGAGCTACCGACCCATCTCTCTGCTGTGCCACACGTTTAAGCTTTTTGAACGATTGCTACTTAACCGCCTCTCGCCAGCACTTGACGCCAAACTAATACCTGAACAGGCTGGGTTTAGACCAGGTAAGTCATGTTCAGGCCAAGTCCTTAGGCTAGCACAACACATTGAAGACGGATTTCAAACAAAAAAAGTGACAGGTGCTGTTTTTGTCGACCTGTCTGCAGCTTACGACACTGTTAATATCAAACGGCTTCTAGACAAAGTGGAGAGCTTAACAAACGACACGAATTTTGTGCTTGTACTTAGCGAACTCCTACGCAACCGTCGATTCCAAGTACACCTCCAAACAAAGAAAAGTAGATGGCGATGTCAAAAAAATGGTCTTCCCCAAGGAAGTGTGTTAGCCCCAATCCTTTTTAACATCTATACCAACGACCAGCCGAACACCCCGCTAACAGATCGCTTCCTATACGCGGATGACCTAGCCTTGACAGCGCAAACACTTACCTTTGCTGAAGCTGAGGCACGTCTTACTGGTGCACTGGAGGAACTGGACAAGTACTATGACGCCAACGCACTTAGGCCGAACCCAACTAAAACGCAGTCGTGTGCATTCCATCTGCGCAACAGCCAAGCTGATCGAAGACTAAACATCTCTTGGCGAGGCGTGCCCATTGAACACTGCCCAAACCCGAAATACTTGGGAGTCACGCTCGACAGATCTTTAACATACAAAAGTCACTGCTTGAATACCATGCAGAAAGTTAGTGCACGGAATCATCTCCTTCGACGCCTAATATCTACGAAATGGGGAGCAGCTCCACACGTGCTTCGCACAACAGGTATGGCACTGTGTTTCACCGCGGGCGAATTTGCATGCTCAGTGTGGCATCGATCCGCACATGCGAACAAGGTAGATACAGCTCTCAACGATGCCTGCCGAATCATATCTGGCTGTCTAAAACCGACGCCACTCACTTTACTCTATCCCCTAGTAGGTATTGCACCCCCTGAAGTGCGGCGGGAGGTCTGCTGTGCCTTAGAGAAGCGAAAACAGGAAACCGATTATAGACATCCCCTTCACAACCATAAGGATCAGCAAATTAGACTCCAAAGCCGTAAGAGTTTCCTGTCCCATACCACAGCTCTCAATAATTCTACCCCCAGCGAAGAGAGATTGAAGATATGGCAAGCTAAGCGACCCGTACCTTCTAACTATACACCACATGCTGAGACTCTACCACCTGGTCATGAGCTGCAGTGGCAAATATGGAAATCCCTAAACCGCTTGAGAACTCAGGTTGGCCGCTGTAAACACAACTTGGCTAAGTGGGGGTACATAGACCATTCCCGCAATAGGTGCATCTGTGGAGCACAGGACCAGACAATGTCCCATCTATTGTCCTGTCCTTCATGTCCAAACACATGCACAGCTGAAGACTTAACAAATGCCTCCAGCGAAGCTGTAACACTGGCGACGCATTTAGCAAAAATTATATAGTTTATATATTTTAATTTATATATTTCTTTTTTTGTTTGACCAATTGACTCGATAAGAAGAAGACTATCTGAAAATGGCTTTAGTAGTATGACGGGTAAAAATAAACTTCCCATCGTACTACTGGACCTGTTGGTAGTAACAGAGGAAGATTTAATTTCCCGTGTTACTACTGGTAGTAAGACTGGTAGTAACACGGGCAAAAAGGGTATAAACCCGATTAAAGCGAGTTGGACTTCGAGTCAACTTACTAATCTCCGTTTACTGTTTTAGTATCCAGTAATACAACACTTCAACTCGCCCGCCTTTGAATATCAACTTGCATCGCACTAGATACTTGATATGTGATACCGATTTTGATAGTATATAATGCCTTAGTGTGTCTAAAGTCGCTCGGATATATTGCCGTATCAACATAATACTACTAGGAGGTCTTGTTACTACACCTAGTCCAATATAGAATGTGAGTGAGATTTAAATATCTAGGTTCTTAATTTTAATCTTTATATTATAATTATAACACCTATAAACATATTTTTTTATTAAATGCTTTTTAATTGGGTTCAATGAATAAAAGTGATAAAATGGATGGGAAATTAATAATAGCAAAATGTACACTATTGGCTAGACTGTTTCGTAACGTCAGCGTCCGCATTTTTGATGTCAATGACCTGACTACTTTTCATCGGGTCGTGGACTTTGACATCACACGTTTGGCAATTTATGAAATAAAAGATCATTCAAAACAATTTAAAAATGTGTATTATTTTATTAGTATCATGAGACATAAAATATACTAGACAATAATAAGAAATAATAACAGTGACTTTTTTACCGACTTCAAAAAAGGAGGAGGTACTATGTTAGACTGTATGTATATATATTTTTTTTATTTATGTTCACCGATTTTTCCCCCATTTGCGGACTGATTCTCAATTTTTTTTTGTTTTGTAGATTATACTTCAGAGGTGGTCCTATATAAATTTTATCGAAATCCATCAAGCCAAAACCAAAATGTAAGCGGTGAAGTCGGTTTTTTAAGCTTTGCTGACGTTTAAATTATTGTTATTTTACCTCTGTGTTGTAACCTTACGGAATAAAATACAGTTTTAGCTCATTCCCGATGTCTCTAGTTTATATAATTCTCCTTTGATCACAAAATTTATATTCAAGTGTTCTTGTATTCGCTGTCATTTTAAAACCAACTTTATTAGTCGTACTTTCAAGATGTGAAATCGACAATCATACCGATTTAAGCACTCTTTGTTTGTTGAATTTTAGGTTTTATTGCTTGTGGATTTAAGTTTACATTGGGTTTCAAGTTTGGTTGTGTAAGGCGGCGACATCTCCAATGCGGCCAGCATCGGTTTTGATTACGATATAGTGCTGATTATTTAAGTTATAAGCTTTTGGCGATGGTCTTGAATATGCGCTTCATAAAGTATCGATCTACCGACATGGATTTCGTGTTTTAGCTCAAATGTGTCAACGGAACATAGGCGACAAAATGATTTAAGCGTCAATCCCAACTCAAGAAATACTTAGTTAGGTGAAAATATTGCAAAGCTGAGTACGGTAATAAATTTTTGATTATTAGGCATAAATTAATTTGTTTCAGTTTGTTTATAATCATATACATTGTATCCAAGTTTGTATATCTACGGGCCAATTGCCTATATTTCCTAAAACTAAACTAAAACTATATACAGCAAAGTACTAAGTTACGTACAAGACATCGAGCTTATAGGTTACTCAAGTCCTCAAGCCCACTACCAGTGGGCAGCGTTCCCATCATGCTGGCGGGATTGCCTCCCTAAATTGCAAAAAAAAAAGTTTGTATAGGTTTTAATCGGTACACCTATTTTGTGAAGTTTGTGCCAGACCCGAGGTCCATTTGTTTATAGATCAATTCGCTTTAGACCTAAACAATCGCTTAAAAGCATGAAAAGATATTAATATTTCCTATTAGAGCATATTTAAAAATATGGTGTCACAATTTCATCACATCTATTATCAAACTATTATTAAAAAGGCGAAAGTCCTTCTTCACGCTCAAACAGCTGGACCAATTTTGATGAAATTTGGTATGGAGGTAGCTGACACCCTAGATTAACACAGGCTACTAATTATCCCGGAATTCTCGCGGGTCCGGGACTTACGCGGGTAAAACCGCGGGGAGCAGTTAGTTTTCATCATAAATTATAGCTTAAATGCCTCAGCAACATTGTTTAGCTATAATTTCAAAAGAATAAATTTTAAATACACTTGCAACGTCATGAAACTCGTCTCTGTCATTGACCTTATTGTGTCTACGTCGATTCTGTAATGCTTATTTATAATGTAAATAAGTTTGTTGTTCTGTTTTAAACTCTTCTATTGAAACCATAGTAAGTCATCGCGGTTACTGTAAAATCTAGAAGTATATTGACTTGGTATCTTGTTTACAAGAAATCATTTATTAGCTACTGAATCTTATTTATTAAAAAAACATATACATTGCTATTTAATCGTCTACGTTTGCTGTATTTTAGTTGTAGTAGTAATGTGTGCTTGCTAGCACTATAAAAGAACTACAAAATGTCCATGATAGGTACATAGATTTAAATATATTTTGTTTTTTTTATTCAATATTTTGTAAGGGCTTAAAGTCACCTTGCGACTATGTCAGCCCTACATATACTCCTATTCTGCATATCTACAACATGTTTTTAATGTTGACGTACAGAACCCTAGCTGCATCGCTTTCGGGTGCAGCCAGAATGGTACCAAATTTCATAAAAATTCAACAATTCACCGGCGCAGGTCGATGTTGTAAATAGATATTTATATATAAACAAATGTATACATTATTATCAATACATATTTAAGAATAAATAACGGATAAAGCTATAAAGTGTATATTTAATATAAATTAGATTTGGAGATGGAAACATCGTATTGTATCGTATAACTTGTAGGTAACTGGGTCTTTGCTGTTGTAGATGTATATAATTTAAGTTTCGTTTTACGAAATATAGGCAATTGGCCCATAGATAACACTAGCATATCGTATTTAATCTGTAGTTTCAAGATCTTAAGACGTTCTCCTTTTGTAACTTAACAAAATTAATTAATCACACGCTCGACGCCGCTAACTTACCGATTACCCAAACCTTGATTGGTAACGAGGGCCGCCAGTAAGCCATTTACGCACCACCTTTCAGTTAACCCAGTGTTTGTCGCGTATCGCATAATTACTCTCGGACAAACTAAATAGTTTATATATATTGTATAAATATACACACTATATGTGTGTATATATATATATTTGTTAACTTAACAAATATTTGCGTCAGAAAGTTTCCTCGCAACCGCCGAAAGGTCAAATATTGTTGTAAGTTTCACGGACAATTAGCTTGAACGTTGTGTTTGCAGTGGACGTGCTTAAAGTTCAAAATGTTTTGATGATTTGTTTATGTGTATAATAATATCCCTTCATTACAACGATATTTTGTTTAGCAATGTTCAGTCTTAAGTTTCATATTCATTTAACAGCTTGAGAACATGTTTGTTGATATTCTCCTATTTATAGTCGTTATCGTTTTATTGCTAAGCTTAGGACTTTATTGTTGTTTCCTTCTTATTATATCTGCTTTGATTTGTATATATGGCTATATATGTAAAGGTATAAGTTCTAGGAATGTCTGACTTAATTAATATTTTCAAGCGCTTTCAAACTCACAGCCAAACTAAGTGAAATATTCACAAATTTTCCTTGAGGAGAAAGCTCGTGTTTCCACCGAGAATCGAACCCGATACCCGCTGCTTAAAATTCGAACTCGCACCCAACTAAGCTAACGGGCAGTTCAGATGCAAAGCTAAAGCCTTTAAGCTCCTTCCTTCTTATTAACTATTTTGATATAAAAATATTAGCATCTGCTTCTGACATGAGTTAAATTTATAGAGAAATTCTAATGACTTATCCAATTTTCATTCACGTTTTATATACTTTCTAGTATCATTAGAATTTAAAAGGTCAACAGTACCGAGCACCTTCACTAAAAACTTTCTTCTATATTAGCATCAGTTATGGCTATAATGGAGGTATTCGTTTTCATGCATTAAGCGAATGGCACATTATTGATAGTGCTAAGAGTTGAGAGGATGTTTGAATTTTTATTTTAGCACCTTTTTGTTAATGACGGTCTGAAGTAATTAATTTCAGTTTAAAATGTAATCGATATCTTGAGCTTTCTATAATATATTCAAAACTAACGGTCGACGTCACAGTGTGCGGTGGTACGGTACGGCAAGCGCTCCTCACTCATCTCCTGAAGAAGGCTTTCGAATGAAGCCGAAACAATTGTCGATTTAGAAATGTAATTTAATAGTTTCAAAATTTGCGTGAGTTTTTATCAAAGTACAGCCGTAATATGCTAACTGCTTCTCATTTCAAATTTAGATCTTAATAAAATCTTATCCGTTTAATTTTTATTCTTATTATCTTATACTATAATATCTTATACGTTTAATTCTTATTCTTATACCGTGGTTAAACACATTATACGAAACTTGTTCAACTGGTTAGAGCATAAGGAAGTATACCCATGAAACAATTCTCAATATCGCTCCAAATAATAATTTGATCTATAGAGACAAAAAACTTTTGTTCGTAATCAACTGTCGGGTACCTTAATTAAGCAGACACATCGATAAACTGTACTAATGAATTCTACAAAAACTTAAATAACGAAAGTTCGAAAAATAAGTATACTAAATTGATCTCACTAAATCGCTTCCTAATAAATAACAAAACAAAACAAACAAACGCATTCACACTCACAGCCCCACACTAAGTTCATAGACTTGTATCGTGGGTGCCGGAAACATTCACATCACACACACACTACACCCAGAACCAGAAGCACAAATATCCCTTGGGGAGGAATTTGTGCTTCTGCCGGGAATCGAACCCAGCACCCACGACGCAGAAGGCGGACACCTGTCCACTGCGCCAACTGGGTCGCCAACTATTCATAATATGTATCATCTATTTTATGGTGGGGTACTAAGAATAGTACATTAATGGTTAAATCCTTCTTTATGTTATAATATATGTTCGACTCTTTTTTTCCGACTTCAAAGGAGGAGGTTCTATGTTCGACTGTATGTTTTTTTTTATGTATGTTCACCGATTTCTACCCCATTTGTGGACCGATTCTTAAAATTCTTTTTTTGCTTAGTAGATTATACTTCAGAGGTGGTCCCATATAAATTCTATCGAAACCGATCAAGCCAAAAAATATAAGCGGTGAAGTCGGTTTTAAGCTCTGCTTACGTGTAAATTATTTAACTAATTTCAATTTAGCCATTTTTACTTCTAACGGAACGACTTTTTCGAAGTACGCCTTCAGTTTTCATGTCCGTTTTTAAATTTCCTTTTAAAAGGGACGCCCAAGATCGTGTGTATGTGGGATATGTTTATGTTTCCGGCATCCACGATACAAGTCATCGATCTTAGTGTGAATGCGTTTATTTATTAAAAAAGTGCTTGATACAAATTCTAAGTTTGAAAAACGTTTTCAAATATTATAATTTTGTATTAACTCTAAGGTCCAAAAGACAAGTGAAATCGGGAAGTGTCGCAAGGTCATTCACCAGCCGGTTGCTCGTTATGTCAGTCAGTAGGCGTCAGCTGATTGCCGATCGCTTTTTTTGCCGCCATGATTGTTTTATTGTACACAACTGGTTTCGGTTTCGATGCAGCGATTGCGGGAAAGTCAGGGTTACTTGTGTTGTTATTTTGAGCGTCTGATGTGATATTATCAGTTTTAAATGTTATTTGTCGGTTAGTATTAACTGTATAATTAGCTATATAATGATATCATTATGATAAGCAATTGCGGCAGTGTTTGTTGAAGGATTGCTGTTTCAAACGACTTCAATAAAGGAGGTTCTCAATTTGACCGTATGTTTTTTTTGTATGTATGTTACGCGATATCTCCGCCAATTATGAATTGATTTTGATGATTTTTTTGTTTGGTAGATTATACTTCAGAAGTGGTCCCATATAAAATTTATCGAAATCGATCAAGCCAAAACCAAAATATAAGCGTAGTTTTTAAGCTTTGCTTGCGTTTAATCAGTTTTTTATTAAAAATATGCGATGAATGGAAATAAAACTTTATTATGTTTATGTTTCTTAAACTGTCTGGAGGTCTCATCTTGTGTCACTACATTTCTATAATAGCTATATTTGTTTTATTTTTATGCTGAATATATAATGCTGAAATAGCATTTGACCACTATCTCACCTGATGGAAAGTGATGATGCGGCCGAAGATGCTTGCCTAGAAAATACCTATTCACTTGGGACGTAAAGATTATATTACTTGTATTGCTTTTTTATTCGATTTTAATTTCACTTAACAGAATTATTGTTAGACAGATCTCAAATGTTGTTAAATCAAGCAATATGCGAATAGAGAACAATACGCTCACAGTAAAAAATACGCTTAGAGCATTTATAGAAACATTGATGTACCTAAGATACGTGTATGCCTGTGTCAAATAAACAGTCTTACATCTCGGTTGTCGAATATTGCGTTAACTTTCTATCATTACAAATCCAAATAGACCAAATTTGTTGTTCGAGCGCACTGTCCTATTCTTCTCTTGCAGTTTGGCCAACTGTGGCGCGCTAAAAACTTTATTTAAAAACTCAATTTATTATAATTTTTCTAATTCTGAATGTTGCCGATATTGGATACTCAGTGTCGGTATTGTAATATCGGCACTCTCGATTTTGATATATCGATATTCCGAGATTCACGCCCTACATATGACCCATCATCACCGAATAAGATAATACAGTACTCTCTCGCTAATCCGCCACCATAAAATCCTAACCATCGGCGGATTACTGAAAACGGCGGATTATAATGTACAGGACAGGACAACAAATTGAAAAAAAAAAAACAAAATGTATGATTTATTTTTATATTATATTTAAGAAATCAACGAACATGAATCTTTTATTGAAGTAATTACTCATATTTCGAAAAAAATGTGTCTAATTTTGCTTGCTTTTTACCAAAGTATATCTTCGTGATAACTTCATCGCGCATTTTACGTAAATGTGCAACCATATCGCATGACTTTCCATTTTCTTGGGCCCATTTAATACAAATATTCACGATATTCAGGGCATAATCTCGAGTCCATAAAACGGCGGATTATAGTACTTGTCGGATAATCGAGCGGCGGATTAGCGAGAGAGTACTGTAGTACTATAACATACCATCGATTTCCAATAAACTACTCGTAGATTGTTAATAATTGTAAACACCACTCCTATAAATCTCCTTGGACAACATCACTAAATGCAAGAGCAGATTTGATATTTACGACTTGTGTAATAAAGTGCAAATTATATTGGCGGTTGCTAAACGCAATTCGCTCCACATGAGTGTAACCGTTGATATATAAACGATCGTTTTTATTGGTCTTGAGCGGTTTGTACAGACGCTTAATGCTTATATCGCACACGATTTGATATTTATGTTAACGGTTCGAGCTAAGGCGAGCTATTTCAAGTTATTGTGTTGGTAGTATTGTAGGACAGTGTAGTAGTTGTAGCTACTGTTTCCAATGATTTAAACTAAAGTAAAGCTACAAAAAGCTGATTTCACTGCTTTATTTCCGTTACCTTTGATGATCTTGACAATATTGATATGGTACAAACTTCAGACAAAAACATAATCTCTTTCATACAAAAAAAAAATGTTTTCCAAATCGGTCCTGTCGTCGTCGAGTCATCATTACCATCATCAGCCTTTCTGCTATCCACTGCTGGACATGGGCCTATACAATTGCACGCCAATAAGCACGATCCTGGGCTTCCCTTATCCAGCTCTTGTCAGCCTTTCTGCGAAGATCATTTCAGAATAATCGAAAGATAAATTAAAAAAATATATGTGACGAATTGAGAACCTCTTCCTTTTTTAAGTCGGTTAAAAATCCATTAAGCTTGATATTCAGAAATCATTTGAAAACATAGGTACTGAAATTTCTGAGTGTCAGAATAGTAGAGTTTTTGATTTGAGCAAGTTTGAACTTGAAGCAGACTCTGAATGTAAAGGTTTGTGTTAGTGCCCGGACATGATTAATGTTCAATCATCAATGATTGATGTACCCTGAAATGAATATTCAATTAGATTTGAAGATGCGTTACTTGTTTTGCCCTTGTCATGGCTTCTTTTTGACACATTTGGGATTTAACGATTTCACTCACAGTTGGTTTCTCGCATTGTTGCGAGACTAGTTTCGGAGCAGTCGATGCTCCTTCATTCTTTATTTTGGTTTTTAATGGTATAAGTAGCCGTTCCATACTAGTAGTCGGATTTTAGTTTTTGAACTCACGTCTTACTTATATTATTAAATACGTTTTGATTTTGTTAGCATTTTTCCTTATTAAAACTTGAAGAGATAGTACTATTTATATTTATTTACTGACTTATTTCATTTGAAATGTTTTATTTTATTACAAATTATATACGCTTGCTGTCTTGTCTCAACTCCGTGCCTATTTCTCCAGTTCGTGTACCCCAATTAGCATATCATCATGATTTGCGATCGCAACATCTGTTATGATTTATAAATAAAACAATGAACCTTATCACTTTATCCCATTAGTCACACTGGTTGACTTTAGGCCGTGCGTAATCTGTTTGACAGCTATTTGGATCATGGTCTTTTTATTTTGCTCGGTAAGAAAGCATTTGACCACTATCTTACCTGATGGCAAGTGATGAGAGGCCGTCCTTTCTTGTGTTCTTTCTAATTGTATGATTAAATGACTAGTTTCTCGGTGGACTGAATAACTTGCGTGTTTTTCGAAACGGCTGAAATATGTTTTTTTACGTTTTCAACCACCATATCTCCGCCATTATGAAAAATTTCTAAAAACTTTTAAATTTTTTATACAGTATAGGCAAGCATTTGACAACTATCTCACCTGATGGAAAGTGATGATGCGGCCAAAGATTGGACATGCTCGCCTGGAAGATACCTATTCACTCGAGACTTGAAGACTCCCAGATTACACCGTTCGGGGAACAAAGACGCATGCAATGAGTTCCACTCCTACGCTGTACGGATGATGAACGTAGAAGCGAAACGCTTCGAGGAGGTATTTGGACCATAGATGGATGACGTTTGATAGTTTGTCTTGTTGTTGGATGGTAAAAAGGGCATGGCAACTGAATCGACATCTATACCTAAAATTTTATCGAACATGTTCATAAAATGTCAAGAGAATCGGTTGAGAAATGCGATCTGTATAGGAGAACAACCGGAACTCCTGTTCGGACATACGAAATATATTTTGCCCAAGCTGAAACGGAGAAGCTTCGCGCTCGCTAGGTCAATTTTCAACTTCACTGTTTATCAAAACAACATCTTAACAATGTTCTCCTTTATACTCAAGTGAAAATTGTTGAACATATACAATTTCCACCGACTGCTGTCGTTTCGCTGTAGTAATTCAATCCCATGGGGCGTTGAACTCTTCTCATCTCCCTCCTGTGGAATGTATTTCTTTGTATTGACTTTTTTCTACTTATTTACCTCAAATTCTATTATACATATATCTGTACTATATAATATTTGTAAGATAGCTACAAATATAATTATTTCTTAAACATTTGTTGAGAAAAAAAATTTGAGTCTCGGTCATCGAAGTAAGGTAGCGAACCTATCGGTTTTCTATCGTTTGCATTTCGGAGAGTGTGCGCAGGAATTTCGAGTTTATTCCGCCAAGCCCATTTTACCATATAACAACAAGACAAACTATCAAACGTCATCCATTCATGGTTGAAATACCTCTAGCTCGCTCGAAGCGTTTTGCTACTACGTTTATCATCCGTACTATCATGGTATAATCTGGCAGTCTTCAAATCAAGACTGAATATGTATCTTCTAGGCAGGCATGCTACATCTTCGGCCGCATCATCGCTTTCCATCAGGTAAGATAGTGGTCGAATACTTGCCTATCAACCATAAAAAAAAAAAAAAAAATAATACGTGATTGAAGTCGTATAAATCCTCAATATGTGTAATACTTACAAATCTTTCAATCAAACAAATACAAGGCAATTTGTGATTTACCAGAAACATCTTTAGACATCATTTCAACCATCCAGAGACTAAAGTCTTTCTTAGTAAGACTTTTGATAATTCTGTTTTATGAAAATACATTTTAAAATATATTACTTGTCTTCTATGTTAAGTCTTAGATGTCTAGCGTCAACCGTCGTTGGCATGCATATTACGAGGCGCGGCGACGATATTGCTTGCTGTCAAAATTCACCTCGTGGTACAAGCTAAATGAACTTATCAGGGAGACGTCACAAACACGGAATAAGTAAGCTTGATCTGTTATAAACTCTATGATAAAAAAGGGTCATGGTATGAATCAAAGTAATATTATTTCAAGACTACAATAAAAGTTTCCTGCAACAAAACTGTTTTCTGAAAGTTGGTGGTAAGCCCCCAGGACAGTGAGGTTTCAACAACTATTTATTAAAGATTGTATAGAATACATCGTCTTAATTATTACGGAATAAATAGAAACATGCATAATTTTTGTTTGACCATTGATTTTTGTAAGGAAACCGTACGCTAACTTACCGCTATAAGGTATTGGGTTACATATTTCACTATGAAACTAAAGGGTCGCCATGCTCTTTAATCCAATATTAAATTTATTGGTCATATCTAATTCAAGCCAATAAAATCCCTATAGCCCCTAAACTAATTATACCCAAAGGATTGCTTTCAACAATCCCTCGGTATGTTTATAATTTATTTACGATACCTGGAATAAACTTGTTTGGGTACTCTTCAATATTGCATGGTAGAATTTGGGGCCAAATTTATGTACTATTTGCAAAAAAATATATTTTGTTACCAGCATAATAACATTATTGCAATGTTTTTTGATTTCTGTTTGAAATATGATGTTTCTACTGTAATAGGTTTGAATATAGACGAACAAAGATCCGACTTTAAGTCTTTGTGGATAAAAGTGACATAGGCCTGACTTACGCGGATATAGAGAGTCTCTGTAAAGAGCAAAATGTTTACATGATCTTCACATTTCGTTTCACGTACAGATTCGTAAATTTTCATATTAAGATAGTCGATGATGAACATTATCTCGTTTTCATTGATGTAACTCGTGGAATTGCAACGCAAAAACGTCGTATAACTTCTCTTCTCCAAAATGAGATGTTGATCCAATCGATAGGTCTTTAGTATGAACTTATCAGATTCATATATAACATCGTTATTCGTCTAGATATTCAGTTACTATTCTTCTTCTATCAATATATTATTAGAAAAAATACTGATTGTTTCACCACGACATCATTGGCACATCGATAAAAATTTGTCTGAATTGGGCACAGAAATTCCTAATGATATGGATGACTATATTTGAGAAAGGTATTGATACTTGTTTCCAATTGCAATATGATATTATGTTGACTGGACGCGTCTCTAAGTAGTCCAGTATTTCATGCCAGTCATATTCATGAGCGATTACTCTTGTCTCTATATTTTTATTCGTATAATGTAGTCTTAATGCGTTCTCGTATACATTGTCTGCTCCGGTTCGATTTGCAAATGCATGTCTACTTTTATGTATGAGTCATCGAACTTGGCTTGCGTTTAGTTGCCATACTTCGATAATACCAATGATAGTAAATCGATAAAAATATTATCTTTATACTTAACTGGCAATATATCTTAATATTTTTTTCGTGCATTTATGATTGATATCTTTATGGGGGTTCATATTTGGTCCAGCAGTATCTCTATTTATTATTAAATCTTGACCTAAGATTTGTGGTTTCGTGATTCTTTTCCATAATAATTGTATTTATCTCCTTTCTTTTTGCTCATTAAGGTCAACTAACATATTTTGGACCACAATAATGTCGCCTGTAACGCTTGTCATTTTAATCACTATGAGCACTTTAACTTTACCTAGCCTATTTATTAAACTTTTTCAACACGACGTCTTTACATCGCTATTCTCTATAATTTTATATATACGATTTATGTCAATATTCGAATATGTTCCATCGCTAGTTGTTCCAGGTATTCGTTTGTATCGGCACTCGTTAGCGCCGGGCATTTATCGCCAATATCGAGTTATGGCCCTGTCGTTGGAGTTAATTAGCTTTTTGCTGTATTGTTGTTTTTTTCATCTGTAGCTGTTGTCGTATCAGTCGTCTCATGATTTTATATTGTTCCGATCATATATTTGAACCAGTACAAATTGCTATTTTTGTGTTTAGTCATTTAGATACTTCTGCTCTATATTACTTAACATTGGGGTGTTGGTTTTGATATCTGATTTCTATAAGTAACCTAACCTTAGTGCAATATGTTTCTATTTGATACTGATATAATGTTGCCTAACTCAAATTGTAACAGATCGCAACAAAGTTAGGTAATAGGAAGTTTGATATCATACCTTAATATTATTTACTTGATTAAAGGAAAAATATAATTTGCGAACGAGTATAAGAAGTGTAAATAAGAAAAAACAACAATACCATTGACATTGAAGTGAATCAAACAAGTTTGAAAACCAGTGAAGAAGTTTTTAATGAATTTAGAGTTAAATGGATCAGCACAATAGTGTTCAAAGTTGATCGAGTGACGTAGTTACCAAGTGTCTAACCCAGGAATATATGGACCGACATTCAATTTCCAAGTGTCAAAACCTGTGCCACTGACAAATGAACAAAAGTTCAAAGTGGCGAAGTCAGAGTCGCGATTGGTGTTAGTGGGTGAGGGGGAGGGGGATGGATGCTGCTCGTGCACTGGCATGAGGATCGACCTTGGAGGAGCACTCCTCGAGGCAGCCAAGCTGACGAGATCCTGGTTCTGTCAGAAGCCTGACTACGGGTAAGTCATTGACGTGATCTGATGATTTCGTTACCATCTTCGGTACTAAAACCTGTTGAAAGATTTGACAGTATTTTAGTCGGTGATGTAAAAAATACTATATGAAAGCATAAACGTTGTTACACTATTGTAAAGTTTAATAACATTATGTTTTAAAATCACAAAGCATAAATTATACCGTAAAGTTTCTAGTAACATAAGGACTTGGCTTCAAATATTCTAATACTGCTATTCTAATACCGACATTTTTTAAAGAAAAAATCCATGTACTTTATAACATATAAAACTATTTCGCATTTCTGTTTCAAAATTTGGTTCCTAAGTATATTAGTCTTGATACATATATACAGTCTGTGTTTTTAGAAATGAAATTTAAAAATATTCTATGTACGCTAAAAAAAAACTCGTTCTAATTAAATTCCCGCGTTGTTCTACCAGGTTTCACGCTATGAAACTATGCTTAGTATATTATTTTGCTGTCTTTGTTTTTACACATGCAATCTGTTAATTTTAACAAAACAACAACCGTACGCATAAACCAACTGGTTAACCCTACCGTGTTTTTCATGTAATAAATCAGAAAATAATTAATGAAGAATTCTCGCCGAATATCAATTAAAAACTTTTCATAACACAATTTACCTGAGAAAATATTACCGGAGCTCATTTAGCGTGCACCTTTTGCTAAGTTTAATTAAACATTGAGCTGACTTCTTAAGGTGGCTGTAATAAGGGCAGGGTATGGGGGGAAAATAATGTAAGTAATATAACTCAACGTAAACAAATAAAATGATTAAGTATTGTAGTAATTCCCAACCCGTTACTCTTTGCCCGCTGAGCTACGCAATTAATTGTTTTATATAAGTGAGTATACATTATAAAAGCTGTTCTATTGGCCTGTGCTAATGGTCGCCACATTTGTGGTGGAATTATAGTTTCTGCAATTTTAGCGATGTCTGTCGCTAACCACTTCATTGTGTCCCGGTAACTGTCCTTGAAAGCGAGTCACATTTTATAGCGTCGCGTGTTTATCAACCTCGACCACATCATCACGTATCAACGGGTGAGATATAGGTCAAACGACTTAGGAGAGACTTAAGAGAACTATATAAAGTATAAAAAAATTATGATGTTTGCTTTTCTATGCATCATATTAATTTCATCATTAATGCATCAGATATGAGCTCTATTTATCTCTATCATTCTTGCAAAATGAGGCATACACCTCCATAAAGATGTAGGACGATGCCTAGTTACATCCCTGTCGACTGGAAAGTGAGGGACGGTTGAAGCGAAATGAAATTGCAATTTATAGCTGTCTAACACTTTACTTAAAATTTCTGGCAAAGGAATCGCAAGTTCAAAGTTTTATTAGTTTTGTTTGTAGAGATGGAGATTGCGGACTGAGTATAATTAACCTACATCCTTGTCGAATGGAAAGTTAGGTAAAAGATATAAAATTAAAGCTTGTGGCTGTCTAACACGTATTTCATATTTTTGGCAAGGGGATGATTGTAACTATAAAGATTTAGATACTATAAAGATAGCTTCTCTTTGGTTGGCTCTGTACCTGTAGTATATTGATAGACTTGTACAGGTGTGTATTATCCTCGCCAGACCCGAAACTAATTTCACAATTAGTTTCCGTCACCTTTTTTTATGATTAATAGACAAGCATTTGAGCGCTATCTCACCTGATCGCAAGCCACGATGCGGTCGACGGTGGAACATGGGCACCATTCTCAGACCTGTTTAACTTGTACATACTGTCAGGCGTCAAGGCGAAAACATATGAACTTAGAACATTATGAACAGCTCGACGAGAATGTCCATGTTTGAGATAATCATACGAATGGCTTCGGTCAGAAATCGACATAGGCGCTTTGTATACAACTGGACTTAAATTAAATGCTATATTTGATCCTGAAGGATCGATCAAAGAGGTTAGAGAGATAAAAAGAGAATGCGTCCAATGTAGTGTAAGTACATTGTATGTATACGTCATAGGTACTATCGTTATTATTTATTTAAATTTATTTTTGGATATATATCTGTAAATAAGTTTACTCGCACTTAAATATCACCCGCGGTTGGCATGAAAATCAGCGTCGAGTTTTGTGCTTGAATTTTGTGCTGAGGGAAACCCATTTCGGCATGCTTAATGATAAGTTAATTAATGTTTCAACATTATTATGTTATATTTTCGCTACGTGTCGAAATTAAATCCGAAAGTTTGTGTGTGTGTGTGAATGTTTGTTACCCCGTATCTTTGTAACTACTCGGCCGATTTTAATGAAATTTGGAATGTAGGTGGCTTATACTCTGGATTAAAACGTAGACCACTTTAATTATCATCATCAGCGGGTGAAGCCGCGGGGCTCAACTAGTATATTATATTTCTTTCTTTTAGTGCATACTGGAAACTTTTTTGTAAAATGTCAGTAACAGTTTTTATCTGTAAAGTTTGTTGCAATGTTTCCTTAATTTGGTGGCTATGGAAGATAGTCCATTTAAGGCTAAAAGTCTATTCTTGTAGATTAACAACAGTACGACGAACAGTATAATTTGGGAGTCTTCAAGTCAAGAGTGATGGGTATCTTCTAGGCAAGCGTGCTACATCTTCGGAATTATCGCTTTCCATCAGGAGAGATTGTGGTCAAACGCTTATTATTAAATATAGTACATAAAAAAAAATTAAAACTACACAAAAAAATAATCAAATTTTGCGATAGCAGCTTTTTCATACAAAGTACTAAACGATATATAGCAAAGTCTGGTTGTGACACGTTGTGGGAAGCTTCATTTTCATAACAATGGTTGGAAAGGCAAATATTACATTTTTCATTACAAATTATACTTTGTACGTTATCTTCCCACAAACGGGTACTGTTTATCTTCAAAGCAATAAAATTGCAAACAGGTAAATTAGACTCGAGGAATATAAATTAATATACACCGTAAGCTGGTTTTGTAATGGTTTATCTACCTTTATGTTAAACATTGTGTATGTTCGTGGACATATTTAACCTATTTCTTTTTAAACAGATCTTAAGCCTCGACTTTCACTCTGTTGTGATGTAGGTATTATTTGTAAATATACTGAACTAGTCGCTGTGAGCTGAGGATCTAGAGAATCTGTATTTGTCCTCCGTCCGGATTTTTCTGGAAAATATTCAAAATCCCGTCCCGCCATTTTGAAAAATTTCCAGTAAAATCCATATTATAATCGAACCTGCTCACAAAATTTCATGAGAATCGGTTGAGAAACGCCGGACATACGAAAGTATTTTATAAAAATATTTAGTTAGTTTTTTTATTAAGGCTTTTTCTATATTGTTACCACCGGAATTCTAACGTGGTACCCGCTTAGATGGCAGACGCAATCCAACTACGCCAATGGGTATTTCATTATATACAAACGGAGGCAAACTGCTCAAGCGCTTTCTAGCGACTTCATAAATATAGAATAAAATATAGTAAAAATAAAAATATAGAATAAAGATAGAATAGAATAGAATAGAATTCATTTATTGTCACACAGAAAAATAGCATTTAAGCATGTCATGTAACAGTGCATGGACTCGTCATACATATTGATATTAAGAGAAAAATTACATACTAAACAATTTTCTAGATATAAACATTTGATAAAAACCTAGGTTAATACTATTATGTATAAGAGTTAAGAAATGATTAAAAAAAAAACAGTGAAAAAAATGCGCCGCCGAGTTTCTTGTCAGGTTCTTCTCGAGATGGCTGTAATTTTGCGAATCTGGCAGTAGAATCATTAACTTTCATGAGTGCCTCTTTGGGGCCCATGTAAATAAACGATTTTGATTTTAATTTTGGTTATAGGTATAGAAGTTATTTTTTAATTAACGCAAAGAATTATATCCTAATTACGTAAAAACGCTCCTATCTCGAAAGAGATCCCATTTACCACATGATGGTTTCTGGTATCAAGTTTTTCCACTATCACGTATCTAATCTTACATCCACGACCTATATCTGAAGCTGCTCGGCCAGTCTGTAGCAAACATCGATGAACATTATATCTTACAAGATACTTTTCAGCACATATTATGTTCAAGTGCCTTGAAATGGATTTCAAATGTACCGAATTGTACCGAATTCTATTAATTTGAAATAACGCACATTTCGAACTTTTAAATTAAAATTAAAACGGGTATTAGCGTGACTTACGCCCTGTCGATGTCTAGATCGATAGTTGGTTCGGTTTTATACGGAAGCCTTCTTCAGGATGAGTAAGTAATCAGCGCTCGTCTTTTTTTTTCGCGTGCCACCTCACACACCTTCGAGCGCTTATCCTGAAGAAGGCTTCCGAATAATGTCGAAACAATTGTAGATTCAGACATCGAGAACGCGTAAGTTACGCTAATTTCTGTTTTAACCTATCTTCGTAGGTGTCGCAAACGATCACATACACATACACATAGATCACATATACAATCTAACCTAGAACAAAAAATACAAATATCCCTTGTGGAGAAAGTGTATTTCCACCGGGAATCGAAGCCTATGCCCACTGCTTAACACAGACCAACTACGCCAGCTAGGAGTTAAAATCAAAATCTGTGATCTCTCTCTTCCTTAATTACCTCAACAAACCTCTGACATTCTTCGCAATTATCTATCTTTGATTATCAAAGAATCTATCTATCAAAGAACTCTCTAAATAATTACCTACATAGAACCTAATCTACACAAAACACACGCCCGCCTGGTGACGCTGCAGAAAGTGCTCCGTCAGAAAAAAAAACACACAAAGCGGGAATTCAGTGCAATTCTAACCGCTCCAAAGCAAATTAGAAATAGAGCAAACTCTAAAAAAAGCCATGCCAAATTGAAAACATAGCTTGCTTAGCTGAATATTAACTTTTCGCCGTCTATACGCTTTGCCCCAGTTTAAACGTACATGTGGTTAGCTCGAACTCCCAACACGCCGCCCCAAAAGTGTTGTTTGACATCTAAATACACTTAATCCAGATCCATAACCGCAGAAGATGGTCATTTTCCGTACGAGGCTGTTTCGAAGGGTGCAAACTTGGCAACCTGCCAATCGTTTCCAGTATTGCCACTTAATAGCGTAAAATTACAAGAACGTGACTGTGTCAGGGTGTTTGTATTGATGTGTGATTAATTTGAAGTTTCTTTTATTTTTCTTCAACTTTTTGTGTATAATCTTTATGTATTTCATAGACGGTAATAATTGGAGATATGACACGTAATGTCGCTGCACTCTGACAAGGAATTCATGATATTTCTGCAATATTTTGTATAGTATCTGCTAAATGGAACAAGGTTACTTAAATAGTAGTACACAGTATCGTTACTATTACGGAACTCAAGTCATTATCACGCGTTTTCCAACTATTAAAGCAGAAGTTGTTTTATTAGAGAGAATATAACGGATATTAAATGCAATTTTAAATATGTAGCCGTTTTTGAGCTTGATCTCGGGACAAAATAGATCTCAAAACAATGACTTTGATATCCTACCAAATTGCTATTTTCTAACATAGACTTAAAGAAAATGCTTTCGTTCTCTACTTGCAAAATTATTTTCAACGATACTCCCCCAAACAAAGAAAATGATAATAATTATATTTCTCCCTACTTATGGGTGTGCCAACTATATATTTTTATTTATCGTTTCTGACATGTATGGTTTAGACGCTTAATGGCTCTGACAGATGGACGGACAGCTGGACGGAAAAAGTACTGAACTACCCATGTCAAATTAGAGATCTGTAAATAATTAACCTTCCTCTATACAAAGCTCCAGTTAATACACTCTGTATCATTTCATAGATGAAGCGGGTCAATTAGCTCTTTGCCCTGTTGGACAGACGCCAACCGAAACTGCGGTGTTTGGGAAAACTTCGAATCGCATACCTAAAGCTTTATGGAGTTGGCTTAGCGGAGGCTTTTGTTCCAAAGTTATTGATATGTTTGCTGTATCTGATTAGATATGAAATATTGAGCTTAAGGAAGTCAATAGATCACGAAGACAGAGATTTCTGGGTATGATTTCGGTTGACCTATTTCTTATGATGGTCAGCGAAAATTGCTTGTATTTTGCATTATGAGATTGGAATTTCCTCTGACAGTGCTATTTGTATTTTAAAATAATCCATGGTGTTAGGGTATTTTCTCGTGCTCTTTCTTGCTAACCTGTACCTAAATACAGTCGCAGTATCTAGTCGTAAAATCTGTTGCCAAAATCAATAAAAATATGTTCCTTAGTTATTATTGAAAACCAGTCATTTTTAGATTAGCGTGCTTATTATCCTTAATGACATTATTACTTTCAAGGAGACAGAGGTCTGACGCTAGGTTATCAATATATAAAAAAACATAAGGTTTAGTGTTGGTATGTCCATATTACTGCAATGTAGAGTCATTATAGGCAGCTGTGCTCTAACATCCTTTGAGCAGCCCCAAATCTACATCTGTACAGCAATAAGGAAAACGGTAGGGTTGACGAAATAAAGGCACTCTACATACATTAACCGTTTGAAAGGAATCCTTTCAACCATATAACTTTTATTTCGTTATCTTGTGTGTGTGGATGTGATTCTGGAAATTAAATTTACAATGTAAAGATTTTGAAGTTAAATATGTCATGGGTCTGCTTATTATTAAATTCAGTTTTTTTTTAATGCAACTGAGAGACTAGACTTACCTTTGTATAATACCACAAACCTTGGTCAATTAGTATCTTATCAGTTAAAGACACATTGAAATTGTCTCTTTGAATACAAATGGATATATCATTGAAATGTAAAAGTATAACGAACCTGCTTTAAATAATAATTTGAGTACAATGTACCTCATTAGGGCATTTAAACTTGGAATTTTAGTTGCATTGCTTTTGTAGAGCTAAGTATCTCAATTGCAGTTTATTTGTCAAATGGGGCACAACATCCCCCTATTGTCGCTGTGGGGGGTTGGGGAGGATCCATTCAGCGACTTGATTAATACGCTTCAATGGACTCCGCTCGGAGGCAACCGACCTAGTTCCTGGAAACCCAGTTTAGGGTTACCAAATATCAAGCTCGGAATGACAACCTAAAATTTCTGTAGGAAGCAAAAGTGGAGGTAAATTTTACAGGGTTATCTGATACCTCTTTAGAACGTAAGGATCTGTTGTAAAATTGTTATTATTTTCTTCTATATTGAGAAAATATTTACTATGAAATCAATATTCGTACAAAATATAGGGCCTCGTACGCCAGAATGAGTGATTGTTTTTGTATTTTGAAAAAAGGTTTTTTAATCTTAATAATAGGCGAAACTAGAAATCCATCCGCCACACTTCCTTCTGTCTTTGTGTGGTCCTTGGAAAAAAAACGAATGTTAACAAATATTAATAAATGTTATATACTACGCAACGTGATGTCAGTCTGGTTATTCAGATCTGATTCTACTTTCAGATAGATTATTTTTATATTAACAAAGGTATTATGGTAACCCTAGCACAGTTCATCTCGGCGAAAAGCGAAAAATTGTAGTTTATTAAACTGGGCAAATGCCTCTGTGCTGTTTTTGAAAAGAATGCAGCACAGCATTTTTTTTCATTAGCACTGTTGTAAATATTGCTGCATCTGCGGTTATTATTGTATAACAGACTAGCGGCTGCGATAAACCACTATCTTACTAAGTAAGAGAACAAGTCTTGTAAGAAAGTGAAAGAAACAAGTCTTGTAAGAAAGTGGTAATGAGGAAAGTCGTAAATACGGAAGTCAATAGGAACCTGGTGGAACACTAATTTGGACTTGGGGACTGATTGTGCTATTTGTTTCTCACAACAATGGTAACCTGCCAGATCGGTCATAGAATTATAAAATGCTCTACCACCATGGATTCTAATAAGAGGATACAAAGAGGATGTTAGATGTTATTCATGTGGTACTCAGTGAAGTAGTGCTTTCGATTGAATGGGTGATATTGAGAAGAAGTATGAAAGCCTAGAGAAGTTTAGAAGAAATAGGTGAGCATGGTAAATGCATGTTATGAGAAGAGATAAAAATTATTAAGTAAGAGTAGTCTTACGTATGAATTTGGACGGATTACAAGTAGAGAAAAGCTAGAAATTATGAAAGATAAGTGTAAAAGATGAAATAAGTAAGAATCAAGCGATTGTGGAGATGACGGTTTACAGTAAAGAGCGTGGAAGAAGAAAATATAGACCATCGTGGTACGATAAGAGCAAAAATATGATGATGTTGGGTGACATTGGTTATGTGGTCCATAATCACACTTGATGCTGTGTTATAACTTATGTAAAATAGTGTTACTTATAATGTGAACGATCTGCCTATAATAATGGGAATTACATTCTCCGCTTTTGGAGCGGATTTCCTTAAAGCTATTACTTGTTTCGATTGTTTTTATTTTTTCCTTGATGATAGTGGTTTCACTTCTATTTCCTGTTGTGTGACGGGTCGGTGTCGTAATATGTAAATGTTATTGTATATTATCATCCGAATCATTATGTATATTAGAGTGTAAAGTTATCTTATCTAACATTGTCATAATTATCAGTTCTCTATTTCAATTTAATTATATCTTGCAGTCATTATATGTGATATGAATGTTAATTCCATTCTCATTCTATTTTATTCTGTATGTCTTCTTTAGGAGCTGATTGTAGGATCATTCCTTCATTGATTTTCTTTTTAGGTCTCCTCTTAAATATTCGGACTTTTGGCTACATAAATATTTATTTGTATGTCCAGCAGGATAAATGGAATAACTGTAGTGTTATGTAACGGGACCATAGATCCAAGAAATAAATGGTTTTCAAATATATAATTTCCAGTTCCGTGTTCATGCAAAACTGAATTCATTAGCTCCATTGCCTCCATTGCTGCCATTAATATAATTAGTATGAAACGATGGAATGAATTACAATAGACGAAGGCCTTGAAGTGACTGGCTTTGTTCTAACCCGTTGATGTAACCGTGAGAGACGTTTCTGGAACCACAATGGGTTACAAATCAGTTCGGAGGATTCAGACTATTTCATATTGTAAACAAGTCTTGCTATTTTAAGTTCCATGCATTTTTAAATCAACCACACAATGACAATCCAGACCCGTTTTTACAGAGAAATCCAAGATTTTTGGCACCTAATTTACCAATATCACGTACCGATTCGCTCAATTTTATCCGCTTTAAATATTTACTGATATCTCCAAATCGGTAAACGGTTCGATCCACAAACATGCAATCTAGAATAGTAAACAACCAGATTTTCCTCTAGTTGTGGTTTCCAGCTCAAATGCAGCAGTTTCAGTAACGAACGTCTTGCACGTGCGCGTTCGACGTACAGGCGGGGAGAAAAATGTTTTCCAATTGCGAACGACCAATGAAGAAACGATTTGGTGTCGAAGCTTTTAAATGTTACCTTTATTAAACACTTTACTCAAGTGTGCAAGAATAACTGTTGCTTTTCAAGTTAAAAAGAACTACCAATTTTAAATGATAGCTAAGTATTTATTTACTTTTTATTGCTATAATGGATAAACTTAGTGGGTTTACAAAGATATTTATGTTATTTTACATAAACATATATAAAAGTTATATAGTTATATACCAATTATAATAAGTAGCATATGGTCCATATTTGTTTGTAATCTAAGTAAATATTGTTGATGCTTATAATTGACCGCTGTCTCTCTGCATAGCCCTATCATCGCCTGAGGACTTAACAGGCCTAAAAGGTTAAATTCACTACAAAACTAGCCCTCCAAGTCAAGTAGCGAGCGGCCTCTATCTGCACCAGGGGCTGGGAAATTTGACGTCGTCAGTGTGTACTATATACTCACAATAACTTTTGTTTAATAATCTCTCGTCGCCGCTTTCCTCAAAATAACTCGTCATTAACTCAGCTCTGAAACTCTAAGCCAGGTAGCCATTTGCAGACTGCTTTTGAAACTACCCTCTCATAGGTAAATATATAACAGTGAGTGATATGAAGTCCATTGCTAAATCTCATATATGTTTACTTAATAGATGTTCGCAGTAAATTGTACATATTTATATTAATTTTACCACCATTCAGAACGAAGTTAGAAACATTGTTTTCTTTATTACGTGATGAAAATAATGTTTTAACAACTACACTTTTCTATGTATCTGTACAGATGAAATGTATTTACGCTTGAGCTTCGCCGCGTGGGTGCAGCTAACTTATGTCGCATTAGGATGATTGCCGCATAGATGTTTGCGACTGTACATTGCAATATGCAACACATGTACAAGCGATGGAACCGGATCGGGTGACCTTGTTAGCATTGGATTTTCATACTTTTCAGTATATTTACATACTTATATGTTTCTAGAAAACGTTTTTATGTGTAACATTAGATAACTATGACATGTGTATTTAATAACTGCTACATTTTGTTTAGAATTCGCTATTGCCCGAGCCGGAATTTCTTTCTCAGTGTTCCCCTATTCTACCAAAGAAAGCTACTCAGCAAATTAAGCGTCAATGTGCGTTGATTGTCATTCAGTCAATCAGCAATCACGCATTCACACTGTGTCCCACGGGGAATCGAACCCGATATTCGCTTAAAAAGCGAACGCGAACTTAGCTTCGCATTTTAACTGCCTGTTGGCTTAGTTAAAATTTATCAATTAAATCCAGATTAATTAATACCAACCAGTATCGTTACCAAATTTTACATTCTCGTGATTTAACTCTACATAGTTTCAGATGTCAAAAACAGCTAAATCATTCTGAAACCATCTCAAACGCTCTTCTAACTTTAAATTTACATTCCGAATTCGACTTCAACAACTTCAAAGTGTGGACTTTGGAGATGTAATACCGTTAACTATATTCGAGTAGCAAACTGCTGAAAACTGAAAGCGTTGGTGCACTGCGACTGATCAGAAATAATTCGAAACCTATTTATTTACAAAGCTCTTTGCTTTTGCGTTCACCATCTGAATGGAGTGGAACACTCTCGAGCCTTTCGGTTATCAGTTGTTTTAAAATATAAACGCTTTCACATTCACAAAATTTGTATCATGGGTGCAAGAAACATTCACATCAGACACATCCAGAACCAGAAACACATTTCCCATGGGGAGAGAACTTGTGTTACCATTGGGAATCGATACCTGCTTAGAAAGCGAGTATGGAGTACTGTGGCCATCTCTGGGATGGATCCGCTAAGTACCAGCTTGAAGGTCTTGAGGCTATTGACCGACGGGCAAAAAGACTTATTGGCGATAGCAAGCTGATTGAGTCCAGATTGCACAGCCTTGGTCACAGGCGTATGGTCGCAAGTCTATCGGTATTCTATCGTTTGCATTTTGGAGAGTGTGCGCAGGAATTACATGAGTTAATTCCACCATGCCCATTTTACTATCTAACAACCAGACAAACTGAAAAACGTCATCCATTTATGGTTCACATACCTCCAGTTCGCTCGAAGCGGTTTGCTTCTACGTTCATCATCCGTACAGCGAAGGAGTGGAACTCATTGCCTGCGTCATTGTTCCCTGAGGGGTATAATCTGGGAGTCTTCAAATCGAGAGTGAATAGGTATCTTCTAGGCAAGCATGTCACATCTTCGACCGCATCATCACTTTCCATCAGGTGTGATAGTGGTCAAATGCTTGCCTATTCTGCATAAAAAAAAAAAAAAGCAAACGCGCAACTAATTGTATTAGCGAGCAGATAAGGCATTTATTCCATTGAACTGCTATCGAAAGACTAATTGAAACAACTTATTTTTAAATAATCTGGAAAAAGGAGGAGCTTCTCAATTCGCCAGAATCTTTTTTTTATGATCATACAGGGAAAGATCCATAGCTGCAGAAAATCCGGAAGAAGATGTACCTCGTGGCTGAAAAACTTCGAACATGGTGCAATCTGAGCACGAGATCTATATTTCGCGCGGCTGCTTCTATGATCCGTATAGCTTTAATGATAGCCGAACTCCGGTAGGAGATGGCACCAGAAGTAGAAGAAGATACCTCGTGTATAATTTTAAAGTACATTTATCATTTAGTAGGTAAAATCTTGGTCTGATTTTCCTTACTCTTCGCTGCAAACTTCCAATGCAAACGCTCTAATTCAAAATAATAACATACGAGAATGCTTTCAACGTTTGCAAACTTGTACAAAGTGTTTGCATTTCTCACCTCTTGTTGAATAGCTTTGTTTTTCGAGCTTATGACATCCAGCAAAGTTATTGCAATGAATGCTCGAAATGTTTCTGGACATCGCTGTGATATTTCATTGTGCTTATAAAGGAAATGTTTGCGAGTTGTTTTTAATACATTTATCATTTTCTTACGTTTTTGTATGGTTTTACAAGTTTTAATGTAAATTTTCATATCGTACTTACTTATATATTATTATTATGGTATCAACTTGTTATGGTAGGACGTAGGTATACCTATGAACCGTATGATAATCCTACTAATATTATAAATCCCGAAAGCTTGTGTGCAAGTGTGTGTGTAAGTGTGTAAGTATGTTTGTTCCCTCTTCACGCTTTAACGGCTGAACGGATTTGGATGAAATTTGGAATGTACATGGACCATACCTAGGATTAACACATAGGCTACTTTTTAACTTGATAATAACGGCCGAAGCCGCGGGGCACGGCTAGTTTATCATATACCTTAATGCAATCTATGATTTTTTAAATTTTAACTTTGAACCCTACCCGACTCTTACAACAATTATGAGCATATAATAATATAACATAACATAAACGCTTTCACACTCACAGCCCCACACTAAGTTCGATGACTTGTGTCGTCAGTGCCGGAAATGTTCACATCACACACACATTCACAACCAGAATTAGAAACACACATTTTCCTTGAGGAGAAAACTTGCGTTCCCGCCTCGAAACGAACCTTATACACCTACTCAGAAAACGAACGTTCACTCAACTAAGCCGACATGCAGTTCATATACTTAATTATTATTAAAATCTTGCTATCGTTACCAAGCTTGCTGTCAAATTTTATTCGCATAGCAGATAGCCTATTATAAGTAGCTATAGAAGGGTAGTAAAGTTTTTAGGCAATTGAGTTTTTCATTCCTATAATACTTACTTATTTTTGTATATCGAAGTAATATATGCAAATTAATTACAATCAATACTGTAGACGAGGACACCGACATTATAACCAGCTCGTCTCGTCACGTACTTATTAAGTTTCCTTCAAATAATGTCATTCCGATTTCTAAACACGTATTCTAAATTCCAAACTATCACTTATCGGAGATAGCAAACTCTACAAAATTGTGGTATTTCACCAACTTTCTCGCGGTCTACGATCCCTGTACTTTGCTAAGTTGTGATGCACGACACGGTATCGGTTTTGTTATTACTGGGAATGTTTTGTGAAATCTGTACACATTTATTTATCGATCGTCTCCGTTTCAGCTTGGGCAAAATTGCTTTTGTATGTCCGGCGGATTTCCGGATGTTCTCCAGTTGTTCTACCGGTCGCATTCCTCAACAGATTCTCGTGACATTTTGTGAGCAGTTTCGATAATACAATACAATACAATACAAATACTCTCTATTGCACACCAAGAAAAGTATTAATTAATAATAGAAAAAATTACAATATAGTAGTACAATCGGCGGCCTTATCGCTAAGCAGCGATCTCTTCCAGGCAACCTTAGGATGGAGAGGATAAAAAAGTTTAACAAAAAGTGATCGGTGGTGCGGCAATGATCATTATACATACATGCAATATTTTAAACATACATATAATTATTAATGTAATTAAACAAATCATATATACATAGTTACATACATAAATAAATTAAAGATCAATACAAAATATATAAATAATATACAATACATATATAAATATTATAATACACATACTTAAATTAACCTAAAAATAAATAAATATTAGTGATGAAACATGATTATGATTTCATATAAGCTGTGATAAATAATGTTTTTTTACTCTTATTTTAAATGTCTCGAGTGATGAAACATGATAATTATAAAGATGTCGATTCAGTTTTGGATTTTTTTTAAAATGTCGGAGATATAGAGGTAAAAAATTCATATTTCAGCCATTTTGAAAAATACGCGACGCCTTCTGCTCTCGGAGCCACTAATGTTCTCATTCTTTTAGCATGTCACAAATTATTCGACTTTGGTATTTTATTGTTTATTAACATAATATTTTATATAGGCATGAAGTTAGTCTGTAGCCAGATATTCATTTACAATATTAATAGATTTGAATTACTAAAAGATTATAAATTATTCATAATTTACCTGTAATCTGTTTTCTTGATGATTTCGTTAGTTATATTTTGTAGTGGTGGCCCCTTTTGTAGAGTTGTGTAGAGTCAGCCACTAGAGGCTGACTTGTTCCAGTTGCGATGTTTCCGTCTACGAGTATAAACTCTACAAAACTCTTCAAAAGGTGTGGTACCTCACCTTTGTCAGTCATTCAATCACCAAGCAGTAGCGTGCAAACGTTATTTGTATTTTTAGATAGATATCTTGACGCGAGTGCAGTGGATTGCCGTGTAGGGTTATAAACAGTAGCAATATTTTTTTTTGTGTAGCGATGAACTGTAATAAGCAAGGGTGATCTACAGGCAACTTGATCGTCTCGTCGTGTATAAAATAATAAATATCCGGATGAAGGTTTTTTGTTTTTTGTAGAATGTGTTTGAATTTGTAGCCTCAGAAAGCTCCATCTAGTGTCGAGTAGAAACAGTTTTCTACATCGGTCATGGCGTAATAGATGGCGCTGATAGTTTCTTAAACCCGGTTTTTCAAATGCAGTTTGGGAACCGAGCATTTCTCGGACCTGGAGCGTTAATAAATCGATTCCTTGGGCCGAAAAACCCCTAATCTGTAACTTTCATGAAAATCTTTGGGGCCGTTTCCGAGATCCTGATTACACATATATATACAAGAATTGCTCGTTTAAAGATATTAGATGGCGAAAGTTAAATATCGCAAGCGGCACGAGTGGACTTTTACACAATGTGTATTATATGTATCTACTAGCTGTTTCTAACCTGCTAACGTTACCAGACGTCATGCCATTGTGACAGTACGGCACGGTTGAGTGCGTCCGGCCAGTCATTGTCAAGGATTGTTGCCGGTTCTAGCTGGTGCCAGTTCTTGTATTTACAAACATTTGGGTGCAATGGATAGTGCAATCGTTTCTTATTCATATACGTAGTAACTTTTATGAACGCCGCTTTGCCTAGCAGCCGCAATATAGCACTGTGTAATAAGTATGTTGGAATTTGGTCTTATAGACCAGGGTCGATAATTTTTAAAACCGAAAAAAATCATAGTAGGATGAAACCCATTAGAAAAGGAGGGAAATATTATAAAAATTAAAGGAAAAATAATTTACGGGCGATCTGAGGTCGGGAAGGGGATGGGGGTGAGTTTTTAAGGGTAAAAAACGGTTTTTCTCGATTTCCGGCAAAACTAAAAGTCCTATCGAAAAAAGTCAAATGGCAAAGTTGTAGATAATAAAAAGGTCTAAAACTTTTGTATATACACTTTTTTCACATAACCTCAAAATTTATGTGAAAAATTCAAAAAACCAAGTTTTTGGTTTTTTATTTTTATCTTTTAAAAAAAAAATTTTTTTGTAACAAAATTTTGTGAAAACTTACCTTTTTATGTCCCAAATACGCTGTAATTTATTTGATTAAAAATATTTATTTTTTCACCTTATTTTGAATTAATATCGAAAAAACACCCTAATTTTCAATCGAAAATTCACCCGTCAAAATATCAGCTTTTTTCAAAAAGTTGGTATGGTTTCTGTTCGTTGAAATCTCGACTTTCCGATGGTGAAAAAATAAAATATGTTACTATGGTAAATCTTCTCAGAAAATGCAAAAATTAAAAAAAAACTTGAATTCGAATAATTTTTTTTAATTATTGTAAATAATTTTGTGCTATTTATTAAAATTTACACTTTAATTACTCGAAAAACGTTAGATTACATGTGACGTTGATAACAAAAAAATTGCAAATAAAAATATACTACTATAATTAACAAACAAACAAGTTAATTAAATTAATATTTAATAAGACATCTACAATATTTGGAGAAAGTTGTCTAATTTTCTTTAAATTATATGCGTAGATGCCTATTTATAACTATTTTTAGATAAATTATATATATACCTGAGTAGATATACCTGAGTGACCTACGAAATATTGTAGCCCATCAAAAGGTATTTCGTGGAGAAGTGGGGAAGGGGCTAGGCGGGTCTGGGTCTTACTACATACATACCTACTATTATTATATACTATATATTTCGTAGCAGCTGTTACAACTGCTAGCCTAACCAGTATTCGAAATACAGTACAGTATACAACATCGTTTATAAAAATACACGTGCACGCTGAGTTTCTTGAAGATAATTGTGACAAGTTTACTTAAAAAAATAAAAAAACTTTTCGAATCTGCATAGGAAGGTAAATACTATCTCTATTTTTATCTGTATCAATCAACTCAACCATAAAAATCGTAATATTTTCTTTAAAAAATAGTATGCTTAACGTAACATAACCTAAAGATTGAAATTAAATGATATTTTAGTACAAGATAAAAAAATAATAATCTCCTTAATTTTGCACAAACAAATTTAGTTAATCCCATGAAAAAAATATATATTTCAAAATACATAAAAAATATATTTAAAATCTATAAAAAATATATAAAATATACATCGTAAATATATCCATATATATAAAAGAAAGTCGTGTTAGTTACTCCACTTATAACTCAAGAACGGCTGAACCGATTTAGCTGAAAATTGGCAGGGAGGTAGTTTAGAGCCAGGAAAAGGACATAGGATACTTTTTAAGAACGTACATTTCTTTAAATTTTTTAGATGAAATTATTTATAATAATTGAGAATAAAATTTCGAATTCAAGTTTTTTTTTAATTTTTGCATTTTCTGAGAAGATTTACCATAGTAACATATATTTTTTTTTCACCATCGGAAAGTAGAGATTTCAACGAACAGAAACCATACCAACTTTTTGAAAAAAGCTGATATTTTGACGGGTGAATTTTCGATTGAAAATTAGGGTGTTTTTTCGATATTAATTCAAAATAAGGTGAAAAAATAAATATTTTTAATCAAATAAATTACAGCGTATTTGGGACATAAAAAGGTAAGTTTTCACAAAATTTCGTTACAAAAAAATTTTTTTTGTAAAAGATAAAAATAAAAAACCAAAAACTTGGTTTTTTGAATTTTTCACATAAATTTTGAGGTTATGTGAAAAAAGTGTATATACAAAAGTTTTAGATCTTTTTATTATCTACAACTTTGCGATTTGACTTTTTTCGATAGGACTTTTAGTTTTGCCGGAAAACGAGAAAAACCGTTTTTTACCCTTAAAAACTCACCCCCATCCCTTCCCGACCTCAGATCGCCCGTAAATTATTTTTCCTTTAATTTTTATAATATTTCCCTCCTTTTCTAATGAGTTTCATCCTACTATAATTTCTTTTCACTTTTTATTTATTTCAAAGGCTTCTACCCTGGTCTATTATCAATCAGTGGTTTGTTAAATTACTAGGTATTTTTTATCTATACAAAACAAACAAACGCATTCACACTCACAGCCCCACACTAAGTTGACAAAGACTTGTATCGTGGGTGCCGGAAACATTTCAAGAAATAACGATATATATATATATATATATATCGTTATTTCTTGTATAATTTCTATCATACGAATAATTTATTTTAAGAAACGGGATGATCGGTTATTCGCCCTTAATCGGGATAAATGTAAATATAGCATCGCTTTGGTTTTTACTGTTATGGTGTTATATATAAGGAATAAATAAATCTCTTCGTTTAAGTTTGCAAACTCTATTTTTTTACAAGTTTTGTTTAACTTGCAATGTTTGTGATTACTGTAATGTTTGAAGTCCTTGATAATGAAACACTTGCTTGCTGTTACAATTATATTTCTTGGTTAGAGGTACACCGTACATACGAGAGGCCAAGGAACGCAATGGCCGCCCGTCATAGACAAATACAATCGTTTCCACATCCGGCCTACTCGATGACAACCACAGATACATTATTCTATTAAAGACCCATATACATTACACCCCACCACCAAATTATTACTTAAATCCTTAACTTTAAATGTTATAAACTGATTTACCTATTGACATTGTTATGTTGCTATAGTATATACTTAACTCTAAATACCTGGTTTTTACCTTATAATCGATTGTTTACTAAGACAGTAACTTATGAGATATAAATAGTGATAATCTACTTAACAAAGAAAAGCCGTGCTCTCCTTGACACATTTCACTACAGACTTATAAAACTTATCAACTAAATTATTATTATTATAGCTATAATTAACCTAATACAAATAAACTAAATAGGGCCCATAATTGGGTTACCATAGCGCTCTACAGGTTTCCTTACTCTTCGGGACTGTTCTGGTACTTGGACCATCACCGGTTCTCTGACAGTATCATCTTCACTGGGATACACCAAAAACCCTAGTGATCTGTGGCGTATTTGATCTATATGCCTTTTTACCAATGAACCGTTTTCCTTACTAACTTTAAAATTACGCTCACCTACCCTGTCTACTATCTTAGCTTTTGCCCATTTCTCATTCGTACCATATTCTCTCACCCACACTGCTTCTCCTATCCCGAACTCTCGTTCTAGACCACCCGCATGCTTCACCTGCATTTGCTGTTGTTCCTTCACTCTACTCTCCCACCGGGACGTAGCAAATCCAACCGGGAACGCAGATTTCGACGCTGTAATAACCTAGCTGGCGATTCACCTGTAGTACTATGCGGTGTGTTACGATATGCCATCAAATAAGCCTGTAAAGCTATGTCCACATCTATTCCATCTCTACATGCTTTTTTTATAGCCCTTTTGCATAGTTTTACAGCCCCTTCAGCTGCCCCGTTGGAAGCTGGATGATAAATTGGTGTGAAAGTTTGGATGATACCATTCTTATCTAAGAATTCCTTCAGCTCTACACTGGCCATCTGCGGCCCATTATCGGAGACCAGTTCCCTTGGTAATCCAAAACGTGCAAATGTCTCTCTCAAGCGTTTAATCACTGCTGATGCTGTTGTTTTAGACATTTGAAATGCCTCAATCCATTTGGATGATGCATCTATTAACACTAAAAAAGTCATACCTAATACTGGCCCTAATAAGTCAATATGTAGGCGGGTCCATGGTTCTGTATGGTATTTCCAGGGCTGTGGAGGAGCTCTCGCTGGTGCTGATGCCTCCATAGCACATGTGTGACACTCTTTACACGAGTTTTCTATGTCCTGATCAATTGCGGGCCACCAAACATAACTTCTTATTTCTTAACTTAATTCTTAACTTAATTCTTTTGGTATTAGCATCCTATAGCCCCACATAATGCATCCTTCTTCTAAATACAGTTCATTTCTCCTAGAAAAATATGGTTGAAGTTCAAGATCCTGGCACTGCACTGGCCACCCAGACTGCAAATACATAACTACTCTGCACAATAGTTTATCCTTTTTAATCTCATTCTTTATGTGTTCTTGTGTAATAGGTAAAAATTCATTTACAAAGTTTACATATGTCACTTCCCTTTGATCTTTACTTGCAGACTGACTAGATAATCGTGATAGTGCATCGGCCCCATTTTGTTTTGTATTGATGTATTCAATGTCATAATCATAACCTGATAGTGTTACTGCCCAACGTTGCATTCTTGAAGCAGCCATGGTGGGGATACCTGTTTTGGGCCCAAATATAGCAACTAACGGTTTGTGGTCTGTTCTGAGAAGAAACTTCCTCCCATACAAATATTGGTGAAATTTCTTAACTCCATATATGATCGCCAGTGCTTCCCTATCAATTTGAGAATAGGCACGCTCTGCGGAGCTTAAAACCCTCAAAGCATATGCAATAGGCTTTTCCCGACCATCTTGTTCTAAATGAGATATCACTGCTCCTATACCCACACTACTTGCATCTGTTGTTAGAATTAGAGGTAAATCTGGGTTATAGTGCGCTAAAACTTCACTCGATGTCAGTCTCTCTTTCACCAAGCAAAAAGCTTTCTCACATTCTTCTGACCACACATACTTCACTCCTTTCTTCAACAAAGTATAAAGGGGTGACAATATCATGCTGATATTTTTAACAAATTTTCCATAATACATTACCATCCCAATAAATGCTCTCAACTCTGTGGTGGTAGTTGGAGGCAATATCTTTCTAATGGCCTCCAGCTTTTCTGGATTAGTATGTACCCCATTTTTGTCAATAATATAACCTAAATATGTGACAGAGTCTGCAAAAAATTCACACTTTTATTTTTTTATTTTTAAACCAAATCTTTGTAATCGCTCCAGTACTTTAAAGAGCAGCTCAATATACTCTTCATCAGTCCTAGCACTTATAATCACATCGTCTAAGAAAACTCCCACACGAGGCATGTCCGCAAACATTTGTTCTAACTTACGTTGGAAAATGCCTGGGCTTGATGAAATTCCATATACAAGCCGTTGATACCTATATAATCCCCGATGTGTATTTATAACTGCATACTTTTGCGACTCTTCATCCAACCCAAACTGAGCATACGCTTGTGATAAATCCAGCTTAGCGAATCTCATTCCTCCTCCTAACTTAGCTAACAGGTCCTCTACTTTTGGTAAAGGAAAACGGTCCACTTCAAGGAATTTATTTAAAGTCAATTTAAAATCTCCACATACCCGTATTGTTCCATCGCGTTTAACTACTGGAACAATTGGCGTTGCCCAGTCTGATGTCTCTACTGGTGTGATGATACCATCAGCTACCAGCTGGTCCAGTGCACGTTCCACCGGCTCACGCAGTGCGTATGCCAATGGACGCGCTCGCATAAAAACTGGCCGAGCTTCTGGTTTCACTCTTAGACTTACTTCTCCACCAGTGTACCGTCCCAGTCCCTCCGAGAACACATCATTGAACCTGGAACTGAGAAATTCTATGTTGCATGATTCTAGCCTATTTACCTCATTACAGTGAACTTCTGACAATTGCATTCCTAATTCCTTTAGCCAACGCCTACCCATTAATGGTTTTGCACCTCCGCTAACCACATACAAATCCAAATGCTTACAAACTTTATTTTTATATCGGACTAGTGGTGTTATTTTTCCTACAGGTACTATCATTTCTCCTGTATAATACCGCATCACTATATTATGGTATCTTGTAATGGCAAATGAGAAAAACATTTACTATACAAATCCTGGCTGATACATGAAATCAAGCACCCCGTATCTGCTTCCATTTTAATTTTATGGTTTTCAATGACCACCTCCAACATAATAGATTGACAAGTGTCCTCTACCCCACTTGAACTAAATACATTGACATTTACCTCTTCAGACCCATCCGAGTCTGTTAATCCTAATATCTTCTCTTGTATTTCATTATGAAAAGTGTTGACCCTTTGCGCCTTCCCTTGAGCTCGACTGCACATCCTTTTTAAGTGACCTGGCTTGTTGCAGACTCGACAAACATAGTCTTTAAATCTGCATGAAGCTGCCTCATGGAACCGGCCACACACCTGACATTGCTTACGCTCCTTTCCTTGTGCTGTATTCCCACGTCTGACACCCGTGCCACCTTTTGATCCCCGATGACCTGTACCTGCCTCGTACCTTTGAGATTCCACCGCCTGGCATTCCACCTCCGTTTTACCATCATACTCGCCGTGGCCTACAACGACTGCCGCATTTTTTTCCGCTGCTTCAATAGCAATAGCTAATTTGAGAGCCTTTCCAAACGCCAGCTCCTCTTCTGAAAATAACCTCTGTCTGATCACTTCATTACTCAGGCCACACACTAGCTGATCTCGTAAACTTTCCTCTAACCAAATACCAAAATTGCAGCCTTTTGATAATCTTCGCAACTCTGCCATGTATTCAGCGATTGATTCATTGGCCTTTTGCTTCCTCTTACGAAATTTGTACCGTTCTGCTAACAAACTCGGAATTGGTTGCACGTGGTTTTGCATAATCCTAACCAAATCTGAAAACTTCATGTTTGCCGGTTTCTCCGGCGTGCAAAGCGTAACAAGTAACTCGTAGCTATCGCTGCCCATTACTGTAATAAGGGTGGGAACCTTGTGTTCTTCTTTCACCTCATTTACAATGAAATATTGTTCGAGTCGCTCCACGTAGATCGTCCAATTTTTGTTACCGCCGGTTGTTATCGGAAATGGTTCAATTTTCCCGACCGACACCATGGTAGGTATTCGATCGGAATCCAGCTCGTCGCCAATGTAATGTTTGAAGTCCTTGATAATGAAACACTTGCTTGCTGTTACAATTATATTTCTTGGTTAGAGGCACACCGTACATACGAGAGGCCAAGGAACGCAATGGCCGCCCGTCATAGACAAATACAATCGTTTCCACATCCGGCCTACTCGATGACAACCACAGATACATTATTCTATTAAAGACCCATATACATTACAATTACGTTCAGGTCAAATCTTGCAACTGTATTTTAAAGCATTTACCCTCAACCGATTGAGACGAAATTTTGCATACATGCTAAGTTTTGATGATGTCTGGTTACCTAAGTGACGTCATTCTAAATCTAAATAGACGGCCCAAGATTTCGGACTAGTTATTTTTGGGCACGCCTATGATATGGGTATCAAATTAAAGGATTTGCTAGAAAAACACGAAAAGGCATGTATTTAAAATGAAATTTTACTTGTAATATATTTTGCTCTGACGTCATTCTAAATCCTATATGGTAGACGGTCCAAGATTTCGGACTAGTTATTTTTGGGCACGCCTATGATATGGGTATCAAATTAAAGAATTTGCTAGAAAAACACGAAAAGGCATGTATATAAAATGAAATTTTACTTTTAATTTATTTTGCTCTGCACTTATGTGTGTCGTGGCTAGCACAAACCAATCTACTTTCTCGACAACACAGGTTCTTCAGATTCTATTCAGCAGCGCTTAATAAAAGAATAAAAAATCTAGTACATGTTGCTCTAACCCTGACTATATCATATTTTTATAGACGTTAGAAGACCAATGGTACATCACTAGAGGCTGTTTCTACTACGTGATCTCAGTATCTTAAGATTAACAATCAACACATGCATATATTAGACTTCATTATTGACCCCATAAGTCATGATAGAATGATCAAACTCAGGCCTATCCTCTGTGAAACAAAAGTTTACCAAATAGTAAACCTTGTTAATATTATGTTCCAAAACTAGGCTCTGTTTATTATCTTTCCCAAGCGTCCTACATATTCCTTCCCTGTTCAAACATTTGATCGAGATTGGTCTGTAACAACTTGCGAAAGAGTTCCAACTCCCAACTTGAGTTAATGATAAGTGCCCCGACTTTCGCTCGTAAGTAGGGAAAGAAAACAGATGCTACTTGACTGAGTCGTCTTGGTTATTTACTCGTTTACCAGCAAACGAAAATGAACCTAGTTTTATTTGCTATCGAATTTGTATTTGTTATGTTAATAAGTATTTTTTGTGAAAAGAAAACCATTGTGTTTTGTACCTTGTTGCAAAATATTTTTATTTTTGTGAATTGTTAAATATTCATAATGTTGTAAGTGTTCAAACTAATTATTGAACAATTATTTATTTTGTTATAACAATAAAGAATTATTTATTATGTTTTTGTGAGTTATTTACTCATAAAAACATAATTAATTATTCCTATTTACGATACAAAAAGAACACCAAAAATAAAACATTATTATTATTCAGTCAGTTTCATTGTAGAGATCATTATTTTCCTGTAAATATAAATTGATGCAGTCGTTAGAAAACCAACTAACAACATTTTCTCTATTGTCCACAGCTTCTCCCAAAAAGTGGACGAGGAGGAGGGGGGTGGTGGGGTGCCGTTACATCCACCTGACGGTTTCTACACTCACCAGCACGGGATCCATAGTCACCATGCACACACAGCGGAACCCGACCGAGGGTATATGGATGGCAACCGATACGTGACTGCTGTCCATAGACCTTTACCTGGTAAGTACTAAGCCCTTAAGCTAAAGTAATGTTTGTTCCTTTTTATGCCTGATAGGTAAGCATTGGCTGCTATCTCCCCTGTTATTCCCCTGAAAGTCATGATGATTTCGTTAGCTTAGTTGGGTGGCGTTCGCCTTCTAAGCAGGGGTATCGGGTTCGATTCCCGATTGAAACACAAGTTTTCTACCCAAGAAAAAATTGTGTTTCTGGTTTTGGATTCTAATTGTGATTGTGTGTGTGTAGTGAATGTTTCTGGCACCATTCAACATTAGAACTACTGAAAAACGTACGCGTTTTAGCCTTTACCGATAGTTTTTCGTTAAATATTTACATTCTGAAGACCTGAACAAAAATATTTTTCATGAAGACTCCAATGAGTTGCTTACGCTGGACATAAGCTGGACCGTTAATAGATGCTAGTACCGTATATAATAATCCATAACTTATTTTGACAACGTTAAGATTTAAGATGATTTGATCATGAAGACACGATTTGTCATCTTCAAAGAAGATCAAACCTCAATCGGCGCAAATATTCCAACTTCGACAGTGGTTAGATGTTTGAACCGTTCGGGGTAGAAACTTTGGAACCAGCTACACGTAAAATTTTCAAGGACTTTTCAATCGTTTAGTGGTGGAGACAAGCGACCAGAACGCTGGCTCATATTTAGCACAAACAAAATTGCTTTTCCACGTGGAAACTGAACAAGAATTAATGAACTGCCCGTTGGTTAAGTTGAGTGCGTGATTGCCTTCTAAGCAGGGGTATGGGGTTCGATGGGAACACAAGGTTTTTTTTCCAAAGAAAACTTGTGGTTCTGATTGCAAAAGTGTGTGTTATGTAAAGCTTTCCGGCACCCACGACACAAGTCATCAAACTTAGTGCGTTGCAAAGCGTTTACATTTAATTAAAATCTATCACACACATCCTTCAGCCAGCGCGAGCAGTCACAAAAATGTGGGTTGCTATTTGATTTAAATTTAAAATAAATAACATACATTGGATGATCGTATGTGAAGGCTTCTGAATATTATGTGCAGAAACAGCACAATCCTAGGCAACAAGCTTTCCCATAACAAATTAGGTTCTCTTGATCGGCCTTCAATTGACATGGCTATTGTTTTCTCCTTCAACATTGATTCCGTTCCTTTGTTTTATATTAATATCTATATTTTCTAACACATATATCTAGGGCCGGCGGACTAAACAACATAAGTCAAAAATTGCCTCTTTTGTTATAAGTGATCAATGTGATTATTTTAAATCCACTCATGGCTGGACAAAAGCACATAAGTCTGGTAGGCATATAAACTGAGTAACATCAAATACGACCTTTTCAACCAGTATTTTAAGCATCAACTACGGATTTAATAAAAAACTTAATTGTACTTATGTGTTAAAGAACTCCGCAAGACTCGCTCGCCACCAGCCACTTATTCGGACTTATGTTATTAGGAACAGCTCCGAATGTTGAGAGGGTCTTGTTTACGTCGCGTTATTTTTAACAAGAGGGTACTTTGGTAAGCTGATTTATTGCGTAAACAATAAGGGTATTCTTTGAACACTTGAGCTACAATAGTTTAACGTTTTAGTCACATACTGTTACTTTGAACAACGGGTTGTGTTATTGCGTATTATAAAAAGTTACCTTAAAATGAATAGAGGAAAAAGAATTGTACAACTTTCTTTACAAAATGAAATGGATCATATTAATATGGATGATGTGGGTGAGTTATCAATTATATTATATCAGTTCTAACTATTATTACAAAAAGATAAAATTATTTTCTATTAATTGTGTAAATACCTATATGTTTGTTTACTTCAATTCAGGTAATCAGCAAAGGGAACCAAGACCATCAACTTCTAGTGGACTAGTCGGTGTAAACTCGACATTTTGTTCAGAATTGGACCGCGATATAAGCAGTGACGATTCTATGGTAGATCCACACTTTCAATTACCCGAAAATCAAAGTAATTCTTCAACATCAAGTGAATCACAGTTAGAAACACCGGCATCTATTGATGAAGTTCCTAATAAAAGTCTACGTGTTTTAAAAATGGAAAAGAAACTTAAGCGCAACACGGGTAAGTCCTATAAAACATTAAAAGGCAAAAATATTTCTGAAAGAAAAATGAAAGAGTTGAGTTCCTGTAGAATGAAGTGTCAAGAGCGCATTTTAGTTTGTGATAGACAAGCAATTTTCAAGGAGTATTGGGCTTTAGGGTCTCATTCTAAAAGAGCTGCTTACATGGCATCACTCATGGAAATCGAGGACAAAGCTACAATGAGAATAAGAACTGTTGTGCCAGAGAAACAAAAATTTAGACTTAAAACGTATAAATATTTTTTAACGATTCATGGCAAACGTGAGTCTATTTGCCGAGGATGTCTGTTAAAAATATTAGATGAAAGCGACAATTTTATAAAAACAGTGGGTTTGAAAAAACGATCATCTACAGCTGGTACGTTAACTGAAGATATGCGTGGAAAAAACACTGTCCCTAAGCACAAAATTTCAGATGAAACAAGATTGGAGATAAAAAACCACATCATGTCGTTTCCATCGTATGAAAGTCACTATACCAGAAAAAGCACTTCAAAAAGATATTTACCATCACACCTAACTATACAACAAATGTATAATTTATTCAAAGAGAGTCGTGAAAATTCTCCATCAATAAAAATTTACAGCCAAGAATTTAAAAAGTTAAATTTGGCTTTTAAGAAACCGAGGGCTGATACTTGCTTTACCTGCGATAAATTTAAAATGAAAATACAGTGTACAGAAGAAGAGCAAGCAAAAAACATCTTAACTAACGAACACAACTACCACAAAACGTTAGCCGATCAGGCCTATTCAGAAAAAGCGTTAGATACTGGTATATGCAAAGATGATGATAATGTTCAAGTATATACTTTCGATTTGCAACAGTGTCTGCCAACGCCAGCACTTACATCATCTGTTGCATTCTATAAACGCCAATTGTGGACGTATAACTTAACTATTCATAACAACAAGACTGGCAAAGCAGTGTGTTATGTGTGGTACGAAACTGTTGCTGCACGAGGAGCAAATCAGATAGCATCTTGTTTATTTAAGCATTTGCAACGGTATGTACCAAGTAATACCAAACACATAATTTTTTATTCGGATACATGTGCTGGCCAGAATAGAAATTCACATGTGACTGCAATGTTTACTTGGGCCCTACAAAACACACAAGTAGAAACAATTGACCACAAGTTTATGATTCCCGGACATAGCCATTTGGAAGTGGATACAGATCACGGTATTATAGAGAAAAAAAAGAAAAAGACTAATTTACAGATATTTCACCCGCATGACTGGATTCAACTTATTAAAACCAGCAGCCCAAAGTTTGAAATATACGAAATGATCTCAACAGATTTTTTGGATTTTTCTTCCCTTTTAAAAGGACCTTTGGTTTTGAGAAATAAAGATACGGATGGAAACCAATTCAAATGGCTAGAGAAAAGATGGTTACGGTATGAGAAAACTTTTGGTCTGATCTTGTACAAAAATGTATTAGATAGAGAGGCACTCTTTCAATCTTACAATATGAAACGAAGAAGTACTGACATACCGGAACACATTCCTGTGATTACTGATGATCCATTACCAATATCTGTAGAAAAAAAACGTGACTTATTGTCCCTATTTTCATTGATACCTGAAGTCTTTCACGATTTCTACAGAAATCTGCCTACTCAGGCTGATTTACGAAATACAGATCCTGACATTATGGAAGAAGAACAAGAAAATGATTTTTAATAGTTAGATAGGATGTTGAACTTTTTCACATAAGTCAATAGCAGGGCTTATTACAGTAAGTAACTCAGTAGGTTCTAATCACTTAAGTATAATTGTGTCATAGAGTCGTTAAAGAAATGTTTATCCCTTTTCACATAAGTCATCTAAAACTCGGATAATGCATATTTTTCCAAAAAATGCTAATTCATTGTGTCCCTAGCTTGTAATTTAGACATTATATAAAATAAAATATATCACAATAAAGTGCACAGTTTTATTAACAAGTTTTTTTTGTTTCCTGAAAAGTTGATATATTTGACATATGTGCTTAAGTCTGCCGACCCTAGATATTTCTTTCCCAGCATTAAACCACTCGAACTCGTCATGTTCTTCAACATCCAATGCGTCTACGGGAGCGGGCCTGTGCCCTGCGACAGAGCCCGCGCCGCCTCTATACATCGCTGCTCCACCAGAGGGCTTTGGCATGGCGGTGCACACCAACAGGTCAGTGGAGAGGTAAGGATATTGTTTAGGAAATATATTCTGAAGTAAAATGTGAACCAAAAAATATGGCTTTGGAGAGATATCTATATCGATTGCAATGAATGGCGCTGGTCTTTGCCGCACCGTTACCGGTCTTTGGCATGGCATGCATTCACAAAGGTAAGTACAGAGGTATGATATTGGATGTGAATTAGGGTTCTTTATTTCAATGAGTGGGCTCATTCTTTGTCGTGCGACGGAGACCATGTTTTTGCAGTAAATCACCGCACCAACTGTGTTTTTGTATGGCGGTGCATGACAGCAACTCATTGCACAGGTAAGGCGATATTTAAGTGAGCTCACGTCAGTGACGGTGTGTATCAGCTGCCATTAGAGAGATTTAGGTTAGTGGATGGTAGAAGACCAGTTTCGGAGGCAAATCTTTAGATAGAGAAGCAATTTTAAAGGTCCAGATTAGACGAGAATAGAAGACTTCTGGAACGGGTCCATTTTTAATTAGATTTTAGTAAATATTTTCTTTTCCATCGATGTTGTGTGTGTTTAATAAATTGGGCGCTATTTCGGTTTTTACTTAAGTTCTTATTGGTGTATGGATTTGTGTAACATTTTCTTTTTCCCACTTAATAGGCGTGGAACAGACGTGTCCCTCATTGGAACTACGGGGATCACGCAAAAAGACCCGACATTACCCCAAAAACGGGGTAAATTGATCAGAGGGTACGTCTAGGAGACCTCAGGAATGCCTGTTTTGTGACCCCTTCGATAACTTAGATAACACTTAACTATCCTCTTAACTTAAACTTGAAATACCATACCTATCTCTATTCACCTAATGAAAATAACTTGAGTGCTGTGATTAGTTTATGCAAAGTACATTATTTTAGTTGTTATTCATCTCTTGGTGCAATCACTACAATTATCTGACTAATTAGTATCACCTTTATAAATGTGACGCTTAATAAGATCTAAGCAAAAATTTTTTTTAACCGTCTGAAGTATTAAATGATGTAGAATTTGATTTGAATTTGCTTCATTACTTTGCATTGACTATAAATTAATCACTTACGAGTACTTACGATATCAAAAGGCATGATAAGTTCAGATTTTATGGCTTCAAAGACCCTGGTCCACTTTGACAAATAATATTACACTCAAAGCTTAAAAAAACCGACTTGACCACTTATATTTCGTTTTGCCTGAACCGATTTCGATCAAATTTATATGGGACCACCTCTGAAGTATAATCTACCAAACAAAAAACACATCAAAATCGGTTCATAATTGGCGGAGATATCGCGTACATACAAATTTAAAAAAAAACAATTGAATACGGAGAACCTCCGTTTTTAAAGTCGGTTGAAAAATAAACAATTGATTAGAAGGAACTGTGTCGAATTGAAAACGTAAGAAAGGTATTTCATATCTTAGTAGTAGAAAAAAGATCGCATGCGGCACTTGTAACCGACGCTAAGGAATTACTTGCCCATATCTTCTATAAGGTCTTATAAATCATTGATAGAACTCCTCGTTAAGGAAAGTGAAGAGCCTCGTAACAGTTGAAGAGACTTGATGCCAACGAATGAATTAATGTGGCGATCTATTGGAAAACACACATTATAGTAGTTAAAGAAAACATTTAGACTGATATTGATCATTAAATTTAGTTGAGAGCCTTACGTTTTCCGTTCACACAAACTAATACGAGTTATATGAAAAAATAAGACATGAAGATGTTTTTGAATAGTAATAAGTGGACCAAAGTCGTTGAAGATCGATGCGAAATTATAATTGATCTATAAAAAGTAACTCCTATTTCTATCGCTGATTCAAACGGCATGGTACTAAACAGAAACTAATCAATCTCATTAAATTACTCAACTATTGAATAAGGGTTGTTTCTCACCTGTCCGTATAAAACTGTATTTTTTTGTAGCTCTGGGAAACAACATAGGGATTTTCGCTCAGATTTTCGTATGCGATACCAAAATACCTTTAAAACATGTTTAACAACCATGACTTAGTAACCGTTTAAAAAAAATATCAAATCACATACATTTTTGAAACCATTTTGTTCCGTCATTATATATCAGACAATTGTAAGTTATTTTTAATACGTATATGTATTAGACGAACAACGTCTTCAGCTAGTTTTTTTGAAGGTAGTAAAACCATGAAAAGTTGCCACACGTGGCCTTGTGTAACAACCATCGATTTTAAGATGTTATTATGCAATATGCAGTTTATATGCTACATTGTAAGTGGAATGATCGACTGTTGTAAAAAATTATGCTCGCATTGACTTAAATATAAAATAAAGATTGCTTGCTAGAAGCCGTTTGATTCTGCTTTGACAGTCCGCTTACTTGCGAGCTATATTTTAATGTTACTCACAAATTCATCACCATGTTAATGATAAGGCAATCCAGCTCCTCGACAACACAGACTTAGTGAGAAGACTCAAGAGAACTAAACCTTTTGAGTAAGTGTAGTGATGTGACAGTGTAACATAGTGCTATTAACAAAGAACACAAGAACAAAGTGTCATCCCGATAATAGAGACAGTAAGAAAAGTGTTATTGGATACATTTTTAGTATACTACTCTACTTAGCAGTCTAGGTCAAAATTAAATTACTTATTTGTCTTTAGGCTAGATCGTTATTCCAATGGTGTACTAAACGTAATTGGTACGTCATAATAACAAAAAAATCTAACACATTACTGAAGACAGCGAAAGACAGAGCTACAAAAAATCCGTTTCACGGGGCAGGTGGAGTTCAATTACTTAAGTTAATTACTACCTAAATAAACTATTCACACCTTTTTTCTTCATTAAAAGTTCTTCCTATTGAATCAGTAGATGAGTACCTGAGTTTTGCGCGTAGAAGTATATTGAATTCTGGTAGATATTCAATTGAAATATTTTCATTACTACGATACATTCACCAAATCTGTACCGTTGGAAACTGTTCTGGTGTAGACATTTCATGCACATGTTAAAGTTGTCTGAACTCGTTTTTTTATCGATGAATCCTTATGTCCATTTCAATCCAAAGATCACTGTTACCAAAGTCACCACAAAAAGGAACAACTTTATTAAATTAAGAACCAATTTCTGTAACCCTGTCTCTACAAATTCAGTGAACACCTAGACTTTTAATTCTGCTTATCTACACAACTCCATGATATTCTAAGAGCATGTCCCAGAGTACCTTGACAATAACCGCTACCATCACTGCCTCATCAGAATTTCTCCTTAACGAGTATAACATTACATTGTTACAAATTCCAGCCGTTATGAGATGTCCCAAGACCTCCTCGATAAGCAAGTGGAGATCCTCGAGAGAAGATACGGCGGTCTGCGAGCTCGGCGCGCGGCCGTCACCATCCAGAGAGCTTTCAGGAGACGTCAGCTGCTAAAGAAGTTCAGCGCTATCACCGCTATGGCTAAGGCGGCGGATTCTAATGCCAGGCGGCTGCAGGAACCACAGGACCATCAGCTAGTCAATGGTATGGACCGGTTAAGCCTGACGGAAAATAGAAGATAATATATTGAATTTTGCATCTGCCTTTTCACGTGCATATACCACTGATCGTGGTAAAGATCTCTTCCAAAATCTTGTTAAAGGCAATTTAACATAACATAACATAAACATAAACGCTTTCACACGCACAGCCCCACACTAAGTTCTAAGACTTGTGTCATGGGTGCCGGAAACATTCACATCACACACCTAATCACAACCAGAACCAGAAACACACATTTTCTTTGGGTAGAAAACTTGTGTTCCCGCCAGGAATCGGACCCGATATTCCTGCTAAAAAGGCGAACGCTCAATCAACTAAGCCAACAGGCAGTGAGCAATGAGGACATAATTTCGTGTTGATCATTGTGTTGATAGATACTAAATGATTAGATAAATCAATAATTATTTGGAAGCTCTCAACGGATTTATCCAAAGGTTCATTTTGAATTGAAACTTTGGACTACTTTTCATAGATTTTAGCCTAAAATTAATGATAAAATACAAACCTGGTGCGTGCATCAAGTGGGAGGTAATGAAGACAATGGATGAGAAGAGTAGAGATAGAGTCGTAGAAGATAATTGAAGATGTTAGATGACTAAGTCCCAAAGGCACGCGTGGCTTATTCATGCCTGATTTAAATGTATGTAATTTAACTTGTAAACACATGTGTAAACAAAACTGTAATATTGAGAGCTGCTAGGGTTCATCATCATTATTGACGACCCAGTTAGCGCGGTGAGCAGGTATATGCCCTATGCGCCGCGGGTACAGGGTTCGATTCAAGGCAGGAACACAATTTTCCATCCCGAGGCACAGTTGTGTTTCTGGTTCTGAGTGTGATTGTGTGTGTGATATGTAAATGTTTTCGGCACCCGCGATACAAGTCTTTGAACTTAGTGTGAGGCTGTAAGTGTGAATAAATAAATGCATTTGTTTGTCTTTGTATTTATTTATCATCATCCCAAAGTCAGTCCGCAATTTTATATAATACTAGCCGTGCCCCGCGGCTTTGCCCGCTATTATCAAGCTAAAAAAAAGCCTATGTGTTAATCCTAGGTATAATCTATGTACATTCCAAATTTCATCCAAATCCGTTCAGCCGTTAAAGCGTGAAGAGGGAACAAACACACTTACACACAAACTTTCGGATTTATAATATTAGTAGGATCTTCCATGACACGTCATTTAGAGAGCTGAAGACCTCTTCCAGCTCAAGCTTCTTTACCAATTATTGATTGATTATAGTGTTTTGTTCTATTTCAGGCACAGATATCTATGCCAACACATTACTGCAGAAGAGCCCTGGGGCCGCAGAGAAGGTCCTCGCGATGACCAGGCCCATGAGGTCCATGTCTTTGAGAGAACGCCATGATATTGACATGAGGTAAGGTTATGGTTTACTTATTGACCGAGCAAGCGCAAAGCGTCTCCGTTTCAGCATTGGCAAAATTGCTTTCGTATATCTGGATGTCCGTAGTTTTCGCTAGTTTGTTAATTGAAAATTTGTGAGCAGATTCGATAATTATATAGCATTTTTTTGTCGATTTATTTTTTGGATTTTTTTCTTGGCGGAGATAAGGGGGTTTAAAATGTATATTAGACATATTTCAGCCATTTCGAAAAATACGTGACTTCTTGAGCTCACAGAACCACTAGTATTTAATATGTTTTATATGTAATACATTTCGAGTAACTGATTGAGATTTGTACTATTTGTACAGCGATATCTGCTTTTGCATGCAATTATATATATTTTTACTTAATGCAGAACTTTCAAATTTGTCTTACTTAAACGTTTGCTTCACTTTCGAACAGAGTTTTGTAACTTACTTTATTGTTAGGAAGCTGATTATTTTATGCCAGAAAGTTCTGTATGCTCGTTAGAATTATATTACTAATAAAACACCTACCAAAATAGATCTAACAAAAGTTGTACCGTTATTTCACAAATTACCATTTAAATAATCATAGCTGGAAAACGTGAGGTATATTCAGATATCTTCGGGGATGAGGCATTCATTTTTTCTTTGAAGGTCACTGTCTTGTCCAACCTGTATAATAAAAAGTGGCAAAAACCTTGTCAACAACAAAGTTACTACCAGCTATCGCTTCACAATACAAAGAAGGATTTCCCAAAGAAAAACCTCCGACTTTATATGAAAGTGTTCATATCAGTAATAGGACGCAGTTTCAGCCCGGCCTTGAACCTTGGTTACGTATTATTGGAATACGCTGTTGATATTTCGTAGGTTATCCCTAAAGTAATAAAGGTTGAGGTTTGCAGTAAATCATTTGGGCGACGTAGACTTTTAATTTTTACACTACTGCGCAGGAGGGTTATATTTTTGTAGTTCACTTTTGATCTAGCGAAGTGAGATCACTGAGTTGACTTGGGTAGGTCTAAGTTGATTTGAGAGGTGGTAGAGCATTTTATGAGTTGCTCGCCTGGCTTGCTACCAAAGTAGCTTACCACCATCAAGTTGAAAGTCTGCCGCCAAGCCAAATACGGTGTTCCGGCAGTTATCCTTGAGAGCCTGCGTATTCCAGGTCTAGTGTGTTTACCAGCTTCGATCACATCGTCACTTACCATCAGGTGAGATAGTGGTCAAACACTAGCCTGTCACAAATAAAAAAAAAAAAAAAAAACGTTTAGCACTTTGTCCGTCCGTCTGTCAGAGGCATCTAGCGTCTAAACCATATAAGCGAATGACTTCAAATTCTCATAGAATATATAAAACTACGGCCCAAAGCCAGAAATGATATTTTAAATTATATAAATGAAAATATTAAGGGGGCTCCCATACTCCCAAGTGCGGAGCAAAATAATTTTTTTTTTATCTACCCTTGTGGGGTTTTGTTGAAAAGGGCTTGACAAGTATACACTTGACATAGTACGAAATCGGTTTAAAATAAATTCTATGTTGGATAATAAAGATTTGGTAGGCCACCAAAGTCAGTGTTTTTAAACTTATTTTGTCCCGGGGTCTATTTCAAAAACGCTTCACACTGAACGCTGAAACTTACGTATAATATCCGTTATATCCTGTACTTGAACAACAAATACAGAAATCAAACAATTATTATATATAGTATATAATATTTATATATATAGAAAAAAGGTTATAAGCAAGTAGGTAACCTCAAAAGTTTTTCTCTATGGAGCAAAATGTAGGCGCGACATCTCAGTTTGGCGCGAACGACTAGTTATACTGCTGTGCAGATATAGGGTTAAATTTTTCTAGTATATTTTTACACTACTGCACAGAAAGATGATATATTTATCTAGCGTATATTTTTCCGTGTCTGATACATTAGCCCCTCAAGGTTCGATGATTTGTGTTGTCGGTGCCAAATCCATTCACATCACACACACAATCACAACCAGAACAAAAAACAAACGCATTCACACTCACAGCCCCACACTAAGTTCAAAGACCCGGAAAAATTCACATAACACACACATTACACCCAGAACCAGAAGCTCAAATATCCCTAGGGTAGGAATTTTTGCTCCTGCCGGGAATCGAACCCAGGACCCACGGCGCAGAGGGCGGAGACCTGTCCACTGTGCCAATTGGGTCATCAAAACTCAAATAAAAAAAAATAAAAAAAGGAACGTGTTGTGAAATCGAACCCGATATATATACGTAGACGGCGAACGCGGCCACTAAGCCAACGGGCAGGTTATCTCACCTATTCCTTCTAAATTCCAGCAACCACCTGCAAATGGACACACAGAACGAAGTAGAAGCTATGGTGGCGAGGGTGCAGCATTCTGCACAGCAGATCCACATGATCGCCACCGACATGCCACACCATCGAGCTGATGCTGACAGTGGGGTAAGAACTTTAACATATTTATTTAGGACTCGTGCCTCGCGGCTTTGCCCGCGTTTATCAAGTTAGGTAGCGTGTGCTTTGTGTTAATCCTAGGTTTAAGCTATTGACATTCGAAATTTTATCCAAATTCGTTCAGCCGTTGCAGCGCAAAGAGAAAACTAACACACATATATTAGTGTGATTTAACGGTTTCACTCACGGTTAGTTTTTCACATTGTTGCGAGACTAGTTTCGGAACTGTCGGTGCTCCTTCATCAGTTGAGTACGCGCGTAGACCGTCCAGCGTCTTGGTGTGTACTTTACCATATTGCTCGCAAACATATCTGTCTGGGTAGAAAAAAACATAACAAACGCTTTCACAATCACAGCCCCACACTTAGTTCAATGACTTGTACAGAACCAGAAACACAAATTTCCCTTGGGGAGAAAACTTCGAACCTGATACGCCTGCTTAGAAGCCGAACGCGCACCCAAATAAGCCAATGGGCAATTCAAAATAATTATGTTTCTTGTCCGTGGTCAAAAAAGGAGGAGATTCTCAAATTGCATGTATTTTTATGTTTGTTACCTCAGAACTCCGTTATTTATAAACCGAGCAATTTTTATAACTCATATTTTTTTTAAAAAGTTGGTTCAGTAGTTTGTTTTTTTAATAAAAAAAAGTATGTAATTCAAGTAAACCAATTTGTTTGACATTTTTGTTTTAAAATCCAAATCGTTTATTCACATGGGCCCCAAAGATGCACTCATGAAAGTTAATGACTCTACTGCCAGATTCGCAAAACTACAGCCACAAAATTATAGTTTGTTTATCGTGTAATATCACTTACGCCATTAATTAGCTTGTAAATAAAACGAATGACATAATAATCTAATCATCATTGCTTTAAACGCTTCAATAATCTCCTGATTATATTCGTATCTCGATAAGCAAATAAAAATATTTTGAACTGCTCGATGGCTTAGTTGGGTGGCGTTCGCCTTCTAAGCAGGGGTATCGGGTTCGATTCCCGGTTGAAACACAAGTTTTCTCCCCAAGGAAACCCAAAAATTTGTGTTTCTGGTTCTGGTTGTAATTGAGTGTGTGATGTGAATGTTTCCGGACACAGGTCATCGAACTTAGTGTGGGGATGTGAGTGTGAAATTGTTTATGTTATGTAATTAAAAGAGTCGTCACTATGATAGGTAGAGGAATGTTGTGATCTTATCAAATGTCTATTATAATTATTGATCATTATAGAACCCTGTCGCAATATCTCACTCATGTCATAATAACATCTGAATAATTTTAATTATTTAATTAGTATTAATAAGTCATTACGCGCGTCTTTGTTTCGGGAACGGTATAATCTGGAAGTCTTCAAGTCAAGAGTGAATAGGTATCTTCTAGGCAAGTATGCTACATCTTCGGCCGCATCTTCACTTTCCATCATGTGAGATTGTGGTCAAATGCTTGCCTATCAAGCATAAACAATAATAATTTACGCCTCTTCAAATCAAGAGTGAATAAGCAAAGAAAAACAATTTGAACTGCTCGTTGGCTTAGTTGGGTGACGTTCGCCTTCTAAGCAGGGGTATCGGATTCGATTCCCGGCGGGAACACAAGTTTTCTCCCCAAGGAAAATGTATGTTCTGGTTCTGGTTGTGATTGAGTGTATAATGTGAATGTTTCCGGCATCACCACACAAATCATCGAACTTAGTTTGGGTCTGTGAGTGTGAAAGTGTTTATGTTTTATGCGTTTTTATAAAGAAAGTACAAAATTCTTCAAACATATATTTACCAAAAACGTTTTCTTTTCATTATCTCGAATGTTCGGATGTTTTGGTCTCAAGTGTTCCTTCTTTGTTTTACAAAAATATGGCAATATTAGGCTGAATTGACAACCTCGCCCTTTTCTCCCGACTTTACAAAAAAGGAGGTACTCAAGTCGACTGTGGTTTTTATTTTTTATGTGTTTTACCTCATAACTTCATTCCTAATGAACCGATATTGTTCTTTTTTTGTTTGATATGTTGCTTTTCAATTGGTCCCATTAAAATTTGATCAAGATCTGATCAGTAGTTCTTGAAATATCGTCAATAATGCGCGTTTAGTACGTCTAATCTGATCAAAGTTCCGAAGATAAAGCGGTGAAGTTTGCTTGCGTTTAATTATTCAGTTTAAAAAAAAAATTCAGTATGTTAAACTTAGAGCGACAAAGTAATTGTTGACATAATTAACATACACAGTCTACGAAACAACAGAACAACAACAAAAATAAAAATAATTTCTAAGTAACTATCATTACAGTTCAAAATCAAAAAACTATTAAAGAATTCCAATCTCTTATCAACCTTATCAGACCGTGACGTAGAAATAGTTTAACGCCCGGAAGATATCACGCTAATTACGAAATCACTATCAGTTGGGAAAGAAACTCGCGTAGTTCATCATGAGGAGTGACGATGTGATCGTTTTGCGGAGAGTAAAGAGAATAAGGCTTTGGAGGTTTGGTTCGTCTAAGTATAGCGTGAGTAGGGAAGAGAAGAGGATTGTGGGACGTGGGAAAATGTTTGGTGATAATGTGAGTGATGATTTATGTTAATTGGTCAACCAGTGACTTAGGGAAATGCATGAGATCAAATATATATGGAGTACTGTAGCCACCTTTGGGATGGATCAGCCAAGTATCAGCTTGATGCTCTTGACTCCATTGATCGGCGAGCGAAACGACTCATTGGTGATGACAAGCTAGTTGAGTCCAAGTTGCAGAGCCTCAGTCAACGACGTAAGGTGGCTAGCCTATCGGTATTCTATCGCTTACATTTCGGAGAGTGTGCACTCGAATTACATCAGTTGATTCCCCCTTACCCTTTCTATAATCGGACCACAGGACGAACTGAGCAACGTCATCCATTAATGGTTGACATACCTCATGTCCGCTCGAAGCGTTTTGCTTCTACATTTATCATCCGTACAGTGAAAGAGTGGAACTCGCTGCCCGCGTTTTTGTTCCCTTAACAGTATAATCTGGGAGTCTTCAAATCTAGAGTGAATATGTATCTTCTAGGTAAGCATGCTTCATCTTCGGCCGCATCATCACTTTCCATCAGGTGAGATAGCGGCCAAATGCTTACCTATATGACATAAAAAAAAAAAAACAAAATCTTTTTTTTTAGTTATACTTCGTATGAGAGGGCTTTGAAGTTCTGATCCGATACCTTTTTGTGTGACAACTAGTGGTGGGGGTAAACACTGAGATTAATAATTAAAATGCTTCCCTGTATACAACAGTTTCACTTCCATGTCGTACTTTTTTTATTCCGTTTTTGGCCGCTATATCTTTACGACACACTCTTTGAAATCTTTATAGCTGTAGAATTACAACTATAACATTATTTTCTTATTTTTTAAAAATAAAATAAACAAATTGCTTGGGAATTTCAAATTGGCAAACCTAACGGAAATACTGATTCGTGATGTTTCCTCATTTTTGATGCAAATGACTCGTCAACTTTCCTTTTCGGTAGGCATTTCATATTCATTTAACACAATCTTGGACTTGGGTTCTGACATCACAAAGAGAACGTCAAAATGGCCGCGGTTTTTTCTAATATATATTTTGAAATTAATTGTAATGTTTTTATGAAGGAAAAAATATTTTAGATGTATACGCTTGATTAAATTTACGCTTAGATGTAAAGCTTAAAAAAATACAGTGTGACTGAGTGCGACAGAACTGCTCGATTAAACTGCTGGAGGAGTTCCTTCCATTATCGGAAAACAGAACTTGATAAGACAAGACATCCCTTCATTGATGTTTCCGTTTCGTCTCTATTCCGTTTCCATTCCGTTCCGTCTCTATTTCGTTTCTATTCCGTTCCGTCTCCATTCCGTTTCTATTAAGTTCCGTCTCCATTCCGTTTCCATTCAGTTCCGTTTCCATTCCGTTCTGTCTCAATTCCGTTTCCATTCCGTTCCGTCTAAATTCCGTTTACATTCAGTTCATTTTCCATTCCGTTCCTTCTCCATTCCGTTTTTATTCCGTTCCGTCTCTATTCCGACCCGTCTCCATTCCGTTTCTATTCCGTTTCCATTCCGTTTCTATTCCGTTTCCATTCCGTTCCGTCTCCATTACGTTTCCATTCAGTTCCGTCTCCATTCCGTTCTGTCTCTATTCCGTTTCCATTCCGTTCCGTCTAAATTCCGTTTCCATTCAGTTCCTTCTCCATTCCGTTTTGATTCCGTTCCGTCTCTATTCCGATCCGTCTCCATTCCGTTTCTATTCCGTTTCCATTCCGTTCCGTCTCCATTCCGTTTCCATTCCGTCTCTATTCCGTTTCCATTCCGTTCCGTCTTAATTCCGTCTCCATTCCGTTTCCATTCCGTCTCCGTTCCGTTTCCATTCCATTCCGTATTTGTTCCGTTCCCTTACCCACTACTAGCCTAAGTTTCAATCAAACATTTAATTAAAAGAAATAATCTTTACTTACATTACTCAATCACGTAAAAACTACTGAATCGATTACTTAACTGAAATTTAGATATTAACAAGCTTTTATTTAACTTACAATGTATGTATGTATGATTGTAACTATGTTTGTTTGGGTGGAATCTTACAACTCAATTTTAAAGCAGATATCTTCAACCGATTTAGCTGTGTGATGTCACTCTAAAACCAACATGGCTGAACACCCAAAATGGCGGAAAATAATTTTTAATTCACTCTTACAATATGGATATCAAATGAAAGGGCTTGCTGAGAATAACTCGAAAAATAAAGTGATGTCACTCTAAATTCAATATGGCGGACTTCTAAAAGCTTGAAACAAGTAGCTTATTTTGTAGATAAGATATTTTTCATTATAATCATCATCATCATCATCGTCGTCAACGTGGGTGAAACCGCCCGATGTTTCACGCACCTGTTTATAAATGATCGTTGTATTGTTATTGCAGGTGTGCAGCTGTTCAGTGAGCGGATCAGTTACCAACATATCGACCTCGTCGTCACACAATGAATCTCTTCACAACCACCAGTTGTTAAATAACACAGGTATGTATGTGCATATATGTAATTATTGATGACCAAGTTGGCGCGGTGGGCAAGTTTCTGCCCTCTGCGCCGCGGGTCTTGGGTTCGATTTGCGGCAGAAGAACAACTTTCCTTCCCAAGGGAGATTTATGCTTCTTGTTCTGGTTGTGATTGTGTGTGTGATGTGAATGTTTCCGGCACCCACGACACAAGTCATAGAACTTACTTAGTGTGGGGTTGTGAGTGTAAAAGCGTTTATGTTATGTTTTTATGTTAATTACATTTTCCGTTGACAACGACGGACGTATTCTTGACATCATATGTTCTTAATTTAAAATTTCAGGTCCAATCTATGGCAACTTGCTGTCATCGGGCGGAAAGCCGCTGTCATCGCCAACGGCGCGACAGCAGCAACAGTTGGCGGCGATCCAAGCGGCCAACGCGAGGAGGCTACCTCCTGAAGTGCCAAAACGGACCAGTAGTATTACTCTCAAGTATGTTAACAGACTTTAGTGAATTTTTTTACAAGGTTTTATTTAACTTGCAATGTATGTATGATTGTATGTAACTATGTTTGTTCGGGTGGAATCTTGCAGCTTAATTTTGAAGCAGATATCTTCAACAGATTGAGCTGAAAATTGTATTCAAGTTTAGTTTGGATGATAATGCATGATTAGCTGTGTGACGTCATTATAAATCCAACATGGCGGAACACCTAAAATGGCGGACTTCTAAAAGCTTGTTTCTTAAAAAGTTTTTTAAACATATTTTTATTTGTAAGTCCTTTTTTCAGTCGCAGAATGGACTAAGTAATTAAACATTAACGCTTTCACACTCACAGCCGCACACTAAGTTCGATGACTTGTGTCGTGGGTGCATGAAACATTCACATCACACAACACTAATTACCTCTTCGCCTTCTTTTTGGTCTCAGCGAGTTTGACGCGGGGTTTCTGGACTACCATCTTAGGGATCTGCTTCTTGCCATCGGTGCCGGCAGGTGCCGCCTTGACCTTTAGGCTCTTAAACTCGTGCCCGCTCGTGCTTTAGTTCTACGACTTTCTTCTAAATGCTATATTTTCCGTTATAAGACGACCCAGTTGGCTCAGTGGACAGGTTCTGCCCTCTGCGCCGTGGGTCCTGGGTTCGATCCCCGGCAGGAGCACAAATTCCTTCCCAAGGGATATTTGTTATTCTGGTTCTACGTGTAATGTCGGTGTGATGTGAATGTTTCCGGCACCCACGATACAAGTCTTTGAACTCAGCGTGGAGATGTGCGTGTGAATGCGTTTGTTTGTTTGATGTACTATTTTATATAATCAATAATTAATAGTTTTTTAAACCACTCTGTCCCGAAATTCTTTTCCGTCATATCCGCACCTCCCCTCGTAACATGCACGCCAACGTCAGTTGACATTCAAGACTACTAGACTTAGAAGACTTAGAAGACTAGACTAGACTTATCAGAGAATTAGTACTAACTTCCCGTTCCCCGCGGCTTTGCACGCTATTATCAAGTTAAAAAGAAGCCCATGTGTTAATCCTAAGTATAAGCTATGTACATTCAAAATTTTATCTAAATCCGTTCAACTGTTGCAGCGAGAACAGAACACAAACACACACACACACACACACACACACACACACACACACACACACAAACTTTCGGATTTGTAATATGAGTGTGATTACGGATTTTGTACAATCTATAATTCAGATTCAGATGTTTTGTTGCCTCCATATATACAGTACAAGGTGTTACATTCCAAAAGGTAGTTACAATGTCCCATATGGACCCAGCCATGTCGGGCGCAGCAACTTCAGAGAGAAGAGGACGCAATCTTAATTATAAAATTTTAATATTATCTTTTAAATAGTCATATATATATTTTTTTTTTTTACGCATTCACACTCACAGCCCCACACTAAGTTCAAAGACTTGTATTGTGGGTGCCGGAAATATTCACATCACACACACATTACACCCAGAACCAGAAGCACAAATATCCCTTGGAAAGGAATTTGTGCTCCTGCCGGGAATCGAACCCGGGACCCACGGGGCAGAAGGCGGACATCTGTCCACTGCGCCAACTGGGTCGTCAGCTTTCATTATTAATAATTGTTTTAGCTTTTTAGGAATTTCGTGCTATTTATTTTATTTTTAAGGTCGGCTGGTAGCTTATTATATATTTTTACAGACATGGGAAATGTGCTAGCAGAGTGCATCTGCAATCGAGATTCATAATTGTTAAAACTTTTTTTTTATTCAAGATAGGCAAACGTTCAACCACTTTCTCACCTGATGATGAACTACTCTGTCCCGAAAAGAATGGCATCGCCACACCTCGCTTCGTAACATGATCCTCTTAATGTGATCTCTGTCTATCCCAATAGGAAAGAGGCTTGATATGTATGTTTGACATTCAATATCCATTGTTTCTTTCTCCAAACTAATTCCAATTCTATTTCCAGCGCCGAAAGTCCAGTATCGCTTCGTCGCGCTGAATGCGGCGGTGCGGTTGTGCGTGGAGGGTCCATGTCTTCGGTGCAGTCCTCGTCATCATCATCATCACAGGAGCATCGCCACCATTACCATCAGCCGTACCAGCCTAGAGCACCGGTAAGAGATATTAGAGATATATACGACACAAGTCATCAAAATCAAAATCGTTTATTCAAATAGGCCCCAAAGAGGCACTCATGAAAGTTGAATGACTGTACTGCCTTTCAGATTCGCAAAATTACAACCATCTCGAGAAGAACCTGGCAAGAAACTCGGCGGCATATTTGTTACATTATTTTTTTTTAATCATTCTTAAACACTATTACATTAATTATATTAACCTAGGTATATCTATATCATGTAGTGGCTAGAAAGCTCTTGTGCAGTTTGATTCCATGCATCCTTGTCAATTCTTAGTAACGAAGAATTAATTAAACGCTCTCACACTCACAGCCTCACACTAAGTTCGATGATTTGTGTTGTGGGTGCCGGAAACATTCACATCACAAACACAATCATAACCAGAACCAGAAACACACATTTTCTCTGGGTAGAAATCTTGTATTCCCGTGGGGAATCGAACCCGAAGCTTGTGCTTAGAAGGCGAACGCGCACACAATAAACGGGCATGTTTGTAACTTAACTAACAAACCGTTTTATTTTCACGAGTCTTTAAGATGCTTTGATTGTTTTGAAACTGGTGCTGCCATCTAGCGAAAACTTCCTAAAACTCGAGCCCAGAATCGCGCTTGTAAAACTTACCAAAATCGCGAAACTGTTTCCTAATATTGCTGTCAGATGTCTTCCGGTCGCGCATTGCAGAATTTGCGGGTCTCGCTTGCAATGCGAGCATCGTATTCCGATGTGAGTGACATAATACCTAAACAAACCGTCTGAATTTGGATATTTTGTTTATGAATCGAGCATCTATGCTTGAAAATTCGCTGTGAAATCGAAAAGACGAACAGGAAATGTGTTTTATATTTGCCGGTGATTGTGGTTATCGTAAATGTTGACATGTTAGGAAGACAGCTAACGGGGTCTCTTGTGAAATTGAAATTCGTGAAGAACTTAACCTTTGTTCTATAAATTGTAGTAAAAAACATATCTAATATTAAAATTATAATTTAAATAATTTAAATGTTTCTTAAACCAACAAGATTAACCCTTTTCATACTAATAAAGAATGGTTAAAATCATAGTGTAAGGAAATATAAACATAATTCACACTCACAGCCCCACACTCAGCTCGATGACTTGTGTCGTGTGTGCCGGAAACAGTCACATCACACCCAGAACTGAATCACAAATTACCCTTAAAGAGAAAACTTGTGATGACAGTGAAATATTCTAGAATATAGCAAAGAAAACACGATTGCATGTTGACTTAAGAATCTCTTTCTTTTATAGAAGTCTAAAAGCATTTTTCTATTACTAAACTGCTCGTTGGCTTAGTGGAAGGGTGTTCGCCTTCTAAGCAGGGGTATCGGGTTCGATTCCCGGCTAGGACAGAAGTCTTTCCCCAAAGGAAATTTGTGTTTCTGGTTCTGGTAGTGATTGTGTGTGTGATGAGAATGTTTCCGGTATACACGACTCAAGTTATCGTCTCAGTGTGGGGCTGTGAGTGTAAAAGCGTGTATTATAAATATTTTATTTATTTATAGGAAGCGCACGTTCACATTCAAGAGCAACATTTCCAGCACCAACGCACGGCGTCAGCATCAGGCCCTCTTTACGAGGGCAATGCCGGCGCCTACGCGGTATGGAAGCGGCAAGAAGCGCCTCCTTATTATGAACCTCCGGCGGTTTGCTGCAGACCGCAGCATGAGCACCATCACCAGCAGCCTACTTTGAAGGTAACTGCTGTGAACTTAGTACCCTAATCCGCAAACAGTATTTGAGGTATCCCATGTTGAGGTACGAGTTTGAAGGTAACTGCTGTGAACTTATCTGCAATCTGAAAGTGCGTGCGCGCGCGCGTGCTTGTGTGTGTGTGTGTGTGTGAAGATTTTAGGATAATGCTAAACTGGGATAGGTGCAACTATTTACACGAACTTCAATTAAACAACACGCAATCTGCTGGTAGCCTCTCGACTGCCGGGGGGACAAATACAAGTATTTGAGACTGTTTCAGGACAATTAAACAGTAATAATGGCTATTTTTTGCAATATTCTTAACATTCTACTAATTATTTCTTTCTACATTCTTTCAGGTGTCAGAAACGGTCCGCAAGCGTCAATACCGCGTGGGTCTCAATCTCTTCAACAAGAAGCCCGAGCGCGGCGTGGCTTACCTCATCGCTCGGGGCTTCCTCGAGAATTCACCCCGGGGGGTGGCCCGCTTCTTGATCACGAGGAAAGGGCTTAGCAAGCAGATGATTGGGGAATATTTGGGAAACCTGCAGAACCCTTTCAATATGGCTGTTTTAGAGTTAGTACCGTATTCTATTTTATGTTGCATTACTTGTCCGTGATTGCCTGTGACTTCTTCGAATAATTTTCTCTTAGAGTGACCAGCTTTTTGTGTAATTTTGGCTGATTTTGATGATTTTTACGTCAAACGATGGTTTTTCGCGAAGACATGATAGTAATTAATATCAAAGTATCATTGAATAGGTATATGAAAGTCATTATTGGATTTCTTTTACCATTTTTTTCATATTATGTTTAATTTGGTACTTTATTTCCTTACCAGATGCTTCGTAAACGAGCTGGATCTATCTGGCATGGCGGTGGATGTAGCTTTGAGGCGTTACCAGGCGCACTTCCGACTGCCCGGCGAAGCGCAGAAGATTGAGAGATTGGTGGAAGCATTCGCTAGAAGATATTGCGTCTGCAACCCAGACTTTGTGCAAAGGCTTCGTACGCAAGATACGGTAAGTTAGTTTTTTCTCTTTCAGATTCAGATGAAACATAAATATAGTATGTTTATTTGAGTCGTGGGTGCCTGAAACATTCACATCACACATCACAACCAGAACCAGAAACACAAGTTTCCTTTGGTTTGATTGTTTATTGCCTCCATATATACAGTTCAAGGTGTAACATCCCAAAAGTCTCATATGTATACATTGACACATAACACACATGAATTAATACTTGTAAAACAATACTAAAAATTCAATTTTTTCGGTAATTTTTTTTCTGCACCAGACCCATAATTTCTATAATTTTGCCCTTATCTTTTGACTGTATTATAAACCTTTGTTTCGGTAGATTTGATTTCATCGCCGTAGGCCCTAAGTTCAATTCCCGGCAGGAACAAAATAATCCTCCCAATAGAAATTTGTACCTTAGGTTCTGGGTGGGTGCAAATATCTGTGCGATTTGAAAGTATGTTTCCAAAACCCAAATCTTTAAATAGGAGTTGTGAGTGTGAAAAAACCTCTTTTTTTCAGATTTTCGTCCTCGCGTTTGCCATTATAATGCTAAACACGGACCTGCACACGCCAAATCTGAAACCCGAAGCGCGAATGTGCCTCGATGACTTTGTGCGAAACTTGCGCGGGATTGACGATTGCGGGGACATAGACCGAGATATGTTGGCTGGGATCTACGATAGGGTCAAGTCCAGTGAATTCAGGCCGGGAAGCGACCATGTCACACAGGTAATAAAGTCTACATTTGTGTAACATTTCTTTAGTCTTCAAATTTCATACGAATTTTGTGTGAGTTCGACAACTCCGGGTACATGGATCTTTGATAAGGTCAAGTCTAGCGAATTTATGTCTGGAAGCGACCATGTCACAAAGATAACAAAGTCTATATTCGCCTAACATTTCTTAAGTATTAAATTGTTTTAAGAATTTTGTATGGAATCGACAACTGCGGGAACATAGCTCCACGATAGGCTCAAGTCGAGCGTATTCAGATTGGGAAACGACCATATCATATAGCTAATAAAATCTATATTTATTCAGATAATCAGTTATAGAAGAAATGTTAGCAGATGTCCGATTGGGTCGATCGAATTCAGGTTAAAAAGTGACCATGTCACACAGCTAATAAAGTATATATTTGACAAATATTTCTTTAGTCTTGTGATTTAGTAGGAGTTCATAACCAGGATAATATGTATGTTGGCATCTACGATAGTCTACAATGTTTTGTTCACAGGTGATGAAAGTACAAGCGACAATAGTCGGCAAGAAGCCCCATTTGGCGTTACCGCACCGCCGACTTGTTTGCTACTGTCGGCTCTATGAAATACCCGATATACACAAGAAAGAGCGACCAGGGGTGCATCAAAGAGAGGTATGTCTTGAAGTTAGTAGACTTAATGATAGTTGACCGTCTCCATTTCAGCTTGGGTAAAATTGCTTTCGTATGTCCGGCGGATGTCCGGCTGTTGTCCTCAACAGGTCGCATTTCTCAACCGATTCTCGTGAAATTTGGTGTCGGTTCTATAATTATATTGAATGTTTTGTCGGTTCAGTTTTTTTTTAAATGTCGGAGATGTTGGGTTTTAAAAACGTAAAAAACACATTTCAGCTGTTTTGTACGCGAGGTCCTCAGCTCACAAAGACACTAGTTTTAAATCTAACAGCAAAAAAAACGGACAAATTTCACACATATATGGTTAACATACCTCCGGTTTGCTCGAAGCGTTTCGCTTTTACTTTTATCATTCGTACTGCAAAGGAGTGGAACTCATTGCTCTGAACTCGTCTTTGTTCTCCGAACGGTATAATCTGGAAGTCTTCAAGTCAAGAGTGAATAGGTATCTTCTAGGCAAGCATGCTACATCTTTGGGGCCGCATCATAGCTCTCAATCAGGTTGTGGTCAAATGCTTTACAATCGAGCATAAAAAAATAGTATAGTTATCTCGCAATACTTTTTATGATCTATATATTTATCTCTTTTTAACGTAAGGCGAGTAAATAGCTCATCCGATTCACTACACCTCCTGCTAAAATAAATTTGTGTTTCGTTATAGCTGCAACTACCCTCATGTTTCCAGGTTTTCCTGTTCAACGACCTGCTGGTGATTACCAAGATCTTCAGCAAGAAGAAGTCCTCTGTGACGTATACATTCAGACAGTCGTTCCCGCTATGCGGCATGTCGGTCAACTTGTTTTCAGTACCGCGTGAGTATGAGCTAAGCTTTACAATACGGAATGTGCATAAAAAAATGTCTATAACACATGTATATTTATTCCTATCAAAAGAAATATATAAAAATTTATTTAGTTTTTTACTGATTTAGTCATTTTGACGTTCCATCTGTGACGTTGACACTTGACAACTTAGACTTAACAGAGATGATAAATTTGACAGAATTTGCATTAACCGTACGACGAAAGACTTTGGTTTTAAAGGTTGGAATGTTGTCCCAAAATATTTCTTGTATTTTACAAATTTTCCTTTTTTTACTTGCAATGTATGTTAGTATGTTTGTTCCGGTGGAATCTTGCAACTCAATTTAAAAGCAGATATCTTCAAACGATTGAGCTGAAATTTTGTATACACGTTTAGTTTGGATGATAATGCATGGTTAGCAGTGTGACGTCATTCTGAATCCAACATGGCGGAACATCCAAAATCATAGATGAGTTACTTATTTTTAACGCACTTCTACAATATGGGTGTCAAATGAAAGGGCTTGCTGAGAATAACTCGAAAAATTAAGTGACGGCACTAAACCCATATGAAGGCCTTCCAAAATCTTAATTTAAAATAAATACAAATTTTCTTATTCACCACAGACTATCCATTCGGCATCCGCCTATCACGTCGCGTCGACAGCCGTCGGCTGGCCACGTTCAATGCCCGCAACGAGCACGACCGTTGCAAGTTCGCTGAAGATCTCCGCGAAAGTATTGCAGAAATGGACGAAATGGAAGCTATGCGGATCGAGGGAGAACTTAACAGGGGCAAAGGGAGAGGGACGGGGGGAAACAATCCAAGAAATGGTGAGTTTATAGGTTTTAGATAGATAGATAGATAGATATAGATATATTCTTTATTGAACACCTTAACAAAGAACACAAATAGGAATGACAGTAAAAAATTATATAAGTGTAACAATAGGCGGTCTTATCGCTGAAAGCGATCTCTTCCAGACAACCTTTGGATGGAGAGGAATAACGCAATATAATAGGACGTCGTTCTACGTTCATAAAAGATTAGATAGAAGAACAGTGATTAAAATCAGAGGATATATAAATAATAAATTACAGTAATTGTTGCGATTTTGTACGAGACTTTTTTTTAACTTAAAACTCGAATTGTGTACCATCCAAAATTAAGTAACAGAATATATTTACAAAACCGTTTTTTCCTACAGTGATGGAGAACAGAGACAGTGGAGTTGCCGACGTGGAAATCGATCATCAGCAGTGTTTGGACCACGGAATACACGTGCATGGGTATGTCATAAATATATTGAACATAACATAAACGCTTTAACACTCACAGCTTCGCAATAAATTTGAAGACTTATATTCTGGGAATCCCTAGGCTTTTACCCGAACGGGGTCCATACAAAAAATAAAGAATTAAAAAGAAAAAAAAAATTAGAACTAAATACATAAACTTAACTTATAAAATCAGAAAGTGATATATGTTTAATAAATTTATTAATTGGATAATGTCTATATATATAATACGATTTTATCATTGTAATCTGTATGAAAATAAATAAAGCTTTTTTTTTTATTATTATTTTTCTGGGAAACATTCACATCTCACATACAACCACACTCAGAACTAGAAATACAAGCTGTTGCTGTGGAGAAAACTTGTGTCCCCACAAGGAATCGAACTCGTTGTCGAAAGCTGACTCGGATTCAACTGCGCCAACGAGCAATTCATGTTTATATAAGGAGAATTTTTCAAGAGAGCGTGGCAAGGCGATACCGCTCACAGCCCCACACTAAGTTCAAAGACTTGTATCGTCGGTGCCTGAAATATTCACATCGCACACAAAATCGGACCCAGAGCCAGAAACACAAAAGTAATGAAAAGGAAAATTGTGCTACTGTGGAATCAAACCTAGAACTCACAGCGAAGTTGACAGAAAAGTGCACACTGCGCCAATTGAGTCGTCACTCTCACTTTTGGGTCAAAAAAATTTAAACCGTTTATTCACGTGGCCCCCAAAGAGACACTCATGAAAGTTAATGACTGCCAGTTTCGTAAAATTACAGCCATCTCGAGAAGAACCTGGCGGCGCATTTTTCATATTTTTTTTATTATAATTTTCTTTTGCTGACAGGAATACAGGTTTAGAGATGATGGATGTGTAAAAAAAACGAATTAGTATGTCAGTCAGTAGGTTAAAAAAAAATTTGACACGTATTTTTTCTTTTTTTAAACAATAATTCATTAAGATAAACAGCGTCAAAGTTTGGCAGTGAGGGCTCGTGACGTCACGCCTCAGTAAAAAGTGTGCTGTTTGTTAAATGACAATAGGGAGTTTTGCCGCGAAAGTGAAAAAATGGCGTTGTTGATTTTGTGTAATTTTCCAAAACCTGTGATTCTTCGAGTGTTAATGGGTAATAATGGTGAAAATTATTAACCGTAAATACTAAAGTAAACTTGCATAAGTGTAGGCAAATCATACAAAGTTGAAAAACGTGATTTTCGCTTTCGCTCCAAAACTCCAATAGAAGTTCTAGTAAAGTTTCTACCACTTTACTAGGGCATGACTTGACTATGACTGGACCTTGACTTTGAATGTGACTTGTGACTAGGATTTTTAATATGAAATACTCTTGAAATATATTATTACTTGACACTGGCTAAATGCACAAGATTGCGAAGCCAATATTAAAAGAAAAAAAAATTACAATAGAAAAAACACATGTCCAATAATTATTGATTGTGCAAATGACGGACTTAATAGATTTTTTCTGGCATCTAGCCTTTCTTAACCTAGGTAAATAAACAAAAAAAACAATCAATGTATATAATTTTTGAAGTGAAAACTTTTTTAGGCGCGTTGAGCACTTTTTGGGTGAACAAAAATCATGAAACTCGCGTCATCGTCACCGAACGCCTTCTAATAGCTCGACGATACAATTCACAAGTTACTTAGTTTTCACTTCTATCGGCAGGCCCCAAAGACGTTTATTTTTGTTGGAAGGATGTCATATTACACTTTTGTTCCAGCGTGGTGGTACCACCCCCGCCTTCGTGCCCGGCCCCAGCCGCCCCCTCTAGGATGTCCCAAAACCCACCACCCACCAGCATCATCAAGCGAAACGTGCTCAGCAACTCGCTAGTAGATATCAACGACCCGGGTAAGGAAACAACAACAACAACAACAACAAGACCTAACGATTTCACACTCACAGCCCCTCACTTAGTTCGAAGACTTGTAACACACATTTTTTATGGGCAGAAAATCTATATTCCCACCGGGAATCGAAACCGGCAGCGTAGAAGGCGCTCGTGTTACCAACTGCGCCAACATGTTATACATACATAAACACTTAGAAAAACATAAACGATTTCACACTCAAACCCCCACACTAAATTCGATTTGTGCCGGAAACATTCTCATATATTACTCAGAACCAGAAACACAAATGTCCCTTTTGGAAGAAACTTGTGAAGGAACACCGATTGTTTCGAAACTAGTCTCGCAACAATGTGAAAAAACAACCGTGAGTGAAATCATTGAATCCTAAATATGCGTAATACTTACAAATTTTTCAATCAAGCTATTATCTTAGGATATCAGTGTCCCGCGGCTTCGTCCGTGTTAATTAAGTTAAAAAGTAGCCTTTGTGTTATCCCGGTACCTAAACTATCTACACTCAACATTTCATCAAAATCGGATTACTCGTAACGGAGATACGTTGTAACAAACATTCACACACAAACTTTCACATCTATAATATTTTTTCATTGTCGACTATCAAATACTAAATCTACAGGCCAATTACCTATATTTCCTAAAACTAAACTAAAACTATATGCAGCAAAGACCTAAGTTACCTACAAGACATCGAGCTTATAGGTAATTATAATAATAAAGTAGGATTGCCTATATTTTACATTTATAAGTCTGGTGTTGCGGCTGAATCAGCAGAGAATCTCAAAAGGCGCAAATATAGTAATATTGATAGGTTATATATTTGTGACTTTTGGGGTTGAGACTTTAGGACCGTGGGGACCGGAAGGGAGCACATACAATCTAAAAAGAATTATCAGGGCGTTTGGTCAAAGCAACTCGAGACCAAAATGTTGGCAAATATTTTGGACAGAGAATGAGCATTGCCATTCAACGTGGCAATGCTGCGTTTTGGGTATTTTACCAACTGGCAGTGGTCTATTAGATGAAGTTTTGTACATATTATAATTATTTTTGGTTGGATTTGATTTAGTTTTTAGTTTAATTGAATTTATAAGTTTTACATTGAAAGAACAAAGTGTATTACAACTTTTATCTCTTTATGGCGGCATTAGGTTACAAAGGAGGTAAGGCTTAATTGACATAATTAAGGAATGGTAAAAACGTAAAGGTTATGAATATTAGATTCTATAAATATGTGTAAGTAGATACTATAGTTTAGATGCTTTCGGTGTCTGTAAATATCGAATTGCATGGTTGACAATCATGTGATAGAGACTATATCACACATGTTATCTTTGTATTATTTTGTATGGGATGAAGTTTTGTTTTTCTGTCACTTAGTCCTGTTTGATACTGGGTTTTGATTAAAACGTTCATTAGTCATAAAAAAAACAATTTTGTAACGTAATTATTACCATTATTCATTTCTCATAAATTACAAAAATAAATATATTTTTAGTTTATTGTTAGTGACCTGTATCTCTAATTTGAAGTAATAGGGAATATAATTTTAGTCGATTGCTTACGTAAATACAAATCCGGTAAATAAGAAATAGTTTAATAAGTGACAGAATTGTTTTTTTTATTTCTAAAATACCCCCGACGCTGAAAAACCGATGCTACGATTTTTAGCAAATTTAGGAACACTCGTTCAAATCACCTTTCAAACAAAAAAATACTAAATCAAAATTGGTCAAGCCGTTTGAGAGCTACGATATCACAGAATAAAAAGCTGATATTGATGATTATATTTACAGTTCATTGCTGGCAATAGCGTGCGTTAAAATAAAAATGCTATAGGTGTAATTCTATAGCTATAAAGATTTGAAAAAAAATTAAATTGATCTATTAGAACGTAGTTCTTTCTCATCAACGTACGTACCCATTGCTGGGATAAGTATAATTCATTCATCAACAAACCATTGTAAGATATCAATTCAGTTTTGTTCTTTATGCCGTCGCTTCACTAGTCTCCGTTTGCACAAAAAAGAGACAGAGCTATGCAGTATATATTATTATAGCTGCGCCTCTATTTGCGAAAATAGGGCTATGTGATTTCAAAGGGAAACAGACCACCGACTAGCTCAGCCAATCACAGCCTGCATCGCACAAGCATTATTTACACAGACTTAACGCTTGTGTACAACTTCCAAGTTGGAAACACCGGACAGTTGTCCCCGAGCCAAGATTACCGGCTCGGTTGGAAGTACTTCCCGGATTGATGGAGGCGCTTCCGCATTCCTTAACCTCGCCTCCTCTCCGACGTGTGAACGTCATTGTGAGCACACCATCCGCGATGACACACTTCCACAGGTCGGTTCTAATGTGTCTAATATATATTTCGTTTACAGTGGCCCTAGCAGCCGAACGCCTCCAACGCCGAGGCTCGGTCGGCTCTCTCGACAGCGGTATGTCTGTCTCTTTCCAACAAGGCAGCCGCACCGCTCTAGCGACGTCACCTCGTCACCCGCCCGACCAGCGCTCCCCCGGTAAACATGCGCCATACATGTAGCCAGGTCCTTCACGTTTGTATCGTTTCATTAACATAATATATAATATGACTCGACATTGGACTAATGACTCGTCTATGAATTTGTCTTTTGACTGACTTCTCTTTAGCCTTTAATGACTTGTGTATGATTTTTTTCTTTTGACTGCCTTCTCTTTACCCTGTTATGACTTCTTTTTAGCCTCTAATGACTTGTCTATGAATTTGTCTTTTGACTGACTTCTCTTTAGCCTGTTAGGACCTGACTTTAAGATCTTATGCCACGTCTTTATACTGTAATATGATATTTGTCTATAGACTATTATGAATTGTCTTAATTCTCCAATAATCTTTAGACTACAATCATTTGTTTTTAGATCCTAATAACTTGACTGAAGATACGAATGACATTTCTATGAACTCTTATGACTTGTCTTTTGACTGATTATCTTTAAACTGTTATGACTTGACTTTAGCATCTTACGACTTGTTTTTAGACTGTCATAACTTTTCTATAATCTCTAATGATTTGTATAGATTATTATGTTTTCTTTTTAGACTCTATTAACTTAAATTTAGACGCTAGTGACCTGTATTTAAGCTACATATACTTTTTTAGACTACAATGTCGTGTCTAAAGTTTCTAATGACTTGTCCTTTGACTGTTTTGTCTTTAGACTAATGACTTGTCTAGTGACAATGGTCTTTTGAAAATAAATCATGCAGTAATCATTATTTAGATCATAGGCTCGTGCGTTTTGACTGCAGGCAACGCTGATTTCACCAAAACATATATATAGTAACCATATAGACTCGTGACTAATTACTGATCCATATACTTGACTGTTTGACTAACATGCATGCACCATTCATAGTGTAGTTGTAATCTATAGATATAGATTAAAAAAAACATTATTAAAATCGTTTACTCACATGGGCCCCAAAGAGGAATTATAGAAGTTAATGATTCTACTGCCAGATTCGCAAAATTACATTCTAATTACATCTCAGATAGACAGTCTTTTGACCACAATTACCACCCGTTGGGATGGTGTGATAATAGTAAATAAAAGACAAAGAAGGTGTAATACCATCCGTTCTCACATGTACGTGGTGCTTCTGCCAATCCACAAACGAAACAAGCATTTGACCACTACCACAACTAATGGAAAGCGATGATGCGTAGATGTCGCACTTAGAATACACCTAGATTAGAAGATTTCCGGAATATACCGTTCTAGGAAGAAAACTGGCAACGAATTCCACTCCTTCGCTGTACAGACGACTAAATAGAAGCTATTAGCTTTGAGAGAGTAGGGGATAGCCTCTATTCAAGTCAATGAATTAATAATATATGTTAGTCTGTTTTGTAATTCAATGTCTGAATATTATGATTTTTGAATGCTGTTGGGCTTTATTTTAAATATACCATTAATCTTTTCAGGTCGTTTATTCAGCGGCATTGGCGGGATATTCCCCAGCCGGATACGGAAACTGAGCGCATCCGGAGTTCCGGACAGCAAACACGGTGTCGGCAAGAGCACGGAAGTGTAAAACCGACCTTACACCAAGTAACGGTTTTATTTCAATTCGAATTTCGAACAATTCCACCGCGAATGAGTCGGAATCTTACGATTCGAATTTTGAAATCATTGATCATGATTTTTGAATTTCGTTTACGCTGTTTTCTTTTTGAGGGTAGAAGGCATTTTAAACGAGTATGGGGTTTTTTCGGAGTAGGGTATCTAAGTGCCATCTTATTTCTTTATTCATTCCATTGATATTATAATTAATAATCAATACATTGTTGAAAATGCTTACGTTTTCATGACGTAATTGTTAATTTGGGGCATCACATTTGCGATTTTGGCTAAAACTGGTTTATATATCACTTGTATTACAGTCGTTAATAAGTGAAAATTTACTTAAAAGATATTAGAAAAATCTGTATCCAAATTATTATCATCGATAATGTTGAATTCTTGAGGAGAATTTAGTTACAAGTTCCCCTTATCACATATATAAAGGATACAAAAGTTTAAGTGAATTTTCACTTAAAAATCGGCGTGTTGATAACAATGAGATTCTACCAATAGAGAGGTAATACGCATTTAAAAGAGGCGCATCATTAACCTCACAATTGACGGGATTTAACTTAGTCGCACTTCATCTGGCAGCGACGCAACACGCATGCACGCAACTTTTGAAATGAAACTACGTCGTCTTGTTTCTATAGAGTGCAGGACTTTAACTGGGCTTACTAAACGGCAACCAGGATCTGTTCATTTGTAAGCCATAAGTAGTCTCCAATGTTGTATTGAGTACGTCAATATTGATAGGAACTTATTGGTCGATAAGTACTTATCTAACTTATACGTCTTATATATGTTAAATCAGGGTATAAGGTTTTGGAAATGGTGTTCTTTGCGGTTTGGGATGAGGAAAAAGTGCCAATAATTTGGTACTATTTATTGATACGAAATAGTACGAACATCAATAAAAGTTGATTCAAGCGCCATCTAGTTTTGAAAAACGATATTATATGCGGTTTGTTTCAATTATTATATTAAATGGGAACATTTTGACTTATTTTCACTGGCAACTATAGTCGATTTAACGCCGTTATTTAAATGGAGATCCTATATGCATAAATAATGAACATGAATGGATGAATATGTATTAGTTATAAAGCCAATATTGGCAATTAGCACTAAAGACTGCTTTGACTCGCATAAATGCGAGTCAAAGCAGTCATATAAAAGTACTTCTTCATGACTTGGGTAAGTAATATTACTTGCTATTACTTCGTTCATTCATAGTCATTATTGCCATGTCTAATTAATTAATGGCTTTAATTCGAGTGTTTGTATGTGATCGATTTGTAATACATTTTTTTGATGACAGCAATCGAAATTATAACATTAGCCAGGCGCTGCATATATATGCATTGATATATATCCCCTTATTTATAAATTATTACAAGACACTCCATAAACCTTCTATAGTCAAAGTATGCTTTGTCAATTTTTGACTTATGTTATATGTCATGCGTCAAATTAAGACAAAACTTATTTATAATTATAGAAGGTTTATAGAACGTTTTATCTTTTTATAAATAAGGGTGCTAGACTTTATGTAGTAACATTTTTGAGACGTTAAAATCTAAACAAAGCTGATATGAGCGTTTCAATCAACATTAAAACTGACAGATGTCAAACTAAAATTTACCATATTAAACCCTTACGCGATGCAAATTGTACTAAATAAGACTCAAGAATGTTTCAGTACAGGAAGCATAATACTGTTTCTGACTTACATTAAACTCTATATAAAACATAAACAGAATTATACCTAAATTACGTAGCATATACTCAAAAGTACGGTATGTGCTTTTAATAAAGGGTGAAATATTATAAAAGAAGAACGGAAATCACATAGTCTATGTTTTACACTCGTATCTATTGTCAAGTAATAACTATGGGCCAAATGCTTTAAAGTATCTATATACAGAGCTGTACTGTGCGTTGCAATGCCACGTAAAGAAAAAAGTTTTTGCCTCTTTCACGTTTATGGTTGCCTAGTACTTTATTACTATAATATCAACTTAATGACTTAATATATTTTATTACCTCTTACATGTTTATGTTTGCCTAGTACTTAACCTAATCCGACAGAGGTAATCATGTCCAAAAACCTTTCAAGTTTATTTGCACCAGACCTTCGTTGGCATACGCAAAACGTACTAGGCAACCATATAATATATATATATATTATATATATTGACTATAGTCAACACTTATTTATTTACGTGTTTAATATATATTTTGTCTGAAATAAATCATTATAGGTCAAGTTACAACTGTATAAAGTGCCACAGTGATGTTATAAATTCGAAAGTGTGTATATGCTATATCTTCACGTCAAATTAGATAAAAAGCTTTCATAGGTAATGCCCTATACTTGTCTATAGATATGAGTGTTCCAAATCAAGATCGAAATTGCTTATTCACATGGGCCCCAAAGAGGCACTCATACGAGTTGATGACTCTAATTGCCAGATTGTTACAGTTGTCTATGTAGGACGTTTTGTCGATGGACAATGAGTTGACGATAGTTTTACATATAGTTGTATGTATGTTGTTGTAAGAGAGGGTATGTCGTTTATGAATCGAAGATAACAAGTGGGTCCACTTTTTGGATGTAGATTTTGTTAGACTCGAGAGTTGCTAACACTGTTTTTAATTAAAAACTCAAAGTTTAATGATATCTTTGGTTTTTTACTTTTATTTGTTAAATTAACCAACTTTTATGCATTTTATCGCGTTTACATTGCCGCGAACTGCCTGTTGGCATAGTTGGGTTCGTCTTTTAAGCAGCGGGTATCGGGTCCCCGGCTTAGAAGGTGAACGCCACCCAACTTAGCCAACGAGCCGTTCAAGTAGTATCATTCTTTAGCAAGACTATTCGGAAATTTCAAGTTTATTCAGCTATTTTTGATGCTGACCGTACTTCTATGAAACTACGGGATTTTTAAGACTATTGATCGTAAGAATTCAAATGTTCGTAAACCATGTGCCTACATAATAAGATACCTTATAACACAGAAGATAAGGTTCAATATAATAATATGAACTATTCAAGAACAATTTTTTTTATTGAAAATAGCGTTAGCAACGCCAATATTACTGATAGTAAAGTAAAAGTAACGTAAAGGGACATTGGAATGATATGTAAAGATTTTTATTGCATTTTCTCGAATATCATTCACATACAGATTAAAAATATGCATTTATAATAGTTTTCATTGCATGTTACCAACCAAAAAAGTATTATAAATAAAAAAAAATGAGTGACTCTATTACGTGACAATTTTGTATCTCATAAGCTTAAGGTTTATGAAAATATTTTTCTACCCACTTCAAAAAAGGAGGTTCTCAATTCGAATGTTTTTTTTGTATGTTACTCGATAATTCCGCTAATTATTATGAATCGATTTTGTTGATTTTTTTGTTTGGTAAATTATACTTGAGAGATCCCATATAAATTTTATCGAAATCGAACCATACATCGGCACATAAATAGTGGTTATACAAATAGTCTTTGAGACTACAAGAAAAAAAAAACATGCGGGGCAGTCATTGGGGACTACCGCTAGAAGTAAAAACTAGAAAGAGACAGATGCCAGTACCCAGCATACTACGCGTTTGGTGACGATGACGCCAGTTTCATGATTTTTGTTCACCCAAAAAGTGCTCAACGCGCCTAAAGAAGTTTTGATTTCAATAATTATGTATAACAGAAAATAGTAACAACATAACAGTACATTCGGCGGCCTTATCGCCTATCAGCAAACCCTTCCAGACAACCTTAGGATGGAGAGGATAATAAACAAATGAAGTATAACCATACTAAAGTATTATCTAAGGATAATGTGGGACATTTAAAATCAGAGATAACCTTTGTCTATACTGAATAATAATTGAAACGCAAGCAAAGCTTAAAAAACCGGCTTCATCGCTTATATTTCGGTTTTGGCTTGACCGATTTCGATATAAAATTTATGGGACCATCTCTGAAGTATCTACTAAAAAAAATATTAAAAGCGATTCATAATTGGCGGAGATATCGCGTAACATACATACAAAAAAAAAACAGTCGAATTGAGAACCTCCTTTTTTGAAGTCGGTTGAAAGTAAATAAAATGTTATATGGTCACTCATATCACGTATAAAATTTTTGATCACAATTTAAACAAATGTACATACGTTTGGTGTAGCCAGCGCAATAGTTGTAGAGATATGATATTTTTTTAATGAGCACGAAATAATTGAGCAATAGATACATCGTATTCGTCACAGATCGCTGTCCTATATTGATAGTGCAAAATAATAATCTTCTTTAATATTTATAATTCTACTGTACGTGTGTGTCACTGAACTCCTCCTAAACGGTTGGACCGATTTGAATGAATTTTTGTATGCGTTTGGGTGGCGCCCTGGATGGTTTAGATGCACTAATCAGCCCGGCAGATGGCGCTGCAGGGGTCCGCTAGTCTATATATATAAAATAATGATATGTATATTAGTATATATATATATATATATATATATATATATATATATATATATATATATTATATATATATATATACTAGCTGACCCGGCAAACGTTGTTTTGCCATATATTAGGCCTGTAAAAAATAGGGGTTGATTGTAGATGGGTGAAAAAATTGGGTCGTATGTATTTTTAGCGCTAAATCATAAAAAACTAAAAACAAAAAAATTTGTCTAAAAATTTAAAAAAAATGTTAAGGTTGAACAACCCTTATCAATTAGGGGTATGAAAAATAGATAGTAGCCGATTCTCAGACCTACTGAATATGCATATAAAATTTGGTAAAAATCAGTAAAGCCGTTTCGGAGGAGTAAGGTAACTAACATTGTGACACGAGAATTTTATATATAAGATTAAATCGGGTCAGTTACACCATTTATAACTCGAGAACGGCTGGACCGATTTTATGATTTGTTGGATTTGTCTTCGCCCCGAACAGCAGAAATACTATTAAAATGTAGGAAAATTCACGAAAAAAAGATTTATGAAATAAATTCATTTCCTTATACATTTTGAGGAACGGCATTTTGGCGGCATTATTTAAATCACACACTAAATCACAAATGCCCCTTGGGAAGGAAAATTGCGCTTCTGCCAGGAATCGAATCCAGAACCCAAGGCGCTAACTGGGTCGTTTCATATTTTTTATCATAGTTCGTTCTGTTTCTTTTAATTCGGACATTATATTTTAATTAAAATTATACTGATATATTCATGGAAAACAAATTAAGTGTGTAGAACTTATTGAATTTAGCAAAATTTTGTGAGTTTGAGTTACAATTTTTTTTTTATTTGCTGATTTCAAATGTGAAATAGAAGAAATGTTTGTCTGAAAAAATTTCGTGTTAGCGCGAATTTGATAATATTTTGCACTATAATTGGACAGCGCATATATTTACATTTAAAAATTATATAAAAATATACGAATTTATTCACTATTGTTGAGAATTTTATTAGAATTAGCAGTTCGATGAAAGTTTTGACTTAGATAGGTAGTTAGTGTCCCTAACTTCCCTTCTTATCACTTCCAACCCCTTAAGTATATTATATTCGTTTTTATTATATTTATTTCTACTACATTTACTAATTTATTAAATATATAGTAATAATAATTCCATATACTAAAATTAAATGCCGTAAAGTTTCATATTCTAGGCCTAGAGTTACCATATTTGACCACACAGTTACCATGAAAGGTCAAAAGCTAGATTAAATAAACTTATTCGATTTTAGACCCTTTCAATATTAAAACAGAGAGTGTTATACTACAATCGTACATGCATAAGAATATAATCTATATAATAAATTGACTTATGAAAAAAAAAAAATATAAATGCAACAAGCATTTTGGGAACTTTGCCGAACATTAAAGATCGTTTGAACCATCTATATATATATATATATATATATATAAGTCTATTGACGTTTGTTAGTCGCACAAAAACTCGAGAACGGCTCGACCGATATGGCTGATTCTTTTTTGTTGTGTTCGTAATTGTCAGGGCAAGGTTTGTATGTACATTTTTTTAATCCGCCGGAAATCGCATCCGCGAAAAGCCGGGGCGGATTGCCAGTAAGAAATATAATATGCTTAACACTGGGACCATAGAGACATGTTTTAATTCGATTAAATATAGAAAACACCCGGAATTGAGAACAGCTGTATTGGTAGTTGACAAACTGTCAAACGTCATCCATTTATGGTGACAGGACAAACTGTCAAACGTCATTCATTTATGGTGGACATACTTCGAGTTCGCTCCAAGTGTTTCACTTCACTGTCTACAAGTTTAGAGTGAATAGGTGAAGTATTTTCCATCTTCGGCCGCATCGTCATTTTCCATCAAATAATTGCCCATCCAGCATAACAATTTTTTTTATCCATTTTGTAAAAATTTGCTTGCGGCTTTCTGACCGGCCGCCTGCCTAGTAGCACAGTATATGGTATTATTATTTTATATACTAATACGAAAGTATTTTTCATTTTTGACTATCCAATCTGAACATGTCATATTCTCCTATATCCAAAGGCTGCTTCCTTACTATTAAAGTAGCTATCTGCTCAAAAAGTCTCAACCGCAACACATCGGGATACGGTTGATAATCCTATATCATTTTGAGTAGGTAGCAGATATGTTACCGATTTGACTTCCTTCTTGACTTACCAATACGTATACCTATAGCGATAAGTATCCTTGATTTTTGGTCGGTCTTGCTTTTTCTATTAAAAAACCTCTTAAGGATTTATATCTAACTATTTTATATAAACAATATATACCGTCATTACTTGGTAGTGTTACAATCCTGCAAGGGGTGGTTTAGAATCAACAAATGAGCAGAAAAAAAAAATTTTTTCAACAAACTGGTGAGTTTATTTTAGCGCTCTTAACTTTCTGCGCCATAGCTTACTTACCATATAATATGTAAAAAAAATCTAATATTTTTTTTTTCTTATCGATTTTTTGCTCAGTAGTCGACTCTAAACCATCCCCTGCAGGATTGTACATTACAAACCAATGACAGTATACTTTTTTTTTTTTTACTTGAACGTTTATTAGCTTTGCTAGATGTCTAGGTTACCAGATAAAAAATTTGCTCGTTAGCTTTAGAAACTGAGCATTACTGCTATTTATTGTTTATTTTTGAGTCAATTTATTCCAGTACTGATTTTCGTCTTGTATTATTCTTATACAGTTATGTTTTCCATGTTTCAATTATACAAAGAAAGGCAGTTTAAACAGTCTTGTATATATCTAAGTCCAACGCCGTTTATGTTACGGTGTTGGTGATTGAAGCCATGTATAAAGTCTATAAAGCCATCCCGCTCTATGCGCCATTCTTAACGATGGCGTTAGTTAGGTATAGACGGATTGTTATATCAACCTCTTTGATATTTTCTTTGGAAAAGACCGACCGTACTTATGTAATGTTGACTAATCTTACGCGTAGTAACTGTTGACTTTGTACTGTGGACGTTGGTTCTACTATTTGATACGGTAGATAGATTAATATAACTCGTTGAATTCTACGTTTCATTGTAGGAAAATCTTCCGTTCCATTGATATTGAAATAAAATAATATTCAAGTAATTTTTGAACTATCTATTGAAATAAATATATAATTAAGAATCTCCTTTGTTATTCTGATTTCTATCTTTTAATGTTCAAGTCAGTCGCCTATTCTGGCTTCTAATAAATTGTCTATGTTTTCGTGACTGACTATTTATTATTATTATATTGAAAAGTCTTATAATTAAATGGAAAGTGAGGAATTGAATAATGTGTTTCGTCGTTGGATTTTGAACTTTACGTATATTGATATATGACCTTGTAATTGTAAAAAACGTATACTTAACCCTTAAATATCTATGAAACTCGAATGTAATTTCTTATACGTATTTCAAGCGAAATGCGTCCTTTTATGTTAGGTGTTATGTATGATTTTGTGATAGCAATGTTGCGTTTTAACTTATTTAAAACTATCAATTGATTGAGTCTGGTAAACAATATTCGATATAAGTGAAATCATATTGAAAAGTGATTTTTGTGGACCACAATTATAAGTTATATAAATAAATTAAAACGCATCATCTTTTTGTGTGGAAATGATAAAAATGCTTTTTGTAAATTTCGCTTGAAGCCAAAGATGTAATTTTTTTGTGTTCAAAATGCTACTGTAAATGTAACTTTGAAACGGCATATCTACATAAAATCTTAATTTTACCTAAATGAACCTTTTTTTTAAATAGAAAAGGGTGGCTAGAAAAGAGCAGTTATTACTTTTTTTGTAGTTTCAGAATATTAAAATGAATAAGTTCCCATTATCCGGTGATGTCTAATGGACGTCATATCGGATTTTACAATAAAAAAAATACTTGTGATTTATTTGAAAACTATGCGTTATTTCAGTACATTCAAATCGACACACACACAAAACATATATCACAATTAAATACTTCTAGATTTTTTTTTATTAAAATTAAATCCAGATACGTTTTCCATATATTAAAAAACGATTGTCTGATAAAGATCTTTGATAAATATTAATATATAAAAAAAAAATCTTATATTTTTCTATATATACCTTGTATTATTATTTTTTGTTTGTAGCCACCCTGATTTTATTAAAAACATGACGGTGTGAGATGTAAACATTTAATTTCTAAATCCATTGTAAATGATTTACAATAAAACTTAGTATTTCTAATTATCCTAACTTAAGTGTTAATTATAATTTCTAGGTCGTAAAGGTTTGATTTTTCTGTAACATAGTCTTTACTTACTAACTTATTACTTTATATCTACTATATGTATATTAAAGAATTCTAATATATATCCCTTTAGTTATATATTGTTAATTAAATTAGATGATAAGCAATAAACGCGATCGCGTCACTTACATGTTGTATAAAACGTATTGTTGAAAAGTTGATACAACTAAGTCACTTACAATAGTTTAATTTAAATAAATAATTAAAACGGAAATGTATTTATTTATTAAATATGAATTAACATTCATGATGATAGTTTGTTGTTTTATTTAACTAAATTTCCACTTTTGTTATGATGTCCTCCTTGACGTATCCGTAATAACGAACTTTGTTAGCTTCGGACATGAGAACGAAGATGGCTGGCGAATCCAAATTTAGTTTTTAAGGTAGGCTTTTGTTATATTACAGTACCAATTATTGATTTAATAGGTAGGAACGAACTGCCCGTTGGCTTGGTTACAGGCGCGTCCGCCTTCTTAGCATGGGCATCGAATTCGATTCCCGGTGGGAACACAATTTTTTTCCCCAAGGGAAATTTGTGTTTCTGGTTCTGGGTGTGATTATGTGTGTGATTTGAATATTTCCGGCACTCACGGCACAAGTCATTTCGCTTAGTGTGGGGGCTGTGAGTGTGAAAGTAAATGAATGCGTTTGTAATAGTTAGTCTGTCTATCTGTCTGTTATATTTTTACCTGGCTACGGCGAAGTTTATGATTTTAGCATCGTATAGGTATATGTATCTATGTTTGTTCGTTTGTCACAGCATCAACAACTTATTCTATGAATAAGAAGTATAAATAATGTAGATGTAGACATCCTACTAATATTATAAATCCAACAGTTTGTGTGTAAGTGTGTAAGTATGTTTGTTACCTCTTCACGCTTTAACGGCTGAACGGATTTGGATGTAATTTGGAATGTACATAGCTTATACGTAGGATTAACATATAGGCTACTTTTTATTTTGATAATAGCGAACGAAGCAGCGGGGCACGGGTAGTATATTATTTAACTCTTCTAATTTCTCTGGTTGTCATAGACTAGGCTTCAGACACTCGTAGCTCGGTCCGCCTGGTCGATCGTAGTGATTGACAAAGTTAAAGGAAGTTCAATACGGCCAGTGATTGGATGGGTGACAGCTTAGTGGGATTATTAGCTGAGTGCTTCGGAGGCCACGTTCCCCCCGGCCTCCGTCAGTCCTGGGTGATCGTCGTAAGACAACAGTCGTTAAGCTATGTGAGATGCCTTCAGGCAGCCTGCATAATCCTGACACCAGGAATGACTAGTCCGCACGACAAGCAAGCATTGGCTAAGTTTTTTCAAAATCTAATATTGAACTGCCGGTTGGCTTCGTTAAATATGCGTTCGCCTTCTAAGCAGGTTCGATTCCCGGCTAAAACACATGTTTTCTCCCCAAGAGAAATTTGTGTTTCTGGTTCTGGTTGTGTATGTGATGTGATTGTTTTTTTTGGTAGCTACGACACAAGACTTCGAACTTAGTGTGTGGAAGTAATAAAAAAGAATATGGCGTCCGTGGCAGTATTCACTAGTGACCCAAAAAAGAAACATTGGAATGGAATTTATATAAGAGAGCTTTAAAGTACCAATTTTTTAATTATACCTATTACTCGTCATTTATCTAATATAATAATAATAATATTATGACTTCTGTAAGTCAGCATCATTTTAAAAAGTTTAAAAAGTTTAGTCTATCTAAGAATAGTGTCGAAGGCTTCATTACCCTTAACTCCGTTATATTACTATTTTTATTAAGTTGTGTATTGTTGCTATTTGCTGTTCTTCCTACTAATATTATAAACGCGAAAGTTTTGTCTGTGTGAATGTTATTACCACGTATCTCCGTAACGAATAAACCTATTTTGGTGAAATTTAGAATGTAGATAGTTTAGGTTCCGGAATAACACATAGGCTACTTTTAACTTAATTAACGCGGGCGAAGTAATGGGGTACAACTAGTAATAAATCCTGCTAATATTATAAATCCGAAGGAATGTGTGTAAGTGCGTAAGTGTGTAAATATGTTTGTCCCCTCTTCACGCTTTAACGGCTCAACGGATTAGTATGAAATTTGGAATTTACATAGGTATAACCTATGTAAACTCCAGGATTAACACATAGGCCATTTTTTAACTTGATAATAGCGAGCGAAGCCGCGGGGCACGGCTAGTAAAATATAAAAAATAGCATCGTTTGTTTTACAGTTTAGTACAACGACTAAACTTTATTCATAGGTTTAGTAAGGGACCACGGGATTATTTTAGCTTACGTGTTTCTATTATTAATATTATAAATCCTAAGGTTTGTGTGAAGTGTGTTTGGTATGTGTGTAAGTGTGTAAGTATGTGTGTTCCCTCTTCACGCTTTAACGGCTGAACGGATGAAATTTGGAATGTACATAGAGTATACCTAGGATTTACACATAGGCTACTTTTTAAGTTGATAATAGCGCGCGAAGCCGCAGGGCACGGCTAGTTTATCATAAAAAATACGAGTGAAACCATAGGGCAGAGTTATCTAATAAACTCCACAAACATACCAGCCAACAGAGACATCGTCACAGCTGGGCCGGCTTCAAAGCCGCAGTAGATACGCTCGCATTTGTCAGGCTTCACAGTAAGCTGTGCTTAGCTTTCTACTAGTGTGGGTACGTCAGTTTTCTAGGCAGGTTAGAAAGACGTGGAGTCGGTGTTTGGTATAAAAAAGTTAATGTGAACATTAACTTACAAAAACTTTACTTAAAACAAATTTAAATTTAAAAGATTTTTAAAAGCCAGTTGTCAATAATAAAGGACTAAAACATTATATAACAGAGAACTTATCAAGACGAATCAAACGTGCCCAAACTAGGTGGGTTCATCTTATTTAGTTCAGAAGTTCCTATGGCCATCTTCCGTCTTCATCATCTGACTATGATACCATATTTTGTATTATCACCGAAGATATAACCGAAGATAAAGACCGAAGTATACCAAATTTGAGTCCAATTGGACATCGGTAAGTGGGTCTAATTTTGCTTGTAAGATTTGATTACAGACCGACAGATAACGGGACAGGAGAAACTAAATAAAAGCTTGTATAAAATGGCTACGTGAACAGAGTATTACAACAGTGTTTTCAGGAAATTTTAAGGTTATTGAACTGCACGTTGGCTTAGTTGGGTGCACATTCGCTTTGAAAGTAACGAGTTTCGGGTTCGATTCCCGATAGGAACATAAGTTTTGTCTTCAAGGGAAATATGTATTTCTGGTTATGGCTGTGATTGTGTGTGTGATGTGAATGTTTCCGGCAACAACGTTACAAGTCATTGGAATTGGTGTGAGGCTGTGAGTGTGAAAGTATTTACATTTCGTATTGCCGCGTGCACTGCCTAGTCACTGTTCGTGAGATGCAGATTTAGAACATTTGTTTGGATTATCCGGGCGAATCTAAGTAAAAAAATAATATAAGATTGGATTTGATTATTTGTATAGCGTTTATCTCATTCTTATACTTCTGACGACCATACTTAAAAGTGGCTGCACCAATTTTCTCCAAACATAGCTATGAAGTTTTGTTCAAGTCACCATTCAATACGACTACAAAAAACACTAAATCAAAACCTGTTCAGCCGTTTGGGAGCTACGATTCTAAAGATAGACATACAGATGTACATGACAAAATTGAAACACTCATATTTTTGCTTCAGGGATTAAAAAGGAATAGCGTGAAGATTTTCTAAGCAGACAGATTAGCTTATAGTGAAAAAAAAAACATGCTTAAAAACAGTGTGTGTCGTAAGAACACACCATAGAAGTGAAACTTTTGTATTACAGGAAAACATTTTAATTATTCATCACAGTGATCACCCACCACTTTTCGTCACACAATAATGTTGCAGATCATAATTTCAATGCCCTCCCATAAAAAGTTATACTTCAAAAGAAAAATAGACTAGCATTTAATAACGCAATGGTAAACCATTCTAAAAAAATATTTCAAATAGCGACTCCACGTCATTCTCTGTCCTCAGCCGAACAGTCGATGCCCGTGCGTCCGCTTCAGTACAACAGACCACGTGACAATAGCTACAGTCCACCACATTATTAAATTAAAAAAATAACGGGAAACAACGCTCTGATTAAGGTGAGTTAGTTTTTATTAGATAATTTATAATTCGATTAGATGTTAATTTGTTTATATACATCTCGGGTGTGACGCGATATCGTATATAATGCCTATCGGTATAAAATATGCATAATTATATATAACTAGCATACCCAGCGAACTCCGTTTCGCCACTATAAACCTCATGGAGCCCGAGACCTTTCCAACGAATGCAAAACCGTGGAAATCGGTTCGTGCGTTCTGGAGTTATAGCGTCAGGAAGGATAACCCGACTTATTTTTATATAATAGATAGGTACAAAGAGGGTAAACAATTTTAATTAAAATGTTAGATTATAGGGAAAGGTGCAAATGAGGCATTTTTTTTAATGTATCGTTGAACTATTTTAAAATAAAATATTGATGATAAGCTTTTGGATGCGATTTTTTAAAAGTAATTATAGAAGTTGTTTAATATTGTGACGAAGTAAGACTTATTTACTGTGTTTGACATTAAAGATCGATACCTCTCAAATTATCCTAAGATCAACAACATGTAAATTTTATATATATTTTTAAATACTTGATTGTTACACAAATTTGATGGAGGTGCGTTTATTAAAGATCAGATTTCCAGAGGTGGTAGAGCATTTTGTGAGTTGCTCGCCTGGCTTGCTACCAAAGTAGCTTACCACCATCAAGTTGAAAGTCTGCCGCCAAGCAAAATACGGTGTTCCGGCAGTTATCCTTGAGAGCCTGCGTATTCCAGGTCTAGTGTGTTTACCAGCTTCGATCACATCGTCACTTACCATCAGGTGAGATAGTGGTCAAACACTAGCCTGTTACAAATAAAAAAAAAAAAAAAGATGATCAGTACCTACTGAACATTTGTATAGTATATTATATACCAATGATAAAAAAGCAGAAGAATATCTTCAGGCGGTTTGTAGGCAAAACTACACAATAGATTCAAAAACTTTGATAGGCCTCTATGTAGCTTGGGTAAAAAAAAACATGCGGGGCAGTCTTTGGGGACTGGCGATAGAAGTGAAAACTGTATATATATATATATATATACAGTATACATATAGCGCATAGGAAGCGTACGGTGACGATGACGCGAGTTTCACGCTTTTTGTTCACCCAAAAAGTACACATACTCGTATATACACAGTATACATTTAGCTCATGGAAAGCGTTCGGTGATGAAGACGCAAGTTCTATTATTTTTGTTCACCAAAAAAGTACCCGACGCGCCCTAAGAAGTTTTCACTTCAAAAATGTTTTTGCTTAAGTGCATGTGTTACATATCACAATCACCATTTTCACAAACTTTCTTTACACAAAAGTTCTTGTATCCAACACCCAAGGTTAGGTATTAAGTAAATAAGACCTTATTTTCCATCAACACACAACAACATATTTTTTCTCAAGCGACGTTAAATAAACACAATAAAACGGCAAAAAATCAAGCCCCATTACAAAAAAAGAGTCATGACCATGTCATGACTCAACGCGTCTCCAAGTCGATGATAAATGACAAAATAGCATACTCATTTAGTGATAATTTAATAAACTTAACTAAATTATAGCATTTAATTCAATTTAAGCAGAGCCAGCTCGGGCAATCACCTTTTGTTAAACGGCTTATTTAATAAGCAGAACTCATAGGAAGTGTATTGGATCTTATGGTTAACAGATAAAGTGGATTTTCCGGTGATAATCAGCCGATTTAGAGTTGGTTAATTGCAGTCTAATGTTTTCTTTAATATTTTGCACAAAAATAATACAATGAAGATTTGATGTAAGCCTATGCTAAATCACAACTAGTTATATATATATATATATATATATATATATATATATATATATACATATAACTAATATATACTATTATATATAAATATACTATCTCACGATGGAAAGTGATGTTGCGGCCGAAGATGTGACATGCTTGCCTAGAAGAACGATGTCGTGTCTCCTACAACAAGCTTCTGTTACAACATACCTAATCTAGACTTGAAGACTCCTAGATTATACCGTTCGGGGAACAAAGACGCAGGCAATGTTGGTATTTTCTAACCAAGCATGCTCCATCGTCGACCGCTTAGTCACGTAACATCAGGTGAGATAGTGGTCCAATGTTTGCCTGTCATAGATAAAAAATTAACTACATATTTGTAAGAGAAAACGAGTTTTGTCAATTTACTTTGAAAAGAAAATCAATGTACATTTTATACTGAAACAAACATTCTATTTAGAAATGTTTATTTGTCAAACTAGAAGGTTTATTTTCAAATATTTCCGTCAGTCGAGAATAATTTAATAAATAGTACCTTACATTTCAGCGATATTGTTTCACGACACTTATCCATTTTAGATGGAAGAATCGCTTGACGGTCGCGAGAGCGTGGCTGGAGCATCAGGATTTGACTCAGCAGCCATCCTGAACGATGACGTGTCTCCTACAACAAGCTTCTGTTACAACATACCCAATCTATTCAATAGGTAAGGAACACACATAATAATATGGATATGCAAAGCATTTGGCTATACAGAGCTGGACAAGTCTCTCGAATGTAGGTCTGGAATCCCTGATGATACACGTGATAATTATTGCTGCAGCGGCAGCAAAATCTACACTCAGCTGGGTCAAGTGCCTCCCAAACGACAATCAAGAATCACACACTACCAGTGGGTAGCGTTCATGATGGGTACGCTACCCACTGGTAGTGGGCTCAAACCACTACAAGTGCTCAAGCACTTGAGTTACCTATAAGCTCGATGTCTGGTAGGTGACTTAGTTCTTTGCTGTACATAGTTTTAGTTTAGTCATAGGAAATATAGGCAATTGGCCCTTAGATAGATGCAATAGTACTTTAAAAAAAAAGAATCCTAATTAACATAAATGTATAAGTTGATTTAACTAATACATTTCTCGAATTAGTTGAATTATGTAAATTGCATCATTTTTCTTTACTTAGTTACAAATAATTAATGAAACAAAAAAAAAAACCAGATCTTAGGATTTGTATCACAAGATTCTGTTAGGCACAATCTACCAGACAAATAAACAAATCAGACATTGTTTTAGACAATACGTTAAATAAGAAAAAACAATTAATCTTATACTATTTAAAAACTTCATGCACAAATACTATGTACATAGGAGGATTTAATGCAATAGCATTTTCTGCCAGCCATCCTGCTATTTCAGGAGATATATCGGCGTGCAATAAATGAAGCTATACAATAAAAAAAAGGTTCAGAAATCTAAAATTTAATTTAAGAATATATATGTGTATATAAAAATATAATAAATAAACTTAATATAAAACATGTATATTATTATGCAAAAACTTTTAGAATTCAATACATAAATATACATACAACAGATCATATGATACATACATTCCAACAGATATATACAACAGATCATATAATACTACAGTAAGTAAACAAAATAAATAAAGATACATTTTTCGTCAGGTGAGAGGGTGGTCTAATGCTTTATGCTTTACTAGCCATGCTCCGCGGGTTCAGTCGCGTTTATCAAGTTAAAAAGTAGCCGATGTGTTATTCCTAGGTATAAGCTATGAATATTCCGAATTTCACCCAAATCCGTTCAGCCGTTACAGCGTGAAGAGGGAACACACTTACACATAAACTTTCAGATTTATAATATTAGTAGGATAAGCATAAAAAAGCACTAGGTAACGTTTTAAGATTTTGTTCTTTTTAACCAACTTAAGAAAACAGTCGAATTGAAAACCTTCTACTCAATTCAAGGAGAACCGATTTTGATGTTTTTTTTATATTTGTAAGCTAGTGCTTCCTATGATATCCCGTTTAAATTAAATCAAGATCTGACTGGTAGTTTTTGAGTTGTCTTCAATAATGCGTGTTTAATTTATCTAATCTGAACAAGGGTTTCGAAGATCGCGATTCCGCTGAAGTCGGTTTTTTAAAGCTTTGCTTGGGTTCAAATGGTTGAGGCGACTTTTTTTCCTTTTTTTCGTTGTTACTTTCGAGGTACAGACTACTTAAAACGTAGAGTATTCTAAGGAAGTCGATTACAAAACTTGAACGCGTCATTTTTAGGAGTTTCGACCAGAGTTGTAAATTTTTTGTAGTTACGAGTACATTTCCTGGTTTATTGTGCCATTTGTTTGTTTTCACTGGTATTTTATATCTTTAATTTATAAAGTAATGTTGTTTTACTGGCGATTTTATAAACCATTACGTTGTGAAATCTTTTTGAGGCCTTTACTGGAAAACTTGATTATTCTTCGAAGTGATGTAATTGCATAAAAATATACTTTCTAGAAAAAAAACTAGCATAATGATATATTAAATGACGTGATGACCGTTATCGGTGGGAGAATAACAAGTAGATGATGATAATAATTATGAGGAGTGAGATCAAAAGTTATTGTATCTAAATATTTTTTTTTATCTTTGCAAGATAAATGACAGTTCTTTTGCATTTATTCAGTTATACTATTATGGAAATTGCAACCACGCAAAGTCAGGCTGATCGCTAGTTTGTAAATAAAAAAGATGTCCAAATTGTTTTCTCATCTACATCTGACGTCATCTTAAAGATAACGGAACTTGTAGAGCTCTTTGATTCTTCAACCGTTTTTGGACTGGGTGATGTTAAATATGAGGCCCATGATACCTGCAGAAAGACAACGGGTATCCACGCCTCGGAAATATTTCCCTGCGTATGTTATTCTAGACGATGACTACGCAAGGCCTGATTTTGCACTCTGTGCTTTAAACATGTTTTGTATTGAGATTCGCCTCCCATACCATGAAAGTTGAAGAGATGACTTTCGAGAGGGATGAGATCCTGCGCTTGGGGTCTTGCATATAGCGAGGTAATTCGGTGGATTATAAATCAATCCACCGAATTACCTTGCTATATGCAGGTTCGTTGTCTGCTACGTATATACATATTCTTAGTTATACGACAGACGCCATCGACAACCGAAGCGAAGAGTTGGTCATTGTGGTTGTATTGAAGTAGGACTTCAGATGTAGTCTCTTCGAGCACCGATTTTGTTAAACATGAAAGCAAGTTTCCTGTCCACGTTCCTACGAGTATATATGTATCATTTTAATTATTTGTTCAATTTTACTTCCAGCCTCGGTCCAGGATCTGTCCTCTGCGAGCGTCCAGAAACAGAAGCGAGCGAGACTTACGCAACTGCTGAGGTGGTGGAGGAAGGTCCTGAACACCATCAGTTTGAAGAAGATGAGGAGTACTCGCCGAAATCAAGTAAGTACTTGATTCTTATTGTTTTGTTGAAATTGATTGAGGTATCTTGATGCACCAGCACATCAATATTATGTAACACTAACTGCGTCCCGCGGGTTTACCCGCGTTGACGCCATTATAAGAAATGGTGTTTCTAGGCTATCTACATTATGTTCAAAATTTGGTCAAAGTTTTGGCATGGTTGACAAATACGTTTTAACAAATATCCGGATATAGTTGGATTAAACCTTGGTTCTTTTACACTCTACATAACTCTACATACTCCTTTATCCCAGGGAAAGAGAGGAAGGGCACAGCATTTTCTCCAAATAAAATAAATAACTTGATGTTTCTGTTACCTTGTTGTTGTCTGTATGTATGTAGACACCATAATAATATGTATATCAACAGATGCCGGAGCGCATCAGAAGAAGTTGAGATATATTTTATACGTTTAGACAAGGATTTGAAATCATGTGGTAATTTGTAAAAAGGTATATTTCTGGTCTTCTATTGTATCGTTATCGTTAGGATATCGTTGACAAAACGGAGAATAAAGATCATAAATGTCATGAAAATATCGTGCCAACAGCCTTTGTGACTTACCTGTGTTTTGTTATTTTAGATTCAAAAGGCGATATACCTAAACGCAAACAGCGAAGATACAGGTGAGTTCTTTCATCAGCTAAATAACAAATATACCTATTGATAAACATTTACTAATGGTTCTTTTGTTATCCAGCACAGACAAAATAACCTCCATGGTGGACCAGAGGAAGAGAAAATAAATTCCTTGTAGTCCAGAATATATCGTGTACACGCTTTTTTTGGCTTTAAATTTGTTTATATTTAAAATTACTGAATTTCATGGATGGCAAAAAACATGGTTATTTTATAGTTGCCAAAAATATTGCACTGTAGTTACAATGGTTACATGTTATTTTTTTTCCTTTTTAGGACCACTTTCTCCAATATTCAGCTAGAACAGCTTGAAGCAGCATTCCACAAAACACACTATCCTGATGTCTTCTTTAGAGAAGAACTGGCCATGAGGATAGATCTTACTGAAGCCAGAGTGCAGGTGAGCAGCTATTTGAATTTTCAGTAACTTAATGTATCGTTATTGTAGTATGACTATGCACATTTACCGGAGCTGGTAAAAGCAATGCTATCTCATTCCATTATATCATTACATCTCTGTCCCGTTTATCGTTGGAGCAGAAGTAGCGATAGTTCGGTGATTTGAAATAGCCGGACTATTGTAACTAAAGAGTTGCAATAGCCGGACTATTGCAACTGAAGAGTTGCACTAGTTCGGTAACCGGACTGCCAACCGAACTACTGCTACCAAAGGGACGGTGCCAATCGCAGCTTCTGCTACGACCTCAGAAAAGGAATATATTTAGATAAAATTTGTAATTTTTTTCTTATCTGGCTGCGACGGTTCAGTTTTCAAGATTTACTTTCTTCAAATATGCCGGTGAGTGAGAGATGTTTGTGAAAGTTCGTCGACTGCCTTTCGAATTTGATCGAGAGATAGAAGTTTCGAGTTCTACCGCGAGGTGAAGCTTCCGATAATGTCTAGATAACCCATGATAGTAAGACTTCTTTAATGATTCTCTAATGCTCGTTAGCTACCACTCTATCATTAGTAGCTTTATCAGCTTCTACTAGAAAACCAAGTGTTTTGGCAACTTTATTTGTAAGTCTGTTCTTGTTATCTGCTTCGAAGGGTTACCACCCACCCTTAACAATATTATTACTTACAAACAGGTGAAATTGCTTTCAAACCCTAAGGGACTTGCAATACAAAGCTCCCAAAGCGCGCGCCCTCCCCGCCCAGAATGAGCGCCCTGTACGCGCGACTTGGTCGCTGCTGCTACAACTGTATAAATAAATACGCGCGCCCTGTTCGCTTAGTATATTTTGTTATACTAGAGCCTATACAAAAACGTCGGCAGCGCGTGGGGAAGCATCGCAGGCGCGCGCCCGCCGCTCGGACGCGCGCCCTGGCCGCTTTGTATATCAAGTCCTTTACTAAATCCTAAAATGTGGGAAAAAAAAATAGGGTTTTTTTATTATGATACTCATTATCGTCATTACATTAATTTCAAACGCCACTTTTATGACACAAGCCATACTCGTGCTCTATATAAAATCTTTCGAGTCATTCTCTTTTTCAGGTATGGTTCCAAAACCGTCGTGCGAAATGGCGGAAACAGCAGAAGACCGGTTGTGAGCCCTATCCAGGACAAAGTCGGCCGAGGACGCCGGAGAGGTCACCATCTGCCCTGGCGCTGGAAATGAGAGATTTTATCACTATACCTGGTAAGAGTCAAACTAAAAATTATTATCTCACGCCTAATGGTAAGCATTACGGTTGTCTACTCTTCTAGTACAGTAATCCATAGTGAATCTTAACCTCTGATCAGAGAACGCTATTGGTCTACATCTCATGGACCTGATTGTATAACCAATGATAAAGTTCAAATCAGTAGTAAACATAGTAGAAGGGTTATGAAATTTCATACCATCAAAATGAACACACAAATATCCTAAAGAGTTGACAACAATAGATCATCTTCTTCCAGTATCATCAACGCAAATGGTCAACATATCAGAAGCACCAAGCCAAAGCACCTACTCGAAAGCGAAATCTCAGCAACCTGCCATCCATATAGCTGCTTTACCAACCAGGCAGAACCCTCATGCAGAACTACCCTCATTCTCCATCCCACTGCAATACAACCTCGGCACTTTCAAGAAGATCGGCGAAGAAGTCCAACTGGATATAGAAGCAGTCCCAGAAAATATCCCTCAAAACTGGGATACGAGGGTTATACCGAACTTCAATTTGATGCATCTAAAACCAATGTTAGAAAACAGAGACAATATTGATATCAGCGAACTCAAATATGAAGTTAAAAATGAAGCTATAGCAAGGGTCAACTTCAATGATATGAATGGTAGCGTAGCTATTGAAGCTGAAGATATATTAGGAAAGGAAACAATAAACGAAGGACAGACTATATCTCCAGATTTTGAAATACAAAGATATCAGAATTACAATGAAAATGAAAAGAGATACAGGAATACGGGATTTGAAGAGGCTATAATGGAGGACAGGAATGATTTCGTTTGTGACAGTGATTTTCTTTGTAAGAATAATTATGGAAAAGTGGATGAGAAGAGAGTTGAGTTCGAAGAATGTCATTTGCTGGATACTGATGCGAATGTTGCCATGACTAATTTTGAAAGTAATTTGTAGTTTAACAAGGAACAAAATAATCTAGTTTTTATGAGAAAACCGGGTCTTTTTGAGTTTTTATCTTCACAATAAAATTATTTTGATTATAAAATTATTTAGTGTCTAAACAGAATACGCCGAAGAAACGCGACCGATGTTCCGTGGCTGATTTTACGTTCCGACATATTCGTCTGATATGACAGACCATAAGTGCGGAAATTACGCGACTGAAATTCAGTTGCGCACCGTTGTGTGAATTCAGTGTGCCGAGCGCTGTCGTGGTGTCGTTTCGTGTTGTCCAAACAATGGATCATTTTACAGTAATAGCGTATGCTGTGTTGCTATACTTGCTATATAGTAGAATACGTTCCCGTCGAACTTACGCCGGACCGAAGTTCGACTGTACGCCAAAACGTGACGTAATTTCGGCAAATATGTTGCTACTAATTGAAATAGCATTGCAGGCGTAATCACGCCGAAGTTGGGTCGCGTAAATTCGGCACTGTATGTTTAAACACTTAAACAGGAATTAACGTGACTTACGCGTTTTCGATGTCTATATCGATAATTGTTTCTGCTTCATTCGGAACAAACATCGATTTAAACATCGACAATATGTAATAACTGTAAAACTTTAATTTCCGTTTTCTTTCTTTATATTTGTGACCGCTGTTGTAAATAATATTTTTTATCGACGTAGAAATAATTTAATGTAAATATCGTTATACCTAATACGTTTCGTGCAATAACTTTTTATATTGTGATCATTTAAGTAAATCTGATATTAATTATTTATTTGGTGCTGAGGATTGGTGACGTCACCGTTATTATTGTGCCATTTTATTAATATGTTGAAATACTGATCTGAAATCTTAGTTCTATTTGTTTTGATTATCTAGTCTAGTCATTTTTGTGTATTTTTAAATAAAAATTAATGAATAACATGCAATTACTATTATTGAAGAACAATAACATAAACGCTTTCACATTCACAGTCCCACATTAAGTTGGCAGACTTGTCGAAGCGCCGGCAAAATATATATCTCACCCAGAATTAGGAACAAAGTTTAGCCTTGTGTTTCCATCGGTAATCGAACTAGAGGAGGAGTGCATAGAAGATAGACACTCAGCCAACTACGTCAACGATCAGATCACTCGCACTTATATTATAAACACGAACGTTTGTGTGTATGTATGTTTGTTTTCTCTTTACGCTCTAACGGTTCAACGGATTTGGATGAAAATTGGAGTGTACATAGCTTATACCTAGGATTAGCACATAGGCTTACATTGATATACTTTTAAACTTGATAAACGCAGGCCGCGGGGCATGGCTAGTATGTTCACAGTTCGAAGATTTGTATCATGGGTGCCGGAAACAATTACATCAAACACATCATAGGTATTTACTAAGCAAGCGTGCTCATCCTTAGACTACATCGTCACTTTCCATCAGGTGTGATTGAGGTCAAACGTTTGCTTAGTATGTAATAAAAATAAAATAAAAAGACACAGGGGAACCCAGAAACACAAATGTCCCTTGGTAAGGAAAATGTTGCTTTGCCGGGAATCGTACCCGAGACCCACGGCGCAGAGGGCAGACAACTGCCCTCTACTAGGTCGTCAACACAATGTTAATTCGTCATTCATTTGACTTGTTAAAGTTAACATACTTATCGTTCGATCGTCAACAAGGAATGTGTAAACGACATGAATTTCATACAACCGCTAATCCTTGGTTATTGAGTGACCTCATTATATCGGTCACTGTGGCGTGATTACGTACGTTTCGTTCTTATTATTTGATTGCCAAGGAGCCTTGGCTAAACTTATTAAACATAAACGCTTTCACACTCACTCACAGCCCCAGATTAAGTTCGATGACTTGTGTCGTGGGTGCCGGAAACATTCACATCACACACACAATCTCAACCAGAAACAGAAACACAAATTTTCATTGGGGAGAAAACTTGTTTTCCCGCCGGGTATCGAACCCGATGCTTGGAAGGCGAACGATACCCAACTAAGCCAACGGGCAGTTGAACTACCCGTTGGCTAAGTTGGTTGCGCTAACGCCTTTCTAATCAGGTTCGATTCCTGGCGGGAACACAAGTTTTCTCCTCATGGAAAACTTGTGTTTGTGTTTCTGGTTGTTTAATTTTTTTTTATAGTATGTAGGTACACAATAAAACAATTAAACTCATTTGTTATTATCATTACTAGTTACATTGGTATTAGTGTTAGTATTGCGCGAATATAATAACAATAATGTATTCATTGACACTTAAATATTTAAACACAAACAACATTACAATTACTTATAATGTTACTTCTGGTGAGCCCTGAATCCCACACTAGGATGAGTCCTGTGTCGTGGGATTCAGTCTCTTTCAGTATTGTACATGCAAATGCTACACTCAAATACATTAATAATTGATGAAATGGACATGAAATATACGCATAGATAAGCAACTTTTTTAGGTTAATATATAACCTTATTAATTATTGTAAGTGTGATGTGTATTTCTTTCGCTTAAAATTTAAATTACCCAACGAAAATTTAGTCGTAGTAAACGGCGCTTACTTACTTTATTACTCCCGTACAGATGCAGCGATAGAGGAAATGACGTCCAAGAAATGTCAAATTTGACGTATACACGGAGTTTTGACGCAAAAGTGAAAAAATGGCGTTGTTGATTTTGTATTACTTTCCAAAACTTGTGTTTCCTATTTACAATTTCGTTTCATGACTATGGACTATCTACGGGCCAATTGCTTATATTTCCTAAAACTAAGCTGAAACTATATACAGCAAAGACCTAAGTTACCTACAAGACATCGAGCTTATAGGTAACTCAAGTGCTCAAACCCGCAACCAGAGGGTAGCGTTCCCATCATGCTGGCGGCATTGGCTCTCTGAATTGCAATGCTAATAAATAATAATAAATGTGATTCTACGAATGTTTATATGTAATAATGGTGAATTATAACTCGTTCATACTTGGTGAATGTATAACTTGGGTGTAGGCATGGCTCTGAATTGTAATAATGGCGTGGCGACAGTCTGACGCTTACCATCAGGCGAGAGATTTGCTCGTCTCGTCTCTCGGTTTAACAATAATTTAAACGCAAGCAAAGCTTGCTAGCAAGCGTAGTGTCGAAAGACCGCCCGCAAGGTGGACGGACGACATAATGAAGGTTGCAGAAAGACGCTGGATGTAGGCCGCTAACAACCGTTCTTTTTGGAGATCTTTGGGGGAGACCTATATCCAGCAGTGGATTTCTTGAGGTCTTGGAGTGTCTTGGATGATGATGATAAAGTAAAGTTTAATAATAGCACCGCTTTATCTTCGGAAACCTTAATCAGATTAAATAAATTTAATTCGCATCATTGAAGATATCTCGAAAGCAACTGGTCAGATGTTGATCAAATTTAAATGATAACCACATGGATAGCACCAGCATTCAAATAAAAAAAGGAACATATAAATTCGGTTCACCTAGAAACAAGTTCTGAGGTAAGTAACATTCCAACTGTTCAGTCGAATTGAGGACCTCCTCCTTTTTTTTTTTTTTTTTTTTTGTTTTTTTTTTTTTTTGTGGGGGGGAAAATGCCTTGCACTTCCCTTCCTTCCCAGGGGTGAAGGAAGGGGGTATGTGGGGCTCGAACCCACTAAAAACCCCCCCGTGAGCAGTCCCTCGCCGAGGTGGGGCAAGATAGGGTCGCGCTAGCAGTCACTATCTTGCCCCAGCGGTAGGCCCGAGTACAAACCGGGCCACTGCGCCCATGTAGGGGTGACCTTGCTCACCAAGGCCACCCCTCAGACTTGTGGGGCCGTGCAAGCCAGTGGAGAGCTCCCTGACTCTCCACCGGTGACGGAGAGGAGGCGGGCGAACTGCCTCCTCCTCCCCCCCATCCGTCTGCGACGGATCGGGTCAGAAAGGGGATCGACCTCTCTGGCCCGTTCCGCCGCCTCCTTCTGCGCCATCACCGCTTCGCAGAAGGAGACCACCGCCTGCCACAATCTCTCACTGCCGAGCATGGCGTCTACTACGCTCGGCAGGGAGAGATCACCACCTATGATCGCTGAAAGCGTGTGCCGCTGCGGGCCCCATGCGGCACACACTTCCAGCGTGTGGAGCGCCGTATCCTCCAGCGCCCCACATTCGTGGCAGGCCGGGGTCGGCTCCCGTCTCGCGATTTGGTGCAGGTACTTTCCGAAACATCCATGTCCGGAAAGCACCTGCACCAATCGGAAGGTAAGCGACCCAAAACGCCGCCGCACCCACCTCCGAAGGACCGGGCGGATGGCCTCCACCGTCCACAGCCCAGGGCCCGGTGGAGCCAGGTCCTCCGTCCACCGCCGCAACAGGGCAGCCCGCGCTCGCCACCGCATGCGGGTGACCTCTTCCCACGCTGGGGGGTCTCCTCGAGCCCTCCTCGCCGCCACAAAGTGGTAAACTTCGGCGATCTCCTTTTTCAAGGCAGGCCAATACCATACAAGTGTTGCTTTTTGTTTGAAAGGACATGGTTCTCGATGCATTTTTAGCTACGCTTTAAATGTTCCTCTTGTGGGCTCTATATTTGCTCAGAAAACCATTTAAAATTCCAACATATTTTACAGAAACAGCGAATAAAATATGTAAAGGATTCTGTAAAGTTCTACTTAAAAGGGGCTGAATTGAAGGGTGTTCACACCAGCGATAACGACCAGACTGCCCTGAGCTAGAGATTTAGATAAAGGCAACGTGAGCGTACTCAGTCGAAAAGGGCGATATTTCCATGGACTTGCATTTTGGTATACAGTTCTACATTTATTGTGTGAATGATGTAGGATTTTTCTTCTTTAAATAATTTAATTTAGCTTAAACTTAACTTAATTGAAAAATAAATTAAATTAAAGAAAAAATAATTTAATTGAAACTTAAACGATTGAGGTGGAAAATTGGCGATTTTTGTCTCGGGCTAATAAATCATCCAATTTATTTTATCTTGATGACATAATGCTGTGTACACTTAAATTTTTATATTAATTGGTTGTATTATTGCAGCTTGAAAAGGAACACTAAACATATTAAAGTATTCTCAAACTTTCGTTATTATTATAGTGGATATAATAGTGTGATTTGTATTGATTTCACCCGAATCCGTGATGACAAATTATCAAGAATAATTACCAAGACCTCTCTCGCACCATGCTGTGACGTTGTACCCCCGCAGACAAAACCTAAGTACGTCCTATCTTAAATAGTTAATTTGCTACAGGTTAGTTTAAATTGGGGATAATTCGACCCTGAATACGTTTTCCAGCTTAAAGAATGGCGCTGCTATGTAAGGGTTAAGTAAGTACTTAGTTATGGATTGACCTGCATGGTCAAAGGAGAGGTCACTGCTGAGTCTATTAAAATAACAACTTGGAGTTTCGCCGCAAAAGCGTTATTTTTTATTTTATTTTGACAGTGAATATTACGCATTTTACATTCATTTCTAATATGTAAAATACATTATATTCACTGAGAAATATTATAATAAGTATATGGTACTAATAAAGGCACTTGGTGTGCGAAGCCAAAACAAAAACAAAAGATTTGTAGGCGCTAGGCTTTTTAGTAGTTTCGAAACCTCAGAAAGTAAAATATTCATCTGTCAGTATTGTTGGGTTACACCAGAATCAAAGAGCATTGGTCGTTATATTCAATTCTTAATTTTTTGAACATTTACTAAGAATAAATCTTTAAACCCTTACAATTTTGAACAATAAGTTTAGCTTGTAGCATTTGAATAATGAAAAGTTATTTATAAGGTTTGATTGAAGCACTCAAGTTACCTATAAGCTTCGTTTGCAGCACTTGAGCACCTTATAAGCTTTGCTTGTAGCACTTGAGACACCTATAAGCTTTGTTTGTAGCACTTGAGTCACCTATAAGCTTTGTTCTTGTATTTACTTGTTGCACTTGAGTCACCTATATGTGACTTTATAACTATAGAAGCTTTGCTTGTAGGGAGCTTTTTTACTGTACTGGTGTATAACGCATTTGAATGAAGTTTTACACAACATATATATAAGTTTAGCTTGTAGCATTTGAATAATGAAAAGTTATTTATAAGGTTTGATTGAAGCACTCTTAGGTTAACATAATCTGTAGGTTTACAAAAAAAAGTTAAAATTGACCCGTGATTGTATGAAATAATAATTTACCACATAATTATAATTATGGAAGTTAAATATTCACGCTTTTGTAAATTTGTTCCTAATACAAACATCGTTACCATATGTAAATAAGTCATACTTGCAGACAAATTTTGAGAAGTTGGTTTGTTTTAACCGTAACATGGATTTAACTACTCAATCCCTGACTTTGACTTTAACTTTTGTGTACTCTTTGAAAGGCGTTTGCACGTTATATAGCCGCCGAAGATATAGTATTCTTGCCATAGTAATCTAATAAAGTGTAATTGTCCAGTTATACTTTTCTGGCTGCCTCTATTAAAGAAAAGACACTTTTTTCTAGTGGTCTTTGTTGATAGTACTCACTATATTAATATGTATTTATATTATAATTGTTATAAATCATTATTTATTATTCAGTAGGTATATTATAATTTACATTTTTTTACTTTTAATCTTGCATCTTTCTGAATTTTGTTATGTTAAAACACCGACGTCCAACTTTGTTGCGTAATTCCTCTCCATCCAAAGGTTGTCTGGAAGAGATCGCTTTTAGCGATAAGACCGCCTATTGTTACACTTATTTTGTAAGTAATTATTTTGTATTCTGTTTTTTCACAAATATGGTGTTCAATAAAGAGTTTATCTATCTATCTATATTACGCTGTCACATCACTACACAAAATCTCTTCTCACAAGTCTTCTCAATAGGTAGTATTTCTTTCTTTAAACATCACTCCTAATCAAAGATTAATTTTACTAATAAAATTAACAATTTTACTGAGTATTTTACTTACTTAATATGTATGGAATTAACGTTATATTGTATTGGTTGTATTATAACGCCAATGGTAAAAGTCCAAGCGCAAATGGTATTGACAACACCTAATTCCAAGACGGATATATCACAAGTGTATATAATAAGTACAGTAGCGGACCTAGTATACTTCCCTGTGGTACTCCAACTTTTAATTCGGTTCTGAATATGCATCGTCTTGCCTAACAACAAATGGGAATCGGAAAAAACAATGACTATCGGTAAAGATAAATGAAAATATACTTTAAAATTATGGTCCAAAATGGCAGAACAACGGTTGAGCAAATTTTTTCTATTTGAATTTTTCTGTAACTCAATGACGTCAATAATCATGGTGTGGTCACCCAAACTATTATATATAAGTAACTCTTTAGTTTCATAACTTCTAATTACTTTTTTTTCAAACAAGTTTCACAACAACACTAGTTTTCTAGCCGTGGCAAACATAAATAGTTATTTTTAATTATATTTCATAACACGTACTATGGTTAGGGTTTTTGTACATAATATAGGACTTATTTGTATTCGCAAATGCGTCGCAAACGCTGCGTTTTTGTTGCTGTAATACCTTTTGTGTGTATTATATATGTACCTTATGCATTTTGTTTTTGTGTACCAAACTAATTGTGATTGTTTAAATATTTAGCAATAAATGATTTCTATTTAAAAAAAAAAGATAAAATTAAAAATACAACAAAAAAATAATCAGCTAAATCGGTCGAGGCGTTTTCGAGTTTTTGTGAGACTAACAAACATCAATTTATTTATATTTTATCAGTTTTCAGATTTATCTGTACTTGCGGACACTTTGATTGTCACTAATTAGCTTATGTGCGCCGTATGCGGGCCGTGATCTCACTAGAATGGTTCCAACAGAATACCAGCGTCGGAGATAGGTGGGTGACTACTTTCTTCGATATTATGCTGAGTTGGGACCATTTTGTGTGAGTGCACATTAATTATTAGGGTAGTTTTAAGTTTTTTAATTTCATTGTATTTATTCCTCAAACTAGTAATTGCTGTAACTCATACAAATAAATGTTTATTATATTCTATTCTATTCTATATATACTAGCGATCCGTCCCGGCTTCGCGCTAGTGAAATTTCCGGTGCACTAAAAAAATTTTACATATAAACCTCGCCCTCACTTTCGAAGACAAAAAAAGAATCAGCTAAATCGGTCTAGAGATTCTCGAGTTTTTGTGCGACTAACACACCAATTGATTGTTATACATATAGATATTTGGATAGAGAAAACCCGTGTTCACGCCGGGAATCGAACCCGATACCCGCTTAGAAGGCGAACACTCACCCAATGGGCAGTTCATAAAAGACAAAAACTAAGTCAAAGTAGGCCTTAAAAGTATAAAAAAACGTTCGTGGAGACGTTTCCTTAGTACATAAAAGTCCGTATTGGTCTCGTGACGCAGTACCAAATGCATAGTAAACACGCAAGTCCGGTTCAAGAATGTTCGGAAATAATTTTATGATGTTGACCGCGAGTTTTTCCTTGCCTTTGATATTATATTCACTGGATAATGAAAATAGCAAAACACGACATTACAATGTAAGTGAATCTTTTTAACAGACCTCTCAAAAAAGGAATACCTTTTTTCTTTTAGTCCGCTCTCCCCGGCGTATTTTTTATGCTCGGCAAGCGTTTGTCCACTATCTCACCTGATGGAAAGTGAAGATGCGGCTGAAGATGTAGCATGCTTGCATGTATATCTTAATAATTGTATTAAGATACGCTTAAGATATCCCGGATTGTATGTTAAACGATTTTAATGTTTTTTATTCGACTACGGCAAAGCCAAAAGGGTGTTATGATTTGGTGGGTTCCCAACCAGTCACACCAAACGAGTTACACTGTGACTCATTGGGATTGTTGTCCCGGGGTCTATCTCAAAAACGGCTTCACACTGATCGCTGAAACTTACGTATAATATCCGTTGTATCCTGTACTAAAACAACAAATACAGAAATCAAACAATTAATATATAGAAAAAAGTTATAAGCAAGTAACCTCAGTTTTTCTCTATGAGACAAAATGTAGGCGCGAGATCTCAGTTCCGCGCGAACGACTAGTATTGTTGGTATAATTTCATGGCAATAAAGGTTCAAAATAAGTTAATGTATTAAACATTTAAAAAACCCGACTGAAAAAACTTCTAATTTTTGTGTAATTTTATATAATCTCCTTCATTTTGATACCCTGCTCGATAGGTTTGGTTATCCTTTTTTGTAAACGTATTACTATTTCGCGCCAAAAATCCGGCATTCTGTTTTCCTTTCAAACACCTTTCTAAGGACAATTGGGTTTTTAAGACAAATATAACAATACCTTATGTGTCAAAATCCATCCAGCCGTATGGAAAATCTATTTTAATAAATTATTAATAATTGGTAATAAAGAAATATATAACTTACAAGATAATACTACTTACAAGATAATACTTACAAGATACGCGCGAAATGATAACCCTTCTTTGGCAGTCGGGTATAAATAATACTTAACCTATATTAAAATCTCATGCATATTCCGAAAATGCAAATATTGTACACTTATCTTCTTTTTTATAATAAAAATAAACATTTATTATAAAACATAAACGCTTTCACACTTGCATCCCTTCACTAAGTTCAATGACTTGTATCATGGGTGCCGGAAACATTCACATCACACACACAATCACAACCAGAACCAGAAACACAAGTTTTCCTTGGGGTGAAATATCGTGTTTCCGCCGGGATTCGAACCCGATACCCCTGCTTAAAAGGCGAACGCACACAAGTAAAACAACGGGCAGTTCATATCTTATACTTTATCTCGTTTATATCTTTTTATTTATTAAACCCTAACTTCTTAGAAAAGGTCAAAACACCCAAACTAGCCAGACGTAACATGATTGAATCTAACAAAGTAATTAATTAGTAAACTTAATTGAAAACAAGTTGAGAGCACTGGCTTAGAATTTATTTGTTGCCACGAAAAATCATTTTGTTTTCAAATAAATTGAAAGTATTTTGCAGATTGTCTACGCTGATGAAAATCTTACGCAATTAATTAAAACATTTTTTTAAATTAGTTAACACTTGCATATGCAAGTTTTACGCGTTTTCTATGTCTACATACTACTAATATTATAAATCCGAAAGTTTGTGTGTGTGTATGTGTGTAAGTATGTTTGTTCCCTCTTCATGCTTTAACTGGTTAAACGGATTTGGATGAAATTTGGAATGTGCATAGGATTAACACATAGGCTACATTTTAACTTGATAATAGCGGGTGAAGCCGCGGGGCATGGGTAGTTGTCATTATATTAAACCAAAGACTTTCACAAAGACTTTCCTGTATGTATTATAGTTATTTTTTATGTAAGTATGTTATATGTTCTAGGTATTATCGATTTGTATTTATTTATTTAGATTTATTATTGGATAAATATTTGTAAATAAGTTTACTCACATTTATATATCACCCGCAGGTTTGCCTGAAAATCAGCGTCGAGTTTTGTGCTTGACTTTTGTGCTGAGGCAAACGCATTTCGGCATGCATAAATATGTATAATATATAAATATTATATAATTAATTATTCGTTCATAAGTGTTTCAATGTTATTGTTATTTTTTTGCAACGTGTCGAAATACATTATTTTTCTTTCTTTCATTCTTTCTAAGACACCAGTCGTTACTCATCCGTGCACCATCAAACACAAACACTGCTTTTCATTTCTGAGCAACAGAGTGGTTCACAATTGGAGCAGATTACCAGATTTCTGCTACAACAATAAATTGATTTAAAAAGAAGCTTGACAATTGGTTGCGAATTAATAAACAAACTTTGTTAGAAAAGTGAACTGTTCAAGTGAGCTGTATGACTTTCAACACTATGTGATATATACATATCAGCATTCTGCTTCTCGTCTATAAATAAATAAATAAATATTTGGACGTTGGAAAAAACTTTAAAAAATGCAAACGTCTGCACTCGTTGGGAAGAATTTCACCAAGCAGTAACTGTGTGACTGGTTAGGAAGCAATTTTTATCCACTACATGATTCCACTGTAGCTTTTATCATTGCTCGTTCGGTTTGATACAAAAATAGAGTATTAGGTGCTGACTCAATATACCACTTGGTATTTTACTTTATTGTAAAGAGACAAGATATTATCAACAAAATAATATATAATGAAACACAAGCAAAGTTTAAAAAACCGACTTCACCGCTTTATCTTCGGAACCTTGATCAGATTGTTATTGTCAATAATTCGTGTTTAATACGTTGGTATTAAACACGAATTATTGACAATAACTCAAAAACTAGTAATCAATCAGAGACCAATTGGAAAGCAACATCTATCAAACAAAAAAAAAACAAAATCGGTTCACGTGGAACGAAGTTATGAGGTAACAACAAGGATGTTGTAGCTAAAGTAATAGGATGGATAACTGACAAACTTACAGTGCCGAATATCAAAAATGCATGGAATCTTATCACAACTGACTTAGAGCGTATTTACAATGTCAAATCGTTTTATCAATTGCATAAAGAACCAACCGTGGTTGCGGTCCCGACGAAATCGGGTGAAAGGTACGAAAAGACCCCTGTGTCCCTCTCGCACAGAGCGACTAGTTTTAAAAAAGTTTCCCATTGGTAGAAATTGTAGTCTGTAGTGATAATAAGATCTTATCTGTCGTAATTATTTGTTTAATCGAAACCTTACAGAATATGTTTTTAAATGCCCTACCTACTATCAAACTATTCTCAATAAACCGTCTTTTTTTCCTAATAGTATTAGGTTTTATGATATTATTTTTGATATATGGGTATACAAGCCAAGCTACACAACTACATCCGCCATTTATAAAATTATTTTGTAAAAACAAAATAAAGTTATCCTGCTATCATACTTCCTACTAATATTTTCAAGGCAAAAGTTTGTGAGTGTGTTTGTAGTTGTTCCTTCTTGAAGCTCAATTATGATTATATTAATGAATACGTTTGTGAATATGGAATATGCATACATTTTTATTCGATTGTTGCCGTTAATACATTGCCGGAAATAATTTTTTTCTTCATAACAATACATCTCATATCGAAATAAATAGGCATTGGGAAATGCAATCAGGTTTTTTATTCAAGTAGGCAAACTTTTGACCACTATATCACCTGATGGTAAGCGACGATGTGGTCGACGATGGAGCAAGCTTGCCTAGAAGATACCTATTCACTCGCCGCGACTTGAAGACTCCCATATTGTACTCATCAGGAAACACTCAGGTAAGGAGTTCTATTCCTTTGCGGTTCGCACAATGAATGTGGAGGCAAAACGCTTAGTGCGCATTTGCGGAATGTCCACCATATAGCGGTGTCGCTTAGCATTTTGTCTGCTTGTCCGACGATAGAACGGGGATGGGGGAACTAGATCGTGCAGTTCCTTAGCACACTCTCCAAAATGTATCCGATAAAAAACCGAGAGACTAGCTACCATGCGGCGCGGCGATAACCCAAGCTCTGAAGCTTTGAATTAGTCAGCTGCTCGCTACCAATGTGTCTCTTGGGTCTCCACTCAATGGTGTCAAGAGTCTCAAGCTGGTACTTAGCTGAACCGTCCCTAAGATGAGAACGTACTCCATACATTATCGGACTTGTGTTTGATACAAATTGAGCAACTGTCCCGGTGTGAAGTATCGTCTTACCTTTGCAAGGACTAGTACCAAAATTGAGCTTTGAAGTTAGAGTCAAACCGAGTAACTCGAGATGGTCAGTTACTGGTAGAAATACATTTCGGAAAGTTGGAGTCAGTTCAAATTGACTCCGTATAGCGGAGAAAAAAGTTTAGCAAATTTAAACACAGCGATTTTGAAAAAACAAATAGAATTTAAGGAAAGTTGACCAATCAGTGACCTCAAAAATGTGTAACTTAGTCACGATCAGCTTAGCCAATAGCGAGCGTATTGCTATTTTGAAATTCCCATCCATTTTATTTATTAAAATTCCTAATTAAAAGCAATTAAAGAAGAAAATCATATTACGGGTGTAATTTTATAAAAATAAAGATTTAAAAAAATACTTGACCTTTATGTAAATTTTATGCTTATTTCCTATTGATTATTTTATAACGTTGTTATATTTTTCTTATATAACTATTATAGGCCAAAATGTATGGCATATGTTTCATTCTTAAAATGTTATGTTAGCGTTGGCTTGAATAATTTAGTAATTTTTAATTTTGCATTGGGTCACACTCTTCGACAGCAATTTGTGTCAGTTAGGTGTCATAAAAGTTAGGGTTTACCTTCATTGGATTTTTTATGGATATATTGATGATCAAGCCGTGCCGCCCCGCAGCTTTATCTGCGTTTATCAAGTTAAATAGCAGCCTATTTGTTAATCCTAGGCATAAGCTGCGTACATTCCAAATTTATCCAAATTTATTCAGCCGTTGTCGCGTGAAGATAAAATAGACATAACTTAAATAATGCCACAATTACACACAAACTTTCGGATGAATAAATTAGTTTCATATAAGTATGTAATGATAATATTTACCAAGATTCTGACATATCAATGTAGTAATAATATCTGTCATCGATTTATGGATTATGTTTATTCTAGGTTATAAATTTAAACATGGGTTGTTCTCAAATCTAGAAGCTTATTACAACAATTTACAGCACAAATCTCCGCCATTTTGAAAAATATCGAACCTGCTCACAAAATATCACGAGAATCGGTTGAGAAATGCGACCTGTACAGGAGAACAACTGAAAATCCGGAACTACGAAAGCAATTTTGCCCAAGCTGAAATGAAATCGCTCCGTTTCCGCTTTGCTCTCGTTCGGTCAATTAAACCGAAAGTAACTTAGTCTTTCATAATAGTTAATAGCTGACCCAACCGGCCGGCGGCGTTCGCCTGGCCTTCATATAGTATATTTTAGTTTATCTTTATGAATGACATAATAATATTTTTATTACATATCATATTGTAGCATGATTACACAGTTAAATATCATTCTAGTAGAACATAATTAAAATGGCTCAAAATGTTATCCCACAAATCTTAAAATCAGGGTTACCTTAAAGAAAAGGGACACAGAGGTTCTTTGTGACCTCTCACTAGGACACAGATTTTCGGCGTAGTCGTCCCTCCTTTTACAAACCGTAGGTTTGTTTCCTATCTCGATGGGTAACAAACATTAAAAAAAAAATCGACTTGAGTACCTCCTCCTTTTTGTGAAGTCGGTGAAAACTAAGCGCTCTTACGCAATTAATTAAAACAATATTGTGTAATTTAATTAAAATTGGCATTTGCGAGTTTCGCGCGATTTCTATGTCTACATTGTCAATATATTTGGACGTTGAAAAAACTTGAAAAATGCAAACATTTTGCCACTATCTAAATTCATGGTAACCGACGATACTGTCAACGATGGAGCACGTTTGCCTTGAAGATGCCTATTCACTTTTAACTTAAAGACTCTCATATTGTATTTGTCAAGAAACACAGAGAAAGAGTTCCATTCTTTTGCGGTTCGCATAATGTATGTGGAAGAAAAACGCTTCGTTCACAATTGTGAAATGTACCATATGCTGGTGTCCGATAATAGAACAGGGATGTGGGAATTAGATTGTGTAATTCCATGGTATACTCGTCGAAATGCATCCTATATATATACTTATCCTATATAGATATACGTACTTCGTTACGACAGATTTTTTTATTTATTTTCTATTGTATATGGGATATCAAATATATAGCATAGAGATAGCACGCAGGTGTTGAAAAACAAACCCTTTTCGACTTATAGAATTAAATCGACCCCAAATCAGAGATTAGAACCCACAAAAATATGAACCTTTCATTTGTAAATATGATTAATATTAGATCTACCCAGAATATATTTCCTAACCTAACGCTTAAGCCTTAGAGTATAATTTGGCATAAACACAACACTTAGGAAAACATCTATGATATCAAATATAAACCTTACTGTCCCTCTGTTAAATAACAATTTGCAATGGATATGATTATTTAGACACGCCAGACAGGTCGACCCGATTTTGTTTACGCTTCGTCAGGTTTAGAATTCACGATTTTGAATTGTTATTTTTAAATTTTGGCTTCACTATCTTGTTCATTTTGCCAGTGTCAAGTAATAATATATTTCAAGTGTATTTGATATTAAATGTCCTAGTCACAAATCACAGTCAAAGTCAAGGGTCAATCAAAGTCAATTCATGCCCTAGTGAAGTGGTAGAAATGTTACTACAACTTCTATTGGAGTTTTGGAGCGAAGGCAAAAATTACGTTTTTCAACTTTGTATGATTTGCCTACACTTATGCAAGTTTACGGATTAATTGTGAAATTGTAAATGTGTACTAATGATGTATTATTAACCATCATAAGTTAATAATACATCATTAGTACACATTTACACTCGTAGAATAATAAAAAAAATGTATGCAAAACATTAACGCCATTTTTTCTCTTTCGCGACAAAACTCTTTTTGAATTGTTTTGCATTTAGTCTGCAATGCATAGAACATAAAGTATTATAAGTATATATATTTGCAGAAGGTACACTTCCTTATATGGTTAACCCCGCTTCGCTCGGTCAATAGTGAGATATAGTATGCCTTTTACTAATCTATCTACGGGTCAATTGCCTATATTTCCTAAAACTAAACTAAAAATATATACAGCATAGAACTAAGTTACCTACAAGACATCGAGCTTATAGGTAACTCAAGTATGCCTTGACATGATTCTTAAATAAAAGATGCTACTTGTTAAAAACTTTTTTAAAACAAGCATTTAGAAATCCGCCATATTGGATTTAGAGTGACGTCTCTTTATTTTTCGAGTTATTCTCAGCAAGTTCTTTCATTTGATACCCATATTGTCGGAGGGCATTGAAAATAACTTGTCCGCTTTGGGTGTTCCGCCATATTTCATTTAGAATGACATCAAATAGCATTGTCATCCAAACTAAACGTGAATACAAAATTTCAGCTCAATCGGTCGAAGATATCTGCTTCAAAATTTCGTTGCAAGATTCCACCCGAACAAACGTAGTTTCATACAAACAATGCAAGTTAAATAAAAGCCTGTAAAATATGATGCGATTGCGCCTTGATATAAATGGTCTCAAATTATTTAATTTATGGATATTCCTGTCCCTCAAGATGCTTATTACCACCGATTTAAAAGCATTTGGCTTAATAAATCTTAAGTTATTCATTGGTGTAGCTATATGATGACGCCGTCGTTGTAAGCGCACTGCCAAATTTAGTGGTCACGTTTTAATCTAACTACAAGATTTGGTTTCCGGTGAAGATAACATCGTAATGCAAGGTAATATTTCTAGTGCTTGTCTGGATTGCTTTCATGTACCAAAATACAGAAACTAAGAAAATTCAAACTAAGAGGTTTACTATAAATGAAAAATCCATCTTTCTGTTCTCCTTTATCAATGTTCTGTTTAAGTTAAGTAGAGCACCGTAAAACCTTGGTAGAATCAAAATAAATGTATACACCCCTTCACAAAAAAAAAAAACATAATTTTGACACTCGATCGTTTGATAAATTTGGTGGAGGGGCGTGCACATTTAAAATGGTTCTACTCTACCTGTGGTAATCATGATATTTTTATATATAATTCTTCTGTACGTGTACGACTGACTGAACTCCTTCTAAATGTCTGGATAGATTTAGATAACATTTTTGTGTGTATTCAGGTGGACTCAAGAATGGTTAAGATTCACAATTCGATTCGATAAATTATGTTTCTTTTAATTTACGTGGGCGAAGCCGCGATGAACAACTAGTAATATTATAAGGTAAACGTCCCCATAACCGAGAAGTTTTGAACTTCACCGACTTTGTAGGGTTGATATGTCAATACTAGTAGACTTACAAAACCAAAATGTAAATGACTAGATACATAATTTATTCTAGATTTAGTGTGATTTAATTATTTTTTAATAATTTTAACAGATATACACAATAATTAAAAAATAATAACCGAAGTGCCAATTGTCTGGTACAATTTCCGGTTGATTTGTTCTATCAAAAAAAAGAAAAAAATATATTGAAAAAAAGTTTTAACATTTACAAAGTACAACATTTTATACAAAAAATCAAACAAATCAGATCTGAAACAAACATAATAACAATTGGATAATAATAAATAAAAATGTAATTGTTTGGTTTCGATTGAATTTGGCAAAAGGGATACACATTGGTGCGCAGACTATGTCTACGCAGGGCTGGTTTTCTTATCGGGTTCGATTCCCGACAGGAATACAAGTTTTATCCCCAAGGAAATTTTTTTTCTGTTTCTGTTTGTGATTGTGTGTGTGATGTGAATGTTTTCGGCACTCACGACACAATACATCAAACTTAGTGTGGGGCTGTAAGTGTGAAAGCGTTTGTGTTTAGCGTTTATTTATCTCAAGTTATTGGTTATAACGCTAGATAATTCCTTCATATATTTTAGAACATAAATACTCTTAACGTAACGTTAACTGCAATAGCATGGCAAGATACTAATATCTTATGTCGTAGTTTTGTAGTTCAATAATAATTGGCTGTAATGAGGTATTTTCTAAAACTTTTGGCTAATGTTATGTGTAGGTTATCTGTGGCACTCACAGCATGGCACTGGCATAAGACTGAGTAAAATGTGACTGAGTGATAACTCAAGTACATTTTATGCCGTATTCGGCCCATAATAAACGTTATTTTAAAAATTCTTGCTTCGTCCCACTTTTCAGCTCCACATTCGGCCCAAGTTTTTTTTTTAAGTATTTTATAATTGTTTCAGTATACTTGGTAATATGTGACTGAATTATAACTCACTCATTATAACAGTCACATAATACTCAGACTTATACCAGTGCCATGCTATCAGTGCCACAGATAACCTACACAAAACATAAGCCAAAAGTTTTAGAAAATACCTCATTACAGCCTAATGCATTCCTCTGAGATAAATGCACTTCTCATACTCATGGCACTCATTTGACAAAATCTACGACGACATTAATATTTGTCTACTGGTGTTAAATTTCGATTTTTCTTCCCACAACACCCCAAGGAAAAGTCAACCTTATCACTCACCCATTAGATAACCTAATTGAGTAATAAAAACTTCAAGCTAATATGAACTGTGGAAAGCAAACAGTGTATTCAGAAATGCCAGTCCTAAAAGGAATATGTCCCTTATAATTTGTTAAATAAGAACCATTATTACGTAACTGTACATAACAATTACAACACAATCGAATTCAGACGTTTGTGTACCTCGCACACATTCACACCTGGTTTTACTCACGTTTTACTACCGCAACCGATAATCATCCGTATCATTCAGTACTAAAGTTAAAAATTGAATACCTTGACGGAAAATCGTACAACCTATTGAATTGTACGCGGTCCGTGCATTCGCTTTTCAGACATACAACTAACCGGTGGAAAATCTTTTTCATTTTCAATTTAGATTCAACTCTATAGAAGCTAAAATAAGGATTGATATTCAGTGTTAAAGGTTGAGGTTGTGTGTCATTTCAGTGATGTGGTAGTAGCCGCGGCCGAGGCCTGAAAGGGGTAGCAGGGGGTGCGGGGGCAGTAGGGGCAGCTAAAGCCTTTCCAGGCATAGTACGTTAGTACCGCCGCGACCGCTGTCGATCACGCACGGATGGCGCGTCCCAAACCGCGCGTGCGCTATTCAATTTTTTTAAAACGTAATTTACTTCATCCCTCCTTTTCTAACGATTATTTTTTTATTGCTCCCCAAAGTTATCGCCGGCTGCGTGTTGTGGTGGCAGTTGGTATAGTGATTGCTGGAATGCCCCGTGGATTGCGAGTCTCAGTTTAATAGATCTTATCGTACGATTGCTATAATGTATGACCTACTTATATAGGCTGTTGATCGCCGGATGCTATAATATACCTCTTTTTTATAACTCTAAGGTTTTTTTGACGTGTGGATGAAAAACACTGGCCGGTTATAACTCTAGGTTATTGGAATAGTTGTAAAAAAGCGCGGGAAACTACGCGTGACGGATAAAATGGCGGGAAGGTGTAGCGTAAGAGTGTCTGATTAAATTTTCAAGTGGGAATTTAAAATGGAAATTGTTTTGTTATCTTAAAGCTACTGAATCAGCTTGAAGGGAAATTAGGAGATAAAATATTAATGGATGAACTTGTTCCGTACAGGTAATAGGGCTATAGGAGGTTATGGTTTCGAGAATTAATATTGCAGATGCATCTTTTGTGAATTTTATTATTTTTCATTTGATTTTAGTATAAGGATATTTTTGGAAGAGTTTTATATTAACAAAATACAAAAAACTTGATCTTAACTTGATTATTTTTTTACGCAAAGACAAGTTGTTTTCATATATATAAGCCACGAGTAAAATTTACATATATTTAAACTACATTTTCATTTGAAAATATGTAATTTACATTTATTAATTTACGTGACTATATTTTATAGGTAATTACGTACTTATATTTTTTATGGAAATGCAATATTTTTACATAACAATGTATAATTAAATACGAGTTAAGACGTTATTTGAATCATTTAATGTTACATAAGCTCTTAGATGTCAAGAGATTGACACAGATAATCTATTTCTTCCTCTACGCTTTCCTAATGAAACAAAAATAAGATTTTTGTATTTTATTACGGTAAAGGTTATTTATACATAAAAGATAAAAATCTTCTAGAAATTACAAAATAACTATGTAGATTTGTCTCTAACTTAAATAATAATAAAAAGACAATATTTAACGTAGTAATTTTCATAATTCTTAAATTACTTATCGAAAGCGTAACATTGCACGTAGAATAATTTATTTTAATAAAATTTGACGACACGTGATTTTTTTACCAATTTTAGTAGCTTTTATGTTTTTAAATGTTAATACATTTAATTTTATTTTATATAGTACTTTATAATTAATTAAAATATCTCGACCATCCTTAAACTCTTCTTCTTCATCTTCTTAAACTTGTTTTTTATGTTTATTAATTTAATATGTATATCTTTAATGAAGCATATCACCCTTTTCTGCTATAAATTGTTGTGCCCAACAGGGCAATGTACTGTCATTTTATTGTACCATATACCATTAGGGAAAACAATAAAGATTTGAATTTGAAAGCTGTGAGTGAAATAAAGTATATTTATACACACACATGAAGCTCGACAAATTCACTGTCATCGTACATAATCATAAACGCTTTCATACTCACAGCCCCACACTAAGTTCAATGGCTCGTGTTGTGGGTGCCGGTAACATACACCTCACACACACAATTACACTCAGAACCAGAAACACAAATTTTCCTTGGGGAGAAAACATGTGTTCCCATCGGGAATCGAATCATACAAACCCCTGCTTAGAAGGCGCCTAGCCAATAACCAAACCAGCGCCAGGAATCAAATCCCAAACGATATAGTACGCGGACGCGCAGCTTAATCAACGGGCAGTTCAAACATGAATATCATTCCACCAACTATTTAATAACTTTTAAATGTAAGCCTCCCGTATTAAGTCTAGGCTTCTTGCAGATTAGTTCCAGGTCACCTGTCTGACCTACTGCTCATAAAAATAAGCATAAATAACCTTTTACATTTATCGTATCTGACGTTTATGAGGGCGCATTGATGGCACTAATGCTAAGTTTACAAGCCTATGATGTTAGATCGATTACACTTTGCCAAAATATGATTCAATGAACTTTAAGTCGAACATGCAAATTGATACCACTTTGAGTTAAGAAAGTCTACAACGATGATACGTGGTCACAGTTTTAAATCCTACAACGAATTCGAGTTCCCAGTAAAAGTAACATAGATGGTTTCCAATGTTGTGTGTGGTAAGGTTAAAAACTATTATCTCACTTGTAACGGATTTGATAGAATGTTTTCATATCTTACTTGTAGATATTAAGTTTCAAATACTGTATAGGTACCTATTATTTATTCAGAATTGTTTTTAAAGTATGTTATGCTATTGTATTATGTATTTATTTATTTGTTTGTTATGTATTTATAAATTTATATTATTATAAATATATGTAGTTTATCACAACACCGACCTACGTTCTTATATATTATTTTTCTGTTTTTCCATCCAAAGGTTGACTGGAAGAGATTTTTCGATCGCTTTTAGCGATAAGTCCGCCCATTGTACTCAGATATAAATAATATGATTGTTTTTTATGTTATTTTATTTGGTGCAATAAAGTGTTTTGTATTGTATTGTAAGGAATAGTCTTTAACTGTCCTGGCTAGATTATTAGTTTAGATTTATTTGTACCCAGAGATAGTGTTAATCTATTAGCCTCAAACCTTAAAATAAAATATTTGGCTGCTATCCTTTGATTATTGAGAGCCAGTCATTTTACGCTTAGATGTGCAAGACCCTCTAACACGTATTGTTTACAAGTTACAATAATTTGAATTATTCGCCACTGGCTTTTGCAATTACAACTACGATGTTACGGCGTAGCCATCTTTGTAGCACGTGCTACGTAACATTAACTTAACTATTATAACATAAAAACATAAACGCTTTTACACTCACGCCTCTTTTGGGCCCATTTGAATAAACGATTTTTATTCAAATGGGCCCCAAAAAAATTTTTTTGATTATTGCGTATAATCAAAATCAAATCAATACCGTGTTATTAATTAATAACACGGTATTATAATACGATAAAGAAGACCTCAGGTTATCAGTACCTTAGAATTAGTATTTATTTTATTTTATTTGTTATAGTAAAACGTACAGGAAGATAATGCCATATGTGATTAATATAGGTACTAGTTGTGCCCGGGACTTCTTCCGCGTGGAACAGTGTATTTGGGTAGCATTTTTAATTATTTAGACTAATTATTTTACAAATAAGACATATACGTATATACGTATGTACCACGCCACGTCACTTTCACCCCCCATCCCCCCTCCCTCCCCTTTCAATCCCTTACAAACCTTTTTTCGCATTAAAAGTAGCCTATGTTCTTTCTGACGCTCTAGACTATCTGTGCACCAAATTTCATTTAAATCGGTTCAGTAGTTTTGGCTTTTGGCGCGACAGACAGACAGACACACAGACAGAGTTACTTTCGCATTTATAATATTAGTAAGTATGTAAGGATAAAAGGTGAAAAAAAGTTAAACGTAGAAAAAAGTTAAAGATATTGAGATTAAAAATATGCATTATATTATAAGTAATATACGCTTACATTGAACATCAGGCGTGTTATATAAATCAAAATCAAATGTCTTTGTCTTGTGGAATAATTATAAGTATGTGTTTTGCTTATAGTTATTAGGTGATTAGGGAACACACAGAGAACACGGGCTTCTGGTGTACCATATAATGTGTACTCAGCCAGCACCTAGAGAGCTCCCTACTAACAGTTCGCGACAAGCAGTGTACATATTGTAAGTTGGAGATTTCATAGTAAAAGTACAAAAATTGCATTTTTAATAATTCTATCTGTATTCAAATTTTAATATATAGTAGTGGATTATTAACTTGTTTATCAAAGTGTGTATGTGTACACAGATGTTGTAAAGAGCTAGAGACATACGTTCACCTGGACATAAAAATATTTTATCTATAAACTACGTATCTGCCAAAATTCTGCATCATAGGTCAAGCAAATTTCAAGTTTTCGTGATTGATAGCGAACCAGTAAATTTGCTTTTATATCCATACATTTCAATATTAGGTAAGTACAGTATGTACCTCCATACAGTAGTTGACAGATCCAGGTTTATGACAAATTTCAGCTTATAAAAAATTCATCAAAAACAATATTCGTCCACGGTTTACGATGCTACGCCGTAGTCATCGTCGTAGCAAGTGCTACCGTGTTTATATTTTTGGAGAAAACTTTAACACTTCGTAGAGGTATAATATACCAAAATATAGCATAACGGAATATTCTTTAGTGATAGTCTGTCTACGAAAAATACCCAATTTTAGAGTAAATATTTTTGCACGGGAATGTCTACCTTCTTCTACGAAGCCGCGTAGTAGAAGTTTTAGCTGCGGTTCGTAGATATTTTGTTCGTAGATTATTCGTACATATTATAAAATGCAAAAAATCATAGAAAGTATGACCTGAATTTAAACGCGTTAATTAATATTAATCGAATTAACAAACAAAAAACACCTTACTCTATCAATCTAACACTAAATATAAAGACACATGTGTCTAGAAGCATACATGTCCTTTGGAAAGGCAAAATTGTTATTTATCGAACCCAAGTCCCGATGAATCGAAAGCTAAAACTAGCCTACTGCGCCATCAGGGTTGTCATACAAAATAAATGTTTTATGATGACATAATTTAATAATCATTACAATAATTACCAAATGCTTGCTTTTTATATTTTAGTACAAACATGTATTTTGCAATCTACGGGCGAATTGCCTATATTTCCTAAAAAAATTGTAAAATTGTTTACATCTATACAGAAAAGACACAAGTTACCTACAAGGCATCGAGCTTATAGGTAACTCAAGTGCTCAAGTCCACTACCACTGGGTAGCGTTCCTATCATGCTGGCGGCATTGCCTCTCTAAATTACAATGCTAAGGGACATGATATACAAAGCGCCCAAGACGCGCGCCGTCAAAAGGAAAAAAGACGTATCTGATATTTTGTTCGAAATTTAGTTATATACATCAGAAAAGTCATTGCTTCTTCTTATATATAAAAATGAATTGCTGTTCGTTAGTCTCGCTAAAACTCGAGAATGGCTGGACCGATTTGGCTAATTTTGATCTTGAAATATTTGTGGAAGTTCAGGGAAGGTTTAAAAGGTGAGAAAATATAAAGACATTGCAATAAAATTAGTAAAAAGTAGTATTTTATTTTCCCATACAAACTGTTCGTACCTGTCAAACAGGAGATGTTTCTGAATATTTGACCACAGACAATTGGCGGTATGAAGTTCGCCGGTTCAACTAGTTTAGTATAAAATGTTAATACTTGTAGCAAATGCGTCTAAATTAAAAGTAAGATTTAGTAGGTTGTGTTTAGGTTCTATTTTTCCTGATTCCGATAATGTGTATAACTGAATTTTGTCAAAAATGCAGTTACTGCATTTTTTATTATGACGGCAGTATACAAAACACCAGCGCGGCTGCGCGCCTCGGGCGCTTTGAATATCATGTCCTTAATACGTGGCCAAATAAGTGCCAGCATTTTAATCACGCGTCGCCTCAACCACGCTCGATATAATGAGCAATTAATTTATTTCTTTATCCAAATATCAAAAGCCTTTATACTTCCATTCTCCCAGTTTCATGTACAGTCAGCTGCAATATCATGTACCTAAAGAAACAGGACCACTAATAATATTTACGTAGCCTGCGCCTTTAGAATTTTTAGTCAGATACATTTGAAAATTTGGAAATATTTATATTATTGCAGCTGACTGTACCTATCTCTCTTATTTTTATTTCAGAGGGTAAACGGAAGCTTTCGAAATGGGTTCATAAAGAACATTAACAATTCATTTTTTTATTGATTTTCACTCGCAAGAACATTATTCATATATTATTCAACGTTGGTTATGGTCTGTTATTTCCATTATGAAATATATTTGAAATGACCGTTGGCTAAGTTAAGTGCGCTTTCGCCTTTTTAGGCAAAGGTTATCGGGTCCGTTTCCCGGTGGAAACATAAGTTTTCTCCCTAAGGGAAATTTGTGTATCTGGTTCTAAGTGGCATTCTGTCTGTGACGTGAATGTTTCCTTCACCCACAATACAATTAATTTTACTTAATGTGGAGCTGTGAGTGTGAAGGCGTTTATGTTTACCTATGTTTATTTTTAAATCTACAAGTTGCGTCTTCGCTTGCGTTGATGGAGATGAAAAAATATCACGACATAAACTAAACTATGTGTATATTCTAAGCTACTGCCTATACTTATGTTAAAAGTGTCAACCCAGCCACTTTAATAGTTTTGGCGTGATTGAGTAACAAACGTACAAACAAACAGCCTAACTTTCGTATTTATATAGTACTAGTTGCGCTCTGCGGTTTTATAAGTCCCGGACCCGCGGGAATTCCGGAATAAGAAGTAGCCTGTGTTAATCAAGGGTCTCAGCTTCCTCCATACCAGATTTCATTTAAATTGGTCTATCCATTTGAGTATGAAGAAGTAAAAAATATACAAACACCTACACTTTCGCCTTTATAATTTTAGTGTGTTTGGGATGGGAAAAGATGAAAGGGTGGATCGTTAGGTTATTTATAGATATGCGCCATATAGCTTTGTATATAAATCGAGAAAGCTTCCCGCCTAGTATTATCAATCATTTAACAGAGATTGATAAGGGAACCTTTATGATATTAGCTGGCTAATGAAAACCATTAGAAGCCAAATTATCTTACATTATTAGGTACTGTAACATTTGTTATGTAAGTAAAAATAGTTTAAATGGATAACGTTTTTTTTTCTTAGTTATTACATAGTTATTTTCTCATTAAGTACAGAACCGATTTCGATGAAATTATATGGAAACAATCATCAAGTATATTTTACTATTAAAGTTTTCGTGAGTTTGACACATTATAATGATGATGGGGATCGGACATCCCCGAAACCTAGGTCGCAAGAGTCGACCTTAAATCGTGAGTCAAGTCGTTTCATTTATATAAAGTATAATCAAGTATATTTTTTCAAATTAAAATCATTTTACGTCAGTTTTTAGGTGCTGGAGTTAATGCTGCATAAAATAAAATAGATACCAAATTGAGGACCTTCTCTTTTTTTGAAGTTCATTAATGATGCTAATGTGCATGAAATCAACTGATTTAGCATACGCAGTCTATAGTAACCTTAACATTTCGATGTAAGTCAATAATATTCACGAAATCTTACCAATGCATTTGAAATGTGGTGACGTCATCAGCTACCGCGTCGGGCAGGAAACTAAAATGGTCTTGTGACGTAACCGACTCAATTTTAATAGAGTTCAGTTTTTGTATATTTTGGTATTGTTTTGTGACTGAAAACCTTCTCGTTATAGCTAAGATGTTAAAGTAGCAATGTAACTAAAAGAAAACCGAATAGTACAATATATAGTAGTTAATTTTGATATCATTTTACTACTCTACAAAAAAGCCTTATATACATCACATACACACACACACACACTCAGCACACACACTCACACACTTTTTTTACTTAACCTGAAACCCGTGACCTACTTACTTATATATAATTTTAAATTGTTTATCTAATAATGTACTACACCGATCAATATTATAATTCTGTCAATCTAATTTATTAATTAACATTGTTTTACCTCGCTATAACACTATTTTTTTTTTCAATTCCGGTATATACATCTAAGGCCGAGGATCGGGGTAAATTGAAAACCAGCACTGTGTGCTCATGTAAATGAACACGCAGTACAAAGCTGAATTTACTCCGATTGCTCTATAAAAAGCATATAGTTAAGAATTTTAGTTTAATTTGATGTATTTTTGTTTTTTATAGTAGCAATAAATATATTTCTTTCTTTCTTTCTTTCTTATATATACGCCTCTTTTCGACTGGGTAAACAGAGATCACATCAGAATCACTCTGCTCGTTACGATCCTGACACACATATTTCGCTTTTTCTACATTCATGAGTCTTTTCATACACGCCCATCGAGCGTGTATTCAGCGGGGTACATTTGAACTCTTTAAAAACTATTCGTCTTGGTCGAGATACTTTCTCTTACTACCAAGTCATGGCCATATAAGTACGTAGTACGTATATATCTTTGTTCTTTTCTTTGTTTATTTCATCAGTCTAAGGCAGGGGTCGGCAACCTTTTGAGTCGGAAGAGTAAAAATTACAATTTACAAAATTTCAAAGTTTTATAGAGCCACAATTTTTTTTCTTGCCAACAAGAATCCTTAATGCCAACAATAATATCTACTGTACTATGAGTATCGTATAGAAAACGCTATGCACGCGTTATAGCTACCATCATCCCATAATTTACTTGTTTCAACCGCATAAATGTACTTTTTTGCTACTTTTGGAGGCTTTTAATTGCTCGATAGAAATAGTGCTCCTCGTTAATCAGAACGTTTTTTTAATTGAATAATATTTTCGTATGGAACTAAAGAGCAGCAGGTTCACATCCAAAGAGCCGCATATGGCTCGCGAGCCGCAGGTTGCCGACCCCTGGTCTAAGGGGACCAGTCGGATAAGATCGATTTATATGGGAGACGATACAGGAAATTCCTGGAAATGATACTAAAGTCGAATTTCCGCGGCATACGGCGGGCTTAAGTAGTTGTTACTAGAGAACTATGGCGTCGTGAAGGTAACGTAGAACTTTTTACGTAGAGTGAAATCACCGATTTACAAGTAAAACCAGTCGTAGCTATAGTGGATGTATGAATTTTTGAAAATCCCTTGACTTTTTGTTTGGATAACATCGGCGTTGATTACATCAAATGAAGCAAATAATTTCAATAAAACCAGCTCTTAAATTAAAAACCGAACAAATGCGTGTTTGACTTGAACACTGAGTATTAAGTACAAACTTGTATGTAGATAGTTTGCTTTTACATTTTCAACCGACTTCAAAGAGGTTCTTAATTCAACTGCATGTTTTTTTTGTATGTATTTTATACACTATCTCCGCAAATTATGAAATGTTTTTTTTTTTTTTTTACAGCTAGTATATATATATTTATATACAAAACTTATAAATAAAGAAAATACAGATTTAACTAAACTACTAGGAAATGTTTATTTTTGTTTGGTAGAGTATACGTCAGAGGAAACAAAATATAAGCAGTGAAGTCGGTTTTTTTAAGCTTTGCTTGCGTTTAATTATGTACAGTCAGTTTGATTTCTGCAGCCAGTTACTAGATGTAAAACAAAAGCGTGTAACAGTATTCAAGTATAATAGTCTCGCTGAAATAAAAGTACGCAAATCATGCCCAACAAACCAAATAAATAATTCTCCATACGAGCCCTATTTATTAAAAGGAATCTTCTCAGGAAGGGTTCGTGCTGACCGGAAGCGGGCCATATTTTATTTACGTGCTCGCAAACCGTTGTGGAAAAACTGCCGTGGCTTCACGCTTATTGATTCGGATCGAAGGTTATACAGGTTGTTGGGCTGCAAGTGATTGTTAGGTTTTAGACGGAATTATCAAGAGACAGTATATAAACAACATTTTGAATTTGAATTTTGTGTAGTTGCTGTATTTGAGGAAATGAAAGTGTACTGTAATATACCGACATAACACTGACTTTTTAAAATTTTTGCTGTCGCTTTGGCTGTCATTTCCAGAAAATATTACAAGTTACAATTTTCTACCGACTTCTAAAAAGGTGGTTCTCAATTCGACTGTATGTATGTATGTATGTTACGCGATATCTCCGCCAACTTAAACACTGTTGCTACTTTAGATAATTTTGTAACATTATTTCTCACACAGTTTTTACGATAAAATATTTTTGATTTTGATTCAATAAAGTTATGACAATTGTATTCGAGCACCAGTATACAAACTACCTTATATTATATAGCTTATAATTTTATTATGTAAAACAAATCTTAGCTGACACCGAAAGCCCAAGCAAATATTGACATGAACAAACATCGCGAACCATCAAAATTTCATCCGAACCAAAATGCAGACGTATAAATTATTCAAATCCATTTCGAAATTCGAGTGCAACGTACTCATACGATATTCATATTTACCAACAATAGATTTGTCTCATATCGATTACGTTTGCCCTTGTCTCGATATTCGGTTAATGGTCCGATATCAGACAACACTATTGCCAGCGTGATTTAAACGAACAGCTATTGGAAAAGTAATACTTTGGCACGAGATAATATTTAGCTGTTGTATAGAATTGTATCGCGATACATTGTATTCGTAAATCGTTTATTGTTAGTAGAAACTTTTTCGTTTGAATCTCGTCTGTGGAGCTTTTTGTTAAAACCTTTTTCGATATTTTTGTCAAGCACTGTAGCAATGAAGTAGAAGTTTTGGTGAGAGTTTTGCCGCGAAAGTGAAAAAATGGCGGTGTTGATTTTGTATAATTTTCCAAAACTTGTGTGTGATTCTTGGACTGTTAATGTGAAATAATGGTGGATTATTTAACCGTTAATACTTAGTAAACGTGCACAAGTGTGTAAGCAAATCATACAAAGTTGAAAAATGTGATTTTTGCCTTCGCTCCAAAACTCCAATTGAAGTTCTAGTAAAATTTCTACCTCTTTACTAGGGCATGACTTGACTTTGACTGTGACTTATGACTAGGACTTTTAACACGAAATATACTTGAAATATATTATTGCTTAATGCACAAGTTTGCGAAGCCAAAATTAAAAAAAAATAAAGTTATGGAGCGAATGTGAAAAAATGACGTCGACAATTATTTTCCAAAATTTTGTACATATTTCATAGTGGTGCTTATTAACCGTTACTAGTTCGTGAACCTGCCTAAGTGTAAACAAAGATTACAAATACTCTACTGGGGCATGACTTAACTATGACTGGATCATGACTCTTGTACTTGACTGTGACTGTATGAGGTTTATAAATTAAAAAAACATTTTTTTTTATCTGTGATAGACAAGTCCACTATCTCACCTAATGACGTTGCGGTCGATGATAGAGCACGCTTGCCTAGAAAATACCTATTCACTCTCGACTTAAAAACTCCAAGATTGTACTTATCTGGAAACACAGACTCTGGCAAAAAGTTGCACTCCTTTGCAGTGCGTATAATGAATGTGGAAGCAAAACGCTTCGTGCGCATTTGAGGCATATCCACCATATATCGGTTTCGCAATGCAGTCTGACTGGTGGTTCTATGATGGAATGGGGATGGGGGAATTAGATTGTGTAATTCCATAGCACTCTCTCAAAAATGTTTCCGATAAAATACTCTCACTCGCTTTCCTGCGACGATATCCTAGGCTCTGAAGCCTAGCATCTGTTAGCTGGTCATTGTTGTCTCTTGCCTAGAAAATCCCAAAGTGAGTAACATGCGGCTGTTATGGTTATAGTATTGACAGCTGTCTACGAGTTGCCATATTTTTGAACCGAGGGACATATGGCACCTAAACGAAACAAAAGACAAGGTTTTTTTCTATAACCGCCTCATTAAGATATATACTGATATTATATCCAGATTTTCCTCTAAATTAATTCCCAAAGTAAACAATATAATAGACTGATCTATTAATCCAAGCTCAAATAAAATGATTTAAGAAGGCAAAGGAATCCAAAGTTTTCGCGTTGAGAAGATATATTTCAACTAATTACATCTTTCGTTTGATGTCTTAAAAGAAATTAATAGCTGGTGAGGTAATTTTTATTAACAGTAAATCAAGTTGGAACAATTTATCGGACAGGAAAAAAAATCAATAAATACATAGACACAAGTACTACTTTAAAAAGTTTCTTAAAACAAAGCTTTTTCCAGTTATAAATAAAAATTACTAAAATGTTATACATATATGTTATACATATATGTTATACATATATGTTTACAAAACAAACGCATTCGAACTCATAGCCGTGGGGCTGTGAGTGCGAATGAACTAAGTTCAAAGACTTGTATCATGGGTGCCGGAAACATTCACATCACACACATAAATACACCCAGAACTAGAAGTACAAATATCCCTTGGGAAGGAACTTGTTCTCCTGTCGGGAATCGAACCCCGGAACCCACTTCGCAAAGTGCGGAGACCTGTCCAATGCGCCAACTAGGTCGTCAAACCATATAACCAGAGCACTTGTCAAGACAAATCAAACTAGCCCCAACTCGTTGGTTTATCTTGTTTGTTCAGAAGTTCCTATGGCCTTTTCCCGTCTCCATTATCAGATTAGCTCCATAGTACCATATTATTGTATTGTTACCGAAAATACATAAGTACAACACATTTGAAATGGGTATAATTTATCTCCAAGATTTGATTACAGGCCGACAGATAGACAACGGAACAGGTGAAACTAAATAAAAGCTTGTAACGACCAACTTTTTATGTCAACATTTTTAAAGATTGTCTTTCATTATTGTATGAAAGTCGATTAAACTAGTCAAGGCCTTTTGTGTTTACAAATAGTAGTAAGTTATCATTAGTCTCAAAGTAGTACAGTTTGAACTTTGAGAATGATACACATATATAATTATGTTTAAGAATTTAATAGGTTATTTAAGGTATATTATAATTTCGCCCACAATATAAACTTATTTGTGTATTAAAAAGTTCCTTCATCAATGTTATAAAAAGATTTAGAACGAGTTTTTATGAGAGGCCGCCTGCCTGATGTTAACTTCCTTTGTGAATATTTTTAAGTTTAACCAAATCCTCGTTAGTGAATCAGCAGTGACACCAAGTGCTGATGAGATCGCTAACGGCAAATGTTATACCGTCCTTATTATACAACATATTTTTAATTATTAGAAACATTTACTAACTTAAATTACATTTAAAATACTTTTTTCTTATTTCAAATTATCTTTTTAGCATTAAAATATGGCTTGTAAGCTCGTTTGCTGTATTTATTTTATCAATTAATTTTTTGTTTCATACATATTTACTTTAAATATAATATTTTTCTATGGACTCAACAAAAAAGGAGGAGGTACTCGAGTCGACGCGTATATTTTTTTTATGTATCTCGCACAACTTTTTACAGTGTAGCCAGATTTTGATTATTTTTTTTTGTTTGGTAGATTATAGTTCAGAGGTGGTTCCATACAATTTTTATCTAAAATCAATCAAGCCAGCTTGCGTTTAAAGGTTTATCTTCGAAACAATTATTCAAAACTTAAATAAAATAAAACAAATATGTACAAAAGTTAATTAAAAAGTTAGTTTACTGTGTAAACTGCTGTCTATTGTCTGAGGTCTGCCTTTTAATATTAGATTTTCGTGACAAGCAATAGATTTTAGGCTCTATTTTACGAAGATAAGACGGTAATTGGATGGGGCAAGACGTTTTTCGAGATGATGGTTTGTCTTAGCCCATTATGAATTTTCTTTTCACTGTTGGGTGAGATCCTGCTCATTGTAATTGGATAATATTTCAGACTTTTTGATTTTATTTACCGCTAGATTTTTGCTTCGTGGATTTATTGGTGATTAAACCACACAAGCTGACGCGTGTTGCCTTTGCTTAACTATCAACGAACTCCTGAAAATTAAAATGAGAAGGATTCCCAAAGGGATGTTGTAAGGCAGGCGGCCGGTCATCACGCCGAATCTTATACGTAACATGTGTGTGAGACTTAGAGTAAGTTAGGAATCCATTTTCTCTTTTACTTTTTCTCCAGGAAGACGTGCTAACACTACAATGTGGGACAAAGGAAAGGAAATTATTAATTTTTAAAAAAAGAAGAAGAATTAATCATATATTATTGCAGATTTTCTGTACGATTTTCTAGACGCAATCACGATGTACATATACGAACTGCAAATACTATATTGTTATTAAAACTATCATGAGTCGTATTCATATTGATAAAGTATTGTTTGTGCTCACGCCTTGCATAATTTAATAAAAAAAAACAGATTTTTCTATTCGATTTTCTAAACGCAATAGTTCAATCACGATGTACATATGCAAACTAAAAATATTCTATATTGGTGCTAATTCTGTTGAGCACCGAACTAACCTAAACTAAACTAATTTTAAGCACCGAACTAACCTAAACTAAACTAAAAATGAACTAATTTTAGTCAAAGAATACCTAAACCCTATTTTTTCAAGTATAAGATCACATTAAAAATAATCCAGATCCTTTTCATGCAGACTAATTTGAGTTATTTTTTTTTATTTTTAGTCTTAATTTGACGTAAAACATGTACATCAGAATAAGAATTTGGTCATTTTCACTAAGTAGAGTAACTAAACTAACTTAGTCCTGTCAAACTTAATTTTAGTCTAATCTTGCATTTTATGAATAGGTTTTGGACTAAAGCAGGACTAAAACTAATTTTAGGCTAGTTTAGTCTAATTCTGGACAACAGAATCGGCACCATTGATATTAAAACTATCCTAAGTCATAACTATAATGATTAAGTGTTGTTTGTACTCACGCTTAGTCTTAGTCTAAAAATTCGACCGGTGTTCAACAGTTAATATTGCCTCCAATGGTACACATTTCAATTTACTTTGAATTAGACAATTTTAACGGATCTAATCTAATCAAAAACCTTTGTAAATCAGAGGAATTTACAGATTTTTACTAGTAAACTCTGTTTTCATTTATTCATTTTTAATGTACAAAGCTTGTATGAGGCGACGTATGATCACAATGCAGGTACTTTGTGGCTTAACCTATTGAATGAATGAATGGATATTTATTTAACAAAAGAGAGAAATACACATTACAATGATAGTTTCATTGGGCCCCAAACTAGGCATGGCCTGTATCTTGGGTATTAGCTTTGTGGTTCAGACGCAATACCGCCAGCATGATGGGAACTTTACCCACTGGCATAAGCACTTGAGCTCACCCATAAGCTTCATCTATACACTATAGATAGATAGATAAATTCTTTATTTGCACACTAAAATAAATAACACTTACAAAGGAATCTTAAATATAACATAGGAGCACAAAGGGCGGTCTTATCGCTTAAAGCGATTTCTTCCAGACAACCAAAGGGAGATGATAAAAATATTACAAACAGGGACGGTGGTGTACCTCGACACGTATTTAAATTAATAAATGTACTTATAAATACTTATTAATATTAGATACATAATATACATACTAAAATCTGTATAAATAATAATAATATATTTTAAACATACACAAACTAATAAATATTATTATATAAACATATATATGTGGGATTGGCTTGAAACAACATAACGAAGTAAATACTGCACTTTTTATTTATTTCTTTTCCCATCACCGACATAACATTATTTTCCTTACAACTGACATTTTGACAACTCTCTTCGACATTGACAGATACGTAAAAGTACGAAGTAGACATAGATAACAAAAACTCCCATTTCTTACTTTACTCGATCAAAAATAATCAAAACATTTAAAATTGATAAACTAATCCACACGGCCACCCTGTTCATTCATCTGTCCCAGATGAACCTTCATCTTCTGGCGAAGTCCACGGCTTCATTAGGTCTGCAGAAGTTGTAGTATTTATGGGTCCTTCACCATTTCCAACCTTCTTTACGGCGTATCTGTCATTAAGCTTTTTAGCGGTCACTTCATATGGCCCTAAAAATTTTGGGAAAAGTTTCGAGCCTTGAGAGAATTGGGTCTTTTTGATTGCAACAAGTTCACCTACGTTATAAACAATGGCTTCTTTCCTTTTCTTATTATAGTTTCTCAAATTTTCCTCTTGTATCTTTTTGATCGATTCTTTCGCCTTTTGTCTAAGTTCTTGTCTTTTTTCATTGAAAATTTGGATGTTTTCTTCTTCTATTAGTTTTAGCAAGTCTTCTTCTTTATCTCTTATTTTAACTCCAAATAACAATTCAAACGGGGTCATTCCGATGCTACGTTGGTGGCTTCCATTTATACAGCGTTGCACGTTGGATACGCTGCGGTACCATTTCGTAGGGTCATCCGCACTGAGTTTGCTCAACACTGCGATAATAATTTGGTGAATACGATCAACTTGACCGTTTCCTCTCGGCTGTCCTGTGGTGATTGTATAATGTGTTATATTCTCCCCTTTACAATAGTCTTGGAAATCGCTTGCGGTGAAAGCCGCGTTTCTGTCTGTTATTATTCTCTCAGGTGCGCCAAAAGTCTGCTGTTGCATTCTCAGTTTATCTAGTGTCTCTTTAGTGGTTAACGTTTTAACGGGATATATCCATGTAAATTTGGTGTAGGCGTCGACGACAGTTAAGATGTACTTATAATTCTTATGTGTTGATGTGAGAGGTCCAAGATGATCAATATGATAAGTAGACAACGGCACATCCCCTTTATCTATCGGGTGTAAGAAGCCTTCTTTCTTGCCTTTCTTGTTTGATATTAGAATACACTCAACACAATTATTAATAATCTTTCTAATCTTGTCTTGTAACTTTTCTATGTGATATTCTCTACCAATTAACTCTTCAGTCTTTGTTACACCAAAATGTCCTTTTTCGTGGTTTTTTCTTATTATTTCAAATTGCATTTTCTTCGGTACAACGATCAGTCTGTTGCCATTTTTCTCTTTGTAGAGTATGCCTTTTTGTAAAATATAATCTTGATAAGACTCTTTCTCCAAGATCTTCTTCAGTGCTTTTATGTAATCATCTTCATCTTGAGCGTTTTTAATACGTGCTGTAGTTTCCGCAATCGTTAAACAAACTGGATATCGACTCAAAGCATCAGCGTGCTTCATTCTTGATCCGGGTCTATGCTCAATCTCGTAATCGTACTCTTCAAGTAGCAGAGCCCAGCGAGCGACTCTTGGTGGTAAGTCTTTCTTTTGTAAGGTCATTGTTAATGCAGAGCAGTCTGTTACTATTTTAAAATGTATTCCTTGTAAGTAAATTCTAAATTTCTTGATAGCTTCAACGATAGCTAATACCTCCAAGTGGTAACTATGATAATTTCTTTGAGTCGGGGTAGTCTTTTTACTCATATAGTGGATTGGATGTAGTTTGTCATCATACGGATTTTTTTGCAAGAGTACGGCTCCATATCCATCAGCACTGGCATCGGTGTGTAGTTCAGTATGCAGATCAGGATTGTAAATTTTAAGTACAGGTGAGCTACACAGTTTCATTTTCAGTTCTTGGAAGGCTTGTCGACACTCTTCATTAAAGTTAAATGGGGCATTCTTTTTTAATAAGTCGGTCATCGGCTTTGCTATCAGTGAGTAATCTTTAATAAATTTTCTGAAATAGCCGGTAAGTCCTAAGAATGATTGAACAGCTTTCACGTTCTCAGGCTGCCTGAATTTCGCCACAGCATTAATTTTGTCCTTCGATGGTCTAACTTCGTTATCACGAATGATGTAACCGAGATATTCTATTTCTTTCTTCAGGAAATGGCATTTTCTCCAGTTAAACTCCAAGCCAAATTCTTCCGCTCTTCTTAGCACCTTTTCAAGCTTCACTAATCCCTCTTCTTCTGTTTTAGACGGAAGAATCAAGTCGTCGAGATAAGCCGTTACGGTTCCATCGATAATGAGGTCGCTAAAGATGTCGTTAACGAACCTCTGAAATACAGAAGGAGCTGTGCAAAGTCCAAAAGGCATTTTAAGGAATTCGTACTGGCCTTGAGGTGTTACAAAAGCTGTATACTTCTGGCTGTCTTGGTGAACATTCACATGTAAAAATCCGTTGCATAAATCAAGCGAGGTGAATATCTTAGCTTCTCTCAATTTGTCTATCTGGTCTTCTATCACTGGTAGTGGAAATCTTTCTCTTACGACCTTCCGATTTAATCTTCTATAATCCATACACATTCTACGAGAGCCATCTTTCTTGTGGGCTAGGACAATTGGGCAGGCAAAATCAGATTTGCTAGGTTTAATTATTCCTTTTGCTAACCATTCTTCAATCTGTTTATTCACGATATCCATTTCTAGTGGTGATAAACGTCTTGGACTCTGGAAGACAGGATCTTCATCGGTAAGTAAAATTTTCAGTTCTACGTTGCTATTCATTTTCTTCTTGCTAGGTTTATACGCTCTACACATCTTGTAAATTTCTTCAGCATACTTAGATTCTTCTATGTCATATTCCTGGTTTGCTTCATCTTCTTGAACTAAAAGAGTGAGGTGCATAATCTTTTCCATATAAACACCGTCGGGCGTAAAATGCACTTCGAAGTCTTTGAGTATAGGATTTCCAATCAGAATAGTTACGGGTATGTCGTTGTCCTTTACAACATGGAAAGTTACGTCCGAGTAGCTCTGGTCGATTTGTACCTTCGCTGTAAATATTCCTTCAGTATCAATTTTATTTTCTGCAATTCCTGTTAGACATATCGGTTTTGCTTTGTAGTCTTTAACTCTGTCTTTAATCTTCTCGAATTCAGATTTTGTAATAAGGTTGACGTCACTTCCGGTATCTATTAGAGATGTAAAGTCTATTCCGTTTATCTTAATTTTTTTGTAAGGAACTTTCTCGTCTTTAATCTTTAAGTTTATTTCCACCTCTTCGTCCTTATTCTGGATATTCAGTGTCTTCTTCTGTTGACTGTTTGTGCATTCAGTAGATTTATGGCCAAATCCATTGCACTTAAAACATTTAATTCCCTTCGGACAGGACGGTGATTGATGATCTAGGTCACCGCAGTTAAAGCATCTTTTCACGTGGGGGAACTTACGGGTTGAATGATGATGTGCAGATGAATGGCCGGTCTGGGCAGGTTTACTTGGTACCTTCTTTCTAAAATCACTGTAGATGTCCAATTTCTTACGGAATTCTTTTATATCTGAAGCACCATATAATATAGTTTTGTTAGTCTCCAGGTCACGGATGCCATCAATTACGTACTCTATTAGTGCAGCGTCTTCAACCTTGCCATGGAGTGCCAACTCCTTCATGGACAGAAAATACTGTTGATAGGTTTCGTCGTTCTTCATCTTGCGCGCAGCTAGCTTCTTATGTATGATTGCGCTATTAAACTTGGGGCCAAATTCTTCCTTAAGGGCTTTTTTCAAGCTTGCGTAGTCCTTGACTCTTCCTAACGATCTCAAAAAAAGTTTGGCGGTTCCGTCCAAAAGTCGTTTGGCATAGATTAATTTCTCGATTTTAGTCCACTTCATAAGTTGAGCAGTATCTTCAAATTCGTCAAAGAATGACTCAATAGGGTAGGTGTCGTCACCAGTAAAAATGGTCATGGACTTCTCCAAGTCTTTGAAGGAAATCTGAACGCCAACGTCTTCATCTTCACTATCTTTGTCGTCTTTCTTCGGTGGCATTGTGGCAGAAAAACTTGTATTTGCCTTAGAAGAACCCTGAGATTTTCTTCTTTTAGTCGTAGTACAAAAAGATGGCTTCGTAGTAGTCATTAAGGTCCGAATTAATTTAAGTCTTCAGTCTTCAAAACCATTAATTCAGAAAATCTTTTACATAAGCTACCATTTTAGTAGATTTTTTCTAGGTTGGCAACATTTTCTACCATTGTGAACGAAGCAATCGGCTGTGTCGGTAAAACAGGTTGCGACTTGCGGCCAACTTCACACTGGTGGCTATCTCTTCACTCTTCCTTGCTGGTGCAGCGTCGATAAAACGGATGCAAATGGCGGCCACAATAGCGACCCAAGCGAACACGTACCGGCACTTTGAGTTGGATGCGTCTTCTGTTTTCTTCGTAGATTCACTTGAAATATTGTTTCGGATCCCGGACGAGCCCCCATTAAGTTGTGGGATTGGCTTGAAACAACATAACGAAGTAAATACTGCACTTTTTATTTATTTCTTTTCCCATCACCGACATAACATTATTTTCCTTACAACTGACATTTTGACAACTCTCTTCGACATTGACAGATACGTAAAAGTACGAAGTAGACATAGATAACAAAAACTCCCATTTCTTACTTTACTCGATCAAAAATAATCAAAACATTTAAAATTGATAAACTAATCCACATATATGACTAATAAGGGACATTCATAGCTTTAACTTAATTGAGAGTGATACCATTTTTTTATTTGTTCTTTAAAAGTGTGTAGTGATTGAGAGCTATATAGATGAACTCGTATATACAATTTTAGTTTAGTCTTAGAAAATATGCCCTATATAGAGACTTGCTTGAGGAAAACAATAGCTTGACTTATAATTTGTTTATATTATAAACAAAATTTTCCTTCCCAAGATATTATAATTATGATTCTGGGTGTTATTTACGTAAATGTTTCCGGCACCCACAATGCAAGCATTTGAACGTAGTGTAGGGCTATGAGTGTGAATGCGTTTGTTGTGAAGTGTTTCTTATTAAAGCATAATTACTCTTTCTTATCAATAAGGATCACTCAGGATCTATTAAAATTGCCTCCACAGTGTGCCAAAATGTATGCAAATCGCTCCAGCCCAAATAAACCGCCATTCCGCCACCCTAAACTTAAGAGGGCATTAGACAAATTGAATCGCTAATATGCTATTTAACTTTTTGTCGGAAATCCTAACGCATATTACTTTTGTTCGAAAACTTCTTCTATTTACGCGAAATTTCATTAAAAATTGAAAAAAAATGTACGTCTATTACCTCGACTGTTTTAGGACAGATTTAATGAGTTTTGGAACGTGATAATTCATTTTAATTGTAACTTTTATGCGGAGAGTTCCTTTTTGTTCGCGAGATTGTTCTGATTTATCCGATGGAGACTTTTAAAATGTTTTAAACTTTTTAGTTTAGTTATTTTGATGGTGACATTTTGTTTTTATTTCACATCATTGAATTAATAAAGATACTCAGATAAACCTTTTTTTGAAATGTCATATTCATATAAATTATACCTACTGGTAGCGGACTTGAGCACCTGAAGTGCTTATAAGATCGATGCCTAGGTTACTTAGTTCTTTGCTGTATAGATTATTTATTTTTAGTTTAGTTTCCAGAAATATATTTGCTATTGGCCCGTAGATAGAGGAAAAAATATATTATAATTGATTACTATATTTATATTAGGTTCAGGTAAAGTCTTAGCAATTGAGTTACATATAAGCTCGATGTCTTGTAGGTAACTTAGTCCTTTGCTTTATATAGTTTTAGTTTAGTTTTAGGAAATATAGGCAATTGGCCCGTTGATAACTTTGCGTATCTATGAGGTAGTAAATTCGGTAAAGTCTTATCTTTATCATTCTGAACTGAATGTATGTAGTTTTTTAGTTGTAATATTTCGGTATTATTACGCATATGAAAAACATAAAAGATAAATTAACTATTATATGTAATTATATTATAATAATTAATTTTATAACTTTTAATTTCATAAAATATTTTTGTATTATATGTTCTAGAGCAACTGTATCATTATTATTCTGTATCATTATTAATTCGAATTTAGTGCAAACAATAAAAATAAATACAATAAAATAATAAAGAATAATAGTGATTGTGGTAACTAACAGTAGTGTGAGCGTAAGGGACTTGATATACAAAGCGCCCGAGGCGCGCGACCCGGGCGCAAGTCCCTATGAGAATATTTATTTCATTTCTTTCATAACATTTTGTTTTGACTATCCTATTATGTTTGGACTATCCCATACAGCCTTTGTTCACCCACTTTTTGTTCTGCAGGTTTAAACAAAAATATTTTTAACGAATTATACAAACAAAAAGTTCCGCGGCGTAGATTCAATTATGTGATCAGCGTTAAAACATATCATTAGACAATTAAGTGAACTACAACATTTGTGTCGTACTGTCATGTAAAAGTATCAGATGACAGAAAAGGACAGTTGCGATGAAAAGATCAAAAAACAAAAGGACGAAGAAAGGAGACTGGTTCGAATACAAAAACGAACTGGGTTAACTGTTCAAGTGAGTTCAAACTCGAGCGCAATTCCGGGTTCGTTGGTGAAAGTGAGTTCGTTCACAAGGAGCTCGTCGCAAGCGAGCGCGCGACCGTCGCGTGCGGTTGTACGTGTATCAAACGCAGCGAGTTCGTCGCACGAACTCCTCGCGACGAGTTCGTTCACACTGTTACAAGTTCGCACGCTTGTGTTTGGAGTGCGTTTAAGTAAAATTGCGTCCATGATTCGCGAGTGTGCCAGGTTTAGTGGAGTATGGTTGTTCTTGGTACTTCTGGTGGGATTTGCGAGTGGGAGCGAGTTCCCGGAGAGAGAATGCTGCGATCCTGTGTACCCCCCAAATACGGCCACTACAGCTGCGGCACCGGTGACCCCGCCTTTGCAGCCCAAGCTTGCAGGTAAGTTTATAGAAGAGTATTGTAGATTATCAGAAAACCAATATTTGTTGTGAATTGTTTAAAATTAGCTTTCTAGTAGATATAAGTATCTTAAGTCCGGTATTAATAAATACTTAACGAGGAAGGTACTTGTAGGATTGTAACATAGTAATTAGTGAAAGTATATTTTAGCATTTTGTCAGAATTGTTGTAGCGTCTACAGAAAATAATATTAGATAGATATGATGATATGATGTATTAAAAATGGTATACATGTCATCATTTTATTTACGCTGTTTTGAAAGGATATGTAGGAGTTTACGAATAATAAAGGTAGATTTGACTTATTTTCATCTAAATAAAAATATACACCTTTACGTACAATATAACGTAAACATAAACGCTTTCACTCATAGCCTCACAGTAAGTTCGACGACAACTTTCGTGGGTGCCGGAAACATTTCACCCAACCACTGGCAGAACCAGAACCACAAAGTTCCCTTGCGGAGAGAACTGGTGTTCCTTCCGAAAATCGAATTCGATACCCGCTGCTAAGAAGGCGGACGCGCGCTTTATAAAGCCAACAGGAAGTCCAATTGTTTTTTAATTTTACAGCAAGTATTTAAATTTTCAGAGCCGTGTCAGACAGTAAAAATTAAATAAAAATGTTATTGTTTCGATTCAGGAAAAATTATAAATAATTTCTTTTTTTTTACACGTTTTCGCACCTACAGCCGTACACTAACTTTGATGACTTGTTTCGTGGGTGCCGGAAACGTTCACATTACACACAATCACGACCAGAACCAGGGACACAAATTGCCCTTGGGGAGAATACTTGTGTTCTTGCCGAGATCGAACCCGATACCCCTGCTTAGAAGGCGAACACGCACACAACTAAGCCAGATCGAAGTATGATAAACAAGAATAGCTCGGTCGCCTTTCAAATGTTAGTATATTCTATATACTTATACAAAGACTTATATAACTTGCCTTATCAACAATTTGTTAAGGAATTAATTTAATTCTGGACAGATAGCTCTGCATCTCTATAAGTAATGAATCTTGGAGTGAAGCCAAAATGTGAGTATATTGGAAATTCCTGCCAAATATTGTGCATCATGATTTTACTGTGAAGTTGATATAAAAATGTGAAAACATAACACAAACGCTTTCACACTAACAGTCCACACTAAGTGTGATTACATGTGTCGTGGGCGCCGGCAACAATCTCATCACACACTCAATGACAGCCAGAAAGACAAATTTCCCTTTTGGCGAAAACTTGTGTTTCACCGGGAATCGAACTCGATTCCCGCTGTTCAAAATGCGAACACATTCCCGAATAAGCCAACGCAATTATAATCATCATTTATGTGGGTTTGTACTCTTAAACAAGCTCACGTCTGTCTGTCCTTTAAATAATTTGACCGTATTGTAGCCACTTTTATACCGAATTCACAAAAAAGGAGAAGGTACTCAAGTCGACGTGAACCAATTTTGAAATATTTTTTTTGTTTGAACTATGTTGCTTTCCAATTGGCCCCATTTAAATTTGATCTGCGGCTGTTTTCCTCTACAGGTCGCGTGTCTCAACCAATTCTGGTGAAATTTTGTGAGTAAGTACGATATTAATATTCAATTTTTTGGTCGATTCAGTTTTTCGAAAATCGACAAAATGGAGGAGATACAGGGGTTGAAAACGTAAAAAATTCGAAATAAAACCATATTATAGAGCCACTAGAATCATATTATAATTTCAGTTAATCCTTTGATTAAGTTAAATATATTAAAACAAACTATTATATCTGCGTATTTATACCTATATATAATAATATGGATTAAAGTTATTGCGGCGAATATGCTGGCAATATTATATTCCGATGTGATTGATCAGATATATGCTTGGTTTCATTGCACCATGTCGGATGTCACAATAAAGACTAAGCGAACGTCTCATCTGAAGGAAACTGACGATTAGATCTAAGGTGCACTCTTCCTTAGTAAATACCTATTTGCTTTTTTTTTAAACATACCCTCAATAAATATAAATAAAAAACCTCGGGAAACACAGAAGCCGGCAAATTGATCCGTTATTTTGCTGTTCTATATATTTCATATTATATAGTAACAATTTATATAAAATTAATCAAAAATAACTATAACTAGATATAAATATTATTATTTGTTTATTTACTTAGATCGTATGTAAGCCCAGTAAACTATTTATAATTATTATTAGATTTCTCATGTAAGTGAAGTTATTCTTTTTGAGAAATAAATAATCTTAAACCGGAAATATGTACAAAACTTAATCTAATAGACCGCTACCAGTTGGCAAAGTACCCAAAATGCTGGCAGCATTGCCACGTTGAATGGCAATGCTCAATCTCTGTCCAAAATATTTGCCAGCGATTTGGTCACGAGTTGCTTCGACCAAACGCTCTGATAATTCATTGAAGATTGTATAATTATATTTTTATAATATAGTTGCGATAAAATATAATCGAGGCAGCTTCATTAAAGTTTCAAGAGGTATGCGATAAACATGTAGATCGTTATTTGCGACAACATAATTATCATAAAGAAAATGTTCCTGATACATTTTGCTACAGGAAATGCGTGTTTACTGAGTTACTAAGAATTAATTAATTATTAACTTAGCAACCGCGCCCATTAAGGTTTCTTATATAATATTTTCCTTTTATAGGGATTTGCGTTAAGATTTTATAAAATAATCTGTAGGTTGCGCCATCCGGATTCGTCCACATTCATAATGATAATATCATCTCCTACCTACATATATAGGTATAGATGATATACACGTCGATATAGCTTGGGTGACGCTGATCTACTGAATTTTAGCAGATGAAAGTATATTCGCCCTAAAATTTACGAAACAATGTTTTTTCATATCAAGCTTTTACCAGTTTTAAATAAAAATGCTATTAAGTATAGCTGAAGTGACTGTCATGGACAAAGTGAGGAACATTGTGATTAGAGAAGATTACGGCGTGGTAAAAGATGTAGTGACAAACATTGAGAAAGGGATGCTTAGATGGTTTGGACATGTAGAGAGGATGGACGAAAATAGATTAACGAAGCAGATTTATAAGGCAAGTTAGTAAGGATCAAACTAGGTGAACGTATCTTGACCAGGTCGAAAACGTTTTAAAGAAAGGCCAGGTGAAAAGTACCCACAACCAACGAGCACGTATGAAAAGACGATGTAGGAGTAGCGAAAGATGTGTTTCAGGATCGTAGCAGGTGGAGAAATGTGGTCTCTGCCTACCCCAATGGGAAAGAGGCGTAACTATATGTATGTAAATAATAAAAAGAACTACAAAGTTATAAAACTAGAGACCTGGTCAAGACAAATCAAACGAGCGTAAATTTGATGGGTTTATCTTGTTTAGTTCAGAAGTTCCTATAGCCATCTTCCGTCTCCATCATCAGACAAGATTCATGGTACCATATCATTGTATCGTCACCAAATATACATAAGTAAACCAAATTTGAGTCCAATTGGATATCGGGAAGTGTGTCTAATTTAGCTTGCAAGATTTGATTACAGACTGACAATTAGACAACTGGACAGATGTAACTAAATAAAAGCTTGTAAAAATACTGCTTTATTGGTATACACATCGAAGTACGTTTCGCGAGATAGCGTGGGTGCCACTGGTCTACCGAATTTCAGCAGATGGGAGTTTATTCGCCCACTCCCTTTACAAATTATCGAAATAAAAATAAATTGTTCCGGTGATATTTTCATTGAGTTTTGATTGGTTTCCAATTTGTTTTTGCGCCAGATTTATTTTGATAACAATGTTTGTGGTTCACGAAGATTTTTGCTTCTTCCTTTTTTCTTAAGTTTTGATATCTATGTATAAGCAGTACATAAAAATAAATACTTTTGACGACCCAATTGGCACAGTGGTCTCTGCCTTCGGTGATCCTGGGTTCGATTACCGGCTGGAGCACAGCTTTCCGTCTCATGAGATATTTGTACTTCTAATTCTGGGTGTGACTGTGTGTGTAAATGTTTTCGATAACCATGATACAAGATTTCGAACTAAGTGTGGGGCTGTAAGTGAGAATGCGTTTCTTATGTAATGTTTTGAATTAAAATATGAACTCATCAGGCCATGCCAAGAAAATCAATGCCATAAATAAACGAAAACGCTTTCACAATCTCACCAGAACCTGAAACACAAATTTTCCCTGGGGAGAAAACTTGTGTTCCCGCCTGGATTCGAACCCGATTCCCCTTCCTGCTTAGAAAGCGTAAAAATGCTCCTGACTAAGCCAAACAGTTCGAGCCACGTCACTTAAGTCAATGCCATATATACATATACATATTTAGTTATATGTATCAGTGCTATAGATACATATACATACGAGTATAAATGCCATGGATACATTACATACATATACTTAGATATATTCCCCTCGCCGCCTATAAAGCTCGCTCTACGTCAACGTTGGTCTCGTTGTTATTTCTACAGGCTGCTGTCGAAAATTAAACGTAAACGTCTCGTGATCGACAACTTTGAGTATATATAGTACACAACAAGTAAACAAAATAAACATACTTGTAAACAAGTTTAATCGACAAACCCGTGTGTTGTAATAACATCCCCATAAGTGAAGTAATTAGTATAACTCAATTTACTATAAACTCGACACAATCGAGGGAATAGTTACGTCTTTTATGTCGTTTTAATGTTATTTTTCATTCAGAAATTACTAGCCAGAGAATCAACCACGTTGATGATAATGAAACATGCGTTTGTGAAAAAAAATATTTTATTGATTTGTCTAAGAGACTGATTGATTCGGCACATGACCAAAATGCTGGGTTTTATTTAGGCAGAGGATAAGCCTTGCTATACAGCGTGGTAATGCAGCAAGCAATTTGGGAACTTTGCCGAACATAAAAGATCGTCTAAATCATCTTTAACTTATTATTTTTTTATAACTTGAATATTTATATTTTTTATTGCTTTGAACTTAGAAGTTACTTAGGTACTTAGAATTTTTACTTAGGAGTTTGATTTTCTTTACAGCTCTAAGGGAATTGATTTACAAAGCCCAAGGCCGCGCGCCTCAGTCGCTGCTGCTGCCAATGTATAAATTCGCGCGCCATGTCCGCTTAGTTATTTTGTTACACTAGAGCCTACACAAAAACGTCGGCGGAGTTTCTATGTTATGTCTAAAAGTTTCTATGGCCATCTTCCATCTCCAACACCAGATCAGCTCCATAGTACCATATCATTGTATTGTCACCGAATATAAGATACCTATATATAAGTACACCAAAGCTAAGTCTAATCGGACATCAGGAAGTGGGTCTAATTTAGCTTGCATGATTTGATTACAGACCGACAGATCGACAACGGGACTGGTGAAACTAAATAAAATCTTGTAAAGAAACGCAAGCAAAGATTAAAAAAACCGACTTCACCGCTTTATCTTCGGAACCTTGATCAGATTAAATGTATTAAACACGCATTATTGACGATAACTCAAAAACTACTGCTTAGATCTTGATCAAATTTTAATGGGACCAAAAAGAAAATTTGTATCCGTTTACGTGGAAAGAAGTTATGAGGACACATAAAAATATATAGTCGAATTAAATACCGACTCCTTTTTTGTGAAGTCGGTAGAAAACACAGAAATGACGTTATTGCTTCTCTGGAGTCATATGTAAATGTCGGAGAAAGTGACGTAATTCTTAGAAAAAGAGCTAAGTCATTACCTAGTTGAGTAAATTGAAACTGTTTGTTTTGTTGCCTTTGATCTCTCTTACTTGACTGATGATGTGTTCGATGTTGCTAAACACGTAACGATAGAAAAAAACGTAAACACGCATTTCACACTCACAGCCCCACACAAGTACGATGACATTCTTGTGTCAATGTGATTCACATTACACTCACAATTACACCTAGACCCGGAAACACATATTTCCCTTGAGAAGAAATATTCAAAGGGAAGATCGATACTCATTGCTAAGAAGCCGGACGCGCACCCAATACGTCAGTGGGTAGTATTCATAACGAGTTTTATTTGTTATGTCGTACAATAATAAAAAAAATAATTAGTAAATTGAATTTTCATGACACTGATAACCAAAGTATTGACCGAAAGATAATACGCGCCCGTTTTATGACAATGATTTCGAGCGTTGACGATAACATAATTACACCCTTGTATAGGAGGAGGTGCAATTATTATTTGTGGGCGTGTAGTTATCTATTTTTGATTGAGCGTATAGGAAGCTATTAGTTGATGAATGAATGAAACTTTTTGGAATTTAACGTGGACATTAAATCTATAACCTACACGTAAACACTAACATTAGATCTAATCCACAAGTTTTTTTATTTAACGTTTTTTTTGGGACTTTTACTTATTTTAAATATACTTCAAAAAAGGAGGTTCTCAATTCGACTGTATGTTTTTTTTTATGTACGTTACGTGATATCTCCGCCAATTATGACTCGATTTTGTTTGGTAGAGTATACTTCAGAGGTCGTCCAATATTTTTTTTATCGAAATCGGTCTAGCCAAAACTGAAATATAAGAGATGAAGTCGGTTTTTTAAGCTTTGCTTGCGTTTCAATTATGGCCAGCCCTATCATACCCTAATATTAGTCTTCATCTGAGCAAAATTATTTTGTACAGAGAAAGTGCCACATCAGCTGATGGGTTTGCTCAGAATTGAGTATAACTTCCAATGTTACTTCTATGTATGTTATACTTTTGTACGAATGACTCTCTTTGGTTTTTTGTTCGGTCACACTCTATCAACAAATGGTATACATCTTCCAATGTTCCACATAATTCACAATTTAGTGAGTCAACTTTTCATAAGGAAACCAAATTTGTTTGTTGGATAGTGTCCTGATCGCAATCTTTGAGCCAACACAACATATTTTCTATGTAGCTTACTTTCTAAGAAGCAAGGGATACGAGGTGGTTGACATTGGATTCTTTTATACCAAATGCCTTTCTCTTTACTTCTTTAACCAAAATATTCTGTAAATTTATCAAAACACAATTTTCGGCCATACTGTAGTTGATCGGAATAGTTAGGTTTAATGTTATATTGTTCTCCTTCCGAAACAGCTAATATTGCCAACCTGTCTGCCTCTCCACAAGTTTAAAGTTGCGGAACGAGTTATAGAGCTGGGTATTTCTACAAAGGATCGATTTCAAAACGAAGTGATTCGACAGAGTTTTGTTTCTACGTTTATCGTCCGTACAGAGGAGACGCTCATTGCCTGCGTCTTTGTTCCCTGAAGGGTACAATCTGGGTATCTTCAAATCTTAAATGAATAGGTACCTTCTAGGCAAGCATGCTCGGCCGCATCGCCACTTTCTATCAGGTGAGATTGTGGTCGCTTAGCAGTACTTAGCACTCACATCACCACACTAAGTTCGACGACTTGTGTCACGTAATCACACCCAGAACCAGAAACAGAAGTTTGTCTTGGAAGATCACTTTCAGGTGAGAAAGTGGTCAAACGCTAGCCTATCAGAGACAAAAAAATAATTACAACGCATTAAGTTTTAAATAAATTTTCGCTAAAAAATAGAGAGCTACATTGAATAAATAACTCCAAGCGAGTAAAATTTCATATATCTTTTGATTCCATACTTATATGAAAATCTCCCTGTAGAATAATACATTTGCATAAGTAACTCGTCTAGACTTCAACAGTCAGCACTTCAACCCCTTACGAGATAAGACGTAATAATGTCTTTTGGAATACATTATTAAGGAGATCCTTTCGGTCGCTTGACTCGTATGCTTAATATAATGTAATTTAGGTATGTTTAATAATCAGACTAATGTTGTAAACGCCAAAGTTTGTGTGGAAGTCTACGTGTGTAAGTATTTTTTATTTTAAAACAAATGACTACAAGTATGCATGGAGGCAAACAGCACTAAGCAGTATCTGGCGACTACATAATATAGATATACCTACGGGCCAATTGCCTATATTTTCTTAAACTAAACTTAAACTATATAGAGCAAAGACCTAAGTTACCTACAATTCATCGAGCTTATAGGCAACTCAACTGCTCAAGCCCACTACCAGTGGATAGCGTTCCCATCATGCTGGCGGCATTGCCTCTCTGAATAGCAACTACGTCACCGAGCAGTTTAAACGTAGCTATAATACTTATTTATCAAGAAAAACAAGAGACAAAATCAAAATTTTGAAAATACTCCCGTAATTTGGTAAACGGCTGCACTGATTTTCATCAAACATAGATTAAAACACTCCGATCAAATCACCTTTCACCCAAATAAAACCGCATCCAATTCAGTTCAACCATTTAAGAGCTAGTTGCCATAGACAGACACACACACACACATAGCGGTCAAACTAATAACACCTCTCTCTTTGCATCAGAGGCTAAAAAGCTTAAAAAAGGGCGCCGTGAACTGTAAGTAGCGGGTCCCATTGGGTCCAGTTGGGTCCCAAATTCGAAACAACACGCGATATTTCCAGCAGGTCCATTTACAGACGGACAGACGGTATAATTACGTTTTATTTAATTTATTGCAATCGTCTGGAAAGTTCCGTGGCGAAGTTATATTTAGTATCAATTAGGATAATAATGTTGTTAATGTGAGTGTGGAAACATGACATACAGAGAAAAGGGGATATATATGAGATTTAAATTAAGTTTATGCATTATTTTTTTAATCTCTATAGCTCTGGAATTACACCTATAACATTAGTCTCGTATTTTTTTTATTAGGAATATTAATGAATAATAATTGAAACGCAAGCAAAGTTTAAAAAAACCTACTTCATCGCATAACTTTCGGGCTTGAAAAATTTCGATAAAATTTATATGGGACCACCTCTGATGTATACTCTACCGAGACTCTACCAAACAAAAAGATATCGCGTAACATACATACTTACATATTTTTTGAAGTCGGTTGAAAATTGATAAAGCAAAACGCACGCTATTGGCTGAAATGACTCGTGACGTCAGTTGACACATTTTTGATGTCAATGATAGGTCGACTTTACTTGACGGCTGCTGGCGGCCACCTTTTTCATTGATTGTGGATGTGTCAGAAAGAACGTCATTCAATGACTATAAATCCATTAATATAACTTGATATCTCTTGGCTGTATCTAGTAAAAACACTTCCGATAGCTATGTACAAACTTTTCTACGTAAATAATCAAAGTTAACCGTAGGCCTGTCTCACAAACTATCTATTTCCTTTTCAATTTATATCATCGCCTTGATTAATTTATCAGTTTGTAGGTGATAAGCAGCTACATGCGCCGATTTTTCGTGGCGCGATATGTGTTTGACACTATTTTATGTATTCGATTACCTAGTTGGCGTAGTGGACATCCTTGCTATCTGCACCGTAAGATCTGGTTTTGATTCCCAACAGTAAAAAAACGCACTTACACGTTGGAAACTGTACACAAGTAACTGTAAGCTATGTTCTTTCAAATGTGTGCGTGCTAAAAGTTGTTATATTTTTAAGGTAGATAGGAAAGCACTTGACCACTATCTCATCTGATGGAAAATGAAGATGCGGCCGAAGATGTAGCATGCGTGCCTAGAAGGTACCTATTCACACTTGACTAGAAGACTCCCAGATTATACCGGGGAACAAAGACAAGGGCAATGAGTTCCACTCTTTCGCATTACGGATGATAAACGAAGAAGCGAAACGCTTCGAGCAAACTGGAGGTATGTCAACCATATGTGGATGACGTTTGATGGTTTGTCTTGTTGTTAGATTAACTTCTGTTATTCCTGCGCACACTCTCCAAAATGTAAACGAGTAAAAGTTTTTATCAAAAAAAACAAAAAAAAGTGCGTGCTAAAAGTTGTGCCATTCCCACTTGTGCTAGACCTGTTTCACTAACGACTTATGACATGATACGACATCCCACGCTGTTTTAAAATTAAATCTACCCACTGATCAACTTGATGGGGTGAAGAGTCACTTTTTAAATATTTATACTACTTTAATCACGGTTGTTTGCTCGCATTGTTACGAAACTTATTTCGACGCCGGACGGTCTACGCGCGTACTAGACTGATTAAGGAGCACCGACTGTTCCGAAACTAGTCTCGTAACAATGCGAGCAAACAACCGTAAGTGAAGTCGTATGAATCCTTAAAATGTGTAATACTGAAGAATCTTTTAAGAGTGACATTTCTGTACGTGTACCTGTTATATTACCGATGTGTTATTATTACCTAGTATATGTAGCGTGACACCGCAATCGCGCAGCAAAAAGTTATCTTATATAGAGCCCATAAGAGAAAAGTTTCAGTATTTACGTTCCTACATTACTTATCGACTGAACTTTCGGCATTTGGAGTGGTATCTCGTATAAGTTAGATACAATTCCTTAATGATAACGCCACGAATGGTTACGAACTTCGTTTGATACCTACTCCGCTTTATCGGTTTTTGGTGGAGTTCGGTTTCTTGGAATAATTTTGAAATTGACACCAATGTTCAAGATCATGAGTAGCTCTAGGAACTAATATTTGAGCCTGGCACAAGGAAATTGCTTTGGTTATACCGGTATAATAATTAGCCCATTATAATAATCTTCCGTTCATAGGTAACATCGTAATGAAATCCATGGTGGTAAGGCATTTTCTCTCTCACTAGACTTAAACCCATAGACAAGTGTGTAGTCCTAGTGTTTTTAGTATTTTTTAGGTCGCCTGAAGGCATCCGACATGCCTTGATGACTGTTATACTATTAGTACTTACTACTAACATCCGGGACCGATAACTTAGCGTGATCTCCGAAGCACGGTGAAATTTCAAATGAGTGCATTTTTAAGTCCCATTAAACTCATATCCAAGCACTGGTTTGACTAAGCATTGAACTTTTCAATCAGTTACGACCGACTTGGCGGACTGTGCTACGAGTGTTTACGATTGCACTACGAGTGTCTACGATCGCACTACGAGTGTCTACGACCGCGCTACGAGTGTCTACACACTCCAACCTGTACTGAAATAGAGTCTTGTTTATCATTATGTAGAGAAATCGTTATATAGGTATCAGAGCCAGTTACTCTTCTTCTAGCGTGTTTTTTGAATGTAGTGGGCAAGTCTCTACCCTCTGCGCCGTGGGTTCGGGTGCCTGCAGGAGCACTATTTTCCTTCCCAAGGGACATGTGCTTTTGGTACAGGGTGATTGTTTGTGTGTAATATAAATGTTTCCGGTACGCACGATACAAGTCTTTGCACCTTGATGTGGAGCTGTTAGTGTGTATGCGTTTTATTGTATTTGCCTCTCGATAACATCGATAAAATAACGTATTTGGTTACTTATCTAAGCACCGAAGCTAAGGCACCAAATACGTTATTTTATAATCATTTTTATTACTTTATCCTACTTCATGTTGAGTCGACACAAAATATTTTCTTTTATTTTTAACACTCGACGAAAAAGAGGGGTGTAATAAGTTTGTATTGTGCATCTGTGTATCTGTGTGTATGTCTGTGGCATAGCTCCCAAACGGCTGGACCAATTTTGATTTAGTTTGTTTTTATTTGAAAAGTGATTTGATAAAAGTGTTCTTAGCTAAGTATGATGAAAATCATTTCAACTTTCCGAATAGAGCGTCAGGGGATTTTCATTCTTTTAAATTGGGCCACTTATAATATATATTAAGTCAAAATAATATTGTTATACTGTACGATGAATCGGTTTGACTATTAGGTATAAGTAGTTGAATAGGCACGCGATGACCTTCGTTAGTTTTTATAGGTGCACTCGTAGTTCGCCTAAGAACGCCAAGGCTGTTTGGATTATGGGGGTACATGTAGGTCAAATGTCGTTTGGTTCACAGAAAGCTGTAAATCGTTTATAAACCACAAGCCTTGCCCGCGGCTTCGCCCGCTATTATCAAGTTAAAAAGTATCTCAAGAGTTAATCCTAGGTATGCTATGTCATTCACTCAAATAACACATATAAACAAAGATAATCTCCATGAGGATGACAATAGTATACCTGCTGGTAATCGAACCGAGGATCCAGGTAGAAAGGAGAACGAAATGCCAACTACGCCTGCAGGGTCGATATTATAATAAATAAACGATTTCACACTCACTGCCCCACACCAAGTTCGATGCCTTGTGTAGTGGGTTTACATCAGATATACAATCATAACCAGAACCAGAAACACAAATTTTCCTTGGGCAGAAACTTATATTCCAGCCGGGAATCGAATCTGATACCCCTACCAACTAATAGCTACGGGCAGTTCAATTATTTTCAATAAGCCAACAATTCTTCTACATCTCAAAACGTCAGATAATAACGAGTGCTTCAAAAGGGTTGAGGCATCGTTTCCCTGAATCATTTAGTGGGGTATTTATTGTTGAGCTATTTGGGGTTTGTGGACAGGGTAGAGAATATTAATGCGGGTAGTTCTGGATGAAAACTTTGTATTGCTACTTTCAGGTCTTAAACTACTGAAACACAAAAGCAGTAGGAAATGTTCCAAGTAAAGGCACAAACCACGTCCCGTTTTTCGGAGAAAAAAGCTTTAACAGACTATCAGGCGGACGGACAAATAAAGCAATCTTTCCAATAATACGCTTTTTTTTTCTTTGTGTGAAAGAGACGTGATCCAGTTATATCATGCCTTAGTCAAATTGTAGCACGTATATTAAGTCCAAAGCTCAATTGGCCGCAAAAAAGCTTGGAATTCTTGCCAAGGTGAGACAGTATTTCACACCGGGCCAATTGCTGAACTTGTACCAAGCACAGGTTCGATCCTGTATAGAGTACTGCTCTGATCTTTGGGATGGCTCTGCGAAGTACCAGCTTGAGACACTTGAGACTATTGAACGCAGGGCTAAAAGACTAATAAACTGCAAAGAACTGACGGATGCAAAGCTTCAAAGCCTAGAACATCGTCGTAGGGTCGCAAGTCTATCGGTCTTTTATAGGATACATTCCGGAGAGTGTGCCACGGAATTGCATGATCTGATTCCCCCATCCCTCTTTTACCATCGGACAATCAGACAATCAGCCACGCGACATCGGTTTATGGTTGATATTCCAAGGGTACGTACGAAGCGTTTTGCTTCCACATTTATTATACGTACTGCTAAGGAATGGAATTCTTTGCCCGAGTCTGTGTTTCCCGTTAAGTACAATCTAGGAGTCTTTAAATCTCGAGTGAACAGGTATCTTCTAGTTGCCATGCTCCATCTTTGACCACATCGTCACTTTCCATCAGGTGAGATAGTGGTCAAAAGCTTGCCTATCGAGAATAAAAAAAAAACTTTATTATTGAGCTTATTTATAATATTTTTGCACAAAAAACAGTACATGGAGGACTGCTCGATGTTTTAGTTGGATGCGCGTTCGCCTTCTACCCCTTCTTAGAAGAGTGCTTGTTAGGGTATCGGGTTCGATTCTACGGGAACACAAGTTTTCTCTCAAGGAAAATATATGCATTTGGTACTGCTTGTGAGTGTGATGGCACCCATAATACAAGCTATTGAATGAATGTGTGGAGCTTGAGTGTGTAAACGATTTATTTTTTTTAACATTATAAAATATTATTTAATGTATTATATATTTTGTAACCCATTGACTAATTACTGATATTAAAATTTTATTATACATTTTTGTATGGAATAATTATCTCCTAATTAGACTTTGGTTCTCTGGCAGACGATTCCTGGCACGATACACATATACACCACCGAGTGTTACTACACCTTTTTATTACAGTTTGTATATTGAGGCACTAGAGACCATTTAGCGAAGAGCCAAAAGACTCATTAACAATGACCAGCTGTCAGATGCTAGACTTCAGAACCTACGACATCGTCGAAGTATAGCGAGCCTCTCGGTATTTTATCGGATACATTTCGGAGAGTGTGCTATGGAATTACACGATCTAATTCCTCCATCCCCATTCCATCATAGAACCACCAGACAGACTACATTGCGACACTGATACATGGTGGATATTCCTCAAATGCGCACGAAGCGTTTTGCTTCCACGTTCATTATGCGCACTGCAAATGAGTGGAACTCCTTGCCAGAGTCTGTGTTCCCAGATAAGTACAATCATGGAGTCTTCAAGTCAAGAGTGAATAGGTATTTTCTAGGCAAGCGTTATCCATCGTCGACCGCATCGACTCTTAAAATCAGGTGAGATAGTGGTCTAATGTTTGCCTATAAGAGATAAAAAATAAGTATGAGTACTACACCGGATCGTGGAACTGTGTCGAACCAACTTGTCAACCCTCGTCAATCCAATGTATCAGTTATGAACAGACTGGCATGAAAATAAATATGATATAAAAGGTCTTTTGACATTTTATGACAATAAAAACCCTTTCACACTCATAGCCCCACACTAATTTCAATGAGTTGTGTAGTGGTTGCTGAAAGCAATATTACACACACGATCACAGCCCGAACTAAAATCACAAATTTCCCTTGCGTTCTCAGCATCCTGTGTTTCCGATGGGAATCGAACCCGATACCCCCTGCTTAGAAGGCGATAGAACTGATAACTGATGTACTAATTACTATTTGCATCAGTATTTATTAGGTTTGTATTTTTTCTATGTCATTAAAAGATGAGACGAGAAAGTAACTAACTTTATAATTCACTGGAAACATTGCCCTTCAATCCGATTTCCATAAAAAAAAATGCTTAAAACGTATTATGTTTTTAATTGTATCTAATTTATTCTGGGCACTTTATTTTGAGTGCTATTTGTTTTATTCCCCTTTTGTAATCTTATCTGACATTGTTACTGTACCTAATACGTTTTATTAAAACGTGTTAGGTACAATTAAAAGCAATTTAATTAATTAAACTACTTGTACCTCAATTTTAACCATTGCTATATCTTATTTCTCATTACTGAAAGTATTATTTGCGTCACATCAAATTAAAGTACAAAAAATGTAATGTATATTTATTACTAAATGTTAACAAAAATGATTATGAAAAGTAAAAAAATATATCTATAGCAGATGAGCCATTAAAGTAACTAAATCGTTTTTTAGAAAATAAATAGTATTTTTTTATGTCATTGGATTTTATCTCAAAATTGTTCAATGCCGTCTTGACATTTATTAACCCCAGACGCAAACAGAGAGGTATTATAAACGTGTGTATATAGAATTGTAATTCCTGAACGGCTTAATCGATTTTGATTTAGTTTCTTGTTAAAGTTTTTTTGAGTGTTTTAAACTATGTTTGGTGAAAAACGGTGCAGCCTTTATCGAAATATGTCGACAGAGGTTTTTCAACATGTTTGATTGTGCTACTTGTATATTGACAAATTATTGATTGATTGATATATCGTAGTAAAAAAACTATCGTGAGAGTTATTCATTATTATAATTTTAAATCGGCACTAACGCGTTATAAGTTAGTCAAAAGAAAATGCTCCAACCAGGTTTCAGACATAAATATTTTGTCCTTCTTCTGCTACGTTTAAAGATCGCGGCGCGCCCGTCTAGTAAGTGCCGATTTTTAATTTAATTAATGATATTTAGGTTACAATTATTATAGTTATTTAATTATTCACGCGGGTAAAACTGCGCGTCGCGGCTAGTATAAAGTGGTGGAGTTATTTCTTTCATTGTAACTTTTTCCAGCACAGCGTATAAATATGGCAGATAGAGATCAAACGCGTTGTTTGTATACATAACAAAATAAACAAATTGGATGTTCAACCACTTTAAAATTTACTGAACCAATAAATGCTGAACGAAATAATGATACATTATGACAGCGTAACCACCGTCCGTTGCCGCCCGAGGGATTAATAAGTACCGTGCATTTTCGGATAAATACAGCACTATATTCAGACTGATATATTTGTGCGCATTATTGATCGAACAAAACGAGATCTCTGATTTGACTTGTGTGGTTCAGCACTTCCGTCCGTCTGTCAGAGGCATCTAGCGTCTAAACCATACAAGCAAATAAGTTCAAATTCTAAGGAATAATGTAAAGCTGCGGCCCAAAGCCTGAAATGGCAATTAAAATGATATAAATTAATATGTCGTTTAAAAGAACTTGATAATTAGAGTGCGAAACTTTATTATTTTTTTTTATAAAAATCTATGTTTGAAAATAACAATTTGGTAGGCCACCAAAGTCACTATTTTTAGACCTATTTTGTCCCGGGGTCTATCTCAAAAACGGTTACACATTTTTAGCTGAAACTTACGAATAATATCTGTTATATCCTTTACTTGAACAGCAAATACAGAAATCTAACAATTATTATAAACAGTTAAAGTTTTTTTTATTAGGAAAAATGTAGGCGCGCATCTCATATCGGCGCGAACGACTAGTACATCTAACTGATACCCGCGGCCTGGCCGTGATGAAATGTAGCTTATGTATAATTCCAGGTCACTATTTACCTACTTTATTAATCAGTTCTGTAGTTTCGGCGTTTTTAAGTAACAAACACTCATACAAACATCCGAACTATCACGTGTGCGTAGTAATAGCAATTCTGCATAAAAATTGTACAAGTATTTTACTTGCAAAGCTCTTAACAATGATACGAGTTATTAAAAAATGCCCCCAATATATATTATGTGCATGAAGTATATGTGCATGAAGTATATTTTATTTTAATTAATTTTGGTTTTATTTTAATATATAATTTTCAAACGACTTCAAAAAAGGGGGTTCTCAATTCGACTGCAAGTTTTTTTTATGTATGTTACGCGATATCTCCGCCAATTATAAATCGATTTTGATGATTTTTATTTTATTTGGTAGAGTGTACTTCAGATACCTCTGTCCCATATAAATATTATCAAAATCGGTCAAGCCAAAACCGAAATATAAGCAATGAAGTCGGTGTTTTTAGATTTTGCTTGAGCTTCAATTATACCAATCATTTTTGGGTTTGCACCATAGTTTTAAATATTGTGAGAGATTGAAGTAATAAATTTGACTGATTTAGAAGCTATACTAGCATTGACAAATGCACGGACGGACAGAATGCAACATCCGAGTTAACTTAGAAACTTTATTTCGCCTGGTTGAAGAAAATTTATAGATAACCTGCCTAAATGACTAGCCGAACGAGGCACAGGTCGAATATCTCGAGACCGGTATATATAGAGTTGTAAGCACCACAGGAATAATATAGAGCTGTAGCTAACGAAAGAAATGTTTACAGGGTGTTAGTAAAACAATCGATCGGTAGTTTATACATAAGTTAATTTGTAAACACAAGAAACCTCATTAAAACTATTGAGATCGATGTCTTTCGTGGTACGGTTAAGTATTGCAAATTTTGTTTTGCGATTTCACAAATAGGTATCATTAAAAACATTATATATCTTTTCTGTTATTTACCCTGTATGTTCTATTTACCTCTTTGTCTTAATCTTGCGAGTGTCACTAGACATAACAGTAGGTAGACAAAATTCAAAATGGCGACCACCAGATGCCATTTTTAATTTCAATTTAATTTAAATTAATTATGTAACTGCTGATATTTTTATTTCTATTTTTATATTGTGTTGAATCATGTATGAATCTATGTAACTCGAAATAAACAATTAAAAAACATATTATTAAATAAAAATTAACGTTGACAAACTGTTAAGTGGGTTATAGGTGAATAGGTCCTCAAAAATCATCTAAGGTTTTGTATATTTTTTTTTATTTTAAATGAACATTTAGGATCTATAACGATTTAAAGTTAGTTAGAAAACATACACACATACATTTTCAATACTTATAAAACTATGATAAAGTTCTTATATATCAAAATTCTTATTGACGAAAATGTGTGAACAAAAAACTAAGTACACTTTGAGGCGGGTTTTTATTTTTTTAGTATGTCGACTTGCTATCAACCTGTATAGAGTTGAGAGCACCGAAATTCAGGGACACGGATGAACTGCCAGCGGGCACGCAACGTCAATACGACAGAGGACTGACAAATTGCCGTGCCATTATCAGGCTGCACGGTTAAGTGATTATTTGCAGTCTGTGGGACGACCTACGCCTAATTGACCGGTCTGGCAAGATGAACTTCAGCAGAGTTTTTTTGTAATCATCATTTTTGTAAGGGCTTTGAGTCACCTTGCGAGTATGTCAGCCTTATTGGTGCACTACTTTGCTGCGTATCTATAAAATGTTTTTGATTTTGACGTACAGAGCCTTAGCTGCATCGCTTTCGGGTGCAGTCAGAATGCTCTGGAATATGCCAAGATAAGAGAATATGGGTTCGAATATGAGTTTAAAGAGAGCCACTAGCTTTAAACCCATATTCACTTAACAATAATGATATCATAGATTCGCTCCGCAGCAGAGTTATGCTATAGGCTGAGTAGAATATGATTTTTATTTGTTTTATTTCTGGTATTTTTTTTTTATACTGGATAGGCAAGCATTTTAACGCTATCTCTCCTGTTGGAAAGTGACGATGCGGCCAAAGATGGAACATGCTTGCCCAGAAGATACCTTTTCACTCTAGACTTGAAGACACCCAGATTATACTGTTCAGGGAACAAAGACGCAGGCAATGAGTTCCACTCCTTCGCTGTGCGGATGATGAACGTAGAAGTAAAACGATTCGAGCGAACTGGAGGTATATCAACCATAAATGGATGACGTTTGACAGTTTGTCTTGTTGTTTGATGGTAAAAAGGACATGGAGGAATAATATCATGTAATTTTGACCACTATCTCACTTGTAGGCAAGTAGTCAGCACAAAAGCGCTATTTAAATATTGAAAACTGGCGACTGAGTTGGCGCAGTGGTCAAGACTGTCCTCTCCTGGGTTCGATTCTCAGCAGAAAAACAATTAAAATATAATTATTAAATTGTTTTATAACTGTAATTGTTACAAAATGGGATGGGGGCTATAAACCACCATAAACCTTTACTTTAGACATAATAAATAATTTTATATGTCCAGTTTTAGCACTCAATATATTATTAATCAATTGCCAAATGTTTTATGTATTTGTATTGTTTTTTGTGTATGTGATTTTTTAAATTATGTTTCATTATAATATCATACTTTTGTATATGAACTGTTCACAGTGTAGTCGTCGTCATAAGATATTTACTAAGTCTAGTACAATTTTATATATTTTATGTGTATTGTTTTACATTTTATCTTATATTATATATATGTATGATAATATTGTATACTAGCCGTACCCCGCGGCTTCGCCCGCTATTATCAAGTTAAAAAGTAGCTTATGTGTTAATCCTAGGTATAATCTATGTACATTGCAAATTTCATCCAAATCCGTTCAGCCGTTAAAGCGTGAAGAGGGAACAAACATACTTACACACTTACACACAAACTTTCGGATTTATAATATTAGTAGGATTTATAGTTAGTATATTTATAGTATTTGACGACCAAGTTGGCGCAGTGGACAGGTGTCCGCCCTCTGCGCCGTGGGTCCCGGGTTCGATTCCCGGCAGGAGCACTAATTCCTCCCCAAGGGATATTTGTGCTTCTGGTTCTGGGTGTAATGTGTGCGTGATGTGAATGTTTCCGGCACCCACGATACAAGTCTTTGAACTTAGTGTGGGGCTGAGAGTGTGAATGCGTTTGTTATGTTTAAAAAAAAAAAGTATGAATGTTATACTATGTATGTATGTAGGTACGTAGGTACATTTTAAGCCATAAATAATAATTAATAATAGTTAATAGTCCATGTACTGCACTAACACGAATTTTCCTACACCTTCTCGAATGACTTGCAGAAAATGCTGTATTAGCACCAAGTCCTCCGTGTACAGCTATATTGTTCAAAAGAATAAATAAATAAATAATATATTATATATTTATTCACAACTAGCTGCACCCCGCGGTTTTACCTTCGTAAGTTCTGGACCTGCTGGAATTCCGGGATTAAATTGTTTTTCATAAGAACCTTTTCCTGACAATAATTAACACAACAAAAAAGATTTAGCGAAATTGTTCCATCCGTTCACGCGTGATTCGATGACCAAGGGAAATAGAGATTAATTTTTATATACATATATATTTTTATAGATATGTATGATTCTAACACATCCTCATAATACTGAGAAACAACCCGGTCAACAGCTCTATATGAATCTGAATGAGGAAATAAATCAGCCGCGCAGAAAAGTGGACGCCAATTGCGTTCGCTCCAAGCGACTCAGGTTTCGGGAACACCGTTATAACCGGACCCCTGTCGAAAACAACAAAACCCCTCTCAACCCTACAAATTGTACGCTGGGGGGTCGGTGGGAGGTCATAGTGTATTGGTGGGTAGTTGTGGCCTATCTCACAGAGCCCGAGTTGAGCTTTCTTGACATTTTAGTGATCCACTCCTTTATTTGGTATTCTCAGTTTGGTGTTGTCATTTTTCATTTGGTCCGTTTAAACTATAGTGACTTGGGGTAGTTTTCGTGTTATAAATAGGGTGTGTTTGACATACCCTAAAAGGAGTTAGCAAACATATTTTTATTGTTTATTTATGTAGCCATAAAACAAAGCCACACAATATTTGATTCGTTCCGTGTGTTTGGTCACTAACTGTTCTCGGATTAGTGACAATTTGATAGTATACGCAAATGAGTGCGTGCTTTGAAGGCACTTTTAGCAGTACATGCTGGTTGTTAGCCGTAAGACAACAGTCGTTAGACCACTAGCGCAGGAATTATAGTTAAGTTGAGAGTGAAATTTATAAAGAGTTAATTCCGCTATGCCCGTTTTACTTCTAACAATAAGACAAACGGTCAAACGTTTATGGTAAATATACCGGTTTAGGTTGCCCTCGTCTTTGTTCTCCAAACGGTATAATTTGGAAGTCTTCAAGTCAAGAGTGAATAGGTATCTTCTAGGCAAGCATGCATCTTTGACTACATCGTTGCTTTCTATCAGGTGACATTATGTTCAAATGCTTATCTATCGAGCTTAAATAAAAAGAAAAAAACTAACAGCACCGCCCAAAACAATCAACGATTCCATAAAAATATACCTACACAAAAAATATTCAATACAATATAATATCTGTATCGAAGACTTGGTACAGTGAGCTAGTCGCTGTTCTCTGCGCCGTTGGTCCTGGGTTCATTTCTCGGCAGGAGCACAATTTTCTTTCTGCCGAAAACATCACACACACAAATCACACCTGGAACTAGAAAAACATTGTCCTTGAGGAGAAAACTTTATTAACCACTAAATAACATGTAAAGTAAATAACTCTCTCCCGTTAGCTAAATAAATATCATGTAAGTGACTATCCTACATAGCCTAAGGGATTTAATATACAAAGTGCCACAGGCGCGCGGCCCAGGCGCTGTGAAGATAATATATATGTCGCCTAAGGGACTTCATATACAAAGCGGCCAGGGCGTGCGACCGAGAGGCCGTAGTTCCCCTTGCACTGCCGACGTTTTTGTATAAGCTCTAGTGTAACAAAATATACAACAAAAAAACAAACAAACAAACAACAAAAACTAAGCGGACAGGGCGTGCGTATTAATAGTGGCAGCAGTAGCGGCCGAGGCAAGCATACAGGAAGCGCGGCGGGCGCGAGCTTGGGGCGCTTTGTATGTCAAGTCCTTAAGTGCCCCAATATTCCAAGGCAGTTAAAATACACCCCGTTAGTGCGAGGCATGATGGAGTATCCAATATTATGGAAAAAGGGTCTCATCCCCTGAATTATTTGTTACGACGTTCAATGCTGATAATTTATTGATGTGGTAGTTCCAATCGTGTTGCGTAGGAATTTAAGGGCGTATTCTATGTAAAAATTTTGTTGCCTATACTGTAGAACCTTTATAAGGTTTTGATAGATTTTGTTTATATTCGCGTTTGCCATTCCAGGCAAAACTGTAGTAGTAAATTTTATAAGATGCTGTATGATGTGTATCATGCCCTAATATTTCCTCTCAAAATTTACTACTATAGATTTTTTTATAGCTGTATTGTAGCATACCTCTCGATCGGTTGGTCACGTTTTGAAATCTCGGGATTGAGTATGCGTTACGATATTTTTTTCTTATGCTCGATAGGCAAGCATTTTATAAGAGTCGAGTAAGAGTAAGAGTAATTTAAAAGAGTCCAGCGAGAATATGAGAGTCTTCAATCCATGGGTGAATAGGTATCTTCTAGGTAGGTCTGCTTCATCGTCGACCAAATCATCAGGTGAGATAGTTGTCAAACTTTTGTTTATACTCATATTTTCGATTTTGCTCAGCCTTAAAACATCTATACATACAAGCTTATAGGAGAAATCCTACTAATATTATAAATCCGAAAGTTTGTATAAGTGTGTAAATGTGTTTGTTCCCTCTTTACGCTTTAACGGCTGAACGGATTTGGATAAAATTTGGAATGTACATAGATTATACCTAGGATTAACACATAGGCTACTTTTTAACTTAATAATAGCCGCGGGGCACGGCTGGTAATAACATAAAATTTGAACTGCCCGTTGGCTAAGTTGGGTGAGCGTTCGCCTTCTAAGTAGGGGTATCGGGTTCGATTCCCGGCGGGAACACAAGTTTTCTCCCCAAGGAAAATGTGTGTTTCTGGTTCTGGTTGTGATTGTGTGTGTGATGTGAATGTTTCCGGCATCCACGACACAAGTCATTGAACTTAGTGTGGGGCTGTGAGTGTGAAAGCGTTTATTTATTTTATTTATTTAAAGTCTAATAAAAACAACTCCTTGTAAAAACAACCTAATTTTAAGTGATAAAGAGCCTCAGAGCGTAGGTCGACTTGCGCTTGGGCGGATTTGAACTAATAACAACAACTATTCGACTTCTTCGAAAAAAAATCAACCCCAATTCAAATAAAATCCAAATTCATCCCCACTCATCTTCAAGAGTCCGAAGCAATCATTATAATAAATAATACACAACAATGGACCTAGAAAGGCCCGTCCTTCGAACCCTTCTACGAGTGTCCTCAAGTGAGGCCGTAACGAGGCCCAAGGTGGAATATATTTGACATTGTCTTGGAAAAGGACATTTAGTTATAAGTGATTACTATTGTTCGTTCACAATGAAAATGGAATAACTTTCGAAATCAGACACCAAATCACAGATTTTGGTTGCTTGCACACAATACTTGTTATTAAATTTTATCGCTAATAGTTTTTGACCACTATTTCCTCTGTTTGAAAGTTATAAGGTAGTATAAAGTTGTAAGTTATAAAGATAATATAGGTATATTTTAGAAGTATCTTCTAATCAAGCATGCTACTTCTTCGGCCACATTATCGTTCTCCATTAGGTGAGATAGTTGTCAAATCTTATCGAGCACAAAAAAAAGGTGGTACCCACACTAAGAATAAAATGAACTGATACGATGAATAGTTTAGACTCTAAACCTTAGAGCCGTCAAATTGTTATATAAAAACATGAAAACATTTCACACAACGCTTTCTCACACTCAGAGTCCCACGCTGATTTCGATGACTTAACAAATCGACACAAGGTATTGTGGGCATCACACACACAATCACACCTAGACCGAGACGAACAAATCTACATTGGAGAACAAAATTGTGCTTCTGCCGGGAATCGAACCTAAGACATGTCACGTGTGGAGAAAAGACTTGGCCACCATGCCAACTAGATTTTCATCAGTCGTAAATGGTTTTATACAATTATTGAAGCTTGTTCCCATTCTAGCCTATCGTTTACAACCCTTGACCTCATTGCTACTTACAGGTGAAATATAATGGAACTCAATCCAATCTACAAAATTAAAAAAAAACTTACCCGAATACATTTTCATTCCATTCCAATATTTTAATGTATTTTTAATGCAAGATTTATTAGAAAAAGCACTCTACAAGGTCATCAGGACATTAATCTAAATGTGATTTAGATTTAGTCAGGTTTCAGTTGAAAGGTTTTGTTCTAAAATAAAAATAAAATAAGTCGTCTACGTTAGGTCTACGGAGGGGCTACAAAAGGTCTACAGCGTAGAATTACTGTTAATGTCGGGCTTTATTGTGCTACGAAACAAGATAAGACTTTTTGGTAGGAAACAATAGTAAATAAGTGGAAGTTGTGAACTATATAACGCATTTTACATACACATCACACACACAATCACACCTAGACCGAGATGAACAAATGTAAATTGGAGAGCAAAATTGTGCTTCTGTCGGGAATAGAACCTAAGACATGCTGCGTATAGAGTAGGGACTTATCCACCATGCCAATTAGAGCGTCATCGTAAATGGTAAATACAATAATTGAAGATTTATTTTTATTCTAGCCTCTAGGTTAAGGCCTCGAAGTTAAGAATTATTGATAGGAAACAATAGTATATAGTAAATAAGTGGAAGTTGTGAACTTAATAACGCGCTTAGTTTAGATTATCCGAGAAATATACAAATAACTTAAATATTACTAACTAAATGATAAAAACCAGAATATTTTTCGATTCATTAACGCTGCAGATAATAGCTTAAGACCATTTGAAGCAGCATACAAATTTAATCAGATAAATTACCTTCTACTTTTAACATGCTTTACAGTGCCGCATGGTACGAGTAAACAGTGCCTAATTTTCCATTTTAAAAAACCGTACAGCGCTTGTTGTAATTTGTGTGTGATGTGAATGTTTCCGGCACCCACGATACAAGTCTTTGATCTTGTGGCTGGGGCTGTGAGTGTGAATGAGTTTGTTTGTTTTTTTTTGTAATTTTGTATCAGAATTTTGTAATTTGTTGTTTTGTAATTTTTATTGTAAATTGTAACAGATAGTTTGAGAAATACCCTTTCTATGTAATGGTTTAATTTTATTACTTGATGAATAAATAGACTAGATTAGAAGACGCGGCATTCTAAAACAATTAAGCCTCCTTAACTCTAAGGAAATTTAACTTACTAAATAATTAAATGCAAGCAAAGCTTAAAAAACCGACTTCACCGCTTTATCTTCGGAACCTTGATCAGATCAGACAGAAGAGACGAGAACATCATCAATGTAGTCCACAGAATACGCATTATTAAGGATAACTCAAAAACTTCTAATCAGATTTTGATCAAAATAAAATGGGACCACATGGAAAGCACCAGCTTTCAAATGAGAAAATCATCATCATAATCGGCTCACACATAAAAAAAAGGAAAAAATACAGTCAAATTGAGAACCTCCACCTTTTTTTTTTAAATCGGTTTTAAAGGACGGACAGATCGATTAGAAGCTTTTTAAATATATTTAGTTCAAATTACGACACCATTTGATATCATCGAGTATATCTAATGAACCACCAAGAAAATAGTAGAACTCATCAATGACTATTAGTAAATCCATCGAGTTATATAGATTGTGCCTTTTCGCGTGTTACTGATAAATGTGTTTTTAGTTATTTTAGCTATACTTAATTATTTGAAAATAGAATCAAACTTAATATTTAAGCGGTAATTCAGCCAAAAGTTTGCACTAAGTGCTACGCTTACAAACCGTAGATTTGTCTCCTATCACAATGGCGCTACGTACTTCTACGTAGTGTCTACGACGTAGCACCGATGGTGGCTGATATGACATAAATAGAATTCCGCTGATGCACAAACGACCTTAGCACTAAATCAATTTAAAATATGCCCTAATAGCATGTTAATAAAGCTCAATTTTGTAAATAAATACATGCATGGAATTTTCGTTTAACAAAGCATGCTATATTCACATTAGCGCTTGCGTCATTGTGCTATATAAAGATTGCTATTAATGCTATGTATTTTTAAATGAACTATTATTTTTGAAATTAAAATGCAATTGTGTGCAGGTAAATAGTGGCGATGACAATAGCAATGAAGAAAATATAACAAAAAAATAGGAAACATTAACATCACACAGCGTACTGATATATGTACTTGTCAGCACTACACATATATCACACCCGGTACCAGAAACACAAATTTCCCTTGGGGACGAAACTTTTGTTCTGGGAATCGAACCCAATAATACCCGCTGCTTAGAAGGGAGACACGCAACCAACCAAGCCAGCGGCAGTTCAATTGCTATTCAAAGTGTAATTTTTATTTATTTATTACATTGGACCACTATCTTACCTAATGGAAAGTGATAATGCAGTCATAGATATAAATAAAAGACTATTAATAAATAATTAGTAATAATAAAAAAAAAAATAATAACAACCAATATAAATTATGTAATTGTCTCGATTCTCTGAGTTTTATATACAATAAAATATATCGTCCGTAGTGCTGCAAAAATAAGTTGACAAATTATGAAAAACAATATTTAGATGAAAAGCATCAAAAATACATTTACAACAAAAAAGTAAAGTAATATGTAGGAAATTCAATAGCTCAAACCCAATACCAGTAAGTAGCGTAGAGAATAATGATGATTTACTTGAAGTACCTTGCATGCCTTGCAGTGCCACGTGATGATATAAAGTGTTGCATATCTTTTACGTTTATGGTTGCCTAGTACTTATACCACCATAAACCATAATATAAACGCCATAAACCATAATATAAACATATTAACTAAATAATTACCTCTTTAATGTTTATAGTGCCTATTACCAAGTCCGACAGATTCCAGTCCATAATTATAAAAAACGCAAGCAAAGCTTAAAAAAACCGACTTCACCGCTTATATTTTGTTGATTTTCTCAAAAAGCGCTAAATTAATTTCGATAAAATTTATTTATATGATACCACCTCTGATGTATGATCTACTAAACAAAAAGAATCATCAAAATCGATTTATAATTGGATGAATGATCGCGTAAAATACATACAACACAAACCCTCGAGTTGAGAACCTCCTCCTTTTTCGAAGTCGGTTAATACTTACACTTTTTTACATACCGGACCAGGGTGGATCCTTTGTCGGCATACGCAGAACTAATCACTAAAGTTTCACCAAATTTGAATAGTATGGCAACGGACGGAATACAAGCTAACAAAAAAACATTAATTTTATATAGATTCATTTTATAAATAATTGTTTTCAATTTCAATGTTTTTTTTTTGTTTTTATTCTCGATAAGCAAGCATTTGACCACTATCTCACCTGATGGAAAGTGACAATGAGGTCGAAGATGGATCATGCTTGCCTAGAAGATACCTGTTCACTCGAGATTTAAAGACTCCTAGATTGTAATTATCGGGAAACACAGACTCGGGCAAAGTATTCCATTCCTTAGTAGTACGTATAGTAAATGTGGAAGCAAAACGCTTCGTACGTACCCTTGGAATATCAACCATAAACCGATGTCGCGTGGCTGATTGTCTGGTTGTCCGATGGTAAAAGGGAGATGGGGGAATTAGATCATGCAATTCCGTGGCACACTCTCCGAAATGAATTCTAGAAAAGACGGATTTCTGTTTGAAAATGCACAAAATGATTTAAAAACAAAAGCAGCAAAAGTATCATAATATTCTGAATAATTTAAACTCTTTGACAGTCATATACCCCGCACTCACGTTTGAAGCACAGAAATTATATGGACTTTAGGGCTGTCTCCTATCATATAGTTACAAAAAAAACAAAATACCGCCGACGATTATGTATATGACGCTATCTGGAAAATGGTTGCACTGATTTTTACCAAACATTGCTAAGAACACTTTCGATTAAGTCACCTTTCAAACAAAAAAAAAATCTAAATCAGCCGTTTGGGAACTACGATGCCACAGTGAGACACACATACACATAATATGTATGTAAAATAAAATTTTGTACCAGTTATTAGAATACTTAATTTAGTAGGGTAATGATAATAATTAAACGCAAGCAAAGCTTAAAAAACCGCCTTCACCGCTTTATCATCGGAACCTTGATCAGATTTAATGTATAAACACGCATTATTGGCTATAACTGAAAAACTAGAAATCAGACTTTGATTAAATTTCAATGGGACTACATGAAAAGCACCAGCTTTCAAATAAAAAAAGAATCATTAAAATCGGCTCACAACGAAAGAGGTATCTTTAGAAGTCGGTTAAACGAGAACATCGTCAAAGTACGCATTATTCGTTACAAAATAGACATTATTGACGACATTTCAAGAACTACTGAGATCTTGATCAAATTTAAATGGGACCAATTAGAAAGCAACATCATTCAAACAAAAAAAAAAAATCGAAATCGGCTCACGTGGAGAGAAGTTATGAGGTAACACAAATAAAAAATATACAGTCGACTTGAGTACCTCCTCCTTTTTTGGGAAGTCGGTAAAAAAACGGACTTGTCCGAAAACAAATATGTACATTTGAACTATTAATGGTAAAAATGGGACAAGTCCGAAAACAGACATGAAAATTAAAAAAACAAAAATGTCAATTTTGCAGCGGTCAGTGGTTAAAGTTTATAAATAATTACCATGTACATGTACCATTTGTACTATTCATGGTTAAAATGGGCCAAGTCCGAAAACCTATATGTACTATTTGTACTGTTAATTGTAAAAATAGGCCAAGTCCTAAAACAGATATGTATCTATTATTTGTACTATTAATGGTAAAAATGGGTCTAGTCTGAGTTTAGTCCGAATCCGAACAGGCAAGTGCCATTTGTACTATTGTGTAATGGTGAAAATGGTGCAAGTCCGAAATCAGACATGTATCATTTGTACTATTAATTAATGGTAAAAATGGGTCTAGTTTAAAAACTTACTTATTTGATTAGAACTAGATTGTCCTACTTTTTGTCAACCAGTTAAAGTTCGCTGGAACTCAATTGTTTTACATTATATTCCTCGTATTCTTTTATTTCTTTTGAATTTGTTAGTTCACACTTTCAGACTATCGTTACATGGTGAGTACCAACCCTAGCGACCAGACGGCGCCGGCAAGGCTATCGATCATACCTAGTAATTACCTACTTGCCCTAAGTTTGCCCGACATTTGCAATTGTTCTTTGACTTTTTGCACAAAACTTGAATAAAACCATGTTTGTGAGCGATTATGAAAACCTACAATGGACAATAAGGCTGTAGGTGAAAGCATTTTTAACTTTTACTAGCTGATTTCTGCGGTTTTACTCGCTTTGAAATTATCCTGTGTAATTCCAGGCCATTAACTAGTCTTTTTTTAACTGCTCGTTGGCTTGGTTGGGTGAGCGTTCACCTTCTAAGCAGCGGTATCGGGTTCGATTCCCGGCGGGAACACAAGCTTTTTTCCCAAGGAAAATTTGTGTTTCTGGTTTTGGTTGTTTGTTGTGTTGTTGGCACCCACGACACAATTCATCGAACTTAGTATGTGGCTGTGAGTGAGAAACCTTTTATGTTTATGTTTTTACCTATGTTCAAAATTTCAGCTTAATCGGTTCAGTAGTGTTGTCGTGATTGAGTAAAAACATCGAAGCTATATTTTATTGTGTGGGATGTGGGGTGTGATGGGTCGGGATTGGATATCAGATAGGATACCATAAGACTACTATCTCAGGGGTTTGTGAGTGATAAGAGGGTGATAAACAGTAAAGACCTAGGAAATGGCTCTCAAGAATAGGTATCGGAGCATCGTTTTTCAGTTCTGACAGGCAAGCATTCATCTTTTGGTACGAAATACTGGTATAAAGATAGTGGTATAGCTCTGTGAGGTAAACCTGTCTTAGTGACCACAATCCAGTTTCGGAATTTAATGCCATTTCCATTATTTTATTATTCTGAGAGCGGTGATGACAGGAATAGACCTAGACTCGATCTAAGTGAAAAACTGTGTTTGATATCGGGGTTGACGTTGTTAATCTTTAATAGGAAGTTCAATATTTTTACAGGTAAATCTTGATTTTGCAACTAGGCTGGTGTAGTAGGTTGCGTGGCTGCATTCTAAGCAGCGGTTATCTGGTTCGATTCCTGCCAGAAAAACTGGTTTTCTCCCCAAGGTGTTCTGAATGTGATTTTGTGATATTGAATGTTTTGGGCACACACGATACTTGTATTTAACTTAATTCGTTTGTTGCATAATTTTTAGTTTAGTCAATAATTTTTATTTAGATGAAATTTGGAATGTACATAGCTTATACCTAGGATTAACACATAGGCTACTTTTTAACTTGATAATAGCGGGCAAAACCGCGTGGCACGGCTAGTTATTTCATAAACTTTTGATCTTTACTACTTTTTCGTTGACCTATTTCTAGAACAAAACAGTTCACAAGCACTTAGCAGTTAAACCCCATCATTAGAACGTGACGCTCCTAGCAAATATTACCCACGCGACTTCACCTAGGTACTCCTTTTAATGACTCGTTATTGTTCTCCGTAAAAGCAGAGATTATCCTTGGTTTAAATACGAAGTTTCTAAGGTAGTAAAAGTAAAGTTGCTTTTTAGTGGTTCGCGTTGTTTTTAAACCCCAGCAAAAGAGAAGGTTTATGTGTTTGAAGCTTTTGTGGCACTGTAGCTCTCACTGGGTCTATTATAATGCCTTCTTTAATTTGATAGCTGTGTTTATGGGGTAGTATTAAGCTATGCTTAAAGAAAAACAGTGCAGCCGTTTGTCAGATATGACATCATTATTAACTAACTGATTACCAAAGAGGAGAAGCGTAATTATGTATATTTTCCTTATTTTTATACCGACTTCACAAAAAAGAGGAAGCACTCAATAGGACTGTATTTTTTCATGTACGAGTATGTTAGCTCATAGATAGATAGATGAATTCTTTGTGAAATCGTGTGGTTTCCATGACAAAGTCTGATCAATGATAATCCAAAGATTCTTGAATATTTTAGCTGCAAGAAATTATAACTTCGTTAAAAATAACCGAAGGTAGGTTATTTTGGTCTAGTTTGGATAGCATTTTACAGCTACCGATAACAATAACCTGTGTTTTATCAGGATTTACACTAAGTCCAAATGATTTGATCTATTTAACAATTTGTTCTTAATCATATGAAAACATTCAAAAAGGTTGGAGATCGTCAGCATAGAGGTGGTAGGATGAAGTAAGTTTGTCAGATATAGAATTTATAAAGATAGAAAATAGAAGTGGAGATAAAACGCCGCCCTGTGGTACGCCAGCATTTGTATTACACCACGAGGAGTGTAGGTCTTTGAGTCGAATACGCTGCCGGCGACCAAGCAGGTAAGTACGAAAAAAAAACAATTGCAGAAGGAGATATCTTAATAGAGCGTAATATGAAAGAAGTAGGTTGAAGTCGACGGCATTAAAGGCGTTACTGAAATCGAGGAGTGCTAGCACAGGTAACTAAGATTTGAAGTATTCTATGCTATCTCTTATGTCGTCAGTGATCTTTGTTAAGGCTGTAATTTTTTATGAGACGGACGGAAGCCAGATTGAAAAGGATTGAGGAGATTGTTACTTATTTGGATTTAAAAACGAATGAGAGATATAGGACGATATTCATAAAGATATTTAGGATTGGGTTTTTTGGGTAAAGGAATAATTTGTGCGTCTTTCCATAATGAGGGAAAAATTCCGCACATTATAAAAAATTGTGTTTAATACATTTAATCTGACCAAAGTTCCGAAGATAAACCGGTGAGGTCGGTTTTTTAAGCTTTTCTTGCATTTAACTATTTATTCTTAATTAATATACTCTAAAAAGTGCCACCTTATTAGAAATTGCTGTGAACCACTTTTTTCACGTTTATTGCACAATACGCCATCTAGGTATTGACCATTAAAATAAATTAAAATCCAGGAATTTTACAATTTCGAATGTTCTTATACAAGGTTTTATATGAACGTAGCTACAAACGTTAATATACTGATTTTGCACCATGTGCCGTTAAAGCCGTTAGACATCGTGAAGTTAAACACTGTTTCCAATGGAGATGAGAGGTTTATTCAGTTGCTTAGGCACATACATAATTTTTAATAATAAACTGATAAATATGTATATTTTCTACAAAAGCTTTACACAGACTGAAGTAATTTTGACGTTCTGAAATAATAAATAAAAATATAAAACATTTCATCGAATCAAACGGTCCAAAGAGTTTGCTTACGTCAACAGTGGAGGTCGACTGTGCGCCGCCACAATGTCTTAGCTGCATAGCAAATTATAGTAGATGTAGAGAAATTACAGGGCGGAAAGATTTAACATATTATAACTCAGGGTGAAGAGCTCAATGCTTTAGAATTTGGACCTATATAAGTACAAAATTCTGGTTGGCACTGATCTACTTAAAAAAGCTATAGAAACAACTTAAGAAAGATAATAATATGTTGTGTGATAGTTGATTTAAATTTTACCAAAGAATAATAACTGTGATGGTTTAAAGAATCGACACTCACAGTTAAGAAGTACACACTATATTTCTGCCGCTCACAGAAAAAGAAACGAGAAACAAACTCTAAGCATGTCGAGTGACAATGACGTGACAACTCTGCAGCTCACTGTAAGTCTAAGTAAGGATAGTTTTACTACGTTTTCTTTTATTTACTGTTCGTTGCGAGATTCTTGTATCACACAATGTTAATGCATGTGCCTTATAAATCTATGACATCCGATTTGTATAAAACTGTAGTATTACGTAAAACATAGTATTGTTTTTTTCAATTTCATTTATAGATAAATGAATTTAAGATAATGTCCTAGTTATGTCTAGAATCGCGTTTTAGTACCACTTGAAATCCTTTAATTTATATGTGACATTTAATTTCACATAAATTCTATTTTTTTTACTTACCTGATTGATTGATTTACTTGCCTGTTTTAAGCGTGCCACATGGAAAAACCCGGCATATTTTAGCTTAACTTAAACCAATACACAACGGTATATATTTTGACCATAATTCTATATTCTACCTTTAGAACTAACTTTCCTCAATCTTTCTTTAAAGTTTATCCAAAACTATCAAATATCTCAGTTTCTTCCAAAGTTCAGACTTGTTTTAACTTTTGAACCGATATAGATTTTTATAGATGCATTTCTGCACCGTACAGGCAACTTGAAACAAAATAGCTCAGCTTGCCTTCAATACAACGGAAACATGGTTTTCTCAAAAATGCTTCAGTCTAAAAAACTCACTATGGTTATATCATAAGAGTTGTATTAGAAAAGCATGTAAAAGGGGGCAATGGACGCAGCGCGACGCATTAGGTTCGGCTAGCGGGCCAAAGGGGCAATCTGCCGGCTAATTTGATAGCTGCAGACAAACGAGCTGTATAGGTTACAAGTTAAGTCATAAGAAACAGCGGGAATGTATCAACCTACAGCGAAACCAAGAGTTCGGCTACCAGGATACCACCCCTAGCCTGATCCCTAGGAGATCCTGGAGATCTATCACAGGATCTTCAGGAGCTAAATCAATTGAGTTAATAATGAGTTATTGCAAGAGTAACGCACAGCAATTGTTTTTTTTAATACAATTTGTAACAGAAAGTTGTAGTAATACTCAAGCCACGCATCAAGCTACATGTATGAAGTCTAACAGGAATTTCTGAATTCGCGTCAGCAGCATTAATATTAAGTTATAATGAAATAAAGTTTAAAAAAATATGTTTGTTGCAACCCTATTTGATCAGCTTCCGTTTTACACTACACAGTCTTTGGACCTAGACGTCTGACAGTGGTGGCCATAACAAAGGTCAAGTTCACACGGCACAGATGGAACCTTAGGGTTGTCAAAAATACTCTCTCCAAAGAAAATTTGTGTTTCTGGTTCTGGTTGTGATTGTGTGTAATGTAATGTTTCCGGCACCCAAGTCATCGAAATAAGAGTGGGGCTGTGAGTGTGCGTTTATGCTATGTTTATGATAAATATCTCTGTGGGAAGTAAAATTGTGCTCCTGTCCGAAATTGAACCCAGGATCCACGGCGTGGAAAGCAAAGGCTACCAAGTCAGGATCGTCAGAAAAGGTCATTGGTTTCGCAGACCATTACTATCTTATCTTTATAACTTGTGTAATCTTTTCACTTGGCCCAAAAAGGGACATTAAGCGTGCCACGCCTATCACGTCATTCCGTCGTGTGTCACTTTTGTCACGTTATATGGCCGGGGACGAGTGCGTGTTAAAGTTACGGGAACTAATTCGGGATTATCATCATCATCGTAAACTTGGTCGTCAAATGCGTTAGTGATTTGGGGTAAGGACAGTTTATAAGCAGAAAGATAGATTTACATCCGATTGCTCTCCTACTAAACGATTTTGAGCCTTATTTAATAAACTGTTGGATTTTTTCTTTATTGACGCGGGTTATAGACCAGCGAGGTCTCAAATTTAAGATGACTTAAATGGTTCGCAATTATAAATGTAAGGAGGCCCATACGCGTAAGTGGGAGGCAAAATATTTTTTAATATTTTTCTGCCCCTGTGGGGTAACGTTGATAAGTTGAGCAAGAATCGTTAAAAAATACTATGATTGGATCTGTAAAATGTAGGCACGAGGTCTTAGTTCGGGGCGAACTACTAGAGATATGTCCATGTTATACTGACAACTGCTTATCCCAAATTTAAGCAAAGCTTGAGTGGTGGTAGTCATGCTAGCATTTATAATGCACTACCTACATTGATGACAATGATGCAGGAGGCAAACTGCACAAGCGCTTTCTGGCGACAACATAATATAGATATACCCATTATAGATTTCTAATTAATATAATTCCTGTATATATGTGATTTCAGAAAGTTTAAAAAAAAGATGAAAAATGCGCCGCCGAGTTTCTTGCCAGGTTCTTCGCGAGATGACTGTAATTTAGCGAATCTGGCAGTAGAGTACTTAACTCTCATGAGTGCCACTTTAGAGCCCATGTGAATAAACGATTTTGATATGATTTGATTTGACTACCATTATTATAGAAATCATGAATCTTACTCAAAATGTACTAGAAAATATAATTCAACCGAAATTCAATAACCATTTACACGTTAATATTTCATACAAAAGACCAGCATCAAACTGTGAAGGTAAAACTGAACTCACGGTGCCTAGAATTAAAATTTTCGTTTGAACAAAAATAAACTCTAAATATTCAAAGTTGAGATCAAATGTTGTTCAGCAGGATTGTCATAACTAATTCAGTTACAGCAGCGCAGCTTTTATTTTAAGCTGGGTACTTGGATTGAAATCATTGTGTTTGTATGTATGTTTATTTTTACATTAACAGGAGAACAATTCAATAATATTGTTTCATGCTTACATTTTGGAGAGTGTGCACAGGAACATGAGTTAAGTCCTCCATGCCCTTTTTACCATCTAACAACAAGACAAACTATCAAACGTCATTTATTTATGGTCGACATACCTCCAGTACGCTCGAAGCGTTTCGCTTCTACGTTTATCATCCGTACAGCGAGGGAGTGACACTCATTGCCTGCGTCTTTGTTCCCTGAACGGTATAATCTGGGAATCTTCAAATCTCGAGTGAATAGGTATCTTCTAGTCATTTCACTTTTTCGGCCGCATCATCACTTTCCATCAGGTGAGATAGTAATCAAATGCTTGCCTATTCTGCATAAAAAAATGTAATTTAAGTACGAATAGTCTATATACATAAAACAAAGTTAAAAGGCTCGTTAGTTTAGTTGAGTGCGTGTTCGCCTTCTAAGCACGAGGTATCGGATTCGATTCCCGTGAACACAAGTTTTCTACCCAAGGAAAATGTGTGTCTGGTTCTGGTTGTGATTGTTTGTGTGATGTGAAATCCGGCACCCACGACACAAGTCATTGAACTTAGTGTAGATCAGTGAGTGAGAAAGCGTTTATAAAAAAAGTCGGGCTAGTTATACCATTTATAACTCAAGAACGACTCGATCTTTTAATTTACTCTTTGATTTGTTGGATTTATCCTTGCCCCGAATAACCGAATAACTATTTGAAAATCAAGTGTGTATGTATGTTTATTTTCTCTACACGCCGCGCGTCGTAATGACTGAACGGATGTGAATAAAATTTGAAATGTGCATTGGTACTCATGATTAAAACATAGGCTACTGAATTTAGGTGGGTGAAGCCGCGGGGAGCTACTAGTAACATATAAAGGACGGAAAAACCGACTTTCTCGTTACAAAACCACGGCGATGCAATAAAGGTCGTTATAGATTTACAGGAATCAAATGGAACAGCTTCATCACTTGATCAGTTATACTAGCACCCCATAACCATACCCTCTTACTTTAATAAGCTGGGGTGGATGGGGTAGTTCCTGGCAAGGGCAAGTAGAAGTTAAAATGCTTAACAGTAGTATGACTGACACACATTTGTGTGTGTCAGACTTCTACTACGATAATTTTAACTTGTTATCTCCACGCGTTCCTGACAAGGGACTTGACAGACAGATATATTGACACAATTAATTGATCCTGTAAACTGTTATTTTCAATGAAAATTATAATTTTCTTTTAAAAATTTTCATCGTGCGAATAACTTATCATAAAACCGAAAAACTCAGTGTAAACGTGAGTGTGTAAGTATGTTTTCTCCTCACGCTGACGGCTTAACGGATTAGGATGAAAAGTTGAAATGTATATAGTTTATTCTTAGGATTAGGCTATTTTTTGACTTGACTAACGTGGGTGAAGCCGCGGGACACGGCTAGTATGTAATAAATGTATGCCTATGGTTCTGTTTATAGTTGTGATCTGGCAATAGTCTCTGAACTTAGTGCGGTGCCGTGAGTGTGAAATCATTTAAAAACTACCAAAGATGTATCTAAGTTTTTATCCTAATGTTAAGCAGGTAAAGCCACGTGCATTATATAGTTTGTTTCTACAATAAACTAAATAAATATACTCTTTCACACTCACAGCCTCACACTAAGTTCGTAACTTGTGTCGTGGGTGCCGGAAACATTCACATCACACACGCAATCACAACCAGAACCAGAAACACAAATGTTCCTTGACGAGAAAACTTGTGTTTCAGTCGGGTATCGAACCCGATACCCCTGCTTAGAAGGCGAACGCCACCCAACTAAGCCCATGAGCAGTTCAATTAATGGTCAATTGCTTGCCTATAGAGAATAAAAAAATGTAATCTTTTTTTTTTTTTAATTGTGACAGGCTAGTGTTTGACCACTATCTCACCTGATAGTAAGTGACGATGTGATCGAAGCTGGTAAACACACTAGACCTGGAATACGCAGGCTCTCAAGGATAACTGCCGGAACACCGTATTTGGCTTGGCGGCAGACTTTCAACTTGATGGTGGTAAGCTACTTTGGTAGCAAGCCAGGCGAGCAACTCACAAAATGCTCTACCACCTCTCAAGTCTAACCCTATTCCTAAATAAGCAAACATAAAATGTATAAGCCTAGCCAATTCCCTAATCGCCCAAATTCCTACCTAAAAGCGATATACACGTCAAAGTGTGCTAAATTTATGTAGTCGTAAAAAGGGTGCGTAGTCAAGTTGTAAAACGTCTGACCCTGTCCATCGTCCCTCCACTTTGAGGTATCAAAATGTAAAGTGATTTGGTAAGATATGTGGGAATTAAATTAAATAAGAGATTTCAGAGACGAATACTTAAAACTATTTTAATACTAGCCGTGCCCGGCGACTTCACCCGCTATTATCAAGTTAAAAAGTAGCCTATGTGTTAATCCTAGGTATAATCTATGTACATTCTAAATTTCAAATCCGTTCAGTCATTAAAGCGTGAAGAGGGTACAAACATAGCTATGATATATAAATAAGGCTGGCTAAATTAACATATGACAAAACGGAGGACTTAATGAAAGTTATATGTTGATAAGACTTTGTCATGTGTACAACTTTAATTATTATTTTTATGTAGTATCTGTATATATATACATTTTACGATAAAATGTCAATACTAAAAAATATATTATTATTATCATTACTTAATAGTTAAGTCATTCTACCGTCAGAGGAACAATTAAATGTAAAATCTCATAGACTCAGGATTCCTCGATACAGGCTTTGCCTAGTGAGGAAACTGATGAATGGACCTTTAGGTAAATAAGTTTGCCTGCAATGTATTATGATGTACTTTAATTGCTAATACTATTATAATAATATTGTGTTTTAGACATATAGCCGCTAACTAATGCAATGTAATAATACTTTTGCAGTAATAAAAACCATTTCATTTCACATACTTACACACTTATACATTTACACACTTACACACAAACTTTCGGATTTATAATATTAGTACGATAGCACGTTGTCTGACTTAGACCTAAACATATATAGGAAGTATTTTTTTAATATGATTGAGATAGGAGACGAGCATGTCGCTCACCTGATGGTAAGCTTGTCCAGTCCTACAGTTTATTGCCATCCAGATAACATATATAAGTAACTAGCCGTGCCCCGCGGCTTCGCCCGCGTTAACTAAGTAGGCTATGTGTTATTCTGGAACCTAAACAGTCTACATTCTAAATTTCATCTAAATTACAAAGATACGTGATAACAGTATAATCTGGGAGTCTTCAAGTTAAGAGTGAATTAGTAACCTTCTAGGCAAGCATGCTACATCTTCGGCCGCATCGTCGCTTTCCATCAGGTGAGATTGTGGTCAAACGCTTGCCTATCGTACATAAAAAAAAACATTCACACACACAAACTTTCGTATTTATAATGTTATAGTAGGATTTAAACTCATGCGCGGCAAAGCACTGCGCTCATCTCCCTGAGATATATATGTTTACCTGCAATTTAACTGGAAATATTTAAGTTCGACAAACAAGCATTTCTTTCTTTCTTTCTTTCACTATCTCAGCTGATTGACAGCGCTGATACGGCCGAAGATATACCTAGCAAAATTGCCTAGAAGATACCAACCTATTCACTCATGACTTGAATATACAATAATATACATATAACGAATATATAATAATATACATATTGACGACCCAGTTGGCGTGGTGGGCAAGTCTCTGCCCTCTGCACCGTGGGTATTGGGTTCGATTCCCGAAAGGAGCACAATTTTCTTCCCCAAGAGAGATTTGTGCTTCTGGTTCTGGGTGTAATGTGTATGTGATGTGAATGTTTCCGGCACCCACGATACAAGTCTTTGAACTTAGTGTGGGGCTGTGAGTGTGAATGCGTTTGTTGTTGTTGTTTTGTTAATATATATATAATATACTAGATTATACCGTTCGGGGAACAAAGACGCGGGCAATGAGTTCCACTCAAAAGTGTGAAAGTATATAAATAATTTGAAGCCCTCTAGTGCAACTATTTTCTCTTTTTTTGACATTATGATACATATCTCAGATATTCAAATCAAATAAAATTAAATTATTTCATACATAATAGAGTTTACAATGTTAGATGTCCTGTCATATCATGGCAAATGAAATATAGTGGAGTTTATACTACACATGATTATTACACAACGCATTAATGATGTCAATCTAAATTACAAAATAAATTTCATATTACGTCTTGATTCATGGGTTATATTGTAATTGATTAAGAAATGTATTCAATGTATAATTTTTTTTTGTCCTTAGCTAACATAATAATTCTAAAGAATACACAAAATAAACGTCACTTAAGAACACACAAAATAAACATAAACGCTTTCTTTCATTGCTCGCGATTTTTTGCTCTTTGTTTCCTGTAATTTTAAATAGTTTTAAATCCAAAATCTGCAATTGTTTAGGTAGAGCATTGAAAACTTCAATGCAAATAGCGTGGCATTTTTGATAAAACGCCGTTTTCATTGTATTACGATCATAGACCACTCTGTCAGGATTCCGCGTGTTCCTCGGATAATTATCAGAGGCTTTGCAGAAGTACTTGGGGTTTCTTTTGACAAAAATGCAGCTCTATATAACACATCTACCACGGATTGCCCCGATCATACATATAGAGCATAGGCTTGTAACCATAATAGCACATGGAACACCAAAACCAGTAAAGGGAGAGGTTTACGAGAGGTGACCTCTCTCCGTTACGTAACTTCAGGTTTTACCTCCGCTCCTGGGAAATTTTAATTTACACCTGTTTTTAGTTTTACCACAACACAAATTTAAAGTAGCCTAATTAACTGATAGCCTGTTTGCTTATAAGAGAGTTATATTTGTTGACAAAAACGTGTTAAATACCTAAAATTGTGTTCAACATATTATTAAAATTATATGTCCAAAAGTTTGTGTTAAGGTATGTATCTTTTTTCTTTAAGTTGTAACTGCAAAACCGATTTGGATGAAATATGGAATGTTCATAGCTTATACTTCAGAATTAACAATAGTTACTTTTTGACTTAATTATAAATAATTAAAACACAAGCATAGCCTAAAAAACCGACTTCATCGCTTATATTTCGGTTTTGGCTTGACCGATTTCGATAAAATTTATATGGGACGTATACTCTACCAAACAAAAAAAAATCATCAAAATCGGTTCATAATTGGCGGAGTTATCGCGTAACATAGATAAAAAAAATACAGTCGAATTGAGAACCTCCTTTTTTGAAGTCGGTTGGTTACTAATTGTTGTAGTATCTTAAGTTTTTTACGGTTGATAGGCAATCATTTGACTGCTGTCTCACCTGATGGAAAGCGATGATACGGTCGAAGATGTAACATGCTTACCTATAAGATACCGGTTTACTCTAGACTTGAATATTCCCAAATAATATCGTTAACAGAACAAAGACGCGAGCATAGTTTCACTTATCCGCTGTACGGATGATTAATGTAGAAGCAAAACGCTTCGAGCCGATATGAGGTATTTCTATCATAAATGGATGACGTTTATCAATTTGCCTTGTTGTCCGACGATAGAATAATTCGTACATTTCTTACATACATTCGGGTGCATACGCTCAGATATATAAGCGATAAAACACTGATAGGATAGCTACCCTATGTCGATGAGTGAGACTCTGTAATTTAGAATTAATTAACTAAAACCAAGCCAACAAGCTTTTATAACAACAAGGGTTAAACCATTGGTCTAGAAATTCCAAGCACAAAACAAAATAACCAAGTCAGGATTGATAACCAACGGTAAACAATGGTAAACAATAAGAACAATCAAGCGAAACCCTGAGCACAACTAAAGGAAGCAAACAGTTTTATTTACACTACAGACAAAAGGGTTGCCAGTGCTTTGATACTAGTCCTCTTGCAGAATGTAATATTCCAGAATTATTCCGCGCTTGAAGAACCTTGAGCTGTACAAAATACTAGAGGTAACTATCATAGGTTTGATTCAGTATTACTGCTCTTCTTGTGTTTATATTTGATTCTATTTCTAAAGTGAAACTTTTTATAGGACGGCTTCAAAATTCTAATTCGCAACCTTTTTGTGTGACGAAATGGATAAACACTGCGATAAATAATTAAAATATTTCCCTGTGATATAAAAGTTTCACTTCTATTGTGTGTATTAACGACACACCCTGTTTTTTTATTAGATAATTGTTTGGAATCAGATAGTAATAGTCACCGTATTATCTACAGTAAGTGAACCACTAATACAATTATTTATTATTTACTAGTCATGTCCCGCGGCTTCGCCCGCTATTATCAGGTTAAAAGGATTAACACAAAGGCCACTGCCTTTGTGTTAATCCTAGGTATAATCTATGTACATTCCAAATTTCATCCAAATCCGTCAGCCGTTAAAGCATGAAGATGGAACAAACATACTTACACACAAACTTTCGGATTTATAATATTAAGTAGGATCTAACATACAGAATCAGATATTGTGTTAAAATAATATAAAAATAAAACATGTCGGTGATTTAAAAATGTATTAACTAGACTAGAAGATATTAAATACTGAATAAATGTGTACAAAAGTACTTGTTACTAGATGTTACTAGCGATTTATTTGCGTTGATAAAAGGGAATATTATTATTCATTAGATTGTATTTTAGTATCAGAATACCATATTTATTTTCCAAATTAGTTTTATTTTTACACTCGCAGCCCCACACGTAGTCCGAAGATTTTAAATATCGTGGGTATCGGAAACATTCATATCACACACAGAACCACATTAGATTTAAATATGATTCAACCATTATTTTTTTAAATCTTAATAGCGATAGTACTACTATAACAATGATTTCTTAAACAATTTTTGAAAACTAAAATTTATTATTTAATACTTATTCTAGGAAACCACTGCCAGTAAGCGTTCCCAAAATGGCAGTATAACCATGTTGGATTGCAATGCTAAACTTCTGATAAGATATATGACGGTCACGTGATGCTTCAACCAGACGCTCCAATATGTTTAGATATTTATTTCTACATAGTATAAAACAAAGGAGCTTTCCGCGTCTGTCTATCTGTTTATCCGCTAACGTTTCCTAAACCAAGCAACGGGTTTTGATGCGATTTTCACTGTAAGTTTACATATAATAAAAACTAATTAATTTCAGATGTAAGTAGAAAGAAATACAATTTTGCTACAATGTCGCCAAAATAATAATTTACATGACACTCGTACTCGTAGACTAAACTTTAAGAGATACATAAAAATAATGACCAGAGAATTGGAGTTATTTTAAAATCCTAAAGAAAACGCCGCGATGGCATATCTTTATTTATTTCGGTAAACTCACAGAACCATTTCTTTTATTAAAACTTTAACTAATAATTCGGTTATTTGCGACGCTATTTACTGACACTATTTATTTTTAATCAAAGACAATAATTTTACATTTACACTTGTTTTTTTCCTAATTACGCCTGTGCGAAGCCGGAGCCGACCACATATAATATAGTGTAGTGACACCTCTAGCGACTGTTTTACCTTTATTCCAATGTGTAGTTCACTGCTCAAACTTGTTATCATAAATTCAATCTTGGTGTTCAAATAGTAGTGAAAGTTTTATGACTGAATTTGTTTGAAAATAACGTATCTTTCTGTATGAAATGAATGATTCATTCATAAATAAACGATATAACAATCACAACCCATGAACCAGACCTAATTTTAGTGAGATTGGTTTGTAATTAAATTAGATACCAAACTTAAACATTGGAAAGAAAATTGTACTACTAATTATTATTATAAATTACATTGAATTCGGTTTATCCGTTTGTGAGGTACGATACCACCACTAAACGAGTATACTACAGATACAAAAGTTACTCCCAATAACCATCTGTTAGCATTAAAAAATAAATTACTTGTTAAAAACCTTTTTAAAGACAAGCTTTAAGAAGTCCGCCATATTAGATTTAAAGTGACGTCACTTTATTTTTCGAGTTATTCTCAGCAAGCCCTTTCATTTGATACCATATTGTAGGAGTGCATTAAACATTACTTGTCCGCCATTTTGTGTGTTCCGCCATGTTGGACTTAGAATGACGTCACACAGCTAACCATGCATTGTCATCCAAACTAAACGTGAATACAAAATGTCAGCTTAATCGGTTGAAGATATCTGCTTCAAAATTGAGTCGCAAGATTCCACTCTAACAAACATACATATAGACATACAGTGCAAGCTAAATAAAAGCTTGTAATAATGACGACCAGCGGCATGATAAAGAGACGTTCTTGTTAACAATTCTGATAAGTCCTTCTTTTTTTTGGAAGTGAGTTTCTGTTTAGAACCCTATTTTAGGTCCAGGGCTGAATATACATACCATTGTAGAATATTTATTATAGTTGGTCTTGCTCGACATACAAGGAGAAGGCTGAGAAACTCAAGCAGAGTTTTCCACCAGGTCTTCAAGTTAAGGGAAGTTAAGTGATGTGACTTAGAATAAATAAATACAACCGAAAATATTCAAACCTCGACAGAGGTTACATATTTGTGCCATTTGGAGTAGAAACACTGTGTCCATGGGGACCAGGTGCACTTGAAATTTATAAAGATTTGGCTGGGAGACTGAAACAGCCGACACGTGACCAAAACGCTGAATTGTATTTTGCTCAGCAATTAAGTCTCGCTGTACAACTTTTGAGCACACTGTCGACCAATGACCTTTTTTTATTAGGCAAGTAGATTAGTTATGTTATTAATTATCATACATAATTATATTAACCTAGGTCTATATTATGTAGTCGCTAGAAAGCGCTTGTGCAATACAACCGTAGAATATACCGCCATGGGTAAGTAGTGCACAATACTGCAGGGGGTGGTTTGGGATCGATAACTGAGCAAAATAAAAAAAAAAAAAATTTTTTTTTTCAATTTTTAATCGTCTGACCTGCAGGCAGTTCAGTAGTAATTGTCAAGTAAAGTATGGCCCTCCGTAGACAGCCGCTACAACAATAGCTTCCAGAGTAGGTGAGAGCTACGAGTGCTACGGGGTTATTGAACTAACATGTAACGAGAGGTCGGATTATTACTGAGCAAGCGTGCTCCATCTTCGACCGCATCGTCGCTTTCCATCAGGTGAGATTGTGGTCAAACGCTAGCTTAGTCTCAAATAAAAAAAAATAAAAAAATAGCAAAGTCATTTCAGATGTATATAGCACAATTTTGACAAAATACTAGTGTGATAATCTGGTAAGACTACGAGTCAGTATACAAAATTGTTTATTTGCAAAGAAACATATTACAATGGCTCTTTAGTTTCTATTGGTCCCCGCACTAGGGCTAGCCTGTATTGCGGGCGACCGTAACCGATTACTATATAACACAGGTAGATGTGGAGAACTAAGAAATAAACTAACAAGAAATATACTGTATACATATAATTATCTAAATAGGCTTAATTAATGTACGGATATTTGATATCTTATGTGTGTTGGTGTGCGTGTGTGGGTAATGTTTACGTTTAATGATTGACAACTTATTTATTTATTATTATTTTCACTATATTTTTTGAAGTTTCATCATGACATTTGTTTAATTTTAATTCTGAATGATTAGAAGATAGATATTTCGAAATATACTTACGTACAAATCGGCAGCGCGGAGGAAGGAGTTTCGGGCGCGCGCATCGGGCGCTTTGTGTATCAAGGTCCCTTACGCGCCATATATTTTACTTTCATCGCGTCAGGGGCGCGCGCCTCGAGCGCTTTGTTTAACATGTCCCTTATACCTATAACTTTTACGCGAAGAAAAACTCATGCGTGCAGTAAACAGGTCGCGTGAGGTCATTGAACTAATTGTACGTTTCAAAAGACCCAGGGTGGCTTTCGTGGTAAATCTTATCGCTAAAGAGTTATTATTTTGTGTGACCATTAATTTATAGAAATTATTGGGTTGACGTTAATAAGTAAAATGACTTTTTGGGTCGCGCGGGCGATGCACGACCCTTTTGATCTTTACTTAGCAGTATCAAAAGTATTCAGTAGTCTAACAACAGTTATCTCTCGTAAAAAAAACACAAACATAAACGCTTCCACACTCACAGCCTCACCTAAGTTCGATGACTTGTATCGTGGTTACCGGAAACATTCACATAGTACACACAATCACAACCAAAACTGGAAACACATTTCCCTTGGGCAGAATACTTGTGTTCCTAATGTTCCTTTTCTCTCAAATTGGCAGCCACTTTAGTTTTCTCCGATATTCCGAAATATGATCGTATTTCCAAAGACCGAAAATAAACTTAATACAAGTATTGAGAAGGCGATCTAGTTTACTAAGATCAACCATACATACATCTGCGTAATCAATAGGCAAAAGAAGAGCATTGAAGAGAAGTTTTGGTAGAAAATGGAAGGATTTTTTTTTTAACTGAACAATTTAGTGAAATGATGCAAAGAACTTGCGGGCAATATCTTGAATATGATCAGTCAAGCCAAAATAAGAGTCTATAATAATGTCAAGGTTTTTCACAGTAGAAGAGAAGAGGATAATGTGTCCATTATGAGACAGTGAAAGAAGATTAGACTAGTTTTATTCAATAAGCTGTCGCTAATTACCAACAATTATCGCCTGACTAGCCAATGAGTCTTTTGGCTCATAGGTCAATTGATTCAAGAGCTTCGTACGTGCCGTGTTATGATATATATATATATATATATTTATATATATTTTTACGCATCCACACTCACAGCCCCACACTAAGTTCAAAGACTTGTATCGTGGGTGCCGGAAACATTCACATCACACGTATATTACTCGTTATGTATTTCTATTGCAGAACAATAACTTCGAAGAACTTCCAACACCTACTTATTTACCTACTTACCTACAACAGTTCCCCAAACAACGACCAACAATTTACGCGACGACAAAGTTGTTGAACAAATCCGACGAGTTTGTTGTTAAAGTCAACAATGAAGCCAACTAGCGACCACTAATCCGGTCCTTTGGGAGCCGCGTGTTTACTGTAAGATTTACAGATAAATAAGATATAAACATAACATAAACTCTTTCACAATCACAGCTCCACACTAAGTTTTAAGAATACTGTCGCGTGCCGGAACTGGTCATAACAACCAAAGAGCCAAAAACTCACACTATCACACTTTTTTTTTTTCCTTAGTTTTGGCTTCGCAATCTTATGCATTTAGCCAGTGTCAAGTGATAATATATTTCAAGTGTATTTCATATTATAGGTCCTAGTCACAATTCACAGTCAAAGTCAAGTAAAAGAGTCAAGGTCCAGTCGTGGTCAAGTCATGCATGTAAAGTGGTAGAAACTTTACTAGAACTTCTATTGGAGTTTTGGAGCGAAGGTGAAAATCACGTTTTTCAACTTTGTATGATTTGCCTACACTTATGCACGTTCACTAAGTATTACCTAACGGTTAATAATCCACCATTATTACACATTAACACTCGAAGAATCACAGGTTTTGGAAAATTTTACAAAATCTACAACGCCATTTTTTCACTTTCGCGGCAAAAAAAAAACACACTATCACACTTCACACTTATCCTACAATTTTTTTTTTGTTTGTTCCGCCTTTTTTTTCCTCCGACAAAAATCGGAGACTTTTTTCAGCTAAACATTTCTTTATACAGTTTATTTCAAGGTCGTCTCTTTTATGATTCGCCTTTATTACGATTGTAATAGCAGTTATAACATTATTACATCTAAAGTTAACATTATATTGTACTAGCCTAAGTTTTTCTTTTTTTTTATATTAATTTTTCTATAATATTATAAGTTCGAAAGTTTGTCTGTAAGTGTGTAAATATGTTTGTCTTCTTCACGCTTGAATGGCTGAACCTGATACCTGAATGCCTTGAATGGCTAACCCGAAAACTTTATCTATTGAGAATTTAGTTAGTAATCATTTTTTAGTGATTGTGTTAGTTGTATATACCTATATAATTATTCTGTACGTGTGTATGTGACTAAACAAGATTAAATCTTGTATAGTATCTCTGGCATACAAATTCAAAAATGTTTTAAATTCGCAATCCGATAAATAATGTTTTTTTCTGATTTACGTGGTCAACGCCGCGAATGTAGGTCATACATTAATTTTGTAATTTTACTTCCATTAGAAGCAAGGAAAAAAAATCTGACTGCAAAATGTTAAGCTGGGCAACCATTCTACAAAGCAGCGCGTAAACTTCATTACCTACCAATGAACCAAATACATTTTGTCTTCCATACCATTCAATTCAACTCTTGGAAAGCAAAATTCATATTCACCACACACACAAAAAGGAATAAGCATATAATAACAAAACATAAAACGATATAACCCAAGTTAACCCTTAAATGAGTGAGGCACTTAAGTGTAAAAAGTAAAGGCGATATAGGTCTAATAAGGCCCGCCCGCCGCGACTAGCATACCAATGTGGGCTTACGAGATCTAGTTACATAGATATAGAGTTCCTAAATGTGACATGGATGTTGTTTGCACAGAATAAAAATATGGGAACAAAAAAATAAAATATTGTGTGTTGTTATTATTTTTATGCCTAATAGACAAGCATTTGACCACAATCTCACCTGATGGAAAGTGATAATGCGGCCGAAGATGTAGAATGCTTGCCTAGAAGGTACCTATTCACTCTTGACTTAAAGACTCCTAGATTATACCATTCGGAGAACAAAGACGAGGGCAATAAGTTTCACTCCTTCGCAGTAGGAATGATATACGTAGAAGCGAAACGCTTCGAGCGAACTGGAGGTATGTTAAACATATAAGGTTGACGTTTGACAGTTTGCCTTGTTGTTAGATGGTAAAATGGACAAGGTGGAATTAACTCGTATAATTCCTTCGTGTGTGATGTAAATGTTTCCGGCACCAACGAAACAGATAATTGGTTTTAGTGTGGGGCTGTTAGAGTGAAAGCGCTCATGTTATGCTTATGCAATTAAATCTTACAAAAAATCATCAATCTACAAAAACTTTAAAATACTTTTATTTCTTGTCAAACATTAATAACCGATAAAAATGTTCACTACCTTACATGGTTTATCTAGGTGCATTACTCCGCTGCCGATTATACCGATTATGATGCTACTACAATTTATTTACACTGATTATACTCATATCAAGAGTGTGATATGTCTTAATAGATCGTTGTATCACTATAAAAACATAACCTATCTCTTATTGGAATAGATTAAAACGGTACCCGTTTACATTTATTTCTTTTGAAGCGTTTTGGTTCCACGTTTATCATCCGTACAGCGAAGGAGTAGAACTCATTGCCTCCGCCTTTGTTCCCTAAACGATACTATATGGGTGTCTTCAATTCTAGAGTGAATAGGTACGTTCTAGGCAAGCAAGTTTCATCATCGGCTGAATCGTCACTTTCCATCAGGTGAGATAGCGGTCAAATGCTTGTGTAATGAGTATAAAATAAAAGTTGCCGATTCCAGTTGCTCTATATCTTTGTCACTACAAACGTGGCGGCGGCCTCTTGAAATTAGCCGCAGCGAGTCTGCGTTTTTTATTGCAGCTCTTAACGCAGAGATTTGGCTCTGAAAAGCTGGGACACATTGGGATATATAACTACCTTATTCTAGAAGATGCTTAAAGAGGAAAGTCTCTTTCTCTGCGCGACAATGCTTTGTTTTCGCTTAGTATTTAAGAAAGCATTTGGGTTTTTTAGGCTAGTGTGACAGTGGCAAAATGCAGTCTCACTTGTTAGAAATATATGTGGTCGATGGTGGAACCAGGTTAAGACTGGACTGGAAACTGCTTTTGAACAGCTCGTTGACTTAGCTGGGTGCGCGTTTGCATTTTAAGCAGTGATATAGGGTTCGATTTCTGGTGGGAAAACAAGTTTTCTCCCCAAGGGAAATGCACCCACGACACAATACACGACACATCGAACATAGCGTGAGTCTCTGAGTGTGAAAGCGTTTACTTGGATTCAAAGTGACTTTGACTTTTGTGCCCAAGATATATAGAAATAGAACCAAAAAAAACGTGGACTTTTTACTAGAAATATTTAGCATGTTTTGTTGTTGACTAAACAAAAAGTCTTGTTTTCATATTGATTTTAAAATCTTTGAATTAATAACAGCCTGTCCCTTCGTTAACTTCTGTCTGTCCTATCTAACCACTGATCTTAAGAATAGCTGCCAAGGTTGCTGCTAAGGTGTTTGCTAATAGATTCTTCTACTTGGGGGTAAGCTATGACTGTACTACCGATTGATATTGACCTGCCGTCAAAAAACGAGGAGTGTTTTATTTCGACACCTTTGTCTTTGTGTGTTTGTCTGTCTACTGCTGTCTGCGGGCGCGCGCCTCGGTCGCTTTGTATATCATGTCCCTTACAAGCAATAAAAATGTGCGTGAAAATATATTCTGTGTGATTGAAAATTAGTGAAAATAGTACATAAGATAATATTTTGGACTTGAAAAAAAGGTTTAATTCCGTTGTATTTTTTGTTTACTTCGTTATAACTCCGTCATATATAAACAAAAAATACTTGTTCTTAGTCCCATAGAAATTATATCAAAATCAGTTCAGTAGTCTGGTTTTTTAATCAAAATAACAAGTAAAAATATGTTATTCAAATAAACAACATTTTTAAATTTTCAGTCTATTGCTTTTCTGTTTGTCGAAGTCGGTTGAATTTTGGACCGACTTCAAAAAAGGAGGATGTTCTTAGTTCGACTGTATGTTTTGTTGTTGTATATATACTAATACATACAAAAACAAAATATTGGCGGAATGATCGCGTAACATACTCATATTATTATCAGTTATGTATTGCTGATATAAAAATCAATTACATTCAAGATGTTTTGTACACATATATATCGCAAAATTATTTGTAATATATAATACGGATTATGGCGTTTTTGCACTGACCTCGTTTTTGTATGGTAATATTATTAGGCTGTGTGTGAAAGCAAAAAAGTAAATATTATTATTTTCTACCGACTTCACAAAAATGGAGGAGGTACTCAATTCAATTGTTTTTTTATGTGTGTTACCTCATAACTTCTTTCCACTTGAACCATTTTTTTATTTAATTATGTTGCTTTCCCATTGCTCCTATTTAAATTTGATCAAGATCTGATCAGTTGTTTTTGAGTTATCGTCAATAATGCGAGTTTAAAACATTTAATCTGATCAAAGTTCCGAAGATAAAGCGGTGAAATCGTTTTTTTTCACTTTTCTTGTGTTTAATTATCCTTTGAAAACAAATGACCACTGGATGAATTTACCCTTAGCCGAACTAAAAAACATAAAAGTAATAGATACCTCCAGCGTTACCCTTAAACCAGACAATTCTATTTTTTTTAATTCCGTGCACGTCCACACCGGTATAAGACGTCGATTTTACTAGGGATTTGTCCTCCAGATTACCCCCTCCCCCTTTATAGAGGATGATCACCCTACACTTTATAGGGGATCTAAATCGAATTGGTTACGCAGGACTGTATGCGTATTGACAGTATGGATGCTATAGCTAAAATGTATCATTGTCATAATTGTGATAAAATACAAGCTAAATCATCGTTTGTGAATTATTTCTCCACATTATTTTTCTTCTTTATGATAAAATTGTTGAGGGATTTAGTGCTTATAATCTATGAATTTACAATATAACGTAATTTTATTAGATGAGCTAAAATTGGTCAGTGATTTTATTTAATTGTATATTTTATGGAAGAAATAATATTTATAAGTAGTTTGATAAGATTTTTAAGGTAAACAGAGCTTGCTTGGCAAATTTAATATGCTGAATGAGGGTAATTAACACTTATCTGTACGTATAAAAAGCGGCTATAGTTAATTAAGCTTATTAGTATAAGTGGCATGTAATTTTCAATTCATTTATTTATGGATAAATATAAAATTCAAGCTAAAATCTTTTACAATATAAATTTAAAAATGAGTTTTTGCTGTGCGACTGCACTCAGTGGGAGAAACACAATAAAATGATAATAATGAAGACTATGGGAAGGCTTTTCTTAAATTAACAATGATAAAACAGTAACAAAAAGGCGTCATAAATCCTGTGCAATTAAGAGAAAAATTTACAAGCTGTTTGAGCACAAAACTCTCTTAATTCTGTATTTTACACGTGTCCATCTCATTAATTGAAGCGTCCATACTGTTACAGGCTATACGTTGACCTATTACATAGATAGGCCCTTTTCTTAATTAAGAGACTGAGAGAATGACAGCGCCATTTGCATAGATAGATAACCCTTCTAGAGCCTTCTCTAAAATTTTTCAAGCGATTGTGGGCCTTATCGCTATGAAATTAAATTGATATTACCTTGCCAGTTTTAATTTTTTAAGGCTTGTCATTGGGTCTTATTATATGACCCTGATTTTGTGACTACAATGTAATTAGCTTAATCTAGTGCTTGAGGGTTATCGTCTTCGGTGTAAGAAATAATTGCTTATTTTTCTTAATTAGAACGTTGCTCCAAAAAGCCAGTCTGCTAAGTATTAAGATAAAGAATAAGATAATGTTTTTTTTATTTCTTGCTCGTCGTATGGTAGTGAATTAGACAGAGCCTGGTATTAGGGTTCAGAGCAAGCAGAATTCCGGCAGCTATCCTAGAAGGACAGATTTTTGTCTAAGTATGCTTACCATCTTAGACTAAATTACTTATTATTACGTGAGATAGTGGTCTGGAAGATATTCTTTTTTTATGATAAATAGGCTACCATTTGACCGCCATCTCACCTGATGGAAATTGATAGTAAAATGTGATAAAATCCATACATAGTGGTACACACTTATCTAAACGTTAATTTTCCTTCACTTTTCGTTTTTGTAACTGATCCAATCCGCCCAATCTTACTGCGAGTACATACATATGTAATATAACGAGTATATTGTTAGAAAGAACCCCAACTATGCCCCCACTATGCCGCAGCGGATACAAGCCACATTAGTGTCAGAAATAATTTGTTGCTCCACTGAAAGTGCTATGATAACACCGATAAAGCACATATACACTGGATGTGGTACGTAAAGTTATTTTAAGGTGACTTGGCACTATGAGCCCTTTAGGACCTTTTTTTTTTAATTTTGGCTTCGAAGAATCCGGCCTCGGCTTGACCAAGTGTGGGTTGGTGAATCACACTTGTTATAAATCCGAAAGTTTGTATGTATGTTTTCACGTCACGCTGTAATGGCTGAACGGATTTGGACTAAATTTGGAATGATCATTGCTTATCTTAGGATTAATTAGGCTGCTTTACAAAAAAAAAATCTATGTAGGCTACCTTTTGACGGCCATCTCACCTGAAGGTAAGCTATGATAAACATGATAAACTCTGGCACGGCTAGTGATAGATATATTCAAATGACACAGTCGCGTGCTTGAATAAGTTTTGTGTTAGAAAATCCATTTGAAATCTCGCACCCACAAAGCACACTACAGAGATCTCACACAAAAGTTGCAAATCCATGTTATACAATAATAAAATGGCGAAGGATCTTGCAACGTGATGTTTTCTCGGAATTATGGGTAGCATTGAGCATCTTCTTCAGCTGCAACTGGCTTAAGTGTTACACCTATATATTATGGAATATATTTTCTACCTTTCATGTAACTTGATGATGGTACATGAAATTTAATCATTCATTCAATCATCAATAATAAATTATTTAATTTCATACTTTCACACATCAATCGAATTTCAATTTCATTAATTCAAAATCAAATCAACATCATTTAAGTATCTACGAAAGGGTGTGTTTTAGAAATAAAGAGGCTTTTTATAAATAAATTAGATTGCCTACAGAAATAGTCCGAAACTTGTGTTTCTTCGTGGATCAACTGTTAATAGTGCGTGAACGTGCATACTCATGCTACACTTAGGCAAATCATACAAAGTCGAAAATCGTGATTTTAGTTTTCATCCCAAAACTCCAATAGAAGTTTTAGTACCTTTCTACCGATTTAACAGGGCATTACTGGTGACTAGGACTGGTTTGATGGTTCATTGAAATACTCAACTTGGGCAATACTTATTACTTGACACTGGCTGTGTACATAGATTTACTAATGTACATAGTTTGCTGAGCCAAAAAAAATTTTCTTTATAAAGACTATTTTGTCTCGTTACACCTGGGACACTAGTTATCTTTGCCGGGTGGAATTACGTACCCACTGCAAGAGAAAGAAGGTCTATTACCCAAGGCATCCCCTCAAAGATAATGTAATCACCCCGTTTACCTCGTCTATTCTTTCAATGCCACAACTTTTTTCTTTCATTTAATATTGATAAACAATCTCAAGTTTGTTTATCTCTTATTAATTATCTTTGCAAACTAGGCCGAATTGTTTGCGTCATAAAGTGCTAAAAAAGTTAGCTACCTAACAGTGTTACCATTGACCAGCTAAGAAGCAGGGGTCATCTTTGCAGTCGGGTATATTTTTTTTATCATTGATAGGCAAGCATTTGATCACTATCTCACTTGAATTTTCTAGGTCAACCGATTTTGCTAACTCTTTTTTAAATCTGAAAGCTGGTGCTTTTCTTGAGGTCCCATTTAAATTATAAGTGAAGTCGCTTTTATGAATCCTTGTTGCGTTTAAAATATATTTTCTTCAGTATTTATTATCATAAAACATTTCTAATCATATATTACATTAAACTGAAAACTACATAAAAAAATAACAAAAAAAAACTATAATTAGATATAAATATGTACAAAACTTAATCTAATATATCTACCGCTACCGGTAGGCAAAGTACCCAAAATGCTGTATACATGTTTTTCTTCAGTACCCACACACACACCTATGTTCTCGAAAGGGCTCTAAAATTATAAGGAATGATTACGATATTTTGCAAAAATGATTATAATATCTTCGTGCTAACTCCCTCTTAACGTTTAACGTTACCACACTACTTTATTACCTAACTTTATTTAACCAACTTTACCTCGAGTAATGTAAGCCATCAGCAAGAGCAATAACGTAATGCCTTCTGAGACAAACATATCGGGTTACTCAGGTCACCTAGGAGAGAGCTAAGACATGCATAAATTACACAAACAGTATGAGTCTCTCTGCTTAGACCTGTAGGTCTATTCTGGTCGTCAAACTACGATTGATATACAGTAAAATTCCTAAAATTGTAACTGAATCAATACTGGGAAATTTCAAATCAGAAATAAAACGGGCATTAATTAAGAAACCTTATTATAAAACTATTGACTTCATTAAAGACAAAGATGCATGAAGGCAAACTGCACAAGCGCTTTCTAGCGACTACATAATATAGATATACCTAGGTCAATATAATTATGTATTAGTGTTTAAGAATGCTATAAAAAAAATAATGAAAAAAATAAAGTGCAGCCGAGTTCTTGCCAGGTTCTTCTCGAAATGGCCGTCATTTTGCGAATCTGGCAGTAGAGTCATTAACTTTAATACATTGAATACACGATTTTTAATTGATTTGATTGTTCGAATTGATGCGACGTCGATACGACGGTCGATCGATTGAAAATTCAGTTGATTGGATGGTTCATAAGAAAATAAATCGTTAGATTTCGATATCGATGTAAAGATAATCAATGCCCCGAGTTTATCAAACGCTCAGTTGCTTGATTCTCCGGTTCAGTTTGTCATTCCCTGTTGCATGATGATTTTTGACAAACATAAATACATTGCAAGTATAATAAAAGCTTGTAAAAAGAGCTATATACGGTACCCAGATGACTAGATGTCGCTATTTCTTCGTTTTATTATACGGAATCCTATAAAAATACTGGCGCATGTGTTTTTAATAAAGTCGTTAAGACTTATATATACATAATATTATGATTTGTCTATTTTAAAACGCTGTTTTATTTAACAATGGTGTTTTAAACGGTGTTTGGATAAATTATGTAAAAGTTAAATTTGACAGACGAAATTTGATGACTACTGTAACTTATTTAAATCATGCACAAATATTCCACAAGGATTTCAATTTTTTTTTATGCTCGATAAGCTAGCATTTGACTGTATCTCACCTGATTGAAAGCTATGATGTACCCGAAGATGTAAATAAACTTTAAAGATTCCCTTGTGTGTAATATTTTAGTACTTATAGTACTTTTACTAGAACTTCTTTCACATCATACCCATGCGATATAAGACCAAGTTCGGTCTAGCGAGCCATATTAGGTCTCATGTTGGAAAGGAAAAAATAAAGAATAACAACTGGGGTCACCAACATCGAAATCGAGAAGGACTATATGTATACTAGCTGCGCCCCGCGGTTTCACCCGCGTTGATAATGATGAAAAGTGATGATGATGATGATGATGAAAAATAGATGTTGGCCGATTCTCATAGATACCGGATAAGCACAAAAAATTTCATCAAAATCGGTCAAGCCGTTTCGGAGGAGTATGGCAACGAAAACTGTGACACGAGAATTTTATATATGTATATACATATATATTATTATTATATACTAGCGAGCACGTGAGACGTCGTCTCGCCTGGAAAAGCACACACATTGACATTGATAGCAGCGCCACCTACCGGGTGCAATTGTGTTTTCAAACCATCCAGAAATGTATAGAAATGTAAACAAAATTTCATCCAAATCGGTCCAGGCATTTAGGAGGATTTCCTCCTAAGTAGCTTGTCACCACAAACACATGTACATAAGAAATATACAATATATTAAGATATTATATTATGACGTAAACTTATGCATTAATATCCATACTGTAACTTTTGTTCTTCAGAACAAACATGCAAACAGCGCTCGCTAAGTGTCTTAGCGATAAAAAGAAAGAGTTTATATATCAAGATTATTGTATGAAATTCTTTGAATATTGTTATGAAATATGGCGCTCATAAAAATAAATTGAAAATATGTTTCAAGTATGAATTTTTAAAGTTTAAATTATGAAGGTGACCTGTTGAGGTTTTAATACTATACATAAGGTCTAAAATCAATTTTTGTATGAAATAAAGACTTTTTGTTGTAAATTAAGAAATGAAATACGTGAAAATGAGCTCATTGTTTTAAACCCGTGTCTAGTATAAATACACATTAATATTTATTATTTATTCATCACACAACTAACCCTATTCACGAAGTCGTCGGGTGAGTTTGACCCATCTAGCGCTCAGTGTTACTATTTAGGTACACACGTACATGTTTATTCCCTTGTTATACTCCTTTTTGATTTTAAATATTAAACTTAACAGTAACTGAATAGTTATCTAATATATAAAATTCTCGTGTCACAGTTTTCGTTGCCATACTCCTCCGAAACGGCTTGACCGATTTTGATGAAATTTTTTGGGCTTATCCGGTATCTATGAGAATCGGCCAACATCTATTTTTCATCATCATCATCATCATCACTTTTCATCATTATCAACGCGGGTGAAACCGCGGGGAGCAGCTAGTAGTATATATAATTAAGAAACAAGAAGTAATAGTAGTATGTAATATTAAGAATGAGAAACTCAGAGGAAAAATTATAATAGAAATGTAAAATTAATTTAAAATTGGCAGAATAACTACACGTGTTATAACACGATTTTAGTTAATTATATTTAAAATGCAAATAAAACATAATTTTCATTTAAATTATGACAGTCTGATGAATTTTCTTCACAAACCATTTCGGGATCGAAAAACCCAACATTACGCTCGCTGTTACACATTTAAACCTTACGCGCGCCGGGTTAACAAACGAAGAATCACAAATATTGGAAAATAATACAAAACCAACGATGCAATTGTTCACTCTCGCGTCAAAATATCCATATTATATTGTTCTCAAATACTCAGTTACTCTTGTGACGTCACAAATTCGTTCCGCCACGCATTCTACGCGTGTTAACGTTGGTATTCAATATTAATATTTTGCCTAATCCTACGAGTTTGAAACTAAAACTAAAGCACATAAACAGCCGGTCTGTATCAACATCGAGGCCATTGTTTGGTGTGGTGCTTTGTTGGTTAGGGTTGTCACTATGTAGACTAGTGGCTCTGTATGCAGAAGACCTCGCGAATTTTTGAAATGGATGCTATATGTCATTTTTTACGTATTTAATATTTGCGCAACTTTGAAAAATGACCTTAAATTTTTTTTAAATTTGCGAACTTCAATCGTGTTTATATGAGAAAACCGGGTTTTCAGTCTCTCATATAAAAATGAAAAAAATATCCTTAAACTGAATCGACAAAAAAATCACAAATTTATCGAACTGCTCACAAATATTCACGAGAATCGGGTGAGGAAAAGGGACGGGTACGCGGTCCCCTTCTTTCGGCGCACGCTCCCGCGTTACCGCAAAGGTTGCAAATTGCAGTTCTTGGCATTTGACTTGTCGAAATCGCAAGTAACAAGACATGGATGTACAAAAAATTTAAAAAAATCGACTGCGGAAATAAAAAATATATCTACGTTTTATGTAATTGTATGTAATCCCCTTTGAATTTCCAATGTTTTGTCATTTTTCATTAAAGGAAATATTTTTTATTAACGTTTTACTTTCTCGCGCCAAAAAGCCGCCATTTCGTTTCTTTTCAAACACCTACCTAAGGACACTTGGGTTTTTAAGACGAATATAACGATACCTTAAATGTCGGAATCCATCCAGCAGTTTGGAAGATATAAGATAATAAAGAAATTAACAAATATACATACATACAAGATACGCGCGAAAAACATAACCCTTCCCTGACAGTTGGGCAAAAAATGTGACAGCCCTAAGCGTGACCTCCGGGCGTCCAGGTCACAGCTAAACGGGCTTTATTTGCGGCCACAGTTATTTGCCGATTGTTAATGTTGGTACGGGATATGTAGGCACTAATTAATATGAAACATCTCTGTTTTGCACAGTGTAACTAAATTTTGTCTGTCTTTGTCAATCTCTCTCGGAGTTCTTGTACACTATTCATAGCTATTCACTATAAAGCTAGCTTTTGCACTCACATCCCCATATTATGTTGGATGACTTGTGGCGTGGTTCACATTCACACTCACAGCCCCAAATTTATATGCATCCATATATGGTTTAACAAATGATGTAATATTGTGTTAATTAGTGTAAGTGGTTCTGGCCGTTCTAATTATCAATAAATAAATAAATAAATAAAAAAATGGTTGATATACCTCATATCCGGTCAAAGCGTTTTGCTTCAACATTTGTTATCCGTACGGCAAAGGTGTGGACTCTCACTGCCCGCATCCTTGTTCCCCGAACAGTATAATCTGGGAGTCTTCAAGTCTAGAGTGAATAGGTATCTTCTAGGTAAGCATGCTTCATCTTCGGCCGCATCGTCACTTTCCATCAGGTGAGATAGCAGCCAAATTCTTACGTATCTATCATAAAAAAAATGCTGAATCTGCCCGTATTGCCCAGGTTTAGAATTGTATATATGGGATAAAGGTGAAAATTGTATTCCTTGTCGATATTACAATTTTGTCTGTAATTTTATTGTATTGGTACCTATACTTTTTATTTTATTTAATATAGGTAAGTGATGATGTGATCGATGATGGAGCATGCATGCCTAGAAGATAACTGTTCTTTCGTGACTTTAAGACTCCCGCATTATGTTGGCGCAGTGGACAGGTCTCCGCCCTCTGCGCCGTGGGTCCTGGGTTCGATTCCTGGCGAGAACATAAGTTTTCTCCCCAAGGAAATTTTGTGTTTCTGGTTCTGCTTGCAATAGTGTGTGTGATGTGAATGTCTCCGGTAGCCACGACACAAGTCATCGAACTTAGTGTGGGGCTATGAGTGTGTAAGCGTTTATTTATTCTCATATATACATTGAAGTTTACAAATGTTTAAAGAGAAAATAATATAGTTTATGTAATTTTATAACAAAAACACATATTATAGCATTTTTACTCTTTATTTAAGACTCTCACGGCTCACTATTCTAACTTAGTTTAAAGAAATCTTAAAACAATAGTTCAGAGGCGCATAGTCAGCAAAATAAGATTAAAATTCCAGCAGCGAATGTGTGCCGTGAGCTGTTCACGACTCATTGTGTCGACGAAGTGCATTTGTGTTGCTTCTCGCTATGCAATTTTATATTCCTTGAAGGGATGGAACTAATCTATGAGGAACTTATCGATGAATTTCCCATTTTGACGCTTAAGATATATTTATTTCTCAAAATAATTAATTCTCTTATATGCGAAACATTAAAACTTAACTTTAAATATTAACTGGACATAGCGTACATTATTTTTAGTTCATAACATATTTTACATTTATAGTAAGTAGAAATATAATACAATCTGACTGTAGGTACTTTGAGATTCTTTGCACACAAATATAAACAAAGTCTATTTGGTGGTCGCATGGAATACGTAGATAATTAATAAAACAATTACGGTAAAAAATGTTATTAGCTGTTTTCTAAAGATAGTAAGATAGTTAAATTAATTTATAAATAGCTTCATCTAGTACCAATATTACTGAGGTATGTCAAAAAATTACCACATTCAAATATTCAAAATCGTTTATTCACATGAGCTCCAAAAAGGCACTCATGAAAGTTAATGACTCTACTTCCAGATTCGCAAAATTACAGTCTCCTCGAAAAGAACCTAGAGATAGTTTGGTCTAGGTTGACTGGAAGACATCGCTCTGAACGATAAGCCATTTGTAAACATAGTTTTAGTTTCCTGTCTTATGTCTATATTGCAATTTGGTGCTTAATAATGTGTTATATATACAATACAAAACATTATTGCATACCGAATAAAATCAAAACAATGTGTATTTAAAACACAGTGGGCGGTCTTATCGCTTTAAGCGATTTCTTATCAATCTATAGTAAGAAACTACAATTGACTGTTGCTTAACTGTAATGAAAATTATAACTATATTACGGTTAATACGTTTTATCGATACTTTTCCCTGCGTTCGTATCCCATCCCTACACTTCCTCAAGTGCGCTCAAGCCAGGGCCGCGGCCTACGTACGTTTCATTTGTCTCAGCTGAATTGTCTCGCCCTCTGTGTCTGTGCCTTGACTTGACTAGGCTTTGTGATCCAGGATTATATTAGAGCTCGGTGAGTCTAGTTATTTGTGTGTAAACTGTGGTAGGATAAGCAGCTTTAAAACTTTATAAGCAACTAGCTTTTGCCCGCGGCTTCGCTCGCGTTAAGAAGTATTATTATTAATTAGGTATAGATCCCCTATTTTATCCTCTTGGGGGTATAATTAATCAAAATCTTTCTTAACGGATGCCTACGTCATAACATCTACCTGCATGCCAAATTTCAGCCCGATCCGTCCAGTGGTTTGGGCTGTGCGTTGATAGATCACTATGTCAGTCAGTCACCTTTGAGTTATATATATTTAGATAGAATATATACAAATATAGGTTCATGAAGACGCGCCAGGTCTAACTGCAACTACAAAACTATTTTGACGATACAGTTGGCGCCGCGTGGGGAAGTTTCTGCCCTCTGCGAAGTGGAACTCATAGCCCGCATTTTAGTTCCCCGAATGGTGTAATCTGGGACTCTTAAAGTCAAGAGTGAATAGGTATCTTCTACGCAAACATGTTCCATCTTCAGCGGCATCATCGCTTTTCATCAGATGAGATAGTGGTCTTCTTCTTCTTTATATTTTGGCTTTTTATCGTTGGGTGAAGATTTTTGCCAGTGTCAAAGTGTGACCAGTGTATGGTATAATAAAAACTGTACAGTGATTTGTATGTTACTTCCGGTTTAGAGACCTGAAAGTAGGACAACACAAACATGTATGTTAAATAGAATTAGTCTACAATAGAGGAGAGATAGTGGTCAAAAGCTTGTAGAGCATAAAAAAAGTATTTTGCTTGTCAGTTCACAATCGCCACGCTTAATATTATATAGGTACATATATTCGAATGACTACATCAATGACAAGGATGCATAGAGGCAAGGCAGTTGCCTTGTGCAGTTGCACAAGCGCTTTCTGGTGACAACATAATATACCTAGGCTAATATAATTCCCGTACTAGTCATATAAGAATTAAAAAAAAATTCGTTGCCGTGTTTTTTGCCAGGTCTTTCTCGAGTTAGCTGTAATTTTGCGAATCTGGCCGTACGGTCATTTTTCCATGATTGCCTCTTTGGGGCCCATTTTGTCAGACATCAAGACATTATTCACACCATCGAGAAATTAAATCGCCTTGCCCATCTCTACCCAAGACCAGCGAGATTTACTTGTACAACCCCCGGATTTAAATATTTGTTCCTCACTTTGATCTTATATATCAAAGCCAAGGGATTTCCTGTACGAATGTTTCGTTTTCGCAATTTTTTAGTTCAGTGAGTAGGAGTATATAGACAGGAGACAGACAGACGCTTTGAGGTATATTTTTAGAAATAGGTGTTTTTTATAGAATGACAAATATTGGAATTTGGCTTCGATTGGAGATGGTAAGTCTCTTTGATCAATTTCTAAAAGGAGATTTGTTCGCAATTCATTGGCTATATAATATAGATATAAAATCCACATCCGTCTTAAATATTTCTCGCAGTGTTCATATTTTTAACGTCTTCTCTTCATAACATCACGCCATATCATAACGCCTTCATAACCGATTTGCTCAGAAAATAGGCAAATAAAACATGAAATCCGAAAACGATTATCATGAAATCGAGATCTCGATAAAGTATCATATGAAAGAAGCCAAGAACTCCGGCTTCATTATCTGTTCACGGCAAATAGCTTTCCATGTGTGTGTGTTAAGGCATAAGCGAAGGCGTTTGTATGGATATAAATTAATAAACAAATGGATTACCTACCCCAACAACTTTTGAATTTGACTTTTTACTGTATTATATATACAGAGTATAATACCAGGCTTACTACTTGTATATAATATATAATAACTTATTGGGACATCATTTCAACTATAGATACTTTCTTGGCAGGGCTATTGCAAATTCTGTTTTTTTCTAATACATTTTCAAAACCTATAATATCTTTTTTACCTTAGGTGTCTTATGGCGTTGGCATAAATATTATCAGGTGTGTCACGGTAATGCCGTCCTTTGCGGGACAGTGTAGTTTTCACAAGCAATAATTTTATAGATTTTATAGAACACTAGCGGACTAGTCGTCCTTTCCAGAATAGCAACGCCACACCGGGTTCAATTGTGATTTCAAACCATTCAGCAACCTATTAAAATATACACAAACAATTTCATTTAAATCAGTCCAGCCGTATAGGAAGAGTTAGATGACAAACACACGTACAGAAGAATTATATACATTAAAATATAGAATAGAATAGAAAATCCTTTATTGTACACAAAATACAGTTAGTTACAAAGGTAATCTTAAAAACTAAAGTACAATAGGCGGACTTATCGCTACAGGCGAGCTCTTCCAGTCAACCTTTGGATGGAGAGAGGGATATTTTTTTTATATAATGAGGTCGGTGGTGATATCATCTTAATTATAACATTACATATGGCATTTAGATGAAAGTCGTGGATCTAAATGTGCTAAGGGTTAGAACAAGAATCGAGGTTTCAGAGCTTTCTGGTATTTTAAAAATTTGGAGGCATGTAAGGATAAAAAGATGTTTCTATTGCACAAACAAATTCATAGGCGAACTTTAATATCTAAACATCCTAGACGGCCTTCTTAAGTGCTTCCACAGATGTTGAATCGTCTATCACTTACACCACTCACCGTATTAGACCCACTGCCAGATTTCCCCCGGGCCTCAGGTCGGAACCGACTCGTCGACTCACCTTCACCATGATTTGTTTAATTTGGCAAGATCATGACGTGTACATTATAGATGAATCTTGAATTTTTTTTATGCTTAACCTCAGTATCATCTATAACGGCAAACATTTGACTACTATCCCATCTGATGCTAGGATGACTGGCTTCCAAAGATAGCTGCCTTTTTAATTACATTTGCACGTGTTGGTCTGGCGATCAACGAACAAGGCTCCGGTGACTGTAACGAACAGTACCTTAAATGTCAGAAAGGTCATAAAAAATCATTCCAAATGTTCTGGATTCACGAGTAATTGAAGTATTGAATCCTTTGGTCTCTCTTACTCTTCCTCCAAGAATAGTATATTGAGAAGAGCATAGATCCACTTATAACGACGAAAGTAGATGGTTCATGACCGTTTCCTATGATGTACCAGCTGATATATTTAGCAAAGGGATCCGTAGTGTTGATTTGCTTTTTTTATATAATTAAGATTAATTTAAATTAAGAGACATAAAGAGCTAGCCTGATGAATGGTGAAGAGTAACGCTTACCACGTTACGCTTACCCCTTATAGTTCAGTGCCATTTTAACTTGAGCTCATGACTGTAATAATAGACGTATCTACTTATGATTTGTAATATCACTGAAACATTGCCCTTTAATTCAAAACACAGTTATGTATTTAATTTTATGTATCATGCAGTGTTTTGTCCATGTCAACATATTAATGGAATTAAATATACATAATACTTTCTCCATTAACGCTGGCCGATTAGAATTTAAGATAACAATTCCAACTTACCGTGTTTAACCTACATTTGTTATCAGATGCAATACACGTAACTTCTAACTTTGAAGGTGTTGTATGGCCAGCCCATACACGCACAAGCTTATAACTTGACACGTTTACGACGCCCATTCAAATTAAAGGATTTTGGACAGATTTTTTTAAATTTTTTATTAGATGGCGTTTGTACTTTCTCTTGTAACAATATTATATTTTGGACAATATTTGACAATAGTATAAATAAGTAACACTTCAAAAAGTTTTCTAAAATCAATCTTCTACCAGTTGAAAATAAAAAGGACTTAAAAGTTATTTAATCAGAGAACTAGTCAAGACGATTCAAACGAGCCCAAACTCAATGAGATTATCTTGTTAAGTTCAGAAGTTCCTATGGCCATCTTCTGTCTTCATCATCAGACCAGCTCCTTGGTACCATACGATCATTGTATTGTCACCAAAGATATATAAGCACACCAAATTTTAGCCAAATCAAACATCGGGAAGTGGGTCTAATTTAGCTTGCAAGATTTGCTTACAGACCGACAGATAACGAGACTGCTGAAATTAAATATAAGCTTGTAAAAATGATGGCGATTTCGGTGTCACCCCGAATTTTCAACCGACTTTAAAAAAGGAGGTTCTCAATTCGTCTCTATTGTTTTTTTTGTGTTACGCGGTATCTCCGCCATTGTGAATCGATTTTAATGTTTTTTTTTGTTTGCTAGATTATATTTTAGAGAATCTCCCATATAAATGTTTATCGAAATCAAGCCAAAACTTAACTTAACGGCCTTCTTGTTCTCTAGCGACACTTTAGCCCCTTATAATTCGGATACGATACAGTCACTTCGTGACAAACATCCACCCGCGGCAACAAATCTCCATTTACCTGATCCACCTCAACAGAATGACGTCACTGTTGAGGCGACCGCTCAGGATGTTGCTGCGGCCGTTATGTCTTTTAAAGGTGGGTCTGCCGGTGGCCTAGATGGCTTAACACCGCAAATTCTAAAAGATCTTTTATGTGCTAGTTCTGGCGAGATTGGTGAGGCTCTTTTGAAAGACCTTACGGCTTTAGTTAACCTGATGTTGTCAGGTCAAGTCAATAATGATGTCACAGATATTTTGTACGGCGCAAATTTATGCGCACTAAACAAAAAAGATGGTGGCATCAGGCCTATAGCGGTAGGCACCACATATCGCCGCCTCGCGGCTCAAATCGGTTGTAAGAAAATGTTTGCTTCTTTAAGCAATCTTTTTCAGCCTATACAGCTTGGTTTTGGTTCGCGGGGCGGATGTGAGGCTGCTGTCCATTCCCTTAGAACATTTTTAAATCAAAATTGTGGAGAGGTGTTGCTAAAGGTGGATGTTAAGAATGCTTTTAATTCTGTTGATAGAGGCACCCTTCTGACCCAGGTGAAAGATAAAATTCCAGAGTTATATAATTTTATTTGGCAATGCTATGGTAAACCATCAAAATTAATTTACAAAAACGATGTTCTTTTATCTTCCGTTGGATGTCAGCAGGGTGACCCGTGCGGCCCAGCAATTTTTTCTTTAGCTGTCAATCCGATAATTCAACGTCTCCAATCCAAACTAAATGTTTGGTATTTGGATGACGGAACTCTGGGAGGTGATGTGAATACTGTCTTAAGTGATCTAAAATTACTAATAGATGAATTTAAAATGATTGGGCTTGAACTAAATTTTTCAAAATGCGAACTTTTTGTTTGCGATAACTGTTCAGACAAATTATCGGTTTTACAAAAATTTCACTCATTGGCTTACAATATAAAACTAGTCGACAAGTGTTCACTTCGCCTTTTAGGTTCGCCGATATTAGATGAATCAATTTCACCTTTTGTAGAAGAAAAAATTCAAAATTTTAAAAATTCTTCCGACCGATTGCTCAAAATTAACACTCATATGGCTTTTACAATTATTAGATTTTGCCTTTTTGTCCCAAAATTTACGTATTCTTTAAGATGTTGTCCGCTATGGAAACATGGCGCGCTCCTCGAGAGCATGGACAATATCGTAAAGAATACTCTTGTATCGGTTTTGAATATTGACATAGATGATAGGGCTTGGTCGCAAGCTTCTTTACCTGTAAGACTAGGAGGCTTAGGTATTCGTAAAATTTCTAGTGTTGCGTTACCGGCTTTCTTGTCCTCAGTTCATGGTACTTCTAAATTAGTCGAAAAAATACTTTCACATAGTTTGGGTTCTTTAGAAATTTCAAACCAGACTGAGGCCACAAGCGCCTGGGAGATGGCATGCCCAAATACCGGGCTCCCAGTGAGGCTATCCTCACAGAGACTGTGGGATCGGCCGCTCTGTAAACTAGCACGGAAACATCTTTTAGATACGTGTCCTAGCGTCACAGAGCGTGCTAGACTTCTAGCAGTTTCTGTATGGGAGTCAGGGCTTTGGTTGCAGACCATTCCCTCGCTTAATACTGGTACTCTTATGGATCCATCTGCTTTCCGTCTCGCTATATGCTTACGTTTGGGTGCAAGGTGCTATGTTGCCCATAGCTGTCAGTGTGGTACTGCTGTTGACCAGCTCGGTCACCACGGCCTCTCGTGCCAGAAAAGTGCTGGCCGAATTTCCCGCCACGCGAGCCTCAACGATATCATCCGCCGGGCTTTTACCAGTGCCAACGTTCCAGCCATTCTCGAACCGAATGGTCTGATGCGTGACGATGGTAAAAGACCTGACGGAATGACTTTAATTCCATGGAAGATGGGACGGCCTTTAGTGTGGGATGCAACTTGTGTCGATACTTTAGCTCCGTCACATCTTCCTGAATCACAGAATGGGGTTGGCGTCGCGGCAACTTCGGCAGAGCAGCGCAAACGGCGAAAATATGGAAACCTCGGCAGTGGTTACATATTTGAGCCGTTTGGTGTTGAGACACTGGGTCCGTGGGGACCGGGAGCTCATTCTATTTTCAAAATTCTATCAGAGCGCCTGGTTGAGGCGACGCGTGACCAAAATGCTGGCACTTATTTGGCTCAACGTATTAGCATTGCAATTCAGAGAGGCAATGCAGCCAGCATGATGGGAACGCTACCCACTGGTAGTGGGCTTGAGCACTTGAGTTACCTATAGGCTCGATGGCTTGTAGGTAACTTGGCTCTTTGCTGTATATAGTTTTAGTTTAGTTTTAGGAAATATAGGCAATTGGCCCGTAGATTAGACAATTGATTTAAAAAAAAAAAAAAAAACTGAAAAAAAAATAAAGCCAAAACCAATATATAAGCGATGAAGTCGGTTTTATTAAGCTTTGCTTGTGTTTAATTATATATTCAATAAAGGAAGCAGTTTAAATTCACATTCATATATTTATGCTCGATACGGGATATTTACCATGTACATTTTGATTATGATATATCGGTGAAATGATTACGAGAACTAAAGTCTTTACGGGTTGGAGTTGACAGTAAAATCAAAATCAAAATCGTTTATTCACATGGGCCCCAAAGAGGCACTCATGAAAGTTAATGAATCTATTGCCAGATTCGGAAAATTACAGCCATCTCGAGAAGAACCTGGCAAGAAACTCGGCGGCGCATTTTTTTTCATTCATTTTTTTTTTTAAAACATTCTTAATTTCTAATATATAATTTTCTTAACCTAGGTGTTATTATGGTAGTCGCTAGAAAGAGCCTGTGCAGTTTGCCTCCATGCATCCTTGTCATTAATATAGTCTGTAGTCTTATATTAAGCTTTCTTAATAAAACTGTTAGTAGAAGCAGACATCTATCTATATATGATTTTTCTCACTGTTTCAAAGGAATCTAGTTTGAACGTAGTCCAGTCAAGCAATAATCAAACTAAGCAACTCTTCATTTATGTACTGGAATGATAAGTTAACTGCAGAACTATGTTAACATGCAGCGTTTATGTATTGATGAGCATAATCTATATATATATAAAAATCAATGCCACTTTTCGTTGTTATTTTATAACTCAAGAACGGGCTCACCTATCCAAACCAAATGTTTAGGCTTTGTTCGGACTATTTAGTAAATGGTTTATGTGAAGTTTGCACAAAATCGGTCGAGCGGTTCTTCTTTTATCACACCCGGGCGAAGCCGGGGCGGATCGCTAGTACAGATGTATATTGATAAATTTTGAAAATAAAAAATGTCGCTTGATTCAGGGTTTAAAGCCGCGGCCATAAGGTGTCATGCCCTATTGCTCCAACCGCTGAGCTACTCAAGCCCTGCCTGAAGCGGCGAAATTATCCTTTCCTTATTTTAACGTCTTTTGGGGACAATTCAGATATATTTCGAAATAAAGAACAAAAAACAAAAGACAAAAATGATTGTCTCTTTTTAAAAGTAGATGAAGAATAAAAACAAAATATCTAATATTATGGTTTAAAATAAAATTGAAGTTTCACAGCCACCTTTAGATATGTTAGTTGCTGCATGTTTACAGAGCAACTTATTACTTAAGTTTATCAAGTTAGCGTTAAGTAACTTTGTAAGTTACCCTGGGGTTGCTCGTGGCTGTGAGGCTGGCAATTTTCAAGATTTTGATTACTTAATCTAAATTTTGATATGGTGTAAGTGTTGCCACTAAGGGTTTATCTTTTGTCTAATTCTACCACGCTGCAATCTTCTCTAATTACAATGTTTCTCACTTTATCCATCACGGGCATATGTTGTACAAACATTTATATCGCGTCAAATGAAGACGTTTGCATAATCGGAACTTCACTTGATAAGTTCGTTTGATTATTTAAATGCAGAAATTTCACATTAAATATGTGAAATTTTGACAACTATATTCAAAACAGCAATGGACATCAAACAATAAATACTCTTAGCATATATGGACATAATAATTATTTTTAGACGAACACTGACCTCGTTCTGTCTTCCAAATAATTATAGATGACTTTTTTTGACAAAAACATGAGTTTTGATTAAGTTGATTTATGATCCTCATGGGATATAATGTTTTTTTATCATTCATTTTCTTTAATGTGTATTTCAACGACACAATAGACTGTAAAAAGCATAAACATATAAAATTCATACAAAATGTAAGTAGAAGGTGAAAAAAAAACCATGTCGACTTTGAATTATTTTCTATAACTTGTGATTCTTCAAATATTAATGTGTAATAATGGTGGATTATTAACCGTTAATACTTAGTGAACGTGCACGAGTGGAGGAAAATCATAAAAAGTTAAAAAACGTGATTTTTGCTTTCGCTCCAAAACTCCAATAGAAGTCATAGTAAAGTTTCTACCACTTTACTAGGGCATGACTTGACTATGACTGGACCTTGACTCTTTTACTTGAGTTTGACTGTGACTTGTGAATAACATTAAAAAAAACTAATCCGTTAATGTACCTAAGTAGAACCATAGAGAGGAATATACTCTACCCGAGCGTAGAACAATAAAAATAATTAAACGCAAGCAAAGCTTAAAAATACCGACTGCACCGATTTATCAACGGAACCTTGATCAGATTTAATGTATAAACACGCATTATTGACTATAACTCAAAAACTAGAGATCAGATCTTGATCAAATTTCAATGGGACTACATAAAAAGCACCAGCTTTCAAATAAAAAAAGAATCATCAAAATCGGCTCACAACGAAAGAAGTTATGAGGTAACTTTTAAAGTCGGGTAAACGAGAACATCATCAAAGAACGCATTATTCGTCACAAAATAGGCATTATTGACGATATTCCAAGAACTACTGATCAGATCTTGATCAAATTTGAATGGGTCCAATTAGAATGCAACATCATTCAAACTAAAAAAAAATTAGAAATCGGCTCACGTGGAAAGAAGTTATGAGGTAACACACATAAAAAAAAAATACTTGAGTACCTCCTCCTTTTTTGGGAAGTCGGTAAAAAAAGGTGCAACGTTCTTTTTGTGATGTCTACGATCCATTTACGGCTCCCGTAAAAAAAAAACTATTGACATCAAAAATTACTTCATGAATTGATCAATAGCTAAATGTTTTGAATTTCCTATGCATTTTTATTCGTCGCAATATTTTTATGAAATAGGTGTAATTCTACAGCTATAAAGAAAAAAAATATTTTCATTTAAATGGCTTACTGATAAATGAAAATGAACCGGGAATACAAGTTTTCACCCCAAAGAAAATGTGTGTTTCTAGTTCTGGTTGTGACTGTGTGTGTGAAGTTTCCGGCACCCACGACACAATCCATCGAACTTATCGTGGGGCTGTGAGTGTGAAAGGGTTTATGTTATATTCATATTAATAGTTGTATATTGTTTGCATGGAGGAGGCCTTTACCTGCAGAGGGTTCTTACAGAATAAGTTCGGAAATAGCAAATAATATTTAAACTATAACCAAACCCTTTTTTTTTAACACTAACAAAACTTTGTAAATAGTATTTCTATGGCTTTTTTATTTTATTTATTGTTTGCATATTTATTCTCTTAAACAGTACAGTTTACGTCGACAGAACCAAACAGAAAATCTTAAACAAAAAAAAAAGAGCCGAACCTGGCACGAAAACGTACTTCTATTTGGTATACGTCCCAATTTACTTGATTAGATTGAAGTACTACTCCTTGTAACTCGATTCTGAGACCAAATCACGGGTGTCAAGGTTGAAATTTGAATAATTTGTCTGTCTTTGGTGTCGAGTTTTGTAACCAATGTAAAGATTGTGGCGTGTTTGAAGGTTAATAATTATAACTGATGTTATATTTCGTATTTCTCACGAAGATGAGTGATATTATGATCGTTGTTATTATTTCGATTAAATTTATAAAATAACCTAAGTATTACACATTTTCAAGGATTTAACAAACAAACAAACAAACGCATTCACACTCACAGCCCCACACTAAGTTCAAATACTTGTATCGTGGGTGCCGGAAACATTCACATCACACACATAACTCACATCACACAATAACGATTTCACTCAAAAGATTTTTGCCAAGAGACTCATTGGTAGCGAGCAGCTGACTAATCCAAAGCTTCAGAGCTTAGGTCTTCGCCGCATGGTAGCTAGTCTCTCGGTTTTTTATCGGATACATTTCGGAGAGTGTGCTAAGGAACTGTACGATCTAGTTCCCCCATCCCCGATCTATCATCGGACAAGCATACGAGCAGCTGGGCGACACCGCTATATGGTGGACATTCCACAAATGCGCACTAAGCGTTTTGCCTCCACATTCATTGTGCGAACCTCAAAGGAATGGAACTCCTTGCCTGAGTCGGTGTTTCCTGATGGGTACAATATGGGAGTCTTCAAGTCGCGAGTGAATAGGTATCTTCTAGGCAAGCTTGCTTCATCGTCGACCACATCGTCGCTTACCATCAGGTGAGATAGTGGTTAAAAGTTTGCCTATCTTGAATAAAAAAAAAAACTCACGGTCGCTTTCTCGCATTTTGCGACTAGTAGACTAGTTTCGGAGCAGTTGGTGCTCCTGAAGAACTCCGGTCGACTGATGAATCAGTCGAGTACGCGCTTAGATCGTCCGGCGTCTCGGCGTAAACTAATGTAAAATAAATGTATTTAAAGTTAGCTGGACTAAATAGTCAGACTGGCTGATTAGTAAACATGACAAAGTCCGTACTAATGATGTACCGCGTCAACGGTTTGATTGTCCTATGTAGCGCGGCCTACATACTGATTCAGTTATCACGGACCCTGTATTAGATTTATACAGAATTGAGAACGTAATCTTGTGATCTATTTTCCTTTACCTTGTATGGCAAAATACAGAAATCACAAGTCATGAGTCGTCAAAACAAAAAACATTCGAGTAAAAAGAGATTCAGACAAATCGATTGATGTTAAAATCATCAAATTTTATTCGCGCGTTTAGTCTCTAGAGCTTCACAAAGGAACAAACATACACATACATTTACTTACTACATAAATACTACTACTACATATCCTTTGCATCGCGCAGTCAGATAAAAAACAATGCAACTTTGCAGTAAAATTCAAAATAAAAAATAAAAAATGCTTAATTGCTTTCACACTCACAGCCCAACACTAAGTTTGATGACTCTCGTGGGTGATAGAAACATTCTCAGCACACATCCAGAAAAAAAACTAAACACGAAAGTTTGTAAGTTTGTTACTCTTTTACGCAAAAAACACTGAATGGATTTTGATGAAACTTTACGATAATATAGCTTACACATCAGAATAACATAGGCTATAATTTATAAAGATATATTGTGAATTATGCAAAATATAACGATAAGTGTCAAGTAAGTAGGAAACAATCTGCCATCTGCGAGCTATTCTGGCGTGCGCCGCAAAAACCGTTCGAGTTACACGTATATAATATATATTAGAAATGTTTATTTTAAATAGTCCTACAAAAAAACCCGCAACAGCATATATCTATCTTTTATGTGTAAGCGGTTATCGCCAAAATAGTGAACCATAAATACAATAATTTCATATTTTTTTAATTTGTTGGATTTGTCTCCGTCTAAATAATCATCGTATAAAAACATTGAAAAATTTACGAAAAAAAATATTACTTTCTATCATCATTTTCACAATTTTCCATCACCACGCGGGTGGAACCGCGGGGCGCAGCTAGTTATACATAAACGAAATGAAATATAAGGTCTCAGAGTAATCTTAATTAGGTAGCGTGACAAGCTTTCATACCAATAATTATTCGTGCCTACTGATTGTCCTATTTGTGTTTAGAATACTTTAATTTCACATAAAAAATTATAATTATTTTACTGAGGTAAAATAAGTAATAAATACATATGTGCCGCATATACAACACAGTTAGTAAAGTATAGTAGATATATGTAACTTGAATTAGTTGTTAAGATAAAGATAAAATAACATGTGATTTAATTTTAGATTTGGGGGTGTTTTTGCATTACATTTCACAGTACTTCAATCCAGTCGCTTATCGTTTGACGCTAAACAAAACGAGTGTTGACTAAGGCTTGGTTTATTGTTAAAACCGGTAGCGATTTTTGTCAACAAGATAAAGTTATAACTAAATTAAAAAAATATTATATTACAAAAATAAAGTGTTACTCTGAAACAGATATTTCCATTAAACTATGAAACAGAATTTTGCCATGTACCTATGTCTTAAAAATATTATTTAAAAATCTGTATGTAACAAAACCTATTTTTATCTACTATAATATTATAAATACGAAAGTTTGTGTGTGTGTGTGTGAATGTTTGTTACCACGTATCTCTGTAACGAATGAATATATTTTGATGAAATTTAGAATGCCGATAGCTTAGGTTCCGGAATAACACATAGGCTACTTTTTAACTTAACGCGGGCGAAGCCGCGGTGCACAATTAGTTTTATATACTAACAGCCTGTCCTGAACTCGCACAGGAGCAATTTCCGGTGCATTTCACTAAAATATTCTTTCATACAAAATTCGTCCCAAAAATCATGAATACAACAAAGTACAAATCGGCTAAAACGGTCGAGAAAAACCAACAACCCTAAAGTTCGTAGTAACAAATATTACAAAACAAAAATTGAGTGATTTAATGAGAGCTAAGACTAATCCTGATTAGTAAACATGATGAGCGTCCCGTCGTACTAATTATTAGTCGCGTCAACAGACTGATTATCTACGAACTGCGTCCTACATACTGATTTGGTTATATCTGGGGCCCTGGATTCCACTGGATTGGATTAAAGTAGAACTGTCAATTACATTACGTTAGAGTGAGAAGATTGCATCTAGTTATGTAAGGAGGTCAATGTGGCCGTAGCTTCGTTAAAGTCTTTGATTAACTGCCGAAGAACGAGGTGAAACTTGTATTTAAACCCAGATTCTATGCAGCTAATTTTATGAGCTCGTTAAGGTAGTGTGCACATTTTGCTAAACTGGTTTGGAACTGATGTACTCACCAATGTACTACGGAGCCAAGTGAACGGATCCACTAAACGTTTCCTTTTCAATCATGAACAAGTCTTGTTTATAAAGCATAAACGCTTTCACACTCACAGCCCTACAATAAATTCGAAAACTTGTGTCGTAGATGCTGGAAACATTCGCATCACTTACAATCAGGCACCGAAACACAAACACAAATTTACACAAGATAATTAAACGCAAGCAAAGCTTAAAAAACCGACTTCACCGCTTTATCTTCGGAACTTGAATCAGATTAGATGTACTAAACACGTATTATTGACGATATTTTAAGAACTACTGATCCGATCTTGATCAAATTTAAATGGGACCAATGGGAAAGCAACATCTTTCAAACACTTAAAAAAATACAGTCGACTTGAGTAGGAGGTACTTACCTTTTTTTTGAAACTTGTGTTGCCACCGGGAATCGAACTTGATACCCGCTGCATAGAAGGCAAACGAGTGCTAGCTACAAATGGTGTACGAATAATAGATATTTGCGTTAAAACAGCTATTCTCAGTTCTCAGCAGCGATCTACCCATAGGCTTAGTAGGGTGCCCGTCAATCTTTTAAGCAGCCGATATCGGGTTCGATTCACAGTGGAGACACAAGTTTTCTCCCCAAAAAATTAATTAATTCATACATTATGTGATGTGATTATTTCCGACGACACAAGTCAGCTTATAATATTTGTGAAAAGTGACGTATATTGTGATAAGGGAAGATTGCGGCGTGATAGAAGATGACAAAGATTAAGAACCGAATGCTTAGATGGTTTCGATGGACGACAGTTGATTGACGAAACAAATTTATAAGGGGAGTGTAAATGGCCAAGTTAGTAAGGGTCGATCTAGGCGAACGTATCTTGACCAGATCGAAAACGTCTTGAAAAAAGGACAGGTCAGAAGTACCAAGAACTAGAGAGCATGTATGAAAAGACTCTGAATGAAGGAAAAGCAAAAGATGTGTGTTAGGATCGTAGCAGGTGGAGAGAAGTGGTTTCTGCCTACCCCAATGGGGAAGAGGCGTGACTATGTATGTTTGTGAGGCTGTCAGTGTGAAAGTGTTTATTTTTTACTTATGCTAGTTTACGTCATCTAGTGCCGTTCTACCCAGTCTAAGTCTCTGATTAGGCGCTAGTTCCGGACACTAATCCATGGCAACCTCAATAATCTAGGTCTTGTATAAGTAGCCTAATATTGCTGTTTTTTTTATATGTGATAGGCAAACTTTTGACTACTATCTCATCTGATGTTAAGTGAAGATGCGGTCGACGATGGAGCACGCTTGTTTAGAAAATGCCTATTCAATCTCGACTTGAAGACTCCAAGATCTGGGAACACAGACTCTGGCAAGGAGTTCCACTCCTTTATAAGCATAATGAACGTGAAAAACTCTTTGTGCGCATTTGAGGAATATCCACCATATATAGGATTGCCAGTATCACAGTGAGCAATTTAACAGATAAGAGATTACAAACAATTCGCTATCAAATCGCTTCACAGATTGAAATCAGTAAAATAAACTAGAGTTATACGTAAACAGTAAATACGGTTATAAAAACAAACGCTTACACACTCACAGTCCAATAATAAGTTCAAAGCCTTGTGTCGTGAGTGCCGGAAACATTAACTATCACACACAATGACCATCAAAACCAGAAACATAAAGTTCCCTCTTAAAAAAAACTTGTGTTTCCACCGGGAATCAAACCCGCTAACCGCTGCTAAGACGGCGTGCACCCAACTGAGCCAATGGACAGTACAATATATTGTTATTCACAATGTTACTATTTCTGCTAAGCCTCCATAATTAAATCCCTTCAAACCCTATCGTTGACTCACAATATTGAAAAAGATCTCACTTCCCTTTGCGTGCAAGACGTTTCCGATAATGAGCTCTCCAACGCAGGCGTTGTCGGCATCGATAGGTAACGAGCGGATGATTTATTTGCTTACTAATGTAGTGTAAGCCAAGTAAAATCATTTTCAGTTAGAATAATGAATGATCATCATTGACATGATCTAGACAATTATTATATTTCTATTTATGGTTGACATATCTCCAGTTCACTCAAAGCGTCTCTCTTCTACGTTTATCATCCATATAGGGAAGGAGTGGAACTCATTACCTGCGTCTTTGTTCCTCGAACGCGAACGGTACAATCTGGGTGTCTTCAAGTCTAGAATGAATCAGTACCTTCTAGGCAAGCATATTCCATCACTAACCGCATCGTAACTTTCTATCAGGTGAGATCAGGTTAGTGGTCAAATGCTTGCCTATTAAGCATAAAAACAAAGTTCATTACCACAGCCAGAACTACAAGAAAAAATGACTCTTTAGAAGAAAAATTGTGACGCTTTTGACACCCACAGTCCCACATCCAGAAACATAAATTTCTCGTGGTGATAAAACTGGTGTTTCCACCGGCAATTGAACTTGATACCCGCTGCTTGGAAGGCAGACTCGCTACCAACAACGCCAGCGCAGTTACACTATGCTTAGAGTTAGTTTCAAACGCAGTTTGTTTCTCGAATCCGGTTGTTCTTAATTTTCGTTTGTTGAGCTGAAAAAAACGAGCAGAGTAATAGGGGTATTATAGCCTAAGAAATAATGATCATATTTGCTTAATTTAAATATAAATAGCTCGCATCAGATTAGAGGGTCTGAACTTATTCACAAGTAATCAAAGCATACCATCCCTTCTCACCTAGACTTTTAACTCGCATCAAAATAAATAATTAAATGACGTCCCTTCGACGCTATACTTCAAGTTAATAATGGTTTGACACTTTAATAAATTGTTTTGATGAAACACGCGACCGGTTTAAGATTCTATATAATCAGACAAATAATATTTTTATATGTTTTCCTATCATTTTCAAAAAAGGAGGTTCACAATTCGACTGTGTGTTTCGTTTGTAAATGTTACGCGATATCTCCGCCAATAATGAATCGATTTTGATGTTTTTTGTTGTAGATTATACTTTAGAGGTGGTCCCATATAAATTCTATCGATATCGATCCAGCCAAAATCAAAATGTAAGCGTTGAAGGCGGTTTTTTTAAGCTTTGCTTGCGTTTAATTATTTTATTTCTGATATGCTAGCTTTTGATCTATGTATAGCTATCTCATCTGCTTAAAAAGATTGCTTTCAGCGATAAGACCGCCTATTGTTACATTTATAAAAAAATCTGTTATTCATTGTACTATTTGTTTTCTTTGTTATTTAAGGTGTTCAGTAAAGAGTATATCTATCTATCTATCTATCTATCTGTTTGTAAATGATTATGTGGACAAGGGTGTTTTAACCGACTTAAATAAGGGGAGGATCTCAATTCGACTGTTTTATTTGTGTTACCTCATAACTTATTTCATTGTAAGCCGATTTTAATGATTATGTTTTAATTTGAAAGCTGGTGCTTTCCATGTGGTCCCATTTAAATTTAATGAAGTAATCGTCAATAATGCGTGTTTAATACATTAAATTTGATGAAGGTTTCGAAGATAAAGCGGTGAAGTTGGTTTTATTTTGGCTGCTATCTTACTGATAGAAAGTGATGACACGGCCGAAGATAAAACAGGCTTACCTAGAATATACCTGTTCCTTATATACTTGCAGACTTCCAAATTATACAGTTTGGGCAAAAAAATTGGCGGTTCCACTTCTGTACGGATGATAAAAGAAGCGAAACGCTTTTAGCGGATATGGTTCTTGCTTATCTAGCATCTAACAAAAAAGTCACTATCACATAGTACTATGTGATAGTCAATAATATTGTCATAGTATGAAGCTACCAAATGTCGGTTATCACTACAAACTGGTTCATTTAGGTATTTTTTTTTGCATTTACATAAACGCTTTTACACTCACAGCCACCCACTAAGTTCGATGGCTTGCTTTTGTTGTAGAAACCGAAAACATTCTAGACTGGAAATACAATATTCCTTGGAGAAAAAATTGTGTTTCCACCGGGAATCGAACCCCATACAAGTTGCTTAAAAGGCGAATGCTCCCAACTAAGCCAGCGAGCAATCCATTTGAGACGGCCTAAATAAAATAACCAATATCCTGTATCAAAAGTTCTAGTTATGTAGTAACTATTAAGTTACCTGTGGTATAGGCCTAGGCTCTAGAAGAGAGTTCGCGTAGAAAATTCTATTATATGGATCACTGAAGCGGAAACGCGCTTTGTGTCCTCCTACGCCGCGCTAGCAGAATAAGGCATATAAGATAATAAAAAAAATATAATAAAGGTAAAAATACAAGTCAATAGTATTATTTCTTTCTTTTTTTTCATACAGGTTTATTTGTAAAACAATAGACTGCTCTCAGATGCTGATTTTTGTTTTATCCCATAGCTCATTTAGTTATTTTTTTAATACTTGATAAGGCAAGCATTTGACCACTATCTCACCTGATAGAGAGTAAGGATGTAGTATGCTTGCCTAGAAGATACCTATTCACTCTTACTTGAAGACTCCCAGATATACCGTTCGGGGAACAAAGACGCGGGTAATGAGTTCCACTCCTTCGCAGTACGGATAATAAACGTAGAAGCGAAACGCTAGCAAATCGGAGGTCTGTCAACCATATATGGATGACGTTAAAAGTTTGTCTTGTCGTTAGATGGTAAAACGGGCATGGGAGAATTACCTCGTGTAATTCTTGCGACTAATGTCTGACTAATCGGCTGATTTATAGATAGACATTATCATAAGGCTACAAAGGTAAATTTCGCCACTACAAGGTTATAGTAGCTCAGGTGGGAAATTGGGCGGTCCCGAGACCAGAAGCCCCGGTTCGAGTCCAGGTGATTATTATTTTCAAATTATTTTACTATTTTTTTTTACCAAAACAAAACCGAGCAAAGCTCGGTCTACAGGTACTTAATATTACCGTGTATTAATAATGTATTTTCCTTAATTTATTAATACATTACATACACAAACTTTTTCTTCATTTTTTTATGCTAAATAGGCAAGCATTTTACCGCTATCTCCGTGATGGAAAGTGACGATGCAGCCGAAGACGGAACATGCTCGCCTAGAAGGTAATTCTTACTGGCCATGCGTAACTTTGTATTCAAAGCATAAATGTATTTTCTTTTTTTCTTTCTTTAAAAGCTTTTAAATCCCTTCCAAATTTAAACTATAAATTCTTGCATGCTTCTGATTACTGTTCTACACTATTCGTCACAGAATTGCAACAAAAGCGTGTCGTCCAACATTTTTGCCCGTGTCTTTTGTCCCAGCCACAATGGGCGGTCTGTTAATTACTTGCCACGGAAGTTCCACCGCGGTTAGTTCCGTGGTTTTTCTATATTAAAACACAATGGTGTGGTGACGCTTTTTTAAATGGATGTCAGGTTACGAGTATAGTAATATCGTTTTAGAAAAAAAAACTCTACATTTCAAAATCTACAAGTCTCTGCACAATTATTATGTTGAAAGGTTCTTTTACTTGTGGGTTGTGAGCTACGACTGTAATTTGGTAAATAGTATCAAGCTCGCCAGCTTGTGCGAGCAAATGCCTTACAACCATAGATTTTATCATTATGAAACTACTTGAGTTTTTTGTGAAGGTAATTCACAAATAATTAAACGCAAGCAAAGCTTAAAAACCCGACTTTACCGCTTTATCTTCGGAACCGTGATCAGATTTAATGTATTAAACACGCATTATTGACGATAACTCAAAAGCCAGATCTTGATGAAATTTCAATGGAACCGCATGAAAAGCACCAGCTTTCAAATAAAAAAAATAATCAAAATCTGCTCATAACGAAAGAAGTTATGAGGTAACTTTTGAAGTCGGTTAAAAACGAGAACATCGTCAATGTAGTCCACAGAATACGCATTATTGACGATATTTCAAGAACTACTGATCATATCTTGATCAAATTTAAATGGGACCAATCGGAAAGCAAAGCCTTTTAAACTAAATGATCGAAATCGGTTCACGTGGAAAGAAGTTATGAGGTAACAAACGTAAAAAAATTAAAAAATACGGTCGACTTGAGTACCCCCTTTTTTGTGAAGTCGGTAAAAACTCAAGTCCGTCGTAGAATTTGAAATTATGACTCCCGATTAGAAGGCTATACGACGACGGCGCCATCACGGCTTCAAAAACTTCCATTCTAACTGTATGGTAATAAGGGTCCATGTAATTTCATCATAGAACTTTACACACGTGTGTGTGAAGAGCGTAACACGTACAACCCTTGTATCTTAACAAAACTTTGAGTCGTGACGTCACGGGTACCACGTCTTAATTTGACTAACAAGTTAACTTTGCAGTTTACTTTACATGTTAGCATTACCTTGTTGCTTTGGTTGTTTAGACTTGACGTTAATAATGACACATTTTTTATCTAATTAAGGGACGAGATGTCACTTACCCATTACATGTCTGTGGCTCCTAAAGTTTTGAACTTATAAATGTCAAAACCCAATAGTTTTGCCGCGAAAGTGAAAAAATGTCATTGTTGATTTTGTATAATTTTCCAAAACCTATGATTCTTCGAGTTACACACTCACAATCTTTCGGATTTATAATATTATAGTGTGACATAAAATTACTTAATAGTTATGTTGTACCTATTTATAATGACATTATAATAGTATTAATAAGATCTATCTATATATATAAAATAAATGATAGAACTATTTCGCTAATTCTTTTTGCTGTCTTTATTGTCAGGAAACGATTCTTATGAAAGAAATATCTATCCCGGAATTCCCGAGGTCCGGGACTTACGCAGGTAAAACCGCGGGGCATAGGTAGACTTAAATAAAATGGTGTTAATTTTCTTATGAATTAATAAATGTTTTATTTGTTTCAGGTAATAATAATCTAAAACTGTTTATGTTTATTGAAGATGTCATCTTAAATATTTATAATGGTAAGTATACTTTTAAGCACTTTTGCTAAGAAAGTAATTATTCAGAGGTCTATCATACAGAGTATATAATTTGTATAATACTAAAAACATCTAGGGACTTCATTCCAACCATTGGGATCAATTTTGTAGTACAGTATGAAAATTTAATGGTAACTTACATTAACAAATTAATAAATACTTGACATTTATTATATAGCACTAACACTTATAACAACACTATACACAAATACAATAACAATACATAATTATGACATCTTATTATGATTTAAATTGATACATTATGATTAAGAAAGCATGTCGTCCTCCTCTGCTCTAAATTGATGTGCCCAACAAGGTCTCTAATGTACTGTCATTTATTTCTACCACCTATTACATTTAGAGAATGCAATAGAGATTTGAATTTGAATTTGAGCTTTTTTGAGTTCTAGGTATGATTGTGTGATGTAAATATTTTCGGCGACCATAATACAAGTCTTTGAACTTAGTGTCGGATTGTGAGAGTGAATGCGTTTGTTTTAAAAACGTACATATATATTTTGTACAAATGTTCGCACTGACACGTATCATTTAAATAGCAGACGTTATGTATGTATGTATGTCAGGTGTCTGTGACAACGGATAAATATCTCAAGAGTACGTGTACCGGCCTACCGCTGCAGAGCTAAGGGTGTAAGCACACTGGGAATAGGGTATTTAATTTGTAGTTTTATTTATTTATTTAAAAACACCTATAAGGCTATGAGAGATATCTTATTATATGTTCTGATATATAATATACCTTTTACATGTGTTTACAACATTCATCAATTTGTTTGTGGTTTGACGGAAAATTAAATAAACTAGGTAGATACAATACCAAATATAGTAGTAGACTAACTTTAGTATTTACGTTTAAGTGTAGTTATTAGTATTACTTATATTGCTAAAACTTGTCAATATGAAAAGTATACTTAGTATAAAAATACTGAAAATATACCCTCATATTATGTAACTGCTTTACATTTTTTATGAGTGTCATAATTTTCAACCGACTTCAAAAAAGGAGGTTCTCAATTCGAATCTACGTTTTTTTTTTGTATGTATGTTACGCGATATCACCGCCAATTATGAATCGATTTTGATGTTTTTTTTGGTAGATTATACTTCAGAAGTGGTCCCATATACATTTTATCGAAATCGATCCAGCCAAAACCAAAATATAATCGGTGAAGTCAGTTTTTTTAAGCTTTGCTTGCGTTTAATTGTCACTGTTAATATTAATCAGATCTAGATATAACATCACCGAATAAATTTAATTTATATTTTTTAATTATATTATTATGTGATAATATCCAAATATAACGCTTAAAAAATAGAAGTTTACGTATTACTGAGCCGTATTACTAAATTTACAATAATATCCTTTTGTAAGTTGATTATTATAGTAATATTAAATTGTTTCATAATTATATTCAAACACAATCAAATAAATTTGAATTACATAGATGGTTGTAATTTAATTAAAATAACTAAACAATTATTACCAACTTGTTGTAATTATTAAAAATTAAATTATCTGTTTATATAATATAATATTTTAATAACAGAACATATAATAAACTAATAATAATAATAATAATAATAATAATAAAGCCATTTTTATTTCCTTAAAAAGTTTACAAGATAAAATATAATTTTAATATACATAATAGAACTCGCTTTTTAAGGACCTCTCAACGAGTATAGGCCTCCTCCTTTTTACTCCACGTATTTCTCTCGCTCGCCTTCTCCATCCAATCCTCTCCAGCAATTTTTAAAATTTCGTCGAGCCATCGTTCAGCTGGTCTACCTCTACTTCTCTTACCAGCTGGACCGTTCCACATTGTAACCTTCTTTGTCCATTTCTCGTCATTCATACGTGCAATGTGGCCCGCCCATTTCCATTTTAGTCCTTTGCAGTGCTGTAGAGCGTCAATTACTTTAGTAGTTTTTCTTATATCTTCATTCTTTTTTCGATGTTTCAGTCTCAATTTTAGAATGCTTCGTTCCATGGATCTTTGAGTTGTTGTTATTTTGTTCTTAGTATATTTATTAAATATCCATGTTTGTGAAGCGTATGAAAGACATGGTAAGATGCATGAATCGAGAATTTTTTTCTTGAGGTTGATTGGAAGATTGGATTTAAGAGCTTCTTTAAAACTCCAAAATTTATTCCATGATAAATTCACACGTCGGTTTACTTCGTCTTTTTGTCTGGATTTTCTGAACGTTATTTGTTTGCCAAGATATGTGTATTCTTGGACATATTCTAGTAGAGCATTGTCAACACATATAGTCGTTTTTATAGAGTTCGTCATTACTTTGGTTTTTGTTTTATTTAATTGCAGGCCAATTCCACAGCTGACTTTGTGTAATTCCTGAACCATTGTTTCTAGTTCTGGTGCATTTTCTGAGAAAAGAACGATGTCATCTGCGAACCTGAGGTTACTTAGAAATTGACCGTTAATGTTGATACCTTTGTTTTCCCATTTTAGAGCTTTCATTATATTTTGCAGCACTGTTATAAAAATTCGGGGTGACAACGGGTCGCCTTGTCGAGCTCCCCTGCAAATATTTATATAAGGGCCTCTTCTATCCAATTTGACTCTACTTCTACTTTTTTTATATATGTCTTGTAGGAGTTCTATAGCTTCTGATGGTACATTACATTCTTGTAAAGCTTCCCACATGCAATCATGAGAAATTGAATCGAACGCCTTGGCGTAATCAATAAACGCTAGGTAGAGTGGGCGATTCATTTCTTCGTATTTCTCAATTATTACTTCTAGCGTATGTATGTGATCCATAGTTGAGAAGTTTTTTCTAAAGCCCGCCTGTTCTACTGGTTGGTGTCGCTCAGTGTATTTAACAAGACGTTCTTCGAGGCCTGTGGCGAATAGCTTGTATATATTTGGCTGTAAGCTAATTGGTCGATAGTTGCCTATATCTGCAGGGTTTCCTTTTTTATATAATAGAATTATATCAGATTCCGCCCATTCTTCTGGAATACATTTGTCGTCTAATATTTTATTAAATAAAATTGTTAGCGGCTCCACTAGTAGACGCCTTCCAGCTTTAATAGCTTCGTTTGATATTCCATCGGGACCGCTGCTTTTATCATTTTTCAAAGAGTCTATTTTTTTAAATATTTCTAAATTAGAGAAGCGTTGTAGAGTTTCGTTATTAGACGTTTGAGTTAGGCTCTCTTTATTTAACGATATGGTTTTCTGTCCTGCATAAAGATTTTCATAAAAATCAGTGGCTAATTTTATTATCTCAGACCTGGAAAAGATACTCTTTTTCGACGCTGGGTTATCTTGTAGGCTTGGAATCCATTTCTTAGTAGTTGTAAGTTCTTTCAATCCTTTTTTCATGCTACCTGTTTTATTCAGGTGTTTTTCCATTATTTTTATTCGGTGATCTTGGTATTCGCGTTTAATATATTTATGAACTGTTTTATATAAACGGGTTTTTTCTTTCTTTTCTTCTAAAGTTAAATGTTTTTTATTTGTTAGTTCATTTCTTCTCCTAATTAAGCTTTTTGTACTGTCTGATATGATCTCGCTTTTATTTGTAGTGCAATTTTTATTTATATTTTTTAAACTGTTGTTGATAGCTTTCTTGATTTTTCTATAGTATGTCTCTACATCTTCATTTTCTTCTAGTTTTATGTTAATGGCATGCACTTTTAAAGCTTCTATAAATTCCTCTTGACATTCTTTAGTTTTTAGTGTAGAATTGCTGTTTTTGAATTTAGCTCTAGATTTCTTAGTGTTGCTTAATAGAAGGGTACATCTTATCAGTCTATGTTCGCTGGAAAAAGAGATATTTTTCAGTACTTCAATATTTGTGATTTTTTCTTTTATGTTTGAAAGTATGTAATCAATCTGACTTTTATTATTCTTTGGTGAACGCCATGTCCATAAATTTTTGGTATTCTTTTTGAACAAACTGTTTATTACAAACATATTATTTTCCCAACAAAATTGAAGGAGAGTTTCACCTCTTTTATCTCTTTTTCCGAAGCAAAAGGACCCCAGTATCCTGTGTTCGCCTTCTAATCTTTGACCGACTCGAGCGTTAAAGTCGCCCAAAATCAAAAGGTTTTTGTAGCACTGTTTCTGAGACTGATGTATTTTAGCATAAAATTCATTTATTTCTATTTCGGTTGCATCTATGGTAGGTGCGTGAACTTGAATTATAGAGAGGCTTGTATTTTCAAACTTTAGATGCAGTATGCAGATTCTTTCAGAGATTGCAATAAAACTCACTATATTTTCTTTTAGGTATTTTTTGATGAGGAATCCCACCCCATACTGGCCTTTTGTTTCACCATAATAGCAAAATATGTGGTCTTCATCTTCTATTATATTGTAATCTGGTCTTCTGATTTCTGCTAAGCCGATTATATCAAATTTTATTGTAGATATTGCGTATTTAAATTCTAGAAGTCTTTCATGTGATAAAAGAGATCGAGCATTGTATGTGCATATGTATAACGGGTGGAGTGGAGGGTTGTGGTCGTTGACCCCCGCGGTGACCGGCCGTGGTGGGGGGCGTAGAGAGGCCGCTGGTTCATGTCATTTGTTGTATTTTGATGAGCTTTGAATGGTTTGGTATAAAGGAGGTGTGTTTCTTGTATTGCCACTGTTTTTAATCAAATATGAATCCATCTTGTTTTTCTTTGGTGGATTTTTAGAGGTAGGTAAATTTTCATTCATAAATATTTGATTTGTTTCAGGTGACTGTGATAAATTTCTTTTTTGACGATCGTAGCTAGGTTGATTTTGTGATGTTTCTTCTTCTGGTATTATTATTATTTTGTTATATTTTATATATGCTTTGTTTCCTTTCTCCCTTTCTTGTTGTACCTGTGTAATTAGCTTCTTTCTTTCTTCAAGAATTTCTGGAGGAAAATCTTCTTTGATGTAGTAAGAAGTATTTTGTAGTGATTTTTTATTTTGGAGGAGTTCAATTTTTTTTGACATTGTACTTAGAGTAAGAGTTATTGGTCTGGTCTTTTCCGATTTTTTCCCAAGACGTGTAACATATTCTATATCTCCAAGTTGGCAATTTACTTTCATATGTGTGTTTATTATTTCTAAAATTTTATTTTGTAAGTTAAAATAGTTCTTTTCTCCTTCTTCTACTCCAAAAAAGACCAAATTTTTCCTTCTCACAACTCTTTCAAGCCGTTGAATTCTTTGTTCTTGTTGTTCGGTAATTTTTTCTAAATTTTGTTGTCTAGATTCCAATATTATAAATTTTTCATCAATGTTTTTGTTTATGCTTTTTGGAATGCTTTCTTTCATTTCTTTTAGCTCCATTGATTGCTCTTCAAATTTTGCTTGTAAAGATTTAAACATCTCTGTAACTTGTTCCATTTTTAAATTTGCTTTGAGATTAGTTTGGATCATTTAATGAAGCGCCACCTCGCGGTTTGTGGTGGAGTTACTTTACCGTGGCTCAAGATCTATGGTTCACGATCGATGTTGCTGACAGATAAGAGCTGTATGTGTAGTTCACTTGAATCATAACAGGTGTCGCATAGCGTAAAAAAAGTCAATTAAAAACATACAGCTGTGACTGGCATTATTTCTAATTTAAATATAGGTTATTATTACAATTGTTCGACACAAATGTTTAGTTTTAATCACTTTTGATGTTTGTATTTTCGCACGGTTGCACTATGTAATCGTTAAGATTGTTATTTTAAACACAATATTTGCACTATGTTATTGTTTTTTGATTGAGATACCGCAAACGGTTTCGCATCACTTTTTACACTTTTTTTTGTAGTTTCACATAATTAGGTGTCAAGATTGATTTATGTACGTGATTATTTGTAGTTGGTTTTGGTTATTATCTATATTTAGCACTGAATCACAAGGTTTTAATATTTTTAAACGTAAATAAACACAGAGACGATGTCGACAGTTGCGCTGCAGCGCCCATAATAAACTAATAATAACTGTAAAACTTTATTAGAATATTTATAAACCATATAAATAGGTAACTCTCTCTTATAATAAGCTTAGAAGTAAACTGATATTTTTTTACTCGAAAAATACCTAAAAATAAAATAATTCATGAGAATAATCTATAAATATACATACTAAGCGACCAAGAAAAAAAATCTCAAAGAGCACAGAAAAAAATAAAACTCGAGGTAAGTATGAAACGTCATACCTCCAGACTTCATGGTCAAAGTTTAACATCTTAAACATAAAATAATAACGACTACATCTTACCTACTCATCATAAAACAAATAATAAAAATAGGCACGTAATAACAGTGTTTACAACCATGTTTGAATTACGCACATAAACATCCAAATATAGCATGATTTTATTAGGCAATTATTGGCTTTGGAAATGCTAGTAATTTATTATATTTTAGCGACTTCAAAAAAGGAGGAGGTACTCAATTCGACTATATTATTTTTCTATTTGTGTCACCTTTAAACTTTTTTCTAGGTGAACCGATTTTAATAATTATTTGAAAGCTGGTGCTTCCTATGTGGTCCTATTTAAATTTGATTTAGATCTGACCAGTAGTTTTTGAATTATTCTCAATAATGCGTATTTAATTCATTTAATCTGATCTAGGGCACAGAAGATAAAGCGGTGAAGTCGCTTATTGTCAATTTCAATTACTATGTTTATTGCATTATGTAAGTACATTAGACGATATAATATAAATATTTATAGTTACATTACAAGCCTTGTTGGGCACAGCAACATTTAAAAGAGAGGAAACTTGTATAGTATTTACCAATATTTACAAATTTAATTATACAAATACAATACAAAACACTTTATTGTTAAAAAATTAAAAACAATGACAAAAGAAATATTATATTCACCGTGGTAGTACTATGGGCGGTCTTTTTTTTTTAGACAAAATTTAACTTTCTTTTGAAGCTTTGCATTTAAATTTATCAAACTTATCTGTTTTTTTTTATATAGTTACTGAGCCTACGGAGTTCAGTAACCGCAGCTTAACGTTATACGCATACGGCATTCCCTTCTGCGCATGTGCGGCTTCACTCATTCCAGAGTATTTGTTTTGTCGTTGAACTATCAAAAAGCATCGGATTGCCTTGAAAGTAGCATCTCTTCGCTATCTATCGGCTATCTAAACCTTTAAATACTATTCCATAGTGATATGTGATAATAATAAGTGATTATAACTGAACAGTGCGGCTATTGAATCAATCACTCATCTGTCAAGAGTTCGCGCCAATAGTTTTGACGTTTCGCGCTCGGACGCTCGATTTTCTTTTTATTCAAGTGTTTTCGGCCAGTGTTTCGAACTAAGTATACTATAAGAATTTCTGTGTTGTCACCTGAGCTATCTGCAATACGGCAGGACCGCAGTCATCCGTGCGGTAGCTCCCAGATACGGCGAACTTTCCATAGTAATAAGGACTTGTTTTGCGTGAGCACTGAACTTTAATCGCGCTTAGATCTTGAATTCGAATTTTAAATTTCGTAAAGGAGCAGAATCAAGATGAATATAACATCAACGGACGGTGAGTACTTATGTATTGCGAACGTCTGCATTAAAAATCTTAATTGGTTGCATACAGATGCTATGCGGAAATCTGTACGTGTTCCAAATTAAACTTTAAACGTATCGCGCTAGCTTCAAATTGGTTTGGCGTTAACGTTTATAAAGGTTATGTTTGAGCTGTATCGGTGAACGTTTAAGGTTGATGTTAGCTCGGTTTTTGTTCGAGATGGATGGATTTATGCGTAGTTCCGGACCTAAATGAATGTTCGCGTGTACTCAACGTGTTTCTGGGATAATGTTCGGCTCGTTACTATTGTTTTTGGTTGTGAATTAGTTTTGTCAGGCGAAGTGTGACGTCTTTGTTGCGGTAATGCTTAGTTCATTTATCTTGGTGACAGGGTGATAGTTGAATTCTTCATAGGAAGGACGCTCTGTAAGTGGTATCATTTATTTGAAAGAAATAGCAATCTTTTTGTACATAAAACGAGGTTTTGTCTTATTTAGAAAAATAAAACAGGTAAGTAGGTCGTATGTCTCATATAGTTGCATAACTTAAAATAAGCTGCAATTGCACCCTGATTTGCGCCTTGATTTTATCGAAAGTAAAAACAGCAATGGACAAATTTTATTTATCAAAGCATTAGATGGGTTTGAGTAGCCTAGGAGTTTACTACTAGATATCAAAATTTGCGCTGAAGGAACTCTAATTAAACCGTATAACAATCGTTTTAGAGTCGTGTTTCAGTTGGCGTCAATGGATGCGCAAGAAAGTTGACTCTGAAACTTACCGAATAAGGTTGAAAATAGCAGTCGCCTTTCATGGTTTTTATGCCGTTGTGCTTCTGAAATCATTATCACTATTTAGGAATAGAATGGCTGAATAAAACTGTTGTAAAACCTAAGAATTTTGTGAATTCATTAAAGACCTTGTTCAATATAAAGTCAGAAATATATCATCAGGTACATACGTTATCATCATTTGTATTGAAATGTATGTAGGGATAGATATAGATCCCGTCAAATTAGAAACGTGAAGGCATAGTCAATTCTCGTTCTTACACTGTAAACATAAGATCGTATATCGCGTATCTAAAATGTGATAGTTACGTGAAATCGCGTGTTGCATTTTGTTTATAAATTTTTTTTCAGTGAAAATTTCTTTAGGCGCGTTGAGCACTTTTTGGGTGAAAAAAAATCATGGAACTCACGACATCGTCACCAAATGCCCAATATTTGTTGAGCTCTACACGTGATACATATTGCTCACGATCGGGGATTGACTTATAATGGTTAAATATGTATACTGTGTATATATATATAATGTATAGTTTTCACTTCTATCGACAGTCCCCAAAGACTATCTCGCATGTTTTTTTTAATACGTAGTTTACAAATTTGGTAAAAAGGAAAGTAAAGATGCTGAAAGAGATAAATGTAATATTTTTTTCTCCTACAATTATAAAAACAGAAAAGCAGTAGGTATAACAAATAAACAATTTTATAGTAAAATCTATATAAAATTATTTCTTTAATAAATGGATGTACCTAGAATATATTCTTTTCTATGGATGTACCTACCGAACAACATCTGACATTAATTATTTGATATTAGTGAAAACTTGAGGTAAAATACCAATGTAATCACTACTTTTTTCGTAAAATGTTATAACCTTGTAAATAAGTCTATAGACTTCACTCTGCCTATCGTTGTAATGCGTCCGACTTTTAAGCGGGTATCGCGTTCGATTCCAGGTGGCAACACAAATTGTCTCCCAAGGGAAATTTGTGTTTTAAGTAGGACTGTGTGTTTTATCTGATTGTTTCCAGCACCCATGATACAAATCTTCTAAATTAGTGTGGGGTGGTGTAAAAGCGTACTAAAAAAATCGAACGAAAATGTGCTATTTACTGCTACACCGTCTTTAGATAAAACCGAGCAATACTATATTGTAGTGATCTAAAACATTGACGTAGTTTTATACCAGATCCTAGCAACACCACGCAGTAAAACGTAAAATATAGCGTATCCAACCTTATGTCACAGCCATAAGGTTGATAATAAAAGTTTAGTCGAAAGAGCAAAAGTTTTAAAGCCTTTTGGCAATGCAGATATCCTGAGACGACCTATTTTCATAAAGGTCGTTGACCTATATAGATACGTGGTCATAGTAACTTTGACACTCGAGCGTGTACAATATTGAGTAGAAATTGACAGATTTCTACGAATGCTAATTTTTTACTGACTTCAAAAAACTGAGGAGGTTCTCAAGTCGACTGTTTTTTTTTATGTTTGTTACCTCATTATCGATATAGGTGAATCGAATTTGATGATTCTTTTTTATTTGAAAGCTGATGCTTCCCAGTAATAATGCTATTTAATTTTGATCAAGATCTAATTTGACCAGTAGTTTTTGAGTAATTATCTTCAATAATGCGTTAATTAATTTAATCTGATCAAGGGTTCCGAAGATAAGGTAGTGAAGTCGGTTTTTTAAGCTTTGCTTGTGTTTAAATTATTTGTTTTAGTAGCATTAGCCATGTTTTTATTTTGAATAATTTTGCAACTTTAATAGCAGTAATAATTACCCCTTCGGCCGTCTACGAAACCGTAGTTTAGTAACTGGTTTCGGTGGAGGAATTATTCTTCCTTGTACGTAACTAGTTTCGATGGAAGAACTTTTTACATATATAATTTTTTTTTAATGGGTCTAGTATCTACATGCCAATTGCCTATATTTCCTAAAACAAAACTAAAACTATATACAGCAAAGACCTAAGTTACCTACAATACATCGAGCTTATAGGTAACTCAAGTGCTCAAGCCCCTTACCAGTGGCGTTACCATCATGCTGGCGGCATATCAGTATTATATATCAGTTGGCGTAGTAGCATTTGCCCATTGCGCCTGAGCTCTATTCCCGGCAAGAGCACAATCCAGGGACGAACGATAAACGTCACTTAATAATCCAAGTCTACAATTGAAATTAAAAAACCTGCACATTAATCACGATCCAATTGACTTATTCAAGCCTTTGGTTTCTGCGCCATGGGTCCTGAGTTCGATTCTCGGCAGATAGTGTTATTCAAATTTTTTATGCAGTAAGAATTTTTGCAATTAGAACTTAATATATTATTTTCCTAATATAATACCAAAAACTGAGAATCGATTTGTTTCAAGGCAAATTAAAGCTTATATTCTACTAGCTGCGCCCCGTGGCATTACCCGCGTAAGGCCCGGACTCGCAGGAATTAAAAGTAGCCTATGGGTTAATCCAGGGTCTCAGCTACCTCCATACCAAATTTCATTAGAATTGATCCAGCCGTTTGAGCGTGAAGATGTAACAGACATACAAATACACTCACAAACTTTCGCTTTCATAATATTACGGTGATTAACAAACAAAACAAACACATTCACACTCACAGCCCCACACTAAGTTCAAAGACTTGTATCGTGGGTGCCGGAAACATTCACATCACACACACATTACACCCAGAACCAGAAGCACAAATATCCCTTGGGAAGGAATTTGTGCTACTACCGGGAATCGAACCCAGGACCCACGGCGCAGAGGGCGGGCACATGTACACTGCGCCAACTGGGTCGTCGATTATAATAATGTTAAAATTTGAACCGCTTATACAAAACACAGGTATAGGAAGTATCAACTTTATGACTAATTAGAACCCATGCCTCGGAGCTAACAATTAAAACAGTATAATTAGTTTGACTCTGAACGTACGTTTTAAGTAATAATACATTTAGTTTTTTTTTTATTTTGTATGATAAATAGGCAAACATTTGACCACTATCTCACCTGATGGACATGCTTGCCTAGAAGATACCTATTCACTCTTGACTTGAAGACTCCCAGATTATACCCCTCGGGGAACAATGACGCAGGCAATGAATTCCACTCTTTCGCTGTACGGATGATGAACGTAGAAGCAAAACGCTTCGAGCGAACTGGAGGTATGTCAACCATAAATGGATGACGTTTGATAGTTTGTCTGGTTGTTAGATGGTAAAATTGGCATAGTCGAATTAACTCATGTAATTCCTGCGCAACGATAGAATACCGATAGACTTGCGACCATATGTCTGTGACCGAGGCTCTGCAATCTGGACTCAACTAGCTTATTATCGCCAATGAGTCTTTTTGCTCTTCGGTCAATAGACTCTTGACCTTCAAGCTGGTACTTAGCGGATCCATCCCAGAGATGGCCACAGTACTCCATACACGATCGAACTTGCGCTTGATATAAATTGAGAAGCTGGCAAGGTGAGAAGTACTGTCGGACCTTGGCGAGGATACCCAGCTTCTTAGCAGCCAATTGAGTATAGAAGAATGTTGGCATGAATAGAAATATTTTTTATTTATTCTTATGTTTAATATACATTTAGGTAACTGTCATCTCTTGACGGAAAGCAAAAATTTGTAAAAATGAAGCTGTATAGAAAATGCAATAACGCGTCCAGAGCTCCACTATTTTTTGGCCACTATATCACCTGATGGAAAGTGATGTTGCGATCGAGAATAGTAGTTACGCTGAACCTATAATTAAATAATGGCTCTCAAAAAACACATTATTTTAAGTGATTATGTTGCAACTGTATTTTCGTCATACAAAATAGGAAGCCTATGCCTACCTTCCTAAATAGTTAAGATCAGTCTAGTCGTAATACGGACTACGTACATTACTAATTCCTAACATGCGTCGTGAACTTCATCCTCTCAGCAACGTAACGGTTTTACGGCGTTACATTCGTATAACGTTGACGTAACGACGACATGTTGCGGCTCGTTGTGTATGATTAACGCGAGTGTTATGTCATTTAACGTTTTATGAGGAAACAAAATAAATGCGTGGAATTTCACACCTAATTTAATTATTTGTTTATTTACAGAAAAAAACATTTATATAACAACATTCAAATCAAAAACAAAAACATTTAAATGTGTTTATGTTTTTTGTAAATAATTAACCGACTACAAAAATTACATAAGTAAAAAAAAACTGGATAACATATTTTTCAGGTTATTTTTATTTAAAAAACAAATCACTGAACCGATTTTAAATATAACCGATTCTATAAATCCAATTTGAATTTTTTTTTATGACAGATTTAATAAGCTTCATTTGACCGCTATCTCTTCTAAAATAAGCCGAAAAATCCTTTAAAATGAATAAACACTGAGGTAACAATAAAAAAAAATACAACCTTCTCCTGACATCTGATCACAAATCGCTTATGACATTTCTATTTTGACTTATTATTAATATATATTTTATTTAATTATTACTATCATACTTGCGGGTGGGCATTACAGGAAACCCCAATTCACTCACTCTAGTTCTTAACATCCAAACAATACTACTACATATAAATATATACCACAACATAAAAAACAACAATACACAAAATCCAAAAGAAAAATAAAACGAAAAAAAAATACAAAATCCTGAAATTTGCAATCGCTCTGCGCACCTTATTTAATTGCAATGAAATAAGTCTATCTGTTTGTGATGATTACCATTGCATTAAGTAGGCGCTCGTGGAAGAAGTGCCAGATGACCTATTTGAGTCTTGCATCACGGAATTGCCAACAATTTATGCCGTCTTACCCTGAAGTAGTTATCCTGGACCAACAACTGTATTCGCTCTAGTACTAGCGGATTCTCCCAAACACAATACCCAATACATATCTCATAAGAAACATCATGCGTCTAACTTCGAGAGTATTATATCCTACCATACCAATAAAAAAAGCACTAGGATATAATGGATATTCCACATGATATCCGTACTGTTTTTGATATAGCTAGTAATGTTCATACAAAAAAACCTTCTTTAATATTTTTTTTTTATTCAATATAGGCAAACTTTTGACCACTATCTCACCTGATGGTAAGCGACGATGTGGTCGACGATGGAGGAAGCTTGCCTAGAAGATACCTATTCACTCGTGACTTGAAGACTCCCATATTGTACTCATCAGGAAACACCGACTCGGGTAAGGAGTTCCATTCTTTTGCGGTTCGCACAATGAATGTGGAGGCAAAACCCTTAGTGCGCATTTGAGGAATGTTTACCATATAGCGGTGTCGCTTAGCAGTTTGTCTGCTTGTCCGATGATAGAACGGGGATGGGGGAACTAGATTGTACAGTTCCTTAGCACACTCTCCGAAATGTATCCGATTATTTTTGTAATGCTACTAATGTAATTCCTACTGTTAAATATTTGTACACCGGAAACGGATGATCAAATGGTACACTTACTATATTTAATAATATTTATCGCCATACTCTGACAGTTTCATATATTTTGAATTTTGCTAATGACATTCGTGTCTGTAGAGCTACACATTCGTAGCTATAGAGGTATTGCTACGTGAGCTACGAGTCGCTACGCCAGTATGCGTACTACATTATGAATGTCATATCTACATAATTATTGTGTGTATAATACAAAAAGGACCTCTGGTCTTAAGCTATCGGTGATTGTAAACAAACGCATTCACACTCACAGCCTCACACTAAGTTCAAAGACTTGTATCGTGGGTGCCGGAAACTTTCACATAATACACATATTACACCCAGAACCAGAAGCACAAATATCCCTTGGGAAGGAATGTGTGCTCCTGCCGGGAATCAAACCCAGGACCCACGGCGCAGAGGGCGGACACCTGACCACTGCGCCAACTGGGTCGTCAACAAGACATAAACGAAATATAAATCCTTTCACACTCACAGCCCCACAATAGTCGTGGTTGCCGAAAACATTCACATCACACACACAATGACAAACAGAACCAAAAACACAAATTTTCCTTGGGGAGAAAACTTGTTTCCCGCCGGGAATCGAACGGGCAATTTAACCATTGGAGACGAATTATGTACTATTTATTTATTCATACAACTACTGGACCTCCGCATCTATGTATTCATCTTAACACGTTACAAACATTGTGAGGGATAAGGTATTCGCTACACGTACTTGCTACTCTACAACTACATGGTCTTGACGTATGCGCTTAGTCAGTACCATGGGTTTTACTATTTTGATAAAAAAACATGCCTCTTGTGGCCTTCTCTTGTCGCTTCGTATATGGACTGTATATAAATGAAACCATTTTTTTTTTTTTTTATGTTTGTGACAGGCTAGTGTTTGACCACTATCTCACCTGATGGTAAGTGACGATGTGATCGAAGCTGGTAAACACACTAGACCTGGAATACGCAGGCTCTCAAGGATAACTGCCGGAACACCGTATTTGGCTTGGCGGCAGACTATCAACTTGATGGTGGTAAGCTACTTTGGTAGCAAGCCAGGCGAGCAACTCACAAAATGCTCTACCACCTCTCAAAATATGTTGTTCGGTCAAGTTCAAATATTGGAATGTCGCTTAGCTTAAAAAAATGAACTTCACAGAACACGAAACTATTATATAAATTAACTAGCAATCCGCCCCGGCTTCGCCCGGGTAGGATTTTTATACATATACATTAATTAAATACGCATTATTGAGGATAACTCGAAAACTACTAGTCATATCTTGATCAAACTTAAAAATGAGACTACCTGAGAAGCACCAGCTTTTAAATTTAAAAAAGAGTTATCAAAATCAGTTTACCTAGAAAGCAAGTTATGAATAACACACATAAAAACGGTTGAATTGAGAGCCTCCTCCCTTTTTTTAAAGTCTAAGAAGTCGAAGTTTTTTTTTTATTAATGAAAGATATGTGAGATAAATTAAGCTGTTGAAAATCGTTTTTATATCAATAAACTTATTTAATTTCATGAACCCGAAAACCCGGCCCGTTTAATTTTTATTTGTCACTGACAGTCTTGCGTTTGCCTATCTTACCTGATGGCTAGACTTGATATTTGTTTTTTTTTACAGCTGACTAAGCAAACGGATAACCACAATCACACCTGATGGAAAGTGATGATGTATTCTAAGGTGGAGCATGCTTGCTTATTAAATAGCTGTTGACTTTTCTTTCGAACATACCCGAATCGTACCTTTCGGGAAATAAAGAACAAACAAAGCGTACCACTATTTTGCTGTTCCATGAATTACTTTTATTAAAAAGTACGCGATCTTAAGTACTGTCTAAAACTCTACTACGACCAACCTCTTGCCTTCCGACGGCTGTAACGTAAACAACAATGCATGTACCCGCTTACACGAGCAAATAAATTCAAGTGTGTGTTTGTCGCGTTGAAATATTGATGCGATTTGTTCTGATTTTGTGTACTGGATAAATATTGTCTATGCCGTTATAATTCTTGTTAGCGATGTGTTCAAATATTAAATGGTTGGCACTGTTCAGTATATTACGTATTTTATACGTATCATAACATAAACATAAATGCTTTCACACTCACAGCCTCACGCTAAGTTCAAAGACTTGTATCGTGGGTGCCGGAAACATTCACATCACACACACATTACATCCAGAACCAGAAGCATAAATATCCCTTGGGAAGGAATTTGTGCTCCTGTCGGTAAACGAACTCAGGACCCACGGCGCAAAGGGCGGGCACCTATCCACTGCGCCAACTGGATCGTCAATAAGGTACTAACTAGTATACAATATTATAATATGAACTTCCCGTAGGCTTAGTTCATTAGGAGTTCGCTTTTTAGGGGTATCGGGTTCGATTCCCGGCAAGACTGGGTAAAATTGGATGGAAAAACTCTTCCGAAAACCTATAACAAAGTTGTAATTGACATAAGAAAATGATAAATAGTGTATTTAGTGTTATAATTACTGTAATATTGTATATGATTTTTATTTCATTAGGAATACAATAAAGATATACTAGCCTGGCTTGCCAACCTCTACCAAATTACATATATCGAAATAGACATAGACATATCTTTATTTGTGGTAAAAATTACTAAACAAGCATTACTGATGATATTTCAAGAACATTTTAAAATCGGTTCACGTGGAATGAAGTTATGAGGTAACAAACATAAAAAATACAGTCGAATTGAGTACCTGTTCCTTTTTTTTGAAGTCGGTAAAAATAGAGGTTAATTGAAAACCTCCTATTTTTGAAATCAGTTAAAAAGATACGCAACAAATAATCAAAAACAAGTCGAAACCATAAAACTCTACCATTTTTTCAAGCATATCCATAGCATATCATGCTCCTTCCTCTCTGTAACAAAATGACCGTACACCACATTCTCGTTAAATATGTATCGCAATGTATCCTATGTGGAAGTTAGAAGCACCCCGTATAAAGGGGTTAATAAAGGGAGGGGGCTGAATTATGACGCGTCATGTTGTTTAGGCCAAGGTTTCCGGGTTTGTCTTGAATGTGGAACGGTGTGATTAAAAGCTATGAGATATGATGAAGAAAACATTATAATCATACTAATATTTTAAATCTTTTGATTTATAAATCCACGCTTGCATGTTTACACACAAACTTTCTATTTTGTATATAAATGTGTAAGTATGTTTTGTACTACTACTTATATTGAGTATTTTATGTAGGTATATTTACATTACGTATATATGTATGTATATTTAGTATGTAATTGTTTTGATAATTTCTTGTACTTTTTATTTTTCATTGACTAGCGTACACAACCGTCTAACACATTCCAGTTACATTTATGTCCATACTAAGGTTGTCTGGAAGAAATTGCTATACGCGATAAGACCGCCGATTGTATTACCAAAAAAAAATCAATAATTTCTAAAAATTGTTTAGTTGTACACTTCGTAAACTGGTTATACAATAAAGAGTTTTTTATTGTATTGTGTATTGTATGTTTATCTTCTCTTCTCGCTGTTACGGCTCAACGATTGGTGTACATAGCTTATACCTAGGAATAACGCAAATGCGGCGAAGCCGCGAGGCAAGGCTAAAACATAAACACAAATAAAACATAAACGATTACACTTACAGCCCTACAAAAAGTTCGAAGACTTGTATCGTAGATGCAGAAACACACTTCAGACACACAATCACACCCAGAACCAGAATTAGAAATTTAAATTTACCTTGGGGAGAAAACTTGTGTTCCTATCGGGAATAGAACCCTATATCTGCTGCTTAGTAGGCAGATGCGTAACCGAATAAGCCACCGGGCAGTACGTTTTGACGGATATTCATTCATTAATATTTAATTATATGACATAACATGATAGCCTGGCGAGTCCCTCCAAAATACAAAACGGCTAACCACCATTATCACCAACCTTAGGAGTCGCCTAAATGAGATGACTAAGCATTTAAGAGTTACCTAGCACAAAAAACGTTTCATTAACCTTAGGTGTTACCTAACAACCTTAGGAGCTACCTAAGTTTAGAACACCGATTCACCGGTGCGTAAAGTTTTAGATAATTCCTAAACAGCTGTCTTCTTTTGTATGAGCTTCGTAAATAAGTTGACGGAACTTTATTTAATAACGTTTCACCAACCTTTAGGAGATGCTTAATGACCTTAAGAGCTACCTAAACTCAGGATACTGATTGACATTATATGATGGACCTTAAATTACAAGTCAATAGTGAATATTATGTTATTTAATATGTAAGTATACTGCTTATTAGCTGCATCTTCATTAATTAAAAACGTCTGCGTTTAAGTATGCCAAGCGTTTACGCTTCCCAGCGCAATTTTTGGCGTAATTTGTATAATTATAATAAAATATTTATAGCATAATATTTTTTATTTATTATCAATTCGATAAAAGACAAGCAAACAACATTTTAAAAATCAAACCATAGATAAGAGTGATAAGCTTAAAAGTCGATTGGTGAAATGAAAGTACCAACTTAGGAGTTTCCTAACGTTATGAATAACCTAACTAGGTCGCTTATCTAATTAATGGTGCAAACGGCCGTAAATGTATTTGTGAAAGTATTTAATAATAATAATAGTTATAGTTTATTCACGGAAATATAAGTATATCCACAGGCATAGTAGGTATGAACAATAAAGTTGCACATGTTGTATCTAATGTAAAAATTTAATGTATTAGTAAAAAAATATCTATACATATACACAAAAAAGTAAAACTGAAGAACTGCATTTTTTTTATTTACATAGCGCCACCTTCTCTACGAATGTGTGCATGCTGAGATGGCTGTCAAATTAAAACAAATCCGAGGATTTGTTGCTCGACTAGCGGCGTCTTAATTATAACTATTTTTGGGGGGGAGGGGCGTGACATGTTATTGTAATACAGTGAAACTTGGTTAAATGGGACCTGGATAAATGAGAAACCTCTATTATTGAGAGTTACAATGAGGTCCCGGTACTTTTTCATTGAATAACCTCTATTAATGGGACTTTTCGAACCTGGTTAAATGAGATCTGATTTCTAGGATTTAATCGATGTTTACCTTTATAATTGGGACTCTGTAACTCAATTCCCTCTATAAATGAGACAAATTAACAGGTTGCGACAGGTTTTGACACTTTTGTTTACACATTAGAATGTCTTTCGCATACGCTTTGTTTGTCAGTACTATCTCAAGTTTTGACCTAAAAACAAGGGAGTAAAAGTGTACAAAATGCCCAAACGTAAATATCAAACTTGATGAAAAAAAAAAAAAAATCCACGTTATACATAATGTTTGTACATTCATACCTACATAATATATTAGATTCATTACACCAAAAATACGCATTTTTATTAACATTTCCACCTCTCCCTCTAAAAATGAAATAGCCGTACATTTCAACCTCTATAAGCAGGAGCCTCTGTAAATGAGACAACTATAATTTTAAACCTGCCTAATTGGAAAACTGGATTAATGGAAACACTCAATAAATGGTACAACATTCTTGGTCCCTTGAGATCCCAATTAACCAGGTTCCACTGTATATCTCTACGTCCTTAACTAAGTATTTTTTAAAGACCTTTATTGAACAATATGCAGTATAATTACCAAAGAAGGCTATCTACGGGCCAATTGCCTACATTTCCTAAAACTAAAATAAAATTATATACATCTATACAGAAAAGACCCAAGTTACCTACAAGTCATCGAGCTTATAGTTAATTCAAGTGCTTAAGTTCACAACCAGTGGGCAGCGTTCCCATCATGCTAGCGGCATAGCCTCTCTGAATTGCAATACGTTGAGCCAAATAAGTACTTATCAGCATTTTGATCAAGCGTCGCGTCGCCTCAAACAGGCGCTTTGATATTTTTTGCAAATAGAATGAGCTCCTGGTACCTACGAACCCAGTGTCTCAACACCATACGGCTCAAATATGTAACCACCGAGGTTTCCATATTTTCGCCGTTTGCGGTGCTCCGGTAAACGTTAAGGTTTCCGCTTGACTAAGTTGAACTTGGACCTTAGTAGAACAACTGTAATTGCTACAACACAATCTACAATAACTGCCTCGACTCTCGACACTCGTATTTTGTATAACTGTTCTATACACGAACTTACGCCACAGTCTCTGACCTGAGTGTCGATTCGAGTTCGCAGAAATTTAAGATTGGCAGTCACTTCTTGTTATTTTAGAGTTTATATCTTTTTTACTTAAATATACCTACATCGACTTTACTACAGGTACAGATTTGGTATTTATTATAGGACAGTTATAACTTTATTCAAACTGCCCGCTGGTTTAGTTGGGTGCGCGTTCGCCTTCAATGTAGGTGTATCGGGTGCGATTTCAGGCGGGAACACAAATTTTCTCCAAAATGAAAATTTGCATTTCCGGTTCTGGACTTTTGGTTTTGATGTGAATGTTTTAGGCACCCACGAGTCCCACTACACTAGTCATCGAAGTTAATGTGGAGCTGTGAGTCTGAAATCGTTTATTTTTATCTTTATTTTCTTTTTTTATGGTTGGACAACGAGTAGATATTAAATACATACAATAAGGGCACGACGAAATAATAAAGTTCTTTACTTAAACGTCCACTAGAGTTTCTAAAGATAAAAAAGTCCTTGAGTACAGGCTATTTTCTTGTAAGAAACATCGTACCAAAAGCTTTTCTACTAGGAAATTGCGATATCAGATGCAGGTTAGGTCGGTAAACTCTAATGACTGCATCATTATAGTTACCTAGAACTGTACTAACGTTTGTGTTGTTTATGTGTATATATAATGTCCCGTGGGGACAATGAGCTCATTCTATTTTCAAAAAAATATCAGAGCGCCTCTTTGAGGCGACGCGTGATCAAAATGCTGGTTCTTATTTGGCTCAACGTATTAGCATTGCAATTCAGAGGCATTGCCGCCAGCATGATAAGAACGCTACCGTCTGGAAATGGGCTTGAGGACCTGAGTCACATATAAGTTCGGAGCCTTGTAGGTAACTTAGGAGTTTGCTGTAGTACTTAGATTAGTTTTAGGAAATATACATGCAATTAGCCCTAGATATAGTTATTTGCATATATATGAGAATATGTACGTATAATACAATGTAATGTTTCTGTTTATCTTGACAGTAAATACAAAACTAATTATCAGGCGATTGATTTCCAGGCCTCGACTCTTTATGACAAAAAAAGGATTTAGTGGAACGGATTCCTAAAATTTGACTAAAATTTTATTAAAATGACTAGTGAAAACTCGTTGTTGTTGAATTGGGACTTTATCCTGCTTACAACTTACCTAAGGGTAAGTTATAAGCTGGAATATTTCTAATAATAAAGCTCAATAATTATTCAAGTAACAATATCATAACAATAGAACTTTAAGTAGTCAAAGATGTAACCGCATCTTAAGGATATCCATTTTAAAAATCTGTATAGAATAACAATAAAAGAAAATCGAAAATAAAAACTTCCTCCTCCCTGCTAAAAACAGCTAACTTTAAATAAACAAACTTTGCAATTAAGTAAAATGTATTTATACGAATGGAAAAATCATTAAGAAAACAAAACATAATAGGAAAAGAAAAAAGGAAACAATTACAAAAACACCCCTCTCCAAATAAAAATACAGTATCCGGATGACTCAACTTTGCAATTAGACACCGATTAAAAAGTCCTTGTGACCAAGTTTGTTTCTTTTCCCCCTCCTTTGAGACGGCTACCCCCAAGTCACCCCTGATCTACTTCGCCCATAGATTAGTTGATAAGTTAAGGTAACTTGATAACTTTTTGCCTATACCTTGGAACGTTTCCAAACTCGGAGATTATCGTGATTTCGGGACGTCAAGCCGGAAATGATGAAGAAAGTTCGAGACTGTTTCGATTTGATATTGAATACTTAATGATATAGATCTGGGCACTGAGAAGAACCAACGGTGTCTGTGAGTGTTCAACTCACGAGTGGTTTTTTAGGTAAACGTTCTCGAAAGACCGCATCGTCACATAGCAATAGGTGAGTCTGCTCTAAAATTGTTGTGCCCAACTGCTCATGCATTGTCACACATTTAGCATCGTACTATATAATATAATATACAATATAATTTATATTATTGATATATATAATATAATATCAAAATAGTGAACCATAAATACAATAATTTCATGATTTTTAATTTGTTCGATTTGTCTCTATCTCGAATAGCAAAATAATATAAAAATAATGAAAAATTTACGAAAAAATAAAATACTTTCTATCATTATCACAATTTTTCATCACCACGCGAGTGAAACCGCGGGGCGCAGCTAGTCATTTAATATATGTATCTTTTAGGCAAGCAAGCTACATCTACGACCGCATTATCGTTTTCCATCAGGTGTGATAGTGGTAAAAATATATATATTTGTGTACATTCCTCCATACTAAATTCAAAGACTTGTATTATCGAACCGGAAACATATCACATGCATAAACACAACTAGAACCAGAATACAAATTTCCCTTGAGGAGAAAAGTTGTACTCCCACTCACCAGTGGGAAAAGCACGAATTTTAAACACTCTTGTGCTACTAAATTTGTTTTTTTTTTCTTAATATATAATCCTATATAATTGATAATCTTTCTACAATATATGTAAAGATTATTTTTCGAAAGAAAATTATAATATGTTAAACTTTTGGAAATAAATCTTTGAATTTGAATCGAACCCGATACCTGCTGCTTAGAAGGCAGACGCGCAACCAACCACTCCAGCAGGAAATTTTGTTTTCTATTAGATAATCTCTACATGAAAAGTTAGTAATTATGTTCATTGATGATACGTAAGTAAACATAGTGTTTACCCTTAATTGTTACTTAAAATAACGAAAAAACCTACTTATAAGCCTAAGATTTGCCCGTTGTCTTAGTTGGGTGGCGTTCCACTTGTAAGCAGAGGTATCGGGTTCGATTCCCGGCGGGAACACAAGTTTTCTCCCAATGGAATTTTTTTGTTTCTGGCTCTGGTTGTGATTGTGTGTGTGATGTGAATGTTTCGGGAACCCACGACACAAGTCATCGAACTTGGTGTGGGGCTGTGAGTGTGAATGCTGTTTTTTTTTAAGATATCCAAATGCAGCCTTACCTTCGAAATATCGAAGTTGCATCATATTCAGCTTCAAATTTCGATCATCGTTTAACCTGTACCATGAAATTCGAACTCAATTTGGTCTCGAACCGTCTACCTAATTATTTGAACCCAAGCTCGGGTGACTCTCTTAATCTTAATAAACCAGATTTGAATTAAATTAATTCGACTCAGATCTCGAGTTTTGATTCGAGAATTTATCTGAGAGTTTATAAGAAAATCTTCTACCTTTGATGAGGTCGTTATAGCCGTAATGAGGTTTTGGTAGAAGTACGTATAGAACAAATACATATTATAGATAGATAGGTTAATCAGTTGATAGTTAAGACTACATTTTCAACCGACTTTAAAAAAGGAGGTTCTCAATTTGACAGAAAGTTTTTTTTGTATGTATGTTACGCGATATTTCCGCCAATTATAAATCGATTTTGATGATTTTTTAGTTTGGTAGAGTATACTTTAAATGTGGTCCCATATAAATTTTATTGAAATCGGTCAAGCCAAAACCGAAATATAAGCGATAAAATACCATATACCATAGCTTTTTTGCTATCGTCATAAATTTTAACTGGGTAAAAAAACAACACACCAACCTTTGCGTTGCGCAGTCCGGTAAAAAGATCAAGTCGATTATAGATGTATTTGTGATATAATGAACTACCCGTTGGCTGTTAGGGTATCGGGTTCGATTCCCGGCGGGAACAAATGTTATCTCCCCAAGGAAAATTTGTTTCTGGTTCTGATTGTGTTTGTGATATAAATACTTCCGACACCCAATACACAAGTCATCGGAGTTGGTGTGGGGCTGTGAGTTTTAAAGCGTTTATGTTTGACTAGTCGTGCCCCGCGGCTTTGCCCGCATTATTTAGTTAAAAAGTTGCGTATGTGCTTTTCCAGAACCTAAACTATCAACAATCTAAATTTCATCAAAATCGGTTTATTCGTTACAGATATACGTGCTAACAAACATTCACACGCACAAACTTCCGCATTTATAATATTAAGTAGGATATGAAGTAGGATTACTTGATATAATTAAAATTACGGTATAATCTGGGAGTCTTCATGTCTCGAGTGAATCTTCTAGGCAAACATTTCACATCTTCGGCCGCATCATCACTTTCCATCAGGTGAGATAGTGGTCAAATGCTTGCCTATTCAACATAAAATATATATATATATATAATACCCAACTAACCTTTGTCTAATAAGTTTCTCAAACTTAAGAAAAAACTTCGAAAGAACTAGTTACCGACATCAGATAGGGAAAAGCCATAAATCCGAAACAATCACCATCTCAGTTCAAGCAAACAAACCTAACCCTAAATTCGGAGCATTATTCCTGAGAATAGAAAAAGAGGCAGGGGCCTCTGGGGACCACTCGTGTGAAGCGGTTATGTTGGGAGCGGAGGGTCAATTGAGTTACTGGATAATTTGGAGAGGAAATATTATTTGATATTTTCAATTACTAGTCCATTATAGATAATAGATTTGAAGGTTTGCCAGGATTGAAATTTGAGAAGAATATTACTGATTTATTTAATGGCTATATCCTTAAGTTAAGTGGTTAAGAGTATACTAGACCTGGACTGGAATCTGGGCTCTCAAAGACTGGTTTTTTTATATACATATATATTATCTTTGATAGGCAAACATTTGACAACCACTATCTCACCTGATGTTGAGTGACGATGCGGTCGACGGTGGAACACGTTTGCCTAGAAAATACCTATTACACGTAGAACACTCTGTCCTGTCATCCCAGACCTAAGGCCTGTTTTCTAAAACACGCCTTGGGTCCGAATTTACCAAACTTATAGATAAGGAGAAAATTAGACTTTCTTCATTACGTACATGTTCAAGGCATGTAATTGAATTGTCCATTCTCTCCCTGCCCATGTATAAAGAATGTAAGTTACGTTGTTCTCACCTTAACCTGATGCCCCAAAAAAAGAAAAATAGTTGATTTGGCTTATAAATAAATTAGATAACTTACGTAACTTCATTCTTAAACAAACAATCGAATTCACACTCACAGCCCCACATTAAGTTCAAAGACTTGTATCGTGGGTGCCGGAAACATTCACATCACACACACATTACACCCAGACCAGAAGCACAAATGTCCCTTGGGAAGGAATTTGTGCTCCTGCCGGGAATCGAACCCGGCGGACACCTGTCCACTGCGCCAACTGGGTCGTCCAATTGGTCTTAAGAAATAATTATCACTCTAAAATGGCAAGGCCTAAACCTAGCGAGCTTACTACCCTCGGCGTAGCCACTATAATCCGAGCCCCTTCCTCAGGACACTCATCTTTATTTTATGCCTGATAGACAAGAATTCGCAGCTACCACATCTGATGGAAAGCAATAATGCGCTTCCAGAGTATAGAAAATTGAGTCACCCATGTACGATGAGTGTACCCATGTACGTCGGTATACTCTACCACAGTTTTATGTTCAATCTAGCTCGAGCCAATGTAGGATTCGATACCGTGACCACAGAGAAAATACTCTACCACAGTTTTATGTTCAATCTAGCTCGAGCCAATGTAGGATTCGATACCGTGACCACAGAGAAAATACTCTACCACAGTTTTATGTTCAATCTAGCTCGAGCCAATGTAGGATTCGATACCGTGACCACAGAGAAAATACTCTACCACAGTTTTATGTTCAATCTAGCTCGAGCCAATGTAGGATTCGATACCGTGACCACAGAGAAAATACTCTACCACAGTTTTATGTTCAATCTAGCTCGAGCCAATGTAGGATTCGATACCGTGACCACAGAGAAAATACTCTACCACAGTTTTATGTTCAATCTAGCTCGAGCCAATGTAGGATTCGATACCGTGACCACAGAGAAAATACTCTACCACAGTTTTATGTTCAATCTAGCTCGAGCCAATGTAGGATTCGATACCGTGACCACCAACACAAGATACACTTATTACGACGCAGTTATCACTTCAAGTATCACTTCTTGAAAGAACTTATTTTCCGTTTTACATTCTTTTCATTAGTTTTACCTGTCCTGTTGTCGATCTGTCGGTCTGTAATCAAATCTTACAAGCTAAATTAGACCTACTTCCTGATATCTGATTGGACTAAAATTTGGTGTACTTATGTATTTTCGGTGACAATATCCAGTTGGCGCAGTGGACAGGTGTCCGCCCTCTGCGCCGTGGGTCCTGGGTTCAATTCCCGGCAGGTGCACAAAATCCTTTCCAAGGGATATATGTGGTTCCGGTTCTGGGTGTAATGTGTGTGTGATGTGAATGTTTCCGGCACCCACGATACAAGTCTTTGAACTTAGTGTGGGGCTGTGACAGTAAAAAAAAAATACAATGATCTGGTACCAGGGATAAATGAATGAAGCTGATCTGATGATGAAGACGGAAAATGGCCCTAGAAACTTCTGAACTAAAGAAGATCCATTGAGGTTGGGCTCGTTTAATTCGTCTGTACACGTTCTCTGGTTACAAAACATTTTAGTCCTTTTCTACCGGCTTCACAAAATAGGGAGGAGGTATTCAAGTCAACTATTTTATATTTGTTTTTATTTTGTGTTACTCATAACTGCTTTCCACGTGAACCGATTTATTTATTTTTTTTGCTTAGGAGATGTTGCTTTCCAATTGGTCCCATTTAAATTTGATCAAGATCTGATCAGTAGTTCTTGAAATATCGTCAGTAATGCGTGTTTAGTACATCTAATCTGATAAAAGTTCCGAAAATAAAGCGGTGAAGTCGATTTTTTTAAAGCTTTGCTTGCGTTAAATTATTTATTTACAACTGGTAAAAGGGTTTAACATTAAAATTGGTAAAAGGTATTTGATTTTACATTTTCTTTAATGTTAAACTAATATTTCTTTTTTTTTTCAATTTCTTCTGTCCTCGCCCATAACCACTATCACATCAGTCTATCTGGGGTCTACCACAATTCACCAAAATACGAAATTTCGGGTTGCAGTTCGTACAACCGGTTACGAAAACCGAAACTTCGTGACAAAGTTCGTGAGTTGATGCAGTAGAGTCATTAACTTTGAGGCCCATGTGAATAAACAATTTTGATTTAACTTGATTAATACTTAGATATGTTATCTGCGAATCTATGATTTTATTCTCCATATTTGCTTTAGGATCTCGATAACGGCTCATCAGAAATAGAAACAGAGTAGACAAACATTGCAGTTTCAAGCGACTTCAAAAAAGGAGGTTCTCAATTCGACTGTATGTTTTTTTTGTATGTATGTTACGCGATATCTCCGCCAATTATGAATCAATTTTGATGTTTTATTTGTTTGGTAGAGTATAGTCCAGAGGTGGTCCCAAACACATTTTATCGAAATCGGTCAAGCCAAAACCGAAATATAAACGATGAAGTCGGTTTTTTAAGTTTTGCTTGCGTTTCAATTATACGTTCACACTTCGTTCGGGCGCAAAGTTTCGGATGTTACAAATCGTGGTAGGCCCCGTTGCTCTTCACGAATCAATACAGACTTTATTACAAATTGGTTAACTCCGTCCCTCCGTATATGAGTTTTGTTTTACTACCCCAAGGGTTGGTCATGTATCGCCCGATCAAATCTAGGGGTAGGGCAAACGCATGAAGGTTTGATTGGCCTGGGATTGATGCAAAGGAAAGTAGTAAAAAGAATTACCCTTTTTCTTACCTCTATTATTTTGTGAAGAATCGAACGGAAATCTCAAATAGTAACCTATTTGAGATTATCTCCTTAGCTGAATACTGAGAAATATTTCTCGTTGCCTTTACTAACATTCTTGGGCCATTTGTGAAAATTATAATTTTGAAGTAGCAATCATTAGATGAAATTCTAATAGAGCTCGTCCAAGCTGAAATGACGCGCCCCACTACTTAATTAGTTTATTTAGATGTATGAGTGCAAATATTAATGACGACACTTCATCTGTATGGGAGCGTCGATTGTTCAGTGAACAATGGATCTGCACGTGTACAAGACGGTCGACTAGTCGGGTGATAAATCCGACCAAAATAAAATGCGAAAATGCGAAGGTGGGGCGCGTCATTTCAGCTTAGACAATCTTTACTTGGTTATAAGGGACTTTGTAAATTTTACCAAAAAGATAGGTATTACCTGATTATTATAATTTCTGGTTGTTTTATACAACTGGCTCAGACAACTGGTCACAAAATTGAACTATATCGACTACATAATATTTTGTTAGATCGACTAATTCTGCAAAGTTGTAACAAAACGTATTATTTTATACAAGAATATATAGAAGAGTCTTGTTATTCGGTAATAACTAGCTTATTTTGTAAAAAATACGTAATAAATGTGATTTTAAAATATGTTACATAGAACATTTTGGTAGTTTGGTTCTCCCAATGTTTTTTCTCCGTGAAGTTATTTGAATATGTATATTCTTTGTATCTGATATTCTATAAATATAGTGATCCTTTTTACATAAAAAAATAAATAAATAACAAATCTTGCAAGTTAATTTTGACCCAATTTCTCTTTTCCGATAGAGAATAAATTTTGAATACATAATTATGTAAATCGATTGACAATGCAATATCATTATGATCTTGAGCTGACATGATGACGGAGCTGAAAGGTTGCCGTGGGAACTCCGTAGTAAAACGACGCGACCTCATAGAGTTTATTCAAACAAAAAAAAACAAATAAAAAAAGTTTTTAGTGAATGCAGTGTAGTTGCCATGTCACCTAGAATGGGTTATCTGTTATTGAAAACGTATACAACATTAACTATTGAAGAGATGCCTAATGGTTGTGTCTGTCAAGCGACTTACAAACATTTTGAATGCTATTTGTTTTATCCTCCTTTTTTAGTCTTAAATTTATTTACACCAGTCTTGGTATATTATAAATCGAGCAAACCGAGCTTTGTTCGGTTTTTATTTTATTTTAAATGACATTTTCTGAAAATGAAATCTAGCTAGATCGATTAATTGCCCTCGAAATCCTCTGCATACAAAATTTCATGAAAATCGTTGAAGCCGTTTCCGAGATTCAGATTATATACATATACAAGAATTGCTCGTTCAAAGGTTAGATAATATATGGACAACGTGTCTATGCCGTTGAGTTTATTTATCTTGACGTAATCCTCAAACTGGTTCTTACAATCCTTTCAAACGGATTTTTTTTATATGTTGGGTTAGTATATTTATGTATATTGAATTAGATGAGTCTTTAAGTTCCGGAATTATTAAATTTAGCTTGTAAGATTTGACATAAACAAACTAACATTACAACATTGCAAGTTATTTAAAAGCTTAATATAATATCCGAACTGCCCGTTGGCTTAGTTGGGTGGCGTTCGCTTACTAAGCAGGGGTATCGGGTTCGATTCCCGACGGGAACACAAGTTTTCTCCCCATGGGAAATTTGTGTTTCTGGTTCTGGTTGTGATTGTGTGTGTGATGTGAATGTTTCCAGCACCCACGACACAAGTCATCGAACTCAGTGTGGGGATGTGAGTGTGAAAAATATATATCAGTACATAATAAAATTGGATAGCATTGTTTCAACTATCGGTTAGCCAATAGACAAAAAGTATATTGTTCACATTTTTGTTTCAGGTAAGTTATCGAAAATATTATCATGGATTGTTATGGACGACACCAGATGGTAAGTGACGTTTAATTTTTTAAAACTATGAATTAACTTTTCCAATGCACACAATAAAATACTTCGAACAACTATAATTATATATGGACAACGCAAATCAATTATTTTTCAATATATATTTGCGTTACGCATTTATTTTAACCGACTTCCCAAAAAAGGAGAAGGTACTCAAGTCGACTGTATTTTTTTTTTAATGTATGCTACCTCATTACATCTCTCCACGTGAGCCGATTTCGAAAATTTTTTTTAGTTTGAAACATGTTGCTTTCTAATTGATCCTATTTAAATTTGATCAAGATCTGATCAGTAGTTCTTGAAATATCGTCAATAATGTCTATTTTGTGACGAATAATGCGTACTTTGACGATGTTCTGGTTTACCCGACTTCAAAAGTTACCTCATAACTTCTTTCGTTGTGAGCCGATTTTGATGATTCTTTTTTTATTTGAAAGCTGGTGGATCAAGGTTCCGATGATAAAGCGGTGAAGTCGGTTTTTTAAGCTTTGCTGGCGTTTCATTATTATCTATCAAGTGAATTATTTAAAGAATAAATCGGAATTGATCAAAAATAATAAAATTTAATAATCACAATTTTTCCATCGATTTTTGCCACCGTTAAGGCCATGTTTAACTATTGGCAAAACGGTTTAAGTGTACCGACGATATAAAAAAAAATAAGCGCCTGGTTGAGGCGACGCGTGATCAAAATGCTGGTGCTTATTTGGCTCACCGTATTAGCATTGTAATTCAGAGAGGCAATGCCGCCAGCATGATGGGAACGCTATCCACTGGTAGTGGGCTTGAGAACTTGAGTTACCTATAAGCTCGATAACTTGTCTTAGCTGTATAGATGTATATAATTTTAGTTTAGTTTTAGGAAATATAGGCAATTTGCCCGTACTTAGTGTCTGAAAAAAAATAAACAATACGACGCTCTTTTTCTGGGCCTCGGCCTCGGCCAAGGACCTCAGCAAGCGTGGTGTTCCTGGTCAATAGCCGGTTGGTATACCATTTTTTCTGGTTTTGGGTGTGATTGTGTGTGTGGATGTAAATGTTGCCGGTACCCACGATACAAGTCTTTGAACTTGGGACAGTGAGTGTGAATACGTTTTAAAAAAAAGATCTAGCTAACATAAGACGAGTAGCTTACCACCATCAAGTTGAAAGTCTGCCGCCAAGCCAAATACGGTGTTCCGGCAGTTATCCTTGAGAGCCTGCGTATTCCAGGTCTAGTGTGTTTACCAGCATCGATCACATCGTCACTCACCATCAGGTGAGATAGTGGTCAAAAACTAGCCTGTCACAAATAAAAAAAAAGACTAAAACATTCAAATTCCAGAATGTAAAGTGGTAGTTACTCAAATACGTTTTTCTCTACATTTACGCCGGTGTTCCTATAAATCACGGTTAAGGAAGACGCAGAAGGTAATCACAGCGCATAAATCAGGATCCAACAAAATATCGCCACCTACCTTCAGCATTATAATGAGGAGAGGAGCTTGAAGACCGATTTTTAGTTTCCAGTTTTATACAGTTAGTAGTCTTAGAGAGAATGTTAATAAATCCATAGTTTAATTAGTAAAATACCAGAAACCTCTTAAGACATCACTTCTACCATTCGAGACTAATGCTTTTTAGTACGGCTATGGCAAATTCTGTTTCATGACTTTACAATATCTTTTGACAAGATGTGACATGCTTGCCTAGAAGATATCTATTCACTCTAGACTTGAAGACTCCCAGATTGTACTGTTCGGGAAACAAAGACGCAGGCAATGAGTTCCACTCCCTCGCTGTACGGATGATAAACGTAGAAGCAAAACGCTTCGAGCGAACCGGAGGTACGTCAACCATAATATTAGGATGACGTTTGATAGCTCTTCCTTCGGTACACTCCGCTCGTCGCTTTAATATTTTAGATGGTAAACTCTTTATGGCCAGTAATTTTAATTAGAACATTGCCCTTTAATTAAGAATACATTAATGGTTGCACACTATTAGTTGGCAGTTTTTCATGCTCAATAGGCAAGCATTTGACCACCTGATGGAAAGCGATGATACGGCCAAAGATGCTTGAAGACTCTCAGATTATACCGTTTGGGAAACAAAGGCGCGGGCAATGAATGATAGTCAAAGGTGTGTGTGCCCCTTAACCAGACAAAGATTCCTAGCACAACAAAGAACTAATCTGAACAAGGACATATTTAACTATTTATTCCAATCAGCTTAGGCAGAGCCGCGGGAAACAGCTGGTAATTTCATAAACTGAATTTTATTGCCGAAGAATATAACGAAATTAAATACAATATTTTTGAATACGCTGCGTAACAAAAAGTAATTAAACGAAAATAAAATGCAAGGGCCCTAAAAAATACACAGGATTGAGACAACGTTCGCTACCATTTTGAAAAGTACTTCTTGTCCTCGAACGTTCTCGTAATCGGATGAAATAAGTTACTAGTTAAAAACGTTTTTAAAGACAAGCTTTTAAAAGTCCGCCATATTGGATTTAAAGTGACGTCACTTCATTTTTCAAACTATCCTCAGCAACCCCTTTCATTTGATACCCATATTGTACTTGTCCGCCATGTTGGATTTAGAATGACGTCACACAGCTAACCATGCATTGTCATCCAAACTAAAAGTGAATACAAAATTTCAGCTCAATTTATTATCTTCAACCGTGAAGATATCTGCTTCAAAATTGAGTTCCAAGATTCCACCCGGCAAACATACATTGCAAGTTAAATAAAAGCTTGTAAAAAAGAGTTTTATTATTTTTCTAATGTCTTGAAAAAAACCGATGTTTTCGTTCTTAATCTTTTTTTTTTGTCTAGAACATGTAACTTTTAATAAACAACAAAACGTTACATTCATTTAAGTAATACACAACAAAATTGATCAAGCCATCCAAAAATGTTTGATAGCTTATACAAATTTATATTTACAACCTTATTATTATTAACTTGAATAACTCTTGCTTCACTATTCTTTAATTTAAAAATAGGATCTTTCAAACTAAAACTCATACACTCAATTTAATAAATTTTACACTCAATCATTTGACTAACCAGATTTATTCATAAACATAAAAACATAAACGCTTTCACACTAACAGCCCCACACTAAGTTCGATGACTTGTGTCGTGGGTGCCGGAAAAATACACATCACACTCACAATCACAACCAGAACAAGAAACACAAATTATCCATGGGGAGAAAACTTGTGATCCCGCCGGGAATCGAACCCAATGCTTAGAAGGCGAATGCTCACCCAACTTAGCCAACGGGCAATTCAAAATGGTGGTTAAAAGTTTGCCTATCTGCTTTGTAAATTACATAGATTTTAAAATGTCTTCCTACTATTGTCTCAGTCATATTTTATTATTACTAAAAAAAAAATTGGTTGTCTGTAAAGTCGGTTTACGGACGATAGTTTTACGTGATGACGTCATAAAATCTCTGACGTCACGCGAGAAGAGAGATAAATGTGTACAAGCCGACGCTCGGGCCGATCGTGCCTTTCTATCGCTTGTTCCGCGCTCTCGCTTGCACGCTCAGGCTCAGGCGCAACGTGACACTTTTTTGTGCGTGAAGCCGGTGTTCATCAATTTATAAGACGTTATCACGTCAATAATAATTTATTTAAAGATAAAAACAAACAAACAAACGCATTCACATTCACATCCCCACACTGAGTTCAAAGACTTGTATCGTGGGTGCCGGAAACATTCACATCACACTGTTACGCGGCTTTTGGAGATCCGCGTTTTAAAAAAAAGGATTTGGTTTAACTAAAATTAACTTTATTTAATTTGGAATATTAATATATGGAAATTATGAAAACTGTCCTTGGGCAGACTTTACGCGGTGGAGGGTGAAGAGAGACTGACTGCTTTTACTATTGAAATAACTACTTGCAAACCTAAACCGCTGACTGAGTCGGTTTAGGTGAGTGTATGCATTATCACTAACAAGCTAAGGGTATAACAACCCCCGCGGAAGACTAAACTTCGGGGTTGAAAAGATAACTGAAGTTTATGTTAGGACGTATGAATTAATAGATTTATATTGGATTATGATTTAGCTTATATATTTATTTTTATTCATGTAGCTTATATACCTATGCTACTTCTCTAAGACGAGGCAAAGTATTAGGGGCGCTATGTTCAGAAAGAGACACCGAAGGAGTACGAGATTTTTTTTTGATGGTTTGTATCTCGAGTCTGCTGCCGGACTTGACATATTTATACACCTTAAATGCTAAAAATAGAACAACTAAAATCAATATAAAAGTTAAAGTATTTATCGCGTAATGTGTCCCATATTTGTTTAAAAACGATTCCTCGTTTGCGATTTCATCCGAGCTTTCTAATAGATTATTTATTAGTTTTTTATTCAAACTTAAATTTTCCAAATTAATGTTTTCTAACTTAACAGGAGACACATTAGACGTCAGTTTGCTTATCATATTATAGTTACAACACGATTCATTTATAAGGCTAAAATCCATGTTTATGATCGCGGAGCTAAAGTTAGCATAATCAAACTTAGGGACTAATCTATTACTTTTAGAGTAAGCTAAACAATAATTAGGTAAGGTCAGTATCCCGGTACCTAGGATGTTAAAATCATAGTTAGAGTCCTCGCATTCTATTGTTAATTTTGTAGGTTCCGATTGGATATATATCCACTTATTTTGACGCATAGCATTCCAAATATTAACGTGTCCGAATATTGATCTGGTTTCACACTGCACTGGTAAGGACGTGATCACTCGCGTAATTAGTTCACTTTCGCAGGTGGGATTCTCGGTAGACGATAACACGTTAGGTACGTCGCAAATGTAACTCTCAGGGTTGACACTTTTACACTTGTCTAGATTATCCAGGGAACAATATCGAGTTTTGTCTTTGGTCATTGCTATATATAGACTGCTAGGTATAATAAAGCTATATGTATTTGCTTTTACAATATTGTGTGGAATAGGTAAAGGTAAGTTGCGATATACTAAATAATTTTCTGGGTTTACAAGCGGTACCTTAAGAACAAACATTATTTTATTATTATAATAGTAGCATATTAATTCCGACATACTTAATATAATAAACATTTTACTTAATTCTAAACTTACTGGTAGGCTGACACCGGCAGATAGGTGGAGGTGGTTATCGGCGAGTTCTTGATACAATTGCATAGGCGTTATCACCGCAGGGTGTACAATGTTTTTACTACTAAGTAACACAGCATTTGTTATGTCTTCTAATTGAAAAGAAACTGTAAGTATGGCAGTTTCAAGTCGGTTGAGGATACTATTAATTTTGTTTCTAATCAATAATTCATTTGAAATAAAAGTTACGTTTTTCAAGTATGCAGAGAGCTCGTCGATAGCCAGATTCAAATTAGCTTCATTTAGTTGTATTTTGTGAATAGTTTGGTTATAACTCAATAAAGTAGATGACGTCAATAAAATATTTTGTTTAACGAGTGAAGCTAGTTTTTTCTCGTTATTTTGCAGAGAGTTCATAACCCTGTCATATTTTATGGCATCATCTTCATCTAGTGTTCCAAATATAGTTTTCATTAAAGACCCGCCCGCTCCTATCCAGGCTGATCGTTTGGTTCTATTATCTATCAAATGGGAAATTGAATCGAACTCTTTCATAAGGTCCTGATGTCGTATTGTTAAGGGTTCTACCGTATTATAACATTCAGACTGTTCCATAGTGTCTATTTGCCTACATAAAAACTTAAAAGTACCTAAAACTAAGTTTATATTATCTATATGTGGTTTTATATGAGAGATATCTATGGGTATTATGATATTTAGATTCCCATCTATAACTTTCATTTTACCCACATGTTCCGAATATAATCCGGATCCAGTCTGGATTTTTTCGATAAAGCTTGGGCTTGCTCCAGCGATGACGCTGAAATAAACATATAAAAGTGAATATTTTTATTTAAATACTATTTCTTTATTGAAAGCCTTAATGGAGAAAATGGTTCTCACGGTGGATTATAGTTAGCAAGTTTGATTTCGTCAATGTGATGATTCACGTGACGTCGATTTATGAGCAGGGAGACAGTATTATTATTATGAATTTTCCCAATTTTGTATGGGCCTTTCCAGATTGGGGACAAGGCTTTTCTGAGACGGAGATGGTTTTTTAAGTAAACGTAATCGCCAACTTTATATTGGACGCGACGAGTATGGGCATCATAATGAGTTTTGGATTTTTCTTTTGAGTGATTTATATTTTCGAGTGCTTTGTCACGGGAAAGTTTGAGACGATGGTTTAGCATTTTTAAATACTCCGGATATGTTGGATCTAGATTATCCTCAAATATAGAGTCAGGAAGAAATGGTTTGTGACCAAACAATAGCTCGTATGGGCTAAAGTTGGTTGTTGAATGGACGCTAGTATTATAAGTAAGCATCGCAGTGTAAACGTATCGGGGCCAGTTTTCTAGGTTAGCGTCAACAAATGACTTTAGGTATTCTTTTAAAGTGGAATGGCTACGCTCAAGTGCGCCTTGTGTTTGAGGGTGATACGGAGAACACCATAACTGCTTTATCTTTAAAAACTCGCAAGTTTTCTTGAATAAGTCAGCTGTAAAATTAGTTCCTTGATCAGTTAATATGGTTTTCGGAATAGAGTATAGTGATATAAAATGCACTAGGCATTCCATAGTTTCTTCAGCTGTAACGCTACGGATTGGGTAAGCTACCGAGTATTTCGTCAAGTCGTCCTGAAGGGTCAGTATGTACTTTATTTTTGCTGTACCAGATTCTGGTAATGGGCCAACAATATCCATTGCCACGCGTTGGAAAGGACTTGTAGATGTGGTAGTAATTTGCATTGGCGCTCTATTGGTTTTCCGTAGTGCTTTATTTTGTTGACATAGAGCGCACTTTTTAACGTAATTCTCGATTTCAGTTCTCATACCTTTCTAATAAAATCGTTCTTGAATTCGTTTTAGCATTCTAGTGGAGCCTAAATGCCCGGCAATTGGTATGTCATGATTTTCGCGTAGTATATTTTTGATTTCACTTAGAGTTGGATAGATAATGTTATTATGGTATATATGAACAGCCATGTTAGTATTATGGAAGAGGTAATTCAGCATATTATAGATTTTCATGAAAGAAAGTCTTTCAAATGGACTTTTAAAGTCTGAAATGGCAATTTCTACAGAGTCTTGTGTTACTACAAGTTCGTTTCTTATTAGTTTCAAAGTTTTGAAAATGTCTTGATAAGAACTTTCATCAAAATGGTGCACCTTGGTAAAAGCCAGAAATACCACCTTGTTATTCAAATTTAGTTTTTTGAAGGAAAATAGCTCTCTCTCGGTGTTTAGAAATTCTTCAGTATTTTCTAAGTTGGACAAGATTTCCGGAATATAAGGATTGGCTTCGTCTAAGTCTAATGAGGTCGGAATAATAAGTATTTTGGTGGTCGACTTTGTTAGTGCTTCATTGTGTTCTTTTAAACTGGTATTATAGTTGTTTTTTGTCATTTCTTTCAGGAAGGTAGAGTAATCATGGTCATTAAGAGTTTCAGGGGCAGGAGATGGGATGCCGATGATACCCGAAGAAGTATCAGCACTGTTCTGTGCTAGTTCCGGAATGTTACGGATGAGTTGTTCGGGAATCTCAAGGGAATGAGGTAAGTCATTTTGATTTTCAGGGATACCTTCTGCGATTGGAGTGGATTCAGGTAAGTTGTTTTGATTTTCAGGATTGGAATCTACGATTGGAGCGGATTCAGGTAAGTTATTTAGATTTTCAGTAATCGTAGAAGGCGTTGGAGGATTCAATGAGCTAAAATCAATAGCAGGATTGTCATCATGAGGGCTAAGATCCAAAGGGCCAAGGTCGAGGAGGGGCTCATCTATGGCGTTTGGAGAAATTGTATCAGGTAAGATTGGGTTCACGGGAAATCGTGAAAGGGCATCAGCTACATCATTGAGTTTACCCTTTCGGTAAATAATCTCATAATCGTATTCTTCTAACTTTAATCTCCATCTTTGAAGTTTGCTACTTGGGTCTTTGTGATTAAATAGCCATTTCAGGGTTGGGTTTTACGCCCTTTTCAGTTATTGTGTGGCCAAGGTATCCAACTTCTCGTCGGAGAAATTCACACTTATCGGGTTGTAGTTTTAGATTGAAGTTTTTGGAAGATGGCCACTAGATTCTCAATTTGAGATTTTAAGTCATGCCCATAGCAGACTACGTCATCAAGGTACACGTAACAGCGAATGCCTTGGAGGCCTGATAATGCTGTATTCATTAGCCTTTGGAATGTTGAAGGAGCATTTTTCAGGCCGAAGGGCATCCGTGTGAACTGGAAGTGTCCCTCAGGGACATTAAAGGCGGTTTTCGATTTGTCGGCTTCATTTAAAGGAATTTGATGAAAACCGGAAGCTAGATCTAAGGTCGAGAAGTACTTACTATTCCCTAGTTGATCTAGGATCTCAGCGATCTGGGGAATAGGGTAAGTATCGCCTATTGTTATATCATTCAATTTTCGATAGTCTATTACGACTCGCCATTTTTGAACTTTTGAAGCGTCAAGCTTTTTTGGGACCACCCATATTGGAGAGGACCAGGGGGAATCAGAGGGTTCAATAATATGTTGGTTCAACATTTGCTCGATTTGCTTTTTGACCTCTCTTTTATGAATTTCAGGAAATCGGTATGATTTTGTGTGGATAGGAAGGTCAGTAGTAGTTTTTATTTCGTGTTTCAGGGAGTTGGTACAGGTAAGGTATTCTCCAGGCAAATGAAAAATATCGGAGAAGTCGGAGCACACCTGATGGAGAGCTTCTCTCTCTTCTTTATTCAGGTGAGACACACGCAATTGATTTAAGACTTTTTCAGTGCGTATCACAATATCATTAGGAATCGTTGTTTTAACATTATTTATAGGATGCAGAGCCTGAGTGGCATCATTAAGTTCAGAGGGATCAACACTGGTAAGTTTTAGATTCAGAGCAGATTTTACTGTTATAGGTACCTCGGAAGTGTTGATCACGGATATATTTATTCTGTTGTTATCTTTTACACGAACTAAACAATTTGCAATTAATAAGTCGTTGGAAGGGCTTTGATCGAGCACAAAGCCTTCTTTCATATCTGGATTTTGGACAGAGCATTCAATAATTGCTTCAGTTCTAGCAGGTATAATATATGTTGGATCACAAAAGGAGAGTTTCAAATTTGTTTTTCCAAGATGTAGTAAGTTGTCGTTATAGTCTATTCTACAACCATGGGCATTTAGCAAATCTGTACCTATGATTCCGTCATAAGGAAGATGGATTTTGTCGATCACATGAAATTTGTGCGAGACATTGGATTTTGGAAAACGCATTTTTAATTGTAAATGACCTAGAGTTTGAACAGATTCTTCTAGAGAGTCAATGCCCTTGAGATGAATAATCTCTTTTGTAAGTTTGGGGTGACCTTGGATACAAGATCGTTTTATTAAACTCACAGATGATCCTGAATCGACTAATAAGGATAATGGGACCTCTGATACAGAGGAGTCAATCAGGACATGAGGTAGAAGCATTTTTGTAGGGTCATTAGTGATTTCAAAAATGTTCGTATTATTATGTGGCTGTTTAGATTTGGAGTCAGAGTTTTGCGATTGTGGCATACCATTATATGGTTGCTCGCGTTTTGATTTTGATTCAGAGACGGATTTAGAATTTCTTGTTAGGTTGTGACTACCATGTAGCGGAGTCGATTCAGAGTTCTCTGAATCAAGGTCGTGACTGCCATGTAGCGGAGTCAATTTAGTGTTCTTCAGAGAACTTTCTTGATTCAGATCGAGGTCATGACTGCCATGTAGCGGAGTCAATTTGGATTTAGAATTTGATTTAGAAGTTTTGGCGTCGGATTTGGAAGTATGAGGTCGCGCACGACACCGAGACGAGACTTTTATTCGTTTTTTGAATCTACTTCATCATGGCCTTCATCGTCTTCGATGTCATCCTCAGATGCATTAGATACAAAATGAACACGTGAAAATTGTTTCTGCTGAGGCTTAAAGCCTGAACCTGATGGTTGTTGTTGATCGGCGTTACGGAAGCGATTATTGTTATATTCCCGTTTGCGACAATTTTCGATAACGTGACCAACACTTTTGCAATAGCGGCAGAATAGTTTACTACTATCGTTTTGATTTTTACTATAATTATTGACATCTGGACGATTTTGAGAGTTTCGATTACGAAAGATGTTGTTAGATGAAGACGATGTCATTTTCTTAGAAATGCTGTCAGAAATTTTCTCTTCTGCTACGGCAAAATTAACAGCAGTATTAAGATTCTCAGGGTTACGACATCTCACAATATTAGCGATCTTAGGGTTAAGTCCTGTAACAAAAGTGTGAAGGGCAAGGTCCTCCATAGCTGCGACTCGGCCAGACAGTTCCGTTTTGCGTTTAGTAGGAATGGATATATTGATTTCAGTTATTAACCTTGCTAAACATGTTTCTATTTTGAGCGAGAACTGGTTGGCTGTTTCGTTAGGCAATTGTTTACACTCTTGTAATTCGGAAAGCAAATGCGCGTAGTGTTTCTTCTCACCAAATTGAGTTTTAAGAAACTCTTCTAATTGATTCCAATTTTCAAATTCTTTAATAGCACACGCTATTTGGGCTTTGCCTTCCAATCTACTGAGAATAAGTTTAAATAGAATATCTTTTTGCCATGGGGCGGCTAGACTTATTGCATTTTTACAATTTGTAATAAATGGATTTAATTGTTCCCTGTTTCCATCATATTTGCCAATGAATTTAGTAAGGATGTTGAGTTCTACAATAGGAACATCTGCTGGAGGTTCATGACTTGCAGATCTCGATGTTCCCCTTTTCTGTTCTTGACTTGGGGGTACGGCTAAGGATTCGTCCTTCGTTGCCATTATTAATTAAATGAGATATCGAAGTTATAACAAAATAACGACAATTAAATCGAACTGAAGTGGTAACCCTAGCGAATCAAAACAATGACCAAAGACTTACAGGAGACAGAATGCGTAGGCGACCGCGATAAGCTGCATTATCGGACGACGACGGGGCGACACGGCGTAACCTTGTATGTCAAGGTTAAAATCCAGGGTCTGGAACACGGAGCTCGATGCTGGATGGGTCACAATCACAACTATCGGGGGTGATTGGGACCTCTGCCAATAGCCGACGTCACGATGGATGGAGTCTCTTCCCTCGGATGCTATGTATATCTCCAGGATACAGCGATTTTCAGGATACGGCGGGTTTCCAGGACACGGCGGGTTTCCAGGACACGGCGACTTTTCAGTACACGGAGGTATCCAGGACACGGTAAGTTTATATTTGTTTATGTCACAGGTAGTTTTTAGACACTTATTTTTCACTTTTAGTTGTAACTGGTTTTCACTTTAGGGTCCAAGACCTTTACTTTTGGACGATGTCACAAGGAGACGGACCGAGGGACCTTTATGATCCCCTTTTCGCTGCCACCAATTATGTTACGCGGCTTTTGGAGATCCGCGTTTTAAAAAAAAGGATTTGGTTTAACTAAAATTAACTTTATTTAATTTGGAATATTAATATATGGAAATTATGAAAACTGTCCTTGGGCAGACTTTACGCGGTGGAGGGTGAAGAGAGACTGACTGCTTTTACTATTGAAATAACTACTTGCAAACCTAAACCGCTGACTGAGTCGGTTTAGGTGAGTGTATACATTATCACTAACAAGCTAAGGGTATAACAACACGCACATTACACCCAGAACCAGAAGCACAAATTACCCTTGGGAAGGAATTTGTGCTCCTGCCGGGAATCGAACCCAGGACCCACGGCGTAGAGGGCGGAGACCCGTCCACTGCTCCAACTGGGTTCAAAAACACAAATTCTCATTACAACATCATAATAAATATCATATTCATTTCAAAATTCACTATAGAGTTACTATCGACTCGCAACAGACAATGGTAGGAGCCCGCCTCTCACCGCGTACCCGCCGTTATTTATTGGAAGTCATGAATACGAAATAGTCTCGACTCACATTTTCTTCTTTTCCAGTGTTTATTGTTTGTTTGCCTGTATCTAGACTGAAGCATCGAACAAAAAGAATTTAAGACTTGGTTTGGAATTTGTGTTACTTAGCTTTGCTGCATTTTCTATTGTGGCAATTTTATAGCTGCGTCAGTACCATTTTTACTTACTTCCCAAAAAAGGAGGAGGTAATCAAGTCAACTGTTTTTTTTTTAATGTGTTTTACCTCATAACTTCTTTCCACGTGAACCGATTTCGAAAAAAAAATTCAGTTTGAAAGATGTTGCTTTCCAATTGGTCCCATTTAAATTTGATCAAGATCTGATCAGTAGTTCTTGAAATATCGTCAAAAAGGCGTATTCTGTGGACTACATTGACGATGTTCTCGTTTTTAACCGACTTCAAAAGTTACCTCATAACTTCTTTTTTTGTGCGCCGATTTTGATGATTATTTTTTTATTTGAAAGCTGAAGCTTTTCAAGTGGCCCTATTTAAATTTGGTCAAGATATGCTTACTAGTTTTTGAGTTATTGTCAAAAATGCGTGTTTAATACGTTGAATCTGATCAAGGTTCCGAAGATAAGGCGGTGAAGTCGGTTTTTTTAGACTTTGCTTGAGTTTAACTATATCATACTGCTATCTGACAAAACTATCTGCTATCTGGAAAAAACTATTTTTGAAAATGGAAGCCTTTTTTTTTTAACTGGCCGTTGGCATAATTTTGTTCGCGTTCCCTTTCTTAGCAGGGTGTGTTCGATTCCCCGTGGAAACATAACCTCAAGGATAATTAGTGTTTCTGGTTCTGGTTGTGGTTGTGATTGTGATTTGAATATTTCCTGCACTCACGACACAAGTCATCGAACTTTGTGTAGGGCTGTGAGTGTCAAAGCGTTCATGTCTATGATAATATGTTGCCTTTAGAGAGAGAAGTGCTGCTATAGTATTACATTCTGCGTAATTACGTTCGCAGTTAGTTTCCGACAAGTTACATAACTATTTAGTAGTAAATTATCAAGTAAAGTCCAGTGACTCTATCTAACAACTCAGTGAACAGTTATTACAAGAATTCACAGCTCGCTGGGCAAAGGATAAACAGCTACGTACTAGCTATTCCTATATAACTTGATAGGCTGTAATGAATATGATTATTTTTACCGACTTCCCAAAAAAAGGAGGAGGTACTCAAGACGACTATATATATATATATATATATATATATATATTTTATGTTTGTTACCTCATAACTTCTTTCCACGTGAACCGATTTCGAAATTTTTGTTTGAAAGATGTTGCTTTCCAATTGGTCCCATATAAATTTGATCAAGGTCTGATCAGTAGTTCTTGAGATATCGACAATAATGCGTATTTTGTGGACTACTTTGACGATGTTCTTGTTTAACCGACTTCAAAAGTAACCTAATAACTTCTTTGTCGTCTCTTGTTTTTGAGTTACCGTCAATAATGCGTGTGCAATACATTAAATCTGATCAAGGTTCCGAAGATAAAGTGGTGAAGTCGGTTTATTTAAGCTTTGCTTGCGTTTAATTATTTTTCTGATTGGTCTTGTTTACAGACCAATCAGAAAAATAATAATAAGAGAATATCCAGCGCAGTGGGCAACCTTTGCGTGGGTTCGATTCGGCAGGACCACAATCTTCCTCCCCAAGGGACATTTGTGCTTTCGGTTCTAGATGTAATTGTCTGTGATATGTAAATGTTTCCGGAACCCACGATACAAGTCTTTGAATGTAGGGTGGGGCTGTAAGTGTAAATACGTTTGTGCGATATTTTTTTGTAATATATGTATACCATGTTTTTGGTTGAATAATTCGATGTTTTTTATTTCCTTTAAATATAAACATAAACGCTTTCACACACACAGCCCCACACTAAGTTCAATGAAATGTGTCGTGGGTGCCGAAAACATTCACATCACACACACACACTCAAAACCAGAACCAGAAACACAAATTCTCCTTGGGGAGAAAACTAGTGTTTCAGCCGGGAATCGAACCCGATACCCGTGCTTAGAAGGCGAACGCCACCCAACTAAGCCAACGAGCAGTTCATATGTTGAAAAATAGTAAGGTTCATCTTGGGTATAACCATATATTACGGCCTCGAATTATAAGCACCCTCACCCTCACTCACTCGGGCGCTTAATATCTCGGATGTGATGATAAATTCAATGATAATTTTAAATTTATATTCAAATAGGGCTATAATAGCTTTAATTATGTTTCTAGGAATATGGTGGTGGTATAAGTAAATTCGGGTCCTTTATATTATCATCATATGTTTCTAACATTTCAGGTATTTTTCTAAGAATTCCGCACGTGTAATAATGTGTTTGGGTATACTTTGAAATGTTAAAAACGATTAATATTAAGGTTATTATGTAAAATACCGTAAATGTCTCAGACCATGATTTGTTCTAACCCTTAGCTCATTTAGTTCTTCGATTAGATTGTAATAAAAAGGTATAATTACATATATGTACTTTAGAAAATATTAAAATATTCAAACTTCGACATAGGTTATACATATTTGTGCCATTTGGAGTAGAAATGCTGGGTCCATGGGGACCATGGGGAGCCGGGAGTTTGGGCTCGCTTAGTTCATCTTGACAAGTCTTGTTACATAACTTTTAGCCCTTTTTTTAAAGCATGATTTTTTGGTAAAAGCACGATTTTTTTATAACTTTTATAAGTATTAATTGTTTACAACTGCACTTAATATTCAAATTCAAAATCGTTTACTCACTTAATCTCCAAAAAGGCACTCGTGAAAGGTAATGACTCTACTGCCAGTTTCGCAAAATTACAGCCATCTTGAGAAGAACCTGGAAAGAAACTCGGCGATGCATTTTTTCATAAATTTTTATAAACATTCTCAAAAACTAATACAGGAATTATATTAACCTAAGTATATCTATATTATGTAGTCACCAGAAAGCGCTTGTGCAGTTTGCCTCCTTCCTTAATGTATAGTCAGTCGTTTTATAATAAGCTTTCTTAATTAAAGACAGTATGTAGTTATTTTTCTCAAATTCTTCTAATTTCTAATTTCTGAGAGGTAGTAGAGCATTTTGTGAGTTGCTCGCCTGGCTTGCTACCAAAGTAGCTTACCACCATCAAGTTGAAAGTCTGCCGCCAAGCCAAATACGGTGTTCCGGCAGTTATCCTTGAGAGCCTGCGTATTCCAGGTCTAGTGTGTTTACCAGCTTCGATCACATCGTCACTTACCATCAGGTGATATTGGTCAAAAACTAGCCTGTCACAAATAAAAAAAAAAAAAAACCAGATTCAAGATTCAATCTCGTTCACAAAGAAGTAGGTTTCAAAGGAAAGCGGGATATCCGCCGCGTCCATTGCCCACTGATTTATTGCAGAAGCCGTATAGCCTGTAAACAGTTCACCTTAACAAAAGTTAGAGCGAGAGAGAAGGGAGTTAAAAAATATTTTTTTAGACTTCTTATCCTCTCTTTTGATACTCTGATCCGCAACCTTTTTGTATGATGAAAAGTGGTGTGGTAAACACTGTAATGAATAATTAAAATGTTTACCTGTAATACAAAAGCTTAACTTCTATCGTGTGTATTTAACGACAAACCCTGATTTTTTTAACTTAGTGTGGGGTTTTGAGTGTAAAAGCGTTTAAACTTTTACATAACAAGAATTGAAGAATCCTATTTAGAAGTAGGCTTAAATACTCAAATATTCATTTATTCATAAACATTACTTTGTACAGTCGAGACCGAGACATTGCTTATAATTACAAATACTAGCAAGAGATTGCCTCTTAGCGATAAGAGCACCCATTGTATCTATTTATTAGTATTTTTTTAATATAACAAAACAAAAATACAAGTTCGTCCATAGAATTAGAACATGTCAATCGGTTGTTGTTTCAATGTATTCATTTATGCTAAAAAATCTAAATCAAAATTGTTTATTCACATGAGCCCTAAAGAGGCTCTCAAAATCAAAATCAAAATCGTTTATTCACATGGGCCCTAAAGAGGCTCTCATAAAAGTTGATGACTCTACTGCCAGATTCGCAAAATTACAGCCATTTCGAGAAAAACCTGGCATGAAACTAGGCGGCGCATTTTTTTTCATTTTTTTGTATAAATCATTCTTAAACTCTGATAGGTACATAATTATATAAACCTAGGTTTATCAATATTAAGTAGTCGCAAGAAAGCGCTTGTAAGGTTTGCCTCCATGCATCCTTGTTATTAATATAGTCAATTATTTTTATAGTAAGCTTTCTTTATTAATACCCTTTTATAACTGATTTAAAATTTCCTAGTGGATTACTCGATAAGCCATCGTTTCAGTCTATTTTTAAACAGTTACAAAGTACAATCTTGGCAATGATGCATACATACGGCAGTTATCCTTGAGAGCCTGCGTATTCCAGGTCTAGTGTGTTTACCAGCTTCGATCACATCGTCACTTACCATCAGGTGAGATAGTGGTCAAAAACTAGCCTGTCACAAATAAAAAAAAAAAATAATATATACATTCAGTAAAGTTCATGTTGGTTCTTATCTCAACTTTCCTTCTTCAAAAGCACCCACATTTTGCTAACATAACACAAGCACTATCAATGTGTGCGTTTAATTAAACTTCAACCTATCTTAAGAAAACAGCGTGCAAAGTTCTCATATCGAACGTCTGTGAAACTTTGAAACTATCTCGTTACGTTTTAAACTACCTAAGAACATTCTACCTTGACCTGAATCTGCGATCCAGTGAGCATTTCCGTTGCAGAGAAATGTGGACAGTAGCGTAGATTGAATTTGCTGGAATTGGTAGTATACTTCGCGAAGAACACATCTATTCTTACGCTTCGAACAATTATTATATATTGGTTTTCTACCGTTTACATTTTGGAGAGTGTGCGCAGGAATTACACGACCTAATTCCCCCATGCCCGTTTTACCATCTAACGACAAGACAAACTGTCAAACATCATCCATATGGTTGATATACCTGTAGTTCGTTTAAAGCGTTTCGCTTCTACGTTTATCATCCGTACTGCGAAGGAGTGGAACTCATTGCCCGCGTCTTTGTTCCCCGAATGGTATAATCTGGGAATATTCAAGTCAAGAGTGAATAGGTATCTTCTAGGCAAGCATGCTACATCTTCGGCCGCATCTCAACTTTCCTTCAGGTGAGATAGTGGTCAAATGCTTGCCAATTGAGCATAAAAAAATAATAACATTGAACTGCCCGTCGGCTTAGTTGGGTGTGGATATTCGCCTTCTAAGGCGTGTCGGGTTCGATTCCCGGCAGAAACACGTGTATTCTCCCCAAGTAAAATTTCTGAAAGTGAATGTTTCTGGTACCCACGACACAAGTCATCGAACTTAATGTGGGGGTGTAAATAAAACGGGACAAAATAGTTCTAAAAACTTTGATGGCTGCTGTGCTAGTGACTCTTATGACCTACCAATTTGTTATTTACCAAGCTAGATTTTTTTTTAATACCGGTTTCGTACACTAATTGCAGAGCTCTTTTCAACGATATCCCACAAGGATTCCCGCTTACGTGTATGTGTGTCCCCTTAACATTTTAATTTATATAATTTTAGTTACCATTTCTGGCTTTAGGTCATATCTTTACATATTCTCTGAGAATTTGAAGTTGAAGTTGAATTTGAAGTTATTAACTTGTGTGGTTTAGACGCTAAATGCTTCTGACAGACGGACGGACTGATAAAGTGCTGAACTACCCAAGTCAACTTAGGGACCTCGCTTCGCTCGATTAATTATGTAGAGTCAATGCTGCAGCAAAGCAAAAAAAAATGTACAGAATCGGAAATAACATTAGTTTTAAAAAAAAATTAAAAGGAACTCCTTTTTCAGGAATGCTATAAAATACAAGCCAATACAAAAACTCTTTATTGACACCAAAAGATGAATACAAGGTATAGAGAAACTTATAAAGATAGGTACAATGGGCGGTCTTATCGCTAAGAGCCATCTCTTTCAAACAACCTTTGCATGGAAATATAAATGAAAAGACAATGTAGGGATGGTGGTGCGATAAAATGAATGAAATAAAATTTTAAATAATATAAATACATAGTTAAACTACATAAACAATACATAACAATAATAATATCAAAATATACAATTGAATTATTTAATATTAATACTCTATTGCACAATAATAGTGTTCAAAAAGTTCGAAGCTTCGTATATCTAACGATTTTTTTTTTAATTTGTGACAAGCTAGTGTTTGACCACTATCTCATCTGATGGTAAGTGACTGATGGTAAGTGAAACACACTACACCTGGAATACGCAGGCTCTCAAGGATAACTGCCGGAACACCGTACGATGGATAAAAGGATTGAAAAATTAGCTCTTAATCATTTTAATCTCTACTAATATTATAAATCCGAAATTAACTCTATCTGTCAGTTACGCTTTCATTCCTAAACCACTGAATCGATTTTGATGAAATTTGGTTCATAGACTAGAGCTTGGGAAAGGCTACTTTTTATCCCGGAATTCGCGCAGGCCGGGACTTATGCAAGTAAAACCGCGGGGCGCAGCTAGTCTATATATATAAAAATCAATGCCATTTTTCGTTGTAATTTTATAACTCAAGAACGGGCTCACCTATCCAAACCAAATGTTTAGGCTTTGTTCGGACTATTTAGTAGATGGTTTACGTGAAGTTTGCACAAAATCGGTTGAGCGGTTCTTCATTTATCACACCCGGGCGAAGCCGGGGCGGATCGCTAGTTTAACATAAAAGAAATCATGAGTAATACGTAGTTTGAGTTTGAAAACTATCGCGAGTGTTATTCATTATTAATGTTTACTAACCGGCTGGTACTCGCGGCGGTTTTTGTCGGATTTTCCGACTAGTTTCGGGCATGTACGATGCCCATCATCTGGGAGGTGGCCGATCGCAACGTTCGCGTCGCCTCTCCGCGCGCACCTGACGAGCGCTGGGGGCCGGCGCAGGCGGCGCGGCTGGCGCCAAGAGTGCGGGTGGGGGTGCGAGGGGTTGGGATCGCCAATAGCGGGAACCGCAGCCAATATATTTATGGAATGGTTCGAAAATGCAGCGATGATAGACGCTCCTACGAAACCTAGATACTGGTGGCGCTATGTTGATGACGTATTCGCTATCGTCACAAAGGACGCACTTCATGATTTCACGTCATACCTGAACACGGTCCATAGGAAGATCAATTTCACAGTGGAAGAGGAGAAAGATGGGAGCCTACCTTTCCTGGACGTCCGGGTCATAAGAAAGCCAGATGGCACGTTGGCGCATACCGTATATCGGAAACCAACACACACGGACAGGTACCTAAAGGCGGACTCCCACCACCACCCGTCCCATCTCGCCTCCGTGCCGAGAACATTGATAAACAGAGCACTAGGTATCTGCGACCCCCAGTACGTCGAAGCTGAGTTGGATCACGTAAGGGGAGTCCTTGAAAACAATGGATACAACTGGCGTCAATGTTCTCGCTTTATAAAAACGGGTGCGAGAAAACGAGCAGACACAGTGGAACGGTTGCCAGTATATCTACCATATGTCAAGGGGGTGACCGACAAAATCGGTCACTATCTGAAGCGTAGATACGAAATTAAAACTATGTTCCGCCCACTAACACAACTCCGACGCCTACTAAGGTCACCCAAAGACAGAGAGCCACTGAGCGGTCCGGGTGTCTACAGGATCCCCTGTGACTGTGGAAAATGTTACATCGGCGAGACGCGTCGCAACGTATCAACCAGGATTTCGGAGCACATAAGGAGTGTCAAAAATGTGGATACCGTACGTTCGGCGGTAGCAGAGCACGCCCACATCCAGGACTCGAGGCATTATTTGAGATTCGATAAAGTTTCCGTACTGGCGAGGGATAAACATTTTATCCCACGTAAGGTACGGGAAGCTATCGAGATCAGTCGCTACCCCAATTTCAACCGTGATCGTGGATGGATACTACCACCGGCTTGGAAAACCGTTATTGACACTCCTTTCACCAATACCACAGTACCGGACTATCGCGATATAGACACTACTAGTGCAGTGTGCCTACAGCCCAACTTAACGGTATACCGGCCCAGTGATGACTCATCGGAGGATGACTCGACGACAACAGCCGAGCAACCCCTCGCACCCCCACCCGCACTCTTGGCGCCAGCCGCGCCGCCTGCGCCGGCCCCCAGCGCTCGTCAGGTGCGCGCGGAGAGGCGACGCGAACGTTGCGATCGGCCACCTCCCAGATGATGGGCATCGTACATGCCCGAAACTAGTCGGAAAATCCGACAAAAACCGCCGCGAGTACCAGCCGGTTAGTAAACATTAATAATGTAATACGTAGTGTCTAGAAAGTATGAATGTATTTTGTACCAAGCTTAGTCACCACTTTCTCTCGTCTCTCGTTTTATCGGAAACTACCTGGGTAGAGGATTAAGTTATTTTTTTAAAGGAATCAAAGGCGGACGAGAAATAAAAGAGCTTATCGGGGAGATTGATTCGAGGTTAGAAAGACCGTAGGAATGGAGCTGTTTGGCTTAAAGGTATATATGTCTTTGGATAGGGAAGTTGGACATTGAATATTTTGTACTTTTGACCTACATTTGACGATCCATTAGAATATAGAAGATATTTCCGTGGTGGGCAAGCCTCTGCCTTCAGCGCCGTTGGCCCTGGGTTCAATTTCTGACAGGATGCAAACGCTACCCACTGGTAGTGGGCTTCGGCGCTTGAGTTACCTATAAGCTAAGTGGCTTGTAGGTAACTTAGGTATTTGATGTGAAGATGTATAGTATTAGGAAATATAGACAATTGGACCGTAGAATAACGAGTACTAGAATATCTCTTTGATTGAAACATTCATAAGTGTTACACATTGTTAAGATCTAAGTTTCAGCAACTTAGTTCGAACAAAAATAACTAGATAGGCGTCGAGTTAGATCGTGGTGGTGTTTCGTTCTGCGGCCACTAGTAGGCTCGACGAATTTGATGCAAGAAGGACTTTTAGGACTTTATTTCGTGAGTTTGATCTTGGGGGATTTTTTTGGGGATTTGTACACAATCCACATATTCAGTCCGTCCGGCGTATACTGTACACTAGTGTACACGCCGAGACTCCAGGCGGTCTACGCGCGTACTAAACTGATAAAGGAGCACCGATTTTTTCGAAACTAGTCTCGTAATAACTATGCGAGAAAACAACCGTGAGTGAAATCGTATAAATCCTTAATATTATGCATATTTTTTATGCTTTTAGTTGGTTGTTAAAGTAGGTTGAAATATTACATATACTTGAAATACACTATTCGTTTTCAACCGACTTCAAAAAAGGAGGTTCTCAATCCGAATGTATAATTTTTTTTATGTATATTACGCGATATCTCCGCCAATTATGAATCGATTTTGACGATTTTTTTTGTTTGGTAGATTATACTTTAAGGTGGTCCCATATATATTTTATCGAAATCGGATCAGCCAAAACCAAAATATAAGCGGTGAAGTCGGTTTTTTTAAGCTTTGCTTGTGTTTAATTATCATTTGTTGTTCCCTTAGCTAGTTATGCCTACTTTTTTTAAAGTCGGTTATTACAAAGACTTGTCCACTGCGCCACAAGATTGCTTGATTGAAGTTTTTTTCTGATTTATAAATATCCCACCCAAAAATTTGGTACAGGATTATTCCTGAAATTATTGACGGGAACACATTTAGATGATATATGACATACTTAGCGGTAATTACCTACGTTTGATCAGCAGACCGCGAACATCTGCGGTCATGTGGAGCTGCTAATTACGGAAAAATACGTATATAATACATATAAAATTCGTTATAACATAATACAAAATCGTAATAACATTATAATATAGATTATTTGCGACGATGTTATTCGAAAAGGTAGGTATATCATGTTGTTTTTCTGATAGTTTGACTTCCACTGATTCCAAGAAATATATCTTGACCGTAGTATTGTAGAAAGCCAAAATAAATAAAATACATAAAAGTCACCTACATAAATCTCAAAAGAAATAGCTTTCAAAATGCTGATTTAAAAACAACATTTGAATAAGAATATCGGAGTAACCGATCGAGCGAAGTGTGATATTAAGTTGACCTGAGTGCTTTAGCACTTTGTCTGTCCGTCCGTCCGTCTGTCAGAGGCATCTAGCGTCTTAACCATACAAGCGAATAACTTCAAATTCTAAGAGAATATGTAAAGCTTTAGCCCAAAGCAAGAAATGACAATTAAAATGATATAAATGAAAAAATTAAGGGGCACTCATACACGAAAATGGAGAGCAATATAATTTTATTTTTTTGTATACCCTTGTGGGATATCGTTATAAAGAACTCTGCAAGTAGACTACAAAACCGGTTTTAGAAAAAATCTGTGTTGGAAATTAACCCTACCTGATGTGTCGCCCTAAATCATTATACCATAATTATATCATAGTCATATAAACCCCGAAAATGTTTCTACAAAAAATAATCTATAGAAACTCCTTTTTAACAATTAAATTTATCCGAAAAGACGTGTCGCCCTAAGTCATTATACCATAATTACTTCATAGTCATATAAACCCCGAAAATGTTTCTACAAAAAATAATATATAGAAACTCCTAACCCCTTTTGAACAATTGCATTTATTCGAAACGACGTGTCGCCCTAAGTCATTATACCATAATTACATCATCATCATCATCAGTCATATAAAACCCGAAAATGTTTCTACAAAAAATAATATATAGAAACTCCTAACCCCTTTTAATAATTGAATTTATTCGAAAAGAAGTGTCGCCCTAAGTCATTATACAATAGTTATATCATAGCCATATATACCCCGCAAATGTTTCTACAAAAAATAATCTATAGAAACTCCTAACCCTTTTTAACAATTAAATTTATTCGAAAAGACTTGTCGCCCGAAGTCATTAGATTAAAAGCTTTTACTAGTGAAGGGGTAGTCCTATCTGACACTTACTTTGTACATAGTTTATTTAATCGTTTGAACTGCCCGTTAGCTTAGTCGGGTAAGCGTTTGCCTTCTAAGCAAGAGGGTCGATTCCCGGCGGGAAAATAAGTTTTCTTGCTAAGGAAAAGTGTTTCTGGTTCCGGCTGTGATTGTGTGTTTGATGTGAATGTTTCCGGCACCCACGACACAAGTCATTGAACTTAGTGTGGGACTGTGAGTGTGAAAGCGTTTATGTTTATTATATACATCTACAACAGCAAAGACTTAAGTGACCTACAAGTCATACGATACAATACGATATTTTCATCTCCAAATCTTATTTAAATCAAAAAGGTGTTTCTGGTTCTGCCTGAGATTGTGTGTTTGATGTGAATGTTTCCGGCACCAACGATCCACGACACACGAAAGTTTGTGTGTGTGCGTGTGTGTGTGAGTGAATGTTCGTTTACCACGTATCTTCGTAACTACTTAACTGATTTTTATTAAATTTTGAAGTACATTATACTCTGGATTAGGACAGGCTACTTCCTGTTAGAGATTGCTATTAGTGATAAGGTCGCCTGTTGTGATACTTTACGTATAAGCTTGTTTATAACCTTTGTTTTATCTCGTCTTATAAAGTGGATCAATAAAGTATTATCTATCTATCTATCTACTTCAATCACCATCATCAACAGTAGACGAAGCAGCGGGGCACAACTAGTTTTAAATAAAAACCGGTTTATAAGTATTTGTGCCGATTTATTGCTCTGCGATCACATTATCCGGCAAAAACTATATGTTTTGCCGGATAAATATGTTATTGTCCATCTCTATTGTTAACTACAGTATTTGATAAAATATTTACTTGCAGAAGATAGAAAACCTTTGAATTCAGTCTGGAAATCTTGTCTCCCTCAGCTACGTCTGTCCTTGTTACAACTAATTTAATTTGAGTGTAGCACGTGACTGGTTGGAATAATAATTTAAGAAACACGTTGCAATTGTTTTTTTACCGACCTCAAAAAAAGAGGAGGTACTCAAGTCGACTGTAGGTATATTTTTTTTATTCTGTGTTACCTCATAACTTCTTTCTACGTGAACCGATTTCTTTTTTTTTTTAGTTTAAAATATGTTGCTTTCCAATTGGTCCCATTTCAATTTGATCAAGATCTGATCAGTAATTCTTGAAATATCGTCAATAATGCGATTTCTGTGGACTATATTGACAATGTTCTCGTTTTTAACCGACTTCAAAAGTTACCTCGGTAACTTCTTTCGTTGTGGGCCGATTTAGGTGATTATTTTTTTATTTGAAAGCTGGTGCTTTTCATGCGGTCCCATTGAAATTTGATCAAGATCTGATCTCTACTTTTCAGTTATCGTCAATTATGCGTGTGAAATACATTAAATCTGATAAAGGTTCCAAAGATAAAGCAGTGAAGACGGTTTTTTTAAGCTTTGCTTGCGTTTAATTATTCATGAGCTAGTACGAGTAATAACACTTACAATTAGTTGAGTAGTTGTTTAGTCTGATAGCAAGCGTTACGATCTTCTTTAATATCTTTACTTGTTTTCTGCTTTTAATAAAAAATCGCGTGCACGGATATGCACTGGTAATTTCATAAAATAACATAACTAAAATGTGACTAACACAATAGCTTTCATACTCACAGCCCCACTAAGTTAACGACGACTTGTGTCGTGTGTGCCGGAAACATTCACACATTACACACACAATCACACCTAGTACCAGAAGCACAAATGTCTTTTGGGAAGGAAATTGTGCTCCTGCCGGGAATCGAACCCAGTACCTACGGCGCAGAGCGCAGATGCATGAATTAGTATGCCAATTCGATTATTATTAAAAATACTAAAATTATTAAATTTTTATAAAGCCATCTCTGCTATAAAACGTTACTAATGTTATAATAACTTTATTATATTTTATTACTAATAATATAAATCCGAAAGTTTATGTGTAAGTATGTTTGTTTTCTCTTCACGCTGTTACGGTTGAACGGTTTTGAATGAAATCTAGAATATACATAGCTTATATCTAGGATTAACACATAGGCTACTTTTTAACTTGATGAACGCGGGTGAAGTCGCGGGGCTTAGCTAGTCAGGGTATATAGCTACTTTAAATTTCATCTAAATCAGTCCAGCCATTCAAGTGAGAAAAAAGAACAAGCTTACTAACGTATTATTATAGTGCTATCATCTATTGTTTAGAAGCATCGACAAATAAAAATGATGTACTTCCGATCATGTCAATGTACCCGGAAGTTAGATAACGTGACTTCCGCCGTATGATACCTCGTAATTTTTCATAGATTTTCCTCCTTCCGCTGTTGTAAATAGATTGCAGGAGCCGAATAAATTGATATGATAATATTTATATTTTTCTTGTACAGCGAATTTAATGACCTATATTTTGATACGATTTCTGTTTTACCAAATTATCAATAGACTTATGATATCTTAATATACTAGCCGTGCCCCGCGGCTTCGTCCACTATTATCAAGTTAAAAAGTGGCCTATGTGTCAATCCTAGGTATAAGCTATGTATACTCCAAATTTAATCCAAATCCGTTCAGCCGTTAAAGCGTGAAGAGGGAACAAATATACTTACAACTTTCGGATTTATAACATTACATAATACAAGCCATGCCCCGCGGCTTCGCCCGCTATTATCAAGTTAAAAAGTATCCTATGTGTTAATCCTAGGTATAATCTATGTATATTCCAAATTTCATCCAAATCCGTTCAGCCGTTAAAGCGTGAAGAGGGAACAAACATACACAAACACAAACTTTTGGATTTATAATATTAGTAGGATAGTAGGAAGTAGGATCTACAGGTTTATTATAACGTGCAACTGTTTTTACGCAAAACATGATATTTTATTTTCATTTTGTCAAAAATGTTTTCCTGTAGAACGCATTATTAAAAAAAAAACAATAAAGTTTATTGCATTATTATTTATTGATAATTAGAACAATAAACTAATGTAATAACAATATACTGATGTAACACAAATAGAAAATATAAGCGAATTAAGAACCTCCTTCTTTTTTTGAAGTCGGTTAAAAAGTGCTCCGATCAGAATACTTTTATTTTACAAGCTTTTATTTAACTTGCAATGTATGTATGTTTGTCCGGTGGAATCTTGTAACTGAATTTTAAAAATCAGTATTCTTTAACCGATTGAGCTGAAATTTGGTATACACGCTTATTTTAGATGACAATGCATGGTTAGTTGTGTGACGTCATTCTAAATCCAACATGGCGGAGCATCCAAAAATGGTGGACAAGTCATTTTTAATGCACTCCAAGAATATGGGTAAGAAATCCTTTCATTTAATGGCTTGCTGAGAACAACTCGAAAAATAAAGTGACGTCACTTTAAATCCAATATGGCGGCCTTCTAAAAGCTTATTTTAAAAAAGTTTTTAACAATAGCTTAACTTTTAATAAATTTATTTTAAATAGATATCAAAGCAATGAAAACAAGTAGCTTAATTTCAACTAGTTTCCTTTACATTTTTGAGACGGTTTGGATCCAGAGAATCGCCATCAAACCACGCAATTTGATAACATTTATAATGCTTTCAGAACCTCAGAATTATATTCGAACGTAAAACGTAAGAACCATATATTATCTTGTCCGTGGAGTTGTGAGTCGAGGCACGCGGGGCCTGAGGGATCGTCAAGAGGGCAGCAATTTTTCAAATCCTGCCTCATTTCCATACTCACACTTGTGGTAAAGATTGCTTGTGGGTCTAGACTAGATCCTTTCTGTTTGTATTCGATAGAACCGCAGAAAGATGTCTTGCATAGCTGTTATCACTGTACGTTCCGTTAGATATCCGTAGATCAGTTAGTTAGATTGATCTAATCACGGTCACCGTTTAGTGTCCCTGGTTAGACTGTTTAAATTACAATATAGTTAGACTGCTGGACCTTGTCATATGGGCTATTTTTTATGTACATATGTATATTTACCATACATTATATTATCAGTCAAAGCGTTAGGTAGTCAATTAAGATAGGAAAAGTATCAGTTAGTGCGGGACTTGCCTAACTAACTAACCACAGCAAGATAGTTCAATTACCTTGTTTCGTTATTAGTAGTTATTAGCATTTATTAGTTTAAGGCAACACAGAGTTTTGGGCTTCAAAAAATCAAGGCAATGCGCTCGTCACCCTGAGAAATACAGTTTTTTTCTTTTTCACTATTATAGGTCACGATAGAGTGTTCCCTATTTTTGTTACAATCTAGCCAATATTAGGCTAATAAGTAACTTAAATTTAACTTATTCTGCTAGATTTAAAATATCCAAGAATGTGTCCATTAACACTTTTCTTATTGTCTCTATTAAGGCGAAGACACTTGGTTCATGTGCTCTTTTTGAGCAGCACTTATAAAACACTACATTACACTAATATACTAACACTAATCAAGTTCAACGGTTTTGTTCTTTTAAGTCGTACAGTACAAGTACACACAAATACAGTAATGTACGCACAGTTTTGCTAGTGTTTTAATATCTGGTAGCCGTGTGTCACTGGCCCAGGAAAACGCCGTAAAATAATCCTACCACTAGTTACCGTAATTCTAAATAATAAAATAGAAAATATCGTAGCGAGGTCATCCTGGTCAACAGGCCAGTGGTTAGATGGGTTACCGTTAAGTCGGATTTTGAACTGATTGTCACCGTGCTTTAAAAGACACCTTAAGCAATTGTTCCGGTTAGTCAGACAACAGTTGTTTCATTTAGGTGGCCTGGAACATCTTGATACTAAGTCTAGCCACTCAAGCGTCCGTGGTGACTAAAATTCTTGCCTTACCTGCCCATGGTGATTTAAGTGGCCTGGAATATCAATATACTAAGTATATACAACAAAAAACAGCATTAACAAAACTCCCAAGCTATAAATCTGTTTACGCATATTGCTATGTGCAACAGAGTCATAGAAATAACGCCAATTTTTACCCGCTCTGCGTTTAAGACAATTTCTTCACTATTATTCAGTTTATAAACATAAAAATAAAACGCTTGCACACCCACAGCCCTACACTAAGTTCGATGACTTGTGTCTAGGGTGTCGGAAACATTCACTCACACAATCACAACCAGAACCAGAAACACAAATTTCGTATATATTTATACGTAAAGTTAACATAAACGCTATATCTATATAATACCTTTCAACGGTCAATTCTTGTATATATACATATAGTTATATGTGTAATCAGGATCTCGGAAACGGCTCCAACGATTTTCATGAAAGTGACAGATTAGGGGTTTTTCGGCCCAAGGAATCGATTTATCAACGTTCCAGGTCTGAGAAATGCTCGGTTCCCAAACTGCATTTGAAAAACCGGGTTAAAGAAACTATCAGCGCCATCTATTACGCCATGACCGGTGTAAAAAACTGTTTCTACTCGACACTAGATGGAGCTTTCTGAGGCTACAAATTCAAACACATTCTACCAAAAACAATAAACCTAGCAAAGCTCGGTAATCCGGATATTAATATATATGAGAGAGACATTAAATCTGTCATGTTTATGCATAGTAAGTGAACGCCCAAAAAACACTAGAGTGAAAGTGCGAAGCGATTGCCACTCTACCTCTGCTCCATTTTATGACATCAATGCGCATTTTTGACGGGAGCTGTTTGTTTTATTGCGCCCCGTAGAGATATTAAAGGAAATTGTTGTCAGATAAAATTAAACAGTGTATTTTTAAGGAAGTTTTAAAAGCTTGATGTGATGGTCGTAAAATTAACTGAAATTGGGTTGAAACCTAAACGTTGAAAAAAAAATTGGGACAACTAGATTTCTGGAAAGTTCTCAGAAACATATTTTCTAGCGAAAATGACATTTATTTTCAAAGTTAATTTATTATTTTTCTTATTTAGTGTTAATCCCGATAAGGTTACCAAACCGGGATAGGTATTAATTACCTTATCGGGATTAACACTAAATATTATATATTTACTTTGTCGTTATGGATTTCCGATAATTGAAACGCAAGCAAAGGTAAAAAAACCGACTTCATCGCTTATATTTCGGTTTTAGCTTGACCGATTTCGATAAAATTTATATCGGATCACCTTTGAAGTATTTTTAAATGCTCGATAGGCAAGTATTTGACCACTATATCACCTAATGGAAAGTAAAGATACGGTCGAAAATTAAGCATGCTTGCCTAGAAGATACCTATTCACTCTTGACTTGAAGACTCCCAGATTGTACATTATGGAAGCAATAAAGAATTGAGAATTAAGAATACCGTTCGGAGAACAAAGACGCGGGTAATGAGTTCCACTCCTTCGCATTACGGATGATAAACGTACAAGCGAAGCGCTTCGAGCGAACCGGAGGTATGTCAACCATATTTGGATGACGTTTGACAGTTAAAGTTTGTCTTGTCGTTAGATGGTAAAACAGGAATGGGGGGGGGGGGGGGGTATTAGCTCGTGTAATTCCTGCGCACAAACCAAAATGAAAGCGATATATTTTATCTTTCATTTTGTGATTGCTACTAGATAATTATAGTTGTCACAAATAGCACAATGTCATTAACATCAACGAGACATTATCTCAGTGTAATTACTCATGTAAATTAAAACTAACAGTTATTACTAGCTAACTATTATTAACTAACTATTACTGTAAAGGATACCTAACAATAAGCTATATTATGTGTTACCGGAGAGGGTTGCTGTAACCCAGCTATACAGGCTCTTAGGAGACCTAGTGCTGGGGACAGAGAATCACAAAGGTACATAATATCGCAATTATTACTCAAATAAATATTTTATCCTTAATCAAAATGTACCAAACACTGTTCTTCCTGAATAAATAACTTTTTATCTTTATCTTTATTAGGTATTATTACTAGCTATTAAACATAAGAAGGAATATATCAGATGTTTATTTACTCAAGATAGCGAATGGCACGGTTAACTGTCCTTAGTTGCTGGAGCGAGTCAGACTGAGAGTACCTATTAATCCGTATAGAAGGCCGTGTTCTCGGCACGTCCCCTGGGCGCCTAATAACTATAGACTAAACACATACTTATTAAGAGCGAGCCGCAGTTTCAATCTTATAGCGTCACATCACGACGACATTGAACTTTTTAATTACTAAACGTAGATCTGATAGATAGATAAATAGATAGATAATACTTTATTGATCCACTTTATAAGATGAGATAAAACAAAGGTGACAAACAAGCTTATACGTAAAGTATCACAACAGACGGCCTTATCACTAATAGCGATCTCTACCAGGCAAAATATGTAATGTTAAAATATGTAAAATCGATCGTAGACGAATAACGAGTCGTCACTATTATTATATTAGTTCAAAACTTTACAACAGCCTTAATAAACAATTAAACATTTATTCTTTGCCAACTTATAAGTTCAAACTGAAATGCGACAAATGGTTGAGGACTAAGGACACTTAAATCCTTGAATTATCAAGATACAGAAGATCTTCTAAGCGTTTCAGAATAGCATACACACCCTCACACCCACTCACTCTCACACGCGCACATACACTATACCCTCACCACTACATACACACACACACCATATATACAAGCATTCTCTAAAATTTTAATGTTAATTAATAATAAGTTATTTTAGGTATTCTTAAAAAAGAAACAAAAAAAATCTTCTAGTTTATGTGTCATATTATTTTAATATGTTATTGATGTTTTCGGAGGTGGGCGTAGCCATCTGCGGCACAGTTGTATACTTTTGTAGGTGGCGTCGTACTCTGTGTTCTTCTAGTTTTAATGTGTTTATTGTACACTAGCCGTGCCCCGCGGCTTCGCCCGCTATTATCAAGTTAAAAAGTAGCCTATGTGTTAATCTTAGGTATAATCTATGTACGATCTAAATTTCATCCAAATCCGTTCAGCCGTTAAAGCGTGAAGAGAGAATAAACATACTTACGCACTTACACACACAAATTTTTGGATTTATAATATTAGTAGGATAATAAAGACTTATAATTATTATTATTTGAATAACCCGCCTGTATATATTTTCACGCGATAATTCTGCCAATCATGAATCGATTTTGATGTTTTTTTTTTGCTTGGTAGATTATATTTTAGAGTTCCCATTATTTTTTTATCGAAATCGATCAAACCAAAACGAAGACTAGCTAGCAAGAGGAACATAGAAAAAAAACTTACAAGATAAATAATCTTGTAGATATATCCCTAAGTGCCGGTATCACTCGATAGTACTTGTACGTGTCGTAAATTTACAACTTTTACAAGAACCAAGTTTTAGTACAAGCAAGCTATAGGTTGGGAGCCAGTGCAGCAGAATATAAAGTTGTTTTGTATGTATTGTTGTGAGTTTTTGAAGAATTATTTTGCTTCAAATATAGGTATGTTAGGATTAATATTATTTTCTTGTAGTCGAGTAAATTATACTATTTACTGGAGTTAAATTTCAGTGGTTATCATTCTAGTCACGCGTTCTTATCACCCACGACCACAGAACCAATAATGTGAATAACTTTTTTTGTATTATTTTAACTTGTTCTCGTACGTTACTATTATAATCTAATAGATACTGTTTCTGAATTAATTAATGTAACCTAGTTTTGTATCTGAATTTGATTATCTATTTTGTACTCTATGTCAATTATATATGTCATGCATCGAGATAGGAAACAAACCTACGGTTTGTAAAAGGAGGGACGACTCCGCCGAAAATCTGTGTCCTAGTGAGAGGTCACAAAAAACCTCTGTGTCCCTTTTCTTTAGGGTAACCCTGATTTTGAGATTTGTGGGATAACCCTTTGAGCCATTTGAATTATGTTATACTTGAATGATATTTAACTGTGTCATCATGCTACAATATGATATCTAATAAAAATATTATTATGTCATTCATAAAGATAAACTAAAAAAAAAAAAATCCACACTGATGTTCCAAATGCATTTTAATTTAATTAACATTATATATATTTACTAGTATCTATCCGCGGCTTCGTCCGCTTATCCGACTATAAGAGCAGGTTCGATATTTTTCAAAATGGCGGAGATATGTGCTGTAAAATTGTTGTAATAAGCTTCTAGATACATTTACAACCCATGTTTAAATTTGTATCCTAGAATAAAGATAATCCATAAATCGATGACAGATATTATTACTACATTGATATGTCAGAATCTTGGTAAATATTATTATTACATGCTTATATCAAACTAATTTATGCATCCGAAAGTTTGTGTGTAATTGTGGCATTATTTAAGTATGTCTATTTTCTCTTCACGCGGCAACGGCTGAATTTATTTTGATAAATTTGGAATGTACGTAGCTTATGCCTAAGATTAACAAATAGGCTTCTATTTAACTAGATAAACGCAGACAAAGCTGCGGGGCGGCACGGCTTGATCATCAATATATCCATAAAAAATCCAATGAAGGTAAGCCCTAACTTTTATGACACCTTACTGACACAAATTGTTGTTTACAAATTATTGTCGTAGAGTGTGACCCAATGCAAAATTAAAAATTACTAAATTCTTCAAGCCAATCAACTCATCTTCAAGCAAACATTTTGACCTATAATAGTTATATAAGAAAAATATAACAACGCTATAAATTATCAATAGGAAATAAGCATACAATTTACATACAGGTCAAGTATTTTTTTAAATCTTTATTTTTATAAAATTACACCCATCATATGATTTTCTTCTTTAATTGCTTTTTATTAGGAGTTTTAATAAATAAAATGGATGGGAATTTCAAAATAGCAAAACGCTCGCTATTGGCTAAGCTGATCGTGACTAAGCTACACATTTTTGAGGTCACTGATTGGTCAACTTTCCTTTAATTCTATTTGTTTTTTCAAAATCGCTGTGTTTAAATTTGCTAAACTTTTTTCTCCGCTATACGGAGTCAATTTGAACTGACTCCAACTTTCCGAAATGTATCCCTACCACCGACCATCTCGAGTTACTCGGTTTGACTCTAACTTCAAAGCTCAATTTTGGTACTTCCATCGAGTCAAAAACCCAACTAGCTGCAAAAAAGCTGGGAATCCTTGCAAAGGTGAGACGATACTTCACACCGGGACAGTTGCTCAATTTGTATCAAGCACAAGTCCGATCATGTATGGAGTACTGTTCTCATCTTTGGGACGGTTCAGCTAAGTACCAGCTTGAGACTCTTGACACTATTGAGTGGAGACCCAAGAGACACATTGGTAGCGAGCAGCTGACTAATTCAAAGTTTCAGAGCTTGGGTCATCGCCGCGCCGCATGGTAGCTAGTCTCTCGGTTTGTATCGAATACATTTTGGTGAGTGTGCTAAGGAACTGCACGATCTAGTTCCCCCATCCCCGTTCTATCGTCGGACAAGCAGACAAACTGCTAAGCGACACCGCTATATGGTGGACATTCCACAAATGCGCACTAAGCGTTTTGCCTCTACATTCATTGTGCGAACCGCAAAGAAATAGAACTCCTTACCTGAGTCGGTGTTTCCTGATGAGTACAATATGGGAGTCATCAAGTCGCGAGTGAATAGGTATCTTCTAGGCAAGCTTGCTCCATCGTCGACCACATCGTCGCTTACCATCAGGTGAGATAGTGGTCAAAAGTTTGCCTACTTCAATAAAAAAAAAAACCTGATTGCATTTCCCAATGCTTATTTATTTCGATATGAGATGTATTGTTATGAAGGAAAATTTTCTTTCCGGCAATGTATTAACGGCAACAATCGAATAAAAATGTATGCATATTCCATATTTACAAACGTATTCATTAATATAATCATAATTGAGCATCAAGAAGGAACAAACTACAAACACACTCACAAACTTTTGCCTTGATAATATTAGTAGAAAGTATGATAGTAGGATAACTTTATTTTGTTTTTACAAAATATGTTTATAAATGGCGGATGTAGTTGTGTAGCTTGGCTTGTATACCCATATGAGAAAAATAATATCATAAAACCTAATGCTATTAGGAAAAAATAACGGTTTATTGAGAATAGTTTGATAGTAGGTAGGGCATTTAGAAACATATTCTGTAAGGTTTCGATTAAACAAATTATTACTACGGACTACAATTTCTACCACTTGGAAACTTTTTTAGAACTAGTCGCTCTGTGCGAGAGGGACACAGGGGTCTTTTCTAACCTTTCACCCGATTTCGTCGGGACCGCAACCACGATTGGTTCTTTATGCAATTGATAAAACGATTTGACATTGTAAATTTGCTCTTAGTTAGTTGTGATAAGATTCCATGCATGTTTGATATTCGGCACTGTAAGTTTGTCAGTTATCCATCCTATTACTTTAGCTACAACATCCTTGATGTCATGCATGTCTTGTCAGCTGTCAAGCGTTAGCGCGCGCTTGTCATGCAATCTAGCCTCGTGATCATGTATTGTTTACAAATAAAATTAATACAATTTACGATATAAGTAGTTTTTATACAGATACTATAACCACGGAACTTATTTATATTAACTTATTAGTCAATCGCCTATTAGTGCCAAGTAAACAAGCTATCTGTGAAAAGCGAGCGAAGATTAGTGCACGCGCGAACGAGACTATATTAGCCGCAGCGGCACGCAGAAAAGCAACCGTTCGTACGCGGCCGTTTAAATGTTAAACGGCCGCGTACGAACGGTTGCTTTTCTTGTCTCAGACTAACATACGTTTGAGACATCTGCATTCATAATGTTTAATCATATTAAGGATTTAAAGACTGTATATATGTCCAGGCAGCGTCTCGGCGTGTACTGAAGTCGTAACAATGCGAGCAAACAAGCGTGAGTGAAGTCGTATAAATCCTTAACATGTGTATACTACGAATATACTTACGAATCTTCAAATCAAACAACTTTTCATCAAAATCGTTGGCTGAGTTGGTTGAGCGTTCGCCTTCTTAGCTGGGGTATCGGGTTCAAATCCCCGCGGGAACACAAGTTTTCTACTCAAGATTAATGTGTGTTTCTGGTCTGGTTGTGATTGTGTGTGAATGTTTCCGGCACCCACTACACAAATAATCAAACTAAGTGTGGGGCTGTGAGTGTGAAAGCGTTTTTATTATATTTAATATGGATTGAATATTTAATAATCTAAAACAAATAAATTGGATTGAATTTAATAAAGCATCTGGTTGTATATGACTTCCTGCGCTACCAGCTCCTGTACTACGGCGCTACGCCGTAGAAGTTCGTAGCAACGTACATTGTTTATCGCAACACGAGGACGTTTTCTAGTAAGTTAACTCCGAGTTGTTATGTATTGAATTTCTGTTCGCCTTGTTTTGTTAGAAATGTTCGTTAAAAGTGGAAGTTGTAAGCTTGGTGGTAGAAACTGTAAAAGTAGCTTCGTCTTTGTCAGACATTTTTGTACTGCGACTCTCGGTTTTGTCTGCGTTAATCATGATAATATATACCGTATTGTATCCTGTTCTAGGGCATATATATAATATTTAGGCTCATTCAAAGACGACTCATTACACACACACAACAACACCTACTCAAAAACAAACTTTCGTATCGATATAAATAAAAATCAATATATAAAAGATCAATTGAATGAGTTTTACTCCATAGATTTTTTCGTCACCTTTTTGAGATTATTTTAGAATAGCTGTGCCCTGCGGTTTTACCCGCTTAAGCCCTGGACCCGAGGGACCTCTAGGATAAAAAGTAGTTCTATATCCAGGGTGTCAGCTACCTCCATACCAAATTTCATCAATATTGTTCCAGCCGTTTGAACGTGAAGAAGCAACAAACACACTCACAAACTTTCGCCTTTATAATATTAGTGTAATTTTTCGTTGAATTATCTTTAGTCTTATGCCATAAATAAATATTCGAGAAATTTAAGAAGCTGCCATATTTTTGCTGCGCTAAACGCGCTCCTATTTGCTACACTATACACTCTATTATCGCCTGTGATGACCATCGTGCTCGGACCGAAGCGCCGTCTGCTGTTAAGACGAAGAACATACACCCAAACGATCGTCCGTCCACATATCCTCCACTAGCTAACAAGTCTCATAGACATTTAGTGCCGGTATCTCACCATGATGCCTTTACCGCTTTGGCATGCACCCAGGTGACGTCATCGCGACCTAGGTCACGATGTAGAGATTGAAACAGTGCTTTAGTTCCTTCGGTTATATTTAAGTTGCTATAGAAAATGAAGTTTTAAAGATTTTAAGAATGACTTCTTATGAAAAGGCTTTGAAATTCTGATCCGCAACATTTTTGTGTGACGAAGAGTGGTGGGGGTGATGAATAATTAAAATTTTACACTGTAATACAAAAGATTTACTTATATCATGTGTTTCACGACACGCCCTGGTTTTTTCTATGAATGGACTCGGTACAATGAGAAATTTAAACACGTTTTAAAGTTATTGGGTCGGCGCTGCGTGCTGTCTTCCTTTAATAACAAACAGTAAGAGTATGAATTCTTCATTTATTTGATAAACCTTTTTGTAAATATATTTTTGTTAAATACCACCTTCGTTGGCAGTCTGACCTAAACGGGAAAATTAAATTTAAAAGAAAAAGTGACTCGGCACCTTTGTTGTTTTACCTACATTGCCGCCATTTATTACGCCAACTTGTATGCATTACCGATTTAATAATAGACAAAAAAATAATATTTCCTGTATTTATCAATATGGATCTGCCATAAATGTTACGAGTAACGTTGTGTTGTATTAAGTTTGGTTAAGATATCCAACATAGCACCTTGACATCATTACGCAATAATGACCAAATAGAGTAATAATAAACAAACTTTTTGAGAGTAAAGCCTACGGACAGATGGCATAGGCTTGTAATAAATAATAGGTAATTGTTTAATGTATCTTTTTTTACAATGTAAGAAAAACCCGGATGTGTTTGCTACTCACCCTGTTTTTAGATACTGAATTTTGATGTTTTTTACTACTTACTGATAAAAAAGAGCACTTCTCGCTAATGCGAGCAGTCTGTGAACGTTCCTTGACGACTGTGGTCTACTACTTTTCTTCGCACAAGAAGGTTGCGGATCAGAATTTCAAAGCCCTCCATTAATAAGTTTCACTTCGAATTATGTCATTGCATAGCAATTACGACGTAGTTAAGATAGTATGTCTTGTTTTTTAACGTTTTAGCACCCAAATAATATTTTGCTGCATTTCATTAACACTGCATCTCAGCTACTGTAACCTACTGCACCCAGCCCGCGCACAATCAACCTCCTATCAAATATTCACACAAGTTCTTCTGTATGTCTTGAGATGCGAGTGTGTGCGAGGCCTTAGGTCATTAGGTGAAGGTCGAAGCGACAGTATTCAGGTAAGGTTGATTTATGTTTCAGTTATGAGGGTGGCTTTATTTTGGTTATAGTTGGGGAAATTTGGGGATGTTAAACTGTTTGGGTTTGGGATGAAATGGAAAGTTCATGATGTAGAAATAGGGTGCCTGAGATTTAAATATAGGGTTTTTTTTAAACTTTATTGTTTGATTGACATTCTTTATTAATAATTTGCCTTAAACCTTTTATTTTTGGCAAAATATAGGTTCGAGATCTCATTTGAGGAGAACGACTAGTATATGCAAGGTAATTTGTAAAATACTAGAAAACGATTAATTACATCATACAACTTTGACAATAAGCTTTGTGTGGAAAATTTTGACTGTATTATTCTTATTGTATAGGCTCTAGTGTAACAAAATATACTAAGAGGACAGAGAGCTAATTTATACAATGGCAGCAGCAGCGGCTGAGGCGCGCGTAAAAGGCGCGCGTAAAGGTCGCTCGGCGGGCGCGCGCCTTCTTTGTATATCAAGTTCGTAAGTCACAGTATTAACGTGATCAATCAAATAAAATTTAAAAAAAAAACATATATTCCCTACTGTGTATTATGTATTTGTATATATATACATATGTATATTAGTTGATGTATTTTTGGTATTATTGTTAATAGGTGGTTAAATAGCAAAATTAGTAGTAAACCGAAATAAGTTTAGTAAGTTAAGACAAGGGAATACTACGTATCTTCTTACTAATATTATAAAAGGTGTGTGTATATGTCCGTAACGAATAAACCGATTTTGATGAAATTTTGAATGTAGACAGTTTAGGTTCCGCAATAACACATTGTTACTTTTTAACTTAATTAAAGCGGGCGAAGCCGTGGGGCACGGCTATTTGTTTGTTATTTTTTTTACCTGTTGCAGAATCGGGCGGAATGCGAAATTGGATGCATAGGATAGGATTTAAAGTCACTCGTTCTACAGCTCAGCCAAACTGGCACTAAAACGACTAAAAAAACTAATAAATAAATTAAATGTAATCAAAAATAATTATAACAACACAATACGTGACCAAAATGCTGGCTGCATATTTTGGACAAACATTGAGCATTGCCATTCAACGTAGCAATGCTGCGAGCATTGTGGTTATTTTGCCAAGCGGTTTAATAGGTTAAGCTTTGTACATACAAAAAAAAATCATGAGAAAATAGCCGTGCCCCGCGGCTGTTAATCTTAGGTATAGGTGTACATTCAAAATTTTATCCAAATCCGTTCAAAAGTTAAAGGGTGAAGAAGGAACACAAACATACTTGCCACAAACTTTCAGATTTATAATATAAGTATGATATCTACTACATGACGTTAACTTCGTATCACGCCATCTATTGAAAGAATTGCGAAGTGATAATTCCCGTACAAAATTACCAATTTTAGTATAAATAATTTTAGTGTAAATAATATAGAACAGCATCCAATCAAAATGTGCTCCACTGATTCAGCACAAAACTACAGTTTTATTTCGCGATATAACCTTCTAGAACTCAACAGCCAGCTCCGGTCGGTAAATCCTGAATTTATGTGAAAATTGCTGCTGCTAGGAGATCAACTGTGAGATTATATAAAGTTTTAAATGTTAAAACATCGATTTTAGATAAAAGAACAGGATGTGCCGTAAAGACACACGATAGTATAGTGATACATTTTAATAAAGAACTTTATTTTATTTATGAAGTTACACCGATGGAAATTGGTATTTGCGTAGTTCAATTAAAATAAAATCATATTTTTTGGCAGGGATCGAATGTACATAGCTTATACTCAGGATTAACACATAAGCTGCTTTTCGGGTCACTGCTACTTTATTAATATAATAAGTGGGGGGATGTAATATGTGCTATGTGATTAGAGAACTGTCATATCCACACTGTTTTACTTAACAGATAAACAACTACCCTACAAAGTAGATTTTTTTTTGAAATTATCATTTATCTCCCATAACACTACCAAGTCGTATTACCAGTATTAAAACTGATAAATATTTTTTATTGTTGCACTGGAAAATATTAAAATACAAAATAATAAACAATTTTAGTAAAAAAAAAACAAGTGAAAATGTTGTAGGGCGAGGTTGTAAATACGGAGTTCCAATTATTCTATATGCAATTATTTACTTTACTAATAAATAATTATTTACTTTTTGCCCCATTTTACGAAAATGTATAATAGATAAACGACTTTTCTGCCAAAGCAACATTTCTTCCAAACAAAATGGATACAACAACTAGACACAAAGCCAAGAAAAACCAAGCAGCAAAAATTTCGATTTATTGCTTCCCCATCTCGTCTGCAATAATTTTCCCCAAACCCGGTTCTAATTGGCCGGTTATGATCACGATTGGCACCCGGCCCGGGTAGAAATGTAGGTCGTTGGCGTCGGTGCCATCTACTTGGATACTTTCCAAGCTAGATAGACATCTTTGATTGGAGCGGAATTATGGCAAAATTTCCTAAACAATAATCAACAGCATAATATATAATTAACACAAGCAAAGCTTAAAAAAACCGACTTCACCACTTTGTCTTCGGAAGCTTGATCAGATTCAATGTAATGAACCCGCATTATTGACGATAACTCAAAAACTAGTAATCAGATCTTGATCAAATTTAAATGGGACCATATGGATAGCACCAGCATTCAAATAAAAAAATAATCATCAAAGTCGGCTCTATGGAGTCGATTAAAAACGATAACATCATCAATGTAGTCCACAGAATACGCATTATTGAGGATAACTCAAAAAGTACTAGTCAAATCTTGATCAAATTTAAATGGGACCACACGGAAAGCCTCGTGCTTTCGAATAAAAAATAATCATCAAAATTGGCTCACGACGAAAGAAGTTATGAGGTAACACATAAAATTTAAAAAAATATACAGTCAAATTCAGAACCTTCCCGTTTTTTTTTGAAGTCGGTAAAAAATCAGATAAATTATATAATCTTTTGGAAAATGGGACGGGTCTTAATGTGAAATGCAACTTGAAGTGCCTGTTGGCTTAGTTGGGTGAGCGTTCGCCTTCTAACCCGAGGAATGGGGTTCGATTCCCAGAGGGAGCACCAGTTTTCTCCTAAAAAAAAATTTGAGGTTCTGGGTGTGATTGCGTGTGTGATGTGATATGATGTGTGATGTGTTTCCAGCGCCCACGACACAAGTCATAGTGTGGGGCTGTGAATACGAAAGCGTTTTATGTTATGTTTTATGGGTAAAATAATGCAGTCAGATAAGATCTGTTAATCGTCTGATGATGGACGACAGTTCTGCTCGGATAATGGTTGCTAATGATGCCAGCCCGTTTTTGTTTATCTATTTATATTCGCTAAACGAAAACTTTTGGTCAGAACTCACTGCCCGCGTCCTTGTTCCCCGATTTAACCGACTTTTAAAAACATAAAAAGTCAAATGGCTAACACATTTTTTCCAGTTATTTTAATTTTATAACCACTACTGAACCCATTTTAATGATATTTATATGAGACCAATCTGAAAGTATATCTCGAAAGAATTTTCCATAAATATTTATAAATTATGGCGTTTTAGGGTATCATAACTACAGGGATGATGTTGATGTGATCTTAAAAACATATACTTAAAACTTGACCTTGGAGAACCGTTTGGATAAATTGAAAGTAATAGGTACTTTGAATTTATCCAAATGGTCTTGACGTTTATTTTTGCTATAACAATGAAATATTTTTTATTTAATCGATAATAATACCATTTAAGATAATTCTCATTTAAATCCTAATCTTGATTCCGAGTTTGAGAACTGCTGACAAGCAGCACTTTAGAACTTATTTTTAAGTACAAAACTCTAAACAGCAAAAGCAAAATAAAAATCCTGTCAGAAAATACTCGCTTTTTAGGACAGGTGTTTACTTAGACCCAAAGAAAATACACCAAATCTTTAACCACGTGGAATGGAAACTACTCAAGTTAAGCACGCTCGAACTAAGCAACAACTTAGTTTTCTTAATTGCTTGCGAGGCCCAGTTTCTAAACACATGTTCACATCTTCATCACACTTCAGTGAGCGGCTGTTCCGAAACTTAGAGCTTTTTGATCTTTGGAGTTTGGAGAGGCCTTTCACATTGTTCGCTGTTCTCTTTCCTTTATGTCGAGTCCGAAGTTCATCTACAGAAGTTAGTTCTGTTATTTCAGCTGCATTTTGAAAGCGAATGAACACGTAACGTCCATAGAACTTCACTTAAACTAAGGGTATCAGTAATTGTAATGAGGACTGCCGCAAGGCTCAATTCTTGGCCCATTATTATTCCTTCTTGCTTAATAGAAGAAAACAACAAATTGCGTTGATTTCTTATTCGTACGTGGGCCGAATATTTCTGTAATCTTCTTTTATAACAAACTTGTTGAGAGGACAAATTGGAAATCTCCAAATCGTCGAAAAGAATCACGATGTTAAAGAAAACGATACTTTCATACATAATGCAATATTTTCGATGAATCCAAATGGGGTATGAGCCCTGACTAAGTACAACACCAGCCCTTTAGCCGCTTTAGAGCCTTAGAAGCCGCTCATCCCCTTGAATTAGGGCATGAGGGAGAGCACCCTCCATACTACGTGCCGAAGTGTATGCGATTTCGGACGACATGCGGAAATGTCTTAGTATTTTTATGTTTGTGTCGACGGTTTTGTTTATTTAACGATAGGACGTGAGCTCGCCTTCATTGGTTAGTTAAGCTGATGTAGCTTTGGATATAGAAAATAAAACAATATTTAAATGATGAAGTAGAGTTATATGCATTATCTTTTTTGTAGGTAGGTGTCGTATTCATCATGTAGTTAGTCCATGACAGTATTTTATACAACCAGTAGATTATTGTGATGTTGGTAGATCATAAGTTTCATATTATTTTTCGTGATCAAATAAGTTTGGCTAACTAGTGAGGTCACGAGAAAAAATATAACAAAATGTAATCTGGAGATAAACACTTAGTAGTTGCTTTTGAATTGGTTGGTAAATAGCATGTTTATTATCTTTCTTTGAGAGTAGAGATGATTTTGATTCTGACGCAATGGACATTGTAATTACAATATAGTATTTAGAAAATACTATTTAATATATAGTATTTTTTTATATGGCAAGTGACGATCGACGATGAGATTGACAATCTTTTTTCATGTATAAGCTATTTAATTATAAAAAAAGAATGAGCAAATCACTTACTTACAAAATACATATAACTATTTATAGAAAATACAATTCATCAAACACATTTTAAGAATCAAAATGTTTACCATTTATAAAATACAAAAACACCACCTTGAGAAAATAATGATATTAAAATTTTCACATTTTTGTAATTTAGAAACAAACATTCAGTACATCGGCTAACAGTTTGAAAGAAATTGAATATCTCAAGGTAAAATAAAACTCCTTCAACAATAAAATTGTGAATTTTCAAGGTTCCAAAGCTAGGTTTTACTATCGTCAATTTGAACGTAGCGTATGTAAAACGAGAAAATGGGGACTGATTTTTCGAATACGTAGCCTTTAGAATACGGAGAAATTTTACAAAATTTTGTAAAATAAAATGTTTCTACCGTGGAATTTATTGATAACAGAATTTTGACGAGCAGCTCGACTTACAAGCAATTCATGTTGTGTGATTTTCAAATGAAATAGTTTTCTGTATCTAATCACTACGATTATTTATTTTTAGGTACGCTACGTGATTTTACTCGAGTTGGTAGCTGTAGTAATTTAATTCATAAAACAGATTAACGTGTCATCTAATACTATAAGAATCTTTGTCCTGACATACTAGATTTACTGACTGACTCACTTAGAGACAACGCACAGCCTAAACCGCTGGTGTAGAGACTTGAAATTTGGAGGGTATATTTGTCTTAGCACGTAAAGGTGTACTAAGAATGGATTTTTGGAAATTCTACCCCAAGAGGGTTCAATAGGGTAAAACGTTTGTATGAAAGTTCTTTGTTTATGAGCTTATAGCGATAAAAAATAGTAGGTATTTGATTTGTTCATTTAATGTAAAAAATAGTTACACTGATGAACCAGTACTTGAGTGGTTCATTTATTATAAAAAATATTATTACTTACTAATATTTTTTGCCTGGTGTGGATTAAGGGTGCAATGGGTAGTGTAAGTTCCTATGGAAAGTTTTTGTGTTCAAAACACATCTCAATTATCAAAATATAAAGAACTAGCCAACAAAAACAACAACTGGGGTGAAATTGTTGTTCCCGCCGGGAAACGAACAAACGATATCCTTGCTATGAAGCCGAACGCGCACTAAACTAAGTCAACGGGCAGTCCATAGCATACCCAAGATACATTTGCTACTTATAATCCTTATTACTTTTAACATCCAATAAGTTATTATCCACCGCATTAAAACGGCCAAAAAGTTTCGGCCGCACTCAAAACCGTCTCACAGGTTATTACAACCCGTCCTGACTCATACATCTACTTACCCTGAGTTTAGAACCCGAGCGCAAACTTTGCACAATTAATGTGGTCTTGTGTGCCTCCACAATCATAACTCTGTAATGAAAACCCCGCAAATGTTCTGGTCCTATATGTGGAGTGCGTACTTGAGATAGAACGTAGAGGTAATGGAGACCTGAAATTAGCAACGTTTGTTACTGTACCTATGCCGAGAAATAAATGTCGTTCCACACGAGGACCGCGCTATATTAAACGCGAAAGTTTGTGTGTTTGTTTTTTTTCTGTTCACGCAGTAATAGCTCAATATAATTGGATGAAATTTGGAAAGTAAACGCTTTCACACTTACACAAAGTCCCACGCTAAGTTCGATGACTTGGGTCGTGAGTAGCGTAAATATATCACACACACAATCAGAAACATTAACATTTCTGTGGGGAAATTCTTGTGTTAACGCCGAAAATCGAACATGATAGACCTGCTTAGAAGTCGAACACGCACGCAACTAATAAAACGGGCAGTTCATTGCATACATTTACTACTTTTAATCCTTATAACTTTCAAATTCAATTTTTTTTAATCACCTGGGCCCCAAAGAGGCACTCATGAAAATTTATTACTTTATTACCAGATTCGCAAAATTACAGGTTACTTTTAACATCCACCGCTTTATAACGTCCAAAAAGTTTCGGCCCCACTCAAACCCGTCTTACGGGTTATTACAACCCATCCTGACTCATACATCTACTTACCATGAGTTTAGAACCCGAGCGCAATGAATGTGGTCTTGTGTGCCTCCACAATCATAACTCTGTAATGAAAACCCCGCAAATGTTTTGGTCCCGTGTGTGGAGTGCGTACTTGAGATAGAACATAAAGTTAATGTAGACCTCAAATTAGAAACATTTATTACCGTATTTGATTCTCCCGTCCGCGCAAAGGGCGTCTTTTTTAACCGACTTCAAAAAAACGATGAGGTTCTCAACTCGACTGTATTTTTTGTGTGTTACTTCATAACTCCGTGTTATAAAGCCATTTCAAAAATATTTCAAAGGTTAATATACTTTCTGGTTGGTCCCATTGAAATTTTGTCAACATCGATTTAATAGTTTGGTTTTTAAGTAAAATTTACGCGAAAAAATTGATTTACCAAGTAATTCAATTATTAACTTTTTTGTGTATTGGCTTTATTATGATATTTTAAGTCGGTCGACTTTTTTAAAAGTTTGTTTATGTATTTAACGCTGTATTTTTTTTGTGTACTGTGATCTTCTTTATTAATGTAGGTAAATTTTAAATGAACATTACAAAAGTGCTATTAGTGTTAATAAGTTACTATAAGTGGCGAAAATTGTATATGTGTTGTATTGTATTGTGTGTACCAAATTGAGACAAATGTTATATTTTGTCGCATATAAACTTATCTTTCAGATATTTAAACTTTAAGACTCAGAATCTAAGTAATATTTATACAGTAGGTAACACGATGACATTAAATTCGGACTGTATTTTTGAACATCTTGTAAAAAGCCAAGTATTTTTAAGATTTATATCTATTTCCGTACAGCGAGGAAGTGGAACTCATTGCCTGCGTCTTTGTTTCCCGATCAGTACAATCTGGGAGTCTTCAAGTCTAGAGTGAATAGATATCTTCTAGGCAAGCATGTCACATCTTCGGTCCGCATCTTCACTTTTCTTCAGGTGAGATAGTGGTCAAAATTAAATGCTTTCCTATATATCATTAAAAAAAAATACGGTCTTTAAAATAGCGGCGACTGCGGTGTAGAAAGCGAAGACGATTGTGGTCAAATGTTTCGTTATCCAGCATAAAAAAGCCGAGTTTACGAACTTCATATGAGAATAAACTTAGCGTGTTAGCAATCGCATCTAAGCTCGAGAATAACTACCATTACAAGCATAATGAAACATACTTTATTACGTATAGAAGAGATGTAAAAACTTTTCAGAATTTCTAGGGTAGCTACTGATAATAATCCAGCTCTGTCCTCACAGAATTTATCTCTAAAATTGCAAAAGAGAATTTAATTTTGTTACACTGTTTCTAGAGTTTTGGGTAATGGATTGCTGGTTTTATTTTAAAATGAAACTTTCTATGGCGTTTGCAATTCTGATCTGCAACTTATTTGTATAACGAGATGTAGTGGGTACACTGTAATGAACAATTAAATGCTTCCCTGTAATACGGAAGTTTCACTTTTATCTTTAAAACGCATCCTGTTTTTTTTAAATTAGGGCTGTCAAAAATTGTGGTTAACGATATGCAAATAAATAGAGAACCCTTTTCTAGTTCTATTCCACTTTGATCCTATTGTAATATGACACCATGTCTCGGAATTTTGTCGAACAAAATAATGCTAGTTTTCTGAGATTTTTTTCACTTTTGCAGTGATTTTATATACTTGTTTTATAGTGAGGATAAAATTAGAATTTAGACCTGCTGGTCTGATGATGAAATGATGACGTAGGTTCTGATATCTCTTCTGGACTACGGGAGTAATCAGGACTAAAACTTCCTAATGTCTCCCTGAAAGGGGCAATCAGGACAGTCACGAGTTATTCGACGAAGTATGCAGTAAAGGATATTCGACCCTAAATCAATGTATATATGATAAGACTTAATCAACTCGTCAACGTATGCCCGTTTAAGTAAAATTAAATGAGAATATGTTTCTTCAAAATATTATCACCGAGGCATTGTGTTAGCGTAACTCATAGACACCTAACATGCTGGCTCGTTTTATTGGATGAAGGTCTTTGAATGATTCGATCAAGTAACAATTGTAGCAAATTATAGGCATGGCTTCGAGCCAACTCTATATCGATTTTGATATTAGCCTTCTGCTGCACTTTCCTCCAGTGAAAGTCGCATAACAACAATAAAATTTAAATAAGTACGAGTATGGTAAATTATACATTAAAGCGCTTTATTTCTGGCTTTGAACTAATTTCATAATCTTGTAACTTCATTCTCAAAACCAGAAACATACCTTTTCCTGGAACAATAAGCTTTTGCTTCCTACCGAGAATCAAGCCCGGCATATATAGATAGTATTAGATAGATAAATAAAACCTAATTGAACACTAAATTACAATACCTTGTTATAGATCGTTTCGAACAAATCAATACTTTTTTTATGAAAATTAGGTAAGCATTTGGTCGTTATCTCACCTGATGGAAAGTGAAGATGCGGCTGAAGATAAGCTTACCTTTTTCAAATCGGTTAATAAACGACGGAGTTCTGAGGTAACATACATAAAAAATAAAATCCGTCGAATTAAGAACCTCCTCTTTTAGTTAAAGTCGGTTAAAAATAAGAAGCAAGTTGTACCCAAATTATTTTTATTCATAACTATTAATTTAAATCTATTATAACCACCCCTGCAAGCCGACACGTAATCCTGCGTGACCCAACCTTTTTGTTCTTAAACTCAAAGGAATTTACGCCCTTCCAACCCCTTTATTTCCTGGGTCATAAAGTTTATTTTCGTGTACTTTTCGTTGAACCGCATTGCGGTTACTATTAAAGGTATGACAGAAACTTAAATGGGCTGGTAATATGCGAAAATTACGAATAAACATGATCCTGGCACTTGAAAGCTCGGACTGAGTAATGTAGGTACTCTCATAGTTGGTTATCGTAATCACGACCATGTTTAAAACATTATATATTCTGTGCCACAATCTATGATGAGAAAATACAAACCCACGCACATTTTGAACTGTAAAATTAAAATTAAAACGGGAGTAGTGTGACTTACGCGTTGTCGCTGTCTGGAGGCGTGCGAGGTGGACGCGACGGCGAGCGCTCCGCACTCATCCTGAAGAAGGATTCCGAATGAAGCCAAAATAATTGTCGATCTAGACATCGACAACGCGTAATTTAAAGCTAATTTTAATTTAGTAGAGAAGAAATAAGACAATAGTTAAAAAGTTTGGGTTATTCTCAATAATTAAATACGTACATAATCAATTCATTTAATCTGATCAAGGGTGCCGAATACAAAGCGCTGAAGTCGATTGTTTTTTTTTATGTTTGTTACTTATAACCTTTTTCCACGTGAACCAATTTCGAAATTTTTTCTTTAGTTTGAAGGATGTTGCTTTCCAATTGGCCCCATTTAAATTTGATCAAGATCTGATCAAGAGTTCTTGAGATATCGTAAATAATGCGTATTCTGTCGACTACATTGAATATGTTCTCGTTTTTACCGACTTCAAAAGTTACCTCATAATTTCTTTCGTTGTGAGCCGATTTTGATGATTATTTTTTATTTGAAAGCTGGTGCTTTTCATGTGGTCCCATTGAAATTTGATCAAGATCTGATCTCTAGTGTTTGAGTTATCATCAATAATGCGTGTTTAATACATTGAATCTGATCAAGGTTCCGAAGATAAAGCGGTGAAGTCGGTTTAATAAGCTTTGATTGCGTTTAAATTACTTAACTTTAATCCAACTAACATGAATTATTTAATTGAATGAGCTTTGTAACTGGTATGTTTTTTTAAAAACAAGCTGCTTTCTGAAGCATCAACCGTTGTACCGGGACTAACGCATTTATTTGAATAGCTATTGATCTCGAATCGGCCAATCACGAGCACTGGCAATTGACCGAAGTTTGTTAACGTAAACGGTTACGTAACGTTAACGGTAGGTCGATATGATCGCTTTTGATGTATTCAATTCTTCTCTCTTATACGATCTGAATAAAGCTAAATTCCAGATTCAAATTAAGATTTTCACTCTATATATACAGTACAAGCTGTTTCATTCCAAAAGGTAGGTACACTGTCTCATATGGACCCTGTCGGGCGCAGCAACTTAAGAGAGAAGAGGGCGCAATCTTAATTGTAACATTTAAATATTTTCTTTTAAACAGTCATGCTTGAGTAGTTTGCTATTATTAGTATGTATTGAGCAGTATCCACAAATGTATATAGCACCATAATTTCCAGTAATTGGTCGCAATTGTGTTTCCAATTATTACACAATTGTCCGTTAAAACTTTGTCAGTGGTAAAACAATTTTTCACTATCTGAGTCATATATTAATTTTAGCAAAGAAAAAAATTTACAGTAATCTATTTATTATCTGTCCATTTTTGTATCAGATAGGCTAGCGTTTTAACCACTATCTTACTTAGTAAGTGCTGAGTGTAAGTGCGTTCGATGATGGTAAGCCTTTTTTTTTTATGATATATAGGCAAGCATTTGACCACTATCTCACCTGATGGGAAGTGAAGATGCGGCCGAAGATGTGACATGCTTGCCTAGAAGATACCTATTCACTCTAGACTTGAAGACACCCAGATTATAATGAAATGATAATTGTAATAAGCCTGGAATGAAATGATTCTCAATCGCAAAACACCGAACCATGTGCAGTTATGAAATAGAACACCTAACAAAGGAATATAATATAGTCGACATGAAACTCTAATTCTTATGGAATGTTGGTTAAAAGAAAACAACGGATCAAAAATTAATTACATATCCATTAACACCCCATACCCAATAGGGTCGAACGAATGAGCTGTAACAAATGGGAATTATCTACAAAATCACCATGGGTCTTGGGAATTATCTGTAAAAGCGCCATGGGGCTTCGACATTATCGACAAAATTGACCGTTAAGCAGGTGGACCTTAGCGAGTTATCGATCTAATGGTAATGGCAATGATGTTAGAAAAATGGAAGAGACTTGTTCCGTAAAAATATTACTTTTTAATAATTGACACCAAAAGATAAATACAACTTACAGAGAAACTTATAAAGATAGGTACAATGAGCGGTCTTATCGCTAAGAGCGAGCGCTTTCAGACAACCTTTGGATGGAAATATAAACTAAAAGACAATGTGGGGATGGTGGTGAGATAAAATAAATGAAATTATATTAAAAAATAATAGAAATACATTGTTTAAACTACATAAACAATACATACCAATAATAATATCAGAATATACTTAGACAAAATAAATAAATAATTACATACAAGTACCTATAATACATATTGTTTAACATATATAATTGACTTATATATAGTAACGTTTACAGATTGGACAAATAAAAGTTTTTGACTTGAGTTTAAAAATTCGGACATAATGCCGCATAAAAAACGGGTGAGCAACCTAGATCCAACAAATTTCTCATGTCATACACAAGCTACACGCACACAAATACACCAAAGGTCCAACAATCGGCGCCAATGCATCAGGTAACTATTTAGTTATCTGTGACAGTTTGCAGCGAGATGCAAGCACATACGGACTTGCATGCTTCTCAAATGATTAGATGATGTAACGTCTGTATTGCTTTCATATATGTGCTAATAGAAAAAACTTTTGAGGTTAATAGCTACCTAATAGATGTCAGATTTGACAGCTGTCAATGTGACATTTGGTATAATGTAATAGGCGTCTTAAGGTACTAGACGTAGAGCGGCACTGTGTATGCAACTGGGAAACTCGGCGAGAAAGGCACACCGTAGACGTAGAGTTTAATAAATTATTCTATACACCGTGAAGTAGCGAAGATGAAACCGATAGAAGTGACAGTATAATGATATTAAATTTATTTTTAAATAGAACACGAATAAAATCAGATTTCATAATGCTCATATCACATAACAGTGTGCAGCTTGAAATTAGACCCTTCATAGTTTATTTATTTATATTACTTAGCCCTATTTGATCAGTTTAAATTTTAATTAAGCGATAATGATTTTTATTTCTTAAGAGTTTTATTACTTTTGATTTTAAATCGATTACAACATAGAAATAGGGGGTCAGATCGCGCCGCCGCGTCGCCGTTGGTTTTGAATTCATTTACGCATTCTCGATCGAACCATAAGGACCTAATAATCCTTGTGGTTCGCTTGATCGAACTACGCGATCGAACCTCGCGGCCGGAGCGCTTATTTTATTTACTGAAAGTTCATATAACGGCGTTATACAATATTTATTCATAATTTGGATATAGTATACTAAAATAGTCAGTCCTCAGTAAATCAGTAGCAAAGTATTGCAGCCGATTTCAAGGGGTCGTTGGAGGGGGTTTGCGTACCACTGATCAGTTTCCTTACTCGTCAATTTCACTAATTCACCAATTTACTCATTAGACAGTTTCGATAGGTCGACAATTTCTCTAGTTAGGCAAATGCCTAAAGAATGATAAAATGATTAAATACCCCTGATTCTTCAGTTTCCTCCTTCGCTAGTTTTGGTAGGATGTCAGTTTCGTGAAATTGCCAGTATTGCGATCCGCTAGGAGTTAGCGTACCACTGGTCATTTTCCTTACTCGTCAATTTCTCTTATTCACCAGTTTACGTATTTTCAAAATAATTATTTTGCCACTTTCTTTGTCATTTCTAGATATTTTAACTCTCATATAAATGTATACAAAATCTATTTAAGCGACCATCTGTTGGGTTCTGGTAATTTAATTAATTCCCGTTTTTCGTTTCCGGCTCGTATCCGGTTCAGACTGGTAACCTTTTAACATTATTATCATTACCTTATTTCACAGGCAATTTTCATTGTAGGTGTTCAATGTTATACTTATCTATATTATCGCTCCTTCGATTTATGGAAGTGTAACTTCATAAGGGAGGGCTTTGAAATTCTGATCCGCAGCCTTTTTGTGTGACGGTGGTGGGGGTAAATACTGTGATGAATCATTCAAATGTTTCCCTATAATACAAAAGTTTCACTTCTATCGGGTACCTTTACGGCACACCCTGTTATTTTTTAACGTATTCACACTCAAAGACCCACCTTAAGTTCAAAGACTTGTATCGTGGGTGTCGGAAATCTACATCACCCACACATAATTAAAAGTTGGTACTTATATGGCTCGACGGACATGCATTTCTTCACGACCGCGATGTTACCTTCAGCGGAAGCTCAAACCTGTCATAGGATTGAAACTGCGAACTTAAGAGGCTACGACGACAATTTCCAAAATAAAATTGCTATTAACAAAACAGGAACACCAATTTCTTTATATCAGTGAGAGACGAGACGAGCGAATCGCCTGATGGTAAACGTCACCCTTGCCTATTAACACTTCAAAGCCACCCAGAGTTTTGAACATATATAATTCGAACTCCTGCGTTTTCGTAACCCTGAGATCTTTTTCTGTAAGTGCCTCTCCTTGACGGAAGGATGGAAGTCATCCTTTTGAATTTATCTCCAAGGCAAGGCAGAACAATTCTTCTGTACTCTTTATCGCAGTTCATTGCCTGCCCCCTGAGCCAGAAACCAAAACTCTTAGTGTCTATTCTATCAAAAGAAACACTTTAAAACTTGAGTACAAAGGTTTCAAATCGCTTGTCTGTAACTTTGGTAAGTGCTAAATAACAAGTCAAGATATTTTAAACCTTATGTATACAAGTTTTAAGGTCTGTTACATTTAGAAAGCGTTTCTTGTAATAGAATAGAGACGAAGCGTTTTGGTTTTTGGCTAGGGGGCTAATGTTTCTAAGCCAAGAGAGCTTAAGTCTCCCTACACTTCTTCTTCACCCTGATTATATGAAGTTTAATCTCTCTAAGCCCTGTAAATTCACTGGAAACATTGCCCTTCAATCCGAAATACAGTAATGTTTGCACTCAGTAACAGTAAATACTTAAAACACGTTATTTTAACTTTCCACTGAAGGCCTGCGAATGTAAACGGCCACAAGCGACGTCAAACACCATTAACACCGTACGTGGCTCACGGCTCATTTTCCTACTCGACGCGTTCGATTTTACGTAGTTAAGGCGACGGAGGATTAATTGCGTAAAAAGCTGGAGAGATGACCATCGGGATGTTTAAAACAAGCATTATTTAAAACGCTTTAACTAAACCAAACTTTAAACTACCCGTTGGCTCAGTTGGATGCGCTTTTTCTAGACTTTCTATGCTGTATTGGGTACGATTTTTACAAGTTTTCTCCCAAGGAAAATTTGTGTTTCTGGTTCTGGTAAAGTGTGTGATGAGAATGTTTTTGGCACCCTCAACACGAGTCATTGAACTTAGTGTGGGGCAGTGACTGTGTAAGCGTTTACGTTTATGCTTATGTTAGACTAAATTAAATTCACAAATTAGGCAATTTGAGTAATAAGTTTCATGAGGGGACATAAGCCAATATGATTTTTATATTGAGGATTTATACGATGTCCCGTATACCGTCCAGCGTATCGGCGTGTATCAGATACACGCCGAGACGGTCTACGCGCGTACTCGGCTGATGAAGAAGCACCGACTGTTCCGAAACTAGTCTCGTAACAATACGAGAAAACAACAGTGAGTGAAATCGTATAAATCCTTAGTAAATGAAATACTTACGAATCTTTTAATCAAACAATTATTTTCATCCACGTTAAGAACGTCAAAAAACTCTTGACAAATCACCTCCATGCATTCTTGTCTTTAAGTTAATCTAGTATTCAAAGTGAGGAATATTGTGATTAGGGGGATTTTGCGGAGATTGCGGCGTGGTAGAAGATGCAGTGACAAAGATTGAGAAAGGGATGCTTAGATGGTTTGGACATGTAGAAAGGATGGACGACAGTAGATTGACGAAGCAAATTTATAAGGCGATTGTAAATGGCCAAGTTGGTAAGGGTCGATATAGGCGAACGTATCTTGACCAGATCGAAAACGTCTTGAGAAAAAGACAGGTCAAAAGTACCCGCACCTAACGAGCATGTATGAAAAAAATCATGAATGTAGGAGAAAAAAAAGATGTGTGTCAGGATCGTAGCAGGTGGAAAAAAGTGGTCTCTGCTTACCCCAATGGGAAATAGGCGTGACTATATGTATCTATATGTATTTAGTATTCAACCTAGACATCTTATATGGATAGGTTACACTCTCCGAACAAACAACTCTTTTATTTTCCATTCCGAAAAACAATACAAACCGTACAATTTAAAATAACCTCAGATCAACCCTTAACTGGCTATTTACATATGCATGGACGTGGAATTGGATACCAATTGACTCACGTCGCTTTGCTTTTCCATCTGACTTTAGTTGCGTCGAGTTCGAATGTTTTTATTATCTGTTTTCCAATAAATGGGAAAAATAATTGGTGCTAGAAAAGCTTGCTGATGCCTTTGTTATTCAGTTTTTTATGATACATAGGCAAGTATTTGACCGCTATCTCACCTAATGGAAAGTGATGATGCGGCCAAAGACGTGACATATTTGCTTATTTAGCAATATTAAGTATATTCATAGCAATTTCTTTTTATAATGCCTGTTTTATTACAATGTTATTTAATTAAATTCAATTCTTTAATACATTTTTTGTTGCTATTTATACTACACTTATGTTACACTTATGAACGTTTATTATATTTAATTATTATGATGACTGCTCTAGATTGACGGAGTAACTTAACATCAACATAATTGTATGCTAATAATTAAAAGCAAGCAAAGCATAAAAAACCGACTTCGCCGCTTTATCTTCGGAACCTTGATCAAATTCAACGTATTAAACACGCCTTACCTATTATTACAATAACTCAAAAACTAATGGGACTACATGGAAAGCACAAAAAAATAATAAAAAAATTATCATCAAAATCGGCGCACAAAGAAAGAAGTTATAAGATAACTTTTGAAGTCGGTAGAAACGAGAACATAGTCAGTGTAGTCCATAGAATACGCATTATTGAGAATAACTCAAAAACTACTAGACAGATCTTGATCAAATTTAAATGGGACCAATGGGAAAGCAACATCTATTAAACAAAAAAAAATCGAAATCGGTTCACGTAGAACGAAGTAATGAGGACAAAAAAGTACAGTCGACTTGAGTACCTCCTCCTTTTTTGTGAAGTGGGTAAAAATAGACAACCGTACTAAAGTGTGTTTGTTATCATCTGGAAATCAATGGATATTTACTTTTAAATCAATAACTCTCCAATAGAATACACGTACAAATTATATACAGTACAGATATACGTACAGATATACTATAATTTGTACGTGTCTAAATAACTGACTACTATTATATTGCACCAAACCAATGTTATCAGTTATCTACCAATGACTGTCTCCACTGGGCCCGTGTTCCAAATGCCTTGGGCTTAGTCACTTAGATGTCCACAGTACAATCTACAACTGCATTTGCTTAACTAACTAAGACTTAGCCATTGAGTCACACGCTGTATTTAAGGTAGAGGTGGCTCTCACACATTATAGAAGTAACTGTATATCTAAATACCAATTCAAGAAAACCAAGCGTTGAGAGGTTAGAGCGTCGAGAGGTTATCGTCTTTTAACTGGCATGGGAATGAAAACTGTCAGGAGTGCTCAAAGTTGCATTGATTAGCGTTTGGATTTACCGTATAATGACTGTCAAAATAAAAACCGTTTTGATATAAAAAAACAAACCCATATGAAGAAATATACTTAGTTAAAATACGTTACAAGTTATCAAAAATATAATGACCAACTTTATTTTACGTGCGGAAAAATTGCGGGTAAAGCTAGCCAGCTATAATATTATCACACATGCAACAGTGCAAACATCTTTAAGAGTCATCTCTTTTCCCGCAATTTTCCGCACGTAAAATAAAGTTGGTCATTATTGTTTTGATAGCTTGTAACGTATTTTAACTATATTTCTTCATACTGGTTTGTTTTTTTTATATTAAAACGGTTTATATTTTGACAGTCATTATAATAATGCAACTGCGAGAGCATAGTTGCATCGTAGTTGCAATATTATAGCTCTAAGTTCTTGTCTAATGCATTGTATTGATTGCATTGAGGTAGTTTTGAGGTGACATGGAAACTTGAATTAAATAACAGTATTATTTATTAGCACAACACGATGCGCCCAATCTTAGTGATGCTGCGATACGGAAAGCCGATGAATCCAGTAGCGTTCCCGTATTTGGCGGTGGGAGAGCCTGTAGCCCGATATAGACCCGATTCCTAACTAATATCTACTAAGAAAATCCCATCAAAAATACATACTCCAATTTCCTTATTTCTGAACATACACAATTAGATCTACATTCAACACCGACACTCAAAAGTTTTCAAAGTTCTGCTCTCTAGTTATAACAGGAACATAAAATCAATAGTCGTTTAGTTAGCCAAGTATAGTTTAGTTAGTTAAGCAAATACTCGGTAGGTAGCCGGAAGCGGTTTGCAACAAACCCCCTGAGCTGGTTGGTTGTTAACAGGGACTTTAGGTGTTTAGGTTATTAGTTTCTAGTATATATAGTTGAAGCGAGACATTGGTCGAGCGCAATGATGGCTTTATCAATGGCGTTTATCAAGTTAAAAAGTATCCTATGTGTTAGTCCTAGGTATAAGCTATGTACATTCCAAATTTAAAAATCCAAATCCGTTGAACAGAAAACAAACTTACACATTTACACACATTTTTTTGATTTTATAATATTAGTGTGATGATCCAACTCTGAAACAAATGCTAGTGTAATTTGGCTATTTACTGACCTGCCCGTAGGTTTAATTGGGTGCGCGTTCGCCTTCTAAGGGGTATCGGGTTCGATTCCTGACGGAAATACAAGTTTAAAAAATTACAAACATGTAAAAAAGTCACTTGCTTTGTCTAGTTTCAGACAAAATTGATGTTCTTCAACAGGATTAGTCAGACGCGCGATAGGCGGAGGCCCGAGCCGCTCGCCTCCGCGTTTGTTTTTATCGTTTGATGAAACACGAATCCAAATAATCAATAGAAATTAGTTATTTTAATGACAAGAAAATAAAGATCAATTTACAAATTTTGAAAGAATAATTTCGAAATTCATAAATAAACGGAAATGTTAACTAACTCGTTTTGTTACAGTTTCTTAGACTAAAAACAATTATTGTTACCATGACATTTATAAAATCGAAGTTTGGAAAGTAGTGACAATTTTTACTACGCTCTCAAGCAATTAGCAAAAATGTAGCCAAAAAAAATATATAATATATATTTATATTATATATTTTTTTATAATTAAACGCAAGCAAAGCTTAAAAAACCGACTTCACCGCTTTATCATCGAAACCTTGATCAGATTTAATGTGTAAACACGCATTATTGACTATAACTTAAAAACTAGAGATCAGACCTTGATCAAATTTCAATGGAACTACATAAAAAGCACCAGCTTTCAAATAAAAAAAGAATCATCAAAATCGGCTCACAAGGAAAGAGGTTATGAGGTAGCTTTTGAAGTCGGGTAAACGAGAACATCGTCAAAGTACGCATTATTCGTCACAAAATAGGCAGCATAGGCGGCATTATTGACGATATTTCAAGAACCACTGATCAGATCTTGATCAAATTTAGATGGGACTAATTAGAAAGCAACATCTTTCAAACTAAAAAAAAATTTCGAAAACTGCTCAGGTGGAGAGAAATTATGAGGTAACATACATAAAAAAAAAAAAATATAGTCGACTTGAGAACCTCTTCCTTTTTTGGGAAGTCGTAAAAAAATGTAGGTTGGATTGTCTTTATTTTATACGATTTGGAAAGAAAACACTTAGATCGGACTGACTGAAACATGATGTTGGCCTAACCATACTTTTTTTTTCAAATATCTGGGTACATTATCTTTATATTAGAAGAAAATCTTAATGTTTCTAACATAAAGCAAGGTGAGTTTTTGTGTTATATAAAAGAAAAAAATTAAATTGGTTAGTTTTTGCACATTGTCCGTCCGTCAGTGGCATTTAGGGTCTAAGCCATACATGCGAATGGCTTGTAATTTTCAGAGAATAAGTAAATAATTAAACGCAAGCAAAGCTTGAAAAAACCGACTTCACCGCTTTGAAAAATAATATTAAAAACACACTGTTATTATTATTCTAATTTACTTTTTTTTTACCGACTACCCAAAAAAGGAGGAGGTACTCAAGTCGACTGTATTTTTTTATTTTTATGTTTGTTACCTCATATCTTCTCTCCGCGTGAGCCGATTTCAAATTTTTTTTTTTAGTTTTACAGAAAATCTTTCTAATTGGTTCTATTTAAATTTGATCAAGATCAGTAGATCACTGATCAGAATCAGAAGTTCTTGAAATATCGTCAATAATGCCTATTTTATGGACTATGACGATGTTCTCGTTTACCCGACTTCAAAAGTTACCTCATAACTTCATTCGTTGTGAGCCGATTTTGATGATTCTTTTTTATTTGAAAGCTGGTGAGGTGAAATCAGTTTTTTAAGCTTTACTTGCGTTTAATTATTTCTAACATAGTTTTTTTTCTATGTTCCCCATTATTAATTGAATCGCTTTAGTAACATATTACATACAGGCTTGAAAATCTATACATTTAGAAAATTTCAGATGGTTATGATACGAAACATTCTATATTTCGTTAATTTGACGGTTACACCCAACTACACTAATACAGTTGATGTTCAGCCAGTCAATACTCTGACGTAACGTTCCTAACTTTTGCTTATACATATCTCTGATATCGGCAAGTAGGTCGCTATACATAGCCTGAGACCTGTATAACTTGGGACTGGGTAGCTGCAATTTGGCGCAGAACGCGAGCTGGAAGCTGGACGGGTTGAAAGTTGTGGGATAAGACACGAGATGAGAGCTGTAAATAAATATTTGTATCAGAATCTTTTAAAAAACAATTGGTGGTTGTAGCACTTTGTACCTCCGTCCATCTGTCAGAAAGCTCTAGTCTTAACCTGCCCTGCATTTAGTCTAAGCCGTCCTAATCATGCCTGAGAATAACTTGAAATTCATAGAGAATATGTAAAGTTGTGGCCCAAAGCTTTTTTTTTTATATAAACTGCCCGTTGATTACTCAAGTCCGCGTTTGCTTTCTAACCAGGGGTATCGGATTCAATTCCCGGCAGGAACACAAATTTTCTTCCCATGGGCTTGCTAAAAATGCTAAAAATGGCAATTAAATGGTGTAAATTATTGCAACATTATTATATCCTGTAAAATGTATATACTCGCAATGCAATACGAGATACCTCTTTACTTCTCTAGTTCGTTAAATGTAAATCTAAATCTATTAGTGTAATCCTTTTCTGGCCTTACTTTATGTATAATAACTTTAATATTTATATTATGTCATGTAACGCTGTTGGATTGACGAAATAAATAAAATAAAATAAATAAATAAATTAAAATATAAAGGGGCATACACGTAACCTGGTAGGCAAAATTATTTTCTACACTTCTTCTGTTTTTATGGCTCTTTCTGATGATCATAGCGACTATTTTTCTACTTGAGAGGGGTGAATTAAGATTGTACTTCGGTAGAGATGGCCTAAAAATTTAAGAATTTCTCATCAATCATCCAAATCCCGGAAATTTAGAATGTGCAGGATTAACCTACAAGCATTTAACTTAATTTACGCAGGTTAAGCCGCAGGGCACATATTGTACCTTATTGCAGTTTTGTTCTTTAATACAATGTGATATTTAAGGGGGTAAGACTGACGCACTTTTTGACCTCCACTGCAAAACGTGCTAAGCTGCGCTCAGGATGACCAAACATTTTTGAAGGTACTAAGTGCCTGCTATCACTGCAAACTGGTTTAATCCTTTGATCTTATGAGATAGGGTACCTTGCAGTGGGCTCACGGCTTATAATAAACTAGCCGTGCCCCGCGGCTTCGCCCGCTATTATCAAGTAAAAAAGTAGCCTATGTGTTAATCCTAGGTATAATCTACTTACATTCCAAATTTCATCCAAATCCGTTCAGCCGTTTAAGCGTGAAGATGGAACAAACATACTTACACACAAACTTTCGGATTTATAATATTAGTAGGATGATTCACGGGACAGGGAAAGTGTTAAGCTCTACCTCAAGGATGGTATAAAAAATCCATGAAAGCTTAATAAATTATGAAATAACAACTAGTGTCGGAATGCTATAATAATAAATATTAGAACAGCCATTATAACTTTAATGCACCTTCATAAACATGCGATAACCGTATCACTCGATCGATACTAATGTATTATGTTATATCATTGCTTAGAATTTATATTTATCAACTATGCATCGTGGCTTCGCTCGCTAGAATCTATATTATATATTTTTAAATCAAAAATGTTTCTCTAAAATTTGATTTTAATCGCCACGAGATTAATATCGTAGCGATTGATAATCTCTGTAACAGACCACGATAGATCAAATACCTATCGTGGTATGTTACAGAGATTATGAAATAATACAATTAATACAACTTGACCTATTATTACAGACATTAAACACACCACTGTTAACACCAACATTAACAACAATATTTTTTATTAAAACAGAATTACTCGTGTTCACTCTCCTATGCCCGTTTACAACCATTTAACAACAAGACAAACGGGCAAACGTCATCCATTAATGGTTGACATACCTCCAGTTCGCTCGAAGCGTTTCACTTCTACGGTTGTCATCCATACTACGAAGGTGTAGAACTCATTCCTCGCGTCTTTGTTCCTCGAATAATCTCGAGTAATGTGGGAGTCTTCAAGTCAAGAGTGAATAGGTATTTTCTAGGCAAGTATGCTACATCTTCGGTCACATCATCGCTTTCCTTTAGGTGAGATAGTGGTCAAATTACCATAAAAAATAGACTCCAACCTGGTGACGCTGCATATATGTGTAGATATAGCCAGCAACATGAAGGCCGATCAAAACAAATAAAACTGGCCAAGTGTGGCCATCTATAAAAACGCCAAAAAAATCACGTTTGTTGTATGGGAGCCGCCTTAAAATTTTTTTTTATTCTGTTTTTTAGTATTTGTTGTTATAGTGGCAACAGAAACATCATCTGTGAAAATTTCGAATGTCTAACTATTACGGTTTATGAGATACAGCCAGGTTACAGACGGACGGATAGTGGAGTCTTAGTAATAGGGTCCCGTTTTACCCTTTGGGTACGGACCCCAAAAAACGACAGGACGAAGACGGTATTTGCGACATTTTTTTACAAAGCGATTGTTCCCATTTGACTCCAAAACGGTTTGACCGATTGCAATCCGGTTTTTTTAGTTGAAATTATACTTAATTAATTGTGTTTTTAGCTATGTTTCCTGAAAAGTGGTGCAGCCGTTTTGCAGATACGTCTTCGAGGAAAATGTGTATTCCCACTGGAAATTGCATGCGATACCCGCTGCTTACAGAGCGGACGCGTTATTTTTTTCATGAAATCTCTTTTTCTCATCATTTGGGCCACAATATACTCACAGAAATTCTATTCTAGTCTAGTATATACCACAAACTATAAAATGCACCTAAATTTATCTATCCGACTGCGAGGAAACTTTAGCATGGCATCGTACGTCAAATTGTGCTGTATATGAGATTTCCAGTAATTTATTTAGGTATCATATTAAATGAGAATATGACAGTGTGTGGTCTTATGTTTTATTTGATTTATTGCAACTGCCGAGGAACCAACTTGAATTGGGTGTGTGTGTTTTATTTTTTTTGCACAAATTTTCTTGACTAGTTTTTTTAATGCTAGATCGACAAGAATTTGACCATCATCTGATGGAATGTGATGATGTTGTCGAAGTTGCAGCATGCTCGCCTAGAAGATACCTTGAATTCACTCATGACTTGAAGACCAGATTATACCGTTCAGGAATCAAAGACGCGTGCAATTAGTTCCACTACTTCGCCGTTCGGATGATATAAAATAATAATAATTACTAAACTATAAGTCTATTATAAGTATAACTAACTAAATATAAAAATTTAACTTATTGAGACCAATAACACATTCTGTGACATCACTATTTTAATAAACGTAGAAGCAAATCGCTTCGAGCAAACTGGAGGTATGTCAATAATTAATTGGTGACGTTTGAGGGTTTGTGGTGGGGGAATTAACTCATGTAACGCAGAATATCGATGTGCTTGCGACCTTACGTCGAGATAAATATACAGTTATAACTTTTTCAGATTGTCTGCATTTTTGATGACTTGTATGCTTAAAAAATTTAGGTTTCTGACAGAGAAACAGACGTACGGACAGAATAAAGTTATGATCTACTAAAATGTGTACTAGCTTAGCCTTGTAGCCATTTATATCAAACGGAGCATAAGATATAAACTGATTTACTATTCAAAAAACGTGGAAAGCACACCCCAGAGTGGAATCCTGTGAAACCGCGCGTATCGAAACCAGGGCATAAAATAATAAAATGAATCTCATCCGGCCTAGATGATGGTCAGAACTCGCTGGAGAAGGACGTTAAGATCACGGAATTATTTTGACTGCAGTTCCACTGTCATACTTTACACTAATATTAATAATCTCTGTTTCTTTTTATTCAAGATAGGCAAACTTTTGACCACAATCTCACCTGATGGTAAGCGACGATGTGGTCGACGATGGAGCAAGCTCGCCTAGAATTCACTCGTGACTTGAAGACACGTATATTGTACTCATCAAGAAACACCGACTCAGGCAAGGAGTTCCATACCTTTGCAGCCAAGGAACTGCACCATCTAGTGCAGTTCCTTGGCACACTCTCCGAAATGTATCCGATAAAAAACCGAGAGACTAGCTACCATGAGGCGATGACCCCAAGCTCTGAAGCTTTGAATTTGTCAGCTGCTCGCACCTAATGAGTCTCATGGCTCTACGCTCAATGGAGTCAAGAGCCTCAAGCTGGTACTTAGCAGAACCGTCCCAAAGATAAGAACAGTACTCCATACATGAACGGACTTGTCAAATTGTGTCAATAAATCTCAAAGTGTGTCTAATAATTATGTAACTTTGTCTTCTCTTCGCGCCAGCTGGATGGATTTTAATAAAATTGTAAGTTTCGTAATCTAAATACAAATAAATAACAAATGAAAAAATTCAATAGCTCCTTAATTTATAGTTATCTCTGCACTAGGGCTAGCCCGTATCGCGGGCGACCGTTTTCGATCCTCTATAGCCCTGATTAAACTAAGCAAACGCTCGCTCTGGGGAAAGGAACAAACCTATAGTTTGTGAGAGGAGTAATGGACAAAATTGGACATCTCTTACGACGTATCAACGATTCAAATAAAAAAGTTCAAGCGATTTTCCACCCTCCGGGACAACTACAGGCAAATGCTACATTCGCCCAAGGACAAATATCACTAAAGTGTGCCCGGTTTTTTTTTATGTTTGATAGGCAAGCATTTAACTACTATCTCACCTGATGGAAAGCGATAATGTGGCCGAAGATGTAGCATGCCTGCCTAGAAGATACCTATTCACTCTACACTTGAAGACTGCCAGATAATACCGATTAGGAAACAAAAACCCGGGCAATGAGTTCCACTATCTCGCAGTACGAATGATAAACGAAACAAAAAACAGAAGCGAAACGCTTCGAACGAGCTGGAGGTGATTACAAGACTCTTTGCGGCTCTGGTAAGAGCTACGTGGGAGACTTGAAACAATATTTAGTACATTGACTTGTTGATATTTTATTTGAGTTGTTTATTTGTGCTAGGTGGTGCTCGACCTTAATCCGGATGCCTATCAAAATTTCACTAAATCCTCAGGTGCTCCAAATTCTCACCAACGGATCGGAGGAACGTAATTTTTTATTTTTATAATAATAATTATTAAAAATATTAAAACGTTCGCCTTTATATCACTAGTACCATTAATTATTGCTATTATATATAATTAAACACTAGTGTCAGATTCCTGAGTTTACTTATTATTACCATTGTATAGTACCATTAGTGGTACTAGTGACATTACTTTATGTCTCTAGTGCCATTTAATAAAACACTAGAGTCAGATTCCTGGGTTTACTTATTAATACCAATGGATAGTACCATTAGTGGTACTAGTGACACTACCTTATGTCTCTAGTACCATTAAATAAAACACTAGAGTCAGATTCCTGGGTTTACTTATTAATACCAATGGATAGTACCATTAGTGGTACTAGTGACACTACCTTATGTCTCTAGTACCATTAAATAAAACAATAGAGTCAGATTCCTGGGTTTACTTATTAATACCAATGGATAGTACCATTAGTGGTACTAGTGACACTACTTTATATCTCTTGTGCCATTAAATAAAACACTAGAGTCAGATTTCTGGGTTTACTTATTAATACCATTGGATAGTACCATTAGTGGTACTAGTGACACTACTTTATGTCTCTAGTGCCATTAAATAAAACACTAGTATCAGATTCCTGGCTTTACTTAGGATTACCATAGGATAGTACCATTAGTGGTACTAGTGACACTACTTTATGTATCTAGTACCATTAAATAAAACACTAATGTCAGATTCCTGGGTTTACTTATTCATACCATTGGATAATACCATTAGCGGTACTAGTGACACTACTTTATGTAACTAGTACCTACCATTAAAACACTAGTCGTTATTTAATAAATTACCTAAAAACTTACCCTCATATTAATTAAAAGATAAAAGGTTGAACACACCTTCAATAGTTAAAATATGTTTTGTCTATTTTTTATAAACATAAACGCTTCTACACTCACAGCCCCGAACTAAGTTCGATGATTTGTGTCGTGGGTACCGGAAACATTCATATCACATTTTTGGCTGATGTTCGTCACGCGACAAAACAAGACGAAACAGATTTTATCAATAGAAGATTTATGGGTTCTATTTATCTATTTTACTGTTTTTAGATCCGCTACTTCTGGGATATGACTAAAAATGTGCGCCAAGTGTTACCCGTGGCAAAAATGCTGAGTAACGACCCCTTTGGCACATTTTGTTTTGTTTAATGGTCTTTCTGATGTTTCTTTGTCAACTGTTGTTGTATCTATTTACGTTTTGTTTTGTTTGGTTTATAGTGCCAAATATACATACTTAATTTCATTATTCAACTTATCGTCGTCATAAATCTTTCGACTTAATCAATAGAATTAATTATTAGAAGCTTTTAAACGCTTTTTATTCGACATAGTCTATTCGTTAAATAATTAATGTGATCGATAACAGTCATATATATAGTGGCTTGTAGACTTGTAGACGTATTTATAAAATGTTTAACAAAAGCTTTCGAAGGCCTTTATTCTGAAAAGCAGAGTCGACTATAGTAATAATTAAACGCAAACAAACCGACTGCACCGCTTTATCTTCGGAACCTTGATCAGATTTAATGTATTAAGCACGCATTATTGACGATAACACAAAAACTAGTGAACAGATCTTGATCAATGGAACCACCTGGAAAGCACCAGCTTTCAAATAAAAAATTAATCATCAAAATCGGCTCACAATGAAAGATCCATGTGGTCCCATTGAAATTTGATCAAGATCTGATCTCTAGTTTTTGAGTTATCGTCAATAATGCGTGTTTAGTACAGTAAATCTGATCAAGGTTCCGAAGATAGAGCGGTAAATTCGGTATTTTTTTAAACTTTATTGTAACTCTCGTTACTGTATTGTATAACTTATGTGTATGTTAAAACTAAATGGTTTAATGGTTTACCAATTACATCACTTACCATCACCATCAGGTGAGAGAGTGGTACAAACACTAGCCTATTAGAGACAAAAATAGACGTCATTATACAATTTTCATAATTCCGACTGAACTATTACATCCAAGTATTTATCGTTTCCATTTAAACACATTGAAACAGATATACACTATTATCGATTACTATAACAATTCAGCGGGTCTGGGCTATTTCTCGGTGTTCACCAAATTCCTGCTTTAGTATACCTTCTTTGATATACTTTTGGTAAGAGGCTTGAAATATCGACCTTTTTCGGTAGTTAATGGCCTCGATTCTGATGTACACTCACTAAATTAAATTTAAACTATCCCTGTCTCTTACAAAATATAAACACAAGACAGAGAAAGCATACATTTTAGAGCTGTCAAGCTAGTTTATCATTTAAAATATGAACAGCAGAAAGGCGCGTGTTTTTAGGCAACACCAAAAACATACTCAACTAAGCTTGCATAGACATCTAAGTTCTGACTAACTTGACAGCACAGCAGTATGCTATCTCTGTCTTGTGTTCCTATTTTGTAAAAGACAGGAATAGTTTAAATTTAATTTAATGTGTGACATCAGAATCGAGGCCAATGTTTCAGTTATAGTGGTATTTTTCTTTTCTGTTTTCACTCATAACTAGTCTTTTGCGCCAAACTGAGATCTCGCGCCTACATTTTTCCTAATAAAGAAACAGTCTTGAGGTTAAATGCTTATAACTTTTTTCTTTGCAATATTTTTTTGATTTCCGTATTTGTTGTTCAGGCAATTGATCCGTAGATACCCTAGTCCTTTACACAAACGTTTCGAAACTTTCTAGTACAGGATATAATGGATATTATACGTAAGTTTGAGCTTTAAATGTAAAGCCATTTTTTAAATTAACCCAAGACAAAATAGGTCCAAAAACAGTGACTTTGGTGACCTACCAAATTGTTATTTTCCAACATAGTTTTTTTTAACCGGTTTCGTACTCTACTTACCAAACCTTTTTTCAACAGTCGCACAAGGTTAGATAAACAAATAACAATTCTTTGCTCCCCACTTACGTGTATGTGTGTGCCCACTTAATATTATCATTTATATAATTTTTATTGCCATTTCTGGCTTTCTGCCACAGCTTTACATATTCTCTGAGAATTCTCTTATTTGCTTGTATGGAGAGCTACAAATGACTGTATCATTTGTTGTTCTCCACGAATTTTTACAATCGTAGAGAATCGTAGAATAGCCTCCCGCGATACAGGCAAGCCCTAGTGCGGGGACCGTTAGTAACTAGGATTCCTATGTATAATACATAGGTATCCTAGTTGTATACATAGGTACCTAAATTTGTAGTGTCCTTTTGAAAATAAACTCTTTTGTATATTTGTATAGTGAAATAATATGGTAATAATTGGAATATAGCATAGCTTATAACCAGAAATAACACATAGGCTACGTTCTATAAGAACGAGTCCTCCATACATACTATTTATCGATATCACTAGATTCCGATCACGTATCTATTCCGTTCGTACTATTTATCTATTTTATTCCTTCATTTTATTGAGAAATATCCACAATATGTCAGGATGTCTTATTTGCGCGTATCTGCTGACCCGGACGGGTAGATTTTATTTCGAAGGCATTTTACTTTATACTCAAATCGATAGATTTAGGTATCAAGCATGTATTAAGTATTTTGAAGTGCCCGTTGGCTTATGTTATATCAGTTTCGATTCCATAAGTTTTCTCCCCAAGGAAAATATGTGTTCTTGGTTATGAATGTGATTGTTTGTGTGGTGTGAATGTTTCCGGCACCCACGACAAAGTAATCAAACTTAGTGTGGGGCTGTGAATATGAAAGCGTTTATGTTTGTAGATAAAGTATGAACTTTAAAAACAAAGAATTTACCGTTACGTGACTTGTGAAATTGAATTTTCAATTTTTTCAATACAATATAAAATCCAAGAATAATGATTGTATAAATTTTAATTTTTATTTATGGCTTTGGGCCATAACTTTAAAATTTTTTAGAGAATTTGAAGTTATTCGTTTGTATGGATTAGACGCTAAATGCCTTTGACAAACGGACGGATGGATGGACAAACAGCTAAATCACCCAAGTTATCGTAGAAATCCCACATCGCTTGGGTAATCGCCGCATGGTTGCAAGTCTCTCGGTTTTTTATCGGACACGTTTCGGAGAAAGTGCCAAAGAACTGCACGATCTAGTTCCCCCATCCCCGTTCTATCATCGGACAAGCAGGCAAACTGCTAAGCGACACCGCTATATGGTGGACATTCCACAAATGCGCACAAAGCGTTTTGCTTCCACATTCATTGAGCGAACCGCAAAGGAATGGAACTTCTTACCTGAGTCGGTATTTCCTGATGAGTACAATATGGGAGTCTTCAAGTCGCGAGTGAATAGGTATCTTCTAGGCAAGCTTGCTCCATCGTCGACCACATCATCGCTTACCATCAGGTGAGATGGTGGTCAAAAGATTGCCTATCACGAATTATTTTTTTTAATTCTTTGATGTTTTGTTAGAGGATTAGTTTTTGGATCAATAACAGTACCTACATAGGTTTGTCTATCATGAATAAAAAAATTTTTTTCTTTTATTTGATGTTTTGGCAGAGGATCATTTGAATCAATAACAGTACCTTTATAGTAATAGTAAATTTTAGTACGTTGTGGTAGAGAAACGAGCAGTTCAGTGCACTCTGTCCACATAAAAAACTTGTATGTCCACAATATTCCAACTGTTATTGAACTGAAATAGTCCCATTGTAAAGCCTGCGGTAAAACGCCGCTTCAGGTCGTCCACAGTAAAATAACAACTTTATTGTACCGTAAAATGGTCCCATCGTATAAAATTTTATCGTTTAGCCGACGTTGAGTGCGGTATCCAAATATTTTAAACGAAATAATCATATCATTGGATATCCAGACAGAGTGATAACCGCCACCATCTTAATATATATAATTCTTCTGTACGTGTGTTTGTCACCTATCTCCTCCTATACGGCAGGACCGATTTGGATAATATGTTGAGTGTGAACGGTTTGAAAACCCAATTGAACTCGGTGTGGCGCTGCTTTTCCGGGCAGGACCGCTAGTTATAATATAATTATTATTATTATGTTATGTAGGTTAGGTTAGGTTCGGTTAGGTATAGGTTCAACTCTATCGACACGCGAACATAGTCTCTGTGAATTTATTCCGAAAATCGGTATAAGATGTCGAAATTTAACGCGGAAGCGGCAATTAGTGATATGTCTAAGAAAGTGTCTTCGTTGACAACAAAAGTCGTGGCTCAATCCGCTCTTATTGAAGCCCTAAATAAGAAAATTGAAGATCAGCATCGGATTATTGAGAACAACGGTTCCAAAATTAATGAACAAATAAGGGTAATTGGAGATCTTTCTTCTATGATTGAAAAGCTACTTGCAAATTTATCATCAATGGAAGCGATGAGAAGCAAGACAGAAGATTCGGGCATTGCTTCAACTACCTTGAGTGCGAGTGAGACAAACAGTGAGAATGCTATAGCGCCGGGTTTACCTAAACCGGTATCGGAACGCGAGCGCCGGGCCATAAAGCGAACTACTAAGGCAGCGTCTACACAACCGAAGCAAAATGACGGCGTGTTATCGATCGCCATCGCACCTCCTGCAATGCGAGAGAAGGAGACTAATGAGTCTGAAGAGTGGAAGGTTGTAAGTAACTCAAAGAAGGCAAAAAAGCATTCTATCCTATCAGGAGAAAATGTGCAAATTTCTACATTTCAGGCAATACAAAAAAAGAAATTTTTGCACGTATGGTCACTCCACACCGACACTTCTGAGAAAGCCATATTGGAACATGTCACGAAGATCTGTGGAACCAGCGATGTAAAGGTTGAAAAAATAATTCTTAAGACCAAACGAGACTATTCGTCATTTATGGTCGGAGTACCCGAGTTGCTTTTTGATAAAATCAACTGTGCGGACAGCTGGCCTGTAAATAGTCAGTTTAATGAATGGGTGTGGTTTCGCAACTTTCGGAAGCCAACGAAGAATGACTAGTAAATGTATAGACATTCATGTATTTTATCAGAATGTTCGAGGACTGCGGACGAAAACACAAACATTCTGTACTAACATATTGACATCGACTTGTGACCTTTTTGCCATCACGGAATCGGGTCTTAATGAGTCTATTTACGACGGGGAAGTTATTCCACCCGAGTTTAAAATTCTTAGATGCGACCGAACTGATGGTCGCAAACAGGGTGGTGTATTTCTAGCGGCATCGCCACGCCTAGAACTGCAACGTGTTTCGATCGCCAATGTAAACTCTGCCTTATTTGAGATTGTTTGCGCGACGGTACACCGAAGAAATAATTGTTTATTTTTATGTTGTGTGGTTTATATTCCACCAAAATGTGATTCAAACGAATACATGCATTTATTTCAGATTCTAGAAAACGTATGTGTCAAATATTCTAATGTTCTTGTGTTTGGTGACTTTAATATGCCTTCTACATCAGTAGAAGTTCAATGTTATTTAGAATATGTGATCGCCTTCTGTGGATTTCGGCAGGTAAACAATATTTTTAATGTAAATGATCGTGCACTAGACTTAGTATTAACAACGTTTTGTGCGAGTGACTTGGTGGTAAAACAGTCGGACGAACCATTAGTTGATATTGACGTTCATCACCCGCCACTGATGGTAAGCGCGGCGATGCGCTTGCGCCGACAACCGTTGTCAACGGGATCATCGAAGCAAGGTGGGCAAGATGAAATGTCAAATAGGAAGCAAAGTTGGAATTTTAATAAAACGGATTTTTATAGATTATACAGTAATTTCTATAGTATAGATTGGGATGCTTTGTATGATATACAGGACCCTGATGAGGCGTTAAATTTTCTGTATAAAGTAGTTAACGAAGCCATCGGTGAATGCACTCCTAAGAAAATACATAAATTACATAATACTAATTCTACCTATAACTATCCAAACTGGTTTACTCCCGATCTCATAAGCGATATTAGGACAAAGTGGCGGTACCACAAATTATACAAAGCGACCGGATCGCAGAGTGATTATGAGAGCTTTTCAGATTATCGAGCTAAAGTCAAAATTAAATTATATACAACCTATAGAGCTTACCAGAACAAAATTCAGGCGAACGTTAAAAATGACCCTAAATCATTTTGGAATTACATCAGGGGCAAGCGAGTCAAACGAGCTAAAAATCGGATCACGAACAATGGACAAGAATTAAGTGAAAAAGATTGCGCAGAATGCTTCGCTTCTTACTTTCATTCTGTGTACCGAGCGGAACGACCGATCCTGGACCCGGCGGCGGCGGAGAGCGCGGGCGGCGCGGGCGCGGGCGCAGCTCGCGTACACGTCGGCCAGCTCGGCCTACGCGAGCTGCGTGCTGTGCTCCGCCGCCTGAAGCCCAAGCAGTCAGCGGGCCCAGATGGTATACCACCCTACATGGTTAGGGATTGTAGCTCAGTATTTGAGGAACCCTTACTGCATATTTTTAATTTATTTTTAATGGTGGGCTCATACCCGGATCGTTGGAAATTAACCAGAGTAATCCCGGTACCGAAAGCGAGCTCGGGTTCTGACGTAAGCGGCTACCGACCGGTGGCTGTGCTGTCGGCGTTCGCAAAGGTGTTTGAGTCGGCGCTGCACAAATGTATTTATACCCAAGTGAGTGCACAGCTGACTGACGCTCAGCATGGTTTCCGGCCGAGTCGAAGTACAGGAAGTAACCTGATGTCATTTATGACGTACTTAGCTCCAGCAGTAGATGCATCTGGGCAGGTAGACACCGCATATTTCGATTTTAGCCGCGCATTCGATATGGTCGACAATGATATTCTTCTGGCTAAGTTCGCCGGGTTAGGGTTCACACCGCACCTTCTAAAGTTTTTCGCGAGTTACCTCGGCAACCGCCGGCAATATGTGGATTACGCGGGATACGAGTCGACACCCTATCTAACGCTTTCGGGCGTGAGTCAGGGTAGCAACCTCGGGCCGTTAGAATTTATCCTTATGATTAACGATCTGCCGTCTGTTGTGGAGGAGTCGAGGTGTTTGCTGTTCGCAGACGACTTGAAGCTGTTTTTGTCAGTGGAGGGCACTTCGGATTGTCAACGACTGCAGCGGGATATCGATAATGTGGTGCAGTGGAGTAAAACGAATAAGTTAAATTTTAACGTCAACAAATGTGCCATAATGACTTTTAGCCGCGCACGTACTCCACTGCACCACGTTTACGAGATGGACTCGGTCGTGATGCCGCGAGTCAACGAGGTGCGGGACCTAGGCATCAAAATGGTACCCGAACTAATGTTTCGCGAGCATATTATCGATATATGCGGCAAATCCTTCCGGAACCTAGGTTTTATACTTCGGGAAGGGAAGGATTTCAATAATATCGATATTATTAAAATTTTATATAATGCGCTCGTCAGGAGTCATCTCGAAACGAGCGCCATGATCTGGAATCCCAACGAAGCTAAGTATAGCCTCATGGTAGAAAAGATCCAAAATAAGTTTTGTCGATTTTTGTATAAGAAGGAATTCGGTGTGTACCCGTTCTACCCGCTCATGTATCCGAGCCTGTTCGTTATCGGCATGGTAGGGTACAGTCGGCTGAGCGTGCGGCGCGACGTGGCGCTGGCGCGGTACGTGTTCCGCGTGCTGCGCGGCCTCCTGCACCACCCAGAGGTGCTGGCGGCGCTGCGGCTGCGCGCGCCGGCGGGGGCGGGAGGCGCGCGCCGTCCTACGCCCACGCTCGAGGTGCCCTCACCGAGGACCAACTTACTTAAGTTTTCACCTTTGTCTCGGGCAATACGAATTATAAATAGTGTATCAAACGAGCAAGATATTTTTAATGTCTCCCTGCCGCAATTCACAGAGGCGGTACAGAAAGTTCTAGAAAATTAGGTATATTTTATTACGAACTATATATATGTATATTAAATTAAGTGCTATGTATTTCCTTATAACATCGTCTTGGCTAAGGCTGTAATGATGTTATAATTGTGTGTATAATAAATGAAATGAAATGAAAAAAAAAAAAAATGAAAATGTTAGATATTGCACAAAAGGAATGGAATAAATAAACGAATGCTATTTATCTATCTGACAGCTAGCCTTTGACCTCTATCTCACCTAATTATCAGTGATGATCTGGTCCAGATAAAAATTATAATGCAATTTTATAAGGTTGCCAAGCATGACCGTCAGAATATCATCTAGTACCTTCTTTTTGCAATGACGTACTTATGACGATTGTAACACCATTGGAATTATCCACGATCTAGCCTTAAGACAAATTATGAAGACTTCATTATAAAAAAAAATATGTATATGTTTTATATCTACCTAGAACCACGAACTTTCATTATTAAACGTTCAAAGTTCATAATGTTTAAATTAAAAATATCGCGGAACTTTCCAATAAACTTATTTCCATCCAGGTTTTCTTGTTACACGTCAATAACAAAATAACTTAGGAAGCTATTAAGTGGAACAGTGTCGTAGCTATGTAGCCACTTGAAGGAAACATAATTAGACGCAAGCAAAGCTTAAAAAAACCGACTTCACCGCTTTATCTTCGGAACCTTGACCAGATTTAATGTATTAAACACGCATTATTGACGATAACTCAAAAACTAGATATCAGATCTTGATCAAATTTCAATGGGATCACATGAAAAGCACCAACCAGCTTTCAAAAAAAAAAATATCATCAAAATCGGCTCACAACGAAGGAAGTTATAAGGTAACTTTTGAAGTCGGTTAAAAACGAGAACATCGTCAATGTAGTCCAAATAATACGCATTATTGGCGATATTTCAAGAACTACTGATCACAAATTCAAAATTGGTTCACGTGGAAAGAAGTTATGAGGAAAACATGTAAAAAAAAAATACAGTCGTCTTGAGTACATCCTCCTTTTTTGTGAATCCGGTAATTATAAAGAAACTAAAATCTTAGTTTGAACCGGCTTATCCTGACGCCCAGCCGTTATACACGTTGATTGTTTAGCTATTGTTATTTACAATAGCTAAACAATTACATACTTATAACTGATACACAGAGACTTATTCAAGTGTCCAATGAGGCTACGATCCAATTGCCTACATTATCTAAAACTAAACGAAAATAACAAAAGAGGTCATAATAGTTAGTTTTAATTTTTTACAATCGTAAGCATGGGGCTTGTATTTCCGGCAAAGATTTTGTTGTATTTTTGTATGAATATGGTTTATAATATGAATGGTTGCTGTTCAAACAATATTTCGATTTTAAACATATAGCCGTTATAATTGTTTGCTCGATGCATTTCGCTTCTACGTTTATCATCCGTACAGAACTCATTGCCTGCGTCTATGTTCCTTGAACGGTACAATCTTCAAATCTAGAGTGAATAGGTACCTTCTAGGCAAGCATGTTCCATCTTCGGCCGCATCATCACTTTTAAGGTGAGATAGCAGTCAAATTATTGCTAATCTAGCATAAAAAAATCTTTATTCTGTTCTGTTTATTTTTAGGTATATATATTTGGGTACTTGTATTATTGGTTTGGAAATTGTTAGGATCCTATTTTTTGATATGCTTTAACGACAATTACAAAAAAATATTTTATTAGTTCATTTTCAATCTAGTAATACACTTCGTCAACAGTATGTATGGAGTTAGCACTTTGAAGTAAAGTACTCACTCGCTTTACAACATACAAAATGTACAGAGACACGTCTACTCTCGCCTGCGGCTGATGTTCTACTAACGTCTGGCTGGTATGGCGCCCCATCATGTGTCTAAGACTATGCAATTTAGTCAAATTAAATACTTTTTAACAGCTACAAACACTACAATTATCGACGCCTACAAGGAACATATATTTTCTTATATCACAAATAGGTTCAAGTTTGCGCCAGTCTTACACGCTATGGCTACATTAAGTATTCCTTATCAGGACCATCTCGGGACCCTAAATAGCACCATTATCAATCAAATTGGAGTTTTTATTATTTAGTTAGATCATTAGTTGTTCGATTGTGGTTAGGCTTGAGTGGTTAAAGTCTTTTTGTAGATTACGACTTGTTTTTTTTTTTTTTTTTTTTTTTTTTTTATTTGTGACAGGCTAGTGTTTGACCACTATCTCACCTGATGGTAAGTGACGATGTGATCGAAGCTGGTAAACACACTAGACCTGGAATACGCAGGCTCTCAAGGATTACTGCCGGAACACCGTATTTGGCTTGGCGGCAGACTTTCAACTTGATGGTGGTAAGCTACTTTGGTAGCAAGCCAGGCGAGCAACTCACAAAATGCTCTACCACCTCTCAAATGTCACCTGATTAGCACCACCCGGGGACCACGTGTAGGGCGTCAGACTTAAGGGGTATCCTCCTACGGACGTGGGTGACTCAGCCCCCAAAACTTGTATTTCCTTTTCTATAATAGAAGGGTTCAGTCAGATTAAGTTCTTCTGCTGAGTTGCTTATATTACCTGTCCATACAATTAAATACCAATGTATTATTATTAAAATTTGATTTACCGACTTCCCAAAAAAGGAGGAGGTACTCAAGTCGACTATACTTTTTTTTTTATGTGTGTTAGCTCATAACTTCTCTCCACGTGAGCCGATTTCGAATTTTTTTTTAGTTTGAAAGCTGGTGCTTTTCATGTGGTCCTATTTCTAGATCTGATCACTAGTTTTTGAGTTATTGTCAGTAATGCGTGTTTAATACGTTGAATTTGATCAAGGTTCCGAAGATATAGCGGTGAAGTCGGTTTTTCAAGCTTTGCTTGCGTTTAATTTTATTATTAGATGGTTTTGACATAAATATTAAATGTTAACGCTTTCAAACTACAATAATAATAAATCGCATATTTTCTATCAGAACAGGTATTCTAATACAACGGTATAATATAGTTAGTAGGTATATATACGATGATTAAACCCGTGTTGTGAGAGCCTGGTGCCTGATGTAGGTTAGGTTATGCAAACTCACAGCGGAGATTTATGTGGGGCATTTAGTTCAATGACTTGCGTCGTAGGTGCTGGAAACATTCACATCACACACACAATCACAACCAGAACCAGAAACACCAATTTTCCTTGGGAAGAAAACTTACGTTCCCGCCGTGACTCGAACCCGATACCCTTGCTTAGAAAGCGAACACCCATTTAACTAAGCCATAAGACAGAATTTTGAACTAATAGTAAGAAAACAGTTTTAAATACTAGCTTTATGTCATGCAGCAATCATGTCATATTCTTAAGACCGTGTATCATATTTGTATCTGTTCTTATTGTATAGATTCAACTCCGTAGAATAAGAAGAAGTGGTTTTTATTCAGCTGGCAATGCCTCTGATAGACAGACGGACGGACGGACGGACAAAGTCCCAAGTCAACTTAGAGATCTCGCTTCTCTCGACCATTAAAAAACCTCATCCCGTCTGAGAGCTACGAAGGGTAGACAGACACGCAGACAGACATAAGTGGCAAACTCAACACCCTCTATAGTGGTAAAAACGAATCAGCTTAAATCATTTTTCAAAACTTTCATTTCCCACAGTGAACACAATATTAACTACCCTTATTTTTCAACAGCCTTTTCATTCTAATTAGTATAATTTCAGGAGTATAATCATTAGTTTTTCAGTGAATTTGTCGTCTACAGCAGCGTTTTGAATAGTGTATGAGCGTCCGTCCACTAGAGAAAGCTCTTTGAACTCGCCGCCCTTTTTACGGGAATTATATAGAGATGATAACCCTAGCTCGTAAGTAATAACTTTCATAATTAACGAAATGCATTACATAAAATGAAAAACAGGCGACAACATTTTTACCTCATTTTTACGTTTCTAGCTGAAACTTTTTAAAATGCTCTTAATTTAGACGAAATATGCTTGTTTTTTTTTACAATCTAGCCAAAATTGGGCTAAAAAATAATTTAAATTTTACTTAGTCAGCTAGCTTCAATATATATTATCCAAGAATGTGTCCATTAAAACTTTTCTTATTATATTTTGTTTTTTGTAATAAGAATTAATGAAACTAAAAAGGTATTTGTGACGACTAACGGATTTGAATAATAGGTATGTAATGAGATTTAAATTACTGTATATCTTTAGTATCAGTTTTCAGGTATAATTATTAGATATACTTATATTATTAAAAATAGAGTTTAACTACTGCTAATTTTTAATTTAGGATTTTAAGCTGAATAACTACGCTTTGATATTTAAAAAGTCAACATCATTATTATAACGTTTTCGTCACAGGATATTTTTCGCGCTCTTTTAAGGTTTTATACATAAAAACATAATTATATCACACCCAGAACCAGAAACACAAATTTACCTTGAAGGAAAACTTGTGTTCCCACCGGGAGTCGAACCCGATACCCGCTGCTTAGAAGGCGGACGGACATCTAACTAAGCCAAAAGGCAATTTGATTTGTCTGCAGATATTCACTATTAATTCGTCAATCAAATATAATTTTGGAGTTTTAGTTTCATCACCAATGCCTATAAACATTGTTTATATTTTAGACAGTCAGTGGCATAAGGGTGTTTATCGCTACGAGGGCACCAATTTATAATAATTAGGTCACTCTATGATTACCTATAACAAATTATATTCGAGTACCAGGAGAGTAAGAAGCTGTAAGAGTATCAATCATATTATAAGATCGAGTTCAAAATAAGATCATCATGGATAGTATTCTGCTATGTTAGCCAGAATTAAAATAGACAAAAAAAAGGCAATTTAGCACGGTATGGGATTTGAACCAAACGCCCAATGCTTTAACCACTAGACCATCGGAGACCGTATTCCTTGCTCAGAAGATGAAAACTTTAACTGAAAAATTTAACAGCTCTATATAATTCCTCAATTATTCGAGTGGGCAATTTTAGCCAGCTGAAAGTCAGCAGGGTTCGTGCAAAGCCAGTCATCTGATGTGTAAATGATGTGCCAAGTGGGTGTTCTCTTTCTAGCTAAGAGCGTCTTGTATAGCGCTGTCCTGCTCTAATGCTTGCCACGTGACCTTTCGCAAGGGTCGAGTTTTATAATGAGTATAATAGAGGCAGAGGGAATCGTTTAGTTCAATCTGAGGCAAGTTTTAATGACGTTAAATTAGCTGTTTTGTGCAATTAAGGTATCGTTAACTATGTAGTGTTTATAGGCCTTGTGGGACGTCTGATTAGTTATTTAATGTGGGTACTTTGGGGATTCATAAATACTTTACGATCTATTCTCATACCTACCAAATATACAAAAAAACGTTTAGGAAGAGTTCGACCACTAACACGACATTTTTATATATTAGATTTAAATATTGTTTCTAACTTTATTTTCTTTTTCTTTTTTGACATCCATCTCATAGTAATAATAATATATATTTTCTATGATAATATTAAATCGAATAATACTATAAATAAATTTATAAACACAAATATTATATTATATTTCTCGTGTAGCATTTGTGTTTATTTCTTATCTGTTAACAAAACCTAGCAGTCCTCCTCTCTCCTAAGATTATTGCGGTGCCCCACAGGGTCTATTTAGAACTGTACTCATAAAAAAAACCGGCCAATAGCGAGTCGGACTCGCGCACGAAGGGTTCCGTACTATTAACTATAAAAAATCAAGTTTGTTGTATGGGGGCCCATACAGTTAAATATTTATTTTATTTTATTTTTAGTATTTGTTGTTATAGCAGCAATAGAAATACATCATTTGTGAAAATGTCAACTGTCTAGCTATCACCGTTCTTGAGATACAGCCTGGTGACAGACGGACGGACGGACGGACGGACAGCGAAGTCTCAGTAATAGGGTCCCGTTATTACTCTGTGGGTACGGAACCCTAAAAACACCTGTATATTACTATTATTATAGATTGCAATAAATAAATGAATATGAACCAATTTTAAATGTGCTCTCTAAAATCTTAAATGAATCACAAATAACGTAGAGTACGGAAGCACTCGTAGCTACAGGTTATGGTAGCCCGAGACGATCAACAGACATTACAAGTAGTCGAATTAAAATGTTGGTTAAATGGCGTATAAATGATTGATTACTTAGATTTATCTAAAGATACAATGCAAAGTTAATTAACCCTTAAAATAATGACATTGCAGTCAAATTACCGTTGAGGGTAGATAGAGATCTGCCGATAGGAGTGAATATTATCAGATCAATTCCAGTAATGCGTTTCTGCCATGGAGAGGTTCTCTGAAAGTTCACTCTTGAAATGTGACTATATAGGACTATTAAGAGACCGATGTTTTTATGAAATATTGATCATTTGTAAAATACTACAAACCTTATGGGATATAATTTGATACGTAGAGACCAACGTCTTTTTGGTACGGCTATTACAAAATCTGTTACAATAATTTTTTAAATACATTTTAAAATATATCATTATTTTCTCTGTTAAGCTTTTTTTTGTGGGGTAAAAATGCCTACTACTTCCCTTCCTTCTCAGGGGTGAAGAACAGGGGTGTGGGACTTGAGCCTACTAAAAACCCCCCGTGAGGAGTCCCTCGCCGAGGTGGGGTCGATAGGAAGATAGGGTCACGTTAGCAGTCACTATCTTGCCCCGCCGTTTCCTCCAGCCCCACATTCGCGGCAGGCTAATTTCGGCTCCCGTCTCACGATTTGGTACAGGTACTTTCAGAAACATCCTTGTCCGGAAAGCACCTGCACCAATCGGAAGGTCAGCGACCCAAATCGTCGCCGCACTGCACTGACTCTGAAGGACCGGGCGGATGGCCTCCACCATCCTCTGCCTAGGGACCGTTGGAGCCGTCCACCGCCGCAAAAGGGTGGCTCGCGCCCACTACCGCATGCTGATCTCTTCCCATGCTGTGGGGTCACCTCAAGATCTTCTCGTCGCCACGATGTGGTATGCTTCGGCGAGGATCTCCACTTGGAGATCCCAAGGTGGGTCACCCGCAAGCACGCACCCCGCCGTACAGGACATCGTCCGGTACCCTTGTATTGCCCTCGTCGCGATGACCCGCTGCAGACATCGTGGTTGAGGGCGTCTACCCAGACTGGTGCCCCGTACAGGGCCATACTCCGGATTACTCCGGAGTAAAGCCGACGGCAAGCCGCGCTTGGGTCACCTACATTGAGATACAGCCTACCCAGGGCAGCCGCGGGCCCCACTACTCTCGACGAAAGCAAAACCGCCTTCTCTGTTAAGATTCAGTGAATCTCTAGTTACGGTTAGGTTAGGTTAGTCATGCATTTTAGGAGACATTTTGGTATCATTGGTACGTGAGGACATGGTCGAGGGTGGTAAACAGGCTTTAAGTTCAAATTCAAAATTATTCATTTACATGGGCCCCATAGAGGCATTTATGAAAGTTCCGAAGATAAAGCGGTAAAGTCGGTTTTTTTTAAGCTTTGCTTGCGTTTTTTTATTTAATAAATAAAAAGCCTATGTTATCCTTAGAATTGAAAAGAATCCAATGATACCTTATACCTTGCAATCTGTCTAGTTTGTACTATATTCTAAAAATTTAGACATTAAACAAACAAACGAACATACGGAGGTAAAATGACGTTCGTTCTTGCTTCGCTACCTAGTCGCGTGAAAACTAGAAAAAAATGTATTGTCGCTGATACAGTGAATCTCTAGTTACGGTTAGTCACGCATTTTAGGAGACATTTTGGTATCGTTTGTACGTGGCGACATGATCGAGGGTGGTAAACAGGCTTTAAGTTCATAGCTAAAAAAAATATAGCTAAAAATAACACCTTTAAACGAGCAATTCTTGTATATATATAATAATCAGGATCTCGGAAACGGCTCTAACGATTTTCATGAAATTTAGTAAGCAGAGGGTTTTGGGGGCGATATATCGATCTAGCTAGGTTTCATTCTTAGAAAACGTCATTTACCATTAAAAAAAACCGAGCAAAGCTCGGTCATCCGGCTATGTACTTAAAAAATAATCATTTAAATAGGCCCCATAGAGGCATTCATGAAAGTAATGAATGCCTCTATTTAGCCTTAAATTTACAAATACATTTAAATATCCACAGATTAGACGAAACTGAAAGGACCTAACATTTCTGCACGAGTAAAATTATCATTCCCTTTACGGTATTTTCTTTGCTACCAATAAAGTTACAATGTAAATTAGTCTGTCAGATCCAAGCGCTAGTGAAATTGAGCGGAAAAACAAGTATTCCCAGATTTCCTTATATCTAATAATAGGATAAATGTTATTGTTCCTTCAACAACTCAAATTGAATTTAATAGACCTAAATGGCAGACCTCTATAGCTTGTTTTCATAACCTTCTGAAAGTTTAGAAGGATCTCAGTTGTTAAGACTAAGGCCCAAAACCCACCACCAGTAAAACTGGAAGCTTTTTAGCTGCGTGATGCAAAGAAGAGTAATGTGTTTATATCTATGTTAGTATATTTGTTCCTTCGCGGCGTTCTAGAGATCAAACGCGTGGGTCGAGTTTGATTATCAATACGTCAATCGATTTGTTTTAACCCTTTAAATTCGAAGCGTGCCGTATGTAGTATCTCTGAAACGATGTCAGTAATCAAATTCAGACGCCATATTGTAAAAAATAAAAATAAAAATTGTGTCAAGTGGTACCCTATTTGACTTTATAGTTAAGTAGGGTATAGTATTATTACTATATATAGGCTGCTAGTTGCGCCCCGCGGTTTTACCCGCGTAAGTTCCGGACCCGCGGGAATTCCGGGATAAAAAGAAGCCTATGTTCTTTTCCAAGCTCTAGACTGTTTGTGTACCAAATTTCATTTAAATCGGTCAGTAGTTATTGCGTGAAAGCGCGACATACAGATAGAGTTACTTTCGCATTTATAATATTAGTTTTTTTTTTTATGACAGATAGGTAAGCACTTGGCCGCTATCTCACCTGATGGAAAATGACGATGCGGCCGAAGATGAAACATGCTTACCTAGAAGGTACCTATTCACTCTAGACTTGAAGACTCCCAGATTATACTGTTCGGGGAACAAGGATGCGGGCAGTGTTCCACACCTTCGCCGTACGGATAACAAATGTTGAAGCAAAACGCTTTGACCGGATATGAGGTATGTCAACCATATATGGGTGACGTTGGTTTGTTTGTCTTGTGGTCCGATTATAGAAAGGGCAAGGGGGAATCAACTGGTGTAATTCGAGTGCACACTCTCCGAAATGCGAGCGATAGAACACCGACATGCTAGCTACCTTACGTCGATGACTGAGGCTCTGCAACTTGGACTCAACTAGCTTGTCATCACCAATGAGTCGCTTTGCTCGCCTATCAATAGAGTCAAGAGCATCAAGCTGATACTTGGCTGATCCATCCCAAAGGTGGCTGCAGTACTCCATACAAGATCGGACTTGGGCTTGATATAAATTAAGAAGCTGTCCAGGTGTGAAGTACTGCCTGACCTTTGCCAGGATGCCAAGTTTCTTAGCAGCTAGTTTTGCTCTAGGTTCAACGTATGGGCCGAAGTTAAGGTTAGACGTCAGAGTGACGCCAAGCTGCTCGAGATGGTTAGTAATAGGTAGCTGAACATTTCGAAACGACGTAGCTAGATAGAAAGGCCTCCGTTTAGCGGTAAATAGACACGCCTGAGTTTTGGACGCATTGAACTTATACTATATAATTTTTTGAGAATTTATCAAATACTTATTAAATTGTTTTGTATGTAATTGAGAGACGAGATAAGCAAACTTCTCGCCGTGATAAGCGTCACGCATGCCTATTACAGTTAAGTGCTACCCAAAGTTTTGAACTTATGTAAGTAAAAATCCTGCGCAGTAAAGCACTGCGCTCCTCACCCCGAGATATTAGATGTTAAATCTCTAAAAAAGACAACTTTTATTGACGGGCTATTAAAAGTTGTCTGAACTTTGACAACAAACGTAATATGTCATTAATATTATAAATCCGAAAGTTTGTGTGTAAGTATGTTTGTTCCCTCTTCACGCTTTAACGGCTGAACGGATTTGGATGATATTTGGAATGTACATAGATTATACCTAGGATTAACACATAGGCTACTTTTTAACTTGATATTAGCGGGCGAAGCCGCGGGGCACGGCTAGTATGTCATATTTGTCTTATTTCGTTTATACTGACAGGTACGAACAGTTTGTATGAAAAATAATTAAACGCAAGAAAAGCTTAAAAAAAACCGACTTCACCGCTTTATCTTCGGAACTTTGATCAGATTAGATGAGAACATCGTCAATGTAGTCCACAGGATACGCATTATTGCTACATACATTAATATACATATTTCAAACTAAAAAAAATAATTCGAAAACGGTTCACGTGGAAAGAAGTTATAAGGTAACACAAATGGAAAAAAAAAATTAAAAAAAAATACAGTCGATTTGAGTACCTCCTCCTTTTTTCGGAAGTCGGTAAAAAAGACAGTTGTTTTTACTACTTTCCTTGCAATTTATTTATATTTTGCCTTTTAAACCTTCCTTGGACTTCAACAAATATTTCAAAACCAAAATTAGGCAAATTGGTTCAGCCGTTCTCGAGTTTTGTGAGACTAACAAACGTCAATTCATTTTCAACCGACTTCAAAAAAGGAGGTTCTCAATTCTAAGCATGTTTTTTTTATTACATGTATGTTTTGCGATATCTCCGCCATTCTGAATCGATTTTGATGATTATTTTTTTTGTTTGGTAGAGATTCGTCTTCAGAGCTTCAGATGTGGTCCCATATAAATTTTATCGAAATCGGTCAAGACAAAACCGAAATTTAAGCGAAGTCGGTTTTTTAAGCTTTGCTTGCGTGTCAATTATTACATATATAGATTACTAGCTTTTGCCCGCGGCTTCGCTCGCGTTAAGAAGTACAACAAACTTTCATCCCCTATTTTATCCTCTTGGGGGTAGAATTAATCAAAATCCTTTCCTTTCTTAGCGGATGCCTACGTCATAACATCTACCTGCATGCCAAATTTCAGCCCGATCCGTCCAGTGGTTTGGGCTGTGCGTTGATAGATCACTATGTCAGTCACCTTTGAGTTAGATATATTTAGAAGATTATCATATAATCTCATTTGTTGATGATTACTGTTATGATCCATGATGGTTGTTAAATACTTAAAATTATTTTATTATTTAGATTGGTGGTCGTAAACCCTAAAAAGTTTAAGAGTTTCAAGAAAATCAATATTTAAACAGTCATTATTAAGATACAATCTTAGCTCCGCCTAATTGAGTTGGGTAACTTCAATCATTTCAATATTTTATGGGCCCATTAACATACAAAGAACTTTGTCATATTTAATATTCTAAACAGTTGAACTTTATAATTATGATGAATAAACACAAAGTTGTATTTTGTATTTGAATGATGATTTAACTATGAATTGTGCTATTATTCCTGATTTTTAGGGTTCCGTACCCAAAGGGTAAAACGGTACCCTATTACTAAGACTCCGCTGTCCCTCCGTCTGTCTGTCCGTCTCTCACCAGGCTGTATCTCATGAACCGTGATAGTTAGACAGTTGAAATTTTCTCAGATGATGTATTTCTATAACAACAAGTACTAAAAAACAGAATAAAATAAATATTTAAGGGGCTCCAATACAACAAACGTGAGTTTTTGCTCGTTTTTGCTCGATATTTATAATTTCAACAGATTGACGCTTAAAACATTCACGGAATATTTAGTTATATATTCACTTTAAAATAAATGATTAAATTAAAATAAAACAAATATATTTATACCGTGTATATATATTATATTATTATATAGTTTTCACTTCTATCGGCAGTCCCCAAAGACTGCCCCGCATGTTTTTTACGTAAGTATTTGTTCCGAAATATTAAATTTAAAACAGCTAATATCCTAGTGTAATGCCGTTATTTTAAGATAGACCTCTACCAACACATCGGTGAAAACTACATTCAATTCCATGCAGTAGTTTTTAGACCGCCCATACTAGATTTTCTTCAATATCCTACTAATATTATAAATCTGAAAGTTTGTGTGTAAGTATGTAAGTATGTTTGTTCCCTGTTCAGGCTTGAACGGCTGAACGGATTTGGATGAAATTTGGAATGTACATAGATTATACTTAGGATTAACATATAGGCTACTTTTTAAATTGATAATAGCGGGCGAAGCCGCGGGGCACGGCTAGTATTATTATATAAAGTACAGAACGTCGGCTTGTTACAGTCTTGGTCACCGACGTAAGGTAGCAAGCCTATCGGTATTCTATCGCTTACATTTTGGAGTGTGTGCTCAGGAATTATATGATATAATTTCTCTATGCCCTTTTTACCATCAAAAAATAAAACAATCTGTCAAACTTCATCCATTTATGATTGACATACCTCCAGTTCGCTCGAGCTTTTCGCTTCTACGTTTATCATCCGTACAGAGAAGGAGTGAAACTCATTGCCTGCGTCTTCGTTCCCTGTACGGTACAATCTGGGTGGCTTCAAGTCTAGAGTGAATAGCTTCTAAGCATGTTCCATCTTCGGCCGCCTCGTCACTTTCTATAAGGTGAGATAGCGGTCAAATGCTTGCCTGTGTACCATAAAAAATATTTTTTATTAAATGTATGATGACGAACAATACAATATTATTCTGCAGAACAGATAATCTGATACGTAGTATCTATCATATCTCAACACGAAATTATTGGTATACGTATACATTTGGATATAATGATTTCAGCTCAACTGCACTCGAAATAATGATTTCAATGCTGTGATAAAGCTTTGTGGTGGAATTGGTAATGATTGTAATTAGACTCCGCTTTGTTGTTGAGGTTGTTTGAACGACTGATAAATAAATATGTAGTAGCATTCATCAGAATTATTGCGTCTGGAGACCATCGAAACCTGGAGTTAATAATTCAAACGCAAGCAAAGATTAAGAAAAACCGCTTTGTTTTCGGGACTCTACTAATTAAATACGCATTATTGAGGATAGCTCAAAAAGTACTGATCAGATCTCATCAAATTTAAATGGGACCACTTGGAAAACCCGTGTAGGTAATAATGTAAATATACTAGTCGTTCGCGAACTGAGATCTTGTGCCTACATTTTGCCTCACAGAGAAAAACTTTTGAAGTTACTTGCTTGTAACTTTTTTTCTACATAATAATTGTTTGATTTTTGTATTTGTTGTTCAAGTACAGGATATAACGTTTATTATACGTAAGTTTCAGCATTCAGTGTGAAGCTGTTTTTGAGATAGACTCCGGGACAAAACAGGTCTAATAGTGACTACCAAATCGTCATTTTCCAACATAGATTTTTTTTAAATCGGTTTGCACTCTATTTGTCAAGCCCTTTTTAACCATACCCCACAAGGGTAGTAGATGAAAAAATAAAAAAATATTTTACTCGCCACTTACATATTGTATGGGATATACTTTTTTTTTTTACATAATTATTCTATGAGAATTTGAAGTCATTCGCGTATATGGTTTAGACGCTAGATGCCTCTGACAGACGGACGGACGGACAAAGTGCTCAACGACCCAAGTTCACTTAGAGATATCGCTTCGCTCGATCAAAAAATACGTAAATAAAAAAAAGTACCAAACACATTGTCCTCATAGCAAAATGAAGAAAATTAATAGAGGATGACATAAAAGTAGTTTTTTTTTATTGTTAGTTCATTTACTTATTTAGTTCTGTGCTCCTTTTTTAGAGCAATGACCCCAGTATTTGAGGTGTAAAAACACCTCAAATCCTGGGGTCGTTGCTTTTTTTGACTACGTTGTAATGATTCAATCAATCAAAATTAGCCTCTATTGTTCGCATTTTGTGGAGCAAACACCTGCACAAAGGATCGAATGTCGGGGCAATGATTCATTGGCATTAATATTATTTAGCACTAACCTTGTACCCGACGACTCAGTTGGCGCAGTGGACAGGTGTCCGCTCTCTGCGCCGTGAGTCCTGGGTTCGATTCCCGGCAGGAGCACAAATTCCTTCCCAAGGGTTAGTTGTGCTTCTGGTTCTGAGTGTAATGTGTGTGCGATTTGAATGTTTCCGGCACCCACGATACAAGTCTTTGAACTTAGTTTGGGGCTGTGAGTGTGAATGCGTTTGTTTGTTTGTTTATAAGAACTTTATGACAGCTACTAGCCGTGCCCTGTGGCTTCGCCCGCTATTATCAAGTTAAAAAGAACCCTATGTGTTAATCCTAAGTATAAACTATGTCCATTCTAAATTTCATCCAAATCCGTTCAGCCGTTAAAGCTTGCAGAGGGAATAAACATACTTACACACTTACATACAAACTTTCGGATTTATAATATTATAGTAGGATATTGTTATCAAGATATTTAAAGCAAAGGAAATGTACCGATGTAAAGTAGAAATAAATACCTTACTTAAAAGATCCACCTCATTATTATATAAAAAGTATGTATCTAAATAGCTCTGGTCAAAAATTATTCGACATTAGAGCATTAGTATTTGAACGTATTGTTTTGATGTTTTCAAATCTTGGAATCGGCTCAGTTGTTTTGTGTCAGTCAAACGAGTAGGTCGCGCCTTTCGTTCGGTGAATTATTTTAGTTCACTGGTTTAAATAGTGTTCTAAAAGTAAAGTAAGGAAAATGAGGGAAATCGTACACATCCAGGCAGGACAGTGTGGAAACCAAATTGGTGCTAAGGTAAGTTTATAATTAGTTTTCGGCAATCGCAATTTTAATGGCTTTGTTGTTTTACTAGTGCGTCTGGGACCGGCGTAGCATGACCTATATATAGCTCATAGCTATTATCATGTAACCCATCCATGTACCTACATGGTATTTACATTAAATAGTCATAGAATACTTCTTGTACTAAAGTTATTCATCGATCAAGACCAATCGATCCATTTTATTTAAATCTACTACTCGTAGAATCGAGAAATATAATACCTCGTAGTGTCAAGAGCTTAGTCAGATCTGATTAATACAGTTTTCTACATCAACAACAAAACTACAACCAAGTTAGTCCTGTCATATTTTAAAATATTCTTCTACAATCTTGACATCTTCTTTCATTTCAGTTTTGGGAAGTAATATCTGACGAGCACGGCATCGATCCGACGGGCACCTACCACGGTGACTCGGATCTTCAGCTGGAACGCATCAATGTCTACTACAATGAGGCTACTGGCGGCAAGTACGTGCCACGAGCCATCCTGGTGGACCTTGAACCAGGAACTATGGACTCCGTACGGTCCGGTCCCTTCGGTCAAATTTTCCGCCCAGATAACTTCGTCTTCGGCCAGTCTGGCGCTGGGAACAATTGGGCAAAAGGACATTACACGGAAGGTGCAGAACTAGTAGACTCAGTATTAGATGTAGTGAGGAAAGAAGCGGAAGGCTGCGATTGTCTCCAAGGATTCCAGCTAACACACTCGCTTGGTGGAGGCACCGGTGCCGGACTAGGAACGCTGCTTATCTCAAAGATTCGAGAGGAGTATCCCGACCGTATCATGAACACGTTCAGCGTTGTCCCGTCTCCAAAAGTATCCGATACTGTCGTTGAACCATACAACGCAACGCTATCAGTTCATCAGCTAGTAGAAAACACTGATGAATCATATTGCATAGACAACGAAGCGCTGTACGATATTTGTTTCCGAACATTGAAACTGACAACACCGACGTATGGAGATCTGAACCATCTAGTTTCAGCCACGATGTCCGGTGTGACGACTTGTCTTCGTTTTCCTGGCCAGTTGAACGCGGACTTGAGGAAACTAGCAGTGAACATGGTGCCGTTTCCTCGTCTCCACTTCTTCATTCCTGGATTCGCGCCTTTGACATCCCGAGGAAGCCAGCAATACAGAGCTTTGACTGTCCCAGAATTAACGCAACAGATGTTTGACGCTAAGAATATGATGGCTGCTTGCGATCCAAGACATGGCAGATACTTAACAGTTGCAGCTGTATTCAGAGGTCGTATGTCCATGAAGGAAGTGGATGAACAAATGATGAATATTCAAAACAAGAACTCTTCATACTTCGTTGAATGGATTCCAAATAATGTTAAAACAGCGGTGTGCGATATACCGCCTCGTGGATTAAAGATGTCTGCTACTTTTATTGGAAACTCAACTGCAATCCAGGAGTTATTCAAGCGTATTTCTGAGCAGTTTACGGCGATGTTCAGGCGTAAGGCTTTCCTCCATTGGTATACTGGTGAAGGCATGGATGAGATGGAGTTCACAGAAGCTGAGAGCAATATGAATGACTTAGTGTCAGAATACCAGCAGTACCAGGATGCCACTGCTGAAGAGGAAGGTGAATTTGATGAAGAGGAGGAGGGTGGCGACGAGGGAGACTAGACTATTGCGTTTTAAGAATTGTATTGTATTTTATTTTATAGTTTTATTACATGATTATAAATACAAGGCTTTTCTTGTTAGATTTTTTTCTATTCCTTGTTGTGGTCATATAAACTCTTAAACTTAGGTTACCAATGGCACTGCCAGCGATTCTAACCAGCCTCGTGTTGCCACTTAACTAGTTTCGACATTAATAGCTAGTGCCTTTTGCTGTTATTGTTTGCTAACTGGCTGGGACTCGCGGCAGCTTTGTCTGCTTTTCCGACTGGTTTCGTGTACGATTCCCATGTAGGAGGTAGCCGATCGCAACGTTCGCATCGCTTTTAACATCCGAAACTGTCACTTAGTTGGAAACTATCCGTTTAGTATCCGTGGTACCCCCAGTCGTACCACCTGTGGTACCACTGTTACTTTTTCATAACCTTGGTACTTAACATAACCGCGGTTATTTTTGGCGGTCTAAATTTTCCACTTGGCTGTACCAGGGGGCCATAATTTTTCCCCGTGGTCCACTTCAAGATAGTTTTCAGCTCATTTCACACAGGTGTATGTTGATAAGTCACACGTGTCAGGAGTTGAATCATGCCTCATCAATGCGTCATGCACGTATGGCAACTCAAAATGACCCAGCGTTAACCGCATAAACTCTAGGAAATGCATAAGAATATTTACTCGTACCTACTTCTTACAACTAAATCACATTTACAAGATTTAATTTTATATAGACTCTTGCAAAACTAGAGTTTCGGATAATTCCTCGGGTAATTCAGTCCTTACAACTGGCAACACTTCCACGCGGACGTAGATTGAATAATTTAACGATGCTATTTGTGAGCTGTGTGGCGCACTCTTGATATTCGGATGGGATAGTTCAGAAGTTTATTTACGGATGCTATAATTATCATATTTATAAAGTTTCTGTAATAGTGGCGGTGGGAATTTGACAGTTTCAAATTTAACCAACAAGGCTGCGTTCCAAAACAGGTGAAATTCACTCGATGGTCGTTCCGCAACACCTCGTGGAATTTTCACCTAGTGGTTTGGAACGCCTTCTTAGCTAAAACCATCGAGATAGGAAACAAACCTACAGTCTGTAAAGCTACAAAATCCTTGCATCATTGATACGAGTGATTGATACCGTTCCAAAACTAAAATTCATGCGATGAATTTTACTCGACTTTATTTTTTCACCACTGTCAACATTATGTGCAGTATCCATTATATCCTGTTCTTGAACTTCAAACACAGAAATCATACAAATACTTTTATAAAAAAAGCTATAATTAATTTACCTCAAACGTATGAAAATTATAACTATCGTGAGTATTACACATAATTTATGTTGTATACGGCTTGAAACACGTAGAAAATTTCGACTTACTTTGTAGTCGACTAGTTTTGGACAGTATCAGTCACGCGCCGAGGCCCGACCCGCTCGCCTCTGCGTATCGCGCGTCTGACTCATCCTGATGAAGGACAACAAATTTGTCCGAAACTAGTCGACTACAAAGTAAGTCGAAATTTTCTACGTGTTTCAAGCCGTATACAACATAAATTATACCTCAAACGTTTTCTTTTAGGAAAACTATAGACGCAATATCTCAATTCGGGGCGACCGACAAGTGTACTACTACTAGTATAGCAATAGTAGTTAGCCCCGAACTAAGTCAGGATTTTAGCCTCTGAACTTGTCAGTACTTGACATTACATAAGTGACTTTCTAATCGAGCCATCAATTAACCAGCTTTCCTAAGTTTTCTAACAATGTCTACTTTATATTTAATCCTTCTGAGAAACAGCACTCGATTCAGTAGAACAGTTTATGGTGATTTCTGTTACATATTCAAGGTGTTTGTGCTAGGTTTCCAGTGGTAAGACATTATTAATACATTTTCATAGTAAACTGTGTTCTACCTACTCTACTTTACCGTTTAAAATCGATAACTCTGCAGTCTGTATTATTTTCCAAATATTGTGTTTCTTCAAGTGTTAATGTGTACTAATAGTAGACCAAATTTTTTTATGCGGAATAGACAAGCATTGAACACTAGCCTTGGAGTAAGCGAAATCATTATAATTAAAATTAAATAAAAATAATACTCATACTTATATTGACAAATTTAGAAAGGAAAAATTATAGCTTTAGTCGGGGTTAGAACCCGCGGCCATAGGGTGTCATGCCCTATTACTCTAACCGCTGCCTTAAAATGACGAAATTATCATTTCCTTATTATTAACGTCTTACAAGGACGTGTGACGTCATCTACCTAAACAGTTTTTAGAAACTATAACTAAGGCCAAATTTCTAATAGTATCATTACAGTACTGCCTAGCATGGCTAATGCTATATAAACAAAATCAATCAAATTGTTAAAAATTTGAAAATATACGTGACTTAAATAAATTCAATGGACATCTAAATTTCTCTAAACGTAGTCTGTAGTCTGCATCGTAATTCCATTATCGTTCATTTTACTCGTACATTACAGTAAATAACTTAACTATTTATCACCCTCTCTAAATGTCTGAAAAGAAATATTTTATTGGCAATCTACTGAATTATAAAAGGCCCGTCTCTCACGCACACCTTGTAATAAAGTAATGAAAAGTAGATATTTTCTTATTCGTCTTCTTATAAGTTGTGAGTTCGACAGTTAGACATTTGAGGCTTTTGCGATATTAAAGCTAATACATTTAGTGAGTGGATATAAAAACTTTTACAGATTGAGACGGGATTGATTGGGAATCGGTTTTGTGTTAAATTAATTTATGTTGAGCAGGTTAAGCTCTGCATTCTAGTATTTGATAAATGATGACTACATTTGCTTGTTGTAATACAGGTATGACCTAGCACGACCACTAAAGATTAGTGTATCTACTTTACCTACCCATTTTGTAGTCTGTAAATTTAAATAGTATGGAATGAAGATATACTTAGTTAAGTTTTGAAATTTATTTTTTTGATAAAAACTCACGCACATTTTGAACTTTTAAATTAAAATTAAAACGGGAATTAGCGTGACTTACGCGTTGTCGATGTATAAATCGACAATTGTTTCGGCTTCATTCGGAAGCCTTCTTCAGGATGAGTGCGGAGCGCTTGCCGTCGCGTCCCACCTCATACTGATCCTGAAGAAGGCTTCCGAATGAAGCCGAACAATTGTCGATTTATACATCGACAACGCGTAGTCACGCTAATTCCCGTTTTAATTTTAATTTAAAAGTTTTGAAATTGTTTATATTTTTCATAAACAAATATTATGTATTATCTTATCTATTATTATTTCATCTACATTATTGCGCTCTACTGATGAAGAATCATTAGATTCTTCACCAGTAGAGTACGCGCGTAGACGCTCTACGCGCCTACTCGAGCCAAATACGGTGTTCCGGCAGTTATCCTTGAGAGCCTGCGTATTCCAGGTCTAGTGTGTTTACCAGCTACGATCACATCGTCACTTACCATCAGGTGAGATAGTGGTAAAACACTAGAACACTAGCCTGTCACAAAAAAAAAAAAAAAAAAAAAAAAGACTAAAAAAGGAGCACCGGCCGTTCCGAAACTAGTCTCCTAACAATGCGAGAAAACAACCGTAAGTGATATCGTATAAATTCTTAATATTATTGCGTTAAATTATGTAATTTAATGATTTAAATTTTCTTAGAATTAAGAAGAAATAATCATCTATACCAAATCTGAAATGTACATTTGGTGCTTCTTTAAGTCTCTGACTCAAAAAAAAAATGTTATAGAAGTTTGACTTCTATGTTTGTCTGTCTATGTGTTTATGTTCAAAATAAATTACGATAAAACCAGATAAGAGAAAAAAAATGTGCGTTATAGATTTTGTTCTGAATCTGACTAATCTCGTTTTTTTTAATTATACACTGCCATAATCCTTTACAATCTTTTTCACACTCACCGCCCCATACTAAGCTCAAAGACTTGTATCATAGGTGCCGGAAACATTTAGATCTCACACACAATCACACCCAGAATGAGACGCTTAAATGTCCCCCGGGAATGAGCATTGTGCTGGGAATCAAACCCAATCCGCAGCGTAAAAGGCAATGACTTGCCTACTGCTCCATATATGTCAAATTACTTAAAAGAAGTGATTTGAAGTGAATGCAGTATGTTTTATGATTTAAGTCAATGAATTTATTTTCCACAAAATATAAACATCATCTAATTCCGAAGAACAAAGTAACATAAATAGCCATGGCTGGCTCAATTTGGAATAACTTTACCACCGAATAAGCCACTTTGTTGGAGCCCTAATAAAATAACAAAGTGGCTGCAATTTGACGTCATTCTGCGAAAAGCTCCTAGTAGAAATATCGCTTTTTATTTTTATTAGCTGTTTCATTCTTATTGTTCATGTTTTATTTTTTATATACCAGAGGTTTGTTAGCAAATTATCATAAAATAAATGTTTAATTGTAGCACATTTTTTTGAAGTTACATCATATTTTTAAGTGGTTTATTTTTTGGGCTTTGAAATTCAGATCCGCAACCTTTTTGTGTGGCGAAAAGTGGTGGGGGTAACCACTGTGATGAATAATTAAAAGTACCTAGATGACCGAACTTTGTTCGGTTTTTTTTGATAAAAAAATAACATTAAAAAAATATTTGAAAAAAATCAACTGGACTCGAACTACAGAGCTATTATAACCTTGTATAGTGGCGAAATTTACCATCGTATTCTAATGACACTGTAACAGTTTTTTATTGCCTATAAACACGGATAAAACAATACCCGCTCTAAACAGTATCCGACTCATGCCGCGAAGGGGTTAGAAGCGCGGATAAAAAAAACAACGGGTTGCATTCTGGGAGTGCCGGCAGAAGTGAAAACTTTAACATTGACGTTGTAAACAGCAGGAGCAGGCACACATTTTCACCTCGCGGTAGAAAGAGAGGGGTATATTACTTCCTCTCCTACGCCGCGCCAGGGGTCTACTCTCCCTCGGTCTTACGAATTTTCGATTAGGTCACGTGTTTTGACGCGAGTTTAACATTTTTACCCATCCCAAAAAAAGTGCACAACGTCGCTAAAGTTTTCACTTCAAAAAACGTTTCTTTTTCCTCCAATCCAATCCAATCCTCCAAAAGTTGCAATTATTCTTATGAATTAAACAATAGCAAAGTTAGTTGAACTTTCAAAAATATTTTAACATTATATGCACTGTTTCGACTGCGGTCAACTGTTGGCGACAGACCGCACGCTGACCTTTGTAATAGCCATTATGTAGTGAAATAAATTAAATGGCAACAGTTTTTAATACTAAGCTTTCTTGTATATAATTGGTAGGGTAGCGACCCTAACATTTCGAGATTAGTGACCTGTAATGTATAAGTCTAGGGGTGATTATTGCCGTGAAAGTGAAACAATTGAACTGCCCGTTGGCTTAGTCGATTGAGCGTTCGCCTTTGAAGCACGGAGAATCGGGTTCGATTCCCGGCGGGAACACAAGTTTTCTCCCTAAGGAAAATTTGTGTTTCTGTTTCTTGTTCTGATTGTGTGTGTGATGTGAATGTTTCCGGCCCCCACGACACAAGTCATCGAACTTAGTGTGGGACTGTGAGTGTGAAAGCGTTTATATTTTTCAACCGACTTCAAAAAAGGAGGATCTCAGTTCGACTGTATGTTTTTTCTACCGACTTCACTGAAAAAGGAGGAGGTACTCAAGTCGACTGTATTTTTTATTTTTATTTGTGATACCTCATAACTTCTTTCCACATTAACCGATTTCAAAAATGTTTTTTGTTTGAAAAATGTTGCTTTCCAATTGATCAAAATCTGATCAGTAGTTCTTGAAATATGGTCAATAATGCGTGTTTAGTACATCAAATCTGATCAAAGTTCCGAAGATAAGCGGCGAAGTTGAATTTTTTAAGCTTTGCTTGCGTTTAATTATTTTTTGTTTGGTAGAGTATACTTCAAAGGTGGTCCCATATTTTTTTTATCGAAATCGTTCATGCCAAAACCGAAATATAAGCGATGAAGTAGATTTTTTTAAGCTTTGCTTGCGTTTCAATTATTAATGTAATTGAGAGACGACACGAGCAAGTAGCTCGCCTAATGGTAAAAGTCACCCTTGCCCATTACAATCCAGGGCCACCTAAGGTTTTGAACTTATATTGGTCAAAGTGACAAAGCACTACGCTGGTCACCCCGAGATACTGCATATATATGAGAGCCCTGAAATTTCCCTGGAAACTTTCATGAAGTTCTAGTTGAATGTCTAGTTGAATTTCTACGCCCGACAGGGTCCATATGAGACATTGTACCTACCTTTTAAAATGTAACACCTAGTACTGTATATATGGAGGCAATAAACAATCTGAATCTGAATCTGAATCTGAATCTACATATAACTAGGGCATGATTTTAATTTGATTGAACCGTGACTCTTTTACTTGACTTTGACTTTTGACTTGTACTTGACTGTGGGTAGGACTAGTTTTATGAAATACGTAACTAGAATGACACGAGTTCATCCCACCATGTTCGTTTTACCATCTAACAACAAGACAAACTGTCAAACATCATCTATAGATGGTCGATAGTTCGCTGGAAGCGTTTCGCTTCTACATTTATCATCCGTACTGCGAAGAAGTGGAACTCATTGCCATCGCCTTTGTTCTCCGAACGGTATAATCTCGGAGTCTTCAAGTCAAGAGTGAATAGGTACCTTCTAGGCAAGCATGCTACATCTTCGGCCGCATCATCACTTTTCATCAGGTGAGATAGTGGTCAAATGCTTGCATATCAAGAATAAATAAAAATTTAAAAATAAAAAAAGTTACCTACACCTACAAGACACTGACCTTATGGGTAACTCAAGTGGACAAACCCACTCCCATTTTCTACCGACTTCAGAAAAAAGGAGGAGGTACTCAAGTCGACTGTATTTTTTTTTTATTTGTGTTACCCCATAACTTCTTTCCACGTAAACCGATTTCGAAATTTTTTTTGTTAGATATATGTTGCTTTCCCATTATCCCATTTAAATTTGATCAAGATCTGATCAGTAGTTCTTGAAATATCGTCAATAATGCGCGTTTAGTACATCTCATCTGATCGAAGTTCCGAAGATAAAGCGGTGAAGTCGGTTTTTTAAGCTTTGCTTGCGTTTAATTATTTTAAGGTACTTACGACTGTTCCAAAACACGAAATATCAATCTAACGAGTAAACGAAACTTCTCGAAGCTTTGTATGTAGTACCTACCATAGAAAAGAATATACTCTATCCGAGGTAGTACCTACCAAAAGCATAGAAAATCATTTACCAAGTGGCATCGTGATTGTAGAAACACTTAGCATAACAATAACTACGTAGAGAATATTATATTATCTCAGTTACACAGACTAACTATTACTACACGTGTAGAACCACGGATGCTGAACAACCACATTTAGTTTTAGTGTAAACTGCTCTCGCCAGTTTACTCTGTGAACTGGTTTGAATTCCAAATGCAAATACCAGTTTGAACCAGACACTGGCTAATTTGTGAAGCTTTTACAAAGATAACAAGTAGAGAAATTTAAATTTCGAACATACGTAATGTTTGACTAGAGAGTTTTAGCGCGAAAGAAAATAACGATTTTGTATTATTTTCTAAAATTTGTGATTCTTCGAGTGTTAATTTGAGTAATAATTGTAGATTATTAACCGTTAATACTTAGTCAACGTGCATAAGTGTAGGCAAATCATACAGCGTTGAAAATTTTATTTTTTATTTCGCTCCAAAACTCCAATAGAAGTTCTAGTAAAGTTTCTACCACTTTACTAGGACATGACTTAACTATGACTGGACCTTAATTCTATTACTTGACTTTGAATGTGATTTGTGACTTTGACATTTAATATGAAATACACTTGAAATATATTATCACTTGACACTGCATAAATGCACAAAATTGCGAAGCCAAAAATTAAAAGAGAAAAAAGATAACAAGTAGAAAAATAAAAAAAATTAAATAGAATTGTTGTCGAAGCACTTAATAACTTACTTTTTGTTTAAAAAGGTTCTCATATAAGTGACAATGTATTTCTTTATGAGCAATAAATGAATCTCTAACCGTAACCGTAAATTTCAAAAATATGATTTTTTTCCTTTTAATTTTGGCTTTGTGCATTTAGCCAGTGTAAAGTTATAATACATTTAAAAGTCCTAGTCACATGTCACAGTTAAAGACAAGTAAAATATTCATATTCAAGTCATACCCTAGTTAAGTGTTAAAAATTTTGCTAGAATTTTGGAGCGATTGGGAAAATTAAAATTTTCAACTTTGTATTATATGCGTAGATTCATGCACGTTCACGAATTATTAACGATTATTAATTCAACATTATTACACATGAGCACTCGAACAATTACAAGATTAATAAAATAATTCAAAATCGGCAACGACATTTGTTCACTTCCGCGCCTAAAAAGACATACATTTTATATTAATTTGAAAAAGGTTAGCTATTTAAGGTTCGAGCAATGTGGCAATCGAACCTTCTTGGAGAGATCTTTGTCGTATTTTGTAACTTCGTCGCATTTCATTGGTCTCTAACGCGTTTTTAATATTTTGTAGCAAACGTTACTTTTAGTAGGTTTGTTTTCTATCTCGATGGTCGGAATTAGAATTTTTTCGATATTCATTTGATTTTCTCTCATTTCTGTGTTCTTTAACTAATACGTGTGGTACGTTTAAGTAGATATTCCTCAGTTTTAATTTAGTAATAAAATAGCGACGGCTTGCTTCTAAATACAAGGTTCTTTAGAAATCGGTGTCTGGAATATCACTAGTAGGTTTCGGCTTACAGCCAAAGCTGGAAATGGCAATGAGGTCAGGCCAATCGATGCGTTTCCATTCTAGGATGCAGATTTGGGCTACGAGCTATTCAAGATAGCTACTTGTAGAAACAGTCTGTGCATATCTTATTTATCTATAAAACTTTAATGTATACATGATAACAAAATAATTACTTCTTTCATGTTTATGTCTAGTTCTATACCAAGCCCAACAAACGTAATCCTGTTCAGTAGTAAAAAAAAAAGACGTGTGGCACTCGGGGACTGCCGCGGTAAAGCTATTGCATAGCATTTTTAATCAACTTATGCAATTATAATTATTTGATTATTTATTTATTTTATTTATGCAGTATTTTTTTTCCTGCCACCTAGAGGCGAGTTGCTGAACTAAAGAGACAAGCGTGATATTTCAAAAAAGTCATTAAAAGTTCTGCAATTCATCGATAGATCGCAAAACTAAAAAGTATCACCGCTGTGCCGGTCGAAGTGGGGGTGTTAGGTTATTTTCGTTACGGAATTTCTGGATTCGGTCTCCACGCTCAAGGCCCGCGATAGAAGCTATGCAATAGTTTAAAAAAAAACTATCAGCATCATTTCCTATCATGGACCGGGATAGACAGAAAATCTCACCAAAGTTTTATCATAATCGTCAATGGGTTATGCCACTGCGCTCCATGAAATAGTAGACATCGCTCCACGAGCACTTAGTCTGACTATTAATTAAAATAATATAAGCCAGTATATTTATTCCACTTCGCTCCACAAGAAAATTATTTAGTACAGTCAGCAAGTTAAACTCATAAAAATTGGTAAATATATGTGGTTATTACGTTACGTTTCTTTGATCGTCAATCCGTTCTCGAGATATCAAAAAGCCTTACATACAAAACGAATTAGATTTTTGTTTCATAAACTTTTTTACGTGATTTTTTTGATGTTTTAATATCCAACAACTGAAACATCTTACAAATCTGTCCAGCCGTTGAGTTTTAAATGGTGTAACTAACCTGACTTGTTTTACATCTATATATATAAAAATCAATGCCACTTTTCGTTGTTATTTTATAACTCAAGAACGGGCTCACCTATCCAAACCAAATGTTTAGGCTTTGTTCGGACTATTTAGTAGATGGTTTTTGTGAAGTTTGCATAAAATAGGTCGAGCGGTTCTTCATTTATCACACCCGGGCGAAGCCGGGGCGGATCGCTAGTAATATATAGATGTCATAATCTATGCTGATTTCGACTACGTCGACTGATTCTATTCAACCCCAAGAGCATCGATGTGATTTATATTGCTTTATGTGCTAAAATAGAACACATGAGAGGATGCTGTTCACAAATTTAACAATAACTGTTTTATGTGGTTCTATTGTGTAGTGTAGTGGACTCTATTGCAGATTCCTCCTGGGGCAGTAACATAACATTGCTAGACATTAGTGTGCAAACATTACTGTGTTTTGGATTGAAAGGCAATGTTTCCAGTGAAATTACAGGGCTTTTACGGAACAAGCCGAACATTGAATTCTACGGCAATCTGCCGCGAGTGTAGTTCACGCGCCCGCGGCCTAGATTCATCAGATCGCGACCAACCACAATAATTCTCTCTATATTAATATAATACTTCATCAATCACGCGCATCTCACCAATAATTATCTCTATATTAATATAATTCACAATATTACCAAATCAAACTAGTATCATTTTTACATCTAAGTAGGGCAACAATAGGGCTTGAACAGATTTAACATTTAATATTTTAGATTGACAAACGCAGTACTATAAGAAGCAGTTTTTTGAGCTAAGTTCAAAACTGTAACGGGCAAGGGTGACGCTTACCATCAGGCGGGTAACTAGCTCGATTCATCATTCAATTACAATTAAAAAAAAATGTGATTTACTCTAACATATATTGTTATCTTGTCCGCAGGGCCCGGTATAAAGGGCACAATGGCGATCCTGAACTGCCTCCTGGCGCGGCAGCTGTGTTTTGAAGACGCCTCCTGCTCCGCCATTCTGGAGATCATCCCTCGCGTCTGTGGCTCTGAACTTGGTAAGTGGTTATTGAATTTTGAGCCTTATAAACTTGTGCATTGCCCGTTGGCTTAGTTGGGTCCGCCTTCTAAGCAGCAAAATTCAATATTCGAAATCGTTTATTCACATGGGCCCCATAGAGTGACAGTCATGATTCTACTGCCAGATTAAGCAAAATTACAGAAGTTATATGGTTCAATTCTCGTCGAGTGTTTCTACAAAGGGAAATGTGTGGTTCTGGGTGTGAATGTGTGTTTGCTGTAAATGTTGTCCTACGACCCAAGTCATAGAACTTAGCGTGGAGCTATGAGTGTGAAAGCGTTTATGTTAATTGTTGATTTGATAGTAATCAAAATGTCAGACTACCAGACGCCATTTTTCATTTCGTATGACCATTTAGGATTTATATTGACTTAAAATTTGTTAGCAACCATTCTCACTTGCATTTTTAATACTCAAAATAAAGCTGTGATAAAGTTCTTATATAATCGCATAATATGACTTATTAAACATCCTTACGTAGTCGGCTTTTCTTAATCTTTTAATTCTTGTTTAATTTTCTCGTTCCCTCTCTCGGACATATGACTATGTCAAACTGTAGGTACCTAGCACGTATACATATTAAAAGGAGTACTATATTTGTCATAATTAATTTCACATGATATCTACTCAGAAACATTTTTTTTTAAATATTTTTTTATGCTCTATAGTCAAGCATTTGACCACAATCTCACCTGCTGGAAAGTGATGATGCGGCCGAAGATGTAGCTTACTTGGAGATACCTATTTACAAGAGTGATATCTGGGAGTCTTTAAGTCTCTAGACTTGAAGACCTGAGGTTATACCGAAATTACGAGTATAATGTTTTATAGTCATGATACCCTTTAACTTGTCCCTTAGCCAGCCTGTTTAACCTAGACTAGGTAACCTACATTACCCTCTGGTATTCCAACAAAAAACTTTGATAATTTAATACCATCGTGGCCGAAAGAAATCACCCCCAATGAAAGGTTGAAAAGGTTAATAATTTAAAGGACATGACCTTCTCACTTCGAGCCCGCTATCGGAATATCTATTGAATTCACCGTAGAGTGCTGTCCGTTAAAATATCACGTAAAAAGTACTTAGATTCAATTTTCTTGAGGAGATGTAAAAAATTTAGAGCTTACAAATCTCCACTGTTGGATCAGATAAGAATTTACGTAATACCTGCCTATGAGTATGAATATTTTAGTTTCTTTTTTGGATTTTTGGTTTGGGTCAAGTAATAATATATTTAATATATATTGCAATTCAGAGAGGCAATGCCGCCAGCATGATGGGAACGCTACCCACTGGTAGTGGGCTTGAGCACTTGAGTTACCTATAAGTTCGATGTGTTGTAGGTAACTTAGGTCTTTGCTGTATATAGTTTTAGTTTAGTTTCAGGAAATATAGGCAATTGGCCCTTAGATAGAATCAATAGTCAGAAATAATATATTTTAAGTATATTTCATATTAAATCTCCTAGTCATAAGTCAAAGTCATGTAGAGAGTCAAGTCATAGTCAAGTCATACTCTAGTAAAGTGGTAGAAGCTTTATTAGAACTTCTATTGTAGTTTTTGAGTAATCACGTTTTTCAACTTTGTATGATTTGCCTTCACTTATGCACGTTTACTAAGTATTCAAGGTTAATAATCCATCATTATTACACATTAACACTCAATCTTTATATAAAGTCACTAGTTGTTTCCCGCGGCTTTCCTCGCGTAAATTAAAAATACATTATTTATTATATCGAATTGTTTATCTAAACCTTTGGATCCACCTGAACATACATAAACAATTTAATCAAAATCAGTCCAGCCGCGTAGGAATCACATACGTATAGAAGAATAATATAATAAAAGAGTCAAGGTCCAGTCATAGTAAAGTCACGCCTTAATAAAGTGGTAGAAACTTTACTAGAAAATCTATTGGAGTTTTGGAGAAAAAGCGCAAATCAAGTTTTTCAACTTTGTATGATTTGCCTACACTCATGCACGTTCACTTAATATCAACAGTTTCTAATCCACCATCTTTAACATGAACATTCGAAGAATAACAAGTATATCAAAAAATATTGTACATTTGAGCTTCTGAACCAGTAATACGCCTTTAAAATACGACGTTTCTTTCAAACATCTCCTCCAAATATTTAAATACACTGTTCCAACAGAACATAAACATGCTCCTAACATCCGGCTTTTCTCTCGTAAAGAAACACCCGTAAAGTTCGCTAACAATCTGAAAAAAATATTGTTATCCTTATTAAATAAAGTGCTCTGAAAAGTTTCAGTAGAGTCACAGAAGGTTTATTTTGCGAGGGATTCACTGAAGGCTGAACTGAAGAATGATTATTTATATAAGGACTCTTGACGTGGACTTTTTGTTGCTTTTTTACATTTTTATGTTAAATAGGAAACGTGGTTATTAGGTAAGTATATAGTACTTTCTACGTGTTTTACTCGTATTGGATATATTGTATATCTTTGTTACTGGTTATTTTTTTATCGAGTGAAGCGAGATTTCTAAGTCGCCTTGTGTCGTTGAGCATCTTGTCCGTCCCTCCGTCTTTCAAAGGCATTTAGCGTATAAATAAAGTTATTTATGAAGATACTTCACAAAGACAGAAAATTTTTTTTTTGGAGTCACTTAATATTTTATCATTAGTATAATTTTAATTGCCGTTTTCGGCTTTGCGGTACAATTTTACATATTCTTTGAGAATTTGATTATTTGCTTGTACAGTTTAGTTTCAAAATGCCTTTGACAGACGAACGGACGGACAATGTTCTGAACTACCCAACGCAACTTAGAGACTTCGCTTCTCTTGGTCAATTACATTTGTAAGTGAAATAGAACGGTATTCTTTCGCTTACATCTTGGAGAGTGTGCTCTAGAATTACATGATATAATTCCTCCGTGCCCTTTTTACCACCAAACAACAAGACATACTGTCAAACGTCATCCATTTATGGTTGAAATACCTCCAGTTCGCTCGAAGCGTTTTGCTATTACGTTCATCATCCGTACAGTGAAGGAGTGGAACTCATTGCCTGCGTCTTTGTTCCCTGAACAGTATAATCTGGGTGTTTTCAAGTCTAGAGTAAATAGGTACCTTCTAGGCAAGCATGTTCCATCTTCGGCCGCATCGTCACATTCCATCTGGTGAAATAGCGGTCAAATGTTTGCATAACTAGCATAAAAAAAAAGAAATTGGTCGATCGTATCTGTATTTCAGTTCTTTTTTCATTAGCCGATGAATCCAAAAGTGTATGTGACAAATAACCCTGTTATACTAAACGTTGTCATCATCCCTCGCGGATCTCAAAATGCAAAGCTAGTACATTTTCAAAGGAATTTACTGAGGCGCGGTTCTTTTGTAAACCGCGTGCCACAACATATTATGAATGTAACCGCGGCTTTTGTGCTTCTTGATGTCACACCGTAATGTATCAGAAAGTAAATCACGTAACATTTTCAGCGTTTCGAGTACCTTCTTATCGCACACGGCACACGAGCCTGTTTCACGTTCCATCAGTCCACAAAAATTATGCACAAAACTCAGTCTTAAGTCGCGCCGCCCGAACTTATAACAAATACTATTCCGAATTAGATTTCTTTCATGTGTCAAAAAATGTTTCAAAAAAAGCAAATAAAAAAATTAAATTTCTCCTCATTAAATGAAAAAATACCTAATGAATAATTTAACAGTAAATTTCTTAATATAATACCTATACCTATTATATCAGAATATTATGTATATATGTAAGTGAATGATACATTGTATACACACACACACACACACACACACACACACACACACACACGCACATACACATATAGAAATTACATATTACCTATGTATATTTTGTAAACGCTGTTGGATTATGAAAATAAAAAATAAATAAAAGTAACATAAAATTTTCGCACTCACAACACCACACAAAGTTCGAAGAATCATATGGTGGATGCCGGTTCACATCACACGTTCTTAGAACCAGAAACACAAATTTACCTTGGGGATTAAGCTTGTGTTCCCACCGGGAATCGAACCCGATATCCGCTGCTTAAAAGGCAGACGCACAAACAACTCCGCCAACGGGCAGTTTAATTGACTAAATGGTTACACCGATTTTTTTACCTGAAATCCTAAAAATTTGAGGTTTTCTACTGATTGTATTTTTCCTTTTTTTGAGATCTTACCCCATAGCCTAAGTGTACATAAGCTGATTTGAATTATATGTATTTTGACAAAGTATAGTCCGTCTTTCCTAAAAATAATGATTTAGATGAAATAATATCTCCAGAACATATTTCTTTTTTCGATTCCCGACAGGAACACAAGTTTTCTCCCCAAGTAAAATTTGTGTTTCTGGTTCTGATTGTTTGTGTGATGTGCATGTTTCCGGAACCCATGACACAAGTCACCGAACTTAGTGTAGGGCTGTGAGTGTGTAAGTATTTGTTTGTTTGTTTAATCTAAAACATTTTTCTGTTCAAAAGAATTTTAGTTTTGTAACGTTCCTATTATTTCAAAGGCCAATTCAATGTTCCCCTAATTATAAACAAACATATATTATATTCACTTATTTGCAGGGACGGATCTTGTCTGCGCAGTATATGTATAAATTATGTATGCAATAAATATTATTACAACGGTGTAAACCCAGTCTAAGTATGTTGACCTTTCATCGCACGAGCTCTCGGGGACAGAATAAAATATCACAGGTTTGTAAGTGAAACGTCGTCAAGTAATCTGAGCTTTGACAGATGGCCTCATGTTTTGAGGTCTTAGCGTACAGTTGGCCTCACAAGTTTACAGCTTTTTTTTTTTCATTATGGCTCCGCAGTCTTGTGCATTTTGCCAGTGTCAAGTTATAAGTATTTCAAGTAAATTTCATAGTCAAGTCTTGCCCCAATAAAGTGGTAGAAACTTTACTAGAACTTCTATTTGAGTTTTGGAGCGAATCGAAAATCACGTTTTTCAACTTTGTATGATTTGCCTACACTTATGCACGTTTACTAAGTATTAACGGTTAATAATCCACCATAACATACAGTTTTTAAAAAGCTAGTAAAGGCCCACTACTCAAAAGTTTCGTCACGCGCTGAGTGACTGGATTTATTTGTATCTAAATTATCCCTTATTTTGTCTTTTCTGTTCATTATTTGTCGCTTTTATTTTATTTGTATTTTTATTTTGTACTGTACAAGGATTAGCATATTTTATACAGCCTTACTATTTTTCTTACTATTATATTATTTCGGACGAGATAAGTTAAAAATACTTCAGCCACGACGTAAGTTTTTGAACTTAGAGAGGTGCTGTGGGTGTGAATGAGTTTGATTTTTGTTTATAGGGATTTTTATTACCTCCAAACACGCGGCATCAAAAATAGCTCTTCCACTTTCACAGCCAGAAAATAGCAATTTGGCTTAAGTATAGTAGATACATAAATTATTCTATGTAAACAGTAGATCTAAGTCAGGTTAGTTACACAATTTATAACCCAGGAACGGCTGCACCGATTTCAATTATATTTGATTAGTTGCATTTGTCTTGCCCCGAATAGCAAAACAAATATTAAAAGATCGGAAACATTTACGAAAAAATAATTAAGAAAATAATCATTTTATGTTAAATAAATAGAGTTAAAAATTCTATTTTGTTTTGTGTACAAATTTTCAATCATTTTACGAGAGTTGGTTATTCTAGAATATTCTAAAATAATCTAGAATTACTAGCTTCAGAATTATATTTCTAAAAACCAAACTTGCTAGCTTTTAAGATCCATTAAACCTCAACAGACATAAGTTTTTTTGTTAATCCAGCTTTTGACTTTTAAATCATGATTAAAGTTTAAAAAACTTTCGAAAGCTTTTATGCCCCGAAACTTTCTGATATGTTCGGTTAATAGCTTTGACTTTCTTTCAACCTTAATATGGAAAGTTTTACACATGATATATGTTTTTAGTTTTAAGATTAAATCATAGAAGAAATATGTATTATTTTTACTATGGATAAGGCTCATAAACACTTTAAACATATTTATCAATAACTATAGGTGACAGCAATAAAATTTGTGTCAATTCTTTTACAGGTACGAACATTACAGTTTGAATGGGAAAATAAAATAGTTGTTTTTAAAATACTACTTCTAAAGATCAAAACTGCGCACACTGCGTCCGTCTAAGTGTATGTCATGGCACCGTAGCTCTTAAATGGGTGAACCAATTTGGATGCAATTTCTTTATTTGAAAGATGATTTGATCGAGAGTGTTCTATCTATGTTGGTGAAAATCGGTGCATCCGTCTTCTAAATTTTAATTTCGTATTTTCAAAATTTTCATTTTACCACTTTTTTAACCAGTGACAGAGTACATACCTTACATTTCAGCAAACCTAAAACATAACAAAAAGGCTTACAAAAACAGGCGAATAATAAACTTACAAAAAGGAATGTCACGTGCACAGCACCTATTATGATAAATGTTTTTCATCGCTAAAATAAACCTCGGTTAACGAGAAAATGCATACATACCCTATGTAGTATGCAAGAATTAAACGAAGAAAATTGTAGAAGTTATGCTTATTACAATAGTAAATATGCAGCATGTTACCAATGCACTGTGCGGGTGAAATGTTTCTGAGAATTAAATGTTTGCCTCTGATGTGAAGAGTGTGATCAAATTAATTTAATTTTAACCAGTATTGTAGATTCAGCAAAATGGAAAATTAAGGTTTGCTACTATGAAAATTAGGAAATGAATAATAGAATAGTACATTATATTGTTCACCAAAAATAGTTAAATTACAGGGGTAAAGCTAAAACTGACTTCACCGCTTATATTTTGGATTTGGCTTGATCGTAAAAAATAATATGGGACCACCTCTGAAATATAATCTACCAAACAAAAAAATAATTTTGAGAATCGTTCCACAAATGGTGGAGAAATCGGTGAACATACATAAAAATACCTACAGTCGAACATGGAACCTCCTCCTTTTTTGAAGTCGGTATAAATAAAACTACAATGTGCGGGCTTATCACTAAGAGCGGTCTCTTCCACTCAACCTTTGGATGGTGAGAGGGCTACTATGAAATAATTGAGATAAGTTATTAAAAAAATTACATATACCTATCTATATACATACACACTTACAACATACTTGAATATTATAGACAATTACAGTTAATAATCAATGTCTGACACCAGTTTATTATAGACTAGCTTTTGCCCGCGGCTTCGCTCGCGTTAAGAGGTATTATTTTAAAATTGACAAAGTTTCATACAAACTTTCATCCCCTATTTTTTCCCCTTGGGGTAGAATTAATCAAAATCCTTTCTTAGCGGATCTACCTGCATGCTTAATTTCAGCCTGATCCGTCCACTGGTTTGGGCTGTGCGTTGATAGATCACTATGTCAGTCAGTCAGTCAGTCACCTTTGAGTTATATATATTTAGATAGATTAGATAGTAAGTGTAGGTTAAAATTATTTACCTTGGTTTGGAATACGGCTCAAGAATACCTTGCCTGGTTGTAAAGAAGGCCTAGACGCACGTACTGCTTCTACAGAAAAGGACGCGTCATAAAAACCGGTAAACAAACAGAAGCCTTAATCACTGAACTTACCCTTAATGACTACGAACACAACAGATTATGTATGATTTTCATAAACAACATCATTCGTCGAGATGACTACTAACTCCATTTTTCAAACGGATGTTGGACATACTGCCTTAAATTAGCAAATCTCCAGGAAAAGACAGCGTTACAGCAAAACTTAACAAAAATATTACTAGAAAAAGAATAGAACTACATCAAAGAATCTGTATCGGGCGGAACCAGTATTCATATCGTTGCGCTAGGTTCTTTTTTTTATTTTTATTGGCGTTTGACCACAATTTCACCTGATGGAAAGCGACGATGCGGTCGAAGATGGAGCACGCTTGCTCAGTTAATACCTATTCACTCTCTTTTTGAACAACCCCATATTGTACTTTTCGGGAAACACAGTAGACGGCAGAGCGTTCCACTCCTTGGCAGTTCTCATAATAAAAGTGAAAGCGAAACGCTTCGTGCGAATGGTCGGTATTTTTACCATTGCCGGTATGGCCGGATGCCGCATTGCCGTCTGTCTATATGTTCGGTAGTAGAACGGTGATGCGGGAATAAGATTATGCAATTCCTTTGAACACTCTCCGTAGTGCAATTTGTAGAAAATAGAGAGGCTTGCTACTTTTTGCCGATGATCGAGACTCAACTAATGCATATATGAGTCTCTTAGCTTTCTACAAAATTGTGTAATAATTTCCGAACTATAGCATTAATCTCACATGCAAACAATGTAATAGTTCCCGGTTCTCGGAGTTCTCGTTCCCAATTCCGGCACCAAAGCCTTTTCTCTTACATGTCACCTAAATTACGCCCAACCTTTCAAAGCCCATATAATTTACAACCCCAGAAAGCACCCTTTTCCCACCTGGATTTCCCAGCAATATATCATGAAAAAAATTAATAACCCTAAGAGAGAGCTAACAAAAGATCGGTAACAAAAGATGGCCGATATTCCACGTGCGCGCCTTCGTCGTGTGGAGCCCTAACAATGGAAGGAGGTCACAGAAGTACTGTAACTAACTTGCTATCGATTTTACGGTGAAATAAATTTTAGGGTTTGTACAATCGACCTACAAACACAAGGATCTCAGGACTAATACATATATCACGAAATAAGTGGACAAATAAAACCTTTACAAACGTGTATATATGTATATCATTATATATCATACAATTACGATACAAATACTCTACACACCAAGAAAAATAATGATTAACAACAGAAACACATTATAGCAGTACAATCGACTGCCTTATCGCTAAGCAGCGATCTCTTCCAGGCAACCTTAGGATGAAGAGGATAAAATAGTATCATAAAAATTGATCGGTGGTGCGGCAATGATCGTTATACATGCATTCTTTTGAAAATGTTTATAACTATTAATGTAATTAAATAAATCGTACAAATATAGTTACATACATGAAAAAACAAGATAAATACATAAATAATATACAATACATATATAAAATACTTGATATAACCTAAAAATAAATTAATATAAGTGATGAAACATGGTAATGATTTTATATAAGCTGTGATCAGTAATGGTTTTTACTCTTATATTAAAGGTTTCGAGTGTTTGCGTCTTTCTTATATAAGTAGGCAGCGCATTACAAAAACGAACGGCTTAAATAGCTTAGTCAGTGAATACAGTACTATGTATGGACATTAAAGTTTTAATTTTTCATATGATCTGTAACGAGGATTTTGGTAGAGCTCAAATCGTTCCTTGAGAAAAACTGGGGTTGCAGGGTTAAACAAGATGTTATATCATATAATATCATATACACACTAAAACAATTTATTTTATCTCTTATCTCCATTATTAAACAACGTATTTTTGCTTTCAACAATTTATCAGCGTACGCAACTTGCACTGACAACGCGACGGCTACAAATGTTTAAAAGGTTTTGCAAAAATCTGTATACACCACCGTCCATATTTAAATAGTTTTTTTATTCCTTTGGGTTGGGTTGTCTGGAAGAGATCGCTCTGAGAGATAACGCCCTGTTGCGCCCCTAATGTACACATAGTTCAAGTTCTCTTTCTTATGTTTATATTGTAATTTGGTTTTCAATAAAGTTTTATCTATCTATCTATCTTTTTTCAGCTTACGAAGTTTTTAGCAAAGCAGAATAGTCGCTCATATTTGTTTTTTTTCGCCTGTGTTCCATGGAAACTTTTGAACGTTGTCCCGAAATCCATAGATCGATGGTTTTTACGAGCTAATATAGTGATAGTAACTATAAGTAAGTGTAATAAAATATCTTAATATACCGGAGAAGTGCTACTATGTCTTGGGCACCGAGGGTTCCGTACAAATTTATTTTCGTACTTTACACAGGCTAGCGTGATGATTTGTATTTTGACCTCAACCTGTAAGAAAAGACCCCGAATCCCAGCTGTGGGAATGAAATGGGCTGATGATGAAGTAATATTTTTGAATGAACTCGTAATGTCTTGACCGTTGGCCGCCCAATAAATTATGAGGCATTCTACAGCACAACAAACCAAAGCACCAAATTACTCATTAAAATGTACCTAATGTTTGATTACATATTAAAATGTCAAGTTCTAAGTTTTGAACAAAATAGTTTGGTAAGTGTTGTTTTAAGTGGGTATAATCATTACTACAACTTAGAAGGAAGACATATAATCAACTGCCCATGGGCATCGTTGATTATATGTCTTCCTTCTAAGCTGCAGGGATCTAATACCTGCATAAAAATTAAATCCGCTTAGGAATATATTCTATGTGTAATCTTATCTGTAATGTTACTTGTTTCCAAAACCCATCGTTAGTTAGAAAGCAATTTATTTTATATGTATTTAATTCTGTTAATTATTTCAAAGAACAAATCGCAAGTTTATAGAAAAGAATAAACGCTCTGACACAGTAGGTACACATATGGTTTACGCTCGGATTTCGAATAAAATAAAACTGTCACTGCAAAATGACGGCACGAAACGCCAGATATCGGATACGGATATCTAAAAATACGACATTTAATGATGAATAATTCAAATCCAGCCACAGCTCGTCCACAGAGCCAAAACAGTCTTTAGAGTAAATAAAAAATAAATGTGTGACAGTTGCCAATACTCTGTGACGTTATAACTCTCATCGAAACTTGGCTAATAACCCGTTTTAATAAAGAAAAGTTCCGATATTGACGATAGCTAGCATGGCATCTTCGTCGATTATCATTATTTATTTTTCACAAATTGTTGTCTTGTTGTCGCCATATTGGTTTTGATTACTGTCAAGTCTTTAATGACACTCGCGAGATCTCTAATTTTTTATATAATAATATATTGCATTGTGTAAGCCACTACTAACTTACTGTAATACAGCTTGGGGAGGAGCTTGTGGGTCTTATATCATAAATTTGGAGCGCGCACAGAGGGCTGTGCTAAAAATCGCAATAAGAAAGCTTAAATTAACAATATGTATATTAAAATATAATAGTTTTTGTATGCATTACTTCACAACAACGAGATGTTTTAATTTATGTGGGTTGTACAAGTTTACTGTGAATAAATGATTATGATTATGAAAAATATTAAGACACATCGACGTAAGACTCATCAAAATCGGCCCACGTGTTTAATCTCTAGAGAGCTATCAAAGAAAAAACACACATACATAGACTGAAAAACACATAACTCTTAACTAATACCTTGTTAATAGTGTTTATTAATTAACTATTTATAATATTAGACTGGACCCAGCCGCTCCCAGACGAAATAAAATGGTAACACTATAAATTATCTAATCTGAAAATTACCCACTAAACCTAAATTTAACTTAATATTAATTCAGATTCCTCGTACGATCTAAATATTACGAGAGGGCTCGAGCTCAGTGAAGGGCCCTCGTAGACCTTAAGGGTTCTTCACTTCAAATTTATCCATAAAATTTTGGTCCATGACCTGACTCGGCCCCGATAACGGAGTGCCGATTCGGATGGCAACCCTATTTGGCTTTTGTACGTATAATTTGTATAGCCCTTGTAGGATGTGGGTGTACAGAAAATGATACTGAACTACATATATGAGAGTTTGAAGAAAATAACTAAATGATACTATAAACTATTTGAATTTCGCGTCTTCGTTCATTTATAGAACAGCAAAAGAATGGAACGCTTTGCCGTCATCTGTATTTCCCGAAAGGTACAATTTGGGTTTGTTCAAAAGTAAAGTAAATAGGTATTTACTGAGCAAGCATGCTCCACCTTAGACTACATCGTCACTTTCCATCAGGTGTGATTGTAGTCAAACATTTGCTTAGACAGTAATAAAAAAAAACAGTTTTTTTTTTCAAGACTTTTTGTGATGTTTTTTTATGTATCATGATCCTCCCGATAGAGAGTAATAGTGTTCATGATAATGTATCTTCTTACAATCCATCTAAGAGTTAAAAATCTTCCACACAAAATCTCCTATTTTTTCCTAAAATAAGTAATGAACAATTTTGCACTAGAAGTTGGCGCCAAATATTTCATTCAATTGTTCAGGTTACAAAATATAACTCTATAGAAGTAAAAAGAATGGAATAAACATTAAAACCTTAAATTAGTTCGATTTTTTATTTGAGTGGCTCTAATTTTTTTCACTGTATTCAATGCACAGATAATATTTTGTCCAGATCTGACTACTTAGTCTCCAAAGAGTTTTACCTAACTTTTATATAATTATTTATGAGATGAATTGGTAAATAAACTGATATCACGCCTAATTATAAATATTCATTAGTAATTGTCGTATATTGATATTTATTAATGCGTTACGTCCTTTTTTAAATTGTTTTTATTTCTTCGTTTTAAAACCGACTGAGAGGTTATCAATTTGAATGTATTTACTACTATTTACCATAGAACGTTTTTCAAGGTATACTGATTTTAATTATTCTATTTGTTAATTGTAAGCCTCGTGTGGTCCAATTTAAGTTTGATAAATATCTGATCAGTAGTTTTGAAGTTATCCTTAACAATGCGTATTTAATTGAATGTAGTCGTAACATTGATGATATTCTCATTTGTTTTTAAAAAAAATTCGACAGTATGTTTTGTGTATGTTTGTTAAGCGATTAATCGAAGATGGCCGAACTGGTTTACAAAATTATTTTTACTAGCCGTGCCCCGCGGCTTCGCCCGCTATTATCAAGCTAAAATCAAGTAGCCTATGTGTTAATCCTAGGTATAATCTATGTACATTCCAAATTTCATCCAAATCCGTTCAGCCGTTAAAGCGTGAAGAGGGAACAAACATTCTTACACACAAACTTTCGGATTTATAATATTAGTAGGATATATACCTCACCTACATTAATAAAATGTGTTTTTCAATCAGTGCGTAAGAAAATTACCCTCAGCTTAGCCTTTATACGAAAAAGCTCTATTGTTTCAAGCTCATTATGCTCCGTCAAGGTCACGACTCATTGTTTCAAAATCCCTTAATTACATTGTTGTTATAATGTGTTATATTGAAATTTGCACTGAAATTTGATACAAGTAAAATAGACAATCCTCTCCGAGAAACTGTCCGAATAATAACTATATGAAAAAAAAACTATGTTTTAAAGATACCGTGTCCCTGAAATGAAGATTGCCTGATTTCAGGCTAAGACTTAGTAGACACCTGGTTGCTTGCTTGCTTAGCGTATGTATAGTCCTAGGACTGATTACTAGTACCTATATACGTCTGTCAGGATTTTCAAGGCCGCCTGAAGGCATCCGACGTGGCTTAACGACTGTTGTCTTACCACTAACAACAGTATAAGAGTCTCTAAAGTCTTTTATAGTAATCTAAAAATGAACGCCTATCGACGATCTTTGTCAAGCATTTGATTATGTATTATGAAATGAAATCTAAACAATAAGATAATTTACAAGTCAATACTTCGACAACGAAAAGGGTGGAAAAAAGGGTGACGACCCAGTTGGCGCTGTGCACAGGTCTCCGCCCTCTGCGCCGTGGGTCCTGGATTCGATTCCCGGCAGGAGCACAAATTCCTTCCCAAGGGATATTTGTGCTTCTGGTTCTGGGTGTATTTGTGTGTGTGATATGTAAATGTTTCCAGCACCCACAATACAAGTCTTTGAACTTAGTGGGGGCTGTGAGTGTGAATGCGTTTGTTTGTTTGTTAAAAAAAAACTTTACTAGATCTTCTGTTGGAGTTTTAGAGCGACAATGAAAATCACGTTTTTCAACTTTGTATGATTTGCAAAAATGTTCGTTCACTAAATATTAACAGTCAGTATTATTACAAAAAAAACCAGCATAGACATTTTTTCACTTTTGCACCAAAACACTCGTCTCGTCGGCAATTCAGGGTGCTTTATTCATAAATGCAGTTTATTAGGAACGTTTTTTTTTTGTTATTACATGTCCCTTATTCTATTGATAATCTATCAATTTCATCAGGAACCATTATTTATAATGTTCTTTTGCCATATACGTTACGTCAATATACGGTCTGCAAAAAACTAGCCTAAAAACCCCTTTCCGTAGACGGTGTTCTAAGCTCACCGCGTACTCAATTGCCGCTGTACCGAAAATACCGGAATTACCGGAAACTACCGAAATACCGAATTACCCAATACCGTACCAATTTACGGTTGACAATGATAAGTCGTTCTCAGCCGTTTGGAGCGCGGCTAATTAAGATGAATGCTCCGGAAGCGGCAGTCAAGCCGTATTGTTTCCTTCGAATGGTGCCTTTTAGACCTTTTTTCGCAGAGGCTTTTGAATTTGGAAGCCTGGAGTTAAGAACATTCGATTTTTGAGTGCAGAGTAATTCTTGTATAGTAGTTTTCTTCGTATTCTTGCATTGAAAAACAGCGTCGTCGCTTTAAGATATAACATTTATTAAAGTATTTTCTCAATTCGACTGTATGGTTTTTTGGAACAAAAGTTCCTTATCGCGCGTTGCGAAAGGGGGCGACGGAAAAAATTAAGACCAAAAGTTGTAACGACACTTTTTGCTATAGTTGTAAGCCATACCACGTTCTCGTCCGATCACCGAAGTTAAGCCACGTCGGGCGCGGTCAGTACTTGGATGGGTGTCTGCCTGGGAACACCGCGTGATGTTGGTTTTTGCATGTTTCTTTTAATTTTGGAATGAAAGTTCCTTATCGCGCGTTGCGAAAGTGGGCTAGACAGAAATTGAACTTCGTTCCATCCGGGTGTCAAGTTTTTTTTGTGTGTATTAACATACGCGATAACTCCACCAAATATAATTCGATAATTTTTGTTTGATAGATAATACTTCAGGGGTGGTCCCAAATAAATTTTATCGAAATCGATCAAGCCGAAAACAAAAATATAAGCAGCGAAGTCGGTTTTTTAAGCTTTGCTTGCATTTCAATTATACAATAACATGTCCCAATAAGATTTTTTGAGAAATTTTGAACTGCCCGCTTTCATCACCTTCTGTATAAGCAAAACATTTCTTGGTTAAAATAAAAAATAAATATATAAACGCTTTCACACTCACAGCCCGCACTAAGTTCGATGACTTGTGTCTAGAGTTCAGGAAGTATTCATTACATTCAGAACCAGAAACACAAATTTCCCTTGGGGATAAAACTCGTCTTCCCACCAGGAATCGAACCCGATACCCTTGCTTAAAAAGTTGCTTAAAACGCGGACGTGCACCAAACTAAGCCGTTAGTTCTAAAAATATTCACGTAGATGGCAATATATAAGTCCAAAAGCTTTTGGGTTAGGATTTTTTCAATCAATTCGTCTTCTTCCCAACTGATACGACTACATCGTTTAGTAGATGGCACGTCGATCACGGGCCCAGCATGTCACGTCTAAAGACGGCCTTAGGGCGTTTACACATCACGACTCGCCGCAGTTACATGATTGACTTTGGTCTTGTTGGATACTTTTTACCCACTGCCAAGGAAGAGTTACGTTTTTCGCGCGTATCTTGAATGTATGTATGCATGTCTGTATATTGTATATTAAAAATCTTTTACATCCAAAGGTTGTCTGGAAGAGATCGCTTATAACGCCGCCGATTGTACACTTTCATTTCAGTTTTTTTTTTTTAATTAAGTGATTTATGTTTGGTGTGATAATGAAGCTTTGTCTATCTATCAATCTATCTGTAAACTTTAATAATCAAGATGAAAGCCACGAAAATTCAACAGAAAGTACCGTCCCATAAAAGAGCCTCGTGTGGGACGCCATTTCAGGAATTTTTCAGCCATTACCGTTGACAAAATGACGGCTAGCCGGGTTGGTCCTTCGTCGCCGAGGGCTTATTGTGCCGTCATTTGACGGCAGAAAGACGGTGGATACCAAGCTTTATAATGTGATCGGTATTTATGGATTGTCAGTTCTTTAGGGATGAACCTTTTTTGGACTATTTTTCAAGTTGTTATAGCTACGTTGAGTATTGGATTTTTAGGAGAAATTAAACTGATTGAAGTATCATGAAATTGATTTTATTTATCTCTAGCGTTTGACCTCTATCTCACCTGATGGTAATAATGTGGTCGAAATAGATGGATTTGATAATGCAATTTGTTCCACTGAGTTCCATCAATGGGTTTAATACTACTTTTTGTTCAACTGTAATCTATCGATGAATTAAAGATTCTACTAATTATTCGACTGAGATCCATCGATGGATTTAAATCTACCTTTTCCCACTGTAATCCATCGCTGCATTAGATTCTACTGTTTGTTCGACTGAGTTCCACCGATGGATTTAATTCTACATTATGTTCCACTGTAATCCATCAATGGATTTAATTCTACTATTTGTTCCATTGTAATCCATTAATGTATTTAATTCTACTATTTGTTCCACTGTAATCTATTAATGGATTTAATTCTACTATTTGTTCCACTGTAATCCATCGATGGTTTTAATTCTACTATTTGTTTCTCTGTAATCTATCGATGAACAAGATTATAGTATTCGATCTACTGTAATATAGCGGGGGGAACAACAACTATTTGTTCCCAAGAGATCCATCGATGGATTTAATTCTACATTTTGTTTCTCTGTAATCCATCGCTGGATTTGATTCTATAAATGCAATTTGTTAGAATAAGTTGCTTACCGTGAAGTGCAAAATGAACTTAGTATTACTTTATATTTGACTTTAGTAAAAGCATGTAAAGTTAATATTTACGTGACACCACAGTGCATTAGAAATTAAATATTTAGTATTCTTAATTAATCGATCAATCAAACATTTTTGACATAAATCGGAGGATACAATTTGAATTCTGAAGCCTCTGAATCCCGATAAAGTTTACTCGAAGTTTGGAGAACCAGCGTCCTCACCCATTCTTTATTTAGATATGCGAGTTTTTATAAAAATAACTTTATTTTATTCAAAGGCTAAAAATAAAATCTAAAGTCACCAAAAACAAAATTTAATTCCATCCAATTTCCATCCCTCATTCACAAAGTAAATAAATTAATTAGGGAATGAACGCAATTCATTCATTTTATTGGATCCCTGAGGGTCTAATGCGTGTGATAAACTAATCAACAAGATTAATAAATTATTTAATTGTCATCCATTTGTGTATATCTAGAGCTAATTACTATTTGAACTGCTCGTTGGTGTAGTTGGTTGCGCGTCTGCCTTCTAAGCAACAGGTATCAGGTTCGATTCCTAATGGGAACCCAAGTTTTTTCTCCACGGGAGAATCTCATGAACAATGGGCGAGTCTGATAGGAACAGTAAGCATATAAAAAAAATGCGCTTTAAAATTGACACACATCTACATTACTAACAGATCTATATCTATAAGTAACTATATATAATTGTTCATATAATAAAAATAGACATAAATCAGTGTCACCATTGCGAGAAGCCACTGGTACCTAAAATACAGTGTACTCACTAGTTCAGAAGCCTATGGACCAAATACACAAGTCTCGGACTCACGCATGAAGGGTTCCGTACCATTATCTATAAAAAATCAAGTTTGTTGTATGGGAGCCCCCTAAATATTTTTTTTATTTTATTTTTAGTATCTATTGTTATAGCGGCAATAGAAATACATCATCTGTGAAAATTTCAACTGTCTAGCTATCATCGTTCTTGAGATACAGCCTGGCGACACGACAGACGGACGGACGGACGAACGGACAGCGAAGTCTCAGTAATAGGGTCCCGTTTTTACCCTTTGGGTACGGACCCCTAAAAATGATGTCATTAAAAGTCATTTTTAATTTTCTTTACCTTATAAAATAGTACCCGGTTGACCGAAAACACGGATAAATTGACGTATTCCCCCTGCATACAAAATTTTAAGAAAATCGTTGGAGCCGTTTCCGAGATCCTGATTATATATATATATATATATATATATATATATACAAGAATTGCTCGTTTAAAGGTATTAAAATATTAAATAAGATACTTTTGGATCAAAGGGTAAAAGAAATACTTAGTAACTCCTTAGCAACGTCAAGAAGTAAAACCACAGAAGGCAACACCAGGAAGTTATGTATCATGAAATATTTTGCCCGCGGGAAGATTTGCCCTTAATCACGCCATCTTTCTTTATCTTGGATATACAAAGTAAGAAAAGGAAAGCTTTAGATGACATAGGACTCTACCTACTCAAGTTATGAGTGTTATTTGATTGCTCGGGACTTGATAAAAGGCAAAGGCGCGCAGTCCCTACGCTCGCCCCGTACGCGCGTCTCGGCCGTTAGTACTGCGTCCTATTCTAGTTTTCAGTGTCGAACATTGTCCCTGTACAAATACGCGCGCTCTGTCCGCTGAGTTACACTAGATCCGCTTAGTTACACTCATTTTATTACCCTAGAGCCTATACAAAAACCTCGGCAGCGCGGGGGGAAAAGGCAGGCCGCCGCTCGGCTGCTGAGTTAATTCCCCCATGACCTTTTTACCATCTAACAACAAGACAAACTAACATCAAACGTCATCCATTTATGGTCGACATACCTCCAGTTCGCTCAATGCGTTTTGTTTCTACGTTCATCATCCGTACAGCGAAGGAGTGGAACTCATTGCCTGCATCTTTGTTCCCCGAACGGTAACTCCGGGAGTCTTCAAGTCTCGAGTGAATAGGTATCTTCTAGGCAAGCATGCTCCATCTTCGGCCATATCGTCACTTTCCATCAGGTGAGATAGTGGTCAAATGCTTGCCCATCCAGCATAAAAAAAGCTTACTCACCAACATTGTAAATTAAATAACAGCTATAAAACAAAGCCAATCAGATGTGTCACAAACGTTAAGCTCAACGCACACTCGCGTCAGAACTCAGGAGTCAAGACTTGCGTCAAAAATGACGAGGGTCGCTTATCGACGCTAATGTCCGAAAACTCTCTTAGAAAATTCCTTATAATTTGCCACTTGCCCTTTTGAGCAACTGAAATATTGTGGGTCATTTGTCATCCTCGAATCTTTTTAGTCTTCTTACATCAATTTTGTTTAAGAAGTAAATGGCGCAAGTGTAGGCCAACATTAAAATTTAACATTTGTTAGAGCTGCTGAAATTACAAGCACTCGTCATTCGCCCCGAACAGAGATCTCTCGCCTGCATTTTCTACATTGAACCTAGTGTGACTGTGAGTGTGAAAGCATTTTATTGTTTAAGAATTTATTAGCCGAGCGAGATTAGAAAAAGTGCGCAGGATTTAAAGACGCGTCATGCTATCTATCCGCCACACTCTAGCAGAAATATACCTTGTTAGAAGATAATTATTACGAATTTAAATAATCTAAGTCAAAGGCAAGAACATGGGGTCACGCATTTCCAATAGGCAAATTGCGGCCTTACGATATTATTGTCGCCGTATAGGCCCATATCAATATATGATGCCCCCCTAGCCAAAAACCAAAACGCTTCGTCTCTATTCTATCACAAGAAACGCTTTCCTAATGTAGACATACTTTAAAACTTATAGACACAGGTATGAAATTGCGGTTACTTTGCAATCTTGGTGAGCGCTTAATAACGAGTCAAGATATTTTAAACCTTGATATATACAGGTTTTAAGTTCTGTTACATTTAGAAAGCAAAATCAAAATCGAAATCAAAATCGTTTGTTCACATGGGCCCCAAAGAGGCACTCATGAAAGTTAATGAATCTATTGCCAGATTCGCAAAATTACAGCCATCTCGAGAAGAACCTGGCAAGAAACTCGGCGGCGCATTTTTTTTTCATTATTTTTTTTTTTTGATAGAAGCGTTTCTTTTGATAGAATAGTGTCAAAGCGTTTTGGTTTTTGGCTAGGGGCTGATTGCACCGTTGGCTGACCCTGCGTAGAAGACAGTGTTGAAACACCAGCCTTTCTTCTACCGAAAAGAGAAACAGTTTCGTGAACAAATGACAAGCCCTAATTATGTTTGAAATTTGTCGTTCTTGGACAGGCTTGCCTAGTGTTAAAAAACGGTGAAGACTTCTACAGTCTTTGTCTTGTTCTTCAGTCTTTGCCGTTTTGCAAAATTTGACAATGACGATAATTAGGTGCTCTCTGCTAGTACATTACCCAAAGATATATAAGCTACCAGCAGACCTTACAAATACCACGAAATTTCTGAAAAGCCTTAAACTATTAATTATAATGAAAGCATACTACTCAATACATTAATATTTAAAATTTAATCTTTTAACTCGGGTTTTTGTTCTGTGGTTTCTAAACCTAGAATTTCACAGAACGGCAAAAGTGCTCTGAAAAGATTTTCATTCAAATTGTCCAAAGCGTAATTGTTTAATTTTACTAACCGACTTAAAAAATGAGGTTCTCAATACGATTGTTTTTTTTTATGTGACTCAGAACTTTTTTCTAGGAGAACCGATTTTGACGTTTCTTTTTTATTTGAAATCTGGTGCAACCAATTTCAATTTAAGCAAGATCTGATCGACAGTTTTTGAGTTATCCTCAGTAATGCGTATTTAATTCATTTAATCTGATCAAGTGATCAACCTGGAGATACCAACTACTTCATCAGTCTTGTACAAAGTCCTCAACACAATAACGTGACCAAATCCCAATCTACCGTCATTTTTCCCAACCAATCAGACACTCATAGGGTTGCCAGACATTAACGAAAAAAATCCAATTCAGTCACTCGGCCACTCCTTAATGTCAGCGAACGTAAAAACGTATCTAATTTCTGAGATAATCCCGTCTTTTCGTTAGTTTTTCTGCTCTCTTGTTAAGGCGGGGATGCCAGCACCCTTGGCCCTTTCACTTAATGGAAGGTTTTTGTGTTTTAGTTACGAGTTTGCAAAGTTTCGGGGAAATAAAAAGCGAGGGGCATCCCTTGTCAAAGTACTAATGGGTTGACTGAGGAGTTTGACTTAGTTTTAGTTTTATCGTTGGGGAGTGATCTTTGTTGGTACGAGTTAAGCTTGCTTAGGAATTTGTTTATGTATATTTTTATTATTTAATATACGGTTAATTTGGTTAAAACAGCTCGCTGGTGTATAGTTAGCTGTGCGTCTTCCTAAGTACTAACATAATAGAAACAAATCGTGCTGAGGCACGTGCGTACAGCCGTGCACACATACAAGCCGCGTTTGGTACCACTCTATGAAGATAACATACTTTTAATTCTAATTCTAACTGGGGGCGATAAGGCCTGCACTGAAGTCCTGCTTGGGGTGTATTGTGCATTTCCCCCTGCCAGCAGTTAGCCCAGCCACCCCAACTCGTTTATATATCGGAGTGCGGCTCTGGGTCGCTGGCCCAATTGTTCCAGTGGTGAGGATGTAGGTGTGCATGATGTCGACTCTATTTCATAGGAATGTTCATGTATCCTAATTTTCAATGTATTTCTTTTGTAGCCTCACAGTGTAACATCATGTGTTCCACAGTTTCATTCTCCCGCAGGCATAGGCGCAAGATAACTTACTTATTTGTTTCTACTATGGTACTAAGCGGCGGCTACTGGGTTTCGATTCCTGGTGGGTCAAAACTTTTCTTTCCAAGGGAAAATTGTATATCTGGTTCTGAGTGAGTTCACACTCACAGCCCTATGTGAGTGTGAATGCGCATCTCGTGCGTTCTGTAACCAGAGCTAGAGGTATGTTATTTCAATAATTCCCTGGGGCATTTCATAAATTACCTGTACTGGTACAGGCGTACGTGGAATCTCCGCGGATCACAGTTTTCAGGATTCTATTGTAAAAAGAAAGATTTAAAAAGGAGAATCCTTTTAACAGTTCAGATTTTTTCTTGAATAACGCCACGAAAACCGTCTGTTCACTTTCTGCAAACGTTATATTGGCCGCGAAGGGGTATTATCGATTTTCTGGCATACCTGATCCACAGACCATTGATTCACCTATTAGCCTTATTGATAATCATTTTCTTCTGCAGTTGCCTGCTCCACGGTAACCGTGACGAAGTGCCAAGCCGCCCTGAGGACCCTGCAAGCGTTTCCGTTCTTTAAGCCGACCTGCCTCTGTCGCGAGCCCAACGTCGATCCTGAATGTAACTCCTTCCGCGACTTCCTGTTTGACCACCCCTGCGTGTTTGTGATGAAGAAGGGTATGTACCAGAACTTTAAAAAGAAAAGCTATCATGTTTTAGACTTAATATTCCTACCTGAAAAGAGAATATGCATAAACGTAAACCCTTTCACACTCACAGCCACACACAACGTACGATGACTTGTGTCGTGGGTACCGCAAACATTCATATCACACACACAATCACACCAAGAACCAGAAGCATAAAATTCCCAAAGAAGGGGAGAAAAGCTTTATGTTTATAGAATAACACGTATAACATTGTTTTCTTATTTAAATGCCTAAAATGATTGCCCTCAGAAAATTTTCTTGCTGACCATAAAAACCACCTTAAAAATTCCTGCGTGTATATCATAGGAAAGAAAATAATATTCGTACAATATTTTAATTTTAAATGGTAGTGGATATCTTAGGAACTAATGTGTGCAAGAACATTTTACGAAAACAATGGGTTTTGGATGTCCGGGAATAAGCCGGCTCCGACCCTTATTATAGAAAAGAGATAAAATATCAAACCAATTAAGGATTTATACGAAATGATATGATTTCACTTACGATTGTTCTCATGCATTGTTACTAGACTAGTTTCGGAACAGCCAGTGCTCCTTCATCAGTCGAGTACGCGCTTAGACAGTCCGAAGTTTTGGCGTATACTCGACTGAATGATGGAGCACCGACTGTCTCGTAACAATGCGAGAAAAACAACCGAGATAGAAATCATATCAACCCATTATAAGTGTAATATTGGTGCCGATTCTGTTGTCCAGAATTAGACTAAACTAGCCTAAAATTAGTTTTAGTCCTGCTTTAGTCCAAAACCTATTCAGAAAATGCAAGATTAGACTAAAATTAAGTTTGACAGGACTAAGTTAGTTTAGTTACTCTATTTAGTGAAAATTACCAAATTCTTATTCTGATGAACATGTTTTACGTCAAATTAAGACTAAAAATAGAAATTTTAAACTCAAATTAGTCTGTATGAAAATTATTTTTAATGTGATCTTATACTTGAAAGAATAACACGTGAAATTAATGAAGCAAATACTGACCTACAAAGTCTATAATGGAGGAATATGTGATTGCGGCTCTTGTGAATATAATTCAATTTGGTTGCTGTCAAAATCAATTTTAGTCCTGTCATTTCAACTTTTAAATTAAGTTCAACATAAATTAAGAATAGCGTTTAGGTATTCTTTGACTAAAATTAGTTTATTTTTAGTTTAGTTTAGGTTAGTTCGGTGCTCAACAGAATTAGCAACAATACGAATCTTTCAATTAAACATTTTCAAAATCATTAACCGAATCCTCTATGTCCACTTTGTCCACAGAGAAGGACCCGTACCCAGTGGAGACCCTGCCAACCTGCACCTATGCTCTAAGCGTCTGCCATAATGAGAAGGCCTGCTCTGTCCTCTTCGATCGGTTTAAGAACGCATGCAAGGTCCGCGATGGAGAGTGCCGTATGGACGACAGGTTAGTACACTCACTGCCCTATACTAAATTTAAATACTTGTATCGTAACGGAAATATTTACGTTTACGTATCTTGGGCATTCAAAAAATCATTCGTTTGAAGTGAATTGGTTTCCTCTTGGCAAGTATGCTGCATCCTTGTTTTCCATCAGATGAGATAGTGGCCAAATACTTACCTATCTAGCGTATAAAATTGTTTGGTGATTTGCCCACGTCAGAATTAGAAGTGTTGAAGCCCCTGTCTGTTGAACCGCTAAGCCTCACCTGAACGTGGTACCCCTGCTGTTCAACGAGCGAGTCTCCGGTGACTCAAACAGGATATTACCTAGTAGGTTGACTTCAAGCAGGCCGCTGGTAATTAAAACGAATGCCAGTTTTTCTTAATTTAGATAAGCTAGCGTTACACTACTCTCTCAGCTCTGCTGTTGGTAAGTGATGATGTCGTTGAGGGTGTTAAACACGGTAGGCCCTCATTCTGTCACAATTCAGTGCGTAATACGAAATATAAATGTCTGTTTGTTATGTTTAACCAACTTCAAAAAAAGGAGAAAGTATTTTTACGTGTGTTAGACTCAGACCTTTTTCCTAGGTAAACCGATTTTAATGATTCATTTTTATTTGAGAGTTGATGCTTCCTATGTGGTCCTATGTAAATTTTAATCAAGATCAGACCAGTAGTTTTTGAGTTATCCTCAATAATGTGTATTTCATTCATTGAATCTAATCAAGGGTTCCGAAGATAAAGCTATGAAGTCGGTTTTATTTCAGTTTTGCTTGCGATTAAAATGTGCTATGATTGCTTTGGACTGTGTTATGTATATAGTTTATATAGTGTACAAAGTTTTTGTTATAAAATGGTGTATTTTTGTTGGCATTTATTTTGAGAGAAATAATGAAATCATCGTTTAACCATATTTTACAACTTTGTTTGATCCTAAAATAAACGATTAAAAAAAATTTTTTTTTTTCATTATATGAATTATATAAGATGAGTAACCAGAAATTACACCTATATCTCGTTGTTTAGGAAGATATTAATCTTTTTCTACCACAGGGAGTCCTGCCGGGAAGCTTGGGCTGGACTGCGTCTTTCCCCTCTTTTCGGCTGCATCTGCCCCAACACACACATGAAGAAACGGTGTGACCGCATTTTCTCCGTGGTCAACCACAACCCTTGCGTTGGTGAGTACGCACCCTAAGTGTTGCCTATCGCTCGCTGAGTATCGGGTTCTGAGTGAAAATACCAGGTATTCGATATTAGTATATTCCAGATTAATAACAGACATTATGGTTTAATCATGTGAAAGTGATCTTCAAGTAAAATAAGCGATTTTGTCGACAATATAACAGTCATCGCAATACGTTAGAGTTGACTAGTATTTTATAGTATTCAATATTAGATATATGTAGGTATTAGGTGATAGATATATGTACTTGGCATGTCAATAATTACAATACAGTCCAATAAAAACTAACACAAAACTAAGGAACTAACTGAATTCATAAATCTTAAATGGTTTCACAAAAGGCATATCGCATAAAGCAATCTCTTTCAGACAAGTTCAGCATGGATTTAAATTAAAAAATGAACTGCAGTACACTAAAAACAAATAAAGAGAATGGAATTACTTATGAGTAGACTACAAACCAAATGCATTCTTATGATATACCCGAAATATGAAGATATATTAACGTTTATTATTAATGAATAGATGCGCCCCGCGGTTTTACCCGCGTAAGTCCCAGACCCGCGGGAATTCCGGAATAAAATTTTCTTTCATAAGAACCTGCTCCTGAAAATAATTAACACAACAAAAAAAAATTTGCGTTCCATCGCGTTAGAAAAATTGTTCCATGCGTTCACGCGTGATGCGATGACCAAGGTAAATAGAGATTAATTATATATATATATATATATATATATATATATAAGATTAAGCTTTCTTATCTTTCAGATTTATCAAATTATATTAAACAAGTGTACAAAGCCAATCTACCAAAATCAGCAAACAATTACAACTATACAATTTGTACGCAAAATATTTAAATAAGGTATCCGTTTGAAACGTGTCAATCAAACTTAAATACTTATTATACCTCCGTCAAATATCCTCTAAACGGGCATATAAGTTAATAACTACAAAATACTTGGAATACAGCAATTCACTTAACCATTGGAATGAAATACACAACCCTTCCAAAAACGAAACGTTTCTATCAACAGAAATCGATTTTAATTCCGATTGAATATATCTGCTCATCTAAGGTATTTGAAACTTCAATATCAAATTCGGTACTGATTGAGTACCCTGATACTCGAGTTATATAAATTAACTATGTCGTGGTATTATGGCTGTCACAAACTAGATCACCACGATCGAAACGAAGGCGTGCGGGGGCGCGGGTGCGTTTGACTTCCTTTCTATGATGCCCTCGCCTGCGTCGCACGCCGATACGTTTGAACGAAATGCGTCTAGTGTTTGACCATTACATATCTCAGGAATGTTAGGTTGATAGTTTTTTTTTTTTTAATTTTTCTTTCCTCCAACCCAAGTTGGAGACCTTTTCAAAGCGGGGTTTCGATCTGTTATTAAGATGCAATGGGCCTCACTGAACAACATGCATTTCTAGTAAATTGGTATTTTAATGTTTTTTATTCTATTGTGTGATCGTGTGTAGTTGTATTTTGTTATGTTGTGTTATGTCAAAAACTTTTTAGGTTGATAGTAAGGAAGGAAAAATATTGCGGGGTTTGAACCTACGGCCATAGACATCGTGTTGCTAGCTGCAAATTTGTTGCCCGTACTATAACGTAACTATTTCGGTAGATGGCGTCACATATCTCTAATGTGCATATATGTTTTCTCGTTTCTAAATCTAATAAATTAGTTCACCAATCAAGGCAATATAAATAAAAATAAATGCAGTGCTTAGTATGTTGATATTTGTGTTAGTTGATATGTTATGTATTAATTGTAAAATAAATGTGTAATAGCCCCAAAGAGCATACTCAATTTGTCTCAAACTTAAAACACGTTTAAATCAAACAAAAAAAAATGCGTAGATGAACAAGATTTTTTTTATGCTCGGCAAGCAGTTGACCAGTATCTCTTCTAATGGAAAGTGAAGATGCGGCCGAAGATGTAGCATGCTTCCCTAGAATATTACCCTTTCACAAATATTCACTCTTGACTTGAAGACTCCCAGATTATACCGTTCGGAGAACAAAGACGCGAGTAATGAGTTCCACTCCTTCGTAGTAAGTATGTAAATGTAGAAGCGAAACGCTTGGAGTGAACTGGAGGTGTCAACCAGACATGGATGACGTTTAACAGCTTGTTTTGTCATTATTAAGTTTAAATTAAATTTGGTAAATGTTGGTAAAAACTTTTTAGAAACTTTAAAATTACTTATTTTTAAATTTCAAGCTTATTTAGTCTGTGTGTTTTAAAAAAATCTTCTATCGTCCTTTTTAATAGAGTCAAAGTAAAATCTTTTCATTCTGTAGGAAAATATGAATGAAAAATGGAACATTCACTTATTCTAATCACCCATGTTCTGAATAAGATTCATTAAACATAAAAGGTTTCACAACCACATTCTCACACTAAGTTTGAACACTTGTGTTTTGAGTGCCGGAAATTTTCCCTTCACACCCGGCAAAAAAAATATAATTTTCATAAAACTATATACATCTATACAGCAAAGACCTAACCTAACTACAAGGCACTGAGCTATGTATGTATGAGCTGAGTATAGGTAACTAAAGTGCTTAAGCCCACTACCAGTGGGTAGCGATGGTGGTAATACGTTGAACCAAATAAGTACCTGGATTTTAATCACGCGTCTCCTCAACCTAGTGTGGGTTGCTGGAAGAAAATGCTTATAGCATTATGCCCATTCTTTGTACCCTTTTTAAGCAATAAGGAGTAAAATAAATAATATTCGTAGATAGAGATATAAAGGGTTAATACAATATCACGACGTCTACGATCTCTAAATAAGCCCTCACGAACTAATATAGTGGACTGACTTATCTAAAGCCTTTGATTGACTTGTGGTCAAAGACTGGGACATACAGAGGTTCCACGTGAGAAATTGGTTAGTTACATGAAACTGGTTACCTACATAAAGTTGTGAAACTTATTAAGGTTTAATATTTAAGTAAAACACAGGCAAGCAGTGTCATCCGTGTATGGACTGCGATGAGTTCTACCACACAAAAGGATCATGCATCTATGGAATATGCCTTAGCAAGCCTGGGATCGAACCATAGATCTGTACTGGAAAAAGCAGATACGATTTATGGCGTACAGAAGAAAGTAGTAAAACTTTAAAAAAATATATAATATCAGGCTTTTACCAATTGTAATTAATTGAGTTTTTAGTAAAACACTAGTTAGTAAATTGATTATACGCTCATAAACTTGCGCAAAATGATAGCTCATCAAAAAAAAACCTTACATTTCGTCCCACCTACGAAAAGTAATTTGTGAGTATGGTTTTTTTATATATAAAGACCTTTTTATTTTATAGTTAATATCACTTTATTAGGTACATACTACATTTATTTTTATTTTAAAATTTGGTGTATACTTAATACGTATTTGGACACTTTTGAACGTCATACACGAAACAAGCATTAATAAAAAACAAACGGATTTTTTTTACATACCTACACAAGTCAGAAATCTTGCACATATCTATTTAATCCAATTGATAACCTTCTAATTTTTGTTTGATTAAATTCAGCTGAAAACATAATCATTAATCGTTTTCTAAGAAATAAAAGTCTAAAGTTATTAAAATTTAACATTAGATTACTATTCAATCGGTCAACGTTAAATATACAAAAGATTTATTAAATTTACTAAAAAAAACAAAATAATGAAAAATTCGAGTTGAGAGTTTCTTTTTTGGTATAGGTTAAAACAGAAGAAACACTCAAAAGTTTTCCACTAAATTTCCCACTCTCGTAATTATGTGCCTTGTTTAAACCCACTGTCTTAAAACTTTCTCGACTAAACACGTATGCTTAGAAGTTAATAGGCATAAAGTTCATAGATCTTTGGGAACATTTCGCGTAGGGCTCGTGACCCGTCTTTATTTAGCATATACTATATTTCATATTCGTCTTTGAGCACAATCGTCCAATGGCATAATATATAATACTGCATTGGGAGTTTTGCCGCGAAACTGAATTTTTTTTTTCAAAAACAGTCGAGTAGTCCTTCTCCTTTTTTGTGAAGTCGGTACAAAAGGTTCACATTTTTCGGGTTTTCTTTTATTTTTATTACACATTTGATTTTATGTATGTAATGCAAATGAGTAAAGAAAGATTTTTATTATTCATGGTCGATGTTTTAGGCAAGTTTTACCAAATCGATTAACCCATCTGCACCCTACTCTCTGCAATCTTAATCTGCGCATTCAATATCCCAGTTTCATTCACTTCTTTTCTAATCCAGTTCTTACGTTTCCAGAGCCAGTAATCCCGGGATCCCAAATCTGATCCCGGATCAGATCCCGACCGTCAACTTTCAAACTCTACCGGCTAAAAGGGATGGTTGAATAATGAACGATTAGAACATATGAGATGTAGATACTTTCCGTCTCATGTGTTCTAACCGACTTTATAATGATAACGACCTGCAATAAATTCGAGTACTTGTATCGCGGAGATACATTCAAACCCAAAATGTTTACAAAGCAATTAAAAACAAAATGATAATTTTTACTCATTAAGACCTTATAACATTATTTACAATGAAATAATCTGTAAAAAAATATCCGTAAACGGAACTTTGAATAAATAAATGCAAGCAAAGCTTAAAAATAATTAAACGCAAGCAAAGCTTAAAAACCGACTTCACCGCTTTATCTTCGGAAATTTGATCAGATTAGATGTACTAAACACACATTATTGAAAATATTTCAAAAACCACTGATCAGATCTTGATCAAATTTAATGGGACCATATGGAAAGCAGCATCTTTAGTTTCACGTAGAACGAATTTATGAGGTAACACACATAAAAAAATCAAATAAAAAACAGTTGATTGGGTACCTCCTCCTTTCCTATGAAGTCAGTAGAAAAAGGTACTTCAGGTTGCATCCACTTTATAGGTTTTTTCCCCACGCGCACTGCAAAGGAATGTAATGTGTTTTTCAACCTATATATGTTCCTTTGTGGTGGAGACCAAAATCGTGGGCCGATTTTGATGATTCTTAAACATTACATAAACATAAACACTTTTACACTCACACGCTAAGTTCGATAACTTGTGTTGTGGGTGCCAGAAACATCTCAACCGGAACCAGAAACACAAATTTTCCTTGCGGAGAAAACTTGTGTTCCCGCCGGGAAACTGATACCCCTGTTTAGAATCCGAACGCTCACCCAACTAAGCCAATGGGCAGTTCAAACTTACGTCAATCGATTTGTCTTTATTTTCAAAAATAAAACATCACACATTCAATCACACCGAGAGCCACACAGATTCCCCTAGTGAAGGAACTTAAATCAATCAAAAACTGGATTACCTACTATACGAATCATTTTCAAAGTACAGATGTCAAAACCACATAATACTACCAAGAATCAAAACTGATAGTGCAAAGAGAACTGTATCTTTTGCGGGAGTGCAAATCTATAACAAACTACCAAAGGAGGTTAAAAATGCAAGCTCATTCAACGTCTTTAAAACCAAACTAAAAAACCACGTAATCAATGACCATGCGCTTCTTAAATGAAAAGTTACCCAACCGCCGATACTTTGTTACACTGTGGCACATTGAGTCAGCTTGCATTCCAAACCGGTTACATAGTGGCAGCCGGCACCCAATATCTGTCATATTGATCATGTTTACATTCGCGGGTAGCCTACTTATTCACACTTTTTTACGACAAATTTATTTTCATAAAAAAAAAAAAGAAATTGTATTGTTGTCGAAGCACTTAATTACTTACTATTCGTTTAAAAATGTTCTCATATAAGTGAAATGTATTTCTTTATGAGCAATAAATGAATCTCTAACCGTAACCTGTCTCAACCCTGTTTTTGCATCTTGATAACAGATCAAACCCCGCTTTAAAAAGGTCTCGAACTTGTGTTGGAGGAAAACAACAGGCGGAAAAAAAAAGAAAACTCTGTCTCTAAAATGAATATAAAAGCAAAATATCCACGTAATAACATCACAACACGTCAAAAGCTAATGGCGCAAGATACATATGGAATAAATATAAGTTAATCTCATCACTCAGGGAAATCCGAGGGAGTCTGATTCGCAAGAAAAACTCAAATCTTTGAATTTCACTGGCTTCGTTAGCGCGCGGTGCGTGGAACAAGCATAAAGCGATATAAATTGATATGACTGAAACACAAGCAAAGCTTAAAAATACCGACTTCATCGCTTATATTTCGGTGGACCGTTTTGTATAAAATTTATATGGGATCGCCTCTGAAGTATATACTCTACCAAACAGAAAAAGAATCATCAAAATCGATTCACAATCGGCGGAGATATCGCGTAACATACATACAAAAAAAAACACAGCCTAATTAAGAACCTCCTTTTTTAAAGTCGGTTTAAAATCGGCCCAGCTGGCGCAATAGACAGGTGTCCGCCCTCTGCGCCGTAGGTCCTGGGTTCGATTCCCGGCAGGAGCACAAATTCCATCCGAAGGGATATTTGTGCTTCTGGTTCTGAGTGTAATGTGTGTGATGTGAATGTTTCCGGCACCCGAGATACAAGTCTTTGAACTTAGTGTGGAGTTGTGAGTGTGAATGCGTTTGTTTGTTTGACTATTGAAGTTATATTAATTTCGGAGAGTGTGCCATGGAATTGCATGATCTAATTCTCCCATCTCCCTTTTACCACCGGACAACCAGACAATCAGTCACGCGACATCGGTTTATGGTTGATATACCAAGGGTGCGTACAAAGCGTTTTGCTTCCACATTTATTATACGAACTGGTTAGGAATGGCATTCTTTGCCCGTGTCTGTGTTTCCCGATAAGTACAATCCGGGAGTCTCACCGACACCTAAAAGCGAAACCATGAAGCTATTTCGTTATAGAACTGCCCGTTGGTTTAGTTGGTTGAGCGTTCGCCTTCTGAGCAGGGGTGTCGGGTTCGATTCCAGGCGGGTACACAAGACTTCTCAAAAAAAGTAAATCAGTATGAAAATGAAAACTATACTAGCTTATTTGAGCAGATTACCCATTATTTATTTTTTTTATTATTATTTTCTTTTTGTTTTTGAGTCAAAAAAATTTACAGCCTAAAAAGTGTATTTACTTTTTTAATTTACCAATTTTTCGTTCATATGATCTATATTTCTATTACATATAAAAGAACTCTATCGTTTTTTATAAACTCTAAATCAATAAATAAATCCCACATGGTTATTCAGAATAATAAAACGCAAGCAAAACTTAAAAAAGCCAACTTCACCGCTTTATCTTTGGAACCTTGATCAGATTTAACGTATTAAACACGCATTATTGACAATAACTCAAAAACTAGTGATCAGATCTAATATATAAAGAGATCTATATTTCTATTACATATAAAAGAACTCTATCGTTTTTTATAAACTCTAAATCAATAAATAAATCCCACATGGTTATTCAGAATAATAAAACGCAAGCAAAACTTAAAAAAGCCAACTTCACCGCTTTATCTTTGGAACCTTGATCAGATTTAACGTATTAAACACGCATTATTGACAATAACTCAAAAACTAGTGATCAGATCTAATATATAAAGAAGAGAAAGCACTAGCTTTCAAATAAAAAAATAATCCTCAAAATCGGCGCACAAAGAAAGAAGTTATGAGGTAACTTTTAAAGTCGGTTAAAGACGAGAACATCGTCAATGTAGTCCACAAAATACGCATTATTGAGGATAACTCAAAAACTACTAGTCAGATCTTGATCAAATTTAAATGAGACCTATTGGAAAGCAACATCTACCAAACAAAAAAATTCAATATCGGTTCACGTGGAACGAAGTAATGAGGTAACACACATAAAAAAACAAAACAAAAAATACCGTTGACTTGAGTGACCTTATTTGTGAAGTCGGTATATGAATAATGGTATAAGAAATCTAAAGAAGATTTACATCTATTCAATGATACCCCACTTCGACGACTTTATTTTTTTCTCAAAATGGCGTCTTGTGGTCGCCATATTGAATTTTTATTACTGTCATGTCTTTAATGACATTCGCGAGATGAAAACAAATCGTTTGATGTAAGAATCATCAATATCGGCCCATGGACGACGATGGAACCCGTTTCTCCAGAAAATAGCATTTATTATAACGCTTTATTGTCATAACTTACACCACAACCCAAGGAATTCTGATTGTAACACGAAGCGGCAGATTAAGGATTAGCAGGATTTAACAAACAAACACAAATAGAAAACACGTAATTCAAGTCTTTCTCCTGCGAGAATTCACGAGAAATGCGAGAATTTCTCGACATTGACGAGATTTTATTAGAACGTTGAAAAATTAAAAGATGTTTAGGGAAATCTATCGGCAACGGTATCGAGAAATTAGTTTGACTATTTAAGCTATATGTAAGTTTATACAGACACTTTTTATAGAGACTGCAAGAATCGAAAAAAATTAAGACCACTAAGGAACTAAGAAAAGAAAGGTTTTTTTTTTGTAGAGGTATAAAAACTTAATTGGTAGATTAATATACCATAAGATAAGCTAGCGTTTGACCACTATCTTACCTGTTGGTAAGTGATTATTAGAAGGTGATAAGCACGCCAAGACAAGAATGTCGTATATATGCAATGTGTAACAAAAAGGGTGTAGTAAAATTTAAACCACGTACGTAAATGGAGGAACTTCTGAATTCGAGGCAGCAGCATGAATGTTGAGTTATGATTAATTAAAGTTTCTAAAATATTATGTTACTTGCAACCCTGAGTTGCAACCCTATTTCATCAGCTACCTTTCTACACCACATGTCTTTGGACCTAGACGTCTGACAGTGGTGGCCGTAGCAAAGGTCAAGGTGACGCGCCATAGATGTAACCGTAGGGTTGTCAAAAATATTTGGATATAATATTTTTTTTTTTATGTATAAAATAAAAAACAACTGTTTTTCACATGGGCCCGAAGAGACACTCATGAGTAGTTAATGACTCGAATTGCCAGATTCGCGAATCTTAAGAAGAACCTGTCTGTTTTTTCTGTGGTGTTTTTTTTTAATAATAACATTCATATATCTGCTTTCACACTCCGTGGGTGCCGGAAACGTTCACATCACACACAGAATCACAACCAGAACCAGAAACACAAATTTTCCTTGGGGTGAAAACGTGTGTTCCTGCTGGTAATCGAACCCGAATGCACAAACTAAGCCAACGGGCAGTTCAAACAGAACCACAAACATCCCAACGAAATTAATTCAAATACTATGATATTCACTGTTTACACAACATTACGTATTCCCTCATCTTTATTATTGCCTTATTTACCGTAAATAATATTAATATTAAATTTCTCTCGTTGTTTTCGCGTAATTTACATAAATTAATTGAGAACTACGAAAACTCGCGCAATCTACCATAGATTGCGCGAGTTTTCGTAGTTCTCAATTCATTTCACTAAACATTTGCTTGTTATTTTGTTTTTGGGTGGAATTGTTTCTTTTTATTTACGGGATAATGATGTTTTTCGAGGTATTCTTTTGTGTGTTGAATCTGAAGCTCTAGGAATTTGTAGCTAGTTTTATTTGTTGCTAGACGAGACATTTTTGTCATTATCTTTAATATGCCCAATTAAAGATAATGACAAAAATGTCTCGTCTAGCAACAAACACGTGACCAATGCCGGTTTGTATTTTGCACAGCAATTAAGTCTCGCTGTGCAACGAGGTAGCGCAGCCAGCATTTTGGGACACTGCCGACCAATGACTTTTTGTATTTTATTATGATTTATATGTCCAATAAAAAATGATTAAAATAAGATACTTTTATTATAGGTGTAATTTAACTTTTTTATAATAATTTTTAGAATAAGGTACTTGACATACAAAGCGCCCAATACTTTTTATCTTCACAGCGCCCGGGGCGCGCACCTCGGGCGCTTTGTAAATTAAGCTCTAATTTATCTCAATTATTTCCTATTGTGATTGAGTATGTGAACATCAAATCCTATTTGGATTTTGGTGAGTTACTGACGGAAATTGACTATCCGAGCGGAAAGTAGCGAGTATCAATGGAATTGTTTTCAACAAATATAAGTATACTAGTTGACCCGGCGAACTTCATACCGCCAATTGTCTGTGGTCAAATATTCAGAAACATCTCCTATTTGACAGGCACGACAGTTTGTATGGGAAAATAAAATACTACTTTTTACTAATTTTATTGCAATTTCTTTATATTTTCTCACCTTTTAAACCTTCCCTGAACTTCCACAAATATTTCAAGATCAAAATTAGCCAAATCGGTCCAGCCATTCTCGAGTTTTAGCGAGACTAACGAACAGCAATTCATTTTTATATATAAGAAGAAGATATTCAAAATAAGGTGAATTTCATCGTTTGAGTGCATTTGGCGTACATATGCGAACAGACGTAAAATATATATGTCACAAAAAAATTACTTTAAATATATAGAAGCTTAATTAATCAAACTCACCTATGATGAACTTACCTCATTTAAAAAAAAATACGGGACCCTATTCAGTCACCAGGCTTTAATTTCATGAACCGTGATAGATAGAAAGTTGAAATTTTCACAGATGATGTATTTCTGTTTTCGCTATAACAACAAATACTAAAAAACAGAATATAATAAATCTTTAAGGGGCCCCCATACAACACACGTGATTTTTTCTCGATATTGATAACGGCAACAAGTAGACGCTTGAAATATACACAAAATATTTAGTTATATATTCACTTTCAAAAATTATAATTAAATTAAAATAAAACAAATATTTAAGGAGGCTCCCATACAAAAAAATATGTTTGCCGTTTTTTACCGACTTCCCAAAAAAGGAGTACCTACTCAAGTCGACTGTATATAAATTTTTTTTATGTGTGTTACCTCATAACTTCTTCCCGCGTGAACCGATTTAGAAATTTATTTTTTTAGTTTGCAAGATGTTGCTTTCCAATTGGTCCCATTAAAATTTGATCAAGACCAGATCAGTGGTTCTTGAAATATCGTCAATAATGCGTATTCTGTGGACTACATTGACGATGTTCTGTCGTTTTTAACCGACCGAAAAATGTTATAGAAGAAACTTTAACTTGATTTCCGACCAATTTCGCTCTTCAGACCGGACTAGGTACGGTCTGCAGATCCATCTATAAATCGTAGTATCAGAATAAAAGTCAAGACCCAGACTCTTGTATGTAAGTATAGGTATCTAATCTTTGATGCCATTCCGTTGAAACGTCTGTCGTTAAAGATAAGAGAAACTGAATCCCAAATTCCCGACCTCAGATTTCGATTATGTATATTCGAAAGTCCATATCCAACATTGGGTATACTCGAGTTCTAAACACAGACGTGGAATTAAATCATTTAACGAGGACAATAACTATAATAATAATAATAACTATTAGTCGTTCGCCACGAACTAAGATCTCGCGCCTACATTTTTCCTAATAAAGGTTAATTGCCTATAACTTTTTTTGTTGATAATAATTGTTTGTTTTGAGTGTTTATTGTTTATTAGTTGAGCCCCGCGGCTTCGCCCGCTGATGATGCTGATGATTAAAGTAGCCTGTGTCCTTATCCAGAGTATAAGCTACACAAATTCCAAATTTCATTAAAAACGAACATTCACACACACACACAAACTTTCGCATTTATAATATTAGTAAGATAAGATGTAAAGGATATAACGGATATTATGCATTAGTTTCAGTTTTAAAAGTGATGTCGTTTTTGAGATAGGTCCTGGAACAAAATAGGTCAAAAAGAGTGACTTTGGTGGCCTACCAAAATGTTAGATTATTTTTAAACCGGTCTCGTACATAACTTGCAGAGCTCTTTTCAAAGATATCCTACAAGATGGTTATATTATCTTTGCCTACAAGGATAGATAACGTACGGACGGACGGACGGACAAATTGCTAAACCACCCAAGTTAATTTAAAAATCTCGTTTCACTCATTCAAATATGTGGGATAAAAAAAGGTAAGAAATTTAATTAATATATTTTCGAGTTTAATTCTCAGCCGTGTCAACCTAAAGCAATCAGGGAAGAATTATTTATATATATATATATAACTAGCTTTTGAAATTGACAAACTTTCATCCCCTATTTTATCCCCTTGGAGGTAGAATTAATCAAAATCCTTTCTTAGCGGATGCCTACGTCATAACATCTACCTGCATGCCAAATTTCAGCCCGATCCGTCCAGTGGTTTCGGCTGTGCGTTGATAGATCACTATGTCAGTCAGTCAGTCACCTTTGAGTTATATATTTAGACTAGCTTTTGCCAGCGGCTTCGCTCGCGTTAGATCCCCTATTTTATCCCCTTGGGGGTAGAATTAATCAAAATCCTTTCTTAACGGATGCCTACGTCATAACATCTACCTGTATGCCAAATTTCAGCCCGATCCGTCCAGTGGTTTGGGCTGTGCGTTGATAGATCACTATGTCAGTCAGTCAGTCAGTCAGTCACCTTTGAGTTATATATATTTAGATAAGTAATCCTTTGATCACTATCTCGCCTAATGAAAAATTATCATGCGCCCAAATTAACCTATTCAAAACGTGGTGAATACAATACCTTCTTATACGTAACTATGCAACTACTGTACGGTTCATAAGCCAGTCAAACACGGGGAACAAACAAGCCGCCCCGAGAGAGCGCGGATTTCAGAGCGGACGAGAGCAAACGAATTGGAACAAATCGATGGAGGGTAATCAAAACTTAGCATTGAGAGAGTCCATGGAGGATATAAAAGATTTAGAAGAAAAACGTGATTTTAGCAACATTACGTAAACTGGCAATACTAACGACTACACGGAAAAAAGTTGTGAAAACTAGACTATCTCTCTGAAGAGTTTTTGCCGCGAAAGTGAAAAAAATCGCGTTTTTGATTTTGTATTACAAAACCTGTGATCCTTCGAGTATTAAGGTATAATAATGGTGAATTGTTAACCGTCAATACTAGAAATTCTAGTAAAGTTTTTACCACTTTACTTGGGTATAAAATAACTATGACTGGACCTTGACTCCTTAACTTGTCTTATACTTGAAATTAATATACTATTGCTTGACACTGGCTAAATGCACAGGATTGCGAAGCTAAATTTAAAAGAAAAAAAAAGTTCCTAAATTTTGGACAGGATTACGTTTGACAGCCTTATTAAAGTACTATGCGAACATAAACATTAAAAAGGTAAACCTAATAATTAAGTTTATCATACGGTAATAAAGTACTAGGCAACCATAAACATGAAAGAGATTAAACACTTTCCTTTCCGTGGCATTGCAAAGCATGCCGTACATCTTACCTTATAAAAAACTTTCTAATAACTCAAAATACATAAAGCACCAATTGATTCACAAAGCAGCACTTACTTAAAAAATATCATAAACATTAATAATTAAACAACATCTATCAAACTAAAAAAAAATTCAATATCGGCTCACGTGGAGAAAAAAAAATACAATCAACTTGAGTACCTCCTCCTTTTTTGTCGGTAAAAAGGTAATTCTATTCATTAAGTTTCTCATGCACTAATAAAGTACTAGGCAACCATAAACATGAAAAAGGTAAAACACATTGGTGGCGCGAGTAAAATCGCTGGCGTGTAAATAGCCCACCATTTACATATTAATATTTTTAATGATAGCGGTAAATTATTTTGGATTAAAACATTGGCAAAAATCAGTAGGGATACACGAATCAATTTACAGTGTTTATTTAAGCTCACGTACCTTAGACTGCTTCGAAACCGCCTCCGGAGCTCCCCAAGAAAGGAACTACAGCAAACTGTATGTATGCCTAAGCGCACACACACAACTCCACGTCGCGCCGGCCGGCGAGTTTGAATCCCTGGTAATCCGAGAGGGTACGAGGCACGGAACACTCATTCACCTAACAGTTCACGCGGTCGATCACAATAAACACGATGAAGTTTTTATTTTAAGTCCTGGTTAATTAGATGATAATTATTTAATTAGTTTTCTACGTCACAAAATTCAATAGCGGAGCGTTTGTCGACCAACACGGATCCGGTGACACACACGACTGAAGTTCTTCCTTTTTAAGTCTGTGAAGTTAGTCGCGAGTGCAAAAAACGTCACCCGATACAACCAGCGCCATCTCTAGGGTCGTCCTTGAACGATCTCTAACAGTGGTCAGCAGAGCCCAACACACTGTAAATGTATTCAGATATCCAAAGATTCTTGCCAATATGAATATTAGGTATATAAAGTGAAGTATCTATTCACAGATGTATAATTTACATTTATTATTTATATTATAAAAGGCAAAGACGCTTCACCATGCACCCCGCCTTGGAAGAGCGCAAGATCTTTCAAAAGAAACAGTAAGAGTTATTAGATTCTACTCGTTTATATTATGAAATAATCTAAAAGATCAATGAACTTTATGTCTGATCAGGCGTGAATGTTACTTATTAAGAAATTGTAACTTAATCCTAATAATGCGGAATACTTATAAGCGCGCGTAGATATATAAATAATAAACAACAATAAATATTTTACGAATATACATTTATTGTGTCGGAATGGGATATAGTTTGACGATAGGGCGTTTAAAACTACCTGAACTGGTCTTGACCGTGGCAACACGAACAATACCGTCGGTGCCTTTATAAACTTCGGTAATAACCCCTAAAGGCCAGTTTAGAGGAGCTAAATTATCCTGCCCAACGAGTACTACAGTCCCGATTTCAACCGGTTTATCCGGAGTAGCCCACTTTTGCCTTACTTGCAACGTATGCAAATACTCTAAGCGCCATTTTTTCCAAAAGGATTGGACCATGCTGTCCAAAAGTTCTTTGCGTTGTACAAGACTGATGCGCTGATCAGAAAGATCGGCAGTGGGTAAGTATTGCAGGGGAGACGACATTAAAAAATGGGCGGGAGTTATCACCTCTGGATGTGGATCAGAAGATACGACATTCAGAGGGCGCGAATTAAGAATACACTCTATTTGCGTCAATACGGTTTGTAATTCCTCATATGTTAGAAGCTGACTACCTATCACCCTGTACATATGAGTTTTCAAACTCTTAATGTTCGATTCCCACATTGCTCCAAAATGAGGAGCTCTAGGAGGAATCATTTTCCAGTCAATGCGTCGGGTCATCAACTCCTCTGAGAGTGACGAATTGAAACTAGAGTTCAATAAAAAAGTATATAGCTCATCCAATTGAGCTTTAGCACCAACGAAAGTGGTGGAATTATCAGAGTAAAGACAGGATACTGGTCCGCGGCGGGAAATAAAGCGTTTAAAGGCGTCTACAAATGCCGAAGAATTTAATGAAGTTACCAACTCAACATGCACAGCGTGGGTAACCAGGCATACAAACAGACAGACATACGCCTTCTGCGCGTGTTGACCTCTACGGCGGGTAAGCGTTATGCGTATAGGACCCGCATAATCTACTCCCGTGTGAGCAAAGGCTTTCGCTTCTGAAACACGATACGCAGGAAGATCTGCCATCATGGGAGTGGGATGCGACGGATTCACCTTAAAACACGTATTACATTTACGACATTGAGACCTGACGACAGTTCTGGCATCTAATATCCAGAAACGCTGTCGTAAAATCGACATGAGAAGTCCAGGGCCAGTATGACAGTTCACGACATGGTAATGTCGTATGATAAGATCAACGATATGATCGCGTTTAGGAAGTAGGACTGGGTACTTGGCATCAAATGGAAGATTTGACTTAGAAAGTCTTCCGCCAACCCGCAAAATATCCTCTTCATCTAAGAAGACAGCCAAGCGTTGCAGCTTCATGGATGGCATTTTTTTATTTTTAATGCACTTTATGTCATCTGCAAAATGAACTGATTGCACGGCGCGGACCATAGCACGTTCCGCGGCTGTCAATGCCTGAACAGACCGTGGCACGATGCTATTTTTCGGTCGTGCGAATCTCAGGATGTATGAGATGACACGCAGCAATTTGTCCCAAGACGAAATGCGTTGCGCCAACCCACATAAAAGCGGTTGTTCCGATTGAGAAGTCACTGTCAACACATTTGTCTTGTGCTCAGGAAGGTTACTGCAGTCAGTCGGCGAAAATGGCTTGATTGGCCATTCTTCAGGAGCGGAATGCATCCAGGAAGGGCCATTCCACCAGAGGTCATGCGAGACTAGCTGCGACGGCAGCATACCTCGCGACAGACAATCACTAGGATTTTCTACACCAGCTACGTGGTAGAAGTGTTTCGCGGCTAAGTTCTCTTGACACTGAGCGACGCGGTTACTCACGAAAATCGACCAACGATGTGGGGAAGAATGTATCCACGATAATGCAATAGTTGAATCGGAGAATGCATACACTCCTGCAATAGGAACGCGTGCAGCGTAAGAGTCATAGACAACCTTCACTAACTTAGACATAAGCACAGCAGCACATAACTCAAGACGTGCAAGAGTCGTGACTTTAGTCGGTGAGACCTTTGACTTTGCGCAAAGTAAGCGAACTATGATGCCAGCTGGGTAGGTACAGTGTAAAAAGATCACACAACCCATGCCATTTAAACTAGCATCACAAAAGCTAACGAGATTCACAATACAGTCAATATTTACACCTACATGGCGCGGAATCCGTAAGGTATCAAGCAAGGGAAATTCTTGCACAAGGGCGGAAAAGCGGACAACAATATTTTCCGGAGCGGGATCGTCCCAGCCACTGTTACTCAACCACAACTCTTTAATGAGCAATTTGGCATAGAGAATGACTGGAGCGACCAAACCCAGAACATCGAATAATCGTGCAACTACGGAGAGTATATTCCTCTTAGTGCATTTATCGGTTATTACAGCGGAAGTGAAGAAAAAGTTATCTTCAGAAGATTCCCAGGAAAGACCTAAGATCTTCGCGGAAATATTGCCTTCGTCAAAATCGAGGGATTTGCGGTGCGAATCAGGAAGACTACTTAAGAGAGCTGGTGAGTTGCTAGACCATTTCACCAGATCAAAATCACCCGATCTGAACATGTTTATTAGGTCTTGTGACAGCTGCATAGCGGTTTGTTCATTATGTGCAGAATATACCAGATCATCCATATAGAGACTGGATTCTGCAATTTTTGCAGCGTCAGGATAGTGTGGACTCATGTCGGAAGCCAGCTGTCGCACAGTGCGCATAGCTATATAAGGGCTCGACTTGAGTACAAACGGTAAGCGTTTGAAGGCGAAAGTACGCACTTGTTCGTTCTCGTTGAAACGAAACAAGATGCGTAAGTATTTACGCTGGTCCACGGGTACACCTATGCGTAAGTACATTTGTTTTATGTCAGCGTTCATCGCGACAGGAAACAAGCGGAATTGCAAAAGCAATAAAAACAGATCAGCTTGCAAATTAGGTCCTATATGCAACACGTCATTTAAAGACAAACCTGTGTGAGTTTTCGAACTTGCATCTAACACTATGCGCGGCATCGGCTTATCAGGTCGCACGACCGCATGGTGAGGTATGTAGTAGCCTCCACCAGAAATTTCGGTTTCATCGACAGAGCTAAGATAACCATTATCGATATATTCTCGAATGACCTGGTTGTAATTTTCCCTCAAATCGGGTGACTGGCGAAATTTTCTCTCTAGTGCCATAAATCGGCGAAGAGCAACAGCATGTGAATTGCCGAGTTCAGATGGATCCTTGCTGAATGGCAGCGATACCGTGTAGCGACCGACATCATCACGCGTCACTGATGACGTGAAAATATTTTCGCACTCCGTCTCTTCGGGTGACAACAAACGCATCGTAGGTACTTCTTCGAGTTCCCAAAACTTCTGTACTAGATCGTTCAGCGCGAGCGCGGTGAAAGAAGCGGTAGGTATGGTGTCATTACGTGGATAATCTCCCATCAGAACGTAACCAAAAGTGGTTAGAAGTGCAGGTGGAAGTCGCAGACCAAAGTCAACCCGTTTCCCCAAATAAATGTACGGAAAGAGTTGGGCACCTATAATTGCCTGAATGTCTCCTGGAATATTCCAATTCAAATCTGCGAGCGGGAGGTCGTGGTAATCTATGTTACGATTCCATTCAATAAATTGCGACGGCAATTGATCTGTAATACACTCCACGACAAGAGCGTGTATGGTGTATTTCTGTTGCGGGTATATGCGGGATTCAATATCCAAATACACGTATCCAACGATTGGACGCGAAGTTGAACCAACACCTTTGACAAAAGAATTACTCAAAGGTATTATCGGCAAGTTTAAAGCGCGGCAACATTCAGTCGTTACTAAATTGTTCATGCTACCATTATCAATTAAACATCTGATGATAGTTTTCGGACCTGTACTACCTTTAGAACGCGCGTACACCTGAGCGGTTGATAATAAAACAGTCGACTTCGGTTTTGTTTCGGCGGATAGAAGCACAGCGGCATTATGTGACGTAAGCGGTAGATTTAAAGCGGGTGAAGGCGCGCAATCAGTCGGCGGCGGCGGCACCGGCGGCGGCGGCGTTGTCGGCGACAGCACGGGAAAATTCGCATAAGCAGTGTGTACATTGTGTGTGTGATGTGAATGTTTCCGGCCCCCACGATACAAGTCTTCGAACTTAGTGTGGGGTTGTGAGTGTGAATGCGTTTGTACATGCGTATTATTATTTTGTTTCACAAAATGTAAAAGCGTATGGTGTCGCTTTCTACATAACTCGCAGACAGATGACGAATTACAGGTCGATAAATTATGCGTCATACTGAGACAGTTTACACATCCACTTTTGGATTTAATAAAATCATAACGAGATTTAGGATCGTGTGTATTTTTGAATTTAGCACAAGTATATAAATGTGTGTGAGCGGTTTCATTACAAAATGCGCAATGAGATATGGCGGGCGGGTATGAGTGTGAAGCAGAGGTTCCGGTAGCAACCATTGGTACCTCGCTCGCAACAAAGGATTTATGTGTGTTTGAGCGTGTGTTCCGTGACGTAGAAGCGGGCGGTTTATATAAATGTGTGTGAGCGGATTCATTACAAAATGCGCAATGAGATATGGCGGGCGGGTATGAGTGTGAAGCAGAGGTTCCGGTAGCAACCATTGGTACCTCGCTCGCAACAAAGGATTTATATGTGTTTGAGCGTGTGTTCCGTGACGTAGAAGCGGGCGGTTTATATGTGTTATTTGAATTACGCGGGTTTGAGTTCATGTACATGATCGGGTTCGAACGTCCTAAGATCTTAGCCTGATCTTGAACGAAACTGATCAGCTGTTTTGTTGTAGGTATTTCAACATCTCTAACAGAAAGTTCAAAACATTGTGCGGTTTGAGTGTCTAATTTTCTAAGTGCGCAGTGCACGAGAATAAAATCCGTCAAATCCGAAACATGCAGCTGTTTGAGAGCAGAAATCGATGCCGAAAAATGATCGATAAATGAGTCGAGACTAGCGGCAGTGTGAGTACACCCTTTTAAATCTAACACATTGTTGAGATAATGTGTTCCTAAAAGTCGCTTATCCTGGTATTTCTTGACTAAACTATCCCAAATTATGCTGTATGTCTCACCCGTAGGTACTATTCCAGAAATAACGGAATTTGCGGAATGACTCAATTTACTAACTAAGTATTGAATGCGTTGCGAATTACTTAGACGCGTATTATCGTGAATATTTGCTTTAAAAGATTCATAAAACGCTGGCCAATTCTGTATTTTACCATCGAATTCCTTAATATGAAGCGGCTCCAATTTAAACACAGAAGCACTATCACTACGCAGCGGTGATACATTGGCGTGGTTATTCATCTTATTTCTAACACGTTTCACTCTTGTAAACAATTCGTCAAACGACTCCAAACAACCAAAATCGGGACTCGCGGAAGGGTTTGACATTAAGGTAATCTCATTAATTTGATCTACAATAGATTCAAAATTATTATGAAGGTCATCCATAGTTTCTGTTTCAGACATAAAGTTTTCATTCGACCTTGAACTCTCGAAAGAAGTGATGTTTTTAGACATATTAAACAAATGATTCATACGTTTAAATAACAACTCTTTCTTTCCTCTTAAAATGATCAACATAGTATCTGAACTTGGTTTCGACATGTTCGGTTATCGTTATGCTAATAATTTATGCACGAATAAACTACTAAATTTTTGTTTACAAACAACAAATGCGGGCGGGAACAAGTAGGTAAGTTAGCGGGCGGTTTATACTATAGGTAGTTATAAGCGGAGTGAATTGCACTTAGCAACGGGCGGGCGAACTTATGCATGAAATGTTTATGGTTAATAACTCAAAGCAAAAGGTAACCAAAACTGGACCATCCGGCTCGAAAAGGACCAAAATTATGGTGGCGCGAGTAAAATCGCTGGCGTGTAAATAGCCCACCATTTACATATTAATATTTTTAATGATAGCGGTAAATTATTTTGGATTAAAACATTGGCAAAAATCAGTAGGGATACACGAATCAATTTACAGTGTTTATTTAAGCTCACGTACCTTAGACTGCTTCGAAACCGCCTCCGGAGCTCCCCAAGAAAGGAACTACAGCAAACTGTATGTATGCCTAAGCGCACACACACAACTCCACGTCGCGCCGGCCGGCGAGTTTGAATCCCTGGTAATCCGAGAGGGTACGAGGCACGGAACACTCATTCACCTAACAGTTCACGCGGTCGATCACAATAAACACGATGAAGTTTTTATTTTAAGTCCTGGTTAATTAGATGATAATTATTTAATTAGTTTTCTACGTCACAAAATTCAATAGCGGAGCGTTTGTCGACCAACACGGATCCGGTGACACACACGACTGAAGTTCTTCCTTTTTAAGTCTGTGAAGTTAGTCGCGAGTGCAAAAAACGTCACCCGATACAACCAGCGCCATCTCTAGGGTCGTCCTTGAACGATCTCTAACAGTGGTCAGCAGAGCCCAACACACTGTAAATGTATTCAGATATCCAAAGATTCTTGCCAATATGAATATTAGGTATATAAAGTGAAGTATCTATTCACAGATGTATAATTTACATTTATTATTTATATTATAAAAGGCAAAGACGCTTCACCACACATTCATTTCCATGGCATTGCAACGCATGCCGGGTTAAGAGGTACCCCTTATAAAAAACTTTTTAATAACTCGCCGCGCAAAATACGAAAAGCACCAATTGAATATTGATTCACAAAGCAGCACTTACTTAAAAAAGAAACAAAAGGGCGGGCGGTTCCATTCACAAGCCCTTTGTCCGGGTACTTTGAGGTTCCCAAAACCTTTTGAACTTCCTTTTGCCTTTGACACAGACTTTTCCTTACCCTATTTTATGTTAATAGTGATTGGACTGTAACGGTAACAACATTTTTGAGGAAATCCTTGCTGGAAATCAGGTGGTCTGACTTCCGGAGTCGAGTGAGTGTGGCCTTGAGGAAAATTAGTAAAGTATATATGTTTGGTATCATTCGAATGTAATACCTTTAAACGAGCAATTCTTGTATCATATAGTACTTATAACGTTAATATATATATAATCTGAATCTCGGGTACGGCTCCAACGATATTCATGAAAATTTGTATTTGGGGGCGATAAATCGATCTAGCTAGGTTTCGTTTTTGAAAAATTCGTTTAAAATTAAAAAATAACCGAGCATAGTTTGGTCATCCAGGTACCATTCATAAATAGGTCTTTGAATTTAACTTTATTTGTCTATATATATATACATATATATATATAATTATAAAAAACGCTTTCACACTCACAGCCCCACACTATGTGCGACAACATGTATTGTGGGTGCAGGAAACTATCACATCACACACAATCACTACCCGAACTAGAAACACAAATATCATACAATTTTGACATTTGTAAATGTTTAATACTTTCCAAAAATAGCTAAGAACACTCTCGATCAAGTCATCTTCCAAACAAAAAAAAAGGAAAATTTGCTATTTTATTTTTAATTCATTATAGACAAGCATTTGACCACTATCTCACCTGATGGTAAGGGATATGATGTGGTCGACGATGGAGCACGCTTGCCTAGAAGAAACCTATTCACTCGCGACTTGAAGACTCCCATATTGTACCTATTAGGAAACACTGACTCAGGTAAGGTGGTCCATTCCTTTGCTGTTCGCATAATAAATGTAGAGCAAAACGCCTTGATCGCTGCTACAGACAAATATACGCTACAAACTTATAAAACCCTTCTTTTTTTGGGGGGGGTTTAAAAAGGGGGGGGAAATAGGCAACGCTAGCTTCAGATACTACCATCGTGAGAAGCAGGAGCGGGTATACTATCATAAAACAAAGGCTTGTGTTTAAACAACGCCCAAAAAAGTACCTATTTTACTACCAAAAAAAATCTAAACGGTTACCAAAATGGATAAATGGTCACCAAATTACGTTGGATAAATGGTCACAAAATTAAACTTCCTAAAATATTATGAAATAAATCAATTTTTTCGTATTATAAATATTTTTGTATAAATTATAGAAAAAAAACCTTAACCTACTGTTATCCGATTCGGTTCTGTCACAGGGAATTTTATTTTGGAAACATAATTTGGTGACCATTTATCAAATTTGGTAACCGTTTCGTAATTTTTGGTGGCCGTCTGAATTATACCCTAAAACAAATAACAATTTTATAGTTTTATTTAAATGATATACATTTAAATACAACGGTATCTTTAGATCAATTTAAATGAACGTAAAAACGTGTTATGAATGCCAAGAAATTGTTCCCATAAAATCTATTTCGCCGTTCCTTCGTACTTACGTTTCAATAAAGAAAATTATAGATGAAATACCGATAATGCTGAGGTCATTAATATTTCAACCCATTTGATTGTCAGCTTGGAGCCTTGGATAAAAACCTACTGTGGAATATACGATAAATTGTCACGACATATATATATTATGTTACCACGTACCACGAAATGTTGTATAGCTTAACCCTTACCATGAATTTATAGGATTAAAATAAAATATTTAATTATGTAAAGAAGGATAATATATATATACAATTTAAACGTTAGTGTTATACACAGCACTTACAGGAAAACGAATAGAAGAGGAAGTGCATATCATGCTTAGATAAATAGGTAGGTAAATAAGTACAATTTTGAGTAGATTTCCAAATTCAGTTTTTGCAGTTGACAGGTATCTGCCCTCTGCGCCGTGGGTCCTTAGTCCGTTTGATTCCCGGCAGAAGCACAATTTTTCTCCCCACTTCGACTTTTGATCTTCTGGGTCTGGATGTAATTGTGCGTGTGATGTAAATGTTTCCGGCACCTATCAAAATCAAAATCGTTTATTCACACGGGCCCCAAAGAGGCACTCATGAAAGTTAATTAATCTATTGCCAGATTCGCAAAATTACAGCCATCTCAAGAACCTGGCAATAAACTTTTTTTTTCATTATTTTTTTTAAAAAAGATTCTTAATTTCCTATGATATAAGTCTTTGAACTTAATGAGAAGCTGTGTTTGTGAATTATTTAGTATTGTTTGTTTTGACTATGGAATCTACATATAATTTAACTCAAACCTAATTTTCATCAGAAAACCAGATCCAATTTGAATAAAACCAAAAACAATAACAACAAATTTCCATAAAACAAAATTTAACAAATGATACATAAATAAACAGCAATTTGTTAATTAATGAGACCTCTAATAACAGCACATCAAAAATAAAATAACAATACGAAAGGGCCGTGTTTGTCCGCAGTTTAAAATCCAATATGGCCGCCGTGACTCGCTTTCAGTACGTGGGAACATACACAACTGTTCAAATTACTTTCCTCAAGTTGGCTGGCTTGGGAAAAATATCCTTGAATCGTAAAAGCTATGACAGTATGGGCTCATCGAAAAAAGATTGAACGCCTCCATTTGTAAGAACTATTCTAACTGATTCACAAAGATGTTTCAAAATTGAAGGAGCCTGGGCCAGCACCATGTACCATATACATACATATAGCTATACAATATAGTAACCGTTTTTTAATGTTTATTTTATTTACTTTTGTTTCGTTTTAATGTACATTTAAAATATCTTGGTACATCGATAGCAACGCAACACAGTTACAAATGGCGGATTGCGAGAATATTGAACTGTCATTTTGACGTGTCATTCATTGTCAATGATCATTTATTGTTAACAACATACTAATTATAAAATATTTGGATTTCGTTATAATTATAATAGGTCTATAGAATATGTTACTCGATTGAAACTCAGAACAGAGTGGCATTCAGTATCTTCTTGTCAACAAAAATAGGGCTAGCATATTTAAAAACTCACTAAATAATAATTTGAGTGTACAGCTGTAATCTGCTGCAGATTAATTTATTTTTATTCGTAAGAAAATCATTTTTTTTTCCCTATTTTTCTATATATGGTACATAGTGCTGGCCTAAAATGAAACATCTCCTTTACAATTAAATATCTCGAGGAGAACCTGGCAACAAACATGAAGTGCGATAGTGATTAAACGTATCCCTATTTTAATTTTTTCGCGAACTGCAATCATGTTTTTATGATCATCTATATGGATTGGAAATTTAAGTATTGCGAGAGCGCCTCACTATAACTCATCGAGGTTGGAAACAAACTTACATTTCTATCTACAAAATCCTTGTTATAACTAATGTTTTGCTCTTGTCATAATATTTGAAGCAGCAAAGGATAGGTACTTAGATATTAGTGGTAAAATTACTGGTCTACTTTCTCTTTGATGGCAATGACACCGATACCTGACATTGATTTATTCCGTATTACCTACCTTCTTATTACGAATCGTCCCTTATTGTACCATTTTGTACAATGTAACAAAAATATTTAAAATATATAAAAAGTGACGTATCAGCAAAGCTATTCCCAGATAACATTTGTCAATGCATTAATGGAAAAACTGCTAACGATTAACTTTGCAGATAGACTACGTATCTATATTAATAATATACTAACTTATCTCAACGGGATTTTTTTCTGTCTTCCAAAAATAATCTTAAGTAAAAATCCTGTTTATTCGATCTGGCCCCTTAGCCAAAAACCAAAATGCTTCGTCTCTATTGTAAAAAACGATTTCTAAATGTAACAGACCTTAAAACTTGTTAACATAAGGTTTACAATATCTTGACTTGTTATTTAGCGCTCACAGAGATTGCAAAGTTACAGACAAGCGATTTGAAACCTTTGTACACAAGTTTTAAAGTCTGTTACATTTGGAAAGCGTTTCTATTAATATAATAGAGAAGAGACGAAGAGTTTTGGTTGTTGGCTAGGGGGGCTGAAGCATCAAAATCAAATATGAGTAGCGCCTCTAATAATATTAAAAATTATTACAGTTATTTTCTGACATATTGTAACTTAGTTGATCATAATGACATAATAAATTCTCATGGGGGTATTCTTGACGTAGTGTTGGCGCAGGAGTGCAGTGAGTCACGGTCAAGGCAGGTATGCGTGAGTGAAGCCGCCGATGGTTTGGTCCCGCTCGATAGGCTGTATCACCCCGCGCTCGAGATAACGGTTGCTCTTCGATTACATCATAGCGACTGCGTTCGACTACAGCCGAGCAATATTGATACATCGCGTGACTGGAATTTTAACAAGATGGATATTCCTCTATTTCTATCATTATTAGCTGAAACTTCATGGGCACCGGTACTCGAGTCTAGTGACATTGCAATTGCTACCAATGCGTTTTACGTTATCATATATAGTCTGTTTGATTCATCGGTTCCTAAAAAGAGTAGGCTGTTAGCTAAATGTAACAGGTATCCCGTATGGTTTGATGCAGACATTATAAAAGACGTTCGGCGTAAAACTAGATTGCACAGGGCCTGGATGAAGTCGAAATGTGATGCGTCGTATAGGTTGTTCGCAGATTTGCGTGCCAGTTTAAAAGCCCGGATCTCCCAAGGGTATAATTCTTATATAAATCGTGTTGAAGAAAACTTACAGCAGCATCCTCAGTACTTTTGGAGCCATGTGCATCGACTTAGATCCAAGGGTGGTTTTGAACCCTGTGTTTCATATAAGGGAAGTTTGTGCAAAGGTGCTGAAGCAGCCGAGGCTTTTGCAAGTTATTTTGCAAGTGTTTTCTTAGATGATAAACCAGTTTTGAATATAAATGTATGTTCGGAACACGATGGTCTTGGCGGTAACGTTAGTTTGCCTAGGGTGTTGCCAGAAGATATTGAGCGCGGTATTAATAAACTTAAGTCTAGTAGCTCACCAGGCTCTGATAACCTTCCAAGCTCTGTTCTTAAAATGAGTAAAAAACACATCATTCTTCCTCTTCACCATATTTTAAATATCTCTCTTAAGAATGGAAAGTACCCCTCCCAGTGGAAGTTATCTAGGGTGACCCCAATCCCTAAGAGTAGCAAAAGGACTATTGTCGAGGAATACCGCCCAATAGCAATCTTATGTGCTCCTGCCAAGATCTTTGAATATATTCTTCACGATGAAATATACAGACAGGTGCGACAGCAGATAGGCGAAGAGCAACACGGCTTTAGGCCGGGACGCTCTGTGAATACTAACCTGTTATGCTTGGTTGACTATGTATCCAATGCCATGGACCGGGGACTCCAGACCGATGTTATTTATTTAGATTTTCAGAAAGCCTTCGACAAAATTGATAACGACGTATTATTAAATAAACTGTCTTCTATCGGTTTCACTCCCAGCCTTCTACATTTCTTCTGTGACTACATGAGAGACCGGCAGCAATATGTGAAATATGGCACACACGTATCTGAACCTTACGTTACTAGATCTGGTGTAAGCCAGGGTTCTATTACCGGCCCACTACTCTTTCTGATAATGGTTCATGATCTACCTAAGGTGTTGACTGCCGCTAAATGTCTCCTGTACGCTGACGATCTTAAGCTTTACCTAGAAATAAAATCTCTTAATGACTGCCTCGGCTTACAAAATGACATCAATTTAATTTACCAATGGAGCCTCAAAAATAAAATGCTATTTAATATAGGTAAATGTAATGTTATAACCTTTGACCGTAAACGAAATCCAATTTGTTTTGATTATAGATTAAACAACTCCGCATTAAACAGAGTTCAATGTATTAAAGATCTTGGGGTAACATTTGATCGCGGCCTGACATTCCACACTCATATTTCTGATCTCGCTAAAGAGGCTTACAGACGCCTTGGCTTTGTTTTGCGAAACGCTAAAGAATTTGAAAATCCACAAGTGATTAGAACTCTTTATAATTCACTGGTCAGAAGCAAACTTGAATCGGGTGCATGTATCTGGAATCCCTATCAGGTCACTTACACGAGAATGCTTGAAAAAGTCCAAAAAGTATTTTTAAGGTCCCTGTATAAAAAACTCTACGGATATTATCCCTACATGTACCCGACAAAGTTTTTGCTTGGCCAACTTGGCTACAACTCGCTAGAAGTGAGAAGATTACTGGACCAGCTCACTATCTCGTGCAAGGTGCTTAGAGGGTCAGTCGACTCGCTTTTCCTGCACGGGTTGTTGTGTAGATTGTTTGTGCCGGATGAACCAGGGATTCCAGCAAATAGGCGTGGTCGACTGCATAACTTGTTCCACGTTGATTGTAGTCGTACTGTGGCAAGATCGATGTCACCACTTATTCGCGCCCGACACCATCTCAACGCACTCCTCGCCGCTAACCCTGATTGTGATATCATGTTTGACAATTGGAGAATTCTTTTAATTGCTTTTTTGACATATTGTGAAAATTTAATAGATCAATGGGATAGGTGCAAAAAGCATGAAAGTTCTATTGACATTAATTTTGATTATATTATATTGTGACATTTGTTATTTAATTTAGGTTATGATTTTGATTGTGTATAATTTATTATTATTTCTGACATGCTTTAACTTAATTATGATATATGTGAGATAAATGTAAGTGTAGTAATTCGTTTTTGTCTCAATAAACAAATTTAATTTTTTAATTTAATTTAATTTATCAATGAAATATTTAGGTGTGAGTTTTGCCGCGAAAGTGAAAAAATGGCGTTGTTGATTTTGTAAAAGTTTGCCAAAACCTGTGATTCTTCGAGTGTTAATGTGTAATAATGGTGGATTATTAACCGTTAATACTTAGTAAACGTGCATAAGTGTAGGCAAATCATACAAAGTTGAAAAACGTGATTTTCACCTTCGCTCCAAAACTCCAATAGAAGTTCTAGTAAAGTTTTTACCACTTTACTAGGGCATGACTTGACTACGACTGGACCTTGACTCTTTTACTTGACTTTGACTGTGACTTGTGACTAGGACCTATAATATGAAATACACTTGAAATATATTATCACTTGACACTGGCTAAATGCATAAGATTGCGAAGCCAAAACTAAGGAAAAAAAAAATATTTAGGCATCGCTACAAGAAGCATTTCTTCACGTCCAAGGTGCTTGCATTCCATGTGTATTTTTTTATTTTAACAATATAACGTAGGTTGAGCTCCATTTACTCTTTGTCTATATTAAGTCTAAAGTAATTAATATTACGTGCTACTAATTAATTTTAAAGTAATGAGTAATATTATACAAGTGATTCAAGCGAATCAATATTATATAAATATTGCTTTCCAGTGATAGAGCTACTATATTTTCATGTGAATATTACAGGGATCAGATTGTGCTCTTACTGACTCTGGTCTGTATTTTACGCGGGACTAGGGTGGGTTGAAAAATACCTTTCTGAAACCCTTGTTATGTCCCTGAGTAACCTGAAAATGACATGTCGATCACTTTGTTTTCGTACCTCTACATTACAGAACTGGTATGGTTACTAAAACTATCAAAATATTATTTTAATTGTTTCTGCTGGTTAAAATTTTCACTCAGAACTCGTGAACTAACTTATATCTATAGATATAGCTTTAAGTGTTTAAAATGGTAATGCATTGTCTAAGCGGTGGTCAATGTGATGGATGTAATGTATAAATTAAATGTGACCCAATATAACGCCTTGAGGGACACCAACTCAAATATGAAACATTATATTGATCTCACAAAAGACGTGTATGAAATTCGAGGTTTATAATAAAATTTTAGGTGTTGTAATTTAAAAATAAACAAACAAACCTACAAGACAGCAACACTAACACTATAAAACGCTTATAAAGAGTATTAGACTCACTTCCAACTAGCCGTCAACGTGATTACTTAGTTGTTTTACTTTCGTTTCTGTTTTTATGTTACTTTCTTATACGTGCCTTTTTTATTTGAACACAGATTAGATGCCTAGGCCTTAGGATTGACTTAGATCACTACTTTACCACACCAGGCTGTCGTTTATGTTTCACTGGACACGAGCTTGTTTTTAGTGTACTCCTGACCTACACACCATACAGATGCCCGCAGTTACCTGAACTCTTGGCTTGACACCTTCGGCCTTCGGTGATCGAGGCGGCATACACTACCCTAACCTTTTGTCTGTGCGAGTACTCTCAACGGTTGGTAATGGCATGACGTTGAGGGTATTCATTGCGGCGTGGGGGGGCTTGCTGGTAACGTGGTTGTGGGCAGCGGCGTCGTGGGGTGCTTGCCCGCCGGCAGTGCAAGCGTTGTTCGAGGCTCCACGCCGCGACAGCTCTCGTCCACCGACGCCGGCGTTGACGCGCTACGCTGCTCCTGACGGCACCCTCCTGCTGCTAACGGAGAATGGCACGCGGCTGATGACGCGCGCTGCCGCTGCCAGCCTCCTGCGCGCCGCTCTCCTCTCCCCGCGCCCCCCTCGGCCCCACCACGGTGAGCCGCCGCCGCACCCTCTCTTCTCTTCTCTCTTCTCTGTGTGTCTCTGTCGGAATCCGTCGCCTCTAGCACTGCACGCTTCGCACTCGGCTTCGTAAGGTAGGAGCGCGGCTTTTTTTCCAACGTCTCTCTCGACGAATACTCTTTAATAGCCTTCAAATTTTTCTTAGATGATTTACATTTATAAAACACGATATAGATTAAAATGTCTTTAAAAATATTTCGAATAAATCAGCTTTAGGCTCTTAGAGGTTAATAGTGAATTTTATATGATAAAAGCCAAAAGTTAAACCGATTTATAATGACACCGATTGAAAATTTATTTTAATATTTAAGGACTTTATTTTAGGAGCTAAGTTTCATCTAACCAATATAATATTTAATGAGTATTCGCTCCTACTTTATGCCTGCATGTTAGAAATCTGCTGTTTCCCTATACCTTTTACTCCACTTAGACCTTCATTACGAGCTATCGCATCACCTGTACGCCTCGAACGTCCACACCGAGAACTTGTATTGCGCATGATTGCATGTGATCTTGCATCTTCTACTTTTCTACGATCTCTATGGTTACTGCGCGGCATAGACTTGGCTTTGATAGTTCGACCGGGTCTACCATCTAAGGAGGCTTGGTCCTCATCGATCCGAACATCATTTGTAAACTGCCCGATGAATGTCGTAACGTCTGCCGATGTTGTTTGTCTTTATTAATGTAGGGCCATTTTTTTTTATTGTAATCGTTGTGTGCGAAAGATCGGCCAGCGCGATTGCCTCTGGCGATACGAAGTTCGGAGTCCGGTCGCGCTACGGCCCGGTCCTGCAGCTTCCTCAGCTAAGCGATTCGATGGATGAAATTCCAGTAAAGCTGATGTCGGACGGACGGACGGCAAACCGGAATGGAACCGGGGTGACGTCGTGGATCGGCGGTATGTCCATAACACAGGACGGAAACCTGATTGCCCCGGACAAAATTATGACACACGTGCACCGATACACAAGTCCTCACTTCAATCCCCACGGTCACCATTACCACCGCTGGAACCATGAGCCGGGGGGGAGCGAGGATCCCCTATATGCGACCAAGACAGTCTACGGAGCAGGATACATTGATGAGAACCGTACGTATGGTTTATATTGTACGTCAACAAATCTTTCAGAAATTGAAGTATTATAAATTATAAAATATTCCTAAAACTCTGCACGAGTCGTCAAAGCTATTTAATTAATTAAATGTAAAAACATCACGACAATAATAAGTCGTTCAGATTTTGATGGAATAATTAATGGAAAGATTAGTTGACATCAATAGGAAGTAAACTAAACACCTTGAACCTAACATTATTATGTTAATATAACCATAGATATCGTAAGTCACACTCACTTGGAGCTTCGAAATTGTACAAAATTGTCGGAACAGACCATATTGACGGGTTATCTAAACTTCGGCACTTCCATACAGAACCCAAGTGCTCTTGTTTCCATACCTTTTATTTATACCCTCTTAACCGAGCACTTATAGTTTAGAACACTCCTAGATCCAAACATCGATAGACAGACATTAACACAGAATAGCTTGGCGTAGAATAAGATGTATCTAGAGGAGAAACTAGTGAGCTTAGATCCCCAGAGTTTGCTTCCTATTCCCTCCACAGTAAAATTGTAGGTTTAGTTTTAAAAGCGATTTAGAGAGACGCGACTCAGAAATCTCCGGGAAGCTTCCCATTTAAGTAAAAGATCCATCTTCTGGGACATTAATCTCCTCTTATTGATCTAACGGAGCGACGACACGGCACCGAGAAAATGTTCAACGAAATTTTATTATGCATGACCCCATTTGAAAATCATACTTTTAAAATATTTCTAACACGAACATTAAAATTGTTGATAGCATGTTGATTAAAACTGACGCTTGTATTTTAAATGAAATTTTGATCATAAATATGAAAATCATTGGCAAATTCATGAAATTTTTATTCACTACACGTATTGATACACGACTCGCATATTGTCATATTCCAATTAAATTTTTACACATTTTTTGTATTATATATTTTGTCTTGGCATGAGCATTTTTTGTAATTTAACAACCACACCATATTTTATTGTTTTTGTTCTTTACAAGTATTCATAATATTGTTAAGTATTTTATTTTTATGTATTCTACTTTTATTTTGATGATATTTTATAAGACATAAACAAACACTGATATTTTATGCTTTGTGTTTATTTTATATGAAATAGGGAATATATTTTAGGGGTTTTAATGCCAATGATATCAAAGTGCGGAAGATCATAAATATATTTGACGGATAATTCGGTATTTTTGTTTCTTGAAAATTATTACAGGTAAAACTTTGTGGTGTTTTTACATGCTTTTACACTTTAAAGTTAAGTGTTACTTAATTATATGTATGAATATTGAATACCTAATTGCATTGTGAAAGGGCAACGGTTGTTTTTGAATTAAGCTATTTTTCTATATCCAAACCTCAAACATGGCAAGGAATGTAAAAAAAATCCAACACACTTTTTTAAAGTAAAAATGTGCTGAATATGTTTTTTGTGTATTGTAGGGTCTTTGCTATTGTAATAACATATTTTCAAAATATTATAATTTCAAGATATTATCTACAAAACATATACAATATTATGATCCTTCTTGATATTTTTTAGTTAGATTGATGGAAATGCATTAACAGGAATCCATTTTATTGGATTTCGTACTTAGTCTATCTAAAAGATTTTATTATGGGTAAATCGAAATTTAATTGATTAGAAACTTCCATCAGCACACATATTTCAAAATAGCGAGCGAGAAAAGATTTCAGCAGTAAAGGGTGATTTATATGTATAACTAGCAGTTCCCCGCGGTTCATCATGTTAAAAAAAATAGCCTATGTGTTAATGCTAGGTATAAGTTATTTACATTCCAAATTTCATCCAAAAGTGTTCACGCTATAACAGCTGAAACAAACATATTTACACACAAACTTTCAGATTTATAACACTAATGAGATTATTATTCATAAATTAATTACAATAACCGTTGCCCACACGCTCCTAACTCACGCACACGACTAAACCTTCACACACACCAACAGAGCGCATTGGCAAAGAAAACGGTAGATCAGGTGACGACAAAGTGGCCCTCCAATCCACCTGCCACGTAGCTCTCGACGCTTGCATCAAGGACTCGGAGTGTGTGACGTCACTGACCCCTGTGCTGCAGAAGTGCCATACCAGCGACTGTGACAGGGAGGGGTGCATGACTGCGCTGCGAGGGTTCTACAGGAAGCCTGGTGTGCACTGGAATACGGAGATAGCTTTCTGCCTTTGCAAGTAAGTGACGTGGTATACTCACGGCTGAGTGTGAGAAGAATATAAAAATGGTTTGGTAATGGATGGATTCGCTAAGTACCAGCTAGAAGGTCTTGATCTATTGACCTCTATTGACTAGCGATCCAAAAGACTCATTGGCGATGGTAAGCTAGTAGAGTCAAAACTAAGTAATATAAGGTAATATAAGGTAGTAAGCCTATCGGTATTTTATCGTTTATATTTTGGAGAATGTACTCAAGGATTACATCCTATAATTCTTCCGTGACCTTTTTACCATCTAACAACAAGACAGACTGTCAAACGTCATCCATTTATGGTTGACGTACCTCCAGTTGCCTCGAAGCGTTTTGCTCTACGTTTATCATCCTTACAGAGAAGGAGTGGAACTCATTGCCTGCGTCTTTATTCTTTGAACGGTAGAATCTGGATCTTCGAGTCTAGAGTGAATAGGTACCTTCTAGGCAAGCATGTTCCTCTTCGGTGATATATAGTGGTCAATTGCTTGCCTATCAAGCATATAAAAAGGCTTTGCCAGAGCTTTCTCTAATTAGCGACGATGGTAATAAAAGTGTTGCGTTAACTGTAGCTTGCTTCTACGGCGGTTATTTTGGCGGTAATATTGATTATTCGGGATATATTTGTTAGTTTCTTAACTTTACTACAATAATCTCAATAATTAACAAGATTAAGTACAATAAGTCTTTATTATGTACAATAAACACATTAAAACTAGAAAAATACAGAGTACGATGCCACCTGCAGAAATATAAAACTGTGTCGCAGATGGCAACGCCCACCTCCGGAAACATCATTAACATATCAAAATAATAAGATACATAAACAAGTTTTTTTTGTTTTTTTTTTTAAGAATACATAGATTCAATTAAAACTCAATGTTACACTTAAAACACAACAACCACAATATCAATTAAAACTCACTGTTTTTAGTAGGTTCGAGCCCCACATACCCCTTTCATTCACCCCTGGCAAGGAGGGAAAATTTTAGGCATTTCTCCCCCCCTCCCTTCTCCAAAAAAAGGCGTACGTCGTACACGCCGAGGGGTATAATTTGGGAGTCTTCAAGTCAAGAGTGAATAGGTATCTTCTAGACAAAAATGTCACATCTTCGGCCGCATCATCACTTTCCATCAGGTGAGATGATGGTCAAATGTTTGACTATATCACATAAAAAAATAATAACGCTCGAAACTGATTTGAGTATTTTTAGACACAAGTATCACGCGATTATTAGCCGGTTAGTACCATATATAAATCCGAATAGAAATCGATAGTTTTCACAATAAATCAATTAAATGCAAGCAATACTTAAAAAAACCTACTTCGCCGCTTTATCTTAGGAACTCTTAAACATATGTCTCTTTATATTAGAGCTTGATCAAATTCAAACCATATGGGAAGTACCAGCTTTTATCTAAATAAATAATCATCTTCACATGAATAGATAAAAGTTCTGAGGTAACACACAAAAAAAGGCAAGTTGAGAACCTCCTCTTTTTTTGAAATCGGTTAAAAAAACAGTTACAATAACCGATTTTTTTAATCAAAACGCAAAACGCTTCTCTCTGTATTGGTTTTTTAATACCGAATAAAAAACCTAACATTCAAATTATCACGAAAGCTACGAAAACTTCCCTAATTGTTTGTCACAAGAACGTGCTTCAAAGAAAAAGTTTGAAAAATAATACTCGTTTTCTTATCTCAAGAATTCTCGAAAGATAAAATTCTTGAGTTTTCTCGAATTGGAAAGAAACGTTGCCATATGAATTACTGGAACATTGTTGTTTGTTTAAAGCGGATTCTTCGTTAGCTTAATTGCTTTTTAGGGTTCCGTACCCAAAAGGTAAAACGGGACTCTATTACTAAGACTCTGCTGTCCGTCCGTCTGTCTGTCCGTCTGTCACCAGGCTGTATCTCATGAACCGTGATAGACAGTTGAAATTTTTCAAGATGATATATTTCTGTTACCGCTATAACAACAAATACTAAAACACAGAATAAAAATAATATTTAAGGGTGCTCCCATACAACAAACGTAATTTTTTTGCTCGATATTGATAACGGCAAAAGGTAGACGCTTGAAATATTCGCAGAATAATTATTTATATATTCACTTTTAAAATAAATAATTAAATTAAAATAAAACAAATATTTAAGGGGTCTCCCGTACAACGAACATGATTTTTTGCCGTTTTTATAGATAACTAGCTGCGCCCCGCGGTTTCACCCGCGTTGATAATGATGAAAAGTGATGATGATGATGATGATGAAAAATAGATGTTGGCCGATTCTCATAGATACCGGATAAGCACAAAAAATTTCATCAAAATCGGTCAAGCCGTTTCGGAGGAGTATGGCAACGAAAACTGTGACACGAGAATTTTATATATTAGATGGTACGGAACCCGTGCGCGAGTCCAACTCGCACTTGGCCGGTTTTTTACTCTGACTGAGTCAGTTGTACTACGGGTAACATTAGACTTGCTTGGTCCAATTAGTTCGATAACGCAGTTGGACCACAACAAACCAAACACTGATATTTAGTGTTAGATTGTTGTGTTTATATTATTTTCATGTTTATATTTTTTATTTTCATGGACAATCTAACCGCTTCTTCACCATTCAGGAAGACCGACAACCGTGAAGACTCCTGCATGAACGCCCAAGAGCGTCTCCATCCGCTGTGTGCCCAACGCCCATCAGTAGGATTGCCTCTCCCAGCCTGCCACACTCTTGCCCATGCCTGCCGCGAAGAACCTGAGTGCAGGTAAGAGTAAAACTATATTTTTCTGAGAATTGTGTAAAAGCAGAGCGACAACCTTCGATAACGAAATTGTGGTGTGCGATAACGTAGAAAGAAAATTGTTATGTGTGAAAATAATGAAGATAATATATAATTTAAACGCAAGAAAGCTTAAAAAAACCGACTCTACTGCTTATATCTTTGTTTTGGCTTGATCGATTTCGATAAAATTTATATTTTTTACCTCTGAAGAATCTACCAAATAAAAAAAAAAACATTTATAATTGACAGAATTATCGCGTAACATACAAACAAAAAAAACCATACAATCGAATTGAAAATATCCTATTTTAAAGTCGGTTGAAAAAATATATCAGTAATTTTTGATAAAGATAATATAATATCTAGGTGTATTTGAATATAGAACAATTAGTAGAAATTACAAGAAAACAAAGAAAAAAACATAGAAACATGTAAATTAATATAAATAAAAATGAATGGCGCGTGTATGAAAGATCATTACTCGAAAACGGCTTGACCGATTTGACTGATATTATTTTGTTGTGCGCGTAAATGTCTGGACATAATTAAGCGTAAGCAAAACTTAAAAAACCGACTTCACCGCTTTATGTTCGGAACTTTGATCAGATTAAATGCGCATTATTGACGATAACTCAAAAACGACTTAACAGATCTTGATCAAATTTAAATGGGACCAATGGGAAAGCACCAGCATTCAAACAAAAAATTTATAAATTGGTTCACGTGGAAAGAAATTATAATATATAAAAAATAACATATAACATATAACAATAACATATATATATATATATGCAAATAAATGTAAAAAAAACAGTGAATAATCGTAATTTTTCATAAGTTTCGGTTTCGGTTGCGGCCGAAACAGAGAGCAAGGCCGAAAGTTCGGTGTCGGTTTCGGCTGAAAAACCAATTTCAGTCGGACACTAATTCCATAGTAGAAATATATTTCTTCTATGCTAATTCTTAGTTCACAAATATTACGTTCGAAATGATAATGGACAGCTCAAATAAAAACGTGCCAAAACAACGATTTATGTATAATTAACCTCCATTCATTTATTGATCTATATAATTTTGGCAACGAATACAAAAAAAATAAAACATAATTAAAAATCAAATGTATAGTCTACAATATTATATATTTAGTTATATATAGATATATATTTTTCGTGTACCTTTACCGAGGTGTTTATATAAGTGATAACCTATGTTGGCCTAGGTGCTCTCATTCTCACGTTTTTGACTTATTTTGTAAGAAGGCTGTTTGGTTTTCCAAATAAATAAAAATAAATAAAATAAAAACAATATCGAATCAAATTTGACAGGACAGTGCTAATTCTGAACAGTTTCATAAATAACATTTGCACCTCTTTTTTTAGACCAGTAATTGAACACTCAAAATATCAAAAACCTAAGAGAAAGTTACTTCTTATCTTTGATTTTTCATTTAAGTAATATAAAATAGTTTAGTTTGTAGATAGACATGAACTTGGGGCCTTATGATATAAACAATTAACACTTAAGCCTAAGAAACTGGCTCACCCATCAACGCAATTTGTCTATAAGTGCATTATTATATTGTGCTCTTGTCTATAGCAATACTTAATCCATACTTGCTAATTTGCAATTTAACTGTTGAAAAAGATGTAGCAAAGCTTACCTACAAATTTCTTTCTTCAAATTAAAGGCCGAGTCCTTATCTGATAAAATACTTGAGCAACGTAGCTATGGAGACACTAGTGTTATCAAAATTAAATGTATATGTTATATTTGACCCCAGACTTCTAGCAAGGACTCAAAATATACTCGAAATTCTGTCAAGATCTCATGTGACCTCATTTCTCAACCAACATTCTGTTCATTCACAATATTCTTAGGTACTTCACTTTGCATATTGTTTGACGACGCGAACTAATTACGGGGTGATTACATTCTCTTTTCGATGTCTTGCAGTGTGTCTAAAACTTCTTCGATTATTGTTACTTCTCGAAGGTTTAAGTATAATTTATGATATAACACTCCACGTAACGCCATAGCTTAATAACCTTTAAATGTAGATTCCATTTCTGCTACCGGCCCAAAACCTACAAAATAATCAAAGTTAGCAGTTATTATTGGTAGAATAGTAGTTACTGGTACATCACATTAAAAGTAGGTATACAAGGCGACGAGATGACAAAACAAATGACGTCACATTTCGCCGCCATTTTGAAACCTCACGAGCGTCAACCGCAAAAAGTTCGAGCATAAATAACTAGATGGCGGTTCGCAACGAGCCACAATCGGCTGAATCGCGGTGACGAGATTCTCCGAGTAACAGGGAGGGTGCGAGCGAATGTAAAACTCCACAAGACCTTACTTCATAGGATCATTTCTATAGTAAGCTCTTCCCAAGACAGACACTATAAGTGAGTCGCACCAAACCACGAAGATGAGACGTGGCGCGGTGTCCTGAGCGTGAGGCGGGCGATGATGGTTCATCATCAGCCCTCGATGATCGTTCGCTCCCCTTCACGGGGGAGAGTGGGACATTGTCGCTTTCTGAGTGGTTGGTATGTTTTGGAAACCCCTTTAAAAATGACCCAATATAAAAATATTTAAAGTTGAGTATTTGTCAATAACATAGTATTCAATAATTAGTTCATAGTAACAGTTACTACTAATACTTGGAATAAAATTGCACATCTGTTCGATGTTATTCGATTTTGAACTATTCATACAAATTGTAGATCTCAAATCTGATTGATATGTATGTATGTACAACACTTACAAAAAATATTTGTATTGTTCATGTTGACGTTCGGCACCCACAACAAAGTCATCGAACTTAGTGTGGGGCTGTTAGTGTGAAAACGTTATATTTATTTTGCAAAGCACATAATTTTTGGATAACCTAATTTCTTTTTAATACGATTATAAGCGAAAATAAATTACGTTTTTACCGACTTCAAAAAAGGGGGAGGTACTACGTTCAACTGAAAGTATTTTTTTTATGTATGTTCACCGATTTCTCCCCCATTTGTGGACCGATTCTCAAAATTATTTTTTTGTTTCGGTAGATTATACTTCAGAGGTAGTCCCATACAAATTATATCGAAATCGATCAAGCCAAAACCATAATATACGCGCCATTACTCCTTCCTGTTTCTAACCTAAGTCACATACAAGATCATTTACCTAGAACCTAATACACACTAACAACCCTTTGACTCACGAACAAGGGATTGCAATCAGGTTACCGCCACAAATGAAATGACTCGGACACTGCTAATTACCTGTCCATAGTCATGTACACACGGCCTAATAATTCCAATCTAAACGTGCACAGAAAAATAGACCTTATTTTTTGAAAATTATAATATGAATTGATATGGATCGACGATCTACTTCTATTACACTTAAAGGCTTGTAATGAGTAATATTTTCCTTGTGTTGAATGTAATAAGGTTGAAATTAAATTAAAAGGTGGTTTGATCACGTGGTTTCATTGTTACAGGGGATTAGGAAGCTCGGGATTTGCTCGACTGTTTTGTTTGACGCTCATTTACGCTGTTTAGCTGATTTTGATGTTCATCATCTATCAACATTAAGCTTGCATTAATATGAAATTTGCTGTAATTTTCTAGCTAGGCGAATTCAAATAGGATGAGATTAAAATCTAGTTTTTTTTTGGAGTGAAAACTTCCGTTTTCTCGCGGAATGTTCAATTCGCAAAATGTCCAGTGGTCGCGAAACGTCCAATTCGCGGAATGTCCAATTCCTGGAATGTCCAATCCGCGGTATGTCCAATACGCGAAATGTCCAATACGCGGAATGTCCAATCCGAGGTATGTCCAATTCGCGAAATGTCCAATACACGGAATTTCCAATTCCTGTAATGTCCAATACCCGGATCGTCCGATTCGCAAAATATCCAACATTCACGGTAACTTACAAAATGATTCCGTTTTTCCGTTTAAGGTACGGAACATTGTATAAATTTGAAGTTATTCATATTTAGTTGACTAAGCCAGCATTTGACCAAAATCTCACCTGATGGAAAGCGACGATATGGTCAAAGATGGATCACGCTTGCTCAGTAAATATCTATTCACTCTCGTCTTGAACAACCCCATATACACAGTAGACGGCAGGGTGTTAATTTTTTTTGCAGTTCTTAAAATGAAAGTGGAAGCGAAACGCTTTGTACAAATGGTAGGTATTCTAACCATTAGACAAAGCCGCATTGTCGTCAGCCAAGATGTTTGGTAGTAAAACTGTGTTGCGGGATTTAGATCATGCTATTCCTTTGAACACTCTGCAATAAAAAAAAACGCTGAACATTTTCCGAATTGGACATTCCGTTACTAAACGATCGAAAATTCGTAAGACGAAGGAGAGAAAGTAATATCCCCTCTTTCGACCGCGCGGCAAAAATGTATGCCTGCTCCTGCTGTTGACAACGTTAATGTTCAAGTTTTCACTTCTGCCGGCACTCCCGGAGTGCAACCATTTTTTTTTTCATTTCATAATTCATCCACGTACCTGTATACTTATATAGGTAAGTTCTAGTTAGTAATCGGACTTTGAAGTCACAGAATGAACATCAAAATGGCCACGTTTAAAATTGAGCGACCCGCTTGTATTTTCATATATTGTCTAGAAATGGCTAAAACGTGATCGCAGAACAATCTGCATCCTATGCGATCGATTGAATACCAACTAAAATAGACTTATCCCGGATATTCACAGATCTGGGGCGTATTCTGGAAGTGACAATTACATTTTAGAAGAGACAATCCTACTATCCTACTAATATTATAAATCCGAAAGTTTGTAAGTGTGTGTGTAAATGTGTAAGTGTGTAAGTATGTTTGTTCCCTCTTCACGGTTTGGATGAAATTTGGAATGTACATAGATTATACCTAGGATTAACACATAGGCTACTTTTTAACTTGATAAGCTTTTTACAAGCTTTTATTACTATGAATAAAGTTTTAAAAGCTTTTATTTAGTTTCACCTGTCCAGATGTTTGTCATCAAATCTTGCAAATTAAATTTGATCCACTTCCCGATTGAGCTGAAATTTTGCATACATGTAAATCGCGTGACAATGCAATACTATGATGAGATGGTGCTGATCTGATGATGGAGCTGGAAGGTGGTCAAAGGAACTTCGCAATGAAACGACACAAACTCATCAAGTTTGGGCTCATTTGAATTGTCTTTTAATGGTAACCAGGGTCAGATGATGGAGCTGGAAGGTGGTCATAGGAACTCAGTAATGAAACGACCCAACTACACCGAGTTTCGGCTCGTTTGATTCGTCTTGACAAGTTCTCTGGTTATATAACTGTTAGTCCCCTTTATTTACAACATATAAAAGCTTGATTTTAAAAATCTTTTTAAAGTATGACTTGTTATAACTGAACACCCCATTCTAATGTTATCATCCGTATTTTTTTTTTTAGACGACCCACTTGTCTCTCTAGGCGTTATAAAGTTTCACCGCTTTTTAAAATTTGCGTTCTTTCGCGCGCTAACTAAATGACGTTTTACAACTTTGTATGATTTGCCTATACTCGTGCACGTTCACTAAGTATTAACAGTTATACTCCACCATTATTACACATTAACACTCAAAGAATCACAGGTTTTGGAAAATTATACAAAATCAACAACGCCATTTTTTCACTTTCGCGGCAAAAATCCTTATACCTAGGATTAACATAGAGCGGGGCACAACTAGTCTCTTATAAATATTTGTTCAAAAGACTGATCGATTGTGCACGAGACCAAAATGCTGGGTTGTAAATGATGCAGAGGATAAGCCTTACTATTCAACGCGGTAATGCTGTCAGGATTTAGGGCGCTTATAACTACAATTTCTAATCCTTTATTTATCTCCAAGTAGCCGGTGCGCGGCGCGGCGGCGGTTAGGTCCTCGCACGGATACTTTTATTGTAATCAAATTAATGCCGCAATGAAATGAATTTCCAGCAAAGTTCATGGAATAAGCCTCCATCCTTCAATTAGTTCCGACCCAGACAGGATATTACTTTGCTATTCTCGTATCATGCCCGTTCCTATCTAAATTTGGGCTGCATCCAAAAGTAGTTTATTTCATTAAAGTCGTCAAAAACATTATTCTCGTATACGTAGGAAATACGCAGGACGCCAAGGCACGTGGCCTTTGTCACGTTTTTGCAATTGTGTTTTTGATGCTATGTAACTCTATAAATATTTATTTTGGGCACATAAGTGTACGGAGGCGGTTCGATCTAGAAGGTTTGTCACTAACAAATGATGATGACTTCGATACTAACAAATTGTTAGTATCGAAATCATCATCAGCTTGTATCAACACACTGCAGAGTATAAACCTCCTCTCCCTTGTGCCACTCAACTCTGTTTTGAGCTGATCGCATCCAGGTCTTTCCTGCGATCACTTCTACGTCGATTCATCGGGCAGCTGGTATGCCAACGGCTCACTTGTCTTCTCTCGGTATCCACTTAGTCAGGGCTTTACTCCACCTACCATCAATAATGCGTTGACTGACATCATAGTCGCTGGTTTGTCTCTAAATTTCCGAAAAAAAGGATTTACGCTTATTGATATTATTTCGTTTGTTTTGAGTTTCTGATATTTCAGGATATGACACACATTTTTATAGTAAGTGCCATGATAGCGTAGAATCTAAACGCAAATTTTCAAATTCATGCGCAAATTCTTGTTCGATTATGTTCTAGGCCATAGAACATAACAAAGCAAAAAAAAAAAATCGTACATGAATTTGCGCATCAAAACAAAAATACCGTATTTATTGTTTTTACTCATTTACTGACCGAGTTTGAGTCGACCCATTTAATTCAAAACAGAATATCAAACATGTGAAACAAACATTGAAATGGAAATAGGCTCACACAAAAGGGATCAATTGAAAAGGGCACGAGATTGGATATATTGATTAAGATTGAATGGGGAGTCTAAAAATAAAGGACCCTAAGCTGTCAGGGACAGACGTCAAAGTTCAATAAGCCATTTCACCCTAAAGTTGGCGTAAAGAAGGTGCTTCTGAAATCTGAAGTGCATTTATTTTCTTTTAATTTTGGCTCTGCAATCTTGTGCATTTAGCCAGTGTCAAGTAATAAAATATTTCAAGTAAACATAGTATAAGTCCTAGTCACAAGTCACAGTCAAAGTCAAGTAAAAGAATCAGGGTCCAGTCATAGTCAAGTCATGCCCTAATAAAATGGTAGAAACTTAACTAGAACTTATACTGGAGATAACTTATATTGGAGTTTTGGAGCGAAAGCGAAAATCTCGTTTTACAACTTTGTATGATTTGCCTACACTCATGCACGTTCACCAAGTATTAACGATTAATAATCCACCATTACTACACATTAACACTCGAAGATTCACTAGTTTTGGAAAATAATCCAAAATCAACAACGCCATTTTTCACTTTCGCGGCAAAACCCGATTCTGAAGTGGTTATCGACAAAAGTGTATATGTCGCCTTCGAGACGATCAATCGTTGTTAGAATGACGTGTGACTTGTGACTTGACGTCTTTTGTCTTTTATTTGTATTGTGTGGTTTATGTTGAAAGAAAATGTTGAGACACAAATGGAGTATGAGGCAATGTTATTTGACTTCTTGAGTACTGGTAATATCCTAACAGAGGCGATAGTTTTTTTTTATTATTTAGCATAGGGAAATGTTTGACCATTATATCACCTAATGGTAAGCGACGATGCGAACGATGATAGAGCACGTTTGCCTAGAAGATGCCTATTCGCTCGTGACTAAATTTATAAATATATATATACTTCTACTAGCCGACCCGCCCGGCGTCGCCCGGATAAATAAAATCATATATATAAACTCTTCACACTCACAGCCCCACTAAAAGTACTATGACTTTTGTCGTGGAGCCGTAAACATTAACACCAGACACACAACATTCACGTCATACCCAGAACCAGAAACATAAACTTCCCGTAGGGAAAAAAAACTTGTGTCATTGCGTTCCCATCGAGATTCGAACCCGATGCTTTGAAGACGAACGCGTACCCATCTACGCCAGTGGATAGTTCAAAGTTCAAAAATTAAATATACCTACACATAAACACTTCCACATTCACAGCTCTACACTAAGTTCAATGACTTGTAGCGTGGGGCCGTACCTAAACATCCAATATTTACACAACATTCACAACATATTCAAAACCAGGAACACAAATTTTCCGTAGGGAGAAAACTTCTGTTATCACCGGGTATCGAACCCGCTGCCCGCTGATTTAAAGACGAACGCGCACCCATCTACGCCATTGGGTAGTTCAAAGTTCAAAGATACCCACCCTGCGTCGCCCGGTCAAAAACGAAAACATATATAGATATATATATATAGATGTAAACATATATAGATTTAAACATATAATCTTTGGTATAATAAACTAGAAGTTAAGCTGCGAAAGTGAAAAAAGTGGCGTTGTTGATTTTGTTTAATTGACCAAAACCTGTGATTCTTCGAGTGATAATTGTTAAATAATGGTGCACTATTAACCGTTAATACCTAGTAGGTAAACGTGCATTAGTGTAGGCATATCATACAAAGTTGAAAAACGTGATTTTCGCTTTTGCTCCAAAACTACAATAGAAGTTCTAGTAAAGTTTCTACCATTTTACTAGGGCATGACTTGACTATGCCTGTGCCTTAACTCTTTTACTTGACTTTTACTGTGACTTGTGACTAGGACTTTTAATGTAAAAATCACTTGAAATATACTAATGCTTGACATTGGCTAAATGCATAAGATTGCGAAGCCAAAATTAAAAGAAAAAAAATACTTGAAGTTTAATACAAGCAATAATTTTGGATTTTTTTCTGCAAAAGTGAAAAAATGGCGTTGTTGATTTTGTATAATTTTCCAAAACCTGTGATTCTTCGAGTGTTTATGTGTAATAATAGTGGATTATTAACCGTTAATACTTAGTGAATGTGCATGAGTGTAGGCAAGTCATATAAAGTTGAAAAGCGTTTTCGCCTTCGCTCCAAAACTCCAATAGAAGTTCTAGTAAAGTTTTACCAGGACATGACTTGACTATGACTGCCTGACTCATTTACTTTACTTTGACTGTGACTTCTGACTAGGACTTTTAAATATATTTGAAATATATTATTACTTGACACTGGCTAAATGCACAAGATTGCAAAGCCTAAAGTAAAATAAAAAAAAAGCAATAATTTAAGGAATTTCAGCATTCAGCTTTTCAGAAGAGGATAATAATATACTGGGAAGTTGGGAACAGCTTTTGTTGTAAAGATAATGTAATTTTGTTGAATGATGTAAGAAAAGTAAAACAAAAGTCAAAACCCGGACGAAGAAATTTTTGTTTAAGGTTTGCATTATGCTTCATATTGTCTTCATATTAGACAATGATGATAACAGCGATGAATCTAATCAAAGCTTGTATCAAGAGTGTTGTAATTTGTAATGCATACAAATAATTTACGTTTGTTTGTAGTTGTTTTTAGAAGTCTGTATTTTTTTTTCGTTTTATTGTCAAATTAATGTGAACCGTCCTTATGTACAATAATTTTACTGTACAGGTATATTCGTCTGTTGAACCTGTGGACATATAATTTGTTTTTTTTTTTAAAGTTGATTACCTATATTTGTAAGTATAATTATGATATTGAGATTAGAATTTTAGTTTCAAAAAGGCTCATTATCCTTTATGACATGTTAAAAATTAAAAGCTTTGCTTACGTTTAGATTATTAGAGCTGATGCTTCCCATAGTGGTCACGTTTAAATGATCTGATGACTGATTTGATCAAGATCTAATCAGTAGTTTTTGAGTTATCCTCAATAATGCATATTTAATTAATTTAATCTTACCAAGGGCTCTGAAGATAAAGCGGTGAAGTTGGTTTTTAAGCTTTCTTTGCATATAAATGATTTCTGCTTTCCAGATTATATCCATGGGGTGTTTCCTAAATTTTAATATTGTCATTTGCTTAATCACTCATTCTTTTTTCCAGAATCCGCCTAGAGAACTATGAGCAATGGTGCGCTGTGGACGCAGTAACCCAAGGATGCGCTGGCTCTCCAGCAGCATGCAGAGCCGCTGTTGTGGCAGTTCTGGGTACCCAGCTCAGAGCTGCGTGCGCTTGCAGGGGAACTGATTTCGCTCAGCTGTATGACTGTCTTGGATGGCAGAGACTGCTGTGGCTAAATCCATGTGTTGGTGAGTAGAGAAGACTCTTTTCTTGTAAAAGTTTGGTACGTTTCAAAGGATACAGTTACAGCTTTGCATCGCTGTGGTAACCAAATTATTTGATACTTGCTATACAAGGCACCTTCTTAGAAACACGCTGAATGTTGCTTCTATACATTTGTTGGTGTTTTCTCTGCTCCTGGTTCTGGTTTACTCGCATAACGTCTCATTCTCAATTGGTCTTGCAGTAGCGAGACGTCCCATTTGCAGTATGTCCCATTCTCAAAACATTCCATTCTCTAGCGAACTGTCCCATTCGTAGACTGTCCCATTCTCAAATCGCAAAGTGTCCCATGCACACTGTAGATTACTGCAGCATGATTAATAAACAAAATGTGCTACGTATACATTATTTTGTTAGCATACCTTACAAACATAGTTCAGTATAATAACTAAATAATACTTAAAACTTAAAATGTATAACATAACATAAGTTTACAGCCCCACACTACATTCGATGTATTTGCACCTGCTGGGTCAACGATCATAATTATTTACTACATATTTCTTTATAAATATTATCTTAAAAAATACCCTTTTTATCCACATACAGTGCAAATATAAAAAAAAATTATTTGTCAATATATATTATTAAATTTAAAAAATACATACATTGTTAAATTTAAAAAAATCATACATAATTACAGTCCAATTACATCTTCTATGTAGAAGAAATACATGTAACCTACTAGCGGCATCAGATTTTTATGGATTATGATCAAATCTTGCAAGGTAAATTAGACCCACATCCCGATGTCAGATTGGACTCAAATTTGGTGCACGTACATAAGTGCACCAAATTTGAGTCTAATTTATCTCCGATAAAAATACAATAATATGGTACCATGGAGCTGGTATGATGATGGAGACGTAAAATAGCCATCGGAACTTCTGAAGTAAACAAGATAAACCCAACGAGTTTGGGCTTGTTTGATTTGTCTTGGCAAGTTCTTTGGTTATATAAAAAACATGAACATAAACGCTTTCACACTCACAGCCCCACACCAAGTTAGATGACTTGTGTCGTGGGTGCCGGAAACATTCACATCACCACTTGTTGACCTTTAACAAGTAAACAAGTGGGTTAAGTTTATTAGATTGATTGTAATTTTTGTTTTTTTTTATTGCCAGATTTGATCACAATCTCAAATGATGGAATTGATGATGTGGCTGTAAATGTAGCATGCTTGCCTAGAAGGACGAGGACTATGAGATCCACTTCTGCCCAGTACGGATGATAAACATAGAAACTAAACTGCTTCTTGGATAACGTTTGACAGTTTGTCTTGTCGTTAGATAGTAAAACGGGCATGGGAGAATTAACTTGTGTAATTACTGCTCACACTTGCTTCATACTATTTGTATCCAAGTTTTACTCAAGAGTTCGTTACACCTCCATAGTTAAATAAAGCACTTTGGTAACTCCATAAATAATCATCTTAGGCATAAGTGTACGATGGCAACTTGATGTAGAAAAAACATTAAAATTGTTACTTCTTTTTATTTTCAGTGGAATCCCAAAGCGACTACCACGTGAAGACCTATGGCCCCCTACTGACGACCACTCCTTACGACAACGGCATCCGCTACATCACCGTGGCTCCGGAGACTCCTATCTACCATCGCACCACCATCAACCACAAGCACACTACCCAGCATGGCAGCTCGCATTATCCTGTGCATATCAGTGGACCGTTGGTAAGGCTCTTAAACCTTGATGGTCAAGAACTAGAATAGTAAAACAAAAGTAAAAAGATAATTTTATTGCCATTGGTTCAATCAACGGGTAACAGGTGCGATTCCCGATGGGAACACTCAAAGTTATATTCCGGGAGCTATCCTTTAGACCACTGTCAACCTCGCCATCTTTTATCATAAGGTGCGATAGTGGTTAAACGCTAGCATGTCAGATATAAAATAATTAATAATTATTAAATTAATTAAAAAAGCAAGGCTTTAAAAAACCAACTTCACCGCTTTATCTTCGGAACTTTGATCAGATTACATCTATTCGTTAAAAACTTAATACGCATTATTGGCGATATTTCAAGAACTACTGATCAGATCTTGATCACATTTAAATGGGACCAATTGGAAAGCAAAATCTTTCAAACAAAAAAAATATTTCAGTCATCAAAATCGGTTTACGTGGAAAGAAATGATGAAGTAACACAAAAAACAAAATACAGTCGACTTGAATACCTCTTCCTTTTTGTGAAGTCGGTAGAAGAACCGACTTCAACACTTTATATTTGGAACCCTTGATCAAATAAAATGAATTAAACGCGCATTATCGAGGATGCCTCAAAAACTACTGGTCAGATCTTGATCAAATTTAATTGGGACCACATTGGAAGCACCAGCTATTAAATAAAAAAAATTATCAAAATCGGTTCTCCTAGAAAAAAGTTCTGAGGTAACTAACACACGTAAAAAAAATACCGATAAATTGAGAACCTTGTAATTTTTTTAAGTCAGTTTAAAAATAATGATTGAAGCACTCATTAGTATTTTTAACTGGATTAAAAAAAGGGGAATATTGTTTTTAACATATTGGTTAGACCTATTTTATTTATGCATGTTTGTTACGTGATTTCTCAAAGACGGCCAGACCTATTTGGAAAATTATTTTTTTATTTGAAAGGCTATGGTGTCAACTTAGTTCCATATAAAAATCGTCAAGATCCAATCAAGGGTTCCGGAGATAAATCACCGCTTTATAGACCTTTTCTTGAAAAAATATTTATATAATTCCAGGAAAACCACGAAGAACTGAGCCCAATAACCACCATGTCCGAGCAAACAGTCATCCCGAACGAAGTCGCACAAATCTCCGAACCCGTCATCGAAACGACGACTGAGACGACCACAGTCCCCACGACGACCACGACTACATCCACCACCACCACAACGACTACCACGACTACTACGACCACGCCGCGACCGACCACGACTCTGGAGCCGACCAAGTATTGTATTGTGAAGAAGCCTGAGAGTGATGACCAAGCGCAATACATCAAGATGGGTGAAACTAGGCGGGTGAGTACTTTAAAGGTACCACACATATCAACTAGGAAAGAGATCGTCACCGTATAAACTTAAGCTGTTCTGTATGTTTTATATGAAACCTCTACTGACATCCTGGATTAACACTTAGGCTACATTTTATCCCGGAATTCCCGCGGGTCCGGGACTTACGCGGGTAAAACCTCGGGACGCAGCTAGTATATTATAAATTCGAAAGTTTCTATGTGTTAATATTCTGTTGGAGACGAGGTATCTCTGTAACAGCTGGATGGATTTAGATGAAATTTGGTTCGCACACTAATCGGAATCGTAACGTAGCCTTGTGGCGAATCGCCACTATCTGTAGTGTCCCAACACTAAAGTTCGCCCATCACTAATCCGCGAGATTGTCAATGTCACTGGAACTCGCGGCAAAAACATTTGACAGATAAATTACTTTGGATTATTATTCACCAACTGCGATTTGTATTATTTTTTTTATGGAGGGGAAAATGCATGCACTTCCCTTCCTTCCCAGAGTTGAAGGAAGGGGGTATGTGGGGCTCGAACCCACTAAAAACCCCCCGTGAGTACTCCCTTGCCGAGGTGAGACAAGATAGGGTCGCGCTTGCAGTCACCACCTTGCCCCGGCGGTAGGCCCGAGTACAAACCGGGCCACTGCGCCCATGTAGGGGTGACCTTGCTCACCAAGGCCACCCCTCAGACTTGTGGGGCCGTGCAAGCCAGTGAAGAGCTCCCTGACTCCACCAGTGATCCCACTACAGAGAACTGCGATTTGTATCTAAGCTAACTAATATTATTATAATTGTGATTATTGGTAACGGTGTTCCATGAATATAACGTGTCTATTATTGTACGCCGGACGTTTCCTTCAACACGTTCCCCCCACCCATCATATTGATGAAGCAAAGCGTTAGAGGGAAACCTCAGGGTGCTTCCATGACTGGATTCCCCGGTTTCCCCAAAGCCTTGCCTCAGGACAAGCTCGCGAACCGGGGTGCGATGATGGTCAACAACCACTACGGCTAATAAGAGTCAATACCACCCAACTTCCAGCTGTACCGGTCTGCTGAGCTCGCAGAATGCACAGACCTGTGTGTCTGCGAGACATCTCTCCAGGTGTCGTGCAAAGTGGCATGCGTACCACGTGCCCCCTGCTCCTCCCGTCTGGCACACTACTCCCACGCGGCACCCGCCTACCAGGCCTATAGGGGCAGATGCTACTGCTACTCTGGCTCTTTTATCTGCATGAGGCCTAATCCAGGTAAATGTTTGGTAAAATTTTACAGTTTTAACGCATCTCATATCCTTACTAATATTATAAACGCAAATGTTTGTATGTATGTTTGTTAGTCTTTCACGCAAAAACTACTGAATGGATTTTAATGAAACTTTACAATAATATAGCTTATCAGAATAACACATAGGCTATAATTTATAAAAATATTGTGTAAATTGACCAAAATATTACAGTAAGTGTCAAGTAAGTAGGAAAAATTCTGCCGTCTGCGAGCTATTCTGGCGTGCGCTGCAAATACCGTTAGAGGTACACGTGTATAATGTAATGGAAATGTTAATCTTAATTAGTCCTACAAATTAAAAGTATAGAAAGCTGCGATAGTTGAAAAATTTATTACATTTTCAACATTTATCTTTCAGGAGAATACAAGCTCCCGGAAGGTGTTTATCTCCTCTTGGGATTCAGCGCGGTAGATGAAGCACTTCTCCGACCACACACCGGCCTCGGCGCTGAAGATGCAGTGAGACTTCTGCAGCAGTACTTGTACTCTGTCAACCGAGAGGGAGTGAGTATACAACTTCTCTTTCATCACTGAAAACAAATTCCGTACCTACCTACCAGTTTCTATAGGAGCTATAAATGAAGAAAGGATATTCAGTTTCTTTTTTAGTTTGATGCAGGGACATCGAATAATGTTTTTTTTAATATTCTGATTAAGCTAAGATTTGACCGCTATCTCACCTGATGGTAAGTAATGATGCGATTGACGATGGACCATGTTTGCCCAGTAGATACCTGTTCACTCGTGACTTAAAAACTTCCACGTTATACTTATCGGGAAACACTGACTCGGGCAAGGAATTACATTCCTTAGCGGTGCGCATGATAAATGTTGAAGCAAATCGCTTTGTGCGTATTTGTAGAACATCAACTACAAAACGATGTAGCAATGCAGTTCGTGCGGAAGTCCGATCATAGAATGAGAATGGCCGAATCAGATCGTGCTGGATCCGCTGGACACTACGCTCTAGGCTTTGAAGCCTTACTTCAACAGGTCGTCACCTATAAGTCTCTTGACATTACGCATGCTATCTCCGGCATTGAAAATGCAGCTAAGCTTCTGCAGTAGTATCTTTACTCTGTCAACAAAGAGAAAGTGATCACTTCTGTTTTGCTTGAAGTTACTGCGTGGGCTTAGATGTTCGAGTGGTGAAAGTGGCGTAGTAACAAAGATGCGGGTTCGATTTGCCAGGTTTTGGTCCTGAACTGCCTGTTGGCTTAGTTGGGTGAGCATTCGCCTTCTAAGTGTAGATATCGGGTTCAATTCCCGGCGGGAGCACAAGTTTTCTCCCCGAGTCAAATTTTTGTTTCTGGTTGTGATTGTCTGTGTGATGTGAATGGTTCCGGCACCCACGACACAAGTCATTAGCTTAGTGTAGGGCTGTGAGTGTGAAAGCGTTTATGTTTATGTAGTCTATACTTTCTGATATATAGTGATTATTTTGTGGATAGGGAACAGTCAAAGAGCGGGCTAGTTACAAAACTGATTTTATTCTTATACCCACATTTACACATTTATTAACAAACACTCCAATCCTTCCCCCTTAATTATAAACCAACTTAATATATAACATGTGATTACAATAGCATTATATGACTTACTTACACCAATACACAACTTTCAATCAATTTCATGACCATACCTAACTACAGGCTTTCTAACACGTCTCGTGTTAGTTAACTGACCTACAGGTGGTTCAGGCAGTACTGGTACGGTAACGGGAGATGCGCTGCCTGCCTCATGGCGAACCTGATGGCTGTGAGCTTCGGGACAACTATGTTGTTCTTCCGCTCCAGCCATACTTAACGGTGCCCCACACGAGGCCCTTTCGCTCTCAGCCAAACTATCCGTGTTGGTATCGGTACACTCTGACGGAAAAATGCATGTACTTCTTCGCTTCAACTGGTCGACATGCCTATGTGCTGCTAAGCCGTCATGAGTCTTTACGGTGTAATCACTCCTACCAAATCGATCTAGGACCTGTCCCTTTGACCACTTATTATCTTTCGCAAAAGTCCTGTACCAAATGGGATCCCCGGGATTGAACTGACGCGAGCCGTTTCCATCTCCACTAACCTTGAGCTCCTTGTTACGTAGTCTCACTCCGGGATCTGGTTTAATTATATCTAACCTTGTTCGCAACCGCCTACCTTGTAACATCTGAGCCGGACTCTCACCTGTCGCACAATGCGGTGTATTATGATATACGAGCAAATATCTCTGTATAGCTAACTCGAAGTCAACACCATCACGGCGAGCTTTCTTAATAACATTTTTTATAAGTTTTACTGCGTTTTCCGCAGCTCCGTTAGAAGCTGGGTGATAAGGAGCAGAAAATGCATGATATACACCATTGTTAACCAAGAACTCGCGGAACTCCCTACTCGTAAAACAGGCGGCATTGTCTGAAACTAGCTGCTTCGGAATACCGAACCTGGACCACGCTTCCCGCAACTTTGAAATCGCGGCGTCGGAGGTCGTGCGGGTCATTTTGTGTGCTTCAACCCATTTTGACCTGGCATCTATGATTATAAAAAAGGTCTGCCCGCATATTGGACCTAGAAAATCTACATGTATTCTTTCATATGGTGAGTTAGGCCAGCGCCAGGGTGCTGAAGGGGCGGCAGGCGGTGCGGGGGCGACCGCGGCGCACGTGCTGCAAGCCTTGCATTGTGATTCCACTGCCTCATCTACGCCGGGCCACCATACATACGAACGCGCATACGCCTTGGTTTTGACAATGCCCATATGAGCGCTGTGTAATTCCCGCAAAACCGCTTGCCTACAAGACTCCGGAACGACTAACCTGTGCCCCCACATCACGCACCCTAATTCTAAATACAACTCATCCTTCCTAGCTGCGTATGGCTCGAGCTGCTTTACGTCAACCTGTTTCGGCCAACCATTCTCTATATATAGACATACCCTACTTAGTAAAGTATCGCGAGCGGTCTCCTTTCTTATCTTATTGTTATCTAACAACATAGCATCCGTAGCGAAATGTAATTGCCAGCGTAGACAGTCACTAAACCCATTAGATGTTTATATTTGTGCCAAATAAATGTCTCATTTTGTTTTATGGAACAGAAACAATTTCGCCGAATTATTGTTTTTTATTTCTGACTTTTATATCGTTATGTTCCAGACAAACTGTACTCTAACATTGTTCAACATCAGCAACGAAAACGTGATTATATCTGCCAGCGTTCCGCCTAAGGAGCAGGAGATGATGAGGGAGGCTGGGGAAGCTCTGCTAGACCGAGAAAAGGTATCCTACAAATTCTCCTCTTGAATACTTGTTTTGGAATAAAAATATAAAATAGTCGAGTTCTCAGCTTGACAAAAATGCTGAGTTGAATCTTATTGACACTATTTTAAGTATATTTCTGTATAAACATTCCGATTTTCAGTTACTTGTTATTATATTTATGGCCAATTTATTTATTTTATTTTCGATCGAATTAAAGACAAACAAACTAACGTGTCTTTTTTATTTCATTAACAGGAGGAGTGCATCGACGTCTTAAAGATTGTGAAATCACGCATCAATTCTCAACATGAGGATATATCATCACACCTTCTTCTCTCCATATTCAAGATTGCTGAAGTGGACGTCGTCTATCCCGCTCCCCCAAGCTCGGCCATAACCAACCACGGACCCAACGTGAATATGTACATCCTCATCATAATTTTCACAATCATCTACAATTTTAAGAACATTATCTCCTTCATAGCCGTCTCATTGTTCATCAACATTACTAACATTGTATCAAACTTCTTCAATACTAATACTAAACATGAAGAAGTACCCTCATTTGATGTCGTTCCTTTTGTTAAAGAGAGATATTTTTTAAACATCGACGTTGCATCTATATTGATGAATTACGATGAATTTATTAAAAATGTAGTTGTAATGTATAAAACTATGCACAATGCACATGCTTTAGTTCACGCACAAAAAAATATCACCGACGAAATGGAAATAGAAATAAGTGACATAGTTGTAAATAATTTTAAGAAAACGAAACATATCAAAAATGCTGTGAATATTACAATATTTGATAATTTTAATGTACTTGTTGCTGATATACCTAAATATTTTTCTAGAGATGTATATTATGAGATTGGATTGATTAATTATGATTCGAAGCTTTTCGATGATTTCTGTTTTGGAATAATCGCGTCCTCTTCTTATGGGATTGTAAAATCCGCTAGCTTAGGACTGACTCTAGTAGTAGTATGAAGACTGAGATGAACTAAACATATCATAGTATATACATGCTAGGTTATAATTTATTATACAAAAACTATTGACTCGTAAATATACATATCACTTCGTATTTTTCCTTCCTACCTTCTTCAATGAACAATTACTAGAGAGGATAGTTATTATTTACGCTTACTATCAGTCGAGCGACTTATCACGTCTCTCAATGACATAAAAAAAAAACAAATTTTAATGTCATACATATTTCCTATTGCATATAAAAAAGTTTAATGAGTAACATTTTTCCATCTCGAAGGAAAAAATATCGTGAATTACTAGAAACGATATAGCACTATCTATTTAGTTCTCTATTAACTTTTTAAGCTTAATAGTATCAATTTCTGTTAATATATCAGTTTGGGTGCATTCAATATTTACGTGAGGTGTAGTTTGTGATTTTTCGGCCCCCTCCCACCACTTAATGAGATGTCGTGAGATTTTGCTCGACCCCCTCCCACTCCCCTTAACTCACGTGATATTTAATGTATATGTAAAACTTAATATGTGCTTGATTACATTGAATTTATTTCCCACACATTTTGTTCAATTCTTTATATTTATTACTAACCCCTACCAACTATATGATTTAGCCATATTTCAGTAGTTTTTTTTACTTCATTAAACCCAGTCCCCCACGTGAGATTGGGTGAGGTTCGGCTCGACCCCTTCCCCCCTAAGCGTCTCACGTAATTAATGGACGCCCCCTTTTTCCTATTATTTTTAGATAATTTATTAGTATTGTATAATAAATTATCATCTATCCTAGTTAAATGTATTTCGTTTTATTTTCGACTTAGAACTGGTGCTTGTAGGTCGATCTTTAAGGCTGGGTTTTGTAAATAAGTGTATTACGCCTTTACACTGTTAGACATTTCGTTCTTTATCTTCAGTAGTGTAGTCATCGCAGACATATCAGACTTTTATAGGACGTTCTACAATTGTTATAGTAGATTTTGTTACAAAACTCAAAAAAACAATTTTCAGATGATCCTGCAATTACAAGCATTTTTGTGAGGTATATTCTGATGTGGGTTACAATTTTGTTAATCTACCCTCTTCTCATATACTAATAGCTAAAGAAACACAATTTATATTTATTTTATATTAAGTTACTAAATGTATCTTTAACCTGATTTTACTATTTTAGTATTTTAAATATCATGAGCCTTTGCCAAAAATAATGTTTAAACAACCGTAAATTTTTTTAATTGTTATTTTTATTTAACTTTTTCTTTTTACTTATGCTCTTGCCTATTATATGTTATGTCCAGCAGTGAACTTATGTAGGCTGATGATGATGAGTCATCTTATATAATCTGTTATTCATTTTTTTTGCTTAATGTGTTTTTTGGTAACTGATTTTAATCCAAAACTTAAACCCTATGTAAATGTTTTTACCTACAACGTAAAAAAAATGCCACCGTACAAAGCTTGTAATTAAAGGAAAATCTTTTTCTTTTTACCTTAACACTCATAAAAATAAAGTAATTTTGTGAACTAACCGTATTATGTAAGTGTATCAATGTCTGCGGTTTTCGCAATCTTTGTTTCATTGAAGGTTAGAAGTAGATCAGCGCCTTTTCGTTAGATGGCTGTATGTAAGTAGCAATATTATGATCAATGTGAACGCACGTTTAGAAAATTGTGTGAGAAGACAAAACTTACCACATTATGTTTTGAAGTCAGTTTCACAACTACAAAAATACCTAATTGATTCAGCGATCTCAAATCAAAGATTTGATGTGATGTGTCGCAATAACATCGTCTATATAGGATAGACAATAAAAAAATTACAGTTAACTAAGAACCAGACAAAGATTAAATCGATTTAAATAATACACAATTGAATTACTATTTTTAAACTGTTTTAAAATATATATGGTAGTGTTTTAGTAAAATAATGTTACTTAAAAAAGTTTTGGCAGACTTGACAATACGCCTATGCAGCATCTACACTTGAAAATCATCCTACCTTTTTTTGTTAAGTTCTGTCTTTTCACATATCTTACATTAAGTGACACTTAGCTAATTGTATTTCAGAAACATAAGTATGTATTTATTGAAATGGTAAAGAATGAAGCTTTAATTTGGAGTAGACATAGACGTTGTGTTCCGAGAAGTTTTAAAAATTTAGACGTCATCGTGTGTTAGGAACTATTATCGTCTACACTCTTAAATGTGATTAATCTTCTCAGCTTCTCCATCTTTGATGTTATATATTATCTTTGGTTTTACCTTTTTTTTTATTTATTATTATACTTAGACTTCCTTTTGTTATTTTTTAATTGTGTCGAGGTTATGAATATTCTGCAATATTGTTATGTCATCACTGATAGATAACTGGGGGATATGGTTATTTTTCTTTAATATACATACTTATTTAAATTCCTTATATCAATATAAGTAAATAGTACTTATATCAATATAAGTAAATAGTACTTATATAAATATAAGTAATACGAATATAATTTAAGTGTTTGATTGAAAGAGTTACCCATCTATCAAAATAGTTTGAAGTGCTCCGTTGATGAATTTGTAGATAAATGAGGAGCATATTTTGATAGATCTTGGCAATGCTTGTGCTAGATTAAAATCATATCTCGACTTTTACGTTTTGATCGTTAGTCAAATGTTAATATTAACATTTTATTTACATCCTAAAATATTTTTACTTGACTTATCAAAACTATACATTTACAATTGTCACTATTTCATTAGAAGTCAATTATCTACCACACATTATAATACATGTTAGTTAAGTATATTAATAACAATTCACACGAGAAAAATAAATCTTATTTATCTTTTCACGAACACTAAATTTATAAAAATATACCTCTAAGATACTAAGTAACATTAAAATAATCGTATTTAAATTACTCACTGTCTCTCACAATGGGGAGCCTATTCAAATCAAATCAAAATCGTTAATTCACATGGGCCCCAAAGAGGCACTCTTGAAAGTTAATGAATCTACTATATTAAAAGAATAATGTTTTTAACATACATGCATATACAGAGTGATATAAAGTATTGAACGGGATATCTAGAGGGTTCAAGCCATTAGTCGAGCAAAATATTGAAAAGTTATTATAAAAGTAATTTTCAATAAAATGGCCCCTGAATGAATATGGCCCAATCGACGATATTGTCATGCGGGAATTCTAATCCCATAGTAACCCAAAAATCTATTATTTCATATATAATTTTGATGATGTCTGTCACTCAGGTATGAAATACCTCTTTGTAAATAGATTATTTCGAAATCTATAAAGAAAATCTCCTAAAATGAAACATATACATATCAACAAAATGTAATTAGGAATAATAATAAAAATAATGATTGTGTACTTGCTATTTGAAAACGAAGTGAAATTGTGATTTCTAAATTTCGTACAAAGAAAATGAAGGACAAGATTCTAAAAAAGTTAGAAAAATTTATTAAAATATTTCTATGTTCTTTATGATTGCGTATTTGCTATTTGAAAACGAAGTGAAATTGTGATTACTAAATTTCATACAAAGAAAATGAAGGACAAGAATCTAAAAAAGATAGAAAAATGTGTTAAAATATTTCTTAAAATGTTATTCATATATATATTTATTTTCCCGAATATTGAAGAACAGTACGCTATTTGAATAAATGTTATTTATTACTTTTATTAGTCTCGTATTTTGCTAAATTATTGGATGTGTTTTCTAAAAATCACTTGTTTACTTATTGTAACAAAGCATATTGATTAATTAACCATTAATTATGAATACTTACACGTTCCCTAATCAATAATATAAAATGCAACATAAATAATTGTGTCTTAACAACAATTACAGATACGTCATTAAAAACAATTGTAATGAAAGTTATTTTATGTTTTTACAACGGATCGTTTTGTGTCATCATCTAATACACACGATTTTTCTATAAGGGTAAAATATCTTCATATAAAACACACATACATATTTAATTTACGAAAAAATACATATCTTTAAACTAATAAAACAACATAATTTCTTAAATCAAGAAAGCTTGTGACATGTAAACTAAACATATCAATTTAAGCTCAATTTTATACTTATAATGTATAGTACATTAGAATGTTGCAAAGCAAAATGCGTACATCATTATGTAGCTTAGATAATTAGTCTACGTAGATATAATTATACAAGAAATAGAGAAAATATTTCTAAATTTAATGTTAAATTCTGTTAGACGTGACAAATGTGTAATCTTTTGTATTCGGTACAAATTATTGTCAGTCAAAAAATTTCGATTGCATTTTTTAATTATTAGGTTATTAAATTGACAAACGTCCTATTTTCTATTCTGGATACAGTTATTATTACATGAAAATTCGTGCACATGCCTCATGCCTTCCATGTAAATATAAATATTTTAGAAAATGTTATTCTATAAAACCGTGGAAAAAATTATAATGTAATACATTTATGTAGTCGAATATTAATGCATTAAGTTATTTTAATGTTTAAATACAATTAATTTGATTGTTATATGATTGTTTTCACAAATCATAGCACTATATATATATATATTATATACATATCAAAAAAATGTCTGATTTTTAAATACTTATTATAGGAAATCCTAAGTAAAACTAATAAGTGAGTTTGATAACTTAAAACGATATAATATGGTATTCAGTTATTGTTATGTTTTAATATTGTTCGATATTAAATATTTTTTACGCACTATTGTTAAAAATTAATGATTAAAAATACAGAAATTAATATATTAATAATGTTTCATGACAGTGAAAATCCAACTGTCTTCGTGCTTTTTAATTACAGTATATAAGTTAAAATACATATAATATTATTATATTGATAAAATAATTCATTTTGTCTATTGTTATAATTGAAAATTATTCACATTTTATTCATATTATTGTTATTCGTTTATCATAGAATGAAGTAGTTAAGTGTTTATTAGAAAAAATGTTTTATTGATTTGATATTTTTTATGTCGCTTAAAAAGTTGTGTATTAAGGTCGTTACAAGCTATGTACAGTGTATTTCATAATGTAAAGGAATACGTATGTTATAAGGTACACTGGTAGCTCTCGTGTGTTACAGCCCTTAGTTTATATTTGCAGCGACTTATAAATGTAGTCTCAATGTATAGCAATATTAAATTACTGTAGGTTTTAATATCGGTTTGGGAGACCAAATAACATGAATAATTTACAATTACTTTCAACATTTTGATTCCTTCTCAACAATGACTTACTTTACATGATCCAGTTATTGTCAATTTATATATCACAAGCTAACCGGCTTGACTTGAATGGAAATATTACGAAAATTCTATCGTAGTAGACGTCAATTCCCCATATACTTACTCCGTAGTCTCTGAAAATCAGAATTTTAATTTTATACAGAGCCCTCGGTACGCTAGTCAGACATGCACTAGACGTATTTATTATTTTTATACTATCGTTTTGAGTAAACGCTTTTACATACGAATCTATATAAAAATACTAGTTGCATAGTTTTTATCAGAGAAGAGAATTTGAGGTTTGATGTCGGAGCTAACATTGCATAGTGGCTGTGTTTTTTTTATAAAGACCGTGACTTAGGACGTGTTTATTCATCATCAGTCATTGATGATATCATTGTAACCGCAACAAGCTGCTTACCTGCATGTTATCTATAGTTCAATTGTAAAGAATTATTAAGGGCAAGATGTATGAAAAAATGCGAGCATAATTCTTAACTATAGTCAACGGGGTACTGTAGCATATAAAGTTTCATTTTCCATATATTAAATGATGACTATCACTTAAGGTCATGCGTTACAATCTTTGATTTATCATGGTATTATAAATTTTTTTGAAGATGCGTTTGAAAAAATAAAACAAGCTGAATTTTTTTACTATTAAAGTTTTCATGAGAATGGGAAGAAATTAATTAATTAAAATACGGCTATCACTCTTATCATTTGATTGATATTGTCGCCTAGGTTTCGAGCATGTACGATGCTCTTCTTCGGGATGAGTTGACGCCGCGGGATCGCGACGAAGACAGCGGGCGTGGGCTCGTTTCGCTCTCTGCGAGCGTCGCTGAAGCTGAAATTATTCTTCGTCTATTAAATATACGTATATAAATTACTTTTATAGTGTTCTTATATAAAATTTCAAAAATGAAAAATATATTGGTTTATAATTTCATACTTTTTTTCCCTTATATTTTTAAATGTTACACATACTCTAAAAAGAAGGTGTTCTTTCTTATATCATACAGATTCCGAGTAATTCCGACTAATACTTTTATACATCAGGTTTTGTTAAAAATGCCTAGAGAAACGATTACTAAGTCACGCGTTTCAAGAGACATAATAAAAATCTTAATAGTTTTTTTTTTAGTAATCACCGGTTTCCTGTGCAGGTACTGAACGACACCTTTAGGTAAACCAGAGCGTTAACAAAAAAGATATTTAATTATCTTCCTTAACGATGGTAAAAAAAGTAATGACGAAGAAAAGCAAAAAAAGAAACACCTGACCGACTGCTGATCAGCAAAATGATTATAATTTTTTTAGATAAATTCTATAAATAATAATATTTTATATTTTAACTATTATCTTATACTTTATATCTAACTATTAACAAACGCATTCACACTCGCTGCCCCACACTAAGATCTTACTAGAACTTCTATTGAAAAGTAAAAAAACTACTAAGTTTCTACCACTTTTTACTAGGGCATGATTTGACTATGACTGAATCACTTGACTTTGACTGGTGACCGAAGGACTAGTTTTATGACCTACTTATAAAAAAGCTTAGAAGTTTACTACTGTTTCAACCGACTTCAAAAAAGGTTCTCAATTCGACTGCGTTTTTTGTATGCATGTCACGCGATAATTCCGCAAATGTTGAATATATTTTGATGATTATTTTCCGGTAGATTATACTTTAGATGTGGTCCCATATAAATTTTATCAACATCTATCAATCCAAAACCAAAACATAAGCGGTGAAGTCGGTTTTTTTAAGCATTGCTTGTGTTTATTTTCCTTAAATATCTAGTTCTATTTACGGGCCCATTGTCTATATTTCCTAAAACTAAATACATCTATATATATTAGATAATAACGTAAACTGTATAGTAATAACTTAGGTGTATAGGTGCTGTATAGCAATACTCCTAAGTTATTACTTGATACTGGCTAAATACAAATATGTAGTCTGCAGTCATAATAAAAAAAAACATTATATAATGTGTAGTTAATAAGGAATCTTTCCAAACCGATATTGAACATTATTATGTAAGTGTGAATACAAGGCACGTAGTGGTATGCGTAACTGAGCTTCTAAAAGTAAATATATTGTTTTATACACTATTTAAAGTAAATAACTGTATTATTTGTGCCTACTTCTGCCGAAGGGGCGATGTAATTTTGTTGTAGCTAATAAAACGGTTCGTATAAAAATACTTTCACTTGTTTTATTTATATATTTGAACTATCCGATGGCTCAGATGGGTGAGCGTTCGCCTTCTAAGCAGGGGTATCGGGTTGGATTCCTGGCAGTAATAAAAGTTTTCTCCCCAAAATTTGTGTTTCTGATTCTGGTTGTGATGCGTGTATGATGTGAATGTTTCCGGCACCCACGACACAAGTCATTAAACTTATTGTGGGGCTGTGATTGTGAAAGCGTTTATGTTGTTATATTTTTGAAGATATATTGTTTATTTTATATGTAGATAAATGTTTATCATTAATTTTAAGGGGTACGACGACAGACATTACGGTGTAGGTAAACTACGTCCATGATTACAAGATAGATAATACTTCATTGAACACCAAATTACAATAAGAAAGAAAACTGTGTGTACAAAGGGCGGTCTTAATTAAAAATGTATTCCAAAAGCCTTTTATATTTTAATTAGAATCGAATGAATATTATATCATAATCGACCGAGCAAGCGCGAAGGGTCTCAGTATGAAAATGTTTTCATATTCTCTTTTCTCTTCAGGACGCATTTCTCAACCGTCTCGTAAAATTTTGTGCGCAGGATGTCGATTCAGTTATTGGATTTTTTCAAAATGGCGGAGATGCGGGGTTCGAATACGTTATAAAAACATTTCAGCCACTTCGAAAAATACCTACGCGGGGTCTTTAGATCACAGAGCCACTAAGTACACTAAGAAGGTTGAGCGAAATTCTGTGAATGAAGTATTTAATTTGAATAGCCTACCTACAGCCTTCCTCAGTAACTAGGTACCTACACTACCTACCTAGGTAATACCTACCTTATGATGTGGGATTAAAAAACAATAATGGATTAAACAATTTGTATTTGCCATAATAAACTTATATTTTAAGCAAACTTATACATACTTATCAGTCTCATACTAGCAGTGGTAACGTATTACATAGGATGGGAAACCAAAATTATTCAAAGAACCCTAAAATTTTACCTGACAAAATTAAAACATAGTAAGTAAAATGTTTAAATCGAAAACGTGGGTAGAACTAGTAATGCTGAGCTAGTTCTAAGCAGAAAATATGGTAGATCATAGCAAATAATATTATAAATGGGTATCTATACCAAATAATAATTGTCAGGTAAAATTTTACAAGCTCTCACCCATAAGGTATTCATTTCGCGTCGCCGTTGGTTTCGCTCTGGTCTTTGATTTCCTTGCGGACTGGTCCGGTCTGCGCGATGGGCACCTTCCTCTCTCCCTTCACAGCTTCTGGCACCTTCCTCGGAGCCGTGATGGAGAGCACTCCGTCTGAAGACAGCCGGGACTCCACCGTATCCGCTTCGCAGCCCTCGGGGAGCGCATACCGCCGCGTGAACGAACGCGAGATGAATCCGTGGTCGTCTTTCTTTTCCTCGTGCTTGCCTTCGACCACGATGTACCCGTCCGCTGTCTTCACGCTGATCTCCTCAGGCGTGAAATGCTGAACGTCCAAGTTGACTTGAAACTTCTCCTTGTCTGCCTTGATGCTCGATCCCACATCCCTTGCAGCGGCGGCTAGCTGTCTCCAAGGGCGGTAGTATTCTTGGCTGATCATTGGTGCGGCTACGACGGACAGCAAGTCATCAGGTGTGAGAGCTAAGCCGAAGTGCTGGTCCATCAGACGGCGGGGGCGACGCAACCCAAAATCGTCGAAGATGTAAGGCAGCAGAGACATTTTTCACGATGTGAATATGTGATGCTCAAAGTACACGAAAGGCGCAGAAATTCTGAATAATCTCTTATTACTAGTTTGTCGCTCTGAAGAAACTTGCTTCGGAATAAAATCGCTTGGAATTGCTTGAAGATAGGTTACTCGTTGATCGCTTGGTGTAACTCAACAGAATGCCGTTGGTTGGCTGGGCGCAGCTTTTTATATCACTGAGAGCGCCATCTAGCTGCGAGTAGAAACTTCGAGAGCTTGTGACGTCACGCTACTCGATTTCTCCGGTGCTCAACCTTGTGGGCCGCATAGCTTATTTTGTGAAATTTGCACATAAGTTTTGCTGCGCTTGTTTTATTGAAGCTGGAAAGTAAGAACATACATATTTTTTGTAAAACCTTAAGACGTGGTTCTACGAAATGAAGAAAATACAATAATACGCCGGGAAATTATGTAATTGATGCACATACATAAAAAAATCCGACTGAGCATAACATCGTGCATGTTGGTGGTTGGTCAAAGCTTTTTTATCACACATATGATATAATGTAGAAATATTACTTCCAGAATATTTATTTAACTTTTTAAAGAGGACAAAGTAACTAATACAATTTTGAATTGTATATAAGGAAATTTAAGGAATTCGCATTTTAATTCATTAATTATATTATAATAGCATCAAACAGACAGGTTAAATGATGAACCACCCACATAGACTCAAAAGACCTTGTTGAAATACATTAATTCATTAATATTATTTAATTAGTTGTCATGCATAAGATCTTAAACTGATATTAGAACTATCCAATATACGAACCATAGTGGCAAAATCAAAATATAGAAGCTATCCCCGACGCTCTATCTGGAATACGGCTGCACCGATTTACTAAACATAGCTTATTTTTTGTTTGAAAGGTGACTTGATCGAGAGTGTTCTTTCTAACAAAAAACAAGTCAAAACTGGTTCAGCCGTTTAGCAACTACAATCTTATAGAAAAACGCACAGATAGACTCCTCAAACGAATAATAAAAAAGGATAATGGTTGCGTCAACAGCGTATTTGCAGTTTATATAAAAATATAATTACTATAATTTACAATATAATGTTTAAGCAAACATTAAACCTAAGAAATAAAAAATCATGTTTAATTACTATATTATTGTAATAAATAGTGTTAATCTTTGTTCAAATCTGATATCAAAATGTCTAGCGAGCGGGCCTTGCATTGAAAGCCCATGCAGTCAAAGTCCTGCGCGAATTATCTAGAACGCGGCGGCTATTGTAACCTTGTTTGTGTGGAATCGATCCTTCTGGTACTTTCTGGAAAGATATTATTTATTGGCGTGGGTCAGGAACGTCGGCTGATGTATTGTTGATTACTATTATTAGAGTATATGTAGCTGTTTGTCGACACATCTGCGTACGTCAGGTTATAATGTTTGACAATTGAGTAATAATATAAAAAGAAATAATTACTTAGGTATTTAATAGTTAAATATTAGATGTTATGTAATAGTAACAGTACTTACCTTCTGTTAATGACGTATGAATTACGATACTATAGTTCCTAAATACATTGTTTGTTTGTAGGTAAGGAGACACATAAGGTACTTATAAAGGTTTAGCAAGCATCTAAAGTTACTTAACCTTATTTACTAACTTAACTTTATTTTTGGAGAAGGTATCTAAGTAAACTCACGAAGTCAGTGCTACTTCACCAAAAGATATAATAATAATTATTATCGGGTAAATTTAGGATTTACTTAGGCTAGGACGTATTTTTTAAATTTGATTTGTCAATTATCGTTCTTAACAGTTAATTAAAGACATCAGATAATAATATGATAATAAAGGAGGTAGAATAAATATTACTATGATGCCAATAAATGTTCGGCCGAGACCTCACCAAAAGGAGAAGGTTTTCAATTCGATTGATTTTTTACCGACTTCTCAAAAAAGGAGGAGGTACTCAAATCAACTGGATTTTTTCCGTTAAAGCGTGAAGAGGGAACAAACATACTTACACATTTACACACAAACTTTCGGATTTATAATATTAGTAGGATTCATGAACTTATGATAGTACTTATTAATTTTATGGTATAGTTTTATTGAATTCGCTATCAATGCCCATGAAACTAATAATCTACTCATTCATTTTATCTCTGTTCCCCGAACAGTATAATCTGTGAGTTTGCAAGTCTAGAGTGAATAAACAAACAAACAAACTCATTCACACTCACAGCCCTACACTAAGTTCAAAGACTTGAATCTTTTTGAATGACTTGAATAGGTAACTTCTAGGTAAGCATGCCTATATCTTCCATCAGGTTGCTGCCAAATGCTTACTATTTGGCATAAAAAATATTTTATGAGCTAAATTAAGATGTTATTACTAGATATTATTGCATAACTTTTGTGGTAAGTGTTCAATTACGTTCAACGAGTAGAAATGAGGTTTTGTGATCAAATTTCTGGAAATTAAAATCTATTCTAAAAGAGACACGAAACTTTAATAAGGTATAGGTATATACAACGTAATAAATTATTTACTTTTAGGAACTCGAATATTTATTAGCTTTTTATGTATAAAATTCGGTAGGTTATAAGTTGGTAAGTTAAACGCTTTAAACATAAACGTAAACGTAAGTTCGATAAATTATGTCGTGGGTGTCGGAAACATTCATATCACACACACAATCACATCTAGAACCAGAAACATATTCGGCCGCATCATCACTTTCTATCAGGTGAGATAGTCGTCAAATGAAATAAAAACAAAAAACGGCCTATAAACGTGCCCCGTAGCTTCGCCTGCGTTTATCAAGTAAAAAAGTAGGCTATATAAAGTTAAGTCTAGGTATGAGCTATACACGTTCCAAATCTCATTCTAATCCGTTCTTCCGATACAGCGTGAAAATAAAAACAAACATATTTACACACAAACTTTCGGATTTATAATATTAGTGTGATATAGCTTGTATTTAGGCACAATCTTTCACGCATGTACATAGGCACTTAAACACATATGTTTTGTGTAGGTTTTACAATATTTGGTAAGTATAAGTAAAACGAACCTATGACCATGGAGCCCATCTGATACTATATAAAACATATACCTAAATAAATAATATATAAAAAATAAATCAGCGTAGACCCTCATAATTATTACAGATTAATCTTTCAGCCATTAGAATAAGTAATCCGAATTTCAACAAAATGTGTAAGGATAAAGCTATAACCATTTTTATGATTTGATTATTCTTAGTTATAAATTCAGGTAGTTTCCCATAGTATCTTTAATATTATCTTTAATGTATAAATAATCTATTTTTGTGTCGGTATTTCATGATAAGCCATGCAATCTTCGTATTGAGTCATTGTTTACAAACAACATCAAAATGGAGGCCACATACAACAATAACAGAGTACTTTGTATATACAGAAAATGGAGGCGTAATTCGCCGGCCGGCGTTCCACAGTATTCACGAAGATTCTATGACAACAATCAATACACAAATTACGTCAGTGTGAATGAATCAGGCATGTGTGCGTGTACCGCACAGCTGTGCAAAGTTGGCATATCTCGCACGTTCGAGAACTATCTACTCGACGCTAGATGGCGGTGTGCGGAACGTATAAATACGAACGATAACCAGAGACGCCATGTATTTGAACACAAGCGATCAGAGTGTAAACACCTGCATTTCAAGTTTCCGAGCGTCTACACGAGCGCAGTACTACTGAAGGATTATCAACATAAATATATTTCATCAAGTTTTTAACATCAATCTACGAGCTAAAATGTCTCTGCTGCCGTACTTCTTCGATGATTTTGGATCCCGCCGCCCGCGCCGCTTGATGGACCAGCACTTCGGCTTGGCTCTCACACCTGATGACTTGCTGACCGTCGTCGCCGCACCAATGATGAGTCAAGAATACTATCGCCCTTGGAGACAGCTAGCCGCCGCCGCAAGGGATGTGGGATCGAGCATCAAGGCAGACAAGGAGAAGTTTCAAGTCAACTTGGACGTTCAGCATTTCACGCCTGAGGAGATCAGCGTGAAGACAGCGGACGGGTACATCGTGGTCGAAGGCAAGCACGAAGAAAAGAAAGATGACCACGGATTCATCTCTCGTTCGTTCACGAGGCGGTACGCGCTCCCCGAGGGCTGCGAAGCGGATACGGTGGAGTCCCGGCTGTCTTCAGACGGAGTGCTCTCCATCACGGCGCCGAGGAAGGTGCCAGAAGCTGTGAAGGGAGAGAGGAAGGTGCCCATCGCGCAGACCGGACCAGTCCGCAAGGAAATCAAAGACCAGAGCGAAACCAACGGCGACGCGAAATGAATACCTTATGTATTGGTGAGAGCTTGTAAAATTTTACCTGACAATTTATTACTTGGTATAGATACCCCTTTATAATATTATTTGCTAAGGTCTACCATATTTTCTTAACCTGCTTAGAACTAGCTCAGCATTACCAGTTCTACCCAAGTTTTCGATGTAAGCATTTTGCTTTGTTTCAATTTTGTCAGGTAAAAATTGAGGTTCATTGAATTCTAGTTTCCTATGATATGTTATACGTAACCACTGCTTGTATATTGAGACTGATTATTGGTATAAGTTTACTAAAATAAAAGTTTGTAAATGAAAATACAAATTATTGTTTTTTAATTTCTAATCTCACAAAATTAGGTAGGTAGTTACTGAATAATAAACGCTTTTACTCACAGCCCGTAGGTGCCGATACATTCACATCACACACAATCACACCTTACACCAGAAACAAATTTCCCTTGAGCAGAAAAGTTCAGCCTTTAAATCATGAAGAGGGAACAAACATACTTACACACTTGTAAACTTGCACACTTACTTGAGTACACACAAAGTTTTGGATTTATAATATTAGTAGAATAGCCGTGTCACGCGTCTTCGCCCGCTATTATCAAGTTAAAAAGTAGCCTATGTGTTAATCCTAGGTATAATCTATGTACATTCCAGATTTCATCCAAATCCGTTGAGCGTGAAGAGGGAACAAACATACTTACACACACACTTACACACAAACTTTCGGATTGATAATATTAGTAGGATTAGTAGGGTAGGATATTAGTAAGATTAGTAGGATTCGTTTAAATATTGTCTGTCTGTTTGTTTCTAAATTCAATGTTATAAGGACACTTGTTACTTTTATATTAAAAAAAAGAAATCAAATTAGGTTCCCGCGCAAAAATATTAAAACATACATAATTGTAATTCCGGCTTTACCAATACCTAATAGAAAACATTCAATAACACAAACATGTTTTTTTTTAGTAATTACCCGTATCTAACGCAACAAATATTATACTATATTATAAATGCGAAAGTTTGTGTATAAATTTGTTAGTGTGTAAATATATTTATTTCTCTCTTCATGGTGTAATGGCTGAACGGACTTGGGTGAGATTTTAAATCTATAGCCCTATATCTATATAGGTTTAACACAAAAGTAGGCTACTTTTTAACTTAACTAAGGCAGGTAACTAAATAAACAATTTAACTATAATTGCCTGCGTCTTTGTTCCCCGAACGGTATAATATGGGAGTCTTCAAGTCAAGTGTGGAAAGGTATCTTCTAGGCAAGCATGTCACATCTTCGGCCACATCATCACTTAATTTCCATCAGGTGATATGGTGGTCAAATGTTTGTCTATACCTACAGTATAAACAAAACTAGTTATCTTAATCGTTAAGCATTTTGAAAACAATAAATTTGAAAACAGACCTCTTATTATTGGATCTATTTACGTTTCAATCAATGTCACTACCATAGAGGAAGTAAATGCATTGTTAAATCACTACCATGTCGTAACCTTTGGTCGTAACTTATCATAAACACAACCAAAGATATTGTAATCACTCCGTTTAAACACAATTTTCACCCATAACAAATCAAAAGTCCAAAACTAAATAAACAAAAATGAAGTAAACAATAACTATTTGAGCTAAAATCTCACAACTTAAATGGAAAACCATGATCCACATACCCTTTATAGGCCTCAAGCTTCGGCCGAAGCTCAGCAGCTGGCTCAGACAATCCCGGAACATCCGACCTACCATCAAAATCAGTAAAGAAAAATTTCAACTAGAACTTGACGTCAAAATGTTCAGCAGAGATGAAATCAGAGTCAAAGCCCGGCCAGAATACGTCATAGTCGAAGGCAGACAAGAGAAAAAAACGAAGAAAGGTATGATAATGCGTCAGTTCATTAGAAAATTCAAACTCCCTGATGGTTGCACGCCTGAAAGAATCGAGTCAAAGCTATCTCCGGAAGGTGTTCTCACTATCACAGCGTCTAGAAAAATCCTGGATACGTCTCTTCCTTGTGAAACTATGATTCCTATAAAAGCGGGAGATTCGCTAACAGATAAGGATGCGTCTTTAATTCCAGTCCAGGAAGAGAGTTGCAGGAAAGATTGTTGTCCTTGCTATATGAAGACAGGGACGATGCAGCCCTCGACAAGAGAGACGAAACCTCCGTTAAAATAGCAAAGTACGGAGTACGAGTCACGATAGTTCTTAATTTTGTTTCGTTCTTTTTCATACGTTGCGATCAATTAATGATTATATAATTGATGAATAGACTACTGGTGGGGTATCTTATTTCAATATTCGAACTGCCCGTTGACGCATTCGCCTTCTAAGCAGCGGCTATCCGGTTCGACCGGATAGCCGCTGCTTAGAAGGCCGGAAATTTGTGTGTTACGTGGATATCCGGAAATTTGTATTTCTGGTTTTGGGTATGATTGTGTGTTACGTGGATATTTCAAGTACCCACGACACAAGTCATCGAATTCATGTGGGGTTGTGAATGTGAAGCATTAAAAGATTGTGATATTCTAGAGCCTTGTCTACATTCCAAGTTTCATCGAAATCCGTCCAGTCGTTACAGAGATAATTCGTATCAAACATAATATTCACACACGCATACACAAACTTTGGGATTTATAGTATTGGTTGGGATAGTAGAGATTAGTAGGGTTTTTTAAGGTAGAGTTTAGTAGGCATTAATAGGGATTAATGGGGATAGTAGTAGATATTTCTAGGGCTCACTAGGGATAAGTAGGACAAATTCAAGCATTGCTTAGATAAATCTTTAGCGCCTGAATGATGTAGGATAAGTGACAATTTACTCATTTAAATGATTTGCTTTTTTTTAATGTTGAATGTCAAGGTAGACATTCAACTTTTTTTAAGGAATAAATAATTTTGAATATTGGCATATACTTAAACTGTTTTGACTTATAAAGATTTGGCTAACCGTCCTTCAGCCGTTTACTAAATGTTGGCTGTTTTTTTCATGGCAAGCATATGCTACTATCGCACTTGATGGAAAGTGAACATGCCGCCGAAGTTGCATGCTTATTTAGAAAATACCTATTCACTCTTGACTTAAAGACTCCTAGATTATACCGTTCGGGGAACAAAGACGCGGGTAATGTGTTCCACTTCTTTGCATATAGTTCATTATTTCTGAAATATTTCTTTCACATACACACACTTTCGGATCTATAGTATTATATTAGAAGGGTAAGTAGGGATTAATAGGGACAGTAGTAGGGATTCGTAGGGCCCTACAATAAAAGGGATTCGTAGGGCTTAGTAGGGACAGTTTTCAGAAATAATTCAAGCATGGCTTAGTTACATTCTTAGCGCCTGAATAAAGTATTTTTTTGGAGATTTACTCATTTGAATGTTTTGCCATCTCCAAATTGTTCATCATATACCAGATTTTAACCACCGACGCAAAAAGGGGTGTTATAATACCGAGGTTTCCTTCCGATTCCTCAATCCCAAATCATTCCAGAGTTATTAAAATCATTAATTTCCTTGTAGTAAAGTTGTTTAAGGGGTTTATCAGAGGTCATCACCAGGGTCACTATACTTTTTAAAAGAACCACCGTACCACCAGTATAGCCAGGGGTACGGTGGGTTTGAAGGGATAAGTTTAACGGGTGTATCTGTGTCAATAGCATCGTAGTTCCAGCTCCCAAACGGCTGGATCGATTTTAGTTGAGAACAGCCGGACATACGGACATTTGAAAGCATTTTTGCCTACAAAGAACCGATGACGCTTTGCTCGCGCTGTTCGCTCGGTGAATCAAACTATTATTATAAATCCGATTATGTATAAGTTTGTAAATAATCATTATCATAATCATATTTATTGCAGATATCAGGTAAAACAAAATATAATAGCAATGACAATTTTTTGGGGGCTGAGTCACCCACGTCCGTAGGAGGATACCCCTTAAGTCTGACTCCCTACACGTGGTCCCCGGGTGGTGCTAATCAGGTGACATTTGAGAGGTGGTAGAGCATTTTGTGAGTTGCTCGCCTGGCTTGCTATTAAAGTAGCTTACCACCATCAAGTTGAAAGTCTGCCGCCAAGCCAAATACGGTGTTCCGGCAGTTATCCTTGAGAGCCTGCGTATTCCAGGTCTAGTGTGTTTACCAGCTTCGATCACATCGTCACTTACCATCAGGTGAGATAGTGGTCAAACACTAGCTTGTCTCAAATAAAAAAAATAAAAAAATTACACAAAACGTGTTGTTAGTATTATTATAGTACCTACAAAAAGTCGTAATTATCTATGGGCCCCAAACTGGGCATAACCTGTATCTAAATGTTTAAGTATGTTTGTTTTCTCTTCACGCTGTAACGGCTGAACGGATTTGGATGAAATTTGGAATGTACATCGCTTATACTTAGGATTAACACAGGCTACGTTTTAACATGATAAACGCGGGCGATGCCGCGAAGCACTGCTAGTAATTGAATAAAAACTTGACAGGATGCGTCCACTAGGAAAAGACATTTATTCCCATATCATACAACTTGTGTGGTTTTTGAGCCATTTGTAGATGTTTTCAGAGCAGAGGATGCCATTATTGCTGCATATTAAAAAAAAAAACAACGGGTTGCACTCCGGGAGTGCCGGCAGAAGTGAAAAATTGAACATTAATGTTGTAAACAGCAGGAACAGGCATACATTTTCGCCGCGCGGTAGAAAGAGAGGGGGATATTACTTCCTCTCCTCCCTTCGTCTTACGAATTTTCGGTCAGGTCACGTGTCCTGACGCGAGTTTAAAATTTTTTACCCATCCCAAAAAAAGTGCACGACGCCGCTAAATGAGTTTTCATTTCAATAAAACCTAATGATGATTTTCAAATACCTATTCAAAGATACCCCATTTGACACAGTTCGTCAAGTTAAATTTTTCACAATATGGCGTCTGGCGGTCGCCATATTGAATTAATCACTGTCATGTCTTTGGTGACACTCGCACGATGATAATTAAGACAATCAAAATCAGCCCTGAAATGGTTTCTAAAGAGCCACAAAGGAACGAATATACATATACATGGGCCGATAAACATACATACATACGAGCGAAAAGACTCATTGGCGATAGCAAGGTGGTTGAGTCCAAATTTCAAAGTCTCGGTCACCGACGTAAGGTGGCAAGCTTATCGGTATTCTATCGCTTACATTTTGGAGAGTGTGCACAGTAATTACACGAGTTAATTCTACCATGCCCTTTTTACCATCTAACAACAAGACAAACAATCAAACGTCGTCCATTTATGGTTGACATACCTCCAGTTCGCTCGAAGCGTTTTGCTTCTACGTTCATCATCCGTACAGCGAATGAGTGGAACTCATTGCCTGCGTCTTTGTTCCCCGAACGATATAATCTGGGAGTCTTCAAGTCTCGAGTGAAAAGGTATCTTCTAGGCAAGCATATCCCATCTTTGGCCGCATCATCACTTTCCATCAGGTGCGATAGTGGTGAAATGCTTGCCTATTCTGTATATAAAAAAAACATAGTTTTTTTAATGCTGCATAGGCAAGCGTTTGACCACTATCTCACCTGATGGTAAGTGATGATGCATAAACAATAAATATACGAAGCGTCTATTTTCGTTGTGCCACGCCCACGTAGAAGCTACGCTGGATTGAAAATGCTTGAGTCACGTAGTCTAATTCTGTATTTTGGTCAAACGAAGCGTGATCTCTAAGTGGACTTGAGTGGTACAGCACTTTGCCCGTCCGTCCGTCTGTCAGAGGCATTTAGCGTCTAATTAAACCATACAAGCGAATAAGAATTTGTAAAATCATTTTAATTATATACGGCCCAGAAATAGCTTTTTGGGCCTATGTTATTTTGAAAATAGAAGCGCGAGAAGACACGGTTTTTTACCGACTTCCCAAAAAAAGGAGGTACTCAAGTCGACTGTATTTTTTTTATGTGTGTGTTACCTCATAACTTCTCTCCACGTGAGCCGATTTCGAAAATTTTTTGTTAGTTTGAAAGATGTTGCTTTCTAATTGGTCCCATTTAAATTTGATCAAGATCTGATCAGTAGTTCTTGAAATATCGTCAATAATGTCTATTTTGTGACGAATAATGCGTACTTTGACGATATTCTGGTTTACCCGACTTCAATAGTTACCTCACAACTTCTTTCGTTGTGAGCCGATTTTGATGATTCTTTTTTTATTTAAAAGCTTGTGGATCAAGGTTCCGATGATAAAGCGGTAAAGTCGGATTTTTTAAGCTTTGCTTGCGTTTAATTATCTTATAAAAATATGCATACATAGACTGAGAAACGCATTATCCTCCTTTGCGTAGCACAGGTGGGTTAAAAGAGCAACTAATGCTCTGATTAAAGGTGTCGTGTCGACCGCGTGGTCGAGTTCCAGTCGGTCGAGATGACTACCATCTCGACATTAATACTTGAAATATTTATGTATTACTAGCCGTGCCCCGCGGCTTCCCCGCTATTATCAAGTTAAAAAGTAGCCTATATGTTAATCCTAGGTATAATCTATGTACATTCCAAATTTTATCAAAATCCGTTCAGCCGTTAAAGCGTGAAGAGGGAACAAACATACTTACACATAAACTTTTGGATTTATAAGTAGGATAGTATGCCTACATATATATACCAAACTAAAAACTAAATTAAAACTAATCAAAAATATCTATAACTAGACATTTACTAAATTTAACCTAATACACCCAAAATAGACCGCTGCCAGTTGGCAAAGTACCCAAAATGCTGCCTGCATTGCCACGTTGAATGGCAATGCTAAATCTCTGTCCAAAATATTTGCCAGCATTTTGGTCACGAGTTGACATAGGCTAAAATAAAATAAATACATTTTCTGTATAGATAGTTACTTTTTTTTGTCAAAAACTCTTATTTATTCTTTTTTCAGCCATAGTGAGATTGAGAAACTATGTAAGTATACACTATTGAAAAGCTTACATTTTACTTACACAAGCTGTGCCGAATTTCTCGTTAATGAGCTCATGGTCAAGTCTTAAATAATATTATTTAGTTTTCGTTATTTGTTACTTTAATGTTATTAATAGAATATTAGTAATTTCTTATACCTATATCCTACTTCCTACTAATATTATGAATCCGAAAGTTTGTGTGTAAGTGTGTAAGTATGTTTGTTCCCTCTTCACGCTTTAACGGCTGAATGGATTCTGATGAAATTTGGAATGTACATAGCTTATACCTAGGATTAACATATAGGCTACTTTTTGACTTGATAATAGCGGGCGAAGCCGCGGGGTACGGCTAGTTATTTGTAAATATCTTGAGTTTGCTTATAGATCGACATAATCTTGTTGATTAAGCTCTATAAAGATTTTAAAAAAATATTGCCGCATAAATATGAGTAAAATATATTATTAACAATAAATTCGGCACAGTCCAAAGTTACTACGCTCTAAAAAAAATATAAAATCCGTCATTTTTTAATGAGATGTTTGCCTATCATACATAAATTAATTAAACGCAAACAAAGCTTAAAAAAACCTACTTCACCGCTTTATCTTCGGAACGTTGATCAGATTAGATGTACTAAATACGCATTATTGACGATATTTCAAGAACTACTGATCAGATCTTGATCAAATTTAAATGGGACCAATTGGAAAGCAATATCTTTCAAATATTTTTTTTTTCAAAATCGTGTACACGTGGATCGAAGTTACGTGGTAACACACATAAAAAAAATACAGTCGACTTGACTACCTCCTCCTTTTTAGTGAAGTCGGTAGAATAGTTATGTTTCGGCAGCTATCCTTAAGATCTAACTTGTTTACCAATCCGACCACGTAATCAGGACTCGATTAAATTCGCAAATTTACAGCCATCTAGGGCTAAATTAATGAGTCATTAACATTTGTGATATCTAAGATTGTTTTTTATTCAAAAATACAACTGCAATTTTCATTCTATACAGAAAAAAATACAAGATCACTCGTACTGTTGATAAACAACTTAATTTATATTCTTGCACACGAAATGGGATGAGTCTAACGTTCTAACGTCTGCCGTCCAGAACTTTCTCGCGTCCCACGTTGCAATCACTACGTATCTCAATGACGTATCTATGCTCGTATATAAGCCACGGCCACAATCATTCGTACACATTAGACTCAGATCACTGAAGAACACCTTGCAGATATAAATAGATCGTAAACTCGGAGAAACATGTCGCTGTTTCCGTACATTTTCGACTACGAAAACCCTCGCTGGCCGAAGCGGCTTCTTGACCAGAACTTCGGGCTGACGCTCACTCCAACTGAAATCCTGGCTGCGCCGCTGAGCCCCGTCGTTTCCCGCTTGAAACCCTGGTGGCCTACCGATGGAAGCTCTATCAAAGTAGACAAAGATAAATGGCAGATCAACGTAGACGTCCAGCATTTCTCTCCAGATGAAATAACAGTCAAGACTGTAGATGGATACATTACCGTCGAAGGCAAGCATGAGGAGAAGCAAGATGAACATGGATTTATTTCGAGACAGTTCTCCCGGAGGTTCAAGCTTCCTGAAGGCACTAACCCTGACACTGTCGAGTCTAGGTTATCATCAGATGGAGTTCTAACTGTGATAGCGCCTTTGAAAGTCGAAGCCGTGAAAGGAGAACGGTCAGTTCCTATTTCTCACACTGGACCAGTAAGGACTGCTGTCACTGAAGATAAATAAGAAGCTTCCCGCGAAAGTGAAAAAATGACGTTGTTGATTTTGGATTATTTTCCAAAACTTGTGTTTCTTTGAGTGTTAATGTTTAATAACTGTGGAATATTAACCGTTTACACTTGCATAAGGGTATATAGGCAAATCATACGTAAGTTGAAAAACGTGATTTTTGCTTTCGCTCCAAAAGGTTAAGATTTTTTTTAAAGACTGTCTACGAAGTTAGTTTCAATAATTTAATAAATTCATGTATTTTTAATATTCAATGTTATTGTTTTTGGTAACTCGCTCTGGATCTACATTAATACTCATAATATATAGGCATGACAATGATTCAAGCAGTCCCAGATCCTCGTGTAGGTTTGTCTCCTATGTCGATGGCTAGAGTACTTATATTATTTTCTATGCCCAGATCTATTTATAATGTAAGATAATAGAATTCATATTATTGTGTAAGTATCACACGCACACTCATAATAAAACAATAACGAGGTTGTCAGTTCAACTGATTGTTGTTTTTATTTTGGTTTTGTTACATCATTTTATTCCCAGTGTAGACAATAACTTTTCCTGCATAGTTAAATATTTGTCTTTGGAAGGGATTTAAGTCCTTGACATCTTAACTAGGGATGATTGTAAGATACCGAATATAGCTGGCAATCATGCGAGGTTTTAGCAGCTTTACGAAATCAGTAAATGACCTCCAGAGATAGGTTGTTGTATTGCTTGTTGAAGTTAATTGTTGTGAGATCGATGAAGTCCTAACGAAACGTCAAAATCATCATTATTAAGGGCTTTAATTAACTTTACGCCTCGGTGGTCTATATATATAAACTCAGGTATAATACATAGACTTTTATTATGACTTATTTTACTTTTAATATAGAAAGCGTTACATACATCATTTTGCGGGTTTATATTTGTAAATACTGTTATAAATTATAGCCTATACGTATATTACTTAATATATCGAAATTCATAATTAACTAATTCATAAATTAAGAAATTCATAATAATTGTTGATGTTAACCAATTAAATTAATTATTAGTATATTATATTTTTAAAAATCTATGTTTTTATGAGTTTTTTTTAATATAGGGGTTTTTTTTTAAATATGGCAACCAATTTGGTTAGGTATCCTACGTACATTGCCACGCTAATGGAAACAAAGCTAATGGTAAACATTCTGGTAACTTATACAAAATACTTATGAACTCTATAATAACAAAGGAACTTACAGATAAATTAATTCATATCGACGTTGTTTCATCTTTCTTTTTATCATAACTATTTTCTATAGATTGAAGTGTCTTACCAGTTGTTTCTGGCAAAATAAATATTAAAATAACTCCTAAAATTAATAAAGCCGTACCACAAATCACAAACAATGCTAGCTTACCAAACGAATGCATGATATCAGGTGTCACTTGAACAATAATAAACATGATGAAATAAGCAAATGTCGCAGTTAACCCGGATCCAAATCCACGGGCATTATTTGGCAGCACTTCGGGTACAAATGTCCAAGCATTTACTATAATACCACTTGCAAAACAAATATATAACACAAAGCACGTAACAGGTACCCATACATAACTGTCTGATTTCAGGAAATATAAGGACATTACCAACCCAAAGAGGAAAATGGATGCCCCAAAATTACTGGCTAAAAGTACTTTTTTCCTTGGAACTCTTTTCCCGATCACACAATATGTTAGGCTCATGGCGTTAACAATGCAATCCATAGCAACGGTCAGTTTAAAAGCATTCACTTGTTTAGAAAACACTCGTTCAAATATGTCTTGTGAATAAATACTGATGACAGAAATTCCTGCAAATTGTGTATTGCACATTAAGAGCATAGTGGTAAGCATAGGCTTGATAAAAGACATTTTGCATGCCATTTCAAGAGTGGCTCTTACAGAAAGTTTTTGTTTGTTCGCTTGACTTTCTAAAACTGATTTCAACTCCATCTCTGAAGCCTCACTTGTTCCTCGAAACCATCGAAAACGCTCGATACCATCATCCACCCGTCCTTTAGCGATAAGATACAATGGACTTTCATTTAAAAATAAGCTGAATATTATAGAGATTACTCCTGGAATTATGCATACTGCTGCACTCACTTTCCAAGCTAAATAGTGTCCAGCTAAATGGCTGAAAAGAATTCCAAAGTGTGCCATAATTGATGGCAGATATAGCGCAGCTGATCGAAATCTGGGGTCGGTTATTTCTCCTATGTAGACCATCGTGACTACTCTAATAGCACTAGAAGAGAATCCTGTTATGATTCGTCCCGCGATTATTAAACCGGTCGAGTTTGAGCAAGCAATGAGGATCCATCCCAGAATTAAAGGGATTGCAACGATTATGTGGGCCACTTTTCTGCCGTAAGCATCCAAGATCATTCCATAGATCAGTGATCCGACGATCATCGATAGGCTAGCTGAAGAAACTGTAAAAAGCATAAAAGTTTTAAATAGCATAAAGTCTTTCAGCATAATCGGCCAATGGCAATAGAAGGCCGTTTTCCGCAGTGCTAATAATTCGACCATGTACGACCAGCAAAGCAAAGAATAGTAGGAACTAAGTAGTAGAAGTTTTTAAGTTGCTGGTGAAACATGTGCAAGAGCCAAATGAAGCATGCTACGGTGTAAAGTCTACCATTAAAGCACAAGAATATTATACAGTGTTGATATTTAATTAAAAAAGCTTGTATTATGTCAAAGAAAGATTATGCCAAGGTAAAATGCCAATTTTATATTTATGTATGTGTATGGTACTTTTTATTTTATATTTTATTTATGTATGATAATATTATGTATTTATATTTTGGTATATTTGTTGTATGTTATGTGTATATATGTAGGTATATTTTAAATCATAAATAATAGTTAATAGCCCTTATACTGCACTACCACGATTTTTTCTGCACCTTCTCGGTGACTGGCAGAAAATGCTGTATTAGCATTAAGTCCTCCGAGTACATATGTATTGTGCAAAAGAATAAATAAATAAAATATTGCGCTAACGAAACTATGCTGAATTAAAGTATGGCGGTAATAAACATTTTTTTTTTACAAAATATGGTCATGCCTAGTGACCATTATTTGCAACGAAATTTGAAAAATTTAACATTTTGACAACAGCTTATGCCGAACGGTATAATGCTCAAATCACATTAGTGGTAATATTGAAGTAATATAATTATACAAAATGCGTAATTAGATATGTTAACTGATTATGAATTATTCTTAGCTAGTTGTGCACCGCGGCTTCGCCCGATGATGATTAAAGTAGCCTATGTCCTAATCCAGAGTATAATAATGTTTATTTCCTTAAAAGTTTACAGTACGTGGTTCTGATATAATTATGTTAACAGATACAGTATTTATTTACAAACTATTTGACCCGGCGAACTTCATACCGCCAGTTGTCTGTGGTCAAATATTCAGAAACATCTCCTGTTTGACAGGTACGAACAGTTTGTATGGGAAAATAAAATACTACTTTTTACTAATTTTATTGCAATTTCTTTATATTTTCTCACCTTTTAAACCTTCCCTGAACTTCCACAAATATTTCAAGATCAAAATTAGCCAAATCGGTCCAGCCATTCTCGAGTTTTAGCGAGACTAACGAACAGCAATTTATTTTTATATATAAGAGAAGAATAAAGAAGAATATATTGTTCTTCAATGAGTCCCAAACTAGGCCGGGGCCTGTGTCTTGGGATTCAGAGTACGTATTACAGAACGCAGAGATTTATAGTTGTGTACCACTGTCTAATTACGTGTAATGTAAGGACAATACTATACCAAGTGACATAAAACTTCGGTTGTTAGTTTAGGTGTGTGTGTGTTTATGTATGTATTTGTGTGTGTATGTTTGTGAGTTGTGTATGTTTATGTTTGAGATATTGCGTGTGTGTTGTGTTCGTGAGATGTGTGTGATTGCTACTACATTCCAAATTTCAATAAAATTGGTTAAGTAGTTACGGAGATACGTGGTAACAAACATTCACACACACATACTTTCGCATTTATAATATTATAAAATAAGCGGCGACATAATAAATGCGATAATGAGCGACTTTTTGCTTTGATTCAAAGTAAAGTTCATTTGAAAAAAGTACACAATTCTGCAGGGGGTTGCTTAGATCACCGACTGAGCAAAATAGAAAAAAAAAAAACCCTACTGGTAAGTAATTTGTGGCGCAGACAGTTAAGTAATAATTGATAAGTACATTATGGCAACTCTTTGGCAGCTGCTACAATAATTACATTATCTGGGAGTTTTGCCGCGAAAGTGAAAAAATGGCGTTGTTGATTTTATATAATTTTCCAAAACCTGTGATTCTTCGAGTGTTAATGTGTAATAATGGTGGATTATTAACCGTTAATACTTAGTAAATGTGCATAAGTGTAGGCAAGTCATACAAAGTTGAAAAACGTGATTTTCGCCTTCGCTCCAAAACTCCAATAGAAGTTCTAGTAAAGTGTCTACCACTTTACTAGGGCATGACTTGACTATGACTGACTACTTGACTTTGACTGTGACTTGTGACTAAGACTTTTATTATGAAGAATAGAAATTGTTAATATTTGTTTAATATTTCGACTGAAGGACTATGCATCCATGGTCATGAAATAATAATTAAAAAAAAATGCTACAATAATAGCTTATGACTGCTAATCGCGAGTGCTAAGCTACGGAATCATTGAACTAACATGATGATCATAATTGATTTTATTTATATAGCATTAGCCATGCTAGGTAGAACTATAGTGATAAATTTGGAAAGGAAAAATTATCGCTTGAGGCGGGATTTGAACCCGCGGCCATAGGGTCTCATGCCCTATTGCTCTAACCGCTGAGCTACTCAAGCCCCGCCTGAAGCGACGAAATTAACCTTTCCTTATTATTAACGTCTTAAGGGGACGTGTGACGTCATTTACCGAAACAGTTTATAGAAACTACTACGGCCAACGAGTCTAACATTGCAGTTAGCTACACGTTGTGTTGATAACGTCCACCCAAATCAATTGATTTTATTTATATAAATTCAAATCCCGCCTCAAGTGATAATTTTTCCTTTCCAAATTTATCACTATAGTTCTACCTAGCATGGCTAATGCTATATAAATAAAATCAATTTATTTGGGTGGACGTCATCAACACAACGTGTAGCTAACTGCAATGTTAGACTCGTTGGCCGTAGTAGTTTCTATAAACTGTTTCGGTAAATGACGTCACACGTCCCTGTAAGACGTTAATAATAAGGAAAGGTTAATTTCGTCGCTTCAGGCGGGGCTTGAGTAGCTCAGCGGTTAGAGCAATAGGGCATGAGACCCTATGGCTGCGGGTTCAAATCCCGCCTCAAGCGATAATTTTTCCTTTCCAAATTTATCACTATGATGATCATAAATTAGAGAATGTTAGATACTAACTCGTACCTACTCCCAATAAATGTTGATTTTACTGCTAAACAACTGTAAAACAATTTCATTCACCAAGTTAGGGACTGCATCGAACTGTTTTTGATACTTAATAAAACAGGTTAGCAATTTTTAGCTGTCTTCGACTATGAGCTTGTATTTACTTGACAGTTCCTAGTACTGTCTGTTTTTTTTTTTTTTATTATTATTTCATGACCATGGATGCATAGTCCTTCAGTCGAAATATTAAACAAATATTAACAATTTCAATTTTTCATAATAAAAGTCTTAGTCACAAGTCACAGTCAAAGTCAAGTAGTCAGTCATAGTCAAGTCATGCCCTAGTAAAGTGGTAGAAACTTTACTAGAACTTCTATTGGAGTTTTGGAGCGAAGGCGAAAATCACGTTTTTCAACTTTGTATGACTTGCCTACATTTATGCACATTTACTAAGTATTAACGGTTAATAATCCACCATTATTACACATTAATGCGCCACAATTTACTTACCAGTCATTAATTATTTATTAATTATCCAAACGTTTAGTCGATGCGACAAGAGACCAGAATGCTGGCTCTTATTTAGTTAGCACAAATAATTTGCATCGCTATTCAATGTGGAAACGTAGCCAGTATCTGGGCACTTTTCCTTAAGCAAGTGGTTTCCAAATTTTTTAATGCTATTTGTTTTATTCCCCTTTTGTAATCTTATCTGACATTGTTATCATTATTTATTAGTTAATTAATGTAAAATAAATGTTTTTTAGAGTAGGACATAAACAACAACAAAAAAATTTCACACTCACAGCCCCACACTAAGTTCAAAGACTTGTATCGTGTGTGCCGGAAACATTAACATCACACACACATTACACCCAGAACCAGAAGCACAAATATCCCTTGGGAAGGAATTTGTGCTCCTGCCGGGCATCGAACCCAGGACCCACGGCGCAGAGGGCGGACACCCGTCCACTGCGCCAACTGGGTCGTCAATAAGACTAGTCTTTCGGTATTCTATATGTTATATTAATTATTTATTTTTTTAGTCTACCCATTTGTCGATTCTAAGCCACCCCCTTCACTTGTGCACTGCTTACCAATGACGGTATATATTCATATTCATTTATTGCAATCTATAATAGTAACATACATATGTTTTTTAAAAGTAGGTAGCCCCCTAGGGTCTATAAAGAACTCTTTTTAGATCCTATGGTGCACCTCAAAAAGAGAAGAGATATAGGTACCTAAATAAGCTTTACTTTATTTCTATAGCAAAATGATCTTACCAACCCAAGAGTCGTTTCTAGGATCATGCTTTAAGCTGCTATCTTGCCGAAGTTTCGGCAGCATCATGGCTGTGATGCCGAAAGTCATGCCAGTGCATAGTGGAATCAAGCTAGATGTGATCGTGGCCAGTAACTGCAAAATTTAATCCCATCAAAAACGAAACATGTACAAAAATGTCTATTATTATAAAAAATTTGAATGTATATTTGTAACTTATTATTAGTAACTTGTATTGTTATCATATTTCTATGTACACAACAACCTACTCGCTCCTATAAATTATATCCTACTTAAAGGGTTTGCTGGAAGAAAACTCTGTGAAGGGTTAAGCTCGCCTTTGTACATCTTTTGTTATGGCCTTATTGTAAAAAATTTTATCAATGTGTGTACAATAAAGAATATAGAGATATACAATAAAGAGTTTCGCGACGAGTTTTTCTACTGCAAAATATTGTGAGGATCACAGTTGACGTAAGCAAACTCATCGGACCGCTTGATTCGATGAAATATTTTCTATTTTTTTCGACTTCACAAAAAAGGAGGAGGTACTCAAGTCCTCTGTATTTATTTTATGTTTTTTAGTTACCTCATAATTTCGTTCCACGTGAACCGATTTTGAATTATTTTTTTTCGTTTGATAGATGTTGCTTTCCAATTGGTCCCATTTAAATTTGATCAAGATCTGATCACTAGTTTTTAAGTTATTGTCAATAATGCGTGTTTAATACTTTAAATCTGATCAAGGTTCCGAAGATAAAGCGGTGAAGTCGGTTTTTAAGCTTTGATAGCGTTTAATAATTGTTTCTTATTTTGGAACATCAAAACTGACTTCAGTCAGAGAAAATATTTTTTTAGAAATTACACATATTATGAGCTCAAACCAAATAAGAAATTTGGTCTGAGATTATGAGTTTATTGTACATAAATCATGGATTTCTTGAATTGCAAATCTTATGTTATGGAATATCCTCTCGTCTTTACGTGAACAGTGTTTATATTCGCGATGTATAGTGCTGCTGGAAACCTAAAGGATTCTCTCAAGAGATAGTGTGATTGGGCGAGAGTCGCGACTATATCGTATCGCGTAGAGGATATGCCCGTAAACACACTTTAAGATCTACTTAATATATACCCAAGTCGGTTAATTTATTCAGTACCTATGTATGGGAGTATCAACTTAATAAAGTGTTCCCTTTTTTACTGACTTCCCAAAAAAGGAGAAGGTACATGAGTACCTTCTCCTTGTTTCTTATACTAAAATAAATAATCTACTAAAAAAAAAACTGTCGATGACGACAGTTTTTTTTTTGTGTGTTACCTAAAAAATTTTGAAATCGGTTCACGTGGAAAGAAGAGACAAGGTAACACACATAAAAAAAATACAGTCGAATCGAATCACTTTAGCTACAAAATCCTTTAACATTAATATAATTTAATGAGGTCATCATTATTATTAGGTATGTAGTTTAAATGTAGTGTTGTGATACTTAGATATTAAATAGTATTTTTGAAAAAAATGTGATGTCACATTATTTGGTACACCTCCCCGCCCCGTATCCCACAATTTCACACTTCGTCGACCCCCTCACTCCCCCTTAACGTGTGACGTAATTTACGGATGGCCTCTTACCATCAGGCGAGATAGTGGTAAAATGCTTGCCTATCAAGTATAAAAAAAACTAGAACTCTTACTTGTTTGCAGAAATGTGACCGCAGCCAAAATATTTCGTTCTTCATTTCTAATAATCTATATCACATACGTCGAGTAACCTCTTTTCCGAATTACTAATTTAGAATTACTTCCAAACAGCTAATACGCTTGAAAGGCGACAAAATAAATTATGTTAATTAAAATACAGTCGGCTACAGCACGGCGCCTTAATATCACGGATTTAAAAGTGTCGCGAATTACAATATCAAGTCAAATAATTAAACGCAAGCAAAGCTTAAAAAAACCGACTTCACCGCTTTATCTTCGGAACTTTGATCAGATTAGATGTATGTGCATTTATGATAGTTCAAGAACTACTGGTCAGATCTTGATCAAACTTAAACGGGACCAATTTGAAAGCAACATCTTTCGAACAAAAAAATAATTTCGAAATCGGTTCTCGTGGAACGAAGCTATGAGGAGTTAGAGTTACCTATAAGCTTGATGACTTGTAGATAACTTGGGTCTTTGCTGTATAGATGTTTGTAATTTTAGTTTAGTCTTCGGAAATATAGGCAATAGGTCCCTAGATATATGTAGTACAGGATAGTACCTACAGTCAAAAATAATAGATAGATATATAGATAGATAACGCTTTATTGTCACACTTTATTGTTACAATATTTTTAAAAAACTTAATTTATAGTGTACAATCGGCGGTCTTATCGCTAATTACCAGGACTAGACACAAAAATATAACCCGCTTAAGACAATCGCCAATGATTCTCCGGTACCTAAATTATTTTGATGTACCTCATAATAATATTATGAACTGATTGATGAACTCCTCGTTGGCTCAGTTGGGTAAGCGTTCGTTCTGGCGGGAACACAAATTTTACTCACAAGGAAAATTTGTGTTCCTGGTTCTGGTTGTGTTTGTGCCTGTGATGTGAATGTTTCCGGCACCCACGGCACAAGTTATCGAACTTAGTATGGGGCTACGAGTGTGAAAGCGTTTATGTGTAATTGTGTATGTTAATTATATCTCATCCAATCGGTTGACTTGTGCAGAAGACAATGATGAATGAATTTCCCCAATTCACGAGAAATTATTCTCTAAAAAACTAACATCTCCTTCTGTTTGTAACATCTTCTAGTGTGGGGGACAGAGTTTCACCTGAGGTATGCTATTGTTGTGTTCTACTGCCATTAACCAATAATCTGTGTAAACGACACTTAATACCAATGGTGTACCTTATTGAAAGCCTTTTTATGTACTATAAACGATATTATAATTATGATTATTATATATTATTATGTTTGGTACGCCATTTATAACTAGATCTCAGTTGTATCAGTAAACATGTCGTTTGGTGATTGACCGGGAGAGCGAGCAGCGCGAGCGAAGCGTCACCGTTTCATCTTGGGCAAAATTGCTTTCGTATGTCCGGCGGATTTCCGGTAGTTCCTCTATACAGGTCGCATTTCTCAACCGATTCTCGTGAAATTTTGTTTACAGTTTCGATAATAATATAGAATTTTATGTCGATTCAGTTTTTAGAAATGTTTCAAAATGGCGGAGTTGTGGGGTTGAATACGAAAAAAAATCATGTTTCTACCATTTCGGTAAAAATACTAAAGAATGTGGAGACGCTTCGTAAGTATATTATATGAAATGTCTGCCATTTTGCAGCCGACTGTACTTAACCTTAGTTATACTTAGGTTATACTTACAATGACAGCTCCAACAAGACGTAAAATGTGGCCTTTTGGGGTTGCTTATTACTATTATACGATTATGCGCAAACGGCTGTAACTAATATAGGCTTCATAAACATCGTTACGCTCAAGGAATAGGACAACTTCGAGCACCGCAAATGGCGACAATATAGAAACCTCGGCATTAGTTACATATTTGAGCCATTTGGTGTTGAGATACTGAGTCCGTGGGGATCGGAAGCTAATTCTATTTTCAAAAAATCTATCAGTCGCCTGGTCGAGGCGACGCGTGATCAAAATGATGTATATCTGACATGTAAGCTTATATAAAAAAAAATCTTTATAAAATATTTGAAAAAAAATAGCAGATTCTGATTTCTGATTTGTAGGCTTTTTTCACCATTTAATATTAATCCTTATGAAAATAAACTATTTCATCGTCTTACGTAGTTCACGTAGATACTATTTGCCATTTACTGCATATAATTTGAACTTATAGTAGAGGAGAAGTCGTGATATTTATTTGAGGGTGAAAACGATGGTTCAAATAAATGGCGCCCACAGATTTATGAAACAAGTTATGTTACTACTACTTGTTTTATAAATCCGTGATGGCGCCTAACGAACAAAATATACACGATGCAATTATTGAAGTCAGTATATTCCCGAAACGTATATACTCAGACCATGCTTTAGAATCGACCTGTACGATAAAATATGAATAATAGTTTTATAAATAAGTGTTTATAAAACATTTGGCGATAACCAGAAATGTGGATTTCACGCTATGCACTGGATGGTGGCGCGCGATATAAATGGACCTCCACGTAGCACGTGGCTTTGGGCCGAAGTTTTACATATTCCATAAGAATTTGAAGTCATTCGCTTATATGGTTTAGATGTTAGATGCCTCTGACAGACGGACTGACAAAATGCTAAACGATCCAAGTCAACTGAGATATCTCGCGTCGCTCGATCAAATTTTCGTTTAGCGAAAAAATAATACATCATATATACATCATGTATCATATATATATTGTGTATATGTGTATTATGTATGTTTTTATTTTATTTATTTAGATATATTATATTAGTATAGAACGCCACACCAACCCAAATCATCCTGCACATTTTCTGTCCATCCAAAGGTTGTCTGGCAGAAATCGATTAAAGCGATAAGACCGCCCATTGTACTACCTCTTATAACTGTATTGTTTTAAGTTCTACAATTTTACTTTTATTTGGTGTGCAATAAAGAATTATTGTATTGTATTGTATTGTACATCGATGTATTATTTTTCGGGGAAAAGACTATGTATATCCTGACCATAGTCATTTGTGAGGTGTCATGTATTTTATTTCTTGCAGTTGAGCCTCAATGTATTTTCTGGGTCCTATATAAATCCTTTATTGCAGGAGTAAGATGAACCGGTAAAACTCCTTCCGGAGTTTCTATCTGTGCATCGAAATTAATGGAAAAGATTTCGTAAGCCCTGCCTAAGTATCTCATAAATATGTAGTACATGCATGATATAAATACAAAGAAAACTAATACAAATTGTTTAATTTTTTAATATCTTACATATAACCTTGTACTTATTGTTCCAGAGCCAAGACGAAGACAATGAAAGTTTATATATTCCAATAGCGCTGCTGCTGACGCATCTTTTTCACGCCAGGGAGATGCAACGATGTGCACTTCGCGTCTTGACGATGGTACACCTGTGAGGACCATGTGCGTGTGCTGCTCTGACGGAATCCTAGAAGGTCTGCGAGAACGCTGGCCCTTCAGGAAAGGCCGTGTTAGGTTCATCAAGGAATCCTGCTTCCGGCTTGCCTATAAAAGGTCGAGCATACGGTGTGTTGACCCATGTCCATCCAGTGATGCTGCAGAAGCTACATACAGCCAGTATTTTGCCGGTGTGTGGTGTCTCTACGGCATTGTTACCCTGTTCAAGCCTTTGTGTCCTTTATTTTATGAGTATTGTTTTAATTAGCCGACTTTAAAAAAGGAGGAGGTTCTCAATTCGGCTGTTTTTTATATTTGTTACCTCATTTTCTTCTAGGTGAACCGATTTAGACGATTCTTTTTATTCTTAAGCTGGTGAGTTCCATTTGGTCCCATTTAAATTCGATCAAGCTCTGACCAGTAGTTTTTGAGTTATCCTCAATAATGCGTATTTAATTAATTTAATCTGATCAAGGGTTCCGAAGATAAAGCGGTGAAGTCGGTTTTTTAAGTTTTACATTCGTTTAAATTATTTTTGTTCTATTTTAAAATACATTGGTATTTTTTCCTATATTACTTTAAACATTATTAATAGTTGTGTTCAATAACAGGATATTTAACCAGGTTTAGTGCCAGAGTTGTAGCCAGAATTACAAAACATATATCTAAAGGAAAATCAACTAGTCATGACGGCCTCAGCATTGAGCACTTAGTTCACGGCCCTCACATATCGCGCGTCTTGGCGATGTTCTACTCACTGTGCGTGAGTCATTCGTACTTGCCTCCTGACATGATGAAACCAGTGGTTGTGCCTATAGTTAAAAATAAAACTTGTGACTTGGCCGACAGAAGTAACTATAGACCAATCTCTTTGGCAACAATAGTAGCTAAAGTGTTTGACGGCCTGCTTGACACACAGCTCAACAAATATCTAGTCCTGCACGACAATCAGTTTGAGTTTAGGCCCAAACTTTCCACAGAGAGTGCAATACTGTGTCTCAAGAATAGAATAGAATAGAATAGAATATTTATTTATTGGGAAACTGTCATGATAACATTGCAAGATGGAAAAGCATTTGGCGAATACAGTTTACCCCTTACGGGTATCCAACACAAACATGGTAATAGCAAATTTACAATCAAATTATTTATGAAATTTTAACATACATTTTTTAAATGAACACTATTTTAATTACATATTTAATCATTTAATCCTATATACCTATAAAAATTATAAATGTCAAAATGATAAAAAATAAGGTCAAATTGTTTAATATATATCATGCAATACAATGTCTAAATAGCTTAGTAAAATATTCATTTAAATTGTAAAATACATTTTCAGTCAAAATATTTTTGAGATCTAATTTAAATCTATTCACAGGAAGTTCTTTGATTGCTTGCGGCAAGTGATTAAAAACTTTTATGCTATTTATATAGGTGCTCTTTTGAAAAATAATTGAATTAACTCTCGGAGTATACAAATAATCATCGCATCTCATCGGTGTATCTCGAGCACGCATGTCTGATTTCATTTTAAATAAAGAATTATTATTTTTAACAAACAAGCAAAGTTCTAGTATATAGATTGCAGTTAATGTTAGGTACTTTTTCTCTTTGAACAATTTTTTGAGAGAATTTTTACTAGTCAAGCACGTCGTCATATACTATACAGATCGTAATACTCCCATACACGCATGTTTTCTTGATCTGTCCATGGCTTTTGACCTGGTTTTTTATTTTATCCTGTGGGAGAAGATGGAAAGCTTAAACTTGCCCCGAGAGGTGACCAGCATTTTTAAATACTGGTATAGAAACCAGGTCAACGTTGTCAAATGGTCAGGTGCGATGTCTGAACCATATCAACTGGAATGGGGGGTGGGCCAGGGGGTTTGACATCTCCATCCCTGTTCAACCTATATATGAACGCCCTGATCGTGGAGCTCAGCAACCAGCATGTCGGCTGCCACCTCAAAGCAGTATGTGTGAATAACTTTAGTTACGCAGACGACATGGTGTTGCTGAGCGCTTCGGTCTGTGGACTTAGAAAGTTAGTGCATGTCTGTGAGGAGTATGCCCTTGGTCACTGCCTACAATATAACGCGACAAAAAGTCAGTGCATGGTGTTTGAGGTAGGTTCAAAACGGCCCAAAACTGTTCCGCCCGTTTACCTAAATGGAGTTCCACTAGAAAGGGTGGAACAGTTTAAATATCTTGGCCACATTGTCACAAGTGACCTCAGGGACGACGCTGATGTCGAGCGGGAGAGGCGGGCCTTGTGCGTACGGGCAAACATGCTTGCTCGTAGATTTGCACGATGTTCGGAGGAGGTGAAGGTTACTCTCTTTCGAGCGTACTGCACTTCCCTCTACACGTGCAGTCTGTGGGCAAGGTATACGCGTTCGGCGTACAATGCTCTTCGCGTCCAATTTAATAACGCGTTCAGGGCGATGATGGGACTGCCCCGATACTGCAGCGCCTCAGGTATGCTTGCGCAGGCTCGCGTGGACTGTTTTCACGCGACCATGCGCAAGCGTGTCGCGTCCCTGGTGCGCAGGGTGCAGGTTAGTGCCAACATCGTCCTGGCGATGATTGCGGACCGGGTCTACTGTCCTTTTATGAGGCAGTGCTCTCAACGCCATGATTAGTAAGTAATAAGTGTAAGTTGTATGTGTATCATTTTTAATTTACATTTTTTTATTTTCTTTTTACTTAATTTCATTTAATTGTGTCTATAATATTAATGTTTCGATCATTTTATTTCAATTTAATTTAATTTTGTTGATTTGTCTTCTCCTTTTAATATATATTAATTTGTGTGTTAAATATTGTGTCGTATAATTATGAGTCCTTGTAACTCGAAATAAATGAATATTATTATTATTATTATCCAAGTATTTATTTAATCTCACGGGTCTGTGCCCGGACCTTTGTAAGGCATTAGCGGAGCGGTAGCCAACGCTAAGAGGCCCTTTGGTATAATTACATTTTAATAATAACATATCAGGCGTGTCCAAACATACGACAGACATCTCTTCGTTAGAAGTTGATGCCGTTTTATGCTTGCACACGCCTTTACAATAATTATATATTATTTACTATGGACTAGGGGATGGTTGATATTGGGTTGACAATAACTGTGACTAATGCGAGTAAAAACTTAAGAGTATTGCATTGTATATTTGATGGTTTATAAAATATCTGGATTATGGCATGAGACTACGGCACCTGTCAATTCCGCCTCATTTAAAAATATGTAGGCAGGTGGTGACTCGCCACCCACTGAACGGGCTCCCTATAAGGGCCGCCTGCATTGGCGACATAAGGAGCAACGTTGGTGTGGATAGCTAAAGGGTGTTGAGATGTGTTGCTGCAGTTTCACTTAACGGTACTCCCGACGTTATGCCCTTTATCACTTCCACCCTTGGAGCTTAGAAACTTAGCTCTTGCGCCTCCACCCTCGGACGGCCAATTAAGGCAAGCCGAGGGTCAGGGGTCTCACTTAGCCCCAGGGAGTGTCTCGGGGTACGCGGTGTATTATTATTATTACCACGCCAAATATATAATATATAAAAATATATCAAACATAGAAGATCTGTTGTTCTTGTAACTTATACTAGCTATTTATCTACTTTATTTGCTCAAATGTTGTTACAGATAAATCTATTTATATCGATATTGATTCATCTTCCTTTTTGTCGTAAGTATCTTCTATAGATTGCAGTGTCCTACCATTTGTTTCTGGTAAAAGGAATATTAAAATAACTCCACAAATTAATGAGGATGTACCGAAAACTGCAAACAATGCTGGGTCACCAAACGAATTCATGATATCAGGTGTCACTTTAACAATAACAAATAGGATTACATATGAAAATGACGCATTTAAGCCAGATCCAAATCCACGGGCATTATTTGGCAGCACTTCGGGAACAAATGTCCAAGCTATTGCAATAATACCACTCGCAAAACATAAATACATCAAAAGGCACGTAACCCGTACCCATATATAACTGTCTGATTTTAGAAGAAAAAATGCCATTATAAATCCAGTAACGAATATGGCTGCTCCAAAATTACTGGCCAAAAGTGTTTTTTTCTTTGAAATAAATTTCCCTAACACACAATATGTTAGGCATGCAACGTTAACAATGCAATCCATAGCAACCGTCAATAGAAAAGCATTTACTTTACCAGAAAATATTCTTTCAAATATGTCCTGTGAATATATATTGATGACATTCACGCCTGAACCCTGGATATTAACCATTAAGAGCATAGTAGTAAGCATCGGTTTGATAAAAGACATTTTTAGTGCTATTTTAAGAGTGGCTCTAGGACAAAGCTTTTGCTTTTTCGCTTGACTATCTAAAATTGATTTCAACTCTATCTCTGAAGCCTCATCTGTCCCTCGAAACCATCGGAAACGCTCGATACCTTCATCCAGCCGTCCTTTAGCGATTAACCACAATGGGCTTTCCTTTAAGAACAGGCTGGATGTTAGTGAAATCAGAGCTGGGATAACGCATACTGCAGCACTGGCTTTCCAAGGTAAATAATGTCCAATTACATGGCTCAAGAGAATGCCACAATGTACCGTAATTGCAGGTAGAAATAGCGCAAGCGATCGAAGTTTGGGGTTGGTTATTTCTCCGATGTAAGCCATCGTTACTATTCTGACAGCACACGTAGATAATCCTGTAATAAATCGTCCAGCGAGTATTAGACCGGTCGAGTTTGCGCAGGCAATAAGGGTCCATCCCAAAATTAAGGGAAATCCTGCAAGGATATGGGCTGTTCTCCTGCCGTAAGCATCCAGGATTGATCCACAGCTCATAGATCCCACGATCATCGATAGGTAAGCTATAGATGCTGTAACAAAAATCAAATTGTTTACATTTAAACTATTCGATTTTACATAATATTATTTTACTTGTTATTTATTTCACACAATATGTCATTTGTTTAATATATAGAAAGAAAGAAGAAAGAAAAGAAAATTATTATTTATGACACAATATTAAATAAACAAACAGCAAAATAAATAAAATATACATACATATATAAACAAAAATGAAACAAGCAAAAAAAAAGAGAAGTGAGAGATGTTGCGAGCATATTCATGACACTAGAGTATAAAACTAATACGATACGTGTAAATTGAACTAAAAACTACATTAAAACTAACTAAAAATAACTATAACTAGATATAAATATTTACACTGCAAAGTACCCAAAATGCTGGCAGCATTGCCACGTTGAATGGCAGTGCTCAATCTCTGTCCAAAATATTTGCCAGCATTTTGGTCACGAGTTGCTTTGACAAAACGCCCTGATATTTTTTAAAGAGTGTATATGTCCCCGTCCCCACGGTCCCAAGTCTCAACCCCAAAATGCACAAGTATCTATATTTTAACCACTATCAGGATTACTATATTTGCGCCTTTTGAAATTCTCTGCTGATTCAGGCGCAACACCAGCCTTATTTTTAGTTGCAGAAAGATGAGACTGAAAGACTCCAGGTCAGCCTGCGTATTTGATGGCCAGATTTTGTCTCGCCAGAGGCTACATCTCGATTTTGGGAGGTCATCTGTCAAAAAAGCTTTTTTCGGCTTTTCAGCCTTTGCTGTACTGGGATGTGGTGTAACATCGGATGTCGTACGTCATTTTCCATTTTGGACCGTTCAATGGAGCTTGCCATGACTCTGCGAATTTCTGGCGGTGCTATACCGGCTAGGGGATACAGCAGTTTGACCGGTGTCGGTTAAAGGCAACCAGCAATGATCCGGCAAGTCTCATTTAAGGCTGTATCCACCAGTTTCGCATGGGCAGAACGGCCCCATACTGGGCATGCATACTCACTGGCGGAAAAAGATAGCGCTAGACCAGTAGTTCTCATTACCTGTTGAGTAGCACTCCATTTTGTGGTAGTGAGACGCTGGAGGCGATTATTTCGGGTGTGAACCTTTCTTTTTAAGCTTGATGATATCTCTAATTATTTTGGACGCCTTAAGGAAACAAAGTGAACATACATACATATATACGTATATGCATGCGGTGCTAAAATCTATAACCATAATGTAAAGGCTGCTTACGTACGTTGTATCAACGGGAAAATGTTCTTACCAATCCATGAGTCGTTATTGGGGTCATAGTTTAAGCTGCTGTCTTCTCGGAGTTTCGGAAGCAACATGGCTGTGATGCCGAAGGTCATGCCACCGCATAGTGGAATCAAGCAGGATGCGATTGTGGTCAGTACCTGCAAGTTTTAATACATAATAACTAAAGATATATATATATATATATATATATATATATATATATATACAAATTAATAAATAATAATTAAACGCAAGCATAGATTAGAAAATCCGACTTCACCGCTTTATCTTTGGAACCCTGATCAGATTAAATTAATTAAATACGCATTATTGAGGATAACTCAAAAACTACTGGTCAGAGCTTGATCGAATTTAAATGGGACCAAATGGAAAGCACCAGCTTTCAAATAAAAAATATTCATCAAAATCGGCTAACGAGAAGTTAGGAGATAACTTTGAAGTCGGTTAAAAATGAGAACATCGTTAATGTAGTCCACAGAATACGCATTATTGAGGATATTTCAAGAACTACTAATGCGATCTTGATCAAATTTAAATCACATCTTTCAAACTAAAGAACAAATTTGAAATCGGTTCACGAGGAAAGAAGTAATGAGGTAACACACATAAAAAAAACAGTCGACTTGAGTACCTCCTCCTTTTTTGTGAATTCAGGTTAAAAAGACGCTTTATTGACACAATATGCATACAATAATCCAAAGAACATACACGCTCATGATTCTACAACAACTAATAATATTATTAAATTAAAACATTTATTAAACACTAGCCATGCCCCGCGGCTTCGCCCGCTATTATCAAGTTAAAAAGTAGCCTATGTGTTAATCCTAGGTATAATCTATGTACATTCCAAATTTCATCCAAATCCGTTCAGCCGTTAAAGCGTGAAGAGGGAACAAACATACTTACACACTTACACACAAACTTTCAGTTTTATAATATTAGTAGGATATAGCACTTTCTAATTTTATAAGCTAATTTATGTATTTAGTTCCAATTTAAATTATTATTTATTTTAATTCTTTATTGTTTGTATCGACCCCTTCGGGTAAAAGCCTCCTCCAAGGAATGCCACGATTCTCTATCCTTAAGCATGTTCCAGATGGATGTAATCCAGCGTCTCAAAAGAGGTGACCTTGATTGTTGCCATCCATCTAGACAGCAGATGTAAACAAAGTTTTGATTTGACCTTCAACGCCCTTGGAGTAAGGGCGCGTGTTCCCATCTGCAGTTGGAACGCGTGAATTACATCCGTTTAGCCTGCGGATTACACATATACAAACTACAAAGACAGTTGCGCTGTGACAGGCAGCGGTTGCGCACGTGGGGTGTGTAGTAACTTTTTTTACCGATTTCCCAAAAAAGGAGGAGGTACTCAAGTCGACTGTATTTTTTTTTTTTTTATTTTTTTTTTATTTATTTTTTTTTTTTTTTATAACTTCTCTCCACGTCAGCTGATTTCGAAATTTTTTTTTGTTTGAAAGATGTTGCTTTCTTATTGGTCCCATTTAAAATTGATCAAGATTTGATCAGTAGTTCTTGAAATATCGTCAACAATGTCTATTTTGTGAATAATGCGTACTTTGACGATGTTCTGGTTTACCCGACTTCAAAAGTTACCTATAACTTCTTTCGTTGTGAGCCGATTTTGATGATTATTTTTTTATTTGAAAGCTGGTGGATCAAGGTTCCGATGGTAAAGCGGTGAAGTCGGTTATTTTAAGCTTTGCTTGCGTTTAATTATTCTTGTGATAGGTCGCACCATTTCACTATAACTCAAAGGTTATAATATAGGTAACTCGTAAAAAGTTTCCTTGTCCATTCTTAGGAAGTTATACATATATCATTTAAGTCCAACAAGTTTGAATGTCTGAAAATTGATCGTTCTTTTAACCAACGCTTCATTCATATTCTCTTTTTTTTGTTTTTCGTCGTCAATAGCGAACAAAATTGCTAAAGTAAGGCCAACCTTTTGAAATTTGGACAAATTAGGAGCCATTTCTACAGCACGTTACGGTCCGTGCGCAATACGAATACGTGATTTCACGCCAGAAGACGACTCGCGACTAATTCGCTAGCGTGTTGGCGCGTGGATGAAATCCGTGTATCCGAAACACAATCCGCAGATGGAAACTGAGTTCCCACCAAGGGCACCTCTGTTATTCCTCTCCATCCAAAGGTTGTCTGGAAGAGATCGCTCTCAGCGATAAGACCGCATATTGTTACACCATTATTAACCGTGATTTCTATTTGTGTTCTTTGTTATTTTAAGGTGTTCAATTAAGAGTAAATCTGTCTATCTAGATCACTCTATATCTCTATCTATCTATCTATCCACAACTCTTACCTGTCTCCAGAAATGTGACCGCTGACTGCATTCTTTCTTAATTTCCTTCATTACAAAAATATATATCACTCGTCGCGTATTCTACTATCTATGTGGATACTAACACAACACAGACTTCCAAATAGCTAATGATTTTAAAATGCAACAAGATATAACATAACACACAATGTTAGTATCAACAGCTGCAACAAAACGTCAACAATTTCTATTTGGGATTTTTACCTGCCAATGAAGGGTTATAATTTTCGCTCGTATCTTGTATCGTACTTATTTATATTAGTAAATTTAATTATTACCTTGTATCTTCCAAACTTCGTATAGTCCAATTTCAGACGAGATAGAGAGAATATTCGTCTTAAGAACCCAACTGTCCTTAGATAGGTGTTTTAAAAAAAACGTATTTTCGGCGCAAAATAGCGTTAGTAAAAAAAAATTACCAAACCTATCGAGTAGGGTATCAAAATGAAGGAAATTAAAAGGGGATTGCATAAAATTACATAAAAAGTAGGTTCACATTTATCGCAGTCGGATTTTTTTAATTGTTAGTTGTATACTTGGTTTTGCATAAATGTCCTGTTTCTGGTCTATTCGCTGTGATATTCTTACTGTGACGTCAACAATCATTGACATAAAAAATACGAGTATGTCAACTGAAGTCACGAATCAGCCAATAGCGTGCGTTATGTTATTTTTAATTTCCCATGCATTATTTTTTCTTTTTACTCATTAAAATTTAAGCATTTAATAAATTTTGTTTTTTTTTTTTTAATACATAATTATATGCCTAACTACGGGCCAATTGCCTATATTTCCTAAAACTAAACTTAAACTATGTACAGCAAAGAACTAAGTTACCTGCAAGACAAATAATAAATAAATAAGATGTAATGTTATAGATTTATCTAGTTAAATATTTATATTTAACCTATATTTGAATTGCATGCATATATTACCACATGATTAACCACTACGCTAGGAGAGTCAATCAAGAGCTGAGCCGTTCTAATCGGAGAGAAAATCCAAAAAATGAATCCCATAATTGACGTCGCGACGGGTGTCTAAAATAAACGCCCGAAAATAAAGACAGAATAAAACTTCGAAAAGCGTTTTTAATTAATAATACTTTGAAAAAATAAATAATCTAAGTAAAATATTTGTTCACATGCTCCATAACAACTAATAGGAACTATCATCGGCACCTATATTTTATACCGCGCGTTGCCTCTCCGCTAATACGTTGAACCAAATAAATGTCAGCATTTTGAACACGCGATGTTTTAACCAGACGATCTGATATGTTTTGAAAATAGATTTAGGCCCTATACTCACAGGCTAAGTATCATAAGGCTGTTAAGACTTATTCGTTTGGAGTTGACCAAACAGCTCCATTACCACTGCAGAAGTTTCCGTTCAGTCACCGCTAGCTGTTCATTCGAAGTTAACGCGACGGGCGCCCTTAGCATAGATACTTAAGGGGCCTGCGGAGGTTGATTTGCCCATACAATCGTAATACCGAAATTATTTAAAATTCAAGCATATTACTACCATTTTGTGCTGTTATTCAGATTAAAAACATTTTAATCTAGGTTCCTGGATAGTTTTTATTCCAAAATAATTACCTAAAACGAAATATAAACCAATTGATTTTCACACATTATTACGACGTAAATAAAACGTTAAAAACTAACACATTTTACAACAGGAACATAGATCATTTCAAGGTACTATTAATGCAAAAAACAAAGGCTAAACATAACATTTTCATTCATATTTTTTGGTATTACAGCACCTATCATAATTTGTTCGGTCGGTAGTGCTATCGCATCAAGCATGGGCACAGTTTACCAGATAAACAGAGACAGCCTATAGACTCGTTCAAAGACTCCCCGGCCTCTTAAGATATTAGAACTGCCCATCGACTTAGTTGAGTGAGCGTTCGCTTTCTAAACATCTATCGGGCTCGCTTCCCAACGCGAACACAAGTTTTCTCCCCAAGGAACATTTGTGTTTCTGGTTCTGGTTGTGATTGGGATGTGAATGTTGTGTCCGGCACCCACGACATAAGTCATCGATCTGTTTTTTTCTTTGTTTCTTTCTTCTTTCTTATCTTCTGCGGAATCAAGGTAATTCTTTCGAATCTTCTAACTGGAACGTTGGCGCGTGTAAAAGGCCGGCGAATGATTGTGGCAGAAATTCGTGCATTTCAATGTCATGTACTGATTTTTTTTGCAGCTGACTGTACCTACGATTAGTTATTCTGTGACACTAATCATTGTAGCATGTGATTTATGTTGTTGCTATAGAAAAACAGCCGTATCAAATCCGTTTTCGCCTAAAATAAGGTGTAAAATTGTGAATACCTGAGTAGATCTTTATTTAGTGCGAAGAAATGGAAATGGAGACGGAAGATGGCAATAGGATTTTTTTAACTAAACAAGATTAATCCATGTTTAGGCGGGTACTTCCCAACGGATCAGAGTATCAGGTTTTCTCATTAACCGATCATAATGGGCTAAGTAGTTAAAGTTTATTTTGTTTTTTTTTTATATAAAATCACACTTTGTGTAGGTATCTATTTCGCACACATATTTTATGTAAGTAAAAAGCACGTATTCAGATTTTTTTACGTACGTCAAACACTGTGTTTGACCATTCGTTATTGGGTAATCTATCCTACCAGTCCTACTAATATTATAAACGCGGAAGTTTGTAAGAATGTATGGATGTCTGGATGTATGTTTTTTACTCTTTCACGCAAAAACTACTGAATGGATTTTGATGAAACTTAACAATAATATATCTTACACATCAGAATAACACATATAGGTACTATAATTTATATAGATATAGTGTAAATTATCCAAAATATAACGATAAATGTCAAGTAAGTAGGAATAAAATCGGCCATCTGCGAGCTATTCTGGCGTGCGCCGCAAAAACCGTTGGAGTTACAAGTATATAATGTATAATGGAAATGTTTATCTTAAATAGTCCTACAAAAAAGCCCGCGACAGCAAATATCTATCTTTTATGTGTAAGCCATTATCGCCAAAATAGTGAAACAGAATACAATAAAAAATTATAATTTATTTCTAAGGCACATTTGGTAGTAACAAATAGATCCTTATATAAAAATAAATACTTTTATCGCATCTGGGATTTTAAGTAGATAAAATTTGTCTTTTACACTACATAATTTAGACAAATATCTGATAGAGTAAGATCCCAGGGCCAACAGACGTCACGTATTTTCTGACGAACGAAATGTGGACGATTGAGTAGTGTTAGTACGTTCTAAGAACGCATGCCTACCTGCCTGGTAGGCATGCGTTCTTAGTACGTACTAAAAAAAACTAAAACTATAAGGATCTATTGGCCCTGGGATCTTGGACTATGAATAGTTATGACGATAAACAACTGAGTGCGCGATATTATCAATGGTATGGTCCGGTGGCAGGCGAATGGGACGGGCGCGCGGGCGGGCGGTCGGACGACTGCGGGCGGGGTAGGGGAAGAGTCAAGAGGTCGCTCATTGCAGCAGAGATAAATAATATACCCAAGGTAGATGGACGTCTCGCCATCTATTAATCGGGCTTTAGGAAATGTCGAGGCCCAGACACAACTGACGTTTGTAGGGCGGCCATGCGCAGAGTATCGATATCGATTAACAGTAGTGTTGGGAAAATTACTATCGAGCACTTTCCCGTAACAAGTATTCATAAAATAATTACCGTATTAGTGTAAGGGTATTTATTAGGTTAATTATTGAAACAATTACATACCGTAAAAAAAATCTTTATTGACAAAAATATGTACGCGGAACTTATGTAAGCTATTAAATACATTATAACAGTTGAAAATTGTTATATCTTTTTACGATAACTTTAACAAATTAAATAAGCTTGTTTTATTTTAAAAAATGCCATGCAATGACAAAACCTCAACGTCCTTAATAATTAAGGTGAGCTAAAATCAATCTCAACTCCAATATTATGTTAGATAGATAGATAACATACTTGCTTATACCCTACATTACAGGATGAATGTCTTTAGTTTCTAAGTTTAGTCTTATGACCTAATGTACATGTAATGCATATGAATAAATAAATAAAATTATTTTTTCGGTGTCATGGTTGCAAGATATTGTTTTTTTTTGACTTAGTGCTAATGTACTTACATATTTATTTGTATTCATACTTACAAAGGTAACTTTATTTAAAAGATGGCTACCCTAAAATGAATGATTCCATAGATCGAGTAGACAAGACAGATAAAATTTTATACTTCATTCTACGAAATACAGATAAATTATGTACTATCATATTATTATTTTGTATCTGTTAAACTGACAATTCCGTTCTATGGGCCTGGTCAGTTGTCTGTTTTTAAAATTCAGACTGTAATCCGTTAACATAAACTGCAATTTTGATTAACGTAAATGTTTATATTGTCATTTTCCTACGGCCCCAGACATTTCTTCACAGACATTCGGGGCTGTTGCCGAGCGCGACCCGAATACGGACAGACGTCGTTGACGGTTGTGTCTGTATCGTGAATTTTCAAGGCACTAGCGGTTTGTTAAAAACTCACTGTACCTATATATAATGTAATAGATAGGCATTGGCAGGTTTATTTTTGTGGTAAGGAGACACGTATAAGAAGATACTTCACATTTATTTTTATTGTTACATCGGTAGGTTACTTAACTTAATACTTTAACTTAACTGTTACTTACAATCATTCCACGACAAAAATGTTTGTGGTTGTTACTTATAAAGAGTCAGGGTTTTTATTTTATTATAATTATAATATTAATTATAATAATAACATTGACCACCATCTCACCTGATGCGGCCGAAGATGTGACATGTTTGTCATACACTCTTGACTTAAGACTCCCAAACTTTTGCATTACCATCAATCATCATATACATCCGTAGAATATCTTTCATTCTTAATGTGCACGCCCCTCCTCCAAAGGAGATGTTTCATTTTGGGCCAGCACTATGTACCATACATAGAAAAATAGGGAAAAAATATTGCATTTTCTTAAAAATACAAATAAATTAATCTGCAGAAGATTACAGCTGCCCTCAAATTATTATTTTTAAATAACCCAATGCAACCCTTTTTTGGGGCAGTCATGGCAAGAAGATACCGAATGTCACTCAGTTTCGAGCTTCAATCGAGTAACATAAATTCTATAGTCCTATTATAATTATAACAGAACCCAAATATTTTAGAATTGATATGTTATTCACAATAAATGATCAATGAACTGTCAAAATGACAGTTCAATATTGTCGCAATCCGCCATTTGTAATTGTGTTGTGTTGCTATCAATGTACCAAGATATTTTAAATTTACATTAAAACGAAATAAAAGTAAATAAAATAAACATTCAAAAACGGTTACTGTATAGTATAGCTATATGGTACATGGTGCTGGCCCAGGCTCCTTAAATTTTGAAACATCTCCTTTGTCAAACTATCGAGTGTCTAATGTATAAAAATGTTTATGGAGGGGCGTGCATATTTAGAATGTAAGAGCTTATCTATCTATCCTTACAAACTATAGCGTTTAACTTTAGCCTATAAGTGAGATTATCATAAAAAATACTTAGTTCCAATTTACATACATTACATAATGTAGTTGTTTTCATGATTTTTAATTTGTTGGATTTGTTTCCGTCCTGAATAGCAGAATAATATAAAAACATTGAAAAATTGACGACATAATAAAATACTTTCTATCATCATTATCATATTTTTCCATCACCACGCGGGTGAAACCGCGGGGCGCAGCTAGTGATATAAATAGTTCTTTAAGGTTAACCTTAAAAAACTACTTATATTGACAGTCACAGTTAAATAAAACAAAGAATTACAAGATTTTGTATAATTTGTTATATCAAAAGATCGATAAATTAATAATGGCCTCGATTCTGATGTACACTCACTAAATTAAATTTAAACTATCCCTGTCTCTTACAAAATAAAACACGAGACAGAGATAGCATGCATTTTAGTGCTGTCACGCTAGTTTAACAATTAAAATATGAACAACAGAAGCAGAAAGGCGCTTGTTTTTAGTCAACACCAATACAACACATACTCGACTAAGCTTGCATAGACATCTAAGTTCTGACTAACTTGACAGCACAGCAGTATGCTATCTCTGTCTTGTGTTCCTATTTTGTAAAAGACAGGAATAGTTTAAATTTAATTTAGTGAGTGTACATAAGAATCGAGGCCAATGTTGAGTAATCTACGGACTTAAACACAATCTATGCATAGAGCCATCTATACCTATGTCATGTCATCTTTTTTGTTAACGTAACTATCTTCAATAGATTGCAAGGTCTTTCCATTTGTTTCTGGTAATATGATAGCTAAAACTAATCCACAAGCGAATGTAGATATCCCAAAACCTGCAAACAACGCTGGCTCGCCAAGCGAATCCATAATGTCAGGCGTTAGTTTAGCGATAACAAACAACGATAGATATGCAAATGTGGCATTTATCCCGGATCCAAACCCACGAGCACAGTTCGGTAATACTTCAGGGACAAAGGACCAACCTACTGTTACAATAATACTTGAAAAACATAGATACATCACAAAACATGTAACATGTACCCATACATAATTTAACTTTAAAAAATAAAACGACAAGACCAACCCAAAAATAAAAACGGTTACCCCAAAATTGCTTGCCAAAAATGCTTTTTTCTTTGAAACAAATTTTCCGAGGACACAGCATATTAAAGATATGACACCTCTGATGCAATCCATGGCAATCATCAGGAGAAAAGGATCTACTTTACCAGAAAATGATCGTTCAAATATGTCTTGTGGATAAAGGCCGATAACATTAACGCCCGAAAGCTGTATATCCAGCATAACCACCAATAGAACAAGCATTGGCTTGATAAAAGACATTTTACGTGCTATTTTAAACGTTGTTCTTACACTGATCTTCGGTTTTACAGCTTGTTTTTCAAAAACTGTTCTTAACTCCGTCTCTGCTGCTTCACCCGTCCCACGGAACCAACGGAAATTCTCGATACCTTCTTCTGTTCGCCCTTTGGATATCAACCATAGTGGACTTTCCCTCAAAAATAGGCAGGAGATAAAGGATATCATAACTGGAACTATGCAAACTGCTGCACTGATTTTCCAAGGGAGATAGTAGCCTACTATATGGCTGCTCAGGACCCCTACATATCCCAATAATGATGGTATATATAGTGCAGCTGATCGAAGTTTAGGTTCTGTTATTTCTCCAATGTAGGTCACCGTTGTGATTCTTATCGCACAAGAAGAGAATCCTCCGGCGAACAGACCGGCGAGTATTAATCCTGTGGAGTTTGCGCAGGCAATGAAGATCCAGCCCAAAATCAAAGGGAATTGTATAAAGATCTGGGCTGCTTTTCTACCATAAGTATCCACGATTGTTCCGCAGGCTAGAGATCCGAATATCATAGATATTGAAGAGATAGATGCTGGAACAAAAATTCATATTTTATTTAATTGGTTGGTTTGAGCATCTAGATGTCAGATTATATAACATGGTGACATGAGCTTTACAACCACCAAGCTTATGTATGTCTAGGTAGCTCAAGTGCTCAAGCCCACTACCAGTGGGTAACTTAAAACTGTAAAACATCGTAACTGATCAGTTAGCTTAGTTGACTCTGCTTAGAAGACGAACACTCACCCAAGTGCGTGTTCGTCTTCTAAGCAGGGGGTATCGGATTCTATATATGTTTATGTAAACATAAAAAGCTTTCACACACAGCCCCACACTAAGTTCAACGACTTGTATCGCGGTTGCCGGATACATTCACATCACACACACAATGACACCCAGAACCAGAAACACTTTCCTTGAGGAGAAAAAAAGAAAAGAAAGAAAAGAAGATTCTATCATCGAACAAGCAGGCAAACTGCTAATCGACACCGGTATATGGTAGATATTCCACAAATGCGAACAAAGCGTTTTGCTTCTACATTTATTATGCGAACCGGAAAGGAATGGAACACCTTACCTGAGTCGGGGTTTCCTGATGGGTATAATATGTGAGTCTTCAAGTCGCGAGTGAATAGGTATCTTCTAGGCAAGTTTGCTCCATCGTCGACCACATCATCGCTTACCATCAGGCGAGATAGTGGTCAAACGCTAGTGAATAAAAAAAAAAACTTGTGTCTTTGTTGATTAAAAGGCAGACGTGCAAACAAATCCGCCAGCGAGCAGTTCAATTACTGTACCTACCTATCCAGGAGTCACTGCTAGGATCATATCCAATGCTGCTGTCTCTTCGAAGTTGCGGCAGCATTACAGCTGTGATGCCCAAAGTCATGCCACCACACAGTGGAGTCAAGCTGGCTGCGAGGGTGGCCAGTGCCTGCAAGATTTTGTCATCCTACTAATGTTTAAATCCGAAAGTTTGTGTGTGAGTGTGTACGTATGTTTGTTCCCTCTTCACGCTTAACGGCTGAACGGATTTGGATGAAATTTGGAATGTACATAGCTTATATCTAGGATTAACACATAGGCTACTTTTTAATTTGATAATAGCGGGCGAAGCCGCGGGGCACGGCTAGTTAGTAATAATTGTAATTATCATTTAAAACCAAGTTGAAATTGAAGCATAGATAATTTAATTTAAATGCAGCAAAACTTCAAAAATCCTTCAAGGTCAGACTTGAGAATTTTTATATGCGACCAACAATCCTTTCACACAAAAAAAAATTATCCGAATCGGTTGGGCTGTCTTCGAGTAATCGAGTAACATACATAAAAGTTTGTGACGAATTTTCTACCGACTTCACAAAAAAAGGAGGTACTCAAGTTGACTGAATTTTTTTTTTTATGTGTCTTACCTCATATCTTCGTTGCACGTGAACCGATTTTAATTATTTTTTTTGTTTGAAAGATGTTGCTTTCCAATTGGTCCCATTTAAATTTGATCAAGATCTTCTTGAAATATCTTCAATAATGCGTGTTGAGTACATCTTATCTGATCAAAGTTCCGAAAATAAACAAAGGCCCACAAATGGGGGAGACCTCGGTTAAAGTACATTAAAAAAAAACATACATCACATACCTCCTCCTTTTTTGTAGTCGGTAATCAAGCATTAAATAATGTATGTCTTATTGTATTAGTACTTTTTAAATCACTTACCTGTCTACAAAAATGTAAATGTTGGACTTGAGAATTCTTCATTTCAAAGACAGCGAGTCTTTCCGATGGTTTCAGTAAACTCCAATCCCGGATCTGGTTACTTAACTATTATATTAAGCCATAGATTTAATTATGCTGTCAAGGCTATTATGCAATACTTACTACCTAATTATTTCCCGCAACTTCATCTTCATGGAATTTTTTTAAACACAAACGCTGTCATACTCACAACTCCCACACAAAGTCCAATGACTTGTGTCGTGGGGCCGTAAACACAAACATCACACACGCGACATTCAGATCACACCCAGAACCAGAAACAACAAAACCTGTGTTCCCACTGGAAATCGAACCCGCTGCTTTGATGGCGAAAACGCCACAAATACGAATATAAAAACGCACGAAATTACGCTAGCGAGCAGTTCAAACACACAGTTAAAACCGGCTAAAAAAAATTATTAAACGCAAGCAAAGTTTAAAAAAACCGACTTCACCGCTTTATCATCGGAACCTTGATCAGATTTAATGTATAAACACGCATTATTGAATATAACTCAAAAACTAGAGATCAGACCTTGACGATATTTCAAGAACTACTGATCAGATCTTCATCAATTTTTAATGGGACCAATTAGAACTTTTATTTTCAAACTAAAAAAAAATACAGTCGACTTGAGTACCTCCTCCTTTTTGGGAAGTCGGTAAAAAAGCAGTCGAATTTAGATCCTCCTTCTTATGTAAGTCGCGTCCGATCAAAACGTAGACGATCTTGCACGCATAATGTGCAAGATTACCTACGTAGTAACTGTTGATCAATCTATGACCCAAAATTGCAATAAAGTGCAAAATGTATATACATAATTTAAACGTAAGCAAAACTTAAAAATCCGACTTCACCGCTTATATTTTGATTTTGGCTTAATCGATTTCGATAAAATGTATGTGGGACCACTTCTGAAGTATAATCTACTAAACAAAAAAAGAATATTGAGAATCGGTCCACAAATTGGGAAGAAATCAGTGAACATACATAAAAAAATACATACAGTCGAACATAGAACCTTCTCCTTTTTTGAAGTCGGTGAACTACGTTAGACGAAGAAATAGTTAATTTTGATAAGGATTAATATTTTCATGCTTCAAAAAGCCAACAACACAGTGGCTGCTATATTTTCTCATTTTTAACAAAGAAAAATATTTCTATACTAATATACGTACATATAATATACATTCTATATGCTTTCGCGGACATTTTTTAAAAATAATCAAGGTCAACATTTTTGCCGTACATTGTATTCACTTATATCAAACTTTTTGGTCAGCGTACGCCGATAAAGCGGCCAATTAGTTAATTTACCGACTTCCCTAAAAAGGAGGAGGTACTCAAGTCGACTGTATTTTTTTTTTTATTTGTGTTACCTCATAACTTCTCTTCACCTGAGCCGATTTCGAAAATATTTTTTAGTTTGAAAGATGTTGCTTTCTAATTGGTCCCATTTAAATTTGATCAAGATCTGATTCTTGGAATATCGTCAATAATGCCTTTTTTTTCACGAATTATGCGTACTTTGACGATGTTCTCGTTTACCCGACTTCAAAAGTTACCTCATAACTTCTTTCGTTGTAAGCCGATTTTGATGAGTCTTTTTTTACCGACTTCCCAAATTAGGAGGAGGTACTCAAGTCGACTGTATATATATTTTTTTTTATGTTTGTTACCTCATAACTTCTCTCCACGTGAGCCGATTCCTAAAGGTTTTTTTTAGTTTGAATGATGTTGCTTTCTAATTGGTCCTATTCAAATTTGATCAAGATCTGATCAGTAGTTCTTGAAATATCGTCAATAATGCCTATTTTGTGACTAATAATGCGTACTTTGACGATGTTCTCGTTTACCCGACTTCAAAAGTTACCTCATAACTTCTTTCTTTGTGAGCTGATTTTAATGATTCTTTTTTTATTTGAAAGCTGGTGCTTTTCATGTGGTCCCATTGAAAATTTGATCAAGATCTGATCAGTAGTTTTTGAGTTATAGTCAATAATGCGTGTTTATACATTAAATCTGATCAAGGTTCTGATGATAAAGCGGTGAAGTCGGTTTTTTTAAGCTTTGCTTGCGTTTAATTATTTTTCTCCGAGATATATTACGAATATTGTTATTTCGAACTGAAAACTGGCTTTTATCCCAATAAAACATAGCCTTAGCCTATGACACTCAGGGATAGCTATTAGCTATCTATTGAAAGAATTTTCAGAATTAGTTGTTTCAGAGATTACCTTTTACAAACAAACTTTACAACTTTATAATATTAGTATAGATACTAGACTAATTAGGAAAATACGGCTGTCAACTTGTCACTATTTTTAGTATAAATGACTATTATGAAAGGCAAACGTAGCAAATGCGTTAAAATTTGTTAAAACATTTTCATTACCTGAGTCGGTGTTACCTGATGAGTACAATATGGCAAGCTTATCGGTATTCTTTCGTTTACATTTTGGAGAGTGTGCACAGGAATTACACGAGTTAATTCCACCATGCCCTTTTTACCATCTAACAACAAGACAAACAATCAAACGTCATCCATTTATGGTTGACATACCTCCAGTTCGCTCGAAGCGTTTCGCTTCTACGTTCATCATCCGTACAGCGAATGAGTGGAACTCATTGCCTGCATCTTTGTTCCCCGAACGATATAATCTGGGAGTCTTCAAGTCGCGAGTGAATAGGTATCTTCTAGGCAAGCTTGCTCCATCGTCGACCACATCGTCGCTTACCATCAGGCAAGATAGTGGTCAAAAGTTTGCCTATCTTGAATAAAAAAAAAACTCAAAATCCAGTATATGTTACATAACCAGAGTATGAAAGGGGGGCGTCCATTAATTACGTGACGTGTTTAGGGGTAGGAGGTCAAGCCGAACCTCACCCAAGGAGAGGGGGTGTCTCGGCAAATATCACGTAATTTTTTTTTCAAGACACTGTATAAGCAAATCTTAAAAAAACCGACTTCATCGCTTTATCTTCGGAACCTTGATCAGATTTTACGTATTAAACACGCATTATTGACTATAACTCATAAACTAGAGATCATATCTTGATAAAATTTTCAATGGGACCACATGAAAAGCACCAGCTTTCAAATAAAAAAATAATCATCAAAATCGGCTCACAACGAAAGAAGTTATGAGGTAACTTTTGAAGTCGGTTAAACGAGAACATCGTCAAAGTAGTCCACAAATAGGCATTATTGACGATATTTCAAGAACTACTGATCAGATCTTGATCAAATTTATATGGGACCAATTACAAAGCAACATCTTTCAAACTAAAAAAAAAAACTTAGAAATCGGCTCACGTGGATAGAAGTTATGAGGTAACACACATAAAAAAAAAAGATACAGTCGACTTGAATACCTCCTGCTTTTTTGGGAAGTCTGTAAAAAAGTACTAAATTATGGCTAAATCATATAGTTAGTTAATAGGGGTTTGTCTTAAATAAAAAGAATTTAACAAAATGTGTTTTAAATTAATTCAGCGTAATCAACATATTAACTTATTTACATTAAATATACGCATTTCGAAAAATCTCACGTGAGTTTAGGGGCTGGAGGAGGGGGGGTCGAGCAACAAATCACGAAATCTTACCAAGGGAAGAGAGAGGGTCGAAAAAACGCCAAAATCACCTCAATTAATTAATGGATGCCCTAAGCTTAAGCGCGTAAGCCGGCCGGACGATTGAGAACTTACGAAAAAATTTGCAATGGTTAAAATTTTCAGTAATTCGTATTTTTCCTAGTTTTTTTATTCAAAATTGTCAAACGTTTGACCGCTATCTCACCTGATTGTAAGCGACAATGCGGTCGACGATTTAGCACGATTGTGTAGAAGACGACTCGCGACTTAAAGACTCCCATATTGTATAAAATATATCAGGAAACACAGCCTCGGGGTAAGGAGTTCCATTCCTTTGCCGTTCGCAAATATTAATGTAGAGGCAAAACGATTTGTTCGCATTTGTGAAATGTTTAGTTTATTGTGAAAAATCATATCATGGAGTATCAGTCATACTAGTCGTTCGCGTCGAACTGAGATCTCGCGCCTATATTTTGCCCCATAGAGAAAACTTTTAGTGAAAAGTTAATTGCTTATAACTTTTATTTCATATAATAATTGTTTGATTTCTGTTGTTCAAGTACAGGATATAATGGATATTATACGTAAGTTACAGTGTTTAATGTGAAATCGTTTTTGAGATAAGTAGATCCCGGGACAAAATAGGTCTAAAAACTTACTTTGGTGGCCTGCCAAGTCGATATTTTCTAACATAGTTTTTTTTTTATAACCAATTTCGTACTATACTTGTCAAGCCCTTTTTAAAAATACCCCACAAGAGTAGATAAAAAAATAAAAAATATTTTGCTCCCCACTTACCTGTATTATTTTCATTTATATCATTTTAAATGTCCATTTCTGGCTTTAGCCCGCAGTTTTTTAATTAATTATAATAATTTAAACGCAAACAAAGCTTTAAAAAAACCGACTTCGCCGCTTATATTTTGGTTTTGGCTTGATCGATTTCGATAAAAGTTATATGGGACCACCTATGAAGTATATATAATCTACCACATAAAAAAATAATTTAAATCGATTCATAATTGGCGGAATTATCGCGTAACATATATACAAAAAAAAACTTCCTTTTTGAAGTTGGTTGAAAAATTACAACAATGGCGACAAATATGTTAACTTGTTTGGTTTTAGCAAGAATATTATGTAGTTGAACCTGAAGCATGCCTTATTAATATGATACTAAATAGTCTTCAAGTCAAGAGTGAATATGTATCTTCTAGGCAAGCATGCTACATCTTAGGCCGCAACATCACTTTCCATCGGGTGAGATAGTGGTCTAATGCTTGCCTATCGGGTATAAAATAAAATTAAACCCGTTCTGACGATTTTGCATTATTGAAAAACTATTAAAGTGTATTTACTACACACATACAAAAAAGTGAGTTATAAATATTAAAGGGTATCATAAATAAAAATAAACATGTATCATAAAATATTTTATTTTCATAGTTACACAATGTGCCACGAGGTCAATGTGTAGCAGCTTAGGACAAGTCACTAATTAATTACACTTTAGTTTATGTAACTGCTAATAGGATTAGGGTGATATAATCTGGGAAGCAAGCATGCTATATCTTCGGCTGCATCATCACTTTCCATCAGGGGAGATTGTGGTCAAATGCTTGCCTATCTAACATAGAAAAATAAATTACACCGAGCTACTCAAACCGATGTCACCTGGTGTGATCAATAAACGAGGCTCCGGTAAACCACATGAAGCATTTACATGGAGGGTTGGCGTCAATCCGTGACCGGTCACATCAACTGATGCCTATAATAACACGAGTTCAAAGGAACGGAGATGGTGGAGTTGTAATATTTCAAACGTAAACATTTTTACGTTTTACAGTCTTACTTATAATAAGTTACTTGTTAAAAACTTTTTTAAAGACAAACTTTTAGAAGTCCACCATATTGGATTTCAAGTGACGTCACTTTATTTTTCGAGTTATTCTCAGCAAGTCCTTTCATTTGATACCCATATAGAAGTGCATTAAAAATTACTTGTCCGCCATTTTGTGTGTTCCGCCATGTTGGAATTAGAATGACGTCACACAGCTAACCATGCATTGTCATCCAAACTAAACGTGTATACATTTCAGCTCAATCGGTTGAAGATATCTGCTTCAAAATTGAGTTGCAAGATTCCACCCGGACAAACATACTTACATACAGTGCAAGCTAAATAAAAGCTTAACAAGCTTTTATTAAGAGAAGTTTATAAGTACGACTGAAGAAACAAAGTTTAAATCTTTGTATATTGTACAAAGATGTTTTAAAATAAAGAACTATTAGGGCAAGATACGATATGCTCTAACTTCAAGTAGAAACAGTTTAAACGCAAACAATGTTTAAAATAACCGACTTCACCGCTTTTGAGCGCGATGCACCTAATTTATGACTTCTTTCGTGGGTGCCGGAAACATTCACATCACACATGTTCACAATCAGAAACACAAATTTTCCTTGTGAAGAAAACTTGTGTTCATGCCGGGAATCTAACCCGATATCCCGCTTAGAAGGCGAACGCTCACCCAATAAGCCAACGGGCAGTTCAAACATATCTTCCTACTTTTAATAATAACATTTTTGTAGGAACTTATAACTATGCCGCTGCAGGTTCTACGTTATTTCTATCATAACTGTTTTCGATAGATTGCAGCGTCTTTCCATTGGTTTCAGGCAATACATACCATAGAATACACCCACAAATAAGCGTAGATACCCCATAAAATCCAAACATAGCTTGTTCACCTAACGAATTCATAAAATCTGGTGTGAATTTAAGTAAAACAAACAAAGACAAATACGAGAACGTCGCATTTATCCCGGATCCGAATCCACGGGCACTGTTTGGTAAAATTTCCGGGACAAAAGTCCAACCTATAGTTATAATAGCACTCGAAAAACATATGTAAACTATAAGACACGTGATAGGAATCCAAACATAACCTGATCCCATGAATCGAAAAGACATTACTAGAGCAAATATGAATACAGTTACTCCAAAATTGCTGAACAAAAACGCCTTCTTTCTAGGTACATATTTTCCTATTAAACAGATGATGAAGGATATTACTGTTCTTATACAATCCACAGAAACCATAAGAAGGAAAGAGTCTATTTCCCCAGAAAATGCTCGATCAAATATATCTTTAGCATAGAAGCTGAGGATGTTCACACCTGAGAACTGTACACTTATCATAAGAACAATTAATGTGGTCATAGGCTTGACGAAAGAGAGTTTGCATATTGTTGTTAGAGTCGTTCTCACACTTATATTTTCTTTTTCATTCTGTGCTTCTGATACTGCTTTCAACTCCAATTCAGAAGCTTCCTCTGTTCCACGGAACCATCGAAAAGCTTCGATCCCTTCTTCCGTTCGACCTTTGGCAATCAGCCACATTGGACTTTCCTTGAGGAACAGAAAGGAGATGGTTGAAATAGCAACTGGAGCAATACAGACTAGAGCACTGGTTTTCCAATCCAGATAATAACCCACGACATGGCTGAACAGGATACCCAAATGGGCTGTGATTGAGGGTAAAAATAATGCAGGCGCTCGGATTCGGGGGTCTGCTATTTCACCAATGTAAACCAACGTCACAGACTTATTGGCTCCAGTAGAGAGACCGGTAATAAATCTCCCAATGAGTATATAAGTGGGTGAATTTGCGCAAGCGATGAAGATCCAGCCTATTATGAACGGGCCTCCGAGAATTATGTGGGTTGCTTTTCTTCCGCAAACATCTAGGAGTGTTCCACAGCCCAGGGATCCAAAAATCATAGCTATAGTGGCGATGGATGCTGAAAAATAAATGGTTAAGATTAATTAACTGCCAGTTGGCTTAGTTATGTGCGCGTCCGATTTCTAAGCAAGGGCATCGGGTTCGATTTCCGGTGGGAATCTTTTGGAATGGTGTTTTTGGTACTGGGTGAGATTATGTGTGACATATGAATGTTTCCGGCACCCACAACGATGATGTATGTCGGAGCTAATAATATGAATAATAAATTATTATTATTTAACTTGCCCAAAACAGCTACGAAGGCTTAAGCCATCGCGAGAACAACCTGGCAAGAAACTGGGTGGCGCATTTTTTCATTCTTTATAAAAAACTTCATTGTCATCATCATCATCATCTCAACCGCAAGAAATCCACTGCTGGATATAGGCCTCCCAAAAAATTCTCCAAAAATAATGGTTGTTATCGGCCTGCATCCAGCGTCTTCCTGTGACCTTCACTATGTCGTCTGTCCACCTTGTAGGCGGTCTGCGACTGCGACACTGCGCTTGCCAGTCCGTGGCCTCCATTCGAGAAGCCTTCAGCCCCACCGGCCATCAGTTCTGCGTACTATGTGCCTTGCCCATTGCCACTTCAACTTACTAATTCGCCCGCTCCCGGGCTATGTCGTTGACTTTTGTTCGTCTACGGATCTCCTGATTCCTGATTAAATCTTGTATCCTATTCCATAGGTCATTGTGAGACTGAGCTTATTTATGAGGCCCACGTTATGGAGTTCAAGAATAGCCTATGTGTTATTCCGGAACCTAAACTATCTACAACTTTCATTAAAATCGGTTGAGTCGTTACTGAGATTACGTGATAACAAACATGCAAACACACAAACTTTCGCATTTATAATATTGGTAAGATAGGATAGGATTATTATATGTCTTATGTTTAAGTTATCTTAACCTAGATTTAACTATATTTATTTATATATTTGCACTACATCAAAACATTTGTTTTTTTATATTTTGCCGTCGCCGTCGCCAAAAAGCGCTTGTCCTGTTGCATCCTTATCATAAACATTGAACACATGAGTTCCTCTTACCTATCCAAGAATCATAACTAGGGTCATAGTGGATGCTCTTGTCCTCCCTAAGCTGCGGCAGCATCACAGCTGTGATGCCGAAGGTTAAGCCGCTGCAGAGTGAGATCATGCTTGATGCGATGGTTGCTAGAGCCTGAAAATTGTATAATTATTTGAACTACTCGTTAGCGTAGTTGATGCGCCTTATAAGCAGAATGAAAAAAAACTCGAAACTACAATAACAAACAAAAACAAAAAATACAAAGATAACATATATATTAATAGGTGCGCCCCGCGGTTTTACCCGCGTAAGTCCAGAACCCGCGGGAGTTCCGGGATAAAAATACCCTATCTCCATTCCCAAGCCCTAGTCTATCTCTATACCAAATTTCATCAAAATCGATTCAGTAGTTTAGGAGTAAAAGCGTAACAGACTGAGTTACTTCCGGATTTATAATATTAGTAGGTAGTAAAATTACAAGTATAATTGCTGACGTATACAGTACCTACTGTTGGAAAAGGTCTGGACTCAGCATGATGCTGTGAATTACTCCCCAGCGCATTCGGTCCTCATTGGGTGACTATACTATTACTATTCTTATTATAATCCTACTAATATAATCAATTTAAAAAGATTTAGTAAAGATATTAGTAACATTATTATCTTTGACATTAGTATTCTGAAATTTTTACATCCTTGATATTTTTTTGAAGTGATCTTTAGAGGCGTTGTGCACTTTTTTGGGATGGGTAATAAATGTTAATCTCGCGTCAGGACACGTGACCTGATCAAAAATTCGTAAGACGAAGGAGAGGGGGATATTACTTCCTCTCCTTCGTCTTACGAATTTTCGAGTATTTTGGAGTACTTCTTACAAAGTTCCCTATTTTAATTACAATCTAACCAAACTATGGCTTATTTGTAATTTAACTTTAATTTAAACTGCTACATTGCTATTACTAAGAGTGTGTCCATTAACACTTTTCTTATTGTCTCTATTTAAGGGTAAGACACTTTGTTTATGTGTTCTTTTGCAGCACTCTCACTATATATTTCACTGATATATGTACAGTGTGTCCGGACATGGACTAGCGATATTTGAGGTACTTATATTTCAACACTTTTGTCGTAATGTTTACTTCGGCACCACAGAGATATAGTAGTCCTTAAGTTTCTGTGATCTGTGTTCGGCACCTTTCGTTGAAGCCAAACCTCAGCTAAACGCCAAGTAACTGGGTATCCTCGCAAAGGTTAAGTATTTCACACCGGGGCAGCTTCTCAATTTATATCAAGCTTAAATCCGATCGAGTATGTAGTAGGTACTGCGGCCACCTGTGAGATGAAATAGCCAAGTACCAGCTTGAAGCTATTGAGTCCATCGACCGACGAGCAAATACTCATTGGCGATGATAAGCTAATTGAGTCTAAATTGCAGAGTCTCGTTCACCGACGTAAGGTCGCAAGCCTATCGGTATTCTATCGGTTACGTTTGTCATCCGTACTGCGAAGGAGTGGAATTCATTGCCGCTTAATCTGGGAGTCTTCAAGTCAAGAGTGAATAGGTATCTTCTAAGCAAGCATGCTACATCTTCGGTGGCATCGTCACTTTCCATCAGGTGAGATAGTGATCAAATGCTTGCCTATTCCCGGCAGGAGCACCAATTCCTTTCCAAGGGATATTTGTGCTTCTGGTTCTGGGTGTAATATGTATGTGATGTGAATGTTTCCGGCACCCACGATATAAGTCTTTGAACTTAGTGTGGGGCTGTGAGTGTGAATGCGTTTGTTTGTTTTATTTCGCACAAAAAAAAATGCTAATAGGATGATGCAAATGCTTGCCTGTCAAGTATAAAAAAATCAATGTTAGTAATTTTAAAAATTTCAAGTGATATTGTGTGCTAGTAAAAATAATAATTATAAAGTATATATGTTTACGAATAATAAAACACGCCTCGAGGACACCGTTAATGTAGATTACAAGATACGTCAAATCACGAGAAACCTATTAAATTAAAATTCATTATAACCAAAGCGTAACATTAAGTTACTTACAGTATTTTTTAATTGACGTATATAATATTGGTATGTGTAATCAGCAACGAAAACAATGTGATTGTAAATTTAATATTAAAACAAACATAATTCTCACATTATTTAAGATTCACTGGCGATGGTGAATTCACTTTCCATCAGGTGAGATAGTGGTCAAATGCTTGACTATCGAGCATAAAAACAAAAAAAAAGTCTTGGTCACCGACGTATGGTAGCAAGCCTATCGGTATTCTATCGCTATATATAGTGTGCTCAGGAATTATGTGACATAATTTCTCCATGCCCTTTTTACTATCTAACAACAAGACAAACTTCATCCAATTTTGGTTCACATAAACCCGAATCGCTCGAAGCGTTCCGCTTCTACGTTTATCATCTGTACAGCGATGCAATGGAACTCATTGCCTGCATGCGTCTTTGTTCCCCGAACGGTACAGTCTGAGTGTATTCATGTCTAGTTTTGAATTACTTTTTAATTTTTCTTATATTAATTGTTTGATTTCTGTATTTGTTGTTTAATTAAAAGATATAATAGATTATATTACTGTATGCAAGTTTCAGCTTTATATTATGTTGCCGTTTATGAGATAGACTCCACCACCAAATAGGTCTATTAACAGTCACTTTGGTGGCTTACAAAATAGTTATTTTCAAAAGGAGGAGGTACTCAATTCGATTATATTTTTTTTATGTGTGTTACCTCTTTACACACCGTAGGTTTGTTTCCTATCTCGATGGTTGCCTCATTCATAACTTCTTTCCACGTGAACTGATTTAGGTTTTTTTTTTGTATGAAAGCTGTTTCTTTCTTGTTTCTGTTGCTCGCTTTGGTCCCCATCCAAATTTGTTCCCATTTAAATTTGATCAAGATCAATTTTTGAGTTATCCTACTAATACCGATTATAAATCCGAAAGTTTATGTGTAAGTGTGTGTGTAAGTATGTTTGTTCCCTCTTCACGCTTTAACGGCTGAACGAAATTGAATGAAATTTGGAATGTACATAGATTATACTTAGGATTAACACATAGGCAACTTTTTAACTTGATAATAGCGGGTGAAGCCGCGAGGCACGGCTAGTCGTCCATAATGCTTGTTTAGTATATTTAATCTGATCAAAGTTCCAATGATAAAGCGGTGAAGTCGGATTTTTAAGCTTTGCTTGCGTTTAATTATCCACTCTTACCTGTTTTATTAGATACGATTTCCCATTATTCCGTACAGTCTGACTAATTATTATTTTTTTCTTCATTTTCTTTCACTAATACACAAGTAGTTATTCATATAAATCAGACTTGACTGAAAATAGAAAAATACAACACACAAAGTAATAAGGCATTGTTTAAGGTACCCTACATACACGCTGTATATTCATCTAAGTATGTGTGCTATAATAATAAAGCTGTATTCACATTGAAACAACTATTATTCACTATGTTATATATTATATCTAATACCTTTATTCGAGCAATTCTTGTATATATATATATTTTTCTTTTTTTTATTGAAGATAGGCAAACGTTTGACCGCTATCTCATCTGATAGTAAATGACGATGCGGTCGACAATGGAGCACGTTTACCCAGAAGATTCCTATTAAGTCGCGACTTAAAGACTACCATATTGTAATTATCAGGGAACACAGACTCAGGTAAGGATTTCCATTATTTTGCAGTTCGCATAATGGATATTACCTAATATCTTTAAACGAGCAATTCTTGTATATATATATGTTACCGGAAATGTATGAAATCTAGGAATTGTATACAAATACTAGGAAATTTATACAATTCCGAAGCTATTTAGGAAATGTATAAAATATTGTTTCAAAAACGATTTAATACATAAATGTCCTAGGAAATGTGTAAAATTCCTAGGAATTGTATATAATTCCAATATTGGATTAGGAAATGTATAAAAATAATACTTTCTGTAATAAAACACGTTGTTAAAATGAGAATAATCATTTTTATTAAAGCACTCGTTGAGACAACAACGTTCAGGTCAACAATCATATCATAAAATATAATAATCTTTATATTATCTAAGATAATATGAAAATTATTATATTTTATATTAAAGCTTCGAAAATCAACTAACTAGTAACTTTTAAAATGTATTTATCACAAAATCGACTAATATTTTATACTATATAAAATATTCTTATAAAGTGAAACTTTCGTTTGGTAAGTTATCAGTCTGTTATTTAAGTAATTATAAATGTCGCAATATTAAAGTAAATGTTTATATTAATATACTATGTTAAATGTAAACTAGTCAGTCCATATGGTTATTTATTTTTGCAGGGTAAGCTGGAATGGCATATTTTATTTTTATAGCACATACATCTTCCTTTAGTACAGCTTTTCTTGCAAAAGCACTTTTTAAATCCCTGACCGGTTCCAGTCGATTGTAGGTTAGCAACTGACCGTAGTGCTATCTCCGTAGTCGGTACATCCTCTGCATTAAGAAGAACTCTTGGACACACATTAATCTGAGATCGAGAAAGAATTGTTATAAAATTCCGTTCTTGGTGCCAATTTGATAAAGCTCATCATCAGTTTTTGCCAAAACTACACCTATAATATTTCGGGCATCACCATGTCCTCTGTCAACTTCTGGAACTGCAATTCGTACAGAAGTGGCAATAGGTACAGGGCCAAACTTCTTTTCACTCGATTTCAGCATTTTTTCAGCCTGTTGTTGTAGGTTTTTCTTAGCACTTTGACGATTATCTAATACTTTATATTGATATCTCAAATATTTTACATTTCCGATTGCTATTTAGGAAATGTATAAATTTCCTAGAAAATGTGTCTAATATAATTTATTTTACACATTTCCGTGCGATTTTAGGAAAAATATACATTTCCTAGGAATTGTATACAATGACGGATTACATACATTTCCGGTAACATATACATATATATATGTGTAATCTGGATCTCGGAAACGGCTCCAACGTTACAGATTAGGGGTTTTACGGCATGAAAGTCATGATAGTTACAGAATAGGGGTTTTACGGCCCAAGGAATCGATTTATCAACGTTCCAGGTCCGAGAAATGCTCGGTTCCCAAACTGAATTTGAAAAACCGAGATTAAGAAACTATCAGCGCCATCTATTACGCCATGACCGATGTAAAAAACTGTTTCTACTCGACACTAGATGGAGCTTTCTGAGACTACAAATTCAAACACATTCTACCAAAAACAAAAAACCGAGCAAAGCTCAGTCATCCGGATATCCTACTAATATTATAAATCCGAAAGTTTGTTTGTAAGTGTGTAAGTATGTTTGTTCCCTCTTCACGCTTTAACGGCTGAACGGATTTGGATGAAATTTGGAATGTACATAGATTATACCTAGGATTAACACATAGGCTACTTTTTAACTTGATAATAGCGGGCGAAGCCGCGGGGCACGGCTATTTATATATATAATCTGAATCTCGGAAACGGCTCCGACGATTTCCATGCAATTTAATATGCAGATATATATTTCGGGAGCAATAAATCGATCTAGCTAGGTTTGATTTTTTGAAAACGTCATCTACCAAAAAAAACCAGGGACTATGTTTTTATACTAGCAGGCCCGGCAGACGTCGCGTCATCCCGCCTCGAAATGCACACACATTGACAGCGCCACCTACCGGATCCAATTGCGTTTTCAAACCATCCAGGAACCTAATAGAAATATACACAAAAAATCAGTCCAGCCATTCAAATCAGTCCAGCCATTTAGGAGGAGTTACGTGACACACACACACGTTCAGAAGAATTTTATTTATTAAGGTATGTATATACTATATAATTATTTTGTACTTGTGTATGTGACTGAACTCTTCTAAACAGCGGGACCGATTTTGGTGAAATTTATGTGTGTGTTCAGGTTGATTCAAGAATGGGTTAGACTATAATTTTTTTTTTCAATTTCGATTTCTAAAATTTGACTATGGCGTCTTTCGGGTCCACTAGTATAGTATAACGTAAACACTTTCACACTAAGTGCGATGATTTGTGTCGTGGGTGCCAGTAACATTTACATCACACACACAATGACAACCAGAACCAGAAACACATATTTCCCTTGGGAAGGAAAATTGTGCTCCTGCCGGGAATCGAATCCAGGCCCACGGCGCAGAGGGCAGAGTCTTGCCCACCGTGCAGTCGTCTAGTGGAACATGGTAATGCACAATATGACGACCCGTTTATATGTAAAACTAATGAGTAGTCATCATCGCGCTCAAGACACATCTAGCTCATTAACAGAGTCTCTGGGTCACCAAGACCTGCAGTAACATAACATAATGACTGTAACTATGTTTATACAGAACTAGCGATCCGCCCCGGCTTCGCCCGGGTGTGATAAATGAAGAACCGCTCGACCGATTTTGTGCAAACTTCACATAGACCATCTACTAAATAGTCCGAACAAAGCCTAAACATTTGGTTTGGATAGGTGAGCCCGTTCTTGAGTTATAAAATAACAACGAAAAGTGGCATTGATTTTATATATATATAGATGTATGATAAATATGTAATATTTATGTATAATGTGTTTTTTTTTATTTATTATTAAGCTATGCAATAGCTTAATAATAAATAAAAAAAAAAGCTATTGCATAGCTTCTATCGCGGGCCTTGAGCGTGGAGACCGAATCCAGAAATTCCATAACGAAAATAACCTAACACCACCCACTCCGACCGGCACAGCGGTGATACTTTTTAGTGTTGAATAGCAGAACTTTTAATGACTTTTTTGTAATATCACGCTTGTCTCTTTAGTTCAGCAACTCGCCTCTAGGTGGCAGGAAAAAAAATACTGCATAAATAAATAATTATAATTGCATAAGTTGATAAAAAATGCTATGCAATAGCTTTACCGCGGCAGTCCCCGAGTGCCACACGTCTTTTTTTTTTATTCAATATCTGACAAGCTTTTGACCACTATTTCACCTGATGGTAAGCGATGATTTGGTCGACGATGTAGCAAGCTTGCCAAAAAAAAACAGTAAATATACAATTAAAGGAGAATTGTAGGTCCCCGGATGCTTCCCACGGTTTCTGTGCTACATTTCGTCCGAATTTCATTGGAGTCTATATCTATATATATATATCTATATATCTATAAAATGTGTAGTCAAGTCATTATAGCTAGTATGAAAAATATTCCCAAACCATTCTCCATGCTCTACAGGCTCCTATTGTTTTGCCCGGTCAAACCGCGCTGCCTACGTCACTGACCTAACAACCGTGAAATTGTTTTGACTGGAACACTAACAATTTTTGTCGGTATTACATTCTGTCGTTGTTTTTAAATGTAAGACTAAATCCGTAACGAAATTTGGAATAAAAAAATAAAATTCCATTGAAATGAATGCACTTATTCAAAAACAAAAATTCCATAACTTCTGCATTTGAATAACTTATACCTACTTGTGTTACGTAAGTGCAATCTCATAAACGAATCCTACTTCCTACTTAATATTATAAATGCTAAAGTTTGTGTGTGTATGTGTGTGTGAATGTTTGTTACCACGCATCTCCGTAATGAATAAACCGATTTTGATGAAATTTAGAATGTAGATAGTTTAGGTACCAGAATAAAACATAAACCTTTGGGACCAATTGGAAAGCAACATCATTCAAACAAAAAAAAAATCAAGATCGGTTCACGTGGAACGAAGTTATGACAAATATGAAAAAAAAATACAGCCGACTTGAGTACCTCCTCCTTTTTTAAGAAGTCGGTAGAAAACATTTAAACTTTCTTGACCACCCAGTTGACACACACATTATACCCAGAACCAGAAGCACAAATATCCCTTGGGAAGGAATTTGTGCCCATACTGGGAATGGAACCCGGGACCCACTGCGCCAACAGGCCTAGTATGTGACTGCTCCAAAGGATAGCTGCTGGAACATCTTGGTCATGTGGCGATACAAAAAGTTTCTTACAAATGAGACCGCAATACACTATCGAGCTTATTCTATATTGCTCTAGGCGTTATCTTTGTGTCAATACCAGCCGTGCCCTGCGCCTTCGCCCGCTGTGATCACGTTAAAAAGTAGCTTATGTGTTAATCCTGGTTATAATCTATGTACATTCCAAATTTCATCCAAATCCGTTCAGCCGTTGAAGCGTGAAGAGGGAACAAACATATTTACACACTTACACACAAACTTTCGGATTTATAATATTAGTAGGATTATAATAGCAGTAAAATGAAAAGGAATACTTTGAATTTTCATAATCATTTTAGTTAGGATATAAACTACATCAACCAGATCTTCGCTTACCATCAGGTGAGATGGTGGTCAAAAGTTTGCCTATCATGAATAAAAATAATTAAACGCAAGCACAGCTTAAAAAAAACGACTTCACCGATTTATCTTCGGAACTTTGATCAGATTAGATGTACTAAACACGCATTATTAAAGATATTTCAAGAACTACTGATCAGATATTGATCAAATTTAAATGGGACCAATTGGAAAGCAACATCTTACAAACAAAAAAAAAATCAAAATCGGTTCACGTGGAGCGAAGTTATAAGGTAACACGTAAAAAAAAAAATACAGATGACTTGAGTACCTACTCCTTTTTTGTGAAGTCGGTAGAAAAATAAAAATAAACTACTTTTCTAACGGAACCCTATTTATAACTAAGACCCTATTACTAAGACTCCGCTGTCCGTCCGTCTGTCTCTCCGTCTGTCACCAGGCTGTATCCTATGAACCGAGTTAGTTATACAGTTGAAATTTTCACGTGATTGTTTTGCTCGTTTTTTCTTGATATTGATAACGGCAACAGGTAGACGCTTGAAATATTCACAGAATATTTAGTTATATACTTTAAAAATAAATTAATTAATTAAAAAAATAAAACAAATATTTAAGGGCTCCCATGCAACAGACATGATTTTTTTGGCGTTTTTATAGATAATGATACGGAACCCTTCGTGCGCGAGTCCGACTCGCACTTGGCCGGTTTAAATTGTAGTAGGAGGACTTGTGTAGGGTTCATTTGGGTCAGTACCACACCGTTGCCAAGCATTGAACCGCTAACAGTAGAGTGCAAACATCACTTACAGAACTGCTCATTGGTTTAGTTGTGTGGCGTTCGCCTTCAAAGCATATATCGGGTTCGAATCCCGACTGAAACACAATTTTACTTCTTCAGGAAAATGTGTGCTTCTGGTTCTGGTTGTGATTGTGTGTGTGATGTGAATGTTTCTGGCATTCACGACACAAGTCATGAATGTGAAAGCGTTTATGTTTATGTTTTAAATGCGTTTATAAAAAAATTTGGAACTACCAGTTGGCTTAGGTTGCAGCGCGATCGTCTTCTAAGCAGCGGGTATCGGGTTCGATTCCCAGTGGGAACACAAGTTTCCTATAACATCTAATATCTCAGGCTTAAGAATAATATCAACGGGCCAATGGCCTATATTTCCTAAAGCTAAACAAAAAACTATATACCTACAGCAAAGACCTAAGTTACCTACAAGACATCGAGCTTATAGGTAACTCAAGTGCTCAAGCCCACTTAATAATAATAATAAATCATTTATTTCAGTTTTAGGTACACCATATTACATATCAAAAATCAAAAAGAATTTTTTTTTTCATGCCTAACTACGGGCAAATTGCCTATATTTCCTAAAACTAAACTAAAACTATGTACAGCAAAGAACTAAGTTACCTACAAGACATCAAGCTTATAGGTAACTCAAGTGCTCAAGCCCACTAAAACAAAATATTAAATTAAAATGTCATCAAAAAAAAAATTAAAAAATCACACAATCCAAACAATTCAGCATGTCCAGACTAAACTAATGAAAAAATCATAAATATATAATTAATACCCAAGTTTACTCAAGTTTTGACCTTCTCCCCAAGGAAAATGTATTTTTTAGTTCTGGGTGTGATGCGAACATTTGCTACATGGTCGGGCCGCACTACGGCAGAAGTCATCGAACTTAGTGTGGGGCTGTGAGTGTGAAAACGAAAAAATTATGTATCTATTGAAATATAGGATATAACTTATTTAATATACCTTATGTAATATATACTTATGTATTTTATTACCGACTTCCCAAAAAAGGAGGAGGTACTCAAGTCGACTGTATTTTTTTTTTATTTGTGTTACCTCGTATCTTCTCTCCACGTGAGCCGATTTCGAAAATTTATTTTTATTTTGAAAGATGTTGCTTTCTAATTGGTCCGAATAAAATTTGATCAAGATCTGATCAGTAGTTCTTGAAATATCGTTAATAATGCCTGTTTTATGGACTACTTTATCCGACTTCAAAAGTTACCTCATAACTTCTTTCGTTGTGAGCCGATTTTGATGATTTTTTTTATTTGAAAGGTGGTGCGGTTAAGTCGGTTTTTTAAGCTTTGCTTGCGTTTAATTATTTAAGTTTATTCTTATTGTAATTATTGAATGTAGTTTATTAACTTTACATTTATGTATATACTGTAGTTACACCTCCACCAATCTCCATTCAACAATCTCTGTCCATCCAAGATGTTTGGTAGAAATAGCTGAAAGCGATAAGGTCGCCGGTGTGCTAACATATAATATTATTTTCGTAGGTTTAAGTTTGTATACTTTTTGGTGTGGGGGGGAGGAGGGTGTCCAAAGCGGGTACGCTAAGGTAGATAGTAAAATAACCAGTTTTAATATTATACAATTTAATTATACAAGATTCTGTTGTATTCGTATTCATACATTGCCAAAGTAATTAAATCCTTACGTAAGTAAAGACAAAATAAAACAAAACTTCCTTTTAGTATAAAAATGTAAAAAAACTCTATAAAATACTCGTTTTGCCCGTAGGGGAGGGGGAGGGGCAAAGCAGGTAGGTTCTTTGGGCAAAGCAAGTAGTGATTAAACATACGAGATCAAATTATCTGTAATGGTAACACAGCTCACAACTTTACTAACTTACAGCCTTACTTATAAAAATGTCGCTAAGCAATGCTTAGCCACCTCTTAGTTAAGCAGCTCTTAAGTCCATAATCAATGATAAACTTTTTTTCACTCATAAACATTAGTTAGGCTCTGCTTAGTTGAGAAAAACACAGAGAATCGAAAATAATCGAAATGTACACGATCGCCATAGATTATAACCAAAATAGTCGACTAAAAGTGAAATTATACGAATACAGCTGTCAAAAATATGGTTTTATTAATCTATTGAAATGAAAATCTAGGACAGGTGACATTCAACGGTTGTCGAAGTAAACAATTTTGCGCCTCACGTAAAAAGTTTTGACACAATTATTATTGAAATATATCAGTCCCGCCATTTTGTCTCTTAGCAAGTTTAAACTAGGCAATGGCGGTGTTTAATTTTGACAACTATTTAAGCATTACTTAACGCTAAATCGCGTTTATGAGTGAAATTTTTGTTAAACTGTTAATAGCCAGTCGCAAACTTCTATCATCCCACGATACCCGAAAAGTGTATCTTTAATAGTGTTTGTAAACCATAGTCTTAAATACTGCTCTATTAACATTTTTTTGCGAAATGCTGCAAATGCCCAAAGCCCTATTGGGCATGAAAATTAACATCATTTATATTCTTTTTTATAGTCATCCGTCTGTCTAATCTAAGGGACTTGATATACAAGGCGCCCGAGGCGCTGCACTGTGAAGATAAGGTAAGTGTATGGCGTCTAAGCGACCTCGATATACCGCCGTGGGTGCCGGAAACTTTCACATCACACACACAATCACAACCAGAACCAGAAACACAAATTTTCCTTGGGGAGAAAACTTGTGTTCCCGCCGGGAATCGAACCCGATACCCCTGCTTAGAAGGCGAACACTCACCCAACTTAGCCAATGGGCAGTTCCTAGATCATAGAACGTATACAACACAATACAACCATAGTAGAAATATATTTTTATTTTTTTTGACTCTGTCGGCGGCTAATATGCAAATGAAATCGTATCTATTTTACCACCACATTTTATACTATTTTATTGTACCTAACATGTTGGTTTGTTAAAATATACATTTTACCTATAGGTACCTTTAAAAGTCGGAGATAGTGACAACCCTGCGTATTCGGCTAGAGTAGGCATTTGAATCTCCTACGGGCCTCGAGTCATCTTACTGATATATTTCTACTATGATACAACTTTCGTTGTATTTAAAAATGTTTATTAGAACTTACTCTATATATGATAATCTACTTATCTTAAATATTTACTTACATTTTAAATATAACTTAAGAGTAGCACTTAAGAGTATTCACTGACTAATCACGATTTTTTAAATACTACTTAAGGGCGTCCATTAATACGCGAGGCGTTTAGGGGGGAGGGGGGGGGTCGAGCCGAACCTCACCCGATCTCACGTGGGGGATAGGGGGTGTCTCAGCAAATATCACGTAATTTGTTTACAAGAAACAATGTAAAATAGCTGGAAAACCATGTTAAATTAAGTAAAACAAACTATTGTTTTTTTTATTCATTAGACAAGCGTTTTACCACTATCTCACCTGATGGTAAGCGATGATGTGGTCGACGATGGAGCACGCTTGCCGAGAAGATACCTATTCACTCGCGACTTGAAGACTCCCATATTGCACCCATTAGGGAACACCGACTCAGATAAGGTGTTCCATTCCTTTGCGGTTCGCATAATAAATGTAGAAGCAAAACACTTTGTTATATATGGCTAAATAATATAGTAAGTTAGTCTTAAATAAAAAGAATTAACCAAAATGTGTGTTAGATAAATTCAACACAATCAAGTTATCAGATTAACTTATTTACATTAAATATACGCATTTTGAAAAATCTCTCTTGAGTTTCGGGGAGGTGGAGGGGGTCGAGGAAAATCTCACGACATCTCACCAAGGGGAGAGAGGGGGCTGAAAAATCGCCAAAATCTTCTCACGTAAATAATGGATGCCCCTAAGCCAACTGGCAGTTCAAAAGTTTTAGTACTAAGTGATTACGTCGGAGAAGAATCCTGAGAATTATTATTCTTCCTATTATACACAGTATTTTCAATGTCTTGTAAGGTTCTGCCGTTTGTTTCTGGCAATATGAACGATAAAATGAATCCTGAAATAAACGTAACAGCCCCAAAACAGGCATACAATGCTACTTTACCGAAATTAGCCATTATACTCGGCGTTACTTTAACAGAAATGAAGAGCAAACTAAAGGACATCAACGAACTTATACCTGAACCTACTCCACGGGCTTTGCTTGGAAATATTTCAGCAACAAACGACCAAGATAAACTAGTCAGTGTACTAGCTGTAGCGATGTATGAGACCATGCAAGTTATCGCTATCCATACCAATCCAGTAGGTTTTATATACAGGTATATACATAATCCTGCTAAGGCTAAAGTAGCTCCGAAGCAACTAAACAGGAGAGTCTTTTTCCGTGGAAGGATTTTTGCCAAGATAATCATGAATCCTGAACATATAATCCTAATCACATCGTTTGCAATCATAAGCATAAAAGCATCTACGTCACCACCAAAAGTTTTTCTGAATAAGTCTTCAGCATAGAAAGTGATTGTATTTATTCCACTGAACTGGGTAGCAACAAAAACAAGGAACATAGTTGCTATCAGCTTCAAGAAAGGCTTCGTGAAAATTACACTCTTGAACTGATCCAGAGTAGACGTTATCTCTTTGTCTTGGTTATCTATTACGTTCTGTAACTCCTTTTCCGCTGCTTCACCTTCCCCTCTGTACCATTTGAATGATTCGATACCCTGCTGCGTCTTTCCTTTCGCTAATAACCACAACGGGCTCTCTTTTAAAACAAGTAGAACTAGGAAACATAGTGTTGTTGGTATTGCAAAGATGAAGCAGGAAGTTCGCCAAGGCATGTAAGATCCAACTGTGTGGCAGAACAGACCCCCCACAAAGGCAGCAAGGCCTGGACAAAATAGTGTTGCGCCTCTGTATTTGGGATCGGATACTTCTCCTATATACACCATCCCGAGAGGACGAACACAACCCGTACAGAGTCCAGTTATGAATCTTCCTACGAGCATAGTTTCGTTGTTCTTGGCCATACCCATGATGAACCAGCCGAGTATGAATGGGAAGCTGAGTAAAATTTGCCCCGTTCGTCTTCCTATAGCGTCGCTTATTGTCCCGGAGAGAACGCAGCCGAAAATCATGGCGAATGGTGAGATAGATGCTGAAACCATAAGGCAACAATTTTAAAACTGAAAATAATTACTTAAAATTATAATAGTTGAAGTACCTAAGCTTCAAGGGTGGAAGTGATACAGGGCATAACGTCTGAGTAGCCTTTAGTGAGACGGCAGCAACACAAAGATGGTCAGCCATTCACACCAACGTTGCGCCTTGTCGCCAATACAGACGGCACTTATATCGAGCCCGTTAGTAATTGGCAAGTATTATTACAATTAGTAAAATGTTATAAATATAATTAAATAATAAATTATATATGTTCTACTAATAACGTAAGCGATATCGGTCGTATGATTGGACACGCCTGATAATATTATTATTATAAATTATAAAATGCCTTAGGACAAAATTTATTCTCCCCCCGGGAATCGAACCCGTGTACGGAAGACACGCTTAATCTTATTCAACAGCCTATCATCACATTACATATTATATAATCATTATATAAAAAAAAAAAAAAAACATTAGATTGTTACCCTCGACCACATCATCAACCGCTCATACTTCCCGCTGTAGTTATTAAACACTAGCCGCGCCTCGCGGCTTCGCCCGCTGTTATCAAGATAAAAAGTAGCCTATGTGTTAATCCTTGGTATAAGCTATGAACATTCCAAATTTAATCCAAATCCGTTAAGCCGTTAAAGCATGAAACTAAACACTAGCCGTGCCCCGCAGCTTTGCCCGCTGTTATCAAGATAAAAAGTAACCTTTGTGTTAATCCTTGGTATAAGCTATGTATATTCCAAATTTCATTCAAATCCGTTAAGCCATTAAAGCGTGAAGAGGAAACAAACATACACATAAATTTTCGCATTTATAATATTAGTAGGATTTTCGTTATTGACCTTATAAGATCAATTGTACTACTAATCCTACTAATATTATAAATCCGAAAGTTTGTTTGTAAGTGTGTAAGTATGTTTGTTCCCTCTTCACGCTTTAACGGCTGAACGGATTGAGATGAAATTTGGAATTTACATAGATTATACCTAGGATTAACACATAGGCTACTTTTTAACTTGATAATAGCGGGCGAAGCCGCGGGGCACGGCTAGTTATATTATATATTATTTAAGAACTTTCACAGCTTTATTATAAGAATTGAACATTATACTCGTAGATGGTCATTCGAAATTAATAATAATAATTGAAAAAATCTTTTATATGTAAAACTACCTGTCATAAAATGATATAATTTTAAGTTTTAAACGAAAGCAAAGCTTAACATAATTAAACGCGAGCACAGCTTAAAAAACCGACTTCTCTGCTTTATCTTCAATACTTTGATCGGATTAGTACTAAACACGCATTATTGAAGATATTTCAAAAACTACTGATCAGATCTTGATCAAATTGAAACGGGAGCAATTGGAAGCCAATTTAAAAAAAAACAGATAAATACATTACCCTCCTTAGCGTCGCGCAATCGGGTAAAAATACCTAGTACCTAGACATTACTATTTTTTTTATTTTGTAGTAAGACTAACAACTTTTGTAATACAATATGGCAATTTTAGTATATAACAAAGAGTTAATTGAAAGTCTCCACTCATAGATATTAAATAACTTAAAAAACATGTAGGATATAACAATTATAAGTGTTTTTCCCTTTATTTAAATATTAAATTAAATAACGTAGCTTTTTTTTTTCAATAACCAGTGATGAATAATCACTGGGAACAAACAAAAATTAAGATGAACCGCACTCACTATCAATACAGTATAAGTTTATACTTACGTGCTTTGGATTATTCCAAAGCACTAAATGTATTGATTTTTTTTTATAATTATTTCATGACCATGGATGCATTGTCCTTCAGTCGAAATATTAAACAAATATTAACAATTTCTATTCTTCATAATAAAAGTCTTAGTCACAAGTCACAGTCAAAGTCAAGTAGTCAGTCATAGTCAAGTCATGCCCTAGTAAAGTGGTAGAAACTTTACTAGAACTTCTATTGGAGTTTTGGAGCGAAGGCGAAAATCACGTTTTTCAACTTTGTATCATTTGCCTACACTTATGCACGTTTACTAAGTATTAACAGTTAATAATCCACCATTATTACACATTAACACTCGAAGAATCACAGGTTTTGGAAAATTATACAAAATCAACAACGCCATTTTTTCACGTTCGCGGCAAAACTCCCTAAATATATTGATTAAAAAAAGTATCGCCAATTATACGCCTCATTGTGGTTAGTGTGGAAAAGGTCACGGTCGACTTTTACCTTCGATAAATCACTAAACGTTTTGCATGCGCGGTAGACAAAGCTATTCTACCGGTAATTCGTAGAAGCATATGGAAGTGAGAAAAGAGGACTGTTCCTGTATGTTCTATTGGGTATGTAAAAGCTGATTTTATTAAGTAGATCTGGGCAGTCTATGACAGAAACTAAAATCTGTTTAAGGAAAACTACATCAGAGATTTTGTGTCTATAATTAAGTGGTAGAAAGTGATGCTTTGCACACGACTTTAAGTAGTCTTTGTCTTTGTTAGAAGTTTTATAGTTAATAAATCGAATAAATCTAAATTTAATTTATATATAATCTAATTATATCTCCAAGTATAGATAAACATCTTGATAAATATTTAACATTATAATATTGTATTTTATCAGTGTTTAGATTGAATATTTATGAGCATTACTAAATTCCTGGTGAAGCAAGTCGTCCATTTATACAAAAACATATATAATTGAGATATTAATAAACGAATGCCTAAGTGGTTGATACATATACCGCTCGAGAACTAGATACGCAACTTTGCCTCTCAACGAAGGTGCATTGCCATCTGACCTTAACATTGCAACAAGTAAAAAGTGTTATAAAACGCTCTTACCAATCACAAAGAGAATGATGTACTAAGGTTTGTAGACGACCTCGCCGCAAATACCAGCTTCCTGCACCCCGCACCGGTTTGCAAAACGAGATCGCCCTTAGGTCCAGTGGTAGATCTGTATAAATAGCTTCGGGACGCTTGTCAGTCATCAGTTGATTCAGACAGAAGCAAGCAAGATGTTCAAGTTTGTGGTACTGTGCGCCTTCCTGGCTTCGGCCGTGGCTGAGGCTGATCCCGGACTGTACGCGCCCTTAGTGCAGCCCTACGCAGCGTACTCAACCGTGCTCTCGCCTGGATTAACGAGCTACAGCAGCCAATCGAGCAGCGTGATCCACCCACCAGCGGTAACTTACTCGTCTCCTCTGGCGTTCACGCACTTCATAAAGAAACGATCAGCTCAACTCCTGGCTACACCTTACAACACGGCGTATGGTTTCCCGTATGCAGCGTACAGCAGCTACCCTGCTTCCCCTCTTGTGACATCAACTCAAATCCTGCAGTCTCCGATTGCCTACAGCAGCGCTCATCTGCCCTTGTCTGCCCATTTGATCAAGAAGAGGTCCGCAGCTCTGCAGTATACTCCTTACATCGCGCAGTCGAGCTACCTTGCTAACCCTGCATTCTCTACCCATTTGATCTCAACCCCATACCTCCAGACTCCGTATTACGGTTCTCAGCTGCCTCTGGTCAACGCGCATTTCATCAAGAAGCGTTCCGCCGAGCCCTCTGCTGAGCCCTCTGCCGAGCCCTCTGCCAATCCCCAAACTTTCTACTCATCCAGCTACTTGTCCCCCTCTACTTTCATCAAGACCGTCCCCACTACCCCGTATTTTGCTAGCCCTCTTATCCAGAACTACTATCCCCAAGTCCTTCCCTTCACCACCGCCCATCTGATCAAGAAACGTTCTGCTGATCCTGCTCCTGAACCTGTTGCTGAGCCTTCTGCTGATCCTCAGCTGCTGGCCTACCCTAGCTACCCCACAACTTACTACGGTGGTTCTCCTTTGATCCCTAACTACTACCCCACAACCACCCTGATCAAGTCCTCCCCTATTATCTCCTCCAACCCCTTCGTTTACTCCACTTTCATTAAGAAGTGAGTTTTAGTTACCAATCCAATCTGTTTCCTTCTACAGCCTCGAATACCAGTTGACATTTGGAAGCTAGGTATTTTAAAAAGTGCATTGTGTCTTGTTTAATTTTAAAATCCAAAATTAACAATAACGACAATAATTGATTGTAACCACATACGATGTTCTAAATAAAGGCGTTCCAGGTATCACAATTTAGTTTTATTTATATTAAGAGCAGGCTCCCCAAAAATTATGATATTTCGCAATGATTTCCTGAGTCGATCACTAATTCTATCTATTCGAGCGCGTTAACGTGTGACGTCACGCCGCGAGTCAATGCTTGCTTACCTATCTTTGGCTCGTTGCGTTCGCGGTCTCGTTATAACTTTAATTGTTTTTACTATAGTGGATCACTAAAATGGTTAAGAAATATTGTATTGTGCCTATTTGTACCAACTCTAGTAAAAAAACACCCAAACATGTTTTTTTCTGTACCATGCGGTAATAATATAATGTTAATAATAATCACAAAACAATATCTCTTTAGTTAACACCAATAAGTAAGTAAAATAATAACAATAAAAACGAATAGAAATAATTGTTGTACAATGGGCAGCCTTATCACATTACGCAATTTCTTACAGGCAACCTTTGGATGGACAGGATAGTAAATATGTTTTGCTGTAGGTGGTGTTCTTAACGAATACAACAAAGCTACGCAAGCAGTATGAAAAAAAAAACTAATATGTAATTTAGATACTACTTACATTAGATATTACATACAAATAAATATAATATAATATAAATAGTGGATAACAGTTTATAAATTAATAAACATTAATATACATCTATTTATACAATACGCATTTAGACATTTAAAAATTCATAAATAGATAAATATAATATTTATTGTATATGTAAATATAAATATACAATATATGTATATATTGTATATAATTTAAATAATAGTTTCCAAAGTTAATTTACAGGTAGTGTAATTTGACAAAATATTGTAAGATAGTTTTGGCGTGTCTCATATTCACGGGCAGAGCATCCCACAGTCGAACAGCTTGTAGCCTTAACTTCACGAAGAAACTTCCATGAAAAAATGTTTTTTTTTTCTTAGTTTTGGCTTCGCAATCTTATGCATTTAGCCAGTGTCAAGTGATAATATACTTCAAGTGTATGTCATATTATAGGTCCTAGTCACAAGTCACAGTCAAGTCAAATAAAAGAGTCAAGGTCCAGTCGTAGTCAAGTCATGCCCTAGTAAAGTGGTAAAAACTTTACTAGAACTTCTATTGGAGTTTTGGAGCGAAGGTGAAAATCACGTTTTTCAACTTTGTATGATTTGCACGTTCACTAAGTATTAACGGTTAATAATCCACCATTATTACACACTAGCACTCGTAGAATCACAGGTTTTGGAAAATTTTACAAAATCAACAACGCCATTTTTTCACTTTCGCGGCAAAACTCAAATGCTTTTGTTTTCACGAAGTTTTAATTGGAGAGTGTTTGAAGAACGAAGAGAAAGGGAATGAGATAAATTATGATAATGAAAACGTTTTTTTAAATAATGAGGAGTCATAGGGCTAAACAGATTACAGTGTTAATAAATCACTATATAATTTTTTTATAAATGTTTATATGTTAATTTAATAATAATTATAATATTTAAAGTAACCACTACCAAAAACACTTAAAACAATATTGCAAATCACTTAACAAATCAAATTTTATGAACGTTAACACTCATCGCCCGCAATCCCGACATGGCAATCGCGGCGTGACGTCATCGGAAAAGCGCGCGAAAGAACGCAAATTTAAAAAAGCGGTGAATATTTATAACGCTGTAACTTTAGAAATCCTGGCCTGATTTCGATGAAACAAAATCTATAATTATTTGCACGAATACGCGCATGAAATGCAGTAATACACGTTTATAGTAATATTTTGATGTGCTGGAGTGACTCGTTTTACTATAAAGCATACAATTCTACGACAGGCACTAAACTAAGATGTCGACTACCGCAACCAAACGATGGCGATCGTGACCGAAACGCAGTCTGTATTAATGAACGCATATTTATAAAAAAGCAGACAAATACAGCCTGTTATAATTAATGGGTGCATTTTTATATATCGATAAATATTATGATATATTATTCAAAAGTTATTACGGGCCAATTGCCTATATTTCCTAAAACTAAACTAAAACGATGTACTGCAAAGAACTAAGTTACCTGCAAGACATCGAGCTTATAGGTAACTCAAGTGCTCAAGCCCACTACCAGTGGGTAGCGTTCCCATCATGCTGGCGGCATTGCCCCTCTGAATTGCAATGCTAATACGTTGAGCCAAATAAGTGCCAGCATTTTGATCACGCGTCGCTTCAACCAGGCGCTCTGATAGAATTTTGAAAATAGAATGAGCTCCCGGTCCCCACGGACCCAGTGTCTCAACACCAAACGGCTCAAAAAAAATATTATGTATAGTACATTACCTACGTTTTTTTTTTTTTTTTTTCTTGCCTAACTACGGGCCAATTGCCTATATTTCCTAAAACTAAACTAAAACTATGTTCAGCAAAGAACTAAAAACTAACTAACTTGATGTCTTGTAGGTAACTTAGTTCTTTACCTACGTTATATTACATTACCACAACGCGTACCTACTGATTATTTTACCCTAGAACTAGTTTCACTAGTTCAAGTAAAACAGGCACAGAGCAAAAATAAAACGCATGTTACGTTTTGATAAAGCCAATATAACTATTATATAATCTATGGCTACGATGCAATTAATTACAATAACACGTTCTCGTCTTTTTGTCGCGAAATAAAAAAATGGCGTAATTCATTTTGTATTAATTTCTAAAACTTGTTATTCTTTTAGTGTTAATGTAATAATGGTGGATTTTAACTTAGTGAAAAAGGTGATTTCCGCTTTCGCTCCAATACTGCAATAGAAGTTCTAGTAAATTTTCTACCACTTTATTAGAGCTTGACTGGACTGTGACTGAGTCAAACTCTTTTTCTAGACTTTGACTGTGACTTAGACTAATCTAATATGAAATGTGTACACTTGCAATATTTTATTTCTTGACACTGACTAAATGCACAAGATTGCGTAAAAAATTTAAGATAATTAAACGCAAGCAAAGCTTAAAAAACTTGCGTTTAATTATTTTTCGAAGTCGATTAAAAAGTTGTCCGCAATTCCAAATCAAAATCAAAATCGTTTATTCACATTGGCCCCAAAGAGGCACTCATGAAAGTTAATGACCACTGCCAGATACAGCTAACTTAAAATACAGTCTCAACTTACCTATCCATGAGTCGAACTCTTTATCGTAAGGGTACTCCATATCCACCTGCAACTGCGGAAGCAGGACAGCTGTGTAACCGAAGGTAATTCCACCAGACAGTGACAGGAGACATGATGCGAAGGTGGCTGAAGCCTGTACCCAAAGATAAAACCAGCTTGAAGATAATTTTCCTTTATAACAAAATTCACCAGTGATAGGGCGAGTTTGATATGTGACTGCTCATTGGCTTAGTTGCGTCTGCGTGTTGGACCTTATCGTTGCATGCGTATCGGGTTCAATTACGGCGGAAGCAAAAAGTTCTCCCCAAGGAAAATTTGTGATTCTGTTTCTGGTTTTAATTTTTAAATAATAACAATTTATTCATTGAAACTTAAAAATTATAACACAAGAACATTACAATTACTTATAATGTCTGGTGAGCCCTGAATCCCACACTAGGATGAGTCCTGTGTCGTGGGATTCAGTCTCTTATTATCTCAATATTGTTCATGCAAATTTTACAGTTAAATACATTAATAATAATTGATTACATTAGAATTAAATATAGAAGTAGCTAAACAACCCTTTAAGTTAATGTATAAAATATGATAGCAATACTTGAAGCTGTGAAATTATTAATTCTGTTATTATATAAAATGTCCCTTATAGAAATAAATTGAGTAAAAAGTAGACTATGGCATTATACATCATTATAATATCGAACAATATGAATAAATGAACATTAGGGTTAATTAATTAATTGTGTGTGTGAAGTATTTGAAGTCATTGAACTTAATTATCAACAGGAGTCAGTTAGTTGCATTGAAAGGGTTCATTTCATCCCCAGTGGAACCTACTTCTGGGGTGCCACAAGGATCGCATTTGGGACCCCTCTTTTTTATTGTGTTCATTAACGATCTTGTTGAGCGCGTTTCCTGTCAATGTATCCTCTATGCTGACAATTTAAAAATTTACAATGTCATATCTAGTATCACTGATTGTCAGAATTTGCAAAAAGATCTTAACGCTTTATTAGAATGGTGCAAGCTTAACAACATGTACTTAAACATTAGTAAATGCTTCACTATTGTGAAGCATTTACTAATTAAATTTACTAAATAAACTAACATTTACTAAGATATTTCTTTCTCAAATAAGCGCAGCAAGGTCGTCAATGATTACACAATTGATGGACAAGTCTTAAATAGATCAAATATCGCTAGAGATCTTGGTATCTTGTTTGATGATCAGCTCAGTTTCCGCTCTCATTACCAGCATATTATCACACGAGCCAATCAACTTCTCGCCTTCGTCTTCAGATCAACTAAAGGCTTTAAGAAACCTCGCACTCTTTTATATCTTTTCAATACCCTAGTGAGGAGTGTTTTGGAATACGGTAGCCCGATCTGGTCTCCGTATTACAAAGTTCATGTTGATAATATCGAAAGAGTACAGAGGAAGTGTTTAAGAATGGTTTGTTATCGTCTGAAAATAGGTCGCTCGAACCTTAACTATGAGATGAGGCTCTCTAAATTCAATGTGCAATCGCTAGAGTTGCGTCGTCAGTACTTTGATTTTGTTTATCTTTATAAAATCATTCACTCCATCACAGATACTCCCAAATTACTATTAAACTTAACCTTTAATATTAAATACAGTGCACGAAGATCCAAAAATACTTCTTTGTTTGTTCTTAACAGTCACAGAAACAACATTTCTTACTTTAATCCCCTTGTCCGTATGGCCCGCCAGTATAACGAAACTTTCGTAATATATTCTGAGCTAGACATATTTTGTCCAAGATATAGTATTTATATCAAAACTGTGAAAGATATCCTCTTCCCCAAACCAAATAACTCAAACATAAGCGGCGCCGTCGCGCCTCGTCTGTCTGAATAACTGTTATATTTAAGATGATTTTATATTTTTTTAAGTTTTCTTTTTTTAAGTATAATTGCATTAGCAATATTATTAGCTCCGAGCACACACGCATGATTTTATGTTTAATTAGTATAGCTGTAAGCACATGTTGTTGGATCACAATCCAGCTTTAAAAATAAGTGAACCTATCCTATATTATTTTGATTGTGATCTGTTTTGTGTTTTAAATAAATAAAAAAAAATGTGGAGATGTAAGTTTGAAAGCTTTTATGTTTTCAACCGACTTAAAAAAAGGAGGCTCTCAATTCGTCTGTAAGTTTTTTTTTGTATTTATGTAACGCGATATCTCCTCCAATTATAAATCGATATTGATTTTTGTTTGTTTGATTGAGTATACTCCAGAGGTGCTCCCATATAAATTTTATAGATATCAGTCAAGCCAAAACCGAAATATAAGCGATGAAGTCGGTGTTTTTAAGCTTTGCTTGCGTATCAATTATTATTTTTCTAATTTATCGTGGTGAACTATGGCTGTATTTTGATACAGGGTTGCAAGCCAGGCGAGCATGAAAAAAGGCCTCAACAACAAGGAAAACCTTTATTAATATGCAGGGAGATGTAATTAAATGAACACAATTAATATCACCTACCTGTTTCAGAAGATACAGTTTACTGCTTATGGCAACAGGAGATGGAAGTCCACTTATAACACTGATGGTCATTTTGTATCGTCACAAATTACGATGCTTGTTTCCTTTCGGATCAAATCCTGAAAACAAAAAAATACTTGTATTAAATTAACAAATTTTGCAATTGTTTTATTTTTTACCGACTTCCCAATAAAGGAGGAGGTACTCAAGTCGTCTGTTTTTTTTTATATGTGTTACCTCATAACTTCTCTCCACGTGAGCCGACTTCGAATTTTTTTTTTTTTAATGGAAGATGTTGCTTTTAATTGGTTCCATTTAAATTTGATCAAGATCTGATCAGTAGTTCTTGAAATATCGTCAATAATGTCTATTTCGTGACGAATAATGCGTACTTTGACGATGTTCTGGTATCCCGACTTCAAAAGTTACCCCACAATTTATTTCGTTGTGAGCCGATTTTGATGATTCCTTTTTTTATTTGAAAGCTGGTGGATCAAGGTTCCGATGATAAAGCGGTGAAGTCGGTTTTTTTAAGCTTTGCTTGCTTTTAATTATTTAAGCTTTACTTGCGTTTAATTATTTCTATTAAAATTATATTTAATATAAGTAAATTAATGCCAAGACCTAGTTTTACAAAATAATTATTTAAGTTATAAAAAAGGTTAAAGATGGTTTACACGATCTTTAATGTTCGGCAAAGTTCCCAAAATGCTTGCTGCATTACCACGCTGTATAGCAAGGCTTATCCTGTGCCCCAAATACAACCCAGCTTTTGGTCATGTGCCGAATCAATCAGTCTCTAAGACAAATCTTTGAAACTTCCGGCTTGACCCATGGGGACCGTGTGCATTACATAAGACATTAAAATCGTCTCAACCCCACAAAATTCACAAATATAACCCCTTTGTCAAGTTTTGAATACTTGCGCCGTTTGAGAGATTCAGCTGCCATAACCGCGCCACTAGCTTGTAGCATGGTTTCAGGAAGATGGGATGGCACCAAAGTGTCAACACACGTGGCATCCCACAATAAAGGCCGACCCATATTCCAAGGAATTAGTGTCATACCATCGGGTCTTTTGCCATCGTCACGCATCAACCAAGTTGGCTCTAAAACAGCCGCGACGTTTGCACTTCCAAAGGCCCGACGTATAACATCACTTAAAGCACTGTGGCGAGCTATACGACCAGCACTCTAGCTACAAGACAAACCATGGTGACCGAGGCGGTCCACTTGCTCATTACATGTGCAACGGTGGGGAACAACGCAAGGTGAACCAATGCGCAGTGATATGGCTAACCTGAATGTGTGAATCCAATAAAGTTCCCAAATGATGTGACGGAAGAGTCTGCAACCAAAGACCTGACTCCCATCGAGTAACTGCTAAAAGACGTGCACGCTCTGAGAGTGAACTGGATGTATCTAATAATTTCTTCCATTCCAGATCACAGAGCGGTCCGTCCCACTGTTTCTGCGAAGACAGACATTCATTTCTTCATTTATGAATGAAATATTTAAGTTATCAAAATTTGGTGCCAGTATACTGCTTGTCAATGTTTTAGTGCTATTGACAACAGACAAAAAAGCTGGCAAAGATACCGAAGACATTTTTTGATACCGAGACCTCCCAACTGAATAAGCGAGCCCAAGTGCGTTCGTCAAAAGTTGTGTTAAAAATGGTAGAGAGCGTGTCCTATAAGATGTTGTCCAATCTATGTAAAAGAACAAGGTGTTTCCAAAGTTGGTAGCACCGCAAAGTATACGTAAATTTTGGCACAAACAAGCCTTATTTAATAATAACGTAAGCCATATGAGAGTTAATTTTTAAAAGTCTTTCCGAAACTGTACTGAAATTTTGTATCGTAGTTAATTAATTGTAAAATAAAAAAAGACGTATGGCACTCGGGGACTGCCGCGGTAAAGCTATTGCATAGCATTTTTATCAACTTATGCAATATACCGTCCGGGGTAAGTAGTGCACAATACTGCAGGGGGTGGTTAGGAATCGATAAAGGAGCAAATTAAAAAAAAAAAAAAAAAATTTTCTTTTATTCGACTGGCCTGCTGGCAGTTCAGTAGTAATTGTCAAGTAAAGTATGGCCCTCCGTAGACAGCCGCTACAACAATAGCTTCCAGAGAAGGTGAGTGCTACGAGTGCTACGGGGTCATTGAACTAACATGTGACGAGAGGTCACACTGAAAGGCGGTTCAGGAATTACGAGAACCAATGTTTCACGTGAAGCAAACCATTGGTACCTGGTAGGTATTGAATTCCCAGAATTTGTTGTAAGTTATCAAATCAATGAATTCTGGGAATTCAATACCTACCAGGTAGTAGGTACCTACCTAATTACTTACTGAAGACAAGTATTTAGAATTAGATAGGTGTGGTTTGCTTCACGTGAAACATTGGTTCTCGTAATTCCTGAACCGCCTTTTAGTGTGACTTCTCATCACATGTTAGTTCAATGACCCCGTAGCACTCGTAGCACTCACCTACTCTGGAAGCTATTGTTGTAGCGGCTGTCTACGGAGGGCCATACTTTACTTGACAATTACTACTGAACTGCCAGCAGGCCAGTCGAATAAAAAAAAAATTTTTTTTTTTTTTTTTTAATTTGCTCCTTTATCGATTCCTAACCACCCCCTGCAGTATTGTGCACTACTTACCCCGGACGGTATATAATTATTATCTATTTATTTTATTTATGCAGTATTTTTTTTCCTGCCACCTAGAGGCGAGTTGCTGAACTAAAGAGACAAGCGTGATATTTAAAAAAAGTCATTAAAAGTTCTGCTATTCATCGATAGATTGCAAAACCAAAAAGTATCACCGCTGTGCCGGTCGGAGAGTTAGGTTATTTTCGTTACGGAATTTCTGTATTCGGTCTCCACGCTCAAGGCCCGCGATAGAAGCTATGCAATAGCTTAAAACTAGCTAGCTTGCGCCTGGGGACAAGCTAGGATGATATTGTGACGAAGATAAGGGCGAAGAAGAGATTACTACGAAAGTACGAAACCAAGGAACATTGCCTTATATTTGTGAGGACTTCGGTAACCAATCGGCCAATAGAAGACGCAAACAACTAGATTCGCCAAGCAGTACTAACTACTAATTATTCATTTGACATTTGAATTTCTAACTAGTCAATCTTAAGCGAATTGTAGATATTGGACAGCAAGAATAACGAAATGTCAGCCACCATCATGTCTAACTGTTTAGTAGGGTACGCCGAAAAAGCGGCCAGTTAGCAATTTTTTCTCTAACTTGTCTTAAAAATATTACCCCAACAAACATAGCCTTATAATTATGACACTCAGGGATAGTGTAGCTATCTATCAGTAAAAGAATTTCAGAATCGGATCAGTAGTTTCAGAGATTACCTTTTACAAACCAACACACAAACTTTACCTCTTTATAATATTAGTCTAGATAAATAGTATGGAAAAGACCTTTTAGAAATAAATATATTTCTACTATGCCTTTAACGTAGGCAGGTACCTACATTACAGATACTCTATATACAAACAATGTTTACCGGAGAAATACCTGACACAAATTAATAAAACATTATGCAAATTTCTATAAGGGCCTATGTTGCCCTCACATATTTAACATAATGTAATAATTAAACGCAAGCAAAGCTAAAAAAAACCGACTTCACCGCTTTATCATCGGAACCTTGATCAAATTTAATGTATTAATCACGCATTATTGACTATAACTCAAAAACTAGAAATCTGATCTTGATCAAATTTCAATGGGACCACATAGAAAACGCCAGCTTTCAAATAAAAAAAGAATCATCAAAATCGGCTCACAAAGAAAGAAGTTGTGAGGTAACTTTTGAAGTCGGGTAAACCAGAACATCGTCAAAGTACGCATTATTTGTCACAAAATAGACATTATTGACGATATTTCAAGAACTACTGATCAGATCTTGATCAAATTTAAATGGGACCAAGTAGAAGGCAACAACTATCAAACTAAAAAAAAAAATTCGAAATCGGCTCACGTGGAGGTTACCTCCACGTGAGCCAATTTCGAAATTTTTTTTACAAACATAAAAAAAAAAAAACTGTTGACTTGAATACCTCCTCCTTTTTTGGAGGAGGTATTCAAGTCAACTAGCTAAGAGGGAAGTCGGTAAAAACAGGAGATTTTGCCACGAAAGCATAAAAAATGGCGTTGTTGATTTTGTATTATTGTTCAAAACATGTGATTCTTCGATTGTTTATATGTATAATGATGGATTATTATTAACCGTTAATAGTTAAAACTTGTGTACATAGGTTTCAAATTGTTTGTCTGTAACTTTGCAATCTCGGTGAACAACTAAATAACAAGTCAAGATATTTTAAACCTCATGTATATAAGTTTTAAGGTCTAATATAGTAAGTGATATTAACAAAGAACACATAAGTAAAGTGTCTTCTAATGGATAGGGCAATAAAGACAGTAAGAAACGTGTTATTGGACACATCTTAGTATACTACTCTACTTAGAAATGTCAAAATTAAATTACTTATTTGTCTTCAGGCTATATTGTTATTTCAATGGTGTACCAAACGTATTTGTAAGTCATTATAAAAAAATAAAATTACCTTTTGTTCAAGTCAGGTTGCTCATGTAGGTATATTAAATAAAGACTCTATTTTATGTATGTAATTTGAGTAACACTTCGGCACTACCAACCCGCTTCCACACAAGAAATACAAGTGATAAAACGTGTTGGTTGAGTTTTTAGGATGCTATTTTTACACACACATTTAACAAATACAACAAGTTACTGAGGGTGCGATATTCAAGCATAATAATACATACCATTAACATGCCACTATCTATTATAGATAATTATTATTCATGTTACGGGTACTCTAGAGAACCTAGTCTTTTTGCGAATTGGCGATTATTTATATCATTGACAGTTCAGAGTCACGCTTGTCGATTACATTTAGTGCAACCCAGAGTAAGATTGTATAGTATTATAATAATAATAATAAAACTGTAACTTTATCGGCGAATGAGTTAATTGTAAGTGATTTTATGAGTGTAGTTCACTGATAAAAAACTAGCCGTGCTCCGCGGCTTCGACCGCTATTATCAAGTTAAAAAGTAGCCTATGTGTTAATTCTAGGTATAATCTATGTTACATTCCAAATTTCATCCAAATCCGTTCAGCCGTTAAAGCTTGAAGAGGGAACAAACATAGTTACACACTTACACACAAACTTTCGTATTTATAATATTAGTAGGATTAGTAGGATATGCCTAAGATAATATTCAGGATAATTATATAGAATCTGTAAAATTTTCCGGTATAGTTATTATTAAATTATTATATTTTTTTAATTTTCGTCCTCTTAAAGCCGATGGTACTATAAGGACTTAATAACGATAGTCATTTAGACCCAGGGCATTCAACATCTAAGTAAACAATACACAGAATAGTCCTTACTAGAGCGTTACAAATACAAATTTTTTTTTTTAACTTAAAACAAACTTACTTAAAACACAAAGTCTGTATTGCAAGAGGCCGTTACCTAATTAGTACCTAATTAAACTTGAAAATAACGACAGCTAGACTAAATATGAAAAATCGAGTTAAAATATTACAATATTGTGTGCATGGTTGTGTGTGTTGTGTGTGTGAGAAGGAAAGACTGAGTATACATCAAGTTGAAAGTCTGCCGCCAAGCCAAATACGGTGTTCCGGCAGTTATCCTTGAGAGCCTGCGTATTCCAGGTCTAGTGTGTTTACCAGCTTCGATCACATCGTCACTTACCATCAGGTGAGATAGTGGTCAAACACTAGCCTGTCACAAATAAAAAATAAAAAAAAACATAACATAGTGTATTCATTTTATTTTTAGTTTTTATATTAGGATCTTTAGTAACGATTCAGTGGCATTGTAGTCCATTACAGTGAGTTTTTATGATTACTGAAACATAAAGCATAAAAACATAAACGCTTTCACATTCACAAATTTTCCATTAAAACTTGGTGAAATCCCGCCGGGATTCGAACCCGATACCTCTGCGAACGCTTAGATATTTAATGCTCTGGGTCTAAAAGACTATGTTTATTTAGTACTTCTAGAAGCACAATTGACCTTAGAAGGACATTTATAAAAAATACGTCTATATTCAAGGTTCCTAGAGAATTAATTTAGAGCCTGCGTATTCCAGGTCTAGTGTGTTTACCAGCTTCGATCACATCGTCACTTACCATCAGGTGAGATAGTGGTCAAACACTAGCCTGTCACAAATAAAAAAAAAAGTTATAAAATATTTTTTCGTATAAATGCACTATCTTTATATATATCATTTTTTTTCATCGTGTGACATTCTGTGTGTTACCTCATAACTTCTTTCCACGTGATTTCGATTTTTTTTTGTTTGGAAGATGTTGCTTTCTCAAAAGAAAAAAAAAACATACAGTCGACTTAAGTACCTCCTCCTTTTTTGGGATGTCGGTAAAAAACGTGCTCACATTGACATACATTTAGTCATCCTCGGCGCATCGTAGTAATTTTATATCATGATTACATACTTGTTCCCCGCAGCTTCAACCGCGTAAATAAAAAACATTATTTATCGGATCGAATTGAACCTGAACACTCCCAAAAAATTCATCAAAATCGATCCAGCCTTAGGAGTCACATACATAGGTAAAGAATGATTTTTTTTTTTTTTTTTTTTTTTTTTTATGTGGAATAGGCAAGCATTTGACCACTATCTCACCTGATGGAAAGTGATGATGCAGCTGAAGATGTGACATGCTTGCCTAGAAGATACCTATTCACTCGAGACTTGAAGACTCCCAGATTATACCGTTCGGGGAACAAAGACGCAGGCAATGAGTTCCACTCCTTCGCTGTACGGATGATAAATGTAGAAGCAAAACGCTTTGAGCGAACTGGAGGTATATGTTTTCCAGTTTTATGCCATAACCTGTATTCATTGAGATATTAGGAAACAAAACTTTAGCAAAATTTTGTTTCCTAATTCCATTGCAAAATCATTGCCTGTATGAAACAGTTCTTAGTTTTTTTTTTTTTATGTGATTGAGTCACTTGCCTGATGGTAGTCAAGCAGTCCCGAGGCACCCTATTTTGAATACATAAATAATTCAAAACCGTGCTGCAAAGCAATGCGGTCATCATTGGATAGGGCTGCCATCACCTAATTTGCTGACGCCGGACAAAAACTTAAAAAAACTCCGGACATTTGGGTGAAATTCATTGTGATACTCCTACGTAGTAATATTATCTCTATGTTGAAATTCCCTTTTTTTCCCGGACACTATAGCAAAAATAATTTAAGTATATTAAAATTAAAACATCGTATACATTTTTAAATTTATATTAATTTAAATAACTTGTTTGCTATTGAACCATGATAAAAAAGACTTTAAACTACAGCGTAACAAATAATATACTCAAATAAAATGATACACTCTTTCCGAGGCATAGTAGTAACAAAAAAACTTGAGAAGTGTCAAGGGACACCCGGATGGAACGAAGTTCAATTTCCGTCTAGCCCCCTTTCGCAACGCGCGATAAGGAACTTTCGTTCCAAAATTAAAAGAAACATGCAAAAACCAACATCACGCGGTGTTCCCAGGCGATCACCCATCGAAGTACTGACCGCGCCCGACGTTGCTTAACTTCGGTGATCGGACGAGAACGTGCTATGGCTTACAACTATAGCAAAAAGTGTCGTTACAACTTTTGGTCTTAATTTTTTCCGTCTAGCCCCCTTTCGCAACGCGCGATAAGGAACTTTCGTTCCATAAATAATTATAATTATTTTTGTTACTAATATGCCTCGGATAGAGAGTATAATTTTATAAGAAGTATTCCTAGGAACACTTCTTATTAGCATCAAAAAAAATATAAGATAAAAAAATAGGATAACATTGATTCTATTAAAAACTACGTACTATATTATATTAAGAAATTTTAAGTCGTTGTCAATTTAAATTAAGAAACAAGTTTTAATTTTCACGAGTTCCATTTCTGTAGACTTATTTTGATATTTTTCTGACTTTCCAATTTTTTATAAACAGGAATTTGCAAAGTCGGAGCAACTCAGGTCAAAAATTCAAAATCGTTTATTCACATCGGCCCCAAATAAGCACTCATGAAAGTTAAAATTCTCTCCGGCCACATTCGCAAAATTACAGCCATCTTGAAAAGAACCTGCCAAGACGCATTTTATAATATATTTTTTTAAAACATTCTTAAACACTTATACAGGAATTATATTTAGATATATCTATATTATGTAGTCGCCAGAAAGCGCTTGTGCAGTTTGTTATTGTAGCGAGACTAATGAAAAGACTCGTTCTACGTTCGCATTGTGAGCAAAAATAATACTGTACAATTTGTAGTAGTTCAGAATTTATTCTAAAATCATCTTAGATCTTGGTTTACGAATGAATTTTTAACTAAGAATCCTTATAATTTATTCCTTATATATAAATTATTCGGGAATCCCCTGACAGAAAAAGTGTGGACATAAAACCCCTTCTAAACTAGGACAAATCCGGGAAAACCCGGACGGAAGGCAGCCTAGTCTAAGGATAGGCCCTTAGATGATATTAGATGTTAAATCTCCGTATGCCCTGTAATTGGACTGGAACCTTGCCTAGAGTAATGCTTGCATACTACTACTGCCGATTGAATGTGGTTTGGTTAGTGCTCAGACATACTATGCATAATTAAATTAATTAATAAATAAAAAAAACGACTAAAAAAACAAATGAAATAAATTCTGTTGAGGAACATAGTGACTTTAAAGTGGGCAGCAGCAGGGGCGATCTATGGCGCACGGGCGGTCGCGGGTAATATCGGTAATACTCAATGTTCGGGTATAAGTTAAGGTAAACACGCGCGTTGAGAATGTGGACCCAGTTACCAAAAGGTGATTGAGAAATTGCCCCAGTCGCGCTACACACTCGGCAACGTGCAAGGCGGCAGAGACAATCTAGGGATCAAGGGTGGTCTCGCGCCCCTGCTGCCCTGCCGCAGGGACAAATTGCCCCTGCCTATGGTGACAATTAAGGGTCATCCCCACTTTTTCACCCTACATTCACCCTGCATCAGGTGTGCGAGTAGCACGCTTAAGGGGCTGGTATATGTCAATGTGAGCACCTTTTTTAACCACAGCCAATTAACCCCCTTACACTTGTGCTCGTAAAGGAGTATATTGCGTGAATTACGTCGTGTCGGTTACGGAAGGTCATGCGTGGCAATCTTTGATTTTTAATGGTTTTATTCAAATATCGTGAAAACGCCCCTCAACTAAGAAAAAATAGCTGAATACATCATTCGTATAGTAAATATGCGTATATGAAATAACTTTCAGAGTTTTGATATAAAATGGCGGAATGAAATGGTTGCAAATATACAAATTGATGTTATTTGCTTGAGATTTGATATTTATTTCCTTTATATTTATGAACGTTATGAATATTCTAAGAAGAAAGCATTATTTATACTTATACAAAGACGCAATTATTTATTTTTATTTATAATATAGTTTTTTTTTTTTTTGTTTTATTGTTGCCGTGTTCGTGGTGTTGCGCATTTCATACAGTCTCTCGCGACTTACTTAATATCTTTCTTTATTTATATATAACTCTTATTATTAATAAAAGTATAGTAACAGTTTTTCCTTATTGATCTATAGTTTTTGTGTATGTATGAATTTATTTATTTTTTATGTAATAATTTTATTTATAGGCTCTGTCTTCAGCATTATGCTGAGCTTGCAGACCTTTTCCGGCAAACTGGAATAACAATAACGTCCTTCGCATTCGGTTTATCATTGGTAGTTAAGTTTGTCGGAATAAATGATTATTCTATTCTTCTATTTATCGTATTACCCAGATTACGACGAATATTTTTATGTATCTGGCTTGATTATGAATAGAGTAAAACGCCTACAATAACACGCGTTTTAGGGTCAATTCATACTAGCGCAGAGTCGAAGCGCATCGAAGCGTCAATCCGAAACTTAATATAGCAAATTCACCCTTATTTCCACAATGTAATGCACATATTTCTTCCAAGGAAAAAAAAAGACGCGCGAATTCACGCACATTCGAGGGAATTCGCGCGCCTGCGCGCGAGTAACTCTGATTGGTGCGCGCGCATTCGCGCGAAGCCAAGCGGCTATTAGGCGAACTACGCGCCGTCTGGTCAGTCGGCAATCGGAATCGGACGGAAACTGTCTTGTGTCGAAGTGAATCACAATGGAAAACGACGAGAAATTAATTTATTTGGTCCAAAAATACGAATGTTTATTTAATTCGAAGTCCAAACATTATAGCGACAAAAATTCAAAAAGTAATGCGTGGGAAAAAGTTAGCAGTGAATTGAAACTACCTGGTAAGTACTAAGTATTTATTATTATTACACATGTTTTCGCTTCCGTGCGACGTTGCCAGCTCACATGCTGGCGCGTCGTAAAGCGGCGCAAAAACAAACCATTTACGTCAAGAAGTAACATGTAATTTCACACATTTAATATATATAATATTTTATAATCTTGTCCTATTACTTAACATCGTGTTATCTTTTCATTTTGCCATGATACTGCCCCATGCTCAGAAATGAAATAGGACTTAAAGATCTCTCTAATCTCCATGGCATCCACGTTTTGATTACCGGTTATGTCCATGTTTTGACTGTCAACGGAATAATTTTGTAAAATGCTGTTATTGGGCACGGCAATGTCTTCCGACACAAAATCTTCCATAATATAATTATGCAGACACGTGCATGCAAGAATCATGGTATCTAAATAAGTTGGTTGCATTCTTATACGTTTTTGAAATACTTCAAATTTTTGTTGTAATATTCCGAAGGCACTTTCCACAATACGCCTTGCTCGGCTTAAACGATAATTATAGATTTTCTTCTGGCTATTGTTTAACAGCTCACTACCAGGATAAGGTCTCATAATATGTTCAGACAAAGGGAATGCTTCGTCGCCAACAAAAACATAAGGAACTGTGTTTGTCATACCTGGCAAGTTTTTATTAGGCGGTATACTAATCACTCAGACTAATCATATTATTTTGTAATAGTTGGCCGAATTTGGAACTGCTCAATATGCCGCTATCGTGATTACGTCCATATGCTCCAATGTCTACTATAATGAATTTATATTTAGCGTCAGCAACAGCTAACAAGACAGTGCTGAAAAACTTTTTATAATTGTAGTACAGACTTCCGCTGTTCCAGGGTGCCCTTATATTGACATGCTTTCCGTCGATCGCTCCTATACAATTGGGAAAATTCCATAGAATTCTAAAATCTTCCTCGATTTTAATCCATGACTCTAGCGTTGGTTTTGGCATAACAAGAGGCTGTAAATATTTCCATATTGCAGCACAAATTTCATGTACAATTGTGCAAACTGTACTATAGCCCATGCGATAATTATGAGCCAGTGATTTGCAACTAATAGCAGTAGTTAGAAACCTGTAACAAAGTATTAATATTATAAAGTATAAAAGTATTAATTAAGTACATATATTTAATTTGTTTTTTTCAGTGGCTGAATGTCAGAAACAATGGAAGAAACTACGTGATTGCTATAAAAAGGCTCTAAGATTAAGACAATATAAAAGCGGATCTGCGCGAAAAAATGAAAAACCAATTAAATTTGAGAAGGAGTTGAAATTTTTAAAACCCTACCTCCAGGACAAACCACAAACATCAAACCTAGGTTGTTCTGAAGATAGTTTAGACATAAACACGGAAGATAACACAATGATAGAGTCACCAGCACCACCATCAGATGTCATGCAAAGTCCACGCTCTGATTCATCGTTGTCAAATTATAGCACCAGAAAAAAATCACTGCCCCTATCGCAGCTATTATTCACACAATATCTCGAAGCCAAAGAAAAGAAAGAAGATCCATTAGATGTGTTTTTTTTATCAATGAGTGGAACAGTAAAAAAAATGCCTGTATCAATACAAGCCGAATTAAAGAAGTCAATACTTGGCCTAGTTACCGACGCAGAAGTAAAACTTGCCTCAGAGGAAAGAAACGATACTCCACCATCTCTGATTAACTACTATGAAACACAACAACAGCGGCCACTTAAAACTACTCAGCAAAATTATTATCCGCCATCTACTTCAACTTACATCCCATCCACCATGACCATTCAACAAAATCCAAATACATTCGATACCAGTTTGGTCCCACCACCATCACCTTACGTACCACAGCCGATTTCAACAATGCAGCATCAGCGGCAACCGAATTTAGATGAAATCGAAGACTAATTCATTAATTCATTATTATTGACCTTAGAAATTATGATTCTACATGGCAAATAATTACCTATATAAGATTTTTTTAAAATAAAGAATTTCAAATATAAGCTTGTTTATTTATTATATTGGTTAACTTTTCTATCAGCTTTACCGTAAGTAAGAGTTTAAATATCTTCTTGTTATTCTTATTAGTTATATTTATATAAAAATTACAAAAAGACGTAAAACTCACCTTAAGCAGACTGATATTCGCTCTTCAACGGAAATGGGTATCGTTAATTTAGTTTCTTGTTTTACAGTGTGTGGCTTCAAAATATTGACCAAGTTTTCAAATTGATCATAGTTCATTTTATAATAGTCGTAATAAATACTTGGGTACAGATATAAATCTGCGCAAAAAGAAATGAATTCACCAGATATACGTCTTTTCTTCCACAAGTCGTGAACTCCAAAATTTCGCAATTTTCTTTTTTCTGCGTTTTCTTCTTCTTCTTCAACTTCTGATATAAGCAACATCATAGCAAGATCAATGTCAACCATTTTATACGAGTTTCAACAACGAGATTCAACTGGCAACTGGTGTCCATCACTAATGCCACGAAAAAGCGCGAGAATGCTCGCGAATTCACGCGAATACGCGCGCATTCGTGCGACTTCGCTTTGATTGTGAGGAATTTGACGCTTCGATGCGCTTCGACTCTGCGCTAGTATGAATTGACCCTTAGATGAAATTCTGGTATCGCCGCTTTAAGAGTCATACACAAATTGGCACCAGCTTCAAACATGGCCAAAGATAATCACGAGAAAAATTTCACATCTCACCAGGTCAAGATACGAGGGTGGAAAAATCGCATGAAATCACCTCACATAGTTCATGGATGCCCCTAAGGCCGTTGTAATTGGCTACATAGGAGGTCGACGGGAATCCCTACTTTTAACTTTCTACCTACGGCTATTTGTAGGGTGTACCTAATTAACCAAAATGAAACAAAATGAATACGATTAATTATTTATTTACCTACTACTAGGATAGGTACATACTACATATCCATCAGAAAATCTTAACCAAACAATCAGTCTTACAAAATAATAGGGGAATGACATAGCTTCCGGAGCATAAGATAAAAAATTAGGGTAGGACTCCAAACAACCTTAAAACTACTGAGAACCGTCTCCATTAGCCTGGTCCTTGATCTCCTTGCGGACTGGCCCAGTTTGAGTGATGGGGACCGAGCGATGGCCTTCTACAGCTGGAGGGACCTTTCTCGGAGCGATCACAGTCAACACACCATCAGAAGACAATTTCGATTCCACCGTCTCGGGTGCACAGCCTTCGGGCAAAGGATAGCGACGCGTGAAGGACCGTGCAATGAATCCATGCTGATCCTTCTTTTCCTCATGCTTGCCTTCAACAACAATGAATCCGTCGGCTGTCTTCACGCTAATATCTTCCGGCGCGAAATGCTGCACGTCGAGATTCACTTGGAACTTTTCACGGTCCGACTTGATACTCGATCCGACGTCACGAGCCGCTGCAGCAAGATGGCGCCAAGGGCGGTAGTACTCCCTGCTAGCGAGAGGGCCGGCAGCGATAGAGAGGAAATCATCAGGCGTCAAGCCCAATCCGAAATGCTGGTCCAAAAGCCGACACGGGCGTTCGAACTGATGGCGATCGATGTCGTAGTCAAACAGGAACGGTAGCAGCGACATTTCGTTTTATTTACTTCTTATTCATACAAAGATAATGACTTTGAACAAAGCTCCTGGCAGTTTTCGCTTAGAACTCGCTTGTTGAGCACACGATTTCTTATTTGAATCTGATGACGAAAGGCGCGCGCACCGCTTATTTAAACTAGTGGCGCTCTCTACCAGAAATTACGAGAACGTTGTGCTAGAACATTCGCGATTTCAACGGTGCTCAAAGACAAATTGTTTGCGGGCCGCTTATTGAAACTTTGTTGGTACATCAACGCAACGGATGTTAACTTAATTGGGGTTTCTTTACTATTGACGACCTCTGAGACAAATAATACAAAAAAAATATTTAAAGAAGTCGAGAATTCGCGCTTTTAATGGTGCAGCATGAACGACATACATAAAGTCTGTGCTGAAAACCAAACATTTAAAGCGCAGTTGCGTAACGAGCTAAGATTTTTTCCTTTAAGTACATTAGTTATTGGATAAGCGAAATAGATAGAACATCTTGTGTGTGAGAGTGAAAGAGATCGCATTGTTATGCATATAAACTTTGGTGGGTATGTAGATAGGCAACATCTAGTTAGTTCTTAAAGCAGTATACAATAGTACTCACTAATAAAGAGAGCTGTTTTTCTAATCCTGGTACTTTTTCAAATTACTTATACACTCAGTGGAGAAAATTGAAGATATATTTAACATGCGTGGCTTGACCGAATAACCACATAAGCATGAGGAACTGTCCTATCATTATGGACCATCACGATGATGCATTCACTAGAACCTCAAGTCCGCCAAATAGGACCCGAAAGTGTAACCACCTTGTATACAGGCGTTTTCACCACCACAGAGCTTTCATCGCTTCAGTTATACTTATTATTATAATCAGTTTTTTAGCACATAAACGTATTATACGAGTATATTAGAAACACTTTAACAAAACAGGAATGCAAAAACATAGATAAAATAAATTTTAAGAGCAATAATCAACGATCATAATTACAAAATTATGTATAAACTGCTGACCAAATCATTCTTGAAATAAACTTATTAACATTATCATACGTTTTGATGGTCGATTGATATATAATTTCAGTCGCGTTGCGATACCAAGCCAAGTGCTTACGTGAATGCGAAGCACTAAGACAGATTAAGATAAAGTTATCTTAACAGTACACTATTAAACTTCTAATGCTGATAATAAAAATAGTACAGACGACTTTCAGTTATTGTACTTGATATGTGAATGCGAAATAAAAGTTTATTATTGATCTGCAATATGTGCTTAGTACAATATATTATGTAACACGGATTAGTGTAATATTTCAAAAGCGACCATTAGGGTAACATGATTTGGGAAGACATGATAAATGTAGTTCTGCTACTCGCTGCTAGATGGCAGCTTTAAAAGAAAGAAAATTCTAGATTATTCTGGGCTCGGGCAGCGTATACTTTTCTGTGAATCTGGGCTTATTCAACATGTTTATGAATTGAGTAAGTAGGGCTTATACAGTTCAGTATTGGCAATTAGTAGCTGGTAAAATGATGTAGAAAGTTTTTAAACTAGTGAAACCAAGAGGTGGAAAAAAAAATTGTTTGATGTGCTGTAACACAAATCTTTCCTATAATAAAACAAATAAATATCCCAACTAAATCTACAGGCCAATAAATTAAGTACATATATTTTCTAAAACTAAACTTAAACCATTGAGACTCAAATGGAAATAAATAAATATATTTAGTTAATCACAACACCGACCTACGTTCTTTTATATTGTTTTTCTCTTTTTCCATCCAAAGGTTGACTGGAAGAGATCGCTTTTAGCGATAAGTCCGCCCATTGTACTTAGGTATAAATAATATGATTGTTTTTTATGTAATTTTATTTGGTGCAATAAAGTGTTTTGTATTGTATTGTATTTAATTGTATGGAACTATAGTAATTAAGTAGAAACAATACAATGCAAAACCATAAAGAGGTTTTATTTATTTTGTCGTCTCTCTCGCGTTTTACACAATTAGCTACGTGTGTTTTTAAAAATGTTTTCAACCAACTATACGGACATTAATACAATTAATGTTTTAATCTACCTTTAAGTTAACGAAGAAAGCGGTGAAAACATATTGAAATTTCGGAACTCTGTTTAGTTTTCTTATCTATAGAAGTTTGAAACACCCTTGTATTAATGTCCATATAGTGAGTTAAAAATATTTTCAAAAACACACGTACATAATTGTATTTATTAAAATATCGAATTGTGCGAGCGAGAGATAAGACTAAAATGTGTCAGACGGTGTGGTGTATACTACCCGAGTATACCTATATTCAATGCGCCAGCAAGTCCTCCTTCGACGTCCCTCAAACTAAGGATTATACAAGTAAAAAGTTTGGGTTAGGAGCTTTATGACTTAAACTTGCGGCATGTGGCCATCTTTCATCTAAATATATTACGTAGTAATATTATAGTTTATTATATTACATAAATTTAACTAGGTAAACCTAGTCGTTAGCGCCAAACTGAAATCTCGCGCCTACGATAGAGAAAATCATTTGAGGTTAATTGCTTATAACTTTTTTTCTATATAATAATTGTTTGATTTCTGTATTTGTTGTTTAAGTACAGGATATAACGGATATTATACGTTAGTTTCAGCGTTCAGCGTGAAGCGTAGATCCTGGCACAAAATCCTACCAAATCGCTCTACTTGCCAAACCCATTTCAACGATACCCACAAGGGTAGATAAAAATTTTATGGGAGCCCCCTTAATATTTTCATTTACATAATTTTTAATGTATTTTCTGGCTTTGGGCCTTAGTTTTACATATTCTATGAGAATTTGAAGTCATTCGCTTATATGGGTTAGACGCTAGATGCCTTTGACAGACGGACGGACAGACGGACAATGTGCAATCAACGCAAGTCAACTTAGAGATCTCGCTTCGGTAGATCAATTATCTACGCTAATCAGTCCAAAAGGGCTAATATTTTGTATTATTATGCGGTTGTTTCCAATAAGATTCATTATGTCGACATAGTAAAGGACTTATCAAAATACCGATGCGACATCTCATTGTCCACCGTCCTCGCAACATAAACAAGGAAGTTATTATATTTTCTACATAATAACAGATGGCGCTTTATTGACAATCTATTTTACTACTGATCACTAGGTGTCACTACGTGCATAATTTGTGTAGTGTCTCAACATAAGTACTGCATAATACAATATAAATTTATAAGTAGAATATTACAATTATTGGAATTAAAGTTTACTTATTTATTTTGAGTACATAGGTAATATTTTTTCTCCGTATTATTTTTTACCTATTGCAATACCATGCAATACTGACTATTGAGATTTGTCCGCAATTTCTTTCATGGTTGACAATAAAAGATTGCCAGTTAACAAACTATCCACTTTAGTTATGTAAAAAAAAATTGAAGTATAGAAAATACCTACGTATTATTAAAAACAACTTGTCAGAGATGGTACCGTTTTGATGAAGTAGTGTCACTAGTATCATCAAATTATACTATCCAATGTTACTGGTGATATAAAGGAGCTATTGATTTGTTGTGACTCAAACAAAAATACGCTTTTGTTGGATTTATACATGTTATTATCTTAAGCTATCACCCAAATGTGTTCTCAGCATACAATATTCTGCCCACATTCATTATATCTCCTAGTCCTAGTATTTATTTATATTGTAAACGCGTGTCCAAACATACGGTGTCCTTCTTTATATGTAGGAATTAGTATCGTCCTATATTTGGACATGTCTAATGGTAATCATTATAAATATATAGGAATATTAAAGCGCATCTTTTCCTTGGCTACGGATCCGCTAATGCCTTAAAAAAGTCCGAGCGAAGATAAAGAGATTCAAATAAATACGATAGAAGAAATATGTGTATTAATAGTTTTATTATTAGTTATTTTTATATTTATATATGTATTTTAAATAGCATTAAAATTTGTCTATAATATAATAAATCTAAAATGTGTTTTGCTTTGGATATAATGATACAACATGTAGCAGGCTAGGTAATTATTTAATATATTCGGGAGAAGAAAATTAAAAACATGGCAACATTAGTCTTCTATACAACGCCAAAATTACGTTTCGTTTCATTCCATGCCGTGCGTGGCCGGTTTAAAAATTGATTCATTGTCGTTTTGAAATTGTAGTGTAGTTTGAGTTCAATGAGTTGTGGACGCAAACTGTTGTGTACAGTGTTGATTTTTAGTGCATATTTACCGCAATTTATTTGTGCATTGTGATATTTTTTATTACATGTAAGAGTACAGTGGATAATAAAGTTTTCAACAGTAGCGGTGTTGTTGATGTGATCATTGTTTTTGTGAATTTACGTTTGTTATCATGGCAGATAATAGTAAATTAACTGAGGAAGAGATCGTGGAGATCAGAGAGCAGTTTGCGCAGGTATTTATTCGTTTTTAACTGTGTTTTTGTTGGCTTAGATATTTTAATGTACATTAACTCCCACTGCGCAGTCAATGCGTCTCGAACTCCAGTTTCCAGTACGAACCAAGCAGTTTTGCGAATAATGTACGCGGTTGTCCTGTGTAATAATTTCTATCGATACACTTAAATTGTTACCCTGTCGAAGCACCTGTGCATAAATAAAAAAATGTACAAAACAAATTAAATCAATAGGTAATATAACTCATTAATCTTGATTTGGTTTAGAATTGGATTGCTACTTAAAATAATGTAATTTTTTTTATGTTACTTATTCAATTTTGCAGAAAGCTTACCTATCTGCATAGGTAAGCTTTCTGCAAAATTGAATAAGAATGCCAAACTTATCTAATTAGGTAAATCATATGGTGGTAATGGAGCTTCTTAATATACAGGGTGCTTAATAAAACACCTTAACGAAAACTTAACTACAATGTTCGGACCTCAAATGCGGATTAAAACATTCAGAAACAGCAACCAGAAGCAGCTGCATTGAAGTAATCCAACAAAGGGCAGAGGATATTTTTAAAATTCTATTTATTAACAAAATCCACAGCCCTCGTTAACAGAGTTTGATAAAATTGACTTATACCTATGTATAAAATGTTTGTTTTAACATTACATAGTTATATTAGGCAGTCGAATTTCTCTTACTGTAACTCCAATGACTAATTCATGTATTGTCAATAGACACATTAAGGGATAACTGTCTATTAGTCCACAGCTCATGCTTCAAGAGACAGCTTCAGTTAAACTGTTATATATTTTATGGATCAAATTAACAATTATGTAGTTATGATTTTTTTATACTTAAATGAGGGTTAATTTGAAGCTACATTAGTGAATAATTAATTATATAAACCATACTCTAAAGTTTGAAATACTCAGGTTAAACGATTTTGAATCTTAATGACTTCAAATGTCATACACTTTGACTATCGAATAAACCAACTTCGTAGACAAATATTGGAATATGGTCGAAGCCGCTAGATGCCACTTGTTTAACAAATAATCACTCTACGAACCTATACCTGCATCATTTACTGATATGTTATCATGCTGATAAATTTCTTACCTCGCAACATAAAATGGTAAATAATAATTTTATTGATAGTAGCTGTTTTATGACATTTCAATGGTGTTTACATTTAATGAGTAAATGTCTAAGAAAATGTGCACAACTGTAGATTATTAATGTATATAATCTTAACGTTGAAAACTGAGAATGATTCAACTATCTTGGATGCATATACTGCTGTTATAACAAAAAAAAGACGTAACTGCATTTTTGTAAAAATCAAGTTATCAGAATTATATATATGTATACATTAATCATCTACAAGTATTTTTATATTTAAACGCAACCCACTAAATCTTACTTTTAATTTAGATGCTTTTACTATAAGTCAGTTTACCTAATTTTAAAGACATTTATGATTTATATAACGAAATTTTGACCAAGTCAGTTACGTCTTTTTTTCTTAAGACGAAAGTTTAGGTAATATTCTAATTTTTAAGTGAAAAAGTGAAGTTTCTTCAACATTAAGTTTAAATTACGACACTAGAGCAGTTGGTATATAAGCAAGCAGTAGTGTAGGACTCTTTTGCAGAGCAAAATCAAATCTCTGGGTGGTGATGCATTGTATTGAGCAAGCGTGATTACCATCAGGTAAGTAACTTGTTCATCTAGACTCTCAACCAAATCCTACTAATATTATGTGAATGTTTGTTACCACATATCTACGTAAAGAATAAACTGATTTTGACGAAATTTTGAATGTAGATAGTTTAGGTTACGGAATAACACAGGCTTCTTTTTAACTTAATAAAACACGGGCGAACCCGCTGGGCACAACTTCTAGATATTAAAGAACCAAAGCCAATATTGCAGTTGAGACAACTTGAATAGTTGTTGAATTCACAAAACACCGTAATAATATTACACTACATATTACAATAAAAAATATTAAGAACTAGCTGCGCCCCGCGGCTTTGCCCGCGTAAGTCCCGGACCAGCCAGAATTCGGGGTTAAAAAGTAGCCTATGTCCTTTCTCAGGCTCTAGACTATCTGTGTACCAAATTTCATTTAAATCAGTTCTGTAGTTTTAGCGTGAAAGCTTAACAGACAGACAGACAGAGTTACTTTCGGATTTATAATATTATATAGTAAGGATGATAGACTCTTAAACAATCTTAGATTACACTACATATAGAATGATGTAGTGTCATCTAAGTTTTTCAATGATTTTATCATTCTTAATATTTTTTTATTCTATACATAGACAAATATTTGACCACTGTCTCACCTGATGGTGTCTATCTTTGTAACTATGTTAATATCAAAACATATATTTGGCAAAAAATATAGGTATGAGGTTTAAAGAAACTACAACTCTACGCATCAATTTTTTTAATGTTCCGCCATTTAAGCTTCTCTCAAAACAAAGTGAAGATTATCTTAAAGATTTTAAGATAATTATTTTCGTTACTTATCTTCGAGTTGCCCATATCTTTGCAAAATTACAATAGTTTTGATTCAACTTTAACAAATAGACAATACAAGCAAACAAATTGTTTGATGTCTCGTTCAGTGATTCTTTTTCAGTGTCTTAACAATTCATATTACATAAACTATTATGGTTAAAGTAAAATATTGTACTTATATATAAATATCCTCGTTTTCAATGCAGTGGTTTCCTTCCCTCTTTCCACCAAATGAGGTCAACACTTGTACTTGTTCACTACACTAGGTTTCCTTGTACCCTATTCCCTGTTGAGGAGGATATTTCTCTTCAAGACATTATTAAAATTATTTTAAAGTATATATATAAAATATACCAATAACTCATTTCACCTTCTTCTTATCATTTATCTATAGTTAGTGTCCGTTTAAAGAAGAGTCCTTAATACTTAGCTCCGTTGCCATCATTTTTATCGTAAAATGACAAGACTCCTAAGAAATTATGTTCATTACTTTTTTCAAACCCCTTCATTATGTATCTTTTTTTGTAGTACTATTTGAAAGAAAAAGGGAAATTAACCTTAACACTCGCCACTGAACCTTGTTAGAAGTTTTGAAACCCGAATGAATCTGTTCAGCTGTTACAGCACGAAGAGAAAACGAACATACTTGCACACTTACACACAAACTTTCAGATTTATAAGTTTAGTGTGATATAGTATGATTGCCATCTCATTTGTGATGCTAAATCTATGCATATACCTACATACTAATTGAACTAATAAAGTATGTTTATAACTACTAGACTGCATGCCATAAAATTCGTACATAACTGGCTTGCGCATTCTTTTCTTATTGAGAATGCAATCTTCTATATTGTAATGAAATTATGAATTCTTTATTGCTAGGTTCTGCAATGTATGATTATATTACCCTATTAAAATACTCTTTATTGTTATCCTCTTTTAAGATCATTGTTGCATTTCATCACGTAATGCTTGTCTTTGAAATACTTTCAAACTCATTTTGTTTGATTTTGTTGTGGATGCTGGAAACATACTGCAACCACTACTTAGGAAACTGGCATTTTTTAGTTGTAAGTAATTTTTTTTTCATTTGATAGGCAAGCATTTGACCACTATCTCATCTGATCGGAAGCGATGATGCGGCAGAAGATGCATGCCTGCCTAGAAGATACCTATTTCCTCTTGACTTGAAGATTTCCAGATTATAGCATTCAGGAAACAAAGATCCTATGAGTTCCAGTCCCTCGCAGTACGGATGATAATCGTAGAAGCGAAACGCTTCGAGCGGGCTGAAGGTAATTATGTGTTGATTTTAAATTTTGCAACAAATAGGTTTCATTCTTATAATTATTAGTATCTTGCACTGACATTCCTGATTCAGCACCTAACAAAATTAATTTAGTGGGTGCTGAAATGAGGTAAAAAAAAGCTGTCGAAATAAAGATATTGAGTAACATTTACTCATTGATATGCCCTATTTACTCATAAGCATCCACTAACCAGTAATAAACTGTATTTCAGCCCAAATTCTCAACCTCAAGGGAGTATAGGCCTGGTAGTAGACCAATAACGAAAAGCCTATAAATTATATAAGTATGCTTATTATAGTTTCCATTAGCGTTATCACATTAGGTATAAAGGACTTGATATACAAAGCGCCCAAGGCGCGCGGCCATTGCAATGTGAAGATAAAATGTATGGCGCCTAGCGGACGAAATGCTATGATATACTTGGCGTCGCGGGCGCGCGGCGGCTTGGAAAACCAGAGCAGCGGGAGTTTTGCCGCGAAGTGAAAAAATGGCGTTGTTGATTTTGTATAATTTTCCAAAACCTGTGATTCTTCGAGTGTTAATTTGTAATATTGACCGATAATTATTATTAACCGTTAATACTAAGTAAATGTGCATTAGTGTAGGCAAGTCATACAAATTTTAAAATAGTGATCATCTCCTTAGCTCCAATACAAATTCTAGTAAAGTTTCTACCACTTTACTAGGGCATGACTTCACTATGACTGAACCTTGACTATTGTACTTGACTTTGACTGTGACTAGGACTTGTAACTTGAAATACACTTGAAATATATTATTACTTGACACTGGCTGAATGCACAAGATTGCGAAGCCAAAAATAATAAAAAAAACTAGAGCAGCGGCGGCTGAGGCGCGCGCACAGGGCGAGCGTTCGGGCGCGCGCCCTGGCCGCTTTGTATATCAAGTATTAGGAACTTATTACCAAAAACATGTTTAACCACCGCATACTTTTCACATGAGTCCCAAAGGTAAACTTTTCTTAGTCATATTAAAAGTCTCAACATGCCAATGCGTCATGTTATTTCAATACCCATGAGGCGATTTCATACGCCATATGTTTTAGTATTCAAAACAGGTACGTATTGTCGCCTTGACATGTTTAGACCTCAGGCGGAATGGTTATTGAATAACCAAATACATTGGCCGTGTAATGCTGGTTTTTCTACTGATTTTAACTTGGAAGAATCACGGACGACTAAAAAACCGGACGTAGTAACGCATACAAAACGGGTGAAGCACCCTAAGTTCTACAGATTTCGCTTGTAATAACGCGATCTACACGCACACAAATTCACCTAAAGTCCGACAATCGGCGCCAACATACAAATCAATTGGATTTTTCCGGAACCCACGATACAATTCTTTGAACTTAATTGTGGGCTGTGCGTGTCAAGGCGTTTATGTTGCAGTTGAATTTCTCTAATACTATGCATAAATCATACAGAATAGAAAGAAAAATTATTTATTGTACTCCAATTGGAAATCTTAAATAATTAAACGCAAGCAAAGCTTAAAAAAACCGACTTCAACGCTTTGTATCGGTTTTGGCTTGACCGATTTCGATAAAATTTATATGGGACCACCTCTGAAGTATACTCTACCAAACAAACAATTTTGATAATTGGTCCACAATTGGCGGAGATATCGCGTAATATACATACAAAAAAAAACAGTCAAATTGAGAACCTCCTCTTTTGAAGTCGATTGAAAAACTAAAGTACAATGGGCGGATTTATCACTAAGAGCGATCTCTTCTAGTCAACCTTTGGATGATAGTTAGGTAGGGTCTTAAATAATGAGGCCTGGTGATGTAAATATACAGTCATACACATAATTACAACTTGTGCAACGTGTACAAAATGTATATACATACATATAGATAGGTATGTATATACATTTATGCATACATACAAATAAAGTAAAATGTCTTTGTTTATCATTACAGCGTACGGACGATATGCTATTTTTAACGTAATTGTGCATTGCCTTGTCCCTCCAGATAAGGCAATGCATTTGGCTTATGCAAACATTACCATATAATATTATTCTGAGTTACATACACACCATCATAGCCTTTTTACCCGGCTGCTCCATGCAATGGAGGGTAATGTTTTCATCAGCCTGTAGATTTAGATGATTCTTACGTCAATCAATATAATAGAATAGAAAATTCTTTATTGTACACCAAATACAGTTAGTTACAGAGGTAATAAAAAAAAATTCCATTGGGCGGACTTATCGCTAAAAGCGATCTCTTCCAGTCAACCTTTGGATGGAGAGAGGGATAATTTTATATAATGATCAATTTGTCTTAATTTGTGTCACTCAAGACATGATAGTAATCAAAAATTAATATGGACGCCATATTATGAAAATTTTAAGAACGAAAGTCGACAACTTTTTTTTTTTTTTTTATTTGTGACGGGCTAGTGTTTGACCACTATCTCACCTGATGGTAAGTGACGATGTGATCGAAGCTGGTAAACACACTAGACCTGGAATACGCAGGCTCTCAAGGATAACTGCCGGAACACCGTATTTGGCTTGGCGGCAGACTTTCAACTTGATGGTGGTAAGCTACTTTGGTAGCAAGCCAGGCGAGCAACTCACAAAATGCTCTACCACATTTCAACTGGGGTATCATTAAATAGGTACTTATATGAAAATTATCTTGGTTTCTTTTACCATTTTCAATTAGGATCTATAGTAAAGATTTAAAGGTGGTAAACAAACATTCAAACTAATTATTTTTACTTATAATTAAGCTGTGATAGTTTTTATTTAATCACATATAAGTCTTATTTACAAAAAGGAGGAGTTAGCAAATAAACAGACGGGCAGACGCTTTAAGCGAATAGCTCTTCTCTTCTCCATAGTATAAACTTCGAACTGCCCATTGGCTTAGTTGGGTGAAATTTCGCATTCTAAGCATCGGGTTAGATTCCCGGCGGGAACACAAGTTTTCTCCCAAAGGAACATTTGTGTTTCTGGTTCTGGGTGTGATTGTGTGTGTGTGGCACCCTCAACACAAGTCATCGAACTTAGTATGGGGCTGGATTGTGAAAGTGTTTATATTTATATTCATTTACTAGCTGTGCCCCACGGCTTCCCCCGCTATTATCAAGTTAAAAAGTTGCCTATGTGTTAATCCTAGGTATAATCTATGTACATTCCAAATCCGTTTAGCCGTTAAAGCGAGAAGAGGGAACAAACATACTTACATTCACACTTACACATAAACTTTCGGGTTTATATAATACTAGCCGTGCCCCGCGGCTTCGCCCGCTATTATCAAGTTAAAAAGTAGCCTATGTGTTAATCCTAGGTATATGCTATGTACATTCCAAATTTCATCCAAATCCGTTCAGCCGTTAAAGCGTGAAGAGGGAACAAACATACTTACACACTTACACACAAACTTTGGGATTTATAATATTAGTAGGATGGGATTAGTAGGATACTATGTAGAGAAGAGATAGAAACAAATGACGAGTAATCATCAACGCTGGCGGGTGTTATTAATGCTTATGTCGCAAGGGTCTCCAATTGCTATAGATATTAATGTACCTTATCAAAAAGTCATCAAATAATAGTACATTAGTTAATGGATCCATTAACAAGTAACGAAATCGTGCAAATTTAGATTAAATGCCACCAAAATATTTGTCACAACTTACCAATGGCATTGTTCTTAGTTGGTTTCCCGAGTTATGTCTGTCCACGTACGTACTTATGTTAAAGGCCTTCCTGTCTAGACAGCGCTTTAAATTGGATGAAGGCAATGTTTAGGTATGTCCACGTATAAATCCATTTAAGAATAGATGTATTCGATGTGTTAACAATTAACTGCACGCTTTCGCAATTCTACCATTGCGTTTTCGATGTACTATGAAATTTTGGTTGGTTTTATACTGATAATAATCATAGATATTAATCATCATCAGTATCAGTAACACGGGTAAAGTTACGAGAAACAGTTATCCTACTTCCTACTTATATTATAAATGAGAAAGTTTGAGTGTGTGAATGTTTGTTACCATGTATCTTCGTAACTAATTTTGATGAAATTTAGAATGTATTTAGGTTCCGTAATAACACATAGGCTACTTTTTACCTAAATTACCGCGGGCGAAGCCGCGGGGCACAACTGGGTATTGTATATTATTCACATGCTCCAAAGGGCACTCGTTAAAATTAATTCCTCTATTGCCAGATTCGCAAAATTACAACCATCCATTTCGAGAAGAATCTGGCGAGAAACTCGGCAGCGCATTTTTTTATTCATTTTACATTTCAAACATTCGTAAAGGACTAATACAGAAATTGTCTTAACCTGGGTATCCTACTAATATTATAAATCCGAAAGTTTGTGTGTAAGTGGGTAAGTATATTTGTTCCCTCTTCACGCTTTAACGGCTAAACAGATTTGGATGAAATTTGGAATGTACATAGATTATACCTAGGATTAACACATAGGCTACTTTTTAACTTGATAATAGCGGGCGAAGCCGCGGGGCACGGCTAGTATCTACATATATCATGTAATCGCCAGAAAGCGCTTACGCAGTTTGCCTCCACGTATCCTTGTCATTAATGTGACTGATCCATCGTATATACGTTTCATGGAGGATAAAGTATAACGCTTATTTACCAGTACTTATTACCAATACCTATCGTTAGAAGTAATTATTTAAACGAGTCCTGCTAGTTGCACAACTATCACAGAAGCAAGGTTGTCTTGAATGTTGAGTGTCCATTTAAACGACACTATACGTCGTGAGCTTTTTCTACATAATGAAGTGATAAGATTGCATAGTACTTACTTTAGTACTTGTTGCGTAATATTATACCTATAGGTATTACTTCGGTGTGTATTCATTACGCTTCGAATGTTTAACACGCTGCTTACACATTTAAAATATTCTATAGCTTCTAGGCAAGCATGCTACAACTTCGGCCACATCATCACTTTCCATCAAGTGACATTTTGGTCAAAAGCTAGCCTATCGGGCATAAAAAAAAACAGACAGAAAAATGTGATAAATAAATAAAACAAGTTAGTGAAAGGCTTTTCGTTCCTGGCTAGCCGTGCCCCGCGGCTTCGCCCGCCATTAACAAGTTAAAAAGTAGCCTATGTGTTAATCCTAAGTATAATCTATGTACATTCAAAATTTCATCTAAATCCGTTCAGCCGTTAAAAGGGTGAAGTGGGAACAAACATACTTACACACAAACTTTTGGATTTATAATATTAGTAGGATATAACAGAAGCACTTCAACGGGCAGTTTAGTTAGATAAACTCTTTGATCACCTTAGCTTATCTCTTAGTTCGCTCGAAGCGATTCGCTTCTCCGTTTATCATCCGTACATCGATGGAAGGAGTGGAACTTACTGCCCGCGTCTTTGTTTCCCGATCGGCACAATATGCAATATGGGTGTCTTCTAGTGAATAGGTAGGTATCTTTTAGGTAAATATGTTTTATTTGCGCCGCATCTTGACTTTCCATCAGGTGAGATTGTGGTCAGAGATTGCAAATATAGCATAAAAAATTGTAATCCTACTAATATTATAAATCCGCAAGTTTGTGTGTAAGTGTGTAAGTATGTTTGTTCCCTCTTCACGCTTTAACGGCTGAACGGATTTGGATGAAATTTGGAACGTACATAGATTATACCTAGGATTAACACATAGGCTACTTTTTAGCTTAATAATAGCGGGCGAAGCCGCGGGGCACGGCTAGTATATAATAATTAAACGCAAGCAAAGCTTTAAAAAACCGACTTCAACGTTTATATTTTAGTTTTGGCTGGATCGATTTCTGAAGTATAATCTACCAAACAAAAAAAATCATCAAAATCGATTCATAATTGGCGGAGATATCGCGTAACATACATTATAAAATAACGTAAAGACGAATTGAGAACCTCCTTTTTTGAAGTCGGTTGAAAATACCTTCAAAGGGACGTCAGTAACACACCTAGAGATTTCGAAAGATTTCCACTTTGTTTATGCATTTATTGACAAATATTCACGTCTTTATTTGACCTTCGGGAGGTCACTGCGTTTCCGCTTGAACCATGAAGAGACTAATTTATCACGAGGTAAGCAAGTTTTTTTACCAGTTGTACAGTTACCTTAATATTTTTAAATTTATGTTTACGAGAGCTGACTAATTGCACTTCGGCTTTCCTTATTTGAGTTCGGCTTAAAATATTAGCCCCAAGCAAACCTTTCATCATATTTTCAAACGACTTCAAAAAAACAAGGTTCTCAAATCGACTGTATGTTTTTTTTGTTTGTATGTTCCGCGATATCCGCCAATTATGAATTTATTTCGATGATTTTTTTTTTTCGTTTGTTAGAGAGGTGGTTCCATATACATTTTATTGAAATCGATCAAGGCAAAACCGAAATATATGAAGTCGGTTTTTTTAAGCTTTGCTTTTTGAACTGCCCGTTGGCTTGGTTAGGTGAGCGCTCGCCTTCTGAGCAGGGGTATCGGGTTTGATTCCCGGCGGGAACACATGTTTTCTCCCCAAGGAAAATTTGTGTTTCTGGTTCGGGTTGTGATTGTGTTTGTGATGTGAATGTTTCCGGCGCCCACGACACAAGTCATCGAACTTAGTGTGGAGCTGTGAGTACGAAAGCGTTTATGCTATGTTCTGTTTGCTCACAACGCACCACAGGGTGCGTTCTGGGTTCCTTCTGCCCTGTTCCTGTTGTTGTTTCGGCCCGTACTGTGTAGGAGTCACCTCGCGGGGCTCACGACCTTTCCAGGGCCTGTGATTGTCAGGTCTCCGTAGTTCCGGAGCATTACTGCTCTGGAACTACGGAGACCTGACAATCACAGGTTATTACCACAAGAAATATTTTAATGATCGCAACGCAATCGAAATATAAAACCATTTGTTCAAACTAAAACAACTGTCGCCCGTATTTGTCTAGGCATGAGGTGCGATGTGTGGGTGTTAGTTTTGACGTAATCTTTACTTAGTACGGGCTAGCAAAAGCGATGAGGAACCTGCATAATGTTAACAGTTTTAGACTTAAACTATAAACCTATATAATTGCACATCAGAAACAAGAGGAAACACTAAAACATGATACGAGTGCAATATAGATAGGTAGAAGTATGCTGGATAAATCAGTACTGTAATTTAGAAATTGGTACCTATATGTTATATTTGTAAAATTTGTTTATTTTTATGCGTTTGCGTATTGTGTGTATGCCTATGCCGTGATTTCGCCGAACTGCTCCAACGGAAGATCAGCGCTGGTCATCTGCCAGCATTATGCTGAGTTGGGGCCGATTTGTGACTTTAATTTATACGTATATTTTAGAATAGTATTTTTATTGTTATTTTATCAATTTTGCTGAGTCACAAATAAATTATTTTCTTTCTTTTTCAAAATGTCTTACAAGTTACTGTTGGTGAGGCAGTATCTGTACTAGGCATAACACTACTTAGAAATTGACATTACTTAGAAATAAGGCTTTCCTTAAAAGGGCGACAAAGATTTTAAGATATTTCATGTTAACATATAATTAAACGCAAGCAAAGCTTAAAAAAACCGATTTCACCGCTTATGTTTTGGTTTTGGCTTGACCGATTTCGATAAAATTTATATGGGATCTCTGAAGTATAATCTATCTAACGAAAAACCATCAAAATTAATTCAAAATTGGCAGAGATATCGCGTAACATACATACAAAAAAACATACAGTCCAATTGAGAACATTTTTCATATTAATATACGAAATCAGTGAAGAAGTGTGGATAAGACTTCCTTCGTTAGAATGAATAATTTTAACATAACTTATCTTACTATATTCATTCATTTAAACGGGCACGTCAATTAATATTACGAGTGATATCTTAAAAAAAAAAATACTAAGATTTATATTCGAAAAAACCAGCTTTGTATCTCTGCTTGACTTTATTATCTGATGGTAAGTGATGATGTGGTCGAGGATAACTCATTTTGTAAACGGTGTCAAAGATCAGACCAATCTTTGACTGCACACAAAGATAAATTGTTTAGTATTTGCTAACTCCACGGCATTCTGTAGGGAGCTGGGCACCGACCTTGGCTCGGAATGCCGCAGGTATTCGTCAGATCTCAGCCTTATGACGTCAGCCTTTAAGTCTTATAAGGCTTGGCAGATGACATCTAGGTACTACCTACATAGGTTTTGGAGCTAAGTATCGCGAAGCTATTGTGGCTTGAGTGTCGCTATAATGGTCATTCTAGAAACTGACTCAACTGGTTCCTCCATCGTCTTTTTTACCTTTCAAAAAGCCTTTGTGAGCTTCCGAATACTCTGAACTCCTTAAGTACCTACATTAACACTATTTTATACCTATAGAAGCTTAGCGGAAACCCGACAATTTCTCGGAGAGCTCTCTCGCTCTCAACACCTTTTCATCTTGAAGTAGCAGGCACTTGAGAGAATGACCTTTCAAAGTTCTTTTTATAATGGACGGTACAGATTCGAAATGGCAATGACCGCGAACTTGCAGATAAATGGCACAGAATAACTAGAAGTAACATTGAAATGGTCAATTCAAGACGCTAAGTCACGTTACCTCACGTCTGTCAATCTGTTAGGTATTTAAAGCGTGGACGTGTGCCTTTCTCTCGATTTATCTCTACATTGTTAAAAGAAATACGATAATACACATATAAATACCATGACAATTAAACTCTTTTAAAGATTCGTTTATGTTTTACCCGACTACGGCAAATGAAAAGGGAGAGTTATATTTTGACCAGTATGTATATGTATGTTCATTAGAGTTCATCTGTTCCCTCATAACTTATAAACTACTCATCATAATTTGACAAATGTTGTCAATAATGATTTGGTTGACCTTATTCGAAAATTTGCCTATATATATATATTAACAATATACTATATGATATATATACCGCCATGGGTAAGTAGTGCACAATACTGCAGGGGGTGGTTTGGAATCGACAACTGAGCAAATTAAAAAAAAAAAATGTTTTATTTTTAATCTTCTAATTCTTGCATGTGCAAGGTGTGTTTAAGATATTTTTTGTATCTGTGTTAGGAGCTTGACCTTTTGACCTTAGGTGAAATAGTGGTCAAACTTTACTTATCGTAACTTCCTTTGTAAAGCATCACATTAGATTTTTCTGGTAAATGGAAAAATGATAATTTCTTTTTCATTCTAAACATAGTTACCGAAGTCTGCCAAAAAGCCACATTCAATACAAATTAAGACGGCACAGCATACGTGATGATGTCCATGAGTATGATTATAATCGGGATGAGTATATCTCGATTATAATAATTTACTTCGGGATATAATTTATTATCGGACATACTTATCCCGATTAACATAATTAACCCAGTACTTATTTCTATGAATAAACCCTTTTTATTACCAAATTTCATAAAAGCCACTGATTTTAAACTTAAAGCTGACCTACGTATAATTTTCGTCGTATCATGTAGTTGAAGTTATAAGCAATTAACCTCAAAAGTTTTCCTCCATTAGGCAAAATAGGTGATATTGATATTTCAATTCGTGGTAAACGACTGGTACATTATTTCCTATATCCATTCGACAACTGCGTCATATGCGGTTGAAAATCATACCATTATTTATATTTGAAAACCAACGTTTAATCGGATATGTTTACAAACAATAATTGCCACTGTTATAATAAGTAAAAGGAAGAAATTCGTACTGCAAACAAAAATTCGTGGTAAACGACTGGTAAATTATTTCCTATATCCATTCGACAACTGCGTCATATGCGGTTGAAAATTATACCATTATTTATATTTGAAAACTAACTTTTAATCGGATATGTTGACAAACAATAATTGCTACTGTTATAATAAGTAAAAGGAAGAAATTCGTACTGCAAACAAACATTCGTGGTAAACGACTGGTACATTATTTCCTATATCCATTCGACAACTGCGTCATATGCTGTTGAAAATCATACCATTATTTATATTTGAAAACCAACATTTAATCGGATATGTTGACAAACAATAATTGCCACTGTTATAATAAGTAAAAGGAAGAAATTCGTACTGCAAACAAAAATTCGTGTTCAAACATGGTGAGTCAATAGATGTCTATCATCGATCTACTTAAAAATACAAATACAGCGCGCGGTACATACGAGTGAAGCCAAAAAGAGAATGAAAAAAAACACTACTTAGTCCGGAGTTTCTCTGAAGGATCGAATCCAGAACGAGGTTATCCGACAGAGAATCAAAGTAGTCGACATAGCACAGCGGATTAGTAAGCTGAAGTGACAATGTGCTGGCCATATTAGCCGGAGAACCTACAACCGTTGGATAACCATGAATGAGCAAACGTAGTAAAGGACGCGTACAGACTCTGGAGCGACTATCTTCGCAAGGTGGCTGGCAAGAGCTGGATGGGAGAAGCCGACGCCAGTGGCGTGGAATTGGAGATGCCTATGTCCAGCAGTGGACTTCCATAGGCTGATGATGACTTATAGCCCATAATTTTAGCAGTAAAATGAATGAGTCGGCTTAATATCCGTACATTCGTAGGTTTTATTTTCGACTTTTTAAATTCGAAAGGGTTTACTAACGAGGCGTTACTTTTTGACATAATGTTTTGAATTCAAAATATCAATTTTAAGCAAGACTTTTTTGTGAGTGATGTTAGTATCCGGATTTCCGGTTTCACTCTTATGAGTATGTTCTGTGAGCTGTATCTGTATTTGTAAGTAGATCGATGATGACATTTTCCAGGGTGTTAGTTCAAGTTGTTACGTAGGTGGAGTTCGTAGTATTGATCTATGAATAACAATTTCCAGCAAGATGTAGTAGAGTTGTATACTAGTCACTATAATGTTAATATTTTACGCATAAATATTTCTAGTATTTGTCTTATTGAAGTGAAACTTTATGGCAGGGCTTTGAAATTCTTATCTGCAACCTTTTTGTGTGACGAAAAGTGGTGGGGGTAAGCATTTATAAATAATTAAAATGTTTCTCTGTGATACAAAAGTTTCATATTTATCGTGTGTCTGTACGGAACACCCTTTTTATATTTATGACAAGCTCAATAGGGTTTACTTCTGTTAAAAAGTAGCCTATGTGTTAATCCTAAAAGTAGTAGTATCCTAGTAAGCACATGTAAATTACAAATTTAATCCATATCCGTTCAGTCGTTAAATCGTGCAGAAGGAACAGACATACTTACACAATAACACAAAACTTTTTTTTTTTTATGACAAATAGGCTAGCATTTGACCGCTATCTCACCTGATGGAAAGCGACGATGCGGTCGACGGTGGGACATGCTTGCTTAGAAGGTACCTGTTCACTCTTGACTTGAAGAGGCCTAAGTTATACAAACTTTCGGATTTATAATATTAGTAGAACAATATGGCGTCTGACGGTCACCATATTGAATTTTGATTACTGTTATGTCTTTAGTGACACTCGCACAATTAGGACTAATCGATTTACGTAAGAATCACCAATATCGATCCCGGCGTTTGGTTTCTAGAAAGCCACAAAGGAACAAACATATGTACCTATACATACTTACATAGGATGATAAACAAATTAGTCACATTACCATCCTTTCCGTCGCACAGTCATGTAAAAAATAATAATTGACTTATAATTAAATGTCATGTATATTGCCTATTATGGGTAAATTATAATATTATGATAGTATGACTAACTGTGTAGTGACGTATCGACTGCGAGTGTGTGTGTGTGTGAATGTGTGAGTGTATTTCAGCATCTATACGCTGCCCGGGAGGAAGGCCGCTACTGGCCTACCACTATCACAATACGACTCAATAATTCCCCGAATGGTTATCATCTACCGTTTAATATACGTACTAGTTGATCCCGCAAACGTTGTTTTGCCATATTAGGGTTGTATGTATTTTTCAATGCTGAATCATAAAAAAATAAAACAAATAATTTTGTCCCAATTATAAAAAAAAAAAAATTCACCCTTAACATTTTTATATCAGAGCCCTGTAAAAGTTATATTATAAAATATACGTATACTAGACGAATGATTTCTTCAGCTTTTTTGGCGCATTATCACGAAATTTGAATGAGACCATAAAAAAAATGTTATGCAATATGCACCTTTATGTGCAAAATTGTAATTGGTTGTGGTTAAAAACTACTCGCATTGATGTATATGTGCCCCTTAAGTCGTCGCGCACAAGCTACCGCTGATCCATACTCGCTCTACAAACATATCCCGATCCCAAAAAGGAGGATGGAAACGAAAGGAGATGATAATAGTTATTTAAAAAAAGGTGAACATAATGAAACTAACATAATTCTATCGCTCTGTTCTATTCAATTATGATAAGAACAGACCCTCATTAGAGAGTCAACCATCCGTACCTCTCGTAAAGTCAGGTATTTTTATTAATTAACATAACAGCACAAGGGTATTACCCACATAATTTCTTGCGTGTATTTCGCTAATTAAGTCCTAAGATACATTGTTCACAGCTACGTCAATGCATTTATAAAATTTTAACCTATAACATTCTTCAAGTAACTTGAGAGAAGCACAGTAGATATAATATATCCCGATTTTATTATGAATTTGTGATATTGAACTGCCGACTGGCCTAGTTGTGTGTGCTTCTGCTTCGAAGCACCGGGTATCGGGTTCGGTTCCCGGTGGAAACACATGTTTTCTTCTCAAGCTTCCTCAAGAAAACATCTGTAATGGGTACTTCACACCCAATATTGTCGTTTATTGCTTGTGTGAAATACCATATCAGATGTATAATCCTAATATAAAATCTAAACATAAACGCTTACACACGCACAGCCCCACGCTACGTTCGACGACCTGTGTCGTGGGTGCCGTCAACATTCACAACACACCCAAAACAAGGTCACATTTCCCTTGGGAAGAAAACGGGTGTTTCCACCGGGAATCAAACCCGTGCACGCAACTAAGCTAACCGACAGTTTATATTCTGGAAAGATCTCATCACTGCATGAGATAAGCCGAACAAACAATAACTCAAATAAACAATTGTCTTTAAATAGAATTGAATGTCGGGCCACCGCGAAGGGTTACAAATTAGGCCAACACAAGTTTCACAGAATAAATAATAGGAAATATGTAAAAATAGGAAGTTTGTGCCAGTGACGACCCAGTTAGCGCAGTGGACAAGTGTCCGTCCTCTGCGCCGTGGGTCCTGGGTTCGATTCCCAGCAGGAGCATAAATTCCTTCCCTTTGAACTTAGTGTGGGGCTGTGAGTGTGAATGCGTTTGTTTTTTTTTTGTATAAAATATAAATATAGGTAAGTATTATATTTTTTGTTAATTTTATAGCTATAGAATTACATCTTTAACATGAGTATCATATTTAATGGATTTTAAAGAATAAAAAAATATTGATCGACAACAGTCTCCGTTTCAGCTTGGGCAAAATTGCTTTCGTATGTCCGGCGGATTTCCGGTTGTGCTCATCTACAGGTCGCATTACTCAACCGATTCTCGTGAAATTTTGAGAGCAGGTTCGATAATTGTGTCGAATTTTTTTTCAGTTCAGTTTTTGATGTTTTTTCATAATGGCAGAGATATGGGGGTTGAAGGGTTATTCAGCCGTTTCGAAAACTACGCGAGGTCTTTCGCTCATAGAGCCACTAGTAAAAATGCTTGTGTAATTCAAAATAGCGTTTCTTTCTATCGTCTAAAAAATATTAAAAGAAATCTATGCGTTATTCCTATCCATCCAAAGGTTGTCTGGAAGAGATCGCTTTCAGCGATAAGACCGCCTATTAATACACTTTTCTAAAACCGTACTGTTAAAAATTTACTATTTGTGTTATTTATTTATTAAGGTGTTCAATAAAGTGTATATCTATCTATCTATCCATCTATCTATGAAGGCCTTCCAAATATTTGCATAACAAATTAAGCAAGAAACTAAATCGCATGACCAACAATGAGTCATATTTTCGTAGTTTTAATAGTTACACCATGTGCGACTTCACAATAACCGGTTTTCGGAACTGGACATCTGAGTCACCACTGTGGGGACCTATTTTAATCTAAAGCTCACGGGGAATAGAATGGGGTTGTAAAATCGATAGCGGCTGTGAAAAGGGTTAATTTGAATGTCGAAATGGACATTTCATACTGCCACAATATACAATGCTTTGTTTATTCTACTATCATTAAAGTTTTGCGATACCCATGTTCTCGTAGTTACGACTACCGTAGACTATATTATAATACTTATAGGAAGACGTTTACCGCTTCTTAACTTATACGTCATATGATATCTATCCACAGATTTTTCAGCTTTTCCTTTTCTCTAATAGAACAAGTCTTTGTAATAAAAATTAAAAAAAACCCGACTGTTAAAAATGTGAACCTACTTTGAATGTGATTGTATGTAATCCCCTTTTAATTTCCTTGATTTTGATACCCTACTAGTTATGGGTATAGGTTTGGTTAATGTTTTTGTTAACGTATTACTATGTCATTTAAACACCTATCTAAGGACGGTTGGGTTTTTAAGACGAATATAACGATACCTTAACTGTCGAAATCCATCCAGCCGTTTGGAAGATACGAAGTAGTAAAGATATTTACAAATATACGTACATACAAGATGCGCGCGAAAACATAACTCTTCCTTGGCAGTCGGGTAAAAAAAACAAGTAAACGATAAACTTTATCATAACTTATAGACCACCACTTAAAGCTTACGTTGCAAAGTTGTAAATATCATTTAACAAGAAAGTCCTTGACAAAAAGTTCAAAATTCCGCAGCTTAAACAACTTTGAAGTACCAGGAGTCCATAATACGGAAGAGATACTTTCGTTTCACATCTCACGCACACAGAAACATCGTACTGTTATCTTCATACATTCATAAACAAGTATGTATAGTGTGTCAGTACGAAAGACTTCGGTAGGTCAACACACTGTGACTCACCAGAGGCTTGCACAAAGGTGAGGGGAGAATTGATGAGAAGTTCACGATTTACTACCTATTGAAATGTGTAACACAAAAGCTTGTTGGTCTTGTAGTAATCGTGTAGTTTTACTAAGACTAAGTTAAACAAAATATGTATTTATATTGTAGTACTTATTTGTTTGCAGTTGGTATTTGTGTTTCATGCTCAACCGCAGAATGTGCGAGGCTATGACCTACAAAATGAATATCCTAAACATATAGAATACATACCATCGTGGGATTTTAATTACATTCTGAGCTACGGAGTTATTAGTGATCACCCAAACTAAAACGGAAGCAACTCCAAGCCTTCAACATGTTTTTTATACATTTGATACTTAATCGTTTGAATTTGATTAAATCAAGCGATGGTAAATGTTTCGAACCCAATCGAATGCAACACTATAAAATTATTTCACACGGATCACGGATAGGTAGTTCCTGAATGCACTCATCATCGCTGGCCATCAGGTGAGATTGTGGTCAAACACTTGCCTATCGGCCATAAATAAAAAAAAAATACACTCCTAAGCTTTTTTATTTTTCAACGTTCTCAGCAACTTTTGGATCACGACTGATGCTGCTCCTAGAGACAGTGAGCTAGAACCGCTTTAAAGCCAAGCTGTTTTCAGTGTAGCAAAAAATATATTTTTAAAGAAAATTTTCAATCATTTGACTACTATCCCACGTTAAAGAAAGTGACAATGCAGTCGTGGATTAAGAATACTTGCTTAGGAGGACGTATTCACTTGTAGACTCTTAAACTATATATTGATTGGAAACAAAGAGGCTTTGTGCCTATTTGTTTGACAAGAAAGTTAGGCACGCCTCCTATAAAATTGTGACGAAAGTAACAAATAGCTTACACGAATGTACTCCTAGCTTAATCCTTAATCTCTTAATGCAATATTAGTACGGTTTAGGTTACCAGGAATGTCCTTGTTTAGAATGGCGTCATTGCGGAAACCAAGCGCGTGCGCTGCCAGCCGATAATATTTGGGTTGCCCGGCTGACAAATAGGGTTGAGCAAAGGCTTATTAAAAATTTTATTTAAAATTTATTAATATACCAATCCAAATAAGCCAAACTCGAAGCGTCTTTTTAATTTACCAATTCCGCTAACCACCACCTGACTAATAATAATTTGTAATGCGTACTTGCGTAACCATAAGTAACTGCTCGTTGGCTTAGTTGGGTGAGCGTTCGCCTTCTAAGTAGGGGTATCGGGTTCGATTCCTGGCGAGAACACAAGTTTACTCCCCAAGAAAAAAATGTGTTTCTGGTTCTGGCTGTGTATGTGATGTGAATGTTTCCGGCACCCACGACACGAGTCATCCAACTTAACGTGGGGCTGTGAATGTGGAAAAATAAAACCTCGTAGTAGCCCCAAAGTATACATTAAATAAGTTACAGAAACAAAGAAGTACGCGCGCTGTGGATGGATTATGTATGTCATCTTCTTCCTGTCCATAGATATTGTTGTTTACGAGCTAAAATCCGTATTTTAGTTGTCCTAGTGTCCGTACACTAGGACAGCCGAACTAGCACGGCAAATAAACATAACTTAACTTCGGATATAGACATGCAGTTACCATTTCCCATCACAAAAGTGATAAGGAACCTTCCTGGCTCAGGTAATTATTAAGAGTTCTGTCTTGTTTTGATTGACCGCTGGTTGAAACACACCCACAAAACACAATAAGAAAGTCAGAAGATGTGTCAAAACGGTAGAAAACACTTGAATCCAATTAAATCACTTCAAAATGAAATAGTAAAATATTGTTTCGGTCAACCCTACATTCGAGTATGCAAAGCAATTGCTGCAATGGACTGATTTAGAGGAACCACGCCTTTTTTGTTGTTTACTACTTGTTTGTAAGTGCGGCCTGGTATGCACGTGCTTAGGTGTATTTTTAACTCGGCTTGCAGCCAGTGAAGTGCAATCACTTACTAGTTTAAATAGCAGATATTTACCATTTCGCTTAACACAAATTCTACAAAATATATATAAAAATGTCTGACTCGCTAAACACAGTTTTGAATTCAAGAATAAACTTATACTTTACATACTGACCATTGGATTCCTTGGTTTGGTGTTCGCCTTCTAAGGGTATCGGGTTTGATTCCCGGCGGGAATACAAGTTTTCTCCCCATGAAAAAATTGTGTTTCTGGTTCTGGTTGTGTTTGTGTGTCTGCGAGTGTGAAAGTGTTTATGTTTACATTCGAGTCTCAAAGTATTTACGGTGCTTCTTCTTTGAAACGCTCTTAGATTTTCTCTGACCAGTTCTAATCCAGTATCTACGAGTCCTATACTTAATATCTACTGTCTACTATACATTTTTGCGCCTAAATTACACCATACAACAAAACAACACCGTCACAATTATACGCAGTTTATACGGTAACTTGCATACGTCACTAAATGTCTGTAATTTTGTAGTGTACAGAAAAGGAATGGAATTCCCTTCCGGCAATTTCGGCTTCCTGCAACTGGTCCGTGAATTTGTATCCGACATCACATGATACAACTTTCATTTACTAGTCACCATGTTCTCATTTTTCCAGACAGGGTTGCACTTAATTTCGCTATATGTGTTCGCTGCGAAGCCCTTGAGTAGATATATAAATGCAGAACACTTAGTAATATTAGAACAGATATATAAGCAGTCCTATTCCGTCTACAGAAGGTTTTCTTCGCAAAAAACATTGAAACAAATGTAGACTTCCTACAACGCAATAGAGTGTAATTCTGGCCTATTATAATACATTGCCACCCAGAATTAACTTTTGATTTAACTTTATCAGTTCGAAGGCCACGCTTTGCGATCGTTACCCTGATACATAGGATGTTAAATCTCTTCGTCCAGTAACTTCACTTGAAACATTGCCCTTATATATATACAGAAACTAGCCGTGCCCCGCGGCTTCGCCCGCTATTATCGAGTTAAAAAGTAGCCTATGTGTTAATCCTAGGTATAACCTATGTATAATACAAATTTCATCCAAATCCGTTCAGCCGTTAAAGCGGGAAGAGGGAACAAACATACTTACACACAAACTTTCGGATTTATAATATTAGTAGGATGTTAAAACGGCTTGCCGGTGACTGGCAAATCAGTGGTTCTTCCCCAGGTCCGCCTGGGGAAGTACAATACTCTGCAAAATGGTCCTACCACAACAAATTTGTTGTTGCAGTTTTTTTATAAGTACAGAGTTTCTTCCCACTAACGGCTTTCAGATATATTAGGAGTTCTTGTTTCACTTTCTTATCTTGTCTATCAAAGTACGCTCGCTCGTCCGAGACGCTTTCATCTCTTCACGTGGTTTCGATCAAAACATGTACCGTTTACAAACAAACATGAACATTTTTTAAACAAACAAACGCATTCACACAACAGAAGCACAAATAACCCTTGGGAAGGAATTTGTGCTTCTGCCGGGAAGCGAACCCAGGACCCACGGCGCAGAGGGCGGATTTTACCCTGGCAAAAAGCAAGCTAGCTCTTCGTCAGGCGTTTACAAAAGCTCATCGAAAATTATTTCACAAATGGATTCACTAGTAAATTCATCGTGTGCCTACCCAATAGTGTAAAACACAGACACGCACATAAATGCTGTAAACCATGGTAAACCACAACAAATAAACTTAGTTACAAAACAATGCTAAACCAAAGTGATATTATTTTCAACTTTTCCTAGTTACTCATAGAAAGCTATCTACGTAACAACAGAATTATATAGCATTTAAATAGGTATACTCAATGATGTCATTAAAGTGGGAAGATACGTTACGCTTAACAAAAACTTGACCAGATGCGTCTACTAGGCGAAGTAATAATTATTTGTAGAAAGAGTAAAAGTACAGGACGGCATTAGTGCTGCTTAATTACAAAAAAAAATCGCAAGCGCTTAGCGTGCGACTAAACAGTGACTAAGGCGATTTTTTTTGAACGGATTTCTTGCTTCTGACTTTGTGTAGCGTCCGCACGCTTCACCGGGAGGGAGGGCTAGCGCGGATGGCGCTCAGACGCAGAATAGAGGTAGGCAACTAGCGTAAGAGCCACCTAGGAGGTGCGAGCCTTGACTTGGATCGTCGATGTCAGGATAGGGGGAACGGGAAAGAAACGCCCCGTTACATGAGAGATAGGCTTTATGAGTTCGAAAATTTGATTTGAATTTGGAGTGATTTTTGCTGCTCGAGGACTGTTTTATCTGACAGTGGTCTGTGTACCTAAAGATAATGAGACAAATTGTGTGTTTCAACTAATTTATGCGATCCACGTCCTAAGAGCTAGTCCCATTTCTTTTCACTTTTAAAAACATCATCGGATATCGTAGTATCTAAGGTTTTATTGACTTTTGCCTATGAGGTTTTGTAGGTATGTATGACTACTTAAATATATAATAATAAAAAAAAAACCTGATACCCATTGGTATATCATCATCATCAGCCTCTATCAACCCACTGCAGGGTAGAAGCCTCCTTGCGTATACCATTTAACTATGTTTTGAGCTGATCGCATCCAGATCTTTCCTGCGATCTACTACGTCGATCTATCGGGCAGCTGGTTTTCCAACGGTTCGCTTGCCTTCTCTCGGTATCCACTCAGGGCTCTACTCCACCTACCATCACCTCTCCTTACTACGTGTCCTGCCCATCGCCATTTGAGTCTTATAACCCACAAGTATATATATTATTTGGTATTATATTTTAATACAGCCATGATTGGGACACTCAAATGTTCCCCTCACGCAAAATTTCCATACGTGACACATCAATGAGACCCATCATCCCATTGTATCGATTCTTGGTATCGTAATGACATTGACATTGAAACTCTGACAATTGACAAAAACAGCTTTGATAAACAAATTATTGAGTCTGATTGAACCTAAACGTTTATCAGACATAGTACCTTAGTCTCAAGAAGAGGAACGAATAAAATTGCATTGTATTTGTTTCGTCTTTTCAACCGATTTCAAATAAGGAGGAGGTTCTTAATTCGTTTTTTTTTTTTATTATACGCAATCATTCCCTCAATAATGATTCGATTTTAATGATTATTTTTGAGAAAATTAACAAAAATCTAAATATAAGCTGAGAAATCGGTTTTTTTAAGCTTTGTTTGCTTTTAATTATGTTGTAACTACACACTCTTAGATGAACCCCGTATCTACTGAGCAACTTAGATTTGATATGTAGTCTGATTTAAGCTAAATGTATTTGCATTTTTCAATTTAATTTCGTCTTTGAAATAATTTCACTTGAAATAAAAAAACTTTGGTTATTAACAATTTTACAGAGCGTGCGAGGCAGTAGCTATGACTCCAGAGTCTTGGAGAGACCATGGTGAAGCCTAGGCTTCAAATTATCATCTAGGCAATTAGACATTCTGAAATAGATAACTATTATAAAAAAAGACTTAAGAGCCTGTCGTATTCAAGGCCTAGAGTGTTTACAACATGTGTCGACCACATCGTCACTTTCCATTTGGTAATCAGCAGGCCTAGTATTGCGTAGGGATAAAAATTGTATCCCCTGTTTTTATCCACTGACAAGGGAAAAAATAGTCCTCTCCACCATACACAGCATGGCAGCAGTGGAAAGGGAAAGTATATCCCTGTTTCACATTTGGTGTAGACATATAATACTTCTCCCTTCATAACATGCGAGCAACGAAACGTGGATAAAACTGCTCTGTTTGACATTTGGTAGAGAGAAATTAACCTCGTTCGTAAGACGTGGGGTTAATTTTGACGTAGCTACGGGACATGGCGTTGCCCTCCTTATCCACCGTGGATAATATATCCAACTGTGCTTCCATGCTCGGTGCGAGGAAAAAAATGACAGAGGGTAAAATATTTTTATCTACTCCTAGGGAGTAGTGTCCACCCGCCATGCTAGGCCTGCAGGAGAGATAGTGATCGTTTGTTTTTTTTTTCATTCTGATAGGCTAGCGGCCTATGAGAGATAAAAAAAAACAAAAGACAACCCTAAACTTCGTCATCAAATGCCTATACATGTCTTTACTTATCAAAATGATCACAAACGCTTTCACACTCACAGCCACACACTAAGTTCTATGACTTGTGCCGTGGATGCCGGCAACAAAGTTACCTGTCCTATTATAATTAAGAAAATAAAGCAACAAAGCTGACACATCGCGTTGCGATCAATATGAAAGTGTTAACAAATGGTACGAAATTCCACTCTCAATTGCTGACACAAATTACAAAAGGCATCACACATTAACATTGCGCCAGCAAAAAAACGAATTCGCAACAATATAGCAAGTTACGTAAACCACGTCACACGCAGCCCATGCACGAATAACAGCTGACAAGCTGGCAACACAAATCCGAATCAGTCACGAAATCACGTAGTGTTGCATTGGCAAAACGACATTGCATTCTTGATGGACTAATATATAGATTTCCGGGTCTTTGTCACTGTTTAATTCGCAATCCCAGTACTTCAATCCTACTAATCCTACTAATATTATAAATCCGAAAGTTTGTGTGTAAGTGTGGAAGTATGTTTTTTCCCTCTTCACGCTTTAACAGCTGAACGAATTTGAATGAAATTTGGAATGTCCATAGCTTATACCTAGGATTAGCACATAGGTTTTTAACTTGATAAACGCAGGCGGAGCCACGGGGCACGGTTAGTTTGTAACATATTACTATTAGATTATTGAATACTGGCCCTGCTCCGCGGCTTCGCCCGCTATTATCAAGTTAAAAGTATCCTATGTGTTAATCCCAGGTATATAAACTATGTACCTTCCAAATATCATCCAAACCCGTTCAGTCGTTAAAGTGTGAAAAGGGAACAGACATACGTACTCACTTACATACAAACTTTCGGATTTATAATATTACTAGCTGCGCCCCGCGGTTTCACCCGCGTTGATAATGATGAAAAGTGATGATGATGATGATGATGATGAAAAATAGATGTTGGCCGATTCTCATAGATACCGGATAAGCACAAAAAATTTTATCAAAATCGGTCAAGCCGTTTCGGAGGAGTATAGCAACGAAAACTGTGACACGAGAATTTTATATATTAGATAGTAGGATAGGTAGGTATTAGATTTCCTTATAGGAATATGCGTAATGCAACAAAAGATGAAGTAGTCAATCTTAAAGTATGTAATAATAATACATTTTCAGGATTTCGCAGGGCACGGGTAGTAAATGATAAATTCATATAAATATATATGACGTTTACAAACCTTGTCTAGTACATTTTCTGAACATCATGTTGTGAAATGTTAATTGAGTTTATGTGTTGTAGACCACAGTGCAATGATTTGCAATGCCATTGTTTTTTGATACCCTTGGATTGCAGTTTTGTTGACGCCTCCTTTGTAACAATAACAATACAGAAATTATAACCGTGTCTCCTGCGTGTCTGATTTTATCAGTCTGAGAATGGTTAGTGTTTGCGATATTTCCTATTGAATTTTGTTAAAATTCTTAACACATTTTTGTTTTGTCTTTATATGTACAATAATAATTCTTCTGTCCGCGTGTACGAGACTGAACTCCCTCTATACGGCTGGACCGATTTTGATGAAATTGTTGTGTGTATTCAGGTATATTTAGGAGCGGTTTAGATACAAGCAGAATAAATATTACACGAAAAAAAAAGAAAAAAAACGTATATAAATATATACGTTTTAAATTGACTGATTTGTGTTACCTTAAGTATCTTTATCGGATTGTTTCCACTTCTATGTAATTTATTTTCAGTGAATTAGCAATTAGGGATTACAATACAGCTCTTCATAAGTGAACTGCCCGTTGGCATAGTTGGGTGCGTGTTCGCCTTTTAAGCAGCGGGCATGAGGTTCAATTCCTAGGGAAAACATATGTTCTCTCCCCGAGGGAAATATGTGTTTTTATTCTAGGTGTGTTATGAGAATGATTCCGGTACCCACGACACAAGTCGTCGAATTTAATGTGGGCTGTGAGTATGAAAGCGTTTTATTTTTTTATTTATTTTGTTTATCATCGAGCCTTGCTGTTAATACTGTCAACGTGTTTACTTACACATACCACGGAATACCACCTGTTCGTGCGAACTTTCCACTGTTGGCAAACAGTAACTATTCACAGGGATGCCGGCCGATGCCTTCCCATGCTCTGGTTCCCATTGCCATTGTTCTAATGTCAGCCACCTGACCTTTGACGCGTGACAGATGCTGCTGGAAAGTCGGAGGTTCGTCAGACCTTGATTGGTGTCATAAACATATTGGTGTTCTGTGATAACCATTATTTCTCATGAGAAACAGTCTGGTCTGAACTTTGCCGCAAGTCTTGGGTTCGATTCCTGTTAAGAGTACAACTTTCCTCCACAAGAGATATTTGTGTTTCCAGATCTGAGATTCGTGACGCAGGTATTTGAACTTAGTGTAAGGCTGTGGTTGTTTGTTTGTGGGAGCAAACATACAACACACAAACTTTCGGATTTATAATATTAGTTTAATAATTACTAAAACGACCTGCCTCTCTGAAATGCAAAGAAAAATATTACCCTGATTTTATATTTTTGACCGTGCTTCATATGTTCTTACAGACGATAACAATTCCAAACACAGTTTGGAGGTCCAAAAAATTCTGATAGCGTAACTCCACTTCCCTATCCCCATCCAAATACCAATATACCATGGACTACTTATAACGAGTCCATGGTGATATCGGCTATAGCCCAGTATAATAAAGAGGTAATGGTTACGGAGGTCCTCGTACGACAGTCCACTTATAAACTTCCGGTGCGCTATCTGACGTGGATAGATGACGAAAATAGATTAGGACCAGTTGTATGTGACAGGAGAGCGATTCTTCATAAACTTTGACCGTGGTGAATGAAATGGTTGATGGCGGTTGTCGCAGAAAATGTTTTTCGGGGAACTGTGTAAACTATAGTTATGTTGGGCAAGAATTATATATATAAAGCAAATGGTAGATGGTGACACTACTTTAAACCTTTATATCACTACTACTTTAGCATTGGTTTTTTTAATGCTGCTTAATTAAAGCTTTCCATTACTATCTCACCTGATGGAAAGTGAAGATGCGACCGAAAAATTAGTAAGTTGACACTACTTACTAATTCTTCGGCCGCATCTTTACTATCAATGGTACTATCCTATGGTACTAGTGATATAAAGGCATTTTAAAGTTACGTTACTGGTCATACTGCATTACAATAATTTTGTTAATACACGGTTAATATGTAGATCTAACTAGAGATATTGACATAAATGAAGCCAGCATAGTACAAACAACAAAAAGCGCATTCACATTCACAGTCCCACACTAACGAGAAATATTTACATATCACAGACACGATCACACCTAGAACCAGAAGCACAAATGTCCCTTGCGAAGGTAAATTGTTCTTCTGCAGGGAATTGAACCCCAGGACCCACGGCGTAGAGAGTAGAGACTAGTCCACTGTGCCATGTCGTCATCGTCGTATATATAGTACACAGTTTAATTTCAAAGAAATTTAATATTGCTTTAAGTTCGAATCGTTGCCAGTCTCGAATTGATTCCAATCTTATCGATTTCAGTCTCTCCCTTATTTTTTAACCTGCTTCAAATGTAGGTGGGGAATTTTTTATGTGGGACGAGACTGTGGGACGAGCGAGGCACAAATCATGTATCGATTATCCTACCGGCACCTAGACACAAGGCTAATATTGACTCAGGTGCTATTTTGGTTGTAAAACACAGGTCCCTAGCAACCAGCAAATCCTCCCCAAACTTTTTATAAAGACTCGTGACATCCCTGACATATCGGTAAAATACTTTATAAGCTTCGCCTGTTTCGAAGCTATAAAGGTGAAGAATTGTGCGTCCCGCCCTTCTGTAGGGCACATATATGCCAGGGCATCAACCGTGTACTTTACAAGCTTGAACTTCCGACCCTTCGTAGAGTTTCCTAATCGGGGTAGAAAAGGGGAGACGGTGTGCCGCTGACTCATGGCATTTTATCAGTTTGTTATGTCTGGTGATATGTTTATTGAACTGTGCGAACGACCCACTAATATACACACGCTCGTGTTATGATTATTCAAGACATAACATCTGATATTTAAGGACAAACATGCTAAGGTCAGAGACCTAAATTTCAAAGCGTAATCTTTCCGTGATCGGTATAACCGATAACAGAAGAGAGATACCAGAAAATACGCTTTCTTTTTATATTACTATTAAATTTGTCGATTGGCGTAGTTGTTTACATTGTGCATTCTACGCTGCTAGTGCAGGGTTCGATTCCAGGTATAGACATAAGTTTTTGCCCCAAGGAAAATTCTGGTATTTGGTACTGGTTGTAATTGTGTGTGTTTGTGTGATGAATGTATTACCTACATTTGCGATACACGTCTTGGAATATGTGTCTTTTAATCGTTTTTACTGACTTCAAAAAAGGAGGAGGTACTATGTTCGACACTATGTATGTTCACCGATTTCTCCCCCATTTATGGACCGATCTCAAATTTCTTATTTTGTTTGGTAGATTATTCAGAGGTGGTCCCATATAAATTTTATCAAAATCGATCAAGCCAACACCAAAATATAAGCGGTGAAGTCGGATTTTTTAAGCTTTGCTTACGTTTAAATTATTTGTTGTTGTTGATGATGACCATAAATATTGCAGTCTATCTAGACTGTAGTCCACTTGGCTGACAGAGATAATTATTATCGATAAACCATCTACGACATTAACCTCATTTTTTTATCTCGTTTGTAACGTATGATGACGTCACATAAATGTCCTCAAAGATAGGCAAAATAAAGCGAAGAGATTTGCTAATCTTATAAGTATGCAATTCTTCTGCTGAATAAGGTGATTAAGTCACTAAGCAGCATACATATGTCCACGCTAATTATCGCTATAATTATCAAGTCCCATTAAAGATCTTCTTGCAGATTGCTTATCATTGTCACACCAACCTTGAATACTAATATTGTAATGAAGTCAGTAATCTTAAAAGGTATGGTGTCTTGGAAACGTACTAGTCTCTTATCTAGTAGGGTGTAGGTACTGTGACTTATGAAATTACACTCCTCTTGAGTAATAACTTGCCCCTTTGGCCTTATTTCTGGTTAAAACGAGAGATCCCTAATTGAATGTTCACAACTTAATAATCTTATTTATTGCTTATGCTTATTATAATGCTTAAATTATGCTTATTATATACGCCTGCTGTATATAGGTTTAACATTAAGCCAAGTTCTTCCTCAGGACATCCACCTGCTAGTTTCCACGATTCGTTACACAAATTTCCCTTCGGGAGAAAACTTGTGTTTCCACCGGGAATCGAACGCGATACCCGCTGCTTAAAAGGCGACCGCGCACCCTACTAGGACAACAGACAGTTCAAGCAGTATTTCAGAATAAAGCACAGACAATTAATAGGGTTAAAATACTCCACCATAGACTACACCGTCACTTTCCATCAGGTGTGATTGTGGTCAAACGTTTGCTTTGTTAGTAATAATTTTTAAAAAAGACTGCATTTAGGTAAAGTGTACCAAATCAGTCGATCTTTAAAGACCGGTATCTTCTAGGCAAGCGTGCTTAATCTTCGACCACATCTTCACCATCCATCAGGTCAGATAGTGGTGAAATGCTTGTCTATCGAAAATAAACAAAACACCCGAATAGGTATGTGTATTACCACTGCGCTGTTACCGCTTTACAATGCATTAAAAATACAATGTAACTAGCGTGTAAGCCCATCGGAATAGAGACGCTTCCATTACTTTAATCTTCACCTTCGTTTCTAAGAGCTACCACTAATTAGACATTAACACGCGACACTTTGTCTAATGGTAAAAAATTAATTAATCCAATGCAGGAATGCCGCACTGTCGCGTTACAGCTGCCTTTGTTGTTGCGACAGATATGGTGAAACTGCTTTACCTTGCATCCTATAGTTATAAACGTGCAGTTCTTTTGTCTTGTACATATAGTAACCTAATCGTTTTATATGCCTTGAAATTCTGTAAAGAAGCTTAGAAGGAAATCTCAGACCATATCTAAGCATATCAGGTAGGAGCATCACGTGAAATAAAAGCACCACACTAAATCCTATCCTACTAATATTATAAATCCGAAAGTTTGTGTGTAAGTGAGTGTGTATGTTTGTTCCCTCTTCACGCTTTAACGGCTGAACGGATTTGGATGAAATTTTGAATGTACATAGATTATACCTAGGATTAACACATAGGCTACTTTTTAACTTGATAATAGAGGGCGAAGCCGAAGGGCACGGATAGTATAAAATAATACGTTGATTTATTTAATAAGGTGTGTAACGGTGCACATTATAACTATATAACGCCTAGAAGTACGTACGTATGCGTGCATCGTTCCCTGCGCTCCGCGGCCGCCCCTCGCTCGTCTACACCCGCGCGCCTCGCCCGTTCGGCAGTCGATCTCCCGCCTTGCGACTCAGCGGCGACGCGCGTATTAAACGTTCGTTAATCGTTTTACAAATCATAATATTGGACTATTAACCCACTACTGCCAGTGTCTACATACCGACTTATACTTTGTAAAGTGAATTAAATAGATACAAACAATATTACAGTTGTATTTTTATTACCAAAATGTCAAAAATACTTTCTTTAAGGTACAGTTAAAAATTTTAATCAAACATCCCGCCCCTGAACTACCCTGTGCAAAGGTGATGCTAACAATTAGGCTTTGGCTGCGTTTAATTATGTTTGGTCACTTTATTAAACTTAACCTAACCTATTACACCCGGAGAGTTGAAATGAATTCAACGATAACCTACTTATTTATTTCTAAGACGACCCAGTGCAGTGGACAGGTCTCCGCCCTCTGCGCCGTGGGTCCTGGGTTCGATTTCCGGCAGGAGCACAAATTCCTTTCCAAGGGATATTTGTGCTTCTGGTTCTGGGTGTCATTTGTTTGTGATGTGAATGTTGGCACCCACGATACAAGTCTTTGAACTTAGTGTGGGGTTGTAAATGTGAATGCGTTTTTTTTGTTTGTTATTTAGGTTACAATGGGTTTATTAGTTTGAACGCTTTGAGGAAACATACATAGATACAATTAGATACCTATACCCACCAAATATTACTACACCTTTTTGTTAAGGCTGTATACATAGTAATACATACTAACATACATACGGTGCTAGAATCATAACCCTCTCTTTTGTTGGCGTGTTCGGATAAAACGCCAACAATCACCAATCTTAATCATACCTCGTATGACAACGCATTCCATACCAAAAGTGGTATTCAATCGACCAGTACAGGTCATTGATCCCCTAATCTTACGACCAGAGGTCTGTGACCTTCCGTCTGAGCTAAAAGGGGCTAGTACTCTTATGGAATACTAACGGTTCTAGTGCTTAACTTGAAAAGTATAATGACGAATGTCAGATCTGATTGGTCGGAAATTTAGTGAGAGCACTCTTTGGGGTAAAAATAAGTCAATTAATGAATCAATCTAAACATGTAGTGACATAAATTTAGAGGATACAATATAGATACTGAAGGTTTACTCGCAGAACGTCCAATTCGCAATTGGTCACGCAGTCGCAAATCGTCCCATTCGCAGTACGTCCTGGTAGAGATCGCTATTATTGATAAGGCCGCCTGTTGTGATACTTTACGTATAAGCTTGTTTGTTACCTTTGTTTTTATCTCATCTTATAGAGTGGATCAATAAAGTATTATCTACCTATCTATCTATCTATCTACGTCCAATTCTCAAACGGTCCCAATCACAGGATGTCCCTCAATACAATGCATTTCGCATATTCCTATTAGGATATCCAATACATACCTCTGTTATTTATTAATCTATAGATAGTTATTCTAAAAGGAATATATTATAAATTAGTTGTGCCCCGTGGATTCTTCCGCATTTATCAAGTTAAAAAGCCTATGTGTTAATCCTAGGTATAAGCTATGTACATTCCAAATTTCATCGAAATCCATTCAGCCGTTACAGCGTGAAGAGAAAACAAACATATATACACAAGCTTTCTGATTTATAATAAAAGTGTGATGTTTATTGTGTTTAGTACGTAGAGGGAGAATCAACCCTCTATGGTTTTGTAGTTCTATCACTTTACTGTCTAATTGAAATTGCTATACTTGAGACTTGGTCATTATAGACCTAGCATGATTACCATCCTTGACCACATCAATTACCATCAGGTGATATAGCGTTTAAAATTATCACAGTAAACTATACAATACAATACAACATTTCTTTATTAAACACCAATAAGTAGTTAAAAACAATAACAATAAATAAACGAAAAACAATAATTGTTGTACAATGGGCGGCCTTATCACATTAAGCAATTTCTTACAGGCAACCTTTGGATGGACAGGATAGTAGAAATATTTTGCTGTAGGTGGTGTTCTCAACTAATACAACTCATGCAGTATAAAAGAAATGAAATACTGATATGTAACTTAAATAGGAGTATTTAAGTTACATATCAGCATTTAATGGTAAAAACAAAGCGAGTACCTCAAAAAACGGTCGTTTATCAGTAATATAGTAATAATAATATTATTTATGGTTGACATACCTCCAGTTCGCTCGAAGCGTTTTGCTTCTACGTTCATCATCCGTACAGCGAAGGAGTGGAATTCATTGCCTGTGTCATTGTTCCCCGAGGGGTATAATCTGGGAGTCTTCAAGTCAAGAGTGAATAGGCATCTTCTAGGCAAGCATGTTACATCTTCGGCCGCATCGTCACTTTCCATCAGATGAGATAGTGGTCAAATGATTGCCTATTAAGCATAAAAAAAAATATTATGTTTAATAACATATAATTAAACATAATATTATTATTACTATATTACTGATAAACGCTCGTTTTTTGAGGTACTTGCTTTATTTGTAGCAGATTAGTTTTATTTGAGACTTTAAATTCAGACAGTGTGACGCCCATTCTAGTTTTTACGATCTGTCAGACTGAACAGCGCAATTAAAACAACAAAAAATACACCAAATAACGTTATATTGTATAATAGATTGTCTGACAATCCTACAAACGACGTAGATAAAAGGTCTAAAATAATGTCGAGTTTTTCCGTGATCGAGGCGGAAGCGATTATTACTGATATTAGTACAAATGCTAGTAAATTTATGATAATATTTTGCATGGTAGTAGTGCCGACTTCAAAAAGGAAGATTCTCAATTCGACTGCTTTTTTTTTTTTTGTACGTATGTTCCGCCAATTATGAATCGATTTTGACGTTTCATTTTGTTTGGTAGAGTATACTTTGGAGGTGGTCCCATATAAATTTTATCGAAATCGGTCAAGCCAAAACCGAAATATAAGCGATGAAGTCGATTTTTTTTAAGCTTTGCTTGCGTTTTAATTATTTTTTCCTAGATAAGCCTATACTGGAGTGATGTCATTTTTTTATTCATTATAGACAAGCGTTTGACCACTATCTCACCTGATGGTAAGCGATGATATGGTCGACGATGGAGCACGCTTGCCTAGAAGATACCTATTCACTCATATTGTACTCATCAGGAAACACTGAATTAGGTAAGGAGTTTAATTCCTTTGCGGTTTGCACAATGAATGTAGAAGCAAAACGCTTTGTATTTGTGGAATATTTACCAATGATAGAATGGGGATGGGGGAACTAGATCGTGTAATTCCTTGGCACATTATCCGAAGTGTCTCCGATAAAATACCGAGAGACTAGCAACCTTGCGACGATGTCCCAAGCTCTGAAGCCTTACATCGACCAACTGCTCGCTGTCAATGAGACTCTTGGTTCTTCGCTCAATGGTGTCAAGAGCCTCAAGCTGGTACTTGCTGAACCATCCCAGAGATGAGAACAGTACTCCATAAATGAGCGGACTTGTGCTTGATACAAATTGAGCAACTGAACAATTGAAATAACAATTACATAATCATTTATCGACAACAGACTAAATGACTAGCAATTTATTATATATTATCACTAATGAGTTGAACAGAAATAGCTTAGAACACTCAATCAAATCAGTCAAAATCTGTGTACCCTCTTGGTCGTGGGTATGTAATATTCACATCATACACACAATCATAATCAGAACCAGAAACACAAATTTTCTTTGGGGAGAAATCTTCGGGAATTAATCCCGATACTCCAAAGCTTAGAAGGCGAATGCGCACCCAACTAAACCGACGACGGACGTGACGAGCAGTTGAAGTTTAAGTTTGTAACTAAGTTTAAACAGCGCTTCATACGACATAATTACCAATAGCGTTAAAAACAGACGAGTACATAACAGAGAATGTTATATAAACAAAAGATGTTGTCCGCGTGTGAATCACCACTTTCTGACTCATCGTAGTAATATTTCCTATATACATGTACCACGTACATGTATATGCGTAGCTTTAAGTTATTCGTGACTTATGGATATCTTTACGTGCCTTGTACATGCGATAAAGAAGCTAAGTATATATATATATATATATATATATAATCAACCTTTAACGGTAAATGCTGATCCAGTGAGAAGTTAGAACAATTGTTGATCCGCCTATTTTACTTGTTTACTCAGCTCCGCGTCGCGCAAACTGATATACTTTGATCCGTCCTTCATGCGCGTGTGACGTCGGTGGATCTGCACTAACAGGTTTTCAACATGCTCGTCAGCGATTCGACCAACATTTGTTGATCCATCAACGGTCGAAAAAATCATACTGAATATGATTTCGTAGATCCAGTGTATATATAATTTATATGCGACATTTACTTAGACTAAGTGGATCCGAAGCCAAATTTGACTAATAGGTACTCGAACAAAAAGCGGCAACGTCGCATTCTGCGTGTGATAGAGAACCTAGTAGACTACTTCGTTAGAGTAATAAGGTAAGAAAGATGCGTTAGTTACGAGCTAATTTGTGTTATTTTGTTCATTTGTCATGGACAAATCAGAAGATGATGGTGAGTATTTTATTAACCATATCCATATTTGATTATTTAACTATTCAGAAACTTGATATTATGTGAGTGTTATTGTATGGTATTGTATTAATGAGTTAATCCGGCCGGATGTGATCGGCTCACATGAAGGGGGCGTATTAGAGACCGCTTCAGTGGTAACGCGCTACCTCATTCATAATCGATACATATGGTAATAAATAGATATTCACTTTATAATACCTAATAAGGACTTACTTAAATACCTAGTACCTAGCTAAAAGTTTTTAACCTCGGACGAAAAAAGAGTTGTGATTGTGTTTAAGTATGTGTACGTAGTACCTACTTACTATGCGTTTCAAATAACAAAAGGACCAGCAAAAACGCCATCATTTCACCAGTGCTGCCTGCCAGAAGCTGAATCAGAATAATAAAAATAGATAACCAACAATTTGATTGGCCTTTTGGCTCTGTGGTCAGTCTCACTCTATGGTAGCTCTGAATGCGAATCCTGAGGTTGTGGGTTCGATTTCTAACCATGGCAAACATTTGTGTGACGAACACGAATATTTGCTTTGTGTCTTGGTCTTAAACAACTACCTAATTATCTATGTATTTCTCAGGCCTCCATTCCTAGTACAGTAGGCTTTGCCTAGTTTGAGATCAGGGACTACATAAGTGTGAAATGTCCAGGATATTTATTTATTTTATTTTATTTTAGTAAGTACCTAAAAAGACCAAACATACCTATTTACAAAATTTCAGAAGTTTTGATTCCAGCTCAATCAAAATAATATTTAAGATTCCAGCTCAATAAAAATAATATAACACTTGCACAAAGTTTCGTAGCTGTAATCGATACGTGATAATGTGATTTAGACCGGGAGACCGGATTAGGATTAAGACCGCATCGAATAAAACGCTTTAAACGCTTTCACAATCACAGCCCCACACTTAGTTCGATGACTTGTGTCGTGGGTGCCGGCAACATTCACATCACACACACAAATACAACCAGAACCAGAAAAACAAATTTTCCTTGGGGAGAAAACTTGTGTTCCCGCCGGGAATCGAACCCGATAGTTGGGTGGCGTTTGCCTTCTAAGCCCCTGCATAGAAGGCAAACGCCACCCAACTAAGTCAACGAGCAGTTCACAACAGCCCCGCTTGTCCTCACGCGTTCCCCCTACTGCACTGCACTCCAGTGCATCCACCACTACCTCCGCTGCCTCCACCTCCACCATCACCAACCATCCTCCAACCTCCACCATCTCCACCACGGTCTCCGTTGGTGAAGACAGTGGTGGAGGTGGAGGCGGAAGCAGCGGAGGTGGTGGTGGTATCGTACCAAGCTCCTCAACTACATTTATGTGTAGTTATTTCTAGTTCATATTTATTTTCATGGCATTCAATTTGACCACCATAAATTCGGTACAAATCGTGGCGTTGTCGAGTTGTTAAGTTATCCGTTCAATCTGTAGCTTGTGACGGACAAAGATACGAAACGGCAACGTCGCAGCTGCTTTCAGCCAATCTTATCGTTTGCTGTGCTCTGATTGGCTTATTTAAATCGGATCAACGTTTTCCGTAACTATCGCAAGGTGGATTTGTATATCGGATCAACTTCGGCGAACGCTAGTAAGCAGTCCCGTGAGTGTAGATGTTGATCCGGTCGGAGCCACATTAGTAACCAAAGATGCATATTGGATCAACAAAAGGCGCCGGATCAACATGAATTTTTGGATCAACAAAGTGCTCGCGTGAAGTCGCGTCTGATCAACATATATCCGTTTTGGTATGGAGAAAGGTCAGTTAACTGTGCTTACCCTCCTTGATTTTAGTAATGCGTTTAATACCGTCGATTTTAATATACTTTTAGGACTCTTACGCTCTATCAAAACCTCTCCAGCTGTAATTGAATGGTTCCAAAATTACCTGTTTGGTCGCCGGCAAAGAATCCGCTTTGGAGATTCGTTTTCCTCTTGGTGTAATACTTCAGCTGGTGTACCACAGGGTGGTGTACTATCCCCTCTTCTCTTTGCTACTTTTATTAATTCTATCTCTGACAAATTCACTTCTTCTTATCACTTATATGCGGATGATCTTCAAATTTATGCCCAATCTTCCCTTTCCCAACTCCAAGAATGCATTGAAACAATCAACACTGATTTGAACCATATATTGAAATGGAGTAAAGCATTTGGTCTTGCTGTCAACCCGGTAAAAACTCAGGTTATCATAGTCGGTAGCTCTCGATTAATATCTAGAATAGATTGGAGTAACTTACCGCCTATTGTCTTTGATGGTGTCACAATACCCTACAGTAAGGAAGTAAAAAACCTTGGTGTAATAATTGACCAGTCTTTATCATGGCGCCCTCAAATTACAGCAGTAAGCCGCAAAATGTTCGCTTCCGCAGGTTCTTTAAGACGTCTCCGAAATTTCCTTCCAACGGCTACTAAAATTACGCTGGCACAATCTTTATTATTACCTATTTTGGATTATGCTGATGCTTGCTACCTCGATCTCCCTGAAGAACTATTGAACAAACTTGAGCGTCTTCAAAATTTTTCTATTAGGTTCATCTTCGGTCTTCGTAAATATGACCACGTTTCCAGTTTTCGTCATAAGCTCAAGTGGCTTCCAATTCGTCTTCGTCGAAATACTCACATTCTTTCCATGCTATACGGTATACTTTTTAATCCTTCATTTCCGTTCTATCTTAAAGAACGCTTTATTTTTCTTTCTACACAAAATTCTCTTTCATTGAGATCCAATGATACTTTGCAGTTAAAAATGCCTTCTCACACTACTTCTTTTTACGATGAATCGTTCACGGTGCAGGCTGTTCGCCTTTGGAACAGTTTACCAGTCAGTATCCGGCACTCGACATCACTATCTGTTTTCAAAGAGAGAGTCAAGAAACATTACTTAGCTCAAAGCGGTATTCAAATATAAATATCAGCTCATTAAGCAAGTTTATATGTATTGTATGTATGTATGTTATATGTATTGTATGTATATTTTTGTTTATGTATTTATTCTATTGTTGTTATAATATGTATAGAATGTATATGATATCTTATGTATGTACTTATTTATTTTAATATATCAATAGTAATTGTTTTGTTTAGTATCTTAATCCATTATTATAAAGTTTGCGTAACTATGTAGTACACCTGAGTCCCAATACATTTTGCTATCTCCCCTCCATCCAAAGGTTGTCTGGAAGAGATCGCTTTAAGCGATAAGACCGCCCATTGTACTAGCCTAAGTTCGTTTTAATGTCTTTAATGTATTTTTCTCTATTTCTGGTGTACAATAAAGAGTTATCTATCTATCTATCTATCTATCTATATATAACGCACGGTTGGTAAAATGTTATTAAAGATCATAAAGCGAATATCACTTCACTTTATAGGTGGTGGCTCTTTTGCAGAGTCCGCCTTGATTTGACCACATCATTGCCTGAAATTCAACCGCTAGCAGTAGTGTGTAAATGTTACCGTATTTCGCAATTGAAGAACAAAGTTTCTAGTTAAATTACAGGGCATAAAGAAATTTAACATGACTGATATCTTATGTCGACGACATGGATTACGATCGCAGTGCTAAATAAAGATAAACGCTGTCTCACTCATGGTCCCACACTAAGTACTATGACTTGTGTCTTGGATGCCGGAAATATTCACATCACACACACAATCACAACCAGAACCAGAAACACATTTTCCTTGGGTAGAAAACTTGTGTTCCCGCCGGGAATCGAATCCGATACCCCTGCTTAGAAGGCTCACCCAGCTAAACCAACGGGCAGTACAGACAAGCCACTTGCTCATTTCGTCTCTCAATTACATTTAAAAAAATAAAATTTCTTTGATATAGGAACGGGTTCTATCACCCTCAACATCCGTTGTTGAGCATCATGCGAGATATGTCAAATATTAATAAGTCGTAAGACTCAACACCATTCGTTAGATATATGTATTCTTAGATGCAATACCTAACACCTAACTGCACTGATTTTTTACGTTACTTGTCAGCGAAAGAAGCGCTGTAACCGTAGAGTCGTGTCGTGCAGAAATTTGTATGGTTAGTGCTATGTGGGATGAGACGCTTCTCAGACAAAAGTCCACAGTAGACACATCGAACCTTATATATGTACTGTGTTACTTCTCTTAATTGCAGCCCCAAACACCTGACTGCGCTATTGCTAAGTTATATACGCAAACTAGTCAACCACCTGTGCACACTTCTGCACCACGTCATCATCTAAATAAGTTATCGAACGCGATTGTATACGATATCATTCATCGTTATTCTGATATAGATAAGAGTTATATTGAATGCCTGTGTAGTGTAATTCCAGGTCAACAGGTAAATGTTGTAGAATCGTTCAACTGCGTCACGTGTAATTTCAATGTCATGTTAGATGAGGGAATAAATAAGATGTATAAGATTTTTTCTGGCTGCTACATGAAATATATAGATTTATCTATCTCATACATATCACATTATTCAATACACAAATACATAATAAGGAATAATATTCGAGAAAATACATGTAACAATAGGCGATCTTATTACTAAGAGCGATCTTTTTTTTTCCTTTTAAATATCTCATGGATAGCAACACGGGCAGCAAACCTTATACAATTGTAAACTGGAATTTCTTTTTTTTTTTCAAGCATCACGTTGCAAAGATTAGTGTGATTATTCGCAAATTTGTATAATTTCAGGACCTCTACAATGAGACTAGAAGTCTAGTTATCTTGAGGTGGACCACGGAGTATAACATTACCCCTGGTACAGCCAGCTGGACAATATTTTTGGACCAAGGGGAATGCCCGAAGTTGACATGCATATTTTATGTTTTTTTTAATAGCAAAGTGGCCAAACATTTGCAGTTTATCCACTATACCGTACATAATGTGACGATGTGGTTGACAATGGATAATTTATTAAAACTTTGATCGGAAATTTTGACCTAAGTTCAGAGCCTGAACTATATTCTTGCTCTACAGTTTTCTTTTTTATAGCGTTTCATTTTTAAATTACTTGGTCACACATGGAGACTCCCAACTGAATGATACATTATTTTAGCCTGCTCATAGATTTATCGGTCGACGTTTGTGACCTGTCAGACTGAAAAGTCGGTCAGCGATGACTCTTCTAGAGAACATGTTAAGTCATGAGTCATATTTCCTCTGCATAATTATTTTAACGATTAATTACCAATAAGAACCGTTTGCTCGGCGTGACTGTGTGAGTATCTTTATGTCCATTATACCAGTAATTCTGTATCTTTTATCTACCGATTTATATAATCATTCTTGAAAACGTGCGTACGATAAGACTGTTATAATCCACAATACGTTGTTTCTTTTCATGGCTCGTATGAAACTAGGTTGTTAATTTTGATGACGCGTTTAAGTAGGTACCTATTTACCTCATTTCAATGTCGGTGCAGCAGTTGTACCTATTTAAAAGGATATACTAAATTTACTCGAAACCCGTTACATATTACTTATTTATTAAATGTATGTATTAATTATTAATTTAACAATAACTTACCAGTCACTGAATGTTAGATCTATATAAAAAAAAAGATCAATACTCGCTTTGATTCCAAATAGTTGCTTTTAATATAATACTAGAATATATTAGTTAGAATATTATAATATTAGACCTACGATCACATGTCAGAATTAGATGGATGTTAGGTAGTGGCAGGCACACTAGACCACAAACAGATCCTCGACTCTATCATCGCTCTCCATCAAGGCAACGAACAAAGAAAAAAAACAACACGAATTGAAAACCTCTTCTACCGACTTCACAAAAAAGGAGGAGGTACTCAAGCCGACTGTATTTTTTTGTGTTTTTCCTCATAACTTCGTTTCACATGAACCGATTTTAAATTTTTTGTTTTTGTTTGCAATTGGTCCCATTTAAATTTAATCAAGATCTGACCAATAGTTCTTGATATACCGTCAATAATGCTTGTTTAGTACATCTAATCTGATCCGAAGATAAAGCGGTGAGGTTGGTTTTTTTTTAAGCTTTGCTTGCGTTTAATTATTTTAAAGTCAGTTAGAAATCAAAAAGACGTACAAGCCACGTACGTAACAAGCGCCACGAAACAAAATAAACCGTGAAATGTAATATTGATTGATAAGGTTATTTCGTAACAAATATTTTAATTTCACGGAAACTATGATCGAATTATCGCACGATATACTTATTATCGATAACGGTTATGATTTGGAATTTAGAGACGGATGCGTTATCGATGTTAATGATTTTTATTAATTTCTAATCGAGTTTATTTATTAGCTTTTGTGTGCGCATTACGGCTATAAATATAGTGTCGTGGATGTCTTTCAGTTGATGATTATAATACCATCTTCTTTCTCAAATAAAATACTCTCCCCAGATTTTTTTTTATTTTTTTTATGTTTGATAGGCAATCATTTGACCACTATCTCGCCTGATGGAAAGCGACGATGCGGCCGAAGATGTAGCATGCCTGCCTAGAAGATACCTATTCACTCTTGACTTGAAGACTGCCAGATTATACCGCTCAGGAAACAAAGACGCAGGCAATGAGTTCCACTCCCTCGCAGTACGAATGATAAACGTAGAAGCGAAACGCTTCGAGCGAGCTGGAGGTACGTCAACCATGAATGGATGACGTTTTACGGTTTGTCTTGTTGTTAGATGGTAAAACGGGCTTGGGGGAATTAACTCGTATAATTCCTTAATAAACATTATTAGGTACAAGTACAGTAACTAAACTGTCATTACTCAAGGCCTTGCCTTTGTATATGTGATATATGACCACTGACCAGCTATGACTTGTTAAACTTATAGTCTTGGACCGTCTATCGAAAATGTTATCTGTTGACGACAGTGGGCAGTTCTGGGCCGTGGGTCTGGGTTCGATTACCGGCAGAATCACGATTATCGTTCCCAAAGGAACATAAGTATAATTTTTCTATTATGTGTTTAAATTTATTTAATTTTATAATCAAAAAACATGTTTATAAAGTTATTATGATCTCTAACATTATTAGATAAATATATTGAATTAAAATGTTCGTTTAAATACAACATTAATTTGATTAAGGCTAATAATTATAATAAAAAATATTATATTTATTTAATATTAAATGATAAATTCAATGTCCGTGTGTATTTAGTTATGTATCCTAAAACACGGGTCAGTCAAATCTAAATTACACAAGTTGCATAATCTTTTGAAATGATAACAGAATTATGACCATAATTAGTCAAGTCCCAGCATCCGCATCCAACTGCAAAAATGGTTAACAAGTGCTCTACATTACATAATAACATACGGATGACCTTGCTACATTTGGCTACCGGACCATGTCGGGCCATTAACGTTTTTATATGGATATAACAATTATACCGTTACGATTATATACGTTACGAAATGCGAGTGAAAACAGTGGAAAGACGTAGTAGGATCGTAGGATTATCATGTTTTTTTTTAGTCTAAAGACTCATTTAGTCTCAGTATGGGGGCGTCCAATTATTACCTGAAGTGTTTAGGGGGGGAGGAGGTCGAACCGAACCTCATCCAATCACACGTGGGGGAGAGGGGGTGACAGAAAATATGACGTAATTTAATTTTTGCAAGATACAGTGTAAAATTGCGAGAAAACTGGGTTTAGTGAAGAAAAACATCTCACCAAGGGGCGAGAGGGGTCGAAAAATCGCCTAAATCACCTCACGTAATTAATGGATGCCCCCTATCTGTACACGGGATATAACTATAATAATTTAAACACAAGCAACGCTTAAAAAACCAACTTCACCGCTTTATCTTCGGAACCCTTGATCAGATTGAACGAATTATTGAAGATAACTCTAAAACTACTGGTCAGATCTTGATCAAGTTTAAATGAGATTACATGGGAAGCACCAGCTTACAAATAAAAATAATGATAATTTAAATCGGTTCACCTACAAAAAAAGCTCTGAGGTAAAGCATATAAAAATAAATACAGTCGAATTAAAAAACCTCCTCCTTTTTTGCTGTTGGTTAAGAAAATTGTCTTCTCGAGACCATGGCCAGTGCAAAATGGCCGAAAATAAAAAGTTGTATGCGCTATTAAGCCCCATGATATTATTATCTAGACTATGAGTTCGCATCGAAAAAGTTACAATAATACAGAATAACAATTGGCAAAATCAATTTACCAAACTACCTACTTGTTACACCGAGGCAAGCGTGTCTCAGGCGCTGCGTTCGTTCGACAATCATTCGGAATATTAATAACTACCTACTCATTAATAAGGATAACAAGAAAAAAATATCACTTTACATGTGTATATTGTTACTGATTCGTTTTTGCTAAGCTTATATTATTGTAGAGGACCTTGCAACTAGCAAATCTTTACAAGGTTTAGAAAGAAAGAAAGAAAGAAAAATAATGTATTTCGACACGCAGCAAAAATATAACAATAACATTGAAACACATATGAACTAATAATTAATTATCAAAATGCATGCCGATTTTCAGGAAAACCTGCGGGTGATATACGTATAAATGTGAGTAAACTTATTTACTAATATTTATCCAATAATAAATCTCAATAAATAAAAAAAACGATAATAGCTATAACATATAATACACTTACATAAAAAAAACTATAATACATACAGAAATACTTATTATACACACATATATATATATATGTGTGTGTGTATAATAAACAAAAAAACTAGAAATAATAAACAATTAAATAAAATAATAATAATATATAATTATACAGTTACAGGTGTATGATTTTGAATATTTTGTTAAACTTTCATATGGTTTCACATGCTGGATGGATTTGGGTGACATTTAGTATAGATATAATGTCTAAAATAAATGAAAACATTGTAAATTGTAGATATTCTATGATAATTTAATAAGTTGATTGACGCAGGCAAAGCCGCGAGGCACGTTTAATTACAATCTGAGTTAAACTGTGATTCAACCATATCTTAAAGTACTATGAATCATCGTAACACTAATTAATCGGATATACAGAGTCGAAAGGCCAATTATCTACTACGTACTTAGCTACATCCATTATCGTCACATATAAGAACAAGCAATATACATAATATACTCATGAGCTAGAGAGTGTTGGCCTCCTCACTCTCACCCCGGGCGTGAGAGCTGGGGTACAACGCGTAGATGACTACTTACTTAATTATCTCATTAGCGATGTTAAGCTAGTCGAGTCCAAATTGCAGTCTCGGACACCGACGTAAGGTCGCAAGCCTATCGGTATTCTACCGTTTACACTTTGGCACACTGCGCAGGAATTACACGAGCTAATTCCCCCATGCCCGTTTTACCATCTAACAACTAGACAAACTGTAAAACGTCATCCATTTATGGTTGATATACCTCTAGTTCGTTTATTATCCATACTGCTAAGGAATGGAACTCATTGCTCTGATCTTTGTCGCCCCGAACGGTGTATTCTGGGAGTCTTCAACCCAATAATGAATCTTCTAAGCAAGCATGCTACGTCTTCGGATGCATCATCGCTTGCCATCAGGGCAAATGATTGCCTATCGAGCGTAAAAAAAGAGCCATTTCTGCCAAAGTCTTCTTCTGTTCTACTACTCTACGTCTTCTTAGGTATGCTTTTGCCATACGTATGATAGATGATGTAATGAATCTATGATATCGATTCACCATCAGTAACTTATTAAACTTTAATTAAAAAAATTAAAATTTAAATAAAAAAAACTGATTTATATTCTCTATCTATAAGACACTGTTTGCGAAATAAGTTAATTTCCTTTAATAGACTTGCTTTAATAGATCTTAATTATCCATACCTCATTTTGAAACACTTACTTGCTTTCAAGTAAGTGTGTTTCGAAGCATCGCTTTCGATGCTAATGTTGAAAAAAAGCACACACAAACAAAATGTAGCACCTACACTTTTAGGTACATTACAGTGTTATTTCTTGCCTTTGTAGCAAATGAGTCATAAATAGGTATACGTAGCTACATTTGATGCTATACATATAACATTCTATAAAAAATAATCCTACAATTTAATCCCAATTCTTGTCGAATTCCTTACTTGCAATTACTTATACTATGTCGATGTTATAATTACAGTAATTATACTAATGATGACGCGTATTACGAATTACGATGCATCGCATAATAAACATTATGATTGTCTTTTGATAACGATTGTTATATTCGACGCTCCGTTTCCTAATAATGGGTGATTCTTCGTCGAGTTTAATAATATAAGTACAGTGCATTGAATTCTTTGTTTCGTTCCGAAGCGTATGAAACGTACTCCGTCAATTAATTAAATTAAAATTAATTCAAATGGAGCGAGACTCGACATCTCTCAATGCATGTAGTACTCTCTATTTTTATCCTTACTACTACTATAAACGCGAAATGTTGTATGTATGTATGTTTGTTAGTCTTTCACGCAAAAACTACTGAATAGATTTCAATGAAACTTTACAATAATATAGATTATACATCAGAATAATAGATAGGCTATAATGTATAAGTGTGAAATGTCCAAAATATAACGATAATTGTCAAGTAAGTAGGAAAAAAAATTTGACATCTGCGGGCTATTCTGGCGTGCGCTGCGAATTACACGTATATAATGGAAATGGTTATCTTAAAAGCTTGTATACATTGAAAAATGGTTGACCAAAACCGTAAGTTTGTTTCCCATCTCGATGCGGTTGACAAATCTAAAAGATCGGTGTTCGTACATAGATAATAATATAATATGTGCGACAAATAGCAACCTCCTTTTTGGTAGTCGTTTCAAAATAAAACGGTCAATATTCTCAGTCTCTTAAGTGATCAGATACAACTGATCAGCTATCAGGAGTATTTTTTACGCCTCAATAAAACAATATACGGTAAATCCTTTGTTCCCATTAAATTCTTGAAAGTTTAAAATGTTTACACCTCTTTGCAGAGAAGGTTACGCTAAGATCGATTTAAATCTTAGCCTACGCATTTCTTCATCAAGGTTCCGCAAAAACGGAAATTGGATTCATGTTTTTGTATATTTTAGAGATCCTTCTTGACAATTGTGATCCATTTGATTATACTTAGTATTTTTTTTAAAGAAACCTATGATAGTATTAAAAACCGTACCTTTGGGATTTTAATATTCAATTCGAACTCTACGACCATATAGGTTCGTATAGTTTTTAACCAACACGTACAAAAACTAATATCACATTTCTATCTTTTCTGGGTTTATTTATATTATTTCTCTGGCGTATTAATATTTTTTGATAATTTTGTATTTTAATAAAGAAGTTGGATATTTTTGGCGATAATATTTATAGAAAACCAAGATCGGATGAAAGGATTCTTCAGACAGGAAGAGGAGGCGGTCTTTCGTTTAGAAACTTTTTACGGCTCTGAAACGTCGAGATTTTCTATTGTATCAAAGGATTTGTTTAAACTCTTTTAATTTTATTTTAAAAGTAATCGTCTTTCTAGGCCTGGCGTGTATACCACCTTCAATTACACCACTTACCAACAAGATACAGTGGCCAAAAACATGAAAATATTTTTTTTTAACACGTTCACATTCACTTAAGTTCAAAGAACACACACTAACTCACGCAGAACCAAAATCAGTAATGTCCCTTATTTACATGTTCTGAACTCTACGGAACCCTGCCCATAACACTCGACTCGCTTTTTAATTTAGTTCTGCAATGGTCGGCTGAACGTGACCATGTGAATAATAATTTTTACCACTTTACGGCTTGCAGTGTAAAGATCAAAAGTTTGGATTCGATTTCACTCTCGGTTTGTGCCGATTTGTTTATATATTTTATTGCTTGTTTCTTGACTATTGTACGTTATGGTTGTGATTTTCGACGGTGGTTTAACGAAACTGAAAGGATATATTTGTAATATTTTACTGTGGGTTGTTTTCTGTACACCAACCATACGAATAAAAAGGTTTAGTTGTTGACTTTGTATAAAAATGTTTAAAAAACGTTGAAAAGTCGTGATGTGGTTACAGTTATATTAGTTTCTATATATTTAAACAGTTTACATGATTTTGGAACTTAGCTGTTTTGAAAATGTCCTCTAAGTAATTATCTTATGATGAAACATCTAAGAGCTATTTCTCATTCTAGGACAAGAGTACTTACCAAATTCGATTACATCACCAACTACTAACCGGTAAAATAGTGGTCGAATGTCACATACACGCCTGAAAAATAAGTATATAGCGTAAGGAAAATATCGAAAATTGTTAATATATAAGCAAAGGGAGATGGAGTCGATGGACTATATAATAATAATAATAATATATATTATATAGTTAGTGGTATCGAACGAGTGTTGGGAGGAGCTCGCTTCCAGAAGGTCATCTTGGCGATCTACCGTCTATGGAAAGATTAAGAAGTTCGACCTCCTACACTTATACAACTCTGCGGGCCAGCTCTGCTAAGGCACGTGACATAAGGCATTTAAAGGGATGATACCAGAATTTCTCCTAAAACGCGTGTTTTTGTAACCGTTTTCTTCTCAGAATATTTATAACATTTAGAAATCCAAGAGAAAAAAATATCAATTCAAATGCAAATTATTATTTTTTTTAAACCATTTAGTTCATTCATTTTATTTTAGAACCCTGTGTAATATGAGTTACGCAACATGCACCTTTATATGCAAAAGTTTAAGGGGGGGAAATTTGCCGTGGTTAAAAAAGGTATAAATATGCCCCTTAAGACCAGTTCAAGTCAAGTTCGGTCAGCGAGCCATATTAGGGCTCATGTTAGAAAAGAAAACAATGAGTAGTCGCCGTCATCGATGCGGAGGACTATAAATATATTATAGTATATATTATACGTTATTACGAAACCTTCAAGGCAATGAGTCCTACTCACACTTGTCTTTTTTAATCTGATTCATACAACACAATTTCTGCATTTACGAACCTTAGTCGTGTGATCATATCTTAAAAGAATGTACGACATTGCTATTATACAATAATATGACCTATTGTTATGTAACTAAAAGTATATTTTCTTTTGTTCTAGATTGACACAAGTGGCAACGGATTCATAGACTTGAAGGAACTGAAGGATGCCCTTGACAGCGTCGGATACAAAATTCCACAATGGAAGGTAGGATCGATTGGCATTCACTGAAAGTGTGGCCACAGAGTAAATAATAGTACAACGGTGTGAGGTGAATTAAAATGATATAATCGAGTATTCGTTCTTAGAACGCCTCAGATCCCTGTCTGCTGCGAGAAGTTTATATTTGAGTCAAGCTAAAATTAACCTTATTTCTTCCAAGATTAGTCGATTTCGAATTGAAACCGATCGCAACTGAGATACCTAATAGGAACACAGTTGTCAGTAATACCTCTATTGAAGATGTCAAAAGGCCTCGACGTGAACTCCTCGAACCGAAAAATGGTTAGAGAAACCTAAAGATGATTTTCAAATACTTATTAAGTCCAAACTTGACACAGTTCGTCGAATTATTTTTTGACAATATGGCGTCTTGCGGTTGACATATTTAATTTTGATTACTGTCATATCTGTGACACTCACACGATGATTTTAAATTGATTGACGTAAGAATACTCAATATCGGCCCACGCGTTTGGTCTCTAGAGTTATATACAGTCTGATAAACACATAACCCTCCTCCTTGCGTCGCGCAGACGGGTAAATATAGATCGTTCGATTATATAACGATTGATATTCATATCTCTATAATTATCATTGTAAACAGTATCTTTGAAGTTCATTACAAATTCTAGCTAATCGAAATATGATGTGAGCCTATCAGTATTAGTACCTATCTTATTTTACGGCTCTAGTTATCACTAGAGAACTAAAACTCAAGGTCGCGTTTTATGATTCAATATGTTAATTTTTTTTAATGCTGGTAATAAAGCTTGACAATAGCCTGATTTATATAGAGATATACATCTACATTACATACAACTTTGAATAACAAGGTACTGCGTGGGGCTGCAATGCGCTCCTCTCCGTCTCTTATGTCTAGTAATAGGGAATATGCATGAGATTTAACGTATTTTTTTGTCAATATTTTCTTTTTTTAATGTTTTTAATTAGGAATTAGAATGAATAAAAAGCAAAACGCACGCTATTTGCTTAACCGATTTGTAACGTTAGTTTTCAGATGTTTATGATTCGTCAACTCTCTCTTTATGGCAGCCATGGTAGGGTCGCAAAATGGCCGCCTTTGAAATTACCCAATCCTGACTTGAATGATTTATGTATACCGTAAAAAATATATGCATATTTCACATAACAACTGGCACATGGCAACTCGCTCTTTCAGCGAAATTCGTAGCAGTCCAGCTATTCAGCTGTTTGGGCAAAAGGGTGGTACCACCTCAGGCAGACTCGCAAATAGTCCCAACCTCCTTGTTTATTGAAAGAGTTTCATATCCAAGACCTTGTCTGCCGGAGGTATATAACTCAAGAATTATGTAACCTAATCCAGGTCCGATGCATGATCGAAGAATACTACGACAACGGCGGCAAGCACGGCCGCGGCGTCAACGGCAGCATGAATGGCGACACAAGAAAAAATGGCATCAGCCTTAACGAGTTCGAGGAACTCTGCGCCAATTTGAAGGCTCAACAGGTGAGGAAACAAAACTTATACAGTAGCAGAATGAAAGAACATAAAAGTAAAAGTAAAGTAAGCAAAAAAAAGTTTTAACATTTACAAAGTAAACATTTTGTACAAAAAAACAACAAAACCAATCTTAAACATACATAATAAAAATGTTAAATGTCTGCTTTCGATTGCATTCGGCAAAAACATATACGCTAAAATGTAAACACATGAACAAAACGTCTTCCCCTTAATAGAAACAATAAGAAAACTGCCAATGGACACATTCTTAGTTCCTGATGACGCTAGCTAGATTGCTAGCGTCATCGGGAATCATCATCAGTTAAATTAAAAATACTCATTAGCCAAATACTAAGTGTAATAAAAAAGAATACGTGCTTATACATATCTCCTACAAATGGGAGAAATAAACGCTTTCACACACACAGCCCCACACTAAGTTCGATGACTTGTGTATTGATTGGGGAAACATTCACATCATCACACACTAAATTACATCTAGAACCAGAAACACAAATTTCCCTAAACTTGTGTTCCTGTCGGGAACCGAACCCGATACCCCTGCTTAGATGGTTAATGGTTTATGACTTAACAAAGCCACGGGCAGTTCGAATTCGGACACATGTTTCCCAAGCTTGATAAACAATCAAACTAAAGAAAGTCCCCTCACCGATTTACCCACTTGATAAGCTCAAGTGTTGCCCATTGAACCCAATAACGCTTCAGTATGTCCCTTACGTCCATTAACTTTGTTTATATGAATAGATTAGGCTTGGCGCAGTCAATAAAGTAATAAATTATAGTCTTGAGGTCAACTTTGTCAATAGATGACGCCACTGGTATGTGAGACATAATGTTTATGTTATTGTTTTATGTTAGTCGTTAGATAGATAATTTAACTGTTTATGTTATTGGGTCAATTATTTATAGCTTCTATTGTTATATGTTACAAATTTGTTTATTTACGGCATGGCCCTTCTCAACTCGCCAAGCCGCACTGGCCAGGCAGCGTGGCGTTTTATGGCCAAAACCCTTTCATATGACAAGCAAAAATAGGCGTCCAGCGGCAAGATGGGGTGACGATATTGTTAGCATTGCGGGTCGAACCTGGACAAGACTAGCACAGGTCCGAGGCGAATGGCAGAATATGAGAGAGGCCTATACCCAGCAGAGGGATCAAAAGGGCTGTGGAGGTACCCACCTCCCAGGCCCTTCTGCCTTCTTATCAGCGGTATCGGGTTCGAATCCCGGTGGGAACATAAATTTTCTTCCCAAGGGAAATTTGTTGTTGGTTCTGGGTGTGATTGTGAATGTTTCCGGCCCGCGACACTTATCATCGATTTTAGTAATAACACTCGTGAGCAAGTCACTTCAAACAACAAATTCGGTTGATTCAGAATCCACAGATAAATACAATATTATACAATACGATTTTATGTTTTATATTTCCAGGTATCCAGCACATTCAAACAGGCAGTCAGTAAGAAAGAAAATCTCGAGCATTTGGGCGGCATGAGCGAAGCGTCTAGCGATGGTATGTATTCACGTAATTGGAATTACGCATTATTTTCTTATTTCAATGCTTTTTAATTCGGAATTTTAATGAATCATAATTAAACACAAGCAAAGCTTAAAAAAACCGACTTCGATAAAATATATATGGGACCACTTCTGAAGTATAATCTACCAAACAAAAAAATTATCATCAAAATCGATTCATAAATGGCGGAGATATCGCGTATGTTACGCGATATCTCCGCCATTTACATACAAAAAAACACATACAGTCGAATCGAGAAACTCCTTTTTTGAAGTCGGTTGAAAAGAAAAAAGCGTCTCCGTTTCATCTCGAGAATAATTGCTTTTGTATGTCCGGATTTCCGTTTGTTCTCTTCTACAGTCGCATTTATCAACCGATTCTTGTTAAATTTTGTGAGCAGGTTCGATAATTTGTTTGTTAAAAATATATATATATTTATTCAATATAGGCAAACTCTTGACCACTATCTCACCTGATGGTAAGCGACATATAAAATAATATATACAAATGATATGGGGGTTAAAAACTTAAAAAAAAATACATATTTCATCCATTTCATAAAATACGTGAGGTGTTCAGCTTACAAAGCCTAACATTTATCTTTTTTTTTTTATTATTTCCAGGTACAACTCACTCGGTCCGCCTTGAAGAACAGATGGCATTTTCGGGATGGATCAATAGTAACCTGGAACACGACCCTGATCTCCATCATCTGCTGCCCATCGACCACGAGGGCAAGCAGTTGTATGAGAAACTGAAGGATGGTCTTATTTTATGGTAAGGATCTAAGGCCTTGAAGATTTGGTAGAATTTTGATCTGGTACCACACACCACATAGCATTATTATAACAATTTACTTAACTTTTCCTTCCCAAAGGGACATTTGTGTTTCTGGTTCTGAGTGTGATTGTGTGTGTGATATGTAAATGTTTCCGGCACCCACGACTTAAGTCTCTGAACTTAGTGTGGAGCTGTGAGAGTGAATGCGTTGATTAAAATATATTTTTATTTTATGTTGTATACGGCTTGAAACACGTAGAAAATGTCGACTTACTTTGTAGTCGACTAGTTTCGGACAAATTTGTTGTCCTTCATCAGGATGAGTCAGAGGCGCGATACGCAGATTGTTTGTTCTGAGGCTTTTTGTAGCTTAAAAAATTATTATTGTTCTTTTTTCTTGTCGACACATTTGTTTTACCCTTATTTTCACAATAACATAGGTGACAAAACGAACTATAAGCGACAATCCTGCCTAAAAGTGATAAATTGCTGCAAGCGAAATTAAGTTGTGTAGTAACGGAGATTAGACATACATTAAATTGATTTTATTTAAAGCTTTCACTCTCACAGATCCACACTTAGTTCGATGACTTTTGTCTTGAGTGCCGGTAACATTCACACAGAACTAAAGACACAATTGTGCTTTTTTTAGTTTGTATATAATGATATACATGTATCCACGTTCGTATAAGTTAATTGGTACACATATAAAGGTCAATTTGTTTGTAGGTCAATGATCTTATTCCTTTTCCATTCCAGCAAAGTGATAAACCACTCGTGCCCGGACACTATAGACGAGCGAGCGATCAACAAAAAGAATCTAACTCTGTACACCAAGCATGAGAACCTCACCCTGGCGCTGGTATCATCCCAAGCCATCGGTTGCAACATAGTCAACATAGACGCCCACGACTTGGCTAAGGGCAAGCCTCATCTGGTGCTCGGCCTCCTGTGGCAGATCATCCGTATTGGACTCTTCAATCAAATTACTTTGGAGCACTGTCCGGGGTTGACTGAACTGCTGAATGACGAGGTATGTTGCTTATTTATGTGTGTTAATAATTGAACGAAAAATCATTGAAAAGATTGCCTAGAAGATACCTATTCACTCGAGACTTGAAGACTCACAGATTATACCGTTCGGGGAACAAAGACAAGGGCAATGAGCTCAAACATTTAGTTTGTATTTAATTTATCCAAACATTTAGTCGAGGCGACAAGTGACCATAATGCTGGCTCTTATTTAGCACAAAAAATAGTATAGCTGTTGAAAAAAAAAACGCAGCCAGTATTCAGGGCACATTTACTTTGGTAAGCGGTTTACAACATTTTTGAGTGCATTTTTTATTTTTGAGTTTTATTTCACATTTTTTTGTTATAAATTTGTACATTATTGTTTAATGTTACATTATTTGATATAACGTATTAATAGATGCTAAAAAAATATATAAACAGTTGCTTTGAACCCAATCACATAATTTTATTTTAGAATAAATTAATACCAACATTTTTAAGGTCATATATTGCTTAAAATGTAGATCACTCACATCTTTAAATCTCCAGGAACGTATTGAAGACCTTCTGGCCCTCTCTCCGGAAGCCATTCTCCTTCGCTGGGTGAACCACCAGCTGCAACAAGCTGGAGTGACAAGACGCTGCACCAACTTCCAGCAGGATGTGTCAGATTCGGAGATCTACTCCTATCTGCTGAAGCAAATCGCCCCTGACGATGCTGGAGTCACATTGGATGCTCTTAGGGTGAGTGGAGTCTCTCTACGAATTCCAGGTGTTAGTCAACTTTCACCAGAATATTGAGGCACTTTACAATTTCCAGGTGTTATTCAACTTCCAGCAGAACATTGAGTCACTTTACAATTTCCAGGTGTTAGTCAACTTCCAGCAGAATATTGAGTAAATTTAAAAATTCCAGGTGTAAGTCAACTTCCAGCAGAATGTGGTAGATATCGAGTTGATTATAAAGATAATCGACCTAACAATAGCCTTGACATATTTAAACCATGAACTATTATAAACCTTGTTAACATAAAAATAAAATCCATATTCAGGAGAACGACCTTCTGCGGCGAGCTGAAGTGATGCTCCAACAAGCGGCTAAACTCCGCTGTCGCGCTTTCGTTAGCCCCGCAGACGTTGTGGGAGGAGTCTACAAACTCAACTTGGCGTTTGTAGCGAACCTGTTCAATCAGCATCCAGCGCTGCAGCGGACTAACGATACTGAGGAGTACCACCAGCTTGATGAGACTAGGGAAGAGAAGAGTAAGTAATTTCGACCTTATTTTATACTAGTATAAGTCTAGTATATGTAGCCGGTCTGAGTTCTCGGATCAGCAACCAATAACAGCGTGCTTGTGTTCTGTAGATGTGGCTCTTACTTCCATTTACAAATAGTAGGTATTTTATAACTGCCCATTGGCTTGGTCGGGTGGATATTCGCATCCTAAGCAGGGGCTTCGGGTGCGATTCTCAGTGGAAACACAAGTTTTCTCTCCAAGGGAAATGTGTGTTTCTGGTTCTGGTTGTGATCGTTAGATAGATAGATAGATAACGCTTTATTGTCACACCTTACATAAATCACTTAATTTTTTTTAAACTTAAATTAAAGTGTACAATCTTAAGATATATAATATATATATTATACATACTTAAACAAAATAAATTCTATAAGACAATAATAATAAATACATATATACAAAATTGTGTATGTGATGTAAATGTTTCCGGCACCCACGACATAAGTCTTCGGAACTTGTGTGGGCTGTGAGTGTTAAAGCGTTTATGTTTAAATGACCAAAGATGAATACCAGACAACTTATCTTACGTATTATACTACGTATTATATACAGTTATTATAATATTCAAGTTCAATATAATCACAGAAACTAATTATCTCTTACAGCTACGAAGGTTGCCTGGTAGAGATCGCTATTAGTGATAAGGCCGCCTGTTGTGACACATAAGGTGGATCAATAAAGTTTTATCTACTTAGACTGTTATTTTAATGTTATTATAGATATTTAACAATGTTTCTCATACTAAGGTTGTCTGGAAGAAATTGCTATACAGGATAAAACCACGAATTGTGTTACCATTAAAAATCTTTAATTTCTAAAAAATTTTTAATTGCACACTTTGTACACTGGTACACAATAAAGTTTTTTGTATTGTATTGTATTGTATTTCTCTATAGCGTACCGCAACTGGATGAACTCTATGGGCGTGGCTCCGCACGTCAACTGGCTCTACTCGGACTTGACAGATGGGCTCGTCATTTTCCAACTGTACGACATCATCAAACCCGGCATCGTCAACTGGAAGAAGGTAAGCAGACATTTTTTTTATTGTCCCTGGTCTTGTTTTTCTTTTTTTTCTATAAACAATAGGTACACATGAGATTTAAATATAGTAATATAACATTGTTAAAAACAAATAACGGGTTGCACTGGAGTGCCGGCAGAAGTGAAAACTTGAACATTAACGTTGTGCATTTTTGAAATAACAATACCACCGTGACCATAGAAACGGTAGAAAGAGAGGGGGATATTACTTCCTCTCCTACGCCGCGCCGGTGGTCTACTCTCCCTTCGTCTTACGAGTTTCGATCAGGTCACGTGTCCAGACGCGAGTTTAACATTTTTTACCCATCCCAAAAAAGTGCATAACGCCGCTAAAGAAGTTTTCACTGCAAAAAGCGAAGCCGCGGGGCACAGAAATAATTGGCAATTGGAATATGTTCAGCGCTAAGACTGCACATAGTAATGGTTTGTGCAGGGCTGGTATTCAACATATGGGACCGTTCAAGTATTACGTAAGCAGATTTATAACATTTATTTGCCCCCCCTCCCCCTTGTCAGCAAAAGTAAGCAAAGCTCTTACCCCTCCCCCCAATGCTTACGTAAACATTTTTCTATTACCAACGTAATTTATTGTTTTTTTTTATTGATTCATGAGCAGAAGTTATTTTTTTATTACCTAATTCTAGAAATAAGAAAATACCTATACATTATTCGTGGGAATCCCCTTAAATGCGTTTCGTTTTCAAGCATAGACGATGTGTGAGTTGCCATATGTGTAAAAAAGTAAATAACTACGGATGACGTAATCATCATCTGGGCCCCCCTACCCCCCATGTCATCAAAAATAAGCAAATAAAAGAACCCCCCGCCCCCCTATAGTGCTTACGTAATACTTGAACGGCCCCTATCTCATTTATCTAACCAATTTGTATAGATAGCAGGCACTAGTACAAAAAGTTTTGAACGGCCTGAGCGGAAATTTGGTCAAGATCTGATCAGTAGTTTATGAGTTTTTGTCAATAATGCGTGTTTAATACGTTGAATCTGATCAAGGTGCCGAAGATAAAGCGGTGAAGTCGGTTTTTTTAAGCTTTCCTTGCGTTTAATTATCATCATTATGACGGCAGTATAGTGATTCTTATTCGTAACTGGTTATGTCGACAGGTGCACCGCCAGTTCTCCAAACTGCGCAAATTCATGGAGCGACTTGAGAATTGTAACTACGCGGTAGAGCTGGGGAGGCAGCTTGGATTTTCTCTCGTTGGGATCGCCGGCGCCGATATCAACGAAGGCAACGCTACTCTCACATTAGGTAACCACAATAACCAAAAAAAAATTTTTTTTTCATTTTTAATATGTAAATAAACAAGACTAATGAAAAAATAACTATGCACCCCAAATCCCTGAATAGTTTAGGGAGCAACACGCTGGCCGGGTCTCTGCGCTGGGAATAAAAAAAAAACCACTACAAAACCGATTTTAGTACAGGCATACGTCTGACCCGGAATTCTGCCCCAAAACCAAAAACCAAAACGCTTCGTCTCTATTCTATCAAAAGAAACGCTTCCCGAACCGATTTTAAAACTTGTGTACAAAGGTTTTTATTATTGTTTTATTTTTCTAGCTCTTATCTGGCAACTGATGCGCGCGTACACTCTATCGGTACTGACCCGCCTCGCCAACACTGGCAACCCCATTATTGAGAAAGAAATCGTACAGTGGGTAAACAACAAACTGCAATCGGCTGGCAAGACTTCGCACATTAGGAGCTTCCAGGTAAACTGAAAAACAAAAAAACGCTTTCACACTCACAGCCCACACTAAGTTCGGTGACTTGTGTCGTGGGTGCCGGAAACATTTACATCTCATACACAATCACAACCAGAACAAGAAATATAATTTTCTCTTGGGGAAATAAATTTTCCCATCTGGAATTGATCCCGATACCTGCTGCATAGAAGGCAAATGTGCACCAAACTATGGGCAGTGCAAACTTGCGCATTATTAACTGACAAGATTTTTAACTTATGTCTAAATTTATATTCTGCAAAAACTCTGTACAAATATTGACTTAAAAAAAGAACTATAAACATAACGCTTTCACACTCACAGCTACACACTAAATTCTATGATTTGTTTCGTGGGTACCGGAAACATTCACATCACAACCAGAAACAATTTTTCCTTGAGGAGAAAACTTGTGTTCCCGCCGGGAATCGAACCCGAAACAAGAACTTAAAACAAGAATGAGCAACGAGAAATGCGGTCTGCAAGCTATCTCTTATTTTACAAATAATTCTGTATATATAGGATACATATTATTTTTCCAGGATGAAGTTCTCGCGGATGGCAAGGTAGTGATAGATCTGATCGACGCGATCAAACCAGGCTCCATCAACTATGACCTTGTCCTTAATGGAGGCACTGAAGAGGTCAGTATAAACAACAAACACATTCACACTCACAGCCTTAAGTTCAAAGACTTGCATCGATTCACACTCACAGCCTTAAGTTCAAAGACTTGCATCGTGGGCAGCTGTAAACATTTAAATCACGCAGAGAACCAGAAGTGCTTATGTCCCTTGGGAAGGAAAATTGTGCTGATGCCGGGAATCGAGACCCACGGCTTAGAGGGCAGAGAGCTGTCCACTGCGCCAACTACAGCTGTATTTTAGTAGCACGAGTAATAAGCTGCTTGTTAATTTAAAAAAAACAAGCTTTCAAAGGTCCGCTATATTGGATTTCAAGTGACGTCTCTTTATTTTTCGAGTTATTCTCAGCAAGCCCTTCATTTGATACCCATATTGTAGGAGTGCATTAAAAATTACTTGTCCGCCGTTTTGTGTGTTACGCCATGTTGTACTTAGAATGACGTCACACAGCTAACCATGCATTGTCATCCAAACTAAACGTGAATACAAAATTTTAGCTCAATCGGTCGAAGATATCTGCTTCAAAATTGAGTTGCAAGATTCCACCCGGACAAACAAAGGTATATTTGTTAAATAAAAGTTAATAAAATGCCCTACCATGGATTTCATGACGATGTTACCTTCACCGGAAGCTTAAGCCCGTTGCATGATTCGGAACCGCGATCCACGATTCAAAATAGTTTAGAAATAGAAATCTTTTATTGCTAAATATTTAAAACAATCACAATTATGGTACACAAAACAAAATTCATGCAAGTAATATTTGGCAATTGGAATATGTTCAGCGCTAAGACTGCACAAACTAAGGGTTTGTGCAGGGCTGGTTTTCAGCATATCCCATACATCGATCTCAGGTGTTACTCGAAAGTAAAATGGAAGTCCTTTAACAATATTGTACTTATATGCCTATATTAACTATACAGAAATATAATTTATAGTATTACTAGCTGTCCCGGCGACCTTCGTTCCGCCTAACAGTCAATGAATGTGCATATTTAGGAAGCCATACCCGGCATGCGGTACAGTTCCACGTGACTATATTATTACAACCTTCATGTTTATGTTTGCCTAGTACTTTACCAAATCCGAGTGACGTATGAGAGAATGGAAAGCATGTCGAAATGTAAAAAAAATTTTAAAGAAATATACGTTCTTAAAAAGTATCCTATGTCATTCTCCTGGCTCTAAACTACCTCCCTGCCAATTTTCAGCTAAATCGGTTCAGCCGTTCTTGAGTTATAAGTGGAGTAACTAACACGACTTTCTTTTATATATATAGATTTTGTAAGTTTGTATAAAAAAGTAGGTAACATAATATTACATAATAAGTGAAAAAAAGTGCCATGTATCTTTGTGTTTGTGGGTGCAACAGAGATAGTGTGTTTGCATATATGGGTGACTTAAGAGAAGGTGTGAGACGGCGCCATCACGTCTTCAATATCGTAATGGCAAATTTAAAATTTTCCCAATGTTTTTATAGTTATTCTGCTATTTGGGGCGAATACTAATCTAACAAATTAAAGATCATAAAAATCGGTCCAGCCGTTCTAGAGTTATAAACTGTGTAACTAATCTGACTTTATTTCACAGTATTTTTTAACTTCATTTTTGTCGACCACATCGTCGCTTACCATCAGGTGAGATGGTGGCAAAAGTTTGCCTATCATGAATAAAATGAAATCCTACTAATATTATAAATCCGAAAGTTTGTGTGTATGTTTGTTTCCTCTTCACGCTTTAACGGCTGAACGGATTTTGTATGAAATTTGGAATGTACATAGCTTATACCTAGAATTAACACATAGGCTACTTTTTAGCACGAAAATAGCGGGCGAAGTTCTCAGAAATATATTTTTTTGACAAAATTACAGTTGTTTTCCAAATAGTTCTGTGAATGTTCCTAATAAATAATTATAGTCGAGACATTTTTTTTTTCTCAGTATAATTTTAAATATTTTGTTTGAATCTTACAGGAGAACCTAGCTAACGCCAAATACGCCATTTCGATGGCGCGACGATGCGGCGCGAGGGTGTATGCCCTCCCCGAAGACATCACAGAACGCAAGCCCAAGATGATCATGACCGTCTTCGCCTGCCTCATGGCCCTCGACTATATCCCCACCATGGACGCACCTGTTAAGGCGTAAGTGAGGGAATGTTGGTCTAATTGAGGGAATGGTGGGTCGAGAATAGAAAAAAAAACTGTGTGGTGTTGTAATGTTTTTTATAAATGTGTTGCCTGATCTTGATAATGAAAGTCATGAACCTTTTTTTTGTCTTTGAGAGACGAGCAAGTCGATCCCGATGGTAAGCATTCCTTGTAGCTCGAGTAGAGTTTTGATGTTATATAATTCAAACTCGGCAAAGCACTGCGCTCGAGTTCACGACTCCTATAGCGTTTTATTGTTTACAATACTAACTATTGTGAAAGTTTTTAGGGATAAGTGGGATAGAAAATTAAATGTGTCGTATTAGATAAAGTACCTCCGCCAGATTGCTCTATCAGTCTGCTTATGGGCTGGTCAAGCAAACTCCTATACTTAATAGTTAAGTCTATTGAAATGTATCAACTATGGGACTGACATAGTCGTTAGACGATTAAAAGTCCCAAAAAAAAATAGAGCAAAAAAAAAAGAAAGTACCTGGATGACCGAAATTTGGACAGTTTTTTTTTTGTTTCTACCAACAAAAAAACAGTGCAAATCTCGGTCATCCAGGTACATTATCTATAAATAATAATAAAAAAATAATCATGTGGACTCGAACCGTGTCTTCTGGTTTCGGGACCGCCCGATTTCCCACCTGAGCTATAGCCTTGTAGATAGAGGCGAAATTTACCTTCGTTTTCTAATGATATTGTAGCAATTGCCTGAAAACACGGATAAAACAACGTTTTCTAAAAATGAGACCTAGCTAGATGGATTTATTGCCCGCGAAACCCCCTGTATACTCAATTTCATAAAAATCGTTGGAGCCGTTTCCGAGATTCAGATTATATATATATATATATATACATATAAACAAGAATTGCTCATTCAAAGGTATTAAATTAGATATATAGATAGTTATCTAATACGACACATTTCTATCCCACTTATTCAATCTACAATTTCCGCGGATATCGGTGGATTACCATGGATGCTTCACTATAGAGGTATCCGTGGTGACATTGTTGTAGATCGGGAGAAATTGTGAGTAAAGAGAATTTAGAATGTCGTATTGTAAGCTTTTGGATTAAAGTCTAAAGAAAAGGGAACATATTTCATAAAAAAAAGTCTTAACTAAATATTATCCTTAAAAATATTCGTTTGTTTGCGGTTTTAATAACACTGGACTGTCGTAATCAAATATTCATTTAGCTCATATGAACAACCTGTCATTTTCATTTGTCACGATATTTGAGACCTAATTAGGATAGGAGGAGGGGTTATTTTGATAGGACCTAATTATCATATTTGGGACAATGAAGCGCAAGTATAAATGTTTTATTGTTTTCAAATACTTTTTCTATCGACTTCACAAAAAGGAAGAGGTACATACTCAATTCGACTGTATTTCTTTTTTTTTTATTTGTGTTACCTCATAACTTCTTTCCACGTGAACCGATTTAGATTTTGTTTTTGTTTGAAACTGTTGCTTTTCCATTGGTCCCATTTAAATTTGATTAAGATCTGATTAGTTTTTGAGTTATCATCAATAATGCGTGTTTATTACATTTAATCAGATCAAGGTTCGGAAAATGAAGACGTTTTTTTTAAGCCTTGCTTGCGTTTAATTATGTAGTAACATGATGGTTAGTTGAAGTCGATTCTAAAACGCAAAAAATACTTTTGAATTTCAACACTACGCAGCATGACAGTCTAACATTTACCATGCTTTGTAAAATACGTGGAGGTTTTACTACTGATGGTTAATTTTAAAACAGATCAGTGAAGCCACTTTTAATCGTAACATGAAAAAACAATAAAACATTTCTTACAGCGCCAATAGGTACACTGTACTATGATTGTATGTAAAACTGTGAATGTTTGAGATAAATATTTTATAATAATTTGGGAATCATCATTCCCGGGCCTAATCCCACTGCTGGGCTCGGCACAACATGCGTTTCTTTTAAAACCATGTTTTACATTTGGCTAATATTAGGTAACGTAATCGTTATTAATGTAAGTATCAATTCCATTATATAACCCACCTACTGGTACAAGAAGAAAGTAAAAATTGTATTGCTTTTGCTATGAAAGTGCAGCGCGGGCTGTATTGTTTGCAAAAGACTCTGAGTATTTAAAAAAATCATATCCCCATAAATAGATATAAATTATTGTACAATTGAAGTCAATGAACTAAAAACACCAACTACTTATATAGATCTTGGATTGACACTTAATTGGGATGATGCCTGGGTAAAAATAATCTAATGAAACAGTCAGTTACATTATTAAAAAATATTTTTTTATTTAACAAATCAATAGACATTTACAAAGATAAAGATTCAAAGTTCTGGGAGCGTCGCGTGCGGAATTTTCACGCACTATATCTTGCAACAAAAAAAAATACAAGTCCAATATCTTTTCATAAAGTAAATAACAGACCAAATAGAATTATTCAGGCATCTTTTGGAAAATAACTTGAAATATTTTATATTCAAACCTTTATTATAAACAAGCGCTTTCACATGTTTGCATTACGAAGAAACCAGCACTGAAAACAAAAATGTCGTCGTTTTATAAAGCAGTTCACATGCTTCCGACAAATTGGTCGTTCGCGCTTGTCATTGTAATAATAGAAAGTTTCCTTATACTATACTATAATGGCAATAACCTTCATCACTCTACTAAACTAAAGCGCTTTTGAAAAGCGCGTTTGGCCATAAACTCGTATATCTGACGTAGTCTACATTCCAAGATGCTGTAAACGTTTTCTTGTGTTTTTACGTGTGTAACTCAAAATAGGTAGGACTAACGGAGGTTGAAAATTCAACATTCTCGATTTGTTCAGTGCGACTCTTATCTGTATGCTATTCTTTAAACTTATATTATGCTCATGCTAGTAAATTATGTTATCAGAAAGCGCAACGAAATTGAAGTTACGTTTGCATATTGTATTTTGATATATGTATTCAAATCATAACATTTATTCAACGAGTACTAGCAATATAAACATTTTTCGAAACAAATGCACGCACATGAGTTAATTGTCATGTCAATTTATGTGGCGTAATCGAAGCCCACGCAATATAGAAGTAAACATACAAGTAAATATTCATTATTAATTATTCTGGCCTTATTATAACATTATAAACTTCATAAAAGCGTAAAATATTTTAAACTTCAAACATTACGTTAATCAAACGTAAATATATTTGCACTAATTTACTTATCAATCTTATATTAGCTTACGCGACCTACGTAATATTTAAGATGTAATTTATTATTGTAATAATTATTACTATTAAAAAGATCATCCATTTGCCACGGTACTAAAATAAGCTAACATTTTTAGCTTATATTTAGATAGGATTAAAACTAATGACAAATCATACACCGGTTTCGTAGTACTTATGAAGCTTAGTATTATACGAGTGTCAATGTTTTTATACATTTATACAACGAAGCATATTGCATTATAATATACATGCTACTCATTAGCACACTAGCATTAACTAGCATCCATATAAATTGTATTCACTACTTGCATTGAAAATGATGCTGTGTATTCCATGCTAGTTAGCTTATTGGAATGCTATTCAGTAGCATGTGTATACAAAAATAGTTAGGATAGTAATAAATTCAAGTACCAAGCTTATAGACTACGATTTATATAAATATCGAATATGGTACTTAATTTTGTCAATTTTAATTATATACAATTGTATTATTTTATTCTTATGAAAGTTATTTTAAAATAATTGGGGAAAATCATCGAAATTGGCTTCCAAAATGTGTTTGATTTGTTAAGCGTTTATTTGTACGTTCTCTTTTTGTGTATTGCTAGTGTATTATTATTATTATTATAAGTGTTTGTTTATATAAACATGCTTGAGTGTGGGAATCAGCAATAATATCTGTGGAATTGTGTATGTGATAATCATTATTGTACTGCTATAATAACACATCTTGTGTAACCATTTATATAATACTAAATTTATTCACATATTATTCTTATTTTATACAAACATTCCTTGTATATTCCGCATTCCTTATATAACGGCATTTATATTGAATATATACAAAATAATAAATCCCTTTACCTAAGTTTTACATAAATGTATATTTCTTATGTTAGTTTTAAGTACGATACTTGTGAATTATTTTTTTAGACATTTTTTTATTAGAATACATTCCTAACGGATACAACGATTATTTACACAATAAAATGTAAATTTTTATTTTATTACACATTTTAAGGTTTTTTTAAATTTTATTTTGATTTTACTCATCAATCGACGGGAGATATTAATCATATTAATTTTTATAATGAATAACTAATATAAATACTTAGTAATAGCCTCTGGCTTGCGTAAATGTAAAGACAAACATGTAAGCATATAAATAAAAAAGGAATTGGTAAAATATATGTATTTGTTTTCTAAACCCTTCGAAAATTTACTTTAAATCCATAGGTTCCCTAAATATATGAATATATAAGTATATTTATATTTGGTATTATTTTGTGTTGTGTTATTCATGTTTTGTGACGCTATTGGGTGATTCAAGCTTTGAAATAGTGTATTAACATAAGGGAGAAGGTCGTCGTTTGGTGGCTTAATGTCAATAATATTGGTGAATGGGTAAGACAACATTTACATATTATTATTATTAATACGTATTCACACTCACATCCCCACACTAAGTTCGAAGTATGGTATCGTGGATGCTGGAAACTTTTACTTAGCACACCGAGAACCAGAAGCGCAAATCTTCTTTGAGAAGGAAAGTTGTGCTCCTGCCGGGAATCGAACCTAGGACCCGCGGCGCAGCGATTTGTTTCATTATAGGACATCGTCAGACGTGTCCATATATTATTATTAGTAGTAGTTTTTTTTTATGTATATTCAAACTACGGGCCTATTGCCTATATTTGATAAAACTAATCTAAAACTATATACCGCAAATACCTAAATTCGAGTTCTACAGAGTTATTGAACTGCTCATTGGCTTAGTTGGGTGGCGTTCGCCTTCTAAGCAAGGGTATCGGGTTCGATTCCCGACTGAAACAACTTTTCTCCTCAAGGAAAATTTGTGTTTGTGGTTCTGGTTGTGATTGTGTGTGTGATGTGAATGTTTCCGGCATCCACGACACAAGTCATCGAACTTAGTGTCGGGCTGTGAGTGTGAAAGCGTTTTTAAGAGTGAATAGGAGAGCAAACATCGTCTTGGCTGTGTCCTTCGTTCTAAAAAGAAATAAACTTTATAAGAGAATTTTTTTTTTCTGTCTAGTTGTTCTGTAATATGTGTATGTAACTGTAGTTGTACTAACTACTAGTGTGTAGTCGTAATCGATCCGTTAATATTGTTCTAGGCCTATTACAGCGCCAGTAGTCCTTGACGTCTCCACAAACGTAGAAGTTTTGGAACAACCGGAAGACCAGGAGGATGACCAGGTCCAAGTGGAAGAAGGAGAGGAGTTCGATGACTCCGGTATAGGTTCGCCGTTGGAGAAACCGGCTTTGCCGCCCAAGCCTGACCTGACGTCTAGGTCTGTGTCCGTAGCGTCTAATGAAGGATAAATTCAGCATTTTGTCAGAACTTTTCCCTTATAACCTTCCCTATAGATATTCCAAGACAAGAAAAGAAAGCTTTTAAACTTTTGACCGCTACGTCAAAAACGTTTCTGAGCACTTTACGCCACGGTAAAATGTATAAAAAAACTAAAAAAAAATTGTGTTGCCAATCGAAATATCGGATTAAGGGTACTTGCTTTTTATACTCACATGTTGCTATTTTAAGAAATATTGGATAAAAATACCAAATATTTTTATCAATATAGACGTCGCGTCGCGTCGTTGGTGCACAGGGCTCGCAAGCGTTTGTCAAGTATAGGTGACTGGCGTCCAAAAGGTTAACAGTTGTGGATGGATATGTTCTCGAAGATTTTTGTTCTTCGTGAGAACTGATAACTATGTTCAAGGTAGTCATTTAATGATTTTCTTTACAGAGTACTAGCACACGTAATATAATATTTAGTTATTTTTGTTTTGTTACACTAAAGAAGTGTAACCTCTTACGTGCGTACATTAATACAGACACATTTTTTGTAGTTCATTCTTGGGTATACTATTGTAATATGTAAACAATTTAATTTCAATATAACAACCTAAAAATGACCTAAAAAGTGAGCCTTTACATTAAATAATGTTGAGGCGATTCAATGCGCATAGTTATTCTGATAGGAACATAGTAATCATCCTCCTCTTGGCGTACGGATTATGCTTAGTCAAGTTTTAATAGCGACTCAACTGAACGCGGTGCCGAGAGGCACCGATTTCTGCCAAGCCCAACTGAACACGGTTCCAATTGGAACCAAAACGGTGTGGTCGGTCCGTATCTCTGATTTTTCGTCATAATTTAAGTTTGGCCGTGTGTGCACTCCTTTAAGTTATGGGGAAATTAAGATTAATAATGTAGCAATATTTTCCATCGCTAAAATGTCAAAGTAAAATGAAACTATTAGACATTATCAAACAATGAAAATGAGAAAGTCGTTTGAGTGCAAGGAAAGTTAAATGTTTAAAAAAAAAAATACAAAATTGCCGTAACAAGTTATTTTATTGAGTGTTATACTAATATTTATTCCTTGTTTTAAGCTGTATCTATTTACGTAATGGGTTTTTATAAAAAACGCATGTAAAGTAATAAATATCTTCTTCGAGTAACAACATTGACGAAAATTGCGTGAGTTATGATTTTTTGTCAAGTAATAACTATCGTATTTTTTTATATTTGCTCTAACTGCTACTGAAATACGACGTGGTAGGTATTAATCATTAGATTTATGTGCATATTGCTATACTTAATTATTTGCGTTTACGCGTAATCACCGTATTATGCCGGCGCGGCAGAATCCTTTGCTGCCGCCAAAATGGACTCGCCCAGGCTCTCGGTGCACTGCTGGCTCGAGTTCAAGGTGTAATCGCCAATTTCTATGTTATGATATGTATTTTATACATTGGAAAAAACATTGTTTTAGCATTTATGTAATTTAAACAATTTCGTTATTTGTGGAATATGTAGAATGATGCTTTTGCCTTTTATATAAATAATGGACTCGCCCGACGCGGGGCGACGATGCTTTCGCGCGCTAATTCAGCCATTTGTTTTGTGTAAATATTATGACAGTGTTATTATTTGGCGCACTTTTCTGACAACAAGAGGATCTTTTCTCTATGTTCATTTTGTTTTTTTACTGAGAAAGTCAAAAGGCAAATAACAATTGTCACTCAAAAGTGACTATGGTAACGAGGCGATTTTTTTTTCTTTCCGATCAGAGTTTCCGATATTACAACAAGTTTTTCTGAGAAAGGTGTTTATTTTTTTATGAAATTGTGAAGGTAAGGAACGGCTTATTATAGCAATACTTTTGTTTATCACCTGCATGTTATAAATGAATTACAATGAACGCATATTTACAGCGCGCGTTTTGATAAATTAATGCGCCGCGCGGGAAATTTACTCAATCGTTCCTTAATTTTTTAAGGTAATTAATCATTTGCACAATGACATAAATCAATATGCAATCAAAAGCATAGTTAAAATACATCATTTTAACAACAAAAAAAATATATGTTATCGATCGCTATTTACGACAAAAAATAAAGATATCTAAAGAACTCCTCATTTTTCCCTGTGACAAACTTCTAACGTGTTTAATTCAATCAATTACTTTGTAACACACTTAAAATAAACACTTGAGATGAAGCGGTAATCTTTTACGAGCCCATAATGGTCATTTGTTTAGCAAACAAACCATTCTAAGTGGTCCTAACACTCGAATTTCTGCCGACGGGCGCGCGCTCTGAGAGGTCCGCCATAGATTGTCGAGTTCATGTTCAATTTGCCGCGTATTTCCTAAAAACGTGTTCAAGCCACTGGCTATACTGTTTACATCAACGAATTGGTCGTTTCGGAGAATCATACATAGTGTTATGTAGAAGGTAAGGAAAATATGTTTGAGTGAAGAAGACTTTGTTATGTAACTTAGAAAGTCGAAGATCAAAAGATTAAATATTTTTTAACGTTTTTTTGCAACGAATGCCGATTTATTAGCTCTTTGGGAGATACATTAGTTCTTAATTTAATCGTTATAGTCGTGTCGTACATTCCTAATAATTTTGTCATCTTATTGAAGTGTTTTATAAGTTATGGTGTCATGATAAATAATTATTTATATCTTTTATTTTTATAATAAATCATATTTTTAACAGAGTATTCTAATTATTTTTCGATTCCTTTTATGTACATTTTACCTAATTTGCATGTGTACACAACTGAGGTGGTTCGATTTTTCGGTGAATGCAATATGACGCAATATTGACGCTGACCAATGATCATCCACATTCGGATTATCTCGGCTGGCGCCAGGACAATCGCGACCAAGTAGTGTCGACTAGGGCATGCCACCCCCACCAAGCGCGTCGAGCGTGCTTCAGTGAGCGCCGTGATCTTCCGTCATTAACTAGCCTGTTGATAGGGTTAGACATCCCCGAAACCTAGGTCGCCAGAGTTGACCCTAAATCCTGAGTCGAGCCGTATCATTTATAAAGTATAATGTGTAAAACTCACGAAAACTTTAATAGTAAAACTGAGGTGGCGTCATGCTGACATGTCCACTGCATAGAAGACGGCCTTTACCTTAAGCTGTCTTTTTGTAATGATGGAAGCAAGAAGAAGTACGGAGTTTGCGCTATAAAGACGTTCTCAAAAGACACCTAAAGTCCTATCGACTCGGGGTGTTGGTTTTCGCTTCCAGAAGGCCATCTTGGTGACCTTCCTCTCTGATACGATTAAAAATTTAAAAGAAAATCGCCTCTAGATGCTAGACGTATCGTCCAATTACGCAGAGAGACCTAAGCCGTCCTACACTTAATAACTCAGAAAGCCTAATCTACTGCAGCACGTGTCTTAAAGCATTTAATACCAAGTTCTTGCGACCCATATTAGGGCTCATGCTAGAAAAAAATCAATGAGTAATATTTAGGTCGCCGTCATCGCAATCGATGAAGAGGACTATGTTATAGATGTGTAAGTATTTTTTTTTTTTTTTTTTTATTCGTGATAGGTAAACTTTTGACCACTATCTCACCTGATGGTAAGCGACGATGTGGTCGACGATGGAGCAAATTTGCCTAGAAGATACCTATTCACTCGTGACTTGAAGACTCCCATATTGTACTCATCAGGTAACACCGACTCGGGTAAGGAGTTCCATTCCTTTGCGGTTCGCACAATGAATGTGGAGGCAAAACGCTTAGTGCGCATTTGTGGAATGTCCACCATATAGCGGTGTCGCTTAGCAGTTTGTCTACTTGTCCGATGATAAAACGGGGATGGGGGAACTAGATCGTACAGTTCCTTAGCACACTCTCCGAAATGTATCCGATAAAAAACCGAGAGACTGGCTACCATGCGGCGATGACCCAAGCTCGGAAGCTTTGAATTAGTCAGCTGCTCGCTACCAATAAGTCTCTTGGCTCTACGCTCAATGGTGTCAAGAGCCTCAAGCTGGTACTTAGCTGAACCGTCCCAAAGATGAGAACAGTACTCCATACATGATCGGACTTGTGCTTGATACAAATTGAGCAACTGTCCCGGTGTGAAGTATCGTCTCACCTTTGCAAGGATTCCCAGCTTTTTTGCAGCTAGTTGGGCTTTTGACTCGATGAAAGTATTTGTATCATACAGCGGTGAAACTTAATGTACTGCAGAGTATAAACCTCCTCACTCTTGTGCCACTCACCTGTTTTGCGCTGATCGCATCTAGGTCTTTCCTGCGATCACTACTAAATCGTCGACCCATCGGGCAGCTGGTTTGCCAACGGCTCGCTTGCCTTCTCTCGGTATCAAGTCAGGCCTCTACTCCACCTATCATGTGTCCGGCCCATCGCCATTTGAGTCTTGCGTTGACCAACATCGCAGACTTTTGGTTTGTCTCCGGATTTCTTATATTACAACTTATATACATACTATTATTAATTAGAATGTGAAAATCGAAATCAGTAGTGACTATCGATTACTTATTTCCGAAGTGAAGAGGATTGCAGATTGGTTCTTACTTGGAATCGATCTTAATTTTATATCGCTCTTCTAGGAATACAAGGAATGTCAAAAAGCGTGTACAGAAATAAAACAAGTTTTGAATAAAATTGTGATGATTTATTACAATCCATAGCCAGCAACATAAAAAAATACCTATTTCTGTGGGAAAGCAACAAAACCACGAACATGCGAAAATTCTGACATTTATTTTGAAATAACTATCATTTCACTAACTATAAAGTGACGTGTCCAATAGCTGAATTTTGTTCAAAACGTAGTATTAGAAAATTAATTGTAAACGCAATTAGTTCAGAACATATTGGACACGTAATATTTATTGTTTAACAGTATTTAAATAATTCATTTACCTACATTAATTATATGCTAGTTCGATATAAAACTTTTAATCACCAAAATAAATGTCATCGAATTAACATAACACTTAACAACTCCTTCATCCAATCTATGTAACATTACTCAACTCCTTGCTCGGTAAAAAATATTTACACAATATACAAAGATAAAATTAAAATGGATGACAAACAATTTTTGTACATTCTAATCTTGTGGTCTGAAATAAAATATCCATTTGAAATACAAGACGGGACAAACATAAAACTATACAAGTTCATTATTATTGTATAAAACTTGTTCTGGTCTTACATTCGTCGTTATCAATTTCGATACTGACTAATTAAATATTGGTTTAGACTAAGCCCCATCCCGATAGGTTTCAATATATAATAGAAAACGAAAACTAGCAGGAACATTTTACGGAGCTCCTCATATATCTTAATTTTACCACTTAAAATGGCAAAAGCAGACCATGTTTATCTACTTTCAGTAATTTGGAATGTTATTATGATATTAAATAATTTAGTTACAATGAAATTCTAATACACCGTGGTGTCTGATGTTTCCTTTTGATATTACAAATTTCAATAGAATGCTAGCAAAATCTATGCAGTAGACAAAACTATTCGCTTATTGCGACATCTACATGTATAAAACTTGAGAAGAAATATTTAGAATATTTTTGAGTATTTAATAGTAGACTTAAAAACCATTCTCTTTAGTACAGTCAGTCAGAACTCACTAAAAAAATATACAAAGAAAATCAATTACAGTTTTCTTTCGCATTCATAATAATTAAATACATTAAAATTATAATAAATAATAATGAAGAATTATTATTATCACATTTTTAAAATTATCTCAAACCAGCTGCATCACAATACAAACTAATATACGATAAAAGTCTCCAAAGAAAGTCCCAACAAATAGTAATATATTTCTTCAGAGACTCCTAACCCAATTATATTGTCTCATTGATAGAGGTTCAGCAGGAATAGCTTCCTGTTACACACATTGCATCCGCCGATTTTTTTCTTTTAATTGATATTATAAGAGCATTTTCGTACTTCAATTGGTACAATACAGAACTTAAACAGTAAAAAAATCTATTCATTAAAACACAACATTGACACAGGCATTAAATACATTTTATAAGAAACCCAACAAATAAAAATTGAGATATTAACGCCCTTTACGCTTCCAACATTATAAGTCGGGAGTGAAATTAAAAATCCAACAAGACCTGCACCCATAACTTATCATAAACCGTAAACACATGAAAACTCCTAAGTAAATACTCAAAAGAAACGCGTCAAAATATGTAGAAATCTTCCAAACTAAAATGGACCCACCGAATTTTTAAGACACTCAATCGTTTGACGATCCTTGCAAACTGCAAGTGCGGATAATCTCAATCGAATTTCATACTATAAAAGCAGCCTCTCCAACACCGAACGTAAATTATTTAAAAATGGAATGGGCGGTTTAATGCACACGATTTAAGTCTCGAGTTAACGCTTAAAAACGTACCTACATACTAATACTGGCCAATGTGCGTCTTACGCTTCCAACCATTAAACAAAAACAGCGGCGAATTGTTAGCAGAAATTAAAAACATGCTGTTGAACATTGTAATATCCTTCTAAGGTATATAGTACTACAAGAACTAAATAAACATAGTCCAGATAGTAATTATCAATTTATATCCAACATTCAACATCTATGTAATCATAACAACACCCAAAGTCTTTACTTGAGCATTATCGTCAGTTGTTATAATTATTAGGTACATGTTGAATGCTCTCATACAGAAATGACTGTCTATTAGTCTCTAGAGTTATTTAGATATGCGATGTCTAGAACACGCCAGGCGTGTTTCGGTACTCGCGTCACGATTGAAGCATTGTGTCCTCGGCATTCAGTGTGTTTAACTTTATGCAAATCTCTACGTATTTTGACGATTTCTTGAGTTTTACACTTCTGTGCCATAAGTTCCACCACCTTATTAAACTTGTCACTATAATTAGGGCTAACATAACCAACATTGTATAGGAACATTACTCACGCGAAATATAATCACATGTTTTATTAACTTCAATGTTGTGCTAACCCTTTGTGTGAAGCAATTCGAGAAGTTTAATTCAAAAGAATAGTTCGAATAATACAATATAAGAATTTTACAACAGTTTTTGAATAGGCTTTTTATTTTTTTCCCGTAGAGTAGATTGTAGACAATGTTAAAACTACACAATTCTGTTAGTTTATAGCACTATTTCTCTCTATGTATAATATAAATCAATTCAATCCTTAATATAAAATATTCTCTATTAAATGTACTCGCAAACACTTGCTATTTTCATATGAAAAATATCACATTGATAAATAAATCGACTCGGTACTAAACTTTAGACAGTATTCACTTCTTACAAAAATAAGCGTGTCCGTATTTCTTAGGACTTGACAGGGTTCAGTAAAATTGCAATTCTCTTTCAACAACTTTACTCTAACTACTAGCGAATTATATTGTCATTTCAAAAATTCACTTTTACAATTTATAACGTTGTATCAACAATATTAGAAAGTATTCTTTGCAATCTTACTGAAATAGGTACTCGATATCTCCTTATAGAGCATCAGTTCACAAGAGTTCTAAGAAAAATATATCACCGAAATTTTCACTAAACGGCAAATATCAACCACACAACGACTTGCATTCATACCTGCGGTGAAAACAAAAGGAAAATTAAAACAAACCGGAATTAAATTATATATTCATGAAATATTTTTTATGGTACACAATTTTTTTGAAGTGAAATTTCTTCGAAATTAAGATTCACGTCAAAAAAATGAGCTTTGAAATTCTGATCCGAAACCTTTTTTGAGACGGAAAGTGGTGGGGGTAAACACTGTGATAATAACTTAAAATGTTTCCCTGTAATACCAAAATTTCACTTCTATTGTGTGTCAAAACACACTTTTTTACAGATTTTAAATGTTTAATATTTTTTGTCCATTTTAATGTAACTGTATATATCTCTTAATCTGACTGTATGTTTTAAATTCGAGATTTAATTTTGAGTCGCGCTGTACATATTGTGGATACATATTTCATATATCGATTAAGACCACTTACGAGTTAGATGAAGTAATTTAAAAAAACTAAGGGCAAAAATGGATACAAGCACTAAAATAAAATACACCTTCATAATTGAAAAAAAAAAAATACAAACAGTTCCTCAATTCCATGAAATAATAATGATACAACACACCCATCGCCCAAACAAAATTACATGCAATAATACAGTACAGTGATATGATCATCGCGTTATACTACATAAATACTATACTCGCAGCCAAGCATTTCTTACGTCATATTTACACCATATGCAGGTTAATATAAGGTCCAATTTTATAATATCTCTATATTCATAGAGGGCAACCTTTCTAATGATTAGTTCGCTTATGATATAAAAGGAGTTTTCAAATAAAATGATGGCTTCATTTACATTGAAAGATCTAAGCTAGCCTTATAAGCTTCTATTGCGTTTATACTTCGGATGACATGCTAAGTCGGTCCCGGTTGTTAGTCGTAAGAGAACAGTCGTTTAGTATGTCGGATGCCTTCAGGCGGCCTGAAATATTCTACGTTTATCATCCGTACAGCGAAGGAGTGGAACTCATTGCCTGAACGGTATAATCTGGGAGTCTTCAAGTCTCGAGTGAATAGGGTATCTTCTAGGCAAGCATGTCACATCTTCGGCCGCATCATCACTTTCCATCAGGTGAGATAGTGGTCAAATGCTTGCCTATTACACATAAAAAAAACCTGACTTTAGGATTGCCCACTAGACTACGACAAGCAAGCAACTGCGTTTAAGCAAACTAAATTATAATAGACATCTCTAATCGTTCAAAACAAGAATTTGACTGTATTTCAATGATTTTGATTGAAATCGGTCAAAACCGTTATTAATTTAAAAAAATTGCGAGAAATAAACCGGTTTTATTGTAGATTCACGTGCGCCATCCACTGGATAATGTTCAAAGTAAATGAAACTAGTATGGAGACGTGTAATGAATTAACCAAGATTGATCAACTGACGGCCTGCAGCACTAGGTGACCATGTATTAGAAATCTGAGTGTTACAGAGCTCAAAAGGGCATGATAAGTCATACATTCTGATTGTCAGTAATAAGACAACAGTTTTTAAGCTTCGAATAAGGCGGCCTAATTATTACATCTAGGAAACGCTGGACGGAATGGGACTAAGATGATTCACTAAGCGATCCAAGCAAACGTACCCTAACCGTTCGAAAATTATGCGTCACCACCATCATTGTAGATAATAGACGATATGAGTTATCACCATGCATAAGAGGTTTAGGCGCAGAGTACCCAATTCTAAAAATGGCAACTGAGTCTTTAAAGGACTAGTTCTCAAACTAATTCTCAAGAAAGGAGTAATTATTCTCAAAATGGCTATAATATTGTAATTTGGAAAGGCTTGTGTTTAAACACTGCCCAAAAAAGTACCTATTTTACTACCAAAAAAATTCTAAACGGTTACCAAAATGGACCAAATTACGTTGGATAAATGGTCACCAAATTACGTTTCCTAAAATATTATCAATTTTTTCGTATTATTAATACTTTTGTATTAATTATTAAAAAAAAAAATCCTTAACCTAATGTTATCCAATTCGGTTCTGTAACAGGAAATGTTATTTAGGAATAGGAATTTGGTGACCATTTATCCATTTTGGTAACCGTTTAGAATTTTTGGTGGCCGTCTAAATTATATTTGGAAATATCAATAAAAACTTTTAAATGTTCCCATTTTGAGAATTGGGCATTCTGCGCCTAAGCCGCATAAATAATAATATTGTCCGTACAAAAAAGAAACACCGACTTATAAGTTAGTAAGAAGTAAATTGCTTATAACATAACATTTTAGTAATAATTAGATAAGGGCATGCCTTTATTGCTTTACATAGATACAACGCACGAGGTTAACAATATCCCATATTTCGTTATAATCATCAATACATCTGAATACACTTTAGCATGAGACGGTGGACAATTGGTGGTATTTAAAGTGACGTTAAATCTTTAAAGGTGAGTATAGACTAGAGCATTTACTTGTTACAGAACAACGAGCCGCTCTTTGATATGTTCTAGTGTACAACGTAGTGTGTAGTGTGTAGAACGTTACATTACACAGAAATGCTCGAGAAAATGCTCTAGTCAATACTCACCTTTGGGCGACGAATTCGTTTGACGCGTTATTTGTATGTAGAAACAATAGAAACTTGGTTTAATATAAATCGTTCTAGTTTTTAAAAACGACGACGAAAATTACCAGCCGATTAACTTGAACTTCTAGTTGATCTGCTGGTTATTTTCGTCGTATTTTTAAAAGCAAAATAAAAACAGATATCAATTTAAATTGTAATTGTTTTAAGATTTACCGTCAATTTAAAAACCCCAAACTATGAATGATGTTCCTGACATCTCTTATTCTCTTGAAATCTTAGGTCCAGTATCGATTGTTAAAGATTAGTTGCTTAGTTTATTTCGATTTTTTTTTTAAATGTATTTTTTATGGGATTGAAATTCTGATCCGCAACATTATTGTGTGACGTAAAGTGTGGTAGTTTAACACTTTGATGAATAATTGTAATGTTTATACAACAGTTTCTCTTCTATCGTGTCTTTAAAAAAGTTTACTGTAAACACCCAAGCTATATTTGATTACTTAGCATTAGTTAGCAATAAAATTAGATTTAAAGGTATGTAAAAGCTCATTTAATATATCGACTACTCGACAGCTAAACAAATATATACTAGTCGTTCGCGCCGAACTGAGATCTCGCGCCTACATTTTGCCTCACAAAGAAAAACTTTTGATGTTACTTGCTTATAACTTTTTTCTATATAATAATTGTTTGATTTCTGTATTTGTTGTTCAAGTACAGGATATAATCAATTTTATACGTATGTTTCGGCGTTCAGTGTGAAGCCGTTTTTGAGATAGACCCGAGACAAAATAGTCTAAAAACAGTGCCTTTGGTGCCCTACCAAATCATTATTTTTCAGTGTCCCGCCTTTTTCATCTAATAGGGTAGAACTACGAAATGCTTGCCTATCTGGCTTGCTGAAGAGTTATGTGCGTTTGTTATTGATCAAAAATAATTGACAGGTTTTATTCCCTTTGATAGGTATCACTGTTATATTGTTGTACAACTAAAACTGACATCAATCAATACTAAACCACGGTTTCCAGAATGCCAAAATAACAGGAACATCACACAACACGTCAATAACCGTCTTAACCCAAACTAAATACATACAAACATCCGAACCAAAGCCCCCATCAAGTTACCCAGTTCCCCACGTCCCATCTCCCAGTTCCCCATTACCTGTCGTGGTGTTTATCGAGCAGATACTCCTTCAGTCGTCTGACGAGGTGTTCCGATAGTTGCGTCACTTCCGGCCACTGTTTTAGGACCATTACCCCGAGCATGAGAGCTAGGCTCGTTGTTAGAACTCGTACCCTGGAAATAAACAAAAAAATGCTACAGCAAACGCATCCTCACACTCACAGCTCCACAATAAGTTAAAAGACTAGTATCGTGGATTCCGGAAACATTTACGCAACACATACAAACACACCCCAAAGCGCAAAATATATCCCTTGGGACGGACAATTATGCTTCTGCCGGGAATCGTACTCAGGACCTACGAGAGGTTAGATACCTATCCACTGCGCCAACTGGGTAGTCAATTGCAGTACGTAAAGAGGTAAAGAAGATATTTTCATTTTGGCTTAGGTTTAAGCAATCACCAGATATAATGAAATATGACGCCCAAAAATCGTAAGTACTTGCCAGAATTTAATCCCCATTTTAATATGAAATTATCACCAATATACGTAAAGTCTGCTAACCTAAAAAAAGCAAGTATCTTCAGAATAATCGCTGAGCTACCCAAAAAGGCAATATTTTATTTTATTTTTATTTAAAAATTTCATCCAAATATTTAGTTACTATAAATCAATTTTTTCGTATTATAAATATTTTTGTTTCAATTATAAAATAACCTTGACCTACTGTTATCCGATTCGGTTCTGATAGCCCGAAAGATTTTGGTACAGGTTTCATTTATTTGTACATATTATATTTTTTTTTGGACGAGGCTGTTTAGGGCAACGATTGTTTTTTTGGTGGTCATTAAATTCATCCCTTTCATTTTTACATAATGACCAGCTTAAAATTGCGGTTGATAGGGCGAAATCCTGCGCGGCAAAGCACTGCGCTCGTTATCCTGAGATATAAGATATTAAATGATATAGATATAAGATATGAAATTACAGGGCATAAAGGATATGCCCTGTAATTTCACTGCAAATATTACTGGTTGACAGTTGAATGTCTGGCAATGGCTCTGCAAAAGAATCTTACCAGTACCGATCTGGTCCGGGTGTAATTTAAGTACACTGACTTGGTCCGGGTATAAGTACTAAGATAGTTCGGGTGTGAGTACTGACCTGGTCTGGGTTTAAGTAAGGACCTGGTCCGAGTGCAAGCACCGACCTGGTCCGAGTGTAAGTACCTGGCCTGGGTGTAAGCACCGACCTGGTCCGGGTGCAAGAATCAAATGGTCCGGGTGTAAGTACCGACCTGCATCAAGTGTAAGTATACTTACGTAGTCCGGGTGTAAGTATAATGATCTGGTCCGGATGGAAGTACGTGGTCGGGGTGTAAGTACCGGCATGGTTCAGGTGTAAGTACCGACCACGCCCGGGTGTGAGCACGGACCTGATCGGTCTCAGGGTAAGTACCGACCTAGACCGAGTATAAGTATCGAACTGGTCCGGGTGTAAGTAGGGAGGACCCGGCCCGGGTGTAAACGGGACTTGGCCCGGGTGTAAGTAGGGACCAGGCCCGGGTATAAGCGGGACCAGGCCCGGGTGTAAGCGGGACCTGGCCCGGGTGTAAGCGGGGACCTGGCCCGGGTGTAAGCGGGACCTGGCCCGGGTGTAAGCGGGGACCTGGCCCGGGTGTAAGCGGGACCTGGCCCGGGTGTGCCGGCGAGTACCTGGTCCTGAGGAAGGGCATGGCGATGCCGGCGACGGTGGCGACGAGCAGCAGCGCGAGCTGCAGCAGCGTGATGGCGACGTTGAGCAGCTTGACGAGCAGCAGGCGCGGCGGCAGCGCGCCCGCGCCGCCCGCCTCGCCGCCGCCGCCCACGCTGCCGCCCGCGCCGCCGCCCGCCATCCACTGCTCCAACTTGCTTATCTACGAACACCGTGCACTCTACTTAACGCACGTTCGCCTATCCTACTATAATATTATAAATCCGAAAGTTTGTGTGCGAGTGTGTAAGTATGTTTGTTCCCTCTTCACGCTTTAACGGCAGAACGGATTTGAATGAAATTTGAAATGTACATAGATTATACCTAGGATTAACACATAGGCTACTTTTTAACTTGATAGCGGGCGAAGCCGCGGGGCACGGCTAGTATTACTATAAATCTCTAAGTTTACGTGTAGGTTTTACGCCAGGAAAGTGAAACGAGACATACCTACTCTAAAAATGTTTTTTAAAATCAAGCTTTTGCAAGTTGTAAATAAAGAGGACTAAAAGCTATATAACCAGAGAACTTGTCGAGACGAATCAAACGAGCCGAAACTCGATGGGGTTGCGTCGTTTCATTACAGAGTTCCTATGACCACCTCCCAGCTCCATTATCAAACCCTGGTTACCATTAAAAGACAAACTACTCGTCTAGACGATTTAAATGAACCTTAATCATCAGATCGACACCATGTCATCATAATATTGCATTATCACGCGATTTACACATGTATGCAAAATTTCAGCTCAATCGGTAACCGGGAAGTGGATCAAATTTGATGACAATATTGTGGATATTAACCGTTAATCCTTGGTGAACGTGCACGAGTGTGTGCAAATCATACAAAGTTGAAATCAGCGATTTTCGCTTTCTCTCCAAAATTCCAGTAGAAGTTCTAGTATAGTTTCTACCACTTAGAATACGACTTAACTGTGACCTTGGCTCTTTTACTTGATTTTGACGAGAACTTTTATTATGAAATTTACTTAAAATACTTTATTACTTGACGCTGCCTAAATGCACAAGATTGCGGGGCCAAAATTAAAAGGAAAAATAAATTTTAAGTGTAAATTCATGGGACGGGTAGTAATTTTCACGGGCCCGGCAACCGAGTAAAAAATGGCGGATCCACCGGGTACCGGAATCAAACCGGGTAGTCGTCCATATCTAGTGTAAATGTGTAAAGATAAACTACGATAATATGTTGCGGCCCTCTAAACTAATAATAATAGATTATTAATGACATCGCTAGTCGAGCGACAAATCCATGGATTTGTTGTTTTTGTTTGACAGACACAGGAGTTCCAGCATTACCCGCGTCTTTGTACCCTAAAGGGGGGTCTTCAAGTCTAGAGTAGGTAGAATAGGTATCTTCGAAGGAAGCATGCTGCATCTCCGGCCGCATCATCACATTTTATAAGGTGAGATGTTAGTCAAGCATTTGACTAACATCTTACTAGTCTCGCGTGTCTAGCGTAAAAATAGTAATAAAAATGCATACCCGACTAGTGTAGGTATTATGTAACTCACTTTAGTTTGACATAGGTCTAAGGCTTCATGTATATCTCGTATCCGTTCTTCACTCTGGTATTGTACTTTTTCTTCTACGTCTGTTAACGCCTGCTTTAGATTCTCCACCTGAAAGATACCGGAAATTGAATAAATACGAGTATATTTATTTGCTGAAAACATTTGATAATTAAGCATGCCCTCGTATTTCTTCCCCGAACGGTATTATCTGGAAGTTTTCAAGTTAAGAGTGAATAGGTATCTTCTAGGCACGCTACATCTTTGGCCGCATCATCGTTATCCATCTTTAATTTTTTATCAGGTGAGATTGTGATCAAATGACCCGATCTCACCTGTAAAAAGCTTTCCAATATAGCAAAAAAATAAAATGGTTCAATTTTTTTTTCAAATGTATTAAAAAATGACAAAATAATGTAATAATCGATCGATTCAGGATATCATTGCAAAATACCATATTTTTTTTGGGATCCGGCTCTGAACTCTCGTCCGCATTTGTTTTCTTATAATTGACACTCAATAAATTGACACATGGGGGCAATCAGTTTTAGAATAGATGGCCTCTACGATATTATGAACTGTCCTTACAATATGTCCTTTATAGACTTTGAAACTATCAAACCGATGTGCCCCAAACCGATTTCATTTAAAAGGCAACACTGCGAAGATGATTTAAGACCACTAAAATAATTCCGTCCATCCATAAAGTCGATCATCAACATTTCAAATAAAAAAAATTGGCCGAATTTCGATAATTTCAATTTTATCATAAACATGAAAGAAGTAGCATTATTTTTTTCTTCACGTGGCATTGCAACGCATGTAGGTTACAGCTAGTGTAAAATAGATGATAAGTTTTAGAAAAAAACATATTGCTGGAGTTTTTAATACTCAATAGGCAAGCATTTGACCACTATATCTATGAAAGTGATGATGCGGTCAAAGATGGGACATGCTTGCCTAGAAGATACCTATTCACTCGAGACTTGAAGACTCCCAGATTATATCGTTCGGGGAACAAAGACGCAGGCAATGAGTTCCACTCCTTCGCTGTACGGATGATGAACTTAGAAGCGAAACGCTTCGAGCGAACTGGAGGTATGTCAACCATAAATGGATGACGTTTGATTGTTTGTCTTGTTGTTAGATGGTAAAAAGGGCATGGTGGAATTAACTCGTGTAATTCCTGTGCACACTCTCCAAAATGTAAGCGATAGAATACCGATAAGCTTGCCACCTTACGTCGGTGAATCATCTAAAGCTATATTACTCAATAACGGGTCGACAGCTGATTGCTACAATTACAGACCCTAAGATCATTGTTATACCTCATTCTGGTGCAATTCTGTGAGATCATTGATTTGCTCCTCTAGTCGCTCAGTCTTGAACCGTTCCTCTTGTAACGCCGCCGATAGGAACGACACCTCTTGTGATAGGTTCTGAAACAAATCATAACTTGTAACAACACTGCATCACTTGTAGCACAATACACATGTGTAAAGGAGGAATTATGCTAGAGCGAAGAGGGCACGAACCGTGCCCGTGCGAGGCACGGATTCAAACAAAACTTTACGAACATTTTATATGTCCACGTGCCGGACGAGGCTCGGACGACGAAGAAAAATTAATTAAGTGTGTAAGAAAGTACCCAGTGTTTTATGATATGTCCAATCCTAAATATTTAGATTCCAAGTACAAGATTCCACTTTCATTATGAGAACTGCCAAGGAGTGGAACGCCCTGCCGTCTACTGTGTTTCCCGAAAACTATAATATGGGGTTGTTAAAGAAGAGAGTGAATAGGTATTTACTGAGCAAGCGTGCTCCATCTTCGACCGCATCGTCGCTTTCCAGCAGGTGAGATTGTGGTCAAACGCTAGCTTAATCTCAAATAATAAAAAAAACCAATATGGAACTCAATAGCAAGTGAAATAATATAAACAAGTTTAAACTAATAACCGTGTTCAATCGCAAATATCTCCGAAATTCTTCATAAGATCTTAATCAAATTATAGTTTGACTAACAAGAACGAATACCCTTTCGAACAGAACAATAATTATCCAAATCAGTTTGTAAATAACTGAGTTCTGAAGTAACACACATAAAACTCTGTCGCCTCACACTCGGTATAATGTAAACATGTAGCACTCGGATACGGCTCGCGCCCACTTTGGTCTAGAATAAGCTCCTTTACCGCGGGTTTTCACTGCCGAAACATCCAATGTGAAACATTGCGTAACGTGTCGCATGGATCAGAATCCGACAAATTTAGCGTGCGGACAATGGCGGAACTAACGCCGATTCCTAGTAAAATGATACACATTTAACAACTTAAGCAGCAAGCAGCGCCCCGCCATGTATACCAACTTAAGGTTACGGTGTTCACAATATATTTCTTGTAGATGTTTTAGAAATGGAAATCCACGGTTAAAGGAATAAAGTCGATATTGACGACCCATTTGGCGCAGCGGGCAGGTCTTTGCCCTCTGTTTTCTGGGTTCGATTCCCGGTAGGAGCACAATTTTCACATCTTTCAATACTAATTCCAATTAAGAATTTAATATACAGTTAAATAATGTTTTTGTTTATTTGATGGTTTTTAGGAAGGGAAAATTAAGATGGCTTGATAAGTCGCTGATTGTGGCACAAAAATACAGACTATACTATACTGCCCCAACGAGAATTAAAGATAACTGGTATACATTATTATATGTATTCTGTATGATACAGAATACATTATAAATTAAGGTATAATATAAAAAATCAGTTTTTAAATTATGCTAGACATTGCATGCGTGTATAGATATTCCATAATATGTACCTTGCATGCTTTCTTCAGTACCTGCGGAAATTAAACTGACCTAGTAAATTTATTTGTAAAAGATCTGTTAAATTTTAATTTATTTCTTTATCTATATACATCCATAGTCTTTGTGGATTTCTTTTGGAATACACTGACTTCTCGTACGTATTTGCTTAACGATACAAAAGAGGAGACTTATCTCCTTGTATCTAGCAAAATGACTAGTCATTTTGGCTAATTCTGGTTGCTTTAGGTGAAACGACTAAAACAGTTTCATTCTCAATCACAACCTAAACTAATTTACACGAAATTGCGTGAACTTTAAGAATAAACCAAGTCTTACTTTCTTTTATCTTCTTATCACAATAATTAGAAATATAAATGATTAAGTAAAATGATGGTGAACGACCTGTCAATTTTCCTTCACTGCAACGATTGGGTCCTGGATTTTGACGTCACAGAAAAAACGTCAAAAAGGCCGCGTCTAAAATGATTCTAGATTGCATTTTTTATTATATGAAATGTAATTAATATATTTTATTTTATGAATTAAATTATTTTACCGGCAATGTTTTAACGTCAAAACGATTACGATGATTTAACAAATAATACTTTAAAAAGATTTTTTTAAATCAAGCTTTTACCTTTAAATAAAAAATGACTAAAACGTTATATCACCAGTGAACTTGTCAAGACGAATCAAACGAGCCCAAACTCGATGGGTTTATCTTGTTTAGTTCAGAAGTTCCTATGGCCATCTTCCAGCTCCATCATCAGACCCTGGTTACCATTAAAAGACAAACTACTCGTCAAGACGATTCAAATGAGCCCAAACTCGATGAGTTTATCATGTTTAGTTCAGAAGTTCCTATGGCCATCTTCCAGCTCCAACATCAGACTCTGGTTACCATTAAAAGACATCCATCATCAGACTCTGGTTATCATTGAAAGACAACTACTCGTCAAGACGATTCAAATGAGCCCAAACTCGATGAGGTTGTGTCGTTTCATTGCGAAGTTCCTTTGGCGACCTTCCAGCTCCATCATCAGATCAGCACCATGTCATCATAATATTGCATTGTCACGCGATTTACACATGTACGCAAGATTTGATGACAAACATCGGGACAGGTGAAACTAAATAAAAGCTTGTAAAAGAGTGTCTTTCTCGAATAATCTGATCATGTCATCTCATGCTGTAGAACTCCATGAAAAAGGGGCGTAAAAATGAGAGTGAATTCGACAAAATCGTTGTATTTTTGAAGATAACAAATTAAATTCAATGTAGATTGGAATCAAGTACCTTTAGTGCGTCAATCTTCTCCGACAACCGTTCGTAGTCCTCTCTCCTCTCTCTTAGTTCGTTGAGTATGGGCTTTATAGTGAACGCAGCCTCCGATATATTATTGGAACCGCCTTGTGTGGGATATCTGTGAAACATATAAAGTTAAATAGGTATTGTATGTAAATATTTATGTATGTTTATGTGTTATGGTATTTAATATTTATATATGTAAGAGTATTTGTGTAATATGTCGTTATTTGTATTTAATTAGTTATTAGTCAATAGTACACCCGACACTACTCCTACTATCTGCATCTCGTCCATCCAAAGGTTGTCTGGAAGAGATCGCTTTAAGCGATAAGACCGCCCATTGTAGCCTTTCATGTAAAATTGTTTTTATTTTGTACCAATTCTTTCAAGGTGTCAATAAAGAGTAATTGTATTGTTATAACAAACACTTTGAATACAAGCATTTATTTTCCTCAAGTGTGTAAACAAATGTAGGGTATTGTATAAATAGTAAAAGCAAAGCATGCAAATGTCTGTGTTCGTGCATCTCGCTGCAAACTTACAGACAGCGATAGCTCATAGTTTTTAGGTGTATTGGCGACGATTGTCGGACCTTTGGTGTTTTTGTGTGCGCGTAGCTCGCATTATACAAGTACATTTGTAGGACCTAGAATGCTTAAACCGTCTTGTATGCGGCATTACGTCAGTATTTTTAGCAGACTTCAAAAAAAGCAGGAGGTTTATAATTCGATTGTATTTTATTTATCTGTGTTACCTCAGTAGGTTAACCGATGTTGATGATTCTTCTTTTATTCGAAAGCTAAAATTTAAATTTGATCACGATCTGACCAGTAGTTTTTGAGTTACCCTCAATAATAAGTATTGAATTCATTTAAGCTGATCAAGGGTTCCGAAGCGGTGAAGTCGATTTTTTATAGCTTTGCTTGTGTTTAAATTATTGATGTCCGTGTACTAAATATGAAAATTTAATATTTTGTGTTCACTGAAACAACCAGTTCTCAGCGGCTTAAAAATTCTTTTTAAATATTTTTCGTTATAGTTTACATCCAAGTTGTTTTTATAGCTTTGCTTGTGTTTAAATTATTAATGTCCGTGGATTAAATATGAAAATGTAATCCTTTATTTTCACAGCCAGTGAAGTTTTTAACAACCAGTTCTCAGCGGCTCAAAAACCGTCTTTTTTGTCATTTTTTGTTATAGTTTACATTTAAGTTGTTATTCCTTAAATAAGATAAGTAGATATTTTTTGATTGGTTACTTACACAGCTCCTTCGCTAGTGACCGACGAGCTAGGCGAGGCATCAGGAGAGTATTTCGGCGCGGGGCTGGTTGCCGCGCGAGGCAACGTCGACCCTCTTTGAGCGCCCGCCTCGCCCGCCTCGGACGCTCGCGATCCTTCCGACGACGCGTTAGCTGCCACGTTGTAGCAAAACTCAATACACAATTATAGTAACTATTTAATTATAACCGAGAATCTGGCTAGATGATATTATACATAAAAGTATCAAACAGTATCAATGCTGTTTTCTGTGTTATACGAAAGCACGGTCGAAAAAACGTAATCTGAATGTTAGAACATTTGAATTTGTTGTATTTTCTTTTTGCTTGATACATATTTTAAGTTTATACTGCTTTAACCACTACACCACGCTACTCAGTTATTCATACTCAAACATATCCTATAGATATACTGAAACACTATGTTTCACGAGTATGTCTGTATGTTTGAAATGAGATATCTCTAAAACAGCAGAATTTATTCTTATTTTTATTGGATTGAATAAGTAAGAAGATAATAATATATATATACAATTGTCTGTGTTATTGCTTAAAGCAATATCTTACAGACAACCTTTGGATGGAGAACAGTATTTAATAATTGTAGTTCTCATCAAACTTTACGAAAGTTTTCTTACATTCTTCTTTATTTTACTATATAGTGGATTATGGCATCATTTCTTTCAACAAATATTCGTGATTCATATAACACAGAAATAAGCTTTACTGTAATCATAGGTTTTCCTGTTCCGTCCAATGTAATAATTAAAACATAACATAATGATTTACAAAATAAATTAGTAACAAATGAAACAAAACCTTAATCCGAGTCGTATACGTTAGTTTTTATGTTAACACAATCCGAAAAACCAGAGGTTATTAAACCACTTCCAAATCGCGAATAAAAAGACAATGGATCGATGCTACCTAACATGAAATGAAAGCGAAGCCAATTACTTTGTAATAGAAAAGTGATGACTATATTTTAAACGTTAAAGCTGAGTTTCCTTTGCAGATGTTACCAACAGGAGTCTCACATTACCCGATTTGCATAAAAACAGATACTGCTCAGCGCCTCACAAAATTAACATTCTTTTGTCTACATGTTTCTCTAGTATTGTTAAAATCTTGTAGTCTACAAAATTGAGAATTGCGAGAAGCGTTCCGCTTCTACGTATATCATCCGTACAGAAAAGGAGTGGAACTCATTGTCTGCGTCTGTGTTCCCCGAACGGTACAAACTGGGTGTTTTCAAGTCTTGAGTGAATAGGTAACTTCTAGGCAAGCATGTTCCAGTGGCCGAAGGCATGCCTATGTAGCATAAAAAATACAGCTGTATCGATTTTGTTAGCAATTTAGTACCTAATTAAGAGCGTTCTCAATTTAGAGAGCCAAGAAACCGAAAATGCGGACAATTACATCTGAAATGTTGTAAAATTACAACGATTCTGAAGTGTATAATTTTAGTAAAAATAATTACAATTGCTACAACACATCTGAATAGTAATAACAACCAGAGCCAACGGCTTAACGTGCCCATCGGAGTACGGTTATTTTCTGTTGAAAATCACACTAAACGGTCACCCATCCAAGCACAGGCCTGTCTGAACATTGCTTGACCTTTGCAAGAAGCTACAATCAACAAAGGGGTACTGGTCGGCGCGGTAGGCGCTACGAGTACCACCTTGTAGCTGAAAGGCACCAGGAGAGTAGCCGTTTATAACATTTCCACCAGGGCGAAGCCGGTAGGTCATCAAGCAAAACTATCAAATTTTCTATATTTATAGGCTACTAAGAATGAAATCCTATTCCTTATATAGATAGGTATTTTCTCTACATATATTTACCTCTGAGCTCCGCGTGAGGAGGGGCTTGCGTGCAAGAACGAAAAGGCATGATAAGCGACACAAATTCACACAAATATGCAATTCGATTCAACACAATGGCAGGGTAGAAAGCATTATAACAAGATATATCTATCACCGATATTGGTATACTGCTTATTATTTATAAAATTCTGAATATGTTGGATTTGGTGGTGATGTATATGTAATCTTTATAGGTTTTGCACAGGAAATACTCAATTAATTGTAGTATATTTAAGGGCTGACAATATTTGTGTCAAACGCTCAGTCAACGACTAATATCGATGCGTAATAAGAAACTAAAACTAATACTTAAAATATCTTAAACAAAGGCTACTAGAACGTTAATTATCAAGACTTCAAGCACGACCTTCGCATAATTAGAAGTCTGAATGCCATTTTAAATGCTTGGCATTGGATTGCTTAAGACTGGACGCGATTCTATACGATAGCTATTTACAATTTCGACGTGTCAAACTCATGTCGAGCTTAATTTTAGCGAATGCATGGAACTAATAATTTGTTGCATAGTCATTCGGGAATGTTTAAAACTTGAGTGAACAATTATCTTCTAAGCAAATGTGCTACATCGTTCACCGCGTCAGACACTGCTTAACATGTAAGATGGTGGTCAATCGTTTACCAAACTTAAATGATTATAGAAAGTTACAACGAGCGCACCGCAGAGGCTAACCACGATGTATCCCATCTAGAATTTAGCCTTTCCGTGGGTGAAAAACCTTTTCAGGCCGTTTTTATTGGTCGTACAATATAAGTACAAATAAACACAATAGGGCCAAAAATAAATGCTGCGAAACTAATACATTTAGAGAATCCCAAAAGAGAACAAAATTCTCAAAAGTTTTTTTTTTTAACTATAAATGCAAGTATTTGACCGCTATCTCACCTGATGGAAAGTGACGATGCGGCAGAGGATGGAAGATGCTTGCCTAGAAGGTACCTATTCACTATATACTATTTGTATTAAGAGATAGAGTGTCAGTCGCGCATAGTCAAGAAAGTTATTTAATTACTACAGACCGTTTGTATTTGATGACAATCTGACTAACAAAAACAAAATAAAGTTTCGTTTTCGATACGTAAGCAATAGCCTCGATTTACAGGGTAAGCATTTTCAATGTGAATTACTTTAATTAACAAAATCTAAAGGTAGAAAATGTGTAGGAAATGTATGTATAACGTATACTTATGGTAGTGTTTGATTCTTGGTCACGAGTGCGCGTGAGCTTTATTTGTAGTGTCGCATGTGTGACTGTGCGGTGATGCTATAGAATGTATGTACAGAGCAATAGTGTGCGTAACGATTTCAATACGTTCACACACATAAATAAAGATGACGCGCACTCGCTTATTGCATTAACTAAATGTGATTATGGTTCAGAATATTGAAAAAGCAACAATAAACAGAATTATTATGTTTCAAACAAAAATATCCACCAAATATTTTTTCTTATTGTATAGATATATTGTAAGTTAAGAGTTGAAACATATTATTAATGTATGATAGTTTTATAGGTACATAGAGATGTCTAAGTGTTTGTAAATAGTTGTGCAAAGTATGTGGTAAAGAAGTAATAATCTGAGAATTATGTCGTCTATTGACGGCGTTCATAGAGAAGCGAAGGTCAACGCAAAATAGAAGAATGATCTCATAATACAAAGTTTTTTTATTGTTTAGAGTAAAAGGAAACAGCATCCTGTTGTTCTCCAAACAAATTTAACTGCAAAATGAACCAAGTTTCTATTGAACACAAATTTTAACTTAAAAGTTTCCCTATGTTCACAACTTTTAAATAATTAAAATTAAAAATAAACAATTATTATTATATTTACAATTTCTGCGGCATTTCTTGCATTTTTTGAATAACATTTTCACTCACTCACAAAGGCACTCTTCACTATGTCGAAATAAAACTACAAAAGGTCGTCCAAGTACACTAATGACTTTGGCATGGATTCTTGCTTAACCAACCGAGTTTAACATAAGTGATCACTTTTAGTGCAAAATGTATTCACTGTCACTTGGTACTTTGCCAATGAGTAACACTTAAACTATATACGCTTATTCACTATCATTTTCAAGAGAGATAAGACTTCGAAATCAATGTACACGAGATATATAGCAAAGCCGATTACAATGAGCTACTCTTTGCAGTGCAAAGGATATACTGTACATGAGGACATAGAATTACTGCTTACATAACGTACGTGAAAAGTGAGTCAGTGATGCATACATTTTAGATAAACGCTGTCAGCTGAGACTAGACAGTGTTGCTAGATTGTTGTGACATTTTACTTGTTGTAAGTACGTGGTAAACAATGACGGTGAATGGAGGGAAAAGGTCCAGTTTTCTACCGACTTTACAAAAAAGGAGGTACTCAATTCGATTTGTTTTTGCTTGATAGCTGTTGCTTTCCCATTTGTCCCATTTAAATTTAATCAAGATCTGATCACTAGTTTTTGAGTTATCGTAAATAATACGTAAAATCTGATCAAGATTTCGAAGTCTTTTTTTTAAGGTTTGCTTGTAAATAATTATTGATTAAAAAATAAATTTTATGACATTCATAATGAGTCCAAAGTAAAAATTGTCCAGGCCTTATGAGAGTTATTTTAGATTGAAATTTCTCTAGTCGAACTGGATAATAAAATTGCAAATACAACAAAAAGTCATCGTCAACCATCAGATAAGAAAGTGGTCAAACGTATGCCTGCACTGAATTTTAAAAATACTGACAATATTTTTTAGCGCTTTTATTTTGTCAAAATAGAATCTATTAGCTTAATTTAAATATTAATTGAGTTTGAGACTGATATGCACATTATTTAAAACAAATGTATTGCAAGTACAAACATATTTACTGATTCACGGACTGAGTGTAAAATAATCTTTGATCGACAGTACTGAAAATTATCTATGTAATGTACGCAGTATTTATCTCCAGTACTTTGACCATGGGAGGAACCTTGGCAGAGAACATTGTTGTTATTATGTAAGCCATAGTTTTTAGTACAGTAAAATATTACTACAATCATCACGCTAAAGTGTTTGTGTATTAGGATTGTATTCAGAGGTAATGCCATAAAATGGTAGGGCGCTTGAGCACTTGAGCTACCTATAAAAATTATAGCTTGTTTAATTTGTATACATAGATGCATTTTGTTAATACTTCGTGATAGTTTTCACTTTAAATTTTGTTCAGAAATTATTCCCTATATTAGGCTAGCGTGCTTCATCTTAGGCCGCATCATCACTTTTCATCAGGTGAGATTGTGACAAATGTTTGCCTACCGGGCATAAAAAAAAAGAATATCCTTGAATTTGAATATAAGTTTTTTTTATTATATATGTATTTAGCTATAGTATTAAATCTATACCATTATCTTAATTAAACGTTGTTTCATGAATATCTATCTAAATATATATAACTCAAAGGTGACTGACTGACTGACTGACATAGTGATCTACCAACGCTCAGCCCAAACCACTGGACGGATCGGGCTGAAATTTGGTATGCAGGTAGATGTTATGACGTAGGCATCCGCTAAGAAAGGATTTTGATTAATTCTACCCCCAAGGGGATAAAATGGGGGATCAATACTTCTTAACGCGAGCGAAGCCGCGGGCAAAAGCTAGTTAAGTTATATAAATACAAAGGAAATGCAAAATAGCAGAAAAGTGACGTCAGTTCACACATTTTTGATGTCAATGATTTTTGACCTGTCCTTCACGGCAGCTGTGATTGGATTGTATATGTCACAGAAAGCACATCAACATACTCGCATTTTAGGTTTATTTTTATACGGAATGTTATGTTTTGAATAATTTCATTTTAATTTCTTCAATGTTTTAACATAAATTACCGATTAAAACATTTAAAAGCATTAAAGAATGCATATTGCCTATTTTAATATTTTTTAATAAATTTTGGTATAGTAAGTCATTGTTGTCATGTTTACAGCTTCAACAACCGTGATTTATAAAGAAAAAATCTTAAAATTAAAAATAATTACATCAAATTCCGATGCGTGGCTTGAGTTTTACTACACCTTTTTGTTACACATTGTATACCATAGTTTCATATTTTTTTTTATATTAAGATTTTTGAACTTTTGACCACAATCTCACTTGATGGTAAGCGACGATGTAGTCTTTAATGGAGCAAGCTTGTCTAGATGGTACTAATTGACTCACAACTTGAAGAACTAAGAATAAGAATATCAGACTATACTTCAATGCGAGAACGTCGACGCAGCCAATCATAAAAGAAGGTTATATATTTTTCGTAAATTCTCGAGAAATCATCTATATTTTGTCATAATAACAGATAATAGAATTTTTTGAAGCCTCTACTCGCTTCCTTGTCATAAGGTGAGTGAGCAGTTCTAGTATAATATTTCAGACCGATTGAAGTCATCTGCCATGGCTTAACGACTGTTGTCTCACGACTAACAACCGGGAACGACAGTTTAACGTGCCCTCCGAAGCACGGTGACATTTAGTTGAAAATGCTACTAAACGGTCACCCAACGGTCAGCACTATAAGCATTGCTTAATCAGTTGCGATAGACAAGGCAGACTGCGCTACGACTGTCACTATAGTATAAACTATCAGCTAAAAGTGGTCAATCGCTAGCTTATCAGTGATAAAAAAAAACATATTATAGTTTCAAAGCGTAAAGTCTTGTTGCTGAAGTCAAATTTAAAAAATTAGAATAAGATAACTCCAAATCAGTCAGATATGCTTGCTGGATGAAAATGAAGGAATCTACCTTTAAAAGGTTATCTAAATAGTCTAAGAGTACTACAGGTTAGTCAAAGGGCTTCAATGATATCTAATGAAGATTAGTCACAGGGTTTCTAAGTACGCATTATACTCACAAGCACCCGTGTTTTCTGTGAGACAAAACACACATAAATGTTATAATATGTAATAACATGTATTCTATGTACAAAGCAGAAAGGAGGAAGCTCAAATTTGGTATGTTTTGAATGGATTCCGAGTCTAATAATATGAGATAGTAGAAATATGAACTAAAGTACCAATATTTACCCGGTTTGTTCTAAATAATTAATACAGGGTTATTAATAAAACCAGTAACCTCTTGGAACATCAATCCAACCATTGAAACCAACGTCTTTGGCAGTACGGGTACTGCAGATTGTTTATTTATTATTTTTCAAACACATATTATATATCTCGTATTTATCTACTCTGTTAGGTATAGACGTAACAGAGTAGATAGATACGAGATATATGTAATAAAATGTGTTAATACCATACCGTAACTTAATACCATAAGGTGACAAGTTTCAACTGGCATTGACGAGCATATTACGAGGCGCGGCGTTACGATGCTGTTCTTTGTGGGGCTGAGTAGTAAAAATAAATGGTAAAAAAATATAAATAAACAATCTGCAGTACCCGCACTGCCAAAGACGTTGGTTTTAATGGTTGGTTTGATGTCCTAAGAGGTTTCTGTTATTTTACAAATCACCCTGTATAGTAAAAATTATAGATATTACATTAATATTTAAACCAAAAGTTATATCCCTTATTCATAAAAAGTAACAACGTACGATAAACCTCCTATAATTATTTTAAATATGTTTTGGTTTGGACTGATGTTATATGTCAATTATCGAAATATGACAAAACCATGGAACTATAAGAAGAAACTACATTAACAACTTGTACTTCTTAGTTCCATAGTGCAACAAAATTTGAACTCATTTAGTTCCCATACTCTCTTGACAGACAATAAAAGTTTTGTTAAGTCTTTAAAACCGACATTTTCTATACAACAAGCGAATGTAATTAAGTTATATACAGACCGGCTAGCTGCGAGATATTATCCGCGGATCCGAAGCGGTTCGACCGTGAGAAGAGATGCGCGAATTCGCGCGGCGCCGCCATCACGCTTCCGCCGAGACCGGTGATGCCGTCGCGGATGTTGCCTCCCACATTCCTGACAAATATACAGTTTAGAAGCGTTGATCTTAGTAGTTCCAAATTATTTCGGTAAATAACTAACACATTCACACTAACCGCCTCACACTAAGTTCAAAGACTTGTATCGTGGGTGCCGGAAACATTCACATCACACACATATTATACCCAGAACCAGAAGCACAAATATCCCTTGGGAATGGCGTTATACTAAAAATAAGAAATGGAAATTTTGTCGCTTGAAGCAATGCTTGGACAGCTCAGTGGTAAAAGCAGTAGGGCATGAAACTATAATGATCATGGTGATGCCATCGCGGATGTTGCCTCCAATAATCCTGACGGACATACAATGCGTTTAGAAGCGTTGGTCTTAGTGGTTCGAAACTATTCCCGTAGATGGCATCATATACTTCCTTCCTTTTCACAAGGGATATTTGTGCTTCTGGTTCTGGGTGTAATGTGTGTGTGATGTGAATGTTTCCGGCACCCACGATACAAGTCTTTGAACTTAGTGTGGGGCTGTGAGTGTGAATGCGTTTGTTTTTTAAAAAAACAATAAATATAAAAATAAAAAAAGAATAATAATAATAATAATAATAATATTAGAAAATAAGAACTGGAAATTTCGTCGCTTGAAGCATGATTTGGACAGCTCAGTGGTATGATCGGTAGGATATGGAACGATTATAATGGCCGTGAGTTCAAAATCGCTTGGGGAGGCCAAGCGATATTCATCCTTTATAAATTTCCTACTTTTAATATGAACTGTTTCAGAAAGTTTAAAATGAAAATAATATAAACGCGTTTACACTCACAGCCCCACACTAAGTTCGAAGACTTGTGTCGTGGGTGCTGGAAACAATCACAAACACAACCACACCCAGAAACAGAAACACATTTTTTTCTTGGGGAGAAAACTTGTGTTCCCATCTAACCAGATACGCTGCTGCTTAGAAGGCGCACCCATCTAACCCAACGGGCATATATGTAATATAGGTACCATTAATCAACTTAATAGTAACTTATATAACTTATTGTACTCAGTAGCTTAGCGCACATTAATTGATAAAAAAGTGAGTTCTTTTCTCTAATCTAGATACTATCCAGTTTTCAAACATACATTACACAACCAAACACATTCACTCACACGCGAACGTCAAATTAAACATTAAAACTTACTTTAACCCTTGTCCCATATCTCGTAATACTTTACTAGGTTGTCTGTGCGCCTGTCCGCTTGTGCCATGTTGCTGTAACAGATATTAGACTTTATTACTTAGGTAATAGAGTAAACAGAAAAGTACACATAATAAAACATTTTTATCACTTATATTTCGTCAACCAGCGCCATTATAACTTTATGAGTCGTCCGAAACCGTCATAGCGGCAACACGTATATTTTCGTTTGCGTTTAAATATTCGATTGTTTATGGAGTTAAAAGTGCAATTAAAGAAGTTAAACATATATGTTTTTGTAGCTTGTGCTGAGACGCGAGTGGTGGTGGTTATTTCGTAAAAATCTGATCACAAACAACAGAGATATAAGTAAATTTATTTTGAAAAATTCCGGCAACCGTTAGTGAAACTGACCTACGACAACTCGCCGGACGCTCGCTTCTTTTGTTCGGCGCTGAGTCATCGCGCCCGGTGCATCCACGAACCGCTAGAAACGAGTTTGCTGCATAGCGCGCTTATGTAATCAGCTGTTCACCTGTGGATCGTGCAGCGGTGGACGTTCTCTGAGTATACCTACTGTTGTTATTGTTATCTCCTGGTTGTCTTTTATTGAGAAAGGTCTTAAAATGGAATGTGCTGCGTGCTGTGGCCCTACTGGCAACGATGAGGATTTTTTGCGTTGTACCAGGGAAGATTGCAATAAATTGTACCACTTTCTTTGTGCGGGTGGGAAAAATTTAATTGATTCTCGCAGTGCATGGATCTGCCCTGAATGTCGCTGTGCATCTAAGAGAGGAGGCGACAACAGCTTGACTCCGGTAGCCTCGGCAAAAAAACCATCTCGTGACCCTAACGTGACGCTTAGGAGGAAAGTATCTTCCCCGTGCCCAGCCGGTGATAGTTCACTGCATCAGGCGAGTGAACTGTCGTCAGATGACGTAAAAAGTTTACGACTGGAAGTAAAATTGCTTAAAGAACAGCTTAGTTATGCCGTAAATCTGATGATTAAATATGAATCCACGATGGCCAATCATACCGCTGAAGTCAAAGAACTTAATAGTAAAATTGAAGTGCTCGTTAATGTAGCAGTCAATGCTGCGGCCACCCCCATTTCATCTGAGTCTCCCGGGTCACCTGTCAAGGCACCTGTAGTACTTTCTGAAACTATACCCTCCGGTTCTAAAAAGTCTAATGATTATAAAAAGGTAACAAGGAATACGTCAATCTCATTATCACCTAAAACTACAGCTCAATCTCCACTCAACGTTTCTTTGACTAGTTGCATTGAGATGGCCAATGTGTCGTCTTCGGAGATAAATAATGATCAACTGCGCTCTGAGGGGCTGCAAGCAACGTTGGAAGTGCCATCGGAATTAGTAACCAAGAAACGAAAGCACAAAAAGGTGGACAACAAAGCCAGTAGCGATAATTTGAATGCAGGTCCTCGCCCATGTACCAGTGCACCTGCAAGCAAACACAATGAAAACGTCCCCGATCTAACCACTAAAACAGAAGCAGGACCTGCTAGCACACCAACCCAACAAGTTTCAGATGGAGAGCAATGGAATGAAGTTAAATATAGGAAAAGCCAGCGTCTTACTTCGCTACGAGGTACCGCAGATCCGACAGCTGTCACTTTGAGAGCTGTGGAGCCCCGCAAGTATATGCACTTGTGGAATATGGCATCGAATGCGGATGACGTAAGAAACTATCTCCGCCAGTTATGCCCAACAGGTACGTGCATAGTTCATGAACTAACTTCCAGGGGGGATTACAAATCGTACAAGATTGGCGTCCCAATGAATGAGTATGACCGGTGCTTTTCAGCCGAGGCTTGGCCAGTCAATGCCAGACTCAAAGCTTGGATACCATACCAGAGACCTTCTGGCACAAATCTTGAGGGCGCTCAGAAGACTTCTGTGACCACAGGAACCAATCAGCCCTTTCGTGACACGGCAAAGGGTAAGCAAGATCATTAGTCTAGAAGTGTTCTATCAAAATGTACGTGGTCTGAAAACTAAGTTACGAATATGGCGCAACAATTTGGCCCTGACTGAACACAACATCGTAGCTGTCACTGAGACATTTTTAGACGGCTCTGTTGAGGATTCCGAACTCGAATGTGGTGATTGGACTATTCTACGCCGAGATAGATGTACACCGTGTGGAGGCGTTGCGCTGGCCGCTCAGGCACCCATAGCATTGCTCCGGCGGCGTGATCTGGAGACCGATCACGGTGAAGATCTTTGGTCTAGCTTTTCATGGTGTGGTCGTACATTTTATGTTTGCGTCGTTTACATTAAGCCAAGTGCAACTGACAGTGATTACATGCAGTGGTTTTGCAAAGTAGAACATTTTATTGTAACATTAAAGGCACCGGTTTTAGTTTTTGGTGACATAAATTTAAATAGTGCATCCCTAAATATCAATAATTATTACCATTATTTCTTGTCGTATTGTGGTCTTTCGGAGAGGAATACAGTGAAAAATGTTTATGGCGGTATGCTAGACGTAGTATTAATCCACGAGTGTGGTGAGTTTCGTGATGTCCAGGTCAATGGCACTGATGGGATCGTCCCACCGGATGCATATCATCCACCATTGGATATTGGGGTAAAAATCGATACAGCACATCGTTTAGATATCCTTGATCCATCCAATATAAGTCCTGTCAATGATTGGAACTTTAAGAAATGCGATCACAATCGCCTAATTTCCTTATTTTATGAAAATTCATGGAGTACTGTCCTTGATAGTGGAGATGTCAGAGAGGCAACTACTTGTTTTTACGATAAAATTTACAGTTTTTTCAATCAGTGCGTTCCCAAAAAACAGCGTAGAAACGGTATTTGTAAGCGATATCCGGTTTGGTTCTCTAGTGACATTATTCGTGATGTAAGACACAAGTCAGAATTACATGCATCTTGGAAGCGTACCAATTGTAAAGCAACTTATAAACAGTTTTCTGATTTACGAGCAAATCTTAAAGCTCGCACAGCATCTTCTTATAGTTTATATATGAAACGTATAGAAGAAAACATTAAATCGAATCCCCGCGAGTTTTGGCGTCATATATCCAGCCTTCGCTCCAAAGGCGGATTTGAACCACAAGTGACATATGACGGCAAATGTTTCACCGGTGTGGAAGCTGCAGAGGCTTTTGCTAGTTTCTTCTGTAGCGTATTTTTGACTAATATACCGCAGCTTGATATTAATATAGCATACAGCGCCGACAATACCTACAATAGCAATTACATTAACATTTTTAAAATAACTCCTGATGACGTCTTGTGTGGTATCAATAAGTTAAAGGCAAGCAGCTCTATGGGACCTGATAGTATTCCCTCTATTGTGTTGAAACAAGTGAAAAAATGTTTGTGTGTTCCCCTCTGCCACATCTTTAACCTAGCGCTTAAAGCTGGAGAATATCCACCCCAGTGGAAACTCTCTCGGGTGAGCCCTATACCCAAAAACTCAGAAAAGTCCAAAGTAGAAGATTACCGTCCTATAGCAGTCTTATCTTCTCCAGCAAAGGTATTCGAGAGCATAATCCACAAATATATATATGCACAAGTGGATAAATACCTTTGCAACGAACAGCACGGATTTAGATCGGGGAGATCAGTAGACACTAATCTTTTAACTCTTGTTGAGTTTATTTCGAAGAAGTTAGATCGAGGTTCCCAGGTGGACGTCCTCTATTTTGACTTCCGGAAGGCCTTTGATAGGGTCAATAATGACATACTTTTGGCCAAACTGAGCATGATCGGATTTGCTCCGGCACTTCTCCGGTTTCTAGCAGATTACATGCGTGATCGCCAACAGTTTGTCAAACTCGGCTTATACGAATCTAGACCTTATCACACGCGTTCGGGAGTCAGCCAGGGGTCAATACTTGGACCTCTTTTATTTTTGCTCATGGTAAATGATCTTCCATTAGTCATCAAGCATTCTCGATGTTTACTGTACGCGGACGATCTGAAGATTTTTAGAGAGATACAATGTACTGACGATTGCAGAGCTTTACAACAAGATGTAGATGCGGTAGCCGGTTGGAGTCATGAGAATCGAATGGAATTCAACGTCTCTAAGTGCAACGCAATGACTTTCGGTCGTATGAGGCACCCCATAGCTTACGACTACAAAGTGGACAGCGAAAGCATAAATCGCATGTCTACAATGAAGGATTTGGGTGTTACATTCGACCGTAAACTGACATTCCATGATCACATAGTTGCCCTAGCTAAAGAATCTTTTAAGCGTCTGGGTTTCATTCTTAGAAATTCTCATGACTTCAACAATCAGAATGTAATACGTCTTATTTTCGGTGCATTGGTGCGTAGTAAACTAGAAAATTCGATGTGCGTATGGAATCCCTACGAAAGTAAATACGTACTTCTACTTGAAAAGGTACAAAAGGCATTCCTGCGATATTTATATAAACGCATAAATGGATATTACCCCTACTTGTACCCCACGAAAGTTCTTTTAGGTACGTTGGGATATAACTCCTTAGAAGTAAGACGCGAAAAGCACCAGCTTACAACTATGTGCAAAATTCTTAGGGGTAATACTGATGCACCTGAAATTCATGAGGTGCTGTGTCGATTGTTCACTCCTAACAACTATTGTCGTGCTCGAACTCATAAGTTATTTGTCGTGCCCCAGTGCCGCACTGTGGCGCGAGTCAACTCGCCCATACCACGTTCCCTCTCCACTCTCAACGCTCTCGTGGCCTCTAATCCTGAATGTGACCTATTTGTGGATGGATGGAAGACGATATTGTCCGAGTGTTTGAAATTTTGTGAAAGATGTACATAAATCTAATAATATTTATTTATATTGATTATTAAAATTTATAATGCATGTTTATTTAACTGTGTGTACTTGACATCATATTTTATTATTATTGACATTTTTAGCTGACATTAATTAATTATATTATGATTGGCATTTCTTTTTTAAATTCTGTGCATATTTGACATATTTAATTTTATTATTTTGATTTTTATTGTGAATAATTAACATTAGGTATCTGAATTTTTATGTATGATTTATGAAATAACAATTCTTTAATTATTGTAATTGGTGTAAGCATGTACCGTTTTAATTAAAGTAAATAAATAAATAAATAAATAAATGAGGTATTGTATGGTTAATAACTATGCAATATATAAGTGGACACATACGGTCCCCCTGTAATATACCTTACTACCAGGTACTAGTCAGCACTATCTTGCAATTCCTAGCCAATTGTTGTATCTGCAGGCCTAGCATGGCGTAGGGATAAAAATGTAACCCCCTGTTTTTATCCACTGAAAAGAACAATATTGTCCTCTCCACCATACACAGCATGGCAGCAGTGGAAAGGAAAAGTATATCCCTGTTTGACATTTGGCGTAGACATAAATATTTCTCATATCATGGGCGCAACGAAAAGTGGATACAACTGCTCTGTTTGACATTTGTTTAGAAATAAATTATCGTCGTTCGTAGGGCGTCGGGTTAATTTTGACGTAGTTACGGAACATGGCTTTTCCCTCCTTAACCACCACGGATGATATATCCACCCGGTGCGTCCATGCTCGGTGCGAGGAAAAAATTACACAGGGAAAAAAAAAATTATTTCCCCAAGATCGACTCCTCAAGGAAAACCGCCACGCTAGGCCTGCAGTTTAACTCATCTTCTCAGTCAATGATTCAAGGCTTAAGTCTTTACGCCGTCTTTAGCCACGCTAGGCCTGCAGTTTAACTCATCTTCTCAGTCAATGATTCAAGGCTTAAGTCTTTGATAATAGAGAATATGCATTTTTTAAATAATTTTAATAGATTTATATATTATATACTAGCCGTGCCCCGCAGCTTCATCCGCTATTTTCAGGTTAAAAAGTAGCACATGTGTTAATCCTAGGTATAATCTATGTTCATTCAAAATTTTATCTAAATCCGTTCAGCTGTTAAAGCGTGAAGAGGGAACAAACATACTTACACACAAACTAACGGATTTATAATATTAGTAGCTTACAAATACCTAAAAATGTACTGAGGGTATAAGAACTTGACTCACCATCCCCTATTGTCTGTTCCAGTCTAATAAGATCCTTAGTGCGTTCAATCTTGGTATAAGCTATGTACATTCCGTATTTCATCCAAATCGTTCAGCAGTTACAGCGTGAAGAGAAAACCAACATATTTACACGCTTACACACAAACTTTCGGATGTATAATATTAGTGTGATGTTGTTTTCGTTCCTAATCTAACAATGTTTTGCTGTCTATACAAATAATTTCAAAAATCTGTCTGATTCACCTCTCCTTTTTCCACTAACTGGTGTATATATATAAAAGTAATACAAGGCAGACTAACAGACACTACCTCCCAGTTCTTGATCCGTTTGTTGTAACCTTCTAGTTTCTTCTGTAACTGTGCGATACAGAGGGCGCTTTTCTGGTTTTTCTTTTCAAACACCGCCTTGATACGTTGTAACTGTTGCTTGTCCGCATTCGCTGCTAATTTCAGGTACTCGTTTACATTGTCTGAAAAGGAATGTATTTTTGAAGTGAAAACTTCTTTAGGCGCGTTGAGCACTTTTTGGGTAAACAAAAATCATGGAACTCGAGTCACCGAACGCTTTCCATGAGCTTTATATATACTGTGTTATAAACACCGGTTCTCGGCCGATCACCGAAGTTAAGCAAAGTCGAGCGCGGCCAGTACTTGGATGGGTGACCGTGTGATGTTAATTTTTGCATGTTTCTTTTAATTATTTTTTTCTTTGATCATTAACACTTCTTTATAAACCAAAATTAATTCGAAAATAATTATCTAATAGCTCGACGATACAATTCACAAGCTACTTAGTTTTTCCTTCTATCGGCAATCCCCAATGGCGTGACAATGGCAAAACTTACACCTTTTTTGCGCAATTCCTTGCGACGCAAACAGCATTCGGCCCAGCTCCGACTGGTCTTCTAGTGTACAGGAACTATGACTTGATTTTTTTACATTGGGATAGCGTGATTCACTAGAAGCCGCGTCGCTAGGTGGCGAATAGTGGAACGCGTATGTTTTTTATAACAAAAACCGAAAGTTTGTCTGGAAGAGATCGCTTTAACCGATAAGACCGCCCATTTTACTAACACGACGAATTTATTTTATTTGTCACTGTTTTCTTTTTGTTTGCATAACTTATCCCAACTTGCGTTAACATCGCCTCTGTTAGTTTAACATATTATATACTTATTTTATTTATATAGCATTAGCCATGCTAGCCAGAACTATACTGATAAATTTAGAAAGGAAAAATTATCGCTCGAGGCGGGATTTCAACCCGCGGCCATTGAGTAGCTCAGCGGTTAGAGCAATATGGCATGACACCAATGGCCGCGGGTTCAAATCCCTCCATTTATCACTATATTATATATTAGCCGTTCCCCGCGGCGTCGCCCACTATCATTAAAAAGTAGCACAATAATAGACTTGCACACAAACTAACGGATTTATAATATTAGTAGCGTACAAATACCTAAAAATATACTGAGGGTATAAGAACTTGACTCACCATCCCTTATTGTCTGTTCCAGTCTAATTAGATCCTTAGTGCGTTCAATCTTGGTATTCAAGTGTGCAATAGCATTCTGTGCTTTCGACGAAACGTTGGTGCCGCCATCGCTTTCATCTAAAAAAAAAAACAAATACTATAATAATAAAACAAACGCAATCACACTCACAGCCCTAAACTAAGTTCCAAGACTTGTATCGTGGGTGCCGTAAAAATTAACATATCATTACACCCAGAACTGGTCGCACAAATGTCCCTTGGGATGGAAAATTGTGCTCCTGCCAGGAATCGAACTCAAGACCCACGGCGCAGAGGGTAAAGACTTGCCCACTGCGCCAACTGGGTCGTCAATATATACTTTAACGAAACTGTCGACTGCAGTGTCGATGAAGGGGAGCGTCTGTTCTTAAAAAAAAACGGGTTCCACTCCGGGAGTGCCGGCAGAAGTGAAAATTTAAACATTAACGTTGTGCATTTTTGAATATTTTGTAATAGTTAGGGAATTATTTTGCAAGATTTGCTTTATTTATCAGTTTAAAAGTACTATCATTTATGTGGTTAAATACAATATTCATTTATTGCGCTATCGTACACAAACATTACAATTTATATTACATAAAAAATTTAACACTTCAGAACTATTACAATTATCAAATTTTACAAGTAGAAATAACAATACCATCGTCACCAAAGAAACGCGGTAGAAAGAGATGGGGATATTACTTCCTCTCCTACGCCACACCGGCGGTCTACTCTCCCTTCATCTTACGAATTTTCGATCAGGTCACGTGTCCTGACGCGAGTTTAAACATTTATACCCATCCCAAAAAAGTGCACAACGCCGCTAAAGAAGTATTCACTTCAAAAATAAATAAAAAATAACGCTTTCACACTCACAGCCACAGACTAAGTCCATTAACTCGTGTCGTGGGCGCGGGAAACATTCACATCACATACACAATCACATCCAGAACTAGAAACACACATTTCCCTTGGAAAACATGTGTATCCACCTGGAATCGAACCCTGCTTAAAAAGCGAACTGTCCGTCAGCTTAGTTATCTGCGCGTTCGCGTTCTAAGCAGGGGTATTGGGTTCAATTTCACCCCAAGGGAAATTTGTGTTTCTGGTTCTGGTAGTGACTGTGTGTGCGATTTGAATGTTTCCGGCACCCACGACACAAGTCATCGAAATTATCAAACAAATAAACGCATCCACACTAAGTTCAAAGACTTGTATCGTGGGTGCCGGGAACATTCACAGCACACACACACACACACAATTAGTGTGGGGCTGTGAGTGTGAAAAAGTTTACGTTTAAATATAATCAACTTACATATTGTATACAACATGTTGCTATAAAACTCGTCACTATTTCATCCAATCTAACACATAGTCGATTTTATAGTTAACTAATTTCCTTGACCACTCCTTTGGCATAGTAGCGGTGCGGCTATGGAATGATCTCCCAATCGATATTAAAAAATCACCCTCAAAAGCTTGTTTTAAAAAGCACGTTAAAGATCATTTTCTTAAAATGATTACCAAAGCCTTATAATGTTAACAAACTTCTCTGAGCACAGTTATTAGTATATATTTATATATATATTTATGTTATATATTTTTTAGAATTTTTATTATATATTATATTTTTTATGATATTTATGTTATATATTTTTATTAGTATGTATAATCTCAAGTATTTTATATTTATGTACATTACAATTCGATTTAAATTTCATTAACATATATTTTCTTTAACCCTGATTGATGCACGCCTCATGTCATTTCATTTTCCACCGCTGGATGACTGGTAGAGAATGCTTTTAGCATTAAGTCCTCCTTTTGTACACTTTTTACTGTGCAATAAAGTATTAAATAAATAAATAAATAAATAAATAGTTTTATAGTTTACACACACACATGCACACACACACTACTGTATTATATCAGTTTGTTTACTATAGAGACATCGAGTATAGTTAAAAATTTGTTCCCATACTCTCGATCAAGTCACTTCAGACAAAAAAAACTAAATCAAATTTGGGCCAGCCGTTTGGGAGCTACGCTACCACAGATACACAAAGATATTCTCCTCTTTTTTGTCAGCGTTTAAAAAAGATTTTCTTTTCTTTAATTTTGGCTTCGCAATCTTGTGCATTTAGCCAGTGTCAAGTAATAATATATTTCAAGTGAATTTCATACTAAAAGTACTAGTCACAGTCAAAGTCAAGTAAAAGATTCAAGGTCCAGTGATAGTCAAGTCATGCCCTAGTAAAGTGGTAGAAACTTTATTAGAACTTCTATTGGAGTTTTGGAGCCAAGGCGAAAATCACGTTTTTCAACTTTGTATGATTTGCCTATACTTAGGCACGTTTACTAAGTATTAACGGTTAATAATCCACCATTATTACACATTAACACTCAAAGTATCACAGGTTATGAAAAATTATACAAAACAACGCCATTTTTTCACTTTCGCGGCAAAACTCTCGTTTAAAAAAGTTAACAATTGACACAGACTAATAGAAACACAAAGGTCACAATTAAAAATAGAATAGAACAAAACAATGTTTTAAAAAAGACAGATAACGCGAACACACTACTTCTCACTTTAACTGTCAAAACTCATTTACTACATAAATAAACATACTAGAGTTCAGGAAAATAACATATTATTTATATATATTAATAAATATGACGTTGTTATTAGCGATTACGTTTTAGGCCGAATTCATTATTAGGTAGGTCATACTGATATGGAGATATTATTTGCTGTTATCAGTTTTTTTTTTAATAATTATTTAATTAAGAATTAGATGTTTTTAAATCGAAAGAGGTAAACTCATTGCAAAGTTGCGTGGCGATAAAATCATTTAAACAGATTAATACTTAATGTATAAATATCCGGATGAGCGAGCTTTGCTCGGTTTTTTGTTTGCGGTAGAATGTGTTTGAATTTGTAGCCTCAGAAAGCTCCATCTAGTGTCGAATAGAAACAGTTTTTTACATCGGTCATGGCGTAATAGATGGCGCTGATAGTTTCTTAAGCCCGGTTTTTCAAATGCAGTTTGGGAACCGAGCATTTCTCGGACCTGGAACGTTGATAAATCGATTCCTTACGCCGAAAAACCCCTAATCTGTAACTTTCATGAAAATCGTTGGAGCCGTTTCCGAGATCCTGATTACACATAAATATATATATACAAGAATTGCTCGTTTAAAGATATTAGATTTGAACTGCCCGTTGGCTTAGTTGATGGAGCGTTCGCCTTCTAAGCAGGGGGTCACATGTTCAACTCCCGGCGGCAGCACAAGTTTTCAACCGAAGGAAAATTTGTTTCTGGTTCTGGTTGTGATTGTGTGTGTGATGTGAATGTTTCCGGCACCCACACAAGACCCTCACTAAGTTCGATGACACAATTCATCGAACTTAGTGAGGGGCTGTGAGTGTGAAAGCGTTTTATTAATAAGAACTACTAATAACAAAAGTAATAGTTGCGTGCTTATATAATTCTGTAGTTATACTAATAAATAGAACTTGACCTTTATTCACGCATATTCCCCTATTGTATTAATTGCTTAAGCTTGTCTAACAATTACAGTCGACAAGGCGGACTGCGCTACGAAAGCTATTTTTTTGTTTTCTATGATAGCTTATATCACTAATACTAACCTTGATTTGAGTAATCGGCATCCTGTCCTGAAATAATAATAAATAATTGTTATAGGTAATCCTCTAAATTTACTTATTATTAAGATAATTATATTAGTTATATATAAAAGATAACTAGATAAGTTGTTAATATGAAAAACAAAGCATAAATATTAATTAATTTAATAATAATTAAATTAATATTAATTTTAATAATTTCTTATTATTTAATTTAATATATCTTATTTATTTTATCAAGTTTTATACTTCCCATTGCTTTTATGCTTATGTTTTATGGTTAAGGCTTAACTGAAAAACAGTGTCGAGTTCTCTGCTCGGAAAAACCTTTTTGGCATACAAATACTCATATTAATAATAAAAACACCTTATTTTTAATGTTAGATTTTAAGTTAATAGTTATTTATTTTTTTATAGTGCCAAATAAATGAGTTTTATTTTTTTTCTCAAATTTTTTTAAATGCCTGATAAGCATTTGACTACAATCTCACCTGCTGAAAAGTGATGATGCGGCCGCAGATGTAGCATGCTTGCCTAGAAGGAACCTATTCACTCTTGCCTTGAAGACTCCCAGATCGACGTTCGGGAACAAAGATTTCTTTTTTTAAATTTCTTTCTTATTGGTCGCATACTTATAATTGTGTAATAAACAATAATAAGTATTAATGCAAGTGTAATAAGTAATTTTCCGGGCCAATTGCTTATATTATATTCTAAAATGAATAAATAATATACAATGTGTAACAGAAAGGTGTAGTAATACTCAAGTCACACATCTAGCTACATGTATGGAGTCTAACAGGAACTTCTGAATTCGCGGCAGCACCATTAATATTAAGTTATGATGAATTAAAGTTTCTAAAAAATTACGTCATTTGCAACTCTATTTCACCAGCTACCGTTCTACACCACCACTATGTGTAACACACATAAATAATTTAAACGTACATTTTGATTTTGGCTTGATCGATTTCAATAAAATGTATATGGGACCACCTCTGAAGTATAATCTACCAAGCGAAAAAAGAATTTTGAGAATCGGTCCACAAATGGGGAAGAAATCGGTGAACAAACATTAAAAAAAAAAAATACTGTCGAACAGATTTTCTTCCTTTTTTGAAGTCGGTTAAAAATACAGTCTGCCCCAGAACTGTTCTCTAGGTGAAACGATTTTGATATTTTTTTTTATTTGAAAGCTGGTTCTTTCTGTGAGGTCCAATTTAAATGTAGTCAAGATCTGGCCGGTAGTATTTGAGTTTTCCTCAATAATGCATATTTCATTCATTTAATATGATCAAGGGTTCCGAAGATAAAGCGGTTAAGTCGTGTTTTTAACCGATTTAAAAAAGGAGGTTCTCAATTCAACTGTATTTTTTTTTTATCTGTGTTATCTCATATTTTAAGCTTTGCTTGCGTTCAAATTATTCTACATACCTTTGTACCCCGGTGAGCCATATTCGTCAGACGACAGTCCGTAGGAAACGTTAGGGCTGTAAACGGCACCCGCGTAATCACCCGAGCCTATTAGACCCGAAAGAATCTTCTTTTGGGGGGAGTCTTCTAATCTGGAAATGAAACATTTTAATGATAGATTTTAATATAAGTTACTTATTAAAAACTTTTTTAAAGATAAGCTTTAAGAAGTCCGCCATATTGGATTTAAAGTAGCGTCACTTTATTTTTCGAGTTATTCTCAGCAATCCCTTTCATTCAATACCCATATTGTAAGAGTGCATTAAAAATTACTTGTCCGCCATTTTGGGTGTTCCGCCATGTTGGATTAAAATGACGTCACACATCTAACCACGCTCAGTCTTACTTATAAACCCCTCTTAATTATTAATCAATTGCTTAGCTACAGTTTAACAAAAAAATCACTCATAAACGCGATTTAGCGTTAAGTAATGTATAAATAGTTATCAAAATTAAACACCGCCGTTGCCTAGCTTAAAACTTGCTAAGAGAAAAAAGATGGCGGCACTGATATCTTTCAATAATAAATGTGTCAAAACTTTTCACGTAAGGCGCAAAATTGTTTACTTCTACACCCGTTGAATGTCACCTGTCTTTTTTTTTTTTTTTCTTAGTTTTGGCTTCGCAGTCTTGTGCATTTAGCCAGTGTCAAGTGATAATATATTTCAAGTGTATTTCATATTATAGGTCCTAGTCACAAGTCACAGTCAAAGTCAAGTAAAAGAGTCAAGGTCTAGTCGTAGTCAAGTCATGCCCTAGTAAAGTGGTAGAAACTTTACTAGAACTTCTATTGGAGTTTTGGAGCGAAGGTGAAAATCACGTTTTTCAACTTTGTATGATTTGCCTACACTTATGCACGTTCACTAAGTATTAACGGTTAATAATCCACCATTATTACACATTAACACTCGAAGAATCACAGGTTTTGGAAAATTTTACAAAATCAACAACGCCATTTTTTCACTTTCGCGGCAAAACTCAGTCACCTGTCTTTCATTCTATTTCAACAGATTAATAAAAATACAATTTTGACAGCTGTACGTACAATTTCACTTTTAGTCGATTATTTTGGTTATAATCTGTGGCGATCGATGTAAATATCGATTATTTTCGATTCTATGTGCGTTTCTCAACTAAGCAGCGCCTAACTAATGTTTATGAGTGAAAAAAAGTTAATCGTTGATTATGGGCTTAAGAGCTGCTTAACTAAGAGGTGGCTAAGCATTGCTTAGCGATGTTTTTATAAGTAAGACTGTATATCCCTAGAGTATCCCTAAGCAAAATTCTACTTTCCCCTGTGACGAGATACTAAAGTTAATGATTTTTCCTGTATGGTAGCTTCATCATCATCATCATCTCAGCCACAAGAAGTCCACTACTGGATATAGGCCTCCCCCAAACATCTCCAGAAAGAACGGTTGTTAGCGGCCTGCATCCAGCGTCTTCCTGCGACCTTCATTATGTCGTCTGTCCACTTGTGGGCGGTCTTCCGACACCGCGCTTGCCAGTCCGAGGCCTCCATTCGAGAACCTCTTGGGTAGCTTGTATATGATGTAATATGACAACTCACTCTCTAGAACTGTTCCCCGTCGTGTTGGCGGAGAGCGGACTATTGCCTAGATCCCTCGAGTGAGACTTCACGTGATGCGACCTTTCCCCGTGACGTGATGATGAGCTCGATGACGGCTCCTGAAAATGGTACATTTTAATTTACTAAAATTGTTTGTAAAAAGCTTGCCTGGATCCCCTAGTGACCAACTGAGGACTTCCTGGAACACCGTTTTAGATTTCACGATAGGCCTGTCGAGGGCTTAAGGAAATCGATCCTATACGTATTGAGAATTAATCTTTACAAAATTTAACGCAAGCAAAGCGAATATTACACACACATTTACATCTTTCGCATTTATATTACCTTTCCAAATCTCTGCACAGCGATGACAAGGCTCATCGTCACAAATAAACAAATCAAGAGCACGGTACACAATACAATAACCACGACAATGGCTAGTCACTAACTCCATGAGCGAAAGTGCGCCCGCGCCGTTCCGCCGATTCGGCGTCGACTGCCGACCCCGAAAACTATGGAGAGGTGAAATTTGTTATTGTGAGATTAGATATGCCCGCGGCTTCGCTTCAGAACCTCGCGGCCCTTTGCGTTTAACTTTTTTTGTTATATATATATGTTTGGCTCCGCATTCTTGTGTCAAGTAATAAAATATTTCAAGTACACGTTTCATGTAAAGTCCTAGTCACAAGTCACAGTGAAAGTCAAGTAAAAGAGTCAAGGTCGAGTCATAGTCAAGTCATGCCCTAGTAAGTGGTAGAAACTTTACTAGAACTTTGTTTTGGAGCGAAGATGAAAATCACGTTTTTCAACTTTGTATGATTTGCCTACATTTATGCACGTTTACTAAGTATTAACGGTTAATATCTAATCCACCATTATTACACATTACCACTCGAAGAATCACAGGTTTTGGAAAATTATACAATTTTTTTTTAAATTTTTATTTCAGACTAAGCAAACGTTTGACTACAATCACACCTGATGGAAAGTGACGATATAGGCTCAGGTGGAGCACGTTTGCTCAGTAAATACCTATTCACTTTACTTTCGAACACACCCAAATTGTACCTTGCGGGAAACACAGATGACGGCAAAGCGTTCCATTCTTTATCAACAACGCCATTTTTTCACTTTCGCGGCAAAACCTCCTTAAATTCCTCCTCTTGAAATTACGATTTTTCTATGTCATAGAAAACAATTTAACCCCCATTTTGCATTTACTACACTCCATAATTATTATGTTCGAAGTCGTTGGGTATAATCGCGCTCGAATGCTTAACCTACATTACGGACGACCGAGTTTTATTTGGAAAATCAATAGGTGAAGAGGAAGGTGGCCTGCGAGGATTTTGAAAAATAGTAAGTATGTGTAAAGTGTATTGCCGTCGCGCTGTTGTCAAGTCTGCACCCATAGTGTGATAGGGACAGCTGCAGTTCAGACCACTTAAGTAGCTATCCATTTCTAAAACTAAGCGGATTCAATTGTTGTTAACCGACAAACCGACAATTCGACTGTTTTTTTATGTATGTATGTTACGTGATATCACCACCAATTAAGAATCGATTTAGATGTTTTCTATTTGGTAGGTAGAATATACTTCAGAGGTGGTCCCATAAAGCAAAAACCAAAATATAAGCGCTGAAGTAAGCTTTGCTTGCGTTTCAATTATGTTTTTTCTAAGTAAACCGATTTGGTGATTCTTTTTTATTCGAAAGCTGGTAGGTACTTCTCATGTAATCCCATTTAAATTTGTTCAAGATCTGACGAGTAGTTTTTAAGTTATCCTAAATAATGCATATTTAATTAATTTAATCTGATCAAGGGTTCCGAAGAAAGAGAAGTCGGGTTTTTAAGCTTTGCTTGTGTTTAAACTATTAGTCATTAATATTTTATGAAAGAGTACGTCTAGGCTCCTATGATTTATTTAATACTAAAAACTTTTCAAATATGTCATGTAGATCGCGGTGATAAAAACGGGCATATTTTAGTGATTTTTAGAGGATCATATTTTCTTGAGTAATTAGTATAGCTAAAACAGGGAAAAAACAGAGTGAGTGACAACGGCACCTAAACTTTATAAAAAAAAAGATTGTTCTATAGGCATTAACGAAAAATCACACATAAAGAAACGGGCGCACGCATGCCTGCGTACGTGTGTCCCACGATACAAGTCTTTGAACTTATTGTAGAGCTGAGTCAAGCGCTTGTTTGTTTTGTTTTATAAAGTAGGTAAGTTAAACATTAATTATAACCAGCATCACTTAATATCGATAAAAGAATTTACGTTCTAATTGAAGTTAAACAGTTCCACATACAAGTTCCACATACAGTTCCACATACAAGTTATCAATCAATCGCTAACAAGAATTAGCACAAAAATAAGTAGAATTTTACAACCGCTACTACTCGGTGATTCATAATTCTAAACTTCTAACAGTAACCAAGGATTCGTGAATTGGTATCAAAGCAAACAAACTGCACACTGCTATGTACTAAGCAGTATGGACGTTGTATAGTTATATTTTGTGGTAATATCCAGATCACACTTGGTGCAGTTGACGACGAATTGATGAGAGTCGAAGAAGCTTAATTATGTATGACTGTAATGTCTGTAATTTTAATATAGTACAGTAGGATATCTATCAACAATTATGTTAAGAAACACATAAATTGTAATGTTAAGAAACACATTGAGAAAGAATTATCTCTTGGGCCACAGCTAACGCTTTTTCAAGAGACAGGGCTTCAGTAAAATTTTGATTGATTGATAGAGCTCCAAACCGAGCTCTGTCGTCGCCTACTGATCGCAAAACACTATTTTCTGATTGAAAGATTGACAGAACAACTGTTACAAGACACGCGTATTTTGCGTTACTATCAGAGAATTAATCAATATGTCAAGAGACCATCGGATCCTTGTCTAGACGCAACTAGAGAGGTAGTTATATCAGACCTACTGGTATAGACTATAGGAGTGTCCATACTGCTCCCATACAGTAACAAAACGTTTAAACAAACAAACACAGCAGTCGATTGCGACGGGTTCCGCGCGTTATTACTATTTAGCATTTCAGAAGTGCGCCACAAAACCTCGATTTGACGTTTATAAACAGACGATTGGAAATAGAAATTCCTCGTTGATGAATGTCTAGGTTATTTGTGGAAGTGATGTGACTTTATAAATCAAATTCCAAATGAGAGGTTTACAATTCGACAAATTAATAGTAGTAACAAGTGGGTAGCTATACATTTTGCTGTACCAAATTATCAACAAAAAAAAACACATTAATTAAAATGCATATAATTGCTAAAACAATGAATTACTTACATTAGAATAAATCAAATCAAATACTAAGACGACAGATTCTCGATAATTACTATATGTCGTGTCATTATTTAGTGGATTTTGACATCTACCCACATTTTTTATTATTAATAGTCTCGCAATTAGGTAAGATAGTACACATTAGTTTTGTTTTTATTGTTATATACATAATTACTGTCGTACACTCTGTAGTGAAGGTTATCTTGTATTTCTCTTGTAAGCGAATTGTATTCTTTTAGAGAAATAAATATCTTAATCCGTAATCCGTAAAAGGAGGATCAGAGGAGCTAATTCAATCGTGACACTGGCTAAATGGAGGATAGAAATATGTACACCACCTTACCTGAGTCGGTGTTTCCTAATAGGTACAATATGGGAGTCTTCAAGTTGCGAGTAAATAGGTATCTTCTAGGAAAGCGTGCTCCATCGTCGATCACATCAGGGCTTACCATCAGGTGAGATAGTGGTCAAACGCTTGTTTATAATGAATAAAAAATAAATATGAAAAAATATATGAGTACTAAAGATGTGATGCATGCTTGGCTTGCTTGGATGGCATGCTTCCCAGCAGCTTTCTATCCCGCGACACCGCACCACGGCTTTTAAAGGTGGTTTCTGCTATGCTGCTACAAAGTGCTGGAATAACTTGCCACCACCAATAAGAAGCATCAAAATCTTAAACACTTTCAGAATTAAGCTAAGAAAGTTCCTGATAGATGCGCAGAGGCAGCACGAAGGTATCAATGCTGACATTTCCTTTATATAATAAATTAATAATTAAATCATTGATTATTATAAAGCATTGATAACTAAATCTGTCGGAACTACATTGTCTTGTCTCTTTTAATTAGCGTACTTTTTTTTTTTTTTTTAATATACTCAGCATATGTGGCAGCATTTAAAGGAATCACTTATTTATTTTTTTATTTTTTTTTTTAATTGTAGTTTGCTCAAAATATTGTCCTGTTTATATAATTTTGCTTGTTTGTTGTTCATTTTATACATATGTAAATTTATAAACTTGTGTATATGTATGTGTATATTTTATATTATTTAGACTTATTTTATTTATTTATTATATATTTATTGTATTTTTATATATTTATAATAATGTAATATGATATCATACATATATATATATAAATGTATATGTGTATATATATATATATTTATATTTTTACTGTTTTAGATCCGCCACCTCTGGGTTGTGACTGAAAATCAGCGCCTATTGGCAATAATGCTGAGTCACGACCCTTTTGGCACTTTTTTTTTTACTTATGCCTAATTACCTTTATAAGCTGTTTTTTATTGTCTATTTCATGTTTTTGTTGTTTGTTTATCTTATCCTTAGTGCCAAATAAATGTATTTCATTTCATTTCATTTCATTTCATTTCATTTCATTTCATATAGAAAATCGTAATTTTCAGGAGCCTTCTTTTAACAAGTTTGACTTCGAAAAGTAAAAAAAATGTAATTGCAAAAAAAAAAGATTTTAACATTTTAAATAAAAAAACAACAAAAAGATCTTAAAAATACATAATAAAAATTAAAAATATTTGCTTTCGATTGAAATTGGCAAATGGGATACACTCGGCACTAGTGTACGGCACAGTATATCCCTATTGCTCGAGCTCAGTTGTTAGTGGAGCATAATGAAACAATAAGTGGGAAATTAGTCGAGTCCAAATTGAGTCTCGGTCACCGACGTAAGGACGCGAGCCTATCGGTATTCTATCGTATACATTTTGGAGAGTGTGCGCTGAAATTATACGAGTTAATTTCACCTTGTCCATTTTACCATGTAACAACAAGACAAACTGTCAAACGTCATCCATATATGGTTGACATACCTCCAGTTCGCTCAAAGTGTTTCGCTTCTAACGTAGAAGTGAAACTATCTATATATCATCCGTACTGCGAAGGAGTGGTCATTGCCCTCGTCTTTGTTACCCGAACGGTATAATCTAGGAGTCTTTAAGTCAAGAGTGAATAGGTAACTTCTAGGCAAGCATGCTACATATTCGGCCGCATCATCACTTTCCATCAGGTGAGATTGAGGTCAAATGCTTGCCTATCGGGCATAAAAAAAAAGCGCAACACAACGAATGAATTTTCTACAAACAAGTGTAACAGACAGCAAACAATAATTATCACAATACATCCATAACTTACAATAACTTCATGGGACCGAGAGAACTTGACAACTAGAGTACACTCACACTGACAACATGATGCAGGGTAGACGGCGACTGCACCCGGGACCTGATGACGGCATCGTCGGTCACCACCGCCGGGTCTCTCGCCAGGTCCGCCGTGGATGGAGACTGGCTTCTACTGGAGCCCTTGCTGTGGCCAGTCACTTGGAGAGTGTCCATGGTGCGAGGAACTTAAGATTTCATTATAGATGTGTTGGGGATGTGGCTCCGTGTCCCCATTGCTACCTGCAACGACGGAAAGGAATTTTAGAAAATGATGAACACGACCAATATTTGTTTCTTTTTTCTTCTTATCCTGGATAGGCAAGCATTTGACCACTATTTGATCTGATGAAAACTGAAGATGCAGTCGAAGATCTGCCATGCTCTCTCTACAATTCGAAGAGTGTGTACAGGAACTACACAAATTAATTCCTCCATGCCTTTTTTATCATTTTATAACAAGACAAACTATCAAGCGTCATCCATTTATGGTCGACATACCTCCAGTTCGCTTAAAGCGTTTCGCTTAAAGCGTTTCGCTTCCAAGTTCTACATCCAACGAAGGAGTGACACTCATTGCCCGCTTCTTTATTACCCGAACGGTATAATCTAAGAAGATACCCTTCTAGGCAAGCATGTTGCATCGGCAACTTCCATCAGGAGATATGGTGGTCAAATGCTTGCCTATCATAAATAAAAAAAAGCAACACCTGCAGAATGTGTTCATAAAAATGCGAAAGTTCTTCGATAAGTTGAAGTTTCATTTGAATGAAAAGCTACGGCGCACTCTATAAATAGTTAATGGCTCCTTGAATCACAATAAATCAATATTAGTCGTTATGACTGATTCTGAAGTATGCAAAGGTGGTCACGAGGAGAAAACAGTTATATCTATACAGTGAATTCTACAGAATAATCATTTTGTCCCTATCAATTGTCACTTTAGGGACTTCTGTCAGATTTATCTCTGTTATCACAATATGATTTATAGAAAAATATTGAGTATATCAATATTTTTTATTTATTTGATGTATGTCCCAGACCTGCCATGCTAACTATAGATTTTGTACATCATTAAGCATCAAAATCTGAGAGCATTAAGGATTTTTTCAAATAACCCTGTTTTGTTTTGTTTTATGCTAGATGGCAAGGACTTAACCACTATCTCACCTGATAGAAAGTGAAGAAAATATCTAACGGAAGTATCTCCCTGTTAATGTCTCCTTGTTTCGTGTGTGTTGGAAACATTGACATCACCCGCATAATGATGCCCAGTACAAGAAACAAGAAAATTTGTGTTTCCACCGGGAACAGAACCCGACTCAGTATGTCAAGAAGGCAGACGCTCAATTAACTACGCCAGCAAGGACCTACTAATTCTAATTAAGCTTTGATTTTAATTATCTTAAACAATAATTAATTTAATAAGTTATTAAACATGTAACAAACGCTGAACTTGTCAGTTTAGCGTTTGTTACTAATTAATGAATTAATAAGGCTAAAAATATAATTAATATTGAAACAAAAATCATTTGTACGTTTTCTACTCTTTAAGTATGAGTAAATAATAGAATAGATGATTCATCATCTATTCTATTATTCATGTGATGAATGGATTCCTCACAGTAAGAATCATACGTTAATTGGCAGGGGCACCACTTGTCATACGCCTTTCAAGTGTACATCGAAATATGTTGTGTAAATAATTGACACCATAAGACAAATTGGAAGAAGCTACATATCACATGATATTGTACTATGCCTTCATACTAAGTGGATGTTCACGTCACTGATTTGCATCAAACCTTATATCTAAATAAACATTTTATCAGATAAACCAATAACTCCAGACTACTGAATAAATCATATACAATTATAGGCCAAACCAAGTGACCGTTTCATGTTTCCTGGCTGGATGCCAGGTCTAAAGTGCCGGAGGCAACCACGCTTAAACAGCTTCGACAGTCATAACTTCTCAGCGGTTTCGAGACCTCTTTTCGAGGACCAGTACAAAATATTGTCATTTATCAAGAGCTTTTATCTTCTTTTTTAAAACTTTTTTTTTACTGCTCGTTGGTTAAGTTGGGTGAGCGTTCGCCTTCTAAGCAGGGATATCTAGTTTGATTCCCGGCGGAAACACAAGTTTTCTTCCTAATGAAATTTTGTGTTTCTAGTTCTAGTTGTTATTATGTGTGTAATGTGATTTCCGGCACCCCCGACGCAATCATGGAACTTAAAGGGCTGTGAGTGTGAAAGCGTTTATTTATTATTATTTATCTAACATGGGGATACTTCCGTTAGACATATTCTACATTGCACAGGGTTATTTGAAAAAATCCACAAAGCTCTATGACCCTGATGCTTGAAATTGAGATTTTAATTAAATTATATAATATAAATTAATCAATGACATACTTCTACAAATATTTATTTTTTAACTATGGAGATTAATTAGCACATTGTTTTAATAACAGGAATCTAATGGGCACATTTATAATCAGATTAGCTCTATGTCATAATAATATTGCATTGTCATCCAATTTACATATGCAAGCGAAATCTCAGCTCAATCGGAAACCGAAAAATGGGTCAAATATAACTTGCAAGATTTTGTTACAGACAGACACTGGGACAGGTAAACTAAATAGAAGCCTGTAAAAACGAATTCCAAAGCGGATAAAATAGCTACGTTATTTTAGGCTATAGTTTACCACTATCTCACTATAATCTCTCGTAGCATGTTAATAATTTGCTCGTTGATAATATGTATGTGGAACTGATTGCCTGCGTCTTTGTTCCCCGAACTGGGAGTCTTCAAGTCTCGAGTGAAAAGGTATCTTTTAGGCAAGCATGTCACATCTGGTTTTATGCCATGTTCTTCTTGAGATGGCTGTAATTTTTCGAATCTAGTAGTAGTCACAGAACTTTCACGAATGCCTCTTTTTAAATAAACGATTTTGATATCTTCGGCCGCACCATCACTTTCGATCAGGGATAGTGGTCAAATGCTTGTCAATACTGCATAAAAAAATTTTAAAAAATTTAAGAGGACCATGCGCCTGGACAAATCGACGCAAAGTTTTAAGGTGCAATATATGTAACAATTTGTTAAATCCTATGTTTAAGCAAATATATAAATAACAAAGCGGTCTACCCTCTTTCTCAATTGTTTTCTGCATCGAAATATCGTGAGCTCACAAATAAGAAACACAAATCCCTTAAAAAGAATACTCGTAAGTAATAAGACTATAACTTACAAGTAATGTTATAACTTAATTTGGAAAACCACGTTAGTTTAAACAACAAGTGTTTACAACAAACAATTATAATCGGTGGACCTAATTACGTGTTACGTGCAAAAACTTTGAAACTGTCGCTCCAAGAGGGTAAAGCTTCGGCTTTATTATCACTGTACAGACACCCTGTGGTCATTTAGGTCACAGTAAGTAAAGTAGATATAGTTTCAGTAGTAAAATGGGAAATTAACACAGTTATTAACATTTTTATGACCAATGAACTGAAACAATAGAACCCGATAGAGATGTTCGACAACCATTTAATCAGACATTATATTCTGTATATAAGACTCATAAATACGAAGTGGTATGCTAAATCTATGATAATATAGTTTGTAATAATTTATTAATAGATTCAGATTCAGATTGTTTATTGCCTCCATATATACAGTACAAGGTGTTATATTCCAAAAGGTAGGTACAATGGCTCATATGGACCCTGTCGGGCGCAGCAACTTAAAAGAGAAGAGGACGCAATTCTTAATTATAAAATTTAAATATTATCTTTTAAGTAGTCATAAATTGAGTAGTATGCTTTCGTTATTAATAGTTGTTTTAGGCTTTTCAGGAATTTCGTTCTATTTATTTCATTTGTAAGGTCTGCTGGTAGCTTATTATATATTTTTACAGACATGGGCAATGTACTAGCAGTGTGCATCTGCAGTCGAGATGTAGGTATTAATAACCGGTTACCGTGACGAAATGTAAATTTACTTTTTAACTGTTGTCGAGTTTTATATAAGTCGGGATTATTACGTACAAATTTACAAATTTCAAAAATATATGCATGTCAAGTTTAAGATTTTATATTTTATAAAATGAGGTTTACAACTGTCAGTCTGTTCAATATTAGCGTATGAGTTTTTTCTGCATGATAAATACTTCAGTCGCAGCATTGCTATTTCCCCACAATAGGACCCCATAGCTCAACCTCGAGTGGGCAATCGCATAGTATGTCACGGCAGCTGTATTTAAATCATCGTCTTTTTAATTTCGCGATGATCAGGATCGAAGCTCACAAGATTTTTTTTTATAATTTTTTTTGAGAGAAATTTTGCCATCTTTTTCTCTCTAATAGCGCTAAACTACGTGCGTGAGATGAGGCGCAACAGGGACTATGTAACCAAAATAAATCTCTCCGACTAAGACAGAACAATTAAGATCGAACTTCACTTGAGGTAAGTTCGTTTGATCATAAAAAAAATATTATTGTATAGATTTATTTACATATTTTTTGTATATAAAGTTTTTGTTTTTTTTTTAATGGTGGAGTTATGGGGTTGTATATGTAAAAAAACATATTTCAGCAATTTCGAATTTTTTTTTTGTGATAAATTTATTAAGGAAAAATTATCGCGCGGGCTTGGGCGCGGCGGGATTTGAACCCGCGGCCATAGGGTGTCATGCCCTATTGCTCTAACCGCTGAGCTACTCAAGCCCTGCCTAAAGCGACGAAATTAACCTTTCCTTATTATTAAACGTCTTACGGGGACGTGTCACTGTAGTTTTGCCTAGCATGGCTAAAGCTATATAAATAAAATCAATTTTTTTTTTGTATTATTTATTTTGTTTGCTTGCACTTTGATCTTCTGAGGCCCGATGGGTTTCGGTCAGTTTCACGACAACATTTATAGCTAATAAACTATAATCGATTAACCTATATTCCTATGCGTTCTGATAATGGTAATTTATCATTATAACTTGTCTAATGGAGTTATCGACACGTGCAATGAGCATCTTGTAATAATTAATTTAGGACTATGTATAATATAAAATAACGAATTAATCTAGTACCTTTAAACGAGCAATCCTACTAATATTATTAATCCGAAATTTTGTGTGTAAGTGTGTGTGTATATAAGTGTGTAAGTATGTTTATTCCCTCTTCACGCTTTAACGGCTGAACGGATTTGGATGAAATTTGGAATGTACATAGATTATACCTAGGATTAAGACATAGGCACATACTTTTTAACTTGCGGGGCACGGCTAGTTCTTGTATATATGGGATATAATCTGGGAGTTTTCAGTCAAGAGTTAATAGGTATCTTCTAGGCAAGAATTTCACGTCTTCGGCCGCATCGTCACGTTCCATCAGGTTAGATAGTGGTCAAATGCTTGCCTCATTAGCATAAAAAAATATGTATACATATAATCTGAAACTCGGAAACGGCTCCAACGATTTTCAGGAAATTTAGTATGCAGGGGGTTTCGGGGGCGATAAATCGAACTAGCTAGGTGTCATTTAAAAAAAACCGAGTAAAGCTCTGTCATCCAGGTACTATATTTAGATATTATTACAATATACTCACTTGTTGGTTAGCAAAATTTTTGTATTTAATACCAGATACATCGTTTTAGTCTCTACATTATCATGTCTTTGTTTTTTTACCAAAGGGTCTTAATATTCTTTCTTGTATCTGATATACTATCTTCTAGGGTTTCACCACTATCTCACCTTAGGCCTGATGGTAAGTGGTGATAGGGTCTAGGAAGATAAAAATACTTGTATAAACTACATAATTAAAAACGCGCCCCCCCTAAATTATGCAACTGAACTACTCGTTGGCTTAGTTGGGTGGCGTTCACCTTCTAAGCAGGGGTAAAGGGTATCGGGGTCGATTCCCGGCGGGAACACAATTTTTCTCCCCAAGGAAAATTTGTGGTTCTGGTTGTGATTGTATGGGTGATGTGAATGTTTCCAGCACCCACGACACAAGTCATCGAACTGAGTGTGGGGCTGTGAGTGTGAAAGAGTTTAATTTTAAAAAATCTTTTCGTCTAACCATCCTAAAGTAGATAAGTCTTCAAGCTCGAAGAATTGTTTCGGCAGCTGTCCTCAAGAGCCGGAGTATATCAGAGCGTTTATTTAAAATCCTACTAATATTATAAATCCAAAAGTTGTGTGTGTAAGTGTGCAAGTGTGCGTGTAAGTATGTTTGTTCCCTCTTCACGATTTAACGGCTGCACGGATTTGGATGAAATTTGGAATGTACATAGCTTATACCTAGGACTAACACATAGGCTACTTTTTAACTTGATAATAGCGGGCGAAGCCGCGGGACACTAATGTAAAATAAAACACTAATTTTGCCTTATCAATGACAGCATAAATTACACAATCTTATAACATGTTTGTAGTAATGAGTTAATTACGCCTAACATTGTCGTACAAATCACATTGACCTTATATCAGTTAGGTGATAAGGTCATGTTAGATAAGATAAGGCCACTGATAAGTATAAAATGTCGTCACATCCTTCATTAGTGGCCTATATTTTAATGTGGTTAATGAACTGCTGTTTTGTACAATTGTAGATAATAAGCTACTTGTTAAAAACTTTTTTAAAGACAATCTTTTAGAAGTCCGCCATATTGGATTTAAAGTGACGTCACTTTATTTTTCGAGTTATTCTCAGCAAGCCCTTTCATTTGATACCTATATTGTAGGTGTGCATTAAAAATTACTTATCCGCCATTTTGGGGGTTCCGCCATGTTGGATTTAGAATGACGACACACAGCTAACCGTGCATTGTCATCCAAACTAAATGTGAATACTAAATTTGCAGCTCAATCGGTTGAAGATATCCGCTTCAAAATTGGGTTGCAAGATTCCACCCGGACAAACATACATACATTGCAAGTTGAATAAAAGCTTGTAATAACAAATTAGTTATTAAAAGCAAGCTCCCTTATGATATTTTGCAATGACGTCCCGAGTCTTACCCTTTAATATATAATTATTCAGACTTTTTCTATCTTTTTTTAATATTTTGTTTTGAAAAATTAAAACTATCGTGAGTATTACACATAATTTATGTTGTATACGGCTTTAAACACGTAGAAAATGTCGACTTAGTTTGTAGTCTACTATTTGTCCGAAACTAGTCGATAATAAAAACATAAAATAATAAAAAAAAAAATTTTTTTTAAATGTCAAATTTCGTTTTGAATTTATTCTCGATTTTAAGTTGAAATGGCTTTCGCCTTTTGTTTTAAATAAATAGCTACGACTGTTGTCTCATGACCAATAATCCGGGTATGGCAGCGTTTAAAATTACACAAACTTGATTGATTAAACGCTGGTTCTAGGTGTGATTGTGTGTGTGATATGTAAATGTTTCCGACACCAACGATAAAACATAAACGCTTTCACACTCACAGCCCCACACTAAGTTCGATGACTTGTGTCGTAGGTGCCGGAAACATTCACATCACACACACCACGGAACCAGAAACACAAGTTTTCCTTGAGGAGAAAACTTGTGTTCCCGCCGGGAATCGAACCCGATACCTCTGCTTAGAATGCGAACGCTCGCCCAACTCAGCCAACGGGCATATAAGTCTTTGAACTTAGTGTGGGGGCTGTGAGTGTGAATGCGTTTTTTTTTAATTCTTTTTCGAATAAATATTTTTATACGAGAAATGTAATCTGTCAGCCCTTATTCAACTTCAAGTAGTGTCAACACAACATTTTGGAGTTATGAAGAGAAAATCATATTTTTTAATTTTGTATGATTCGCCTACACTTATAATAATTCATTTTATTTCAAGTAACTTAGACTTATCATTCACAATGGCCTCGATTCTGATGTACACTCACTAAATTAAATTTAAACTATCCCTGTCTCTTACAAAATAAAACACAAGACAGAGATAGCATGCATTTTAGTGCTGTCACGCTAGTTCATCAATTAAAATATGAACAGCAGAAGCAGAAAGGCGCTTGTTTTTAGTTAACACCAATACAACACCTACTCGACTAAGCTTGCATAGACATCTAAGTTCTGACTAACTTGACAGCACAGCAGTATGCTATCTCTGTCTTGTGTTCCTATTTAGTAAAAGACAGGAATAGTTTAAATTTAATTTAGTGTGTGACATCAGAATCGAGGCCATTAAATAATTAATTAGTCACATTACAATAATATTAAATTAAAATCATATTCACACAAAATCACGACGTTTATAAATGAAAATTTATTTTTGACAATGTATTAATATAACGTAAACAATCGACTAAATAAAAATTATAAATATGCATTAAGATAGATTTGACTTTGATATTGACCGGGATATTTAAATCTCGATGTCTGCGCCGATCCAGCCACAGATGACGGATGAATCATTCCATACACAATTCCCTACTGACGGACAATTATAACTGTGCATCTGCTCATACTGTAATTATTTAATAGACTATTAACTTTTAGATGACGAGCGTATCAAGTTTTTTTTATGCTATGATATGAAGATGCGTGCGTTCCATCAGGTGAGATGGTGGTCAAATGCTTGTCTATCTAGCCTAGACGATACCTATTCACTCTAGACTCGAATACTCCCACATTATAACGTTCAGGAAACAAAGATGTGAACAATGAGTTCCACTCCTTCGCCGTAAGGATGATAAAACGGGCATGGGGGAAGTGTTCCCTATTACATACTAGCCGTGCCTCGCGGCTTCGCCCGCTATTATTATATCAAGTTAAAAAGTAGCCTATTCATTATGATTTAACTTACAACTAAATAGACCTACACACCGATGAGTGAGTAATGATTAGATATAACATAACAAAAAAGGAAATCGATATATAATTATTTCGTATTACATTATTTAATTCCTTCGTTTCTGTGTCATTAATAGCATAAATAATTTACAACCACACGGGCTAATTCTACTAATATTATAAATGCGAAAGTTTGTGTGTAAGTATGTTTGTTACTTCAACAAGCTTTAACGGCTGAACGGATTTGGATGAAATTTGAAATGTATCTATACATATATGTAATAGCGGGCGACGTGTATAATAAGACTAGTTCTTAGTGGCTCGAAAATTTGAGTAGCAAGCACGGACCATTGTAGTCATTAAAATTGCACTCATTATTCGGATAAGGACTACAGACACGAGATGAAATCACCACATAGCAACTGGTCATAAAGCAGACCCACTGAAACATTCACGCGCTGTTAGCCACAATAATCTACCCTTTGCTTTGTGGATTTCACGATGACCGCTAGAAAACACGAAAAATAACCTTACAGTAGGAGGGAGAAAGCTGAAAATTGTACAGCATTTTTATTTATGGACTCATTTATTCAGCTTTATAAAGACCGTAGTATTCTGACAAGCCAATTATGGGCTCGTATTTCAAAAAGCTCAATTGCCATATCAAATTATAATTCCTGGAAGAACGACAGACTACGGACAGACAAACATACAGTAGTGGTTAGCACGCTAAACCTAGAAAGTGACTGGCTCAGGCTGGAGGTTCAGGCTACACTCATTATAGAAGAAAACGTCAAGAAACTTCTAGCGTAAGTTTTGACACATTAAAAAACAAAATGTGTACTGTCAAGAAAGAGATGGCAACTACAGCTACTTCCTACTAATCTTATAAATCCGAAAGTTTGTAAGTGTGTAAGTATGTTTGTTCCCTCTTCACGCTTCAACGGCTGAACGGATTTAGATGAAATTCGGAAAGTACATAGATAATACCTAGGATTAACACATAGGCTACTTTTAAACTTGATAATAGCGGGCGAAGCAGCGGGGCACGGCTTGTTATCATATAAAGTTCGTAATAAAAGTTTTGGTACAAACTCATAGATTGCTTCTTCATTCCCATATATTTTATTCGGAATAGTCAAACATTTGACCACTATCTGATGGTAAGTGACGATGCGATGGACGATGGAGCATGTTTCCCTAGATAATACCTGTTTACTCGTGTTTCCGTGAGACATACTTATCGAGTGAAACAATATATCTGGCAATCTAAGTGTAATGCAATTCTAGGCACATGCTGCTTGTGTGATGTTAAATGTTATCAAAAAAATCGCAATTAGTTAGTGTAAAGCCGATTATTCCGCTTATTCAAATCAATTGTACAGTTTAGAAGCTATATTCTATATCAAAATGAAATGAATACATATACAGACAATAAGCACACGCGATAAACATGTACAGTTAGCAACAACCGATTAGTATATTTTTTTATGTCCGTTTGACCACTATATTATCTGGTAGTAGTCGAGGGAAGTAAGCTCGTTACGCTTAGATAATTAATAATGTTAATTAAATTGGACTATACCAACCACCCCTAATATCTCCGGAACCCTACATAAGATCTTGATAAAAATATGGGACTAATACCACTGGACACCGTAATTATTTTCTCAAACAAAGGAAAGAAGCCTCCGAATCGGTTAACGTACGCTGGCAATATATAACGAGGTATCAAAAAGCCAAATCAAAAAATTGAGAATTAGAAGCCTTATCGAAAAAAAACGGCTGCAACGACTTTTACTGAACATAGCTTAGAACACTCTTGATTAAGGCACCTTACAAACAAACGCATTCACACCCAAAGCACCACAATAAGCTCAAAGACTTGTATAGCGGGTGCCGGAAACATTCACATCACACACGCATTACATCCAGAACCAGAAGCACAAATATCCCTTGGGAAGGAATTTGTGCTCCTGCCGAGAATCGAACCCAGGACCTACGGCGCAGAGGGCGGACATCGGTCCACTGCGCCAACTAGGTCGTCACAATAAAATAACTGAATCAAAATCTGTCTTTTTGAGTGCTACGAGTACTATGCCAAATATAATAAAGGAACAAAACAAAACAACAGTATTATATAAAATCTCTACAGTACCATCAATGATTATAGTCTGTAAAAAATGCATAGTTATCAGATATTTTTACACAAAATTTGCTCTTCTTTTACCCATCTTTCGTTTTATCCACCTAATTTATTCATGGCTCGGTTATCACAATATTACCCTTTTCGTATTTCAATTTTCCACCAAGTAAAACCTATTATATTTTGTTGAGCTAAGGTAGACTTATCTGCCGACTCCCGTCTGGAACGTCGGGTACGGTCGGCAACATAAGCAGCTGAAGTTCCGTTTTTCAAAATAGCTAAACCATTATACATTGCGATACTCTACTGTGCAAAGAAAAGCTGTTCTAACCGACTTAATTTTTGTATTATATTTATATAATTAATAATTTTATTATTAAGAAATATATTTATTCAAAACTTTTGTTACAATTTACTACTAATAACTTACTTTAAAACTAAGATTACCTTAGTTTCTTAGGATCTAAGTTCGACTAAATATTATCTTTTTTAACCCCCGATGACGAAATAGTGGTGTCTAAGTTTGTAGTGTATATCTTTTTTTTTTTTTATACTAGATAGGAAAGCATTTGACCGCTATCTCACCTGATGGAAAATGACGATGCGGCCAAAGATGGAACATGCTTGCCAAGAAGGTACCTATTCATTCTAGACTTGAAGACACCCTGCGTTTCGGTATATAAGTGTGTCTACGGCATTGTAGCTCTCAAAGGGTGGACCTATTTTGACAACGTTTTTATTGTTGAAAGGTGACTTGATCATTGAGAGTGTTCTTAGCTATGTTCGGTGAAATCCAGAGCAGCCGTTTTCCAATGAAATGAAATGATATGCATTTATTTGCTTCAATTGTAGGTATAAACAGATGTAGGGTTTAGTGTATCAATATAGTTCACACACTTGGTCATAATAGTGACATGCAAATGTTGATTTGAGGGCTAGATAGATATCTTTATAGCGTCATAATAATAATTTTGATTATTGTTAATATATTTTATATGTGGCCCAATTATAATAAGTGGAAATGGAAAATGCATCATTAAAGTTATAATGTCAAGATATGTCAAAATTTCAGAATATTAAAATCAAAGAAAATAAAGTTACTAAAATATAATTGTCATCAGTCATTACAGTCCCACAATTTAATATAAGTATAATTTTAATGATATTTACAATTGTCAAGAAATTTATTTAAAGTGTAGTAGGTTAGTCCAGATAAGTAGTCCAGATACAGTGTGGGGGTATTTTCTTATTGACAAAATGCCGTGCTGTTCTTACTCTGTGGTTGGAACCTTCACAAAAGGTTCACAGAAACAAACATTTAAAAAGCAATCTTATTCAAAACTCGAAAAAGTCAAGTAAACATCCCAATCGTCCGCAGAGATTCAGTTCTGGCAAAACAACTTGTACTTGAGGAACTTTAAATAGAAAAGTTTACATCTTTACCTACTAACTTATATACTATCTTTTTATTTTATCTTTGTGGATTTTATATATGAGTATTTCTACTTTGTACTGCGGTTGGTTTAACCCCTACACAATTTCATAGAATAAAATATTTAGGACGTAGTTTACTGACCTATGTCCATTTTAAAAGGTAACTTGTCAGTAATGAACTGCCCGTTGGCTTAGTTGGGTGCCTTGCGTTCTGAGCAGCGGGTATCGGGTTCGATTCCCGGTGGAAACAAGTTTTCTCCCAAAGTGAAATTTGTGTTTCCGGTTCTGGGTGTGATGTGAATGTTTTCGGCACCCATGTCGCAAGTCATCGAACTTAGTAAATTCTACGGTGCAGCAGTAAAAATATTTAATATACAGACTTTATTAGGAAACCAGCATGTCTAAGAATCACTAAGTTCGAGGACATGATATATCCGCCAATCGGACTATCGTGGTGGAGTGGTGTATATGGTCCAGACTCAATTTTATACTCAATTAGCCGTGGTCCGCGGCTTCGACCGCTATTATCAAGTTAAAAAGTAGCCTATGTGTTAATCCTAGGTATAATCTATGTACATTCCAAATTTCATCCAAATCCGTTTAGCCGTTAGAGCGTGAAGAGGGAACAAACATACTTACACACTAACACACAAACTTTCGGATTTATAATATTAGTAGGATTCATAGAGAAGGCTTAGAATCGCAGCTGTGTGAACGAAATTAGCTGATGATGATGATGCCGATAAGTAATTGATGATACGTAAAGAATGACCGTACATCTATTGGTGAGGGATGATGTGGTCGAAGATAGCACTCAAGGCCTGGGATGTAAGTGCCAGCACTTACGGATAGCTTGGTAGAATACCAATGGGGGTTTTTTTTTATTTTAATGTAAACTATGACTGTTACGACATAGTGGGTTTCTAATTAAGTTAGATATCCTACTATAATATTATAAATCCGAAAGTTTATGTGTAAGTGTGTAAATGTGTAAGTATTTTTGTTCCCTCTTCACGCTTTAACGGCTGAACAGATTTGAATGAAACTTGGAATGTACATAGCTTATACCTAGGATTAACGTATAGGCTACTTTTTGACTTGATAATAGCGGGCGAAGCCGCGGGGCACGGCTAGTAATATTATAAATCCGAAAGTTTGTGTGTAAATGTGTAAGTATTTTTGTTCCCTCTTCACGCTTTAACGGCTGAACAGATTTGAATGAAACTTGGAATGTACATAGCTTATACCTAGGATTAACGTATAGGCTACTTTTTGACTTGATAATAGCGGGCGAAGCCGCGGGGCACGGCTAGTAATATTATAAATCCGAAAGTTTGTGTGTAAATGTGTAAGTATTTTTGTTCCCTCTTCACGCTTTAACGGCTGAACAGATTTGAATGAAACTTGGAATGTACATAGCTTATACCTAGGATTAACGTATAGGCTACTTTTTGACTTGATAATAGCGGGCGAAGCCGCGGGGCACGGCTAGTAATATTATAAATCCGAAAGTTTGTGTGTAAATGTGTAAGTATGTTTGTTCCCTCTTCACGCTTTAACGGCTGAACAGATTTGAATGAAATTTGGAATGTACATAGCTTATACCTAGGATTAACGTATAGTCTACTTTTTGACTTGATAATAGCGGGGCGCGGCTAGTTATGTATAATATGTAGTTCTTTTTGATAGATTCGTAACTAACTTGAATTATTTATCTTTGTCTGAAACAGTATCATTGTTTGAAATTTTGAACATTGTAACAACATTTTTCGAAGAGGGTGTTGACAGCTGCGACACAGTTTTAAACTACTGCAGGTGTCATAGTTTTACCAATATTTTGTCTATACAACTTTGTTTTTACCCTAAAATAAAAGATTTTTTCATTTTTATTTAAATTAAGCAAAAATGAATCTTATCTCGTAGTAGTTTTGTTGTTTTTCAATTGAAACCGTTCGCAACAGAGATGGGTAATATGGGGGGCTGATCCGCGCGTCTCTGAAGCCCCGCGGGTCTTGGTATAAAAGAACCCATTGACTACCTACTCGTGCCTCGTTATCACAAATACTCACAATCTTATTTTATGGGACCAGATAAAATAATTAAACGCAAGCTTGAAAAAAACCGACTTCACCGCTTTATCTTCGGAACTTTGATCGGATTAGATGTACTAAACACGCATTATTGACGATATTTCAAGAACTACTGATCAGATCTTGATTAAATTTAAATGGGACCAATTAGAAAGCAACACCATTCAAGCAAAAAAAATCCTACTAATATTATAAATCCGATAGTTTGTGTGTAAGTGTGTAAGTATGTTTGTTCCCTCTTCACGCTTTAACGGCTGAACGGATTTGGATAAAATTTGGAATGTACATAGATTATACCTAGGATTAACACATATGCTACTTTTTCACTTGATAATAGCGGGCGCGCGGCTTCGCCCGGCTAGTAATTCATACATGTACAGTCGACTTTAGTACCTCCTCCTTTTGAAAGTGAAGTCCTTTGAAGATATACTAAAATGACGATTTAAAATTATGGTGGGAAATAAGGACATCTATTCTTCAATTGAAGTCGAGCTATAAAAAAAAGCTACAAACATTGCGTGCAATGTAGATCACACCCAGTCATTAGTATAACCATTGACGTCACAGACATACCGTGACACTATTATATTAATACTAGATCTCTAGAAAAGTGGGTGAAATAGGGTTGTCAAACAATAATTAAGATTATAATATATAATACATAAGTATTAATATCCTACTAATATTATAAATCCGAAAGTTTGTGTGTATATTTGTTCCCTCTTCAAGCTTTAGCGGCTGAACAGATTAGAATGAAATTTAGAATGTACATAGCTTATACCTAGGATTAGCACATAGGCTACTTTTGGACTTGATAATAGTGTGAAAAGCCGCGGGGCGCGGCTAGTAATAAATTTAAAAAAATCTGTATGTTTCAACACGTGCTTCTGGCAAATTCCTTGCGTATATTTTCTTCTGTGCCCATAGAAGAAAATATACACAGATAATTTGCTTTACAGCAGCCAATATAAAATAACTTGTATATATAATAACAGTCATAGATCTTGCTTATAGTAAATTATAACCAAAAAAAATTTTTTTTTAAACAAACTTATTAGGAGCTTTTTACGGTGAGTACAATAGCCATGACACTCAGAATCAGGGCTATCATCGTCGAAATTGAAAAAAGTATCGGGCAAGCTGAACTGCTAACGTATATATTTATATTTTGATGGCTATCATAATTAAATACACAAAACTTCGCGTCTGTGCTGTTAACTGTTGTAGAGTTGCTTTATCTGGATCCCAATTCAGGTCATATTTAGTATAAAAATGCATTGTTATCGGAACTGTACCAATATGAAAAAAATCAACTGGTAAAAGGAGATATTTCAAAATTGAAGGAGCCTGGGCCAGCACCGTGTACCATATACATACATATAGCTATACAATATAGTAACCGTCTTTGAATGTTTATTTTCTTTACTTTTATTTCGTTTTAATGTACATTTAAAATATCTTGGTACATCTATAGCAACACCAAACAGTTACAAATGGCGGATTGCGACAATATTTAACTGTAATTTTGACGTGTCATTCATTGTCAATGATAATTTATTGTAAACAACATATCAATTCTAAAATATTTAGGTTTCGTTATAATTATAATAGGACTATAGAATGTGTTACTCGATTGAAACTTAAAACAGAGTGACATTCAGTATCTTCTTGTCATGACTGCCCCAAAAATAGGGTTAACATATTTAAAAACTCACTAAATAATAATTTGAGGGTACAGCTGTAATCATCTGCAGATTGATTTATTTGTATTTTTAAGAAAATGCAATATTTTTTCTCTATTTTTCTATGTATGGTACATAGTGCTGGCACAAAATGAAACATCTCCTTTGCAAGATTTGACAAGCAAACATACAAACATTGCAAGTTTAATAAAAGCTATTAAAGAAATATATAACTTGACACCTACCTCCTGTCAAAGTCATTCACACTCGCCCAACTTTTCAATATGTAATTGTGTGACAACCCTAATTCACGTAATTATAGATATAAGTTAAGCGCCCACGTGGCTCGTTTTTATTGCTAGGAATTTATAGCTGGCACTCGGCCACAATAAACTATCTCGTATACACAGTGTCTACTGTTAATCAGTTATCTTTGATATACGCTAGATAATAACACTGTAGTAGCAAAATTTTCGGTATAGTAAATAGTGTCCGACTGGCTTAACGACGGTTATCTTACGAGTAACAACCGGGACCGACTGCTTAACTACTGGTGGCCCGAGAAATAAACTCAAAATTCCATCAAAATCGGCCTAGAGTCACAGAATACAATCAAATACTAGTGGAAACGCGAAAACCAGTAGCCTCTCCTTTAGATACCAAACTAAAGAGTAACTATCGAATGTAGTAGTGTTATTAGCTGTATGTCTGCGCCACACCCAGCGCACTACGACCCCACTTAGTGGCAAAAACAAGGATATAGATAGAAGACGTGAATAGACCTAGACTGTTAGATATTTTAATTATTTGTATGCCAAGTCAAAGTCAACAAATTATGACAAGTGGTTCTATAAGCTAAAGACCGTGTTTCTTGCCAGGTTCTTCTCGAGATGGCTGTAATTTTGCGAATCTGTAGAGTCAGTAACTTTCATGAGTGCCTTTTTGGGGCCCATGTGAATAAGCGATTTTGATTGGTGGAAATGTATCGGAGATACGGGGGTTGAAAACGTTAGAAAAATATATTTCAGCCATTTCGAAAATACGCGAGGTTTTTAGCTCACATAACCACTAGTAAATAATTGTACAAGACATAGGTCATATCATAAGACAAAAATAGCTTAAATATCCACTAAGCAGAGTACAAAAACTCTTCCTCGAACGCTCGCACGCCACCTCTAGACAATAAGTACCTATCTAAGCCTTATTGTAGCTAACAAAAACACTTCTTATACCTGTTTCGGCCATGACTCAGTCAGTTTGTAATGTAGCCGTGTAGTGTAGCCTTCTAGGAATTAAAGTCATTATAAAACCTACAGTTGTTTTATTGTTGCTGATAAGAGATAACATTAATAGCCGTAATTGATTTTCGTATTAACCTATCAGGGTCTTAGTGTATTCAGAGATCTACACAATAATTCAGACTACATTAATAATTATGGGTGTCATACTGAATATCGACAGTTCATTACTTCGATAAGTTACTTACTTCGAAAAAATATATTTCGACAAGTCATTGCTTCGACAGATCATATATTCGACAAAGAATAGTCCGACTAAACTAACTTCGACAACGCACACTTTAAAAAGACCACTACTTCGACAAATCCTGCTTCGACGTGCACTTGTTCGGCAGATAATTATTTCGACAGAAACATACCTTCGACATAATTCTGCTCTGAAATCCAATGAATCTAGAGAAGAATTATGTCGCAGGTATGTTTCTGTCGAAATAATTATCTGCCGAACAAGTGCACGTCGAAGCAGGGTTTGTCGAAGTAGTGGTCTTTCTAAAGTGTGCGTTGTCGAAGTTAGTTTTGTCGGACTATTCTTTGTCGAATATATGATCTGTCGAAGCAATGACTTGTCGAAATATATTTTTTCGAAGTAAGTAACTTGTTGGAGTAATGAACTGTCGATATTCAGTATGACACCCAATAATTATAAACGCTTTCATACCCATAGCTAAGTCCAATGACTTGTGTCGTGGGTTCCGGAAACATTCGCATCACACACACAATCACAACCAGAAACAGAAGCACAAATTTCCCATGGGGAGAAAACTCGTGTTCCCTCCAGGAACCGAACCCTATACTCCTCTTAGAAGGCGACACGCACCCACCGAAATCAACGCGGGTAGTTCGAAGTCATGCTAGCCGATTTCATCAGCAATATTCGCACAGTTAATTGCAACAGTAAATTAACACTTTCCACAAATGTCCCATGGGCATGAAACTTGTGCTCATGACGGGAATCGAATTCAGGACCCACGGCGTACAGGGCCGAGACTTGCCTACCAACTGTATCGTAATTTTTCTACTGGACAGTGTTATGGGACAAATAAGATATTATAACATCGGTCCAGTCTAGCTCTTAGGACTTAGGTTTACGAAAATGAATGATCATTACACGTTTCGTAGAATACATTCGTAACTTACGATTAGATTATAAGATAAGAGTATCCAGCAAGTGCGGTCATCTATTGGTTATTGGAACTGGAACTGTAGGTAATTGGATATTTAATGAACTTAGAACAATAAAACTGAACTTTATTTTTCTTTTTCGAGGGGAGAACGCCTTCCCAGGGGTGAAGGAAAGGGGTATGTGGGGCTCGAAACTGCAAAAAATTTGATTATTGCATTGTATATTTGATGGTTTATAAAATATCCGGAATATGGCTACATGTGGTCCCGCCGGAAATCGAACCCGAAATCCCTGCTCGGAAGGCAAACAAAAATATTATTATGAATATAGGAATTCACACCACTCTATCATCACATTGCAAAGGGAGATGGTGGTAAAACCGTCGGCCATCTTGACAAACAAATAAATTACAAGAGATAAATTGTAGTGGTGAGTGAATCGGACATCCCCAAGATTCTGTGCCCCAATGACAAAGACGTTGATTGAATATTGGGGCAAGTGAACTCGTGAACTGTTCCGATGCTGAATATCGACGGCTTTAAGTGAATTAAATAAAAACATAACAAACACGCTTTCACACTCACAGCTCCACACTTAGTTTAATGACTTAGTGTCGTAGGTGCCGTAAATATTCAAATTACACACAATCACATACAGAAGCACAAACACAAAAATTTCCTATGCGAAAAAAACTTGCGTTCCCATCGGGAATAGAATCCGATGCCCGCTGCTTAGAACGCGTGGACAATGATGCCGTCAGTTTAAAAAAAAAAGTAGAACCGTCACCAATTTTTTACATTACAGCGAAATATAATTTCGCTCGACTCCTTATTGTATATCGTGAACACAATCTTCATCACTCTCCCAAAGCAAAATTTACCAGAACACACTAAGTAAAGGGTCCAAAATCGCTAAAAACTCTAACATAGCATCAAAACAATACGTTCACATGCATTACTAAAACGAGCGAGACGTAACTGGAAACTAGAAACTAACTTTCATGTCCAAAAGTTGTTCCATAAACTACGCAGAATTAATGCTGGCGTAGGTAAAACAATTTGGAAACTGCACGTCCATTTTAATAAACCCAACAAACTCAGGGAATGCTGGAAATGTATAAATGCATGTGACACAAAGCGTATAATACGATAAAGTAGTAAGTTTAGAAAACAAACTGGTCAAGACGAAAGTCTATGACCATTGTGTGTTACCATTGTTACCAGTGATGACTGGCACTGAACGTAGCCTCTTACTGTGGGCCTTATAAATTAAGTCAAAGTAAAACAACGAGCTATGGAAATGGATAGCCCCTATGCTCGGGGTTTCTCTACGAGATCGAATCTGAAATGATGAGATCCGTAGATGAACGAAAGTCACTGACATAGTCCGGCGGATTAGCAAGTTGAAGTGGCAATGGGCAGGGCATATAGTACGCAGAACTGATGGCTGATGAACAACAAACAAAACAAACGCATTCACACTCACAGCCCCACACAAAGTTCAAAGACTTGTATCGTGGGTGCCGGCAACATATACATCATCACACACAAATACACCCAGAACCAGAAGCACAAATATCCCTTGAGAAAGATTGTGTGCTCTTGCCGGGAATCGAACCCAGGACCCAAGTCGCGGAGGGCGGAGACCTGTCTACTGCGCTAACTGGGTCGTCAGATGGGGCGAAAGGTTTTCGAATGCAGGCCACGGACAGGCAAGCGCAGTGTCTGAAGACCGCCCACAAGTACGGACGACATAATGAAGGTCACAGGAAGACCCTGAATGCAGGCCGCTAACAATCGTTCATTTTGGAAATCTTTGAGGGAGGCTTATGTCCAGCAGTGGAATTCTTGCTGACATGATGCTGAGTAACTTTAAAAAGCAAAAATATCGCCTGAATCTGCGGCCATAGGGAGTCACGGCTTGCCGATACCTTTGAGCAATCCAAGCCCCGCTTCAAGTGACGAATTCATCCTCCCTTACTGTTAACGTCTTATACGCGTGTGTAAGTATCGCTCCTAAATATATTTTCCTTTCTTAATTTACTTTAGTTCTGCTTTGCATGGCTAATTAATGAATGTGCAGTGCAGAGTGGAAGCCACCAATGCATGTGGAAGATCACAAATGCGTTGAATCGATCATATATAAAATCAGCTGTAAAAATGTATGCCATATATTTCTTCAGATATTCAGATATTTCTATACTTCCAATTTTCGTCTGTATAGAGATCATTAGTAACCCTATAACCAGCGTAAGTTATATGATTGTAACGTTGGAAAACCACCTCCATTAGTAGTTACACTACATTATATCATGTAGCACATCTACATGCTGGATACTAATCAATGAGTATATTCTTATTCTACATCAGTAACAATAATCACGTCAGGGGATTAGCAAATCGATTTGCTAATAGATATATGCAGATTTATAAGGCTAGGTCATACTCGCAATGTTGTGAGATCACGTACTGTTAGTAATTAGATTGTTAGTTACTGACGCGTTCTTTAGCTACAATGCCATGCAAGTATGTACAGTACGTGATTAAGATGTGAAACATTTGAACAATAGTAAAAACACACTTTGGAATAAGATTAATATATGAATCATATGATGGGCGGGTCCCACAACTCCCAGACCAATCGGGCTCTCAAGCGTTAGCGATTCCAAATCAATGCTTGCTCACTCGCCTCGGGGTTATTCGGGAATTAGTGCTCGCTGACTTAGTTGGTTAACTCGTAGAACGTCCCATTTACAAAATGTCCCATGCATACTGTTGGCAAGGGCAGCTACTCCGAGTGGGACGTTTAAAGACAGGGACATTTTAAGAAAGGTACGTTTTGCGAATGTGATGTTTTCGACGTATCGCGAGTAAGCCGCTTAGTTTGGTGCGTGTTCGGCTTATAAGCAGCAGGGGCTGAGAGTGTGAAAATGTTTATGTTATATTTAATAGAAACTCTAGGGTACGTCTACACCACTACATACCATTACTCCGCTAGAGTATCAACTCAAAGTGGGTCTTAGCCTCTGTCACGAAAGAACATCCTAGGTCCTGTGCTGTTTCCTCCGTCTATCATTATATAGGCCAGTCAACCAGTAAGGACTCTTTTCTTATTCGATAGGCCAGTGTTTAACCACTATCTCAATTCTAGGTATAAGCACTCTCATATTTGTGAAATAGTCCATGCTCAAAAGTCCAAGATGACTTACTGCGGAAACATGTAATGAGATTGGAGGGTTAATTTTTGTGTTTTAAAAAAATATATATATAGACGGAAAACCAATGCATGGGAAAGATAGATAAATTCTTCATTTGCACACCAAAAAAGAACACTTACAAAGAAATCTTAAATTTAACATAGGAGCACAACGGGAGGTCTTATCGCTCAAAGCACATAAAGTAATGAAAGACAAGACTTTAGATATATCGGTAAAATAAAAAAATATTGAGGCATGTATCTAACAAATTTTAACTTATGGATGTCAAACATGGTCACTAACTAAATTACAACTGCAAAACTTAGCTCGTCAACACTCAACAGAGGGAAGTACACTAGGAATAATCAAATAGATAAAATTATAAACAAACAAACGCATTCACACTCACAGCCCCACACAAAGTTCAAAGACTTGTATCGTGGGTGCCGGAAACATTCACATCACACACAGATTACACCCAGAACCAGAAGCACAAATATCCCTTGTTGTGTGAAGGAATTTGTGCTCCTGCCGGGCATCGAACGCAGGACCCACGGCACAGAGGGCAGACAGCTGTCCACTGTGCCAACTGGGTCATTTCTCTTATGTGAGTGCGAAACACGAAGAAACTACCAAACTGACAGACGTCTCACATAGGATTAAGGCAGTTGGGCAGGTCATATGATGAAAGGCTCAGATAAATGGTGTAAAACTATGACTATATAGTACCCAAGAGGAAAAAAGAGGAGGAGAGGAAGGCAGCATAAGTGTTGGGAGGATGAGCAGGAAACCAGAGGAACAAATGGACCCAGGACTGGAGAGAATGGAAGAAGTTAGGGTAGACCTTTGCCAATCGGCAAACAGACAAGGGAAAAGAAGATGCGATGAAGAAGATACAACTTTTTCTTCAATTTGTCACCTCACTTTTACTTTTAACATAATATAGATACTATTTTATTTCATTTGATTATAAATCTGGGCAATGATATTTTTAATAAGGATTTGCAGTAATAAGTGCAAGGAAAGCAGATTATAAAAGAAAAAATATTTAAATAAGCAATTACTTCTGCTATTCCTTTAACTGTATGGACAAAATAATCATAAAGGATAAAAAACATGTTTAAATGTATATTACTCCATAAATGGTTATCAAACAAAGAGATTGTCATCATTTATAACAGATTAATTCTTCATTTCCTGTCTAAATTCTTATATACTACAAATAGAACCCAACACTAATGCATAAATTACGATTATGTTTCCTTACTCTTGACTCAGACAAGCATCAAATTATAATAAATTAATATAAACCAGCATACTTTTAACAAAAGTGAGTCATTTGTGGTAAAAAATAAACAAAGGTTTTATCTTGTTTTGCAGTGCAAAGTATGCTTGTTGTTTGATGCACTGGCAATCAGCCAACCATCGCGGTTCACGTTAGAAGAACAGGCATTGGCTAAGTAGTGAACAAGGAAGTATCTCTGTACTCACAATACTCAACAGGGCACCCTAGCACCACCTTGAAAGGTTCATGTACATAATAGCATGACGTATAAAGCCGCAATAGACGCATCCTATCACGGTCGTATTCGATAGTGAAATTTTATCGACTCTTATCCAGAGTTCGAACGAAAATTGTATCATTTAAAACCATGTTTTAAAATTATTCTCCAAGCTCTTGTATAAACCGGAAACTCACCATATCATCGGCACGGCAAATATATAAAAAATAATAACGACTAGCAAACCACTCAATCGCAAAATAAAAAGAAAATCGTAGCAAAGGTTTTATCGAATTTAGAATGAAAAGTACTCACCGAACGATAGCTCGCTGTAGACTTTTAAGTTGATTTCACTATAAACAACTATTACACAATCGTTTTCCTGTCAATGTATAGTTCGTTTAGAAAATTTATCACCACCAAAATAATTACTTGCGATTCTAAAATGACAGATAACATAGAGTATTGAAATAGACGTGTGATATGGTTGAGAGATGGGGCCTTTCTTTGATTGAAGTTTAAAGTTTGCTCGATAGATGGGGTTACTAAAACGATCACATAACCATAGACAAAAGTAGGAAGGAGTGTTATGAAAGACCTACGAAGGAATAAAAGCCGCGAGAAATCAAACCTTATAAGCTTGATATTTACTCCGATCCCATAATAGTACAATTTATTTTACCTACATTATTTTTTTGCTATAAGATCTATTCCTAGGTTAAGATAGGAGTTGAACTCATTGCCCTCATCCTTGTTCCCCGAGCGGTACTATCTGAAAGTCTTCGAGTCAAGAATAACAATTTATCTTCTAAGTAAGTATGCTACATGGACGTATCATCACTTTCTATCAGTTAACATAGTGGTCAAATTATATGTTGGACTCCAGCTGCCAACGAATTTCATAGTAATATTTACGTAAATAGTACGTCTTAATTAAATGTTAAAAATATATGAAATAGGTAAATAGTTTTGACATATTTTCATTATGAATCGTTTCATATTAATCATTAAATTCATTAAATTCATGTACATTGTAGTTAAATAGTAATAGGGAACTTTTACTTGAGATGCAAGTAAGAGATCTATCAGTTTTTTATAGGGTTTATCTAGAAAACTAATGAAATTGTACCAAACGATCAACCAAACTTTTTACATTGGTGTGATATGCAAAAAATATACCAATGAAATGTATATAATTTTTTTTTATGCGTTATAGAAATACATTTGACCACTATCTCACCTGATGGAAAGTGATGATGCTGCCGAAGATGTGACCTAGTTATCGCATGTTTTTTTTTATTATACTTAAGTATACATGCAAAATTATTGAGTAAAGTTATTTAAAGGCGCGACGAAGAGCGCCAGTGCTTACTGGTGATAACAGTAATGCTCGAGCCAATTAAGCAAAGGGAGCGTGCTAGTCTACAATGTCGAATTTCTATTTCGGTAAAAATCCAACGTTTAAACAAAGCTTGCTATGAGGCTTGCTATAAATTCAGTTCTCATAGTTTGCAAGGCTTGTTTTCTATCGCCGCAAGTTCTGGATTCGATTTCCGTCATAAGCACAATTTTCCTTCCTAAAGAATGGGCGTGATTGTGTTTGTGATATAAATGCTAACGGCGGCGCCCACGATCTTTGAACTTAGTGTTCAAAGATCGTGGGGCTGTGTGAGTGATTCTGTATTTTTGGTACTCGGGCACTTCGTCAGTCCATCCGTCCATCTGTCTGAGGTTCATAGTTTTTAAACTTAGTTTAACTTTCATTCTCTCACTATATTTAAAGCAATCCCAAAGCTTTTTTCAGCTCGTGAAAATTGTTTTCTTTGAAAATAGTTTTGTAGGCAGAACACGAAACCGTTTGAAACGAACAAAATGTATTATATTAGCAAATTAGTAAGACAACATACCTGTGATCAACACAAACAGCCAAAAGAGCTAGAAAGCCAAGTTGAATGGTTGCTTTCTAAGCCATTTACACCACTGTATTTTCCTACTGTACTATATATTAAATAGTTTCTTGATGCAAACTAGGCTTAAGGATATGATAGACGTTTCAAGTTCACCGGATAGCCCACTATATTAGAGTCCATAGAAAAGCAAAGCAAACTTTAATTGTATGTTCAAATGTCGAAACTTTAAAAATTACAATTCAATACATTTATAGAATCTTGTCCGGTGAGTGCAGTAAAGTGAATAAACTCGGTAGTCACAGTGTGATCGAACGAGGATATATTTTATGGGTCTTTCATAATACCCCAGAATTTATTTTGCGATCAGCGCCATCTACCTAACGCCACCGCAACAATGAAAAGACGCACCCTCTCACTCGCACTCGTACGTTCCGCGCGGTAGAACGGTTCAATGACTCTGGCGACGGTTTCTATTTTCTCTCTGGTTCTGTCGTCGGGTCGGGCTGCACAAGGAAGGGTCTTTGTTTGCGTTTCACGTTCGCGTCGCACGGTATCACCCGCGGCCACGGCTCCATCGTATCCTCGCCGGACGGAATGTGCCCTGATAAGTGGAAGCGTGGGTCTCGCTCCTCCCGGTCGTTGTGAAATGTGGTGCAGTGTGACAGGGTGGCGCCGTCAACGAGTGCAAGTGCAGTGAGGTGCAGTGGTGTGTTAGAGCGCGCGTGGGTCGGCACGGCCACGGGTACCGAGGCGCGCGGCGGCGGGCGCACGGCCATGACCGGCGACATGCCTCTGGGGAGCGCGCACGCGTTCGGCCGCGCGCTGCTGCGGGACGGGGCGCTGCCGCCGCTGGAGCCCGGCCCGCCGGCGCCGCCCGCCAACAACGCGCAGCCGCCCGACAAGCGGCCGCCGGCCGCCGCCGCCAGCCCGGAGCAAGTCATGAAGCTCTACATGAACAAACTCACCCCCTACGAACAGCGCGAGATATTCGACTATCCGCAAGTGTACTTCATAGGCGCCAACGCCAAAAAACGACCTGGACTCGTCGGCTTCCCGAACAATTGCGAGTACGATAACGAGCAGGGCTCCTATATTCACATACCTCACGACCACATCGCGTATAGATACGAGGTGCTCAAAGTGATAGGTAAAGGTAGCTTCGGGCAGGTGGTGAAAGCGTATGATCACAAGAAGCGCGAGAACGTAGCTTTGAAAATGGTGAGGAACGAGAAACGTTTCCACCGTCAAGCTCAGGAGGAGATCCGTATATTGGAGCACCTCCGGGAGCAGGATAAAGATAACACGATGAATGTGATTCACATGTTCGATTCATTCACGTTTAGGAATCACACTTGCATAACGTTTGAGTTGTTGTCTATCAACCTGTACGAGTTGATAAAGAAGAACAAGTTTCAAGGGTTTTCTCTCCAGTTGGTCCGCAAGTTCTCCCACAGTTTGCTGCAATGCCTGCATGCGCTGAACAAAAGTCGGATCATCCACTGCGACATGAAGCCGGAGAATGTACTGCTGAAACAGCAGGGACGCTCCGGAATTAAGGTAAGAAACACATATAATGACGATTATGAATGAAAATCAATTTACTTACAGTTCCACAAGTTTAAAATGAAGAGTTTGAAGCATGCTCCACCTGAGAATATATCGTCACTTTCCATCTATTGTGATTGTAGTCAAACATTTGCTTAGTCAGATATAATTAAAAGAAACGGTCAGTGACAAGAATTTCAATTATTAAACATACTTCCCTCATCATTTCTCTGCGAGAATCACCCTCACAAAATATCATACAAAACAATTGAGATAAAACTGATAGTAAGTCAATGATAACAATTTTTGGTGTCAACATATAGCGCATAGTCTATAATGTCAAATTGTCAATCATGTTATCATAAACATGTCCAAAACTACTTGTTGTGGCTGCAACAAAGGTAAGTGTTGCATAATTCATTTTTAAGCAAAGTAGTTCACAATTGGAACAGATTACCGGAAGATGTTGTTTCTGCTACCACAATAAATGGATTTAAAAACAAGCTTAACAACTGGTTACAAATTAACAAACTTTGTTAGAAAAGTGAACTGTTATGACTTTGAATACTGTGTGATATAGACATATCATCATTCTGCTACCCATCTATAAATAATATATTTGATTTATTTAGAAAACAATTATAAATCCGCTATTTATGTAGATACTCCAACATCCTTTGGGATTTCGTAGTTGTTAATATCCTACTAATATTATAAATCTGAAAGTTTGTGTGTAAGTATGTTTGTTCCCTCTTCATGCTTTAACTGAACGGATTTGGATGAAATTTGGAATCTACATAGCTTATACCTAGGATTGACACATAGGCTACTTTTTAACTTGATAATAGCGGGCGTAGCCGCGGGGCACAGCTAGTAAACTATAAATGATGACACTCGCACACCTCTGGGTTATTTTATATTATAATTTTGTAGTGATTTAAAATCTCAACGCCTATATTATTTCCATGTAATTTTTTTTTTATTCCTTATAGGCTAACTTTTGACTTCTCATACTTTTCTCTAAAAATATTGGAAGGTACCAAATTTAAAAAATCTTTAACAACCTGGCTTCTTATCCATTGTTGTAATAGTGTTAAGGTGTTAAAGAATTTTTAGTAAATTAGTCTAGATATTATAGTAGACATAGACATTACCATTTGCACGTCTGCTTGCAGACTGAATATATTGTGTCACTTTTTACATTAAGATCTTATGTACATGTATTCTAGCAAATAAACGATTTGATTTGATTTCATTAGATCTTATCTTATCTAGCTTACTTGATATTAGGTAATAATTTGTGTCTTTTTAAATGTAATTATTTTTATATCGAAAATGATGCATGCTTGCAATAGAAAATACCTATTCCCTCCTGATTAAGACGCAGAGACTAATAGAACCCTCTGGAGGTATCAGATGTTCTGTAGTGTTTTGTATGAGACCAATCGAGTATAGCATCCAGGATTGAGTAGGATTTGTTTCCGATTTTATGTATTTGTATGGAAATTATTCTGATGTCAAATTGTAAAGGGTGACAACTTAACAATTTCGCTGTCGTCTCTGCTTATATGCAAGCTGTGGAGAAACTATTTTGCTAGTTCAGCAGCAAAAAGTTACTTGTCTATTTATAGTCAATTCTTTCTTCAAATTTGATTTTAAATATTTCACAGACCTACCTATATTATAGTGAAATTAATAATAATGATCGCATGAAATGGGTAGTATGTACTTTTTTTAAATCCAAGATAAGCAAATGTACGTCTACCTATATACACATTTACATACTGTTGTACTGCTACTGATTCTATCAAGATTGCATTTGTAGTATTTCTTTAATATTTTCTAAAGATATTGAAATAAAAAATATTCAATTAACAAGTAATTTTGTGTCTAGACATCATAAAGATCACATCTTTGCAAAATAGATTAAAGATTTTTGTTAAGACACTATTCTCAGCACATTATCACAACGTAAACAAATACAACTCATTAGTCTTTTTGTAATTAGTAAATTCCATGTATTTCTAAACTGGTTTTCATATCTTTTTTTTTTACTTCCGATAGGCAAGTATTTGACCACAATCACCTGATGGAAAGTGATGATGCGTCCGAAGATGTATCATGCTTGCCTAGAAAGTAACTATTCACTCTTTACTTGAAGACTCCAAGATTATACCTTTCGGGGAACAAAGATGAGGGCAATGAGTTCCACTCCTTCGCAGTACGGATGATAAACGTAGAAGCGAAATGTTTTCAGTGAACTAGAGGTATGTGAACCATATATGGATGACGTTTGACTGTTTGTCTCGTTGTTAGATGGTAAAACGGGCATAGGGGAATGAAGTCGTCTTTAAGTATTTCTTAAGTCTCGGCAAGAAATTATAGATAATTTTATCTCTAATGAGACTTGAAAATGAGGTTTTATTATGGAGCCTTAACACAAAATAAATAGATAGCTTTAACGGGATTATAGTATGTTGGAACACAACAACAACAAACAAACAAACACACTCACAGCCCCACACTAAGTTCAAAGATTTGTATCGTGGGTGCCCAGAACCAGAAGCACAAATATCCCTAGGTAAGGAATTTGTGCTCTTGCCGGGAATCGAACCCAGGACCCACGACGCAGAGGGCGGAGACCTGTCCACTGCGCCAACTGGGTCGTCGCATTAAGACCATCGTTCATAGTCATGTTTTATGATACGGAGTCTTTGTGTTATGATAAGGACAATATGAGTTACATTCACGACTTGAAGACTCCCAAGTCGCGATTGAACAGACATCTTCTAGACTAACGCGATCCATCTTCGATCGCATCGTCACTTACATCACGTGAGATAGTAGTCAAACGTGTGCCTATAAAGGATGCGAGTTACCTCATAACTTTGTTCACGTGAACCGATTTTGATTTTTTTTTTGTTTGAAAGATGTTGTTTTCCAATTGGTCCCATTTAAATTTCATCAAGATCTGATCAGTTGTTCTTGAAATATCTTCAATAATGCGTGTTTAGTACATCTAATCTGATCAAAGTTCCGAAGGTAAAGTGAAGTCGGTTTTTATTAAGCTTTACTTGCGTTTAATTATTGTACTAAAAAGTGGTGAACAACAGTTGTATACTGTGTTACGGAAAGCTCAAACCCGTCGCGCGATGCATCCGAAATCGCGAGTACGAGATAAGTACAGTCGACAGGTCCGGAACGTCTACACTACGACAGAGATCAAATCGTCCATTTAAAACTTGATACGTACAAACACTACAATAAACAAACAATACCTCAATTTACACTTATCGGAAATAACCCTGATTACACACGGAAACGGTACATTCAACCATGCTAAATCTAAGAACTTTGACCTTTTACAACCAGCTGTATGCCGTCATTACATTTTATGCTCTCTTGTACCTATATACAATCACAGCACACCTGTTCACACAAGGATGAAATCAATAAATCCGTATTGAAACTGTACTCGTGGCTGTGTGCGTGTCTCGATCAGCTGTGGCCTGTGCCACACCCTTACGTCACTGAATATGTTTACAGTACTTTTGAATACATAACCTGTAAATTCAGATGTAATGTTGTACAGAAAATGTGTGAAGCATAAGGTCCTACATTTCCGCGCGAGATACGCGAACACACGTGTGGTCCGACAATCGGCGACAGCACACGTAGAAACTATGTATTAATCTGCGACAACGAAAAGGACGCAAACATTTGCATGCTTCACCCAAAGACATAATACAATTGATTTATTACACTGAATTCTCCGCTCCTCGCGATTCGTGTCACGCACAAGGGTCAGTTTGAATCTTCAAACGGCGCGGGATACAGCGAACACCGCGTACACAAGCTATAGTGAAACACGTACATCCAAGAATGAGACGACCTTACCATGCACACATTAGAAGGATCGTGTACGTTCAGTCACTGTTCTTGTGTGACATTGAATTGCAACAGTATGGAGTGTTCGTGGTTAGACAAGTCTGTATTTTTTGAGTCCATGCGTACTAGGCTTTATATGAAAGGAACCCACATAGGGCGCGGTCAGCTCTGTGTTATTTTTGGGGTTGAAACTTTCGGTAAACATCACGAGGGTGAGTTTTTCCATTGAACGAGACTTTGGAAAGTCTGCAATGAACAAATATCTGATGTTTTCACAACCCATTCCAGTTTGTTTGGACAAAGTTTTGTTGCTGCTCCGATGCTCAAAATGTTGACCCGTTTATATCAGTGAGTTTTTGTTTCCATTTTTAAGGTACCGTACCCAAAGGTTGCAAAAGGGACGTTGCCGCCGTTTGTCTGTCGGTATGTCCTAACATTTTGAAGGGCTATTATATAAGGTATATATATATAGGAATTTAACTAATTACCTATATTAAAACCCTATATATATATATATATATATATATATATATCTCCAATGAAACTCAGTGCGTTTTTTAAACGAACCAGGAAGTTTTTTTACGTGCCTTAGAACTTTTTTCTTCGTGAACCGATTGTGATGATTCTTTTTTATTTGGAAGCTAGTGCTTCCCATGACATGTGGTCCCATTTAAATTTGATCAAGATCTGACCAGTAGTTTTTAAATTATTTTATTTTTATTTCTTTGGTAAATCAAACAGCCTTACAAAATAAATCAAAAACGTGAGAATGAGAGCTTGGCCATAAAATTTATTGTCATAACTATGCGTCTTAGCCGATCTACTGAATGTTATCATGAGTTCAAAGATAAAACGGTGAAGATGGTATTTTTTTTATACTTTGCTTGCGTTAAAATTATTTTCAACCGACTTCAAAAAAGAAGGTTCTCAATTCGACTGTATGATTTTTTTGTATGTATGTTACGCGATAGCTCCGCCAATTATAAATCGATTTTGACGATTTTTATTTGTTTATTAGAGAATAATACTTCAGAGGTGGTCTCATATAATTTTTTCGAAATCGGTCAAGCCAAAACCGAAATATAAGCGATTAAGTCGGTTTTTTTAAGCTTTGCTGGCGTTTAATTATTAAACGAAGTTATAATAATATGTTATATGATAAAAGGTATTATCTGTTCCTCAGAATTGCATATATCGATAGGGCGCATTGCGGAAACAAAGTTAGTCACTCAAATATCGGTAAAACGTGATAATATTATTATCACAGAGATATTACGTCTCGATTAACGTTATCTCTACGTTCCGAGTTGCCCGCGCGAACGTTCGACATCTATTTTTGAATACATCCCGGCACTGTTATAGCAGTATGGATACTTGTGACTTTGTGGTAGTACGTTTCTTTTTTTTTTATGAGCGATAGTCAAGCATCTGACCACAATCTCACCTGATATGAAGTGATGATGCGGCAGAAGATGTAGCATATTAGAAGGTACCTATTCACGACTTAAAGACTCACAGATTATACCGTTCGGGAAACAAATGCACACATCATCCACACTAAAACACACACCTACACACTACACACACACACACACACACACAAACACACACGCATACAAACGCAGAAAAATCTTGTAACCAGCATGTAAGATTGACATGTAATTGAGCCACAAATGGGAGAAGACACTGGTCCCTGAAACACAGTTTTTAACTACATCAGGGGCCACTGTCTTCATAAACATGACTTGTAAGAATCTTGTGTCAATAAATTATTATTATTATAAACAAAGACAAGGGCATCCACTACTTCGACCGCAATCTCACCTAATGGAAAGTGACGATGCGGTTGACGGTGGTACATGCTTGCCTAGAAGACTGTTCACTCTTGACTTGAAGAGGCCTAAATTATACTTACCGGGAAACAAGAACGAAGGCAGGGTTCATTTGAATATATATATATATATATATATATATATATAATATATACTATGACAATAACAGTCAGTAAGCTAGTAGAGTCTAGGTTGCAGTCTCGGTCACTGACATCAGGTGGCAAGCTAATCGATATACTATCGCTTACATTTTGGAGTGTGTACAGGAATTAGATGAGTTTATTAGTATATTAGTTTATTCTTCCATGCCCTTTTTACCATCTAACAACAAGACAAACTATCAAACGTATCGTATAACGATCGGTACACCTCCAGTTCGATCAAAGTGTTTCGCTTCTACGTTCATCATCAGTACGGGGAAGGAATGGAACTCATTGCCCGCGTCTTTGTTTCCCGAACGGTATAATAATCTACGAGTCTTCAAGTCTAGAGTGAATATCTTCTATACGTATCGTTGTGACGCGTGAGTAAACTTTATTTGGATGGAGTATTGTTACTGTCTGATCGGTCCGAACACATTCAGTAACTGCCACCCGCCGTGTGATGGTTATTTACGTCACTACGCATCCGCGTTGGAGCTTCAAAACGCCGAAAAAACATTCTGTGGAACGATCAGCCGTACCGTTGTAAATCTATGAAATGTGGCATTGTAATTCTAAGGGCTTATACGGCTAATGCCTTTCGATAGTTTGCATTACGGGTTCTTGATATAGATGGAAGAGAACTGGAGACAGGTGGTTTATAAGCTGTTCTTTTCTTTTTGGGAAGGTATCGAAGATTTCTACATATTTGCATTGGTCAGGCTGGATGCCTGAAAAAATCTGTTTAGTCCGTTGTTTACATTACCACAAAATATTGGACACGTATATTTTCTTTTGTTAATTATGTAATAAAAAAAATATGAAGATTTAGAGCGTTGAAATTCCGCGTGACATCACGCCTCAGTACACTTTACTGAGGCGTGACGTCACGAATCCCTACAACCGAACTTTTTATCTTTGTCAATTTCTATTGATTTGTTAAATAAAAAAAATACATGTCTAATATTTTTTTATATTGAATTGGTTTTACAGAATATTTGGCAATATAATATAGACTTGAGCATATAATGTATATAAAAGGAAACCAAAAACATGATAAGTGAAAGTTTTCTACATAGAATTATTCACCGAAATTTGATCTTTTGGAATACTAATATCGTTCGTATACCCGTGTGCTTCTCTAAAAAACAATAATATTTAATGCATTGTTTTAGTGGTCTAAAACAATGTTCGCATTATTGCCTTTCAAATGAAACCGTTTTAGTGCTCATCGTATGTATAGTTTCTAAGTCTATAAATGACATATGTAGAAACATGTGTTATGTTTAATCCTTTCTTCCTTACTAATATTATAAACGCGATTGTTTGTATGTATGGATGTTTGTTACTCTTTCACGCAAAAATTACTGAATAGATTTTTATGAAACTCTACAATAATATAGCTTATACATAACGATAAGTGTCAAGTAGGAAAAAAAATTGCCATCCGCGAGATATTCTGGCGTGCGCTGCAAAAACCGTTAGAATTACACGTATGTAATGTGTAATGGAAATGTTAATCTTAAATAGTCTTTCAAAAAATCTCTTTTATGTGTACGAGTGTAGTGTGTAAGTCATTATCGCTAAAATAGTGAATCATAAATACAACAAAAATTGATAATTTATTTCTAATGCCACGGCTGAACGGATTTGAAATGTGCATAGCATATACCTATAGGGTTCACGCATATAGGCTTTTTTAAATTTTAACTTGATCAACGCGATCGAAGTCGCGGGGTTTATGTTAACCACTTTCAACAGAAAGGCAAGTCAATTGTCCTATATTTTGCATTTCGGGATAAAAAATTTGGTACAATACATTCAACATTAAAGATGATGTTGAATGTATTGAACGGGTATGCGTTGCAATGAGATTAAACACACAACTTTTTGTGCATATAATAGCAACTACAATGACGCAACCGTCTGATTTAACTGTACATCAAATTCAAAACTTAGAATGAACAGAGTTACTTCACAAAGCCGCAAGCGACGCCAATGCCGTTGCATTAAAAAAAAAAAGGAATACCGCAAAAACGTTTGAACCTTCGACCGTTCACTCGCACAAAAAGTTTTGACCTAGAGTCGTGATGATTTTGCTGAAGTTTACCTGCTTAGCAGTTCATAATTGATAATAACGATGTATTTTCCGTGTATGAGTGGTTAATGACGGCATGTCTATATATTTGCGGTCATCTAATATATAAAATTCTCGTGTCACAGTTTCCGTTGCCATACTCCTCCGAAACGGCTTGACCGATTTTGATGAAATTTTTTGTGCTTATCCGGTATCTATGAGAATCGGCCAACATCTATTTTTCATCATCATCATCATCACTTTTCATCATTATCAACGCGGGTGAAACCGCGGGGCGCAGCTAGTGTTATATAGAGTTATATGGCAAAAAGCTGTAAAGTGCTGAAGTACGGTATGTTTTTCACGCGGCTCGTGACATGAGTGCTTAGAAAACACTTGGAACCCTTAATTCTATAGGTGGTCGTACTCCGGGGGACAAATAAATTAATTGATAAACGGCCAAATATACCGAGTTCCGCACAAGCAGCTCGAGAACAGCTCTCATTTATGACATAATCTATATTTATCATAAAAAAAGAAAATACCAAAAAACTGGAAAAAAAAACCTTAATGCTTTTCTAAATCCATCATTTTAGCAGACTATATACCCATTGAGCTTTCTAGGAACCGCCCATTGGCTTAGTTAGATGAGCGTTCGCCTTCTAAGCAGGGGTATCGGGTTCGATTCCCGGCGAGAACATAAGTTTTTGCCCCAAGAAAATGAGTGAAAGAATGATTGAAAGAATGACGAAAATGAAAGAAAATGTTTCTTGTTCTGGTTCTGGTTGTGATTGTGTGTGTGATGTGAACGTTTCCGGCACCCACAAGTCATTGAACTTAGTGTGGGTCTGTGAATGTGAAAGCGTTTATGTTTATTTAAGATAGAGAGCCCTTTAAATGTAGAACAGACAAACAGACCGGCACGGCGATGTAGGATTAGTAGTAGGGTAAAAAAACTGAAGTGGTAGAAGGAACCTTAGTCGAGAGGGATAGTTTACGGGAGAACAACCCCGATGCACGTTCAATAGATCCCTTAGCGAAGTACACTATTTCTTCAATATTTAAAGTCTTTGTATATTAACTAAAGTGAAAAGATAACGAAAACAACGCCTATGGATATTTTTTTAATCTTCAAAATCAAAAAATCAAAATCAAAATCGTTTATTCACATGGGCCCCAAAGAGGCACTCATGAAAGTTAATGAATCTATTGCCAGATTCGCAAAATTACAGCCATCTCGAGAAGAACCTGGCAAGAAACTCGGCGGCGCATATTTTTTCCAATCATTTTTTTTTTTAAACATTCTTAATCTCTAATACATAAGTTTCTTAACCTAGGTGTTATTATGGTAGTCGCTAGAAAGAGCCTGTGCAGTTTGCCTCCATGCATCCTTGTCATTAATATAGTCTGTGGTTTTATAGTAGGCTTTCTTAATTAATGCCCGTTTTATTACAGATTTGAACTTTCCCAGTGGTAATTCAGTTATGATTTTAGGAATTGTATTGTAAAATCTAACACCATTTGCCATAAAAGATTTATTCGTTTTGCTTAATCTAAATGCGCGCACTGTAATTTTATGCTTATATCTAGTATTAAGATTGTGTGCGTCGCTTCTTAATTTATATTTACTAATATTTTTGCGAACATGCATTATATTTTCAAAGATGTAAAGCGAAGGCATGGTAAGTATGCCTGTTTCTTTAAAGAATTCCCTGAGCGATTCGCGTGGACCCATAACATTTATTGCACGAACCGCTCTCTTTTGTAGAATAAAAATAGTTTCAACATCGGCAGCAGATCCCCATAGCAAGATTCCGTAACTCATCAAACTATGAAAATATGCAAAGTAAACCAGCCTTGCCGTCGCTACATCAGTCAGCTGTCTAATTTTACGGACCGCAAAAGCAGCGGAACTCAAGCGACCTGCAAGCACATCAATATGAGGACCCCACTGCAGTTTTGAGTCCATAGTCAGACCTAAGAAAACAGTTTTCTTTACAAGATCTAATTTGTTGTTTTCAAGTGTAACATTTGCATCTACCAAAGGAACATTAGGAAGGGAAAACTTGATACATTTGGTTTTGCTAGCATTTAACAATAAGTTATTAGCAGCAAACCATTTCGATACTAGATCTAATTCATAATTTACTTCATTTAATTCTACGTCTTTCCTATTTGTTTTAAAAATAAGTGACGTGTCATCAGCAAACAAGACAATATCTAATGCTAGCGAAGTTGTCATATAAGGTAAATCATTAATATACACTAAAAATAGGAAGGGTCCCAATATTGAACCTTGAGGCACGCCAATTTTAACTGTAGACCCGTCAGATGTCACACCATTAACGCCTACTTTTTGTTGCCTACCCGATAAATATGAATCTAACAAATCAAGAGCAGTCCCACGTATACCGTAATGGTTTAATTTGCTAATAAGCGTTTTATGGTCCACGCAGTCGAACGCTTTGGAGAGGTCACAAAATACCCCAATTGCATCCTGCGATCCCTCCCAAGCCCCGAGAATGTGTGACACTAACTTAGCACCGGCATCTATTGTAGATCGACATTTAGTAAATCCGAATTGGTGATCATGTAATATTTTATGTTCATTAAAGTGGGAGAGTAGCTGTTCTAGGATAATTTTTTCAAATATTTTACTGAGGGCAGGTAATACAGAAACTGGTCTATAGTTAGAGGGAGTATGTTTACAACCCGATTTGAAAATTGGAGTAATTTTGCTGTGTTTCATGAGATCAGGAAATACTCCTTGATCGACCGAGAGATTGAATACAACGACAAGGTAAGGCGTAATAGTATCTAGTATGGAACCAATAACTTTAACTGAAATACCCCACAAATCTTCAGTGTTTTTTATAGTTATCCTTTTGAATGCCTTTTTTATGGTATTAGCCGTTATGTGACGGAAACAAAAATTTGGAATTTCTTGTGTGAAGTTTTGTTGCAACAGTTTTGCAGCTAATTCGGGAGATGAGTCTAGGGATTTTGTTGCTTCAAGGGGAATTTTTGTAAAAAAAGTATTAAATTCATTGGCTACGTCAGTTTTGTTGGAAATTAATCTATTTCCAATTTTTAGACTGTAATCACAATCTCTATTTTTATTTTTACCAGTTTCTGTGTTAATAATATTCCAGACCGTTTTTATTTTATTATTAGATTTTGAGACTTTATCACTTATGAATTTGGATTTGGCCTGGATGCAAACGCGTTTAAAAATTTTCGAATAATTAGTAACATACTTGTGAAAATGTTCATTAGATGTAAGAGATTTTTTATAGTAAAGCTCGTACATGAAATCTCTACTTTGCCGTATACCATTAGTGGCCCAATCATTAAATTGTAATTTAGTGTTCACTTTTATTAATTTTTTGGGGCATATTTTATTGAATTCATTACAAATGATCGAGTTCAGCATTTGGTGGACATTATTTGGGTCATCAAGTGGAAAACTGGTAAGGGATAGTTTTAAATCGATATTTTCGTTAAGTTTACTCAACTTGTTCTCAGTAAGTGGTCGTATTTCTATATTAGAGTCAAAAGATTGTTTTTTTCTTGATATTGTTACCTTTTGTCCCATGTGGTCTGATCGTATACCACTGATTTGACATTTATTTTTAATTTCAAAATTTACAATAATATTATCGATGCAGGTTGCTGAAGAGTTTGTTATTCTAGTCGGTTCCTTAAATAAAAAAATTAAATTAAAAGATGCAAATAGCGACACAAGTTTTTGTTGATCTGCCGAGTCCTCTAAAATATTTACATTAAGGTCAGCACACACTACTATGCGTTTATTACATTTAAATAGTTTTCTTAAAATTTCTTCCATGACTACAAGAAATTGGGATAAATTGGAAGCAGGTGGCCTATAAATACACAAAAGTTTAGGTATTATATATAAAACTCAAGATATATATATTATATATTATATATCTTGAGTTTTAGGTAACCTTTATCATTACATTAGAAACATTATCATGTGAATGAAGCATTGACGTAAATGATACCAAGTTCCATGGACATTTTAATTATCTTGCTGTGGTAACAGGTGAGGGAAGTAAAGTGAGACATCTGGGCTAATAATAGATAGAGACGTGACGATCATTCGAGATTATATCGATAAAGTGATTATATTATTGCTAATCGTTCACTTAGATTTATTTTTGTGGCCTGTGAAAGTTCTAAACTTAGTCTGTTGTTGTGTTTACTATCAAACGTTCCATTAATAATTTAAACGTAAGCAAAGCTTAAAAAACCGACTTCACCACTTATATTTTGGTTTTGGCTTGATCGATTTCGATAAAATTTATATGGGACCACTCTGAAGTATAATCTACCAAACAAAATAAGAATTTTGAGAATCGGTCCATAAAAGGTGGGAATTCGGTGAACATAAACAAAAAAAAATACATACTCTCGAACATATAACCTCCTTTTTTGAAGTCTGTTAAAAATGAAGACTTTGGTTGATTATTGCCGGTATACAAACTTATTGTGAGTTATGAAATGATACTTATATGATGACATTTGTAACAAACAATTGCGACACACGTGACTAATATTAAGCGACTTAAAAATTGGAGGTGGTTCTCAATTCGACGGAATCTTTTTTTATGTATATTCCCCGATTACTCGAAGACGCCTGGACCGATTAGAGAAATAGAGATATTTTTTGCATGAAAGGGTATAATTCCCAGGTAGTCCCATTATAATTTGATCAAGATCTGATGATGATTTTCCGTGATATTTGCGATTGAAGTCGGTTATTAGTTTTTTAAACTCGTATATATATTATTTCTTCACCGCAACTACAATGTGTTACAATCTCGGATAACTTTATTAGGACCATCACTTCAACTGTCGTGTTTTTATATCGACAAGCAACTGTGGACACAATGACATTAAAGATAATATTGATAATGATTGAATCGCAACTCATATAGGTCTTCTGAATACGGTAGCAACGTACTTCACCGTTACCCACGGTGTCAGTACATGTTGTTTACTGTGTAGCACGTGTGTCAAGAAGACACTCGTACTCATAAGTAGGTATGACGAAAATACAGTAGTAATTTAACTCCTTAATTGTAAAATTATCGAGAAACACAGACATCACCTCGATACGTCGACATATTATCGATGCATTTATCGATACAATTGAGAGCTAATGACCTCCATCCCTAGCAAATAAGATGAAACGCATCGGTAATGCATTGTAACTCGCTAACGGTAACTCGCATTGCCTTACCAAGTTAGCACACTTTCTGCCATTGTTGTCGTGTTACAAAATTCATAAGCTCGTTAAACTAAGTTGATATATGGCTGAGAGCGGACTTGACTGAGTGTGGCCAGTTTAGAAATTTACCACTTATGCGATGGTGAAATATATTTTCTTACAAGATTGTTTTGTACGTTTATACTAGACTAACTAGTAAATCGGCAATAAAAATCTTGGTCAGTTCATGTCACTTAGTGTGTATAGGACTACCTATAGGTATAGGAGTGGGTATCCTTCAATTAAAAAATCGGTTTATATACCAGAGATATGCATGAAGAAAAGATCTAAAAAAGTTAATATTCGATTCGAAATTAAAACCCTCCTTGCTGGATGTCGTTTAAAATGTATTATAAGACATCTAACTTACCTCTTGAGCTTTCATACTAGGTATAAGTTAGAGACACAGTATATACTCAGATTATTTCGTCGCTTATATTATACTTTATTTGTATATTTATTTTTAATATATATAATTATTTGGTATGTACATATTATATATTTTATTAAATTATAGGTACCGATATATATGTATAATTATTATTTTAACTAATCATCTTTCTTATGTCTCTCTCCCTCTCTATACCTTTTTAATGCACGCCTACACCCCTCTTCTCGTCTACCATGTGTGGTTGACTGGTAGAAAATGCCCCTAGCATTAAGTCCGCCTTTTGTACTTTTTGTGCAATAAAGAATTAAATAATAATAATACTTTCATGTAGAATTCTTACCCGTGAATTATTTGTTCCCTCGTTTATATTGATCATCCTGAAAGGATTTCGTTCAGGAAATATAAAATTATCCTACTCTCTATGAGTAGTCTTTTAATTTTTGGACATTAACATTGTCCGGTGTCGCAGAGACACCAGCTGGCAACACTAGCCGTTTTGCTTTCCGGCTCCACATAGCGGTTTTTACTTCAAAACCGGTTGCGTTTCTCATTTTGTGGCGGCAGCCTTAAAAGTAATAATTAAAAAGATCCTCCTATACCTACGTATGTTGTTGCACGTTAGTTTTAGCACAGTGTAGTAATTGATGTTTTTTCTAACGGTTACAGTACTTTTGAGACACGTATGTATAAACATAAACTTAACTGAATCACTTATTATTAAATAGGTCTTAGTTAATCAACGTACATATATATACAAACATTTATATCGGCTGCACTACATTTCAGTCTTCAACTGGCCCTAATTTGGTCGACCGACAAGCGGACATGCTGTGTCCGGCGGCGTTTGGTTCTATTTCTGACAGAAGTAACATTAGTATACTTCAATCCATTAGGAAATATAATGATTCTAATTTCATACACATCCTTGTTAATATTACACAATTAGGTTTTCGAGAGGATGAGACGAAACATAATATTTCTAGAGGTTCTGTGAGCCGAGACCTCGCGAGTCAGCCTAAAACTGAATGCCTTACGTATTCAACCACTATATTATTTTTTTTCAAAATGTCGGAGTTTTAAAAGCTTAACCTCCTCTGCGTCGCGCAGTCGGATAAAAAGTAGCCGTATTAATCCTGAATATAAACTAAGTGCAAACCGCTCATCCGTAGAAGCATGAAGAGAGCAGACACTCGCACACTTTCAGATTTATATATTCTTAGTTACTAATGACTAGCAATCTAAGTAAAATTAAAATTACTCATAAGCAAAATATAAGCTAGATTGTAATGAAATTAGGAAACAAGCTTATTTATATCTCCCAGAAAAGGAAAAAAAATCTTTGCACAATTACCCTTTCAATGTTTAAAAAATGAATTCAATTCCCTACGTCAAGTTCAGTGACAGTTTGATGATGCGCAAAGCCTTCAAATCCAAGAATCGCAGGCCTATAGAACCTTAATTGGCAGGAAGGCGGCGAGCTTCACATTTCAAGCCTTAAATTTCCTAGCAAACTAACGAGATAGCCGCGTTAATGACTTAGGTGTTTCTTCCTCGTTTTTTGCTGCAGCTTCATGTTTTTGCATTGGTGCGTAAGACAGGTTAGCCCTGGTAGCATAAGACGCTGATAAGTTACTTTTTAATAAAAAAAGCTTTAAGAAGTACGAGATATTGGATTAAGAGTGACGTCACATTATTTCTCAAGTTATTCTCAGCAAACCCTTTCATTTGATACCCATATTGTAGGAGTGTATTAAAAATAACTATTCCGCCAGTTTGGGTGTTTAGCCATGTTGGTTTTAGAATGACGTCACACAGCTAACCATACCTTATCATCCAAAATAAGCGTGTATACCAAATTTCCGCTTAATTGGTTAAAGATAAATGATTTAAAATTCAGTTGCAAGATTCCAACCGGACAAACATAAATACATTGCAAGTTAAATAAAAGCTTGTAAAAAATAATATAATATACATACAAAATTTGCAAGAATAGAAGACAATCCGAACAAACAGTATGTTGTTGTAATATATTGGAAGTTAAATAAAAACTTGTAACAAGGCCTAAAAATTGAACCTCGGCGTTCTTTGTTGGTTTGCAATTAACTAAGAGAGACGCAATGCGAGGTCGTCTGATGCGCTGTTCAAATTGAATAAAAAATCAATTTTTTTTAATACAAATCAAACTTAAATGAAATAAATTACTCATTTGGCTTATTATTTGTCTCACGCATAATCTTTTATTTTATTTACTAGCTGTCCCGGCGACCTTCGTTCCGCCTAACAGTCAATGAATGTGCATATTTAGGAAGCCATACCCGGCATGCGTTACAATGTCACAAAAATACAAAATACAAAAATATTTATTTAACAAAAACATAGTTACATGTACAAGGATTAGTGTTGGTCCCCGCACTAGGGCATGCCTGTATCGCGGGAGGCCATAATATACGATTACTATACATTTTTAAAATGGAAAAACATCAGTACATAATTACTTTAAATTACCAATAAGTAGGTACTCATATTCTAACTATTAAATTTTAATACTATTGTTACCAGGATATTTGATTAATAACAGGCGTTTTATATTAATGAACAAAATTACCATAATTACATTTAAATTGGCTGTGTGTGTGTGTGTGTGTATATATATATGAGAGGGTGTTTGTGTTTGTGTGCTTGTTTGTATGTATGTATGTGTGTGTATGTACGGACTGTGTGTGGATTTACGTGTGATATATGATAATTATTTATTATTATTTCAGAACCTTAAGTAAGGATTCAGTGGCATCGTAGTCTAATGTTGTAAGCCATTTCCTAACTTTTTTCCTGACACCATAAAGTGAGCTATCGGTAAGATTGCAATTCTTTATAGCGCGCCTGTAGAGGAAAGGACAGGTGTATGAACTGAAACGGCTTGCAAAGGTAGATTTTATTAAAGGGACCTTAATTTTAACCCTGCGTTTTTCAGGTGATTTATTTTGGATACAGTCCGCGAATAGATTTGAGCTTTTGTGAAATGCAATAACTGCCTTATCAATGTAGAGTTGCCGGACTGTGAGTGTTTCTGTCTCTCTGTATAAGGCTGTAGTCGAATAACGAAAAGGCTTACGAAACATCACTTTTAAGACTGATCTTTGAGCTCTTTCCAATTTAATCATGAAGCTTTTTGCAGCTCCACCCCACGCAAGAATGCAATAGGTAAGAATGGATTGGCAGAGCGCTGTGTAAACCAACATGAGTAGGTCTTTATCAGCTCCGTCGCGCAGAAGTTTCATAATGTGTATTAGTTTACGTACCCTTCCAGAAAGGACATTAATATGTGCTTTAAACGTCAATTTGTCGTCTAGTGTTAGTCCCAAGTACTTGATTGAGGCAGCACGATCAATTTTTGGACATGAGCAGGATACAGTTTGCAATGGATATTCGCAATTGTGAATTTTTATCTCGTGCTGTTTCGAGGGACAGCTCGCATTAGTTTTGTGAAAACATAAGTATTTCGTTTTGTTCGTATTAAGTGTCAATAAGTTTGAGTCGAGCCATGTCGCGACACTTGCTAATCCCGATTCAGCGTTGTTAAACACTTCTGTCCATGATTTACCCCGGAATAAGATTGCTGTATCATCGGCGTAAAACACAATTTGAGAGTCTCTTCGATTTACTAATAGGTCAGCGATATCATTAATGTACACTGTGAACAGTGTAGGGCCAAGAATGCTGCCTTGAGGTACTCCGAAACTAATGTTTTTGATGTGACCTGTATATCCTGCCAATGACACATATTGCCCTCTACCCGATAAATAGCTGTTAAACCAATCCAAAGCAATTCCGCGTATCCCAACGCATTCAAGCTTCCTCAAGAGAATTTTTGGAGAGACTGTATCGAACGCCTTAGCTAGGTCCAAAAACACGCCGATACATTTTTGACCATCGTCAACTGTTTTTGCTATACTATTTATCAGGGAGGTCACAGCATCTTCAGTAGATCTTTGCTGTCGAAAACCGTACTGAAATGGTGTCAAAATGTCACGGTGTTCCAAGTACTTTACTAATCTGTTATTTACTATTTTTTCTAAAATTTTTGAGAAAACTGGAAGAAGAGATATTGGGCGGTAGTTACAATAGTTTTGCTTTGGGCCAACTTTATGTATTGTCACGTGACTATATTATTACAATCTTAATGTTTATGTTTGCCTAGTACTTTACCAAATCCGAGTGACGTATGAGAAAATGGAAAGCATGTCGAAATGTAAAAAAAAAATTTAAAGAAATGTACGTTCTTAAAAAGTATCCTATGTCCTTCTCCTGGCTCTAAACTACCTCCCTGCCAATTTTTAGCTAAATCGGTTCAGCCGTTCTTGAGTTATAAGTGGAGTAACTAACACGACTTTCTTTTATATATATATATATAGATAAATGATAGTGAGCTTATTTTTCTCTGATAGGCTACGGTTTCGGAATCTTACATGATGGTAAGTGATGATGTGGTCGAGGATGGTAAGTTTACCATGTGAATTTAAAGACTCCCTGATGTCTCCCTGAGGAGTGAACCCGCGTCTTTGTTCCCCGATACCATTCGGGGAACAAAGACAAATGACTTTCACTCTTTCCTTCTTATATAAAATTAGATGATATTGATATAATTCATCAGTTGTATATACATATAGGAATATATCCGGATATTCCAGATCGGGTACATATAAGTAATAGTACAAATCATAAGTCAGCGTTAGTAACAGGAATGACACAAATCTATCTGCAATCTCTTTAAATCTCAAAAAGGGCACTCATGCAAACGGGTCGGCAATTTTTAAAACGCATAGAGTGGATAATACCCCCTAGCTTTGTAGGACAAACGCATACCAGTCATACGGGTTTTTATTTTTAAATCTACCTGGTAAACAGGTGTTCCCGAGGCCACCAGTGAACATGTGTTTTTTGTTTGGCAGGTTCTTTTAGGGTAGCCTTTTGTTGATCTTGTTTTTAATTTGTAGGGTTGTTCATTTGCGTGTTGAAATTTATTTAGGATGATGAATCGCTATTGTTTGTTGTATGCGAGCTTAATGTGTAGTTAATATTGACGTTCTTAATTCTTTTTCGAGTTTTATTAGCGACACAAAATATTTCGAACGTAAATCAAGAATGTACTGGTTGAGAGGCGAGAGCTCAGAGTGAATCGGTTAAGTTGTAGTTTCGGATCTTAGGACTGGCTTAAGGTTCCAGTGAAGTCAACATCTACAACATCCATGGCGATGGTAGAGCATTTTTTCGAACTTAGCTGGCTTGTTTTGCTACCCGTACCGTAATACAGGCATTCAGCAGCAAAACAGGCCAGACAGTACAATCAAGATTTAGAAGAGAAAAGAAAAAACGAAAGTAAAATAATTTTTTTTAGAAATCACAAAAAAACAGGTTGCGGTATCTATATTTCTAGGCTAGTCTGTTACCAACCCCGACCACGTCAAAACACTAACAAACCGAGATCTGGAATTAAAAATATAGTTGCATTTTAGCTTAGAATAATAATTAAGTATCTAAGCCTTTGGTAGTATATAAAGTAGCATGTCGATATTTTCTGTGCGCCCACGCATTGTGTACTACCATTCACCGTTTAAAACATTTCGCCATAATTTCTCGAGCATGATTTGTACCGACAATAACAATTAGGAAATTATTAATTATCGTCTGACCTTTAAAGAGCAAAACGAGATGCCTACGCATCTATTGTTTTATTGATACGTGTTTTGTTAGGGCCAGCTCTGAACTCTGAAGCCATACCTATACTATTGTGCATATCCCCCTGTCACAACCGAACCTTGAATCTTCATGTATCGCTGATATCCGATCATTAGCTACTTCGTCCTTTATCGGGCTTCAGGAATACAAGCCGAAATAGTCTGATTAAGATGAAATTTGGTTGATGGGTTGAAAAGTTGATGCAGAAAGACATAGGTAGACTATGCTTTGACCTGATTAAGGCGGACGAAGCCGCGTGGCACAGCTACATTTAGCATAAACAAAACCGGTTTCACACTCACTGGCCCAGACAACTTACATGACTTGAGTCGTGGGTGCCGAAGAAAATCACATCACTCACACAGTCGCACCCAGAACCAGAAACACAATTTTCTCTTGGGGAAAAAAATTGTGTTCCCACCTGGAATCGAACACGATACATACCCCTGTCGCGATACGCCAACGAATATTGTTATCATATATTAATTCCTTGCGGAGATGCGTTGCCCAACACTTCTTATTAACCGTGAGAGAACGGAGAAGGTATATATGCGTTTATCTCCAAAACGGTCTTACTGATGCAGACCCGGTTGTTTTTTTGAAAGGTAACTTGATCGACAGTGTTCTTATCTTATATTTTGCAGACAAGTCGTCGAGAGTATTTGTTAAAAATATTATCCACTTGTTTTTCTTCAAAATGCTGTTCTTGAAAATATTTCAGTAATCTGAAGAAACTATGTGAACACAGAGAATATTAATCCAAGTCATGCTCTACTGGGCTAATCAGCAACCAGTTAATTTATACGGTTTTAGAACAATAAAGTGACGTTACTGTAATTATATTTGTTCGTGCCATTGTAGGCTTAATTTACATGAGAAAGATAACAGTTTCTTCAGTTAAAGTCGCTTAAGCTCTAATCGCTACTTCAAGGCTGTTTGCTTGCTTAGTTGATTAATCTTGCAAATTAATAATTAAACTCAAGCAAAGCTTCACCGACTTCACCGTTTGTATTTTGTTTTAGGCTTGATCGGTTTCGATAAAATTTATATAGGATCACATCTGAAGTATAATCTACCAAACAAAAAATTACCAAAATCGATTCATAAATTGGCGGAGATATCGCGTAACATACATACAAAAAAAACATACAGTCGAATTGAGAACCTCCTTTTTTGAAGTCTTTTGAATACGGGTACTAATTAGACGCTTAACCTTTTTACCGACTTATTTTACGGGTGCTGTCAAAAAAATTCAATTCCGTGCCTAAACAGATTAATGCTTAGGAAAATAACCCAAGTTCGCATATAGTGCAACAGTGAGCGAATCGCAAAGAAGGGATAAGCAAGAATAGGTAGCGATAGGACTTAGACCGAGCGAAGCGAGCGATTCTTTTCAGGGACGGCGGCGAAGCGACAGGAGAAGTTTGATAAGCATTTATCAGTTAGGCGGTTACAGTCATTAACTTTCACGAACCTCTATGGGGCCCATGTCAGTGGACGATATTTGAATTTTGATTAGGCAGGAACTTGTGTTTTTTGGTTTTTTTATTTTGTCGCAATAGGCAAACGTTTGACCACTATCTCACCAGATGGAAGTGTGATGATGTTGCCGACGATGTAGAAATTTATATGGTAAGCATTTATAATAAACTTACCTCTTTTGCGCTGCTGGGCAACGCCCTTATACGTTGTATCTATGTGAATTGTAGAGCTATTCAATGGTTTCTCTGTTATACGGTTTGTTTAAACTATTATTTAAGAAGTACCCATCTAAATAACTTTCCTACTAAATATTTGCCTTTACTTTATTATAACTATTATACTCCACTATTTCCTCTTTAAATTAGCGCCTTCCGTCCGTACCTAATGAATATTAAAACAGCTCTTACCGAAACTGCGCAAAAGTTGAAACTTTTCTAATATCGCGTGTCCTTTCATGAGACCCTCTTTTATTTTATTAATCCTTAACAAATTGCTTAAAACAATACTTTAGGTTGCCAGGTGGATGGATCCTTGAAAGTTAGAGGTTGTGTGACTAACAGCACTTAACGACTCTTCCGTACGAGCATAAATATTTACCTAACAAAGGCAAAAGTGTTATATTAATATACACTTCCATATATATATCTTGTAGACTCGTGCTTGAATGAAACAAAAATGGGTCAATATATAGTTATCATTCATTTCATTTATCCCGAAACAATCACATCGAATAAACTGTAAAGATAAAAATTCTAGATACATCAATTTTATAATACAATCATTAATAATCAAAATACAGATTTAACTAAACTACTTAGCTAATACAAAAAGTCATTTGTCGGCAGTGTGCATAAATGCAATATATTATATACTAGCTGCGCCCCGCGGTTTCACCCGCGTTGATAATGATGAAGAGTGATGATGATGATGATGAAAAATAGATGTTGGCCGATTCTCATAGATACCGGATAAGCACAAAAAATTTCATCAAAATCGGTCAAGCCGTTTCGGAGGAGTATGGCAACGAAAACTGTGACACGAGAATTTTATATATTAGATATCCAATTTTAATAGATGTAATAAATGTCACTTATAGTAGAAATTCAATAATATCAAGAAATAAAGTCGTTTGTTTTTAATTCTACCAAGTGCTAACCAGACAATGTTCAAGTTTGACTTACTTTCCACTACAAAACTATGACTATTTTTGATGCACTCATTGATATAATTTAAAGTATGACATCAGCGCTATAAACCGTCTGGCAACAGTTATCTGCCTGATTATTATTGTGTCGCTTAACGACAGGTGTTTCTGAGTGCGGCATCCGGTGCAGTCTGTGTTTAGTTATTTATTTTGCTGATGCGTCCTTAAGACATGGAAAGATCACGTTGCAATTGAATAGTGAAAATATCGAAATAGTAAACAAACGCTTTTACACTTACAGCCCCACTCTAAGTTCGATGACTCGTGTCGCGGGTGCTGGAAGCATTTGTATCACAAACGCAATCACAAGCAGAACTAAAAACACATTTTCCTTAGATAGAAACCTTGTTATTACGCCAGGAATCGAACCCGATAATATCAAGAAACATGCTTAGAAGGCGAACGTGCACCTAACTAATCCAATGGGCAGTTCAGTAGTGGTTCTGTTACTTCCTTTACTAGCTCGCTAGCGAAAAGATGGACCCAGATGCACTATAATCCTTAGCTAATCCGATTATCTCGTTCCTACTTTACCTTCTTTCTGCTAGGATTTCACATTTTTTACAAGATGGAGAGATTGGACTCCTAGGGAAATATCTTCGAATTAGGTTGTCCTGGTATAGGTATGGGGAATGGCCGGTTTAATCATGATTTCCTTCGCACCTTTAGAAATCTCATAAACATATCCATAACATACACAAGTAATTAGTGCAAAACCGCAGGTGGGATCGAACTCGCTGCCTACGGGTTCACTACCATGGGGGTATTATTTACTTTACTTTTGAGGTACAAACGCTCTAATAACTAATGGTAATTATGATATAAAAGGTTTTGTTTTTATACTTAGATAAATCAGTATTGCCGACTGCTCAGTGGACGGTTCCTTCAGCCTTCTAAGCTGGGTTCGATTTTTGGCAGGAGCAAAATTAACTTGCTAACGTTTATTGTGCTTCTGGTTATAGAAGTATTTGTGTGTGTGATTCGTGTGTTCTGAATCTTTCTGTCACGCGATACAAGTCTTCCAACTCAATACGAATTTCACATTACCCATTTCAACCTCACAGTTATTTTCTCTATCATTAATTATAATTAGTATTTTCTTTATCACCCATTAAGCTGTTAATAACATAAGTTAACCCTAAAAGTTGAACATCATACATATTCAAACACAAATACCTGTATTTAGAGCGAAGCAACTATTCACTAAACTGTCTCCAAAGTCACTAAACAATTAGTAAACCTATTATGAGTACAGAAACTTAGAAGCGACACCACAGGCGACGCCTCAAGCTGTCACCACCCAGACAGCCAAGCAATTTTAGCTCTGATTACCATCATTTTATAGCTGGTTTTAGATTTTAATATTCTATACGCATAACAATTAAACCTATAAGCAGTAAACTAATGACTGTACGTATCTGATTGTCATTCCAAGGGCTGCTTCATCACGTCTCTGAGTAAACAACCTGTCTCTTCAATTTGAATCAGCAAACAGGCAAATGTGTGGTGTTTGTTTACAAAACCTTTATCAAGCTTTATTTATATCGTATGTACGCATATCTTCAAAGGGTCTGGTTGACTGTACTACTACTAAATATAATCAGTAGATCAGCTTTCAACAAAAACTACACCGTCGAGCTCAATGTCGATCACTGAACGAAGACCAATTAATCTTTAGTTATTACATACCTCTCTAAAAGATTGTTCTAATAGCATGCGTGTTAAGAAACCAACTGATTAAGTTTATGTAATTATATATAATATATAATACGTTTACTTTAAAAATAATTTAAAAATGCATTTAATATTCTGAGATACGATCGTATACTTATTATAAATGTTTGGTGGGGTGCGAGCTCTATCTTTTACCGCTTGTATGGCGCACAAAAGACATGACGTCATATCTTACTGTAATGCGCTCTGTCTGCCATGAAAAATTAAATGCTTTTAAGTAACTTTTTTTGGAACGGATTTTAATATTGTTTTTGTCTATTTTGTCTTTTCACCATAACCATAGCTGTGGTACTGAATAAAAAATAATCAGACAACAATGCGATTGGCCTTACTGCTTCTCATATGTATGTTGCACATAGGACCTCGGTGAGAGGATACATCCTATTTAAGCTTATTGGTCCCTTTTGGACGAAGGGAAGTGCACGGATAAGATAATCTTCTTTACTAGGTCAACTCCAGAAAATTGGCTATAGTCTGTAAAGTAAATGAAATAGAGATCATAATATATTACTTATATTATTTACTTGATTGAGAGACTAGACAAGCAAGACGCTTGCCTGGTTATCTTACGTCATAACTATTATCAAAGTGAAATTTTTTGATCTATTTTGTATATAATTTTATTTACTTATATCTAATGGATACACATTTGTGAGGCCATAAGTACTACAACTTGTACTATTGTTTTCTTTGTCTGAATCTTAGGGGGCGTCCATTAATTACGTGAGGCGTTTAGGGGGGAGGGGGTCGAGCCGAACCTCACCAATCTCACGTAGGGGAGAGGGGGTGTCTCAGCAAATATCACGTAATTTTTGTAATTTTTTTGTTGCAAGATACAGTGTAAAATTGCGAGAAAACTGGGTATAATGAAGTAAACACACGACATCTCACCAAGGAGAGAGTGGGGGTCGAAAAATCGCCAAAATCAGCACCATTGACGCTGTTCCAGTCAAAACTGTAAATCACTACTAATATATTATAATGCGCATTATTTTCTTTAATCCGAAATCGACGACGTAAAATGATAAAAAAACGTTGTGTACAGCAGCGCTTATCGGTCGGAGGCTAAAATTGGGTCAATTGACGATAAAGAACGTCGCCAAAATCGTGAACACTAAAAATGTCACCGAAATTATTATGTATCGATGAATTGACAACGCTTTTTTTTTGTTATCGCCCGATAGTCAAGCATTTGACCAAAATTTCACCTGACGGAAAGTGATGATGCGGCTGAACAGGTAGCATTTTTAATTTCAACGAACTGCATCCTATAGTATAATGGACATAGTTACATAATTCACGGACTCTAAATCAAGACTATCGTCATATACGTCGTAGCAACGTAAAAAAAGGAAAATCAAATAATCTCGAAACAAACTTTCGGATTTATAATATTACTACCTTCGCCCTGCGGTTTTACCCTCGTTAATCTCGGACTCACGGAATTCCGGAATAACGGGATAAAAAGTAGCCTATCTTATCTCAAGCTCTAGTATATCTCTGTACCAAATTTAATCAAAATATGTTCAGGGGTTTAGGCGTGAAAGCGTAACAGACAGAGTTACTTCCGCATTTATAATATAAGTAGGGATAGTTAGGGTTGCCCTTACTGCTGCGTTCTTTTTGATTCTTCAAGCATCTCCTTTTTACACGCTTTTTATTAGCTTCACTTGTATGTATGTTTGTAACTGACTCCTTTGGACTTGATTTAGACCCACTTCAAACCGTCAGATTTCATTTAAACTTCATAGACTTATGAAGGACCAATGACAATATAAAAATATATTTTATTATTTATTTACAAAGCGTTTTTTTTAGATTTTTAAACCATTATATTTATAAGTAATATAGATAATATTTTCTTTGTATTTTAGACTCATGCCATACATACTACTTTTTTTTTTTTGAAAATCTTGCACCTTTCTGAATTTTGTTATGTTAAAACACCGACGTCCAACTTAGTTGCGTAATTCCTGTCCATCCAAAGTGTGTCTAGAAGAGATCGCTTTTAGCGTTAAGACCGCATATTGTCACACTTATTTTGTAACATAAGTCATTATTTTCTATTCTGTTTTGTCACAAATATGGTGTTCAATAAAGAGTTTATCTATCTATCGTATCTATCTACAGGGTTAAAATTTTCATGTACTGTCACAAGATACCTGCAAAACTATACACGCCTAACTATAAACTCTTATTAGTTTTATTCCGTCTCCTCGACATTACCGTTCAAGTTCATTATCATAAGGAAACACGCAGACATTCAACTGCATAATTGCCACCATTTAAAGAAATCATTGCTAAGGTAAAAGATGAACTTAACGCTAATCGCCATGTTATGTTAATCATATGACAATATATACAGAAACAAACATATCGTAGTGGTATTTTATGTTTACGATTCTGCATTTGTATATCTTAGAAGCTCTTGAGATTTTTTATTTTTATACATATAAGTATATTATATTTAGTATACTATCTACGGGCCAATTGCCTATATTTCCTAAAACTAAACTAAAACTATGTTCAGCAAAGAACTAAGATACCTACAAGACATCGAGCTTATAGGTAACTCAAGTGCTCAAGCCCACTACCAGTGTGTAGCGTTCCCATCATGCTGGCGGCATTGCCTCTTTGAATTGCAATGCTAATACGTTGAGCCAAATAAGTGCCGATTCTTGAGATGACTTGTATAGCAGAGAAGTATTGGTTTTCCCGTCAGCTTACACTGCTTAGAATGCCGTAGCTTGCTTGTCCTCGTTAATTAGACCACGCAATTAATGAGACATTGTTTGAAAAATAAAAGTTCTTCGGCTTAGACCGAGAAATTTGCTGAAAGTTTTCCTGCTTTCAAAATTGATTTTCTGATTGATACGTAGCGCTTTAATAGTGAAAAGAGAGAGGTGTTTAGCATTTTCGAATCTTTGTAACTTTTAATTATGTTATTAAAAACTAACTTGTAACTTGTAAGTCTAACAAATTGATAAGAATAAATGTATACTAAGCTTTCCTATTAAATCAAAACTAAAACGGGAATTAGCGTGACTTACGCGTTGTCGATGTCTAAATCGACAATTGTTTCGGCTTCATTCGGAAGCCTTCTTCAGGATGAGTGCGGAGCACTCGCCGTCGCGTCCCACCTCGCACTGCGAGCAGCAGCACGAAGAGCGCTATTCCCGTTTTAATTTCAATTTAATAGTTCAAAATGTGCATGAGTTTTTATCAAATTATTAAGCTTTCCTAGCATATTATCAGTTGTTCATTCAACTCTTCCTAGCATTTGAGACTCTTCCTTGTAATGTCCAGAAAAACCAAAAGTTCAAGTGTGAATGGTACTAGCTTCCTTTGCTTTATGCAATAGTACTATTAATAGGATTTGGAATTATTACGATTTAGTAGGGACTAAAAAAGCACGGAGACCTCAGATCGCATGATCTGATTTTATACCGCATTCGTCGTGCTGGTTGTCAGCTTGGTAAGCTTCCTTCTTTAATTCTAATAAATTACGACTGAGTCTTACTAATTTGTGCATTTCACAATTCTGCATACAATCAACGCCCCTACGCATCCGTCTGTCGAGTTAACTTACTGCGAAACTTATTCTACGCCTACTGGTACGCGCGTGCGAGCTGCAAAGTCGGTATTCCGTGTCAGCATAGACTACAACTACAACATAATCATTTCACACTTGATTACTCCATCTAAGGCTTTACAGTATTTATTACGGCTACAAATAGATGTTTATAGATGTTTAATTCGTTGGAAACATACCGTTATGTGATTCGAGAATGTTGATTGCTTCGAGTTTGATTAGTGGAAATTGACATGTCGATTGATGATATTGAAATATCGATGTTATATTACAATTGGTTCAAGTTTATTTAAGACAACTATATTTTTAATTATACCATAATTTCTATGGGTTTTGTATCACTGTTTCAAATGTAATAGAAATATCAGCTTGCTGATAGCGACGATGCCTACAGTAAAAATCGAAATCATCTGCATCTGAAACATTGGCTAGATACCGCAGATCTTGAATAGAAAGAAAAAGATACAAAGTTCAATGACTTTCACCTAACCATTAATCACTATTCATCGTCTGATATTAATTAGCTTGTAAGTAATTAAGTATTTAGTTCGACCCGTTCAGCCAGTTTCAATGGGGATCGGAGGACATCCGCCTTGAGTGATTTTATTGACAGGATGACTTTCCATTCTCACGGTTCGTTTTATAATCTTGGCTGGTCCTGCTCGGAGTCGTAAACAGTTTTAACATTAACGGTGCATGGGTTTATAACCCGACTTTCCCAAATTGTAATGTTAATGTTGAGTTATGTTTTCAGGGTTTATGAATATTTTATCTTTAACCCAATATTACAAACTTTCTATCGTGATGTGGGAAATTAGTGTTGCGGCAAGGGTAACGAGCAATGTTAAACTGCCCGTTGGTTAAGTTGGGTGCGCGTTCGCTTTCAAGCAACGGGTATCGGGTTCGATTCCCGGTGGAAACACAAGTTTTCTCCCCAAGGGAAATTTGTGTTTCTGGTTCTGGGTGTGATTTGTGTCTGTGATGTGAATTCTTTCGGTACTCACAACACAAGTCATCGAACTTAGTGTGGGGCTGTGAGTGTGAAAGCGTTTATGGTTTTTTTATGTTTCTAACTCAGTATGTATTAGTAGTATCATTCGTAGCACGGTCCACCTAGTCGATTGTAACTAATGGTAAGGTTAAGCAATGTTCTTAAAGGTCAGGATGGGTGACCGTTTAGTGGGATGGGTGAACGTTTAGTGGGATGGGTAACCGTTTAGTGGGATTTAAAATTAATTTTACCGTGCTTCCGAAGTCACGTAAAGTCGTCGATCCCGGTCGTTAGTCGCTTAGGACTAACAACGCTCCAACTAAATGATGAATGAACGATTAAGCCATGTCTGATGCCTTTGGGTGTCCTTAAAAAACTATCCATGGGACAAATAAACAAACTAGCAGTAAAATACTAGACCTATTTAAAAAGAAAATAGGTATATTTTGGTGTTGTATCAGGAGTGTATGCGTCAAAATAATAATATTAAGTATCAATCGAGGAAGAAATAATAATTGAAGACATCTTGGACTAAAATATCTACCAACTAACAATATCATCTCTATAAGGAAGAAAAAATTTGACTCAGCAGCGTATTATATGTATAGAGGTGTTAAAACCTGGAATTAAGGCTTGGTTGATCAAACTCATCATTTTATCAACTCCCGAGCTTATTTTTACCTTGCTTTCCACCTGAAGTTTGCCGAAGGTGTCTAATAATTTCATTTGACTAAGCTTTTACCCATCTTATTAATAATTAAAACAGGTATTATATTATAAATTATTGTATTCCATAATTAACATATTAAATGAAAGTCATGCCTAATAAAATTATTAAATACGACCCACTTATTTCATTTGCAAACGGAAGAGCCGACTGCAGTCTCACTGTCTTAATTAAAAACGTTCATAAGCACAGCCCGTTATCCTCATAATTATTAGACCCGAGTGTGGTTTTAACGATCATTTAAAGATCTCATTTGCAAGTAGCGTAAAATAAAATGTAATAATTGATACTAAGCTTTTAATGACATTAATGCTATCACAAGAACTTTGTATTATTTTAAGTCGACACACAGCTGAAGATCTCACTAAACATTCACCCACCCAAGTCTTACTGAACAATAAATGGCAGTTTAAGCAGTCGATTTCGGTTGTTAGTAGTAAGACAACATTTGTTAAGCCGTGTCGGATGCTGTCCTGACACCATGACTACCTACTAGTCCATACGGCAAACAACCAAGCAACAGTCAGCGAGCACTGTTGAAGACTTTATCGAGGACAAAAGCGTTTCGGTTCCACGCTGAGCGAAAAATATTATATTGTTCTACTGGAGTTGATTAATTAGGATAACGAACTATTTGTTCATAAATTGATTTTTTTAAGACTATAGAAATGGCATTTATTTTAAGTGAACTTAATAGAGTAATTATTTTTTAACTTAGTTACCATTTTGCTACACACATGTGCTTAGTTTTAATGTAACTGTAATGTTTGCAATAAAGTAATATGAATATATGAGACACTGAACCAGCTCACACAGGCAAGTTACTGCAGAAATGCAATTGTTAGATCCTTTGCCTTACATCCAGTTCATGTCTTGGACAAAATTGCTACCCTTACTACCTTAGACTCCTTGCGTGTAATCCAGATCAAATATAGCCATTGCATCTTAAGGAGATGGTAGTTTTGCCTGTATTGAGTAAGCCTCATATTAAGTCCTTATTAATAAAACTTAACTACCTCATCCTCTTCTTTCTCTTTTATTACTTCGTGGGTACGCACAGCATGACACTCTTTCTGAAGGAAAAGAAAGTATAAAGAAACGATTCTTTGCTTGAACTTGAAAGACCGCCTGCCTAGCTTCATAATAATCTATTAAAAACTAAACGTGTCAATACTTCTACATATTTATATACATAATTCTTCCGTATTTGTGTATGTGACTGAACTGGTTTAGATTCTCGCGGAATAAATGTAAACTCACGAAAAAAAAAAATATGCAAAAAGAAAACATCTTCTCATGGACAGGAATACGTCGCTCTGATTTGGTAAAGTACTAGGCAAATATAAACATGACGGAGGTAAATTTAGTCTCCTGGCATTGCAACGCATGCGGGGTAGCTAGGCTACTATATCACTTTTCTCATTATGTATTCTGCCAATCTCGACTGCGCATTCTAATTGATCGATTATCTCCTACGCAGTTTCTGTAGCCTCATAACAATTGCAACCCGATATTCTCCCAGTCTGAATCAGAGATGAAATTGGGTCATACGGTCGAGACGGGGCCCTATTGATTTTCCATCTTACGCAAACGGCAGACCATTGATGGGCCATCGCAGATGGAGCCATAGTCTGTGCAACTTGATGTGTCTGTTCTTTACTGGCTGCCACAGAAGACTTACTAGTTTATATTCGAACAGTATGTAGGTCGTGTTTCGCTCCTACTTTCTATATTTTGAGCCCGGGAATGCACTCATTTCTAACTTCTTTGTTGATCAGTATGGTATATATAGATAGGTATCTTCTAGGCAAGACGTCTTCAGCCGCATCCTCACTTTTCATTAGGTTTAATTGTGGTCAAATGGTTGTCTAAAAAAATCTAAGGTTTTTCACTACTATACTGCAGATGTATCTTCGAAACGGCCATTGTATTTGTATGATACTAACATGTATCCGCCAAATATATGGGCGACGGAAACATTTACATCACACATAAATTCACTCCCAGGACCAAAAGCAGTAATGTCCCTTGGTAAGGAAAATTGTGTTCCTACCGGGAATCGAACCCAGGACCTACGGCGCATAGGGCAGAGACCTGCCTGTACTGTGCCAACTGGGTTGTCGTTTTTCTCGATGACGCGAATAGAACCGAGTACAATTTTAATACACGGAGCTAAAAACAATACAAACTTATTGATGAGGTCCAATCATGGGCGAAGCTTTCAATTGTCCGTATGTGCGTCCATTGTGCTACATAATGTCACAGATTACTAAGCAATTACAATTAGAAATAGTATAGTTAGTGGACTGTCGCTAATTGTCGAGCCTTATTGTATTTGTCTGCGTAAAGTATTATGACAAACTCCTACAAGGTCCTCCAAACTTCGGACCTGCTTCACCCATTTTGTATGCAACATTAAGTCCGTATTTTTATTATTTCCGTGTTCTTATATAAAGATTATCATAATGGCTGTGCCAATTGTATTTGCTACAGAAGAGATAAGTAGTAACTAAAGATGCGTTTAAAATGCATTGAAGATTTTATTCTGCCCCTGTTTCCGCTGTGTAACCCACTCTGCAAGGAGGCCATGAGCTTTTAGCGGCAATTCCGGTAATTTAATTTGATTGCCACACTGAAAGCACAGTCTGTTAGGGGTTATCATCTTGTGTAATTAAGGCTGTGATATCATCGTAACAGGATGATATCACAGGCTGTAAGGTTGGTTCTTTCTTATTTAACAATTTGCCGAAATTTCCTTGTCTTTTTACTTGATCGATTAAAAAAGCAGTGGTTTTATTACTGTGGATGTCTAGGTACAAAGATCTTTGGTTTTTTATAGAGGAACTTAGAAATTAGATTGAACTGCCCATTGGCTTAGTTGCATGCGCGTTCGCCTTTGAAACGGGTATCGGGTTTGATTCCCAGTGGAAACACAAGTTTTTTTCTTAAGGGAAATTTGTTTTTCTATTTCTGGGTCGGATTGTGTGTGTGATGGGAATGTTTCCGGCACCCGCGACACAAGTAACCGGACTTAGTGTGGAGCTGTGAGTGTGAGAACGTTTAATATATAGTTTTAAGAATATGATGTTAAAAAAATTATAGTCGTTTAAATGTTATAGCCATGTAGGCTATAACTTTTAAACGCATTAACATATTTAAATTATATCTGATAGGACTAGCTTTAGTTCACAATCTCACCTGATGGTAAGTGATGTTGTGGTCGATGATAGTAAACGCGCTAGGCTTAGAATGACTGGCTCTCGAGAATATTTGCTAAAACACAATTTTAAATGATTTGGGCGACAGATTGGTTGATTTGAGTGTGGTGAACTTTGACTATTCTGGTACTATAGCAAGCACGAGAAATACATACCCTTATGATTCAGTACAATATAAGATTAATAATGAAATATAGCAATCCTTATAAAGAGTTTCTGAACTCTAAAAATACTCAAGAAAATCTTGAAATCGGTATACAATGCAATAAGTTTACCGAGTATAAAGTTCAATATTGAATGCAATATCTATCATAAGAGGCAATAATGTTGCAAATGCTGGACTTATATTGAAATTGTTGATGAAACTTGATCTCTTGACTTTTAGAGAGTGAAGCGTAATAACATTGTTTACGATTTCCATATTTTATTATACAGGGAGGAACCTAAATATGTTGCAAGCACTCGTAGCTTTTGTGTTTTTTATATTTATACAAGATAGGCAAATTTTTGACCACCATCTCACCTGATGGTAAGCGACGATGTGGTCGACCATGCTTGCCTAGAAGATACCTATTATTTTTTAACTGTAGGTCACCAATTATAGTACTGTTTATACTTTCAACGCTGTGTGTGAGATTGGTTATGTCTAAAAAATTTAAGTGTGTACGGTTCAATAATTAGCAAGTCCTACAAATTTCGAGTTTCACTAACTGGAAACACGTGTCCAGATCCGTGTGTCCAGTTAATACTTAATTGATTAAAAAAATATCAGTTTAGTAACTTTTTCTTGACCAACCGAAAGCTAATCTTAACGCTATATTGTTTTTTACGCTTTCACACTCACAGCTTAAGTTTATAGACTTGTGTCGTGGGTGCCGGAAACATTGACATCACAGACATAATCACAACCATAACCAGAAACACAATTTTTTCTTGGGGAGAAAACTTGTGTTTCCGCCGGGAATCAAACCTGATAGAACCCGATAGAAGGTAGGTCCCAGTTAGAATTAATTTTAAACTCTTTGTGGTTTAACTTTTTTTTTTTTTTTTTTATTTGTGACAGGCTAGTGTTTGACCACTATCTCACCTGATGGTAAGTGACGATGTGATCGGAGCTGGTAAACACACTAGACCTGGAATACGCAGGCTCTCAAGGATAACTGCCGGAACACCGTATTTGGCTTGGCGGCAGACTTTCAACTTGATGGTGGTAAGCTACTTTGGTAGCAAGCCAGGCGAGCAACTCACAAAATGCTCTACCACCTCTCAAATGTCATCTGATTAGCACCACCCGGGGACCACGTGTAGGGAGTCGGACTTAAGGGGTATCCTCCTACGGACGTGGGTGACTTAGCCCCCGAAAAGTAGGTCACACTACTTCTATAATAGTCTGTTTATATATAGAAGGCCGTGTGCGTGTGTTTTAGTTCGTGTGTATCATTAATTTACTATTAACGAATAATAAAGAATAATTTATTAGTAAATTGAGATGGCGGACGAATTGAGAGCATCCACGATCAAGCGAAAGCAAAGCTCGACGCTCTGTATTGGATTTTACTTAAATTGCAAATTGTATTAACTTTCATAATGCAATTTCACAACACATTTCATTGCAAATTACTCTGCCATTTTCCCGTATTTAACATAATAATAACTAACAACTACCTGCATACTTTAACAGAGTACACATAACGTTTTTAATTAAAATAACTGTTCAGATAAAGAGCATCTTTCTCAAGCAGATATGTTGCCATCAGAACAATTTCATGGTCTTCAGATCTTACGATAGCGAACAAACGAATAACTTGTGTTCTGTTGAATTTTTCATAGAATTTCAAGGTTCTGTGACGCAAAATGTGATGCGAATTCCCTTGAATAGTATGCTAAAAATAGTTTAGAGTTGTGATATAATTAAAGATAATAATATGTACTTTTTTATAATTGGAAATATAGTGTGAGATATTTGGCATCGTTGATAATGGCGCCTACGTCACTGCTATAAAATAGGTCACCCTGTGACGTAATCATTTTAAGGACGAGAAGTGATTGTTTCCTTATAGTTTCCAGTAAGAGCTCTACATATCTGGTGCTAAAACAACATATCTTCACATGAGTTAAGTCAGTTTAGGTTGGCATTCTACGTGTACTTTTTAAAGAACTTTCGCTTGAGTCCTGTTTGTCAGTCTGGGTTGACATCTGCCTCCACATATTCTGCTAAAAAGATCTCACACTTAAGTTTTTTTTTATTAAATATTTGCACTTGACTTCTCTCGTCTCACTTCCTGCTAAAACAAAAAAGCTAAATACGCGACTTCGTTTACTTAGATCTCATTCTTTTGCCCGTCATTATTATTTAAAAACCAAGTACCTAACTAACTAAATATAATTTGCCAAATCGGTTCATAAATGACGGACGGGAGTCATGAGCTAAAAAAATTTAAAAAAAAACGAATTGAGAACTTACTCCTATTTTGAAGTCGGTGAAAATTACCTAGCCTACATGAGTGTAAATAAGTCAGCCTAGGCGGTCTTCATGCTGCTAAAGCAACCTATTCTCGTCAAGTCTCATAAGCTGCTGACTCATGTCACAAACAGCTGCATTTTCAAACTACGCTTTTTAAATAAATACAAATAACTTGGCTCACCTAGTTTCCGCGCTTATATGGAAGAAGCTCGATATTGGAAAGTAATTAGGTTTAAAATCCAATCTCGTGCAGACGCCATTGGCTTTAAGCACGTACTGCATTATAAAAGTTGATGAACGTGTGCATTCAATTATTAGTTTAACTGAACTTTTATAGTATAACTGTTCAGAAACAACGGATTCATTTGCCACATATGTATAGTAAATCAAAAGATCTCACAATGAAATAATAAATCTCCCATTAACTATAATGCCCATCGATAAGATAAACATAAATGATAATATGATACCTTATTTGTAACCTAATATGAAAATAGTTACAAAGATCGATAAAGATATCCTTGTTTGTTTTTAAATGGCGAGTTATATGAGAATGCCTTATTGCTTTTGTAAAAAGTGCTTAATTTTATATTAACATTTGTTTTGTTTTTTTTTTCAGGTAAATAATGAACCGTCGCATTCGAATCGGTATTTGACAGTTGGAAAGAAACATCTACATGTAATATGTAAGTTTTATATGTATATTCTCTGTATACTGATCCCTTATTTTATTATTTTTTGTCACTTCATTCATCCATCCACAACGTGCATGCACTATTGAGTCTTAACTTACCCCATCTGTATCATTGTTTTTTTTATGCCTGATAGGCAAGCAAATATTGACAAAATATTAAATATTTACAATTGGTATACCAACGAAGCAGTTAGTCGATACAAGCAGAAGATGATTCTTGTCGAGAAATATATAAATCTCGCCATAAATTGGCTCGAGATCAGTCAAGTTTCTTTTCGCAAAATCGTTTTTTATAGAGATATCTTTTGTTTCTATCTTTATACAAAAAACAAATGTATCTAGAGATTGAAACGTGGCTGATTATGGTAGACATAACCGACAGAGAAATGGTACTGCAATCCCTGACTTCACATCATACAACCAACGCAGGCTACGTACTAGAAGTAGAACAAGAGAAGAACCAATATACCCCAGCGGTTACCAACGACCAAAACTTATTTCTATACTCTCCTCGGACACTCTCGCTTGCAAAGTCACATCAACTAGAATATGAGACACTACCAATAGAAAGAAAGTTTAATAATAGAAGTATTGAAAATATCTCCAGTGAATGTTATAACAAAAGAAAACAATAAATTTAGTTAGGTACTAACATATGACTTTTACGCTATGCTAGGTATAAGTCTAGGAATTAACTAAAATTTTAAATATAAATACACTAAAAGTGAATGAATGAAAAAATTTAAAAATCAATGCTAACAGAAGCAGAACAAGAGAAGAAGCAACAGACCCCAACGGTTACCAACGACCAAACTTATTTCTAAACTCGCCTTGGAAACTTGAAACTCGCTTTTAAAGTCACATCATGGAGAACAAGAGAAGAAGCAACAGACCCCAGCGGTAACCAACGTCCAAAACTTATTTCTAAACTCGCCTCGGACACTCGACACTCGTTTGTAATTGGGTCACTTGACCGATACCTATTAATATCTACTGTTAAGCGGTTAATTCGACCAATGGGACACGTTTCGTGATACAACTCAATGTTGGCGTTGATGAAATTGTAAAATTAGGTTTTTAGAATGATAAATTTTGTAATGCGAATACGTTGTACACGTGTAAACATGCATAAGAGTAAAATAGGATCATTTATTGGTAACGCCTTTTTTATAATTTATCATGATTGCCTATTTCAATGTCTTACGAAATTTTCGAATCCCATTGCGTTCTTTTCTGGAACCTATATGACGAAAATTACAACCTGCAATGAAGAATCATAAATCTCAGCTCAATTAAAAGAGCTATTAATCGACCTCTTCTTGATATAAACTGAATGTTCTCTTACTTTCCTATATAAATGATTTACAATATATCATCATTATGCAATTTTTTTTACGGACGTAATGTCGCATACAAACTTTTTTTTTAATCACGTGCTACACGTACATACTCCAAAGATCGATCGAGATTAGTTGTCTGTGAAATTTTGGTGCGAGACTCACACAAGATTGTATGAGGTAACGTCCGCATTTTTTTCAAGTCCGGAATGTTTCGAAAGCATTTCAAAAGCTTTAATAAAAAAAAAAGTCGCCTCTATCTCAACACTTTCAAATTGCAAATTACCTGCAAATTGTTAGGAACTAACATCTGTGTAGTAAATAACACTTGTGTGTAAGTATACTGACTAATTTATGTTGTATACGGCTTGAAAAACGTAGAAAATGTCGACTTACTTTGTAGTCGACTAGTTTCGGACAATTTTGTTGTCCTTCATCAGGATGAGTCAGACGCGCGATACGCAGAGGCGAGCGGCTCGGGCCTCGGCGCGTGACTGTGATGAAGGACAACAAATTTGTCTGAAACTAGTCTACTACAAAGTAAGTCGACATTTTCTACGTGTTTCAAGCCGTATACAACATTAATTATGTGTAATACTCACGATAGTTTAATGCCCGTTTTACCATCTAACAACAAGACAAACTGGCAAACATCATCCATTTATGGTTGACATACTTCCGGTTCGCTCGAAGCGTTTTGCTTCTACATTTGTCATTCGTACTGCGAAGGAGTGGAATTAATTGCCCGCGTCTTTGTTCCACGAACGGTATAATCTGGGAGTCTTCAATTCAAGAGTGAATAGGTATCTTCTAGGCAAGCATGCTACATCTTCGGCTGCATCATCACTTTCCATCAGGTGAGATGGTGGTCAAATGCTCACCTATCGAGAATAAAAAAAAAAGTGTACTGAGTGTTTAGTATGGCTTAAGTTTAAGCAATCACCAGATATAATGAAATATAACGCCCAAAAAATCGTAAGTACTTACCAGAATTTAATCCCCATTTTAATATGAAATTATCACCAATAAACGTAAAGTCTGCTAACCTAAAAAAGGCAAGTGTCTTCAGAATAATCGCTGAGCTACAAATATGTACACGCATTTTATTTAAAAATGTCATCCAAATATGTTACTATAACTCAATTTTTCGTATTATAAATATTTTTGTATTATAAAAAAATAACCTTAACCTACTCCGATTCGGTTCTGTCACAGGTAATTTTATTTTATTTATGGTGGCCATCTAAATTATACCCCAAGTTAAAATTTGGTGCACGCGTGGCCTTTTTGGGTTATGAAAAGTTTTTGTAGTGCAGGCATGAATGACTTAAATAGTCCGAAAGATTTTGGTACAGGTTTCATTTATTTGTACATATTATATTTTTTTGGATGAGGCTGTTTAAGGCAACGATTGTTTTTTTGGTGGTCATTAAATGTTATCCCGTTTCGTATTACAATGTTCACGGTCAAGTTACCATCCGTAGTAAAAAACCTGCACATAACGTTAAAGCTTCGTAAAACTATGTCGGAGAGTGCTCAAGAGCCGGCTCACTTTAACTGAGAGTTGAGGCAACTAGCCGCCTCGAAGTTTCAAAGGCTTGGAGTGAGGATCTCTACGTCTGGCAATCTGCCCTCTGGCTGGATTTAGTATACTTTGCGTAGCCTATTTGTGTTTTATAGGTTGTTGCATTGCTAAAGTTTTGTTGTCATTTCGTGGTAGAGATCTGCCTGTCTGTATATATATACAGACGGCCAGATCATAAAACAGAAAAAAAAATCACTTTGCACAGAATATTCAAAATTGAAACACATTTCGACAAATTGGTAGTTTGATCTGCAATTTTAGACTTGATCGACGGATAGAGCATCGATATAAAATACAATATTTAGTGTAGGTAATTCCGTTAAATTCGTTTATTTTATGATTAATTGATTTTTTATAACAAAATAAGTAAATTCCATCTATTCCTTCTTCTGTTACTGCTCATCCAAAAGTTTTCCGGAAGAGATCGTTTTAAGCGATAAGACCGCCCATCGTACTACCACAAGGAATGTAATAGTTTTTTATTTGTTGGTATAAAATGAAGCGTTGTGTTGTGTAGTGTAAATTACATAAAGCCGAATAAAGACATGAAGAGCCTGGTTTAAATATGCGCAATTCACTCATGTCATATAATTATATTACGCGAAAAAATATTTACAAAAGGAGCTAATAAATCTCATAAATTCAAGTTTCTTTTTAAAATTAATTTTTAACCCTGAAATACTGCGCACTGAATTTCTGCTGGAAGACTCCCTTTCAATTATTATGACGAACTCTGTTTAAACGTTATTCATGTTGTGGCAATAATTCATAGCGACCTCCTTTCTCGGCAGCGCTTTAATGAAGCCGGGAAGTGGTTAATTATTTAAGACTGCTATATCACCTTTAATAACATAATTGTTCCCTGAGTTGCGCGAAACATCCCATAAAAGAAATCATTAAAAATTCACGCGATATCGAACAAAAACAGGAGCTTCGGATTTTTTAAAGTTTTTGGGTGATGACCCTATTATCTATCCGACGCTGCATAGTCTCGTAACAGACACTTTAACAAGCCAATTAGGGTTGTCATTACTGTGCGTATTCGAAGCGTGGGATATAAAATGACGACTTCATTACGAAGCTTCGTATTACCAGCTTGGAACACGAATTACATTGGTATAATGTAACCACGCACTTCATTTGTTTTAGTTACTGAATTACGTAACAACTGTATTAGGGAAGGACTCGTTATGAACCCACTGCTATGAATATTTAGCGTTTAAACTGTTCGCTTGAATAGCATGTCAACATATAGAAAATGTTCATGTATTGAGGAGGTTTCGCTTGCGTTTATCAAGATAAAACACATTCTATGTCATAAGTGTCTATGTCTCCATGAATTAAGCTTTATGCCAACTACAATCAGGGTAGACGTCAGACTGGCGCCCGGATATAAGAACTCATGCCAGAATATTCATAGGATGCCGCTATATGGTAGATATTCCACAACTGCGGACGAAGCGTTTAGCCTCCACATTCATTATGCGAATTGCAAAAGAATGGAATTCCTTACCTGAGTCTGTGTTCCCTGATAAATGCAAAATAAGAGTCTAAAGTCACGAGTGATTAGGCATCTTCTGGGCAAACGTGCTTCATCGTCGACGGCATAGTCACTTACCATCAGGTGAGATGGCGGTCAAACGTTTGCCTATGTTGAATAAAATAAAAAGATGCATTCGCTAGTAAGTTTTTTTTTTGTTGTGAAGTAACCATTCTTGGCTCTTACTCTTTCTCCAAGAAGAGTTCTTATAATACCGAGCCCACTTGTTGAGAAAAAGAAAAAGAAGATGATGAGTATAATATAGGCTATGTAGTGGGGATTTGCTGTTCAAACTAATACTGATTAAAATAGTCGAAATAAAATGTGTAAGACTGTCCACAGTCGGCACTGCAGTGGGATATAAGTTATCAGAAAGAAAAACCAAAGTACTCAACATTGTACTAGTCCCAAAACCGTCTAAAATATTGTTTTATATTGAAAACTGACTTTGATGTTTCCATATCAGATTTTCGACCTTTTTATATTCGTGCCTACAAAAGATTAAATAATAAGTTCAATGTACCGATTAAAAAACGACGAACCATTCAAGAAGTCAAGAAAGTCCTTCAAGTTGTCCCAACTTGAATGACTTTCTTTAAAAGAAAATAATGTATATAAGTAAATAAATCGACATAATTGAAACGCGAGCAAAGCTTTAAAAACCGAATAGAGAACATTATTTTTTGAATTCGTTTGAAAATTCTGATAAATCTTTGTAAATAGTATCGAATATAAAATCGTAAAACCTTTTTTTAATTCTGTAAATTATATAAAGCACGAAAGATAATTAACACAAGAAAAGCTTAAAAAAACCGACTTCATCGCCAAATTTTCTGAACCTTGATCAGATGAAATGTATTAAACACGCACGATAACTCAAAAACTACTGATCATGATTAAAATTTAAATGAGACCAATGGGAAAGCAACAGGTTTCAAACTAAAAAAATCTTTTAAAAATTGGTTCTCGTGGAAAGAGGAACAGAATCGAGTTTTTTTTTTTATGAAGTCAGTAAAAAAGGTACCTGTTTTTTCTGCGCAAAAAATTTGATCAAAAAACGTTTCAGAATCTCAAATAGTCTTCATGTTTTCACAGCATTTCGTATTAAACGTTGTCCGGTGTTTATTTACCTGGCAAAATAAATTCCGAAAGTTGCTAGTTAGGCTCTAATCCCATGAGAGAATGAATAAATCCTAGTTTGTACAAACAAATAACGGGGCAAGGCAAGTAAATGTTATACCTTTGTTCCAGCTAATCATTCTAAAAAACCAAACGACGTATTTTTTCCAGTTTCTAAACGAATCAGATTTAAATGTATTATTATATTTATTGTATAACACTGTGTACAATGTTCTTATATTATTAAAAATAGTGAATCAACCATTTCGGGCCCATTTCCCATTAGATTTAGTTAATCTAAAAATAATAACGATCCAATTGTTTCAACAAAGAAAGTGATGAAAGTAGCCTCAAATAATATACCCATATAAATAAATATGTAAATCAACAGTCTTTCTACGCAAAATTCAATATATTCGCTTGATTTATTAATATAGTTCAAATTAATGTCTGAGCTCACCTAAATGAAAAAGCAAATTATGCAACAACTGTGGAATATCTCGTTGCGAAGAGCTATCGATCGCGCCCCGTGTCTCTGTGACCCAGTTAGTATCCCTCGTGGCGGTAATGCTTACGCACTGTGACAAGAGGTTCATGTCCGGCGGGTAGCGCGCACGGACCTGACGGTAGCGATAGCGGTATACAAGTATCACACCACATACTAAAACATAAATATTAATGCTCTACTTAAATATGCTTTTGTAGGTTTTGAGTTGCTGCAAATGAATCACTGTTTCTAAGATGTGATGCTGACTTTTGACAAGTCACCAATGACAGCGGGCCTGATATTGTTAGTCTTGTCGCTCCAGCCGCGATTGTAAGCACAATCTAAAAGTGCAGGCCATAACGCGAGCGAATCTAACTTGACTAAGCTTTGCTCACATAGCTGCTGCGACTTTTCATGTCAAAATCACGAGAAGTACATGTATAAACTAAGTACACTAAGTGTACCATGTGGGTTAGCTTTAACTCTCAATTTCAGCTAAGATATGTGAACTGTCTCGCCCTTTACTGCCGCATGCTTTTGACTACTATCTCACCTGATGGTAACTGATGATACGTTCGAGGATGGTCATTCTAGGATATGTTTACGCTAGACCTAGAATGACTGGCTCTCAAGAATAACTGCCGAAACACAGTTTAGTGGTTTTTCTACTTCAGGGTGGTGAACTAAGACTGTATTTTAGTACAGGTTTGAAGGAAGGCAAGCACGAGAAAAAGCCCTACCATGGATTTCATTACGATTTTACCTTCATCGGAAGCTCAAGCCTGTCGTAGGATTTAATGCCACGGAATTTAGGCGGCAGGATTAAAAACCATTAATTAGAAGGCGGGTTTCCGATGACTTCCGTGCCATCGTCGTATGATAAGACTGGTGAGACTGGGAGAGCTACTTCGCTCGCGGCGTTGACCTAAATATTCAGCTCGTATAGGTTCAGATCGCTTTGCTCATTGTAAAGCTGTGTTAAGTTTTCTTCGCTCTCGGCGTGGCCGCTTTAAAACGGTTGCGTGTCTTGAATTAAGATCGATTAGTTGCTCAGTTCAACGATCCAAATTTGGCGGGTGAATGCCTTGTAAATCATCATCCTTAATTTTGACTTGTCCTGTCCTTATTTCTTAATAGGTGTCTCCTGGATCTGCGAGTACGGATTTGTCTAATTCGCCGACGACGTTTTGAGCGTCATTCAATTATCTGAGACTTCGTTAGTCATCATCATTCTTTATATTGCTGTAATTTTAAGTACATTCAGGTTTTGGTAAAGAAGTTAAATTAAAACGGTTAAACGAGGACAAGACAAAGAATGTCCTAGCTTTTATTTCGTCGCGCCCAATCACGATTCTAAATCTTGTCATTGAGTTGTAATCAATTTCTTTCATTGCATAATTCGTAACTCTTTTGACCGCTGAGAAGATTCCTGAATATTTGCTTCAACCTTTGGACTATCCAAATAACCGGCAATGTTATCAGTGCAAATTGATAACCCACTTTGCGGAGTCGAATTTGGAGATTGGCTACGGCGTGCAAATATTTGCTATTTGTACGGGGTGACCCAATCGTGATGAGTGGACGAGGTATCAACTGTCGAGCGTGGCTCCGACAGCCTTTAGACGTGAGGGTGCTAGAACTCTCTCAGATCTTAATTGTTTCTCTGCGATGAAGTTTATGAGAAATATACGGTTGATCGCGTTGTGAGTTTGCTAACGAATTATTGACAGCAGGGTTTTTGATTAGATATTAATTAGACCGCAAAGCTCTAAGACTCCTGACGTACCTATGTTAAAAAAAGGTTTGGTTTTTTTACCTTTGTGACTACTTGCAATGCGCTGTTATAGCTGCATTATTATTTTTATTGCTTTGCGATAAATTAATTAAATAATATTGTAAGTATATTAATAAGTTTTGCGTTTTTAACAATTTTTTTTACAAAAACCTGTATGTACCATCGTACATATTTAAATTGTTTTTACGACTATAGGTTGTGTGTTCTGAAATAAATCTCTATAAGCGATAAGACCGCCTTTTGTACACTTGAGTTTAAATTTCTTTCTTATATCACTATTGTAATTTGGTGTTCAAGTTATATCTATCTAATAATATACTAATTGGTGACCGGAGTAGTCAATATGACCAAGTCCTATATCTGTACTCTTCATTCTGCCTTATTCAACCTCAATTCTCTCATCTCCACTAAACTCATTATTTTTAATATCCCAGTAAAGGAGTCAGGAACTGGAAGCGTTGGCACAATATTGCCATGCAATTGCATTGTCAGAGATTCTTGGAATCCGGCCAAACCTAGTTCACTCTACAAGCCTAGCTTGGAATCTTTATTAAAAACTAGACTCATCTGTGCGACTTCCTCGACTTCCTTTCCTGCATTCTTTGGAAATTCTTGGCATCCTCTTGTCATGGTGCTTTAACATACGTCAACATTTTTGACCGAGCGAGCGCGAAGCGTCTCCCTTTCAGCTTCGGGCAAAATTGCTTTCGTACGTCCGGATTTCCGGTTGTATTGCTCTACAAGTCGCATTTCTCATTCGATTCTTGTCAAATTTTATGAGCAGAGTAGATTTTTGTATAGATTTTGTTTCGATACATTTTTGATTTCAAAATGGCTGAGATATGGGGATCGTAAAAAAAAATTTCAGCCATTTCGAAAAATACGTGAGGTCTTCAGCTCACAGAGCTACTAGTTTATTATTTTACTGCTATGTAAGGTCATTGCACGTATGAATGACGAGAAATGGACAAAGAAGGTTACAATGTGGTACGGTCCAGCTGGTAAGAGAAGTAGAGGCAGACCAGCTGAACGATGGCTCGACGAAATTTTAAAAATTGCTGGAGAGGATTAGATGGAGAAGGCGAGCGAGAGAAATACGTGGAGTAAAAAGGAGGAGGCCTATACTCGTTGAGAAGTCCTTAAAAAGCGAGTTCTATTATGTATATTAAAATTATATTTTATCTTGTAAACTTTTTAAGGAAATAAAATGGCTTTATTATTATTATTATATTATAAGGTCGGTACATCAACATCTTAACTATCATCACCATCATGCAGCTTCACTTCGCAATGGCAAAGTCGTTATGATGATGATGAATCAAAATAAAAGGTAGCCTAAGTCCTCCATTACCTATCTCTTACTAAATTACAGACTGAGATAGATTTACTTTCGGATTCATATTTTTTTATGCGAGATAGGCAAGCATATGACCACTATCTCATGTGATAGAAAGTGACGATACAGTCGAAGATGGCACATGCTTGCCTAAAATATACCTATTCACTCTAGACTTGAAAAACACCCAGATTTTACCGTTCAGGGAACAAAGACGCAGGCAATGAGTTCCACTTCTTCGCTGTACTGACGATAAACGTAGAAGCTAATAATTAGACTTTTATATTACTGATGGTAAGCTTATTTTTGGTTGGGTATTTCTAAACTCTATAAAAGGTTTATAAAAATATAATAAATCCTTAACCTAATCATAACCTTGGAACAAAAATTAAGTTAATGCTTTGTCGCTCAGGTTCAATCTTCAAATTGGGTTTATCATTGTTACCAAGCATGACTCAGCTCTTATATATAAAAAAATATGCAATAGAAAGCGTCCATTCTCTTGTAGAAAATTGCGAAGACGTAAGTGATCTTAATTATTAAATTACTCAAATCGCAATATGTATTCGGCCTCTTAGAAAGTGAAATGTTTTAAAAGCTTTACGAAGGTGGTCATATTAATTATCTACGTCTACATACTTCTGATTATTAACAAAAAATGGCACATTTTATTTCCTACCATCGATCTACAAAAAAAATACAGATACAACGCAACGAACATAGGAGTTAAGCCGAAATAGACCATTTCTTTAATTGCCCTTTCATATTACCTTTACTCTGATAAGTTTTGATAACTATATCACATGATTGAAAATGATCGAGTTAACGCGCTATAATTACCGGCATTCAAAGAAAGCCGCCGGAAAATCGTTTAATTGATTTGCTTTTGTTTACAATTCTCGATTTTTTGTCAAATTTTGTATGAAGTAAGCTTGTCATTTATGGTAAACAAAACAATAGATATTAATGATAAAATTAATAGCTATTGATTAGTGGAGTACTGGTATCCACTCTTCTACAGACTTCAAAAGGAGGTTCTCAATTCGACTGTATGTTTTTTTGTAGATTATAGGTACTTAAAAGGTGATCCCATAATTTTTTTATCGAAATCAATCAAGCCAAAACCAAAATATAAGTGGTGAAGTCGGTTTTTAAGCTTTTCTTACGTTTAATTATTTAGTATCACTCTCATGTTTCGTGCGTTATATCTGTATTTTAGTATATCAATGGTTTCTTACTGCAATGGTAAAATTAATTTAACACTACCCACGCCGAAATGGGACAAAGGTATGTCAGTCAGTCACATACACTTTCTTTTTTTACGCGTTTGTTTAAAATGTTTTCGATTTCGTTATTACCTCACACTTATATTAAGTATTTATCTTTTTTTCAATTGTCGCATTGGCTATAATCTTGACCAACAATTCTGGCTGTCATTTACTAATAATAAAAGACAGTTTCTATTCATTTTTAAAATACGTGGTTGATGTGTGTGGATGTTTGAAATGTAGATAGATAGATATACTCTTTATTGAACACCTTAAATAATAAATAACACAAATAGTAAATTTTTAACAGTACATTTTTAGAAAAGTGTAACAATAGGCGGTCTTATCGCTGAAAGCGATCTCTTCCAGACAACCTTTGGATGGATAGGAATAACGCAAAGTAATAGTACGTCGTTCATAAAAAGCTTATTCATAACGGTGCTTACGGATCTAATATATATATATATATATATATATACACATCAATTACAAATTTACATATACATAGGTACATATATACTATATTATAATAATATATATTTTATATAAACAATACACATATATACAAACAATACATTAGTCTATTTATTTTAAAGGAAAAAATAATAATAATAAAAGAAAGCAACGGAAACAGTATCAAAAACTTAGACAAATTAACGAATAGATACAATATGATTTAAATTAAATATAGTGTGCCTTGACTTGATTCTTAAATATATGAAGTATTTGTGCCCTTCTTATTTCAACTGGAAGATCATTCCACAGCCGAACAGCTTCGACAGTAAAAGATCTGTCATAAAAAGAGCTACTGTGTGGGGGAATTAAGATTCTCTGATGACCTCAATGCTAGAGAGTTAGATTCGGTGAAAAATTGAAAGCGCTCGTGAAGGTAGCGGGGAGAAGTGGGATTAAAAAGAACATTATAGAGAAGGGAGAGGATATGAGCATTTCGACGAGCTCGGATGGGAAGCCACTTGAGCTTTGAGCGAAATTCAGTACGTGATCATATTTCCGTAATCCAAATATGAACCGGATTGAAAAATTTTGGAGTCGCTCAAGTTTATTAAGCTGTTCTTCAGTAAGGTCTAAATAGCAGGCGTCAGCATAATCAATGATAGGATGAAGAAGAGACTATGTATGACTAATGTATGACTGATGAAGGACAATTATAATTCCGAAACTAGCTGAAAACAAAATAAGTAGTTATTTTCATGTGTTTGCAGCCGTATAAAACATAAAGTTATTTTTTAAATTAAGTTAAATCATTGTGTATAATAACCACGATAACGTATATATATATATATATATTTATTATCCTACTAATATCATAAATCTGAAAGTGTGGGTGTAAGTGTGTTTGTTCCCTTTTCACGAGATGAAATTTGGAATGTGCATAGGTTATATCTAGGATTAACAATTGGCTTCTTTTTTACCGACTTCCCAGAAAAGGAGGAGGTACTCAAGTCGACTGTATTTTTTTAAATTTTTTTTATGTGTGTTACCTCATGTCTTCTCTTCGCGTTTTTAGTTTTAAAGATCAAGCTTTCTAATTGGTCCCATTTAAATTTGATCAAGATCTGATCAGTAGTTTTTGAAATATCGTCAATAATGCCTATTTTATACGCCTACTTTGACAATGTTCTCGTTTAACTGAGCTCAAAGGTTACCTCATAACTTCTTTCGTTTTTAGCCGATTTTGATGATTCTTTTTTAATTTAAAAGCTGGTGCTTACTAGTGGTCCTATTGAAATTTGATCAAGATCTGATCTCTTGTTTTTGAGTTATAGTCCATAATGCGTGTTTAATACATTAAATCTAATCAAGGTTTTTTTTTTTTTTTTATTTGTGACAGGCTAGTGTTTGACCACTATCTCACCTGATGGTAAGTGACGATGTGATCGAAGCTGGTAAACACACTAGACCTGGAATACGCAGGCTCTCAAGGATAACTGCCGGAACACCGTATTTGGCTTGGCGGCAGACTTTCAACTTGATGGTGGTAAGCTACTTTGGTAGCAAGCCAGGCGAGCAACTCACAAAATGCTCTACCACCTCTCAAAAGGTTCCGAAGATAAAGCGGTGAAGTCGGTTTTTTTAAGCTTTGCTTGCGTTTAATTATTAACTTGATAAGCAGGCGAAGCCGCGGGTTACTGGTTATAAAATAAAAAGAACTTTCGGGAGCACTGTAATGCTACTGTATCGATTATCAATATTATCTTTATCTTTCAACTGGTCCGATTAAACACCCAATCGTTAAAACCAGCAAGCACCGGTTCAATGCCGCGCTCACAGTTTATTCTTGAACTGTTGCAGTAACACTGGTTGCGTACAAACAACGCGTTCGCGCTTTTTTTTCTCGCTTTTTAATTTTAGACTGGCCTCCCACGGGCTGAAAGTGGGTTAATGCCAAGCCCACACGACCTGTGCCCCGCGGTTGACTGACACCCAACTCCTTGTGACACCGTGGCACTATTGTCTTTATGCTAGACATTATTAAACTGGTGAAAGATATATGCTACCAAATTGATTTCGGCCAATGCCACTGTCTTGTATTTTCAGTCGACTTCGAAAAAAGGCGGTTCTTAATTCGACTGTGTTTTTTATTTTATTTATTTATGTTACGCGATATCTCCGCCAATTATGAATCGATTTTGGTGTTTTTTTTTTGTTTGGTAGAGTATGCGTACGTATGCAGAGGTAGTCCCATATAAATTTTATCGAAATCGGTAAAGCTAATATAAGCGATGTAATCAGTGTTCTTATGCTTTGCTTGCGTTTCAATTATGTCATGAAATATCGCAGCCCTAATCCAAATTTTCGTTTTCGAAACTTTTTAAACATATATTTTTTTATTCTCTATAGGCAAGCATTTGACCACTATCTCACCTGATGGAAAATGACGATGTGTTCGAAGATGGAACATGCTTGCCTAAAAGATAACTGTTCACTCGAGATTTAAAGACTAGGTAGTCTTATATATATTGTACTTATCGGGAAACACAAATTCGGGCAAAGAATTCCATTCCTTAGCAGTACGTATAATAAATGTGGAAGCAAAACGAATCCCATAACAAAGATGAGAGCAACACTAAACACACTTTAAAATATGAAAAGCACACCATAATTTGTGATTATCTAAAATTGGTAATCTATTTTGAGTTACATAATTTTGCACCTGCACTAACGCTATCCTCAGGTGCGTTTCGTGTTATCGTAAAGATATTATTTCTGTCGTGAATAGAACGATCTGAAACGCTCTATTTACCTTCCACGACGCTATTGTCTAACGCGTACCAAACAGTTCCACCTGCTTTGATAATATAATTCATCTGTTACGTAGCAATATATTTTCCACCGTCTTCAAAAAATGAGGTTCTCAATTAGACTGTTATTTTTTTTTATGTATGATACGCGATATCTCCGCCAATTATGAATCGATTTTGATGATTGATGTTTTTTTTTGTTTGGTAGAGGTGGTATACTTCAGAGATCCCATATAAATTTCATCGAAATGGGTCAAGTCAAAATTGAAATATAAGCTATGAAGTCGGTTTTTTTTGAGCTTTGCTTGCGTTTCAATTAAACTCAAAGCTGAGGTTATTTTTCGGGTGACATTTTTAAACATTCTTTAGTTTATTTATAAGTTTGAAGAGCGTTGATTTGTCAAAAAATTTCGTTTTGCTGCAAAATTCGAGTCAGTCAGTTCTGCCCCTAGACTGGCGTCAAATTCATGCGATCTAATACATTTCAGGACGGTTAATAACGGTTAAAGAAATACGTGTCCAACAAAGGTTTTGTTACATAAAATTGTACCGCAAAACATTCGTATAGTCACCATAAAAGGCTTCCATTTCCTTTGTCTTAAATTCAAGGATGGACACGATGAATACCTCGGAACTATCGAGGCCCCTGAATACCTAAGCCTGTAGACACGCACATGACCATAATCGTCCTCCTTGTCTAAATTTGGCGCCCAAATTGGTCGAAGCTTCAATAATAATTGAACACAGTTACAATAGAGACCAAGCTTATTTATTAATACCTTTACGCTCAGTCACGATTGGTTCAACCAACTCAAGGTCCGAGCTAAATAGGTAACCAGAAACGTATTTATAGTTTGGTACAGTCTTGAGCGAAAATATAAGAATTTAGTAACTATATTCTGGTATTGAATTACGTACAGATGAATTATGAATTACTATGGTTTAGCACTGATTAATCTGTCTCTGTACATGTGCTATATTGAATTAATTACGAGTTCAGGCTTAGGGGCATCCATTAAATACGTGAAGTGATTTCGGCGATTTTTCGACCCCCTCTCTCCACTTGGTGAGATGTCGTGAGGTTTTGCACTCGACCCCCTTCCCGTCTTAAAAATGCGTATATTGTAAATAAGTTAATATGTGTGTTGCGTTGAATTCCTCTCCCCCACGTGAGATTGGATGAGGTTCGGCTCGACCCCCCCCCTCCCACTAAACGCCTTAATTAATGGACGCACCCTTGTGATTTCAAGTTTTTATATTATACTAGCCGTGCCCCGCGGCTTCACCCGCTATTTTCAAGCTAAAAAGTAGCCTATGTGTTAATCCAATGTATAATCTATATACATTCCAAATTTCATCTAAATCCGTTCGGCCGTTAAAGCGTGAAGAGGGAACAAACATACTTACACATTTACACACAAACTTTCAGATTTATAATATTAGTAGGATGATACTTATTAAACAGTGGTTTTGCAAACCATTTACGTCACAATTGTTTAAAACGGTTATGCATTTTTGATGCCTATTGTCCGAACGGAAAAAAAAGAATGACTAAGACTGAATGTAATATCCTTTTATCGTAAGGCAATCAGGAGATTACATCTTAGGTGATTGACTGGACATGATTTCAAAGACCATGACATCGCATCTAGTCCTTGCAAAATCTATTTTATGACCAGGTCTACAATTATTTAGTTAATGTATACTCGAGACACGAGCATCATTAACTACAGTAATCTTGGATTACTTGAAACTGTAAATTATGATTCGAGCGTGTTTTTTATTTTTCTTTTTGAATTAGATGTTTATAGACTATCTACAGACTAGGATTCACAGACGTGGACCAAATCATTTTCTCGTTCCCGGGCACAGATTTACCATACATGGATTTCGGGTCCACGGATAATAGGCGACAAAAGGAAATATAAGCGACAATCCCGCCTTGCTTAAAAACTTCATAAGATGATATTGACAGTCGTTAGTCAAAGCGCACATAAATAAATTTTTGAAAGGTAAAGAAAGCTGTGAAGTAATGGCATAAAACATAGATTGTTTATAATCCACGTTTGTATAGGTAAATCAGTGGTGCTAATTCTGTTGAGCACCGAACTAAACTAAACTAAAAATAAACTAATTTTAGTCAAAGAATACCTAAACGCTATTCTGATTTTACGTTGAACTTAATTAAAAAGTTGAAATGACAGGACTAAAATTGATTTTGACAGCAACCAAATTGAATTGTATTCACATGAGCCGCAATCACATATTCCTCCATTATAGACTTTGTAGGTCACATTAATTGCACGTGTCTTTCAAGTATAAGATCACATTAAAAATAATCCAGACCTTTTTCATACAGACTAATTTGAGTTTAAAATTTCTATTTTTAATCTTAATTTGACGTAAAACATGTACATCAGAATAAGAATTTGGTCATTTTCACTAAATAGAGTAACTAAACTAACTTAGTCCTGTCAAACTTAATTTTAGTCTAATCTTGCATTATCTGAATAGGTTTTGGACTAAAGCAGGACTAAAACTAATTTTAGGCTAGTTTAGTCTAATTCTGGTCAACAGAATCGGCACCAATATAAGTACTTATTTCGTGAATTTTGTGTTAAACCCGAGGCTCAAATTTTTTTTTAATGCCTGGTAGGCAAGCATGTCCTCAATCTCACCTGATAGAAAGTGATGATGTGGACGAAGATGTAGCATGCTCGCCTAGAAGGTACCTATTCAGTTTTGACTTGAAGACTCCCAGATTATACCGTTCGGGGAACAAAGACGCGGGCAATGAGTTCCAATCCTTCGCAGTACGGATGATAAACGTAGAAGCGAAACGCTTCGAGCGAATTGGAGGTAGGTATTTATTGGTAGGTCGATGTTCTCGGGTGATTAAAATGCAAAAACCTATATTGTATAACTATTATTAAATATGTATGTTTCAATTGAACTGACTATTTATCTGTCGAGTCCAATGTTCAAACGAACAAGACCAATAACTCAGGTCCCTACATACGATACTTTAAGTCCGACAATAGCTTCATTCACGTCTCAATTGACCGCACTCGTTGCTTGTCTGCTTGAATCAGAGAACATTTACTTAGGATAGGGTCACCAGTTCAATGTGATTGGGAAAAAAGACTTTCTTTGATTGAGTATGCTAGGACTTCTGGGTCATTGCGCTTGATTTGTTTAGGACAGTACGAAAACCTTTTTTCCGTGGCAAATTAAAATGTTTTAGATTTAGATTGGACTTTACGTGAATTTGATCGTGTTTCCGGTGTTAGTTTTGGTTCCAATTTGGATGCTCTTACACTGCATTTTAATAATTACTTAAAAGATAAGTGTAACAATAGGCGGTCTTATCGCTAAAAGAGATCTCTTCCAGACAACCTTTGGTTGGAGAGGAATTAGATATTAAATGTTAAATCTGTTAAGCCCTGTTATTACATTGGAAATATTGCTCTTCATTCTGAAATACAATCTTTGTGGATACATGGATCAAATGTACGCATATTACATACCATAGGATCTAACGCAAACTAAAACAAATTATTGCATGTAATTAAGCATTATGATTACTAAATAAAAATCTAACCTAAAATAAAAACTAATTTAGAACCCTATGTCTAATAGATGAGACCAATGGTTGGACATGTGCTTCTATGTTAGAAATCACGAATATGATATATATTATAACACACGTCACTCAAAATTCAATTCCCTAATCGATTCACCCGACTTTGAACCTTAATATTCACCAGACAATCAATATAAATACGTTACGAAACGACCGTCTAAGGGTACAAGAGTCGTTCTAATTCGAACGCGTCGAATCGGTTACGAAAATATCTCAATAGATACTGTTGTACTGTCTATCACTATATAGATAACAATGCAGTAGACTTTAGATTGGTAAGAGAATAATGGCTAGAAGACCTCAATATTGACTTACCTATTTTCTATAGGTCATGCTTTTGAGATATCAAAAGAGTTTATTGTTAGTTTATACATTGTATTGTTTTGAACATTTCGGGTGAACATTCTATTCTGCATTGTGTATTAGAAAGGTATTTGATGGTTATAAGAGAGAACTTCGTTGTAGAGAAAACTACATATAAAACAATGATTAAAATCAATCTCCTCAATTACTAAAAGGAGGCAGACTACTCTATTGATGTACCTGTCATTCGGAATTAAATTAATAATGTTTACTTAACATAACATAAACGCTATCACACTCGCAATCCCAGACTAAGTTCAAAGACTTGTGTTGTGGGTGACGGAAACATTCACATCACACATACACTCACACACTCAAAGATACATAACACTTTTTTTTAAAACTTATTATATATTAATTATGTTACCTACCTTTTTTTATATAAACTTACAAAATAATAATATAAATTCTACTTCTGTATAGTTATTAACTACAATATTGTTAAAGGACTACCATGACTTAATTTTCGAGTAACACCTGAGATCGATGGGATATGCTGAAAACCAGCCCTGCACAAACACTTAGTTTGTGCAGTCTTAGCGCTGAACATATTCCAATTGCCAAATATTTCTTGCATGTATTTTTTTTTTCTTTTGTGTTTAAATATTTAGCAATTAATGATTTTCTAACACAAATGTCCCTTATAGAGAAACCTATACCTAGAAGGCGAACACGCACCCAAATATATCAGCGGGCAGTCGATTTTTATAGCACTTTTTTTAAATTTGTTTAAATATATTATGAACACTATTCTGCGGGCTAATAATTTTTTACTCAACATAATTGATCTGAATTTAAATTGTATGCTAATAAATAACTCTATACAACTAGCTCTAATGTTATTCATAAGCTCAAGCCCACTACTAGTAAGGTTCGTTTCAAATCCACCCAATTCTCGACAGATGTCGCTTGATCGGAGCGTCTATCCGGTGATTGTGCTTGGTCGCTTTAGACACAGACAATGACCGGATTTGTATTAGTTAATTGCTTACTATTGTTCAGATATCCTGCATTTCAATCGTCTTCTATTGACGCTTGATGTTGTTGAAAATTGACGCTATAGAATGTACTTGGAACCATTTTTATAATTACTCAAATGCATTCACATTCCCACCCCCACACTAAGTCCAAAGAAGTTTATCGTCATGGCCGGAAACATTTATGTCACACCATCAAGAACAAGAAGCATTAATGTTCGTTGAGAAGGAAAAATTTGCTCCTGCCAGGAATCGAACCCAGAAAATAAGGCACAGAGGGCAAAGACTGACCCACTGTACCATTTGGGTCGTCAATTAAACGCTATTGATTTTAAGCTGAAGATTAATGACTGTTATTGAACTGCTCTTTGGCATAGTTGGTTACGCATCTGCCTATGCAGCAGGTATCAGGTTCGATTCCCGGTGGAAACACAAACTTTCTCTCATTTGTATCTCTGGTTCTGGGTGTGATTGTGTGTGTGACGTGAATGTTTACAGCTAAGCACGAGGTTTGTTATGATACGTATCATACTGGCACTTGATTTCGACTGTGACTGTTGACCGAAATATATTTATTACTTTACACTGGCTAAATGCATATAGTTTGAAAAGCCATAATTTAAAAAAACAGTGTTAGGAAAAGTTGTCTTTGGTATAAAATTATGTTTAATTTATGACAGAATCTCAATCAAACTAACTAAATAACCCTTATACCAAGTACTAGGGTATCAAAGAAAATATATTTATAACTGAAAACAGATATAATTTTGGCATCGATGCATATTTCTGTCCTCTGCCATTCATTGATTGAATACTAAATAAGGAATCTGATGTGGAGGCCATTGTTATGTTTTGTTTGTAACAGTACGTGCGTCAACGAACTGCGAAAGGAAACGGATATGGTACTTTTCCTGACATCTACGGAGTAGGTACTTAAGACGTTGATCGATGGCCATGTTAAAAGTTTATGTTCTTATGAACTGCAGGTCTAGTACAACTGATGATCGGATTACAAAAACTTCTATGTCATCTCTCCTTGACGGTGATTAGATTGTGAATGACCCAAAATAAACGTCAAAATGACCGCGTTTAAAATGGATTAAACTTAATAAAATATTAACTTTTATGAAGTTTAATTTAAATTTTTAATTTATTTAATATTAACTTTAAAAAAGTAAATAATCAATCGGATAAAATAACTAATAAAACGATGCATATTCCCTATTTCGACAAAAATAACGCAATTAATAGCCGGTTAGTACCACAACTGCGGTTCAAGTTACAATTGATAAAGAATATCAATCAAACTTGACTATAAAATGTATGTGTCTACATTAACTATACCAATACAAACCAAACTAAACACGAATTTTATCAAATTATTCCAACAGCACGTTTTAAGGAAGTAAACATCACGTTCATTCTCCAAATATGTGTATGACTTTAATGATCGCTTAAACGGATTGTATGAGTTGTATGATCGGTTGTTCTAGGTCATGTTAACTAGCACAAGTGTACTAGTAGTTTGATTGTATTAGTTAATTGATGAATGCGTACTATTCGTCAATTAAGATGCTGTAAATATTTTGTGTTCTTAATTGTGAATGGAGTTTTTATGACAAATATTTGGTGTCAGTAAAATATATTATTGAGATATGAACTGCCCGTCGGCTAAGTTGGGTGAGCGTTCGCCTTCTAAGCAGGGGTATCGGGTTCGATTCCCGGCGGGAACACAAGTTTTCTCCCCAAGGAAAATTTGTGTTTCTGGTTCTGGTTGTGATTGTGTGTGTGATGTGAATGTTTCCGGCACCCACGACACAAGTAATTGAACTTAGTGTGGGGCTGTGAGTGTGAAAGCGTTTAGCGTTTAGATATGCGTAATATAGTATTGTGCGCACTGCAAAAGAATGGAACTCCTTGTCTAAGTCGGTGTTTCCTGATGAGTACAATATGGGAGTCTTCAAGTCACGAGTGAATAGGTATCTTCTAGGCAAGCTTGCTCTATCGTCGACCACATCGTCGCTTACCATCAGGTGAGATTGTGGTCAAAAGTTTGCCTATCCCAAATTAAAAAAAAAATGCGTTAATAATATTTTTAACCCCCGACGAAAAAAAGAGGGTTGTAATAACTTTGTGGTGTGTATCTATCTGTGTGTTTGTGTATGGCATAGTAGCTCCTAAACAGCTGGACTGATTTTGATTTAGATTTATTTGTTTCAAAATTGACTTAATCGAGAGTGCTAGTCAGGCGCGCGTCTAGAAAGCAGACGCGGGGCAGAAGTAGGGGTATCGGGTTCGATTCCCTGTGGAAACAAGTTTTATCTCCAAGGGAAACTTATGTCTGGTTCTGTGTATTATTGTGTGTGATGTAAATGTTTCCGGCACCCACGAAACAAACCATTTACTTAGTGTGGGGCTGTTAGTCTGCAAACGTTTATTTGTAATTGTATATAGCGATATTTTGCCTTATTCAAATGTACATCAATAGATGTGTTATTAACAATAAAATGAAATAAACTGCTTATCAAATCAACAATTCTAAAATAGCGCCTATTAAATATTAGAAGTCAATGCCTCGGTACGTTGACCGAATATAAAACCATGAAACGCGTACGTTGACTTTACTTTTTAGGTCAAATTCACCGAGAATATTTACCGGGTGACGCTGACGAGTACGACTTGCGTCACGAAGGCTTTCCGTTGGAAGAATAACGACCCAAAATATCAGATCACTTGATCCACAGCTGGTATAAGACATTTAAAACTGATGTTGGCATAATAAGCTTTTTTAACCGACTTCAAAAAAGGAGGAGGTTCTATGTTCGACTGTATGTATTTTTTTTAATGTATGTTCACCGATTTCTCCCCCATTTGTGGACCGATATTGAAAAATATTTTTTGGTTCGGTGGATTATACTTCAGAGGTGGTCCATACACATTTTTTAAAAAATCGATCAAGCCAAAACCGAAATATGAGCGGTGAATTCCGTTTTTTAGGCTTTGATTACGTTTAAGCAAATGCCAATGCAATGTCTTAAAAATAATTTGCCCCACTGCCAAGTTCAAAGAATTGTATTGTATATTTTGAGTAGTGAAAATATTAACAACACACATACTATCATACCCAGAATCAGAAGCACAAATATAAAGCAAAGAAAATTGTGCTCATGCCAGGAATCGAAACCACGGCGCAGAGAGCAGAGATCTGCCCACTTTGTCAAGTCGTCTGGTTTGGTGGTGAAGTTGGTAAATCGCGAGGTTAGGTTAGATGTCCGACAGAAACAAAATTTTCTTCGAAAACGGGACATTAATCCCGCTTTATGCATTAAGGCGTTGAGTGTGGGGGTTGCGAGTGTGCAGCGTAAAAGAGATCTATACCATAAGACCACCTATGAATCTACCAAAAAAAAAACATCAAAATCGATTCATAATTGGCGGAGATATCGTGTAACCTACATACCAAAAAAAGCATACAGTCGAATTGAGAGCCTTTTTTGAATTCGGTTGAAAAGAGGATATATTTATATGTTAGGATTTCACTTAGCATATCGAATCCGCGAAGTATACTCATAACAGTATTGCAAGGTATATTCTGAGTGCTATGCTTTTGTACTTATATCTGGAACGTTATTACTCGTATTTGCTTATTGACCTTTATTTCATTATCAATACGGTTTGCCTGCTCAAAGCAATTGATAAAACAATAAAGGGAGTAAAACGGCTGAGGCAAAAGGAAACCGCTTATGGCTTCAAAGTTACAAAATCGAAGTCAAAGGCGAAAGCAAGCGAGGCATGTAAACACCTCTTGGGTAAGGGTCGTTGGATCCTTTGAAAGGTGTTTACGCCAATCTACATACGGGGGACCCGTGGTGTACGGTAATGTCGAACCTTACTTAAATTGTTTTTCCAATAATAGTGTACATTCAATGTTCTGTTGCTTACCTGCCTACAAACAAGTACCTAATACTTTAAAAGGTTTATAAAATCAAACATTTACTAGTTTTAATTAAAAAAACGACTCTTTTTTTTAATTATTTGTGACAGGATAGTGTTTGACCACTATCTCACTCAAAAATTATATAATCGGAGAACGAATTAAGCGACCCCCAAAATCGATGGGCTTATCATGTTTAGTTCAGAAGTTTCTAAGACCATATTCCGTCTCCATAATCAGACCAGCTCCATGGTACCAAACACACATAGACAATGGGACAGGTGAAAAACTAAATAAAAGCTAGTAAAATACTCTAGATTGTCTTGATAGGTAATATTGTAAGGATCATCTTATGTGTTAATCTCGGGTTTAATTATGTAAATTACAAATTTAATCCAAATCAGCCGTTACAGAAGAGGAAACAAACACACCTACACGGAAACTTTCGATTGTATAATATAAGCGTTACTCTACATCGGTTTCGCTTGAATTTTAGCTGAAAATGATAAGTATGAAAATGTATAATTTATGTTCGTAAATTTTATGTTCGATAGGTCATAAAAATATTGGTATTGTCCACAATCTCACCTGATGCAAAGATATGCAGCGGCCGATATTTAAAAAAAAATATATACTTTATCTGCCAACCCGCACTATAAGGAAGAAAATATCTCCCTGTGAGAAAAGACACAGAGTATATATAAATTAAATACTTATTATCGAATATGCAAGCGGTCATTTACTCAAGCGAGTTACTCACGGCAACCCTGCTTACTACAAAAAAGCGGTAAAAGACTATTAGACAGTTGCACACGGCACACCCGACCCCTGTTATCAGATACATAGTCCGACACGTAGGGGTATCGCCTAAAATAGCGGTTACATGGCCACCCTGTTGCCAGGCAGAGCGTAACGCTACATAACGTACACCGCAACCGCCCCGAGCTGACTGTCCAGTTATTTCGCTGAGTTATACACGATATAAGCTGTAACAGGTATCTTTGGAAGAAGGTACGAACAAAGTGTATGCCGTATGATTGATAAACAAGCAATTAAATGTTTAGACTAGTAATACAGACAGTCGTATAACAACCTATCCTGATCTAATCTAAATGATAAACTAACTACGGGCTAATTGCCTATATTTCCTAAAACTAAACTAAAACTATATACAGCAAAGAACTTAGTTACCTAGATAGTTAGTTAGACTAGTACTACGTAGGTGTCATGAAATGAATTTTAAAAACTTACGGGTCTGAAAGCCTTCTAGTGGAAGGCTAAGAATAAGTATTTCACAGGATAGGAATGGTAATTAAAAACACGCAATTTACGACCGTTTTCTCTATATATAAACTAATAGTTTGCCCCGAAATAAAACCGCACCTACATTGGATAATTCGGGGCATGTATGCCCCAAATTATTTTTATCCCATACTCGTAAGCCTCCTTAATATTTTAATTGCCTTTTTCGGCTTTTGGACTCGGCTTTACATATTCTCTGAGAATTTAAAGTTATTGGCTGGTTTTTACAAGTTAAATACCAACTTAGAGATCTCGCTTCACTCGATCAATAAAGAGGTATATAAGGTAGGTGTGTAAGCTAAATACATGAAGAGTACATATAAGCTCCTAAAAACTAAATTGTTGGTCAGAAAATGACATCATCGTAAAGTATTCGAAAGTTAACCTATCGAGATCCGTAAGTCGTGATAGATATTTGAGATTTATTGAAGCACCGTTCCAAAGTGACTATGCAATTTTGTGAGTTAACGTATGTGAAATTATAAAATCCAGACCGGAGCGTGAAGCTAGAATAGCTTTCGCACGGTGAACGGGGAAAGTGGTATACTGTACACTGTACTGTGTGCTTTCGTCTATTCGTTTAAGAATTTTTCTTTAACGCTAATATACCGATCTATAGGAAATGTAAAATTTTTAAATCACGCTTTTACCAACTGTAAATAAAAAAAGACAAAAAGTTACATAACCAGAGAACTTGTCAAAACGAGTCAAACGAGCAAACTCGGTGGGTGTATCTTGTTTAGTTCAGAAGTTCTTATGGCCATCTTCCGTCACCACCATCAGACCAGCTCCATGTTACCATATCATTGTAATGTCACCGAAGATACATAACTAAATAAATATTTTTTATATAACTAAATAAATAAATAAGTACACCAAATTTGAGTCCAATCAGATATTGCGAAGTGGGTCCAATTTAGCTTGCAAGATTTGATTACAGACCGTTTGATTACATTAACCTACTTCAAGTAATGAGGAGGTTCTCGAATCAGTTGTTTTTAAAATGTTTTTTTACCTCAGAACTCTGTCATTAATAAACAGATTCCAATGAATATTTTTATTCAGTATTTGTCTTATATTAAAGTTGACTTAATCTTGAGTGTTCTATGTTATGTTTTGTGAAAATCAGTGCTGCCGTTTTCCAGATAGAGCGAAGGTATTTTCAAAATATCAATTTCGCTACTTGTAAGGTAGCTGTGTCACAAAACTTACAAACACAATGAATGAATCTCATTAAACTTTATAACAGACGCATAACGTGGACTGGTATTTGTTGATGATCTACGAGTAACATTAGTATCACAGATAGTGTAACTAGTAGGTATAATGGCTAAATGTCGACCATGTAGCACAATAACCATTAAAAGAATCTTAGTGCTAACGTCTCCATTACAATTAAGATCCTCCGAAGATATGGCAGCAATGCGTCTAAACATTGTTATTTATTGGCAAAGTCTATTATCTCTCTAGGTTAATGGTTGCTCAGTTTTTCTTTGACCTACAAAATATACTTAAACAACTATGTCTCTATAAATGTTCTTTAGTTTCTACTCTTGACTTTGCGTCCAACGTTTGTTTTATTGGAAAGTACAATTTGACATGGTTCTAAAGCGTATGTAGGCTTCGGAGAATATTGGACCGAACTGAAGTGAGTTCACCCACTGTGTTTGTAACCCGATTTCAGCACGATATTGTCTCGATTTCGCATTGGCATTGAACTTGTGCCACGTTTTATCTCCGTCTGTATATTTACATATACATATTATGTACGTCTATATTACAGTCGGCATGACCCAAAACTTATTCGAAGAGCATTAATTTGTTTGGCGTACGTGTTCGCTTCGTGTAAATATGTTCAAAATGTCCATGTACGTATACATCAATATTGACAAAAGTGTACGAATTAAATGTACGTTTTACAAATTGAATTAAGTAAATTTAGCACACTTCAAAATTAACACGCCACTTTCACTTCGTTAATTTTTAATTAACCAAAACTTTTTCTCGCATAATTGTGTATTCTAGTGTTTCGGGTACAGTTTCAGAGAAATTCTAAACTAACATAATTTTAACTATGTTTTAAAAGTTATGTTAAGTCTACATTGTTCATTCTTTTGTGTGTATTTTTTGTGCCTGATAGATAAAAATTTGGCCGCCATTCCACATGATAAAAAGCGATGATGCGGTCGAAGATGGAGCATGCTTACCTAAAAGATATCTAATTCAATCTAAGCCTTAATACTCCTAAATTACAATTGGTGAAGTTGTGATCTGGGTCTAAAACAGTATTTATACTGATTACAATTTGTAGTGCCAAATTTATAAATATAAACGCTTTCACACTCACAGGCCCGCACTAGTTCTTTGTTTAAGAACCAGATATTATCAGGCAGGCGTTCTTATAAGGTGAACGCGCATCCAACTAAACCAACGGGCAGTTCATAGATAATTGTTAGAATTGTATTTAACAAGTGATTTTTCTTTACAGGTAAAAACACCAAAATCTACCAAATCTACCGCTCCAACTGTGACGTATGTATGTACTTTATATAATGAAGTTTGACCACATAATGCATGTCGCACAGCAACTGGTCTTGTTTATTCCGTAACAAAGGCGCCTATACCAATAATGGCGTAGCTCAGTCTAGACGTTGAGCTGTTTCCATAATTTGTCCCCACATTTTCAGTGAAGTATATAAAAAGCTACTATGCAGCATTTCTCAAAGAGTTTCAGACTAGATTCAAATTAATTAGTTAGTATTGATCTAAGGAGTTAGAACCATATCCAAACGGTCCAAAATCGGAACTGCAAAGATCGCTGCTAAAGCACCGTTTGGTGTTTAGCGACAGTTTTTTTTACTAGAATTTATTTTTTTATTTATTTAATAGTTTAGCACAAAACAGTGTACAAGGAATAGCTTAATGCTATGAAGCATTATCTACCAGCTTTCCTGGGCGTGTAAGAAAAGTGTTCGGGCGTGCAGCTAAAAGATACGCGTACATAAAATAAATAAAAAAATTAGATTTTAGAATAAATAAACTAGATCAAATAATTTTAAAAATGAATAATTAATAAAAAAAATATATATATTTAAACAAATACAATATACTACTTACATATGTATGTATAACTAACACATAATCAGAATACTTATATAAGATACAAATAAATAGAAATTGTTATTCTTGAACTTGTTCAGGATAAATATTCTTTATGTAATGTCGATGAATAAGTCTTTTAAAGATCAATTTACTTTAAGCCTTCCTTAAATGTTCTGGTAACTGATTCCACAACCGTACAGCCACAACAGCAAATGAGTTATCAATGAATGCAGTGTTGTGACTGGGGGTGGCTAGAATTAAATTATGAGAGCGTAATTCCCGTTCGTGAGTCGCAGAAAGAAATTTATATTTTTGTTTAAGGTAGCTTGGTGACTTTGGATCATTGAGGACCGAGTAAAGGAAGCAGAGAATTCTTATATACCTACGCTCGCGAATAGGAAGCCATTTAAGTTTGGCACGGTATTCGGAGACGTGATCATATTTCCTGAGGTTGAAGATAAAACGGATGCAAGAGTTTAAAAGTCTGTCTAGTTTGTTAAGAAGATCTTCAGAAATATCAGTAATACAAATATCAGCGTAAAAAATTATTGGGAAAAGAAGAGTGTTGACAAGAGAGATTTTAGTTTTTATAGGCAGAAAGTTTTTTAACCTTAGGACAGAGTGAAGAGCGGCATAGAATTTGCGAGATATTTCACTTACATGGGGCTTCCAATTGAGATTGGAATCTATGATGATCCCAAGATTTTTTACTGTAGGCGAAAAAGGTACACTATAACTTAACTACGGTAGGTTGGTACGAAGCAAGCCGGATGAGCTTAAGAAAAAGTCCATCCATAGTGTGACATATTTCCCGTCCTGATAAGAAACAAACTTCATTGGGTTATGTTGTTTCTATAACATTAGCCGTGCTAGGCAAAACTACATTAGTAGATTTGGCAAGATAAAATATCGGTTCGAAAGTTTAAATTCGTCACTTGTAGCGGGGTTTAGGTAGCTCAGCGGTTTAACTCTAAGAAATCTTCTATACTACTAATGATTATATTCTAAACTACTAAAGAATATATTTTTCATTACTAATTCAAAATCGAAATAATTTATTCACATGGGCCCCAAAGAGGCACTCATGAATATTAAAAACTCTACTTTTTAAGAAATAAGCTTCAGTTTCGGCTCAAATAAAGTATCGATTGTAACGTAATCTTAGACGGCGCTGTAACACCCAAGTCAGCCAAGTCTAGACATGTCAGTGGTCGCGATCTAGAAATCTAGATTGTGTTCGCTAGACTACTCTTGTCTCCCGTCATTTTGTTATCTTGTCTCTGGTTTATGTTTCTGGGACAATAGGTATCTCTAAAGTAGTTGTTAATGCTTGTAGTTGTTATGCAGTTTTTATAGGTAAATTCAAACATATTCAAATTAAAACAAGAATTTTGATATATTTCTTTTGAACTGATCTTTTTAAAGGAGAGCTTTGAAATTCTGATCCGCAACCTTTTTGTGTGGCGAAAAGTGGTGAGGGTAAACATTGTAATGAATCAATCGAAATTCCCTTCTATTTTCAACCGACTTCAAAAAAGGAGGTTTCCAATTCGACTATGTTGTTTTTTACACGATTTTTATTAGCTTCACTTGTATGCATGTTTGTAACCGACTCCTTTGGACTTGATTTTTCCCACTTCAAACTGTCAGATTTCATTTAAACTTTATAGACTTATCGAGGACCGATAACAATTCAAAAATATGTATGTTTTATTTATTTATAAAGCGTGTTTTTTTAGATTTTTTTTAACTATTATAATTATTGTATGTATGTTACGCGACATCTCCGCCAATTATGAATCGATTTTGATGTTTTTTTTATCGAAATCCGTCTAGCCGAAACCGAAATATAAGCGATGAAGTCGTTTTTTTTTAAGCTTTGCTTGCGTTTCAATTATTTGGTATAAATTACGTGAACAAACACATTTAACTGAGATGTAAACCACTTTTACCGTGTTGTTAGCTGTTTAATAACCTTATTTATAGACTGGAAACGTTACGTTTGCGCAAGTAGTACTGTGACATTTTGACGTACGCACAGAAATAGTGTACGGCCTATTTGAGCTGTTAAATCTTGTGTACCAACTGTACTTACGAATTGTCCTATTGACATAATTATAGTGTAATGAATCTTACTATTAAAGTTTTCGTGAGAATTAAATATTATAATATTATTATTAAATTACGGCTATCACTCACGTCATTTGATCGATCTTCGTCGCGATCTCGCGGCGTTAACTCATCCCGAAGAAGAGCATCGTACATGCTCGAAACCTAGGTCGACAATATCGATCAAATGAAGTGAGTGATAGCCGTATTTTAATAATATTACTAGCATCATGAGTGGATTCATTTACACATTACACACACAATCAACCCAGAACCAGAAGCTCAAAATATGTCTATTAAAAAGGAAAATTGTGCTCGTGACGGGAATCGAACCCAGGACCCACGGCGCAGACTTGCCCACGACGCCGACTTTAACACTCATATTTTAAATTCAAATATAGCTAATTATTTTACATCTAAATCGGTGTCCGAGCTTAATTTTTGTCTGAGCATTTTAAAGTTATGAAGACATATTTTGAGTATTTTCCTGATACGAGTAGATACGGACACACGGGATAGCTAGTTCCAAATCACACTACTATTATATGTAATATAATCCGAAAGTTTGTGTTTAAGCGTGTACGTTGGTAGCAGCTGATCAGATTTAGATGTTTTTTTTAATCCTAGGTTTCACACAAATTACTTAGTACTTTTTAGCTAAATAAACGCGGGCGAAGCTACGGTGCACGGCTCGTAAATATAATATTCTGCTCCATTTTAAGTCCATTATTCAGCCTTTCAGCATCCACTGAACCGTATAAAACGATAAAACGCATTCAATCACATCTATCAGATTTTTGCATCCCTAATGAGGCTTGATATATATATCCATTATAATACTACCTATTTATAGTTATAGATATAGCACGGTTCTAACCTTTCTGAGTGAGGATGACCTTTAGGTTGAATATCAGGTCGTTATTTACACTTATGAGACGAAGAAATATAGAGGTTGTATATGTACAGGTATAGTTTACCAGTAAATTAAAAGTGTGTTTATTAAAATTTTGAAAAATACCACGGTCAAACCGCCACTCCTATTTAGACCAAACATAACTGAGAGCTATCCCGATAAAATAAGTTATCAAATTAAAAAAGAAAATTACAAATATACATAGATTTCAACCTGTAGTTGAAAGGTTATATATATATAGTCTTCAATTATTATTTTTAACCGACTCCCAAAAAGGAGTTTCGATGTTTTTTTTCTAATTTAGCATACTTTAACTGATTTGTTGTTTGGAACCAATTTGGAACGGTATAGAGATAAAAAATAATCTTTTATCAAATTATGTATATAATAATCAGTTAATAATTACTCAAGATCGGATAATTTTTGGAAGTATTTAAACATATGCTTTCACACTCACAGCCCCACATTAAGTTGATGAGTTGTGTCGTGAGTGTCAAAAACATTAACATCACACGCAGAATCACAACCAAAACCAGAAACACAACATTTCTTTGGAGAGAAAAATTGTGTTCCCGCCTGGAATCGAACCCGATACCCCTGCTTAGAAGGCGAACGCTCACTCAACTAAGCTAACGGGCTGTTCATTTAATTGAAACATGTGAAAATTCTCAACAAAGTGTACGTATGTATGACACAATCAGCAAATCCGCTGCATTCAAACAATACTAAATTAAATTAATATTTAATAAATATCGTGACTATTGTATAATTCCGTTCATAGTAATTATATAAGTTAAAATATTATTAATATTTATACGTTTTACACGAGCTGTTGTACCAAGGATGATATATTATATGATTCATGAACAAGTTCACTTCCTGCAACTCCATATGGAATAATTGAAACGCAAGTAGAGCTTAAAAAACCGACTTCATCGCTTATATTTCGGTTTTGACTTGACTGATTTCGAAAAAATATATATAGGTACTTGTTGGTTGTCTTGGTTGTCAATGATCATTTATTGTACAACATATCAATTCTAAAATATTTGGGTTTCGTTATAATTATAATAGGACTTATGTAAAATATGTTACTCGATTGAAACTCAGAACAGAGTGACATTCAGTATCTTCTGGTCATAACTGCCCCAAAAATAGGAGGATTAAGAATTCACTAAATAATGATTTAGCGGATTCAGACCAAACATGCGTCTAATTTACAGGCGTTGCGTCTTTAGTTATATAGTCCTAGATAGAGTTGAAGTAATATACAAAACCTCCACGTAATATACAAAACCTGTTAGTTAACTTGACTGAAACAGGTACTCTCCCATTGTCCCGTCCGAGCTGGCTGTTCAGGTTCTATTTTAGTCGATTACCAAAGAGGATTCAACAAAAAACCTATTTTGTTTACCCTCGCTACTGCACTAACAGCACGATATCTTTTTGCTTTACTATGACACGAACAGGCGTGTGTTTCACAATTTATTGATATGTTTATTATAATACATATAATATTAAAATGATGACTGCCTTCTTTTGGGGTAAACTGTATAAAGTTTTGGTATTGATGGAGATATAAGCATTTCGACACTTTTTTGGTATTTTTCATGTCGCTATTATAACGCTCTGTTTTATTTTATAAGGTACTAGTTGTGACCAGCATGCATTGCATTACAATGCCACGTTTAGAAAAAAGTGTTTTACCTCTTTTACGTTTATGGTTGCCTGGTACTTTATTACCACAATATAAACGAAGCCTCTTTCGTTTATGATTGCCAAGTACTATATGAAGACCGACAGACGCAATCCTGTCCAAAACATAGAAATAATCACATTATAATACCACCCACTTTTAGATTTTTCTACTTTAATTGTTATGCTATTTAATTAGCTTTTGTTCAATTTTTATTTCCGACTAGTTGACCCGGCGAACTTCATACCGCCAATTGTCTGTGGTCAAACATTCAGAAACATCTCCTGTTTGACAGGTACGAACAGTTTGTATGGGAAAATAAAATACTACTTTTTACTTATTTTATTGCAATTTCTTTATATTTTCTCACCTTTTAAACCTTCCCTGAACTTCCACAAATATTTCAAGATCAAAATTAGCCAAATCGGTCCAGCCATTCTCGAGTTTTAGCGAGACTAACGAACAGCAATTCATTTTTTTATATAAGAACAAACCCCTCTGCACCTTTATAAAGACCCATTACCAATAATTGTGTCACAAAGGATGGATATATATATACTATGCATGACGCTTATTCAAAGAAATATTCTAACCCCGCCCTTCATTAAACTTTCAGATAAAAGGTATCCAATAGTTGTGAAACAGACTATAGTTACAATGTTATCAGATCTCGCTAAACGATATCAAAGCACGCGGCATCGATTATAAAATAATTGTATATTAATGTTAAATGATATTTTGCTATTATGTAGTCACCACTTATTAAATAAAGTGTTTTGTTAGATTTTAGTTGGACAACTTTCAACTTTTTTGTCATTATTAATGTTAGTTAAATGTTTAATCTGTGTTATTATTCGTTAGGGTATCTCAAAAGTGATGTGTCAGTGATACAATAAAGATACCCGCCTAAAGAAATTAATTTAAGGCGAGCCATTCCAAGAACTGTAGGCATATTGCGTTGCGAGCTCGCGGCAATTACTTTCGGTAGGAGTAAAAACATTTGATTTCGCTATTACAGGAAGGGATTTAAAAAAAAACGTATTATGACGGCCGTTTTCAATCACATTTTCTGCAAGGTTTCTGCTGGTACAAGTTTTATTGTACGAAACCTAACATAATTCAAATAAAATGCATTTATATCACAATTTAGACACATCTTTGCCATTTTTTTCTATGTAGCGAAATGTAACAAACAAATCGTGTATCGGATCACATCCAGTATAATTTCATTTTTTTTTTCAAGATTTAAATCCGTGCTATTTGCAAACAAACGCATTCACACTCACAGCCCCACACTAAGTTCAAAGACTTGTATCGTGGGTGCCGGAAACATTCACGTCACATACACATTTTTTTTTAAGAATAAAACAGCGTTCAAAACGCCGTTTTTTTGTGTAACCCTGCCTTAATTAATTTTATATTTCATTAAATTTTTAATGGTTAATTTACAAGCGAAAGAATTAAGAGATGATCAATTACAGGCAATAAATAAAGTTCGTAGGAACACACGTGCGTAATCTTCAACCACATTAGTAATTTTAATTATGTTTACTTGTTATAATCAATCATGAATGTGCAATAAATACTCAATTTTTCATTAAGTTGAATAAATTCTTTATCAACACACGCCGCGCGGCCCGTTCGCGTGCAAGTTCAGATTCGATATTCATGTAAATCGGCTTCGGAGAGAAACCCGATTTATTATAATGAATATTCTATAGGGCCGGCGTTGTTTACGATACGAACCGTACTATCGTAACTTTCGGTATTCGCGCAAACGAACTACGTAGTTCTCGAAATGTATCGGTTTATGTGGCAGTATAGGTTTTCTGGCATTGGATGCTTAAAAATTATTGGTTTGGTACATAAATTGTGCGGATAATAGTAGATATTGTTTTAACGATTTCCGCTTTTCAACGTCTCTATATTGGAATGAATTGTATGACTTACTGCGGTTATCTGGTCCGAAGCCAATTTGATTATGCTCGTTACCCGTCACATCTTTTTGACGCATTTAAAAACGAAAAGCTCAATTAATCAATAAATATTATTGATTACCAAAAGATTTAAACCACTTTGTTCAAAGTAGACTTACATATAAAGTAACATTAGATAAGTAATGTTATTATAATATCAAGTATAATATAGACGGAGTATTAACATTGGGTCTCCTACTAAGCAATGCCTGGATCTTCAGAACCCACAATTTGAGTATTTATTTGCCAATTAAAGACTTAGCGATATTAATACATAAGCTCAACTGAATTCATCTTAATACTCAGAAAGATGGCCTATATATAGGTCAAAAGCTCATATAAATCAATTATATTGTGCCTGTCAGTAGCACTTAAAATTTGACAACTATGTGTGTCAATTAATATCAAGTACTCAAGCTCGGTCGGTGGTTTTACTTTTAGTAAGATCTATTTCTATAATAGATGTATATATATATAAATTTGGTTTTGGTTTAGAAAATGTAGGCCATGGATCCGTATATAGATTAGTTAGTAGTCAAGTACAGAGTTTTAATTATATTTAATTCAGTGATATCTGATATATCTAATCTGTTCGCCTATACTTCTAAAGAATGCCGAAAGAGCCCGCAATTTCTAGACATTTTGTTGAGGATGTAGTCATATGTATGTGTCGTCTGGAGTCAAATGAAAGCAATAAAATTGTAATAATATAGTCGTAATAGTCTTAAGGTTATTATTGCTTGACCGCTAGTTTCCATAGATCGAGAAATCGAGATACACATCATACTTTCCCATCTGACCACAATTTGACCACAGAGTTTCTAGACAATGCTCTTTGTGATAGCTCCTGTATTACCTATTTTTATGCACTTGGTTTTCAGATCATTTTCCATTTTTCCACTTTACCCGGTCCCCGCGCACAGATAAATCTCTATAAATAGTTTAATCTCAATATATATATTTTTTATTCAAGATATGCAGACTTTTAAACACTTTCTCACCCGATGGTGAGCGTCAATGTGGTCGACGATGGAGCAAGCTTGCCTAGAAGATTTAGATTTATTCACTCGCGACTTGATGACTCCCATATTGTACTCATCAGGAAACACCGACTCAGACAAGGAATTCCATTATGAGACATGTTTGGAAAAGTGTCACCATGATGACCTAGAAACAAAGTTCTGTTTCGAAATGTTTGGAAATCGAAACATTTTTTTTACTAGATTTTATTTAGCTTTACCTGTACTGTTGGTCTGTAATCAAATCTTGCAAGCTAAATTAGACCCACTTCCCGATGTCCGATTGGACTCAACTTTGTTGTATCTTCGGTGACAATACAATGATATGGTACCATGGTGCTGGTCTGCTGTTAGAGATGGAGGATGGCTATAGGAACTTCTGAACTAATCAAGATAAAACCATCTAGTTTGGGCTCGTTTGATTCGCATTGACAAGTTCTCTGGTTATATAACTTTTTAGTCCTTTTTATTTACTGGTTTTACCAGTCTTGGTTTTGAAAAACGTTTTAAAGTATCACTTGTTTTATCGTTTGCCTGTTGGAGGTAAAACTGACTAAGGTGCATCGAATCTTTATTGCACCGACTTCCAAGAAACTGAATTAAACTGAGTGAGTGTTTCCTTGGTACACTTACTTATATCAACTGATAAGCTTCATACTTAAAACTGCTAAGACACTACAGTGTATAGTATTGAGACAGCGATATTATTCAATAAAATGTGCAACATACGTTTAAAGTGACTTAACTCTCGAATAACAGTTGCAGAATCGCATATCTACTAGATTAGGAAAATGTGTAATAAATCATAGTATTGACGTTCTGCTCATCCTACTATCCTACTAATATTATAAATCCGAAAGTTTGTGTGTAAGTGTGTAAGTATGTTTGTTCCCTCTTCACGCTTTAACGGCTGAACGAATTTGGATAAAATTTGGAATGTACATAGATTATACCTAGGATTAACACATAGGCTACTTTTTAACTTGACAATAGCGGGCGAAGCCGCGGGGCACGGCTAGTAATATTATAAATCCGAAAGTTTGTGAGTAATTGTGTAAGTATGTTTGTTCCCTCTTCACGCTTTAACGGTTGAACGGATTTGGATGAAATTTGGAATGTACATAGATTATACCTAGGATTAACACATAGGCTACTTTTTGACTTGATAATAGCGGGCGAAGCCGCGGGGCACGGCTAGTTATAATATATGACCTCATGATACATTTCAAGAAAAACAAATGAGATTTTTTTAAATTTTGTTTTGTTGTACATAAAAGGAGGATGTACTCAATTCGACTGTATTTTTTTTATGTGTTGCCTCATATCTTCTTTTTACGTGAACCGATTTTGAAGATTTTTTTTGTTAAATTTGGTCAAGATCTGGTCAGTAGTTTTTGAGTTATCGGCAATAATGCGTGTTTAATACATTAAATTTGATCAAGGTTCCGAAGATAAAGCGGTGAAGTTGGTTTTTTTTAAGCTTTGCTTGCGTTTAACTATTCGGTCAAGTGTAAGTCGGCGTCTAAGAATTAACATTAATATAGTTGAGGCTATCAGTAATTGGGCGGACCAGTAACACAACACAAGGACTGATGTTGCTGTCATGTTTCAAAAACCGAAAATTACTTTCGATGACGCCTTGTAGTTGCAGAATTTACATAATACGTTACCTAACACAACAACAAGCTTTTTAATTTCAATTGTCCAAAGTTCAGTCGTCCGATGCGTTGCGCAAGACATTCACGAATCTAGAACGACTTGATAGATTCTAGACTGGCCGTCCTATCTAGACAATTAGGTATTGACAGAGATCGATAGCTAGTTAGATTTTTATTGTTATTTTTTTCTATTGAAATGCTCGCGCTTGCCTGTGTACTTTAGGTTACTATTATGGCGCTCTTTTTTTTACCGATTTCCTAAAAAAGGAGGAGGAACTCAAGTCGACATTTTTTTTTTATATGTGTTTTACCTCATAACTTCTCTCCACGTGAGCGGATTTCGAAAATTTGGTCCCATTCAAATTTGATCAAGATCTGATCAGTAGTTCTTGAAATATCGTCAATAATGCCTATTTTGTGACGAATAATGCATTATTTGACGATGTTTTCGTTTACCCGACTTCAAAAGTTACCTCATAACTTCTTTCGTTGTGAGCCGATTTTGATGATTCTTTTTTTATTTGAAAGCTGGTGCTTTTTATGTAGTCCCATTGACTTGGATTGAATTTGATCAAGGTCTGATTTCTAGTTTTTGAGTTATAGTCAATAATACGTGTTTATACAACTGTGAAGTCGGTTTTTTTAAGCTTTGCTTGCGTTTAATTATTTTCGCAATTTATTAGGTATGTAACAGTACCAGTTTTTTGCAAATAAATCTAATATTTTTTTGTTATATTAGGAATCTTGTGATAATATAACATACTATAGCTCAAGTTAATTATATAATATAATTAAACTTAACCTTTCGATAAATCATTAGATAATTTCATTCTTGTCATGTATATCTTGAATCTGTATGAATAGATATATTATGTAATATGACATTTTAAATTTTTACAAAATCCGTTCTGATGTTGCGGCGTGAAGAGAGGTCAGACACACAGAGGCAAACTGCAAAGGTTCTTTCTAGCGACTACCATAATAACACCTAGGTTAAGAAAATTATGTATGTTTTTAAAAAAAAATGATGAAAAAAAAATGCGCCGCCGAGTTTCTTGCCAGGTTCTTCTCGAGATGACTGTAATTTTGCGAATCTCGCAATAGATTCATGAGTGCTTCTTTGGGGCCCATGTGAATAAACAATTTTGATTTTGATTTGATTTTTGGCACTTTGTACACCATTTTTCTTTTATAGTCGTGCCCTGCATCTTCCATCGCGTTAAAAATAGCCCTATGTGCTAATCCCCGTTATAAGCTATGTATATTTCAAATTTCATCTAAATGTGTCGGCCGTTTGAAGCGGGAAGTGAAACCAATTATACTTACACCATCTACACACAAACTCGCCTTTATAATAGTTATGTGACTAGCGACCCACCCGGCTTCGCACGAGTGTATTTTTTAAAAGAATTTCCTGGCAATGTCTTGACCTTGTATCGAACTGCCCGTTGGCCAAGTTGGGTAAACGTTCGCCTTCTAAGTAGGGGTATCGGGTTCGATTCCCGGCGGGAACACAAGTTTTCTCCCCAAGGAAAATGTGTGTTTCTGGCTCTGGTTGTGATTGTGTGTGTGATGTGAATGTTTCCGGCACCCACGACACAATTCATTGAACTTAGTGTGGGGCTGTGTTTATGTTTTTTTATGTTTATGTATTCGTAACACAACAAACAAAGTCAGCCAAATCAATCGAGGCGTTCTCAAGCCATGGTTCCATAAACCAGTGTTATCAAGTCATCATGCCTTGTGACTTGATAACACAGTAAGAATATTTTGATTTTTATTACATAAACGAAAGTTTAAAAGTGAAAAATGTCCGATAACGCCGTAACCAACGTTGTAGTCACTATTTGTTTATCACTTCATATTTCACTCTTTCATTCCGCCCCCTGTGTCCAGCACACAGAATTAAAGCTATGCATGTTTTATTACTATAAGTACACCTCCCTGTCGGTCCATGGGAGTGCCCTATCAATCATTTCTATGATAAATAAACTAATAATGCCATTTTGGTTATTACTGTGCTTGGCAGTGTGAAACTATAAACCAACCTATATACAATAATGTAGGATGTACAAATAGGTACCTTTATTTTTTTTTAATTATTAATCAAATCAATGCTTCATCGTCGATCGCATCATCACTACTAGTATCTCACTATCAGGTGAGATACTGGTCAAATGTTTGCTTATACTGAATAAAAAAAAACAACTTTATTTTACTTATTGAGAAAAAAGTAATTGTACGCTCGAAAGGGCAGACTGTTGTAACGCTAATAATAACCTATTTTAGTTTTTTTATACATTATTATACAATAATTAAAATGTGTTTCTATTCTCTTCTATGTTACATGGTAATAAGTTAATATTTAACAAAAAAAAAGTGTTTTTTTAAACTCGACGAAATATTATTTTAAAATTCTGGTTCAATGTTACCCTTGACACAGTTTGTTTACTTAATTTTTCACAATATTGCGTCTGATTCTCGCCATATTTAATTTTAATATTGTCATATCTTTAGTGACACTCGCTCTAGATTAACCCAAATCTATTGACGTAGGAATCATTAAAATCGGCCCACGCGTTTGGTCTATAGAAAGCCACAAAGGAACAAACATACATACATAGGCTGATAAACACATTACTTTGCGTCGCGCAGTCGGGTAATAATATACTGACCCGTCTCAAGTTTATATGTAAGTGTTAAGGAATGATTAAAAGAGAAATGAATGAAAATAAAATGCGCCGTCGAGTTTCTTGCCATGTTCTTCTCGAGATGGCTGTAATTTTGCGAATCTGGCAGTAGAGTCATTGACTTTCTTGAGTGCCTCTTTGGAGCCCATGTGAATAAACGATTTTGATTTATGTATAATATATATATCCTTTTAAATGATTATTATTATACCTTTTAAATGATTAGTGGCTGTGTACTTGATTTGAACTTGAAATATGTATTAAGTTGAGTTACTGCTTTGACAAGTGTAGTGTAGAGTTCCGTGTGGCTTGTGAGGTCAATGATAAGCCGAAATACGTTATCATTACAAAAACTATTGGGCCACCTTACAGAGGTTGTAAAGTGGGTCAATCGTACATTAATTTGACCGTATTTGCATTATACTGTAATGTAAGTATATTTATTTACTTTCATTTAAGTTAATTGTATGTAAATGTACCTATTTCAGATCATAATATAAAAAAAAATTGTAAAAAATCGGACGTGCTGTTTACTCGCCGATCTGTAGAAAGAGATCTATACATATAGATCAGAGCCACGTCGCGCTTTATCTCGTATAAGCGATAAATGATAAAAACGAATTTTGCGTGAGAATTATACCATACTAGCCGTGCCCCGCGGCTTCGCCCGCTATTATCAAGTTTAAAAGTAGCCTATGTGTTAATCCTAGGTATAATCTATGTACATTCCAAATTTCATCCAAATCCGTTCAGCCGTTAAAGCGTGAAGAGGGAACAAACATACTTACACACTTACACACAAACTTTCGGATGTATAATATTAGTAGGATATAATAAAAATAATTTTAATTTATTTAGGTAGGTACTTCCATAATCTATAGAATTTTCTTTTTTTTTATCTATGTAGAGTTAGACAATGATCGATATTAGTGTTTCAAAAGACCCAAATTTTAAATATATTTTTATAAAAATACGTTTTGTTTATCATGTTTCTGGATTTCAGTAATTTAGATTATAGGGTCAAGTATATTCATTCATATATTTTACGTAAATATGAAAATTGTACCATTTGTCCTTACTGAAGGCTACGCTTAAAAAAATGCATATCGTCTTAAATATTCTGTGAAACAACTTAAATTTGATTTGTTTCATATCTATTATCTATATAAAATAGCCTATCGACAGCTTTAACTATTTGTATTACAGCTAAGAACGCATATAGTAGTTTGTCGGATAACAATGTGTGCATCGTTTCTGTATTCTGTCCAATTCAGTTGGCGCAGTGATATTGGTCTCAGCCCTCTGTGCCGTGGTCCTGGGTTTGATTCTCGATAGAAGCGCAATTTTCCATCCCAAGGGATATTTGTGTTTCTGTGGGTGCGATTGTGTGTGATATGTAAATGTTGCCGGCACCCACGATACGTGTCTTTGAACTTTTGTTGTAATAACCACCACGGCAAATCCAATGCAAATCGAAAAATATATTTCTAAAGGCTGTAATCACCGTCATTCAATGCCTTTATATATTCTTACGCAAGCGACTATTACCATCATTACGTTTCTATTGCTTTGAAGTTATTCAAACCTCTTTCTCTATATTGTCCTCTGATGACTCACAACGCACACACCGTTTAGGTACACTTTCAGTACGTTTCAACCAATAGTTAATAACCATAACGTGACGCACAAACGCGTCAAAAGACGTTACGTATACCAGTTAAAGTATTACAAAATTTCAATAGTCACGCGTCGTGGCTCCTCAGCGAAAGTGGTTGGTGACACGGCTGTGGACGCACTCGGATTTCGTTTTTATGACCTTAAAAACATATGCGACGGCGGCGTCTCGGCGAATGTTCGCGTCTCTACAGTATATTGTTATATACAGAGGTGAAACTAACGCGATTTGCTCAATGTCGACTCTGTTAGCGGTGAGTAGTCGGTCTGTTGGTCTCGGTCACCAATGTAAGGTAGCAGACCTATCTGTACTCTATCGCTTTCAGTTTGGAGAGTGTGCGCTCTACCTAACAATAAGATATGTTTTGTCATTCGGCGAGATTGTGATCAAAAGCTTGCCTATCGGGCATAAAAAAAATAGAAAATGTCAAACGGAGGTACGTCATCAATTTATGGTTGACATACCTCCAGTCAAAGCGTTTTGCTTCTATAATCCGTACAGCAAAGGAGTTGAACTCATTGCCACGTGTCTCACACAAACGTTCCGGGTCAGAATTTCAAAGCCCTCCCATAAGTAGTTTCACTTCAATAATAATAATTTTAATTTATTTTTATTAAATAAGTATTTGCTTTTGTTCTGTCACAGACACCTACGCTGGTGTGCGTGAGTGTATACGTTTCTACTTTTTCCACTGTCGAGTAAGTATATTCTGTGCACTGTTACCGAAGCAAGGTCAATTGTGACGCCAAAGTGAATATGGAAGACGATACTTCGTCAGACACTTTCCTCGCGCCTAATTGGAGATTTACAAGTTCAAGTTTGTGATACGACCTCGATTTTACTTATTAATCAAATACATGTTGTGATAGCCGCGTTTCTATCAATAAGTCAAATTGTTGCTTTCTATTTTGGTGACTCTTGATTTATTAACGTTCTATTAGCAGTAAATCACTAGATTTTTTTCTTCTATGTTGATATAAATAAAGGAAGATTGTTTTTCGAGTTTTGTTGGCACAGAAAATCCAGTTGAGTGCTAGTAATTTTCTCCCCTCGCGATAACTGTCCTGAGTTTTGAAGCACACTACGATTGGTCGCATCGGATCACCATTTGCTTGGCTGTTTTGTAAAACTAGTTCTCGCAATCTCTACATAAAAAAAAACTAGTCTCCAGTCCTCGCTGGTGATTAGATAACTCTAAATTCTTCACTTCACCTTCATTATTCTAGCCTCATCTATAGATCAATTAACTGTTTTTTTTTTATATTCGTGGTTTAGTATCGAGTTACTTTTCGGATGGGGCATTTAAACCCGGTAATACTCTATTTAAGCAATTGTTCTTTGTTAAAAATCGCCTAATCCCAAGTGGACCACTTCCGTATATGTTTATTTTCTTCGGTCAGATCTCATTTTCTTTTAAGTCCAAGTGAGATAAATGGTGGTCAAATGCTTGTTTATCTAGAAGTTTTAAAAATGTTTTAATTATCACATCATCATTGATTTTAAACTCTTCCAAACTTTGACAACTTTATCCACTCGTATAAACCGTGACTGTAGTAAGACGTTAATAAAAACTCACGTACATTTTGAATTACTAAGACTGTGATAAGTGACTGTACATGCTACAACTATGCTGTTCATGTCAACAATTTATTAGATGATGCAGCACACCTGTGCACCTTGCACATCGCTGGCATACTTTTAAAATAACGAATCTGCAGCTGATGCCTTTGTTATATCTAGAAAAAGAACAAATTTGTGTCATTTGCATCCTAGACATTTAAATCGGTTTATAATAAAATCAAATTTTGAAAAAAGAAATTCTCAAAAACCTAAAACAAATACTTTAAAGTGTGCTGTGCCAGCGACCCAAAGCTGCACTCCGATATATAAAGGAGTTGGGGTGGCTGGGCTAACTGCTGGCAAGGGGAAATGCACAATACACTCCCAGCGGGACGTCAGTGCAGACCTTATCGCCCCCAGTTAGAATAAAAAAAAATGATACCACAATTTACCTAAAATAAATAAAAACGCTATAACAGTTACTGTTGTCCTATGGAGATAGAGATAAGGATTATTGCTTAATGAGAATTTGATTTAATTATTATACCGTTTAAAAAAAAAAGACTCGGTTAATTGGTTCCAATCTACTTGTATAATAAGATTTCAGATTTCTTGTATTTTGAGATCATAACAACACCTTTCGGAATATTAATAAAATTCGTTTCTGATTTAGTCTCTTAATCAGAAACTAATTATTTTAGTGCCGCGGTTAATATATTAAAATCAATAAAAAAATTAAATAACCGGCCAAGTGCCGAATTGCGCACGAAGGGTTCCGTATCATTATGTTTATAACAAAAACAACATTTTTTTTATGGCAGCCCCTTTAAATATTTATTTTATATTGTTTTTAGTATTTGTTGTTATAGCGGCAACAGAAAAACATAATCTGTAAAAATTTCAACTGTCTAACTATCACGGTTCATGAGATACAGCCTGATGACAGACGGACAGACAAACGGACGAACAGCGGAGTCGAAGTAATAGGATCCCGTTTTATGATTTACCCTTTCGGTACGGAACCCTAAAATCATATTTAAAGCACTTTATCTCTACAAAGAGAAATTCAAATAGCACACTGAAAGGTTTAAAACATTCATTTCATCGAGCATTCAATTAACATGCACAGCTCTTCATCAATAATAACACTTAAAACGTACAAAGTTATAAAAATATTCGTAACAATACTTTATCAAAACAAACACATCCCGTACGGTGCATAACAATAAATTTCAAACTAAAACTTTAAGCAATAAATTTCTTTGTTGGTCTCGTAAATCTGGGGTGACTCGGCAACGACTGAATAAAAAAACAATTAAATGGAGGCAGCTGTGATACTGGACTTGGGTGTTGGTAATTTGCAATACAGACAAATGGATTTCAATAACTTAAACGATTATACTACTAGCCGTGCCCCGCGGCTTCGCCCGCTATTATCAAGTTAAAAAGTAGCCTGTGTGTTAATCCTAGGTATAAGCTATGTACATTTCAAATTTTATCTAAATCCGTTCAGCCGTTAAAGCGTGAAGAGGGAACAAACATTCTTAAACATTTACACACAAACTTTCGGATTTATAATATTAGTAGGATTCACTGGCTGGTGTCAGGTCCTTGGGCACCGGGAAAAGTATGGTTTGCGTCTTTCAAATGAGGATATTTAGCATTCTACGCATATATGTTGTATATCACACTAATATTATAAAATGGAAAGTTTGTGTGTAAATGTGTAAGCATGTTCGTTATCTCTTCACGCTGTAACGGTTGAACGGATTTAGATGACATTTGGAATGTACATAGCTTATACCTAGGATTAAGACATAGGCTTTTTAATTTGATAAACGCGGACGAAGCCGCGGGGTACGGCTACTAATTTTATATATTTCGTTCGTACAGTTCAGCCAAAATGTTTAATTCGTTTAACATTTGGCGCGGCAATGCACTGCGCTCGTCACCTTGCGACTTCTTATTTAAACTTCTTGCGACATTATTTATGACACATTGCCAATCAATCCGAAATACAGTAATGTTGGCACACTTCTGCGAGTTGTTGAATCACTGGCATTAGTGAGGTACTTTTTGACTCGAGGCTTCCCAAAAGCGAAGAGAACCTCCACAATATGCCCTGGAATGCCTGGAAATTGTCTGAACCCGGTAACGCAGGTGTTCAGACAGGCTAATACCTCACAGTTGTCAGGTGCGGTTGCTGTGATCTGTGATCCGTAGTTCTAAACCATTACGCGTCGGGGAAATGTAAAATTCCCTTTTCAGTGCATTTACTCCGCCTCTACTAGAGGCTCCGGTAGGAGAAAAAGGGCTCTTCTCAGGGCCTCACCGCACTCCTGCGGACTTCTTGGAGGCTTCAACTCTTTGACGACCCGTTTGGTGCACTGAGCAAGTATTTGCTCTTTTATTTTAATTTCTTAACTCTTTATATTTTTTGTTAACGTTCGAATTTCCTATATGTCACATTTCTCACAGAAAATTGTAGTTATACGACCTCGTGTTTTATATATATCTACGTATATACAAACTTGATTGAAGGGAACATTATCCTCGCCCTTTTACATATATACGTATACAGGTTTGTCAGGGCAGCCTTGCTCGCAGGAAGCCTTAATTGTTGCCAGTTCAATTAAACCAGTTACAGTTCTGGTTAGGGCGAGGACGCGGACCTTTGTCCTGGTTGGGAAACTGGTCTTTTAAACGTCTTTGTTTTTTTTTCTGATTGGCTTGAGTTTTACTATTATCTCAACTGATGGTAAGTGATGATGTGATAAACCCAACACACTACGCTTTGACTACAGGATAGGAAGTCAGACGAGCATGAGAAAATGCATTACTATCATAGATATAATCATGATGTAATCCTTTTTTATTCAAGATAGGCAAAGTTTGGTAAGCGGCGATGCAGTCAATAATGGAGCACGTTTGCTTAGATTTCTAGAATATGCCTGCCTATTTACTCCTGACTTCAAGACTCCCATATTGTATTTGCTTTGACCAGAGGATCAAGCCCGTCTTTGGATTCGCGATTGCTAGACCGATTTGAATATTTTTTAATTTGTTTTGTTTCGCTCAATACAGTGGTGGTTTACAAAAAAAGATAATTAGGAAGACCCCAAAGAAACAGCCAAATAATCAAGAAGATCGAACTTAATATTTTTTTTAATAGGAATTGTCACTTCGGATTACTTCCAATAGATGGAGAATTATAAAATGTTATTATTGAAATAGGTTCTTAGACATCGCTTGTTCCTTGTTTACTCATCAGTTAGAGTGGACCGGGATTTAAGATCCCTCCTCTTACCTGAAATTTTCTGCAGCAATGACCAGGGGAGGTCTTCATTAACCATTTCTCCATCTGTTTCCTAAATGTCACCACATAAACTATTTGTTTTGTCAGTTGTTGAAGATAGTAAGCCTCAGCCGGCTCTATGCAGTTGCTGATAATAATTCTTGAAACCGGCACTATTCATGGTGTGCCGTTGTAGAGTATTAGTATGGTAGTAGTTACCAAGCAAGCATAATATGTGTAGTTATCGGTTTCCGTCAGGTAAGATAGTGCTCAAAAGTTTGCTTAATTGAAAAACAATTTTCCTTCTTTTTACCGACTTCACAAAAAAAGGAGGAGGTACTCAAGTCGACTGTATTTTTGTTTTATGTGTGTTACCTCATATCTGACTAGTCGTTTTTGAGTTATCCTCAATAATGCATATTCTGTGGACTACATTGACGACGTTTTTTTAACCGACTTCAAAAGTTGCCTCACTAACTTCTTTCTTTGTGCGCCGATTTTAATGATTATTTTTATTTGAAAGCTGGTGCTTTCGATGTGGTACCATTTAAATTTGGTCAAGATCTGATCACTATATTTTGAGTTATTGTCAATAATGCGTGTTTAATACGTTGAATCTGATCAAAGTTCCGAAGATAAAGCGATGAAGTCGGTTTTTTAATCTTTGCTTGCGTTTAATTATTTTTTGTCGAAAACTACTGAAACACTTGTTGGTAAAAATATCGTATTTTTTTAACAAAGACCAACTACTATCTCACTGGACAATGCAGCCGCAGCAAGCACGTTCGCTGACATACGATATAATTCCTATAGGCTATACTAATACACTCGTGACTTGACTATAACGGATGGAAGATTTCCAGTTTATGCTTCATACTTGTTAGTACCGAGAGGTATGAAGTTTGAGGTAACCCCACCTTTTTGCAGCGATGCACAACTGATTCTACGAGATAGCCAGCAGCAGGCCCGCTCGTTAAAAATAATAACCTCCTGCAATTTATTGCCGAAGAAAGCTGGAAATCTTTGGAAATGCATTTTCAAAGAGATAAGATATTCTTATTATTATTCCATTTTAAATATTAGTCGAATACGAGAATGTGACAGAAAAGCATAATACGTAGAAATCCGTGGATATTTAAAGAAATTGCTTAGTATCTTTACGATTTGTCAGGTATATATTCTTGACAGTACTATGACGTTGTTTTTAAATATACTTTTACCGTTGCTGCACATTTCTGCAAGAATTGAGTGAATGTGTAGTGCAAAGAAAGATTCTTGATGCTTAATTTTTCTTTTATAGTAAAACTAGCGCCTCGCGGTATTACCTGCGTAAGTCCCGGACCCGCGGGAATTCCGGGATAAAAAGTAGTCGTATGTTTAATCGAGGATGTCAGCTACCTCCATACCAAATTTCATCAAAATTGGTTTAGCCGTTAGAGCGTGAAGAAGTAGCAAATACAAACACTCTCAAAATTTCGCCCTTATTATATAAAGTGTGATATAACCTTATAAACAGTTAGTAAATTTGTAACCCACTGCGTTGTAAAAGTTAACAGAAGTATTTTTACCATAATAAAATGACACTTAAAATGAAGATTTTGAATTTGCGTTTTTTTGTATTGACTCAAATCATACAAACATCGACACGTTCGCAACCATTCATTTCACATTTTAAACCCACAACGGAAAAAAGGGGCGTTATAAGTTTGTAGTGTGTTTGTGTAGATAGATAAGCCTTTGGCCGCTATATCACCTGATGGAAAGTGATGATGCGGCCGAAGATGTAGCACCTAACCTAGAAGCTTATTTATAAGACTTATTCAGTCTTGGCTTGAAGACTCCCAATTTTTCGGAATTATTTATTTTGTGGGTAGAAAGAACACATTTTGAAAGATTTGTTAACCAGTTGATAAGTGATAACTTCTTTATTTATTAAATAATTTCGGTAAAAATATTACATTAATTAAATTTAAATACAATATGATATTAAAATATAAAATATCTAAAAATAAAGCCTATACTGAGACTACAATCTGCTGTCCTAGGATATGCTCGTCAGTAAACTCCCCCAGTATCAAAAAGGTGTTCCGTCAACTAGCCTTGTGAGTGAATTTCAATTAGTCGTAGAATTGATTGTTGTGTTTAAAACCTACGACCACACCATCACTAAGTGATATCTCACGTCCGTGTGTGCGTGCATCTTGCTGCAAACTGTCACAGACAACTAAATAGTTACTGGGTGTATTGGCGTATCGACGCCAATCATGTCGGACTTTTAGTGTATTTGTTCGCGTTATGACAACCAAAATTTGGAGGACCTAGGATGCTTCACCCGTTTTGTATGCGGTATTACGTCCGCATGCAAACCGTTTTTATTATGTTCTTGGTAAGTGGTCAAACGCTAGCCTGTAACTTCATATCCCTTTAAATGCGAGCAATGTTCAACCAAAAACAAAAGAAACTGTAACAAAGACTTCAAAGGTTCAGTGACTAAACTCGAAATAAAAAACCCAGTTCATAGTTAATTTGATTCATTTAATGATGATTTGGCTTCCACGAATAACTAAATCTCACTTCAATAGTCATCCAAACAACTTCAAATAACTAGGACACCTATGACTACCAATAATCACGATACCTAGAATACGCCCAAATAGCGGTACAATATGGTAACTTTCAAAAAATCCATAAAGTCAAATCGACAAGACATCCGGCTTGCGCAAGCCTGGCCTGAACATCCACTCATTGTGCTCTATAGAAAGTCGCTTATCGGTACAGACGATAAGTACAAAACGCTTTGGTGATCAGGAGTTGTATATATAAAGATTCATGTATCTATGCTGGTACATAGTGGACATTAGATATTACGGGGTTTGTATGCTCAGATCTCTTAACAAACAAGGGAAATGGTCCTGTGTGTTAACGCATCAGGTGCTTTTTCACTACTCTAATATACCGATTGTGTATTTTTCTTAAAACTATATACATCTATACAACTAAGACGTAAGTTACAAGGCAGCGAGCTTATTGGTAACTCAAGTGCTCAAGCAGTGCTCATTTTCACTAGATCTGAATATTTGTCTTTAATCGAAAGTGTCACTTCTTCTATTTTTTTAAGCGACTTAAAAAAAAGGAGGAGGTTCGACTGTTTTTCTTAACTCGACTGTATTTTTTTATATGTGTTACCTCAGAACTTTACTAGGTGAACCGATTTGGATGATTCTTTTTTAGTTTGAAAGCTGATGCTTCCAATGTGGCCCCATTTAAATTGGATCAAGATCGGACAAGTAGTTTTTGAGTTCTCCTCACCTTATTCACCGTCTTCATCCTCACTTATATCTAGCATTAACACATTCGAGACATGATTCATAATATGAAGGACGAACTAACTGCATACATTTTTATGGAACCCTCGGTGCAAGAGTCAAACTTGGACTCGTTTGGTTATTTTTTTTTAATTGGATAGCATCTTAGGTGTATTTATGGCACAAATCTTTTGAACTGCGATTGCATGTGTAATATTAATACAATTGTATGCTGTTATTGTATGTTCAATCATACACGGAAGGGATGGTGCATGCCTGAAATAAAACAGCCAGTCCCACTGCATTCCACCTCACACTTCTTATTCCAAACTTGGTATGCACGATAACTGCAGACCACCATATACATCGACATGCCCTCGCACTTAACCCCATTTTTTTTCTTATCTCAACAACCAAGGTTAGAGCGGGGCCCACTTGCTTACGAAGTTGCTGCGGTGAATAACTTAGCGGTGTTCACTATCTCTACAGTCGGAATCTCAGCGATGGACTCAATATGATGACCGCTGACTGAAGCACGTCTTTGACATCGTCTAATAATATCTTCAAGCCTGGCTACCAGATTTAAACAGATTACAAAAAAAGGAGGAGGTTCTCAATTCGACTGTACTGTTTTTATGTGTGCTCTGAACTTTTTGACTGATTTTCAACCGACTTCAAAAAAGGAGGTTCTTAATTCGATTGTATGTTTTTTTTTGTATGTATGTTACGTATATATCCGCCAATTATGAGTCGAATTTGATGTTTTTTTTTGTCTGGTAGCGTTATACTTCAGAGGTGGTCCCATATACATTTCATCAAAATCGGTCAAGCCAAAACCTAAATATAAGCGATGAAGTCGGGTTTTTGTAAGCTTTGCTTGCGTTTCAATTATGATGATTCTTTTTTTATTTGAAAGCTGCTGCTTCCCATGTAGTCCATTAAATTTGATCAAAATTTAAACAATAGTTTTTGAGTTATCCTCAATAATGCGTTATTAATCCATTCAATCTGATCAAGGGTTCTGAAGATGACGCGGTGTAGACGGTTTTTCCAAGCTTTGCTTGAGTTTTTGACTGAATAGGTTGCGTGCGCGTTCATGAATCCAACTAGGTCGCTGGTAACTTACTGCCTTGATTTCATATTGTGCTTCTTATAAAATTACTGGTGCGAGTGCATCAGAGCGTCGAAATACGAGTTTTTCGCTTCCCAGCTCTATTATAACTATACACGTTCTGTACAAACCTCCCAAGCAACTTTGAAACCTAAATTACATGGTATAAGATTTTTTTTACGAATAGCGTTGTAACGGGTGTCGATTGCTTTTCACGCTGTACGGAATAAGTCGGAATATTATTTTCATCCGAGGGAAAGCAGGTGGTGTATTGCTTTTGCTTTGCAGAATAAAATATTGGTAGAAATCCGACATGATATTGGAGATTTAAAAGCTCTTGCTGCTGATAGAAGTAATTGATTTTGAAATGTAAAACGTGTAATACAATACGATGAAGTTTATTGAGTTATCGACACGTTTAATTTTACACGTGTAGTTTTTACCTTCGTGACTCAGTTATAATTGGTCATCAGTTGAAAGTTGAATCATATTGTTGAAGGAAACACTGGTGTAATCAAGGACATTTTAATGTGGATGTGATTATAATCAAGACTCCTATTTACGTCACATTCTATTGGCGGGGATCTACGAAATGAAATTATGTTTATTTATAGGAATATTGTGCAGTACAGGTCTTAAATATAATAATAGTTCAAAATATTCTACCGTTTCCGGTGTATAAACATTTTTAAATAAGGTTAGAACAACGAAATATCGAAATTAAATCGACGTAGCATTAAAAACAAATAATTATTATAAATAAAATAATCTGATAGTCAATATCAAGCAATTATAAAGAAATTAATTTACCTGTCAAAAATTATTTCTATGTCAAAAATATGTTGGTTGGTTGGTTATTATATTGTGTCATCAAGTCAAGAATTGTAAAGTCAGGATATAATAAAATAATATGTCAATAGATGTTTAAAACAGTAATAATATTTAATGTCATGTATTTCACTTCTCTTCCATAAATTCCTTGAAAGAATACATTCTAAGATACCTCATAAATATGAGGTATCTTAGAATGTATCTAGGATTTCACGTTTATTTTCACGCATAACGTTGAAATATGAAAATGAATTAACAAGTCAACAACCTTGTACAATCACACTGTTGTTTACTTTACCATTACTCTAAAATGCTGTTTGGCGTCTTCAAGAGAACCCCCATTAAACTTTTAATCAAATAATCAAGCGAATCGATTTCCAAAGTCTTTTGTTGGCTCCACTTCAAACCCGCAAGTACACAATTCTAGCCGTAAACAAGTCTTTGTTCCACAGCAATCAGAAAATTAAGGCGTACGAATGAAAATAGCTGGAAACAGTCAGCTCGTGCATAATTAATGACGAATACAATGGAAAAATGTAAATGACCATGCGGCCAGACTATGAGCATCGATCCGTGGAAGATAGGGGCAGGGGATGGGAACGATACAAGCGGATGGGATCGTTAATAATTTATGTGTCATGTGAAAATTTTCTGGTATATAGGGAAATTAATATGATGGCAGAATTGGTTTTGTTTTAAATATAGCATTAGCCATGCTAGGCAGAACTATATTGATAAATTCAGAAAGGAAAAATTATCGCTTGAGGCGGGGTTTGAACGCGCTGAGCTACTCAAGCCATGTCTGAAGCGACGAAATTAACCTTTCCTTATGGGAGGAGACGTGTGACGTTATCTACCGAAACAGTTTCTAAATTCAGTTTCAGTTTTTCCTTTCTAAATTTATCAATATGGCAGAAAGCTATCGGATCCTGTTTGTTGTTCTAAACCTTACATCATTTAGTTCTACGACATCCATCTGAATGCTATTTTTTCTGAAATAATTAAGAAGATGATGTACAATCTTTAATTAGTAGTTGTTAAAACAACTCTGTAACGCAAAAAAACGGCATCGCCGCGCTTCGTAATAAGCGCCCTGCCGCCAGTTGACACTTGACACCTCAAACTTAACACAGGAGATAAACAACATATTTAAAAAATCATAATACAACATTTGCAATAGCCGTACCAATTAAGACGTTGGTCTCAGTGATTGAAATGATATACGAAGAGGTTTCTGATATTTTACAAATTATTATTAAACAATTATTACTATATAAAGAAGCCGGCTAATGAGGACTTTGAATTGTATTTATTCACAGTTCCTATGAATAGTATTAATCCAAGCTTCCTATTCAAAGCTAACATTGAGATAAAAACGTGACCATACCCGTAGCACATAAAGTTTATTCTCTATGTATATCTCTTAACAACATTAGAGTAGCTTTAAGCGTTTCGCTTCTACGTTTACCATCCCTAAGGAGTGGAACTCATTGCCCTCGTCTTTGTTCTTTGAACGGTATAATCTGGGAGACTCTAAGTCAACAATAAATAGGTATCTTCTAGGTAACATACTATACCTTCGGCCGCATTATGGAAAGCATACTATCAGGCGAGATTGTGGTCAAATGCTTGCCTATCGAGCATAAAAAAACGAGTTTTAGCTGTAGGTTCAGAAATTTAAAGAAACAATGAGTATGTCAGGCTGCTTAGAGAACCTTAAACTTAAGGAAAAGCAAGAAGAAAAGTTTTGGAGGTTGGTTTAGGGAGTTCTGTGGGAAACATGAACTGGATGACGCTAAAAATACAAGAATTTAGCATTCGTTTAGACACTCGATCTACCTTCTATCTACGGCTTTTCGCTAATCACAGCTTTGGTAAATCCTACTAGTATTATAAATCCGATGTTCGATGATGATCCGAAGTATGTTTGTTCCCTCTTCACGCTTTAACGGCCGAACGGATTTGGATGAAATTTGGAATGTACATAGCTTAACACTTAGGCTACTTTTTAACTTGATAATAGCGGGCGAAGCCGCGGGACACGGCTAGTCACTCATAAAAAAATATCTTCCATAGTCATTGCAATACAATACAATAACTCTTCATTGACATCAAGAAAAAGAAGTATCCTACTAATATTATAAATCCGAAAGTTTGTGTGTAAGTGTGTAAGTATGTTTGTTCCCTCTTCACGCTTTAACGGCTGAACGGATTTGGATGTAATTTGGAATGTACATAGATTATACCTAGGATTAACACATAGGCTACTTTTTAACTTGATAATAGCGGGCGAAGTCGCGGGGCACGGCTAGTAGAAGATAAATAAAGAATGAATAGGTACAATTGGCAGTCTTATCGCAAAGAGCGATCTGTTCGAGGCATTCACAAACAACAAGCGATTATTTTAACGAAATCACTAAATGAAAAAGATGTTTCTACGTATTTACATTTATCCAAAATTTAGTAGGCTATCAAGGATAGTTGAGGAAACCAGCAGCACCATCACTAACTTGACTCCTTTCAATGACAACTTGATGAAGCTTCAAAAAAATACCGAGAATCACAAGTCCATTTCTTAAGAGGAAGTCGTCAATAAAAAGGCCTTTTGTCCGGAGGCTGTTAAGGGCTTTCATTAAATTACAAGCCTTTCCTTATTGGGAGAAAATTCAATTTCTTCGTAATGAAATTGGGTCAAAAACAGCACTTATTGTTTCTTCAAGCCTTGTCCTTGTCGAGGTGTACTTGCGTCGAATCTACCAATGACTTACATATAGACGCGAAAGGTCTAGTTATTTCAATAATTCACTACAGTTCGGCAAATTTGTATTTTTATATTTTTCCTTGACAATACAATGGACCAGGCACACTTTTTTTTATACTCGATAGGCATGCATTTGACTACTATCTCACCTGATGGAAAGTGATGATGCGGCCGAAGATGTAGCATGCTTGCCTAGAAGATACCTATACTTAACGTTAGTAGTATGCATCAGATTTGATTCCCGGCCGGAAACTCGAAACATAAGTTTTCTTCCCAAGGGAAACTTGTGTTTCTGGCAAGTTTCTGGTTCTGGGTGTGATTGTGTGCGTGTGTGATATGACCCACGACACAAGTCATTGAACTTGTGTGGGGCTGTGAGTGTCAAAGCATTTATGTTTATGTTAATTTTACCATTCAGCGGTGGTCAACGGATACTGGACAGTATTGGTTCATATTTTGTTACTCATTCCCATTCCCGCCGTGAAGTGATGTGATTTTAATAGTAAGGGTTTGTTATTTGATATTCAGATGTTTTTTTATTAGCTTGATAAGCTAGCATTTGACTTCTATCTTACCCGATAGAAAAAGATGATACGTTTAGAGTTATAGCATGCTGGAATTCATTGCCTGCGTCATTGTTCCCCGAGGGGTATATTCTGGGAGACTTCAAGTCAAGAGTGAATAGGTATCTTCTAAACAAACATGTCACATCTTCGGCCGTATAATCACTTTCTATCAGATGAGATAGTGGTCAAATGCTTGCCTGTTTAGCATTAAAAAAAATGCTTGGCTTGTTCAAGTTTGAAGTGAGTAGGTCACTCTAGACTTGAAAAAGCCGAGATTATTATTTTTATGTGTTCGTCTTAATTTAGAACCTGCAATTTTATGTTGGGTAAAAGACAATAACCACTGAAATATCGCTTTAATTAAACCTAGGTCATTGCCTAAATTTCAATTTCAATTCATTTATTCATAATTTGTAACATAACAGTATAAACCAACCCGTTACAAATTGTCGTCATAGAATATAAATAATATAAATTTTAGTAACATTCTTATTGTAAAATAAAAATAACAAGTAATTCAATATTAAAATTTCAATAAATTAAATAAATACAATTAAAATATAATTTCGTGTGTATAATTAATAAAAAATCGATGATTTTTTGGTATTACTTTCATACCTTGCCGGCACTCGGTCATCACGCATGCTATCTCACTCGTGAACATAGTAACTAGGTAAATATATATAGCGTAATAACTATTGTTTAATCTGTACAGCTACGTAACGAGTTAGCAAAGCTCCGACCTCATTAACCCGCCAACGTTCATTAATGTAATGTTTAATAACGTGGTCACAGTTCAAGGGATGAAAACAAAGTCAAATGGGCTGAAGGGATTAAACGGAAGCTGGGCCTTGGAGATGCTGTGTAGGTCACTAGATATCTAATTCGTGGTATATATAATATTGAAATTTTGTATCGAGTCAAATTCTTCATTTGGAATAAAATAAAATACAATTTAAAAAAGATTTTTCGAGTTGCAAGTGAATCGATTTATTAATTCAATACTAAACATATGAAGGATTTATACGTTTTCACTCACGGTTGTTTTCTCGTATTATTACAAGACTAGTTTCGGAACAGTCGGTGCTCCTTCATCAGCTGAATAAGCGCGAAGTCGTACCGACTGTTCAAAAACTGCTACGAATCTTTCGATCAAACATGCCAACATCATCTTGTATCAGCAAAATTTTTGATCTTTTTCATTCAACCCTCTGGTTAGGTGCACGTGGTACCATTGCTACCAGTGCTCATTGTTTCCAACTAGTGGTGTTATTTCATCATCTCTCTCCCCTGGACCCATTTTATTTGGGTCACGACTACATGTTACCCTTTTCCACTATCTTATAAGATGAAGTTTCCAGAGGTTATAGTCTCCAAATTAAATATTCTTGGGTTAAAAAAAGTATAGTGAAAACGATCACCTAAACCATTTCAACAAACAACTCATCCTTAGGAGTGTGGCTATATCATATCAATAATCATGGCAGGAGTACCGACTATGATTTAATTGTGAGTGAGAAAATTCAATAAATCCATTGTATTATTAGTTTTCTCTCCATACGTTATACTTCCATTTCATCACATTGGTTTAAGATCTAGAAGCTTTTAATATATTGCCTTTTTGTGTTGTCCGCTTTTCAAATTCAATCAATCAATCAAATATTTATTGAAATGAATTTAGAGGATACAATATAGATTCTGAAGCCTCTGGATCCCAATGTAGTTTACACTGAGTTTCGAGAACCAGCGTCTTCTCCAATTATTTTCTCTTTGCCCTTCAGTCTTCCCACTAAATGGGATCGGAAATAACATTTGCAATGAGTATATACAAATATATTTATTTCCCAAAAAATGTTACAGTTGCACCATTTAAGACTATAACAGACCAGTAGTCCCTAGTAGGACTAGGCATATCTGAATCGCACAGCCTACTTAAATCACGTTTACAATTATTAGTAGGTTGTCGTGTTGCAGTGATCAGAATGTAAAATTTTAAATTGTGTTTCTTAAAAATGTGTGTGTTTTGTGTGTGTGTGTGTGTGTGTGTGTGTGTGTGTGTGTGCGTGTGTGCTTAGATAGCAAATTAAACTGTTTTGGGTCTCCGCGATCACATGCAACAAGAAAGCAAATAATCAATTGCTTATCGCAACGCAGTATCACGAGACCCATTGCCCTCGATTACGCGCGATGAACAAATACCTATAATACTGATAGTGTAACCACCTGAGTAACCTGCGGCAACTAGTAAGTATCTACTCATACAACACCACTAAAATGCAAGCTGCAATAAACCTATTGCACTGTTTCGTCTCGAGTATTGTGACAAAGTTTGGTAGCATGTTATTTTTTTTTTATTGTGAATAGTAGCTAGAGAATCGAGATCTCGACGACCCAGATGGCGTGGTTGGCAAGTCTCTGCCCTCTGCACCGTGGGTCTTGGGTTCGATTCCCGGCAGGAGCACATTTTTCCTCCCCAAGGGAGATTTGTGCTTCTGGTTCTGGGTGTGTTTGTGTGTGTGATGTGTAAATATTTCCTGCAACCACGATACAAGTCTTTCAACTTAGTGTGCGGCTGTGAGTGTGACTGCGTTTGTTGTTTGTTATGATCATGACGCTTGAAACGGTCCCGAAATATCGATTCTTCAAAGAGAGATCTAAAATACATGGTATATATATCCCGTTTCTAACCGTGAGTGACCATGTCAATTTAAAACCATCGTGCTAGGATTTTGAACTTTAGCTGCAATTTAGCTGCGGCCTGTGGCTCCACACACACTTTCAATGATATTAAATAACCCGACTATATTATCTACTATTACCAATATATTATCCGTACATTTTTATTACCAATATATTATCCGGAACCGTTCTTTCTATATTGATTTCATTTTTATGAAGCGGACACCTAGATACTATAACCCTTTCTATCAGGAAAATAGAATCATCGAAATAGGTAAACGTGCCGGAGATATAAAATATCACACACAAAATTATATATATATATATATATATATATATATATATATATATGTTCTGTTGAAATGAGATCCCCCTCCATTTTGGAAGTCAGTAAAGACATGGACTACTTTTGAAGACATTTAAAAACCAAATTCGACCATGTCTTTCGATAGATCGTAAATCTGATGTGCTAGCGTATGACAATGAACTCTCCCATTCATAAACGATGATGGTAAGAACTCCTGGTATAGATTGGGAACTGGCTCTTAATATCGAATATATTATAAATGAAATAAAATAATTGTGAAGATCGTCTCATTTGTAATCAATTCGCGACAAAGATATTTAACAGATTGCTTCCATCTCTATGGTTTGTTAAGTTATAGAATTAGATATCTGGATATATTTAAATTCTATGTAAACCATAGAATTGTCTCTTAGGTCTTGTCAAATCTCATGAGTTTCAACCGAAAGTCTTACTACGTGTCTAACTGTAAACTAAATGTTACGTAGCTAGACACTTCCGTTCACGTTCTGCATGCCACATGCTCATAACAACAGCTGTTATACGAAGATAGCTATGTTTTTTTATCATCTAAGAGTACCATATACGTAAACAATGAAGACTTAAGTTATTTTAAGGCTTCGCCAAAAAGGACACTTGACTCGGATGCCGTGCGGGGACGCGGTCGCCTTCCGCACAGCGATGCCCGCGCCCGCATCTCCGCACGTCGTTCTTTTCAAACCAAATGTATGTAAACCAATGATTAGTAATGTAATGTATTATTGATACAGTCGTTCGCCCTGAACTGAGATCTCGCTCCTACGTTTTGCCTTATAGAGAAAAAAATCGAGATTAATTGCTTATTACTATTTTCTTAATGATAATTGTTTGATTTTTGAATATGTTCAAGTACAGGATATAACAGATATTATACATAAGTACCAGCTCTAAATGTGTAGCCGTTATTTAAATAGACCCCGGGACAAAATAGGTTTGAAAACTGACAACTAAGAGATCTTGCTTCGCTCAATCGATTAGTATAAGAGCTTGTGGCAAGAGGTGTTACAGGTGGATTCTCCTTCACTATTTAAGTTTCCACGCAAGGTTTTCGAGTACTTTAACCTAAACCCTGACATGTCTATCAGCTAAACAAACAGTTAACCAAGCTTCCGTCCACGTTCACCACATGTTCCACAAACTTGTTTTAATAACAACAGCTGGTCCAGATAGCCTTGTTTCGACAGGGACAGATAAGCAGCGACCAGTCACAAGACAGGCCATGAACGTGCACTTGCATGTGTGACGTTGGAATGTTTACAAATTAAATAAATTCTCTATGTGCAACACAGAATGCGGAAGTCGTTATCACTTCCGGTAATCTCGAGTCGTTTTCCTGCAAAAAGGATTTGCTTATCTCTGTGAGTTATTTATTTGTTGGAATATGCGAGGAATGCGTTTGCTTTAACGCACTTTAAATGTAGATAGATTACGGATTATATATGCAATGTATGTAATTAAATATAAACATAAATACAATTTTGAAATATTGTAGATTTTTTTCCAAATCATCATCATTGACGTCTCGTAAATATATCTTTATTGGACATTGATTGTCACATCTATATAGGCAACATTGCTTACAGTGCCATCCACGTGTAGAGTGCAAAAGATAACGTCAAAGACACTTCATGTTTTTCACTGTACATACGTATGTACAGTGAAATAAAGTCGATTTTTGATTGTAGTTGTGGGTAATTTGATTCACCTAGCGTCAATTGTTTGCAAAAGTCTTGATCTCCAACTGTACACACTATATATTTTTTATTTAAAAAACTCCCTCATTGGTTTCCAGGTAACGTGACTAGCCTATTGCCTCTTCAGCTTTATACAAGTAGGTATGAAATGCTGTGTAGTATTTAGGTAAACTCTGCAAATGACTACATTTGATCGATACATTGTTTTCCTAGAAAAAATTGTAGGTAATCAAAAGGAGGTCACGATTTTTCCTGATTTGTTAGGCGGCTACAAATTAATCATTGTAAGTAAATTAATTTGTCGAAGTTTTTTATGTACTTAATTGACATTGATTAGTAAGTAGGTAATGATACCTGGTTAGGTTGAATAACACGTTCGTTACAATTACTTTGCCTCTACATTATTCACCCGCGTAACATAAGAATAATAATGAAACTTGATGATGATAAACAGTACTCTATGTTCTTTCCCATTTGATTTTACATCTCCAAACTAAAATTCATTAAAATCCGTTCAGCCTTTAAGTCGTAAAATGGTCTCAAACAGACAGGGAGACAAAGTTTCTTTCGATGTTAGTTTTATATGATGTTAATGTAACTCGTATGTACACTATTAGTAAGGATGATGCCTTCTCTACAATGTCTTACCCAGTTTTAAAGGACAGTGTATATGGGAACTTAATGATTGATCGCATTACTTTTACGACTCTATAGGGTTGAAAAATAATCCGAAGACAAACAAATATATATCAAGCAGAGGAGTGTTCAGAAGAAAATATTTTAGTAGTGTCCTTAGTAATTTGCCTAGGGTAGTTCCACCTAAAATCCCTTGCCAGTAATTCAACCGTTAATCAGCAGTGTGTAAACATCACTGTACTTCGCTGTGCCTTTCTAGGTCCATTTGATTATTCTATTGAAATTACAGGGCGTAATAAGTAATAAACTTCTTATATTTCTAGAGTGTAAGGGATTTGCGTTTGAACTGACAAAATTTCAAATTCAGTGACTTTAACTGTAATGATCGTGTGACTCTTACCATCAGACAAATGTGTTACTCGTCTCAGTTGCATGATAAATATATATACGTCGAGAACTTCCTCCTATGTACGTGTTATTTTTAAACGCGAATTAATTATTTATTTATTATTTTGCACAATATAGCTGTATATTAACGAACAGACACGGACTTAATGCTAATACAGCATTTTCTGCCAGTCATCCGAGAAGGTGCAGGAAAATTTGTGGTAGTGCAGTACAAGACTATTAACTATTATTTATGACTTAAAATATACCTACATTTATACCTAGCAAACAACTACAAATATAAATATATAATATTATCATACTTAAATAACCATGTTTATTTCATAAATGCCATATCTTTGGTTTTACCCCGTTTGGAAATAGATCATACAATAGCCATAGAGTAGGCAATATAATGACCGCAGTAGTTATTATTTTATTTGAGAGGTATTCCTGCCAGTTGTTGATGACACATTTTGCAAATTATAATATAGTATATTTAACGTATCAGCTATTTAAATTGAATCGTTTTATTTGTGCTTCTGGTTTTGGGTGTGATTCAAGTAAATCGTAGAGTCCGTCTGGGATAAGGTACCGTGCCATTGCCAGACATCCAACCATTAGCAGTAGTGTCCAAATATCGATGCACGCCCGACCGCCGGACGCGGACGTAACGACCTGGCGTGCACTCCCACGCGACATCGACCCCATAGGTGACGACGAAGACAAGGGAGCAAGAGACGGCAGTGAACGAAGACCGAAGATAGGCTTGGAAGACTCAGTAGGGAGCCCAAGCCAAGATAGGCAAGGAGCTTACGCCAAGATTCCCAGAGGGAATTGCCCTTAGCGCCCAGCCTAGGCAAGAATGGACGCTCAGAAAGAAGTGCCAGAAGCAAATACTTCTCTCTCTTCACTGTAATGAGCGACTTGAGCGTCTTGTCTGTTCGTCACCCACGCTACACATATTTGAACTTAGTGTGGGTCTGTGAGTGTGAAATGTTATGTTGTTATCCATTTCTTCGAACACCTTTGGCCTCGTCGTCATCATCAATCATTAAGTTTCCTAGCCTACATTAAGGCGACATTCTGAAGTAGGTTACGCAAACGAAATGGGGTAATAGATACGCGAATATTTGTACTAACCGATATCTGAACACGGGCGGAGCCAAAATAACCGTCTGCGATAAAATTTTATTACGTTCCGTGACACGGTCGCATCGACAACATTTGCAATCAATACCTTTACTGTTTACTATATTCGACGTGTTACTGAGGAGATATGCAAGAAAGAAACGAGTCAATATGCTAAAAAGTCAAAACGCCTGACTGCGTAGAAAGTGATGTAATTTTTTTTATGTTACACTTTTTCTATGATTACGCTCATGATTTTCACACTCACAGCCCTACACTAAGTTCGATGACTTACGTCGTGGTAGTCGGAAACATTCACATCAGAACCAGAAACACAAATTTCCCTTGGAGAGAAAACTTGTGGTCCCGCCGGAAATCGATCCCGATACCCCTGCTTAGAAGGCGAACGCGGATCCAAATAAGCGAACGGGCAGTTCATTTATATATTGGATGAACACGTTTTTAGTTTACTAGGTACTCTAATTACTTATCAGTTTCTTTTACAGTATGGCGAGGCGAGATAGTGGTCATAACCACTATCTCATAAAACATGACTCGATTGTTATCTAGGTGTCGATATTTGTTACGTCATTAGTGAAAAAACGAATCGTCTTTAGCCCTTACTTTAGGCATGAATGTTGTTCCAAATTGTCTAACTATTTCATAGGCGGCTAACTAACCTAGATAAGGAGTGCTAAAGATCCAAACTTAATTTGAATGTTATATTTTACTCGTTCTCTAAAAGAACATTATCTGAATCAAGATACTCTCCTTCAACCTCAAGGTTAGATAGATTGCCGCTCTCTAGATATCTATGTCACAGCGTCCTTTGATACCGTTCTCCGACTATCCCTTTGTAATCCCTCACTTTAATTACACGCCTGAAAGTCCTTAATCTCATGATCCTAAAGACTTGGTCAACTTACATGACAAGCCAGGCCGGGCGGACCTGAGCGGACCTTTTCATGCCTACGGCCCGTTTATGACCCAGTTTTCGGTCGAGTGTACTGGAGCATATGAGTCCTCTGGTCTATAGTGTCCTTAGCCAGTGTTAGGTTGAAGGATGCAAGGGGTTTATGTTAAGTACCGTTGTGTTCAGGTGGCGGCAAATTCGTTTTTTTCTTTAATTTTGTATTTTTCACTGGGTAATTATTGTAGATAGATAGATAACACCTTAATTTAAGAGTACAATCGGCGGTCTTATCGCTTAAAGCGATCTCTTCCAGACAACCTTCGGATGGAGAAGATTTTTAATAATTCGGTAAAACGGGGGTGTAAATACAAGATTATGAGGAAATATAAATATAAAGTAAGGTATATATACATAAACATACTTAATGATGTGATTGTATCCGAAGAATATATTCTTTAAATACCTAGTAAAAGTTTTCAACATTAGTGCACGTGGTTACGATTTAGGTTTAAGGTGGTACGTGAGAATACGGTTTCCATCAAAATCAATGGACAAACTGTGAATCTCTGTGAATTGTAAAATGTCCGAATACGAGCCATAAAAATAAATTCGGAGTAGATATTTTTACACTTCGTATTATATATTTATCTATAAATGTTTATATGTGAAGGGTAATCTAACGGACCATCTTAATATTTGCAATTGTTACATATTTTGGGATATATAACGTCATAAATAATCTTCTAACATCGCAAATTCTGTGATTATGTACAATAATTTGCAAACTTATTTATAAAGCGAAAATTTGTCGTACAATTTTGAAATAGACGAAATGTCGGTGTGATCTTGTCTTCACCGTTACCATGTAAAATGATAAATATGTATTCAGATTTATAAATATCTTATGAATACAATTTGCTTAAATTGGTTGGCTTGTAATTTCTTCTTGTTTATTGGTAAAGCTTACCTTATTTTCCAGCAACACCCACAGAGCAGGCCGCTTGCCAATTTCTCCCTTTATCTTAAATAAAAGCATTGCAAAGTGCCACGTATCTCAGTTATTTTACTGTCCTGTTTAAATGATCTCTTCGTTGGTGTGAACGACGCTTTTCTCTCGTCCTCTGAATCATTAAGCACGCCCACATTTGCAATAATTCACTGTCCCCATTTCTCGAAGTTTAAGCCAATCAATTCGTCATTACTGTGTTGCCAGATTAGCCTTTAATTTAGCTTTATATTCTTTGGTTTAAAGTAACTTAAACGCTGGTGTTTGAAATGCCAAAACAACTAAAAAAGCTTTTGATCTGAGAAATTGTGTTATAACTTTCATAACGCTATTTGAAATATTATCGGAGACTGCAAAATCTCTTATGAAATATATGATGGAGCATTGATTTTCAAAAAATACTACGGCATTATTTACATTACTACCAAAATGTCAAAAAATAACTATTTAAAATTAAATAAAGTAAGACATTAAATCACTGGACTAAAAAAATGGCAATATTTTCGCTTTGCACTGGGAACACAGCAACATTATAATCGCAATAGCGTGCAATCAAAAAACGACACCCACACCGCACAAATTTGGCACGTAAGAAAACAATGGTTGTCCTGTAACGGCATCGTACAATGGCGGGAAACTGAATATGTGTCAGACAGGTTTTACGTATCTACATGTCATTGTCATCTTTGGCATTCTCGTTTTGGGCGGAGCGTGAACTCAATATTCCATACCATACCTATGTTCCTTAAGTGATACTTTATCCACTTATGAGCGATACACTGACAGCAATAAGCCGTTTTCTTTATGAAAAAAAAAACAATGCGATGTCAGGATCTTCAAGTCTAGAGTGAATAGGTATCTTATGGGCGAGCATGTCCCATCTTCGGCCGAATCGTCACTTTCCATCAGGTGTATTTACTAGCGATTTTTTTAATCCTCATTGAAAATAATTAAACTATAGGAAAAGGAAAAAGTTAAATTTGTTTTATTAAATACATTTTTACATACAGTATTATAGTAGGCTGTACCTACTATAATATACCTACTTGGCACTGTACCATGAAATCAAAAGAGGTTTGTGTGGGTAAAGCCATTCGCACCAATTCGCACAATCTATTAGAGTATCGAAACAAATGGATGATGATGACAAATAAATCAGTTTAGCGATCTTTGCTGGCACAAATATTACTGGCCATAAGGCTAGTTTAATGTCACCAAAATTTTATAACGAGGTATGGATTGCAGAAATCACTGAGCTCTTGAAAGTCACCACGCATTCATCATAATAAGAGTTCAATTGATCATGTATCAGTTTTTAACATGGCACAAACATTAAAAACAAATTCGTAGAACATGACAAAAAAGTGAAATAACACAGGTGACTAAATTCTTACGCAATATTCAGCTCTTTGTCCTTTGTCCATCACACGACTCTCGATTGAGGTCTATTGACGAATTATACCCACACCGCTTTTACCCTGTTGTTTCTTTCCATTCATCAGACAAAAGCTAAAATTGCCAGACTACTGAAGTGAAACCGATTGCTAGAAAGTGAGAGTGATAAATGTATGACATTAGGGCTTACCAGACTCGTCTAGGCTGTATTGTTAGGCATCAGCTGTCTCTGACTCAATGGATTTAATGTCTAGACTAAGACGGTTTACTTTTCTATCTTTTAATTAATCAGAGCTTTGTTTATTCTTATGTGGTGAGTGGTAACGATGATGTCATTTTATACTTTATGTTGTCAGTCTTGTTTTTTCTAATTTCTTCACATAGTGCAGTGAGAATATTTGATGGTGATGATGCATTAATGATGCGTCTTCTCTCTTCTAAAGTGGGTGCAACTTTAAACACTATTTTAATTCATGTGTATTTTATATTGACTAGCATGATTTTTAATTGTAACATATTAGTTTAATCGATATACGATTGTCTTGACAGATGAAAATATAAATATTAATCCCTGAATATATTTTACTTTTTTAAACTCGTCTTTGTTCCCCGAACGTATAATCTGGGAGTCGTCATGTTAAGATTAAATGGGTATCTTTTAGACAAGCACGCTACATCTTCGGCCGCATGTTCACTTTTCATTAGGTGAAAGGTCTAATGCTTGCCCATCGAGCGTTACAAAAAATGTATGATGCTCCTGATGATTACCAAGTCGGAGTTTGGAACATTAGTACGATTTACTCATACAAAATCCAATCAAATCTTAGATGTATGAATTATTATTAATATTATATCATATAATATTTGTACTGAAAATATATATACCAATTAAACCAGAAATCATGCAATTTGTAAAAGCAATCACTTGAAAAGCCCCAAGCTCCCCTTGATTGAATTTAACTGTCCATATTTCCGTCGTTAAAAACATAACTTCTGCAAACGATCTGAAAGTCAACTGGGGTATATTTAATTATGTCGTTATTTAAGCGAATAAAAATGTCAGTAAAAGGAATTACCTTCTTCGACCAGTCATAAATTCAAGGCCGCGTGGAAAAGGGGACCTTGCCGTTTTAGCTAAAACGGGAAACGCTTAATTTTTTACTAAAAGAACAAGGTCAAGTAGTTTTTATTAATTTATTTATGTGACGAAATATATTTTTTCATTTAAACGCAAGCAAAGTTTAAAAAAATCCGACTTCACCGCCTTAACCTTCGGAACGCTTGATCAGATTAAATGAATGAAATACGCATTATAGAAGATAGCTAAAAAACGACTAGTCAAATCTTGATCAAATTTAAATGGGAAGCACTGTGGTAACATACATAAAAATAAAACAGTCCGATTGAGAACCTCCTACATTTTTGATGTCGGTGAAAAAAATTACAGCTACGTATTATATATAAGTAGCTGTAATTTAATATATAGTTGAGGATATGTAGCCCCAAATATTGTTATTCGTCTGTTCGACAACGCGGTAGGACCGCTTCAAACAGAATTGCAACAAGTCTTACTACCATGTTTGTTGACAGAGTTTCATACCGCCTGTCTTGAGGTCTTTTATTTCCCTTCTAACCTGGGAACTTTTATCACTCAAGACAGACTTACCACCCAGTCCTTAGGAGGCTAAAATGGAGTACAGTCTTTACAACGACGACACAGACACGGATAATTTATTTCTTACTCCATTTCATAATTACACAATGTGGGTTAATAAATGTGATACTACTGGATATATGAGACTTTACACCTAAAGTCTTGGAGGGAGAAGAGCTCATTGTAGGGCCACGAAATACTTCCGGGTGACACTGGATAGGACAGGCGAGCATCATGCTTGTCTTTCTCATTACTCTTCTCCTTCTTAGTCAGTGGTTGAGTGTGCAGGTGGATGTGAGGTGGATTTTGTTCAATTCTTTGTTCCGATGGATATTGAGTGTGTAATGCATCGCAATTTGTCACGGTTAGTGCAGTTTGCACTGTATCATGGTGGCTTGAGTATCTTTTTATGAGGTTGTTCCAGCAAGTTGGTGATCGACCACGAGTTCTTTTTTCTTCTTACCCTGGACTGGAATGAGAGTTTAATTACTGGCATATAGACTATATCGTATTATTTATAAAAAAATAAATTATTTAGAGCTAATTATGATTGGACAATGTTACATTGTAAATCTGCATAATAAAGCAAATCTTTGCAACGCTTTCAAACTCCACATCAATGGAAGTTCGAAACATGCAATCATTTACACTGATAAAGGCTGTATATAATTTAGTATAATTACGGACTTTAAAGCCTCGAGACGGGCCGTTAAAAACAAAACTTCTTAGAAGTGCTGCGGTGGGTAACGGTACAAAATGCGGTCCTGGGGGCCTACCATGACTGTTAACATACGAAACTTCGGGCCCGAATGAAGTACGAACGCGAAACGTAATGTGTCTCCTCGGTTTTTTTTTATTTAAGATAGGCAAACGTTTGATCACTATTGTGCCTGATGGTAAGCGATGATGTAGTCGACGATCTATCGCAATCCTATCGCAAGCTTGCCTAGTAAAAGATACCTATTTCGTTCTTGAAGTCGCGACTTGAATACTCCCATATTTTACTTCATCACTATCAGGAAACGCCAAGAACAAGTGGCAAAATCAAAATATTGAAAACACTCCCGCTCTAGCTGAAAAAAAAAAAAAAAAAAAAAAACGGCACTCATATTAAGAACACATAGCTATGAATCTCGGTCAAGTCACCTTTCAAACAAAAAAACAAAATCGATATCGGTCCAGCCGTTTGGGAGCTACAATGCCACACACAGACCCACAGATACACACTACAAACTAAGTTACTAGCAATTAAGAACAAGAAAAAAACAATAATTTGAGCAAGACAAAAGACAAAAATATGAATTCACGAAAAATGGATTGACAAATTCTTTCGTTCGTAAGTGTTATCGATTAAATTAGGTCATACGGCATTCCATCTGTTAACTTATGATCTTCGTCACGATGTTCCGGTTTTCGTTACCGATTGAACGCAATCCGAAATTTCGTATTTCGGTGAATTGTGGTAGACCCCGTGGACGTGCGTAGATTGGACTTCAGAATGTATATATAGGTATTTATTCAGCATTTTAACTTGATTATAGCCATCTGTATGCAGACGTGGCAAAGATGGAGCAATCTTGGAGACGCGTGGTGAAATTTCAATTTTTAGGTCGCTTTGGTTCACTGAGTCACTCATTTTTTACGCGATGCCAAGTTTTTTTTCTCTACATTTGTCTTTTATTTGTGATAGACTAACTTTTGACCACTACAAAATCTGATAATTGTTGTTATGGTCTGTGCCATAGTAGCAGTTAGCTGCCAAACGGATGAACCGATTTCAAATGCTGGTTTTGAAATTGGAAGCTAGTTGTATCGTGATGATTCTTAGCTAAGTTTAGTGAAAATTTGTCGTATTTAAAAAAAAAAATCTTGGTATCTTGTTTTCGCATATGTACGTATTCTATATTCAATTATTTCGTGGAACAAAGTTCAATCTGGTATCCGAAATTATATGAAAGCCATAATTTATCACGCTGATTTTATGACTGCATTCCATCGTACCGTTTGAAAAGTTACGATTCAATGTACAGATTTATCTCCTGTTCAAGAGCTAGAAAAAATAGATTGGATGCGCAGGAGCCGTGCTACAATGCGAATATCGCCGGGGTCAACGAACTCGGCGCCTAAAATGGCGCTGACAAACGAATTGATATAAATCGACCTCTTATTTCAATGATAAAAATAACCGTCGATTCTCCGATTGATAGCCAATCAACCTTTTTAGTGCTCCAATCTTCCATTTTATAGGCTGTTAACCCAGTCTAATCGTTTTAAAAAAAGTCAGCGACCTGCCATTTGACGGGTTATGTAGCGCTAACAAACTCACTCCAGCTACAATGATTTATTTGAAATATGTAAATTTTTGTCGACGCATTTCTCATTTATCCTTAAGTGGCTTTTCGTGAGCCGATAGACATCAGCTTACCGTGTTCATTAACTAGTTTAATTGTGTATATTAATTTATGTCTGCTGAGTGCTCTACTTCCTAACGAAACCTGTATTGAAAAGTATGTGGAAGAGTTTCCATTTTAGATACATTTTACGTTCACGCTGATTAGTATTCTTAGAATCGTACGTACATAGTTAGTACATTAACAAGTTCGTTAGCTGTTTCATTAGAGCTTTGACATTGGCCTTGCGGGACGTGCGTATGCGAAAATAGTGCGAGCGCGTGACGCGCATTTTAGCGCTTCCCTCGACCCATTTCAGGGTCGTGCAATGCCAGAAAACGGCTAAATTCGACGCGGTAAGGTCAAGTTTCGAACGTGACGTGTTATAATGATTATTGAACTCGCCTGTAATGTAGGTGGACAACACATTACCGCGATGGGGTTCGACTAATTATATATTAACATTGCTGTACATCTTATGAGCGTATTCTTAGGTTCAGAATTAACAAAATTGACAACCCTGTCGGCGTAGTAGGGAGTCAGTCTTCGGATTCTCCGCCACGGGTCATCAAACCCAGAGGTTTGATTCCCGGCAGGAGCATAGTTTACCTTACCAAGGCACATATGAGCTTCTGATTCTGGGTGTGATTTTTTGTGATGTAAATGTTTCCGGCACCGACGATGTAACTGGACTGAGGGAGGGCTTATATTTTTATTTTTTATGGCTAGCGTTTATCCAGTATGTAAACAGATGATGTGAGTGTAAAAAAATAAAGATATCTTAATAAATTTCTTAGCTAAACAATGTATTGTAGAGCTTTATTGTGCAGTCTCAATTCTAAGCTCCGTATTCAGAAACGACTCAAGTTCAAACTCAAATACTCAAGTATAAACTCACGTCGAAAACGTTACTGTTTTGACTATTTAGACACAATGAGTGTAGACTTAAAAACTATATTTTAATATCAGACTTCTCAAGAGTCATAAATGCCAATTTAAAGTCACTACGTAAATGAGAGTCGTGTGACAATTGTCACGTTTGCTGAACTGGCCTGGACAATGCCCTCGTTTCGTCATAAAGTCATAAGTCGTATATCCTGAGCTGAATATGAGTCACAGGTGTCGAAGGTGCGAAAGGGAAACACCCATATACCACTGATTTGCATAAGTAAGCGGCTCTTTGTTTAGAGTTTAAACAAATCACTTCGGCAAATTCGCAGTTTTGTGTAAGAAGAGTTCGCAGATGCTTAAATCTTTGTCTTTTGTTTATAGATTTTTTTATTGTTATGATTGTAAAAATACAAGTGTATTAATATGCTTTACGACGAGAATTAGAATTTTCAAGCTTTAGTTAAATTATAGAATCCTACTAATATTATAAATCCGAAAGTTTGTGTGTAAGTATGTTTGTTCCCTCTTCACGCTTTAACGGCTGAACGAATTTGGATGAAATTTGGAATGTACATAGATTATACCTAGGATTAACACATAGGCTACTTTTTAACTTGATAATAGCGGGCGAAGCCGCGGGGCACGGCTAGTAGAATATAATTTGTTTGGTGAAACTTATATCTAATTGATACAAAGTATAATATAATAATATTCATACGATAACATAATTATCAATTAAATTATCCTATTTGATCGACTGCGGTAACAAACGTTCTCGCATCTAAGTGCCCAGTCTTAGAGCGCTTTCCTAAAACGTAACCACCGTGAAATAGTACATTCGTTGCTTAAACGAAGATTCGTAGTATGCTAACTATCCTATATAAAACCCTAACCATTTCACCGAACACCTGATAATACATTGACGCAACCGCCTTTGTGGTACAATCGTGTACGTTTTATATTCACGTGCCAATTTCTTTAATTATTACAGGAAATGGTAATGAATTCATGTCGCTTTTACGTACAAAAGCGCATTATGAACTGTACAATGTACTCATGTCTAATACCTAAGGAGCGGTATTTTTAGGTGGCCTGACGGGAGTGTTTATTGCATTTGTAATTTTAATGCAATTTGGTGCAGTTAGATAAAGCTATTGTGACGTTTCGTGATGCGATTTTATTTTTACCCGATTACGACGAAGCAGAAATGAGGATTATGATTTTAGCACATTCGATTGTTCCCGCACAGCGCCCAAACTAATAAATTTAAAAAAATATATATAGGGTATCGTTGCCACAACTTTCCGGGACCTTTTTAGTTTGGTATTAAAATAATAATTAAACGCAAGCAAAGCTTAAAAAAACCGACTTCACCGCTTTATCTTCGGAACGTTGATCAGATTTAATGTATTAAACACACATTATTGACGATAACTCAAAAACTAGTGATCAAATCTTGATCAAATTTATATGGGACCACATGGAAAGCACCAGTATTAAAATAAAAATATAATCATCAAAATCGGCTCACAAAGAAATTAGTTATGAGGTCAAAACATAAAAAAAAATACAGTCGAATTGAGAAGCTTCTCCTTTTTTGAAGTCGGTTGAAAAGGACTTAAAATGTATATAATCAGAAAACTTGTCAAGATGAACAAAAAGAGCCGTAACACGGTGGGTTTATCCTTGTTTTATTACATGTTAAAGTTACATATTGGTAGGATCAGTGATCATTATAAATATATTATAATGTCATAATTTTTATAGAGCTTGCTCCTTAAACATTACAATATACGTGTTGGACGCTCTATTCAAGGGATCAGTTGACAGATTGATCAGAGACTTCAGAGCTTAGGGCATCGTCGCATGGTGGCGAGTCTCTCGGTATTTTATCGGATACATTTCGGAGAGTGTGCAAAGGAAATACACAATCTAATTCCCCCATCCCCATTCTATTATCGGACATCGTCACAGACTCTTAAGCGACACCGCTATATGGTAGATATTCCACAAATGCGGACGAAGCGTTTTGCCTCCACATTCATTATGCGAACTGCAAAAGAATGGAATTCCTTACCTGAGTCTGTGTTCCCTGATAAATGCAATATGGGAGTCTTTAAATCGCGAGTGAATAGGCATCTTCTGAGCAAACGTGCGCCAACCGCATCGTCACTTACCATCAGGTGAGATAGCGGTCAAACGTTTGCCTATCTTAAATTAAAAAAAAATAGAAAACTGTTAATGCCGTTAGACTATCTTACTGTGGCATGGTAACACGTTAATCATGCAAGGCTGGGTTAGTGCAATTTCCGCTAATGCAAAACAGCGGCCATATTGCTAATAGCTGCATGATAAATGTGTGCTCGTTTCTACTGTTATTGGAAGGATTATTTGTATGGATAGAAAAAAAATATTATAAAAAACTTTATTTGGTTACAAAATAACTTAACACTTTAAAATAATTAAACGCAAGCAAAGCTTAAAAAAACCGACTTCACCGCTTTATCTTCGAAACCTTGATCAGATTTAATGTATTAAACACGCATTATTGACGATAACTCAAAAACTAGAGATCAAATTTCAATGGGACCACATGAAAAGCACCAGCTTTCAAATAAAAAAATAATCATGAAAATCGGGTCACAACGAAAGAAGTTATGAGGTAACTTTTGAAGTCGGTTAAACGAGAACATCGTCAAAGTAGTCCACAAAATAGGAATTATTGACGATATTTCAAGAACTACTGATCAGATCTTGATCAAATTTAAATGAGTTTGGGCTCGTTTGATTCGTCTTGACAAGTTATCTGGTAATATAACTTTTTAATCCTTTTTTACTTACAACTGGTAAAAGATCGATTAAAAAAAAACTTTTAAAAATATTACTTGTTTTATAATTAGAATTGCATAATGATACATCAGGTAAAGAAGTTTGAAGTCTAAGACAAAAAAGTACATAAATCCAAACCTATAATGAAACAGCTAAAAAGAAAAACATCAGGTTCCTCCACGTTTCACAATGATTTCCAAGCTTGCAACTCCCGGAAAGATTCAGCTAATAACAGATCTAAGTATAGACAAGAACAAGACGGTACGGGTGCGGAAGCGATGATCGACCGCCGATGACGGACCGACGGCTCTACCAACTTTCTATAGATGATCTATGCGAAGACAGATGTAACAATGTCGCTTTTTACATTTTGCTTTTATCTTTACGTGTCTCGGGAAATGTTATTTGAAATGATTATTTACTTCCTTTGACTTAGATGTAGTATTTAGTTCTCAATTCGGTTGGTTTTTCAACCGACTTGTTCGCGGAGGTTCTCTATTAGACTGTATTTTTTTTTGTATTTATGATACGCGAGATCTCCGCCAATTATGAATCGATTTTGATGTTTTTTTTTGTTTCGTAGAGTATACTTCAGAGGTGGTCCCATACAAATTTTATTGAAATCGGTCAAGCCAAAATCGAAATATAAGCGATTTAGTCGGTTTTTTTAAGCTTTGCTTGCGTTTCAATTATTTTTGGACTTGTTCCTTTGAGACTTCTGTTATCTATAAACCGATTTAAAAAAATAGTTTTTTGTTTGTAAGGATATTCTTTCATATTGATCTCATAGTTACTTGGTACATATAATTGATCTTTAAATCAAAATAATTGAAAAATACTACTAATAGTACTAATCTAGACCATTTGCTTAATACAAATAATGTTATGGAGAAAAAGACATGCTGTTGATCACAAGGTTATAGCGTAACAATTGTAAATATTTTAAACAACACAATGTATTAGGAGTAAGTGCATTATTTGTAAATAGTTGTCTATTAGTTACTTTTATAACAAAATTTATAACATTTTGGGATTTATTTCAAAAATTCTTCGCGAGGCATGATTTCCCTGCAACGTAGTGTGTAAATGTGTAAGTATGTTTGTTTTATCTTCACGCTCTAAGGCTGATTTGGATGAAATATGGAATGTGCGCGCAGCGGGGCACGGCTAGTGTATTATAAGCATAGACACAATTTCTGTAATATGACTATCAATGTTTAATGAGCTTAGTTTATACTAGTATACGCTAATAACCTTCCTTAAAGCTGGTAACGGATGATGCAAAATATTTATAAAGTAACGGTTATCATGTGTAACGATGTACCGTAGGTTATTAAGTCTTTCGCAATTTTATACTGCACGTCATGGATCTAGTAAAAAATATAGATATAATGAACAGAACATGGGAGTGAAGGCAAAAAGCGGATACTACTCCACTCCCATTCCTAATTTATTTATAACGGATGATTTTTGCTAACAACCCATTATTTTTTCGTAACGTCGAACTATGTCAAATGGTCTATCATTTAATAGGTATTTAAAAATCAGCTTTTTAGTATTAGGTTTTTCTAATAATTTTTCATTTCGAACGATCGTTTAGGATCTAGAACGGTTTAAAGTTAGTAACCAACCATTCTGACTAAATGTCTGTTCTTATAATAAAGCTGTGATAAAAAAATCTTATATAATCGCATGCATCATCGCAGAACTTTTTAACGAAAAGGTGCAAAATAAAAAAATACACTTTTTACGCAGTCGGGTTTTTGAATTTTTGGTGAATATTGTTTAAGTGAATATATTTCGTATAACGCTTGTCAATAACAGGCGGATGGCAAGACCATTGGCTTTACTGATAAAGGAATTGTTATTTGTGGTATGGTATCCGCTTTTTCAGCTTCACTTTCAAGTTCCGTGCGTTTTATCTGTATCTTGATCAGATCGATGTCATGATTATTATGATAATCTAGAGGTATATATTTTAAATTGATAATTGACTTTTGATACTAATGTTAATTATTTTGTTTCAGGTATAAAACTAAATGCAGTAAAATGGCAGCTAAATGTATGTATGTATGATATTCAAGAATAATTTCGTCAGTTAATAACTAATTTCGGAAGAACAGAGCTATAAATTAAATAATTTTAGAGAGATAGTGGTCAAAAGTTTGCCAATCACGAATTTAAAAAAATATCAGTCTAAAATGCCGCCTATAGATCGGCAATCTGAAACTAACTCTATACTCTGTATTACGTTCTCTGAATCCCAAGACACAGGCTCCAGCCTAGTTTGGGATTCAATGAAAACGTATGCTATGTATACACATATAACAATGTATCTGTTGACAGAATAATAAAACGCATGAACCACGTTATAACTATAATGCACTTTGATTTATGATGAAGTGGTCGAGGGTGGTCAGAGTTAGATAGCTTGCCAAAATACCTTTTAGTGCATGACGACAAATTTAATTTAGGATAGTCATTTACTTTCATATTATGTACTCTGAGCTTCCGTGAATATATAATACTTTTAAATGTTAATTAAAATTATCAACACAATGTGATATTTTGGCTTCGATAGTGTTGTATATAAGGTTTTTTGTTGTACTAAATCCTTTTCGAATATATTAGTACATGTAGATGTAAATACATAAATCATGTACACGTCTGACTGAATATATTGTGTCGCTTTTATAAAGAACCATATATGGTTGACGTAACTCCAGTACACTCGAAGCGTTTCGCTTCTACGTTTATAATCCGCACTGCAAGATTGGATCTCATTCCCGCGTCAATATTCCCCGAACGGAATATAATGTCGGCAAGCATGCTACATCTTCGGCCGCATCATCAGGTGAGTCATACTTATTCAAATGCTTGCCTATCGAGCATTAAAAAAAAGTTTTGTTTACATGTATTTAATGTATAACAAATAAATGATATGATTGATTGGTTGATTAAAATAAGTCTCTAAGATGATATAAACTATGAATGTAGGAAGTAATAATCTTATAGCATTGGGCCACATGCAAAAGCTAGCAGCACAGCACTATAAAACTGTGTAACTGCACATATATTACTGCACATTAATACCGTCGTAAAACTAGAATCATTGAACTTGAACAGCTCGTATATCAAGATATAAATGAAATACGGATTCATTTACCTTGGCTGTGATTGAAACTGTTTCTCTTAAATTGATCTAGTTATTTATTGTTATAACTGTCATACATACATAAAGCTCTCGAAGCGCAGTATAGATCGTAGTCGTTCAAGTCGGCAGTTAGCAGTACATTTGGATGAAAGGCCGAGGCCGAACTAAACCTAGCAGGATTTTCAACGGAGCGACCGCTACCACAGACTTGTATCAAAGAATAAAATATAAGGTACTATTGTAACGTAACTTTACTGCCCGTGGTTTTAGTTTGGTGAGCGTTCGCCTTCGAAGCAATGGTACCAGGTTGTGATTCCCGGCGGTAACACAAGTTTTCTGTCCAAGGAAAATTTGCGGTTCTGGTTCTGGTTTTAATTGTGTGTGTGATGTGGATGTTTCCGGCACCAACGACACAGGTTATCGAACTTATTGTGGGGCTGTGAGTGTGAAAGCGTTTTTTTTTAAGTGTTGTTGGAGTACAATATGGATCAATACTTCACGATTAGTACTTCTAAGCGTTGACTCTTAAGGTGCTTGAATTTAAACTAACGATGCTATAAGTCATATTAGCTACCAATACGAAAAATAAATAGCTTTCACACTTACATCACCACACTAAGCTAGAGACTTGTGTCGCGGGTGACAAAAACATTTTACACGCACAATCACATCCAGAACCAGCACGTTTGGAAAGTAAAATTTTGCTCCTACTGGGAATTGAACCCGATACCCCTGCTTAGTAGGAGAACATTCACCCAACTAAGCCAACGGGCAGTTCAATTGAGTAGATTCATTAATATTAATAAGGTAACTCACGTGTCTCATTGTGTGTCTTCATGAATGGCTTTCGAAACAACATCCAAATTTAGTACAGAGGTAGAAGATAACCTCCTTTTGGAAAATTGCTAATGAAAGCTGCAAATAGATCCTAAATTGATATTACCCAACCTGCAGAACATTGCACTCGGCAACGAATCAATGTTTGCTTTTCTAATTTGCATTATGACTGCGTGAACTGCGAAACCACTTCGCGAAACATTATCTCGTTTGTTCGCTACGCGTAGCCTACATTACCTGTTATGCCGAGAGCTGGAGGTCACTTTAACTGAGATGTTTTATTAACTTTATTATACATTTTATAATATATATATATTTGAACTGCCCATTGGCTTAGTTGGGTGGCGTTCGCCTTCTAAGCAGTGGTATCGGGTTCGATTCCCGGCGGAAACACAAGTTTTCTCCCCAAGTTTTTTTTTTTGTTTCTGGTTGTGATTGTGTGTGTGATGTGAATGTTTCCGGCACCCACAACACAAGTCATCAAACTTAGTATAGGGCTGTGAGTGTAAAAGTGTTTATGTTTATCCTACTAATATTATAAATCCGAAAGTTTGTGTGTAAGTGTGTAAGTATGTTTGTTCCCTCTTCACGCTTTAACGGCTGAACGGATTTAGATGAAATTTGGAATGTACATAGATTATACCTAGGATTAACACACATAAGGCTACTTTTTAACTTGATAATAGCGGGCGAAGCCGCGGGGCACGGCTAGTGTTTTATATATGTAAAAATTAATTGACGTTTGTTAGTCTCACAAAAAGTCGAAAACGCTCGACCGATTTGGCTGATTCTTTTTTTGTTGTGTTTTTTATTGTTAGGGCAAGGATCGTATGTAAAAAAAATAGTCCATACATTGAAACCTCGCGAGCAGGGGCGGATTTCTAATAAAAAAAAAAATGTTATGCACATAGATTACCAGTAACTACACACAGGACACACATCTGATCACTGAGCTAAACTAATTGGTTTGTAATGACAGAATTCTTGTTTTCCTCTTTTATTCATTATCGTTCAATCCTAGAATATCATCGTCAGCACCCTTTCTGCTAATCTGCTTTCTGCTGGAAGAATGCATGCTTTTATAGGCGCAAATTATTTAATCTGCCCTGATCTCTATTAATATTTGCCTCATACTGCCATTTTCATCAGCATGATCAATACCTAATCAAGTTAAAATAAGTACGTATTACTACGTATAGAAGTTACTGACATATTTTTAGGGCTCGACTACTGACCCACTTACCGGTAGTATCGTTTTGATAAATGTAGTACGCGGTTTTTCTGATAAGTTGACGCTAAAGCACTTCAGTCAAATTAACCGCCGTCTCCCGGTCTGCACGTTTGTTGACATTATAATCAGCTGAGATATGGGGTCGGCAACCGACCTACTTATTTACCGCCTTATCGTTCTCTAGGCAACAGTTTCAGCTAACTAAATATACTTAAATCATTAGCGATTGTGTTGCTGTCTAGATATGGGTATAATTTATAGACTGAATAAACTAGTGCAGAGTTATTGTATTAAGAAGTATGGTTATAGTTCTTTGGGATGTTTTAACCCCCAACGAAAAAGAGGGGTGTTGTAAGTTTGTAGTTTGTATCGTTGTGTTAGATTTTAATTTCAGTGTAGTGGTATACAATAGTAGTACCGCTACATAACTCAATGTTATTGATATTCGAATAAGTTTTTTTTTATGGTATATAGGCAAGCATTTGACCACTATCTCACCTGATGGAAAGTGAAGATGCGGCCGAAGATGTGACATGCTTGCCTAGAAGATTTGTAAGAAATCGGGAAAAAAACGCAAATTTTATTTTATTAGTTTGGACTGCACAATGTCTATCAGGTCATCTGCGGGTAGTATATAATAATGCTATCTACGGGCCAATTGCCTATATTTCCTAAAACTAAACTAAAACTATGTACAGCTAAGAACTAAGTTACCTACAAGACATCGAGCTTATAGGTAACACAAGTGCTCAAGCCCACTACCAGTGGGTAGCGTTCCCATCATGCTGGCATATTCACATCGTTGATATTTTATTCGTCATATTTTTACACCTACTAACAATTACATACAACCTAACCGTACCAAAAATAACAGTACCTTTTATCATAGGATTATTATCTGATTTTCCACTTGACATATTAACAATAAAGTGTACAGACAACATGCACGCAATATGTATGTATGTACTTGAGTTTGGTTTCCGCTATCACGGCCTGATTCCATTGACATGCCGAAACTACAGTTATAAACCATTCACATCCTAACAACGAAAAAAACTGTCCTTTACGAACGGTTCATAATTGTACTCTATTACCTATTAGAAGTAGCTTTTTTTTTTTTATAAAAAAATTTGTAGATATTCAGTATTGGAGTGTACCAATAGGGCTGACATAGTCGCAAAGTGACTCAAAGCCCTTACAAAATATAGATAAAAAAAAACCAGACTAATCAAACGTTTGACTACAATTTTTTACTACAGTGTGTATCTTATAGCTGATACACACTGGACGCATTTGGTTCGAACGGACGGCAGGTCACGTTGGGGATATACCAAAAAAAAAATTATTGAAAATTATTATTATTATTATTATCTGTTAATTTTATTTCGTAATTTTTCAATGTGACATTTTTCATTTTATAATTGTATTTTTAATAAAATCTCATTTTAGACCTTATAATATGACGTGTAAACAAATGTTTATGAATAAATGAGTATTTGAGTATTTGAGTATTTACCTCGGGATCGTTTCCCCTTCACATTGGACATTCTAATTCTTCTCATATTGAGTTGAAGTTTGTAAAAAAGGCAAATTTTCGAATTTGTTTGTTTTGCAATCTGTATTGATAGTAGATTAACTATCTTTTTCTGCCTAATATGGTTATATTGAAAATGTAACTTATAAAGATTTGTCTTGGTTATTAAATATCTAAATTAATGAATGAGCCAACCGGTGACATAAATCGTATGTAAATTTTATGGTGTTCAGTCAGACCAGTGCTTGGATGGGTGACCGTTTAGTGGGATATTCAACAGAGTGTCACCGTGCTTCGGAGGGCACGCTAAGCTGTCGGCCCCGGTTGTTAGTCGTAAGACTACAGTCGATTCTTCAGGTGGCTGGGAAAATCCGGACTTTTAGAAATCTTTACAATGTTCGCGGCCGGCTACGATCGACAATGTTATTGGGCGTTCATTTGTTTCGAGAGCAAACGCGTTAGAGCGAATGTAAAAGAAATTATGGTAAATTAGAATCCTACTTATATTATAAATACGAATGTTTGTGTGTATGTGTATGTAAATGTTTGTTACCACGTATCTCCGTAACGAATTAACCGATTTTGATGAAATTTAGAATGCAGATAGTTTAGGTTTCGGAATAACACCTATGCTACTTTTAACTTAACTAACGCGAGCGAAGCCGCGGGTCACTGTATGTAAATAAAACAACAACTAGTAAAAAAAAAGGTGCTACTTCCTTTAAGAACTCATTTGTTCACCAAAAGAACACTGTATCGATCATTTCATCACCCACTCAAAATGCATTTGATTCACATTTATAATTTTGGTAGATTAAACAATAAATAACTTAATAACGCTCTCATCGAATGACGTAACAACAAATCCAAGTCTGAAAGCATGAAGGTCTTCAAGAATATAAAAACCAGTCATTCGATAATACAAGTATTCCCAAAATAGTCGACTGAAGCTCGATTTAATTCCGATCTAGACTGACTTTTAATTAATTGGTCGTAACTATCTCAAACAATCGAATTAATGCCAATGTTGTTCATTGGGAAGGAAAATTGTGCTGAGAATCGAACCCAGGACCCACGCCGCGCAGAAGGCAGAGACTTACTCACTGCGCCAATTGATTCATCGTAATAATAGTAAATTTAGATAATTTAAACGTAAACAAAGCTTAAAAAAACCGACTTCACCGCTTATATTTTGGTTTTGGCTTGATCGATTTCGATAAAAAAAATTATGGGACCACCTCTGAAGTATACTCTACCAAACAAAAAGAGAATCATCAAATTCGATTCATAATTGGCGGAGTAATCGCAACATATCGTAACATACAAACAAAAATAAGAAAATATACATACAGTTGAACATAGAACCTACTACTTTTTTGAAGCCGGTTAAAAAATAAAGCCCATCAATTAAGACCAATGTTGTGAACCTAACGTACTATCGATCAACCATCTAACAATGTAAATCGTATCATCAAATGACAGGTATTGAACATCTATTTCTGTGCCTGACGTCTGCTGTTACCGCTACATCCAACTATCGTTTTTTTTTAACTAATTAAAGACAAAAACTCAATTTGACTATACCCTGTGGGTGTGTAACGGTGGGTACGGTAATAATGTGGGCTGATTCAGTTATTGGGCGAATGGGTACCACCATGATTATTTGAAAAAAGAACTAGGTATGCTATCACAGTATATGGGAGTTTTTTTATCCTTCTAAGCAGAAGTATCGGGTACGATTCTCGGCGGGAACACAAATTTTCTTCTCAAGGATAATTTGTGTTTCTGGTTCTGGTTGTGATTATGTGTGTGATGTGAATGTTTCCGGCAGCCACGATACAAGTTATCGATTATAGTGAGTGTGAAAACTTTTATTTACTAAAAGTTTATTGATTTATTTCGTTAACCCGACTGTGTCTTAGACTAAAAAATGTTACAGGTACCTTCTAGGCAAGCATGCCACATCTTCGACCACATCGTCACTTTCCTCCTCCCTAAAAACTTCAGGAAAGGCGCTAGCAATAAATAATATGTCTCTTATGAAAGCGTTTAACCACGTGATTGGTTCTTTCTCAGTGTCAATGCGGTTTGCTACCCAAACACGTGGGGTAACAATGTTTCCAGTTATATGTTTTAAAAATGTATTGATGTAAATTATATTTAAATATTGTGAAACAATATTATTATTATAACAATATTTTAATTATATATTTTTTGGATTTTGTAAATAATAAAAAAAATACTCCATGTAGATAGTAGATTTAACTGCGTCATCGTCAAGCTAAAGGGGTTTATATAATAGGTATTCTGAACCTCATAAAATAAACCCTGTATAAATATTCGATTTTACTACTTTGAAATTGTAAAATATCCACATTCATCTGCTGCATTCTTGATAACTAACGCCTCCCCAAAGAGCCGGTCCCGGGTCTACCTGAAGCCGTGACGTCATGACCTATTTACGTGGAATTATGATAGGCCATCACTGCCGGTCGCACATCGCCTTTCTGGGAGTCGGAGACCAGGAAATGCTACAACGTTATAGCACGCATACACTTAATTTTTTTTTTTTTTTCCTTTATTTACCAATTAAAATATTTACAATAGGTACAATCAAACAGTAATAGCATTTAAAAAACCACTAAGGTTTGTAGGGATAATGCTATCATTTTCAGTCTACATCAAAGTGAAAAAACTAGGTAAGTGCATTTATTATACATAAAGACCGCTGTATATTTTATTAAATTACTTTGATTGCTCTGGAAAATATATACATTACTAGCCGTGCCCCGCGGCTTCGCTCGCATTGATCAAGTTAAAAAGTAGTATATGTGTTAATCCTAGGTATAAGCTATGTACATTCCAAATTTCATCCAAATCCATTCAGCCGCTACAGCGTGAACAGGGAACACACATACTTACACACTTACACACGAACTTTCGCATTTATAATATTAGTAAGTATGATTATTTTCAGTAACTTAGTCTTAGTTCTACTTTGGAAAGGGTTTTCAAGTGTTTAAATGCGCTAATGTTGACAGTTTGTGACCATTTATTATAGAACACGAATTAGGCACATCTGGTTTTTTTTTAAGTTTTTACTAAGCCAGCGTTTGATCATAATCTTACCTGATGGAAAGCAACGATGCTAGTCGAAGATGGACTACCGTTGCTCGGTAAATAACTTTTTTTTATGCTGGATAGGCAAGCATTTGACCACTATCTTAACTGTTGGAAAGTGGCGATGCGGCCGAAGATGGAACTTGCTTGCCTAGATTATACCGTTCGGGGAAAATAGACGCAGGCATGAGTTCCACTTTATCATCATCGAAAGTAACATCAACGATTCTTTCACGACACCAAAATTCTCCATCCAGACCGTGTGCCATCAGATTCATGACGTCATAATCGACCTACATATAACTCGGTGGGCCAATAACCGTCGCGCATCGTTTGAGATAGTTCACGGGTTCAGGATACGCATAATAAATTGATTGTACGTGGTACATATTGTCGATTTCTATACACCGTACTGGATCCTAATGATTTACAATTGATTGATGGTTCTGACTACTTCTGACGGTATAAAGTTCGTGGGAGGCCGGTTATGGCCTACATTTTGAGATTTAGAATAAATTACGCATTTACAATGATCATGTATACTTTGAGGATTTGTTGTCAACACAAAGCGATAGGAGTTGAAATCTAAGACGCCGGATAGTTTAGGTAATATCTCGGGACTTAATCGCGCTAAAAAACTATTTTTATTTACCTCGACGTTTCGGCCAAGTTCGTACGTCGAGGTAAATAAAAATATTTTTTTATCGAATTAAATGAAAAATAAAAAATTAAACTAATAGTTTAGGTAACTATGTGTTCGAATCGCGAAAGATTAAAAATAAGACACAGGAGTTAAATTTTTTTTTTTAATTTTGAATAGGCAGGCGTTTGACCACTATCTCACCTGATGGAAAGTGTTGATGCGGCCGAAGGTGTGACATGCTTGCCTAGAAGATACCTATTCACTCGAGACTTGAAGACTCCCAGATTATACCGTTCGGGGAACAAAGACGCAGGCAATGAGTTCCACTCCTTCGCTGTACGGATGATGAATGTAGAAACAAAACGCTTTGAGCGAACTTATGTCGAAAAATAAAAAATGTGCTTTGATATAAATTTCAGCACTGAATTTGTATAAGGCTCGCATTAAAACTTGTTTTCTGATTCCGTGACAGCTTAAATGCGCCCTACTATTTCAAGAATGCTTTTCCGAAAGTGCCAATAAAAATAAAATAATTGTGCGTTTGATTTGCTGTGAGTCTGGCTCAGTGGTGGATTGTGCAACTTAAAAATCTTCAAACCACGGTTTAAATTCCGCGCGAACCAATGACTCTCAAATTACCTTTTTTTTTATGATAGATAGGCAAGCATTTGGCCACTATCTCACCTGATGGGAAATGAAGATGCGGCCGAAGATGTGACATGTTTGCCTAGAAGATACCTGTATTAGTATTTTTATTTGCTGACTGCTAATGCAATCTAGCGAAGAAAAACATCGCCCAGTAAGAGAAGGCTTCGATTCCCAGCATAGAAATGAGACGATGGTGACGTTGAGATTAAATTTCTGCCAATGGCAATGATTCAATTGCGAAGGAATGGAACTCATTGCCCGCGTCTTCGTTCCCCGACAATCTGGGCGTCTTCAAATCGAGAGTGAATAGGTATCTTCTACAACTACAGGTGGTCGAATTCTTACTTATCGAGCATAAAAAAAAAGATTCCTTTGTGCTTGTCTCAGAATTTATTTAGTCCATATATAAACCAAGTTTATTTCAAAACTTTTGAGGGTCGTAACAATCGCCGAAACACAACCCATAGGTGCCGATCTAACAGCAGGCCGAAGGTGTTCGTGACGTCACCTGTGACCTACATATACGGCGGGGCATTGCCCGTCGCGGCTCGTTTCAGATAGTTCCCAATTCGCATCCAAGATTGATGGCAGACACATTGACACGTGCACCGAGTAGATTACCGCGCAGTTTTAATCAACTGGATGACAGGTTGTGGATAAATTTGCGCTTATATTAGTTGTGGATGCTCCAATTGCAACACGGGTGTCTTTTAAGCTGGAAAAAGATCATGATTACATACAGCTATGTGTTATTATTTACGTGAAATATTTAAACAAGGTGCCACCTCGTGACGCTGCAGTAACTGCACTTAGCCATAGTTACAAAATTCATCCTCTCTACATTAAGTAAAACGCGTAATAAATGCAGCACACAATCTAGTCCAGATTGCTTAATACTGATCTTTAATTGTCTCATTGTAATCTAACAGATACGAGATCAGCCGCTTGTTAATCAATAGAAAACACTATTAAACCTTGGCCTCTCGAAAGGCAAGTCAAGCTCGATCCTGACCCTAGTTCAAGGTTATTTTAGCAAGCGTTTTACTACAGCCAAAGCATTTATAGTAGTAATGGTTACGTAAAAGTAAAATCGCTTACAGGTTTCGATACGTTTTCTCTCAAAGATCGTAAGTAAAACTCGAGACACGAGCACATGGAGAGTTAGCATTTAGCACCATCTGATAATATGTGAAAAGAGAAAGCACGTGTCGTTTTTAACAAAGACTACCTATTGACCAGCAAAGTCGTTAAATGCACAAATGCATGTACTCAACCACTCATGTCAATATTGTAAAGAGTCATTTGTAATTCCTCGCATAATTCTTGAAATTATCTGAGTCAGATTTATTGGTGTCTCTTCCTCATTCCTTATACGCATGAGCTTTGTTATCCGTTGCTTTGTTGTCAAAGATGGAGATGTCCTTAATTAAATGGGGAAACTTCTACTCGTGGAGCTATAGCGGAAACTCCCAAGCTTATATGAGCTATATAAATTGGCTGAACGATGTCCGATTTATATCATTATGGTCACGCGGTCATTACAATTTTAGTACTACAATAAAACTTTACAGACTGCAAGTGATTTATTGGGCAACTGTTTCATCCCACTCGGAAAAGGCCTGTGTGCTCTTGTACAGTTTCTACCGTTTACTAAGATCATAAAATTATAGGAAGGCTTACGTCTGTGCTTATACGGTAGTATTCATAACTCTTTTCCGTACCGTTGCAAAGTTAACACTGATTTGAAATGCCGGCTGGTTTAATAGGATGCGCGTTCACATTTTGAGCAGCGGGTATCGGGTTCGATTCCCGGTGGAAACAAGTTTTTTATTCAAAGGGAATATGTGTTTCTGATCTCTGTGATTGTATGTGTGATGTGAATGTTTCGGGTACCCACGACAAGACGTCGAACATACCCTATGTTCAAAGTCTTGTCGTCGGTGCCAGAAACATTCACATCACACAGGGCTAGTTAGTAATAATATTTCAAAGCATCTTAAAAATAGACGGAAGGTCATCTAGATGCTGTTAGTGACAAATATACAGATTAGAATAAGAGCTTGCACACGTTGACTCAGGCAATTCATCAATACATACGAGATAAGAAACAATAAAGAAGAGGTGTATCATACGTATATCCAGCAACAAACACATGATGATGATGAGCATTTTATTGAATGCAAGGAAGTGAAGGATGCGCTAAAGACCACAACCACAATTAGACTGCTACATGATTCATACATTTTCTGAATCGGCCCTTGGAGATCGATGCCCTACAACGACCTCTAAGGCATCAGACAAGTCTGGGGTAAATAAAAGGGCGCGTCAGTTCGATAAACTGTGATGCAATGTGACCTATAAATCAGGAGCCCTTGCTTCATTAAGAGAATGACCTCACTGACTAGACATTTTCGAAAGAAACTTCGGAGGACGATCCAGTCAGTCATAGAATATGGTCCAACTACGAAATTCTAATAGTGTTATTTTAAAGTATTACAAAATATAAGAAATTTTATGAAGTGTTATTAATATTAATAAGGTTGAATCCTTATTCAAATAAGGGGTTTGAGTAGTTGATGCATAAGGTATATCAAATTACGCGTTTCCACATTATTCATGAGAACTACTATCATGCATAGTTTAATTATATTAAAAAACAAGTAATTCCACTTAGTGTCTGTGAGTGCAAGTTATTTTACCTCGTATTTTTAAACCTCTCATCTGCTTCGAGACCCCTCTATCAAGACTAGATCTATTGACAATATTTCACCCTTGCTTTTGAACTTTGATCACAATTTTCGTTTCAATAGCAAGCTTCACGCGTTTCTTTTAATTTTCCTCAAACAAAACATTGTAAAGTTATGCAGTCCGGCAGACGGCGTTGGATTCCTATACCTTGAATCATTTCCGTTTTGGTATTCCAGACAACTGATTTAAAACCGGTTAAACTATTTAAAATATAAACTAACAAAGTGTTTTAAAACGTTTTGCGTATCTACTGTGGTCTTCATTTATTTCTTAAACTAGACTTTCAGTTATATGCGATTCATGCAGAGTTTCCGTTGTTTATGTACAATTGGGTGAGCTGAATATATGTACATTTTAGAAGGGTTTTAAGAAAAAATCTGTGTTTATTCGTTAGATTGAACTGCTCGTTAGCTTAGTTGGGTGCGTGTTCGTCTTCTAAGTAGTTGATCGGGTTCGATTCCCGGTGGGAACACAATTGTTTCCCAAAGGAAAATTTGTGTTTCTGGTTCTGGTAGTGAGTGGGAAAGCGTTTGTAATTTAGAATCCTCTAGCATATCGCAAGTTACTTTGTGAACTTAAACCAAGTTAACGAGATAATGTATGAATATTAAGCCGTTCAAGCCGAACACGTCCTAGTTTAACAGTTAAGTTAACCAAATCGCGATGCAGAAATTTGCTACATTGTTTAAATGAACCTTAGTATAAAAGATCGATACTTCAACGATGTGAGCTGGGAGTTCGTGATCGTGTTAAGCCATCATGGACTCACATTCAACCGTCAAGCAGTAGTGTGCAAACATACTGTATTTCGGATTAAATGTCAATGTTCGCAGTGAAATTACAGGGTTTAATAAGATTTAACATCTAATATGTCAGGGTCACGAGCTTAATTGGGAACTTATTTTTTTTATTTCTTTTCAAATAAAATTTTCCCAAATTACCAACTCTGGTTTCTTTCAAATTTTTTTTATCTTTTTTATTTTTTTTATCTTGGTTTGTTTGATGTTTCGATAGGTAAGTAGAGTACTGTAGTGACACTAACTTCGTTAGTAGTAGTGTTAAAAAAACATCTACGAATATGTATATCCTCCTCTTTTCTAATTTCAAGGATACCTTCCAGAACATAGTTTTTAGTAATTTTGACGTCATTTTACATTAGGTGGTCAACTACCGTATTTGAGTATCAAGACAGACAAGCATGAAAAAGGCCTAACCGTTATGTACTTCATCATAATGATGTTACTACATTCAGAAAGCTCAAACCTGTCGTAGGATTAGAAACAGCGACTCCCGATCGGCAGGCGGGCTTACAAAGATGACGCCATCACGGCTTCGAGAAATCATTCGAACAAATTATCTTAACTTTCTTTCGAACATTTCGTTTCTTTTGTACATTTTCTCTGACGTTTAAGTAATAAGTATGCAAAGCTCTCAAAGCAAACTGTTACGGCGCGTTTTAATCCAAAACCATGAATATTATTATAACTCATGAATATAACTGCAGATTGCTCACTTCGTTGCATAATATCTTCATTTAGCGCAATGCTAATGTTTCTCAATCGTGTAGACAAGGACTAAAGGTGCGTTTACATGGCGGGTGGGATGGGGCTTAAGCGTGACGAAGTTCGCGTACACAATTTGTTAATATATTTCTATTATATATGTGTTTGCCACCCACGACTCTCTCTGTGGTCGGTTCTTAATGACTGAAGATTGTGATCACCTTTGTTGACGGCTTGTCTCCAGTGGTTCCAGAAGCAATTTTGACGATCTTCTGTGATGTCCACGACCCAAGCATAGCTGCACTAAGAAAGTTGACCAAACTGACTTAACGAATCAGTCAATAGCGTGCTTTTTTTCGACCGTGTATTTTTATTATTAAAAATAATTAACAATCATTTTAATAAGAAAACATTATTACATATAATTCTATGTATAGCTATAAAATTGACCTGAGAATATTAAAGTCTCGTGCATTTTCCTAATTATAAAAATGCACTAAAATGTTAGAAAAGATAAGGTTAACCCTTTACCGCATCGCGAGCCAAATATGAACCACCCTACAAAACCGCTGATATTTTTATTTATCTTCTTAAAATTATTGTATTTTGCATACTGTTTCATAAACAGACCATACGTCGATACATAAAACATAATATAATGCCATCTCTGGTCTTAGTTTTGAACCAAAACCTAGTGGCAAGTTCGACGAGCAAGTTGTGACAGGTAAGCGTGCGAACTGAGATTTCGAATATTGAAAAATATTAGTAAAACTCTCTAATTTGACGAAAAAAAATACAAAACGATTGCAGAAAATACTCATTTATATGTAAAAAGTAATGTTTTATTCTTTTTATGTATGTATTTCGTATGGTAAACTTTTATCAGTATGGTCTAAATCAGAACAAACATGCAGAAATTTACATTTATACCGGTCTGTCGGTGGTCTTTATTTGGCACATCATTCATATCATAGTATGCAATGTAAAAGAAAAATGTCCCCGGCTTACACGCATTGGTCTTGGGTTTCGATTCCCGCACATTCCCGCAATTCCAGAACTAGTGTCTGACTTACATCCTCTGAGAGTAATATCTACGTACACAGGTGCTCATGTACCTGAAGCTGTAGTTGATGATTTACCAAATCTCAGCGCTTCAAGCAATGTGGTCGTGAAGCTCGAAAGGACCATCCCTAGAAACCAGAACTTTAGCCTCTTTTTTGACAATTGGTACACGTCACTGCCACTTTTAGTATATTTATCGAAGGAGGGGATTTTACATCTGGGCACAATCAAAGCCAATCGTGTTCCTGGCTACAAAGTTCCGTTAGAAAAGGATCTGAAGAAAAAAGGAAGAGGTGCTATGGTTGAAAAGCTCACGACCATAGAACTGACATATCTGTAACGACGTGATATGACAATAGAGTTGTGAACTTGGCTTCAGCGTACGTCGGTAGCCAACCTATGACGGAAGTAACACGTTACAACCAAAAAGATAAAGTCTATGAGTCAGTGCCCTGTCTAAAAGCTGTGCCTACGTACAACAGACACATGGGAGGAGTGGATCTCCTAGATGCACTTCTGGTTTATTACAGAATTCAAATCAGATCCAATAAATTCTATAATAGGATATTTTTCCATATTATAGATATGACTACAGTAAATGCTTGGATTCTGTACCGACGCAGATTTGATGATGGTAGTCCATTTCTACCCCTAAGTGACTTCAAGGTAGCAGTGGCTGCAAGCTTGACCATGGCTAATAAGCTTAGTCAAAGTGGAAAGCATGGGCGGCCCTCAAATATTCTGGAGAATGCAATTCAAGAAAAGAAAACAAGAGGAGCAATTGCAATAATGCCGTCTCAGGATGTGCGTCTGGACAAACTGGACCACTTGCCTGTCCGGTCATCCAGGCAGCGCTGTAAGGCACCAGACTGCTCTGGTCAATCTACAGTGGAATGCAAAAAATGCAAGGTCAACTTGTGCCTAAATGACAAGAGAAATTGTTTTCTTCTATTCCATACCATATAAAATATATGGTTCATCAAACTGTTAACTTAGGAATGATGTGCCATAAATGAAGCAAACCAATAAAGCCAACATTTCTTAATTTTTTCTAAATAAATAGCAATTTCCTGAAACACGTGTATTTTTATTTATTATTTTACATAATATAAATTATTTTCAACGAAAAGAAAAAAATCATGCGGTAAGGGGTTAATGTAGATAAAGTTAACATGAAATTAAGATTTAAACACGTTTAATGTAGACGCACTTTATCTCTAAGTTTCAACTGTTCGGCCTCCAGACTTCTAAACAATTAAATAATTAAAAATTAGTTTGATTCGTTAGCTGATTGTGCAAATAAACTTTTATTAATTGCTGCAGAATGTGGATTTCTCAAGCTCGTCTAGATTTCTTGAAATTTTGTAATATTTCGTTGTTAGGACGATGAAACAATATAAAGTCTCACCCTTGAAGATTCTGTGTTTCGTGATAGTACAATATGTAATCCTAATTGATTGAGCGAAGCGAGATCTTTAAGGTGACTTGGATGGTTAAGCGTCCGTCCGTCGTCTGTCACAGGCATCTTAACCATACAAGCGAATTACTTTAAATCCTTAGATAATATGCAAGCTATGGTTCAAAGCCAGAAATGGCAATTAAAATGAAAATATTAAGGGGCACCCATACTCTTCAGTGTTGAGCATATATATACAATTTTTTTTTCTGGCTATCTGGCTTTTTTAAGAGCTTAACAATTAGAATACGAAACTGTTTTTCATAAAAATCAATGTTGAAAAAGTATGCCCATCAGTCACTGTTTCTTAGACCTATATTGTCCCGGGGTCCATTTAAAAAACGGCTACACATATAAAGCGTCCGATGCGAAGACACATTTGTATTAACTCATCAGCTACACTATAAGAAAGTATGAAGAAATGTTTCCGAGTCATTAGGCTCTAGTCATAATTGTCATTACCATAATCGGACGGTCAACGCTCTCCTGTGGTTTATTGCGCTCTTAGCGTACAGTCGAGGGCAAAAGTGTCTCGAGATAACGTCAGGTAACAAATTACATTCGCTGTCATAGTTAATCCCTTGTTATACAGGTTATTCACATATTTGGGACTTACGCATTGTACTTTGCACATGGCGGCATAGGTGTTTTATCATTAAAAATATTGAAAGCCAAATATTAAATATTAACCAATTTAGATATGTTTTGTTTATTTTGGGTTCTTTCCAGACTATAAATTAAGAATTATTAATAATTTCTACAATATTATTATGGTAAAACTTTTATACTTTTACAAATATCCTATGGTTGTTAATGACTCTTTGTTTAAACATTGAATATGGCGTTTAGAAGCGGTGTTATTGTTTTATATAAGTTCTTCCAAACTAATATTGCACGCGCTTCCGTTTTATTTTTCAAACAATGTCCAATAGATTTTAATATTAGTGGTGTTTTATTTTGGAGAAGATCTTCAATCTACCAATTATTTTTTTATGAAGCCAAAAGTTTATTTATCTGTATTAATATTTACTGAACACTGACCGAAGTTTAAGTATAGTGTATATATATTGTTATTTATTTTTTGATATCTTGGATCCAACACTTTTGTCTTCATCAGTACACTTACGCGGAAAACGCGCACGCAAGTGACCCGATAGTTTACATTGCGCCCACGCACGTTAGATTCCACGGCTGTATTGTAACTGTTGTTGTTTTTGCCTCTATAATATGATGAATGTGTGTCACTAGTGTCGATCAGTGTTGTGATCGGAGCACCACATTTATAAGGAGGAGTATCCTACTATTATTATAAATCCAAAAGTTTGTGTGTAAGTACGTTTGTTCCCTCTTCACGCTTTAACGGCTGAACATATTTGGATGAAATTTGAAATGTACATAGCTAATACCTACGATTAGCACATAGGTTACTCTTTAACTTGGTAATAGCGGGCGAAGCCGCAGGGCACGGTTAGTTACCTATAAAATCTGCAAAAAATCACGTTTGTTGTATGGGAGCCCCCTTAGATATTTAATGTAATACGTTATTTAGTATTTGTTGTTATAGCGGCATCAGAAATACATTATTTGTGAAAATTTCAACGTCTAACTATCACGGTTCATGAGATACAGCCTGGTGACAGACGGACAGACAGGCAGACAGCGGAGTCTTAGTAATAGGGTCCCCTTTGGGTGCGGAACCCTAAAAAAACGTCAAAACCATTGTTCTAGCAACAACAAGATATGCCAATAACTATCGTACGATAATAATGAATGATTGATTTGGACTTGTCATTGAATAAGGTTTGTCGACATATGTAAAGATCCAATGATCGGTCTGGTAAGGTTATTCACATTTCATATGACCTGCAATCTGTATCTCCGATAGATGAGCCTGTCACTTATCGATGCTCCAATACTTTATGAAGGCAATATTACTATCCTTTCTGAGGGGTTTACGGATCTGATAAAAAATTTTTACCCAATATATGCAAATCTTAGAATACTAAATCTCATGTTTATATGATAAACCGGGACTTTTCGCGCTTTTATTTTCCTAACAGCATTATTTTGACTAAGTGGTATCTCGTAAACACGGCCGGTGCGACCCTAAACGTCGAGGTTAGCCAAAATAATGCTATTTTGAAAATAAAAGCCGAAAAGACCCGGTTTTCTCATATAAAAATGATTGAAGTTCGCGAATGTTTAAAAAAAAACCACTAAATCTCATCTCGCTTTGCCCTCATTTTTCCACCTGCCTTCGCTTTCTCCTGAAAATAAATAACTCAACAAAAAAATAATTAGCGAAATTGTTCCATCCGTTCACGCGTGATGCGATGACCAAGGGAAATAGAGATTCATTTTCAACCGACTTCAAAAAAGGAGGTTCTCAATTCGACTGTATTTTTTTTTTGTATGTATGTTACGTGATATTTCTGCCAAATGAATCGATTTTGATGATTTTTTTTGTTTAGTAGTGTATACTTCAGAGGTGGCCCCATATAAATTTTATCGAAATCCTTATATACAAGTATCAAGACAAGTCATCATTAAGTTATTTACGACATAGAAACTCCTTGAGTGCATTGAGTTATTATCAGTCCGTGGCTTTAGTAAGGTCGGTGGCATGCATAAGGTTGTCGTCCCGTACATTACAAGGAACTATGTGAATGTTATGCCGTTTTTTATCTTATTATAAAGCGTAATTGTGAGTAATAAGTGCCGTCATTCATGGTCTGATCATTTAATGGCCTGTTAGTTATGATAATATGATTTGGTACAGTAATATCACAAGTGAAAAGTCCTTTTTTATGTCGACTATATCATCACTTACCTAAAAGTGCGATAGTCCCGTCAGCGGCGTTTTCTTCTATCTTAGTTACGTGGGCATTCTTTCGTAGCGTCATTATTTAATAAATAAACATTTTCTCACTCACAGCCCCACACTAATATGTTTTGGTACTCTGCCGTCATTAGGAAAGAAGACGTAACTGCATTATTGTCAAAAATAAGTTATATACATAATCGGAATCAGAAAAAATAAACATATCTTCTATTATTTTTTATCTTAAAATATTCTTACGCAACCTACTAAATATTACTTTTAATTTCGGTGCTCCTTCATCAGTCGAGTACGGCCGGTCTACGCGCGTACTCGACTGATGAAGGAGCACCGAATGTTCCGAAACTAGTCTAGTAACAATGCGAGCAAACAACCGTGAGTGAAGTCGTATGAATCCTTAATATGTATAATACTTACGAATCGTTAAATCAAACAATTAGATAATATTTAATGAGGAGTTTAGTGCACTACGGTCAAAAATAACTCTCTTAAGCACAGCGTGCAGTACGTTTAGTGCTCAGTCTACAATCTAGATAGTACATTTCAATTTATATTAGTGATTTAAAGTGTATTCACTTGTCAGTAGACATGATAAGTATAAATAAACTGTCTATGACATTGACTCGGGTTGTTGTCCTCAAGTGATGTAAGTCATTTTCCTTAAGCTTATTGTTACGCTATTCAGATTTATATCACACTTCTTACTATTATTATGACGACTTAGTTGGCGCAGTGGTGCTCTTCAAAGGAGTAAGTTAACTATTGAATACCTTAAAATAACAAAGAACACAATAAGGAATGACAGTAAGGATAATTATATTAGTGTAAAAATAGGCGGTCTTATCGCTGAGAGCGATCTCTTCCAGACAACATTTGGATGGAGAGGAATAACGCAATGTAATAGGACGTCGTTCTACGTTCATAAAAGATCAGAACATAAAATACTACATATTTGAGTTAAAAACTAGCGGGGCTCGATGTTCTGAGGGGCTCGAAGCACAATACTGAACTTACTCCATTTGTGTATAAGAATAATAAAAGATAATTTGTCAAGCAATTAGTTAGTACAGCTTGTATTTCTTACACACAAAAAACTATTCTCGCCACGCGTCCTAGGTTCGATTCCCGGCAGAAGGCACAGTTTTCCTCACCAATGGAAATTTGTACTTTTGACTCTGTATGTGATTGTGTGTGTGATGTGAATGTTTCCGGCACCCAAGATACAAATATTTGGACTTAGTGTGAGACTGTTAGCGTGAAAGCGTTAAAAAAGTTTTGCAGGTTTACAATAAGAGTAGCGATGCTCTGAGAATTTAGATGCGAGCGAAAAAAAAACAAATTTATAATGTAGGTATAAATATAGCCACTAACTAAAACATGTATCAAACTCTCAGTCCATAAAAAAAAAACAAAGCATGCACAACTGGTCCAACGACTCGACGATACACCCATTTTATTTCCTTAGCAACCATCCAAATAGACTACCATGTATTTATAATGAACTTCCAACTAATCTAGAGAATGCTAATCATGGTAGCAAAAAGCTACCGACTGTGTCTTGTACTCTAAATCTAAAACGATTTTATATTGTATATTTTTTGTTGCAGGTAAACGAACTTCGGTTTTTTTATAACATCACACCATATATTGATTATAGCGCCTTCAGGTATGTATAGTTGATAATTACTTTGATTTATTCTATTCTATTTTTGACGACCCTATGGCGCAGAGGCCTTCTGAGCCGTGGGTCCTAGGTTCGATTCCCGGCAGGAGCTAAATTTTAAATCCATTTACATAAATCCATTTTTTTTTTATTTACGATAGGCAAGCGTTTGACCACAATCTCACCTGATGGAAAGTGACGATGCTGCCGAAGATGTAGCATGCTTGCCTAGAAGGTACCTATTCACCTATTATACCTATTTTTTACGTATCAGCATTGCAATTCAGAGAGGCAATGCCGCCAGCATGATGGGAACGTTACCCACTGGTAGTTGAGCACTTGAGTTACACTTATAGCTCGATGTCTTGTAAATAACTTGGCCTTTGCTGTATATAGTTTTAGGAAATATAGGCAGTTGGCCCGTAGTTTGAATATTGTTTTACATTTGTGCTTTTAATTCTGGGTGTGATTACGAGTGTGATGTAATGTTTCCGGCAACCACGATACAAGTCTTCGAACTTAGTGTGGCTCTGTGACTGTGAATGTGTGCATTTATTGGAGTAACTTTAAATGAGTACTTATTTTGCTGCATCTTCGCATTTTCCCTTTCATCATTAACATTCTGCATCATCAATTCAATCAATAAGCCCTCTATCCTGAACTTCCGTCTGTTCTGAAGTGTTTGCTTTCCTCATTTAGAGGATATCTCGTAAGTTCAGTGTGCATTTTGGCAAAGGCCTCCTCTAACATTTTCCATTGTGTTCTATCTCTGGCAACCCTTCTCCAGTAAGGGCCCGCTGTAAGTTTCAACTCATCTTCCCATCTCTTAAGTTGTCTTCCCCGCTTCCTTTTTCCATAATTGTACATAGTAAATAGTTTAACAAAGTATAACAATAACTTCGCCTATACTATAAGTAGCCCAGTTTTTGTATACGTCATGTTAGAGCGTACAGTATCTTATCACTTTAAATAGCATCACTGTAGCATACTGCCAAAGAACTGCACGATCTAGTTCCCCCATCCCCGTTCTATCATCGGACAGGCAGACGAACTGCGCGATCTAGTTCCCCCATCCCCGTTCTATCATCGGACAAGCAGACCAACTGCACGATCTAGTTCCCCCATCCTCGTTCTATCATCGGACAAGCAGACAAACTGCTAAGCGACAATGCTATATGGTGGACATTCCACATGAAACGTTTTGCCTCCACATTCATTGTGCGAACCGCAAAGGAATGGTACTCCTTACCTGAGTCAATGTTTCCTGATCATTACAATATGGGAGTCTTCAAGTCGCGAGTGAATAGGTATCTTCTAGGCAAGCTTGCTGCATCGTGCCACATCGTCGCTTACCATCTGTGAGATGGTGGTCAAAAGTTTGCCTATCATGAATAAAAAAAAGCAAACTAGCATTTATTTACTAACAAGTCTTGCACAATTATATCGTCGTCTAGATATTATCAAAAGTTGCATAAGGTCACTTTATTTATTTATAGATCAATGGTTATTTATTGAATTGTTGCATCCGGTTAGCATGTTTGTTTACATCGTTATTATTTATTTATCACACAATAAATACTGTATCGTTAATATCGTAATCAATGTTGTTTCGAGGTAAAACAAGTATCTTTAGATTTATAACCAGGGCTACGTTGAATTTTTTTGAAGTGAAAACTTCTCTATGCGCGTTAAGCACTTTTTGGGTGAACAAAAATCATGGAACCCGCGCTATATGTATACGGTGTATATATATATTATTTATAGTTTTCACTTCTATCGGCACTCCCCAAAGACTGCCCCCCATATTTTTTTTTATAGTTATTGAGTGACGTATCGAGTAAGTCGCTCGCCTGATGGTAAGTGTAACTTGGTTCTAGTCGTTTGGTTTAGAATCATAAAAAACCTACAAGTGAAATTGTGAGCACGAAGCGATTTGCTTCCACGTCTATTACTTATTCCCACTATAAACATAAACGCTTTCACACTCACAGTCCCATACTAAGTATGATGAATTGTGTCGTGGGTGCTGGAAACATTCGCATCACACACACGATCACAACTAGAAACGCAAATTTTTAATGGGCTTGTTACAGTCACTATGTTTGGCATTACAATGTATTGATTTTTGACTTGTGTATGGACTATGAATGGCTAATTATAAGAATTAGTATGTATTACAGTTGTTAAAATTAGCAATTAACCAGCTGACTTAAAACTAACAAACAAAACAAACGCATTCACACTCACAGCCATACTAAGTTTTAATACTTGTTGCGACGGTGCCGGAAACATTTATATATCACACACACAATCAATTGATGCGATCAACGCAAAACAGAGGTGAGTGGCACAAGGGTGAGGAGGCTTATACCCTGCAGTGGGTTGATACAGGCTGATGATGATGATGATAATGACACACAATCAGACCTAGAACCAGAAGCATAAATTTCCATTGAGAAGGAAAATTGTGATTCCGTCGGGAATCGAACCTACGACCCACGGCGCAGAGAGCAGACACTTGCCCACCGCGCCAGCTGGGTTGTAAAAATTAAAAGTGGTCTCACTCGATACGAATTTGGATCGCACAGACCGCCGGTGATGAAGGGCGGGGACGCTGTTACTGCAGCACAGGAAATGACCGCGTGTAGCAGTTATTAGAAGACTTAGGAGAGCATCATCACCGTATCACAGCTTACTTAAAAGTTACTACGTAAACCATTCTACGTGTAAAAAGAAAAGTATGTCATCTCAACTGTCCATTGTTTAAACTAAATCGCCTGAAGTTAAAGCCTGCAATTTTGAAATTCGCAAAACGTCAACGGCTTACGCAACAACGTAGAAAGTTTAAACTTTTCACGCTCAACGCACACAGTTTCTATTGTCATGATAATATCACTTGAAATGCAATAATGTTTAAAGTACACTATCGTGCCGAATGTTGACCACACCTGACAGATTGCACGATGTGGATGTTACATACAATCCAATCCAAAGATTGTACTACCAGTTAGCTTAGGTGCGCGTCCGCCTTCTAAACAGGGATATTGAGTTCTATTCCCGGTGGGAACACAAGTTTTCTCCCCTAGTGACTTTTGTGTTTTAGTTCTGGGTGTGGTTGTGTGTGTGATGTTTATGTTTCCGGCACCCACGATACAAATCTTAAAACTGAGTGTGGGCTTACTAATTCGTGAGTTAATGACACGGATGCATGCAGGCAAACTGCACAAGCGCTTACTAGCAACTACATAGTTTAAGAATGATTTTAAAAAATATATGAAAATGATGCGCCGCCGAGTTTCTTGCCTGGTTCTTCTCGAGGTGGCTGTAATTTTACGGATCTGGCAGTAGAGTCATTAACCTTCATGATTTCCTCTTTTGGGACCATGTGAATAAACGACTTGATTTAGATTTGATTTGAGTTCAATATTAAGTTGAATATTAAGGATGTATACAATTTCACTCCACGGTTATTTTTTCGCTTTATTAAGAGGCTAGTTTCGGAACAAAATCGATCTCACTAAAATATATTGTATTGTCATACCAACTAGGAAGATAAATTATAATAATAATTTTAAATATCTAGAAAGACATATAATTGGCTATATTTCATGTTTTGTATCTAAATTGTCATAATGCTTTGTTTTTGTTGATCTTCTGAATAAATAAATCCTGTACAAAAATATGAAACACAACTAAACACTGTACTTAACACTTACGAATCTTTCAATCAAACAATCGAATAAATACAAATCTTTTTTAAAAACAAGCTTTACGAAGTCCACTGTGTTAGATTTAGAGTGACGTCACACAGTTAACTATGCATTGTCATTCAAACTAAACGGGAATACAAAATTTCAGCTCAATCGGTTTAAGATATCTGCTTCAAAATTTAAGTTGCAAAATTCCACCCGAACAAAAATAGTCACATGTATACATACATACATACAAACATTGCAAGTTAGATAAAAGCTTGTAAAATTATGAAATACTACGAGCAGACAGACTAGATACGACTATGACAGTTTCAAAGTAAAATAACATAAATCAGTTAAGCTTATTTATGTAAAGAAACAAATCTAAGCATTAGATAAATACCAAAAGCGACGGAATAAATTCGGAACATATTCCGAGATAAGCGTAAGACAGGTGAAATAATGTGATACCATTCTTTCTCATTTATTATCAATGTCGAGCGGTATCACGCTTCTGATTTGGTAAATCATAAGAAAAGAAAATACTTATTTATTTACTGGGCTTTAGGTGAACTAGCTTTAACATCGTGTATTTACTTGGTGTTTGTTTTAACTGCGTTAAAGAGTCTTTGACTAGTGTGTTAAGTGTTTTACCAGTGATGACATTATGGTACTGAAACTTGGCCTCTTACTGTGGGCCTTATAAATAAGCTCTAAAGTCACACAACGAGCTATGGAAAGGGTTTCTATACGATATCGAATCAGGGATGAGGAGATCCGTAGACGAACGAAAGTCATATAGCCCGGCGGATTAGCAAGTTGAAGTGGCAATAGGCAGGGCATTTTGTACGTAGAACGGATGGCCGATTGGGCCGAAAGAACAACTGTTCTTTTTGAAGATCTTTGGGGGAGGCTTATATCCAGCAGTAGACTTCTTGCGACTGAGATGATGATGATGAACGAGTCTTATGATTGGATCAAACGTATTTATTCTCCGAATTCAGTAAATTTATATTTAAACTAGCTATATCAGGCATACGTTGCAATGCCACGTAAAGAAAAAATGCATTTTACCTCTTTCACGTTTATGATTGCCTGGTACTCTAATACCATAGTTATTGACAAAATTAATACCTCCTAATGTTTATGTTAGCCTTATTAAAAAAAAACATAATTGATCAGATCGAATTGTGAATTTAAACCATACATGATTCCACTTGAACACACACAAAAAAATTCATCAAAATCGGTACAGCCTTTTAGGAGGAGTTCAGTCACATACACTCGTACTGAAACAAAGAACCGAAATAAATGTAACTGCCCGATGGCGAAGTTATTTGTGCGTTTTCCTTCCAAGCAGCGGGTATCGGATTCGATTTCCAGAACGAACACAGGTTTCCTTACTAAGGGACATTTGTGCTTCTGTTTCTGGGTTTGATGATGTTTTCGGCGTCCACAATGCAAGTCTTTGAACTGAGGATGTGAGTGTGAAAGTGTAAAAAAAAACAACTTTACAAATGAATACTTCTCAAATACTAAATACGATTAGTTCTTAAGGCTAAATAAATAGTACTCACTAGACAGACAGATGGTGATCTCTAATTCTATGTAGTGATATTTTTATCGATGGTCGTATAAGAGAATAACCTCGTTCATGGCTAAGTCGTGCCAACGTACTCTATTCGTTTACTGCCTTTTTCCTGTTGACAGGCGTTACGCCTCGGCTGTAATTATTTTGTAAGAATATACCTACAGTTTTATTTATCGTCGAAAGATACATACTGATGTATCTGATAAATGATAAATATGATAAATATATATTGCAAAAAGGTAACATACCACTTTCACACTCACCACACTATGACTTGTCTCGTGGGTACCGGAAACATTCACATCACACACACAATCACAGCTAGTACGAAAAACACAAATTTTCATTAGGGAAAAAATTGTGATCCCGCCGGGAATTGAACCCGATACCCCTGCTTGAATGCGAACGCCACCACCCAACTAAGCCAACGGGCAGAATTAGAATTGTTTATTAGCCTTATAACATAGTTGTTATACTGGGCAAGTCATGTTACATTATATTCCAAATAAAACTGTATACAATTCAAGAAAACATAATAAACTCATAGATAATCTTAAAAAATCAAAATATGTAGATACAAGGCCTTACTTACTTACCTTTGTTTTTTATAACTGATAGACTTTTTTTTTACTTCTGCATCGAACTGGCTGTCAGTTTAGCTGCTACCTACCCAACTAAGCCGGGCAGTTCAGGTAAACAGTTAACATACGAGTAAAATTAATTACACAGTTGATATCTGCCTTAAACATGTAGAATAAGTTTTAAAAATGAGTCTCAAGCTAAGCTCGAGCTCTTTGAGATTCGGTGTGATATATATATATTTTTTTTTTTTTTATTTGTGACAGGCTAGTGTTTGACCACTATCTCACCTGATGGTAAGTGACGATGTGATCGAAGCTGGTAAACACACTAGACCTGGAATACGCAGGCTCTCAAGGATAACTGCCGGAACACCGTATTTGGCTTGGCGGCAGACTTTCAACTTGATGGTGGTAAGCTACTTTGGTAGCAAGCCAGGCGAGCAACTCACAAAATGCTCTACCACCTCTCAAATGTCACCTGATTAGCACCACCCGGGGACCACGTGTAGGGAGTCAGACTTAAGGGGTATCCTCCTACGGACGTGGGTGACTCAGCCCCCAAATGATATAAGTATTTAGTATAATTGGAATCAAATCAAACTGTTTCAAAAGTGAATTGTTATGACTATAAAGACATCAGTATTCTGCTGCTTGTCTATAAATTAATAGATAACATTTAATATTTAAATCGTATGCTGATTACGGATCAGGTGTCGCATCACTACTCCAATCCCTCCGTATAAGGAGAGCAGCTACTAGGCCATTCAATGCCATCTATCATGTTGACAAACCTGATGCACTACAATTCTATACATGGTCGCTGCTTGAGGTCTCGGTCGGCTTTCTTTCTGTACTCGTTAATTTGATTGATAATAATTTTATGACTTGAATAATATCGTGTTTTTCATATTCAGTCGTGTGTTTGTCACAAGTTGCTGTATAATTAATGTTGTTTTGGTTAGTGAGTAGTCACTATATGACAGTAAGAATGAGTCTTGTTTTGACCTAGATAGTTTGTAACCTGGTAGCCTTGAAAGAATTAACAACATGCTAGCTTTGCCCCGCGGCTTTGCCTGTGTTAATCATTATACAAACCCCATAGTACTACGCGTATAATATACTTCTTTACAAAAATACTTTCTGATTTTCAATATTATTGTGCTATACGTATCATCAGTGCGATTTTAAACACTAAGTTGCCCAAACCCAAACGTGTTGCCCCTGCAGAAAACCATTCCCAAGTAAGATTGACGTCAGGCAGGCGGCCGGTCATAAGAAATCCTGCTGACGAAAACAACTCTGTCAATACTAGTCAGGGTATTTTGTGCTCACCGCATTCGGTGGTAGAATGTGGTTATTCTGGTGTGATTTTCTATGTTGCCTCATCATCATAACCTTGGCCCAATTTATAAATCCATGAAATCAAATTAAAAACCATGAAAATCTATGAGCAAATCTTGTATTTTATTGCTCCATGTCGAACCAATCTTACCGTGTAGTCGACCGATATAGAAGGATATTATGCGCTTATGTTTACCTACAACCGCTATTATCCGTTGTCTAAACAACTAAAACCAACAAAATCGAATATTGAAACACAAATCAACTCATTGAAACGTCTATCCGTATTATTATTCACCAGTAAACCGCAGCACTCAAACAGTAATCCAAACACTGGCCCAAATACTGTTGCCAAAACCCATACGCATTCGTCAAGTATCAAATCACACTCACCGCTGGGTAACATACGAATTTAATCTCGGATTAAAAAGAGGGAGATCTATTGGATGGAAAAGACGTTCGCTTTCCAAGACGGCTGATCGTCGACTGAAAATAAATTTAGATTTAGTGACGCCTGCTGTCCGATTACAGATGTCGATAAATTTTAATCGATATTTGATTCGATTAAAAAAATGCTTTGTAAATATTCGGCATTTAATTTCGCCTAGTACTTATTGCCGTTTATTTATCATTAACGAAACTCAAATACTTAAATCAAAATCAAAATCGTTTATTCACATGGGCCACAAAGAGGCACTCATGAAAGTTAATGAATCTATTGCCAGATTCGCAAAATTACAGCCATCTCGAGAAGAACCTGGCAAGAAACTCGGCGGCGCATTTTTTTCCATTCATTTTTTTTTTTAAAAACATTCTTAATTTCTAATACATAATGTTCTTAACCTAGGTGTTATTATGGTAGTCGCTAGAAAGAGCCTGTGCAGTTTGCCTCCATGCATCCTTGGAGCCAATGCATATAATAATGATGGCCTATCTTTATACTTCCTTAGATATACGATATTTTCTTGTCGTTTCCTATTATACGAGCTCAGAAACAATTAAGGAAACCTTCTACAGAATAGAATAGTCTGTTTTATTGTCATAGCACAGCTTTTATTGTCACTTGCAAATAAACAGCTATATTCAGAGAAATTTGGGGTCACCCTTTTAAGGGTAACAGCATTAAGCCATCTACTTGGTGGTTTACGAGGCCTCGACCCTGCCCCTTCTCAGTGGCTTAAGACGTGTTTGACCTAATTCTGTGCCTTTTCTTTAAAATTCATTATATTATTGTTGCTAAGTAACTTGAAAGCTTTAATCTCACATAGCACGTGCTCAAAAGGTTATATTTACACTAGTGGCATTAAGAAATACCGCATTGTTTTATAAAATAAAATTGTAATTATATGAACGAGTACTTAAACATACTAATTCAACATTTCCTTACTACCTTTGTTTTTTGTAAATGGTAGACTTTTTTGTCACCTCTGCATCGAACTGGCTGTCTGTTTAGCTGCTGGAAAACAGTATGATACTTGGCGATAGATTTTTTTCTATTTGATAGAGGTTAACTACGCAATACGCATATTCAAGATAGACATAATACTAGTTAATCAGGTCTGCATCGGAAACTTCTCCGCCAAAATGAAAAACGAAATGACGAAACGTGGATTTTTTACCGACTTCAAAAAAAAGAAGAGGTTCTAAATTCGGCCATATATTTTTTATGTGTGTTTAAACTTTTTTCTAGGTGAACCGATTTTGATGATTATTTTTTTTTATTTGAAAGTTGGTGCTTCCCATGTGGACCCATTTAAATTTAATCTGCGTTTGAGGTATGCTTATTTAATTCATTCAATCTGATCAAGGCTTCCGAAGATAAAGCGGTGAAGTCGTTTTCTTACTATACGTTTAAATTATTAACCTAAAAAAATGGGAACAAAATATTCTTCAGTGAAAATCGAATTCTAAACCGATTAAAAACTACACAATCGACATCGAATATCGACCATCGCCCATCTCCACGACACGAAATCTATTTTCGCACACGCTTTCCCGCGTTGCGCCCGCGCAGAGATTAAAAATAGTGCGCGTAAAATCACGTGTTTCCACTTAGTCTGCTCCAGTCTCTCGCGAGATTTGGTGGACGATGCTCGTATACGTGAATCAAGTCTTCACAAGGAACACGTCTTCACGAATTTAATTAATAAATTGATGTATGACTCTAACGTCTGACACTGGGTTGGATATTATGTTATGAGTTTTCCACATCAGGTACATAGGTCGTTTTTCTTAGAGCCAAGATCATTCACGCTAGTTCAATCACAGTAGCTTATCATCAGTTTGTATATGAATACACTTAGTTTTCTATTGACGAATCATAAGATCGGCATGTTACGTATCAATAGTCTTAAAATGTATATGAAAAACTATGATGTACCCGTCAGTAAAAAGCAAGTGACAAATCATTTAGTGAAAATTCAATAGAAAATAATTTGTTTCTAATAGCTATCTTTTGGATTGTATAATATCTTTCTATAATATTACATTTCGATGATGAGACGGAAACATAACTCGTTTAGGAAAAGCTTGCTTTGTTTAAACATCTAACAACAAGACGAACTGTCAAACGTCATCCATTCATGATTGACATACCTCCAGGTCGCTCGAGCCTTTCGCTTCTACGTTTATCATCCGTACTGCGAAGGATTGGAACTTATAACCCGCGTTTTCGTTTCCCGAACGGTATAATCTGGGTGTCTTCAAGTATCTCCTAGACAAGCATGCTATATCGCTTTCCATCAGGTGAGATAGTGGTCAAATGCTTGCCTATCGAGCAAGCATAAAAAAAGCTTTTCGTGCGTTTATCTCGTTTCTCAAGTTTTGTTTATACTATGATTTAATTTAGTATATAAGAATTTGCAAATATGTACATTCTACTACACATTCATTCTTACATGTATATTGCATGATTGTTAGCGCTTACACTCGTGTCGACTCTTAGGAACCACAAATGCCTATCGATCTGGCAACCCCTTTCGTATCCCCCTTGGAGGGCGTGCAAACCCTATTAGGGACTGCAATCCATTAATGAGGGTGCGGAATACCACGGTGCCTTTTATTTTGCACCCTAGTAATGTTTGTGAAATATCTACATATTTACTAACTTTGCAAGGGTTTTTCTGTCTAGTGATCGGTGATGATAAATGTTTCAAACAATTTTAAAATGATACTGGGAACACTGCTAGGTTCGATTAATTAATTGCAGGTAATATTGAGATTGAGCAGCCCAATTCTATGACTTTCTTTTCTTAAATGATCAAGAACCTTTCTTCTTGCCTCTCTCTTCATGCCTACCAGACCGGTATATTATTTTAATTAACTATATGATAAGCCAGCATCTGACCACTATTTTAATTGATGTTACATGTATAATGATCGAAGGTGGTAAACTAGCTAGGCCTAGACTTACTGGCTCTCCAAAATTTATATAGTTTTTATGTTTTCTTGCAATACTTAGCCGTCTTCGACCCAATCCAATCTTACTTAAAATGTCTATTTGAAATTAATTTTAAAAATAGTTACTTATTTTAATTTGCTAACTTTAACAATAAGCTTTACTGTCGGGAGATGGAGCTGCGGACTCACAGACATCGAAATCTTGAATTATTGAAGAGAGAAAGATTATTGAGTCGTCTGAATGTTTTCAGTGCGTATTAATGACAGTTGAACGTTATGTGTGATAACTCCAAAACAAAGTACTTTCTGACTCGCTTGTGTTCTACAAAAAAACTTTACAAAACTTATAGAGCGATTGGTATGTTCTCCATTCAAGACGATTGCATTTTAAGCGAGAGTCTGTGTGTCATGTATGTTTGTTACTCTTTCACGCTCAAACGGCTTGACAAATTTTGATAAAATTTTATATAGAGGTAGCTGACACTCTGGATTAACAAATAAGCTCCTTTTTATCCCGGAATTCCCGCGGGTCCAGGACTTACGCGGATAATACCGCGGGGCGCAGCTAGTCTTAAATAATTTACTGTAATCATTCCATCTTCCGCGTACAAAACGAACGCTTGCATCGAAATAAAATAACAGTACATTGGTCCTTGCAGCTTGGTCTTTCACCTCCATTTCTCCGAAAGTCGAACCGGTATTATGAAACAAGAAGGTAAATTAGATACACTCTGAAGATTTAAAACGTGTCCGCGAAAGCGTTACCATAAACGTACTATGGACTTTCGACAGATCTTACAAAAGATCTCGTTTTTTTTTGTTTGTGTTGTGGCAACGAACTGCGTCGCGATCCCTGTTTATAAAATTGAAACAATGCTGCCTTGCTACTTCAATATTCATTCTACACATGGCATCTGAATCTCGGGCGTGGCGTAAACGGAAACGAATACAAGAATATAAATTGTTTTTATTTTTCTATTCTGTCATGTTATGAACACAATGATGTAAGTATCTAATTGTTATTTTTTTTTTATTTCAAGAATGGCAAACGTTTCACCGCCGTCCTACCTGATGGTAAGTGACGATGTGGAGCAAGTTTTTTTATTGTTATGATATATCAATAAATTTTGGAATGTCTCAGTTTCACGAAAATTAAAAAAAATTTTAGCAGTTTCAAATATTTTTCAAACTGAAAAGTACATTAAGTACCGACGTAGACGCCTAAATAGAGTCAAATACGAGGTGATTGTTTGTGAGAATTAACATAAAAACTACATAATAAAGAAGAATTTAATGCATTCATAGTAGTATTGATTTGAATTGATGTTAAAGGCAGTAATATAAGTTAGAATTTCGAATCAGTTTCGAATAGAGATCTATAGCTACTATAACTATAATACTTATATATACTATAATACTGCATTACCGGAAAGATGTCGCGAGTCGCGACGCTTTTTTCCCCCGAGGCGCTATTGTATGACCCTCTCCGATTTCATTTTATACCTGTCCCTATCTAACACCCAAGTATACCTCGTAAACGATAATGTTGTCTCGTTTCAACGTTAAACCTGCCCTTGCCAGATTTAATTTTGCCTTTTTTTGCCGGACGGTCGTATAGTCGTTTTTAGAAGCACTTAAACCTGCAACGGAAATGTTTCGCTTTACATATTCTGTTCACGTAAGTCGGTCTTGCGGTTTCAACCAGTTGAGGTTAAAACGAGGGATAAACATTCGTGTTTTGAAATGATATTTTACTTTAAATGGGATTTAAATAAAAAACCGACTTCACCGCTTTATCTTCGGAACCCTTGATCAGATTAAATGAATTAAATGCGCATAATTGAGGATAACTCAAAAACCACTGGTCAGATCTTGATCACATTTAAATGGCATTACAAATAAAAAAAAAAAACGATTCACCCAGAAATTAGTTATGAGGTACACATAGACAAAACTCATATGTAAATATTTATTTATTTTATGCAAGTATATTCTGATATTATTATTGGTATGTGTTGTTTATGTAGTTTAAGCAATGTATTTCTATTATTTTTAAATCTATTTCATTCATTTTATCTCACCACCATCCCTACACTGTCTTTTCGTTTATATTTCCATCCAAAGGTTGTCTGGAAGAGATCGCTCTTAGCGATAAGACCGCCCATTGTACCTATCTTTATAAGTTTCTCTGTAAGTTGTATTTATCTTTTGGTGTCAATAAAGAGTTTTTGTATTGTATAGTATTGTCAAACTGCCGAATTGAGTATCTCCTGCTTTTTGAAGTCGGTAAAAAATAAACACAGCATGTTGTTTTATAATTTAAACGCAAGCAAATCTAAAAAACCGTCATCACCGCTTATATTTTGGTTTTGGCTTGATCGATTTTGATAAAATTTATATGGGACCACTTCTATAAGCTACCAAACAAACAAATTCACTGACGGAATTATCGCGTAATATAACAAAAAAAAAATTGGTTGTCTGTAAAGTCAGTTTACGGACGATTATTTTGCGTGATAACGTCATAAGACGAACGCTTAGGCCGATCGTGCCTCTCTATCGCTTGTTCCACGCTCTCGCTTGCACGCTCAGATTCAGGCGGAACGTGACACTTTTTCGTGCGTGCAGCCGGTGTTCATCTATTTAAAAGACGTTCAAAATATACAGTCTAATTGAGAACCTCCTTTTTTGAAGTCGTTTGAAAATTGCTCAACCAGTACCAACACAAAGAGATCCATTCCCACACAGACAAATGTTTAGTTCAAACTTATGTGATATTTTATTAGGTCAATTACATAACGACTGTAACAATATACAAACGAAGCAGTGTGGTTTACGTACTATGTTTACAGTTAGTCCTTTCATGTGGTAGCCATTCCATTCGGCTTTAACGACTTGGCTGCACATGGCAATGTTATCATCGGTTTTATTCCGTCTTCATACAAAACGCACGGGGTTAAAGTTTAATTGACACCACTGTGCCGTCAATATTATATTAAGTACTAACTGTGCCTCGCGGCTTCGCCCGCTATTATCAAGTTAAAAGTACCCTATACTGTTAAACCTAGGTATAAGCTATTACATTCCAAATTTAATCCAAATCCGTTCAGCCGTTAGCGTGAAGAGGGAACAAACTTACTTACACACAAGCTTTCGGATTTATAATATTAATTGGATTACCTATCTTATAATATACTCATGTTATAGTTGCGTCTCTACATTAGTAGACGGTGCGGCTTTATGGTATATACCTCTCTACTACTAATAGTAGTAAATCCGTATCTGGACTGCCCATTAAAAAATACGTGAGCGTTGTCCACTATTTCGTGGAGCGCAGTGGCATAACCCCCCAATACTACGGCAGATCTAATATAAAGCTACGCTACCCTAGGGGAGAGCTAGTAGCTTTTTTGTTATTTATTTATACTCTACAACGTTTGACCACTATCTCACCAGGTGGAAACTGTGGTCGCGATGTGGTCGAAGATGGAGCACGCTTGCCTAGAATATAGCTATTACTCGAGATAAGACTCCCAGATTGTACCTAACGGGAAACAGAGACACGCGCCGAGTTTCACTCCTTAGGAGGGTGTATTATAAATGTGGAAGCAAAACGCTTCGTGGGCAGCCTTGGAATATCAACCGCTGATTTCGCATGGCTGATTGTCTGTTATACCCCTACTGTATTACTTTTACTTATTCTGTGCTATACAGAAACATGTTTTTTAAAAATTAAATTCTTTAATGGCCATAAACTTATGGAAATTTCTCTTCCATTAACATGGAAACATTATTTAAGTGCAAATAACTTTTGTGAATTGACTATTATGTTCTTTCACTGTCAAACAATCCAGTTTTATTCGTTAAAAATGTTGTAGCGGTGAAAGGCGGCGTTTTGCTTGTTTTGATGCGCTATTTAAACGTGAATTCTGCTTACGTAATGCACATACAAATGTGCAAGAAATTCTCCATGACAACCTCTACACCTTGATGCTTTTTAGGAGCAATTAATCGTATGGAAAAACGGCACATGAAGATTTATAGGAAGTGTTATTGACTTGGGTTCACAGTAAAGATTATAGTTGTAAAGTGGTCCGTTATATTGCACTTCCCATACTAAAATCTTTGGATAAATACAAGGTATTACGTTCTTTACTACGTAGTGTATACAAGTAAAGTGATATACAAGTAGTTTCGGGTAGATATATGAAAAATATCCAAAATATGATACAATACCCAACAATTACATTTTCTCATATTAAAGTGTTATTTGTTTTAATTGAAAATCATATTTTTTTTATATTTTGCGTACATATCTAACCCGATTTTTTTTTGGAATTACGGCACGTATTCAGGCATTTTTACACTTCACAGACATCGTGTTTGTTCATTGATTTTTGTATGGAAACCGCACTCTAACGTACCACCCTAAGTTACATTGGATTGGACCGTTGGACTTCTCCAAGATGGAGAGGTCTTTATCCTCATGGGCCTAGTGCTGCTTGCTAAATGTTACATTTGTCTTTAAATTTTGGTGGTTCTTGGACGTGACTATCTTCTATTTCTTCAGTTTTTAAAGCATTTGGCATGTGAGACTATAGCTAGTATACAACGGTTAATTGTACATTTACATTTATCCAAAGCTTTTTTGCTTTACTTAAGTTACAAAGTTGTGTGTATGTTTTGATGCTACCCAACCAATTATGTACTTCTGTTTTGGTTATTGATTTTGCAGCTGTGTACTGTTTCTAAATGTTAATTGTTTCTCAATGAGCCCGATGATCTGCAAAACACTTCTAAACAGATCCATTTTTTAAACATTAAAAACATTTTAGAATAACATATCAAGTATAACAAATGTCAACGCTGATTAACTTGTAACGAAACACAAAACGCTCTGACTTTCTAGATAAGAAAGAGTCAATGCACTTCCTTTTCCATCGTAATAAGTGTATTTGCTTCTTGTATGTCCAAAGCAATTGGCTCGACAACAAATGATACAGTAACGTGGCGCAACCGATCGCTTCCGCTGTTAACCGTGGTAATTACCACCCTTCCTGTGACGTAACCACAGGTTTTTCTACCGACTTCACAAAAAATGAGGAGGTACTCAATTCGACTGTATTTTTGCTTTTATTTGTGTTACCTACATGTGTTACATAAATTACTTTCAGGTGAACCGATTTTGAAAAAAAAATTGTTTGAAAGCTGTTGCTTTCCGATTGGTCCCATTTAAATTTGATCAAGATCTGATCAGCAGTTTTTGAGTTATCGTCAGTAATGCGTGTTTAATACATTTAATCTGATTAGGATTCCGAAGATAAAGCGGTGAAGTCGGTTTTTCTACAGATTTCACAAAAAACTTGGAGATACTCAAGTCGACTTTTTTTATGTGTGTTACTTCAACGTGAACTGATTTTGGAAAAAAAAATTTTGTTGAAATATGTTGCTTTCTAATTGGTCCCATTTAAATTTGATCAAGATCTCAACAGTAGTTCTTGAAATATCTCCAATAATGCGTGTTTAGTACATCTAATCAAGATTCCGAAGATAAAGCGGTGAAGTCGGTTTTTTTAAGCTTTGCTTACGTTAAATTAAATAAGCTCATCATTAGATCGTCACAGACAAGGGCCGGTTAAGTGCCCACTTAAATTGCATCGTTATTCAGTGCAAGCCATAAATTATCGTAAATGGTACAGTAACAAGACTAGCAGTTATTAGTGACGGTAGACTGTTGTCGCCATGATGCATGATGCAATTTAAAGAAGCTGACAGTCTTGTTATTATTGGAACTGCTCGCTAAGTGGTTGCGCATCTGCCTCATATGCCTATTAAGTATTGGGTTCGATTCCCGGTAGAAACCAACACAAGTTTTCTTCTCCCCGAGGAGTTTTTTTATTTCTGGTTCTGGATGTGATTATGCGTGTCATGTGAATGATTCCAACACCAACGATACGAGTCTTCGTAGTTGTGTTAGGGCTGTGAGTATGTAAGCATTTATGTTTTATTGTAACGACTGCTCACTTTACAATATTACTAACTAGCCGTGCCCCGCAGCTTCGACCGCTACTATCAAATTAAAAAGTAGCCTACGTGTTAATCCTAATTATAAGCTATGTACGTTCCAAATTCCATCCGAAACCGTTCAGCCGTTAAAGCGTTAAGAGGAACGTACTTACACACAAACTTTCGGATTTATAATATAAGTAGGATTAATTTATACTGGATTTTACACCTGCTTTTCCTCATCCCACTTTTTTATCTCTGATAGCCTAGCGTTTGACCACTATCTCACCTGATAGAAAGTGACGATGTGGCCGAAGCTGGAACATGCTCGCCTACAAGATACCTATTCACTAGATTTCAAGCTGTGGTACTAGTCAACATGCCCAAATTAGATAAAGTTCATGGAACTCTCACAAAGGACTTAATTTAACATGGACATAAAGCTGTATACAGCGAGAATAGTAATGATCTCTACCCTATTTTATGTAATTAAAAGCTACCAAACTGGGATATTATTAATTTCGTAAATTGCCCCTATCTTTTTACACGTATTTGGATGAGTCGTAAATCGAGGAGTATTAATCATTTCGAACTGGGTGGGTGTTAGCAATATCTATTACAATTGTGTTTAGACATCAGCTAGCCAATATTCATTAATACGGCTAGCCGATATACATTAATTATAAAAAAAAAAATATTATTATGTAAATTTCATTTACATATTTGATGATGCACCTGATTGATGCACGCCTCATGTCATTTCATTTTCCACCGCTGGATGACTGGTAAAGAATGCTTTTAGCATTAAGTCCTCCTTTTGTACACTTTTTAATGTGCAATAAAGTATTAAATAAATTAATTTCGCTAGCCAATCGTCGTTCAATTAATTTTTTGCGTGATGATAGTAGCTGTTATGTCTTACCGAATATCGAATAATTTAATTTCTTCACCGGCAGGAAGTTAGTTTTTATAAAAAATTTATGTGTTAAAACATGCGTTATTGGACAACCCAATTGGCAGTGGGTAGGTCTATGCCTGCGCCATGGTGAGTTTGATTACCGGCAAGAGCACAATTTTCCTTCCCAAGGGACATTTCTTCTTCTGGTTCTGGATATGATTTCACTCTACACTATCTTTATCCATACTACTACTCTGAAAAATAAACAAAGCTAAAAAATAAAAAAAAAGCTACGTGAAAATACGAGGATAATGAACAAAAAATTAAAAACGCAAGGATGAAATATCGTTACCAAAGTGAAAAACTGCTCAACAAAATATATATATGTATTTTATTAGTGAATTGTTAAGCAGTTACCAAAAAACAATTAAATCATATAAGACAATGGTTATCCTGACGAGTGTGTGAGTTATGCCATCTATATAAAAATTTACTACATTAAAATTTGTGGCTAGATTGAACTATTTTTGTTAATGGGGTTAATGGGTAATAAATTGTGTCGTAAACACTAGCCAGCTGATGAGGTCAGTGACCCGGAGATGTCATTGACATCATGGCAATGATGGTGTATTGTGAGCCTTCGTTTGTGGATCGATGAGAGATAGAATAAACACTGTCAAGGCAGGTCAAGTGTCGGAGTAGGTTACTGTAGTAACCTTCCGACATATCTTCAAGGCGCTTCATCTGATTTCATCATCATCAGCTGGATAATGTTCACTGCTGGACTGGACTGGAATAGGTCATTTTTTTACTTTATTTGGAATTTATTACTCAGACAGTGCCGTGTTCCGCAAACTATGACTCAATTATTATCATGCTCAGCAAGGCATAGTTCTTGTACAGTAGATGACATGTTGAAGCTTGGCCGTGCTGTTTGCGTCGCCAAGTATTGGGCAAAAAAGGTACCAAGTGTTGCCATCGACAAGCTAAGAAGAAGAAGAAGATTACTCAGTAAATTGGTGTATGGTCGGTATGACGCTATTTTAATTTTCAAGAACAGCATTCCACGCAATTTTAATGATATTTAGACCCACATGGTGGCAGGGCCTCGGTATTTCTCTTCCCTGTTTTGGCTAGTTACCCCATACCGCAATTACGTATGTTCCATGGACGGTATAGTCTGGGATTATTCAAGTCTAGAGTGAATAGGTATCCTCTAGGTAAACATGCTACATCTTCAACTTGATAATCGCTTTCCATCAGGTCAGATAGTAGTCAAATGCTTACCTATCGGAAATAAAAAAACTATGCTCAAGTAGAAAAGTCTATGGGTGGTGTTTAGGCAGCTCTCTTAGCCAAGATGCCTAGCGTGTTTACCACCCTCGACCACATTACCGACAAGTGAGTTAGTGGTTAAACGCTTGCCTGTGAGTTTTACTTAAATGCTGACAGCAAAAACCCGGGTGTTATTTCGAAAAAAAACTAGGCTTTCAAATTTGGGATATTTGGGTACAAAATCTTTAAATTTTATCGTCAATCGCCTATTCCGCTTGTCCGTGCAATTTAGCCAAAAAGCGTGTATTACACTCCGATTGCGTCCTCTCGGTTGAGGCCACAATTTCAGCGTTATCTGCGTACATTTGCGTTTATATGTGCAATACGTGTGGGCGTATTCAGGACGCGGTGGCCATTGGGGCTGGGTTTTACAGAGGACGGTTGTCGGTTATCTTTGATTGCTTATCCTTTCCTGTTTGTACTGTGATTTTGTTAGGAGTTTCGTGTATGCCCAGGTGCGTAACGTATTTTCCATCGTTTGAAGTCCATTCCAACTAAAGAAGATATCTGAACTTGTGTTTCTGGTTGTGATTGTAATGTGAATGTTTCCGGCACGCACGACAAAAGTCATCCAACTTAGTGTGAAGCTGTTAGTGTGAAAGAGAAAAAAAATATTTTATTTTAATGTCTAAGTCTGGCGGGCTTATTCTGATATACAATACAGGTCTACTATCTTCTAATTCACTTGATTATGTGATTCCATACATTTAAGATTTTGTATATTCCCGCGATACTAATTTTTTTAGCGGTATATGCCGGTACCAAAAATTCAAAATAACACACCGACATTACAGTAATCCGGTAAACAGTAATACAGTAATACTAATGCTATCTAGAACAAATGTAACCGATAAGACCTCTGATTATATTACCTTTATTAAGCTTATTTATAACATTTAACAGTTTTGTATGAAAATTGTTGTTCCCGGCGGCTTCGCCTGCGTTAATTAAAAAAACATTATTTAGCGGAACGTATTGTGAATCTAAGCCATTCTTGATCCATCTGTACACACACATAAAATTTCATCAAAATCGGTCCAGCCGTTTAGGAGTAGACAATCATACGCACAGAAGAATTATATATATATAAAGATCCAGCTGGACTTACGTCGCACGCACCAACCAAATATATATATATATGTTTATCTAGCGAATCAACTACGACCTGTTCTTGTCCTTACTGCATACGGCTCTGTGTGCATGCAATATTGCCCAATTACGAGTGACGGGGCAGTGTCCTCTGCGGTTTGCGGTCATGTGTCCAGGGCGTTATGTAACGCTGCCTATGTTGGTCTCTGTTTACATAGATATACAGAATCCTGAATATGGAATCAAGGAATCTTCTACACCTTATATTACTAGAGTATTTATTTTATTTGGGTGGCTTACAGCTATTATTACAAAATAAACATAACTTAAACTTAAGAAGAGCCATTAAAAAGTCTCCACAGGTAGCAAATAAGTACATTTAAACAATTGAAATGAGTAAATTACGAGATGATTAGGGAGGTATAACGCGTGCATAGCGTTTTCAATACGATACTCGTAATACGGTAGAGTACGCGAAGACTAGTAAGACCAAGGATAACTTTACATCTTCCTTTGCTTCGGTTGAAGAAAAATAAATCACAGTTCTTATGATGGTCTATGTTAAAAGAGTTTTTATTGAAATCCTGACCATGGTGAAGCAAAAAGGTAGGGTTGTAATTTTGTTTGAGGCTTTATTTTCCCACTGGCGTAGTTGGTGTAACCACCCTGCCCCTCTATATTCTCCGCTGTCGGTGCCGAGTTCGATTCTCGGTAGGACCACAAATTTTCCCCCCAAAGGAAAAGTATGTTCCTCGCGAATGTGTGTGATGTGAATTCCAGCACCCGCGATACAAATGCTTTTGAACTTATCAACGAATTTACTAAAAAGTGTCTATGAAGAATAATTTAACGCAAGCAAAGTTTTAAAAAACCAACATCACCGCTCTATCTTCGGAACCCTTGATCTTGACAATTTTTATATAGGTACAACTTGACGCCATACCATTTAAAATAAAATAAAATCGCGTAACAAACACGCGATTTTTGAAGTCGGTTTAAAATGTTGCTTCTTGTATCTAGTTTAATATTATTCCGCATAATTTTATTAGCTTTTTTAAATACGTAAATATATTTCGTTACTAGCATTATTTTCATAAGCATTTTTTGTCTTTTAAATAAAAATATCTTTATTCGCGTAACAAACACGAGATTTTTGAAGTCGATTTTAAAATGGTGCTTCTGGTGTCTAGCTTGATATTATTCCGCACAATTTTATTAGGTTTTTTCAATACGTTTTCAATATTTCGGTACTACGATTATTTTCATAATAATTTTCATTTAAAGCCTTATCAGAATCCGACATCGACGAATTAAACTGTCACCTTTCGGATAAAGTTACTATACATTTACGGGCATATCTTTTGTGAAATCAGGCATAAGTCACGAGCTTTCAAGTGTATTATGGTAAACTCCAACCCTTGCCCTTACTTGAATTTTAAATGGCAGCCACAGAAATATATATCTCTAATACATGTTAGGGATATATATATTCACAACTACAGAAATAAACTGTATGGTTAGTGTATGTATATACTAAGTATTTATTTGAATTTATTTGAAGTATTGTCATTAGGAGATAACCCTTATTAGTGAGATAGTAGTAAAAAAAATCTAAGCGTGCTTGCCACCATCGACCACAATAATGTTATAGATGCTAGTAAGCACGCTTAGAATGGGACTTATTCTAAAGTATAGTCAGAACATCATGTGTTGCTAAGTGATGGAATTTTCTATTTGTGGGTGGTAAACTGATCGTAAACCTTTTTATTTTATTTTTATCCATCCCTAGGAAAGCTTCAGTCAAGCCTACAAATGTCGCAATAGATCTAATGATATTCCCTCACAGCTGTGTTGATTTTCACTCAGCAAAAAGAAAATACGCAACGAGATATCAGTAAACGCTCGCAATTCTAAACCTCTTTAGCTTCTAAAGTATCTAATTTGTAAGCTAGTGATGTAAAACGGAGACAAAAGGCTATCGGGGAGACAACTTCGCTCAAAGGTTGAACATTGAACTTTGACCGTGCTCGAAACTTTATATTGATTCTGTACTTAGCTTCATGAGACGTCTTGCGTGACTCGCATCTTTTAAAATAACGATTGTTGCTAAGCAGGCTGAGTAAAATCGGCTTATCTCATCTTAGGTAAATAATAGTTCAAGTAAAGAAACAAAACGTTTAGAGCTGTTTGCGATATATTGATGTATTTTCATTGAGATCAAACACAGGTATCTTGACCCTAGGTGGAATTATAATCTTTAACCTTATAATCTAGTAAGTGTTCTCTATTGATTTATTGTATCCATTTTAAAATGTAATTAGGCATACATATTTTGGAATATAGTTCAATTCAGTACCTATACTAACCACTATATTTTAGAAATTTTGTGACTGTATTCTGTTGCTATTCTGTATGCTAATAAATAAATGTTCACTCATAAAAGTTTCTTTCGGTAGGGAAAATTATACTTCTGCCGGGAATAAGACCTAGATCGATTCGCGGCGGCGAAACACTCTCTCTCTAAATGGTTGATGGTTATTCTCTCTATGGTTACACCTGCTGTTAGAGCTTTCGTTGCTCATACAGATTACATATGCCTCCTCTAGGCACTATTCCTAGATTTAACTTACAGAGTAACGCAATATTCTTGGGCATTAATTTGGCGTTTGACCATTATCTAACCTGATGTGGTCGAGAGTTAAGCACAATAGGCCTAGAATGACTATCATGCACGGCTTTATTGTAATCCTTGTTAGTCGTCGTAACTATAGTCAAGGCCATTACGAACTCTCTGTGTCAGGACTTTTCTGGCTCAGGCAGCTCAAGGCATCGATTGTTGTCTTACGAGTTTAGGACCGATGGTATTTATATTGTAGTTATGGATGCATTGATATTGGTAAGATCCTCGTATTTGTTATTGACGGCTAAATTGCAAAATTCGTCGATCTCAACAATTGCTATTATTTAATGTTAGACACTACAATAATATAGTTTAGGTAATATCTCGGGACTTAATCGCGCTTAAAAAACTATTAATTTTTAGCGCGATTAAGTCCCGAGATATTACCTAAACTATGTGTTCGAATCGCGAAAGTTTAAAAATTACAACTACAATAATAGTTCAGAGAGTGACACAACACTGTACTGAGTCTGACATGTAAACTGAATAACCTGAAATGTGAGTCGTATCGTTTTCGGAACGTCTAGGAAAGCCTCTGGGACAATGCTTGTCGCTTCCAGGATCTTCGCTGCTTCATTGTTATGTCACACGAGCACTAACAGCTGGCCTTTGTTGATGTTTTCTTTTGTAGGACAAGTTATTAAATTGAGAAGTCGGTTGATCGTCCTATATATGTTAAAAGGTCAAGGACAATTTTGTGTGTTGTTTATCTTTTTAATTTAGGTGGTTAAGGGTCAAGGTGTACGCCTCATAGAAAAAGATCTATAAGACATACACTTTCCTAAACGAGCCGGCTTGTTCTGTTTAGCTAACTGAGTCAAAATTTTGAACTGCCCGTTGGCTTAGTGGGGTGAGCGATCTTCTTATTAGTAGGTGTTGATTCCCGGCGGGGCCGTAACGTGATACCTGTGCTGAGTTTAATATATTCTGTGACCTATTAAATTATAGTAACTGCGTTGTCTTTTCATGAAGCATAAATCTTATTAATATTATAAATCCGGAAGTTTGTGTGTAAAGTATGGTTGTTGCCTCTTCACGCTTTAACGGCTGAACGGATTTGGAATGTACATAGCTTGTATATAGGATTAACACATAGGTTACTTATTAACATGATATAATAGCGGGCGAAGCCGCGGGGCACGGCAAGTTATCTATATTGCACTGATATAGTTAAGTACAACTCAACTTGGTCAAGACTGAAGACATGATGAACCAATCTAATAGCTCCATTAAATTATTCCTGAGAAGCTTCCCTTGCCGAACCCCATTAATTCTTGAACATCCCTAATTTTCTGACAAAGGGCTTCCTACAAATTCCTTACTGAATTCCCTGTCCAGACAACAAAGGACTGATAATGCTAACAAATCACGGGGTCGAGTGTTAACCCCGTCAAGTTGGCTGCAGGAAGATACTGCATGTGGGCGGGTATTCCTCCCAGCCAAAACGGATAACATCTATGGTGATTGCACTTGACGTGTCAATGCAAAGGATCCTCAAGCCAATCGAATATTGGGATACTTTTTCCGAAGCGGTTACAGAGGAAAATCCAAAATGTGTATGTATGATAGTATTCCAAAAATATGATTTTCCAAAAATATGAGTCTTTTTTAACAACAAACTTATCGAAAGGAATGAAAAGGAAAATGTATATGGCTCATACACTATCAAAGGAGGAGAATTAAAAACAAGATCAAGAATAATAAGATATAGAAAATCATATTGAAATTAAAAGCACCGTACTTTTTTCAAGGTCGCATTTACACTCACAGTCCCACACTAAGTTCGATGACTAGGATGACTTACTAGTGATCGTAGTCATGGGTACTGGAAACATTCACCACTCACACAATCACAATCACAAATATCGTTTTGGGAGAAAACTTGTCTTTCCATCGGGAAGCGAACACACAAACACATCTAGAACCAGAAGCACATCATATGACCTGTACGAAAGAAAATTGTGCTCTTGCCGGGAATTGAACCCAGGACCTAAGGAGAAAGTTAGGACAACGCAGAAAGCAAAAACTTGCTCACTGTGCCAACTGGGACGTCTGTAACAAATGTATAGGTAGATCTTTCGAAACTCTTAGAATACAGCCAGTATTCTAAGATTTTCCTCGTTTAATAAATAACTTATTAACGAAAAACAATACAGTCCATTCGACCTGTTGACAAAAGACTTTGATTAAAACCTTACCCTTCAAACCTCTATACAATCTTTAACAAAGAGTTTTCTCCCCAGGATATCCTTGTTAAAGGATACCAGGACTGCAAGTTGCAACTTTACAAGTTAATTTAAATCGAGAGATTGCTCGGAATTCGCGTGGGCTACTTGTTACTTCAATTCCGAATGAAAATTGAAATGTGGAGTAATGCCTGTGGGCAGAACTCGTTCAATGTATCACACTATATTATAAATTCGACAGTTTTTGAGTGTGTGTTGTATGTTTGTTGTTTCTTCACGCTCAAACGGCTGGGTCAATTTTGATGAAATTTGGTATGAAGGTAGCTGACATCCTAGATTAAAACAGAGGCTACTTTTTCGGAATGCCGCGGGTTCGGGACTTACGCGGGTAAAACCGCGGGGCGCAGCTAGTCATTTTATATGTTTTGATTGAGAGACAATTTATAGTTCGAGACGGAAATATTAATACGTTCTAATTTATACTAGTTAATTGCAGCAGCAGTAACGTAAAGCTGGATAAATGTAAAGATTTATCAAGCGAACTTGTTTCAAGATCCAGACATAACATCTGATTCTAAAGTACTAAGCTGTGCAACACAAACAAATGTTTAGTGAGATCATGGTACTACTTAACTTAGATTTTCAAGTACTACTTAACTTAGATTGAATGATTTGTTAGGTAACGTAATTGTTGTTATCGGTAGCGTCTTTAATCGCATTTTAATCTTATTTGTCAGTGTTTTGCCATTTTTTCAAATATGAATAGTTGGTATCATTTAGCCGTTTGTTTAATCAACTGCCTGATTTTAGATTTTGATTGTTTTTTCTCCTTTGTTTTAAGTAGAGTAAAATAAAGCGTGTGGCTCTGTGGCATCACGTGAGACTTTTAAATTCTTCGAACCCCAGTTCGAAACCTTTCAAATCGGCCGCCTGACCAATGACTTTCTCTAGTTATGTGCGGAGTTTGTACTCACTAATAACCTTGATGAAAAACATTGTGAAGACCCAATACCAAAAATAATCTGGCAATAGATTCATTAACTTTCATGAGTGCCTCTTTGGGGCCCATGTGAATAAACGATTTTGATTTGATTTGATTTGAAAGAATCACAAAACTCAAGGACGTGTGTCATTCAACAAGCCGCACTTCGCAGCATGGTAGAATTATGGTCTTTTGTGATTGAATCCCTATGAGAAAATTCCTTTCATCCCATTGAATGAGTAGACTGATAATGATGATGATTATAGGTTTAAAGAACTTTAGTTTTTCTTGACATCCATGTGAGAAAAATCCTTGAGTCCAATGGAACTAATAGGCTGATAATGATTATAGATTTAGAGATCTTAATTCATAATCACAAGAAACACATCTGCTCATCAGATCAGATATCAGATAAGTCTTATCACTACTTGACATCTACATCAGTGATAGGACTTAAACAACATAGTTTCAGCTTTTCAGTGAGCACTTTAACAATATTTTTCAAACACAAATTGTTTAAGTTTATTTTTAAACTTTTACCAAGACTGATTATTATTCTAAATAGACCATCTTGACTCTTGGTGACTTTCAAACACTTATATTTTGCATAAAAATAGAAAGATAAGAGCTGTATGCTTCATCAACTCATAAATATAAAACCGAACAATGAATTCTCCTCTCTAAAGCATAACTTATCTATCCCTCCCAATGCAAGTAGACCATCGCCACCTAATCTGAGTGTCCTAGATAAAGTGTGCCGAGACGAATTCTAGATTACCTAATCTGAATTCTCCGCCGGCGGTCTCAACCGCAACATAGTTTAACTCGGATTGTTCAGGCTTCATAATTTTAAATCTGTCAGATACCTCAAATAAAAATGTGCTTGTAACTAGTCTACTGTTGATGTCTTCGTCTAGTTCTTTATTGTTTCCTGCTTTATCCTTTTCCTTCTTTATCTTTTCTCCTTTCTGTATCGTTTGATGATCGCGACCACATATGATTTGATTTTTTTTATCAAGATAGACAAACTTTTGGCCACCATCTCACCTGATGGTAAGCGACGATGTGGTCGACGATGGAGCAAGCTTGCCTAGAAGATACCTATTCACTTGCGACTTGAAGACTCCCATATTGTACTCATCAGGAAACACCGTCTCAGATAAGGAGTTCCATTTCTTTACGGTTCGCACAATGAATGTGGAGGAAAAGTGCGCATTTGTGGAATGTCCACCATATAGCGGTGTCGCTTAGCAGTTTATCTGCTAGTCCGATGATAGAACGGGGATGGGGGAACTAGATCGTGCAGTTCCTTAGCACACTCTCCGAATGTGTTGTCTCCATTTGCTTCCGTTCAATAGGTCGTTGTAGAGTTTCTCCTGGTGCCTCTACAATATTTTTAGACCACCGTGTTGGGATTCAGCACCTGGACCGGTTCCCCTGCATGATCAACTGCTTATCCAACTATACATTCATGGTTTTCTGATGATATATCTTAGATGAAAATGGGATTCCCCCACCGTTGCTGGCAGGCTTGTTTATAAAATTACAAACAGCTCAACTAAATTGATATCGATGTGCAAGGGTGAACTTTATTTATATTGCTTAGCTGCCACCCTTCTGATAAATTGATCCTCATAAAAAGCTTAATAATTTACTTACAGGAGTGAGCTACTCAGTGATAAAATTGTTTAAGTGAAATAGTCGTGAGTCATCAATTCCCATTCACGTAGTCGGCATAACGTGTTTTCTTTTAAAACTGCCCGTTTTGTTTAATTGGCTGAGCGTTCGCTTTCTAAGCAGAGGGGTATCGGTTTCAATTCCCGACAGGAACACAAATTTTCTCCCCAAGAAAAAAATGAGTTTCCGGTTCTGGTTGTGATTGTGTGTGATGAGAATGTTTCCGGCACCCACGACACAAGTCATCGAACTTATCGTGGAGCTGTGAGTGTGAAAAAAAAACGTGTCGTACGGGATGCGGATGTTTTTATGAGCGCCCGCCTGCCTCACCTCAAACTAGTAAACATAAATGTTTTCACACGCACAGCTCCGCGTTAAGTTCGAAGACTTGTATCGCGGCTGCCTAAAATATTCACATCACATCAACAATCACTAACATTTTTTTTGTTTGAATGGTGAACGGATCGAAAAAATTTCAGCAATTCAGGCGTCGAGGGTGTTTTCAAAATTTTGATTTAGCAATGTTTTTTAATGATTATAATTAAGCTGATAAAATTCTGATGTAATCTAAAAAAGTATATTATATAATAAAAGTTAGTTCACTTTTTACGCTGTCGATTTTACATTTTTAACATAATGATTTAATTGCAGGTTGACTATCAACGATCTCTATGTACCTGGTATATACATAGACATATTATTATAATAACTAGACTTCTTTGTTGGCTGCTATGGAAACAATGAAGATTATGTGCGGTTGTGGTTTCTATGCAATACTTTGGCTGACAAGTCAACCCACAATTCAGAAATATAAATTGATGATGATTTTCCAAAATAATAAGAACGGTAGTGTAAGCTCGATCGCAGTCTTTAGATCAGATTAGTTAGCGTTTTTTACAAACATTCATTTATTTTGTATATAATAATGAGCTTTACAAATATGTATTTATGATTTTATACATAAGTCAACAGGGGTCTTCGTTATTGTTCCATGTCACTAATAAATCTTTTCACAGCAATTTGTTTGACAATCCAACTCAACCAAAACAAATATCCTTAAGTCCCCTTTTAAATTAACCATGCTCCATCCTCTTCTTTATACTAAAATTAGAAAGAGACCGCAATATTTGAACAGACAAAGACGTCTGATTTATGTTTTAATACATGCTCACGCGCAGAACGGTTCATCCTTCGTGGAATCACTAAATATCATGCTTTAACTGCTCATGCAGGTTTTATGTGTGAGTTCTTAAAACAACTTGGGCTTCCTTGTTAAAATAGGTCATCTTTATGCCAATATTATAAATCTAAAATAAGCTAACTGTATAAAAACTTTTAGAAGTCCGCCATAATGCATTTAGAGTGACGTCACTTTATTTTTCGAGTTACTCTCAGCAAGCACTGTCATTTGATACCCATATTGTAGGAGTGCGGTAAAAATTTCTTGTCCGCCATTTTGGGTAGTCTGCCATGTTGGATTTAGAATGGCGTCACACAGTTAACCATCCTTTGTCATCCAAACTACAACAAACAAACAAACAAACGCATTCACACTCACAGCCGCACACTAAGTTCAAAGACTTGTTACGTGGATGCCGGAAACATTCACATCACACTCACATTACACCCAGAACCAGAAGCCAAATAACTCTAGGTAGGAATTTTTGCCCCTGCCGGGAATCGAACCTAGATAGAACCCGCGGCGCAAAGGGCGGAGACCTGTCCACTACGCCAACTAAACGTGAATACAAAATTTCAGCTTAATCGGTTGAAGATATCTGCTTCAAAATTGAGTTGCAAGGATCCACTCGAACATAGTTACATATATACATAGATACATTGCAAGTTCAATAAAAGCTTGATAAAAGAGATAGCGGCCAAATGCTTACATGTCCGGCATAAAAGAAAAAGAGTGTAAAATAAAAAGATCCATTACACGTCATTACTGTCTGTACCGATTGCCTCGCAATCGACGTATTATATATTATTAAGGTTCATAATAAAGAAATAGAGCATTAGTCACCAAAGATAACACAATCACTTATCAATAACAAGTCAACTAGAACATTTCCTAAGCCATCAGGGAACGTTATCACTGGCAACAATAACGGTTTGTTTTCATATCACGTAACGCCGTCACGTGTGAGCCTGCACATGTTTGATGTTGTATGACTTGTATGAGGTAATGCATGCACGAGTGACTTGGCCCGTGTACGGAACTGTTGTAGTAACGTACTGGGATATTTATAAAGCGAGCTAAAGTGCAGGCTGCGTTTCGATCCAAGCGCGATTGCCATCACAGGTGATTGTAGAGCGTATGTCGTAGTTGATAGAGGTACCTTTAGATATATGGCGGTTACGCTAGGTTGCGTGTTTTATGGTTTTTCGTAAAATTTTCGAAAAGTAAGAAATATATCAACATTTTTGCAAAATAACGGATAGTATAGTATGATTCCTAACTTAGTATTTATTTAAGGCAAAAGTCTAAAGCCAATTCAACCAAAAAAAAACCAAAATAAGCTCAGTAAGGTCATATTATCAGTCATATTTGACGAAAAAATCTATCGAGTGAAACTCATTCAATCGTGTTACTGGCTAAATGGAGGATAAAAAATTGTCTGAAAAATTATATATTAAAGTTACTCATTGGACAGGCACATATATTTTAGGCAGCTTGCTCTTAAGCAAACTGTGAAGGGAGATACACAAAATTCGAGACTTTTCATGCAAAAATTCGCCATGGTGAAACTGAAGTCCCTCCCGGGACGAACATTGCTGTGTCGAAGGAAAAAACGAATTGCCTTATAAAGCAAGATATAGATATAATATTACTCTGTTGACTAATAGTATATTTCATTCAATCAGAAAGTAATTTGTTATGTAATTCCAATAGGATTCCTTCTAATTATACTAGAAATCAATGTTCTGAGAACTGAAATTGAATGAGAAATTAATGTTCAAAAGCATACAATATGGTCTCAGTTTCGATTATGTCGCAGTCGCTTAGACACTATTTTTTAATTGTTTTTGATAATTCTACAACAATTTTTAGATGTTGTTTATTTAACGAGACCTGAATGGTCCTAAAATTTCAAGCCTAAAATTTGCTTCACTGATTTAAATTTGTATATATTTGTATAACTTTATTGTAACAACTACATTATCTAGCAAGATAGCAATACAAAAAATACAAAAGGGCAAATGGTTACAAAATGCATCGATTTCCCATTCTTGCGTATTTATCCGAGTTCAGTGAGCTCTACTTTAGTACAGTTTACATTTGTAGTAGTGTGTAGTAGTAAGTTACAGTAGTACATATTTAGTACACTGAATGTACATTTAATCTTCTTCTAGACAGGTGTAACTGAAACACTACATTGTAATCCGCCGTAAGGGCCCTTAACACTAGACCGCAAACATACACCCGACTTAAAGGTGTGTGACTAGGTATCCTGGTTATATTATCTTTGGTAGCGTATATCTCGGTAGGTTCCTGCGGTCCGGGAGGAGCTTGCTGTCTTCACGTGACTTGTTCCCGCACTGCTAGACCAGCGTGCAGCGGTGCAGAAGGAGCTCGCTGACTTTACGAAATGAAATGAAATGCATTTATTTGCTTCAAGTGTATAAACAGATGTAGCGTTAAGTGTATCAATATAGTTCACACACTTGGTCATAATAGTGACTTGCAAATATTGATTTGAGGGCTAGGTAGTTAAATATCTTTATAGCGTCATAATAATAATTTTGGTTATTGTTAATATATTCTATATGTAGCCCGTACGTAAATTGTTCCCACACCGCTCGACCCACAGTGCAGGAACATAGGGAAGAAAACTTGTGTTCCTATCGGGTATATACAGTAAGCGAATAAACAAATTTCGAAAATAACTTAGATGACTAGATTTTATAAAATAAGGTTATAATGATTACCAAATAAGGTTTTTAAAAGATTTTTAGTACAATTAAGGCTATAATCGTTATCTCCACGAATTATACTTATTTATGAACTGCCCGTTGGCTAAGTTGGGCGAGTGTTCGCCTTCTAAGCAGGGGTATCGGGTTCGATTCCCGGCGGGAACACAAGTTTTATCAAGGAAAACTTGTGTTTCTGGTTCTGGTTGTGATTGTGTGTGTGATGTGAATGTTTCCGGCACCCACGACACAAGCCATCGAACTTAGTGTGGGGCTGTGAGTGTGAGAGCGTTTATGTTTATGTTTATTCTGTCATAGGCGCTAGTGATGGGAGTTGAGATGTCATGTCCATGAAACTACTGATTTCTCACATATATAGATATCCATGTTTATAATAACACTTGGAATAGTCCAGAGCTCTATACATATACATAATAATGATGTAACACCACTCAATGGATCTATTCATAGAGAGGCAGGAAATGCATTCGCATTAAAACTATTGCTTTTGTTAATTAAAATAACAAATGAGTAGATGGATGGCTAGCTGTCGAAGAGTTCTTTATTTCTGTGTTTAGATGGTAAAAAAAGATTACATGTTTTGTGAGGACCATCTGTGTCTTCTGCGCACCATGTGACATCTTTCTGTATGGCTAGCTGTCAATCAGTCATTTCGTACATCGATTAACGGTTTCAGATGAGCTGAAATTTAGTCAAAAATTCTCGAAGAACTTAAGAAAATGCACTATTGATTAGTCGTCGTGATATTAAAAGAAACGAATGAAAAAACAAATGTATCTGAAATGTATCTAATGTACTAAGATTTTAACTTTGTGTACCTACTTTTTGAATACGAAAATACAACGAACTTTTCGTATTTTATACACAATAGAACAAACTCCAAATCACAATAACAAAACAATAACTGCTCTAATAGCCCTCATAATATAATTGAAAATGGTAGGGGACTAGACGCCGCTGAATAGAAAAAAAAGTTAAAATATGAGGCAATATCCAGTAAGTGTTGTATGTTCCCACGAGACGGGGAAGTTCTCCCCATGTGGGCACACTGTAATACTCTACATTAATGTACTGACGATATGTAATATGATTTACTTAAAAATATTCTCATTTTGTTTGAGTGGTATTGCGAACCAGGGGATTCTTCTTGATTACAGCTCGAGGCGGATTTAATATCGAAAAAATACAATTTGTGAATTTTTTGTTTCATTAAAGGATTCACTGTTTTTTCATAATTTAAGATAACATTAGGCTTGGGAAATGTTTGTTACACGCTTATCATTAAATTTACCTTCTTTTTTACAAGCTTTTGTTTTGTTCTACTCGTCCAGTTGTCTATCTATTTCGGTCAAATCAAATCAATCAAATCAGATCAAAATCGTATATTCACATGGGCCCCAAAGAGGCACTCATGAAAGTTAATGAATCTATTGCCAGATTCGCAAAATTACAGCCATCTCGAGAAGAACCTGGCAAGAAACTCGGCGGCGCATTTTTTTTCATTTAATTTTTTTTAAAACATTCTTAATTTCTAATACATAATTTTCTTAACCTAGGTGTTATTATGGTAGTCGCTAGAAAGAGCCTGTGCAGTTTGCCTCCATGCATCCTTGTCATTAATATAGTGTGTGGTCTTATAGTAAGCTTTCTTAATTAATGCCCGTTTTATTACATATTTGAACTTTCCTAGTGTTAATTCAGTAACGATTTTAGGAATTCTATTGTAAAATCGAACCCCATTTGCCATAAAAGATTTATTCGTTTTGCTTAATCTAAATGCGGTCTATAATAATCAAATCTTGCAAACCAAATTAGACCCACTTTCTGATGTCTGATAGGACTCAAATTTGGCGTACTTATGTATCTTCGTGACAATACAATAATATGGTAACATGGAGCTGGTCTGATAATGTCCATAAGAACTAAATAATATAAAACCATCGAGTTTGGACTCGTACGATTAGTCTTGACAAGTTCTCTGGTTATGTAGAGTGAATAGATATCTTCTAAGAATGCTACATCTTCGGCCGGATCATCACTTTCCATCAGGTGATATAGCGGCAAAATGCTTATCTGGCAAAAAAAAAACTTTAAATATTTTTATTTACAACTGGTAAAAGCCTCATTTTAAAATAGCTTTTTAAAGTATTACTTGTTTTATCTCTGAATATCCGGATGACCGAGCTTTGTTCGGTTTTTTGTTTTTGGTAGAATGTGTTTGAATTTGTAGCCTCAGAAAGCTTCATCTAGTGTCGAGTAGAAACAGTTTTTTACATCGATCATGGCGTAATAGATGGCGCTGAAAGTTTTTCAAACCCGGTTTTTCAAATGCAGTTTGGGAACCGAGCATTTCTCGGACCTGGAACGTTGATAAATCAATTCCTTGGGCCGAAAAATCGCTAATCTGTAACTTTATGAAAATCGTTGGAGCCGTTTCCGAGATCCAGATTACACATATTCTTATATATATATACAAGCATTGCTCGTTTAAAGGAATTAGATTAGATAGGATTATTGTTTGACCATTATCTCGGCTGAATGTAATTGACGTTGTAGTCGAGAATGGTAAACACGCTAGCCATAGAATGATGACACTGCTACATTATTAAGATTTGATATATGCTAGTGTTTCACAACTATGTTTCTTATTTGTCAATAAGTAACATAGTTGTGAAAAACGCCAAGTGGGTTGTCACCCAGTTGGCGCAGTGGACAGGTCTCCGCCCTCTGCGCCGTGGGTCGTCCTGGGTTCGATTCCCGGTAGGAGCAAAAATTCCTTCCCTAGGGAAGGAACTATTCCTATTTCTGCTTCTGGTTCTGGGTGTAATGTGTGTGTGATGTGAATGTTTCCGGCATCCTCGATACAAGTCCTCCTCCTTTTTTGGGAAGTTGATAAAAAAGGTATTTCCACACCTATCCTTCAGATTCAGTTATTCTAGGCTATACGTATGTTATTCATACGTTAAGAGTTCTAATGAGTCAAATGAAACAAAATGTGTACCTAAAATCTTAAGCCTTTGATATTATTGAAAGGACCGCCGCCGGCTGGAACCTCCCATTTTCTTGAAAGAAGGCCCTTTAAATTATTTATCACCGCACTGACCCAAAGACGAGAAGGGTTGCATTAGCATCACCAGCGTCCGGTCAGTAGGTCAGACTATCTATCTTCGACCACGTGCCATCACCGATAGTAGTATAGTATTACGTTAGAAACCGTAGATCTTCAGCAATAGGTATTACATAAAACTTTATAGCTTTTGTTAACTTCACACGTGTTGGGGTCATTGCAAATCGACTTGACACACTTCCGTGCTAATGTGACTATTAAACTTCCGCCTGTAGTATATTTTTTGCGTAATTTTATGATGTTTCTGCTGTAACGTGTAATAAAGGTAATGGTCAACGCGAGACGCAAAAGTAAAGGTGAATTACTGTCAAATATATCGTTTCTTGTCAGTGTTATTATGTTACTACCAGTAGTAATACTGTTAATTTGATCTCATTTTTTACTACTGCAGTAGTAAGTACTCATCTAATAAAAGGGAAAGAAAAAGGAAATATCTTAAATAAAACATTATTCATTATTTAAATTGGGAAACGCCACTTTAAAATGCCTACATACTTTTCGCGTTATCATAATTACATGCAGGGCCCCGTGCAGGATCTAGCTAGCCTAATATCCAAGGAGGCCAAATGCTTGCTTATCATACATAAAAACTCGCTCACGTAACTTTCGGATTTATAACATTACTAGCTGCGTCCCGCGGTTTTACCCGAGTAAGTCTCGGACCCGCAGGAATTCCGGGATATATAATTGGTAATAATAATTGGTCCAGCTTTTTGAGCGTGAAGAATTAACAAACATACAAACACACTTATAAGCTTTCGCATTTATTATATTAGTGTGGTTAGGTTACATTAGAGAAAAGTAGTCTAGACAATACTCAGACATCCTAATCAAGTCCAACTCCAGTCTATATTCATATTCCACGTACGAACCACGGCTCCATAATCATAAGCAGGTAACCGCAAGCACCACAACCGAGTAGGAGGCATATAGCCAGACAAAGGTACAGACGCACTGACAAAGGTTCCGTCTTGAATCTGTGCCAAGTACAGCTGCGTACCATTATTAGGAACGAGCTAAGCCCTTCGGCCATGATTTGTGTCTCAGCCAGACATAATGTCTACGGTAATCTATTGTCGATCGGCGTGATCAACAACAGATTGGTTTTGTAATAGAGACTGTAGTAATCTATATCTATGTTTTAATAAAGTAGTTGAATGAGTTGATAAGTTTTCGTTCATTGTGTCGATTGTCCTTTGTCTGGATGCGTTATGCTTTGTGCATTTAACAAATATTACATCTCATTGTATCAATATTAAACTTTTAATAACGATGACGTCATATCCTGTCTGCACCGGTTTTCACAAGTTATGAACCGTCCCGATATAATTAAACGCAAGCAAAGCTTTAAAAAGCCGACATCAACGCTTATATTTTGGTTTTGGCTGGATCAAGATAGCGGTCAAATGCTTGCCTAACTTGCATAAAAAAAAACGATTTCGAATATGGGACCACCTCTAAAGTATAATCTACCAAACAAAAAAAAATCATCAAAATCGATTTATAATTGGCGATGATATCGCGTAACATACATACAAAAAAAAAAGTACAGTCGAAAATCTCCTTTTATGGAGTCGGTTGAAAACCAGCTATCTGACAAAACACATATATCAATCCCTGGACTCGCTGTCTTAAGATTTAGAGTAGACTTTTAAATAATACTGAAATAATATTAAACAATGCTTCAATGAAATCTTCAAGGTAGACATGCTCAATCGACGATCGCATCATCACTTACCGTCAGGTAGTGGTAAAACTTATGCATATCAATAATAAAAAAAGAACATCTTCAAATGTGTTTTGATTCCCACTGATAATTATTTAATGTCTGATTAGCTAGCGTTTAACCACTATTCTTTGTCATGTGATTATGTATGGTCAAGGATGGAAAATATGATTGGCCTAGAATGTTTTCTTGGTGACTAAATGTAATAATAATAAATAATGATGGAGCCAGGAAGTGGATAGCGACTCTTCAATAGCTACTAGTAATTTCCTCGAGTTTGGGCATTTACACACAGTATAATCTGGTCTTCAAGTCTAGAAGTATATTGGTACATCTTCGGCCACATCATCACTTTCCATCAGGTAAGATAGCGGCTTTATAGCGCGTCACCAATAAATCTGGTTCTGGTTGTAATTGTGTGTGTGATGTGAATGTTTCCGGCACCAACGACATAAGTCATAGAACTTGTGTGGGGCTGTGAGTGTGACAGCGTTTATGTTATGTATGATGTTGGACTATTATTTATTGCGCTAATTCATATGTGACTGTAATGTTTCGTACTGCGACAGTTCTTTACTTGTACCAGATTTGCTGTTCTCTATGAAATCGTCAATTTTATGGTTAAGTTCTTAGAACAGTAATAAACCTATGTAACGATACGACCTTCAATGCTCTCGGTATTGTCATAACCTTTAACAACCTGCGTAAAACTAAAATCTAGATCATATCGATTAAGAGACCTGTAATGTTACGAGTTTTATAGTTAGTCGATTGGAAGTAATCTCTTAGAGTAATGTGATATCGTTTTTATTAAGTAATATAATGCGTGTTTATGAAACATCCTCCAGGTCGTTCATGATTCGCTTCTACGTAACATCCGTACAAAGATGGAGAGGAAACCAATGCCCGCGTCTATGTTCCCTGAACGATATAATGACGAAGAATTCAAATTAAAGAGTGAACAAGTGCTTTGTATGTTACATTATCGGTCGCATCATCGCTTGCCATCAGGTTAGATAGCGGACAAAGGCTATATATAATACACCTAGTACAGGTTTGCCAATGTTCTTCGACTTGCCCAAGGCCTTGCCTCCCTAGAGCATATAGTATTAAATATTCCCGACAGAGGCTTTCAAAAAGCTAAAATCGCAACATCAAGCGCAGAAAGCGCTTGTCGCGGCCGCTTTGTCATGCTAATTTGTAACCTAATCACTGTGCAAACTCTCAAGTACCTGTTGATCTCACTCAAAGGAATATTCAGCGAAAAACAGGGATGTTTCGCTTGAAAACTGACGGGGGATTGGATGGAGATGAAAGGGAACTGTGCCATGTTTGTAAGCGTTTTTTCTAGATTCCTCAAATAGGCTGGTATATGTGTTTTAGCTTGTTTTGTATTAAATATTTATGAGCCTTTCGCAACATGGGTTCACTAGTAATTTGGGAAGCCTCTTTCTAAATATTTTGTTGATGTGTGATTTTGATTTGAGTGAAGAATCCATTATTTACTCCTCGAGGAAGAATGATGAATTAAGAGTTTCGAAAAGTACTATAAATATGTATTGCCGCACGTAAGTAAGATCATGCTTGAGAACGGCTCGACCGATTATGAAAACTTTTATTCTTTTGCATAATTGTCAAGTAAATTTTTGTATGCGGACACAGCGCGTTGCCCTGCTAATTTAGTACTAATTGATATTAAAACTGTAAAATTACATAAAAACTTATTTTAAAGACTAAGATAAATGCCTGTAGACAGCGTTCCTAAAATGCTGGCAGCATTGCCGTTGGATTGCAATGCTAATCCATTGAACAAAGTATAGCCAGCATTTCAGTCACGCGTTGCTTCAACCAGACGCTCCGATAAATCATACCATACATTTGAAATGTTAAAAGTGGGTCCCAAGACCCCAAGGTCCCTTCGTATCTACACACAAAATATGTACATATTTTGTGTGTACCTATATTACTTATAGATTCGTATAATTTGCCTTTGTAAAAAAAATATACATATTAAGATACAATATCCGGAGCTTTGCTCGGTTATTTGTTTTTGGTAGAATGTGTTTGAATTTGTAGCCTCATAAAGCTCCATCTAGTGTCGAGTAGAAACAGTTTTGTACATCGGTCATGGCGTAATAGATGGCGCTGATAGTTTCTTAAACCCGGTTTTTCAAATGCAGTTTGGGAACCGAGCATTTCTCGGACCTGGAACATTGATAAATCGATTCCTTGGGCCGAAAAAACACTATTATGCAACTTTCATGAAAATCGTTGGAGCCGTTTCCGAGATCCTGATTACACACATATATATATATTCAAGAATTGCTCGTTTAAAGATATATTAGATAGCGTTATTACAATCACGTTTTAAATTGCTTAGCTTATAAAAGATCACAGAACCAACATAATAACAATAATATGTTACTCGCGAACTTCTTAGAAATATTTTTTGTACGAATAATTTAGCTCGAAGCTATAATAATATGATGGCCGTTTATATGAGCCATTTATCACATTTAAATTACTTTATATTACATTTCATCATCATTATGTTACAAAAAAGCCGTATAATAGAGTTTCCTAAACTACGTATCATCATTATATTAAATCTTCGTTACAATAATTTAGGAACGTATTACGTGTTCTGCAGAAAGGCGCGTTTCTATTATGTGACGTCATAACTTTAGAAGTCTCGGCAATCAACGAATACGGTCATAAAAAACCGTATCAAATTTGCTTGACGACACTGCCACATATCGTGGTAAGTGGCAACTCTGGCCTTGACTGTACGTCGCCAGAATGTCTGTCTTTGCAGACCTAATAAAATGGTATGACAATGTTTTTGCATATCTTTATATATATACAAAATAAAGTCGGGTTAGTTACACCATTTATAATTCAAGAACGGCTGAACCGATTTTTAACCGACTTCAAAAAAGGAAGAGGTTCTATGATTTTTTTATTTATGTATGTTCACCGATTTCTCCTCCATTTGTGGACCGATTCTCAAAATTCTTTTTTTGTTTGGAAGATTATACTTCAGAGGTGGTCTCATATAAATTTTATCGTTAAGTTAAAATCAAAATAAAAGCCGTGAAGTCAGTATTTTTAAGCTTTGCTTACGTTTAAATTATTATGGTCTTTGATTTGTTAGGTTTATCTGCGCACCGAATAGCATAATAACTATATAACATTGAAAAAATATATTTATAAAATATATTCATTTTCATGTACATTTTGTATGAAACGACTTTTTATAATTTTGAGCAATATTACATCTTGGTAATATACTAGGTAAACATAAACATGAAAGAGGTACAATTTTTTTTCTTTACGTGGCATTGTAATGGTATCTACAGCTAGTGTTAATATATATATATATATATATATATATATATATATAATATATATGTGTATTTTGTAACTTTGTTGCTCAACGTGGTCTTTTAGCCATTTTTGAGATTCAGCCCCCTGCGCTTAAATCATATAAATAAGGTCAGGCGCGTGTGTACTGCTTATCAGTTAACATAGCCTTACAATAAGAATGTTCAGAGAAAATTAGTTTATTTTGAATGCTGTAAATTTCCAAATCTGTTAAACGAGTCATTCGTCAATTTTCATGAGTGCCTCTTTGGAGCCCATGTGAATAAATATTTTTGATGAAATTTGATTTAAACCTTTTTTTTTTTTTTTTGTGACAGGCTAGTGTTTGACCACTATCTCACCTGATGGTAAGTGACGATGTGATCGAAGCTGGTAAACACACTAGACCTGGAACACGCAGGCTCTCAAGGATAACTGCCGGAACACCGTATTTGGCTTGGCGGCAGACTTTCAACTTGATGGTGGTAAGCTACTTTGGTAGCAAGCCAGGCGAGCAACTCACAAAATGCTCTACCACCTCTCAAACCTTCACGAATCATTGAATAGCACCCATGCAGAAACATTTATAAAATAATTGATTACTATTATCTGAAATAAAGTCTGATTAATTTACTTATACTTATAATGATGACACGAATCAAAGACCTCACTCGGTGATTCATTCCACTGCACCTTTTGGTCCAAAATATACATTTTATTGTATGATAAATTGCAAATATGATTGACAGACCAATCAATTTCTGTTATTGCAAGGATCTGTGTCTAATCTTTGTTTTTTTTGTTTTTCACAGGTAAATATAAGAGTGAGGCGATTCGCGGCGATAGAGTTTTTGGGTCGAGGTAATTTGAGTAAATCGAACAAACAAACGCATTTACACTCACAGCCCCACACTAAGTTCAAAGACTTGTATTGTGGGTACCGGAAACATTCACATCACACACATATTACACCCAGAACCAGAAGCACAAATATCCCTTGGGAAGGAATTTATGCTTCTGCCGGGAATCGAACCCAGGACCCAAGGCGCAGAGGGCAGAGACTTGTCCACTGCGCCAACTGGGTCGTCAACATCAGATGGTTAATGACTACTACTGAGTATATATTATTATTATGACCTATTTTTGTTGATGAGTGAAGTACCTACTGAATTTCTTTAGTCCTGTCAATAATTATGGACCTTCATAGGCGTGCTTATGTCAAGTTAAATAAATAGTTGAAAAGTGTAAAGGTAATTTTTTTTCAAGTATTTTAAACTAGCTATATTATTGTCAAGGAGTGCGAAAACTTTTAGCCTCGAATTTCATAGAGCAGATATAATATCTAATAGTTGAAATGATTATTATCAAGGAGAGGAGCGCATTGCAGTGCAACGCGGGACTGATAATGTACCGGGTAGCGCTGCAGATTTCATACAGGAAGCTAGACGCTTATCAACAAAAAGCGACTTGCTTGTCTGCATTATAAACATAATAATCATACACGGCTTATTAGTTATTCTTTAACTAATAAGCTTTCTCCAAAACTATACATGGATATAAATAATAAAAAAAAATAAGATTTAAACTTTAGGCTAGTCGACACGATGGTATCGTATTATTTAAATTGATTGTTTTTGCATGGCATCATTCGTAATCTGTACAATTAAATTTAAATTGGTAAATATAAATCAAAATCGTCTCTATGGAATTTTCTAACAACTTCATTTACATTGAAGATTTATGATCTTCATACATTCCTTATTTTAAAAAATATTCTTTATACATATTTGAATGTTTATAAAAACGAAATAGCAATAATTCCTTTGCAGCACAACCAATAAATCTACAGAATACTATCCAATTAGGATTTATCGCCGGTGATAAATTAAGTAATACTTAAATTTCCCCCAATATTTATACATTTCTTGACATATTTCTCTACGTTTGGTCTTCGTAGTTATCATAAAAATTTAACAACGTTTAAGTTTGTAGCTTTAAAATGTTTTAAGCCAGCCGCTTAAGGATTGTTATGGGTTTTTAACCATTTCCGTAATCTCTTATTTGTAAAAGCGGTATAGTGATGTCAACACTTGTTTGTTGAACAATATAAAGGTTAATAAGGTACTAATACTAATAATTCAAAGGCAAATTGTAATTAGTATTTTCCTTAGTTCGGCTGTAAACTTTGTCATGCACGCAGGTGTCATTATTTTAAATATATTTGATGACATAATGAAAAGAAATACTTGAAATCTTTTTCATTAAAAATTTTCCGTCAATATACTAAAAATTCAAAAAACCCGACTGCGAAAAAAGGCAATCTACATTTTATTTATTTTACACTTTTTACGGCTTAAGATATTTATTTCTCATAAACATACTCGTATTATATAATAATTCACTTGCTTGAGAAATGTAAGGTTACTTAATTAATACTATACTTATTGTAATTTTAAATTTAATAAGGTATAATGCGATTATAATCATTATTTAGGATGAGTGCGAATTACTCGCCGGGCGGCGTCCCACTTTGTACTGGCGCGTGGCGCGGCGATGCGATGGTGCTCCCGCACTCATCCTGTAGGAGACTTTCAAATCGATGCAAAAAATATTGGACATACATTTTTGTTAACAAATAAATATAAATTTACAAATGTTAAAAGCATTCGGGAGTAGGGTCTCGTGACGTCCCGCCTAATCTAAACGCACTATATCTTCGTATTTTTTTGTTTAATTGGCAAAAGAAAAAATTCGTGTCTAATAGATTTCCTATTGTCCGAGACATCGACAACGCGTAAGTCACACTTATTCCCGTTTTAATTTCAATTTAATAGTTCAAAATGAGCGTGAGTTTTTATCAAAGTCATATATTTACGTTATATTTTTAGTTTCCCTTTTATTGCAAATGTAATCGAGTAATAAATATTTATCAAGGCACACTGCGCAGTCACCTAAATTGATTTTTGCCGTCCCAGACAGACACATTGTCTTACAAATTTTAATATAGGAGACAGTTTACTGTGGGAAACGTAAGTAGAATCCGTTTTGAGACATTTTATATCCCATTTTGAGCATTATTTCGTTCACAAATCATGTAAAATTGTCATTGTTTAGCTTATTTGGCATACATTGCCATGTGAACGTAACTCGATGATGTTACAGTAAAAACCCAAAGTGCTAGGTAGAATTTTGTGTGACACATTATATTAAGCAGAGTTGTTTGCATAGTTATGTAAAACACAAATTTATTTGGATTTCGAGTTTTTGGCATTGAATGTAGAATTCCCAAATGGTAACGGTATTACCAGGGTAATTTCCTAATGGTTAATGGTTTATATTATAAAATAATTTTACCTGTTAAACCATTTTGTAATAAAATTAGTATAATAAAATTACCTGTTATAATTTCCTGTTTTTTTTTACTGGCTTGGCGTTTATCTCATATGATAATAAAACCATGAAACATAGACTTAGATCTCACCTTTGGTAAGTGACAATGTGTTTGAGGTAGAATACGCGGACAGACAAATGGCTTTTAAGGGATATCTACCGAAAGATTTGGTGCTTGGCGATACAATCGTCTACTTAAATAAAAAATCCAAATGATAAAATATCCAATGATGGCGCGCGATGTCAATGATCAAATAAACAAACGATGTGTTGATTTTTTTTTTTTTTTTTTTTATTTGTGACAGGCTAGTGTTTGACCACTATCTCACCTGATGGTAAGTGACGATGTGATCGAAGCTGGTAAACACACTAGACCTTGTGACTAGTTGATGTGTTAATCGAAATGTTCTTAATTTGTTCTATACAAATAGGTGTGTAGTATAGATTAAGAGAAAATATTTTATACCTATAAGGGGCTTAGCAAATTATTTTCTCTTCGAAAATTGGAACAACACAGCTTGTTCAGCTTGTTCGCCTGATGCAAAGCTTCAAAATAAATCCATATATATTCTCATACGTATACCAATTCATCACAGCTAAGTCCTTCAACTTCGATAACCTGTTCTGATCCATCATTCGTGACTCTCACACGATTTGTATCAAGAGATCTCCATCAATCAAAACGAATTTATAATAGAACCATGGTTCTGTGTTGATATATAGTCGGGGAGCTGCGGATGTTTCATAAGTAAGGTGTGTTGAGTATTGCTACTTTTGGCAGCAAGTTTTTTAAAAGCATAAGTAATGGATATGCAGTCTTTGATCTTATTTTCTCGTCGACCTCAACTAGGATCTATCTTATTCTTTTTTTTTTTTTTTTTTGTGACAGGCTAGTGTTTGACCACTATCTCACCTGATGGTAAGTGACGATGTGATCGAAGCTGATAAACACACTAGACCTGGAATACGCAGGCTCTCAAGGATAACTGCCGGAACACCGTATTTGGCTTTACCGTATATTCTTATGTTATGTCAATGTCTTCTAGAATGCCCCTGATATTATGACAGCCGGTTACTTGCTAGAAAGATCTAAAATAAAAATAGATTCTCCTGAATTAGGTATTACATCTAGTTTGTTTCGAACTACCCGTTGGCTTAGGTGCGCGTTCGCCTTCTGGCAGGGTTTTCGGGTTCGATTCCCGGTGGAAACACAAGTTTTCTCACCAAGGCAAATGTGTGTTTCTGGTTCTGGGTGTGTGATGTGAATGTTTGCGGCACTTACGACAGAAATCTTAGTGAAAGTCAGTGAGTGTGAAATCTTTTTGCTAATATGTTTGATTAAACTTCAGTGAAAAGTCTTGATTAATCAACCGAAACGGAAAACAAATATCTGAAAGCTTTGAACAAATCAAGTAACAATTAAAAAGAGGTTATTTTTCATAGACATTATTGCAATGACTGTAAAGTTAGCCGCAGAACACAGTTGTTAACATTGCGTCAGTTATCTCAATTTTTAAATCACCTTAGTCATTCCGACCGTTTTACCTCCCAACCAGTTCAATTGCCTAATCTAAAAATCGTGGTATGGCAATAGCGGGCAAGGTGAGACCTTTATTCTCCATTTTAACGTTTCCAATTGGTACCAATGTCACTGGCAAGGTTTCTTGGATGGATTTAGAATGGTTGGATGTGATAACGGTGTTATTATAGCTATAGGACAGGAAGTAGGAAGGTCGGGTCGGGTGTGGAGGAAAACTTTTTCTTTTTGTTATATTGTAAGGTTATAAGGCTTTAGTTTAGGCGCTATGTTGTATTGGCACCTGAAGAAGAAAATCTGACTGTGTTTAGATTTTATTAGTTTTGTATGAACAATATCTAAAAAGTTTTTAGTATGGTATTAAAGAACTAGGTGACCATAAACGTGAAAGAGGTAAAATACTTTTTCGTGACATTGCAACGCGTGCCGGGTACATCTAGTATACATATTATAATATAAAAGCGCGATATTGTATACCTATCTAAAAAGACCTAAATTACCTACAAGGCACCGAGCTTATATAGAGAACTCATGAGTCACCTATAAGCTCAGTGCATGGACTTGAGCAAGTGCTCAGTGGGTAGCGTTCTGATCATGCTGGCGGCATTGCCTCACTGAATTGCAATGCTAATACGTTAAGCGATTAACGATTGTTGACGGATGATTAAGGATTTTGAATTTGGAGCCAAATAACTTCCATCACATAAGATCACTGGACGTTTTAACCAGGTGCTCCGATATTTTTTTTAAATAAAATTAACTTAATTCAGCTTTATTTAACTTGCAATGTTTATATGTTAGTTAGTTTAGGTCTTATCTTGTAAGTTTAATTTGAACCACTTCCACTTATCCTACGGATTTTCGTGACATTGCAACGCGTGCCGGGTACATCTAGTATACATATTATAATATAAAAGCGCGATATTGTATACCTATTTAATTTAAAGCTCTGGACCACTGCCACTATACAAAAGTGCACATAATTGTTTAGCCTGGACTATTAGCCCAACTTGTTACGTTACGGCCAGACAGATAAATTGGAATTAGATTTCGTATTTTCGATTTAACGCTTCGACGTACAAATTGGAATTACTTTGAAGTGTTGACGAAAGTGTATAGAAAGGTGTCGAGGTCCTATTTATCGAACATGCATCGGCCTGTCTCGAATACCTAACTGTAATTTGTTAATAGGTTTGTAAAGATTTTGTGTGAGAGCTAGCTGTGCCCTGGTACATATACCTAATCGGGACGAGTGTTCTGGATCCTATTGCAGAGCGTAGCCTGACTAAGTTTACAGCAATATTTCCAAATGTATTTTGGATCTCATTAAAGTAGAGATGCAAATTAGAGAGGATCATATTATTCAGGTTTGCATTTATACAACCATTAAAAACTTGATTTTTATCTATGATTATGTGGTACTCACTAACTCTACAATAAACATGATGAAATTCTGGATCATGATCAGAGCTATCACGAGTTATAATCCTCCTTCTATTTCTGCAATCTAAGCATAATTTCTGTCTCTGTTCTAGAAGCTATCTACACACTTTTATTTAAACCATTATACTACCCCATATATGATGTCATCAAAATATTCATTTACCTATACTAGATTGTGCCGCACTTGCCCTCAGTGCTGCTTATCTTGGAAATAAAATTCTCACAGAACGAGAGTCCAACCTCTCGAGAGACTCTTTCGTTTTGGACGTGCCTCTTACATGCTCACTAACAATTCTCTGTGCAGTCGGCACTGCAACGAAATGAATCGATTTATCTCCAATGTCACAAAACCTCGACCCCGACCTTTTGTTAATCCGATACTTTACCGTTTAACAATTAACTTCGCTCACTTTACCAGGTTTACCTTGCTTAATGTTTTGGTTATATACGGAGATAGTTTAAATAATAGAGAAGAACATAGGCTACCGTTTCAACCAACCTCCAAAAATAGGATCTCAATTAGATTGAATATACCTTTTTCGACGGCCCTTTTGGCGCAGTTGGCACTGGGCAAAGGATATTGGTGCCACGACCAGATCTGGGTGTGTGATGTAAGTGTTAAACTTAGTGTGACGCTGTGATTGTCAACGTTTTTGTTTGTTGTTCTCCTTTTTTGGTTATGTTGCCTTATTGGGCTATCGTATATAATTACCGATGTAATTTTGTACAATGTGTCAATTTTGTTTAAGTTTTTATCTAAAGGCTATGTTTATTGGACCCATAAAAAACAATATCTTTCAAACTAAAAAAAAATTTAGAAATCGGCTCACGTGGAGAGAAGTTATAAGGTAACACATATAAAAAAAAATACAGTCGACTTGAGTACCTCCTTTGTTGGGAAGACGGTAAAAAAACATCAAGATCGATACAGGAGTAAGTGGCGGAGAATTCGGCTTTTGGTCTTAGTTTGGCAATAGATTCATTAACTTTCATGAGTGCCTCTTTGGGCCCATGTGAATAAACGATTTTGATTTTGACATTAAACATATTATTTTTAGTATAGGAAAGCATTCAACATTTTAAACATTTCGTTGTGTCACATTAGGTACCTACACTTATAAATCAGTTCTCCAAGTAGCCCTTCAATAATATCCGCGCCCTACGTACCCAGGTAATCGCAGAACGCTCCACTGAAGTATTTAGGTCTTGTATAGGCCGATTGAATTAATTCTAACATGGTATCGACATGCAATCCCATTATAGTCATTCGGTACGTTCGGTACAACCTAGGTCGTCAGTTCACGTGTTACGTGCAATTTGCTTAGGTTTTATGAAGCTTATACCTTTAGTTGGGGACTATGTTGTTTATAGCTTTTAATACTGGTTACCCAGCAGCGTCACAGCGCTGTCAATAGATTAAATATGTATGTTGTTTACAAGCTTTTATTGATTAAAGGCCAATCCTACTAATATTATAAATCCGAAAGTTTGCAAAGTGTTATGTATGTTATTTTCATTTACAATCAGGATACCATGCTCGTAACTTTTCAGTGTTCACGCTTATATTATAATATAAGCGTTACCGTTGCTGTCAGAAAGTTACTTTTAACGGCAATGCGAATAGATAGATGTTGATCCAATTTGGCAGATATTGTATAGTTTAAATTATGGAGAACGATGAAAGAATTTTTAACCTGATTCACACGAGCAAAGCCGCGGGGCGCAGCTGATACCACATACTTTCAAGACCGGAAAAACAGACTAAATTTTAATACTGTAAAGTACGTGAGCCTTTTTGATTTAACGACTTCCGTAAATAAACTCAACGGCGAAGTCCCAAAAGGAATATTTAATTTCATAATTAAATAAAACAATCTCGTGCATGATTGTATATTTAAAGCGTTCCGCCCCACCGGACCCGGTGTGCCCACAGGGTACTCCGTGCCTGGTACTGCGGCAGATGTGAACTGTGAAGCCGCCGAGCAAATAAATTAATAGGGCATGTTACACCATCTCCCGATTAGTTCCTGTTGTTTTATTTGGCAGATATTTTTTATATACATATTTTTATTTACATATTTTGCACAAAAAAAGTTTGTTTTTTATGCTCGATAGCCAAGTTGACCACTATCTCACCTGATGGAAAGTAATGATGCGGCCGAAGATGTAGCATGCTTGCCTAGAATAAGATACCTATTCACTCTTGACTTCAAAAGTGAAGATTCCCATTTTATTTATCAGTTTCTCTCTGTGTTTGTGTCACATATTTGTGTTGTGGGTAGCGGTAACACACATCTTCACATCACACACACATTCACAACCAGAACCAAAAACGGATATTTTCCTTGGGGAGAAAACTTGTCGAGATTTATACCGTACGGGGAACAATGACGCGAGCAAAAAAAAACGAACCAAACCTTACCCAATCTCACGTGGGGGTGTCTTAGTAAATATCACGTACTTTTTTCTTTAATAAAAAGTGTTAAATTGTGTGTAAACTGGATTCAATCATATAATTCATTAGTAGGGGTTCTTTTTAAATAAAAAGAATTGAACAAAATGTGTGTTAAATAAATTCAACGCAATCAAGATTAACTTATTTACATTAAATATACGCATTTTGAAAAATATCACGTGAGTTTAGGGGTGGGGAGGGAGTCGAGCAAAATATCACGACATCTTACCGAGGGGGGAGAGGGGGTCGAAAAATCTCCAAAATCACCTCACGTAATGCCCCCATGCCCCTAAGTAAACTGTAATAGTAATGGATTAGACATCAAATTTATTGGTTTTAGTTTGTTTATAATCATATACATGTATACACATCAATATAGGTTAATTGGTACACTTATTTTGTGAAGTTTGTGTCAGATTCGAGGCTCATTTGTTTGTAGCTCGATGAATGTTACCCATGTTTACGTTTAATTCGGCATATCATTGCCCCATATTGCTCCCCTCCGACCTCATTGAATACAATTCTTATAATCGCATGATTTGGGTAAAAATTACAGTTAAATCGTATAAATAAACTGCTTAGAATTCAAATTGGTTAAAGCAGAATACAATCATCATACAGCGAAGGAGTGGAAATTCTTTGCCGTCTTCTTTGTTTCCCGAACGGTTAAAATCTGGCTGTCTTAGTCTAGAGTCTAGAAGTAGAGAGTCTAGAGTGAATTGGTATCTTCTAGGTAAGCTATATATTCGCTTTGTAACCAGAACTGCCCGTTGGCTAAGTTGATTGAGCGTTCGCCTTCTAAGCATATCGGGTTCGATTCCCGGCGGAAACAAGTTTTCTCCCCATGGATAATTTGTGTTTCTTGTTCTGGTTGTGATTGTGTGTGTGATGTTAATGTTTCCGGCACCCACGACACAAGTCATCGAACTTAGTGTGAGGCTGTGAGTGTGAAAGCGTTTATGTTTATGTTTTATGAAATATGTTTGAAAGAATGTAGAGTTTAGCTCAAATTCAAACGGTCCATATCAGGCGAGATAGTGCTCAAACGCTAGCTTATCACACAAAAAACAAAAATGTAGACAAGTTCAATTATTTGATTACAACTCCATTAAACGTTCTCTGCCGTCAACCGCATTGTCACTTACGTAGTTAAGTTAGTGGCGGCTTGAGACAGATCACATCAGAAGAAATTTCGAGGGTTCTATGAAATAAACAATGACATAGGCATGGAAAATGATCATCTTATTGTAATAAGATACACTGTTCAAGACATTTTTTTTGTTAAATGTTTGATAGATTAAGAGTAAAACATGCATCGGGAACAGAAATATAATATATATCGGTCATTGATTTGAAAGGCCAGACTAGTAATATCAAATATCAATAAAAACAATAGGAATTGTACCCGCTCTTATTTTTTTTTATTTAAACATAAAATGCACAAGTTCATTTAAAAATAGCGATAGCTTATTTAAAAAATTCAAATAAAACTGATTCCTAGAAAAGAATTCCGATTATACGCAGTTTACAAACGCGTCACGTATGAGTATCTTTCCAGTATTTCAGACTAAACACATCAATCTTTACTAAATCTTTGTTTGATTGTTGATAAAAATTGCATTTTATCTTGGAAATTGTTGGCATACCGAATTTATCAGTCATTGTACTATTGAAAATAATTTGACCTTCCCGTGATCAAATTTCTAGACATAAAAAACGTAAACATCAACGCTTTCACACTCACAGCCCCACACTAAGTTCGATGACTTGTGTCGTGGGTGTCGGAAACTTTAACATCACAACCAGAACCAGACACAAATTTTCCTTGGGAAAAAACTTGTGTTCCCTCCAGGAATCGAACCTGATACCCCCTGCTTAGAAGACAATGTACAATGACTGTTTTTGTTGGTAATTATCGTATATATTATGTAAGTGATAGTACGTATCACTGTTACATATTATCTTATCTTACTAATAATATTACAAATGCAAAGGTTTGTGTGTGTGTGAATGTTTGTTACCAAGTATCTCCGTAACGAATAAACCGATTTTGATGAAATTTATAATGTAGATAGTTTAGGTTCCGTAATAACACATGAGCTACTTTTTAAGTTAATAAACGCGGGCAAAGCCGCGGGGCACGGCTAGTTTAACATATAAACGTCTTTACACTCGCAGCCACACACTAAATTCGATGATTAATTTTTGGTCCAACAATAAGGTCAGACCATTACCTACATATATCAACTACTCCCGCATGTAACCACAATAGTTTTGCTATCAGTAAGTTTTGCAAGCCGCTCGCTGATATCAACAGAGTGAACCATACTGTGACTGTAGCCTGTATCATGCGGGCTCTCTGTTTTGGACCCTGAACGTAACGTAACACAGATAACGTAATATAACAGTTATGGATTGTAAAACTGTGGTAATAGCATGTAATAGTGCTATGTAATAATTATAATATTTGAACTGCCCGTTGGCTCGGAGAGCGTTTGCCTTCTTAGCAGGGATATCGGGTTCGATTCCTGACGGGAACACAAGTTTTCTCCCAAAGCTAAATTTGTGTTTCTGGTTCTGATTGTGTATGTGATGTGAATGTTTCCGGCACCCACGCCACAAGTTATCGAACTTAGTGTAGGGCTGTGAGTGTGAAAGCGTTTATGTTTATAGCAAGACCGGGGTAAAGTTTTGCGTATTCCAGGTCTAGTGTGTTTACCAGCTTCGATCACATCGTCACTTACCATCAGGTGAGATAGTGGTCAAACACTAGCCTGTCACAAATAAAAAAAAAAAAAAAAAAAGTTAATACTTATCCGATGTATGATGTAATGCGTGCCCGTAAGACGCGTAGTATGGGGAATGGTTGCTTTTAAATGCTTTGATCCTGTAACTGATTATACTCTTTCCAACCATTTTTTCCAATTTTTTGTCTCTTCAATATTGTAATGAAAAAACTGCATCCGTGAAGTATTAAATTTTTTGCCTATGTTTGATTGTCAATAATTATGTGATTTATATCGTGTTATATCATGAGTAAAATTATTGGTAGGAAAGAGTTACTTCCACAATCGAGATTTAGCTTCTGGCGGGATAGAGACGTAGGGATTTAGGAGGCGTGTTCCCTCCTAAATCCCTGCGTCTCACGTGAAAATCTGCCACCTGACCATCCTAGCCGACCTAGAAGTCTTTAAATAAACTTCGAACTCATCCGGAATCTTTCGGAGTAAGGATGGAGAAGACAACGATTTAGTCTGTATAGCTGATTAAACTATGGCACATCTTTCGTGCTGTGCGCGCCTTGTTAACGGCTCGCAGCAAGAGCTCATAGATGCTGCATCCAATTGAAGCTTGATTTCAGTTCGGGTGGCTGAGTTTCAGCCTGTATCTATTAGCGCTTTGGTAGAGACACTGTAAGAAGATGAAGGGAAGTATAAATTACTTCCAAGTAGTGGGAGCTTAGATGGTCTAGTAATTAAGGCGTAGAGCCGGAGTTTCGCTGCGAGCGAAATTTTACCTTTCTTTTATAGTAGTCATAAGGAAGACGCTCTCCTGATGGTTAGGAACATGGCCAAACATCTGCAGGAGCGCATTGAGTGGCAACTCGGATCTTTGAATAACAAGTTCCTCGTGGGACTGCAATGCCTTCTGCCCCTGAGATACAAGGTGTTGCATCTTATACGTCCAGTAATGACTCTAGAAGTCGTTTGTCAGCTAAGTCCTGGAATAAGTACTTACTATAATTACGGTTGAAATAAAAAAAACCGCTTAATTTCATAAATCAGGTATTTTATTGTCTGCTTTAAAGATAATAAAATTAAAATTTAAAGCTAGTATAAAGCTAACTAACTAATTATACTAACATTATTTTATTGAAAATACGTGTTATAATATCTTACTTTTTTATTATCATCAATACGTCCTATCATAAATCTAGAGCATTGATTAAATATGAGCATAATATATTTAGTAACTGTTGTTGAAATTCGTTGTATTATGGTTATAATACTTCACAGCTTAATTATTAGCGATTGCACATGATATGTCTTTTATTTTTTGATGAAAATCCGGAGTCGCATGCACGTGTTACTTGGTTACTCCAATCTCGGTAACACGGTGCACCAAGATACAGGCCTCGCCTACTTTGGGACCCACTGCCAACTATTCAATGAATTGAACAAGTAACAATGTAAAAAGTCATGTGATCAATGTACAGCGAATTCTTTTTTTTTGAAAAATATACTATTATTTATTGTATCATATAATTTACACCAAATAAAGCCAGTATCATAATTGTGATCAAACTATATTTGGTAATTTAGTGTAATTATTAATTATGTTTTATTGTTTCTGTTACTCGATTTCTGTTATAATACTTGTAAAATTGCGTCATGTGAAGGCATTCGCATAATTGTGATCGAACTTAGTATGCTCATAGTCATTAAATAAGTATGCCCAGCTTAGTGTCTATATTGATATGGCAAGATTAAACAAAATTCTAAGAACTAATAAATAAATAGTTGCTTAAGACTATCGTATTGATATGTAAACGTCCTAACTAGTTATAATACTATATCTTACTTAGTTAACTAATGCTCGAGTTTACTATCAAATAATCACTGATTAAGCACTCTTGATATACATTTTCATATTGATCAGTTATTTGAACAGCAATTATTTGTTAGTGAACACGCTTTATTAGGAATGAACCATTTTATTACAATAATTTATCATCAAAATTTTATATTATTTATTTATTAGTTTGATAACATAGTAAATATATACAAGTTGAAATTCATTTATATTATTGAACTAAAAAATACTTAATGACTTTATGGCATATAAAAATCATCTCAATTGTCTACATTAGTCAGTAATAACTTCATATTACAATGTAGAAATATGAATTATTACTTGTGTGCTAGTGTTATTAGAAAACGCTGAATATGCATATTTTTACATAGAAAACAATTATTGTTTTAGTTTAGCATATTAATTATACCATTTTGTGAAATATGTCTACTCTCTTATACTTTCTAAGATGGAAAACATAAGAGTGATTATTACTTGTGTGTTATAAGAAAACACTGAATATGCTTTATTTTTACACAGAAAACAATAACGAAAAAACTATTACTGTTTTATGGTAGCATATTAATTCTACCATTTTGTGAAACATATCTACAATCATATATTTTCTAAGATAGAAAACATAAGAGTGAGATAAAGTTTTATTACAATGTAGACATTTGTTGTTATTTAGATGCTATTTTTATTAGAAAATAGTAAGTGTAAATGATTTTTATATTGAAACAATTATAAAAGACCTATATCTCTGTTTTAAACAGCATTTTGTGAAATACCAGACATATATTTTCCAAGATAGAAAACATAGTAGTAAAAACAGTTTTGTGTGGCAAGTAAAAATCATCACGCATATTGTGTACATTATTCGGTAATAGTTTTATATTACATTGTAGAAATATAAATTATTACATAGATACTGGTTTGTTAAAACACAGTGAATGTAAATGTTTTTATATTGAAATAATTACAAAAATTCTATATCACTGTTTTAAACATTTGTTTTTTTAATTTCCTCTCACATATTTTCCGAAATAGAAAACATAAGAGTAATCTTGTGTGGCAAGTAAAAATTATCACAAATATTGTGGACATCCTTCGGTAATAGGTTTATATTACAATATAGAAATATAAATTATTACTTAGGTACCAGCAGTTTTAGAACAGTGTATAAATAATTTTCATGACTGACTAAACTATAAAAACATATCGCTGTTTTAAAGTATACATAATACATTTCATTTTGTAAAATAATCATATTAATTAATTGTATTTTTTGGTATTTTTCTTTTTTTTATTATAATAAAGCATTTATATATTTAAATGCAAGGAAAAAATTACAATCACTACTGTTTAAATGCAAATATCTTTTAATTGTTTACTTCTTACAAATTGACGTCATATTTACTGAAGTAAATATGAGTATTTGTTTGATTAATTGACAGTTACACTAAGTTTAATCCTGTTTCCAGTATATCGTAAGAAAAGCCTTACAATATTGAAACTAACTAATTATGTCTTTGCATAAATAATGTTAATATAAATGACTTAGCTCAATCAAAAACTTAAATTAACAACACACTAATATCACAAAATGTACTCATACATAGTTCTCAAAATAATACGATTAAAATACTGAAAACTCTTAATATTTATAATAATAATAAATCTTATCATTTAAATCCTTGGTTTTGTTTTTCAATTATTTGACCAGAGTGACTCTAGCCAAAATCTCAACAGTTTTGTCTAGAATTGAAGTTTTACAATTCTGATTTCATTAAAAATGAATTCATGCCAATCATTAAATTGAAGCATTGACTTGAGCAACTTTTCCTTATAACTCTTCTAAGTATGCTTAACTTTTAGATCCAAAAATGTTCAGGAACTTGGTTTTGATGTTGAGAAGCGTTGTAATGGACCGCTTCACTTTCTTCTTCGGCATCATTTCTTGCCTCAAGAAGGGTTCTGAATAGGACTTCTGCATGGACGGATGAACCACAGGTATCTGTTCCTTAGGTAACTGATACTTGTATTCTTTGACCACCTTTTCTTCAGCAGGATCGAATCTGTAGAGCACAGAGTATGTGCGCTTGACTTTCTTAGGGATCTTGGTGCCGTTGGCTGTTCTGTCACTCTTGCAACGCTTGACCGTGTTCCTGCCGTAGTAGTCTTGGTAGGTTTCAGCGTCGACGTAGACAATCCGCTTTCCGAGAGCCTGCTCGCGTTCCTTCTTCAGACTCTTCCAAGAGGCGATGACGGACTCCCTACGGAATGTTTTGTTCGGGTTGTGGCGGCTGATGTAGTACGCCTGCTCTTCTTGGATGTTGGAGGTGTCCTTTAACGGTGATCCACGGGGACTCGGTGTGTAATCCACATCGTAGTCATCCCTCGACACCTGAAACGAGACAAATATAACTTTAGTTGTTTGAACACAAACATATATCAGCTAGTTAATCTATCGTGTCTCATAAACAACCACAGACTGTGACTGAACCAGCTTGTTATTTAAAGCATTAATAACAAACATAAATTCTGTACGTGACTGTATGGACACGAGCGTACGGCTCGTGTGTCCTTTTATAATGACGATAGATTTACGCTCTGTCTCGTTTTATTTCGTCATTCGAGCCCTTCGTGCGGTGCCCACATGTCTGACACCACCTGTCTCGGACCCGCCATATGCTCGACGCATGGACTTGTTGACAGAAGCCGATTCTCTACAAACTTAACCGTGAACTGTCCAGGAAGTTCAGAACGAAAGAATAATCTTTTACAATAATTTACCTAATCATGGTTGCTGGCAGGCTGAAAACTGGCTTACATCACGAGCGAATATAAACAAAGGTTGGGAAGGGTCTCGCGTTAAAATTCAAATTTATGTACTCGTCCTTCGTCAAATGTTTTGTTTATGTGCCTTTGCAAGTCCTAAAAGCTTGGAAGTTTAATGACTTTAGGTTGAATAACTGTTGCACAACTCCTGAGTGGTTGCTTTTTTCCCGTCCATTTGTTACGCGGAGTTTTATTTAGTCGTTTGATATTGTGCAATGTTTTATGGGTTTTCTTGAAATTCCACGTTATGACGTCGCCGGTCACTGGTCAAATAATGGGTCACGCAGAAATAGACGGTGTATTATAGGCGCTCATTAGAACATGGCATAGTGTTTATCTGAAGCTAGAACTATATGGACATGCCTGCTATTCTATTGTAACAAATCTATTTGTGTCCATATCGTCGTGATAACAGATTAATTCAATTCATTTCGTGCTACATAAATAAAGATTTAGTCTGAATATATCATTAGTTATTCAAATGATTTGTCAACGACTCCAAAAAATATTGCATTTTCTCCTAAGTCATCTATAAAAAGTCAGTGTTGTTTTGTCCTAATTTCTTGATAGGTGATACAACTAAAGATGCGAAATAAATTTCAATGTCTAAGCTTTTGACACGACAAATCTGCCTGCCTTCGCTTCTTGACAGTTCGTGTTGTGTAACATTATTTTTAATGGGTTAGCATGAAAAAAAAACAGTGCACTGTTGCGAATTCAGGTCGCAACAGTAAGTAGGTCACATTTAAATAGTTGTTCTATTAGTGGCCTTCGTTAACACGGTCTAATTAAAAAAGTAGAAATTAACGAATGTAGCGTAAACTTTATTTTCTCCGTTGTATAACCTTGTGTGTTTGTTTTCCAGGTAATATATCACCCGTCGTCGTGTTAAACTCGGCTGTCGTCGCGATTGGTGAGTTATGACGTGTGACGTATCCACTCTATTCTTTGGGCGTTTGTAGTGTCCCATTTCATGTTCCCGTGTTGTAATGTTAGTTTGAAATGCGTATAATATTTCTGTGGACGTGCACAGTTATTTCTGCGCGTTATTATAAGATTGAAGGTGATAACACTTAAAGGCACAGTTAAATTTGTCACGGGTTATTTTCGACAATGAGAATGCTCAATGCAACGTCTATTATTGTATATTCCATTACACGAGTGTTGTCTATGATTACGTAAACTGGGTTACTTTTGGAACGAGTTCTATATTTACCTTGTTGTATACTGCAACTCGTAACGTCTATAGATTCTCCATTATATTTTAACTTTCTGAGCTCTAGTGTGAAATTGTGAATACATTAAAAATAGCTTGCTCAATTGTGAATACATTAAAATCAGCGCGTTGTCTAAATTTCCCAGTAATTGAGAACATACTAAATCATAAATTAAATAAGTTATAAAGTTTAAATTTACGCCTTTTTAAATATGGCTTGTCATTACTACCCACATACGTTGTAAATTATAACTCTACATTGTAACAACATATCGAGATTTTTTGCTCAGAAGTTACCGTTGGGACCGTGTGTGTAAATGACCGTGCGAAATATTACCTCTTGACACACTTTTTTTTTTTATTTACAGCTATTCTTCTCCAATTAATGTTTGAGCTAGAAATTCATAGTCTCAAGTGCAATTGAATATATAATGTTTAAAGTTAGTCTCTTTAATATATGTTTTAAAGCGCGCAGTTTTTTTTTTTACGTATTTTTAATTTGTATAACTACTTTATAGATATGATATGACCCGCATTAGTGAACAAATGATCGCGAGCTTCGTTTGAGCGGTTTGACGCGGTTGTAATAAGTAATTGTTCATCAAAACATTTTCTTTTGGAACTATGTAAAGTTTGCAAAATAAAGCGCGTAACTGATTTCACTAGTTATTTTCGTTATTTAACAGTAACAGTCCGTTCAGCATTGGCACATTATTTTTACGACATAATGTAAACAATCCGCAAGGCGGCCTAATTTTGCGCGAACGATTCTGCATTCGACCGAAATAACCGATAAGTATTCTTTCAATATACTATTTCAGTCGATTCCAGTATAGAGCTTCTATTCTTGGGCAAAATTCTGTAATTTTGAACCTTACCTTCAATAATTTAGGAGGTCAATAACCAGGAGGTGGAATCTTTCGCAAATTGTGTTGGACTAGATAAAATAATTTTGATACTGCGATAAATAATGTTTTTATCTACTAATTCTACTATTACGTTATGGCTATGGTACTAAGATAATAAATTGTAAATCGATGAGACGTGACAAATAAATATAGAATCTGACGAAATCATCTGACTAACTGTTAACATGCCCACGCGCATTTTTTCCAAGCACATTAGTTTTTCAATGAGTAATACTTTTTCTCATATTGCACGATGATAATGAATAAAAAATAAATACACCGTCATGATTCGGAGATAATGACCCCAGTCGCAGAATAATTAATAGTACAAGTACCTCAAGTTTAACGACTTTATGACACAGTTGCACAATCTGTCAAAACATTCGATCTCGTTGGTAGAAAAAAGGTTGTTTACTCTATGGTTATTTAAAAGATGTATGGCTTAGCGCAAGCGCTAACATTAATCATATCGTATTGATTTTTACTTATTTATCAGCGTCTCGTAAGGTTTTTTTACTTGTTTGATTTGTTGGATAGATTTCTTTTGATGCTCTCAGTGATCACGGAAAAGCCGCGCTCAGACAAAAATAAAATGCTTTGTCTATGGAAAGTCTCACGGGTGTCATTGTTTTTTAAATGGAACTGTCATTTGTAACGTAGTTTTAAGATCGCGATATGCATTTTGTACAAATGCCAAAACTAACTGTTTATTAGGGCCTGGGATTTTTATGTGAACTAGTAAATTATTATGGCAGATAATAGGGAGCTTAGCAATGGGTTCTGCCCTTGGTTAAACGTTATATGCGTCGTGTGCCTTTAATACCTTACTATATTATGATTTATGGGATTATAATATAAAATCCTACTAATATCATAAATCCGAAAGTGTGTGTGTAAGTGTGTAAGTATGTTTGTTCCCTCTTCACGCTTTAACGGCTGAACGGATTTGGATGAAATTTGGAATGTACATAGATTATATCTAGGATTAACACATAGGCTACTTTTTATTTGGTAATAGCGGGCGAAGCCGCGGGGCACGGCTAGTATTCTATAAACCTTTCGTTCTGAAAATGTATTTTTCCTTGGTAATTAATATTTAACCTTAACATCATACTATTATAAAGGCGAAAGTTTGTTAACGTGTTTGTATGTTTGTTACTTTTTGACGCTTAAACGGCTGCCCAATTGTAATGAAATTTGGTTTGGACGTACAGCTCCTCTCTGGATTATCACATAGGTTATTTTTTTTTTTAAAGCGGGTCTCATCCCTGGGCGCAGCTAGTTATATATAATATAGATTACCATTCCAAAATAGACCTTAATTTTAGTCTAATTAATTACAAAGTCTACAAAGCCAGGGTTACCCAACTTACTATTGCCAAACATTAGAAAGTGTTGTGTCAAACAAAGAGCTGTCATAACTGTCAATATATTTTAATAAACCGGTGTCCGGGCGCTTGCTGATGTGTCTAATTCGCAAACCGGTCGCGCGAAATTTAAGTACACTTTCACCGAAAATGTAAAAACAAATTAGAGTTTAAAGACCGTGAGCTTGGAGCAATAATCAAAATATATAATAATATTTCAAAGTCCACAGACCAAAAGATCGGTGGACTTTGATAAAATAATAAAATCCATGTTTTATAGTAATTATATCTAATATAATTATTATATTTTGAAAAATTAAGAAAATAAATACACTTGATTAATGTAGTTGATCAGGGGCGATAGTGGTCAAATGCTATAGAGAATAATAATTAAAAAAATAGTAATTAGTTTTTTTTTTATATTGAATATTTACTTGACATAACGTCTACTAAAAATGTAAATTTGAACGGCGTAAATAATCGCGATTAACTTATAAAATTAAATTCTCTCTCTAAAACCGTATTATTTAAATACAAGTCTCTACTTTATTATAATATTAGTATTAGCAAATTTAATACGCTAAACGTACTGACACATGTGTCAGACAGTCTACAAACTTATAAATCACAGCAAAATAAATAAATTATAACAGAGGTTATAGTAATTAAGGCTGGCAATTATAATACCTAAGACAATTGTTAAATTTGTGAGTGTCGGTACAGAATTTAACAGCTGTCATTCCGGTTGGTGGTTTCGAAAGTTAACCGGCTGGAGATTATTGATATACGAATTAGACGATGTAGAAATTTGAGGTAGAGTCAGTGTTACTTATGTTAAGACTATATATTTCATTAATTAGAGCTTTAAACTTTTACTTATTAATTATTATTGGCTTTTGTAGTGTCGATATTGCTTACGATTTTACTTATAGCAAACAAAATAAATAGTGCTAAAAATTTTATGCCTGATGAACAGTTATTGAAATCTTAATTAAAAAAAAAATATTTCTTTTATTTCCAAGACCGTAATTTAGCTGGTTAAGTAAGCTACATTTTCAAAAGAAACTGGTTTCCTATATAGCATTACTGAACCGTACAGAATCCGCTCTGATGGAAGCAATCTCTTTGATTAATCTGAAACGTTATAATCTGGTACCGGAGATCGGGTTTTTGTCATTGATTTATTTACTTAACGCTCGAGATGCCAGTTACCATGGAGTTACGTACAAACTGTTAACTAATCTGTGCCCAAAGCAATGTCAAAAGCTTAAACCACAAAAAGAAGGTGATTCCATATTCAAACGCCGGGCACGCACGCGCCACAGTTCAATGACAGCGACCATAGACAAGTCAGTTGCCTTTTAAGCGCATTAAACCGGCCGTGCACTTTGCGTAACACTGGCCAGTAACACAGACTGTTGGCCACAGTATTCCATAATTTGAAATTCGAACGCGCGAGTTTACGGTCAAAGCTTTTATTTAAAAACTTGATGAGACAAAATAAAAATACTTACAACACTCTCCCAACTGCCTCCGATAATGTTTTTTTCCAGCATATTTATTGGTATCACTGAACAGTCACAGAGAAATTCACAGTTAAGATTATTTTTCAGACGCGTTTGCGATCACGTTGTCACTCGGGAATAGCGGGATTTGGCACAGTGCTCCCGACGAGATTTCATGAACGACTGAAGCGATGTCCGTTTCAGAATCGTATTTATAGTAAAACCAATGAGTATATAGGAAGGAGCTTCCACTCAGCACGTAGTCACCTCCTCCGTATTTTAGGCAAAATTTGAATAGTTCGGGGAAGCCCGACTATATACTTACGTATTCGCGGTAGGACAGGGTGAGTTTCGTCTCTTTTTTTTTTACCTAACGCCTGAGAAATAAGGATAAGATGCGGTTTCTTCGAAGCCATTTTTTATACAAAGGTGAAATAGATACAAAGAACTTTACACAATATTCAGATGAGTCGTGTATAATATAATGTATCCAACGAATTTATACAATTAGAACATCATCAAATAATTAGATAAGTAATGGGAATCTATTTTGTATTCCTTATTTTATGTAGTGACTTATCCAAATATTGTTTTAAAAGTCCTATTGATCTTATTATATTGCGCCCCGCGGTGTTACTCGTTGTGTCGGGATAGAAAATAGCCTATGTGTTAATCCTGGGTGTCAGACACCTCCATACCAAATTGCCTCAAAATTGCTCTAGCAGTTTGAGCGTTAAGAAGTAACAAACACACAAACACACTCAAAAATTTTTGCATTTGTAATATTAGTACGAAGTAGGATAGGATACTCAGTCGTTTTCAGATTCATCGACTCTCCTTACAATTTATTTTAGCTTCCAAGCTCAAATCCAAACAGTAAAGGCAAATATAGAACTCTTTTGTCCATACACACTCGTAAACCGGAGCTGTTTTGCGGTAAAGCAACCGAAGCTTGAAATAACTTGCGTCCAGTTTTACAGTCTGCTTTACTCGTCCGTTTTAGTGGCAGTTAGGTCTTGCATTTAGATGCACTTTGCATTGACGTCATAGGCCGGGAGAGGCGAAGACCTGATTCTGTCTGTGTGTATAATCAGCTTCTGGATATACAACACTCTTTCTTATCCTCCTCAAGTCTAATGCACTGTCTTCCGCGCTACCGTGTCACCATTGGACTGTTTACCATAATATTAAAAGCGCATTTTAGAAAAAAAAAAATGAATTAAGACTTTTTTATGCTAAATTGGCAAGCATTTGTGTCGTCTAGTATCGAACCCCGCCAGATCCATTTTTTTTAAAATAAAATGTATTATGCTCTATGGTTTATTTTTCTTAAAATCTATGCTTGCCATTAATAAATTCGTATGAACTCCAGCTACATCCCTAGTAAATTGAGGTTAAAAACTGCATTTAGTATCAAATCTCGCCAGATCTTTGACCAATGAGGTTCGTTCGCCGCCAGATCCAAATAGACCAATTAGAACACAGGATTTGGACTGATAACTGTCATGGCGTCCTCGGTGTCAGTATGGCCGCCCGTACATTGTACTGATGCAAATCGTTTAATACATCCTGTATATTAAGAAAGTGAAGGTCAAAATCCGCTACATCCAATGAGTTAAGTAACAAAATCCGGCAGATCCATAAGTCAATATCAATATCCGCTACATCCATTTTTTTACCTAAATTTAGTTGTATAATTTAAAAGATGAAAATAATTTTACTTAGATAAGTCGGAAATTTGAATAAAGTAATTTAACTTTAAATGTATAAAATGGTATGTCATTTGTAACTTTAATAGAGAAGAAAAGTCATTTATTGTAAAATTGACCTTTTTGGACCCTGGCGGGTTTTGATACTAGACGACACATTTGACCTACTTATCCGATGGAAAGTGTCGATGTGGCCGAAGGTGGACGTGACATTTTCAGGATAGGTTCCTTTTCTAGTGTAGGGGAGCACTAAGAAAGGAATTGCAACGCTGACGAAGTCGTGGGATAAGGATCAATGCTCACCGCAAAGGAGTGGACATATTTGTCCGAGTCTGATGTTTCCTGATGTGTACAATCTGGGAGTCTTCAAGTCACGAATTATAAACAAATATCTTCTATCTAATTCCGTTTCAAGTAAAACGAAATCAAAATCGGTTCAGCCGTTTAGGACGATGCCACAGACAAACACGTTAAACTTATAACACGTGCGTTGGAGGTTACAAAATATAACGAGTTTAAAAAACGAATAACCGACTTCAATCGCAAATATCTCCGAAACTCTTCATTAGATCTTGATCAAATTATAACGGAACCCGAATACATATAGACTTTCGAAAAAAAAAAAGAATTTTCCAAATCGTTTTATAAATGACGGAGTTCTGAGGTTAACTATCATACATAAAAAAAATTCCGAGGAATTAAAAAAAAAGAGGTTCTCAAATCCAGGGTTTATATTTAAGGGTTCCAAAGATAAAGCAGTGAAGTCGGGTTTGCTTGCGTTTAAATTACTCGAAGTCGGTTTAAAAGTCATGTATCCCGTGGTGATCAAAATTGAATTCGAAAAATCATTTTACTATCTCATTTTAAGTGTCTGAGGGTACTTCTGATGCACTCAGTATTGACGTCATGTGCCGATTCGGGAGAGCAAAAGACCTGGATATTCGAGGGCTTTTGAGAGGTGTGGTCGGTTGATGGGCTGACGTCTGGATTGAGGAATGCGTTGTCATTGACTTTACCTGTTCATTGTTTGTTGGTTGCTGTACTGAACATTCAGATCTGAATTTGGAACCTTATAAACTATGATTTCTATTATTTCTATTTGTTTAACTGTAGGCACTGCCTCAACCATATTGACTAAAGTTGAAGGCAATTGCCGTGATCGCTAGCAGTCTTGCACTTCCGAGTCTAGATATAAGTCACCGCTAATTGAGAATCTTAGCAAAAAAACAGTGCTATGTGATAAAATGCCTGTCTTTTGACACTGCACAAACTACACAGGCACTATGAGAGACAAGGAAAGTTTTTTTTTTCACTTTTTTTTAAACCGGGTTCGTACTCTACTAGTCAAGCCCTTTTCAACGATACACCCACAATGACAATAAAAAAATAAAAAATATTTTGCTCCCCACTTACATGTACGGGAGCCCCCGTAATATTTTCATTTATATAGTATCAAATGTAATTTGGCTTTGGGTCGTAGTTTTACATGTTTTGTGAGAATTTGAAGTCATTCGCTTATATGATTTAGACGCTAGATGCCTCTGACAGATAGACGGACGGACTGACAAAGTACTGAACGACCCAAATCAAGTTAGAGATCACGCTTCGCTCGATCAATAATTTAAATACGTCTTTCCATCATCCCTAGGTATCACCTCCTTGCCCTTCGAACACCAACGCCAAGATATTTATCTCATTTAATATATCCCAGAGTTTTATTATCAAGATCTGTGAGTCGCAATCGAGATGGAGATGCACCATGAACGGAGGTCAGTTAACTTCGATGCGAGACGATCAAAGGGATCGGGGTATGTGACCGTTGTATACGAGGTATTAATTCACGAGTGACGAGTGGCGTCAGATTTATGGCCCTTTGGTAATGATTCCTATTTCAAATAGTTTAAATACCGCTTTTAGGTTTTAGAATAACGGTAACCTCCAGCCTCTACTTCTAGAGCGAGAGTGGAGTCACAGTATTAATTTTAACCAATCAGTAGGTCGATTCGTTTGATGTGGAACGCTCGCCGCTGGGTATTGGCACAAAAAAATCAAGAAATAATATGAATCGTTTTCACTAAAATGGCTTTCTTGTTTATCCTGTTACTAGTTGTATGATAAAATATTTATAAAAAATACAGTCAACTTGAGTACCTCCTCCTTTTTTATGAAGTCGGTAGACAATTGTACGTGTCACGAACTTTGGCGCTCTTTATCTTTATCAATTTCTGTTGATTTGTTAAATAAAAAAACGCTTGTCAAATATTTTTGTTAATTTTAACTGACATTATCTCTATTATTTCGTTCTTCAGATTACCTAGCAACGTCTCCGGCCTCGTCGGTAATCATGCAACTGACGTGTTCCGATGAATGCACCTATCGATTCAATCTGTTATTATTCACATGGCAAGCGATCACGAACATGTAGCCTCGGCCTATATTTATATTTTTATTACACGACTACTATAGCTAATGCCTGCTTCTTCAGCCGCCTTGTTTCACACTATAACACTGACTGCATTACGACACCTATGTATGGTGGATATTCTAATGCGCACGAAGCGTTTTGCTTCCTCGTTCATTATGCGCACTGCAAAAGAGTGGAACTCCTTGCCAGAGTCTGTGTTCCCAGATAAGTACAATCTTGGAGTCTTCAAGTCGAGAGTGAATAGGTATTTTCTAGGCAAGCGTACTCCATTGTCGACCGCATCGTCACTTAACATCAGGTGAGATAGTGGTCAAAAGCATATCACAGATAAAGAAATGAAATTTAAAAAACACTAATATTATAAAACCGAAAGTGTGTAAATGTGTTAGTATGTATGTTTTCTCTTCACGCTGTACCGGCTGAAGGGATTTTGATGAAATTTGGAATTTGCATAGCTTATACCTAGGATTACTACATAGGCTACTTTACCGCGGGCACGGCTAGTTTCAAAATATGTTGTTCTCCTAAATCTACAATTAAGGGGATGATACCAGAATGTCCCTTTACTTAGCCTTAACCTATCATTACGCGGAATCCGAGGTCCGATCAATTTTCTACAATTCTCATTTTATTAAATTACCGTAATAGTAAATTGTTGTTTGCCCTTCGTTTGTTAAGATTTTAATTGCAGAAAATCTGTCTGATCTTGACACGGAATTATCTTTCGTCACTGCTATAAACAAAACATATTTATATATAGTTATGAGTTATTTGGATAACTTTCCTATTACAGAAATATATATATATATACAGAAATATAGACTTTGGCTAACTTGATTCAATAAGATTTTTCTTCAAAAAGTTTCATTTGAAATAATATTTCTGTTTTTAGAATAGATATTAAAATTTGTTTACCAACCGGCTGGAACTTGTAGCGGCTTATGTCGGATTTTCCGACTAGTTTCAGGCATGTAAGATGCCCTTCATCTGTGAGGTAGCGTTTGCAACGTTTGCGTCGCATCTCCGCCGCACCTCCTAGAATACATAGATATATAGACATATTTTTTATTGAATACCTTAAAATAACAAGGAACACAAATAGGAATGACAGTAAATAATTATATACCTAAGTGTAACAATAGGCGGTCTTGTCGCTGAGAGCGGCCAACATCTATTTTTCATACCCCAAAATGTTATGGGCGGTCGAAACCAAAATTTTTCTTCTAATTTTTGGACAAAATTTAAAGTTTTTTAATTTTATGATTCAGCATGAAATAATGTATATGGCAAAACAATGTTTGATGGGTCAGCTAGTATCTATATATTATGCGTTATTTGGATAACTTTCCTGTTACAGAAATATCTTTAGCTTACTTGATTCAATAAGACTAGTCTTTGGCTTACTTGATTCAATAAGACTTTTCTTCAAAAAGTTTCATATAAAATAAAATTTCTGTTTTTAGAAAAGATATTAAAATTTGTTTACCAACCGGCTGGAACTTGTAGCGGCTCATGTCGGATTTTCCGACTAGTTTCGGGCATGTAAGATGCCCTCCATCTGTGAGGTGGCGTTTGCAACGTTCGCGTCGCATCTCCGCCGCACCTCCTAGTATAGATAGATAGATATATTCTTTATTGAATACCTTAAAATAAAAAAAACCCAAATAGGAATGACAGTTAATAATTATATAAGTGTAACAATAGGCGGTCTTGTCGCTGAGAGCGATCTCTTCAAGGCAACCTTTGGATGGAGAAGAATAACGCAATGTAATAGGACGTGGTTCTATGTTCATAAAAGATCAGAACAGTGATAAAAAATAGAAGATATATAAATAATAAATTTACACACACGTAAACAAATACTATATTATTATAAAATACTACATATTTTTGTAAGTTTCAATGTAATTTATGTCTGAAAGATTACGGGTATTTTTCCACTGCGACATACACTATAGTCAGGTAGAGTTTATGAGTCAGTTGAATCATCTATATTTTAAAACATAAATGATAATCACTATACCGTTTCATGAAATTTCAAGTTTTTGGACTTTGTTGCTTGCTTCCTTGTTGTCTTGGCTTTTGGCCAACTTATAAGAAAGCATGGCTAAACTGCTTATCGATAAATATCTAGGACCGAATGCCATTATGTGTAATCCGAAACGTGGTAATACTTAATCAAAATTCTTACTAAACGGTCACCCATCCTTGGTCATCACCCACCGCATCTTCCTATCAGTAACTAGCGTTTGGCCATTATCTTTTTTATCCTAGATAGACGAGCACTTGACCACCATCTCACCTGGAAAGTGAAAATGCGGCTAAAGATGTTGCATGTTTGTCTAGAAGATACCTATTCACCCTAGAATTTAAAACTACCAGTTTATTCCGTTCAGGAAACAAAGACGCGGGCAATGAGTTCCACTCCTACGCCGTAGGGATGATAAACTTAGAAGAGAATCGCTTCAAGCGAACTAGAGTCACGCTAACTTTGACCATCAGTTGCAAATGTCTAGGCCAACCGCGCTAAAAGCTATCTATGTATTTTCATAACTTCATTACAGCCTACTACAGCAATACTTCTATAAAATATAACGCTTTATGAACGCGTCTACGAACAATTAACTCATCACAAAAGAATGATTTATAGCTTCATAAAGTTCATTGTTTCTGTTTGGAATTAATCCAACACTGTGACACAGTTGCATAATGAAAATACATTACTTTTTTTACGAGTTTTATCTACGTAAGAGGACGTTGACGTGGACTTTTGTAGAAGCTTTTATAGATACAATGACTCCAGCTTAAAACTTACAAACCAGTAATTGATATGTACTATCACAGAAGAGTAATTTCTAGTTCACCCTTACAAACCGCGCCCAAGTCTTCAAATTGAGAGGCCGTGAATGTGAAAGCGATTTTAATGAACTGCCCGTGGCGTAATGGCTCGCGTCTGCCTACTAAGCAGCGGGTTTCAGGTTCCATTCCCGGGACAGAGGATTTCACCTCAATGGCAATTTGTATTTCTGGTTGTGGGGAGCTGTTGAGTTTTTCTGGCATTCGTGATAAAAGTTCTTATAATTTTTTTTTTCCTTAGTTTTGGCTTCGCAATCTTATGCATTTAGCCAGTGTCAAGTGATAATATATTTCAAGTGTATTTCATATTATAGGTCATAGTCACAAGTCAAGTAAAAGAGTCAAGGTCCAGTCGTAGTCAAGTCATGCCCTAGTAAAGTGGTAGAAACTTTACTAGAACTTCTATTGGAGTTTTGGAGCGAAGGTGAAAATCGCGTTTTTCAACTTTGTATGATTTGCCTACACTTATGCACGTTCACTAAGTATTAACGGTTAATAATCCACCATTATTACACATTAACACTCGAAGAATCACAGGTTTTGGAAAATTTTACAAAATCAACAACGCCATTTTTTCACTTTCGCGGCAAATCTTTCGTCCTTATACTTAGTCTGTGACTGTTAGTGTAAAAGTGTTTGTTCATTATACTTTGAAAAGCCTATATTTCCTAAATCCAAACTAAAATTATATACATCTATGCAGTAAAGACCCGAGTTACCTACAAGTCATCGAGCTTATAGGTAACTCAAGTGCTTAAGCCTAAACTGGCTAAACCAGTGGGTGCGTAGTGGTAGCGTCCCCATCATGCTGGCGGTATTGCCTTTCTGAATTGCAGCGGTGAGCCAAATAAGTGCCAGCAGTTTGATCACGCGTCGCCTTAACAAGGCGCTCTCATAAATTTTTGACAATACAATAAGCTCCCGATCCCCACGGGGCCAGTGTCTCAACACCAAACGGCTCAAACATGTAACCACTGCCGAGGTTTGCTATATTTTCGTCATTTGCAGTTAAATTTAAAATGTCTAACAAACTAGACATAAATGAACAATATACAATAATGAAAACTATACTACTAAATGTATTAATTGATTGCTTTTCTTATCCTCGCATAACTGATATACTGACCAATATTTGTTACGTTGTAGTTGCAATATGTGAGAGTGGCTTTATAGTGCCTAATCCTTTGTTGCATGCTAAACGTATATGTATGTATATGTGTAATACCTAGTTGTTATGGAAACAATGTTGTTAGAGATCTTAGATGTGCGTTACAAAGAAAGTTTAGTGCCAAGTTTTAGACAGTAAAAACAATAGCAAGAAACGTGACGTCAGCGTCCAGCAACCGGGTTTTTGGAGTCTTACGGTTACGAGACTCGTAGCTTACCTACGAGTATTATTCTTAAGTTTCTTGAATGAGTGATGTTTTTTGGAACGAACTAATAAATAAATATAAATATATTTTTGTATTTTCATTATCCAATAGCGTTTACGAAAATATAAAGATAATAAAAATATTCTAATAGAATAGCCAAAATAGGATTACATATTATTTTATAAAAAATAATCATCACATTCATCACAATCGGTTTACATAGAAAAAAAGTTCTAGGTAACACAAGCTAAAAATAAATTAAAAAATATAGTGGAATTGATAACCTCCTCCTTTTTTTGAAGTTGGTTAAAAACAGTAGTCTCTTTGACAGTAGGTTTTGTATTCGAATTTAAACAAAACATTTACATCTCAACTTTCACACTCACAGTTCAAGTAAAAAAAAAATGTGTGTGATAGAAGTACATTTTTTTTTTACTTCTATCACACACATAATAACAACTAACAATATATCGCCTACACTAAGCGCACATAGATGCGACGTAGGCCTAATTTCGCATAAATGCTATTTCTTCAGTCCAGTGCCAACTATAGTTTTCAAATAGCCGCTGACAAATAACAATGATATGATACTGGATTTCGAAATCAGTCACGCTTTTATGTCACGTAACGCTTTGTTTACAAGCGTTGGTGTAAACCGGCTGCAGGATGACGTATCCGCTATAAATAATATATCGACCTACTTGGGTGGTGTCGACAGGTTCTTCAGGGAATGCAGTAACAACGGTTTCGCTGAAACGCGTAAGTTCTTCGGTGTGAGGTGGAGTAAAATAAATGCGACAAGTGCTCTGGGGGTCTATTCCGGGCGTCACATCGACGTCAAAATAGAGCGATTTTCTTTTGTTATGAACATCGAATCAACTGAAATTCAACCAATCGACTGTCGTATCGACGTCGCATCAATACGAACAATCGTATTTTAACGACCAGAATAGACCTACTGATTAGCGCACTGTGGGTTCCGTCAACTTCCATACAAACTTGTATGTAGATAATTCGTCCATCACGGGAACTAAAACACGCTTCTTCGTGATTTAATTCTGATTTTATACTGATAATTTTGCGAATCTGGCAATAGAATCATTAAATTTCATGAATGCCTCTTTGGGGCCCATGTGAATAAACGATTTTGATTTGATTTGATTTGATACTGAAACTGATTTAATACTCAGATCGACAGCTTAACGTGTAGAAACACGAAGAAAAGCACGTTAAGCTTTCGGTCTTAGTTGTAAGACAAAAGTCGTCGAGCCATACTCGCACTTAAATATCACCGGTTTTACTTGAAAATCAGCTTCGAGTTTTGTGCTTGACTTTTTTCAAACCCATTTCGTCATGTTTAATGATAAGTTGATTTGTGTTTTAATATTATTATTTTCGCTACGTGTCGAAAATCGAAATAAATTATTTTTCTTTCAATCTTTATAAATAACGGATCAGGCGTCCTGAAAAGTCCTGACACTAGGACTGTCCACGTCGACAGTCTAAGCGATAAGCGAGCAAGCAATTGCTGTATAGGTACTGGACACTGTTCTTCTGTAGCCAATAGTAATAGTGGCATTAACAATGTCAATAACTGGGAAGGAAGTGGAGGACCACTACCGATCACTTTGGGTAATGGTACTAAGTTTAGCTACGTTTGAACCACACTTGAACCACACGTTGAACACGTACATGTTAGGTTTGACCTCCCGTCTTCTCAGAATCTTTCTGGTTAGAATATAATATTCTCAGTAAATAAGAGCTGGTAATAAAACGCACTCGATTACGATTTCCTGCGGAGTCGAGTGAAAAGAAACTATTACAAAGTTACGCCCCAGTTCCGATTGCACTGAAAGTGTAAAAATATGAATGGTTTGATACTGCAACGTATTATTTTTAATTGTTAATGTCAGTTGGAGTTTGTAATCATTCAGATTTAATTGTAAACTAGCCGTGTCCCGCGGCTTCGCCCACTATTATCAAGTTAAAAAGTAGCCTATGTGTTAATCCTAGGTATAATCTATGCACATTCCAAATTTCATCCAAATCCGTTCAGCCGTCAAAGTGTGAAGAGGGAACAAACATACTTATACACACAAACTTTCTGATTTAAAATAGTATTAGGATGTTTTTATAATATTTTTTTTTGTTCTGGCTTTTGGGTGAAAGTGGTGCTTTATGTTTCTATTATTTACTAATTGTGTCCCGTGGTTTTGTCCGCGTTTGGTAAATATATAGCCAATTTTCTTAAATTATCTTGTCGTGATAATTACTAACACTATAAAAAAATAATCAGGGTCTGTCCAGCCGTTTTCAAGTGATTCTTTTAAATGCGGCAGTTGATTGTAATTTACATATACTTGCATAAACATTATCGTAAATATTTTCAATGATTCGGTATTATTCTAATGTTCGGATATTATTCGAACTAAATTCAATGTTCAAAGAGCGTTGTTTCAATATTAACGACGGCCATTCTATAGCCATGTGTACACATGAGACGTTTAATTAATTATCACGCTATTTCCATAGTCTTACAATGTTCTGCGTTCGATTCTCCGTAGGCCGTACTAAAACTGTTCAAATTCCTTGAAACACATACCCAGAGACCTACTCCAAGCTAGCTCGGCTCTGACCCATATTTACTGAACCAAAACGACAAGTTCATATATATTATTAATATTAAATCCGTTCTAAGAAAATGTTTGCGATCTATTTTCCATGCGTAAAACTAATTCGTTGGACATTATTTTCGTTTATATTTTTTCTGCATGCTCGTTGGAGATGACTTGGCCAACGTTGGCCTTTGAGCCAAGTCACATCAAAGGTTGAGTTAGTTTTTTCATCTGTGATTAGGGAGAACTACAATTAGTTGAAAAAAGTGTAATGTAGAACTGAAATGATGTAAATATAACATATTAGAAAATTAGAAACCGAGTTTAATACATTTTTCGCTTAAACATTTGAGCTATCAAGTAATATGTGGCAGTGCGTCATTAGCTGATTTTATTAGATAAGTACATTTATAATCTTTAAATGCAGTTTAACCTTAAATAATTATTTTTTTTGGTAAATATCAATATTTATGTCAAATTCATATAGATATCAATGATAAAAAAACAATTAAATCCTACTAATATTATAAATCTGAAAGTTTGTGTGTAAGTGTGTAAGTATATTTGTTCCCTCTTCACGCTTTAACGGCTGAACGGATTTAGATGAAATTTGGAATGTACATAGATTATACCTAGGATTAACCATAGGCTACTTTTTAACTTGATACTGGCCTCGATTCTGATGTCACACACTAAATTAAATTTAAACTATTCCTGTCTTTTACAAAATAGGAACACAAGACCGAGATAGCATACTGCTGTGCTGTCAAGTTAGTCAGAACTTAGATGTCTATGCAAGCTTAGTCGAGTATGTTATTGGTGTTGACTAAAAACACGCGCCGTCTGCTGTTCATATTTTAATTGATAAACTAGCGTGACAGCACTAAAATGTATGCTATCTCTGTCTTGTGTTCTATTTTGTAAGAGACAAAGGATAGTTTAAATTTAATTTAGTGAGTGTACATCAGAATCGAGGCCAATAGCGGATGAAGCCGCGGGGCACGGCTAGTAAGAAATAAGAGTATAAATTAATTATTTAATAAAAAAAATATTCATTATAGACAAGCGCGTTTGACCACTATCTTACCTGATGGTAAGCGATGGAGCACGCTGACCTAGAAGATACCTATTCACTCGCGACTTACCTATATTAGGAAATACCGACCCAGGCAAGATGTTTCATTCCTTTGCGTTGTATTTAATTATTTGTAGATATTCGTATCTTGTAGATATTTGTCATCCGTACTGCGAAGGAGTGCGACTCATAGCCCGCGTCTTTCTTCCCCGAAATGTATAATCTCGAAGTGTGGAATTTAAGAGTGAAAAAAGGTCTTCTAAGCAAGAAAATCTACATTTCGGTCGCATCATCGGGCTTTCCATCAGGCGATATTGTGGCCACATGCGTGCCTATCGAGCATAAAAAAAATGTTTATTATTGATGTCAATTTCTTTGAAATTAATTTTCATACTTGAAACACGGCTGAGAGCCTTTATTTGGCATGTTTGGATTGAGCACTTAAGTTACCTATAAGCTCGATGTCTTGTGGGTGACTTAGTTCTTTGCTGTATATAGTTTAGTTTAAGGAAATATAGGCAATTGGCCCGAAGATATTTGAAAAATATGTATACAATAGCTCGATTATAACTTAACTTATTTATTCTTACAATGATTAATTCCCGTTTTTAGGACGAACGGATTACCCTCTTTAGAGATAATCTGTGTAATCTAAAACAGCTTTCTTTAATGTTTGAGTTACTTTGGGTATTAGTGAAGCCTATATTGCTCTCGATATTTTAGATCGTAATATAATTTGATTTAGTAATGCTTTTGCAGTTAATTTAGTATATACATGAAGTCAAATCAGATGCTTTCACACCCACAGCCCCGCACTAAGTTTTTAGACTGGTATCGCTGTTTCTGGATACACATACATCACACAAACAATTACAATCAGAATCAGTAACTTATTTATTCTTACAAAAAAAACACAGATTTTTTCTTAGTGAGGAAAATTGTGCATCCACTGGGAATCGAATCCAAGACCGGCAAATCATTTGCTACTTAACCCATAAGCTAGTTTTTTACCTTTTTATTTATAAAGTGGATCAATAAAGTATAATCTATTTATCAACTGGTTTTATAATCTTTACATATGCTCAATAATGCCGTTGGCTTAGTTGGGTGCACGTTCGCCTTCTAAGCAGGGGTATAGAGTTCGATTCCCGGCGGGAACACAAGTTTTCTGCCAAAGAAAAATTTTAAGGAAAAAGTGTTTCTGGTTCTGGTTGTGATTGTGTTATGCGAATGTTTTCATCCACGACACAAGTCATCAAACTTAGTGTTGGGGAGTGAGTATGAAAACGATAAAAAAAACCCTTCGTAACAGGACAAGAACGGTTGAGCCTGAGCGTAGGCATTACCCTATGCAGTCTATTTATCCAGAAACGCAGTAGACAAGAAATAAATCTCAAAAACCCACAAATTTCCCAACTCGGTCCGGAAACAAATCGCGATGGTCGCGGACGTGCCGGCGACTTTCAATCGTCATGTCGATGCGAGACAGTCACGCTCTCTTCTCGCCACTCGCCAATTAGCTAGCTTAATAGTCGCAGCCCATATAAACACCACTTCGCAACAGAGCTGGTTGCTGTCCCGTTTACAATGGGCTAGCAACTGGAAAGACTGTGAAACGCAAAAGTACTAAAAAACTTAGTAGCATCCGTTACGCATACTCGCTGATGGTTATCCGAACGAATTTATTTATTTCGTAACTCTTCGAAAACGATTCATTCAAAGGAGAATATGTTTGATACTCGATTTGGATTGCCGCAAAGTAACGCCTTATTAAACATAACAATCATAACATAAACGCTTTTACACTTACAGCCCCACACTAAGTTTGATGACTTGAGTCGTCGATGCCGGTGAATGTTTTACACACAATTAAAACCAAAACTAGATACACAAAATATGTATATATATTTTTATATATACCCTAAGAGAAATAGTGTTCCCGCCGGGAATCGAACCCGATACCCCTGCTTAGAAGGCGAACCCACATCCAACTAAGCCAACGGGCAGTTCTAACTGGAATTATCGTATTACTAATTTTAATTATTGGAGTGGTAATAAAGTTGGTAGAGGGGGCAAAATACCACGTATATTATACGCCATTTTATTTTATAAATGTACGTTAGGACCCTTATGCCTGCTAGAACTTCACACAGAGAAAGAGGCTACATAGCTTAATTAAAATTCCAATAAAAAAAAATATTATAAAGAAACGCTTGCTAGCCAATCCGTTCAGAGATGAAAAATTATCTGATGTTTTATCTCTCGAATAATTCACGTCGCTGTCAGTTAAAACGAAAAATTCTCGTCAAGGCAATTTATTTTTTAATATTTAATTCTTCGTGAAAATTTATGGCCAGTCATAATGTTGAAGCGGGCCTTTGAAATGTTATATCATTGGTCTGGTCCTTTGCATAGATTTTCTTAGAATATAGCGACTTTACTGTCTCATTGGATGAAAGTATTTTGGCTTGGTAAATGGAGTAAGGGCCCTAAGAGTAGCCTCAGAAATATGTAAGAAGTTAACAACGTTTTTTAAGGTTCCGTACCCAAAGGGTAAAACGGGACCCTATTACTAAGTCTCCGCTGTCCGTCCGTCTGTCTGTCACCAGACTGTGTCTCATGAACCGTGATAGTTAGACAGTTGTAATTTTTACAGATGATGTATTTCTGTTGCCGCTGTAACAACAAATACTAAAATCCTATCCTACTAATATTATAAATCCGAAAGTTTGTGTGTAAGTGTGTAAGTATGTTTGTTCCCTCTTCACGCTTTAACGGCTGAACGGATTTTGATGAAATTTTAAATGTACATAGATTATACCTAGGATTAACACATAGGCTACTTTTTAACTTGATAATAGCGGACGAAGCCGCGGGGCACGGCTAGTATAGAATTAAATAAATATTTAAGGGGGCTTATACAACAGACCTGTTTTTTTTTGCCGTTTTATAGATAATGGTACGGAATCCTTCGTGCGCGAGTTCGACCCGCACTTGGCCGGTTTTTTTAAGATAGATTTCATGACATGTAGTATCTAGATATATATGATATCTATATCTATGTTAGTCTTCTGGTTATAACATTGGGCCGTTCCAAACAGATTTTCCTTCCTTATATCTGAAATTTTCTGATTACCATAATAAATAGAGCAACGAAAATATTACGCGTCTATTTGTTTGTGCAGCTGACGTGACGTAGAGTATTAATGACACTTTAGACACCTACATCGATCTTTTTTACTTAGGGGCGACTTTTACTTACGAGGGTGGCGTTCAATGTGCTCTCGGTATCGGATACTTCTAATAATGATAAAGGTATTTTTTTTAATTAATCTGTTATCGTAAATATCGAATTTTGACATAAAATATGTGAAAAGATTTTTGACCAATAAAGAACTTAAGGCAGCAATACACGCACACTTTTCAAATAAAATTATTGTATTTTTTTCTAGGTATTTAGGTAGTTAGAGAAATTGAGATAATGCCTTACTACAATATATTTCAGCAGGATGTTACTTTTTTATGACAGATAGGTAAGCATTTGGCCGCTATCTTACCTGATGGAAAGTGATTATGCGGCCGAAGATGAAGTTAAAGTGATGATGTTACCTTTACCGGAAGCTACTAGGACACTTCTCTGCTACCGCCCGATCTACCTTAATAACTTCCTTCACAACGACGAAACTGTCATCGCTTCTACTTTTTTTTTGTAATAAGACTAGTGTTATTAAAGTGTTTTCCATGTTAGTAGCTAAGTGAAGTCTAAAATAATAATAAATAGATTTTTATTAGCAGTTCCGATTAAATCTCCCATCCTATTATTATCCTTAATCTATTGAAATGTAACGTACGAACACTAGACTTCCTTATATATGTATTTTAAATTAATTAATTAGTCCTACGAGTTTCTTCATTACTTTTTTATCACTATAAGTGGAAATTTATAAATGGCATTTAATATGTATAAATGTACCTATACTCTGTAACTAGCTGTAAGTTTCCCTAAAATAAATAAATAAATCCTACTGTATTCCCAACAAAAAAAGTTCCGTCGACTCGAACAATTATAACGGCACCCATTGCTCTCGAACTTCTGAATCGTTTTTAATTTGTTCGCATGAGTTCGTCTCGAGTTTGCGGAAATCTTTTTCTGACTCGAGTGGGACTTTTTTCGTCGCTTTGTGCATCTTTCTTTACTGGGTTTATTTCCTTTTTGATGTATTTATTTGACTGCTACTTGATTGTGTGGTCCCGTTTGTTTGTTTTAATTTTGAAAGTCGCACGTTAATGCAATGCGTGTTAATCTTTTGATCATCATAATTATTATACTGCACTACCACGAATTTTTCTGCACCTTTTCGGTTGACTGGCAGAAAATGCTGTATTAGCATTAAGTCCTCCGTGTACATATGTATTGTGCAAAAGAATAAATAAATAAATAAATTATTATAATATAGCGTTTTCTTCTTATTTTTAGGAGTGGATTTAGTGGTATTAGTTCACATCTGTCTGTATATCTTCTAATTTATTTGTATTGTGATTTGATTAGTATAGTTTCTTAAGCAAAAAGAAGGAGGGGCCTTATTCCCCCTTCTAGATTCAATTCTCGGAAAAAGAGATGTAAGCTGGAATCTCGTATTCATCTTCATTTTGGCGTTCAATAAGAGGAAAATCCATAATGTGATTGGACTAAGATTGTCAGAGACTTATAGCTTCTAAACTAACGCTTTATGTTTTTAACCGTTATGTTTACATTGGCATTATATTTGAAACGTAAAATAAATTAAAAGTGTAGTGGAACTACGCTAGCCGCGTCTCATGATTTGTCATCGCTTGACTTTTATTTTTTATTATTCTTACGTTCTGTGCCAAACTCTACGTCATTTGATTACTCTTCAGATTGTTTGAGATATCTAGAGAGTAAGGCGTGTTATGGAAAGTTTCTAATTTAATTAGAATTTGGGATATTATTTATGATCGATTAATAGATTTATAGTCTCAGATGATGATGGAGTAAATGAACGGTGATTGGAAAGTATAGAAAGGTTTGACCTAGCTAGCTTTTAATGACGCACTATGGCACCATTAGCTCGTACTTATAGATTTAAAGTTTCAGCTTGCTACAATGAAATCATACATGACTATTGTAGTCGTGAATATAATTTCTAATATCGTGGTAAAGATATTCTTAACTAACTGAACTGGGCTATGAAATCAATAAATACTAGGTGGTTATGGTTTTGTAGATATTTTTATGCCCGATAGGCAAGCATTTGACCACAATCTCAGCTGATGGAAAGTGGCGTACGGCCGAAGATGTAACATGCTTGCCTAGAAGGTACCTGTTCACACTTAGACTCCCAGTGCGTTTATATCAATTATGTGATGATTTATAATTACGGATGCCAATGATTTTATAATAATCTGCATCCGTAATTATTATACTAAGTCATTTGCCGCATATTTCAATCATTTATCATGAGTGCAAATGACATTGTTAATGTTATAAATGATGTAAAAACTACGAATGACAGAATCGCGCTTCACGTTACTATTTACGATCGTGTTTACATCGCAATAAATTTTATTAACAAGGTCGGATTTCCTATAAAGTTCACAAAAATCTTTTGTTCATTTTCATCCAGTCAGTTATAGTTTATATTTATATCCACTAATCTATCAATCACAGATTCTACACAGATTGGACGTTCATATAAACCATAATGTTTTTATCGTAGTCCAGCTGCCAAGTAATTTTTGGAATAAAATAAAATTGAATGGAAATTAAAAATGGGATTAAATAGCTCGTGTCAAGGACCTTTTTTTTGTATATCTTTGAGAGACGAGACGATCAAGTCGCTCGATCGATGGTAAGCGTCACGCTTGCCTATTACAGTACCGTCTTACCCAGAGTTTTGACTTATACAATTAGAACTCCTGCGCGGCAAAACAACTCATTCTTTGTGTTTTTTTTTTGTATTGAGTAGGCGAATATTTGACCTCTATCTCACCTGATTGAAAGTGACGATGCGGCCGAAGATGGAACATGCTTGCCTACAATTACCTTTTAGGTATGAAGACACCCAGATTGTACCGTAATGACTATGGTGTATTATGTTTTTTTTATTTCATATTTATTTAAGAGTAAGAGCAAAATTATCATTAATCGGGATAAAAGGCATGCCAATGTCTTGTATCCGTCCTACCGTTAAAGATATATATACGATCGCACACGTAGGAGTAGGCATCGATGCGAAAGCAGATCCGCACTTGAAATTTATATACCGTCTGATATAAAGCATTCAGGCACATCAATAGATTTAACAACACTCATACACATTGATTCATCATAAAACTTCACCGATTAAGCTAACATAACAAGATTTTAGGAAATCCCAAAGAAATAATTTTACAACGGTATCGGTATCGAAGTTAACACATTTATATAGAATACATAGAAAATTCCCTCGTGAGCGATCTGTGACGTACCGGATATGGACTGTGGCGCTTTTTAAAAGACATCACACGCATACGGATCTCATAATTACATTTAAATTACGCCTTTTGCCACGCAGTTTTCAACCTTGCATCATCTTTGTAGAGTTCATAATAAAGTCACAAAATGAAACAGTAGAGTTGCTAGCCCGAAAGTAATGGGTAATAAGCAGGGTGAAGCCGTAATAACGGGGATGCTACCCCAGGGTGGACGGTGAAATAAGAAGTCACAATTTCTTATGACTTTTGTATAGCTATTGTGTAAAACGGGGCCGTCTAACAACGGCTGTAAACAATGACGTAAAGAATAATTACTATGGTGTGTTGTTTCCTTTATTTGTAGCAGTAAATGGAAATGGAAATAATGGAAAAAAATAAAAATAATGGAACTCCTTATCTGAGTCGGTGTTTCCTGGTGTGTACAGTATGGGAGTCTTCATTTCGCGAGTGAATAGGTATATTCTAGGCAAGCTTGCTCCATCATCGACCACATCGTCGCTTGCCATCAGGTGAGATATTGGTCAAAAGTTTGCCTAGCTTGAATACAAAAAAAATAAAAGTATACAAGAACCTTAACGTATATCTCAATACCTACATTTTAGCGTATTATTTAGATTTTTGATGCTGCCTATGCAAGCATTTGACCACTATATCTCACTTGCTGGAAAGTGGCGATGCGGCCGAAGATGGGCCATGCTTGCCTAGAAGGTACCTATTGACTCTAGATTTTAAGATATTTTGTGTTTTATTGTTTTATTTAGTTTATCTCTTTATGAAATGGTATTTTTTTTTTATCTGATCCCATATTTAACGAATATAAACGCTTTTTCTAACAGAAACTGTAACAGATAACTGTATTTCTGTAACAGAAACTATAACAGAATATAATCTGTTTTTTTATTCGCAATAGACAAACTTTAAACCATCCCTCACCTACTAATAAGTGAAGATGTGATTGATAATGTAGTACGTTAGCCTATAAGATACCTATTCACTCTTGACTTTAATTCTCCCAGATTGTACTTATCAGGAAACAGATAAGGGCAAGCAAAACGCTTCGTGCGAACAGCTAAAATATCTACCATAAATCGATTAATCGATGGCTGTACGTTTGTACTTTTCTGAGTCTGAATGTGATTGTACTTAATCGTACGTGAGTACTGCTTTTTTGTTATAAATAAATAAACGCTTAAATAAACGCTTTGTCACTCACAACCCCACACTAAGTACGATAACTTGTGTCGTGGGTGCCGGAAACATTCACATCACACACACAATCACAACCTGAAACAGAAACACAAGTTTTCTCCCCAAAGAAAGTTTGAATTGGTGATGCCGGGAATCGAACCCGATACCCCTGCTTAGAAGGCGAACGCTCACTCAACTAAGCCAATGGGCAGTTATACTTTACATAAGAGAAAAAATAGGGTTGGCACTGGCGATTCATTTGAGTAACTATATGCAACAGTTTTCTATTGTCTTGCCCCAGTTTTTTGAACAATGAATCCTAAATTTATATTCATTATTTCTGCAGACAGATATTACCGGCCGTTCAAACAAAAACATTCGGGTTGTTTTTCTAAATCATTCACAAATCGCCGGCTAGAATATCAGATCTAATATCAGGCGTGCTTCGGGTCAAGGCTGCCCTGAAATATCTGGACTTTCCAGCAATAGCGATAAATAAGTTGTAAATAAAATATATCCGCTTGGAATTCAGAGATTGGGAAATAAAGTTAATATTAGGAACCAGCCCTCAATTGCGATTGTTCGTTATAGTACGTCGATTTCTAATCGGAAGTGACGTTTTCTGTGATAATGTCTTTTTTAAATACTTGGTTATTATTGTTAATTAGATAAACATAAACGCTTTCACACTCACAGCCCCACACTAAGTTCGATGACTTGTGGTCGTGGGTGACGGAAACATTCATATCACACACACAATCACAACCAGAACCACAAATTTTCCTTAGGGAGAAAACTTGTGTTCCTGCCGGTGTGATGTCATAATAGTGAATATGAAAGCTGTAAGCTGAAGCATTTGACCACAATATCGAAGAAGTAGATGCTTGCCTAGAAGATACCTTATTCACTCTGGACTTGAAGACTTCCAGATTATACCGTTCGGGGAACAATGACGAGTGCAATGAGTTCCACTTATTCGCAGTTTGGGTGATTAATGTATAAGCGAAATGCTTCGAGCGTACTTGAGGTATTTCAACCATATATGGTTGTAATACCTCCAGTACTATACATGATACACAGTTAAGATTTTATTTGAAATAATTGTCTCCATATTTTTTATTGAAGCTCGGCGCTAGCTCTCGTGGTTCCCCCCGATGTTAGAGACGGAATACCAGTCATGTATGATAATTTCTACGGAATCCCGAATAATCCTACAATTCCAAAAAACCTAAATGTTTTGGAATGCGAAGTGCTTATTCATAGACAACTTTTTTTTTACACTTATCGAATCGTTTTGGCATATAGCCCATCCTATCAAAGTTACGAGGGCCATTGCTAGTGGTTGTAGAATGGATTACGTGATACATCTCACGTTCATTGATGATATCTTTGATATTGTTTGCTTTAGATTTTTGTCGGCTGAAAAACAACGGTTAATACGGAGAATACCCTATTACTACAGTGGTTGAAGCAAGATTGATACAGATAAATGTTTAAAATTTACCAATTTTTCCAGAAAGTGATGTTATGGAAGTAGAGTAAGGCCAAAGAAATAGATAGATGGATTTAAAAAAAACATAGTAAGAGAGCAGTGCGTATGGAGATGAAGGCTAACAGAAGAGAGTGCAAACAGTGTGCCGACCCACATGAAGTGGAAAAAGTGAATAGGAACTGGGAGATGACTGGATAAATGGATAGAAATAAAACCTTGTTTCTTCGGAGTTGGTGCTCGGAGTTGGTGCTGCATTATAAATGTCAATTTCTATCAATTAATTGCTATCCCAACTGATGCAAACATTCAGAACTTAGGGCATCGTCGTAAAGCAGCCAGTCTCTCGGTAATTTATAGGATACCTTTTGGAGAGTGTGTCAAGGAAGTACACGATCTAGTTCCCCGATCCCAATTCCAAATCTGATTAGCAGACAAACTTCTATGCGACATGGGTAGATAGTATCCACAAATGCGGACAAAGCGTTTTGCTTCTACATACATTGTGCGAATCGTAAAGGTATGGAATTCTTACCCGAGTCGGTATTTCTTGATAGGTACAATATGGGAGTCTTACTATCAGGTGAGATAGTGTCCAAACGTATGACTTTAGTGAAAAAAAAAACAACACACACTGGTAAACACACTAGACCTGGAATACGCAGGCTCTCAATGCTGCAATGATGCGAGATGTATATTGAAACCTTATAAAATAAGATTAAGATATGTGGATAGTGCAGATGGATTAAAATAACCCCCCGGTATTGTAGTTTCTAATAGTACTTAAATTTAGTTATCTTATTATCTACATCTACAGGCAAAAGCTAGTAGGTATTGGAGATAAATATCGTGTAATTGTGGAAGGTGTCGATTTCCATCACCCCGATGCATTACCAATATTTAAAGTCCATTAACTGCACCGCACGCAGTCTTCATTAAAACTGTTTATTTATTCCTTATTAAAACTGAAAGGACCACATAACTTTGATCTTTTTATAAAAGGATCGCTTTTAATTTCCATGCTGATTACAGCTCTGACCTCCGTTATTTCGGCAAGATAATAAAAATGTATCCAATATTGGAGAACTTAACCTTTTGCGTGAATATTGGCATTTATATCGAAATCGATTATCTACAACCAGAAACTGTATAACCAGACGTGACTTAAGTTTCGGATCATCAACCTCGAGGCTTCCTCGAAATCAACTGATTCATGTCAAGAAATGTTATTAAAAACGAATATTTTGAGCCCTTTTATCTGTCATGTAGGTATTGCCGTAATCGGAGACTCCCTTATGTGGCTAAGTGCTCCGTGTTTGTATTGTATGACTTAAAAACATTTTAGCTTTTACAGTTCGTTAATTTCATATGTGACTGTTCCAGGAATGAAAGATGGAAAAATGTTACCTAACATTAGCGTCTGAGATAAAATATAGAACAATTGAAATGTTTCATTTTTTAGAGACATTGCAAGATTTATATGCACCATATTCGATATAAAATATGTAACATTCGAAGGCAATCATGCAGTTAGTTTATTCTTTTACTTCTCTTTCATTAAATGATTTTTAGTGCGATATTTAAAACTTATCAGATTCTGCAAGATGTCCTACATATTTTTACGGTTACTAAATTAATTACGAAATATCAATTAGCGGGAAAACGAATAAACCTAAATATTAAAGATATTTTAATGGCGAGCGCAGTAAAGCCGCATCCTTATGACTCTTATATCTTCTGAGAAAGCATGTTATTAGGGTTTTCAGAAAATGTTTAACCGCATCGACGTTATTAAAAGGCCTTATAACTTGTTAAGAGACCTTATACGTCCTCTTAACCGTTTTTTCGCGGCTGGAAGTCTAAAAATCCAAGTTAGGTTTAAGTATCCTAAGTCAGCCAATGGAAAATTTACCTTAATGATAAGTGTACGCCATATTTATGTCTGTATATGTCAAAACGCTCTACAATTAATTAATGAAGCACTCTATATTTTTTGAAATCGCAACAGCTGGAACTAGGTGATTGACTAGTTTCGGCGTAATCGGTTGAAATTTCCACACAATCATTGTAGCGAAATTAATAAAAATTTCAAAGTTCTTTTGTACGCTGTTTTCTTTTGTTTATGTGGTTTTGTTTATAGTGCCAAATAAACGTATATCGTTCATTCATTCAAAAGTGATGATGTGACCTACGATGGAGCACGATTGCCTAGAAAATACCGTTTCACTCCACTCGTGACTTAACCAGTTTGTTATAATAATGTTGTAATTATTATTACACTATAGTAAAAACCGTAAAACACACAAGTTGTGTAGTGTATTGTAGTGTTAAATATACAGATAAAAATTAATAATTAAAAACAGGTCAAGAGCGAGTTCTTGCGGGCTCTCTCTATTATGCGGTGGTAAGAAACTAGGAAAAGCAATAAGGTGGTAAGGTTGGCGAGTTCGACTCAAGTTCGAGTGGTTTTTATATAACTGAAATTTCCCTGTATTCTGTCTTATTACTCCTGAACTATATTTAATTTTATATCCTGCAACACCAGTTGAACAGTATTGCTTCTACGTTTACACAAATTGATTTTAAAGCTGCTGCGAAATATTACTTTTTTTCGCTCGATAGGCAAGCATTTGACCACTATCTCACCTGATGGAAAGTGAAGATGCGGCCGAAGATGTTGCGTGCTCGTCTAGAAGATACCTATTCACTCTTGTCTTGAAGACTCACAGATACCGTTCGGGGAACAAAGACGCGGGTAATGACTTCCACTCTTTCGCAGTACGGATATTAAACGTAGAAGCGAAACGCTTCGAGCGAACCGGAGGTATGTCAACCATATATGGATGACGTTTCACACTTCTACCTGGGTTTATTTTTGTACCTTACACACTTCTTAAGGCTTCGCCACACAGGACGCATTTGGTTCAAATAGACAGACAGATGCTGGCGCGGGCACCACTGTACGGGAGGAGCCAGGTACTTTTTGTAGCGAAGCTTTACATTTTCTGCGACAGAAATGATTTTGAAACAATATTTTATGTAAGGCTTTGTTCTCTAGGAAGTTGTAAAAACACATAAATAAACTTATTTATTGCATAGTATAAGTATACATTATTACCGTGCTATTATCGATCGTAAAACTATATTTATACAATAATTTTTGCGGTAGTTAATCGACAATAATTGATTTTGCAATTCGTCGGCCTACTCGCTGAAGTTAAATTAATTTGTTATAAAATAATATAATTTAGTTGACTGTTAATCGTTGCTATTATTATTTGAATAATACGTCTTTTTATATACCTATTATAGCAATTGTAATAAACTGATATATCATTTAACTAGTCCTGGATTCGTGTGTGTTTGGGCCTGGGATTAGGGCGTGCCGCGTGATCTGGGAGATTGCCCTTCGAAGCACAGTAAATAAGCCAAAGCTCGCCTTTTTATCTCTGATAACCCTATCACCCTAACACAGGGTTTTTACTTTCGGTAGGAAAAATATACTCGTCCCGAAAGAATCGATAAAACAGCTGCATATAGATCTTGATCACGTGCACATGACTATAGCACTACCATATAAAAATCACCACGATAAACCTAGATTAACTGGAAGAAAATGCTTTATAGTGTAGTAAATAATTGTATATGTATATTTTTTTTGGTACTAAAATTTTTCATCTTTACTACCGTATACATCAAAAGTAGACATATGAATAGCAACACTTTATGTCTCAGGAAGGGGCGCAGTCCCACGCGGAGCATTTTCAAAATTCCGTATGTTTAAAAAAGATAGGTACTCGAAGAACTCCTAAAGTACTTCTATCTAGAGACATTTTTAAACTTTCATAAACTGAAATAATTTTATTATGACAAAATCGGGTCCATTCGCGCTTTTATCCTACTAATATTATAAATCTGAAAGTTTGTGTGCAAGTATGTTTGTTCCCTCTTTACGCTTTAACGGCTGAACGGATTTAGATGAAATTTGGAATGTACATAGATAATATCTAAGATTAACACATAGGCTACTTTGTAGCCTGATAATAGCGGTCGAAGTCGCGGGGTACGGCTAGTTTTAAATATAACATTATTTTAATTAACTTCGATTGCATAAGTATAAGCTGTATAAGTAAGTCCCTATCAGTAGGGATCCCACAAAAAGAGATCCGTGTATATGTACTCATGTTTTATTCATTGGCACATTTTTACACTGGCACTATCTCGCCAATGATTTATATCTACATCCTTACACGAAACGGGTGTGTCCGAAAACATCGGCTCTTATCCCGGACCAATGCCGTTTTTTATAACCCACTAAATTGATTCAAAGCATTCTCCAAGATCAATAGAGGTGTGATTGGCTCGTACGGAGAGCAAAATGTTCGCTTTCAATCTTAGAAAAAAGAAATAGATAGATACGTTGTTGATGCACTGTAGTGTTGCCCAGTGGAATAACTAATTTGCGAGTTTAAAGAAGTAAATATATAGAAGCTTGCACAAAGTTACGTAATTATCCTGATCGTTATAAAGTTGATACCCAAATTTCGCTGTTATTTTAACATTACAACAACAGTACAGATTTGTAGTGAAATAGTTTTAGTTTGGACTTTGGAACTGCCTGCTGGCGTTATTTGAGTTCGATTCCCTGTGTGAACACAAGTCTTCTCCCCAATGGTTTTTTTCTGGTTCTGAGTTTGATGGGCTATGAATGTGAAAGCGTTTACATGATGTTTCTCTGAGTACCTTCAAGGCTAACTTATCCGTGTTGATGATAAGCTACCGCTTCGTTATTATAGCTGCTACTGGACACATTAGTTTCAAACTGATGACGTGACCTGTTCGTGCTAAATTCATCCAGTGTGTAGCTATTTCGTTATTTCTTCCTCCTTTTTTTTGTGGGATGAATATGTATTATAATCTTCATAAGTTCGCTACATTTGTGACCCTTAAGTGTTTCAGAAGTATAGTTATAACGTATCCATCGAAGGTATTTATTTATCAAAGGATTGCCGTTATAAAATGCCGTTTGTTTGTTTGTGTCCTTGTTTTGAGGATACGCTTTCGCCTTTGAAATCATCAATCAAATTCGATAGACGCGTTTTACGCTTAGTTGTTTAGGTTTTTTTTTGATTCCGCCATTTGTTTTCGCGGCCTTTCAATCGTTGACGTTTATTATATACGTGGTATTCAAAATAAATGTAATCCATACCTGACTTGGTTTTTTTATGTATCTCTATAGAAAATTCCATCAAGACCAATCCACTGGTTTAGCTGTGGTGATGAAATAAACATATAGAGAGAGGAGAGAGTTATCCAAAAATATGCAAAGTTTTATTTTTTTTACGCTCGATAGGCAAGCATTTGGCTAAATTCTCACTTGATGGATAGCGATGTAGCATGCTTGCCTAGAAGATACGTATTCACTCTTGACCTGAAGACTCCCAGACAATGTTTGTTAAATCTTCCTGCCGCAATGGCAGAACGGATTTGTATGAAATTTGAAATATGAATTCTATATGACTTTCGGTATTAAATCTTTGTTTTTGTTTGGCGTAGCGAGTTTTCTTTTATATTCGTAAAAAAAGTAGTCTGACGCACGTTTAGCTTTAAACGCAAACTCGCCATGTAGACGTAGCTTCTAGAAGAATGACATCGTATATTGTGTCCGAAATCTAGTTGGAGCATATTTTTTTTAAGTTAATTGTACTATTGTATTTGAGCGTTTTGGAATTGTATTTTTAACCGAAATTAAAAAGGAGATCATTGTGTTATAGTTAGATATGGGTTTTTTGCTTGGAATAAATTACTTATTGTATGTATACAGTGTATAAGTGTAATAGTACATAAGTACGTTTACAATTTTATGCTGAAAGTTGTTAAATTGAACAATTAAACATTGTTTTTCTTCATCAAACCGTCTTCTTCTTCGTTATGGCTTCGCAATCTTGTGCATTTAGCCAGTGTCAAGTGATAATATAATATTTCGAGTGTATTTCATATTATAAGTCCTAGTCACAAGTCACAGTCAAACAGATAAATTTTAACTCTGCATGAATCACTTTTAATGACAGTTGCTACCGACAGCCGCCGCCGGTGACACATTGTGAAACGTCATTATGATTAAAATTACAAACATTTAACTCTTGTTACTTTGTCTTGCGTTATGTTACGTGTACTCACTATTTACTAACTAACCTATTAACACAGTTATACAGTTACCTACGTAAGAACTAGATAAGGTAGCTTAACGAGTACGCTGTATTCGGTAAATACAAATTGGTAGATACATTATGATCATCATCTTTATTTATGTATGTAATGATCATCATCATGAGTGTAAAAAACCAGGCCGTAAACTTGCTCTTTAGTGTTTTAGGTAATCATTCGTGGTCTTCTGACACTTACGACTATTTAGTTGCCGCAGTGGGCAGATTTATACTCTGCGCCGTAGGTTCTGGGTTCGTTGCCCGGCGGGAGCACAATTTTTCTTCCTAACGGTCTTTTCTGCTTATGTTACTGGCTGTGATTGTGTGTGTCATGTGAATGTTTCCGCCACTCACAATACAAGTCTTCAAACTTAGTGCGGGGCTGTGAGTGTGAAAGAGTTTATGTTTATAGAGTGTTCTATAAACCTCGTATTGAAATCTCGAAATCCTCGTATACAAAATCACAACCAGAACCAGAAACAAATTTCCCTTGGGGTAAATATTTGTGTTCTCGCCGGGAATCGAACCCGATACCCCCCCGTTTAGAATGCAAACGCGCACCCATATAGCCAACGGGCAGTTCAATTCTATAGTTTGATAATGAAATAAGTCACTTTATAAATTAGTCGTGCTCTTCGCCCGCTGTTATCAAGATAGCCTATGTATTAATTCTAGGTATAATCTATGTGCATTCCAAATTTCATCCCAATCCTTTCAACCGTTAGAGCGTGAAAAGGGAACAAACATACTTACACACAAACTTTCGGATGTATAATAATACTAGCCGTGCCCCGCGGCTTCGCCCGCTATTATCAAGCTAAAAAAGTAGCCTATGTGTTAATCCTAGATTTAAGTTGTATATTCCAAATTTCATTTAAATCCGTTCAGCCGTTAAAGCTGGGGGGAACAAACATACTTACACACAAACTTTCGGATTGATATTAGGACTAGCCGTGTCCCGCGGCTTCGCCCGCTATTATCAAGTTAAAAAGAAGCCTATATGTAGGTATAAGCTATGTGCATTTAAATTTCATCCAAATCCGTTTAGCCGTTAAAGCGTGAAGAAGGAACAAACATACTTGCACACTTACACAAACTTTCGGATGTATAATAATATTAGTATAATGACAGTATGATTGCAAACCATTTATTACAATGATTACAGCAAAGAATACGTATGAGTAATGTCACAGACCTCAGCGTATCGTAATCGCACAGATTATGTGTCAGTCACTCGGGCACGTGTCTTATCTTGTCCGGCGATTATAAACAGGCGTTTTACTACTTAGTGGTATATACTCTGTGGTTCCACAAGTTCATTAATTACGTGTTTGCAGCGAAGTCGTTATTTTGTGGATTGATAGGCAACACCGACATCTGTTTTTTAACCGACTTCAAAAAAGGAGGAGGTACAAGTTCGACTGTGTGTATTTTTTTTATGTATGTTCACTGATTTCTCTCCCTCTTTGTGGACTGATTCTCAAAATTCTGTTTTTGTTTGGTAGATTATACTTCTGAAGTGTTCCGATATAAATTTTATTGAAATCGATCAAGCCCGGTTAAGTCGGTTTTTTTAAGCTTTGCTTACGTTTAAATTATTGTTTTATAGGCAAAAATAAAACATATTATGTGATCGTTTTCGTTGATCATATACCAGAATATTTCTTTTTCATTTGATTTAAAACGTTTTGTAATAATATTCTACTAAGTCCCCTTTAAATAATGATATAAGGAATACGTTGGATGCAGGCCGCTTACAGCCGTTTTTTTTTGGAAATCTTTGGGGGAGGCCTGTATCCAGCAGAGGATTTATTTCGCCTGAGATGATGATAATGATAATGATGAAGTCCCCTTTATAAGGCTACACGCTCGAATGTGACGTAAGAAAATGTAAATTAAGATAAAAATGTGTCATGCGTAGTTTTCAACTAAATTGCTGAAACGTTGTACTGTCAATCCATTTGACACTTGATATTTGCAAAAAAAAATACCGAGACCTACATTTTACCATTTTCCTAGAAACCGTGCCCACAACTCTAATAATAATTAATCTATTGCAACAATTTCATTTAAAAAAAGCGGGTCAAGAAAATGAGAACCGCACGAAAACAATCCTCAAACCGAGCATAACCTTCAAGACATAATGTTGCGTAAAGTGGTTCTAAACAAAACATTGGAATTACTATAATAATTCAAGTATCATGTTGACACTAAAGTCTAAATTCCTTTGTGCGTAACATTATGTCAGAAGAAAGAGGTTGTGTCCTATAACTGCCGTTCCTGTCAATTTGTACAGGCCGCAATTAAAACGACAAAAAAATCTGTAGCTTCGCGGTAAAATGATTTTGAAATATAGAATTCGGCGAAACTCCAGCGCTCTCATCACTTGCAGATAAATGGCGGGAACTGAAACTAGATGTAAAGGAAAGGAAAGTGAGGAATTGGACACTTGCCCAGCAGTGGGCAACGTGGGATGCCACTGAAACGGTGATTAGTTGCGGACGTTCGCGTAAGAGCGATTCCGGTGAACCGGGCTTTTGGGGTCGCTTACTGTGAACATTATTTCTGCGCTAAGTGAAATGAATGAGGTCTTTTTTCCTCGTTAGGAAGGAAACCGTCAATTAGTTATTTCCCATTGACCGGCTTTTTTCTAAATTTGTTTTATATGACCCGATTGGGATAATTGAAAGGAAATACGTTCATCAAACTTTCCCCAGTTTTTTTATCGCTAAAGTACTTTCGATTTTGATAGATTATGTTGTTGTTGATTACGAACATTTTAGGTAAAGTTTATTGGTATACGAAAAACACTTTTATTTTTAATACATTTATGAATTCCTGGGATAATGCGAAATCGAGCATGACGGGAAATGTCTTAAAGACAAGGTAACGCGTAAAAAAAAAATATTACGTATATAATGTTATTAAAAATTACCAAAAAAAACATGAATAAAATATCGAACCAATTAAAAAAAAAAACGCTTATCAAATAAAAATAAAACAAAATCGGTTTTGAAAATTCCTCCATTTTGGCAGTTGGTTGAAAATTACCTTCGATTGTTCAGTTCTAGGGATCATGTTGATACTAACCTTCTTACATTCCCGGGATAACGCAAAAATCGCGCGTAACCAAAGGAAATGTTTGTAGCCCAAGGTTATCATAACACGTTGTAAACACTAACCTTCGTTTCTTCTTACGTATTGTCTTCCATCGCAAGAAGGTCACACACTTGGATCATGTCACCTAATGGCTGATTAATTGTATGGGATGTAATTAAGGTTGTGTTCATCACGCGATGATAGGTAAGTAGGTTACAGAACTGCATGTCAAGGGTAGAATGCAAGTTATGAATTACTAGACGTGCCCCGCGGCTTCGCCCAAGTTTATAAAAAAAAGTAAAAAATTAGTCTATGTGTTAAGCCTATTTGATAGCTATGTACATTCCAAATTTCATCTAGTTCCGTACAGCCGTTACAGCGTGAAGAGAAAACAAACAAACAGATTTACACACTTACACAAACTTTCGGATTTATAATATTCGACGAAAGCGACGATGTGGTCGACGATGGAGCAAGTTTGACTAGAGTGAATTTTCGTGACTTACTTATCAGGAATCACCGACTCAGAAGTTACATTCTTTTCGCAAGAAGATAGATAAATTCTTTATATGCACACCAAAAAAGCACACTTCCAAAGAAATCTTAAATTAACATAGGAGCACAAAAGGCGGTCTTATCGCATTTTTTATTTGATAGCTGATGCTTGTCATGGGGTCCCATTGAAATTTGAAGCTGATCTCTAGTTTTTGAGTTATAGTCAATAATGCGTGTTTAATATATTAAATCCGATCAAGGTTCCGACGATAAAGCGGTAAAGTCTGTTTTTTAAGCTTTACTTGCGTTTAATTATTTATTTGTTCTTTAAAAGTGTGTAGTGATTGAGAGCGACGCGCGACGTATAGAGACCGGTAAACTGTTCCAAAGAACGTAGAAGCAAACCGCTTTATCCGTATTTGTGGAATATCTACTATATGTCGCTATACCGCTATACCGGTGTCGCTTAGCAGTTTGTCTGCTTGTCCGATGATAGAACAGGGATACCTAATTATACCTAAAATGTTTGTAGAAAAAAAAACAACGCCACAATAAACTACTTACGAAGCATCAAAAGCTAATTCGATGCTTCGATAAACCTTTCCAAGCTCAAATATACAATTTCTACGAAACGTCTTATTCGCAAATTTCACAGGAAAAGGGTATCGTAATTACATTGCACTGGTAAACAAGGTACGATTTTTCTTTTGGAAGGTTCTCCGAAATATGTACGTGGATATAGTAAGGTACGGCACTATTATTACGTAAATTTGTATAGCGACTACATAGAGGAGATAGTTTGTATACGCATTGTAGCCAAGCAACGGGTATTGTAACATATCTTTTCTCAGTTGACTTTAACTCCTAGACTCCAACTTTATATTGCCAGCTGAGAATATATTATCACTTATTAGCTAACGCTTTCCGCCATAGGTTTCATCAGGCGTAATGTGCAGTGACAGAGGATAACAAATATAATGCTCAATCAAACGTTTATTTAAGAGGGCTACATACATAAGTGATGTTTGCTCTCCTGATGCATGCTATCCGGTATAGCAATGGCAACATTTTTAAATTTTCATTGTTGTTATATAAAACACTAAATTAAACTAAAAACTAAATTAAAACAAGATAAGATTAGAAAAGGGGGATTAAAACAAATAGTACTCAAAAATTTTGTAAACCGCATGGCAAAGGAAAAGTGCCCAGAATACTGGCTACGTTTCGTTTGGCTACGTTGAATAGCGATTCTATTTTTTTGTGCTAAATAAGAGCCAGCTCTCTGGTAAATTTTTAAATTTGCTGTTTTAAATGCCCGACATTTTAAAAAGTCTTTTTCATTTATATCTATTTGGAACTTTATAGGAGCAAAAATACAACTTCCATTTTTTTATATCTTCTAATACAACATAATTTGGATTTAGACCTAACAAGCCAACAAACTGTAGAACAACCTTATGATTTATTTTTTATTCATGATTTTTTTTTTCATTTTTTTACTTTTAATTGAATAATGACCTCCAAATCGAATATATCGAAATAAATTGATACCAGACCCCCTATTACGACTTACGTATCTTTGTTGCACGCGGTTTCTATTTGAATTAAGCAAAAATTAACCTTATTTCTTAGGAGTTTTGTCAATTTAGTATTGAAACCGTTTGCAACAAAGATAGGTAATCGGGGGGCTGATATATAACTTAATTTTAATTTATTATATTTAGTGTTACGTTTAATCGATTTTGTCATTGTTCAGTGTCATGTTGTCAACTCTAGTGTGATACAATCGGTTGGATACAACTCAATGATCGGTGTTGGGTCGATCATCGTAGCGCTAAAAATATGACGCTGTGACGGTTCGGAAAACCGCTTAGCAGCTTTCCTTCGGAGAAATCGTGTGGAGTCTTGTAGTGGTAAATGGATTTGTGACGTTAGGGCCTTCTTGTTGCTATGTACTCAAGGAAAATAGTATGTTAGCTTTTGTAACGGGTAGAATAATCGGATCGGATGGTTTTGAAGCGGTTATTGGTCGTAGTAAGTCTCCCGACTAAGTGGTCGCGCTTCCGATTCCTAAGACAGGCTAGAGCTTTTGGTTAAATGGAATAGAATATTGTAACGAATATTGTTATGAAAGCAATGATGGCATTTTATCATGCTCACCGGGCTAGCTACCCTGTATCGATAAGCTAAGCTCTAATACTAGTTTCGGCAGATATTCTTGAGAGTCAGTAAATCTAGCCCAAGCGTGCTTACCTCCCTCGGCCACACCATCATTTACTAACAGGTGAGTTTCATTGATCTACTAAGGTCTGTATCACAACGTTATTTCTACCAGGTTAACTCAAAAATAAAATAGGATTTATTGACCGTGAGCGCGAAGTGTCTCCATTTCAGCTTGGACAAATTTTGAATATCCGGATTTCCGGTTGTTCTCCTCTATAGGTCACATTTCACAACCGATTCTCGTGAAATTTTGTGAACAGGTTCGAAAATTAGATTTTTTTGTCGATTCAGTTTGTGGATTTTTTCAAAATGGCGGAAACATGGGGCTTCCAACAAAAAAAACATATTACAGCCATTTCGAAAAATACACGAGATTTTCAAGTCACATAGCCACTTGTAATTAAATAGTCTGCCAAATAAATTAAAAGGATATTAGGATGTTTTAAAACAGGTTGTAAGCCTAAGAGTTTATAATACAGAAGAGTTTAACTGCCATTTCCATAAAAAACATCTATCTATTTCCAGATATCCGTTACATGTATTGTTATTCACTGGAAATATTTGTTTTCCATTACAATGCGATTTCCTACAATCATCTCTCCCAAACTTAAACAAATGTAATGTACCTACGCTGGAATGATTGACGCTATCATAAATTGTATGAGTTCAAGGAAGCAGTTTTAACGTTTTGAAACAACGTTGCAAAAGTAGGGGAAAACTTAATAATAACCACTTATTTCTGAATCGGAAGCTCTGTATCGTCGAACTGATAAATGACTGGAAATCCGCTCCAAAAATCATCATAACATTCACATTTTTTTTTTTAACAGCAGGCATATTTCAATCGGCTTATGTGCATATATACCATTTATGTAACCATTTCAGTCTAAAGTTAAAGTGCAAAATACTGAAGTTCGAGAACATCCAAATATCTAAAGGTTTTTAAAGTTCCAACAGTCAACTATCCTTAAAAATCTGTTCCGAATCTAGGCAAAGCATGTTCACTACCTTCAACCATATCATCACGTAAATAAAGTCCCTAATCGTAGCATGGGAATGGCGTGATTGTCACTCGTGGAAGTCTTATCCCCCTTGTAGTCTTACTGTAGTATTATTTGAGGGTAGTTTGAGAAAACAGGTCATAAGTTACAATAATAGTGGCGCCAAGTGTAGTCTATATTATTAATTGCACTGCCACGTTTTAGTACAACAAAGGTAGTAACCATAACAAATTTCAACTACCCGCAACATCCACTGACGTACGGTCACGTACGTCAAGTTCAACGATGTTTATCAACAACGCTCACGTTTGAACGTAATAACGTTTAAGCGGAACCACGGGACTCCGTAACGTCATGACGGCCATTTTGTCGTCAATTCCGCCATGTTGTCACATTCATCACATTTGATATCCCGGTGCACGGTGCTGCAGTCTCAATCACGCCTCTCTCGCTTGGATATTGTGAGCACTGGCGAGCAGTGTTTGACGTAGCAATTATGAGTAGTCGGGCGAATGGTACCACCTCAAAAAGGAAACACGGCCTCTTTTGCCCAATTGATTTATTTTATTGTTAAGGTGATTAGGACCAATCAAAATTTTAACAAAAAATGCATTTTTTATTCTTAACTCTAGTACAGTAAGAAGAAACATGTCCAGTAGTTTTGGATTCCTTGTCAAAATACATAATATCTATCTTCATACTCTTAATATCAATAAAATTCATTACATATATTATTTTTTATAATGTTACAAATTATATCACATACGTTTATGATCCTAACGTTCCTCGCTGCGTTCGTCGTAGCACCAATATCGAAAAAATAGGATGATCTTGTATCAATGACTATAATTCGGTGTAGCATAATTATTATGAATTTTAACTTATACTAATATATGTTATAGAAAACAATTATTATTTTAAATTAGATTTTTTTGTGAAGCAAGGGAGTTAAGCCGTTTTTAGGAGTACTTGTGAATGTGCAAAAAAAAAACGAAAATTAAGTATTAAAATTAAACAAACGAATTTTGCCTTAATCATAATTGACATCAAAACAAAAATAAATAAAAAACTGATGTTCTAGATCAAGTCATCGTACTAATTGTGGGCTGTTAGTGTGAAAGAGTTTCTTTACATTATTTTCATTCTGCAAATTATCGCACCGCACACTAATTGAAACTTCTTTCACAAATAAACCATTATTCCAACGGTGCAATATGAAAAGTTTTCGAACATGAAATAATTCATTCAGAGTAACGAAAATGCAGTGAAAAATATTCCCGCCAGTGGAATAGAGCTGCCATATTTCAATGAATAAATTTAGATAGAGAATGTGAAGAGCCAATTGGTTTCTGGTGCCTCTATAGACGGAATCGTAGAATAAAGTATTGATATGAAGTACAATATCTCGTTTGATTTCGAATGAAATATTTATTTAGCGGAGCAGAATTCGACACGTGACTTCCACACTAAGCATTTTCACTAGCAATATTGAATCTTATTAAAAAGAAGATGATAAACATAAACGCAAATTATACGATCCAGTTGGCGAAGTGGGGCGGAGGAATACCCTTTGGGTTCGATTCCCAGCAACAGTTTTCCTTTCCAAGGGACATGTGCAAGAAAACCGTATCCGGTAATGTATCCGGTACCAACAATACCAGTCTTTGAACTTAGTGTGGGGCTGTGAGTGTAAGTGCGTTTTTTATATTGAATTACTAGCTGTGCCCCGCGTCTGCGTTAGTTTAGTTAAAAGTAAACTATGTTCTAATCCTAGGTATAAGCATGGTATAAGCTAGCAACATGGCAAATTTCACAATTACTACAATTTTTGGCATTTAGAATGTTAGCGTGATACGAAATATTATATGACTCTTAATAAATTAGAAGGCTGTTTTTATATAAAACTAGTAATACATAAAAAAAAATTTAAACAACCGTTATTTAATGTTATGAATCCATAGAACTTGTGAAGACAAATCAAGCGAGCCCCAACTCGATGGGGTTGCGTCGCTTTATAGGGTTCCCGTGGCCACCTTTCAGTCATCAGATCCGTGATTAATTTTGCATACATATGCATGCACAATTTCAGCTCAATCGGAAACCGGAAAGTGGGTCGAATTTAACTTGCAAGATTTGATTACTGGCATACAGATACTGGGACAGGTGAATCGTGAAACTAAATAAAAGTCTATAAAAGCTTATATTTTTATAGTTCTTTATTATTTTATATTAGGTTACAATCCATTATGATTGTGTGTGTGATGTGAATGTTTTCAGCACCCACGACACAAGTCAACAAACTTAGTGTGGGGCTGTGAGTGTGAAAGCGGTTATGTTTATGTTTATTTATATACGCACACATGTTATTCCTGTATTAGTCAGTTACGTTATACTCTTTCAAATCTGTGTATATAATTTTTATTTTTTTTTATTACCATACTTAAGGTAAAGTGGATACAACAAAATTTTAATATCTAACTTCCACACTAGGCGAGCCTGTTTTGTGGAAGGTAGCCTCTTTCGTTTAACAGTATGCATACAATAATAATAACAATGAAGAGTTACAAACAATTAATTAGTTATTAACAAATAACTATCAACTATTAACAATTAATTATCAATTATTAACAATTAACTACTAATTAATTATATATATGAATTATATAACATAGTTATATTTTAAATTTTTAAACGGACTTACGAATAAATAAGTTTTAAATATTATTGCATATTTATTTGTAATCCAGTTCTCTCCAGTTTTTAAGACTCATCAGACCAGACACCGGTAGTTTTTTTTATGTATATACTTCATAAACATTTATTCTTAAGGTGTTTTCCTAGAAAAGTGGAGCAGTCTTTCAATCAGCATTCACAAGATAATTAGTGTTGCGGAAATCTGCCAAAAGTTGAAAAAAAATGTTACGCCTGGCGGAGTCGTTGTAAACATTGGCAAGATCTACGTAAACATTGATCCAAGGCTTGGACAACATTTGTCTTTTAAGCTTCAAACATTGACTGTTGATTTTTAGAAATGAGAATTTTTATCGTTCATTTTAGCAAATTTATTTGGCTTATCTAAACTATAGCAAACCCGCGCGAGAAATTGAGAATTGAAAATGTTTGGCAACCCAGTTGGTGGAGTCATCTTTGCTCTCTGCGTCTTTGCTTTCTTCCTACGGGTCAATTCTGTTTCTGGGTGGACAATTCTGGGTCTGGTTGTGATATGATATAAATGATTAATGTGCAGAACATTTGCTCTGCAGAAAAAAAAACAATATAAACAAACACATTCATACTCACAGCGCCACACTAAGTTCAAAGAATTGTATCGTGGGTGCCGGAATCATTCACACATCACACTCACACATTACACCTAGAAGCAGAAGCACAAATATCCCTTGGGAAGGAATTTGTGCTCCTGCCGGGAATCGAACCCAGGATCCACGGCGCAGAGGGCGGACACCTGTCCACTGCGCCAACAATACGTTCCAAAAGGCACTTTGGTGTTTCTAAACTAATGTTGTGTTGTAAACTAATGTTGTTTCTAATAATTACATTATTTCCAACCAAAAACAAATAGAATACTGTGTAGTACATAGCAATAAAAATGCTTACGGTTCTCCAACTTCTAATAGACACCTACAGTATTTAATGTTCAAGTGAATAAGCAGTTCATATAATAATAATCTCGAGTTAAACGTTGCAGCGACGCTCAAATCTCTTTCGGCGAATTCGATATACATTAGTCCGTACATCAATGTACTGATATAATACAGATATCTGTCTAGTATCGATATAAGTGGTGAAATACTTAGCGATGAGATAAGTTACAATAAACGTAATCGATTCCACACTCACAGTCCCACAGGCTCAAACGAAATTCGAAGAGTTGTTTCGGGGGTGCCGGAAACATTCACACACATCCACACACATATATCACACCCGAAACCCAGAAACACAAATTCTCATTGGGGAGAAAACTTGTGTTTCCATCGGGAATCGAACCCGATACCCGCAGCTTAAAAGGTACGCCAACGGGCAGTTCCATTTTATTTCTAGTTAATCTAAGACATATATAGATAGATATTATTATACTCTTTATTGAACACCATAAAATAAAAAAAAATGCCCGTTAAAAAAAAATGTACACAATCAGGAATGACAGTAAATAATTATATAGGTGTAACAATAGGCGGTATTATCGCTGAGAGCTATCTCTTCCAAACATCCTCTAGACTGAGACTCTCCAAATATACCTCTAGTTATATCCTGGTATACGGCACCAAAAGTAATGCTTACTTCAACTTGTTATATACGAGTATTTGTTCCTCTGTGACTCCCTTGCTACCTGGCTCGCAATAAAATGAAAAACAAATTCCAAACTCTACACACGACAAATGTTTATTTGTCGTTAGTTGTGTATGTTTATACGGGGTGCATTGTGAGTGCACGACCAAGTGCATGCACTTACGGCACCTAAACAATACGACATGATATTTTCTCAACGCAATAAAATATGATTTGCCGAGTCCTGGAGCATCACGTACACTTCTAATGTTATTTTGCTTGTTATTACCGGTGTGCTTAGTTCTCGGAACATAATTTACTGAGTAACTTGGTCTTGGTGGTTGGTTATCATTATTATTTTTATCAAACTTTTGCATCTAGTTGCTGAACTCGATTCCAGACCTCTTTCATCTCGTCCTCTCGCAACACTTCATACAACTGTGCTGTTCAAACCTGACACCAACGTTTTAAGAGTTGGGTTTTAGAAACCGCGTGCTCCGTGCAACTCTTCATAAAGTATCCCTGTGACCACAAGGATGTGTTTTGATTTTGATACAAAATTAAATTGGCTTGATATGACTTATGCCAGCGAGTGCGGTTGAGCGATCGGTCCCGGTTCTAATTTCTACCCCGCAAAAAAAAAATCACGTTTTGTACGGTGTTTGCACTCGCTATAATAACGGTAAAGAATGCATCGTATGGCAATCAGCATTACTAGTCACAAAAAACTTACGAAGAATCACAACAGACAACATGTTTTATACACAGGACCAGCGAGGTCTAGACGCTCTCTCAGTGAGAGACGACCCTGAGACTACGATGACTTATACATACTAGATATAAATATAAACGCTTTTACACTCACAGCCCTACACTAAATTCGATGACTTGTGTCGTGGGTGCCGGAAACACATAACAACTAGAACTTTAAACACAAATTTTCCTTGGGAAGAAAACTTGTATTCCCGCAGGGAGTCGAACCTGATGCTTATTCTTAGAAGACGAACACTCACCCAACTAAGCCAACGGGCTGTTCAGGTAGAGGGATGATTTCTCAAAAATCTGTATCTTCTTACAGCTCAGACCACTTCCATAAACACAAGAAAAGTACATGATACACCCGATGATTAGGTCATTGGGTGTCTGCCAATGACGCTGGCGCTTCGCGGACTTCTTGGTAGATCACCCACTACTGTCATCGACTGAATTCTAGGGAAAATGTCACTGCGAATGTTCAGCCGAATTTCAGGATGGTTCATTGACATAAGAGACATGGAGAGGAAAGTTGAGTTGGAAGGAGGTAATTTTTTGTGTTTCCCAGTTTGTACAAAGTTTTGTGCCAGGTGTTGAACTCGATTTAGTTTTAACTCACTGTGGTATTGTTTCGCGAACGCAGGTTTACTTAGGTGAAAAGGTAATTTTGGCATGGGCTTGTAAAATATATATTTTTAATAGGATGACTAACGCATAAATATAGTACCATCTTTGTGTTCCTATTGTCAAAAGCCTTTCACAAAGAAAGCTACTAAAATGGCGTCAGGCTAAGACACTGCACTTAGTGCTAACTATTTTAAACCATCACGTAGCAACAGGCAAAACTGATTTGAAAACTGACACACAATCTGATTTGAAAAAAAAAAAACAATTTAATTACCTTTTTTGTATTTAAGATAAGCAAACGTTCAGGATTTCTCAAAAAACTGTTTAAGTTCCTTATGTGTTAAGACAATTTTTGATTTCTAATAGTACACAAATGCTTCCAGATCTTAGAATTTAGTGTTAAAAGATCCTGTTCCTTCGACAATTGTTTATTTCCAGAGGTACAAGTACTTTCCATAGACAATGGGTCATTTATTCAGCGCACACAATGATTGACGCACGCGTCTATACCATTTGACCTGCGTCAGTATAGGGCGTGAGTTTAACTGGTTATGATAAATGCTTTTGTTATACACACACAGCATGTCATAATCAGGTTACATTAAGCGATACTGTTTTTAGCGATTTTGTTTCTTATTTACCATCGTAATTTTTGTTTCTATAGCATAAACCATGCTAGACGGAACTGAAGAAGTAAAGCGGGACTTGAACCCGCGACTACAGAGTGTCATATGATTTTAAGAAAAAATATAGCTTTTAGCGATAAGTCCGCCCATTGTACTCAGATATAAATAATATGATTGTTTTTTATGTAATTTTATTTGGTGCAATAAAGTGTTTTGTATTGTATTGTATAGCTTGAAGCGGGACTTGGTCCCGCGGCCTTAGGGTGTCATATGTTATTACGGTAAAATAACGCTTGAAGTAGGTCTTAAACTCCCGACCATAGGGTAAACATAGCTTGAAGCGGGACTTGGTCCCGCGGCCATAGGGTATCATATGCTTTTACGATAAAATATCGCTTGAAGCAGGACTTACGCGTCGGACCATAGGGTGTCAAATGCGTAAAATATCGCTTGAAGCTGACTTCCTAAGAAGACGTATGCTTTTATTTGCCTAGAAATTGAACACTATGATATTAACATTTACAAGGTTAATATGAACGAAGTTTATAATACATCTAATGTTTATGATAAACGGACGAATGTATATAATGTGTGATTTATGATTTTAATAAAATTAAACATCAAACAAAGAGGATACTCGCCATTTCTTTCCACTAACCTTAATGCAAACAAAACGTTCAAATGTAGAGTTCGGGTCATCGGTATTTCATCTTCGCCACAAGAGAGCATTGAAAGTAAACACGCTGAGCCAAATATGACCTGTTTTCATTAATCCAATCTAAAACGTAGTACTCTAAATTCGATACTGGTAATCTAAATATTATTATGATTTATAATGTTTATTACGTTTGGATATCACAGAATAAAAGGCAAATAAGTCTCAATCTTTCCACAGTTTATTAATGAAATGCACTTTCGTAAATATTATTGGTGTTCGTTTCTAAAATTGTTCTGTTGGATGAAAACAAGGAAGCGTGACGCTATAGTTTGTTATAATATAAAATAAAATTATACATATACATTGCACGTGTAGCTGAGTGAACTTGAAATAAAAATAGTAGATTAGTATCTAATCTGCTATCAAAAAACCAATTTCTAGTATTCCGTAACATGTTAAAAAGGCAATTGCAAAGGTATTAATTTGCAGCAACTGTTTTATTTCTAAGCGTTTAAGGTTATTAAAATTATTAAGATAGCCTCAGATATTCTACGAGTGTAACTACGAGTAGATAGTGTTCGTATAACTAGATAGATGTCAACCTTTTTTTATGCTCGAAAGGCATGCTTTTGATCACTATCTCACCTGATGGAAAGAGAAGACGCGGCCGAAGATGTAGCATGCTTGCCAGTGTTTTTTTAGTCAGACAAAAAAAAGCAAAATTCACGATGATGATAGAAACTTAGATCAAAGTTCCTTGTTTTTGAAATATTATTATTTACTTGTTTCAAACTAACCTTTTCTCTCTTTCCTTTCCAGGTGATAGACTTCGGCAGCTCATGCTACGAGCACCAGCGGGTCTACACGTACATCCAGTCGAGGTTCTACCGCGCGCCCGAGGTGATGATGGGCGCGCGATACGGCATGCCCATCGACATGTGGTCCCTGGGGTGCATACTGGCGGAACTGCTCACTGGTAAGGGATTCTTGTACATGACTGAATCTTATACTATTTGAAGGGCCCTCAAGCGATGGTTACTAAGCAGTGGCATCGAGTTCAATTTCCGGTGAGAACACTAGATGCCTTCTCAAGGCAAATTTGATTTTCGGATTCTGTTTGTAGTGTATTTGTGTGTATGGTGGGAATGTTTTTGGCATCCACGACAACCCAAGTCTTTGAATTTAGTGTGGTATATGAGTATGATACTATGAGTGTAATAGCGTTTATGTTTACGATGACATACAAAGAGATGTGGCTCATGCACACAATAGAAATATCAGGGGGAAAACACATTTTGTCAAAGCTACCATGTATATGTGGTCCATGGTAACTGGCGGAACTGGTCACTGGTAACTGTCTAGGTATTGTTGTACCAAGCAAGTACATATTATATTGTTTGATAAGCAAAGACATACAAGCTGATAGACATATTGTATCTGGAAACGTACTGAACTGCTCATTAGTAAGGAGTTCTCGTACTACATAAGTAAATTTTTTCTCCCTGCTCAGTACTGTTTGATAAGCAAGATGTAGCTCATGCACGAATTACTAACATCGGCCGACCAACCAGTGGTACTAACAGTGGGTAGATATTATGTATCTAAATTTGACACTGCCATGTCTGGCGGCGTGTGGTCCCTTTGGCGAACATGAGAAGAACTGCTTACTGGTAAAGGGATACTTGACACTAGTGAGTCTTAGGTCATACACTCGACACGGCTATGCCCTTCGGCGTCGATGGTATGTGATACTAGTAATTTTAGGAAACTGGTCAACTTGAGGCTAGACAAATTAGGAATCCGGTCCTATTAGTTCAGTACTGAACAGATATCAGGCGATCCCATTAATGATCCTTTGATGTTCATTTAAATATGAAAATGTTTACGGCTTGCTAGTGTCGACGAAAGAAAATGATGACTTGTGCTGATATTCAGGGACTGATTTTCAACTTCGCAATGTCACACATTTTTTTTAGTATAGTTTTTGACGTGAGGAAGTTTCATCTTCAAGATTCTAAATACGTACATCTAATTTAATATTACTGTTACATTACAACTATTAAATTTCATTACTGCGTTTAAAATCTATATCTTTGACAACTATAAAGAAATTGACACCAGCTATTTCGATCAAAAACCTTAACTTATTTCTAACAACAAATTAATTGTAGTTACCGCAAATAATCTTAGAACAGTTTTTACAATTCCTTAAAAACTTACTCTATGCTGCGTTATCCCATTATCTCCATGAAATAGCTTCAATAGCAATAACTAACGTCTAGCAACTTTGGCGAGCTCAAATCCTTCAGGTTTTCAACATAGCATGCTTAAGTTCCCAGACGGGGAAAAAACTTGGAAGCTATTATGTCTGGCGAGGCTGACGAGCAGACAACTTAAATACCGCTATGAGTCAACCTAACCCCAAACTCTTGGTCATTTTTCGATCCAAGCTCGGGCTTTGAAATGTGTGGTAATATACCTCGGTATTGCAGATGAAAAATTTTGCGTGATAAATCTTGCATAGTTGACTCATCAAAGGTTCAGTTGGTAGTCATGCTTAAATAACTATAAAAGTCAAAATAAAGTAAAATGAAATATTTGAAATTTGGCTTCGATCGAATTATAGTGATTTTTTTCACTTTGTTTAGATGTTCAAGTTGATCAAGTTATAAAGAGTCAAAGCCTTCCAGGAACTTGTGAAAGTCAAAGATATGAACGATGAATGGACTCGATGAAAAGGAACGTTTTTAGAGATTCTTCAGTATTTGCGAAGCTTTCATACTTCTAAAATCTATACGTAGTTTTCAAGTTGTTTCGTAACAACTTCAATCACGCAAAAAATAAGTTAAAAAAAACTTGAGCCCCACTCAAGTTTTTCTAGATTCTTTATTTACATTTAGCAGTACATGCCATGTATAGGACTAAAATTATTACAGTCTTAATCTCTGATTAACGCTTATGTTTGATATACACCTGGCTTTTGAAGCTTACTTAACAGGTGAAAAACTGGTCTTAGTTGCTTCTGAAATCAAATCAAATCAAAATGTATTTTCTGTCTGTATTGTTCTAATGTTACAGTCTTTCTGCTTTCTGAGGCATCACTTGGTTCAGTTCTAGAAGGAGGTATTAAGTCATTCATTTTAAAACCTTGTGTTTATAAAGAATCTTGAAATAATTCCAGGTTTCCCACTACTCCCCGGCGAGGACGAGGCGGACCAAATGGCGTGCATAGTAGAGTTGCTGGGCATGCCGCCGCAGAAGCTCATCGAGCAGGGCAAGAGGTCCAAGAACTTCATCAGCAGTAAAGGGCTGCCTCGGTACTGTACCGCGACCACGCTGGCTGATGGGACCACTGTGCTTAGCGGAGGTATGATACCTAAGATTGTTCTTAACTCTTAAGTGTGTTGTTCTAGCCTTGGAAACGCCCCATTGACTCAGATCTACTTGGTGCATGGAATGTTATACGATTCAGTTGGGACCTAATTGTAGGCATAATGGGTTTTTATGCAGTTATCTGAGCATCACTATGGGTTTGGAAATGGAGGAGCCGAAATTTGTTATTGAAATACGCAAGGTCTCCGTAACAGTATATTACTCACGTGTACCGATTAATTCTTCAGTTTTTTTTTTAAATTAAATTCCTTCTTAATTTTTTGTGCCCAGAAGCACAAAATAATATATAATATACCCGAAGATTCCAAATTATGCTAATTTACAACTAATTGCAAAAACTACCGTTTTATCATGCTTTGTTGACAGTTCCTCTTAAAACAAAAATTACAAAAGCTAGAATGAAAACCTTTTCACATTCATAACTTGCAACTACCAAAGTCGGAGCACGGACATCATTAAATTTATTTAAATTAAGACTCTACTTTGAATTGACAACCAAGTACGACGTGAGAGATTCATGAAAACAATTCAACCATCAAAGGTGCCTGCAATTTTCACTCCGAGCGATATATCTCCTATTTCTGAACCTAATGAAACATTGGCAGCTCGACTAGCAAAGTTTACAAAATCAAGCTATAAGAGACGCAATTCACATATCAGTCCTTCAAATCACGACCGCTTCTAATATCATAAACACCATTTCCTGCTTCGTATTTATTTACATTTATCCCAGCACCTATAAAATAAAAGGGGCAATTACGTATAGAAATTATACACCGGCTATTTACAAATTACGTTAACGCCTCATAAAAGACTGACACGGAAATTAACACCGTATCGCGAGACGAACAAGACGGTATTATAGTTATTATACGGTACATTACTCGTCATTTGGCAACAAACCAGAAAGATCAGACAGTGAGACAGATCTAACAAAACTATATGTATCTATGACTCACTATACAACCTTACATTACTCATTGAACTGCCCCTTGGGTTAGTTAGGTTCGCGTCTGTCTTTTAATAGGATTAACACTAGAGTTTTTTTAATTTTAACTTGATCAACGTGAACGAAGCCGCGGGGCACGGCTAGTCAACAATAAAATTATAACCATACAATCAAAGCATTCATAAAGAAAGACAACGTCAACACAACTATGAAAAATGTGCATCACGTTACACTAAAAAGAAAACACCAAAAAACTGTGTCTTGTTTGTCTTTCTCTTTCTATACCATTTTAATGCACGCCTACACCTTGCCTACGTTCTTCTGGTCTTTTATGTGTAGTTGACTGGTAGAGAATGCCACTAACATTGACTCTAGTTTTTTTGTGGAATAAAGAATCAAATACTACCTACAATAGTGGCTAAAAGTAACGGTGATAGTAGTATAATAATAGCTATATATTTTTGAATCCTAGATTAGCAAGCATTTGACCACTGTCTCACCTGATGGAGAATGAAGATGCGGCCGAAGATGTCACACGCCTAGAAGTACCTATTCACTCTAGATCGATCGTAACTGATAGCTATATACCAACAGATACCTATATTACCCTGGTGTAGTGATGATTACCTACTCTTTTCTACGAGACTACATTTTTTTTTAGTATATCGTATGACTCACGTATAGTAGTAGTGTCACCTATGTCATAATGCGCAATAAATGACAAAATTCCTAACCACTCCGTCAACGAAACTGGAATTTCGGTATTTACTGAGTCAACTCGCTTTGCACACATGACGTGTGGGAGAGTTCGAAAGCTGTTGTGACGGCTCCGTTATTTTTGGTTTTTAATCATTTAGCAGTCTCCGAGACCTGTGATATCATTGGGAAATCACGTTTTAACTCGGGATAATGGTTCGCAGGTGTTGGTTAATAGACGATTGTGTGACGACATCATGGCTTTGTTTTCTTTTTTAGGGTTCCGTTCCCAAAGGGTGAAACGGGACCCTATTACTAAGACTCCGCTGTCCGTCCGTCTGTCACCAGGCTGTATCTCATGAACCGTGATAGTTAGACAGTTGACATTTTCACAGACGATGTTTTTCTGTTGCCGCTATAACAAAAAATACTAAAAAACGGAATAAAATAAATTGCTCAACATTGATAACGGCAACAGGTAGACGCTTGAAATATTCGCAGAATATTTTGTTATATATTCACTTGAAAAATAAATAATTAAATTAAAATAAAGCAAATATTTATATAATAAACGTGATTTTTTTTATAGATAATGGTACGGAACCCTTCGTGCGCGTGTCCGGCTCGCACTTGGCCGGTTCTTTTTTATTCAAGATAAAATAAAATAAATAAATCCAAGCACATGACCGGGAGGTATACCAAACGCTTGCCAATAAGACTGCCGTTGGCTTAGTTGAGTAGGCGTACGCCTTCTAAGCAGGGGTATCGGGTTTAATTCCCGGCGGGAACAGAAGTTTTCTCCCCATGGAAAATGTATGTCTCTGGTTATGGTTGTGTGTGTGATGTGAATGTTTCTTACAGCCACCTGTCCTGGGTTCGATTCCCGACAGCGCAATTTTCTTTCCCAGGAAACATTGCGATTCTGGTTCTGAGTGTGTTTGTGCGTGTGAAAACATTTACAATGATGTTTCCGGCACCTTCCACACAAGCTGAGCTTAGGGACTGTGAGTGTGAAAGTGTTTGTTTAGTTTTGAAATTCACCTGCGCCTGTATATATTCTGAAGTCATCGCTTCCCTCACTGAATCACGGGAACTGTCTGTATCATCGACTCGCGGGAAGTCGACCGTGAGCTTTATAAGTGTGAATAACCGTCGGTTTCGGTGAAGATCTACCGCGTTTCTATTATTAGGTGTTACTTAAGAGTTATAATCGAGATAGATTTTTTGGAAAGCTGAGTCAAACTATCGACTACAAGAAAAAAAAAAGAAATTATAGAATCGAAGCACACAGTTAATATTGTGTGCGTCGATTGTATCATATCTTTTTTTTTAAGTGAAAACTCCTTAAGGCAAGTTGAGCACTTTTTGGGTGAACAAAAAGCGTGAAATTCGCGTCATCGTCACCAAACGCTTTCTATGAGCTATATGTATACTGTGTATATATATATATATATATATTATGTATAGTTTTCACTTCTATCGGCATTCCCCAAAGACTGCCCCGCATGTTTTTTTCTCTCTATCACACTAATATTATAAAGGTGACAATTAGTGAGTGTGTTTGTATGTTTGTTACTTCTTCACGCTCAAACGGCTAGGCCAATTTTGATAAAGTTTGGTATAGAGGTTCTGACATCTTGAATTGACATACATATGTAACGACTGTAGAATCAATCTTTTCTCTTTATTGAAGTTAAACTTTTTATGGGAGGGCTTCAAAATTCTGATCCGCAACCATTTTCAACCGACTTCACAAAAAAGGAGGAGGTACTCAAGTTGACCGTATTTTTTTATTTGTGTTACCTCATAATTTCGTTCCACGTGAACCGATTTTGAAATTTTTTTTTTGTTTGAAAGAGGTTTCTTTCAATTGGTCCCATTTAAATTTAATCAAGATCTGAAATATCGCAATAATGCGTGTTTAGTACATCTAATCTGATCAAAATTCCGAAGATAAAGCTGTGAAGTCGGTTTTTTTAGGCTTTGCTTACGTTTAAATTATGTTTCTCAGTGTTTACACTGTGATAAATAATTAAAATGTTTATCTGTAATACAAAAGTTTCATTCCATCGTGTCAAAGCATGTGTCTTCACGACCCACTCTTTTATTATTACTATAAATCGAGTATAGCTTCTTTTAAACCTGAGTAAACTCTATTTGGTCACATATTGGTTGTATTGCGGTATCAAATTGTCGATCGCGTGATACCGTCGAATCTAACTCATTGTCTAGACGTTTTCAATGCACGAATCGTATAAACTATATGATATAGGATATGCAAAAGTATGTGTAAAAAGGTTGCCTGAACCCTTTTGCGTGACTACATATGACACAATAATATGATGAATTTATCTTTAAAGCATGCTTGCTACATCGTCGCTTAACATCTGGTGAGATAGTAGTCAGTTCTCACTGACCACTATCTCACTTGATTGTAAGCATTTCTTTGAATAAAAAAAAAGTATCCTGATCATTCCTGATAGCAAATAACTCAACAATTTTAATAATATGACGCTGGCGTAGTTGGGTGTGCTTTCGCCTTCTAAACAGCTGGTTTTAGTTTCGATTTCAGTTGGAAGGACAAGATTTTTTTTTATTTCCTTGGTTCTAGACGTAATTGTGTGTAAAAACATCAATTTCTATCCGACTTCAAAAGTAGGAGGTTCTCAATTCGACTGTTTTTTAAAATGTTTATGTACCTCTTAACTTTCTCGGTACATCGATTTTGATGTGGTCCCATGAGGTCTCATTTAAATTTGATCAAGTTTTATCAGTAGTTTTTGAGTTACCGTCAATAATGCGTGCTCAATACATTTAATCTGATCATGGTTCCGAAGATCAAGCGGTGAAGTTGGTTTTTATAAGCTTTGCTTGCGTTTAAATTATTGAATATTAACACTCTGATTTGTATGTATTGCAGGTATGTCGAGAAGAGGCAAGCCCCGAGGCACCCCCGGCTCCAAGAGCTTCGTCACGGCCCTCAAGGGCTGCCAGGACAAATTCTTTATCGATTTTATTAGGAGGTAAGTGCATTGAGTAACACAAAAACATTTTGGAATTTGCCATAGTTTTAGAACATACACCGGCAAACCTGTATAAAAAAAACAGTGGTAATTTACCACTCGAATTAGAAAAGCTGTCACCATGCTCTAATTGGAGTGCCTGAGATTCAGCTAGCCTTGAGCGCCGCGCCGTTGGTAGCCTATCGCGTTTACCATCCACGACCATCTTCACTTTCAATCAGATAGTAACTCTATGAAACCATTTTTTTTTTATATTTTCGAAAACGATCCAGCCAAAACCAAAATATAAGCGTTGAAGTCGGATTTTTTAAGCTTTACTTGCGCTTAATTACTAAACAAAAGTAACACAACAAGTAAGAGCGCTGCCAAACTTAATCCAGACTTATAAGATTCAACATTCAAAATCAAAACAAAGTCCAGATGCCTCGGTTTGTTTTTTTTTTTTTATATGGTTTCTCTAAATTCACGGTCGATATAGTAGATAAACCACCTGTTTTTGTTTAAGGCGAAGCGCGAACAAACGCGAGCGCCGCCTGCAGCGTGTTGCCTATGCGCAATTTAATTTCCGCTGATGTAATGTCTTTTTTATGTTGTCTTTTTTTTTTGAGGACAAAATCAAAATTGAAACCAAAATGACGACTAAAAAATATATTTTAATTTTAAATAAGTTTAATCATAATTTTAAGGGAATCTCATATGATTTATTATAAATTTTATATATGTTTGAAATTTATATAAATTTATATATCATTTAGGATAAAATTAATTAGAATAAAGGATTAATTACGATGATTTATCTATGTAAGGACTTAAATACGTTTTCTCTATACACTAGCCGTCCCGCTTCGCCGCCCGCTATTATCTAGTTAAAAAGTAGCATATGTGTTTATCCTAGGTATAATCTATGTACATTCCAAATTTCATCCAAATCCGTTCAGCCGTAAAAGCGTGAGAGGGAACAAACATACTTACTCACGTACACACACACTTAGACAAAAACTTTCGGATTTATAATATTAGTAGGATATGTATAGATAAATCGGTCCAGACGAGACGAGAGAGTACGATACCACAGACACACACACATAGCGTTCAAATTTATAACACCCATCTTTTTGCATAGGGGGTTAAAAACGAAGCTCTGTTATAAAATCTGAGTAGGAAGACCTCGCCTTAACTAATGTCCGCACAATACTATGTTTTTCTGTGAATGAATCTTTATTTCTGGTCTGTTTGGATTTCGGATCGGGTCGAGAAGCTATTTATGAGTAGTTACAGATTGTTTGGATTCAAGTGTAAATTCGTAATATCAATCCTTTCTTATTTTTTTCATTTAGACAATCTGCTCTTGATATATGCGTTGAAAATGGTATATAAAAACGTATTTTGATTTTGGCTGGATCAATTCAACGATAAAATGTATATGAGACCACCTATGAATTATAATCTACCAAACAAAAAAAATCATCGAAATCGATTTATAATTGGCGGAGATATCGAGTAACATACATACAAAAAAAATTCAGTTGAATTGAGAACCTCCTTTTTTTAAGTCGGTTGAAAATATTTGTTTTTTATATGCTCTTGTAAGACTAAACGAACAAGTCGCTCGCACAGCCCCACACAAAGTTCGATGACATGTGCCGGAAACATTCATATCACAGAATCACACCCAGAAACGGAAAAACAGATTTTCCTCGGGGAGAGAACTTGTGTTCCCGCCGGGAATCGAACCCGATACTTAGAAGGTGAACGCGCACCTAAACAAGGGAGCAAGAAGTTCAATAAAATACAAATAAACATACTTGACGTATACAAATTACACGCCACGCGTGTCTGCAAAAAAACACGAGGTTTGTGTTTTATGTTGTAAATATGTTAAAGTAAATGTTATTGTTGACTTTAGAAGGCGTATTAAAAAAAATGGTTCGAGTATTGCAAAATATCACAGGTTTAAATGCTAAAAACGTCATGTTATGCTCATTTATCCGCATATTTCGGTTATTCGATACACGATAACTGTGACTTAGGGGGTTTCCATTAATTACGTGGGACGTTTAGGGAGGGGGGGGGTCGAGCCGAACCTCACCCAATCTCACGTGGGGGAGAAGGGGTGTCTCAGCAAATATTACATTTGTTTTTTGCAAGATACAGGATATAGGTGTAATATTGCGAGAAAACTGGGTTTAATGAACTAAAAAAACTACTTAAATATGGCTAAATCATATAGTTGGTAGGGTCAAATAAATTCAACGCAATGAAGCACATATTCATTTATTTACATTAAATATACGCAATTTGAAAAATCTCACATGAGTTTAGGGGAGTGAGAGGGGGTCGAGCAAAATCTCACGACATCTCACCAAGGGGAGAGAGGGGGTCCAAAAAGCGCTAAAATCACCTCACGTAATTAATGGTTGTCCCATTAGCTGTATCTGTAATATATTGAAATCAAATGAAATGGCTGTGAAGTATGTGTTTCTTTTTTGTTAAAATATAGGTATGATATAAGTTTGAGAAAAACCATAAAAATTGAAGTTTGACACGCGCAGCCTTTGTATTCACCATAATTTTGCTACATTAAATGCGAACCTATGTTCTACAATGTAAACGTCCCTTTATTTTGTTGACAACTAATGCGAACCAATAAAAAACGCGCAGTTTTTTTTTTGTTTATTTAATATTTTACATACAGTTTTATAGAAGGTACCGTGCCATTAAAAAGGTTTGTGTTGGTACAGTCATTCGCACCGATTCACACTGTTTAGCAATTACTAGATTTTAATAAACTTTTTTTTTATTCGTGATAGGCAAACTTTTGACCACCATCACACCTGATGGTAAGCGACGATGTGGTCGACGATGGAGCAAGCTTGCCTAGAAGATACCTAATCACTCGCGAAAAAAAACCACTTAAAAATACCCTGGTTAAAAATCAACCTTTTAACTTAAAATGAACATACTCATACATCGTCCGGTTCGCTCAAAGCGTTTTGCTTCTACGTTTGTCATCCGTACCGCGAAGGAGTGGAATTTATTGCCTGCTTCTTATCCCGAACAGTATAATCTGTGAGTCTTTTCAAGTCAAGAGTGAATAGGTATCTTCTAGGCAAGCATGCTACATCTTCGGCCGCATTATCACTTTACGTCAGGAAAGATTGTGGTCAAATGCTTGCCTATCAAGAATTTTAAAAAAATCACAATAAATATACAAGTAACCAGATAATTTTGATAGAAATGTTCTAGGCCATCGTCAATTGCCTTCATTCAAGCCACCGCCCGCCGCGGGACTAAGGTAGATTGATACCTACATAGTATAGGCGGGCCGCAAGCAGATAGGTCAGACCTCGTGTTAACCCAACCGGCGACCGCTTATCCTACAGTATAAGCCTCATGATCTAATATGTTAACATAGACGTGCTTGCATCGTCGTTTCAGCGAGGATAAGTCTTCGATTTTCAATGCGAGCTTTTAAAAACACTGTTCCAATTTGTAGATGCCTAGAATGGGACCCGGAGAAGCGACTGACTCCGGCGCAAGCGCTGCGACACGCGTGGTTACGGCGGCGCCTACCTCGGCCTCCGCACGACGATGAGCCAGCCCCCAACCACGTTAGTATCGCGCTGGCCAAGCGCGCGCTACCCAAATGCACTGATAAATAGGTTTGTCTTTGGTTGCTTACTTTCTGTTCTGGTGGTGGTTTGGTTACTAACTCCAATTTGAAACTAATTCGGCGAGCGCTGTTCAAGGTATTTCTTTAGCTGAGATTATACTTTGATTGAACGTCTAGTATGACGTAAGGAAGTGTATCGGAGTGATACTTTTAGAAAAAAAAATGCTTTATATTCCCTAAATAGAAGTTTCACATTGAAATTCATGCATGAAACACGCCATATGTGTTTTGAGAAGTGGACGTGTTAGTGAATCTATACGCACAGACCAGTTATTTTGTCATGCAATAATGAAAGAAGGGACTAATTACTCGGTAAATAGAAGTTTCCATATTAAAATTCGCTGTAATATCAAAATAGAATAAATATAACTAATAAGCTATCTATAGGAATGCATGAAACACGCCTAGCGTGTTAGCCGCATCCGTACCGCCATTGAAAAAACACAAGGTATGTGTTTTGGGCAGTGGACGTGTTAATTAATTACGCATAGCCCAGCTAAATTGCCATGATATTCAATTTACAATTCTATGCAGTACAAGATAAAGGAGCGTGCAATATATTATGCATGCATGAAATCGTTTGGTACATCAATCGTGCCTCAAACGATACACCCTAATATCGTAAACAGAGATTGAAACATTGTAAACATACATTTCAGTAAGTGCTCTTTATGTATTTAAAAGAAAGGAAAATATTGCTTGCATGCTTGTCGTATGCTAGTCTGTACTGCCGCCTAAAGGCATCCGACATGGCTTAACGACTGTTGTCTTACGACTAACAACCGGGACTGACAGCTTAACGTGCCTTCCGAAGCACGGTGACACTCAGTCGAAAATCGCACTGAACGGTCTCCCATCCAAGCACTGGTCTGACTGAACATTGTCGATCTGTTACGATCGACCAGGCGGACCTCGCAACGAGTGTCACTACATTAGGAATAAACTTCTAAATTTAAATAACCTAAATTAAACTATTATAAAATTAGTAATGTATTAAAATCTAAACCACCACTGTTTAATTTGCGTTATATATTTTTCACCATTAGTGTTGTGTTTTTATTTTCTTTAAACATCCGTAGGCTGTAAGTTAGTTACAAATTTAGTTAATAGTTTTAGTGTAGGCGCTGGAAATTATTTCTTTTTAATTTAGCTTTTGTAATTAATTACGTTAAGGGGGCCTGCGGAGGTTAATTTGCCCATACAATCGTCGAAATTATTTATAATTCAAGCATATTACCACCATACTGTGCTGTTATTCAGATTAAAAACATATAAATTAGGTTCCTGGATAGTTTTTATTCCAAAATAATTACCTAAAACGAAATATAAACCAATTGATTTTCACACATTATTACGACGTAAATTTCGCATCTGTAACTTATTCGTTTTATATAACACATTTCTTTTGTCATTACAACAGGAACATAGATTATCATTTCAAGGTACTATTAATGCAAAAAACAATGGCTAAACATTACATTTACATTCATAATTTTTGGTATTACGGCACCTATCATAATTTGTTCGGTCGGTAGTGCTGTCGCATCAAGCATGGGCACAGTTTGCCAGTTAAACAGAGACAGCCTATAGACTCGTTTCACTGACAACCCAGCGTCTTAATCTTAGTGATTTTAGAAGTTTTATTTTACAAGTGTGGCTTAAATCAATTGCTATTCTGTGCTTTTTAATGTTTATTATGATTATTTCGGTGTGTCCATATTATTCTTATATATGTCCTTATTGTGTCTAATACAGTTGCAAGCTTATTTAATGCATAATGTCTAAGCTTAGTATTTCAATGCATGAATTTTTCATTTTTGAATGTCATCTAATACTATAAGAATCTTTGTCCTGACATACTGATTCACTGACTGACTGACTTAGAGAAAACGCACTTGAAATTTAGAGGGCACAGTTGTCTGGATATGTGGAAAATCCACCCCGAAGAGGGTTAAATGGGGTGAAAACGATTGTATGATAGCGTTCCCGAAACATAGCGGTTTTTCGGATAGTACCTTATGCCGTCGCGTGTCGTCGGCATCGGTTGACAACGAAAGCATCAAATTAATATTATAAATGCGAAAATTTGTGTATGTGTGATTGTGTGAGTTATTATGTTTGTTACATGTTTTCGCTCAAATTACAACAAATGTACATGAAATATGATACAGAATTTCAAGCTAATATTATAAATGCAAAAGTTTGTGTATGTGTGTGTTACTATGTATGTTACTCCTTCACGCTCAAGCGGCTGAACGAATACAGAATAAATATACAATAGAAAGATTTTATCCTGCTTTTGCCTGGCATAGTTAGTTAGGCATCTGTCTTATAAATAGCGGGTATCGGGAAATTTGCGTTTCTGGTTCTGAGTGTGATTCTGTGATGTAAATGTTTCCAGAAACCACGAAACAGGTCATCGAGATTAGTGTGGGACTGTGAAAAAAAAACAACGGGTACCGGGTAATATTGCCGATGGAAACACAAGTTTCCTCCCCAAGGGAAATTTGTGTTTCTGGTTCTGAGTGTGATGTGAATGTGTCCGGCACCTACGACACAAGTCTTCGTACTTGGTGTGGGGCTTTGAGTGTGAAAACGTTACAAATAACCTTCCCTAAAAATGCCTTCTCTGAGCGATCGTATATTTATTATTATCAACTTGCGATTGATTTCCAGCAAACAAGCGTGTGCAGTGGGAGTGGGGCGGGGGGCGCGGGGAGCGGGGGGCGAGGGGGTTCCCTCCGCACCCCGCTCGCGCGCACGCCGGTCACCTTCACGTCGCAAGTCGCCAGTAAGTGTAGCGCCACTCACAGTTACAGCCGCCATGATGGACCTTTGTCACTGAATCACACCACACTTATGTTATAAATCTGAAAGTTTGTGTTAATGTGTAAGTAGTGTTGTCAGTAGTCGGTTCTAAACTACTCCCTGAAAGATTGTGCACTATTTAAGAGGGTTTATTCTTTGTCTTCTCTCTCGCTCGCACAATTCGATATTTTTAATAAATACAATTATGTACGTGTGTTTTTGAAAATGTTTTCAACTAACTATATGGACATTAATACAAGGATGTTTCATACTTCTTTTCGCTATCTTATCTTTCAATAAGATGAGAAATAATACAGTTCCCAAATTTCAATGTATTTTTCACGCTTTCTTCGTTTTACTTAAAGATATGAAAAACGAAAGGTAGATGAAAACATTCATTGTATTAATGTCCATATTATATAACGGTTGAAAACATTTACAAAAACACACATAGCTAATTGTATTTATTAAAAATATCGAAATGTGCGAGCGAGAGAGAAGACAGAAGGAATAAAACCTCTTAACAATGACGAAATATTATTTTGTCTTGCTTTACGTTGAGATTGCGTCCTATGTAATTGGAAAATGTCGAGCTTGTATTACAAGTAAACGTTTTAATATTCATCACAGTGTTTTTATGACGAAAAGGGGGGTCCCAAAAGTTGATTGAGCGTTCGCCTTCTAAGCAGGGGTATCGGGTTCGATTCCCGGCGGGAACACAAGTTTTCTCCCCAAGGAAAATTTGTGTTTCTGGGTCTGGTTGTGATTGTGTGTGTGATGTCAATGTTGCCGGCACCCACGACACAAGCCATCGAACTTAGTGTGGAGCTGTGAGTGTTAAAACGTTTATGTTTATATTCCAGAAGCGAAACAGCTTGTCGCGTGCATGTCGGAGGAGAGTGGCTCGAGCCGTTACTGGCCGCCCGCGCCCGCTAAGCTGCCGCATCTGCCTGCGCCCTCCTAGCCGCCGCCCCGCCGCCTCGCTAAGGTATGTGTTGTGTACTGCACAAGTGTGTGTGTTGCCGACATAATGAAAAAAGACGTTACTGTAATTTTTGATAACATTGAGTTATATACATCAAAAATGTCTTTACTATATATGTTATGACTTGTCGCAATCACTAGATTCAATGAGCAAATTTTTGTATTATTACTTAACTTTTTTAAAGCAGTGAAATTCAGGCATTTTATACTACGTACGTGAAAAGAGATAGTACGAAAGATACGCAAGTGTGTATCGGGTTTCATTTTGTCGTAGCCTTTAATTCATTCGTTGTTCAGTGGTCGAGTTATCTCTTATTGGAATTGTGTAGGTAAATGTAGATACAAAATCGACAACGACATTTTATAATTTTTGCGCCAAAATTTTGATACTTTCACTAACATAAGTGCCTCTCTGGAGACCACTTAAAATTAAACTCATTAATTCATTAAATTATGCTATTATTTGACATAATTGAAACATAATGAGTGTTAGTAATTTTAAGATGGTTTTTTTCAATAAAATGGTTTCATATTTTTTATGCTCGATTTTTATATCGCCTGATGGAAAGCGTTGCGATGTTTTTTTTTTATGCCTGATAGGTAAGCATTAGACCACCCACCTGATGGAAAGTGATGATGAGGCCGAAGATCCCAGATTATACCGTTCGGCGAACAAAGGCGTAATAAATAATAAATCTAATAACAAATCTTCTAAGCTGAATAATGGATTATAACATAGATACAAACGACTAACCAGTTGGCGACGAGTTGACGACCCAGTTGGCGCAGTGGACAGGTGTCCGCCCTATGCGCCGTGGGTCCTGGGTTCGATTCCCGGCAGGAGCACAAATTCCTTCCCAAGGGATATTTGTGCTTCTGGTTCTGGGTGTAATGTGAATGTTTCCGGCTTCCACGATACAAGCCTTTAAACTTAGTGTGAGGCTGTGAGCGTGAATGCGTTTGTTTGTTTTTTGTTTAACACATAATTTTGTCAATAAAGTATTATATTCTAAAGGTGTAGCATTACTTGGATGCAGGTGTCGTCGCTAGAGGGCGGCGCGCGGCGCGCGGGGCGCGGCGGCGGCGCGGCGCGGCTCGAGCTGGAGCGCCGCTCGCTCGACCTCGAGCGCGAGCTGCGCGCCGACCGCGACTCCGACGCCTCGCTCGACGGGAACCACCACCTCGTGTGACTACCTGCCCGCGCCATCTAGCGCCGCACACGAGCGACTCGGGGTCACACTGCCATGTGGCGCCATCTAGCGCCGCTATCACGCAACTCTCGGGGACGCGCTGGTGCGTGGTGCCATCTAGCGAGCAGACGCGCGCAACTTCTGTCTACCCACGGGTGCGTCAATACGAGAACGACACGTGACTTTATAATCGATTGTTTTAGTGTGCGTTATATTTAGGTTCTTTTCGGTGAATAGTGTTCGTGCTCAAGTTAGCGCTCGGATAAGCGTGCTCGGATATCTAGGCTGATACTCGGAGATCATTTATCTACTATTAAGTTTCTAGAAAAAGTGTTTTATATTTGTGCATTCCGACATGTCAATACAGTAAAGTTTTTGACGTGAGACCATTTGATTTTAAAATCGAAGTGCTCTTTCAATATGTAAGCCTTTAAATTCAGATACTATTTTAGTTCAAACCTAAGCTTTATATTTGTGAACATTGTGAAGTTAAGTCATCTCCTTGTCCTTGAACTTGATCCAACGAGTTGGATCGGTACAATTCATTGAATTAATCTGATCTGATCTGTTCTAAGTTTGAGTATATTACACTCTTGAATGGTCCCAATACATTTCTCTGTGTAGATCTGAGCACACTGTCTGAGTGTCATTTGTCGGTTGGATGAACTCGACTCGCCGACCAGTGCCGCTATCTAGCGGTCGGCTTTAACCCACACTAAAATAATCGATTTGTTCAATAGCCGTTTAAGATCGGTTCTATATCTACGCGTGTTATACAAGTGAAGTTCCGACGTGTGACGCCACCTAGTGAATAGATTGCGGCAACTCTCCAGGGTAGTGATGCGTCATCTGTTGGTCGAAACGGAGTAACTTTGCGATGATTTAAGATTGTGGTGCAGATTGATTGGGTTAACTTGGATCTATTTTCTTTGTATTTTCCGATCCTATATTTCGGTCTTGACAAAATATTCTAAAATTGTGATGACCGATAATTCTATTATATCCGTTTATTTTACATCTACGAAGATATCAATTCAACTTCTAAACCACAATCTAAATTCGAAAAGTTCAACGTTTTCGACCATAAAATTGTACGTACACCACGTTCTTTCTACTATCTCTTTTGATGTCTAAATATATTGCAATGACTATAAAAAACTGCCAATGTGTGAACGTTTTTGATCAGTTTTTATTACGCTGATAGAGAATTGTATTTACTGTTTTAAGGCAGTTGAATTCAGGCATTTTATACTACGTATGTGAAAAGAGATAGTACGGAAGATACGCGAGTGCGTATCGGGTTTCATTTTGTCGCCGCCTTTAATTCATTGGTTGTAACTAATGAGTGATATCTCGAACTGGCATCTTGTATATAATTCGAGTTATCACTCATTAGAGTAGGGAATAAATACTTAAACAAAATTCGACGTTATTGTCAAGTACTTTGAATCTCGGTTTGTTTAAACATTTATAACCCCAATTGAAATTTTGTTCATGTATCTGACTCTTTTAAAATGATACAACATTATACTCTCAATATACCCCTCACATGTGTCATTTTAACAGAATCGCCGTATGTTCCTAAGTAACAAAGGCGGCGGCAAAACTACGGCAAGAGTGTGGACACGGCATGGCGGCATACCATTATAGTGCATAGAGGCAAAATTGATCTCAATAATAAAATAAAGACTATGAAATAAGTTATACGGACATCTAGTGGAATTGTGTGAGTAATCTAACGTGTTTTACTATTTTCTATGTATTATATACGTATGGAGTAAACGTGAGGACGTTCGATTGTCGATGTTAGTGCCTAATAAGTCTGGTAGCGTTAGGAACCTCGACCACTGTTTAAGGAGAAACTCTTTTACCGAAATAAAACGACTTCGAGCTATCGAGAGCTGAATTTTTAAATTTTCGCTCGAGCTTTGTTCGTTTCGGAAATTCGTAGAGTCTTGCGCGCGTCTGCGCACGCGCACACAAGATTGTTACAGAATTTCCCGACTCGAGCTCGCGCGCGCCGCGGGCGCGTCGTGAGCGAAGCGAGCGTTTTTCTATTTAATTTTAAGCGTAAAAATTCCCTCTCGAAGCTGTAGTGTTAAGCGAACTTACGTGTGTGAACTAAAATAACAATTTTCTACAGTAACTTTTTAATTATAATTTTTAATATTAATTTTACTATTCGTGTAATTAGTTATTTTCTCTCAAGTGATATAGTGAAGTTGTAATTGTAACGAAATGGTGACCTTAAATGGAATTTCTAATGCATATAAGGGTAGATAGAACACAAGGCCTTCTAAAATAGAGTAAGAGCTAAAGCTACGCGTTTTTTTTTTGGTGGTTACTAGCGTAGTAATTGTTGTGATGTATTGATTTATCTTATATGATTTAATGCGCTTACTGTACTCGTACCAGTAGTTAAAACATATAATACTGTACTCTTTGCCATACATATTATATGGGAAGTTACATTTATACATATAGAACTCGTTAAGTACACTTTTGTGAGCATATTTTTTTTATCTTGCGACTACTTAAATTAAAATTAAACGTTCCTTTCTTTTTTGTTTTAGAACGGTCGATCGTTAGTCAAACATATCTGATGGCATTTGATGCTTTCGACATATAGCGCCGTAGTACTAATATCTAATCGACTATACTATGCGCTTTGGGTAATGTGGCAAATCAAGTCGATGTCTGTCGGGCTGTTCTGATGAGTTTTCAGTTTTTTTTCTCGATCTGATGTGGCATTTAAGCAATTTGATTATAAGTATTTTTTTCTGCAGATTTTTTAATTAAAGCAAAATTGTTTTTTAAAAATTCTGTAATTGTAATTGTTTCGATTTCTTTAGATGAAAATGATTAATTTGACTCAGATTTGCCATATCTTTAGGCGCATTTTTATTTATAATTGTAATGACCTTCTGAACGACTAACAATATACATACACGTGCAATATGTTTGACATAAAAATATTTTTATAATTTCGTCTTCCTATACGCATATTTGTATCGTTTTTTTACATAGGCCTATAATGTTATGTATATTGATTGCGAGCATTTTTAGTTTATAGATATTTGATTATTTTCTGTATGTATGCGTTGCATATGTTTTTTTTTATGTTACAATGAATTCTTCGATTGTGGCTCACTGCCGATTTGATTTTAATGTGGAAGCAAATACGTTATACTAGGTGGAACTTTTATAGACTGGTCCTACAAAAATAGAACAATTGTTTAAGGTTTCAAGTGGTAGGGCGAAGAAAGGAGCACAAGTCATCAAAAGTTTTTATTAGAAAGCGAATCTTTGTTCAATGTTTTATCTTAGGTATTAACACGTTGACTGCTCTGAACACATACCTTGTGTTTGGAATATTAAACAATTATTGATGTTTTCTTACAATATTTCTGAAACTCATGTTCCTACAATCAACATATAGAGCAGAATGCATCGTCTCTCTAATTTCTAAATAAAATACATAAAGCTATAACGTATTTTGCTTACACATACAGTTTTATGCGTTGACCAGTCACACTATACTCAAATGGCATTTTTTCGTTAATTGTATTAATTTTGACTGCCTTACGTTATTATTATGCTCAATAATAGTTTAGTGCCGTGGTAGTCTGTCCTCGTTTAGGTTCTGACAAATTTCGGTGACATTAGTTTATTATTTTGTGTGTGTGCGGAATTATCGCGTAATGGAAAAAATTACACATTTATTTTGTTTAACAAAGTACAATAGTTATATAGTTAATAAAGACTATCGACTAGGATGTATCGTTTCGTTTGAAAAGTTATTTGATATGTTTTTGTGATATAAATTGAATTATTTCACTATTTATCTTTGGAATCATATCGTGCCAACTTCACAAAATGTTGTGATTTTTCTCCAGCGTGTCCGCATCCACGCCAATAGCGTGTTAAGGTATTTAGTCAATTAATGTATAGCTTTCTTTTAATTTTAACTGAAATAGGCTGAAACGAGTCAATTCACTTCAGTCTGGAAATTACGTAATGTGATAGCTTATGTACCGTGTTGCGCATCTGCTCCTTTATACATTCACGATTTTTGGTTGACATGAACGCGGAGAAGTGAATTTTTGTATCATTTGATTTATCTGATTAAAACATTTTTTTCTGATTAAATCTCACGATTATTTATCTTGTGCCCAGATGTATAAACTTCATAGACAAGTTGTGTTATTTAAATTTTCAACATGGCGGCTTTAAAAAAACGCACACTCGTCGCTATTGGAATCTTAAAAATCTCACATAAAACCGTGAATTTGAATATTTTTCTGTGAGATTCTTTTCTCAAAAGTTCGCACAAATTTAGCAATTTTATGACTATATACAAGAAACATTGGGTAGTCAAATCTAATCTCCTAAGCTTTAACACTATATAAAACACACACCTTGTGTTCATTCAATCGGTACGTGAGTGTGGCGACACGCGAGGCGTGTTTTGTACACCGCATATACACTGAAGGAAAGCAACTTTAGAAAGCGTGTGTTGAAAATCTTGGGGTATTTTGATTTTGAGAAATTACAAAATTGAGCACAAATTTTAACAGAAAATTCGCTGCACCTTGTTCAAATAACTACCATAACTCATCATCGGCGTCACATAAGCTATCAACTTGGCAACGATCAGTATTATCCATATCGTATCACCCACAAAACAAACTGCCAAGTACATTTTAGTTAAATTATAAGTTTGCGTATCGCAAAAGCTGTATAGTACGTTTTGTTGGTTGAATGTCCAGTCACGTTATATCTCACGAAGTCGTACAGTCATGGTTGTAGTGGTGTCATGTACATACCACTTATCTGTGTGCGTAGTTGCGGTAGAAACAGAGCTTACGCACACTAACGTATGTATAAGTAACGACAATCATAACCGAGCTGACTTCGTAGCATAGAACAGTTATTTTACATTTAAGTTTTTATGAGTCTTTGTTGCACTTATTAGCTTTGTCACTTTTTGTCAGGTCCTATAATGAAGTGATGTTCCCATTCTATCATCGGACATCGAGACAGACTCTTAAGCGACACCGCTATATGGTAGATATTCCACAAATGCGGACGAAGCGTTTTGCCTCCACATTCATTATGCGAACTGCAAAAGAATGGAATTCCTTACCTGTGTCTGTGTTCCGTGATAAATACAATATGGGAGTCTTTAAGTCGCGAATGAATAGGCATCTTCTAGGCAAACGTGCTCCATCGTCGACCGCATCGTCACTTACCGTCAGGAGAGATGGAGGTCAAACGCTTGCCTATTTTGAATAAAAACAAATCTGTAAAAATAACAGTGATATTAGTACATTATTATTGTATTAAGAGGTTACACAGATTTTGTCTAGGCTAAGTGGCTAAGTGAATGCAATAATTCGGTTTATAAGACTCGATATGGCTTGCATAAATTCAAACAGCACATATATCAATTTAAGAAAGCAGAGTGTAATCTCAATACTAATGTTCTCGTCTCAAGGTTGAATTTTGTTTGATGAACCTTGTGACATCCGTCCTTATTGCTAAATGCCGCCAATAGTAACGCGTGACTACGGTATTTGGCCTTTATCAGTACGTCCAAAATTGCTTTGAAGTGAACATATTTCTAGAAGTAAAAATAATTAAACTGGTCCAATTTTCTAGTTAAGTGTTTTAGGTTGGAAAAATCCACTTTCAATTTTTTACAGACAATTTTTTTAGACCAGTTTAGTTATATTTACTAATTTTAGGTTCAACTTGTTTTGACATTTAATTTAGATAAAAAAAGTCTTTTTTTCAGTGAATCAATTTTGGTAAATTTTGATAAACTTGAGGTACAATATATGTGTTATATGACCTTTGTAATTCTCTTATATGATATATATGACCTTTATCATTCTCAGTCCCTAGCACTAGGTCCCCTAACAGTCTGTATAGATGGGTTAAAGCGACCTTCTCCGGCAACGAAATTAAACCTTATTGTTAGGTAAGAAGTAAGATTATCACTTGACTGTACTACACAATAATATCGTTTACCAACAAGACGTACTATAGCTATTTTTAAGCTTTCGTTGGAACGCTGCATTTCTCTTTATACCTAGTTATTTCGTGAAACATTGTGTTTTCATTTTTTTATAATGCTGTTTCATATCGTGGAACGTAGCGACAATGTGAATACTATACAATTAATAAATGAATTATATAAATAAATCAATTGTTTGTATTTTTATTGGAAACCTACTATATCACATTTATGTCATCATATAAAGGGACATAAAGGGAGATTTTATTAGCTGGCGACCCTTAAGTAAAATCCTCTTTTTGTGACGCCACAACCTCTTTATCTGTGGCAACAACAACCACCCTTGCAAATGTCAGTCAAGAGCCACAAGATCCTTGGGTATATAGCTTATTTATTTCTGCACAAGATCCTTGTCGCACTATGCAGTAAATATTGTACAAAATAATGAAACGCAAGCAAAGCTTAAAAAACCGACTTCATCGCTTTTATATTTAGGTTTTGGCTAAAAGTTCGATAAAAATTATATAGATATATCCACATAAGTTATATCGAAATCGGTCAAAAAAGAGATAAATATCTGAAGTATGTTCTACCATACAAAAAAACCAAAGTCGATTCATAATTGGCGGAGATATCGTGTAACACAAATACAAAAAAATACAGTTGAATTGAGAACCTCCTTTTTTGAAGTCGGTTGATAACGTGAACCTTGTGATCATAGAAGAACTTTTTATACCATGTGACAGTTGACAAAACGAGGCTGAATATAGGACTCGTTCAAAATTCGACAAACGGGAACTATTTGTAGGCACAATAAAAAATGAACAAATTGTGAAATAAGATATAAGTCACTTTCCACATTATTGATGTCCATGTTATAAAGGAGACAAAATGCAGCATAATCCTTGATGATGTCAATGATTGGTCAACTTTCCTTTTCGGCAGCTATGTATGGATCGTGGACGTCTCAGAAAGAACGTCTTTAATGATTACAATCCTGCTGGAAATAAAACGTAACTGATATTCTTGACAAAATTGAGTTATATACATTAGAAATGTCTTAGTTGTATATGTTATCACTTGTAGCAGGCGCGTCTAAATCAAAAGTAAGAAATGACAATGACAATGATCATCTGTAAAAAATTCAACTGTCTAACTATCACGGTTCATGAGATACAGACGTGACTTAGTAATAGGGTCCCGTTTTACCCTTTGGGTACGGAACCCTAAAAATAATAGTAGATGCGACTATTTTAACTGATTCCGATAACTCAATTTTGACAAAAATGCAGTTACTGCTTTTTTCATAATAATGGCAGAATTTCAATGATGTTTATAAACGAGCACAAGACAACAATAGCTTCCATCCCTCACATGTTATTACGGCGGCCGCGGCCCCACACTAGGCTCAAGGCCTGTATCGTGGTGACCTACTGCAAATTACTGTATTATAAACTAACGAGCCCGGCTTCGCCCGCGTTTGTCAAGTTAAAAAGTAGCCTATGTGCTAATCCTAGGTATAAGCTATGTACATTCTAAATTTCATCCAAATCCATTACAGCATGAAGAGAAAACAATAATACTTACATATTTAATCACAAACTTTCAGATTTATAATATTACATTTGATCTTGAGGCGTCAAAATAGGGGTGCGTTTAAAATATATATTAACGATTATTCTGTGGTATTAACGTAAACCGACCCAGTTAGCGCAGTGGGCAAGTGTATGCAGTGCGCCGAGGGTCCTGGGATCGATTCCTTGCAGGAAAACAATTTTCCTTCCCAAGGGTAATTTGCGCTTTTGATTCTGGGTGTGATGTAAATGTTAAAAGTACCTTCGATGCCAGTCTGAACGTAGTGTGGGGCTGTGAATGTGAATGCCTTTTTTTTAAACGATCGATTTTACGAGTAGGTATATGTTTGATGTTTAGACTACGAGTCAATAGAACTAATAACGAACATATGATATTATTAATCCAAGTTCTAGTGTGAGTTTGAAACGATTTGTATTCCAAGGCTGGTAAGTCACCATGTAATTGAGGGTAAATACGCAAAGCTAGAATAGGAACTGACTTCTAAGGAAAGCTGCCGGAAAAAACACTGTAAATCAGGGCATTTCCTTTTTTTAATGCTCGATAGGTAGGTATCAGACCACAATCTCCCCTGATGGAAAGTAACGTTGCGGCCGAAGATGTATTATGCTTGCTTCCTCGTGGCTTTACTAGGTTGCCAAACTGATTTAGATTCTAAAGGTTGACTCTAGACTTGTAGTCCCTTCCAAACGGCACCGCCCCAAAAGACAACGCCGGGTATGTACTTAATGGAGAATCACTATTCCTAGTGACACACCCGACTATTAGTGATGTAATAGATAGGTGAGGCGATATGATAAAAGCCTATCTATCTATGTTAACAAAACATTTCGCACCATTTTGTTATTCATGTAAGCACCAATATATGGTGCTTCTTACACCTATTTTGAAGAAAAAAAATTGATGATACCTATTTAAAAAAAATATATATTATATATATTTAACAAATAAATAGAAATTGACAGAGTTTGACCAACTTCCGAACTTTGACGTTCTTTGTCAATTTCTATTTATTTGTTAAATATATATAATATATATATTTTTTTTAAATAGTTATCATCCCTTTTTTTCTTCTACGATTCAGTACACTTGTACTGAAGCGTGACGTCACGCGGAATTTCAACGCTATCTTCGTCATTTTTTGTTTGATTGACGATAAAAACATACGTGTCCTATATATTTTTTAAATGTAAATGACGTAATAAATATAATTATTGTAAAAAAAGTTTTAACTTCTGCAGAACTTTTATTTACTTTAATAGTGTGTGAATTAATAAAAAGCATATATTACATTCAACTAAAAACTAAATTAAAATTAAACAAAAAAAACTAAAAAAATAAAAGTTGATTAATATGTTATTATTGAGAGTTTTGACGCCAATAAGAGATCGTGGATAAAAAAATACTTAATAAAACACTACACTAGTACACTATAGTGTACTATAGTGATTCCCCGTGACACATTAACGGTGTCTTTTTGGCGGTGCCATGGGGAAGAAGTGCGAATCTTTTGCATTCCAAACAATCTCTTATTTTGCCTTAACGATAGGAAAAGTTAGTGCTTTGCATTACCTTGAGTCATGAAGCCTCGAAAGATAAATTAAATCACGTCATAAATGCCTCGTTGGTTTTTTATTGTGAATAAAGGAATCAGTCAATTTACAATTTATCAGCGAAGGACTGGAACCTACTTCCGCGGCTTTGTTCCCCGAACAGTATAATTTGGGAGTCTTTAAAGTCTAGAAAGATTAGGTCAGCCTAGACTAGAGTGAATAGCTACCTTATAGACAAGCATGTTCCATCTTCGGCCGCACTTTTCACTTTTCACTTTTCACCAGGAGAGATAGCGTTCAAATGCTTGCCTATCCAACATAAAAAGGTATCTTCTAGTTAAGCATGCTACATTTTCGGCCGCATCATCACTTTCCATCAGGTGAGAGGTGGTCAAATGCTTACCTGTCCGTCATAAAAAAGAACTTTAGGTACGATTTACATACATTCTTGTAAAATTCCAACTTAGAATGCTTTAGTGACTTTGTATAGTCGTGAACGACTATGCAAAGTAAGTCTCTGCCCTCTGCGCCTTGGATCCTGGGTTCGATTCCTGATTGGAGCACAATTTTCCTCCCCAAGGGAGAGTTGTGCTTCTGGTTCTGGGTGTGATTGTGTGTGTGATGTAAATGTTTCCGGCACCCGCGATATAAATCTTTGAACTTAGTGTGGGCTGTGAGTGTGAATGCGTTTGTTTGTTTTGTTTGTGAAAGTATCTACTAAATTTGCCAAAATTTATGCCAATCTCAATTCTGGTTCTGAGTGTAGTAATTGTCCCTTGGGATGAAAAATTCTGGTGCTGCGTTGAATCAAACCCAATACCCACGGCGTAGAAAACAGTCTAGCTCACAGCGGCATAATGATAACTATTAAACGATTGTAAAATGTTTATAATTTTAGTTTCTGTCATAGACTGTCAAAATTTACTTAAAAAAGGACAGCTTTTACATACCCAACAGAACTTACAGGAACAGTGCAATCTTCTCACTTCCAGATGCTTCTCTCACCAATCACCGTCATAGCTTTGTCTACCGCGCATGCTTATGTTTGTATTCCGCATAAAAAAAGCAAATCGTTTGGTGAACTGAACTGCCCATTGGCTGAGTTGGTCTGCTGCTTAGTTGAGCGCGCGTTTGCCTTCTAAGCAGGGAGTCTATCGAATTCGATTCTCGGCGGAAACATAAGTTTTTTCCTCGAGGAAAATTTGTATTTCTGGTTCTAGCACCCACGACACAAGTCATCGAACTTAGTGTGGGCTGTGAGTTTGAAAACGAAAAACATTAAATCAGTTTATGAGGTATGAGAAAACCTGTAGTTACTTGGACAAACTCCTAATGCGGCTGGTACTTCCCCTTGTGCATGCTACAACAGTTTTAGGACGGGGTAACTGGTCAAAACAAACTAAACAAATGTATTTTTTCTTAAATATATACAATTTCTTGTTTTTTTTGGTACTTCTTTATTAACAAAGATTTAGTATCCCTGCTTCTTGCTTTAGTTATTGTAACTGTGTTACTACATTTAAGTAAGTACAAAGTGTAAGTGCTTAAGACGAGAAGCGTCTTTTACTTAACAAAATCAATACACTATTGACAAATAAAAGTATAGCTAAAAATACTAGCTGCGCCTCGCGGTTTTACCCGCGTAAGTCCCGGATCCGCGGGAATTCCGGGATAAAATTTTCTTTCATAAGAACCTTCTAACAATAATTAACATAACAGAAAAAGTATAAGCGAAATTGTTCCACGCGTAATACGATGACTAAAGGAAATAGAGATTCATTTATATATATAGATAGATATACAGCAAGTTGCAACCTTAAAGATGTTTTGTGAATTATAAAAAAAAATCTGCCCTATATAAAGTTTGTACCTATACCGCAAAACAAATAATAGTACAGAATATGTACAAGATCAATTAAACATAGATGCATAAAACATTTCTATCACACACACGATTATACCCAGAACCAGAAGTCCGATCGTGTATGTAGTCTCTGGGATGGATCTGCTAAGTACCAGCTCGAAGGTCCTGAGTCTATTGACCGACGAGCAAAAAGACTCATTGGCGATAATAAGCCGGTTGAGTCCAGATTGCAGAGCCTCGGTCACAGGCGTATAGTCGCAAGTCTATCGGTATTCTATCGTTTGCATTTTGGAGAGTGTGCGCAGGAATTACATGACTTAATTCTACCATGCCTATTTTACCATCAAACAACCAGACAAACTGTCAAACGTCATCCATTTATGGTTGACATACTTCCAGTTCGCTCGAAGCGTTTTGCTTCTACGTTCATCATCCGTACAGCGAAGGAGTGGAATTCATTGCCTGCGTCATTGTTCCCCGAGGGGTTTAATCTGGAAGTCTTCAAGTCAAGAGTGAATAGGTATCTTCTAGGCAAGCATGTCACATCTTCGGCCGCATCGTCACTTTTCATCAGGTAAGATAGTAGTCAAATGCTTGCCTATTTAGCATTAAAAAAAAAGAAAGTCAAACATCACTTGGGAAGGAAAATTGTACTACCAGGAATCAAACCAGGACCCACGCCACAGAGGGCCTGTCCATTACGCCAACTGAGTCGTCAAAAAACAGGGAAAATGCTATATTTTCTGACTTATAACGATGTTGTACCTACCTTATTTAACTTATCTTAATATTTCGAAATGAAATGAAAAAATATTTATTGCATTAGAGTACCTTAATTATCTTTAGTTCCGTCCCAGGTCATCAAACTAGATGCAGTAAGCACCCGTGTCTTGTTGACTTGTTCCTTCTCAAAGTGAGTCATGGTAACTGTACATAATTTACTTTGTTTGATTACAGAAAAAAAACACCAGGTTATCCTACTAATATTATTAATCCGAAAGTTTGTGTGTAAGTATGTTTGTTCCCTCTTCAAGCTTCAACGGCTGAAGGGATTTGGATGAATTTTGGAATGTACATAGATTACGCCTAGGATTAACACATAGGCTACTTTTTAAATTGTTAATAGCGGGCGAAGCTTGGGGCACGCCTAGTGAATAATATGAATGAAATTATAATATTTAAATCATACATTAATTAACTAAAGAATATTTGACCACATTGAATTTATAATAACTAAGTTAAAATTACAATAATGTCATTTTATTATAAAATACTCATATCTGAATATTGAATGTCACATTTTTATTACGTTACTATTTACATTATTATTTCTACTATATAAAAATAACAATGTACCTAGCATGCTTGTCTTCTAGGCAAGCATGCTAGGTACATATTCGGCAGCATCATCGCTCTCCATTAGGTGAGATTGTGATCAGATACTTGTCTATCGAGCATTGAAAAAGTCAAATCATTCGTCTTCGTCGCGATACCTTGATTTCAAGACTCCCAGATATACCGTACCGTTCGGGGAACAAAAACGAGGGCAATGACTTCCACTCCTTCGCAGTATGAATGATAAACGTAGAAGCGAAACGCTTCGAGCGAACTGGAAGCATGAATATAAACCATATGGATGATGTTGGACAGTAAAACGGGCATGGAGGAATTATCTCGTGTAATTCCTGCACTTTTTCATTCCACACTCCCCAAAATGTAAACGGTAGAATACCGAGTTTATTATTAGTCTGTTTATATCATTTGACTACCCAGTGGACAGGTCTCCGCCCTCTGCGCCGTGGGTCCTGGGTTCGATTCTCGGCAGGAGCACTCATTCCTTCCCAAGGGATATTTGTTTGTTAGTTTATAATGTAAATAACAGCATACTACCTCATTGAATCTTTTGACACACACAAGGATATATAATTTTTGCGGGTGAGGTACAAGAAGCACATAAAAAGAAAACCGGAAAATAATTGCTCATTTAAACATTGTCACCATTGTAACCTGTGGATAATGTAGTAGGTTGTGTATTAAAATACCTTATATAAATTTATTACCAATGTATAAATTTAAGTGTACAATTGTTTTTTGCCCCAAATAACCGTTATTTAAGGACCTTTGTTTACTGCCACTGGTCCTTATACATCTATGATATATGTAATTTCGTAAATAATATTAGAGGTTTAATTAAGACATCAAGTAAAAATAACTCAAGGTTAAAAAGAAACCAACATAGACTTGTGCTTGAAGACACCCCAAGATCAACAAAATTTAGTAATAGTTGTCTGGCCATGTGTGTACGAATTTATAATAAAGTACCTGAAGATATAAAAATACTTAATGAGAATTTGTTCAAAAAGAAGTTATTTGTATATTTAAATGAAAATGTTTTTTATGACATTAAGGAATATTTAGACAAGAAGTTTTGACATAAATTATTTACTTCTTCAGAAATTAATTATATTATTATGACATGATTGCACCTAGATTTATAAGAATAATTGAATATGTTTTAATATATAATGAAAATACAATATAAATTCAATAGATAAATATGTACCTATTTGCATGCTAGATATTAATTAGCTTAACATGTGGCTCATCTCAAATGTAACATCCGTATACCATGTCAAAAGCAAATAAATGATTATGATATGATTATGATAAAAAATAATAATAAAAAAAAACATATACATGACTCTATTTATATAGGTTAGTCGGTACACTTAGCGTGGAGTTTGTGTTCGACCCGAGGTCCATATGTTTGTAGGTCGATATGTCTTTCTCTATTCGTTTTACCGTTTCATTTTTAGAAAGCCTTTTTTTGTTCGTACGTACTGCGAATATAATAAATAAGAATCCAAATAGATAGATAATTAATCAATGTTTAATGAACTTGGACCGCACAAACTAACGGAGTTCGAAAGTACGCATAGCCTATGCGTACTTTCGAACTCCTATGCGGCATAGGTAATAGCGATGTAATTGTTGTACCCAATGATTAGGTATATCAAAAGTGGGTTAGTAATAATGGTAGTACCATTTTATTTGGGGCCTTAGTTAAAGGTTACGACTGCGATAAGTGGATAATAATAATATCACACTAACATTATAAATGCGAAAGTTTGTGTGTAAATGTGTAAGTATGTTTGGTTTCTCTTCACGCTGTAACGGCTGAAATTTGGGTAAAATTTGGAATGTACATAGCTTAAACTAGGATTAACACATAGGCTACTAGGCGGGCGAAGTCGCGGGGCACGGCTAGTATCTTATATAGATACAGAATGGGGAAAATGTAGCTAGGTACCAACTTAGGTTAAGGTAGGTCCAACGAGTGACTCACGCCTATTGAGTTCAATTTTTATAGTTTCGATGTTAGTTTTCACATAATTATACTTATGTACCGAGGAATAAGGTAGCTTCTCGTTTCCCTAATAGTAGTGCAATTAATTATTTCTATCTAATTAAGTAAGTACTGTATCATCACACGGCATATGCAATCTTGCCACAAATTAGTAATAGTTAACCGATAACGTATGCAATCGACTAAAGATAACCGTTTATAGATACAGGTGTATTATTCTATTGTTTCCGTTCTGTGCTCTCCCTCCAATTTGTTATGATGCAAATACTTGGTGGTCTTGGTGTTTATCTGTACGATACAATTCTGATTTGGCCTCCTTGCTGAATGCACGGCACGGCAGTGTACAACCGGCCGCCATTACTGTCACCGCTCGCGTTTCGCGCCAAATAGCATTTACTTTTTTTATTTTTAACGTCATTGTGTCATAGACCGGAATGTGAGAGGGAATTCATAGACAATTTTTGCGTGATTTTTTTTTACTTTGAATATAAGGAACCGTGAAATTTTGTGTAGTGTGTGACATTTAGTTTTAACGGACAAATTGCATGAATTGGTAAGTAACGAAGTTGGTTATTTTATAAAGATTAAATTCATGGATAAATTACAAATTAGCGTAGAAGGAACTACCTTTAACTAATAGGGTACAGCTATTTTACTAGGTACGTATACATATAAAACTTTATAAATGAAGCAAATCCTACTAATATTATAAATCTGAAAGTTTCTATGTAAGTGTGTGAGTATGTTTGTTCCCTCTTCACGCTTTAACGGGTCAACGGATTCGGATGAAATTTGGAACGTATATAGATTATACCTAGGATTAACACATAGGCTACTTTTTAACTTGATAATAGCGGGCGGAGCCGCGGGGCACGGCTAGTATTTATATTTATATTATATAACTATGTTGAAACAGGTTCACAATAAACTTAAGTACGTGCTAATTCATTATTAATTCTGTTATTTAAATATGCACGAAAAATTAATTTAAAATTCAAATGAAACACAAATTGATGAACAAAAACAAGCTAAATAACATCTTAACAAGGTATTTTTATATCAAAATTCCAATTAAATACGATGAAGAGCAGTTTTGATTATATACCTGAATTCTTTATTTGGAAATGAGAATTATTTAGTCCAACATATGATAAAATGTTCCAAGAGTACAAACATTTGAATACATAATTACATGTAACCTGTTAAGGAATCATTACCACTACCTACCGTTGCAAAAAGGCAGACATACTAAATAAATACATACAGATAAAATTTTGCACATAAGTACTGGATTTTAATTCATTAAAATTGTCGAATCATTTATTTCGCATTCACATCACTAAGTGACGACCCAGTTGGCGCAGTGGACAGGTGTCCGCACTCTGCGCCGTGGGTCCTGGGTTCGATTCCCGGCAGGAGCACAAATTCCTTCCCAAGGGATATTTGTGCTTCTGGTTCTGGGTGTAATGTGTGTGTGATGTGAATGTTTCCGGCACCCACGATACAAGTATTTGAACTTAGTGTGGGGCTGTGAGTGTGAATGCGTTTGTTTGTTTGTTGTAAGTTCAAAGACTTGTATCGTGGGTGATGGAAACATTAAGCTATCATACGCAGAACCAGAAGCACAAATTTTAATGTCCCTTGGGGATAAAAAATGTGGTCTTGCCGGGAATTGAATCCGGGCCATCGGCGCAGAGGGCTGTCATTTCCTCCTTGCGCCAACCGGGTCACACTTTGACATAAGATTACTACCTTATTATGGACCCTAATATGCAGCAGAAGAGGTAAATTTTTAATTAGCATTTTAATATACATACATACTTGTTAATAACAGCATATTTAACTTCAATAATATAATTAATCTACAGGCCAAACCCTATATTCCCTAAAACTAAACTAAAACTATATACATCAATACAGCCAAGACCAAAATTACCTACAAGGCATCGAGCTTATAGGTAACTCAGTGCGCAAGCCCACTACCAGTGGGCAATTAACTAGGTTCTAGTTAATACCTAATATACTATTACTGGCCGTTACCCGCGGCTTCGCCCGCTATCATCAAGTTAAAATGTGTAAATCCTACGTATAAGCTATGTACATTCCAAATCCGTTCAGCCGTTAAAGCGTGAAGAGGGAACAAACATACTTACACACTTACACACAAACTTTTGAATTTATAATATTAGTAGGATATGATAAGTAAGTACCTACCTACCCTAGTACAACAAACTTACATACACAGGATCTTTTCCATCTAAGTGCAAACAAAATATTTGTGTAAAATATTAACAGTTTTCTGATCAGGTATCAATTAGGATTATGGTGCTATTTCGCGTGTATGACTCGACTTTAGTATTACAAAGATGTAAATGAACGTGACGTGGAAAGATAATCAAAAAGGCACAGTTTTACTAGAGGTAGCGAAGCGTTTTGCTTCTACGTTTCATCATCCGTACAGCGAGGGAGTGGAACTTATTGCCTGCGTCTTTGTTTCCCGAACGGTATCTGGGTGTCTTCAAGTCTAGAGTGAATAGGTATCTTCTAGGCAAGCATGTTACATCTTCGGCCGCATCTTCACTTTCCATCAGGTGAGATAGTGGTCAAATGCTTGCCTATGTATCATAAAAAATAAGGTATCTATGTGCTGGACGGATTTTAATGCAATTTGATATGAAGGATCATTGAAAAGGACATAATTTAGAATACATTCATGAAAATTCAAAATACAGATTTATCTAAACTACTTACCTAATACAAAAAGTCATTGGTCGGCAGTGTGCCCAAAATGCTGGCTGCATTACCTCGTTGCACAGCGAGACTTAATTAAAAAAATACAAACCGGCATTTCGGTCACGTGTCGACTCTTTCAGTCTCCCAGCCAAATCTTTATAAATTTCAAGTGCACCTGGTCCCCCTGGACCCAGCGTTTCTCCTCCAAATGGCACAAAAAGAAAATATTTGAGAAAAAAAAATTTGAGTATTGAAAATTTTAATTAGATTGGTTGCTAACCAACTTAGCGAAAATTTTCAAATTATTTTTCAGTTGACACAGTTCGTCGAGTATATTTTTATTTTTTAACAATATGTCATCTGGTAGTCTCCATATTAAAATTTAATTCCTGTCAAGTCTTTAGCGACACTCGCAAAATTAACACAAATCGATTGATGTAATAATCATGTAAGTCGGCCCACGCGTTTGATCTATAGAACGCCACAAAGGAACAAACATACATACATAGGCTTATAGCACACTAGCCGCGCCCCGCGCTTCGCCCGTTATTATCAAGTTAAAAAGTAGCCTATATGTAAACCCTAGGTATAAACTATGTACTTTCCAAATTTCATCCAAATCCGTTAAGCCGTTAAGGCGTGGAGAGCGAACAAACATACTTACACACCTAGCTGCATACTTACACACTTACAAACTTTCGGATTAATAAGATTAGTAGGATTTTCCCAAAAAAAAAACATTTCTCGCGCCAAAATACACATAAAAACACATTTATATAAAACTAGCCAGCTTCGCCCGCTACTATGTTTTAATCCTAGGTATAATCTATGTACATTCAAAATTTCCAAATCCGTTCAGACGTTAAAGCGTGAAGAGGGAACAAACATACTTACACACATTCGGATTTATAATATTAGTAGGATTAAACCTGTGAAAAATAATATGAGAAACCTAAAAATGATTTTAGTATATAAAACTATCTATTGCCATTTTTTTCGTTAATTAATGTTTATTCTAAACGATTCTTGGATCCACCTAAACACACAAAATATCATTAAAATCGTACCAGCTGTATAGAAGAAGTTCAGTCACACACACGTACAGAAGAATTATACAAGATTAAAAATACTGTCTCTAAAATATTGTACGTTCGAAATGAATAGAACTGTTGAATAAGTCAACGTAAGAACTTTTTTTTTCTATTATATTTGGCTTCGCAAACTTGTGCATTTAGCCAGTGTCAAGTATTAATATATTTCAAGTGTATTTCAAGTTAAAATTCCTAGTGACATGTCACAGTCAAAGTCAAGGTCCAGTCATGCCCTAGTAAAGTGGTAGAAACTTTACTAGAACTTCTATTGGAGTTTTAGAGCGTAGGCGAAAATCACGTTTTTCAACTTTGTATAACTTGACTACACTTATGCACATTTACTACACATTAACACTCGAAGAATTACAGGTTTTGGAAAATTATACAAAATCAACAACGCCATTTTTTCACTTTCGCGGCAAAACTCCTTTAAGAACCTTGTACACAGTTGAACATTAAATACTATTCTATTTAAACCAACCAATAAGGGGCTAGTTTGTCGAAATTTATGACGTCATTGGATGATTGGGACCGCGTACCGCGATGGATACAGAAGGCCACGCCACTGAATAATATGCGGGCAATGGTGTTGAATACAAAATAATAGTAAACATAAATGTCGTGATGTAGTAACGATGGCGTGAGTGATGTTACAATAATTTAGACTTTATTGTAAACTAAACAAAATACTATCCTACTAATATTATAAATCCGAAAGTCTGTGCGTAAATGTGCAAGTGTGTTAATATGTTTGTTCCCTCTTCACGTTTTAACGGCTGAACGGATTTAAAATGTACATAGCTTATACCTACGATTAACACATAGGCTACTTTTTGACTTAATAATAGCGGACGAAGTCGCGGGGCACGGCTAGTATTATAAATGCGAAAGTTTGTGTGTAAGTGTGTAAGTATGTTTGTTCCCTTTTCACGCGTTAAGGGCTGAACGGATTTAGATGAAATTTGGAATGTACATAGCTTATACCTAGGAATAACACATAGGCTACCTTTTAACTTGATAAAAGCGAGCGAAGCTGTGGGGCACGGCTAGTAAGTTTACTACTCTGGGTGGCACTGAACTGTAAAGCATGACGCTTACCATCAGGCGAGCCATTTGCTCTTCTAGTATCTTAATTACAAAAAAAGAAAATGCCCTCCATCAGCCATTAATCGACGCAGCGCAATTTGTCCGTCCGTCCGTCTGTCAAAGGCATTTTAGCGTTTAAATCATACAAGCGAATAACTTTATATTCTCACTAGCCGTGCCCCGCGGTTTCGCCCGCTATTATCAAGTTAAAAAGTAGCCTATGTGTTAATCCTAGGTGTAATCTATGTACATTCCAAATTTCATCCAAATCCGTTCAGCCGTTAAAGCGTGAAGAGGGAACAAACATACTTACACACTTACACACAAACTTTCGGATTTATAATATCAGTAATTATAGAATATGTAACCTACGGCCCAAAACCAGAAATGGCACAAAAATATGTAAATTAATATTAATGGATTTAACATATATTTTTAACGATTAGTTATTTCAGATTTCACATAGATAGAGTTACAGCAATGTTATATAAACATAGACTCGATATGCGCACATGTGGATACCTACATTATGTTTACTAATTACATTCCTAATATCAAAGTATGTACGAAACATGCAGCGGTTGTACAAATAAAAATCAAAACAGTTGTAGTTACAAACATATTATTGACTGACTTTTATATCTGTAGTATGAAAATAACAAGTTTTGATAAAACGCTAATTTGCACCACAGCTATAGCAATATTCGTGTAAAATATTAGTATTATATTGCAATATGGCTATAACAATATTACTATTAAATCGCAATATGGCTATAGAAATATTAGTATTATATTGCAATATGGCTATAGCAATATTAGTATTAAATTGCAATATGGCTATAGAAATATTAGTATTATATTGCAATATAGCTGTTGCAATATTAGATCTTTTTAATAACTCCCGAATCTCTATCTAGAAAACGTCTTCTCTTCTAAGTTGCTGCGGCCGACGCTTGCCCGTTACAGGGCCACTCAAGAGTTTATCAAACTAACTTAAAGTAAAAAAAAGAAAGACATATTTTTTTTTAAACACTCGATCAAATCGCCTTTAAAACAAAATAAACATAAAAAAAATTACTAAAAATCGATTCAGCTGTTTGTGTCTGTCTATCTCTATGGTATCGTAGCCACAGACAGACACACACACATCGTACTATACAAACTTGCCCTCTATTTCGTAGGGGGAAAAGGTTAGTGCCATAAAGATTTTTAATAGTTCTTACCGTATTAATTTTGGTAACCGTATTAATCTTTACATTAAAATTTGCTAATGTAACATGACAAAATGAAATAAGATGTCTATGAAAATTAGTTTTCAACCGACTTCCGAACGGAGTTTCTCAATTCGACTGTATGTTTTTTTTGTTTGTATGTTACGCGATATCTCCGCCAATTATGAATCCATTTTGATCAAAGGACGTGAGTGATAGCCGTATTTTAATAATATTATAATGTCTAATTCTCACGAAAACTTTAATAGTAAAATAAAAATATTCTTATTCTTATATCCTTCCAGAAGTACCTTCTTGTAAGAGCCTTTCAGCGGAACGAAAGATAGTCCAAGTTAAATTAGTAAATAAGTTAATATAGGAAAATCTCTATAAAATCGACTAAGTACCTAAAAAGACAACTTACTTTATATTTCGCACTTTTTATATAATAAGACCCACGAGACGATTATAAACTTTACCACAACTTATTTGTAAGTATTTTAAATGTAATTATCGGGAAACCCAGACTTGAGCAAGAAGTCCGGTGCATAAGCAAAAAGCATCGTGGTGCACTGCTGGAATATTTGCTATAAGTAGATATAATTATGTGTTCTACAATTGTATTGGTTATGTTACGCAGTAAGTACATACGTTCCTAATTCGATACGTTTATAACCGGCAAAGTTATTAAATGAACATAACTTCATATTTTATTACTAGATACTGATATTGCACATATTGTGTATAGGTACCGATACTAAGTACAACTACGTACTGGCATTACTAGTATAATAATACCGTATTTATTAATGACGTAGTACAGCTCTTGTTGTGGTTTGCGGTAAAAGTGTTAAGGTAGCTGCTACACACTGGACGCTCCTGGCTCGAACGGATGGCGTGCGGGCAAGCGGAAGCGGTGCCCGCGGCCGCGTCCCCGCACGCTGCACGCTGTTCGAACCAATTGTGTCCAGTGCTTAGCAGCCTTTATGTCTTATATGCCTTTTAATAGGAAAATGCGTGAGATTTTAGATAATATATTTTTATATTATTATTTATATCTTTATAGTTATGGAATTACTCCTATAACATTATTTGCCTATTTCAATGCTTTTTATTAGGAATTTCAATGAATAAAATATAATAAAAATGCATGGGAAATTCTAAATTTCAATTTTTTAAATTAATTTCGCTAAACTTATCCGTGACGTCAGTTCCCAGATGTTTGATGTCAATGATTGGTTAACTGTCCTTGATGGTGATTGGAATGTGGATGTCACCGAAAAAACGTTAAATGGCAGCGTTTAAAATTGCTCGAACATGCTCACATTTTTATATATTTATTTTGATATTCTAATGTAATGTTTTTATAAGTGACATTTTATTTTATGTATTAACGATCGATTAAAGAATAAAGAAATAAATTTTGTATTATGCTGGCAACTCGCTCCTTCAGCTGGAGTCAGCACAGCGCGTTTGATAAAGGCGGTTCGGCCACCAGGATCCCCTAACCTGATCCCCCAGGGGATCCCAGTGAACTCATCGGTTCACCAGAATCCCCTTGACATAAAACTGAGTGTAAAGATGTTATCACACAGGATTGATACCAAAGGAGTAATCAACAAGAAGACCTATCATCTCAGTTTCATTTAAATACATATTTTATACTAAGTTACATATATATATATATATAGTTACAGAGTAAATACCATAATAATAAAATGTACCTGCTAGGCATGCCCCATCTTCGGCCGCAAATCACTTTCCATCAAGATAGTGGTCAAATGCATGCCTATCCAGCATAAAAAAATAGATGTTTGTCTTAAAAGAAGTATGCTTCACGAGTTGATACCACGTGAAATACACATAACTATAATTGTTATATCACTAATGATGGAGTTCTTCAAGAAAATCTATATTTCACTATATAATTATTCTGTATTTGTGTATGTGACTGAACTCCTCCTAAATGGCTACCGGCTGGCATGGCTGGTTTGGTGAATTCGGAGCTTAGGTACCTATTCTATTTACTACAACTAGGATATATTTCACATCCACATTATAAAATATCAGGGAGGTTTTTTAATTCATGATAGGAAAGCTTTTGACCACTATCTCACCTGGTCGACGATGGAGCACGCTTGCCTAGAAGATACCTATTCACTCGCGACTTGAAGACTCCCGTATTGTACTCATCAGGAAACACTAACTCAATATCCGTCTGTATGTTTGTTACTTTACACGGCTAAACCATTTATCTTGAAGAAATTTGGTAGCAAAATAATTAAAGCATGGAGAAAACATGTTTTTTTTTTTCGTGATTCGGCCTCGCTTTGTAAGTACACGGGCAAAACCGCAGGACACGGCCAGTTTAGCTATAATATATTTGGACGAATTGAACTGCTCACTGGCGATGGCGTTGTTGGTAGCGCGTCTGCCTTCTAAGCAGCGGGTATTGGATTCGGTTTCCAGTAGGAACACCAGTTTTCTCCCCAAGGAAAATCTGTGTTTCAGGTTCTGTGTGTGTTTATGTATGATGGGAATGTTTCCGGCACCTATACGACAATAGTTTTTAGTCTTCTAACTTAGTGTAATTCAGAGAAGAGGACATTGATTATTTTTTACCCAACTGCTAAGGAATGTATGTTATATATTTGTATATTTCTTTATTAATTACCTCGTATCTTCCAAACGGCTGGATGAATTTTGACAGTTAAGTTATCATTATATTCATCTTGAAAACTCAAGTGTCCTTAGATAGGTGTTTAAAATAAAACAAAATGGTGTATGGCAGGAAAAAAATAAGTATGTAAATAAAAAAAAATCAAACCTATCGAGTAGGGTATCAAAATGAAGGAAATTGAAAGAGGATTACATAAAAAGTAGGTTTACATTTTCGCAGGCGGATTTTTTAAATGCTTAGTACATTCGCTTGTTGTATAAGCGGGCAGAGACGCGCGGCGCAGCTAGTTCAGTATAAACGTGCAATTATTGTCATGATGACTATAATGACAACTATTAGATGATAAGACAAACAGGTGTAAGGCACGATCTTCGCTTCTTTGACTTAATGAAAATAAAAATAATGAAATAATACTGGTTTTGTGATAAATGTTGGTGTCATCTTCTTATTGTATTGTTTGTTTCAATTGGAAATAAAACCACTCTACGTCGCGAAGTAGCCACGTTAACTTGGCTTGCTCGAGTTACTCGTAACTGAGAAATTGGCAAAATCGACATGAGACGGTAAGCACAATTTTTTCATCTTTTTCGTTGTAGTTAACCAGCATGAGTTGCAATGACATGTAAAGAACAAAATTGTTATCTCTTTCACGCATGATTGTCTAGTAGAGACCTTTCGTTCTAAATGTGCACGCCCCTCCACCAAATTTGTCAAACTATCGAGTGTCAAATGTATGAAAATGTTTATGTGTGCGTGCATATACTTACTTTAGCTAGACTGGCAGAATCCTGTCAGAAATTATTTAAAAAGAACTATTTGCTACTTTTCCAATCTTTTTTGGACCCGGAATCTTCGTTCGTGTAAGCAGAACACACCAAAGAGTCCTCATTATCGTCAATCCGATGTCGAGATGTTACTATCATCAAAAAAGCCGGACATACAAAATGTATGAGAGAACGTTTTTTTTTTCATATATTTTATTCGTGAATTTTCCGATAGTTCTGCTATTCGGGGCGAAAACAAATCCAACTAATTATAAAAATCGGTCCAGATCGGATTTATAATATTAGTAGGAAAACTGCTCAAAAACAATTATGAATAATTGTTGATGTAATGTTAGTACAATTATTTATTCGGTGGTAATGTGTTATAATTATGTAAGTTGCAAATCAACAGACTGTATTCAGTTCAACTTCCGGTAGTGAGAAAGCTTTATCACCAAAACTAAAGTTACACTTGGCTATACTCCGGGTGCTTATGTAATGTGGATAAGTGCATGTTATGTGTAGGTGGTTGTTATGCTATGGATCGAGGCGAGACAGATGGACTTTCACATTGGGAATTAGTGATTCATTGTACCTACATAAATATTCTGACGCTTGCTTACGCATACACTTACTGATATAATACGAGTAAATAAAGAATTTAAACTTATGCGAACTGCAATCATGTTTTTATGAGAAAACGGGGTCTTGTCGTGAATATGACTACCTTTTACACTCACAGTCCCATACTAAGTTCGATGATTTGTGTCGTACGTAATACACTCACAATCAAAACCAGAAACACAAATTTTCCTTGCTTACAAGGTGAACGTGCCATATGCAATAAGCCAACGCGCAACGTACTGAATTTAGTTAATAAGTTAATAAAGGTCGGTAAATAATTATAGTATTGTCATATGAATCATTTGCGAAGTTTCAAATCGATATGACAATCCAAGTATTTTAAAATCGGTCGCGCCTCGTATACATGTCGTTACACCCACTAATAGGACGAGGTCCCAGCTCATTCTTCCAAATATAGGTACGTTATTTGTACAGTCAAAGTGTACAGTGTAACTTAAAGGTCGGTAATTAATTATAGTATTGTCATTTGAATCATCTGCAAAGTTTCATATCGATATGACAATCAAAATATTTTAAAATCGGTCGCGCCCCGTGTACCTGTCGGTTACACCCACTAATAGGACGAGGTCCCAGCTCATTTTTCCGAATACACGTAATTTGCACAGTCGAAGTGTACAGTGTAACTTAAAGGTCGGTAATTAATTATAGTATTGTCATTTGAATCATCTGCAAACATTCAAATCGATATGGCAATCCAAGTATTTTAAAATATAAATATATATATTTATATGCCCCGTGTACCTGTCGTTTACACCCACTAATAGGCCGAGGTCCCAGCTCATTTTTCTAAATACACGTAATTTGTACAGTGGAAGTGTACAGTGTAACTTAAAGGTCGGTAATTAATTATAGTATTGTCATTTGAATCATCTGCAAAGTTTCATATCGATATGACAATCAAAATATTTTAAAATCGGTCGCGCCCCGTGTACCTGTCGGTTACACCCACTAATAGGACGAGGTACCAGCTCATTTTTCCGAATACACGTAATTTGTACAGTGGAAGTGTGCAGTGTAACTTAAAGGTCTGTAATTAATTATAGTATTGTCATTTGAATCATCTGCAAAGTTTCATATCGATATGACAATCAAAATATTTTAAAATCGGTCGCGCCCCGTGTTCCTGTCGGTTACACCCACTAATAAGACGAGGTCCCAGCTCATTTTTCAGAATACACGTAATTTGTACAGTGGAAGTGTACAGTGTAACTTAAAGGTCGGTTATTAATTATAGTATTGTCATTTGAATCATCTGCAAACATTCAAATCGATATGACAATCCAAGTATTTTAAAATATAAATATATATATTTATATGCCCCGTGTACCTGTCGTTTACACCCACTAATAGGACGAGGTCCCAGCTCATTCTTCCGAATACACGTAATTTGTACAATTGAAGTGTACAGTGGAGAAGTGATGATTCGAGACCCCAGCAAGAACAGATCTCCATCCACCGAGAAAAAAATTGGGAAAACAAATGAAAATCGAAACAAACAAATGCAACTAGTGATATAGATAGAAGGAGAACTAAAGATAATCGGGAAAATGGATTGGATATAAAAGTATCGATATCACTTTCATAGTTTATTTCAAATTACTATATAAGTATCATAAGACAACGGACCAATTGCCTATATTTCCTAAAACTATATACAACAAAGAACTAAATTACCTACAAGACATCGAGCTTATAGGTAACTCAGTGCTCAAGCCCACTACCAGTGGATATACAAGTAGTTAACATAACAAAAATATGTCATAGTAATTTACGTTTATGAAAAGCCTATAAAATTGACTGAATTTAAATTTTCAGTTATTACTTACATACAAGAGTACTAAAGCTCTTTTAAATACTACAAACGTTTGTTCTATAATCTAAGTTTAAGTGTAGAAAATCTACATCTCTATACTTTACCTTATGTCACATATATGCAGGTACTCTACTCACCTATACCATATCTATTTATCATTGTTCCAGAGTCATAAATGGCTTGCCATTGAACCTGACACAATTCGTCTGTCTGTCCCCCTTTTAGCTAAAATTAAGTCATCCGGTACCGCACTAGATAATAATAATGATGGTTTAAAATACATTTCGGCAACTATGAGAAGGAGTATACGAATAACATGAAAAATTGTATTGTTTTATTATACGGAACGAAAAAATGTTGGGAATGTTTGTATGGAAGATGTCCAGCTGAATTCGATCTCTGTTGGCTTTAATTTAAATTTATTAAATACATTTATTTCGGGTGTTTTAACCTATACTCACAATAGTCATACATATTAATACACATTGTTGTTTTAGATAATAATAACATAAATTAAACGCAAGCAAGGCTTAATTAAATTGAAGCGCAAGCAAAGCTTGAAAATCCGACTTCACCGCTTACTTTTTAGTATTGGCTAGATCTATTTCGTTAAAATTTATATGAAGTAAAATCTACCAAACAAAAAAAAACATCAAAATCGATTCATTGGTGGAGATATCGCGTAATATACATACAAAAAAAACAGTCGGATTGAGAACCTCCTTTTTTGAATTCGGTTGAAAATCTTTACAGGAAAGAGGAAGGAAAAGTATCGCAAGTTTTGAACTCTCGTCTGTGGGGTTTCCTCAGCGCACAATGTACGAAATGTGTTACTTTTTTACCTTTTATATCAATTTCACATGAGTTTTGGCGCGCATTACGTCATCTACCTACTTGATATAAGTAGAAACTAAAATCTCAGCTATCAAGTCTAAATAACGATAAGTACTTTATTACATCTATAACGTTACTATCTTTTTTAAATGCTTATATAGCTATAATTATATATTTAACAATTAAAAAGTGATAAAAATGGGAAATAATAATAGGAATTAATTAAAATATAGCAAGATGCGCGCTATTGGACAAGCTGATTCAATGCATCAGTTAACACATTTTTGATATTAATTATTGGTTTCCTTGACAGAAGCTTGGCGGTCAAATTTTCTATTGACGGTGATTGGATGTCAAAGAAAGAAAGTCAAAATGGCCGCGTCTAAAATTTCCTAACAGCAGAAATCGATTATAAGCAATCATTAAAATATAAGCACAAAACTATGCATATTGCAAATGGAACAATCAAAACATTTCCAAAACCGGCGTTAAATAAAACGCGGGTAGACTGGAATTCTCGGCAATTAGTTGAACCCAAGTGAAATGAATTATGTATTGAATCTCTAGAACCGGGCGCTTCAGAGATTTTGACTAAGCATCTACATTCAGAAATTCTGAGACAGAATGTAGGTAATCTATCGAGTCCGAGACTCTACCTAAATTCCGAGTCAGAATGTAGGAATATGTGATTATTGCAAATAAGGTTATAACTAGAAATAAATAATTAACGTGTATAAATATTGTACTAAAATGTAGACTAGAATGACCACTGTATTATTTAAGGTTCTTTTATTAGACTAAGGATAACATGTAAATAAAAAAATATATTAAAATGAAGAATTTATTGAACCTGTTTTTAAATCTCTGATAATGTCAAAGACGCGACAAATGGCAGGGCCTCTGCGCCCGGATAATAAAAAAAATTAGTAAAACCTATGGATACAGCCCAAGATAACTTGCCTACATTCCGAGTAACAATGTAGTTAATCTAGAGATAAAGGCAGAAACTAGCTTGCCAGCAATCCGAGTCACAAAGTAGGTAATCTAGACATAAAGTCAGAGACTCTTCGCTTACCTACAATCAGAGTCAGTATCTAGGAATCTATAGATAGATTCTGAGACTAACTTACTTACATTCCGAGTCACAAAATAGGAAATCTATAAATATAGTCAGACTCTAGCTTACCTACTATCAGAGTAAGAATGTAAGAATCTATAGATAGAGTCCGAGATTCTAACTTACTAACATTCCGAGTCATAATATAGGAAATCTAGAGATAAAGTCAGAGACTGTAGCTTACCTACTATCAGAGTCAGAATGTAGGAATATATAGATAGAGTCCGAGATTCTAACTAACCTATATTCCGAGTCATAATATAGGAAATCTTGTGATAAAGTCAGAGACTCTAGCTTACCTACTATCAGAGTCAGAATGTAGGAATATATAGATAGAGTCCGAGATTCTAACTAACCTATATTCCGAGTCATAATATAGGAAATCTTGTGATAAAGTCAGAGACTCTAGCTTACCTACTATCAGAGTCAGAATGTAGGAATATATAGATAGAGTCCGAGACTCTAACTTACTAACATTCCGAGTCATAATATAGGAAATCTAGAGGTAAAGTCAGAAACTCTAGTTTACCTACTATCTGAGTCAGAATTTAGGAATCTATAGATAGAGTCCGAGACTCTAACTTACTAACATTCCGAGTCATAATATAGGAAATCTAGAGGTAAAGTCAGAAACTCTAGCTTACCTACTATCTGAGTCAGAATTTAGGAATCTATAGATAGAGTCCGAGACTCTAACTTACTAACATTCCGAGTCATAATATAGGAAATCTAGAGGTAAAGTCAGAAACTCTAGCTTACCTACTATCTGAGTCAGAATGTAGGAATATATAGATAGAGTCCGAGATTCTAACTTACCTATATTCCGAGTCAGAATGTAGGTAATCTAGAGATAGAGTCCGAGACCCCAGCTAACCTATAATTCAAATCAAAATGTAGGTAATCTATAGATAGAGTCCGATTCTAACTTTCATTCCGAGTCACAATGTTGGTAAGTTAAGTCTCGTACGAAATGTAATGTAAATAAATAATAATCATGTTACATCTTGCTTACCGTGACTTTAGCTAATGGCAATTACCACATTGAACATTTTCCTTAATTTATATATAAAAAAGTCTTGGGGCCAATGGGTTATAATACTATGTTAAATTTTTTCAAAAACAATAGTTTGGAGCATAATAAAAAGTAAAAAAAAATAATTTAAATGTTATTTATTGATATATTTTTTTACATTGTGTATTTGATCCTTAGGCATCTGAACTAGTGAGTACACTGTATTTATAATTAAGAATAACAGTCAGTACAACTATTTACAATATATAAGAAGTGAGTATAAACCGTGAGCCCTTCGAGCCCAATTTCGACCAGTTTCATTCTTTAATAACTTGAGATATTGTAGGGGGTAAAATTGACGCACTTTTGAAACCATACTGCAAAACGTGCCAAGCTGTGCTCAAGTACATCAAAAAGTTTTGAACCTACTAAATGTCGGCTTTCTCTACAAACTGCTTTTGTTAATCTTATGCAGTGGTGGATCCAGGAGGGAAGAGGGGGGGGTCTAAGGGGATCAATCCCCCACCCAAAATCATCTGAGTTCTTTGAGACAAATCTCCGGCTCACTGTCTGTTGGTATATCACTTGGCACTTCTCTCAAATAAGTCTCTTATATAGTTATATCAATGACTTCTCTTATCATAATTAGCTTGAGAAATTATATCTTTATCTAATCATTTGTTTAATAAAAAGAAAGTTAAAATACACTTGCAGTTAAATAGCAAAAAGCATGTTATCTCAAGAATCTCGAGTTTTATTGTGACGTGGGCACCCTCAAGATAATTCTAGTTAGAATAGGTACTTTCCGGTCGATTTGTCATTATAATATACAATACAATATAAGTTGTAGTCACATTGTCGTCGCAAAATTATATTTGTGGGCGTAGCGCGTGTGTGGTGGTGGGAGGGGGAGGGTTGTAGACGCGAGGTTAGAGCACGAGGCAGTCGGTTTTCGGAGGCGCACGGTGCGTTCCATATAACCATTAAAAACACAAAAAATCTCATAACAACATTCATAAATATATACTACATTTTGGTACATAGATTAGAAATCGAAGCGACGACCGTGTATCTATGTATATGCGATCGAAGTAGCCCTTGGTATTTGCATCAGTATGGTAATTACCTATATTTGTAGATGAAATGGGAATATTGTTTATACCGCGTTAAAGTACCACCGTCATAGGTTGAGGTCAGGGCTGATAAGATCGACTTGAATATATACGTCCTTGACTTTATACCTACTAATAAGTATAAAGTCGTATATCTACAACCAATACTTTCCTATTAATTGTTTATTGATTTTTTGATATACTATCTTTTGTGAATGTCGTGGGGAGCACAAGAAAACTGATTTTATTTTCTAGGGAGTAGGCCTCACGTCCAGCAGTGGCCATCTCCAGGGTGATGGTTGTGGAGGTTTCTATTTGCTGCTGAAAGTGCAGATGCATCTAAATATGACGATATTCAAGCAGATGAGCTTGAAACGCTCAGTTACCGTGCTCTTCTTTGCTATTCTGATTTCTGATCTTAGAGTAGTATCAATGGTAAAGAAGCAAGGAGAGGATAATGCTAGATGGTTACAAAATGCGGCATGAGTTGGTACAATTCAGTGAAATGACAGGACATAAAAAGGTCTAATATCTAAGGGAAGAACCTAGTTTTTTGTCTCATTGAATTTAGAAGAGTCGATAAAGCTTTTGGGGGCTGAGTCACCCACGTCCGTAGGAGGATACCCCTTAAGTCTGACTCCCTACACGTGGTCCCCGGGTGGTGCTAATCAGGTGACATTTGAGAGGTAGAGCATTTTGTGAGTTGCTCGCCTGGCTTGCTGCCAAAGTAGAAAGTTCAAGTTGAAAGTCTGCCGCCAAGCCAAATACGGTGTTCCGGCAGTTATCCTTGAGAGCCCGCGTGTTCCAGGTCTAGTGTGTTTACCAGCTTCGATCACATCGTCACTTACCATCAGGTGAGATAGTGGTCAAACACTAGTCTGTCACAAATAAAAAAAAAAAAAAAAAAAAAAAAGGCTGGGTAGCACTAATCTGTATAACGAGGATGTGTAACATTAACTATCAGTCGAGTGACCCTTCCGGTTTCTTAGTTTTAAAAAGTTATACATATTTCACTATAATCGGAAATGAAATATGTCATGCATTTCTAATGACCACATTATCAGCCACTTGAGCAATGTAAGGCAGTGGGTAAATCGTCAAAACACTTTCATGCTTTTACCTCAATAGATATGCTATCTTTGACTGTAGGAGTGCAGGCAAACAATGCAAGCAGGCTGTCGTAATTTGAAATCTACTTAGTTAAATCGTTAATCTACTATAAATAGTTCACTTTACAAATGGAAACAAGAGAAACTGATATTTTGTTCTGTCATAGAGGCTGTAGTGTAAATAATAATTTTAACATAATAATGTTTAAGCCCGCTTCATTTGTGCTACTATTTTATTGAATTATATCAATATTATTATTTTACATAAGATGCAAAATAATAATATTGAGGCAATGCCGCCAGCATGATGGGAACGCTACCCACTGGTAGTAGGCTTGAGCACTTGAGTTACCTAAGCTCGATGTCTTGTAGTGGTCCTTGATGTATATAGTTTTAGTTTAGTTTAGGAAATATAGGCAATTGGCCCGTAGATAAAGATGGATGGGAAAAAAAACATGCAATTAATTCTGTAACATTGACTTGCCTTGTGTAACAGTCTCAGTTGTAATGGCCAACAAATACATTTTATTTCACTGTCGGGATTCACAAAGATCAGGCTCGGACCTTACTGTAGCCAACTTGCCATAATATATATAAGCACCATTATGTTCGTTTCAAATTGGCGTAATGGGCAGAACTCTGCCCTATTCGCAATTCCTGCTTTCGATTCCCGACAGGAGCTCGAGTTTCTTTCCTAGGAACATTTGTTCTTCTGGTTCTGGGTGTAATCGAGTGTGTGTTACACACTATATACAAAGATTTGTGTCGTGGGTGCCGGCAACATTTACATCACACACACAATCACACCCAGAACCAGATGTGCAAATATCCCTTGTGAAAGAAATGTATGCTTCTGCTGGGAATACAAGGACCCATGGCGCAAAGGGCAGAGACTTCTTCCTGCACCAACTGTGTCATAAAAAGCAATGCCAAATCTAATTCACATGACCTAGGACACCTATGACAGGCTACCATTCCGAAAGTATGACGGCGGTTGCCAAGCAGGTGCTATAAATCATATCAGCATATCGCCGAAACAAGGTGGAAGGGGGACCAAGGTCGCGGGTCCCCTAAACCACAGATTATGCAGCAGTAGGATGTCTGTCGTGTCACCCGGTGATTCCCGGTTTCCCACTATCACACTAAAGGTACAGTTAGTCTTTATCGCTGCAATAGAGTACATATGTATATGATTATTGCCTAGGTAGGTATATTCCCGATTTTTTTTTATTATTTAGGGGAACTGTAGCCTTATATTGTAACCATACTTGATTTCCAGTGTACCGTTTAAGATGCCATGTATTTTTTGAACGGGTAGCATTTATACAATATATAGGTACTTGAAGATGTAATCTAAATAAATGGAATCTAGAACATGATTGGTGAAAATTTTCATGATACATTTATCATTGTATATATTGTAAGTTGAGTCTTTGAAATACTCGTACATTCTCTGACTCAAGAAATTATATAAAAAAATGTTTACCGCATTCTTTGGATAATCGTTCCATATTTTTATCAACACGCATCAAGTTCTGTAACTCGTAGAAATAGAATCTTAACAGTAGGTTCCCTAATAATTATGATAATGAGTTTCCCTTGATAAATTAATTCGAACATTATGCCATATTGGATTTAACGTTGAATTGGCTTTAACCTCATGCCGTAAATAAATACTCCTTGCGTAACCGCCATGATTTTACTTCGCTTTCGCTTCAACGCGCCCCTATGTGTTCCCGCCAAGGGTGATTGTATCTAAAGTAATCCGTAGGTTTATTTCTTATATCGATGATTCCCGCATATGTTCTATAATAGTCGAGCTTAAATGACGAAAGGGTGTGGTACCCCAGGCGGACTCTGCAAAAGACACCTACCTATCTGTTTGTCATATATTGTGGTAGGTCTATCTACTGTGGTCTTTGATGCATTGACAATGAACACAACAGATGCTATCTCCTGATGCCGTACCTATTTACGTAGACCCGTTACGGTGGTGGTTTCTGATTGTCCTATTGTCAGTCAGCCTTCAATATTGGCAATTGGAGCTTGACGAACAGTCAATGGTCAATGCACTGTTGTGACTGTTCGTTAGTTACACTGTTAGAAATATGAACATAAAAATAACCATAAACGCTTTCACACTCACAGCCCCACTCTAAGTCCGATGACTTGTGTCGTGGGAGCCGGAAACATTCACATCATACACACACAATCACAACCAGAACCAGAAACAAATTTTCCTTGGGGAGAAAACTTGTGTTCCCGCCGGGAATCGAACCCGATACCCTTACTTAAAAGGCGAACGCTCACCCAACTGAGCCAACGGACAGTTCAAAGGAACTATATTATATTTATAGGAAGACTTTTTACCCGACTGCAGACGACGGTCTTTGTGGGAAAGTGTCGTTCAAACAACTATTAATTATAGATTGTAGAGAATACATCATCTTAATTATAACCAAAAATATAGCATTCAGAAGAAAGTAAGCACTAAATGTGCTAGAGAATGAGGTTAGAACAAGAAACAGGGTCTGATAGCTTTCTGGTATTTATAAAATTATTATCAACATCTACAGCCCTTTTGATCCCACTGCTGTGTATATAGGGATGACATTCCCGCAGCTCTTTAAATTCCGCGGGATTGATATGCGGGATTACTTAATCCCGCGCGGAATCACGTATCTTTGAAATTATGTTATTACATCAAATTGAAACTACAATGAATTATGTTATAAAATCAAATTGAACTTTTGTGTAAAAATCCACTTTTATTAATAATTTCTTACATTAAGCAACAGATTTTAGCGGCGAATTTTTAGTTTGCGGGTCCGCGGATCCGCGATTTGAAGGTGCGGGATCCAGCAGATTAATAAAAGCAGCGGGATCCCGTGGGAATGCGTGATCCCGTTTGCGGGATAGCAATCCCTATGTGTATAGGCCTCTCTCAAATTCTGCCATTCGCCTCGGACCTATCTTGTCCAGGTTCGACTCGCAATGTTAACAATATCGTCAACCCATCATGCCGCTGGACGTTCGACACTGCGTTTGCCTTGTCTTGGCCACAACTCCGTGTTCCAGCTGAAGTTACCTCGCCTAGCCATGTGCCCTACCAAGTCCATTTCAGTCCCATAACAAATTGTTCAACGTCTCGAACTTTAGAAAGAAAAAAAAAGAAAGAAAACACTATATTTATTTCTGACTTTACAAATAACCCTGTATAGATAACTACTATCATACGGTTGCAAACAAACAAAACAAACAAACGCATTCACACTCACAGCCCCACAATAAGTTCAAAGACTTGTATCGTGGGTGCCGGAAACATTCACATCACACACATTACACCCAGAACCAGAAGCACAAATATACCTTGGGAAGGAATTTGTGCTGCTGCCGGGAATCGAACCCAGGACCCACGGCGCAGAGGGCGGAGACCTGTCCACTGCGCCATCTGGGTCGTCTGGGTTGCAGTACGTCTACAAACTGCAATTTGCAAAATATTATGTCACCGTTCGATTTTGCAATATTCCCTAATTTAGAAAGAGCGTATCATAATTTCTACCATACCTACCAGAAAAATATTGTTAAACATGGTTCAACGCCCACGTGTATGTTGCAAAACGAGTGTCTGGGAACCGTACGATGACCTAGTGCGTTTCAAAAGAACATTATAAGTAGCTTCTGTAATTTACTTGTAAGTAGACGCTTGCATCTACTGGGTACCATAACTTTTAAATTAATTTTGGCGCTAAGTTGTCTTTAATCATTTATTTTTAACCAAATCTATCGAGTAGGGTATCATGTTTTGGAGATTATTTTTTTATGTCTTTGAGAGTTGAGACGAGCTGGACTATCGCCTGATGGTAAGCGTCACGCTTGCCCATTGGTGGTTCAATACCACCCAGAGTTTAGAGATGACAAAAATACATATTATTTTATATACCAATATATATCATATGTTAACATTTTATAAGAAATAATAAATTGGCAATTGATTATTATGCAGTCCGGTTTTCTGATTTGTTAAATGTAAATTTGTTAATGTGTAAATTAAGATATTATTGTACGCCTGAAATGGGAAAACTGTTGATTCACTATTAATAATATAATATAAGAACATTGTACACAGTTTTATACAATAAACATATATTCTATTCTATTCTAAAAGTAGGTAAGCAAACATTCTCACTTACGTTTTCAATACTTTTAAAAAAGCTGTGACTTGTTAAAAAAAGTTTTTATATGTTCACATATTACATTTTATTAGGCTTACCAAAAAGTACTTAAAATAAAAAAAGAAATTTCGCTTTTGTCAGGATTTGATTTTTTGTTATTTCGACTTGTTTACGACAAGGATCTTGTGGCACTTGACTGACATTTGGGGGGCGTTGTTGTTGCATCAGACAAAGAGGTTGTTGCCTCAAACAAAGAGGTTTTTCTTTAAGGGTCGCCAGCTAATAAAATCTCCCTTTATGAGAATAAAAGAAGTTTACAATAATGCAAACAAGTTTTGTCTAATTTTGACGAAATGGACAATAAGAATGGCATTCAAAATCCAAACATTCAAACAGAGAAAAGCTACAACACATCCAACTTTGCCAGTGAGCAGTTCGGCTGTCATTTATTACAATCTACTTGATCATAGATTATGTTTGGGAAATGTGTGTTTAGACAAAGATAACAAAAAATACTTGATACTTATTTCTTTAAATTTTAATAAGTAGCTATGGGAAGATTGTCATATATTGTTCAGAATGGAAAAGGAAAAGATTTTTTTTAAATGAAGTTGTATGAGAAGTCTGTCATTAAATATGTGTATAATTAACTTTAATTAAAAACGGTAAATGGTCTTCACCATTATTGAAATGTAAAGAATATTGTCAGGAATCCTCAGATTCCCACCTGGTAACCCTCTATACGGCAATGGGCGGAGGAGTTTTGCCGCGAACATGAAAAAATGGCGTTGTTGATATTGTATAATTTTCCGAAACCTGTGATTCTTCGAGTGTTAATGTGTAATAATGGTGGATTATTAACCGTTAATACTTAGTAAATGTGCATAAGTGTAGGCAAGTCATACAAAGTTGAAAAACGTGATTTTCGCCTTCGCTCCAAAACTCCAATAGAAGTTCTAGTAAAGTTTCTACCACTTTACTAGGGCATGACTTGACTATGACTGACTACTTGACTGTGACTTGTGACTAAGACTTTTATTATGAAGAATAGAAATTGTTAATATTTGTTTAATATTTCGACTGAAGGACTATGCATCCTTGGTCATGAAATAATAATAAAAAAAAAACAATGGGCGGACTGACAGATTTATCAAAAACGGACAATTTACAAGATGGCGACGTGAGTTCCGGTATCACCGACTGCCAAGAGATCGTTGTCGCACTGTAAGTCGGTGATTAATTTGATGAGGACTTTAATGGTGGTGGTATCACGCAATGTTGCCAATGTCACATTAAGTGTTACAAGGACTGTCACTCGACATCCAATAATATAAAGTTACCTTTCCTTATAGTTCGGTTTGCCTTAATTGTGGCTTCAAGTTCATTTGTTTCCAGTAAATTATCGTTTCTAGAGTTCTTTAAACGACTGAAGAAACTCATAATACATTATTGAGCTATTTCATAGCTTCTATCGCGGACCTTGAGCGTGGAGACCGAATCCAGAAATTCCGTAACGAAAATAACCTAACACCCCAACTCCGACCGGCACAGCGGTGATACTTTTTAGTTTTGCCATCTATTGATGAATAGGAGAACTTTTAATGACTTTTTTGAAATATCACGCTTGTCTCTTTAGTTCAGCAACTCGCCTCTAGGTGGCATGAAAAAAAATACTGCATATATAAAATAAATAAATAATTACAATTGCATAAGTTGTTAAAAAATGCTATGCAATAGCTTTACCGCGGCAGTCCCCGAGTGCCACACGTCTTTTTTTTTTTTCTTTTTACCCGACTGCCTAGGAAAGTTAATGTTTTTCGCGCGTAGGTATGTATGTATGTGTGTAAATTTCTTTATTACCTCGTATTTTCCGAACGGCATTATTGATTTTGTTCAGATAAGGTATTGTTATATTCGTCTTAAAAATCCAAATATCCTTAGATAGGTTTTTAAGGAAAAAAATTGCGTAGTTTTGACGTTAATAAAGACCATATTGGATTTAGAGTGACGTTACTTTATATTTCGAGTTATTCTCAGCAAGCCCTTTCATTGGATACCCTTACAAGCTTTGATACTTGCATTAAAAATAACTTGTCCGCCATTTTAGGTGTTCCGCCATGTTGGATTTAAAATGACGTCACACATCTAACTATGAATTGTCATCCAAACTAAAGGTGAACACAAAATTTCAGCTCAATCGGTTGGAGACATCTGCTTAAATATTGAGTTACAAGATTCCACCCGAACAAACATAGTTACATACATAAATTGCAAGTTAAATAAAAGCTTGTAAATAGTAGCATATGTGTTAACAATTATCACTCGAAGAACCATACGTTTTGGAAAATAATACAAAATAATCAACGCATTTTTTTCTCCTTTGCGGCAAAACTACTAATTCTGTTGTTTTACATCTGAAAACTTAGATGTAGACTAAACACTATGTAGATAGGTAATAAATCTACCATTATTACCTACATAGATAGATAAACTCTTGATTGAAAACCTTAATTAAGACAAAAAACGAAACAGAAAATAATTATTTACAAAAAAATGTGTAACGATAGGCGGTCTTATCGCTGAAAGCGATATCTTACAGACAACCTTTGGATAAAGAGGAATTACGCAATAGAGTTGGACGTCGGTGTTAAAGAAAACAGCATTTTAAAGAGTGCATGAATCTAAAAATAGTAAATTATAATATACTTAACTATAAGTAATAATAATTGACAAATAATATAATAATATATACCTCAATAATGATCTACATAGTGTTTAGTCTACATCTAAGTTTAATTATCCATTAATACCAACCAAGTGAGCGTGCACGAGTAAGTATAGGCAAAACTTACGAAGTTGGTATAAGTGTATTTTTTTTGGCTCCAGAACTACAATAGAAGTTCTAGTAAGTAAGTTTCTACCACTTTATTAGGGCATGACTTGTCTGGCTGGATCTTGCCTCTTTTACTTGAGTTTGACTGTGACTTGAGACTATTATGAAATATGAAATATAACGTCTTGCTAACTACTCGTAAATGCACCAGATTTCGGAGCCAAAGCCACAAAAAAAAAGTGTGTGTCGTAAAAACACACGACAGAAATTACATTTTTATATTACAGGGAAACATTTTTATTACTCTTTAGTGTTTACCCCCACCACTTTTCGTCACAAAAAGGTTGCGGATCAGAATTTCAAAGCACTCCCATACGATTCACTTAAAAAAAATCTACAGACCTGTTTCACCGTGGACTGCAACACACTTGACTGTTTTTATAATGAGTATATTTTCATGTAAATACGGACATTAGACAAAAGAGGATGTCGTGCCTACGACAAAATCGCTTCGCCATTATTTCAAAGTTTATTTAAAGTCACGTTTACGTTACAATGGTAACTGCGCTTGAAAATTGCGGTGGGTATATATACACATGATGTCAATTGTCTTATACTTTTTTTACAAAGATACCTGATAATTTTCCGAGCAAATAACAATAAAAAACTGAGCGACTGGAACAGATTTGATGTTTGTCACAACATGGTTCGATGGACTAGTGACTTTCAGTAAATTTCATAAATAAGCAAATTATTTTTTGTGTGCTTCAGTCCTGGTAGGTAGGCAGCACCCTCCAAAATGTTTATACAAAAACAATCTTCTAAAATTGATCGTAAATACTTATTAGGATCAATTTTGCAAGAGACCAATAATTATCAAACATTAATATGATTTATACGTATGAGTATATTTCATATAAAATTAAAGAAATATTTATAAAATATTTGAAATTAAAGAAAATTATTATTTACCAGGATTCAATGCATTTTTGGGATGAATTTGATATAGGTATATATCGAGCGACCTTATACTTTTTATAATGCTAAATAGGCAAGCATTTTACTACCATCTCACCTGATGTAAAGTTAGGATGCGACTGAACATGTAGCATGCTTGCCTAGAATACACTTGTTCATTTTATAGACTCCCAAATTATATATAATACGATTCAGGAAAATAACGCGGGCAATGAGCTCCATTCCTGCGCCGTAATACATTTTCGAGCAAATATGGTATGTCAACCAAAAATTGATGACGTTTGAGGGTTTGTCTAGTTGTTAGATGGTAAAAGGGCGTGGGGGATCACGTGTTATAATTAAATCTTTGTTGTGAGAGAAGACCAGAGGCTGTGGAAAATGTACCACAATTTCAATTGTTCGTATTGACTATATAATGTCAGCCATATCACGAATCGCTGAATGTCCTGCGTATGGGTACGATACATATAATAACGTTTGTAGGATGCTGTTGGGACTTCCTCGCTTCTGCAGTGCATCGGTCATGTTTGCTGAAGCACGGGTTGATGGCTTCCACGCCATCATGCGCAAAAGAAACGCCTCTTTACTGGGTAGAATTCGAGGCCCTCATAAAGTCATAACATGATTTAAAAAATTAATGAATAATGCGCCGCCGAGTTTCTTGCCAGGTTCTTCTCAAGATGGCTGCAATTTTGCGAATCTGGCAGTTGAATAATTAACTTTCATGAGCGCCTCTTTTGGCCCACGTGAATAAACGATTTTGATTAGATTTTTATAGGTAACAGCATTCTAAAAACCATTGCTGACGAACTGGACTCCACTGTCATAAGGAACTTGTTGCGGGGTCTGATCAGATTCCGCACAACTTTTTCATGATTTAATCTGATATTGATTAGTATAATACTTTTCTTTTGTAACAAAACAATAGTAAAAATTAACATGCCATATTTTTAAAATTCTAAGATTAAGTAGAATTATAGTTTTGACATATACTTTTTCTACTTCAATGTTTTTCAATTTTTATTTTTCAATAAATTGTTATTTAAGCTGAATTTATTATTTTTTTCAATATTATTATAACAGTAATTATATGACATAGCTACTTAGACTTTCTTAACACCATTAACTTTGTCTGATTAATAAATGAATAATAAATTTAGTACTCTGAATAGGACTAGGACATAGTGTCAACGACCTTGCATCTATATAAATAACATAATTGACACTTATATGTGAAAACTTGATAACATTGACACATTTTAGAATACACGTCTCTACTCAAACAACCATCTGATTAGATATGAAACTTATCTCTTTCTAAAGCCAAGATTAACTCTCAATTTGTTTAGCGAAAGAATGTTATCTTTATTGACAAGTACTTATGCGCTTGCGCCAGTATAGGAGTGCCCAGTGCCTTCACCTGCGTTCATACTTACAGCCCCAACTTCCATGGCTTGTAACGTGGATGCCGGAAACATTTACATATCACACGCACAATCACACCCAGAACCACAAGCACAAATCTCCCTCGGGATGGAAAATTGTGCTTTTGCCGGGAACCGAACCCAGGACCTAGCGCATAGTGCAGACTCCACCGCGCCAACTGGGTAGTCAATATGCAGTTAGTCAACTTTCCGAGTGCCTCTATGGAGCTATCTAAAATAATATATATTGTTTAAAATTTGCCTGTGTGTTCATCCTAGGTATAAACTATGTACATTCCATATTTCATCCAAAACCGTTCAGCCGTTACAGCGTGAAGACTAACATACATACACTATTTCGGATTTATAATATTGTGATTTTCTATCACGATCGGTTCAGGCATGATGAGGTAACGGAGTGAGAGCGAAAAATGTTTTCGGAAACCATCCTGCTAATTAAGGGGGGGGGAGGGGCGGGGGGCGGGGGGGGCGGGGGGGGGGGGGTTCGAATCTTGCAACGGGCTTGATCTTCTTGTCTAATAAGAAAATCCATAGTGGTACGAGCTAGCCTGTACCGAAATACATTCAAAATTCCACCATCAAATATAAACTAGCGTGCTGATTATCCTCGACCGCATCATCACTTACCAAGTGATAGATAGTAGTCGAACGCTAGCCTATCAGAGACAAATAAAACTACAATTGATTTAAATTATTTATTATTTGGAATTATCATTTATAACTTATAACTAATTATGAACTAAAGCGTAAGTATAGATATTATTTCTCCAAAGGCGCGTAGTTGAGTAGTTTTTCGATGAGGTCCACGTGTCCCAGCAACATTCTCCTGCAGCAATATCTCTTCAGACCGAGAGCGTCGAGGGCATCACTATAAGAAAATAATAAAAACATATTTTTACACTCACAATCTTTTTTTTGTGACTAAGACGCGTTTGACCCCAATCTCATTAAATGGATAGCGATGTTGTGACGAGGCTTGCTCAGTTTGTCACCTATTTACTCTCTTCTTGAACAACCCCCACACATTTTCACAACCCTCAGCATTGAGCATATTGACGCAGAGAGTCTCTTGAAAAAGCGTGAGCTGTGGTCTAAGAGACAGTTCTCCCACAATGTCGATATTCCACTGTATTACATTTGAGACCCACCTTCGAACTTAGCGAAGGTGGGTTCAAACTTTGTGTGAGACGGTAATTGGTTCCGGAAACATTCACATCACACACACACAAATCAGAATTTTATTAATCTATTTTGAGTCATTAGCTAGACCCTCTAGCCAGATACAAGATAGATTTTAACCTGATAGGATATCTAATAAACAAATATAAGGAAAATCCTGAACAATCATAACGCTAAGGCAGAAGAAAACAACATTACCAGTCGACATTGAATCTCTCGGTCAGTTGTATTATATCTCTTATATCTTGAAAGAGTAGGAGAGGAAAAAGAAAGAGAGGAAGTACAAAAGATATATGATAGTCTGTGAGACTGAAAACCTTGAACTCGTTGGCGTAGTTGTTACATAAGTGTATTCTACACTGCGAATACCGCCGGTTCGATGCCCCGTGGTAACGCAAATGTTCTTCCCAAGAGAAAATCGTGTTTCCAGTTATTTATGTGTACATATGTGCTATACAAGTCTTCGAATTGTGTGAGAGGTATTGAGTGTGTAAGAGATTGTTCTTTGTTTAATGTTCAATGATGTTCATATGAATAAGATTTCTATGGTAAGAAATGAGCAAGACACTCGAGAGGGCACAGACCACTATAAGATATTACAAAAGAATTTAAAAAACCAGTTGAAAGCTCATAAGGCCAATTTTATTCATAAGACAGCTGTCAGCGGCAGTACGACCAATCATAACTACAGAATTGATGCTTCTAAAGGGGTTTTGTCGCGAAAGTGAACAAAATGGCGTTGTTGATTTTGTATAATTTTCCAAAACCTGTGATACTTCGAATGTTAATGTGTAATAATGGTGAATTATTAACTGTTAATATAAGTATTAACAGTTAATAATTCACCATTATTACGCAATATAAGTATTAACAGTTAATAATTCACAATTATTAGACATTAACATTCGAAGTATCACACACTTATGCACGTTCACTAAGGTGAACGTGCATAAGTGTAGGCAAATCATACAAAGTTGAAAAACGTGATTTTCACCTTCGCTCCAAAACTCCAATAGAAGTTCTAGTAAAGTTTCTACCACTTTACTAGGGCATGAGTTGACTATGACTGGACCTTGACTGTTTTACTTGACTTTCGACTGTGACTTGTGACTAGGACTTGTAATATGAAATATATTCATACTTGATGCAAACTAAATGTACAAGATTGCGAAGCCAATATTCAAAGAAAAAAAAGGCGCTCTAAGATCGGGGCTTATTGCCCCACGTAATCCTTATTACCTGACTGCGCGACGCAGGGTAATGTATTTATCAGCCTATGTATCCCTATATATTTGTTCTTTTGTGGCTTTCGAGAGACTAAACGCGTAGGCCGTTTTTTGATTTTGATGATTTTTACATCGATTGATTTGTCTGAATTCTGAGGTCACTAAAGACAGTAATCATAATTAAACGCAAAAGATTAAAACAAGTTGAAAATTCAATATGGCGACCGCCGTTTATGTTTTTGTAGTGAACGTTGTTCTTAAGAGGTTTCAGAGATTTCTTGGACGATATTTTTTTTTTATTTCACATACCTAATCAGCGTAGTTGACCCAAAAATGTTATAGCCGGTTTTTAGTTTATAAGTAATTTAGTTCTCGATTATCATTTCTGCTTTTTGACTATGACGAGCGATTCTGAGCAACGATAATCGAGATAGAGAATATAATTGCAAACAGATAAATCTAAAATTATTTTAAAAAATTCATCAAAATCTCTTTAGAATTATTTTACTACCTAAGCAACGTGTACCGGATTTGATTCCAGTGGGATCACAAGTTTTAACTCACATGAGAAAATTGTGATTCTGGTTCTTAGTGTGATTTTTTTTTATAACTCATAACTCTTTATTGATATTATGTATTAGAAATTAAGAATGTTTAAAAAAAAAAATGCGCCGCCGAGTTTCTTGCCAGGTTCTTCTCGAGATGGCTGTAATTTTCCGAATCTGGCAATAGATTCATTAACTTTCATGAGTGCCTCTTTGGGGCCCATGTGAATAAACGATTTTGATTTTGACCCCGAACGATAAACATAGCAAACAGAGAAACTTATAAAAATACTACTGATTCGCCCGGCTTCGCCCTTGTGCAACTGCTGCGCCATCTGCCGGGCTGATTTGTGAATCTAAACCATCCCGGGCGACATCGCCACCCCAACGCATTAAAAAAAATCATTCAAATCGGTCCAGCCGTTTAGGTGGAGTTCAGTGACATACACACGTACAGTAGAATTATATATATAAAGACTTACAATAGGTGATCTTATCACTAAGAGCATTCTCTTCCAGATTGTGTGTGTGATGTGAATGTTTCCGGCACCCATAACACAAGTCTTTGAACTTATTGTGGGGCATAAGTGTGAAAGCGTTAAGATTTAAATTTGCTTAAACCGTAAATAACCACAGTATAAGAGCCATTTCCATTTGAAAGACTATCACGTTTTCCTCAACTATTCATCACTGTATCTCGTGTTAACAAATATAGCGAGCTAATCGTAAAATTACTTTGTCATTTTAAATCCTAGTTGTAAAAGCCTTGAGTGGTTTTACCTTGACAACAAGAGTTTTATTAGTGTAGAAGTTCTTTCAAGATATAACGTATCCTTAGAAATTATGTACTTACTATACCCGGCATGCGATGCAATGCCTTGATCTTTAATAACATACTTAAAAACTTATTGAGATAATTATTACCTCCTTCATTTCTATGTTTGCCTGGTACTTTACCTAATCTTATAACCCGCTGCTTAGAAGGCGAACGCGCACCCAACCAACAAGTAATACTTTAAAGTTTTTTTAAATTCAAGCTTTCACCAGTTACAAAATAAAAAAAGGACTAAAAGTTATATAACCAGAGAACTTGTCAAGACGAATCAAACGAGCCCAAACTCGATGGGTTAATTTCAGAAGTTCCTATTGCCATCTTCCGTCTCCACCATTAGACCAGCTCCATGTTACCATATCTTTGCATTGTCACCGAAGATACATAACTACATCAAATTTGAGTCCAATCGGGCATCGGGAAGTGGGTCTAATTTAGCTTGCAAGATTTGATTACAGACCGACAGACAAATCAAATCAATCAAATCAAAATTGTTTATTCACATGGGCCCCAAAGAGGCACTCATGAAAGTTAATGATTCTATTGCCAGATTCGCAAAATTACAGCCATCTCGAGAAGAACCTGGCAAGAAACTCGGCGGCGCATTTTTTTTCCATTCATTTTTTTTTTAAACATTCTTAATCTCTCTAATACATAATTTTATTAACCTAGGTGTTATTATTGTCAGACAACGATGTAAGTAATAAGGATTATAATGTCCCACACTAAAACCACGACGTGTGATATGCTGCTACTACTGCGATCATTATTCTAATGACTATATGATTGTTTCTGCATTTATGTGAAACCATGAAATGATAACAATCATGCATTTTTTTGTCTCCGCGTTGATCGTGTGACTATTTTATTTACGTTTTCGTGTATGTTACCAACTGATGTTGGTCGACTGGTTTGTAATCTTGGCTTTCACACTCACAGCCACAAGTTTGTAGACTTGTATCGTGGGTGCCGGAAACATTTACATGACACACACGGGCCCCAAAGAGGCTCATGTAAGTTGACGACTATACTGCCAGATTCGCAAAATTACAGACATTTCTGGAAGAACCTAGCCGGACATTCGATGGCGCATTTTTTAAATTTTTGACATCTTATAAATCGATGAACACGCACGCACGAAAAAGTGTCACGTTCCGCCTGAGCCTGAGCGTGCAAGCGAGAGCGCAGAACACGCGATAGAGAGGCACGATCTGCCTAAGCGTTCGTCTTATGACGTTATCACGCAAAATTATCGTCCGTAAACCGACTTTACAGACAACCAATTTTTTGTACCAATTTAATGTATTTTAACATGTATTTGCTTTTGCCGCACTGCTGTTTTTATAAGGTTTATTTTGTTTTCGTCGATCTTTATTTGTTTTTGCTACATTCTATTTGCCATGTGGATGTAGTTTTTTCCGATGCTAATTTTGTTTACTAAATTTTTTTCGCAGATTGTTATTTGTTTTTTCAGTTGCTTATTTATTAAACCCAATTTGCATGTTTTTCTTAATTATCCGTCGGAACCGGCAACCCTTCTAATAACCGTATTTTCTGATGTTGATGACTTTTAGGGAGAAAGTCAATAAAACATAAACGCTTTCACACTCACAGCCCCACACTTAGCTCAATGACTTGCGAAACATTCACATCACAGATTTCTCGTGGGTGAAAACTTGTACCGGGAATCGAACCCGATATCCGATACCTAAGAGACGAACGCGCACCAACTAAGCCGACGCAGTTCAAAATATGTTTAAGTAGCACGTCCAGGAAAATATTAACGATCGCGGCAGAATCAGTCTGACAAACTAGTTACCAAGTAGAAACCTATTTTTGAAACAAGTTTCTCCATTTAAATGTTGTTCTCTGAAGCATAAAAAAACTAAGAAGTACCTATAGTTTTTTTTTATAACCAAGACTTGTAAGTATATTGCACTTAACATTTCAAATTGTTTCAAGGTTTACCAAATGCACTTTGTCTCATTAACTTACAAATGAGTCAGCGCACATAAAAGGTAGTTTTAAAAACGTTGTATCTGAATACATTGTTATAATAAGTAACATTTTAAAGATAAACTACATACCTATTAATAATAAATTGCTACATGACATGAGTGGAACGTGAAGGCTTCAAGGACAAAACTGTTAACTTTTTGCTATATTCCAGATTTGTCATATTGATGCATTTAAAATGTAGTGCCGGAGAATTCAATTCAAATTCGTTTATTCACATGGGCCCCAAAGAGGTACTCATGAAATGACTACTGCCAGATACGAAAAATTACATCTATCTTGAGAGAACCTGGTAACCAAATCGGCAGCACATTTCTGCCGGGTAATCATTCTTTTAGTCTTCTAAATTTTTTCTACTTTCAAATATGTTTATATAAACAAGAACTTGTCTCAATATCTGGAGACGGAGCACTTGTATTGTCTTCTCTAAATTAAACTGTTTGCATCAAAATGAGACAAAATCATAAATATTCATGTTAAGTCACGCCTCAGTCATGCAAACAAACATTTTTGAGGTATTTAACTCATAAACACTGGCAAATTCGGTGACTGATTTCAGCTATACAATTAGACATATATTATTACGGCTATACAAATACAGCTATATGATGTGATACTTTACATGTAAGCTTGTATGTTACTATTTTTTCCTTATATAAATCAATAAAGCGTGTGCTTTATACTTACTTCAAGTTCAAAAATATTGCAGTATTGAATACTGCAATATTTTTCAGTAAAGCTACAATTGTCAAATATCCCTACGACTAAAGAAAATGCTTTTGACGGATATATCATCTAAAAAAGAGCAACAAAATCTGTGGGACAGGAGAACGGACTGCTGTTTGCAGTCCGTAAAAACTGTTTATCTGATCATAAACAGAAACCTTACTAATATTTACTTCAACTTCAGCAACAGGACCTTCGCCTGATGGTGGGACTTATCACAGGTCACTACGAACCAAATAAGCATATGTATAAGACTGGCGCCACTGATAGAGCCTCATGTCAAGACGAAACACATGATGATACACCGTGAGGTCAAAAAAGAAATACGAGTCAAAATTGGGATACATGAACATTCCAACGCAACAGAGTCGACATCATGCACACCTACACCTTCTCCACTAGAACTCCCAGCGACCCAAAGCCACTCTCTGATATATAAAGGAGTTGGGGTGGCTGGGCTAACTGCTGGCAGGGGGAAATGCACAATACACCCCTAGCAGGATGTCAGTGCAGGCCTTATCACCCCCAGTTAGAATTAATTACAATTAGGCAAGCATTTGACCGTGATCTCACCTGAAGGAGAGTGACAATATGGTTGTTGGTGTGGCACGCTTGCCTAGAAAATACCTTGTCACTCTTGACTTGCAGATGCCTCAATTCATCACTTTTTTTTCTTTTTCATCTTGGGCCACATCATCACTTTCCATCAGGTGAGATTGTGGTCAAATGCTTGCCTATCAGGCATAAAAAAACAAAAATTATAATTTGTTGCAAATTGGTACATTTTGGATGTGCACAAACAAAAAGATTACAATCTAAGTTCTTTCTGCACATACAGATAAGTTATACCAATAAGTTTAATTTGACATCCAACCAAATTTATGAAAGGGTGCTTCATATTCAGACAACCTTTTAGAACTTTCGAGATTGGTCTGTTACTTAAATGTACCAGAAAAGTATAATTTTATTATGTACTGACCCTTCAGTGTATTCAGCCTGTAGAAGTCCTAAGTAAGCCTCCCATTTGTTGCCGATAACCTTCCCACACGTAAAGCAACGCACTGGGATGATCATAGCTTTGAATTTTACTGAAACGAGCATAACAATAAACATGAGAACATGAAATATTTGATATTTTTTTTGAGAAATTGTAATAGCACAATAGATATAATTTTAGGTGAAACAAGTGCTTCATTGATATTTAAACAAAAACCTAGCTAAATGCTATGGTATATGCTAATAATTTAGTAATGAATATGAGACACTTACGGTTTTAGGTTAGGTTTAATTTCTTCAAACTATTCACGGACCGGCACTTACTTTATTGATTATCATGTGGTTCTTACCTGAATCGTGGTTCTGTCTAAAGAACAAAGTTGGTTTTACCGCCGGCAAGAGTAATAGTTATCTTTTACTAGTTGTTATAGCAAACCAACAACGAACCAAAACACAAGAAAAATCTGAAAGAAAACGCGTCATAGCTGTCAATGTCAACTAGACGCTGTCAGGCGTTGTTATGTCAGTAGTGTCAATATGCAGTCATTGCCAAGTTGAATGCACAGTGATGTGCATGTGCGGTGTGACGAAAGTAGTGATTTACAAATCCTAATGTTGTCATTACTTTTAATAGTAAGTTACATATTTGATCGAGGGAAGCGAGATCTATAAGTTGACTAGTGTGGTTTAGCACTTTGTCCATCTGTCCGAGGAACTTATTCTGTATTCATAATAATCAATCTTTATAATTTTATTTTTCATACATTTTTTATTCATACATTTTTATTACTACCTCATAGGAACTCATAACAGTTAGTGATCATATATTTTTTATTAATACTGTTACTACCAAGAACTAGTTTCAATTCATAATTTTATTTTTCAGATCTTTTTTCTTCATAACAAACAATGATAATACTAAGAAAATATTTAATGTATCTATCCCTGTGTCTGTCTACTTTTCCAACAAAAAATAGTTTCTGGCGCTTCGTCGGCCGCTGCAGCGGCAAGCTCGCTTCGCTCGATCAGCTCGCGCGTTGTTGAGGTCACAGTTCTAACCTAACCTAACCTACTTGTCTGATATAGGCATTATGATTTTCAATAATATGGATTAAAACACTTATGATTAAGAAATTTATAAAAAACAAATATTAGACTAAAACACATTTATGAATATTATAGTTATTTATTCGAATGGTTATGAATTTCGATAATTAGTATAAACAAATATTATGACTAATAATCATTATGATTTAAACGGTATGAGACATATTTTCGGACCTCCGATAATAGGAGTTGAAAAGTTATGTGAGACAATGCGCACCCGATTTTCCTACATTCATAGAATAAGTGTCTAACTTTGAACTGACTTTTATCATATTTAAAGTGTTAGTTACTATTTGTGACCTGTCACAAAACGTATTTAATTCATTAGAACTACATCACTAAAGTGTTTTAATGTTTTTTTTTCAGATTTCGGGCAACAGTTACTTTTAAGATGACACTTAGCTTTGAGCAGCACATCAACACAGATGATAGTCAAATGGTATGTAATTTTTTTTGCTACTTGTTAATTTCGCCTAAATAAATCTCCAGTTGATAGTTACGATACTTAATGTAGCTCTATACATAATTAAACGCAAGCAAAGCTTAAAAAAACCAACTTCACCGCTTACCCTTTGATCAGATTTAATGTATTCAACACTCATTATTGACTGAAGAAGTAGAGATCAGATCTTGATCAAATTTCAATGGGACCACATGAAAAACACCAGCTTTTAAATAAAAAGATAAAATAAACATAATCGGCTCACAACGAAAGAAGTTATGAGGTAACTTTTGGAGTCGGTTAAACGAGAACATCGTTAAAGTAGTCCACAAAATAGGCATTATTGACGATACTTCAAAAACTACTGATCAGATCTTAATCAAATTTAAATGGGACCAATAAAAGCAACATGTAATCGGCTCACGTGAAGAGAAGTTATGAGGTAACACAAATAAAAAAATTAAAAAAATACAGTCGGCTTGAGTACCTCCTCCTTTTTTGTGAAGTCGGTAAAAAACAAGGTAATATATATTAAAATTTGTATTATTAATCACATGAAACATTCAATCCAATCCAAAAACCTCCTTATTAATCAAGCGAAGCGAGGGTGCTAAGTTGACTTCAGTAGAAATTGATTATGTGAGAATTGAAGTAATTTGTTGTTTAGCTTAGAGCTTCTGACACACGAAAGAATATTTAAATCTGCGTTGGAATATAACATGTCCCTTTCTTAATAATCTCAGCTAATCTTATTCCTGGTTGGCTTATCTCGGCTTTATGTCAAAAGTTGTTGCTTGTTGATCGAGCGAAGCGAGATCTCTAAGTTGACTTGGGTCGTTCAGCACTTTGTCCGTCCCTCCGTCCATGCGTCTGTCAGAAGCATCTAGCGTCTAAACCATATAAGCGAATTACTTCAAATTATCATGGAATAATTAAATTAAAATTCTCATAGAATATGTAAAAGTACGCCCCAAAGCCATAAATGACATTTAAAATTATATAAATGAAAATATAAAGGGGACTCACATACATGTAAGTAGGTAAAATTTTTTTTTTTACTTTTTTATCTTCCCTTGTAGATATTGTTAAAAGGGGCTTGACAAGTAAACAACGAAACCGGTTATTAAAAAAATCTATGTCGGGAATTAACGATCTGATAGGCCACCAAAGTCACTGTTAGAGTTTTGCCGCGAAAGTGTAAAAATGGCGTTGTTGATTTTGTAAAATTTTTCAAAACCTGTGATTCTTCGAGTGTTAATGTGTGATAATGGTGGATTATTAACCGTTAATACTTAGTGAACGTGCATAAGTGTAGGCAAATCATACAAAGTTGAAAAACGTGATTTTCACCTTCGCTCCAAAACTCCAATAGAAGTTCTAGTAAAGTTTCTATCACTTTACTAGGGCATGACTTGACTACGACTGGACCTTGACTCTTTTACTTGACTTTGACTGTGACTTGTGACTAGGACCTATAATATGAAATACACTTGAAATATATTATCACTTGACACTGGCTAAATGCATAAGACTGCGAAGCCAAAACTAAGGAAAAAAAAAAGTCACTGTTTTTAGACCTATTTTGTCCTGGGGTCAATCTCAAAAACGGCTTTACATTGAACGCTGAATCTTACGTGGTTGTACTTAAACAACAAAAACAAAAATCAAACAATTATTAAAAAGAAAAAAAGTTAAAAGCAAGTAACCTCAAAAGTTTCTATCTATGAGGCAAAATGTAGGCGCGAGATCTTAGTTCGATGCGAACGACTAGTTTTTAATTTCATTTATTTCCTTTACTTTAACAACACACAGAGTTTACCTATAACAAATTGGCCGTGTACTGTGTACATAGGCAGATTAGATATATATATTTTTGTGAATGTAATACATAACCTCTGAACTGGTATAAAAAAAACCGTTTATTCTTATAATTATGTTCTAAGATTATCCACAATTATGGAACAATTAAAGTGATTTTATATTGTCAATTTACAGTAGTTATTGTTGACTGTTGATAGATATAGTAGTTTATTGTTATAAAATATGTGTTTTGTAGATAAAAGGTATGGTTCTCATATGTAAACTAATGATTATGTAAAAATAGGTGGTCAGATTGCTTAGATCAATAAAATACAGGAAGAAACGTAAAACACCACACATATAATTTTTTTTTTCAATTTTTTTTTTTTTTAATGTTATTGTACGTCTGAAATGGAGATTTACTGTTGACACTTTTATGCGACTAAAATTGTAAAACCATTTTGTTAACACAGTTATATATTAAATATATATCTGATTCTGATTCTACAATAAAGAACAAAAAAAACACAGGTAATGGACTACACTACTAATGTCAATTGTTCAGATTACCCTTATGTCAGTAACTGTCAATGTCAAATTGTCAAACCACTAAATTTGAATAATGTAGTGATAACACTTTGAGCCAGCTGTTCATTGTTTGCTAGAGATAATTTATTCAAGGAAAACTAAAACTTACTATAAACTAAAAATAATGTAAAATGGAATCAACATCGAAGAAAAACAACAACGAACAGAAACGATGTCTTTGATTGCAATACTTGACCTTGATAACTGTTGTCTTTAAGCGACACGGTACCTTTGTTGGTATACAGCTTTCTAGTAAATGGGATTCAGGATTTATTAAATTGAGATATTTAATTCATAAATGATCCAAAAGACGACCTGTCGCGCTTATCTGGGTCCACTTCCATAAAATGTCTATCAATAGTAGATTACTCATATAGAACAATAACCATCATTGTGGTTAAGCCACTAGCTGTACATCCTGTTGTTGATAATGAAACTTTATGAAACAAGTTAAATGTGTATAGTGTTCCAACCAGAATGATACGACTTTAGAAAAAAAAAATTGTTAAAAATTAGATTTAAAAAATTTGGAGGGAAGCATACAACCAAAGAATCATCTAGTCATGGAGTCAGAAGATGACATTCAACCTTTGATCAGATATGAGGGAGAAGGGAGTCGAGAAACATCTTTGGAGGCCACTGCACAGTATATACAAACTGATGTTGAATTTGAGCAGGTAAAAATGCAATTTTTGACTATAAAATTTTCTAGGCAGTATGAAGTTGAACTAAGCGCAAGCAAATGAAATTGAATTATTCAATACTAGCCGTGCCCCGCGGCTTCGCCCGCTATTATCATGTTGAAAAGTAGCCTATGTGTTAATCCTAGGTATAATCTATGTACATTCCAAATTTCATGCAAATCCGTTCAGCCGTTAAAGCGTGAAGAGGGAACAAACATACTTACACACAAACTTTTGATAGTAAAATGGATAAAATTTGTACATTCACAATTTTAAGTTTTCATTTTTTTTCTGGCTATTTAAACATAATAGGACATAATTTTTATAGCACCTACTTTATTGTCTAGTTTTACGAATAACAAAAATTGTTTGTTTGAAATTAATCTGTGTAATGGTTGAATGGAATATGATATGTAGATAGTATACTTGGAATAAATAAATAGAAATTTATCTTGGGGGAAATCCGGTATTGAACCTGATACCCCTGCTTAAGAATAACATTGCTGTGCTTTTAGATCTTTGTTTTTTTTATTTTTTATAAATTCGGTGCAAAATAAACAGCTGTTCTAACTGGCAGTCTACCACAGCCAGTATTTGAGACACTATTATTGCACTGTGATGGGCAAGACTGACGCCTACCATCAGGCAAGAGACTTACTCATCTAGTCTTTCAATCAAATGAATATAATAAAATAAGTATTATAGCTTCAAATGACCCTAATAACAAACAAAACAATCAAACAAACAACCCTTAAAACATCAAAATCATTTATTCACATGGGCCCAAAGCGGCACTCATGAAATTTTATGACTACTGCCAGATTCGCAAAATTACAGCCATCGCGAAAAGAACCTGGCAATAGAAACAGCATCGCATTTTTTTAAAATCTTTTTTTTTAAATTCATTCCTTAACACTAGTACATAATTATATTAACCTAGGTACATAAAATATGTAGTTGCTAGAAAGCGCTTGTGCAGTTTGCCTCCATGCATCCTTGTCTTTAATGTAGTTGACCGTTTTATAATAAGCTTTCTTAATGAATGTCTATTTTATTACAGATTTTAACTTTTCCAGTGGTAATTCAGTTAATTTTAGAAATTTTATTGTAAAATCTAACCCCATTTGCCATAAAAGAACTCTTTGTAGAATAAAAATAGTTTCAACATCGGCAGAAGATCTACATTGCAAGATTCCATAACTCATCAATCTATGAAAATATGCAAAGAAAACCAACCTTGCCATCCCTACATCAGTCAGTTGTCTAATTTTATGGATCGCAAAAGCCCAGAGGAGCAATCTCTTTCCCTATGTAATTTCAGACTGTACTGAAAATGATAGAACCTTATCTGTATTACGTGTGTTAAACACGTTTACAATTGGCTTGGTTATCAATACACATAATTTATCATAAGAGTACGCGTAATGCAATATATTTACATTATGCATACTGATTATGAGAATTATTGATATTGTAATGTTCGGTTAAATGTTACAAATTGCTGTGTAATTAGCAAATAAAACAGTAGATAAAACATTTTTTATATATTGTCGATTATAAGAACAACAACATGTTTTATAACTGGAATGAAATTCTGCAAGGGTCACACACTCCGCGTAGAAGTAAAATTACAATAGAATGATTCTTAATTAACGATGGTTGTTAGTTCTAAGACCACAGTGGTTAAGCTATGTCAAATCCTTCAGATGGCCTGATATATCCTGACACAAGGACAGCGTACTATAACACAATCTATATGACAAGAATCTTACGTTTCTTAAAAGGCTGAACTGCTCAATAGCTTAGTTGGTTAAGCATCTGCCTTCTATGCAGTGGGAATAGATTTTGATTGAAATGAACATGAAAACGTGAACTCAATTTTTCTTTTAAGGGAAATTTATGTTTTTGGGTCTAGATGTGAATGTTTCCGCCACCCAAGACAAGACATTGAACTTGGTTTGGAGCTATGAATTCAGAAGCGTTTATGTTTAAAATACAATAGTAGCTCTGGGTTGCAGAAAGTAGGCGTCTTAGATGTTACATGACAACCCAGTCCTTGGTCCATCCTTGAATACAGTCAAGATCATTCTGAAGTTGTCCAGATTTTATTAGTAGGTTGGCAAATAATTTTCCATCGTCAGTGAAAAAAGCAGATTGGGATTTAATGATTTGTATGTATTAGATAATTGCTTCAAGTGAACTGGAGGTGTGTTAACCATAAATGGATGGCACTGATATTTCACAGTTTGTCTTGTTGTTAGATGGTTAAAAGGACATGGAGGAATTATATCATGTAATTCCTGAGCAAACTCGCAAAAATGTAAGCCATAGAAAACCAATTCGCTCATAGAGCATTTATTTACATAATAAGACTTTTCATGATATTAAAGTCTTATATGATATACTAGCCGTGCCCCGCGGCTTCGCCCGCTATTATCAAGCTAAAAAGTAGCCTATGTGTTAATCCTAGGTATAATCTATGTACGTTCCCAATTTCATCCATATCCGTTCAGCCGTTAAAGCGTGAAGAGGGAACAAACATACTTACACACAAACTTTCGGATTTATAAAATTAGTAGGATTCATAGTTCTGACTAGTGTGGATAATGATACAGAAACAAATCTTATTATATACTCGGCAAAGTTGACCTGGCTGAGCGTAACTGATTGGCAAGGATAGGTATCGAATTAGGTATAGGTGGTTGAGCATTGAGTTCATTTCTCTATTCAGTTTTATCGGCTTGGATTGGCTAAGCTGCTGATACTGATTTGTTAGTTAAATATTGGCTGCCTTTATGTGAAGTCACACTGCACCACCTGAAAAATCTTTACATTTGCGACATGACATACAAGCAAGCAAATGTTATTTTATGTTCTTTTAGTGATCATTTCTTTTTATTTTGGATTCGCTATCTATATGCATTTAGCCAGTACTAAGTGATTTTACAAATAATAAGAAAATGTTGATCACCTATCTCTCTTTTTCACCCCAGCTTGCCAACCAACTTGGGCCCTAATTAAAAAATAGCTTTGACTTTTTTTAATGCAGGCTTATAACATCTGTCTTTGCAGGTAGTATACGGCTACCGGAAGAGTCGATGGCGGACCGTGCTTGTCTACATCTCCTCCATCATCACCTGCGGCATACCGTTCCTGGTGTTCCACTGGCTCCCCACCTGGTTTCTTTATGCTACTTGTGTGAGATGCTGCTTCCAAGTGGCTGATAGAGTTCTAGTCGTGGTGAGTAACAAGATTAGAAACTAAACTATAGGTTTTGATTTTGAACCAATCCGGCTTTTCCAGAAAGGATTTTTGTGGAGCAGTTTTTTTTTAAATTTAATATGGGCAATCATTTCACCTCTTGTTTGCTTGAGTGGACTTATTATCCACGCGAGGAAATGGCTAAAACAAATCCTTTTTAGGGTTCCGTACCCAAAGGGTAGAAGGGAACCCTATTACTAAGACTCCGCTGTCCGTCCGTCTGTCACCAGGCTTTATCTCATGATAGACAGTTAGACAGTTAAAATTTTCACAGATGATGTATTTCTGTTGCTGCTATAACAACAAATACTAAAAAACAGAATAAAATTTTTTTTTTTATGATTCAGTATTGAAAAATACATACAACTCTAAATATTCACCCTTCTATGATCAACCCCTATTTTTTTATTGAACGAAAAATATGTCCTAGAAATAATGTAGATATGGCAAAAAAACGTTTGCCGGGTCATAAACTACCTACCTAATTGCTATAATCTATATTTTATGTAATCTCTTCCTTTATTCAAGTCGGTTGAAATTATAAGAAAATTCTTATCACACACACTGCATGGAATTTAATAGAATTATTCTGTTCATATCCGCAGATGTAAAATAGTGTGGTTGATTAATGTTAATAAGTATGACAAATGTGCATGAAGGGAAAGCATACACACAATAATCACACATGTAACTAAAAAATGTTTTTTTATTAACTCATTTACAATCACAGCCCTACACAGTTCAAAGACTTGTATCATGGGTGCTGGAAACATTTATTTATCACACACACCCAATCACACCTAGAACCAGAAGTACAATTCTCCTTTGGGAAGAAAAATTGTGCTCCTGCCTGGAATCGAACCACCAACCCACGACACAGAGTGCAGAGTTATATACCTGAAGGCTGGAAACGGGTACTATTAATGTTTGCTGTTTTTTGCGGCAGTAGTCATTAACTTTCATGAGTGCCTCTTTGGGGCCCATGTGTATAAACGATTTTGATTTGATTAGATTTATTGAAATACCTAGAAGGTTACCTAAAATTATTCCTAAATATTTCGCCTGTGAAGGCCGATGATAATAAATAATAATTGAAACGTAAGCAAAGCATAAAATAACCGACTTCATCGTTTATATTTCGGTTTTGGCTTGATCGATTTCGATAAAAATTATATGGGACCACCTCTCAAGTATACTCTACCAAATAGAAAAAAATCATCAAAATCGATTCATAATTGGTGGGGAGATGTAGCGTAACATACATACAAAAAAACATACAAACCTCCTTTTTTGAAGTCGGTTGTAAATAATAATAAAAAAATATAAAGACAATAATAGACATAAACGCTCTCACGCTCACAGCCTCACACTACATTCGATGACTTGTGTCGTAGCTGCCGAAAACATTCATAAAACATTCATAACACACACACAATCACAAATTTCTCTTGGGGAGAAAACTTGTTTCCACCGGGAACCCGCTGCTTGGAAGGCGAACTCGCACCCAACGTGACCCAACTAAGCCAGCGCGCAGTTCTGCCTTATTGCGTAAATTGCTCCGTCCTTTTAAAGTGCTAACTCTTTTGAATCGTGATTGGTAGCTAACATTTCACAGAATATAGTCAGACTGTGGTTACCAAAAATCTAAAACATAATATTGATTTGCCCGTTGGCTAAGTTGGGTGCGCTTTCGCCTTCTAAGCAGGGGTATCGGGTTCGAATCTCAGAGGGAATACTAGTTTTATCCCCAAGGAAAATTTGTGTTTCTGGTTCTGGTTGTGATTGTGTGTGCGATGTGAATGTTTCCGGCACCCACGACACAAGTCATTGAACTAAGTGTGGGTCTGTGGCAACATGAAGGCAAACATTTGACTACTACGACGACCCAGTTGACGCAGTGGACAGGTGTCCGCCCTCTGCGCCGAGGGTTGGGTTCGATTCCCGGCAGGAGCAAAAATTCCTTCCCAACGGATAATGATGATTAACGAGTAATGTGTGTGTGTGATGTGAATGTTTCCGGCACCCTCGATACAAGTCTTTGAACTTAGTGTACAAACAAACGCATTCATACTCACAGCCCCTGTGAGTATGAATGCGTTTGTTTGTTTGTTTATTATCTCACCTGATGGTAAGCGACGAGGATTACCGACGAGGATACCATCTACCTATTAGTAAACCTGATTTGTCAATTAATTAGTCGTTGATTTGTATAGTGTACTTTTAATCCTGATTTATCATTGCGGGCGAAGCCGCAGGTCGTAGCTGGTTCAGTAAATTGTTAAATCAATGCTTAACTTACCATATTCATCAGATTATTAATTTTCATCTTGTTTGTTTCAGGAAACATACCAAAGAAAATGCAAAAGTTTCTACATACACAATATACTAGAAAAGAATATTGCAGACACAAGGTAAGCTATTAATCCTACTAATATTATAAATCCGAAAGTTTGTGTGTAAGTATGTTTGTTCCCTCTTCACGCTTTAACGGCTGAACGGATTTGGATGAAATTTGGAATGTACATAGATTATACATAGGATTAACACATAGGCTACTTTTTAATTTGATTATAGCGGGCGAAGCCGCGGGGCACGGCTAGTAATTATATAACTTACTAGCCGTGCCCGCGGCTTCGCCCGCTATTATCAAGTCTAAAAGTAGCCTATGTGTAAATCCTAGCTATAAGCTATGTACATTACAAATTTCATCCAAATCTGTTCAGCTGTTAAAGCGCGAAGAGGGAACAAACATACTTACACACTTGCATGTTTACACACACACTTTCGGTTTTATAATATTAGTTGGATATAAAATGAAGAATGTATCAAATTCAATAGTGTTCATTTCAAGAATGTTTGTTAACAAATGAATCAACAAAAAATTCTATATAATTAACAAACCTGCTCTCAAAATTTCACGAGAATCGATTGAGAAACGGAAACTGTACGTTTTTTAAAGTTGTTTTTTTTTTTGCTTTATTAAATTTGAGGAAATATTAATGTGGCAACATTTAGTCTTGAGATTAAGATATATAAACTGGCAACCATATTATTTTAATATCACACATATTATAAATCCGAAAGTTTGTGTGTAAATATGTACCTATAAGGTGCAAGTATGTTTGTTTTCTCTGTAACGGCGAACGGATTTGGATTAAATTTAAAATATACATTGCTTATACCTAGGATCAAGACGTTTTATTTGACTTTTTAACTTGATGAACGCGGGCGAAGCCGCGAGGAACGTCTAGTAGTCAATATTTTGACCATGTTATAGTTGAAGATAAACCACTTTTTATTTTCAGTGGACTTTTAAATGAAGCCTTCCAAGATGAAGCTGTTGGTGAAAAGGATTCCATAGAAAGTGCTGATGCGATACACACGCCCCTTCATCTAGAAGATGGCACTACCTTAAGTAAGTAGAGTTATCATGAGTGACCATTTCGGGACCATGTGAATAAACAATGTTGCGAATATGGTGAAATTTGAAAAAAAAATATTGATAAATGCTATTTTTTGACTTCTGACTAGGACTTATGTTAAAATATTTTTCTACGCTAAATGGCTAAATGTACGAGATTGTGGAGCCAAAACAAAAAAAACTAAAAAAAATGCACCGTTGATCCCTGCATCCATTACGTGGGATTCAGTCGCTACCATTTCAAATGTACACACACACACAAACACACACATTTAGATTTATAAAATCAGTGTGATGATATCTTGGTTATTCCAGACACCCAAAGGTACCGTTACTTCAGACACAAGAAACAAACCCTGATATGGGAGGCGAGCCGGGCACAATGGATCCGACTAGCGGGTATAGAATCTGGGGCCACTTGCGCCCAACTGCAAGCTATGGGCGCGAGATCACCCTCTAGTGAACGACGGGTTAGAATGTAAGTACTTCTTATATTTATTGTACACACTTTAATGGAACTCCTTGTCATAAGAAAAGATTGCGGCGTGGTAGAAGATGTATTGACAAAGATTGAGAAAGGGATGCTTAGATGGTTTGGACACGTAGAGAGGATGGACGATAATTTAAACGTAAGCAAAGGTTAAAAAAAACCGACTGCACCGCTTATGTTTTGGTTTTGGCTTGATCGATTTCGGTAAAATGTATATGGGACCACCTCTGAAATATAATCTACCAACCAAAAAAAGGTAATTTGAGAATCGGTCCACAAATGGGGGAGAAATCGGTGAACATAAATAAAAAAAAATACAGACAGTCGAACATAGTACCTCCTCTTTTGAAGTCGGTAAAAATTGGACTAAAAAGTTGTAAAACCAGAGAACTTGTGTAGACGTATCAAACGAGCCTAAACTCATAACATAAACGCTTTCACACTCACAGCCCCACACTTAGTTCGTTGACTTGTGTCGTGGGACACACAATCACAACCAGAACCAGAAACACAAATTTTCCTTGAGGAGAAAACTCGTGTTTCGAACGCGATATCCCTGCTTAGAAGGCGAAAGCCACCCAAAAAAGCCAATGACTCGATGGGTTATCTTGTTTAGTTCAGAAGTTCTTATGGCCATCTTCCGTCTCCATCAAACCAGCTCTATGGTACCATATCATTGTATTGTATCGCATTACATCTTTGAAAATATTATGCATGTTCGCAAAAATATAAATAAATATAAATTAAGAAGCGACGCACACAATCTTAATACTAGATTTAAGCATAAAAACAGTGCGCGCATTTAGATCAATGAAAACGAATAAATCTTTTATGGCAAATGGGGTTAGATTTTACAATAGATTTCCTAAAATCGTAACTGAATTACCACTGGGAAAGTTTAAATGAGTAATTAAACGGGCATTCGTTAAGAACGCCCATTATAAAACGATTGACTACATCAATGACAAGGATGCATGGAGGCAAACTACAAAGGCGCTTTCTAGCGACTACAAAATATAGATATACCTAGGTTAATATACTTATGTATTAGTGATAAGGAATGATTAAAAAAAAAAATGAAATAAAATGCGCCGCCGGAGCTTTTGCCAGTTCTTCTCGAGATGGCTGTAATTAAGTTTCACGAGTGCCTCTTTGGGGCCCATGTGAATAAACGATTTAGATTTTTGATTGTCACTGAAGATCCATAAGTACATCTAATTTGTGTCCAATCGGACATCATGAAGTGAAAAAAATAATCTTGCAAGCTTTATTTGATTACAGACCGACAGATGAAACTAAATAAAGCCTGTAAATAACTTGTAACCGAGTCAGCTCTGTAAGGTTTTAGGTTACATTTTTTTTTTTTTATGTTGAATAGGCAAGCATTTGTCCACCATCTCACCTGATGGAAAGTGATGATGCGGCCGAAGATGTGACTTGCCTAGAAGATACCTATTCACTCGAGACTTGAAGACTCCCACATTATACCGTTCGGGGAACAAAGACGCAGGCAATGAGTTCCACTCCTTTGCTGTACGGATAATGAACGTAGAAGCAAAACGCTTTGAGCGAACGGGAGGTATGTCGACCATAAATGGATGACGTTTGATAGTTTCTCTTGTTGTTAGATGGTAAAAAGGGCATGGGGGAATTACGTGTAATTCCTGTGCACACTCTCCAAAATGTAAGCGATAGAATACCGATAAGCTTGCCACCTTACGTCGGTGACCGAGACTCTGCAACCTGGACTCGATTAGCTTACTATCTCCAATGAGTCTTTTGACTCGCCGGTCAATAGATTCAAGAGCTTCTAACGGGTACTTGACATTTGTCTTGTTTATTTCAGGTTGAACATCTACGGCCTCAATGAGATCAAAGTCCCCGTTCAGAGCATAATGACCCTTATTCTCTTGGAGGTGTTCAACCCTTTCTACGTGTTCCAACTGTTCACGATAGCGGTATGGCTCGCGGAGCCCTATTACTACTATTGCGCCGCAGTCGTCATCATGTCCACGTTTGGAGTCACCACTTCTGTTATACAGACTAAGAAGGTATTTTGTTTTATATTTAACTAGGTGTTCGCCGCTGTTTCGCCTGTGTAAATTAAAAAAACAATCCGCTGTAGAAATTGTATCAAAAAATCCATTCAGTAAAAATTTATAAATGATTTTTCAACTTATTTTAAAAAAGGAGGTTATTAATTCGACTATTTGTTTTTTTTATTTATGTTACGCGATTTCTCCGCCAATTATGAATCGATTTTGATGTTTTTTTTGTTTGGTAGATTATACTTCAGAGGTGGTCCCATAACGTTGAAGTCGGTTTTTTAAGTTTTGCTTGCGTTTATATACATATATAGATTTAATTTTAATTTACTTTTGAGGAACACCAACAGCTTACAAATATATAATGTATAATATTATAGTTATATGGTGTAGCATATTATAAAAAAAACACTCGCAGCTGTTGCAAAATTCGATGACTTGTATCTGCTTAGAAGGCGGAAACGCACCTAACTAAGCCAATGGTAACAAATATAAGCTACTTGTAAAACACTTTTTTAAAACAAGCTTTTAGAAGTCCCCCATATTGGATATAGAGTGAGGTCACTTTATTTTTAGAGTTATTCTCAGCAAGACCTTTCATTTGATATCCATATTGTAGGAGTGCTATTTTGTTCGTTATCTAATTTGTTGGTGTTCCGCCATGTTGGATTTAGAATGACGTCACACAGCTAACCATGCATTGTCAACCAAACTAAACGTGAATACAAAATTTCAGCTCAATCGGTTGAAGATATCTGCATCTGCTTCAAATTAAAGTTGCAAGATTCCAAACATACATTACAAGTTAAATAAAATATTGTATTAAAAATTTATGTTTTTAGAATCAACAAGCGTTACGCGCTACGGTGGAAGCATATGACACAGTGGAACTATGGGACGGACGCACAGTGGACAGTCGAGCGGTGTCGCCAGGGGACATAGTAGTTCTGCCCCCGAGAGGCTGCGTTCTACATTTCGATGCGGCCCTGCTCACTGGGTCTGCTGTGGTCAATGAGAGCATGCTCACTGGTAAGTCATAAATAAGCATATTCACACTCACAGTCCCACACTAAGTTCAGTGACATGTGTCGTGGGTGCAGGAAACATTCACATCGCACACACAATCACACACAGAAGCAGAAACACAAATATGCCTTGTAAAGGAATTAGTGCTCTCGCCGGAATTCGAATCCGGGACCCACAGCGCTGAGGGCGGAGACCTGTCCACTGCGCCAACTGCGTCGTCAAAGTGGAACTTATTGCCTGAGTAATTTTTCCCCGAGGGCCATTATCTGGGAGTCTTTAAATCGAGAGTGAATTCAAGGCAAGCATGTCACATCTTCGGCCGCATCATCATTATCCATCAGGTGAGATAGTCGTCAAATGCTTGCCTATTTAGTTAAAAAAAACGGCCAAGTGCGAGTCGGACTCGTGCAGCGAGGGTTCCGTACAAACCTGTAGGTATATAAGTAAAAGTTATGGTATTTTTATTGCTAAATGGAATTATTATATGAAGTAACTAATAAATTTATGCTTTTCTTTATGCCTTTATCTGTGCTATAAGTCGTTGCTTCGTACCAAATTTCAAGATTCCGAGTTCACGGGTGGTACCCTGTAGGTTTTGATTCTCTAGCGAGTGTCGAAAATTTGCAGCATAAACGGCTGTATCTTTTAATTACGTTGGCTTAGAACTTTGATTTTTTCACAGCTCCAAGGGACAGTAGACCTGAGTATTTGATATGAATTTCAGCTTGATACCTCCACGCGTTCCTGAGAATAAGGGTCTTGACAGACAGACAGACGGACAACAAAGTAATTCTATGAGGGTTCCGTTTTTTCCCTTTGAGGTACGGAACCCTAAAAATGAGCTAGGATTGAAAAAAATATTTACGTTTCCTTGGAATGATGATACAAACTTTGTAATGTACTATGTAAGAAACTACGGCTATATAGTTACTCAGATCCCACTTAATAGGGGAGACCTACGGAAAAACATCCAACACCTATATTCTTTTCTTACCTATTAAACCTACAAACCCTCAACAATAAACTAAACCTTATTGTACCTATCATAAGACTCATTGTCCAGGCGAATCAGTCCCGGTTACAAAGACGGCGCTCCTCCGAGTGGACAAACCGTTTGATATGAAGGAACACGCATCGAGCATTCTGTTCTGCGGTACACAAATCAAGCAGACGCGGTATCTGAACAACGAACCTGTTAAGTGAGTATCTATTATCATCACTGTATATTATACATTCAAATACAAAGTAGGTATGTAGTAAACATAAAAAAAAACTAGCCGTGCCCTGCGGATTTGCACGCGTTAGTTAATAATTAAACGCAGCAAAGCTTAAAAAAACCGACTTCACGCTTTATCTTAGGAACTGATCAGATTAGATGTACTAAACACGCATTATCCTACTAATATTATAAATCCGAAAGTTTGTGTTTAAGTGTGTGTGTAAATGTGTAAGTCTGTAAGTATGTTTGTTCCCTCTTCACGCTTTAACGGCTGAACGGATTTGGATGAAATTTGGAATGTACATAGATTATACCTTGGATTAACACATAGGCTACTATTTAACTTGATAATAGCGGGCGAAGCCGCGGGGCACGGCTAGTTGACGATAACTCAAAAACTGCGGATCAGATCTTGATCGATTTAATTGGGACCCATTGGAAAGCAACATCTTCCAAATAAAAAAAAGATATTTCGAAATCGGTTCACGTGGAACGAAGATATGAGGATATGATATATACACATAAAAAAAAAAAAATTCAGTCGACTTGAGTACCTCCTCTTTTTTGTGAAGTCGGTAAAAAAGTAGCCTTTGTGCTAATCCGGAACCTAAACTATCTACATTCTAAATTTCATCAAAATCGCTTTATTCGTTATGGAGATACGTTGTAGCAAACATTCACAAACAAACTTTCGCATTTATAATATACTAGCGATCCGCCCCGGCTTCGCCCGGGTGTGTGATAAATGAAGAACCGCTCGACCGATTTTGTGCAAACTTCACATAAACAAAATAGTCCGAACAAAGCCTAAACATTTGGTTTTTTTTTTTATTTGTGACAGGCTAGTGTTTGACCACTATCTCACCTGATGGTAAGTGACGATGTGATCGAAGCTGGTAAACACACTAGACCTGGAATACGCAGGCTCTCAAGGATAACTGCCGGAACACCGTATTTGGCTTGGCGGCAGACTTTCAACTTGATGGTGGTAAGCTACTTTGGTAGCAAGCCAGGCGAGCAACTCACAAAATGCTCTACCACCTCTCAAATGTCACCTGATTAGCACCACCCGGGGACCACGTGTAGGGATTCAGACTTAAGGGGTATCCTCCTACGGACGTGGGTGTGATAAATGAAGAACCGCTCGACCGATTTGTGCTAACTTCACATAAGCCATCTACTAAATAGTCCGAACAAAGCCTAAACATTTGGTTTGGATAGGTGAGCCCGTTCTCGAGTTATAAAATTACAACGAAAAGTGGCATTGATTTTTATATATATAGATAGACTAGCTGACCCGCCCGGCGTTGCCCGGGTAAACAAAAGCTAAATAAACGCTTTCTCACTCACAGCCCCACTGTAAAAGTACTATAAGTTGTGTCGTGGGGCCGTAAACAATTAACACCACACACACAACATTCACGTCATACCCAGAACCAGAAACATAAACTGCCCGTGGGGAAAAAACTTTTGTTATTGTGTTCCCACCGAGATTCGAACCCGCTGCTTTAAAGACGAACGCGCACTCATCTATGCCAGTGGGTAGTTCAAAGTTCAAAGATTCCCCACCCTGCGTCGCCCGGTTAAAAAATCTACACATAAACACCTCCACATTCACAGCCCCACACTAAGTTCAGTGACTTGTAGCGTGGGGCCGTAAACATCCAAGATTCACAACATATTAAAAACCAGGAACACAAATTTCCCGTAGGGAGAAAACTTACCACCGCGAATCGATCCCGCTGCTTTGAAGGCAAACGCGTACCCATTTACGCGAGTAGATAGTTCAAAAGATGACCCGCCCGGCGTCGCCCGGTTAAAAAATATACAAATAAACACTTCCACATTCACAGCCCCACACTAAGTTCAATGACTTGTATCGGGGGGCCGTAAACATCCAAGATTCACAAAGTATTCACAACATACTCAAAACCAGGAACACAAATTCCCGTGGGAAAACACCTGTGTTCCCACCGGGCATCAAACCCGGTGCTTTAAAGGCAAACGCCCACCTAACTACGCTAGCGGGCAGTTCAAAGTTCAATGATAAGACTAAACAAAAAAAACAGTCGAATTTATATCCCCCTTCTTATGTTAGTCGGTTCAAAACATAGACGTATGTCGGATTACGCAGTAACTGTTCCATTCTGTGATCCACCGTTTTCACCCTCAAATAAACTTAACGATTTCTCCTAGACTATAGGTCCAAATTATATGCAGTAAAGAGCAAATTAAATCTACGTGAACTACGTAAGCCGATGAAATAGGTTTTTTTGATAAGGATTAATATTAAATACTTAAAAAAAGCCAACGAAATAGAAGCCGCTATTTTTTAATGAGCAGGAATTCGTAGTACGTTTCTGTACATTTCTGACCCGTCCCGTTCACGGGCGGGCTCCCGTGAAACTAATTTCACGATTTCTCATAGACTATTTATCCAAATCATATGCAGCAAAAAGCAAAATGTATCTACATGAACTACGTAAGACGATGAAATAGTTTATTTTGATAAGGATTAATACTGAATGTCTCAAAAAGCCAACTAAACATAGGCCGCTTTTTTTTCAGATTTTTTACAAAGAAAAGTATTTTTTCTGAGCTATACATACATGTTAGATATATGCTGTCGCGGACTTTTTTGTAAAACTCATGAAGGCTAACATTTTTGCCATACATTGTATTCAACTATGTCTTACCGTTTAGTCAGCGTACGCCGATAAAGCGGAAAGTTAGCAAATTTTTCTCCGACTTGTCTTACGAATATTATTATTTCGATCTGATAACTAACTTCTATCCCGACAAAACATAGCCTATGGCACTCAGTGATAGTGTAGCTATCTATTGGTGAAAGAATTTTCAGAATCGGATCAGTAGTTTCAGAGATTACCTTTTACATACAAACAAACAAACAAACAAACAAACAAACTTTACCTCTTTATAATATTAGTATAGATATAGATGTGTGATTCTTGATATCATTTCACAGAGCGTTGGTCCTTCGCACGGGCTACAACACAAGCAAAGGCCAGCTGGTCCGCAGCATCTTGTACCCCGTCCCAGCAGACTTTAAGTTCGACCGAGACTCGTACAAGTTTATCATCATACTGGCAGTCATCGCGGTCTGCGGCCTCGCATATACTGTGGCCTTGAAGGTATACTATCCGTATATATCACGAATTAAAAAAAAAGAAATCACAAGTTGTTATTCGATAGTTTTTTTTTTATTCAAGATAGGCAAGCAGATTGTACCGTACAATCTGGGTGTCTTCAAGTCTAGAGGGAATAGGTACCTTTTAGGCAAGCATGTTTCATCTTCGGCCGCATAGTCACTTTCCGTCTGGTGAGATAGCGGTCAATTGGTTGCCTATCTAGCATAAAAAAAAAATCATAACTTCTTTCCACGTGAACCGATTTTGACTTCAAAAAAGGAGGTTCTTAATTTTTTTTTTTTTTTTGGGTATACTTTAGAGGTGGTCCCATACTACATTTTATCAAAATCGATCTAGCCAAAACCAAGCGGTGAAGTAGGTTTTTTAAGCTTCGCTTACGTTTAAATTATTTAAGCTTTGCTTGTGTTTAATAAAATACAATACAAAAACTCTTTATTGACACCAAAAGATAAATACAACTTACAGAGAAACTTATAAAGATAGGTACAATTGGGCGGTCTTATCGCTAAGAGAGATCTCTTCCAGACAACCTTTTTGTTTAATTGTTTCAGGCATACCGCCAGCTTACTCCTGGCGATATAGTGATCAAGGCGCTGGACATTATAACTATAGTGATTCCCCCGGCGTTGCCCGCGGCGATGACTGTGGGCCGTTTGTACGCCGTGTCGAGGTTACAGCGCGCTCGAGTCGCTTGTCTCAACACGCGCGCCGTCAACGTCTCGGGCTCGCTGGACTGTATAGCATTTGATAAGGTAATATATATTATTATAAATATACTAGCTGACCCAGCTATTGTTTTGCTATAATATAGGTACATATTTTCATGCTGAATCATAAAAAAAATTGCCCAAAAAAAAAAAATTGGTTTGGACCACCCAGATGTTGACCGATTCTCAGGCCTACCCGATATGCACACAAAATTTCATAAAAATCGGTCAAACCGTTTCGGAGGAGTTTGTTAACAAATACCGCGACACGAGAATCTTATATATTAGGAGATGTACTTAATCACAACACCGACCTACGTTCTTATATATTGTTTTTCTCTTTTTCCATCCAAAAGTTGACTGGAAGAGATCGTTTTTAGCGATAAGTCCGCCCATTGTACTTAGATATAAATAATATGATTGTTGTTTTATTTAGTGCAATAAAGTGTTTTGTATAGTATTGTATATACAAATGTATTTTTATGTGTGTTTATTAACCTACATCAATAAACGGTTAAGATTATCAATAACTATTTATTTTTCATTAGGAGGTTCTCAATTCTGTTGTATTTTATGTGTGCTACCACATTTTTTTTGTAGGTGAACCGATTTTGATGATTCCTTTTTATTTGAAACGGAGCAATAGTTTTTCAGTTATCCCCAATAATACGTATTTAATACGTTCGCCTTCTAAGCAAGGGGGGGGGGTATCGGGTTCGATTCCCGGTGGGAACACAAGTTTTCACTTTAAGGAAAATTTGTGTTTCTGGTTGTGATGGTGTGTGTGATGTGAATGTTTCCGGCAGCCACGACACAAGTCATTGAACTTAATGTGAGGCTGTGAGTGTGAAAGCGTTTACGTTATGTTATGTTTAATTTATGATTATTTTAGCTTTTAATTATTATAATTTAAGTTATTTGTTTTTCGTGTAAGTGAATTTTATTCCTTACGAGAAATAAACAATCTTTAATCCAATTAATTAATTTTAGTTAAAAATTATGGATAATACACTGTTCCGATGCACGCTTTACTTTTATTCCTACTATTGCTGGATGACTGGGAGAAAACGCTCCTACCATTAAGTCCTCCAATTGTACATTGCTTTTGTTGTGCAATAAATAAATAAATGAAGAAATTAATAAATAAATGAAAGAATAAATGACCAAATAAACAAATGAATAAATAAATAAATAGCCTGATATTCCCCCCAGACGGGTACTCTGACGGAGGACGGGCTGGACATGTGGGGCGTAGTCCCGGCGAGCGCGGCGACTGCGCCCCCGCGGCTCGGCGCTCCGCTGCGGGACCCGCGCCTGCTCAACGACCTGCACGAACTGAAGATAGGCATGGCCACGTGTCACAGCCTCACTGTGCTCGACGACGTGTTGAGTGGGGATCCTCTCGATCTCATCGTAAGTTGTACTTGTACACTATAAGACAAAGTCACTTTCCCCGTCTGTCTGTCTGTTTAATCCGTTAGGGTGTCACACTTTAAGAGTGTGAACAAAATAAGAAATAAAATGTAATTATGTTACTAAATAAAAAAAACAATTTTATATAAATTTATAACGAAATAATATTTATTTAAGTTAAGTTAAGTTTGGGTCGTAGATTGGCCTAGGTTTTGAGCACTCGATCCTCCAGGTTACCACACTCTCCTCAGACTTCCGGTTGTCCCGAACGCTAGCCAGCGCCTATTATCCAGGTATATCCAGTGCCGACAGGCTTGTGTTATCTGGCGCCAAATATTTCGAGTAATTAACTCCCAAGGGTGTTCCTGGAACAAGGTACTTGTTAGGACGCTGCGTATGTGGCTTAAAGAACTCCAGGGCATGAGTTGGGCAACTAGGCAACAACTAGCAGGTACGAGGCGGGTGAAATTCAGGTGGTTTAGCTAAGCAGAATCGGTTACATTGCTAGGCTATAAAGAGTACTATACCTACAAAAGAAAGAAAAGCGAAAAGAAATTGGTTGGTATTATTTAATACCCAACTACAGCGAAACCAGAGGAGGGTTACATATTTTAATATAAAATGTACATGAACATTGTGACACATTCAAGATATTTAACAATAACAAAACCCTTCATCACCAGTTACCATACAACTATACTTACCTAATGATTTCTTATCTAAACAAAGCAATTACATTAGTGCACAACTTACCCAGTATGGGAACACAGTAGGTACAGAGATAGTACGTTATTTTGCAACTAAATAATGTTAATAAGATATTTTAAGTAAATAGGTATTACGTCCGAGCACAGAAACAGAACGCACCGGACTACCGGCGGTCGCGGAGCGTGGCGCGGAGAAGGAGCCGGCCCGCATTCCTTTCTCGTGCGTCACGAGCGCGCTTCGAAACGATCGCGCCACGCGTTTGTTTACTCCGTACATAAAAATGTGTCGTTAATGTTATGTTTGTTTGTAAATATTATATTTAATTTTTTATTTTAATTTGTAGGATTAGTTCTTATTTTAAATTAGGATTTAATGTTTTTATAAATTTTTAGAATTAGATGTATTTTTATAGTATAAGTGATTTAGGTATTTTAAGGTTTAGTTTTTAAATGCATGTAACGCTACGTTACATTATCCTCTCCCCTAGAAAAGGATTTTATCAGTCTATATAAAATCCGCAGGCCTTTCGGATCCGAGTAAAATATATTTATAAAGTTTTTTTTTTTTTTTTTTTTTTACTACCTATATCTTATAGTTAACTATTTTTAAATCTTTAATATGCCAAACACCCAAATCACGCCCATCTTTGTCTTCGAGAATATAAATCAAAGGTGAGCGTTTTCCTTTAACACGACATTTTTGAAATTTAGGAGCCAGTTTTTTACTGAAATAGGCGTCCTTATCACTTTGAAAGTAACACCTCTTCCAAACAGTATCTCCTACGTTAAACTCGGCATGTTTCCGACGTGAGTTGTAATGTTGAGTATTTTTTATATGAGCGTGCCAAAGCGAAGTTTGTACATTATTAAAAATAGCAGACAAAAATCCTAAATTTTCGGCGTAAGCATCACGAGGTAGGAACACTAAATCAGGGTCCGAGTTTTCGACATAGTGTGAGCCGCAAGTCACTAATTCTCTGCCATGAACTAAAAATGAAGGCGTATATCCTGTACTTTCATTTACCGAATTATTTACAGCAAATTGAATTTTAGGCAGGTTTAGGTCCCAAGTTCTATGGTCTTCATTTACATATGTTGACACAGCGGTAATTATAGTTTTGTTGTACCTTTCCACCGTATTAATCTGAGGTGTGTATTTAGGGGTGAAGTTAACATTGGGAATTTTATATTTATTGAAAAGACCCTCTAGTTGGCGACTAATAAATTGGCTGCCGTTATCTAAAATTACCGTTTGAGGTATACCGTGTACAAGAAACACGTCATCTTCTAAATGCTTACATACTAAATCAGCTGTAGCTCTGCGTAGTGGGAAAAGAAAACAGTATTTTGAGAAACAGCAAGTGACCACGAATATATATTGGTTCTGTTTCCGAGAATTGGGTAAAGGGCCTACCAAATCGATTGAGAGAGCCTGGAATGGGCGAGCAACATCTTTTGGTCTACCCATTTTTCCTAACGTTCCATGAGTGGGTTGTTTGTAGGCAAGACATACGTCACATTGAGAAAGAAATTTTACGACGTCATTGTACATACCAGGCCAGTAAAATCGAAGTGTTAAGCGCTTGTAAGTCTTAAACACGCCGAAATGTCCAGCAGTTGGCTCTGAATGACATTGTTGTAGAACTTCCTCTCGTTTATCGTTAGGGATCACCTCTTTCCATGCGAATTCAGCGGTAAAATTATTATGACTCTTCATATATCTATATATTTTGCCATTTTCTACCCTATAATTAGGAAAACTTATAGGAGAGTTTTGACAGCCGTTGTATATCTTAAGATACCAATCATCCTGTGTAGAATGATCAGTCGGGTCAGGAGAATTGTCATTAATTGCGTCAACCACCACGCTCCTAGAAAGAGCATCTGGAACTACATTATCCTTACCTCGTCGATGTTTAACCTCAAAATTAAAAGACGAGAGACGAACACCCCATCTAGCGAGACGACCAGTTGGATTTGTGAGTGACATAAACCACTTCAGCGAAGAATGGTCAGTGTACACCACGAAAGTCTTATCCGTTTCTAAGTAGCACCTCCAGTGTTCGAGGGCAGTTAGTACTGCAAGTGCTTCTCGTTCAGTTGTGCTATAATTTCTTTCCGGTTTACTTAAAGAGCGGCTCATATAAGCTACAGGGTGTTCGACTCCATCTATCGTCTGCACCAGCATTGCACCAATACCGTAGTTACTGGCATCTGTATGTACTTCAAATGAATAGTTAAAATTAGGGCATGCCAAAACAGGGGCCTGCACCAATTTTGTTTTCAGTTCAAGAAAAGCTTTATCGGCTTCAGCAGTCCACTGAAACGGCGGAGCTCCTTTTTTATTCGAAGTAAGACGGTTCAGAGGTCCTGCAACAGTACTGAACTGAGGAATAAAACGTCTATACCAAGATGCAGTCCCTAGAAAACGTTTTACTTCTTTCCTGTTAGCAGGAGTAGGAAAGCTAAGTATAGCTTCAACTTTTTCCGGATCCGTCCGTAAGCCATAAGAATCGACAACATAGCCAAGATAACGTAGTTTACTTCGAAAAAAATTACATTTGTCAAGGTTTATTGTCAGATTGGCCCAACGCAGTTTTTCGAGAACTTGACGAAGCAATGTTACGTGCTCTTCAAAGGTTTGACTAATAATAATTATGTCATCAAGATAAGCAAAGACCTTTAATTCGAACTCAGGCCCAAACAGGATATCCACAAGTCTTTGTTGTGTCGCTGGGGCATTTGTCAAGCCGAATGGGGTAACTTTGAACATGTACGATCCGCGACCAGGTACATAAAACGCCGTCTTCTCCCGGTCTGCATCTTCTATCATGGTCTGCCAAAATGCCTTCGATAAATCAACGCTAGAGAGATATCTGGCATCCTTAAGATTATCTAAAATTTCCGAAACATAAGGTAAACTGTAAGCATCTTTTTTTGTAACAGAGTTGAGTTTCCGGCTATCTAAACAGAAGCGTGGGTTTCCGTCCTTCTTACCCACAATTAAGACAGGAGAAGACCAGGGGCTCTCACATGGTTCAATCACGTCTAAGGAAATCATTTCATCAACTTGCTCATGAACAATCCGCTGTTTTTCAGGGGACATACGATAATATCGTTGTCGAATTGGTTCCGCGTCTCCCGTATCTATGCGATGTTTGATGAGATGAGTTCTACCTAGGCCCCTTTCAGCAAAGGAAATCTCTTTAAATTGTTTCACTATATCGTTAGCTACTTGTTTTTTATAGTCATCTAAATTCTCGTAATCGCATAAGTAATGCGTCGAAGAGTCTGTCAGTTCCGAGACACCGGGGTCATCTTTAAATAAATTTTGTGTATTCGATAAATATTTAGGGCACAAGCTAAAATTATTCCAAAAATCAATCCCCAAAATTAATGTAGTTTCGATCGCCGGAATAACATGTGCCTTAATGACAGAAAACTTATCCTCAAATGAAACTGGTAGAAGGATATAACCGAGGGACGTTATCTTCTGACCACCAGCTGCAGTTACTGTAATTTTCTCTTCAGTACACAATGTGAGACCCAACTGCAGTAAAAGTTCCTGAGAGTTTTTGCCCAGAATAGTAACCGCGGAACCAGAATCAAGCAAACCAAATAAGTACATGTCGCTGTTAACTTTAATCTTTACATAAGGACGAGGATCATTACTCGGTTTTGAGTTGAAAATTGCAGAAATAGGTTGTTTGCAGAAGAAACTGCTAACAGTTAACAGCCATTTTTTCCAGTCCGAGCTATCTGAATAATTGACTGTTCTATCGCCGCAATTTTCATCAGTTAGTTTTTTTGATTGCATTTAGGGCAGTCAGGGGTGCGAACGTCCTTTTTACCGCATTTAAAACAGAATACAGTCCGCTCCGCGGGACACTCTTTCATTGAGTGTGTATCTACACGGCAACGATGACAATAAAGTTTCCGAGAAAGCTCAGAACTTTGTATTTCCGAAGTTTGAATTTCAGATGCTTTGAACGATTGAGGTTCATATCGTCTTTGAGGAAAAGAGGTATTACGACTAAACGATCCAGCCTGAATATTTGCATTCTTCCGTTTTGAAGACTGATAACTAAACTCAGGAGCTAAAGTATCAGAAGAGACTGGTGGAGGCTCTTTAAAATTCTCAGAAAGGACTTTTACTCGCTCATAATTTTTACAAATTTGTTTGAGCTCCTCAATCGACTTTACATTGGGACTAGCAGCAATGATCGTAGAGTACCACGGGCGAATATTATGAAGAATGACTTCCAACTTAGCTTCTTCTTCATAGGGCTTACTGAGGCGAGAAAACATACCCTCCATAACAGCTAAATAAACAGTGATACTCTCGTTATCACCTTGTGTCCGTTGCCTAATTTCAGATCCCATTCGATAGTCATAATCAGGTATATCGAAATCGTTTTTTAGAAAAGTAACCAAAGTAAGCCAGTCACTGCATTGGGATTTGATACCTCGATACCAGTGTAAAGCGTCATCTATAAATATATCGGTGGCGGATTGAAGCATTTTGATATCCGAAATTCCTCTAGAAATGCGATACTCCTCGATTTTCTGTATGAAAGATCTAACACACGATTTACCATCATATCTAATTTTTGAAAGATCTCTAAATATTTCGCGGTCACATGTAACTGAGATATTAAGACCCGAAACGAGGCTACTAGTAGCAGTTATCTCCTCTTCGTTATTCGAAGCTTTTGGTGTACTGGTACCAGCCCTAGATAACCCTAGCATAATCGCGTTAAAAGTATCAAAGTTCCTTTGAATTTTTAATAACTGAGTAGATTGTTCCGCGCGCTCCGGCTTTTCCATACGTTGTATACGAAAGTTCAGGTGATTTAGCCAAGATTTAGTTCTACTAAATAATGGTTCATTGAAACTAGCTTGGAGGGTCTCAATGTTAGTTTTGATTTTGTCTAATGTTGTATTACAACCAGCAACATCGTCAGAAAATTCAAAAACTGAATCTAAAATATCTTCAGCAGAATAAAGTTGAGTCAGTTTTGTGACCTGTCTTCTTAGTCCTTCCACATTGTCTAACGGGGATTCACCTCGAATAGCAACCTCATAACTCAATTCAGATTTTTGCAGTAGCAAATATTTAATAGGATATGCCATCATGAAAACTGTCTCTTTTACTTAGATATGTTGTGCACTAACAGCTAAGAATATTAAATGCAACTACTAAAAATAACTTAAACACTAAGAAAATAATGATAAGGAAAAAATAGCCACGTTATTCCGTTCTGTTACAAATAATCAACATTTGCTCGAGAACGATGCAAAACCAAAAAAATTATAATACAAGCAAATAATAAATCAACTAGTGAAGCCAAGTGAAAGTGCTAGTATACTTCAACTTAAGTGCCTAGAAGTTTACAAAACCTTTTAGAATTTGTTTAATACAACTAAATAAAGAAAACTATTATAGACATTACAGTTAAATACATCATGTAAACAATAGATAATAATAATAATAAGCAAAACTAGGCACGGAAGTTGATAATTTGTATCGTCTTTACAAAATAACACACCAAGAAAACCAACACCACATCGAACTACTAAATTGTAATCGGAACGAGTGCTAGGCAAAACCTGAAACCACGACTATGGGCGCCATTGTCACACTTTAAGAGTGTGAACAAAATAAGAAATAAAATGTAATTATGTTACTAAATAAAAAAAACAATTTTATATAAATTTATAACGAAATAATATTTATTTAAGTTAAGTTAAGTTTGGGTCGTAGATTGGCCTAGGTTTTGAGCACTCGATCCTCCAGGTTACCACACTCTCCTCAGACTTCCGGTTGTCCCGAACGCTAGCCAGCGCCTATTATCCAGGTATATCCAGTGCCGACAGGCTTGTGTTATCTGGCGCCAAATATTTCGAGTAATTAACTCCCAAGGGTGTTCCTGGAACAAGGTACTTGTTAGGACGCTGCGTATGTGGCTTAAAGAACTCCAGGGCATGAGTTGGGCAACTAGGCAACAACTAGCAGGTACGAGGCGGGTGAAATTCAGGTGGTTTAGCTAAGCAGAATCGGTTACATTGCTAGGCTATAAAGAGTACTATACCTACAAAAGAAAGAAAAGCGAAAAGAAATTGGTTGGTATTATTTAATACCCAACTACAGCGAAACCAGAGGAGGGTTACATATTTTAATATAAAATGTACATGAACATTGTGACACATTCAAGATATTTAACAATAACAAAACCCTTCATCACCAGTTACCATACAACTATACTTACCTAATGATTTCTTATCTAAACAAAGCAATTACATTAGTGCACAACTTACCCAGTATGGGAACACAGTAGGTACAGAGATAGTACGTTATTTTGCAACTAAATAATGTTAATAAGATATTTTAAGTAAATAGGTATTACGTCCGAGCACAGAAACAGAACGCACCGGACTACCGGCGGTCGCGGAGCGTGGCGCGGAGAAGGAGCCGGCCCGCATTCCTTTCTCGTGCGTCACGAGCGCGCTTCGAAACGATCGCGCCACGCGTTTGTTTACTCCGTACATAAAAATGTGTCGTTAATGTTATGTTTGTTTGTAAATATTATATTTAATTTTTTATTTTAATTTGTAGGATTAGTTCTTATTTTAAATTAGGATTTAATGTTTTTATAAATTTTTAGAATTAGATGTATTTTTATAGTATAAGTGATTTAGGTATTTTAAGGTTTAGTTTTTAAATGCATGTAACGCTACGTTACAAGGGGGCATCCATTAATTACGTTAGGCGTTTAAAGGGGGGGGGGGGGGTCGAGCCGAACCTTACCCAATCTCACGTGGGGGGAGAGGGGGTGTCTCGGCAAATATCACTTATTTTTTGCAAGAATCAGTGTAAGTTGCGATACTGGGTTAAATTCGGTATAAAAAAACTACTGAAATATGGCTAAATCATATAGTTGGTAGGGATTAGTCTTAAATAAAAAGAATTGAACAAAATGTGTGTTTAATAAACTCAACGCAATCAAGCACATATTAACTTATTTACATTAAACATACGCATTTTGATAAATTTTATATCAAGTGAGTTTTTTTGTGAGGGGTCGAGCAAAGTCTCACGACAGCTCATCAAGGGGAGAGAGGGAGTCGAAAAATCTCCAAAATCACCTAAACCACGCAACGAATTTTGATGCGGTTCCCACCATCAAATAGATCATTTTCACGGAAGGTTTGTTTATGTATACGTAATAAAACCTAATTAAGTTTATATGTAAGTAGAAAAATATACTTAACTGGCTTACGTATACTTAACTGTGGCCACCTGTGGGATGGATCCGCTGAGTACAAGCTTGAAGCTCTAGAGTCCATTGACCGACGAGCTAAAAGACTTATTTGCGATGACAAGCTAGTTGAGTCCAAATTGCAGAGTCTCGGTCACCGACGTAAGGTCGCGAGCCTATCAGTATTCTATCGCTTACATTTTGGAGAGTGTGCCCAGGAATTACACGAGTTAATTCCAAAATGCTCATTTTATCATCTAAAGACAAGAGAAACCGTGAAACGTCAACCATACATGGTTGACATACCTCCGGTTCGCTTGAAACGTTTCGCTTCTACGTCTAATATTCGTACTGCGATGGAGTGGAACTCATTACCCGCGTCTTTGTTCTCCGAACGGTATAATCTGGGAGTCTTCAATTCAAGCGTGAATAGGTATCTTCTAGGCAAGCATGTAGCATGCTTCCATTTTCCTTTTTTCTGCATCTTCGGCCGCATCATCGCTTTCCGTCAGGTGAGATAGTGGTCAAATGATTGCCTATCGAGTATTAAAAATGTATTCCTTTATCTTTAAGGTATGAAAATGACAATTGTTGACCTATATTTATGTCTCATAATATCCACAGATGTTCGAATCCACCGGGTGGAGTCTCGAAGAGCCCGACGTGCCGGATCCCAACAAATACGAGGTCCTGATGCCCACCATCGTCAAACCTAAAACTACGGCCAATATCAACGTGGACGATATACACGTAAGAACAAAAAAAAAACTAAAAAAAATGCCGATCAAAAGAAATTATTGTTTTGTATTTATATTTTTTATGTATGTATATTACCCGAATTCCATTTGTAGATTGATGGTTTAATTTTTTTTTAAGTAATATGTAATTAAATAAAAACAATTATCCAATATTGTTACAACAGAAACCTGCTATTGATAATATCTCCGCCCTCTACTTATATCTCCGTCTCCGTCCTCTGCGCCGTGGGTCCTGGGTTCGATTCCCGGCAGGAGTACAAATTCCGTCCCAAGGGATATTTGTGCTTCTGGTTCTGGGTGTAATGTGTGTGATGTGAACTTAGTGTGGGTAGAGTGTGGCTGCGTTTGTTTGTATATCAAAACAGTTAATTATTTTCATTCTAGATGCCTCTAGAAGTAGGCATAGTCCAACAACACCAGTTCGTCTCGTCGCTGCAACGATCGTGCGTAGTCGTGCGGCTTCTAGGAGAGACAGTGGCGAGGGTATACTGCAAGGGAGCGCCCGAGATGTTGATCACGCTATGCAAACCGGAAACAGGTATTAAATACTAATTCCTTAAAAAAAATACTGTGTCAACTTCTTCAACTTTTATAATATGATTGTCAAATTTAATTGCATTCGTGTTATATGAATTAAATTGAACAATTTTGGTTTTTTTCTTTCATACTATGATGCAATAATTAATGATGATTATGCATTAATTATTGCATCATTTAACATATTTATTTTGGGTATAATTTAGACGGCCACCAAAGATCTAAACGGTTACCAAAATGGATAAATGGTCACCAAATTACGTTTCCTAAAATAAAATTTCCTGTGACAGAACCGAATCGGATAACAGTGGGTTAAGGTTATTATTTTTATAATTAATACAAACATATTTATAATATGAAAAAAAATATTTATTTCATAATATTTTAGGAAACGTAATTTGGCGACCATTTATCCATTTTGGTAAACGTTTATAATTTTTTTGGTAGTAAAATAGGTACTTTTTTTAGCGGTGTTTTGACACAAGCCATTTATTTTTATAGTATTTTCCATCCAACAAACTAACAGATGGTTAGGACTTTGTTTACCGATATTTGTGTTTGTTGTTTTTCGTCACATTTCACCATTATAGTGCTATCCATCAGCTAAAAGTAAACATTTATGTGGGGTTGCTTCAGGAAGATCGTTTATAAATACTAAAAAAAGCAATGGGCCAAGGATACTCCCCTGGGGCACGCCAGTATTATTTGTGAGAAGTTCTGATTTAATTTTTTGTCGTAATAGTCTATTTTGCGAATTGGTTTAGAGACACTAATATTTTTTAATATTTGCACGTCTGCATGCAGGCTGAATACATTGTACATAATATTATTTATAAGACCTTTTTGACATGTGTTCTGGCAAATAAACGTTTGAGTTTGAGTATGTACAATACATAGGTACAACACCGGAAAAAATATGACATTTTTAAACGCTTCACACTCGCAGCCCCACACTAAGCTCGATGACTTGTGTCGTGGGAAATATACAAATCACAATACACAGTCACACTCGGAACCAGAAACAAATTTCCCTTGGGCAGAAAACTTGCGTTTTCACCATACCTGCCGCTTAGAAGACGAACGCGTCCCCTTTTTTATGCTTGATAGGCAAGCATTTGACCGCTATCTCACCTGACGAATAGTGATGATGCGGCCGAAGATGGAATATGCTTGCCTACCCAACTAAGCCAACGGAGAGTTCATAGACAAAATAAGTATTTAATGTATCTTTTTTTAATAAAACAATATCCACTGACCTATCAGTATCTTTTGTTTGCTTTCGTTTTATTTATTTGCCGGTGAAATTTTTATGCGCACTCGCATAAGATAAGATATGATAATAGTTTATTCACTGAAATATCGATACTTATATCTTCAAATAATATATATGTTATCATAGTTCTTAATACAGTAAGCTATCTCAATTTTGTTTATCCTTACTAATATTATAAATGCGAAAGTAACTCTGTCTGTCTGTCTGTTACGCTTTCACGCTAAAACTACTGAACCGATTAAGCGAAATTTGGTACATGGTGTAGAGCCTGAGAAAGGACATAGGCTACTTTTTAACCCCAATTCTGGATGGTCCGGGACTTACGCGGGCAAAGCCGCGGGGCGCAGCTAGTACTATATAATCCTTTTTTTTTGTTTAGATTCTCTTTTCATATCTATTATCTTTTCTCTTATTGGTTTTGTAAACTTTTTTTTATTTATTCAATGTTTGTTTCAGTTCCCGACAACTTGGAAGAGGTTCTAAACTCTTACGCAGAGAAGGGGTACAGGGTGATTGCGCTTGCTACCAGGATGATGGAAATCAGCTTGAAGCAGATAGAAACCATGACCAGGGACGAAGTACGTATCAATACTTATTATTATAAAACCTCGAATACTACGACCCAGTTGGTGGACAAGTCTCTGTCCTCTGTGCCGGGGGTCCTGGGTTCGATTCCCCGCAGCAGCACAATTTCCCTTCCTAATTATTTGTGCTTCTGGTTCTGGAAGTGATTGTGTGAGCTGTTACAACACAAATTATAAAAAAGTTTTTTTTTTTCTTGTTCATTAGGAAACAAATTTGACAAGTCCGTGGCACACGTTTGTTGCCAGGTTCTGCTCGAGATAGCGAATCTGGCAGTAAAGTCATTAACTTTCATGAGTGCTTCTTTGGGGCCCGTGTGAATAAACGATTTTGCTCACCTGGGCCCTTTTGTCTATATGTATATATGTATTTTTGTTAGCTTAGATATATGTATTACTAATATATTATTTTTATGAAATTAATGTATATATTTATATATATATATAAATATATTAGAATTTTTATTATTATTAACCGATATGTTCTACAAGCAAGGTTTAACTGAAAACCAGCGTCGAGTTTTTAACTCAACATAATGAGCTTAACCTTTTTGGCATTGAAAGGGTATATTTGTCTTTTTATTATAATGTTTTTTTTGTATCATTTAAATGTATTTTCTTTTTTATTTTGGACATTGAATTTTGCACCTGAGCTCATGGAGATAAACTGGGTGTATAGATGACGTCACACGTCCCCGTAAGACGTTAATAATAAGGAAGGATAATTTATTCTAGGCAAGCATGCTACATCTTCGGCCGCATCATCACTTTCCATCAGGTGAGATAGTGGTCATAGTGCCTATCGAGCAAAAAAAAATTCGTCGCTTCACGCAAAGCTTGAGTAGTTCAGCGGTGAACATGACACCCTACGGCCGCGGGTTCAATACCCGCCTCAAGCGATAATTTTCCCTATACAACCTGTAACAATAAGGTGGTGTGTATGTGTATCGTGCCAGAAATCGTCTGCCAGAGAACGAAAGTCGAAATCAGACATATTTTTTTCCGTACAAAAATTAAAAATTATATTTTACAAATTTGACAACCCTACAGCTACATGTGCGGCAATAGAAGATTTTTTTCCGTACAAAAATAAAAAGATATTTTTTTGTCAACCCTACGATTACGTGACCTTGATCTTTGTTATGGCCACCACTGTCAGACATCTAGGTCCAAAGGCTATGTGGTGTAGAACGGTAGCTAATGAAATAGAGTTGCAAATGACATAATTTTTTAGAAACTTTAATTCATCATAACTCAATATTAATGGTGCTGCCGCGAATGCAGAAGTTCTTGTTAGACTCCATACATTCAGCTAGATGTGTGACTTGAGTATTACCACACCTTTCTGTTACACATTGTATTATAAACGTAAAATATTTTGTCAGTTGGAATGCGAGCTAGAATTCCTCGGGCTGGTGATAATGGAGAACCGACTGAAAGCCGCCACCGCCGGTATCATCCGGGAACTGAAAGATGCTAACATCCACGTGGTCATGATTACTGGTAAGTTTATGTGCTAGTTGTTTACTAGTAGTATAGGATCCCGCTATACAACGACCTTCACCGAGATGCTTATCTTCTTCGTCATCACTCTCCGTTTCAGTTTTTTCGACAATGTCTTCTATTTTTAAAGGTGTATGATCCCCAATGAATCCTACTGGTTTTAAATATTCATCTAAGAACCAACCGCAGTTCTCAGGCTGAAGTTTCACCCATATTGGATCCGTTGCATTAAGCCACATGGAATTTACGAAAATTGTTCGTAAAATTTTCTGAGTTAATGATATCCAGCATGGTGGTATGGAGATGATGACGGTTGGTCTGGGACCTCTCTCTCGCACACATTCACTCGCAGCGATATTTTATTATTTAAAATTCGACAACCGTAATTCGGGACTGATTTTTCGCAGGCAACCCTATACCACCGTGTTCCTTATGAAATAATCTTTCATTTTATTTAAGTTTGATTCAATAATCAGACCGTTGCAAAATGCTAGTATAGATTTACCTGTTTACACCTGGCAACCCGTGGTTGTGACCGGAAATAAATAGGCAACCTAACGTTTGCATATTCTATGGGCTTCAAACTTTCGATTGGTAGCCAATTTATTTAATAATCACACCGGTGCAATGTTTAAAAAAAAAATGTTTTTAATTATTAATTAAAAATACTCTGGACTGAAATTTGTTAGGCAACCCATATAGGATATATTTATTGGCATATTTAATAACATAAAAAATACGTCTCATTAAATAAGCATCTCGGTGAAGGTCGTTGTATAGCGGGATCTTAGACTATAGTGGTTTACTAGTTGTTTACTAGTGGTTTAGTATTGGTTTACTAGTGGTTTACTATTGGTTTACTAGTGGTTTACTAGTTGTTTACTAGTTGTTTACTAGTGGTTTACTAGTTGTTTACTAGTGGTTTACTAGTGGTTTACTTGTGGTTTACCAGTGGTTTATTTGTAGTTTACTAGTTTACCTGTACATAGATATAATAGATATATTACACTGCCCGGTGGCTTAGTTGAGTGAGGGTTCACCTTATAAGCAACGGTATGGGATTCAATTCCCGGCGGGGACACAAGTTTTCTCACCAAGTAAAATATGTGCTTCTGGTTGTGATTGTGTGTGTGATGTGAATGTTTCCAGCACCCACGACACAAGTCGTAGTCCTAGGTATCTATCAGATTTAGTTTTGTACATATTTCTATCCAGTTATAATTATTTTTGGTTAGTTTTTAGTTTAATTTATAATATTCGTGTAATTAATCATTCACAATTGGTAAAAGCTTGAATGTTAAAAAACTTTTCAAAGTATTTCTTGTATACATGGTTTTCTTTTTATTTCTAGGTGACAATATCCACACGGCCGTGAGCGTGGCCAAAGAGTGTGGCATTCTAGAGAGTGGAGAGCGAGTAGTACATTTGCACGCGGACTGCAGCGGTGGCACACCCGTCATATACTGCGAGAGTAGACTGCACGGGGTATTTACTACTAGGACATTTCCTATTCCTATAGTGATATAATTTTGAAAGGGAGCGTGGAGCTAACTGCAATGTTGACTCGTTGGCCGTAGTAGTTTCTATAAACTGTTTCGATAGATGACGTCACATGTCTCCGTAAGACGTTAATAATAAGGAAAGGTTAATATCGTCGCTTCAGGCGGGGCTTGAGTAGCTCAGCGGTTAGAGCAATAGAGCTTGACACCCTATGGCCGCGGGTTCAAACCCCGCCTCAAGCGATAATTTTTCCTTTCTAAATTTATCAATATAGTTCTGCCTAGCATGGCTAATGCTATATAAACAAACAATTTCCTATTCCTATTAGGATTATATTTGACGAAATAGGCAATAATAATTTGCTTGGATCTTTGAACATTGGGTTTTTTAATACTAGATAGGCAAGCATTTGACCGCTATTTCACCTGACGGAAAGTGACGATGCGGCCGAAATATAAACTATTACATTCAAATATAAATTAAATATACTTTTGATGATAGATTTCAGCAAAAAATTGCCTTAATAGGCAATTTTTATTTATTTTTGTTTTGAATTGATAGTAATTCTCCAGTTTTGTTATTATGAAAGCTTAGAGTACCTTGTAGTATTTAAATTTTTTTTAGATTTGTAATTGATATTGAAAATTCAACTTTGTCTCGATCAAACGTTAATTCTTCACTTTAAATTTCAATTTTTGTAACATTGTTTTATGCTGGAAAGAACAATTCATTAGGGCCATAAATTAATAAATGAAATTCGTAAAAAAAAAAGTTCGAGTCATAAATTCTCAAATAAAACGTACATAATCATAACTGTAATATATTATGGATTTAATATCTGAAATGAAATGATAAATGATGATATTAATATATTTAAAAAAATGGGGGAACATGGGGGGGGGGGGGGTATTTTTATAAACCCCCGGGGGAGAGGCATTAATTGTTTTTTCTTTAGACGTCACCTGTTTACCTGGGTATACAAGGTGATGATATATTCGTTGGTCCCAGGCGGTGGTGGGTCGGCGCACGGCGCTAAAGGGGGAGTGGCAGAGTGAGGAAAGTGGGCGAGGATCTTGGGGCTCCGGGGGCTCCGGGGACCCGGAGGCTCCGCCGCGGGACCCGCGGTATAAACTCGTCATGACTGGGGACACCTTCAAAGTAAGTGCAGGGGTTACATGTTTAAAAGCTTATGAGTGATTTGTTTGTATTTTTATTGTCCTTATCAGTCAGTCAAAGCCAAGTCATAGTCTCGAGTAAGTTCGTTCATAGAATTCGGTTATATTTTTAAAAGTTATTGCCTAAAAAAATAAAAGTAAAGGATGAAAACTATGTGAAGGTTTAAGCTCTCCTTTATATATATTTTGTTAGATATATAGATAACGCTTTATTGTCACACCTTACATAAATCACTTACAAAATATTTTAAAGCTTAAATTAAAGTGTACAATCGGCGGTCTTATCGCTAAAAGCGATCTCTTCCAGACAACCTTTGGCTGGAGAAGATTTTAATAATTCGGTGAAACGGGGGTGTAAATACAAGTTATGAGAAAATAAAATATATATTAAGGTTTATATATACATACTTAAACAAAATAAATTCTGTAAGGCAATAATAATACATACATAATGTTTATAATATAAATACAAATATATAAAATATATGTAAATTATGGCCTTATTGTAAAAAAAATATTAATGCGTGTACAATAAAGAATGTAAGAAATAATGTTAACGCAATCAAAGCTAATAAAAACCGGCTACACCATATTTTGATTATTGTTGATTTTTTCAAAATGCGCTTATTCAAGTACTATACAAACTATATGGGACACCTCTACACACCTCTGAAGTATAATCTACCAAACAAAAATAAAAACAGAGAGTCGAATTGAGAACCTCTATTTTTGAAGTTGGTTGAAAATAGTCAAGTCATGCCCAAATAAAGTGGTAGAAACTTGAACTTCTATTGGAGTTTTGGAATGAAAGCGAAGATCGCATTATTCAAATTTATTTTATCACCTTTTCAACTTTATTACACACTAGCCGTGCCCTGCGGCTTTGCCCGCCATTATCAAGTTTAAAAGTAGCCTATCTGTTAATCCTAGGTATAATCTATGTACATTCCAAATTTCATCCAAAACTGTTCAGCCGTTAAAGCGCGAAGAGGGAACAAACACACAAACTTTGGGATTTATAATACATATTAGTAGGATTAAAATTCAAAGAATAACAAGATGTATAAAAATATACAAAATCAATAAGTATCAAATACTAGCCGTGCCCCGCGGCTTCGCCCGCGTTAATTAAATTAAAAAGTAGCCTATGTGTTATTCCGGAAACTAAACTATCTACAATCAAAATTTCATCAAAATCGGTTTATACGTTACGGAAATACGTGGTAACAAACATTCACACACACACACAAACTTCAGCATTTATAATTTTAGTAGGAAGTAGAATAACCTGAGGAAAATATGATAAAGATAGCTTTATACTATAAGACCGCCCATCATACTAGCGCAGTGAAATGCGTCATTTGGTTTTATACAATTAAGATGTTAGTTTTGTATTGTATTGTTTATGTTCGCGTTCGTTCGGCAGGTGTTACGCGAGCACTATCCGAATGTTCTCCCGCGCGTGGTGGCTCGCGGAGCGGTGTTCGCTCGTATGACGTCAGACCAGAAACAACAACTAATTGTGGATTATCAAGCGCTCGGATACTATGTCGGTAAGTGGATTTGCCCAATAGGGCATATCTAAGGGGCCTTCGATAAATTACGTCACACGAATTTCATGATTTTTTAACCCCTCCCCCGTCCTTGTCACAGCTGGTCACATTTGTGAGACACGCCTGTGTATTCCAGGTCTAGTGTGTTTACCAGCTTCGATCACATCGTCACTTACCATCAGGTGAGATAGTGGTCAAACACTAGCCTGTCACAAATAAAAAAAAAATTTAAAAAAAACATACCTAGTGTGATGTCACATATGTAACAACAAGACAAACTGTCAAACGTCATCCGTTTATGGTTGACATACCTCCAGTTCGCTCGAAGTGTTTTGCTTCTACGTTCATCATCCGTACAGCGAAGGAGTGGAATTCATTGCCTGCGTCATTGTTCCCCGAGGGGTATAATCTGGTAAATAGGTATCTTCTACGCAAGCATCTTACATCTTCGGCCGCATCGTCACTTTCCATCAGGTGAGATAGTAGTCATATGCTTGCCTATTATGCATAAAAAAAAACATATTTTCCGATTTTACATTGAGAAATTTATGAAAAGCTGTGGTGGATTTTGAAATATTTTGTTTTTGTTTGAAACTTGTTGCTTTCCCATTGGTCCCATTTAAATCTGATCAAGATCTGATCAGTAGTTTTAGAGTTATCGACAATAATGCGTGTTTAGTACATTAAATCTGATCAATGCTCCGAAGATAAAGCGGTGAAGTCAGTTTTTTTACGCTTTGCTTGCGTTTAATTATAAATAATTTAATGAGGTCATCATTATTATGTTATTTAGTAGGTATGTAGTTTAATTTTAGTGTTGTGATACTTAGATATTAAATATTGTATTTTGAAAAAAATGTGGTGTCACATAATTTGGGACCTCTCCCCCCGCCCCTTGTCACACAATGTCACACTTCGTCGACCCCCTCCCTCTCCCTTAACGTGTGACGTATTTTATGGATGACCCCTAATGAGAGAGGCGGTTGACCACTATCTCACGCGTCGGGAATTGATGTGGTCGAGGTTGGTAAAATATGCCTTCAATTTAACTGGTTCTTAGTACAGCTGCTGTGAACCAAAAAGAGTTACAAGTTCGCAAAAATATAGATAAATATAACTTAAGAAGCGACGCACACAATCTTAATACTAGATATAAGCATAAAATTACAGTGCGCGCGTTTAGCAAAACTAATAAATCTTTTATGGCAAATGGGGTTAGATTTTACAATAGAATTCCAAAAATCGTAACTGAATTACCACTGGGAAAGCTCTTTATTTATACTTTTCAATTACAATGTTTGCTGAGTGAAGGTCTAAAATACAGAGGCGTAATATCTTAAGAGATAATAATAATAAACAGAGTCACACTCACAGCTCCATACTACGTTCAATGACTTGTCTCGTGGGTGTCAATTAGAACCAAAATACTGTTATAATAATGGGCAATTACAAACAATTGTTTTTAATTAATAATCAAAGAAATGCTCGTTGGTGTAGTCGGGTGGCGTTCGCCTTCTAAGCAGGGGTATCGGGTTCGATTCCCGACCGAAACGCAAATTGCTCCCCAAGGAAAATGTGAGCTTCTGGTTCTGGTTGTTATCGTGTGCGATGTGAATGTCTCCGGCACCCACGATACAAGTCATCGAACTTAGTGTGGGGCTGGGAGTGTGAAAGAGTTTATATTATTTTATGTTTAATAATAAGCCTAGCATTATTGTTTATTAAAGTTTATATTTTAATAATGACTTTATCTCAAATTTATTGCATCATGTAATTATGTTACATTATAATAATTATTATTTAAGTTATTTGTTTCTCGTGTAAGTGAATTTTAATCTATACGAGAAATAAACTATATTTAACTTAATTAATTATAGTTTGAATTATGGATAATACACTGTTCCGATGCACCCACGATACAAGTCATCGAACTCGTGTGGGGCTTGGAGTGTGAAAGCGTTTACCGTTTAATAATGATAGTAAAGTGGAGATATCGTCATCCCCAGGCATGTGCGGCGACGGCGCCAACGACTGCGGCGCCTTACGCGCGGCACACACGGGCATCTCTCTGTCGGAGCTGGAGAGCTCGGTGGCGGCGCCCTTCACGTCGGCGCAGCCCGACATCGTGTGCGTGTCGCGCGTGCTGAGGGAAGGCAGAGCCGCCCTCACCACCAGCTTCGGCGTCTTCAAATTCATGATAGCCTACTCCTTGACGGAGTTCTTCTCCGTCGCCTTCCTCTACTACTTCGACGCCAACCTGACGGACTTCCAATTCTTGTATATTGATGTCGCTTTGATTGTTAACTTCGCGTTCTTCTTCGGCATGACCGAGGCTTACACGGGCCGGCTTTGCAAAATCCCGCCCCTGACGTCCCTCCTCGGTCTGGTGCCTCTGTTCTCCTTGGTGGGTCAGATGGTTTTGATCGGTGGCGCGCAGTATTTGAGCTACTTTGCCCTGACTCGGTTCCCGTGGTACGTGCGGCATACCTACGAGGGCGAGGAGGCGAACGAGTGCTGGGAGAATTACTCCATTTTTGCCGTGTCCATGTTTCAGTATATCGTCATGGCCGTGATTTTCAGCCACGGGTCCCCGTATAGGAGGTCCGTTTTGACGAATAAGCAGCTGATGGTCAGTATGGTAGCGATGACCGCTCTTTGCGTTTATATTGCGCTGGCTCCGGCCGAGTGGCTCGCCGGTTTCTTGCAGTTAAAGATGCCGAAGGATATCCTCCTGTCGTACATAGTACTAGCGATAGCATTGGCGTACTTTTTGGTGGCGCTGTTCTTCGAGCGAGTGATAATACAGTATTGTATGGAAACTAAGCAGATGATTCCGAAGTTTCTTAAAGAGAAGAAAATAAGGAAGACCCCGCACTTGTCTATTAAGCGGGAGCTGACGGATATGGATTATTTAGACTGCGAGAGTGTTGTGACTGTCGAGACTTCCGAGACTAGCTCGGGTAGAGGTAGGTGAGATAGGTTTAATGTATTAGTTAGTAAAAAACTTATGTAGTTGCAAATTTCGAATATTTATTTATAAAATTAATTTATTGTAATGTGAATCGATTGGTATCTTTGTGCCGATTTTGGCAGTCCTATTTAAAAAAAAAGCTTGACTACTATTCTAACTGAAAATAGTTCTTTGATGATTACAATATTTTTTTTTATTGATGATACAATTTGGTTCAATTATATCATACTAACACACTTCACTTATATTTATAAGTTTATTATGTATTGATTAATTATTTGGTAAATTATTTATGAAGTTGAATATCTATATAGTATTATAATGTCAATTATGCTTAATAATTAACAATTATTATTGTTATATGCCATTTTAATATAATTGTACATGGTACGGGTATATAACAGCTTATTCGTTTGATTTTTAATTATAAAATAAATAACAATTTAATTGTATTTATTTTATGTATCATTTAATTTCAGATAAACTTATGAAAAAATTTAAAATATGACTATATTTAGACTGGTCTATGCATATATGTTTCAATATAAATTAGGAAGATTCAATTGAAAGTTATGATATTGGAAGCATTTTAACTAACCATAATATATATTTATAAGTTACTAATTAATAATCTTATGATCTTTTGTACTAGCATTTTTAACACTTTTGTTATTTCAGTATTTTTGTATGCCATAAGTTAAATTCGACTATGCTAAGTATCATTAAAATAAAATAAAAGCTTTTAAAATCATATGTTATAAAAATAAGTTGTTTCTTAAGTATATTGTAAGTTAAAATAGAATATATACTATAGAGATTCTCTAATATTGTACCATTTTTGTAATAAGCTTTGTAGCATTAGATCAAATACATTTTCCACAATATCATAGATAAAAAGCACGTTGTGATAAAAAAAAACTAAGTAGATATATCTAGGTGTCCTATTATTATCAAAAATAATTATGACATTCCAATCCTATAACTTGGTGCTGTCTTTTATAACGTTATTATTATCGTGTGATATTTATTAGCATGTTAAATGTGAGAAATATTATAACTGACAAACCCGGATAAGGGACCGTTCAAGTATTACGTAAGCAGATTTATTACATTTATTTACCCCCCCATCCCCCTTGTCAGCAAAAGTAAGCAAAGCTCCCCCCCATGCTTACGTAAACATTTTTCTATTACCAACGTACTGTATTGTTTTTTTTATTGATTCATGAGCAGAAGTTATTTTTTATTACCTAATTCTAGAAATAAGAAAATACCTTATATATTAATACATTATTCGTGAGAATCCCCGAAAATGCGTTTCGTTTTCTAGCATAGACGATGTGTGAGTTGCCATATGTTTAAAAAAGTAAATAACTACGGATGACGTAATCATCATCTAGACACCTCTACCCCCCATGTCATCAAAAATAAGCAAATCAAAAACCCCCCCGCCCCCCTATAGTGCTTACGTAATACTTGAACGGCCCCTAAGTTTGGTTTTACAAGTAACCACAAATGTTACTAAATGTTCAAGGGAATTGCATGATTTTATTCCCGCATCACTATTCTACTACTGAACATCAAGGCGGCATTCTCTAATGGTTAAAATACCGACCACTCGCACGAAGCGTTTCGCTTCCACTTTCATTATAAGAACTGCAAAAGAATAGACCACCCTGTCGTCTACTTTGTTTCCCGAAATGTATAATGTGGTTGTTTAAAGAAAGAGTCGATAGGTATTTACTGAGCAAGCGTGCTCCATCTTCGACCATATCGTCGCATCTCACCTGGTGGAAAGCGAAGATGAAGCTGAAGATGTCAAATGCTTGCCTAGAAGATACATATTCGCTCTATTTTTAGACACCCAGATTATATCGGGGAACAAAGACGCAAGCAATGAGTTCCAATCCTTCGATCGATGTATGGATGATAAACGTAGAAGCCAAATGCTGGACTATATGATCCATAATTGTTTCGGTTGAAGTGTCAGCAGTATCAAAATCAAAATCGTTTGTTCACATGGGTCCCTAAGAGGCACTCATAAAAGTTAATGACTCTACTGCCAGATTCACTTAAATACCACCATCTCGAGAAGAATCTGCCGAACTCGACGGCGAATTTTTCCACAATTATTTATTTTAGTTTTTTCGATGAGTATGGTACAGATAAATAAAAAAAAAAAAATTATCCTTTCTAAATCCTTACTAATATTATAAATGCGAAAGTAACTGTCTGTCTGTTGCGCTTTCACGCCAAAACTACAGAACCGATTTAAATGAAATTTGGTACATAGATAGTCTAGAGCCTGACAAAGGATATAGGCTACTTTTTAATGCGAAACAAGGGTTGTAAGGTGTGAAAGATGGGATGAAGTTGTATGGAAGTATCAGAGCTAGAAGCTTGAAACTTATTTTTTAGGATGTTGATTCGATATAAATAAATATGACATTCAAAGTTTGTAAAAGATTTACCCTCAAGTGTGTACAATAGGGGGTAAACGTTTGTATTGAAACATGCGTACGAATTCGCGGGCAAAGCTAGTTTATCAATATAATATAGTTCGTCCTATTATTATATTTTTGATATGTGTACGCAACATAATTGTGTTTTATCTAGCATGGCTAATGAGACGATAGAAAACAGTATCAATTAATTTTAATATTATAAGATTTGTGAAATGACTATTTAAGTTAAGTGTGATATTATTAAGAACAACAATTATAGTTTATGTTGTAAATGTGATATTATAAAATGTTATGACAGGATACCAAATGAATTCTAATGTTTTCATTGTATTGAGTCATTCAGAAGCAAAACCAGCATTAGATATCGGGTTCGATTCCCGGTGAGAACACAAGTTTTATCTTTAAGAGAAATTTGTGTTTGTTGTTCTGTGTGCAAACGAGGCTCTATGGCATTTTGTTTGTATGTAAATTGTACCCAAGTTATAGAAATAACAATTGTCCAAAGTAGGCGGTAACAAGTTGATCATTTTTTATAACGGGCCTATGTATTAAAGAACAGATGTTTTTTTAATGTATGTAGGTAGACATAAGTTCCTAAACTACCCACGATATAAGTAAATCAGTCTTGTGCTAGCTGCAATCGGTTTGTGGTATTCGTCACTTTATGTAAAGTTTAATTAAACGTATCCTACCGACTGCGCCACTTGTAGTTATGTAATGAAACACCGATTGCTAACACAAGACTGATTTATTTATATCGTGGGTAGTTTAGGAACTTATGTCTACCTACATACATTAAAGTTTTTAACAAATATAGTATTTTTATACCATCTTCCTACAGCCATATTAAAATGCATGTTTCCAGTTTTGCTTCTTTAAGTTAAAATCAATATTAAACTACAAACGTATCTATTTTTAATCAATTAATAAAAAAAAATTGTTAATGACTAAAGTTAATTGATAATTAAAATGTATTTAATTGTATCTTGACTAAATAATTTATTACTATTGTTATTGACTTGGATTCTTGTCGTATTATGACTACGTTTATTTAGGAAACCTTTAATATATTTTTGCACATAATGTATTGAAATATAATAAAAATAAAATATAATTTTAGCAGAAAATGTAAAGAAATATATTTTCTATGATTTCCATCTATTACGTTACTTCAAACTTGTTAAAGCAATAGAGTGCATATATATTTCTAAACGTTAATGTTCACTGAACTCGTGTATGAAAAAATATATATAAAAGATATTAACATCGAATTTTTCGAAAGAATTAATTAAAAATAATAAGAGATAATCTACGATAACATGGAACCTCCAAACTAATAATAATTGATTATAAATGACGTCGCTAGTCTGGCAACAAATCCTGGATTTGTTTTTCTACCGACTTTACAAAAAAGGAGGAGGTACTTAATTCGACTGTATTCTTTTTTATGTGTGTTATCATAATGTGTCATAACCTCTTTCCACGTGAACCGCTTTTGATTTTTTTTTGTTGCTGAAAGCTGTTGCTTTTCGATTGGTCTCATTTAAATTTGATCAAGATCTGATCAGTAGTTTTTGAGTTATCGTCAATAATTCGTGTTAAATACATTTAATCTGATCAAAGTTTGGAAGATAAAGCGGTGAAGTCAGTTTTTTTAAGCTTGTCTTGCTCTTAAATTATGTTTGACAGCCGTCTCAGCTGGGTCGCGAGTCTTGGTGGCGCTTTGTAATTACTTTCACAAATACATTCAAACGTTTTGCATTTTGGAGAGGCGTTATTGTATTTTATCTCTATTTCAGTGTTACTTCAGGTTTATTTTTAATTCAGAGTATTCTTTCCTCATACAAACATTTTTAATTCAAGAAATATAATAACTTCTGTCAATTATATTTTGTCAATTCAATGTTGCTATATAAAAAGTTTATAATTCTATGTATTCTATTTATAACTGGACTTGCCTTAACTGTAATTTCATGTATACGTAGAATATAATAACAAAGAATTTAATAAAGAAATTCAATTTAATTCGACTTTTTCTTAACGTCCTTTTTACCCGACTACGCCACGCAAAAGATGTGTGTTAATCAGCATATGTATGTGTTCCTTTGTGGCGCTTTAAAGACCAAACGTGTGGGCCGATTTTAATCATTTTTACGTCAATCAATTTGTCTTGATAATACGACTAATGCAAGTGTCACTATAGACATGACAGTAAACAAAATTCAATATGGCGACGTTCAGGTGCTGCCGGGAATCGAACATAGGACTTACAGCGCAGAGGGCAGACTTGCCCACTGCGCCAAATGGCTCGTCAACTATAAGCAGAAACGACTCATCAGACGCGAAGTACACCGTTGCACCCGCTTCTTTACCAAGTGCTAGATAGACGTGATATGAGAACGCGATAAAAAGGCAGCACTGCGTAAGCTGAATTATACTTTATTGCGTAGGTCCATAAAGTTGCTAATTATTTAAACATCTTTGCTAAGATTTCAAGATAAACTTCTGTACTTGTGCTACTGCTAAACTCTAATATCTATCTGTCATAGGTCATAGGGTACATAAATAAAACAATAGATACTGCAATATTTTTATTACTTACTATGAAGCAATAAATAGAATAAACATAGACTCTATTCATAAATTAACAAAACTATAATATAACATTACACATAACTTCATTTGGCATCACAGTTCTTCCGAATTTTTTAGTAGGCATGTAGGTTTAGTATTGCATATTTTCTTTTTTCAATATAAACTTAAAACATTAACTAATTCTTATGAAAGCATCACAATAATATGTATTAATCGACTTAAAAATAAAGCTGTTAATGTTAATCAAATACTTAACCTAAATATTTTAATTATACTGGTATTGAGAATGAAAATCGTAGATGGGGAATCAAGAATAAATATACATAAAGAGATAATAAATCAAACTTATTTCGGTTTAAAATACTTTTTATTTTAATAGTATTTACCGTCAATCAACCCTTTTGTAATGGATATACACACCTACTCATAGAAGATTTAAAATTACTTTTTAAGTTAGTTTTGGACTCAATAAAATATATAGGTTATAATATAACACTACATAAATATATATCTTTGAATATAAAATGCAATAATTACATACAATGTAAAAATATTTTTAAAGACGTTTAGAGCCGGTAGGTTTTTAATACACCTTTTACGTTTAGACTTAACAATGTTTATTTTGACATCACAATGATAGTTTGTGTTGATTTTTAATTGTCTAACTATAGGCGTTAATAATAATCTAACGACTCTGAAGTATAAAATTTCAACATTAATATATTATAAACACACAGAAAGACAAAACATTATAAACTTTTAAAAAATTAGACATGGCAATACATTCATAATGGTAGTAATATTGGTTACTTTTTATTGTGCAAGAGTAGTGAAGTGAAAGATATATTATCGATAAACGATAAATATGACTTACATCGATATAGATACATTAATAAATCAAGACTGTAAATGTTATTTTACACTCTATAAATGAATCCAGGACCAGTAAATCGATATTAAAATCGATATTGTTATTGACGACCACGGTGGGAGTAAACCGTTTTAGTTTAATATTAATCTTTCTAATTTAATGGGACAATTTAATGGTTCTTCGAACTTACAGACACCACTTAAAGCACCTAACTTTAATTTATTCGAAATTGTAAAATATAATCTAGGAAGAGATGAAATCCTTAATATTTGTAGAACTTTCCGTACACTATCGTTACACCAATAGCTATAATGCAAAGAATTACATAATGGAACACATTTTTCCTCAATATGCCTAGGTAAGGGACGCGCGGACGTGCTAAGCAACATTAGACTTACGGAACATGTCTACGTTTTTGGTTAATGTTTAACATTTAAATTGCCTTGAAATGTCACACTTTTCAATATTTTGGAACCTTAACTATCCATTCTAAAGAAATGTACGATTGAAATAAATATAACATGCATGGTTTAATTAATTTGATACAACGTAGTTTTCAAGCGACGCTCGTGCCGTTGCATTCAGTGATTGCGCCGTAGTTTGGAGAAAAAGCTGTAACATACACAAACGACACTCATACATAAATTAAAAATATAAATTTCGCATAGTTTCGCCTTCTATTCGATTGTATCCTTTTAAATTTCATGATTGTAGCGCTGAATTCACATTACTGAAGATTGTTTACTTAGGTATTTTACTTTTTAGGTCAGCGAGCTCGATCTTATTTGTCCAACTTAAAAATATACGATAACAGTCCAACCATTATAAAAGTAATAGGAACGTTCGAATAGAGCTGAAACTTAAGAAAAACTAGGCAAATAAAAGTACAGATGTTGCAAATTAAACTTACCCGATGCGTAAAGTGCTGTGCAATGCAAACGTAGGTACCAATGGCACCATGCAATATGTATATAGAATGTGCTTTGTGCGTAACAACCTACTTAATATTTAAGCTGTGGCAAAATGACTGTTTCAAATTGTGAGATGGGAAATGGCAAGATGCTTTGAAATCTTCAGTTATTTTCATGCTGTTATTTACATTATAACAGAAACTAATGAAAAATAATATTAACAAATGTTTCTGGGTCATCGGTGAAAAATCGCTTATTATCGCTATTATCGCTTCAGTCAATAAAATAATCGGAGAATATTGACTTTTACTTAACTTGAAATCGTTTAGAAATTATAGTACTCATGTGTAAGTATAGCCTTTCTATGATTATAAGGTACCTATAATTTTTTTTTCATGTTAGCATGATAGTAATCCGACAATAGTTGCATACATATCCAAAGCATTTTCTAACTGTTATCTATAACGGATGATACAGAATAAAGCTAAAGCTAAAAATAAAAAAAGAACTGTTCGAGAATGTTCTCATATAATATTATTTAACAACTTACAGAGAGACATCACAAGCAACGCTATCGCTGAATTATTGTGTACTTATACATAAAACATAGAAAAAGCTTCATTGCGTGATGATGAGATTACCTTTATTCTATTTTAAAATAAATACAGAGTTGTGACAATCTGGCTAAAGATACACTGCAAAATGCTTCACACATTATTTTCGGTTTCTGTCATTATATTCTTTTATCTTTCACAAAATAAGTAATCATCTTAAAAAGAGATATAAATTGCCGAAATAATGTAACTCGGTGTATCTTAGACCTTAACGTAACATATTATTCAAACAATCGTGTAACACATTATTTGTAAATGTTATCAAGAGTGTTTGAATCGAAAAAATAAGATATATTCTAGCAGATCGCTATCTACTAAAATTAACAAAAATAATTAAAAGCTTGTCTAACCATGCTTAAATGTTGATTTTAAATATTTTGTACAAAAGCGGAGTAAACTTTACAATGAAAACTCGATTAAAATACAATAAATTATGCAACACAAAACACTGATAGAGACATTTATTTAAAAACACTTAATTTAATATAAAATTCTGATTCAATTTTTTTTAATTAAAAATAATAATGTATCAATACAGATCTGATTTGATTAATTAATAAAAACAACGATTTGTAGGCAAGAAAAGAGTCGATTAACTTTTATTTTATTCATTTTAAGATATTTTAATATTACATAATTACAAAGTTAACCCATAGTGATTAAATGACAATATATTATTATAATAATTGGTTATAAAATTACATCTATAGTAAAATTGATTTCTATGAAATCTTCACTTGTTAGTCAAAGGTTTTGATACAATACTTAAAAAATTGTACTCAAAAGTACGCAAATATATTTTAATAAATAAAGGTATAATAATTAATCTCTTTCAATATATGAAAACCACTGGAAGTTGTGTTTTACGTCACATAATATCTATACAGACAGTGTCCTCTACAACAAAGCGATTATTTCTAATTCGGGTTAGGTCGTTCGTCTAATCAAAATCCTTAGGTTTATCACGTTTCATTGAAATCCTATGGTAATAAATAAGAGATCAATCATATATTTAAATTTAACTGCAACTCGCATGTAAATTTAAGATATCTTCAAGATAAATGCGCTTTTCTACATCGTTCCACATCATATCAAGATCGCACTTTCTTGTAACGAAATAATCGATTTGTCGATACTGAACATTATTTATCGACACTACCCATCACTAAACTTTCCGATTATTTGTAATCTATGAATAGAGAGGTACTTAACGTTTACATATCAAGAACAAACTTTTCCATTTTTGATAGGAAGTGTCGAAAGAGAATATAAAAAAGGTGATAAGTCGTAACAATAAATAATAAAACTAAATATCTACATCGTTCGTCGATCGTTCGTCGCACTTATTTCTTTTTCTTCAGCTTCGGTATTCTGAAATGGTGCGAGTGAAGTTAGAGGTGAATCTAGCGATATTATTAATATACAAGTGGGGGAAAACTGTGAAACTCGTAACGGGTCTAGAGAAAAAGGGAATAAACTGTTATCAACCACTCTGAACACTTTTTAGTTACTGTTTAATACAACAACTATCTAAGTACTAGCAATACTTGCCAATATTTATACATATATTATATAATGTAATATGGAAAACATTCAGAGTTGTTCTCTTAATCTATATATATAAAAATCAATGCCACTTTTCGTTGTTATTTTATAACTTAAGAACGGGCTCACCTATCCAAACCAAATGTTTAGGCTTTGTTCGGACTATTTAGTAGATGGTTTATGTGAAGTTTGCACAAAATCGGTGAGCGGTTCTTCATTTATCACACCCGGGCGAAGCCGGGGAGGATCGCTAGTTACTTATATGTAAGTAACAATATCATTAACAGGATTTTTAATTTCCTGAAATCCTAAGATTTCGGTCTCATTCTGTAGAACGTTTCATTAGTTTAGACATAATGGATATGCTTGCACGTTGCAAAGAGAATACATACATTCTCAATAACGTGTCGTTTTATTGAAGGATTTATTAACTATTAAACATCAAAAACTACACGTAAAAAAAAATGTCACAGGAAGAATAACGTCACCCGGACTTGGTACTAGGCAAACATAAACACGAAATAAGTCATCATTTAGTCATAATTTTTTTAGAATAGCATTAAAAGTACTAGACAACCATAAACGTGAAAGAGGTAAAACACTTTTTATCTTTATGTGGCATTGCATCGCATGTCGGGTACAGCTAATTTTGAATGAAACTGAGGAACTGAATTAAATTATACGCCCTTTTGTTTCAAATGGTTTCACAGTTTTAAGTGATATGAAGAACATAGAATCCATAGTAATGTAGTAACCATTTCCTGTGTCCATAACGTCTTCGTGGATTAGTCTGTGCTCCGAACGTGCTATTATATACACTTTTACACGTCATAATGGTACTTTAATCAGTGGATTTATGTGTGACCAATATGTGTTTAAAAAACGTATCTGAACTCACCCCGAGTTCTTTTTGTGTGGCGTCGATTGAGATTTTTCAGACTCCAGTAATTTGGCGCTCGAATCTTTCATTAATCCTGTAATTGTGACAACCAGTTTTATATTAGGAATATACGTAAGTCAAGAGTAAAAGAAAGATAAATATATAATAACAAACGCTTTCACACTCACAGTCCCACACTAAGTTCGATGACTTGTGTCGTGGATGCCGGAAACATTCACATACACGCAATCACAATCAGAACACAAATTTCCCTACATGAAAAACTTAGGAACTTCCGTTCCCACCGGGAATCGAGCCCGATATCCGTTACCTAGAAGGCAATCGCGCACCCAACTCAGTTAACGGGTAGATCAATAACAACTATGCGTACCTTTGCCTGAAGATCCAAAGACAGAACTGCCCAAATTGTTGAGGCTGCTCGTGAATCTGTCCGCTTCGCTGGCCACCGCATCGGCTACCGCTCTTTCCGCTCCCTTAGCACTCTCCACCACATCCTCGCTCGCTTCGCCCAACCTCGCTTCTGCTTCGTCCAGCCTTCCCTTGCCGGCACCTTTGATCTCCTCCAATTTGTTATCGGCCGATACTTGGAAGCCTTCGAATGAATCCTTCGCTTCACCAAACAGTTGCTTCGACGTATTCTCTGCGTCATTTGCCGTCGCTTGTATGCCTCCGAAGACCTCTCGGGTCGAATCGTCCAAGCTGTCAAATGTATTGCCGGCGGAACTCTGAAAACTGTGCAACGTGTCTTGAGCTGAGCTCCCCAAACTGTGGACGTCGTCTCTGTAGTCCGCGTACGTATCCCTTGTGGAGCTCTGCAAGTCTTCCCATGTATCTCTGGCGTCGTTCACTCTGTCCTTTGCCGAACTTTCGACCTTATCGAAAGCGCCCAAGGCTGAATCTTGCGCGTGACCGAACGCCTCCTTCGACGACCGTTGCAAACTGTGCAACTCATCTTTCCCTGTTTGTTGCCAATCGTCGAATTTGCTGTTAACGTTCGCTTGGAGCTCGCCTTTCTTGTCTGCGGCAGCATTCAGAGTCTCCTCGGCTTTCCTTTTGATTTCATCTGTCGTGTGTTCCGCTTCTTGTCTTATCCTGTCTAGTTCGCTTTCTGTTGCGTTTTGTACTCGATCCTTCTTGTCGTGTAACGCTTGTCCGAATTCGTCCCTCTTGCTTTTGATTGCTTCTGTTGTATTTTGGAATGCCTTTGAAGCTTCATCAGTTTTAGCTCGAGCGGCGTCTTTTAACTCACTAGCTTTGCTACTAACAGCGTCAGTTACTTCAGCAGTTGTGCTTTGAACGGCGTTCTTCGCTTCGCTGGTCTTATCATGAATGGCACCCGATACTGCACTGAATGTACCTTGTACTGAATCTTTAATATCATTAGCTTTGTCGCTTGCGGCTTCTTTGAATTGTACCGTTTTGCTTCCTATGGCACCTGAGATTGCACTTGCTTTGTTTTGCACTGCGTCTTTTGCGTCGTTAACTTTGTTGCTAGTGGCATCTTTAAATTCAACTGTTCTATCGTAGATGGCTCCGCTAATCTCACTTGCTTTCCCCTGTACCGAGTCTTTTACTTCGCTGGCTTTATTGTTGGCGGCGTCTTTCAATTCAACTGTCTTATCGTGGATGGCACCGGTTATTTCGCTGGTTTTGCTCTGTACTGCGTCTTTTGCTTCACCGACTTTGTTAATAGCGCCATCTTTAAATTCAACTGTCTTATCGTGGATGGCACCGGTTATTTCACTGGCTTTTACCTGTACTGCGTCTTTGGCTTCACTTGCAGCATCTTTCAATTCACCTGTCTTATCGTGGATGGCTCCTGTTAATTCACTTGATTTGCTCTGTACTGCGTCTTTTGCTTCACTGACTTTATTAGCGGCGTCATCTTTTAATTCAACTGTCTTATCGTGAATGGCACCGGTTATTTCACTGGCTTTACCCTGTACTGCGTCTTTTACATCACTAGCAGCATCTTTCAATTCACTTGTCTTATCGTGGATGGCACCTGTTAATTCACTTGCTTTTCCCTGTACTGCGTCTTTTACTTCACTGGCTTTGTTACCGGCGGCGTCTTTTAATTCAACTGTCTTATCATGAATGGCACCGGTAACTTCATTAGCTTTGTTGCTGGCGGCATCTTTTAATTCCACAGTCTTATCATGAATGGCACCTGAAACTTCACTGGCTTTCTCTTGTACCGCGCCTTTCGTTTCATCTACTTTACTTATTGCAGCGTCTTTGATTTCTGTTGTTTTGTCAACAATCGCATCTCTTGCAACGGCCACAGAAGTTTTGACTTCGTTTGTCTTATCGTGGACTGCATCTTTGGCTTCGCCAGCTTTGTCGTAAATAGTGTCCTTAGTATTTTTGAAGACAGAATTGACTTCGCTTGCTTTTTGGTTAAATGATTCTTTAGCATCTGAAGCTGCTGACTTTATTTCGTTTGTTTTGTCGTGAATAGCGTCTTCTACTTCATTGGCTGTGTTTTTAACGGATTCCTTAACTTCATTTGTTTTAGCTTCAACAGCAGATTTCACTTCCTGAGCTTTACTTTCAGCTGCTTTTTTAGCTTCCTCCGCTTTATTCTGAACGGATTTTTCTATTTCATTCTTCTTATCACTGATTGCTTTGCTAGCTTCTTGCGATTTATCCTGTGCTATTTGCACCAGATTTGCAGCACCGTCTTTTAGTTCGTTTTGTTTCTTAGCAGCTCCGTCTTTAAGTTCATCTTTTTTCGCTGATGCCTGTTCTAGTAAGTTATTTGCAGATTCTTTACTTTCAGCAACTTTATTGCTTACTTCTTTTTCGATCTTCTCCTTCTCGCCAAATATGTTGCTGACTAGTCCAGTAAAGAAATTCTTTCCTTCTTTGGATTTTTTCTTCGCTTCTTTTTTCGCCTTCTTTTTTGCTTCTTTCAACGCTTCCTTTGAACTTTCAGATGATTCACTAATATCTTCTTTTGCTTTGTCAAAAGATTTTTCAGCACCAGCCTTTAGATTCTGCGCCTTTTGGCTCAAATTCTCTTGTGCACTGTGCACAGAATCCGCTACATTATTAGCACCATCTTTAGCTTTATTTTTTATATTCTCAGTCGCGTTTGAAGCCGCCTCTTCGGCTTTGATCAATTGTTCGTTTCCTCTATATTTTAACTCTTCGGCTTTTTCTCTAGCAAGAAAATCGAATGCGTGTACCTTGTCTTCAATATTATCTTTAACATCACCAGCTTTTTCTTTAGCTTGATAAACAGAGTCTTTGCCGGCTTCTTTTAGGTTATCGATTTCATTCGTTACATTTGTCTGCATTTCAGAAGCTTTTGCACTAATATCATCTTGTACTTTATGGGCCGACTCAGATAAATCGTCAAGTTTATTTCCAGCAGCGTTTTTTAGTTCATTTATTTTGTTATCAGTGCCAGATATGATTTCTTGTCCCTTATTTTTGATGTCGCCTTTGATGACGTCGGTTCTAACGATAAAGTCTTCAGTGACTTCGCCAGTTTTCTGGGCAATATTATCTTTCTCTTTTTCCAATTTGCTCAGATCTTCAATGATCTCCTTGTGAAAACCGTCAGTGATACCTTGTAGTTTTTCTTGCGTAGAGAATTTCTCTTGTTCAATAATATCGAGGATGTTGGATGTTTCATCGTGGCGATGTTTCTGTCCCGCCTTGAACCTTCCTTCGCAGCATCCTACGTAAAAAATAAACGGATCAGCTATCTTGTTACATACAGGGGTGTCTACAGGTTGCATTAAAGCGTACTGTTCGTATAGGTTTTCGTCAATCTTACCAGCATCGGGAACGTCTTCGTCGACGACTAATTTAGTCTTGTAAACTTGACTTTCCAAGTCGTCCTCTTCCTTATGCGGTTTCGAGTGCAGGTCCTTGAACATATCTTCAACTTTGTCGAGTAAATCTTCATTTATGATTCTCGGGGCTGGTTTGGGCGGAGATTTTTCTTTAGATTCGCGAGGTTTTGGTTGTGGTTTAGGTGAAGATTCCTTTTCGTCGTCTTTTTCTTCGCTATGGCCGAATACGTTTTTGACTTTACCAGCGAGGCCACCGAGGAATCCACCGCCTCCTCCTTCCTTCTTTTTGCCTTTCTCGAGAGTGTTCATGGGAGTTTTATCTTCGTCTGAGTCAAAGGTAGCCTTCGTTTTGTTAGAGTCGACGTGAGGAACGGAGTCACCGTTCACTAAAAGAGAAAAAAACAAGTTACAACAACAGTTACAACAGCGTTGTTGTTTTTTTATTTTGGCTCAGCAAATTACGTGCATTTAGCCAGTGTTAAGCAAAATGTATTTTTTTATGCTGTATACAAATATACATTTTATTATACATACATATTTATTATACAAATATAGACAAATATTTGACCACCGTCTCACCTGATGGAAAGTGATGATGCGGCCGAAAGATGTTTGTTTGTCTAGAATCTAGAAGATTGACAGACCTATCCACTCATTGACTTGAAGACTCCCAAAAATTACCCGAAAACGAATTATCATGTTTCTTTTTTTAATTAAAAAAAAAAGATTTTTACCTTGTGGCTTCTTATCCTTCTCCTTGTTATCGGGTTCTGTTTCCTTTGTGGGGTACTTCACATCGCCGTTTGTAATAATGTTATCCTGTGAAGATGGATAGTAGTTATGAAATAGAGTTAAAGGAACTTATAGTGGAAGCGACATAATTGGGCGGTCGCGGCGAATCCTACCACAATTTTGAGATGCTGGTTATTTAACATTACGATAAAGGTTATGCAAGTTAAACATTTTCTAATGCGTGTCTGGATAGCTTCCACTGTAACGTAGTACAATCGTAGTGTAGGTACCATATACCCTATAGTAAAAAAAAGTCGTCTAACACCAAACAGTGTTTCAGAAGCTATCCTTGATTCTACATCAATAAAAAAACTTTTTTTTTATTGTGGGGGGAAAAATGTCTAGCACTTCCTTCCCTTCTTAGGGGTGAAAGAAATGGGGTTCGCACCCAATTAAATATTCACCTTATATCGTCAGGTCTGAAGATAGGGTCGCGCTAACAGTCACTATCTTACTAGGGCGCTCGAACCACATCTTCACTTTACAATATGCATGCGTGGTCAAACAATATCCTATCCTACTAATATTATAAAACCGAAAGTTTGTTTGTAAGTGTGTAAGTGTGTAAGTATGTTTGTTCCCTCTTCACGCTTATATCCGCTGAATGGATTTGGATGAAACTTGGAATGTACATAGATTGTACCTAGGATTAACACATACGCTACTTTTTAACTTGATAATAGCGGGCGAAGCCGTGGGGCACGGCTAGTCCAGTTATAATAAACCCCAAGAAATATATCACGCACAATCACATCTAGAACCAGGCACAAATTTCACTTGGGGGAAAACTTGTGTTTCCGCCGGGAATCGAACCCAATACCGCTTAGAACGCAAACACACCCAACTACGCCAGGAGGCAGTTCAAAGTAATTTAACATATTATTATTATCTCCGGGTGACGCAGTGACCTTTAGACAGTTCAACTCTGAGTGGTACTGAAATGGGCAAGCATGACGCTTACCATCAACCGAGCGGCTTGCTCGTCTCATCTCTCAGTTGATAAAAAATAACTATGTTGTATACTCACTGGTCCATGTCCATTGACAGGTTTCTCCGGTTGGTACGGAATCGAACCCGGGCCCAAGCTGTTGTTGTGCTCTCCCCAATGGAAACTCAGCTCGTCTTTCAAAGCGTCGAAACCTTTACAAAACAACATAATGATAGTTTCATACAGAACAGCTTTAAATAGCTAAACGAAGCTATCTATCGACGCTACGCATGTGTGCAAATAATGAAACAAAGAACGATCTAAACGAAATCTGTCTTGCCATCTCATTCTCGCTTGGTTTGAGGCGGTATGGTGGGAGTGAGATGACGACAGAAATGTTGGTTCGTACTATTACTATTATATTTGATTGGAATATAATAGAATGTTTGTTAGTTGTTTTGGGATACTAATTAATGGTTATGAGGGCTATCAAAGTAAACTACGCAAGCGTCATTATCATACTTTGAACTAATGAAATGAATAGTCTCTCTCTATCTATCTCTTTCTATAGTGTGGTGTAATTTTTCGAGGTTATATACCTATTTTTTATGCTTTTATTTGATTGGCTTTACACTGCCGAATATAAATCATAATTCTTAAAAACATTACATAAAATATATAAAATTATATTAAAAACTGAAATCAGGTTCGAGCTATTTGAACCGTGGCCATTTTGGCACTCTTTTCGTTACGTCATAGTCAACGATCTAGTGAATGCCGTAAAGGAAAGTTGACATCATTTATATAAGAAAATAATTTTATAGATGTAATAAGAAAATTTGTTTAATTGAGAAAGAAAGACATGGTATAATAGTAATACAACTCTGTGGGTTTGGGCCCCAACCAGGCAGACTGTCTGTATTTTGGGAGCCGAATATGGTTAACAAACTTAGAAATGTCAGTCTGTATGTTAATGCCGAATAATCTGTGTATTAAAAATGTATAGCCAATTATTACCAAACATCAAAATACAGACTTAGATTGAGACTCATTGTTAAAATCCATTCTACACATTTAAGGCAAATATCAAACTGTGTCATTTATAGAATTTTTTAAACTGTCGCGAATTTCAATCATGTTTATATGAGAAAAAAAAATACTGTTTGCTAATCAAGACGATGACATCTGCCACCTCAGTCTCTCGTGACCACGGCCGGCGCATCCCTGCCGAAACGTCGAGGTAGTAAAATAATGCTATTTTGAAAATAAAAGCGCGAAAAGACCCAGTTTTCTCATATAAACATGTGTAATTTATTTTTAAATGTTTTGTGATATATATTTATTTGTAATGTTTTGTGATATGAAATAAATATATATCACTTTATTCTATAGCTATAAAGAATTATTTAAGAAAACTTGATAATTTATATTTGAATCTCTCGCATATGCACCTATTTCAATATAATATATTTAATTTGTATAATCCTTCATTTATGAAAGCTTATGACGTGAAAAAGGCGTCGCTACAGCACTAACTAATGCACCGCACCCCGATATGAACAAGCTAAAATAACATCGGTATACTAAACTTGATCTCGAAAGAAGTGGCGCTCCATGCGAGGCTTATTCGAGGAAAATAGCTTTTTTTATCACAATGTTACAAAACTATTCAACATATTCTAGGAATTATATAAAAGCCGTTAAAAATCTCAAACAATTGACTAAATAATTAGCTATAAATAAAAGTTATCCTAAAATTTACTAACAATTAGACTACGATTAAGGAGATTGGATGTTTAAGTAGGAAAATTATATTTTTAGTCGGAAAATAGGAAGTTAGTTTTTAAGTAGGAAGTTTGACAATGTAGGTAGGAGAATAGGCTATTAAAAGATGTAGTTTGGCTATTTAAGTAGGAAGATCATCTAATTAAGTAGGTAGTTCGGCTATCAAAATGGGAAGTTCGACAATTTAGGTCGGAAAATTGGCTATTTAAAAATATAGCTTGGCTATTTAAGCAGAAAAAATCATTTGTTTAAATAGATAAATTGGCTTTGTAAGTAGGAATTATTGGATTTCTCTATAAAAAGTAGTATGAGGTAGAGTGGTTTTTTAACATAATTCAATGTATTTAGTAGGAATTTATACATGATTGCAGGAAAATTGTCTATTTAAAAAGCTCCGTTGTTTACATATGTACCTCATTATTTAAGTAGCTAAATTGGCTATTTGAGTGAAAATATCGTAATTTTTGGAAAATTGTCTATTTAAAAATGTCGCTCGGCTATTTATATAGGAAGATTGTCTATTTAAGAATGAAGTTCAGCTATAAAATAGGAAGTTTAACAATTTAGAAAGGAAACTTAGCTTTCAAAATAGCTCGGAACTCGTCTATTTGAGTAAGTATTTCCGCTATCAAAGTAGGAAGTTAAACAATTATAATCAGAAAAATGGCAATTTAAAGAGCTACTTTGGTTTATAAGTAAAAAGATCATATAGTTAACTAGCTGACCCGCCCGGCGTTGCCCGGGTAAACAAAAGCTTACATATAAACGCTTTCTCACTCACAGCCTCACTGTAAGAGTACTATAAGTTGTGTCGTGGGGCTGTAAACAATTAACACCACACACACAACATTCATGTCATACCCAGAACCAGAAATATAAACTGCCCGTGGGGAATAAACTTTTGTTATTGTGTTCCCACCGAGATTCGAACCCGCTGCTTTAAAGACGAACGCGCACTCATCTACGCCAGTGGGTAGTTCAAAGTTCTAAGATTCCCCACTCTGCGTCGCCCGGTTAAAAAATCTACACATAAACACTTCCACATTCACAGCCCCACACTAAGTTCAGTGACTTGTAACGTGGGGCCGTAAACATCCAAGATTCACAACATATTAAAAACCAGGAACACAAATTTCCCGTAGGGAGAAAACTTCTGTTACCACCGCGAATCGATCCCGCTGCTTTGAAGGCAAACGCGTACCCATTTACGCGAGTAGATAGTTCAAAAAATTACCCGCTCGGCGTCGCCCGGTTAAAAAATATGCAAAGAAACACACTTCCACATTCACAGCCCCACCCTAAGTTCAATGACTTGTATCGGGGGCCGTAAACATCCAAGATTAACAAAGTATTCACAACATACTCAAAACCAGGAACACAAATTTCTCGTGGAGATAAATTTTCTAGGTAAATTACCACCGGTAATCGAACCCGCTGCTTTGAAGGCGAACGCGCACCCATCTACGCCAGCGAGCAATTCAAAGTTCAGGAACGACCCGCCCGGCGTCGGCCGGGTAGTAAATATTAAAAAACATACCCATAAACGCTTTCACATTTACAACCCCACACTAAGTTCAATGACTTGTATCAAGGGGCAGTAAACATCCAAGATTCACACAACATTCACAACATACTCAAAACCAGAAACACAAATTCCCGTGGGAAAACACCTGTGTTCCCACCGGGCATCAAACCCGGTGCTTTAAAGGCAAACGCCCACCTAACTACGCTAGCGGGCAGTTCAAAGTTTAATGATAAGACTAAACAAAAAAAAACAGTCGAATTTATATCCTCCTTCTTATGTTAGTCGGTTCAAAACATAGACGTATGCCGGATTACGCAGTAACTGTTCCATTCTGTGATCCACCGTTTTCACCCTCAAATAAACTTAACGATTTCTCCTAGACTATAGGTCCAAATTATGTGCAGTAAAGAGCAAATTACATCTACCTGAACTACGTAAGCCGATGAAATAGGGTTTTTTGATAAGGATTAATATTAAATACTTAAAAAAAACCAACGAAATAGAAGCCGCTATTTTTTAATGTGCAGGAATTCGTAGTACGTGGCGGTACATTTCTGACCCGTCCCGTTCACGGGCGGGCTCCCGTGAAACTAATTTCACGATTTCTCATAGACTATTTATCCAAATCATATGCAGTAAAAAGCAAATTGTATCTACATGAACTACGTAAGACGATGAAATAGTTTATTTTGATAAGGATTAATACTGAATGTCTCAAAAAGCCAACTAAACATAGGCCGCTTTTTTTTCAGATTTTTAACAAAGAAAAGTATTTTTCTGAGCTATACATACATGTTAGATATATGCTGTCGCGGACTTTTTTGTAAAACTCATGAAGGCCAACATTTTTGCCATACATTGTATTCAACTATGTCTTACCGTTTAGTCAGCGTACGCCGATAAAGCGGAAAGTTAGCAAATTTTTCTCCGACTTGTCTTACGAATATTATTATTTCGAACTGATAACTAACTTCTATCCCGACAAAACATAGCCTATGACACTCAGTGATAGTGTAGCTATCTATTGGTGAAAGAATTTTTAGAATCGGATCAGTAGTTTCAGAGATTACCTTTTACATACAAACAAACAAACAAACAAACAAACAAACAAACAAACTTTACCTCTTTATAATATTAGTATAGATATAGATTAGTCAGGTCGGCTATCAAACTTCAGCTAATGTAGTAGGGATATTGGCTATTAAAAATGTGGATCAGCTATTTAAGTAGGAAGATCATTTATTAAAGTAAGTTCAGCTATCAAAATAAGTAGTCTTAACTACTATATAAGTAAAGTTTAGCTATTTAAGTCGGATTATTGGATATTCCACGGTAGTTCAGCCATTTTAATAAGGAGATGGTCTAATTAAGTTAGTATTTAAGTAGAAAAATTGGCCATGTAGAGATGATCTACATATACATAGCCAATTTTTCTACATAAATTTTCAGTAGGTTAATATTTCAGTAGGTGATTTGACTATTGTTGTATGAAGTTCTGTTTACCGTTAGTAGAGAAAAACTGTCTATTTAAATAGGAATTTCGGCTATTTATGTAAAATAATTGGCCATGTTTTAACGTAGTTCATCTATTTAAGTAGGTAGATAGTCTATTGAAGTGGGTAGTTAGGCTATTGAAGTAGAAAGTTCAGCTTTAGTAGGGAAAAAATTGTCAATTTAAATAGGTACTTTGGCAAGTATGAAAATTGTCTATACGTAGTTAATCTATTTAAGTAGGTAGTTAGGCTATTGAAATAAGATGTTTAGCTATTGAAGTAGAAAGTTCAGCTTTATAAGGGAAAATTGGTAATTTAAATAGGTAGTTTGGCTATTTAAGTAGGTAAATTGGATATGTTTTTTTATGACAGATAGGTAAGCATTTGGCGACATCTCTCTGTCAATACGTAGTTCTATTTAAGTAGGTAGTTTGGCTATTGAATTTGGAAGTTCAACAATTTAAATGGAAAGTTTAGCTTGAGTAGGTAAAAATTGGCAATTTAAATAGGTAGTTCGGCTATTTGAGTAAGTAGTTTGTCCATGATGGTTACCCGACTGGTCCAGATTGAGGTAGTCGACTTGGCTCTTCCCGGCGCGCGGCGCTATGCGGTCCGGCAGCTCTACGTCTAGGACGCATGCCGGCGTCTGAGACTGCTCGCCCTTCGGTACCTACGGGAACAATTTGTACGTAATAGTATTGGTAGGACTCTGCCTGGGAAGTACTTAGGCAGCCATTCAAGGCAAGCTGTGTGCAAAAATTACTATTTTACTGACTTCACAAAAAAGGAGGAGGTACTCAAGTCGACTGTATTTTTTTTTACCTCATAACTTCTTTCCACGTGAACCGATTTCGTTTTTTTTTTGGTTGAATGATGTTGCTTTCCAATTGGTCCCATTTAAATTTGATCAAGATCTGATTAGTAGTTCTTGAAATATCATCAATAATGCGTATTCTGTAGACTACATTGACGATGTTCTCGTTTTTAACCGACTTCAAAAGTTGCCTCATAACTTCTTTCTTTGTGCGCCGATTTTGATGATTATTATATTATTAGAAAGCTGGTGCTTTTCATGTATTCCCATTGAAATTGAATCAATATTAGATTTCTAGTTTTTGAGTTATCGTCAATAATGTGAGTTAAATACATTAAAACTGATCAAGGTTCCGAAGATAAAGCTGTGAAGTCGGGTTTTTTAAGCTTTGCTTGCGTTTAATTATCGAAGTGAAACGTTCATACGAGGGCTTTGAAATTCTGATCCGCAACCTTTTTGTGTGACGATAAGGGGTGATCACTGCGATGAATAATAAAAATGTTTCGCTGTAACACAAAAGTTTCACTTCTATCGTGTGTCTTAACGACATCCTGTTTTTTCCCGATAGAGTATTTAAGATCTTATATCTCATGGAGACGAGTGCATTGCAATGCAGTGCAGGATATTGAATGTTTTGTTTATACACATTATTGACTATAACTCAAAAACCAGAGATCAGACCTTGATCAAATTTCAATGGGACCACATGAAAAGCACCAGCATTCAAACAAAAAAAAAACATCAAAATCAGCTCACAACGAAAGAAGGTATGGGGTATCTTTTGAAGTCGGGTAAACGAAAACATCGTCTAAGTACGCATTATTCGTCAAAAAATAGACGTTATTGACGATATTTCAAGAAATACTGATCCGACCTTGATCAAATTTAAATGGGACGAATTAGAAAGCAACATCTTTCAAACTAAAAAAATTTTTTGTAATCTGCTCACGTGGAAAGAATTTATGAGGTAACAAACATAGAAATAAATACATTCGGCTTGAGAACTCCTCCTTTTTTGGGAAGTCGGTAAAAAAGATAGAGATCTCTCAATTTGAAAACTCGCATTTAGAAAATGTAACCGATTGAACCTTTTAACTAATCATCCTACTTTCTTTGTCTTCCTCCCTCTCTACACCTTTTTGATGCACGCCTACCCTCTTCTCGTCTATCATGTGTGGTTGACTGGTAGATAATGCCCCAAGCATTAAGTCCACCTATTGCACTTTTTGTGCGATAAAGAATTAAATAAATAATAAAATCCTGTGTGTTGTTCCAAATCTCTAACTACCCATGTTTCCAATTCAATGTTAATTTGTTCAGTAGTTTAAGCGTGATTATATAATAAACCAAACATTGAAACATTCTTATTTATATACCTAATAGTAGGATGGGATTCATCTTATCTCTTTTATTTCATATAATCCTGTTTAAATTTTGTGTTTTTTCTCTCTCGCTGTATAATATTCAAGCAAACAGTTTGGCACATCTATCTCCGGCAGGAGCAAGATATACCGACGTAAGGTGGCAAGCTTATCGGTATTCTATCGATTACATTTTGGAGAATGTGCACAGGAATTACATGAGTTAATTCCACCATGCCCTTTTTACCATTTAACAACAAGACAAACAATCAAACGTCATCCATTTATGGTTGACATACTCCAGGTAGGCTCCAGTTTGTACGAAGCGTTTTGCTTCTACGTTCATCATCCGTACAGCGAAGGAGTGGAACTCATTGCCTGCTCTTTGTTCCCCGAACGGTATAATCTGGGAGTCTTCAAGTCTCGAGGGAATAGGTATCTTCTAGGCAAGTATGTCCCATCTTTGGCCGCATCATCACTTTCCATCAGGTGAGATAGTGGTCAAATGCTTGCCTATTCTGTATAAAAAAAAGCACAATTTGCCTTCCAAAAAGACATTTGTGCTTCTGGTTCTGGGTGCGATTGTGTGTGCGTGCATTTCAATGTTTCTGGCACTATGCAAGACTTTGAACAAAGTGTAGGGCTGTGAGTGTGATTTGCTTAAAATAATGTTAATTATACGCGATTAAAACCATATGTTTATTTACTTGTAGGTACCAAAAATATTTACCTTTGGTTCGTTCATGAAGTATATTCTTCCGGCGGGACTCTCCTCGTGGTGCTTCACGCGAACTGTAAACTCCACGCGGTTGTCTTTGAAAGCCTGACAAACATATACATAAATATAAATAAATGCTATTGGGAAAACACAAATATCTAAATAGTTTCACTCGCGTACAGACTAAAAATCCTAATTATGTAAACTGGGTACCCAAGATATAGGCCATGCCTAGTTTGGGGCCCACTGTAACTAATATTATACGAATTTATACGATGTATTTCTCTTTAGTTAAATAAATATTAATTCATAAATTTATTTCAAAATGCATTTGCTTAGATTCTATTCGGTTATTTACGTAACTAACTGCCTGTAAAAAATGTTTCATCAAAAATTTTACATTTAAAAATAAATATTTGAAAATGCCGGTTTGGGTAATTACCCGAAATATTACTTGTTTAAAATTTTAAACAAGGCCATTTTGACGTTGCTTCTGCGACGTCCAAGGCCTAATCATAGCTACCGAAAGTTGACCAATCTTTAACACCAAAAATTAGTTAACCGACGTTACGAATCAGTATAGCCAATAACCCTTTTGCTATTTAATAAATCCCATGCAATTCAAACATCTTTTATTCATTACAATTCATAATTATAACAAATATTAAGACTCGTGATATCATTTCAAAATGGCATAAATTTGAGTAAGGTTGCTCTTACTTAATCTTGCCACGAGCTCCTTTATAGCTCGCTGCGCAATTTAACATCAGGTCAAATGTTATAGATCAAAAGGTTATCCTACAGTTCCTAGACAGATAATACCTAGACGAATATCTATCTGTAGAAGTAAGACCACATCGTCGTTTACCATCAGGTGATGTTTGTTTCCTGTGTAATTACAGCGCTTAAAGATATATAACATCCAATATCTCGAGTGAATAGGTATCTTGCTCCATCATCGACCACATCGTCGCTTACCATCAGGTGATTTTTTCCAGTGTAATTACAGGGCTTAAAGATATTTAACATCTAATATCTCGGGGTGACGAGCACAATGCTTTGTCAAGCAGGATTTTGACCTATCTATATAAAAGTATATAAATATAAAACTCTTGGCACTGAACATTAATGAGAAGCGTGACGCTTAAAATCAGGCAAGCGTCCGTCTCGTCAATGATATAATAAAACCGGCCAAGTGCGAGTTGGACTCGCGCAAGACGGGTTCCGTACCATTATCTATAAAAAATTAAGTTTGTTGTTTGGGAGCCCCCTTAAATATTAATTTTATTTAATTTTTAGTATTTGTTGTTATAGCGGCAATAGAAATACATCATCTGTGAAAATTTCAACTGTCTAGCTATCACCGTTCTTGAGATACAGGATGGTGACAGACGGACGGACGGACGGACGGACAGCGAAGTCTCAGTAATAGGACCCCTAAAAAAGGTCAAAATTTTGTCTATCTTAAAAAAAAAAAATTGTTTATATAGCATAAGCCCTGCTAGGCAGAACTATAGTGATAAATTTAGAAAGGAAAAATTATCACTTAAGGCGGGGATTGAACCCGCGGCTATGGGTGTCATGCCCTATTACTCTAACCCCTGAGCTACTCAAGCCCTGCCTAAAGCGACGAAATTAACCTTTCCTTATTATTAACGTCTTACGGGGACGTGTGACGTCATCTACCGTAACAGTTTTTAGAAACTACAACGGCCAACGAGTCTAACATTGCAGTAAGCTGTATATGTGTAGATAACGTCCACTCAAATAAAAAAAAACAATTGATGTCGGTTATGAATTTGTGAAGACGCCATGGTCGACAACCCGCCTACAAATCAGGGTTCACGGTTTCGAATCCTACAACGGGTTTGAGATTCTAGTGAATGTAACATCGTAATAAAATCCATGGCTGTTTGCTACACATTTTTAGAAAGGTATGTATATAAAATTGATATAAAATATTCAGACATTAAATATTTATTAAATAGGTAAATGAAAAATCACTATAATGATAATCACTCAAAAATGTAATTGAAAGCGCAATTCAAACAATTTTGTTGACTTATGTTTCGGACATCTAATAATTCTGATTAATCGAGCGAAGCGAGATTTCTAAGTTTGCTTGGGTGAATCGGCACTTTGTCCGTCCGTCCATCCGTCTGTCGAGAGGCATCTAGCGTCTAAATCGTACAAGTAAATAACTTCAAATTCTTAGAGAATATGTAACACTATGGCCCAAAGCTAAAAATGACAATTCAAATTATATAAATGAAAATACTAAGCGGACACTCATACATGTAAGTGAGGAGCAAAACACCCTTGTCCATATAGTTAGTTGAAAACATTTACAAAAACATACGTAGATAATTGTATTTATTATAAATATCGAATTGTGCGAGCGAGAGAGAAGCCAAAATGAATAAACTCTCTCGATATGTCACTAGAATGTAGAAACAAAAAGACCAATAATTCATTACAATTTGAACCTATTTCGTACAGTTGAGATTATTAGTGCTGTAATACGTAAAGACTCACCTCAAAAGCCAGCATAGGCTGACTCCCAGACTTAGTAACCGGGACCAGATTCCCCGAGAACTCAAGATACACGTCCTTCCCGTCCAAGAACCGAACTGAAGTAGAATGCGCCACCTCTGTGTAGTGTTCCTACAAATTACAATATTATTAGACACATGACCTAAGAACGTACTGCCAACGTGATCAAGTAGTGAATGAGTGAGTGACGGAATATTCTGTTTGTCAAGTTAGATGAGCATGCATCATGCATTACATAAATGTCATGTCTGCATCATGTTTACACGTGAGCGTCATGAGATACTGAATTAAGTATGATCTAAGTTATATGTGGTAATGCTGATAATTGGATCGCAAGCAATGCTTAAAATCCGACTTCATCGCTTATATTTCGGTTTCGGCTTGACCGATTTCGATAAAATGTATATGGTGGTCCCAAATTCCTGTGAAGTATACCCTACCAAACAAAAAAATCATTAAATTCGATTCATAATTGGCGGAGATATCGCGTAACATACATACAAAAAAAAAAATTGAGAACCTCCTCATTTGAAGTCGGTTGAAAATATAAATACATCAACAAGAAATATAAATATTTTAAGAGCGCGTTGGTTTAGTGAACTGCCCGTTGGCTTAGTTGGGTGCGCGTGCAGCTTCTACGCACGGGTATTGGGTTCGATTCCCGGCGGGAGAACAAGTTTATTCCTCAAGGAAAATTTGTGTCTCTGGTTCTGGTTGTGATTATGTGTGTGATGTGAATATTTGTGTTTTCGGCACCCACGACATACAAGTATCGAACTTAGTGTGGGGCTGTAAGTGTGAAAGTGTTTGTTTATTTTTAATCTTATGCATATTCCTCGTTCGAGTAGGTCGGCATTACAAGAATTCATTTGTGAATCCATGTTGTAAAAAGACTTGGCAAGAGTTTTCATGACCGGCCGCCTGTTTGACGTCATCCTTGGAAATGCTTTTGTGATTTATCAGAGCATCGTTTGTTGAAGAGCACAACGTGAATATTAGATCAGCTAGATATTATTACGCGATTATGCGGAAACACAAAATTCCGTGTCTATATATATTTTTCACAAAATTCCGTGTCTTTTTTTATTTTTATGTTTGATAGGCATGCATTTGACCACTATCTCACGCGATGATGCGGCCGAAGATGTAGCATGCCTGCCGAGAAGATACCTATTCAGTCTTGACTTGAAGACTGCCAGATTATATCGCCCACATATAAGTAGATATGAATTGGGTGCTAATAGGTTGAATTCATGATTGAATCCGAATATAGGCATCGGCTATATCAAATGTTCTGCTTACGTCACAGATATAAAACAAATAATGATACGGTCATCTCTATTTATGTACAAATAGCGAAATAGTACTATGACTCGCAGTTATTTTTTACCGACTTCACAAAAAAAGAGGAGGTACTCAAGTCGACTGTATATATACATATATATATATATATATATATATTTTTTTTTTTTTTTTTATGTTGTTTTAGCTTCTTTCCACGTGAACCGATTTCGAATTTTTTTTTTTAGTTTTTAAGATATTGCTTTCCAATTGGTCCCATTTAAATTTGATCAAGATCTGATCAGTAGTTCTTGAAATATCGTCAATAATGCGTATTCTGTGGACTATATTGACGATGTTCTCGTTTTTAACCGACTTCAAAAGTTACCTCATAACTTCTTTCGTTGTAACCGATTTTGATGATTATTTTTTTATTTGAAAGCTGGTGTTTTTAATGTGGTCCCAATGAAATTTGATCAAAATCTGATCTCTAGTTTTTGAGTTATCGTCAATAATGTGTATTTAATACATTAAATCTGATCAAGGTTCTGAAGATAAAGCGGCAAAGTCGGTTTTTTTAAGCTTTGCTTGCTTTTAATTATTGACTCGGCAATCTATGTGCATAAGGCAGTGTCAAGTAATAGCATATACCGACTTCACCGCTTTATCTTTAGAACTTTGATCAGATTAGATGTACTAAACATGCATTTTTGACGATATTTCAAGAACTACTGATCAGATCTTGATCAAATTTAAATGGGACCAATAGGAAAGCAATCTCTTTCAAACAAAAAAAAAAATCGGTTCACGTGGAGTGAGGTAAAACACATAAAATAAAAAATACAGTCGACTTGAGTACCTCCTCCTTTTTTGTGAAGTTGGTAAAAAATCAAAGATTGCCAGGCGTGACCTTACGTAAGCCCCATGATACAATAGACACAATATACACCTTTATAGGCAATACAGTAGGACTTAGTACTTTATAGGCAATACATTAAGGGGGAAAATTGTCGGTGGTTTAAAAAGGTGCTCGCATTGACGTATATCTTCCCCTCAATTAAAATGTCTTTGTTGAGTGAGCCTTCTGTACTTGAACTATTTATTATTCTATGGTTCTTACCTGTTGCAGGAGAGTTTCATATGCGTATCTGTCCGTAATGTACATAACTAGTAGTCGGCCTTCAAGTGCGTCCAACCGCTTGCCCAAAACGACGATGCGGACCTCGAAAGGCACAAGAAGCATGTCCCTGGAAATAGTGATTTAGTTACATACAAACTTTTATTCTGAACTAGTTGCGCCTCGCGGTTTTACCCACGTAACTCCGGGATAAAAAGCAGCCTATGTGTCAATCCAGGGACTCAGCTGCCTCCATACTAAATTTCATCAAAAGTGGTCCAGTCGTTTTAGCGTAAAGAAGTAACAAACATACAAACACGCTCACAAACTTTCGCCTTTATTATATTAAGTGGGAAGTGTGATAATGCGGGCGACGCTGCGGGCAATACTTGTTATTTCTGGTTGAATCTGTGATGTGTTTTCGTCACTCGCGAAATAAGTCTGCAAACTTAGCGCAGGGATGTGAGTGTGGAGCGTTTATTTATAAGCTTAACGGTGTCAGAACATTAGAATAGTATTGACGGTACTGACACTCCGCCCGTACCAATCTGTGGTCAGATTGAACATTCAAACGACCGCGTACACCGCGTACACGAGCCGTCAGTGAAACAAGTGTACGCGCGACTAAGACCTTTAGACGCACACATTTGAAACAACGTGTACGTACTTGTGTGTTGTATGGAGTGTGCAGGGATTGATTATAATAGTTGTACCTACTAATTAATGATTACTACGTATAACATATTAAAATTGACGTTCTTACCTGTATAATTCTGTGGCCAACTTAGTAGCGTCGCTAACATTTTGACAGTTCATAAGCCAGAATCTGAAAAAGAAAAAATACATAGAATACTGATTTTTAATATGAGAAAGTTTGTGCTGTATAACAGAGTATCTAATATAGACTTTATTATCTGATAGAGATAGTATTATCTGGCAAAGTTTGTATTACCTGACATGACTAATTAACCCGACAAAATCAAAATAGTTTATTCACATTGGCCCCAAAGAGTCATGAAAGTTAATGACTCTACTGCCAGATTCGCATAATTACAGCCATCTCGAGAAGAACCGGGCAAAAAACTCGGCGGAGCATTTTTAAATATTTTTTTTTTAATTATTCTTTAACACTAATACATAATTAATATATTAACCTAGGTGTATCTATATTATGTAGTCACTAGAAAGCGCTTGTGCAGTTTGCCTCCTTGCATCCTTGTCATTAATGTAACAAAGACTGTATAACCTGGCAAGGACTGTATTACCTGACTAAGACTTTATTACCTGACATATACAATTACCCTCGTCGAAGACTATATAACCTGGCATGGACTGTATATTGTATAACCTGACAAATACCGTATAACTTGGCATATACTGTATTACCTGACAAAGACTTTATAACTTGGCTAAGACTGTATTACCTGTCAAGACTGTATAACTTGGCAAAGACAGTATTATCTGAAAAAACACTATTATCCTTGACAAATCCTGTATAACCTGACAAAGACCGTATATCTTGGCAAAGACTGTATTAGCTGTTAGACTGTATTACTTGACAAATACTGTATTACCTGATAAAGACTGTACAACCTGACACAGATCGTTACAATAATATTAAAGAAGTGTTTAAAATTTGCACGTCTTGATATGGCTAAATTTATCTGGTACTATAATATATACAAATAATTTCCATCTTATTACCAACTTATCGTTACCAATAAATGAATATTAATATTTAAAGCGAATGAATGTTTATTTTACCTGGCTGAGACAGTAGTAGTGAAGGAGGCGCAGTCGTCTGTGATGGTAAGCGGGGTAGATCCGGTGACGTCCTCCCACACCGCTCGCGCTTGTCCGCCCATTATGGAGCACAGGAGACGCAGATTAGTAGTGGAGGCCTTGTCGTGAGCAGCACCCTATGAAGTTAAATAAAACAAAATAAATGCATGCTAGTTTCATTTTGAAACGAAGAAACACAGCGGGTATCGGATTTGATTCCCGGTGGCAAGATTTCTTCCCAAAAGAAATTTGTGTTTCTGGTTCTTAGTGAGATTGTATTTGTGATATCATGTTTCTGGGACTGTGAGTGTGAAAGCTCCACTGATGAAGTTTGTGTGACAGAACTGCACAGGCGGCAGTGATGACGTTTGAGTGACAGACCTGCACGGCCGGCAGTGATGACATTTGATTGACAGACCTGCACGGGCGGCAGTGATGATGTTTGAATGACAGACCTGCACGGCCGGCAGTGATTACGTTTGAGTGATAGACCTGCACAGCCGGCTGTGATGACGTTTGAATGACAGACCTGCACGGCCGGCAGTGATGACGTTTGAGTGACAGACCTGCACGGCCGGCAGTGATGACATTCGATTGACAGACCTGCACGGGCGGCAGTGATGATGTTTGAATGACAGACCTGCACGGCCGGCAGTGATTACGTTTGAGTGACAGACCTGCACAGCCGGCTGTGATGACGTTTGAATGACAGACCTGCACGGCCGGCAGTGATGACGTTTGAGTGACAGACCTGCACGGCCGGCAGTGATAACATTTGATTGACAGACCTGCACGGCCGGCAGTGATGATGTTTGAATTACAGACCTGCACGGCCGGCAGTGATTACGTTTGAGTGACAGACCTGCACAGCCGGCTGTGATGACGTCTGAATGACAGACCTGCACGGCCGGCAGTGATGACGTTTGAGTGACAGACCTGCACGGCCGGCAGTGATGACGTTCGAGTGACAGACCTGCTCGGCCGGCAGTGATGACGTTTGAGTGACAGACATGCACGGCCGGCAGTGATGACGTTTGAGGTGCAGACATGCACGGGCGGCAGTGATGACGTTTGAGTGACAGACCTGCACGGCCGGCAGCGGCGCCGTGAGCGTGATGCTCTTGTGGAACTTCCTGCGGCGCGGCTCCACAGTGATGACGGGCGACACGGCGGCGTGGCGCGGCAGCACGCGGCGCGCCAGCGACCCGCAGCCGTGCGCCTGCAGACCCACGCGGATGCGCTTCGTCAGCGCCTGCGCCGGGAACAACGCCTGGACCTGGGGAAACGTCACGGAACATGATTTTCTTGCTTGCTAGTGGGCAGCCCTATTATCAGGATTTTTCAGGCCGCTTGAAGGCATCCGACGTGGCATAACGACTGTTGTCTTCGACGTACAACCGGGACCGAGATCTTAACGTTCCCTCCGAAGCACGATGACATTCAAATCCCACTAAACGGTCACCCATCCGAGCACTGGTCTGACTGAACATTGCTCAACCTTGTCGATCAGTTCGATCGACCAGGTGGACCGCGCTACGCACATGTTTTACTGATATAATATATTAAAACCATTTCAGACACTGGTAAGCAATACTATAAATCGTACGTACTCTGAACCCCAAGGCACAGGCTCCGGCCTAGTATGGGACTCGATAAAATAGTATGATTGGCATGATTTATTTATGACAAAGATTAATGGTTATGATTAGTTAAGACGGTATAATTATTAAATCTGAAATAAGAAACATAAAAAAAACAATTGACTTCTAGTATTGTCCAAACAATGCATACGTCCTTTGAAAGTTTGCTAAAGACTTGATCGAATTAGTAGTCCGTTGTTTAGACCAAAAGGCATCCAAAGGAACTCGAAAATCCCCCAAGGTTAATTAAATCAGTTATAATCTGAGGTTTCACTCACTTGCGGTATATGGGCGCTAGATACAGTTCCCCCCTCGGGCCCGATGATGTGTACTTCTTGCCTCACTCGCGACACGCAGGCGAGGTAGTGCGGGAAGTCGCAGGTGACGATGCGAGTGACTCGCTCGCCGTTCTCGCCGAGCGTTTCGCCACTGTTTCCAAACTCTTGACGCTCGCGTTGGAGTGCTTCCTATAATAAAAAAGCAATTTTAGCGATGAAAACCTACGGAAACCGTCCTTTTTGTATAATGATTTACTATATTATTATAAATAAAGCGCCTGATACGTACCACCATCAGCTTTCAGACTAATATGTAATTTAACTAAGTACAGTAAACGTAATATACTAAGAATGCGTCAAATAACTTGAAGGGTTTATTCTACTTTGCATTATGCAAACGTGGATATATACATAATTTTTAATATGCTTTTCGTAGATTGTTTACGTAATTACACTGATGAAAATAAAATTTCATTTAATTTTTTTTTTATCATATAAATATTTGAAAATACATTCAGGTTCAGGATATTTCAAATACACAGCCATTATTTCTGTGTCATCCAAGGATTTTGTAGCTAAAGTAATTGTAGGTTTGTTTCCTATCTCGATGGTGACATCAGAGTTATAAAGGAGAGAGTCACAATGGCTGTCATAAAGGAAAGTTGACCAATAACTGACATCGAAAATACGCCAACTGACGTCATGAATCAGTCTAGCCAATATCATGGGTTTTGCTATTATGAATATGCCATGCATTTTTATCACTTTCCATTCATTAAAACTTCCGATCATAGCTCATATATAAAAGAAAATTACTTTATAGGTGTATTTGAATATTTGTATATATAAAAAACATTATAAAAACTTGACCTATATTCAAATCTCATGCATATGAGATGTTGGAGATATCAAAATTTGAGTCGATTATCAACTGGTTTTTTTTATTTATTTTTTTATGTGCAAGGCAAGCATTTGACCACTATCTCACCTTATAATCTTTAACTATGAAATCGTATAGTTTTAAACAAACCGACCTGTATCATAGGATTGTCGTTGTTGTGCAAGTAATGATCCTGCCAGGTCTCGCCAGTGTCTGACCGAAGAATGACGATCTCTCGCTCCTTACATGATGACGTGAAGATGGGCACTTCGATTATCACAGGCCTGGAAACGGAAGAATTATTGGACTTACAACATCAATATAACATAACATAACATAACGTAACGTAACGCTTTCTCACTCACAGCCCCACACTAAGACTAATTGACTTGTGTCGTGGGTGCTGGAAACATTCACATCACACATACAATCACACCCAGAAACATAAACACATACCTTAGGGAGAAAACTTATGCTCCCACCTGTAATCGAACCCGATACCCACTGCTAAGCTGGCAAACGCGCATCTAACTACACCAGCGAACAATTCAGTGGCATAGAAGAATTTATAAGGGATATAGATTATTTAATTCTATTGATAGCTTTTTTGACATATTGTGAAAATTTAATAGATCAATGGGATAGGTGCAAAAAGCGTGAAAGTTCTATTGACATTAATTTTGATTATAGTATATTGTGACATTTATTATTTAATTTAGGTTATGATTTTGACAGTGTATAATTTATTATGATTATTTTTTTATTATTTCCGAGTTTCTTTAATATTAATCTAATTATGATCTATGTGAGATAAATGTAAGTGTATTAATTCGTTTTTGTTGCAATAAACAAATTTAATTTAATTTCATTTTAATTTTAGGGATCCGAACCCGAACCATTATAATGAAATGACTGCGTTTTCCGTCTATCTGACTGTATGTCACGACCCTTGAAACGTGTGCAGTATCAAGTTGAAATGAAAATCACACAGCATACGCTCTTGTCTCATGGAGCAGTAAAAAATTCTATTGCAATCAAATCAACGCAATCATATCATCTGCGATATAAGTCTTCGAACAAGGTGCAGGACCGCTGTGTAAAAACGATTGTCAACGAATCCGTTTAAAGTGAAAGAGGTAACTAGACAAGCACTCTACATCTCCGACAGCATCATCGCTTTAATATAAGATGAAAAATACTTACGCCAAAAACTTAGCACCCTGCGGTTGTAGTTCTAGTAGTCGTGAGGCCAGGGCTTCGCCCTCCATCAATGGCGGGGGCGCCGCGGCGGGAGCTCGCCTTGTTGCTGCTCTGAAACAACAACAACAATTTTTATATTGCATTTTACTAGTAGGTTTACTTATTTAATACTTTTGCACAAAAAAACAGTACAAGGAGGACTTAATGCTGGAAAAGCATTTTCTGCCAGTAATCCTGGAAGTGCAGAGAAAAGGGTGGCGGTGGAGTTAATATATTTGAAAAGTAAAAGGATAATGAATGTATAAATATAGGAATACATGTAAATCATATACATAATGATAATATGTATTTATAAACATATTATTAAATACTTTATAACAATAAACTCACAAATATATAAGGTTATAACATGCATGGAGGCAATAGGCACAAGCGCTTTCTGGGACACTAATTTCCAGTGAAACTATCTAACATGGATGGTGCCTTATCGTCGCCATTGACGAAACCAAGAATTGGCATTGGCAAAGACGCAAGCAGTCCCATGTGATCCCTTTCTGAACATTAGTTATTTCTAGCATGGCTGAAATTCTACAACACAAAAAAATACACAACTGCAATCACATCACTGAAACAGCTAAAAACAGAAGCTTTATTCATCTTATCACCTCCACTATGTTTATGTACTCACCTGCAAGTGACTCTAGTAGGTGCAGCGCAGGCGGCGGGAGGCACGATAATCCGAACGCCTCCACGACGCTTCGCCTTCATGGCCCCCCCGCGAGCATCCACCACGAATGACACAAGGAACCTGAAATTGAAAAAGGTAACTTAGTTGGAAGCAAACCAAAGAAAACAAGAGAGACGAAAAGTGCAAGTCGCCCAATGGCAAACTTCACGTTTGCATATTACAGTTAAGATGGTTTTTTTTCTTTTGTCTTCTCTCTCGCTCGCACATTTCGTTATTTTTAATAACAAAATAATTAAAGTTAGCTACGTGTGTTTTTGAAAATGTATTCAACCAACTTTATGGACATTAATACAATTAATGTTTTAATTTACCTTTCGTTTTTCATATCTTTAAGTTAAACGAAGAAAGCGAGAAATTCACATTGAAATTTGGGGACTGTATTTTTTATTATCTTATGAAGAGTCTTATTTAGTATTTTTTATTACTATAAAAGATATAAAAGCGAAAAGAAGTTTGATACATCCTTGTATCAAACTTCTTTTCTTTCTTCCATATCGTTAGTTGAAAACGCTTTCAAAAACACACGTAATAAAATTATATTTATTAAAAATATAGAATTGTGCGAGCGAGAGAGAAGACATAAGGAATAAACCCACTTAAGTGCCTTCCATAGCTTTGAATCCTAACTGTTCAAAATCCCTTCGCTTAGATGTTTAATCTCTTTATAGATGCCATGAAATTTGATTGAATAACTGGCAAAGATATGGTGCTTCCCAAGGTGGACTCCGCAAAAGAGTCCTGCTACTATAACATTAACTTATTCGAATAATTGATCTTTTTTAGTTAATGTATTGTCTAAAATAATAATTTATAGTTTAAAAAAGACAAGAATACTAGGTCTGTGGTGAGTAAATTTTAATATTAAACGACACTTTCTTGTCATTGTTGGACCGCAAGAGGGGACCGTCAGCTGCGCTCAACAATAGCCTCTCAGACTTTACAATAAGGACCAACTCACCCAATATCCAGCGGCTGCCGCTCCATAGTGGCCACTTTCTTGTCATTATTGGACGGCCACAGGTGACCGTCAGTGACGCTGTCCTCGAGCGGTTTCGCTCGGTGCAGCGTGCCCGCCTCGCTATTCATGTAGCGGTATTGCTGTTGCTGCTGGATTGGACACTCTACTTCTCCTGCAATGACAAAATGTTTGTTACCGTTATTACATGCCAGTAAATACAAATTGGGTTCTTTTATCGTAATCACATCATCATCTTTTAATATTGATACCCAGCTAAACGATTGTGAATGAAGTTGGGTACATAGATTGTTAAATTATAGACTTTGGGACTTATCTCAAAGACTTATCTACTTTTTATTTTCATTAAAGCAGGCGAAGGTAAGAGGCGATAAATATATAAAACATTAATATTTTTTATGTATTTCGTGCTGTAGGTACTTACTTGAAAAAGTCTTTAGTAGACAAAATCGTAAGTAAAAGTTATGAGAAAGGGTTCGGCAAAACAGAAACTTTGGAAAGCGACTGTGGCATATCATTGTCCATTTACGCCACAATGTCGTTAAAGGCATGTCACTTTCTACATAGCCTTTGATAGACAACCCATTAAAATACACGACAAAGTCTAGGCTCATATTATAAAAACAGTGAAAGTTGGGTAAATATAAACTACACTACAAATATAACTAAACATTTGTATTCATTTACATGTGCCCTAAGGAAGAATTTGAACTCTAATCACCAGATTCAAAAATGTACAGCCATTTCGAACCTGGCACAAAACTGCGATGCAATAATTTAACTTTATACCACTCGCACAATAAATAAGGAATACCACTAAACAATAATTTTATAACTATTATGTTTCTGTATTCGTCAGAAAGCTTTTAGTCCGGTTAAAAAAAATTTGTTTCGCCATATCAATCACTAGACATATAGGATCCAAGCATTATGGTGTTACTATGGTTGCGCCCCGCATTTTCTCCGGCTTAATATGCAGGACAAAGTTTGGATAAACAAAAAATGTATCAATGCCGACAGCATGATGGGAACGCTACCCACTGGTAGTGGGCTTGAGCATTTGAGTTAACTATAAGCTCGATGTCTTTTAGGTAACTTAGCTCTTTGCTGTATATAGTTTTAGGAAATATAGGCAATTGGCTCGTAGATACGAGGATGCATATATCCTCTTAATGTTTGAAACTTTCTTCATGTTAAATTTCATCAAGATCATCCAGATCTTAGTCGCAACGATAATAGTTATAACTCCTAGACGAATATTAGACCGCGGACAAAATTAAGATTTTTTAATGTTTAATTCGAGATATGTCAAATAGGCATCATTTGAGCACCAGAAATTATATGACAATGCATAGTGAACAGGCTAAGGTGCTCCGCCATCGACCGATGGTAGAGCACATTTGCCTATTCACTCATGACTTGACGTCTCCTTAATATACTTACCAGAGAATATAGACTCATGCAATGAGTACGATCCTTAGTACTTGTAAAAAGAATCAAGAAGCATAACGCTTTATTTTTTCTTTTTTGGTATATCTACCACATATCGGTTATGCTTAGCAGTTTGTCTGCATAACTGATGGTAAAAGGAGTTTGTAGCCTCTTTGAAATGTATCCTATAAAATACCGAGAGACTAGATACCATACGTCGATGTCCTAAGCTCTGAAGCTTTTCATTTGTCACTTGTATTATTTCTACTGTATATTACCTAAACGTCCACCCTATGCCTACAAATATGTCAAAAATAATAGGCATTTGCCCGATAGATACAAAACATTTTAGGATAAGAAAATTAGCCAATACACTCACGCCTTACAACATCATCCAAGAATAGCAATGAGATGCTGCAAAAAACCGGACATTTCATTCAAACGTAGATTCCATTCATAATCGTATCGTAGGCGTCCAGCCGTCTACGTATGAGCTAGTGCACTAGGTCTCAATTGAGCACTATTTATTGGATGTCAAGGCCTAGACCTAGTCAGTAGATTGGAGATATATTGTATGAACCATCTCATGATTTGCAGCGCCTTGTACGAATCAACACGAATAATATGCTTTTGCTTACTATATTCAATCACATTTTTTAAATGCATTCACAATGAATGCCCGCACTTAGTTAGAAGACTTGTATAGTGGGGTCCCTAATCATTCACATCGCATATATTATCATTTTTATCACATTTCACTTCAATCATCTTAATCGATGAAAAATTTGTTAGAAATCGTCTGAAAGACTTAAAATGCCCTTATTTTGAATTCTACATAAAGAGTATAACGAACGCCTGCACGTGGTGCCCTTCCCGTTCAGTGAACAAGACTCAGTTGTTCCACAACAGCATTCCCAGGGAGGATTGACAACTTGACACACCTTGCAGGCAAAGGCAGGTCATAAGACCTCAAGCCAAATCCTGCACAACATGGATTTAAAGAAAACATGCTTTATCGACCCCAAAAGAAGTGGGATGAAAGGTAAATGATGATGTAGAATGTAAAATACCAGTCATGATTGTGTGTCATGTCTAGATATATCAAATTCACGTCTGTTACCTAGGTCTATTTTCGTGTAAATAAAGGTCGAAGCTTTCAGCAAGTCACCGTGGCACCGGAGACAGGTCATTTGGTGACTGGGCTGGATTAAAAGGGGAATCTAAAGGTATCTATATTTGAAGCCAAAGGCTTTTGTTGTCCACATTTATCAAAGTTCGCGCTGTGCCCGCGGCTTCGCCCGCGTTAATGGGGATAAAAATTGTGTATGTCTTGCTTCAGGGTCTGGACTAATTACATACTCGTATCATTCAGATGAAAGGTATGTAGATTTAGATAAATTGGACGAGCCGTTACATAGATATCTCGATTAAAACATACAAACACAATGACGTGTACAGTAATACAATTATGTTTTTGAGATCACGTTGGAGCTTCCCGTTCCTACCGTAAAGTACTGCCGGAAAGATATTTGATTTTGTGTTTCAATTTCTCAGTCCATAGATATCTTCTGAAATGGAAGGTACCTACTATTTGATATAAACCGATGATCTAAGTAATCTTTTTTGTTCCTTATTATATTATATAATTTTGTATTAATAAAAAAAAATTAGAAAACGCGCATTTTGTATACTTTAACGAGAAAATGGTTCAATAAACAGACTCACATTTGGTTATTGTAAAAAAATACCGAATCTTAAAACAGTATGGTCTGATGCAGTAAAAATTTAAAATTAGTAGATCAGACGCTACGCTATCCTATCTAAGTTCAAACGAATTCGACGCTAGCGTCGTCGAAGCGTATATTTCGTTTGTGATATATGTGAATGTAAGGTCTATCTTATCCCAAACTACTACTGAAGGTAATCTCACCTCCTTCGTCTTCCGAATCGCTCATGAAGGTGTCCTGCATGAGTTCAGGAGCTGCCACTCTGTATTTGCCTTCCAAGCCACCTGAAACAAAAGAAAAAACGTGTAAATTTAATAATCTTCTGACGGTCGGTAGGTTAATCCAGTCCAACTCCAGACCAGATTCTTCAACGTGCCAGTTGGTTGAGAATATTCATACATAAATATAGTCGTTTTCCCATAGGGGTAGGCAGAGACCATATCTCTCCACCTGCTACGATCCCGACACACATCTTTCGCTTCTACATTCATGGGTATTTTCATACACGCTCGTATGCTTCGTCTAGAATATTCTAGAACATTATACCAACGAACATGACCTATTGATTTTGATGTTTTGTTGGAGGAGACAATCACATTTTACCCGATGGTAAGCGTCACGCATATAACATTTTTTATTTTCGAAATGCAAGCATTTGACCACTATCTCACCTGATGAATAAAAGAGCTAAGCGCTTGGAGCGAACTGGATATATGTCAACCATAAATGGATGAAGTTTGACAGTTTGTCTTGTTGTTAGATGGTAAAACGGGCCTAGAGGAGTTAACTTATGTATTTATGTAATTATAAAATGAAAGAGTTTAAAAATGGGAATATCTTATAGTCTATCGTTGGTCGTCTCAATGTCCCAAAAAGCCTTAATGTTTATCACAAACCGAAACAATAATGCTATGGTAAGTAAATACCTAACTACTTAAGTCGTATATAAAGAATAAAATTTTTAATACAGCAAACAAGTTTGTCTAATGATATTTTCTTCAATGACGGGTACTCATGAGTGATAAGATAAGGATCATCTATTTATAACATAAGCGTAAAATTAGACAGTGAAGATTATCTTATCGTCATAAAATTTACAACATGTTGTCAGTTGCTATTATAATTAAAAATGATGCATACATAATACAGCGCTATACATCTTTCTCCTAAATATTTATCGACCATATAATATAGATTAAAGAAACTTATAGTTTCGCGTGGCCACATCATCACTTACCAATAGGTGAGATACCGATAGGCTAGCATTTGAGCGCTAGCTCACTACCTTGTAACGAAAGCGAAGATGTATCGTGCTTACCTAGAATATACCTCTAGACTTGAATCCCATTAGGTATATCGCGCGGATGATAAACGTAGAAGCGTATAAATGGAAAACGTTTGAGGATTTGTGTTGTAGTTAGATATCACAAAAAAATTGTCGTCATTCTAGTAATATAATAGGTAGCCATTCTATAGGCGTATTTAACATCTTCGACCACATCTTCACTTACCATCAGGTGAGATATGGGTCAAACCCTATCCAATCACATATAAAAAATGTGATCGAGAGTCGCTAGGGCATAAAATGTCAAAAGAACTCAAAGTCTTATAATTATTATTCTGTCAACTGGAATGGATACCTACTTTAACCGATTTGGGAACATAGAAAAGTTTCATCCTCGTCTATTTTTAACCATTAAACCTTCCAAGGGTTCAAACACAATAAAGGCATATAACTTTCCATAGAAAGTACCCATCCATTCAAGACAGACTCATAAACGCGTGTGGAAGCAGTGCGTATTACAATATGGATTTGGTAGCGCGCCTTGCGGTCTGTCATGCATACAAAATGAAAGAAACGCCGGTAAAATACAGTTTTTAATTGTTTAATGTCTTGAGCAGATTCCATTTATACTTTACTACTTTTGATTATATGATCAGACTCTAAATAAAATGTTATCTATACATCCATTAATTATATTTGAAAGTTTGTTAGCATTTGCTGCCTATATAACACGTATTTGCTTTAGCATAAATTATATAAGTATTGCTATTAGCAACCCGCCCCGGCTTCGCAAAGGGGGTGAAAAAAATTATTGCATGATTAAAACAAGTTGTAGTAAAACATAAAAATCATAATAAACACTTGTTCAAAAGATTTTGAACTTTTGGTTTTATAAAATTAAAAACAAAACTGTTTTTTTTCAACCCTGATTATTTATCAGATCGTTTTGTGAATCTTAAATTATTCTTGCATCTATCTGAACACACACAAAAAAAAACATCAAAATCGATCCAGCCGTTTAGGAGGAGTTCAGTTCAGAATGCTCAGTTTTTACCAGTCCATCCATTGTAAATTATAATAATAAACAGTTAAATAATTATAGGGAACTATGTGTTAATCCAAGGTATAAGCTATGTAAATTCCAAATTTCATCCAAATCCGATCACCCATTAAAGCGTGAAGAGGGAATAAACATACTTACACACTTGCGCACTAACATACAAACTTTCGGATTTATAATATTAGTAGGATTGGGGGCACCATACGATATTCTACCTATGCTTTTTTATTTTGGTTCAAAGATTTTTTTCATTTAGACAGTGTCAATAAGATGTATATTTTAAATATATAATTGAGTATTTCATATATGTGTATATTTGTATATATACATAATAAATATAAGATTCACAAATAAAATTAATTAATGCCAGCCTACCTACAAATATTATTCAAGTAAATATCTTTTCATCGCACTAATAACGTAAGTAGTATGCACGAGTGCATCATAGTTTTGCATTTTCCGGCGATGTACAGTTAGGGTCACTGACAGGTTACATACATTTAAGTTACATACATACATTTAACACAACAAAGGTGTTTGAGGTGCATGCATTTAAATATTGTTAGGCTCGCTTTTGAATATACCTGGCGCTCGAGAAAAGCGCTTAAGAGAGTTATTAACAACCTCTAAGCTTAGAATATTTAAATAGTGGTAATAGTAAGTACTTTCAGCGAGAGCTGCAAAGCTTTCTGTACATTTGTGAATATGTAATTATTTGCTTATTACCTAACATTGTAATAAGAACTGCCGTAGTTGATTGCACATCTGTGTACTAAGCAGCGGATTAGGTTCGATTCCCGGTGGGAAAATATTTTTTGTCGCCGAGGACAATTAGCGTTTTTGGTTCTAGGTGTCTGTGCTATGTATGATTCCGACACTAACGATATAAGTCTTAGCACTTATTGAAGGTCTGAGAGCGTTAAAAAGTAAAGTTGCGTTAAGTTATTAAGCTTTTTAAAAGTAAAGTTTATGAAGGTACTTATGTATAGATAGATAGATAGATAACGCTTTATTGTCACACCTTACACATAAATTACTTACAAAACATGTTAAACCTTAAATTAAAGTGTACAATCGGCGGTCTTATCGCTAAAAGCGATCTCTTCCAGACAACCTTTGGATGGAGAAGATATTAATAATTCGGTGAAACGGGGGTGTAAATACAAGTAATGAGAAAATAAAAATATACATTAAGGAATATATATACATACTTAAACAAAATAAATTCTATAAGGCAATAATAATACATACATAATGTTTATAATATAAATACATATATACAAAATATTATAATAAAGTAAGGATATCTGTTACAGCTTGAATCATATTATGATATATATAAAGTAGCAGAACAGTTTGACACAGAAAAGTTATTGGGAGAGAAAGAAATTTTTAACTTGAATTTTAAATGTATGCACAGTCTGAGCACGTCTTATTGGAACAGGGAGGGAGTTCCACAAGCGAATAGCCTGTACTGTAAAGGAATGATCGTAAAACGTAGAACAGTGTGAAGGCATTTTAAGGGAGAGATTTTCTGATGACCTTAGACCATAGTTGAGGAACGAAAAACGCTCCTTGAGATAGCGCGGGGACGAAGGATTAAATAGGATATTATAAAGGAGGGATAGTATATGAGTATTCCGGCGAAGGCGTATTGGAAGCCACTTGAGTTTAGATCGAAACTGAGAAACATGATCGTATTTACGTAGGCCAAAAATAAATCGAATGCAGAAATTTTGAAGTCGCTCAAGTTTGTTTAGCTGGTCCTCCGTGAGATCTAAATAGCAGGCGTCTGCGTAATCGAGAACTGGAAGCAAAAGAGATTGGGCGAGTGCAATTTTAGTGGTGGTTGGAAGGAAATTTTGCAATCTTTTCAATGAAGCTGCAGACCCATACAGCTTACGACTCGTCGCTTGCAGTTGAGGGCTCCAGCTTAAACAATTATCTATGATAAGTCCAAGATTTTTAACAGTCTTGCTGAAAGGGATATTAACTCCATCAAAATTGACACCAGGAAGTGTGCGCCAGTCTATCTTATTAAGCAGTCTTGAGCTACCAACAACGATCACTTGAGTTTTTATAGGATTAACTTTTAAACCGAAGGACTTGCTCCACTCTGCAATTAGATTTAGGTCAGCATTCGTGACTTCCACAGCATCCGCAAGTTGGCCGAGGGACGCTTGAGTATAGATCTGTAGATCATCTGCATATAGGTGGTAAGAAGAAGAAAGATTTTTAGAAATTGAATTTATAAAGATAGCAAAAAGAAGAGGAGATAAGACACCGCCTTGCGGAACGCCGGCAGACGTGGGGCACCATGAGGAGAAATTCTCACCAAGGCGAACGCGTTGCCTGCGTCCATGCAAATAACTGTGAAACCAATCGATTGTCTTAGGAGATACATTAAGTGAGCCAAGTAGAGCTAGGAGAATATCAAAGTTGACAGTATTGAACGCATTGCTGAAGTCCAACAGTGTTAGTACCGTCAAAAGCCCGTTTTCCATCCCGAAACGAATGTCATCAGTGATTTTTACTAGAGTAGTGACTGTGCTGTGTCCGGGACGGAAACCAGACTGGAGAGGATTGAGGAGATCGTGACAGGAAAGGAATCTGCTAAGCTGGTTGTGTACCAGACGCTCAAGGACCTTGGACAGAAATGGGAGAATGGATATAGGACGGTATTCAGAAAAAGATTTAGGATTGGATTTTTTGGGCAGCGGGATAATTTGAGCATTTTTCCAAATGGATGGAAATACACCATTTTGCAGAGAATTATTAAAAATGAAACAGAGGATGGGAAGAATAATGTCAAGGATCGGTACTAACATGTTGCGACTAATACCATCCCCACCTACTGCGTTAGACGTTATGGATAGTACGCTCTTCTTAACATCGCCATCAGACAATCGATCAAAAATGAGAGAGGGGTAGTCTGGAATTGGTAAGTTGGAAATAAAATGTAAAGTATTGCATTTATCTGTGTCGTTAATGCCAGATGATGATGAAAAGTGAAGATTTAGAGAATCTATGTCAAGATCATTTGGAATTGAGTCACAGCGTGATTTACCAATCCCTATAGACCTTAGGAACTTCCAGACTTTTGCTGGATCTTCGTCATCGACGGAATTATGGATATGGCGGCGGAAAGCATCCCTACACACCATATTGCAGCGATTACGGATCTTTGTATACTTGGCCTTGTTATACTCAGTAGGGCGACATTTATAATTGCTTTTGGCTATAGACTTTTTATGCATAAGTGTTTTAATATCGTCAGTAAGCCATGGTGCTGGAAGATGTTTAAGCTTGATGGTACGCATAGGAGCATACTTATCATATAGTTTAATGATTGTCGAGTTGAAAATACTAACCTGCTCCTCAACAGACTCAGCATTACTGATTGGAGACCAGTCAATATTGCGAGCCTCATCAAGGAATGCAACCTGATCCATACCACTAAAATTGCGCTGAAGTATAGTTTTGGGCTTAGCTTTTGGAGGACGAATTTTATAAGATAGGAATATTAAATCATGATAAGACAAAGCATCAGCCGAACATTGCCCGTGCTTCGCTACATGCTGAAGTGAAGATACTAATGCAAGATCAAGAAGCGAAGGAGAAGAGTTTGGAAAATGATGAGTTGCATTAAAGGGAAGAATGTGCATATTGTTAGAGTTGATCACAGATTCAAATGTCAAAGCGCGGTAGTCCTTTTTGATGAGGCAGGTATTGAAATCACCCATAATGATAGAATGAGTATATGACGGAAGGAAAGTATCTAAAAGAGTTTCGAATGAGGAAAAAAAGTTTATACGCAAGGAAGGGCTATAATAGACTCCGAGCAAGATTTTAGTGTGTGATAGTAATACCTCCACAAATAAGTGCTCGCCAGCATTAGAGGGAGGTGGCTGTGCCGAGTTGCTGACTATTGAGTAAGGAATGTGTGCACGGAGGTATATAGCAACCCCGCCACCAGCACAACCAGTGCGGTCGTTACGGATAAGGTGATATCCAGGCAGCAAGTAAGATGTGGAAGGGAGGCACGGTTTCAACCATGACTCGGAGACTAATATAGCGTGAAGATTTTTGTTACCAAAGGAAACCAACATATCAGAGTAATGAGCCGGAATACTTTGCGCATTAATGTGAACCACGTTAAAATTTTTTGGAACATCAGAAAAATGTGTTTCAATTGAATCGGAAAGCGTTGGAATACTAGTATAACTTAAGTCACTACTGCTGCTATTAATAGAAGATAGAGATAGAAAAAGATCATTGTCGCTGCTATTATCTGTGTCGGACATAATTCAATATAATATTTAAAATATAAAATATATAAAATAAAATATATATAATATAAAATATACTATTCGGGCCTTATTTAATAAGGCGTACTTATCTACCACCTGCCGGTTGTCGTGTTACAAAATAGGAAAAGAGGTCAAAAGCAATACATAATCATTATGAACTCAACTTAAAAAAAAATATGTATATAAAAACAAATTAACATATTCCTACAATTATGAAACTAACAGAGCACATCAGATACTATGCTACATAAACAAATGAAAAGAACAAAATTAACCATGAATTATTTCATGAAAAGATTATTTTATGTCCATGGCCAAAGATTACGAGACCGGAACGTAATCTAAGTTGCAACTGTCAATCTGTCAGTGTCAGTGATGTCACTGTAACCAAGACAATATTTACATGATTTTATTTTTAAAATGTAGGGTATTAAAAGAGTTATTTATTTTACACATAAATATTAAAAGTGAGCGGGTATAAAGCCAACAAAATTACAGTAACAAGGAGTCACAAGCACAATGACGATTACGGATCAGGAGAAAACTACCGGATTTTGAGTCATTTCTTGCTAGCATCACTTGCGGCCTTCTTGCCAGCTGCAACCGCGGCCCGTCGGGTCTGGGTCTTAGCTACTGGCACTTTCTTAGGCTCCTCAGGAGTAGAGATCCGATCAAGCTCAGTGAGGGAGCTAATGCGATGTCGAACACCATCAGCACCCAGCACTATGATGGAACCCTGATGTGACCAACAATTCTTAATGCCAAATCTCTGCCTCGCGGCCATAAAAGCGTCGTGTCGGGCCTTAGTCAGGAATTCAGAGACAGTAATGCCAGACCCCTTCAATTTTGTCTTGGCATACCAAAGCTTGTTCCTCAGCTCCAAATCGCGCAACTCTACCAAAATAGGCCGAGATCGGTCGGAAGTAGAAATACGACCCATCCGGTGGCAACGAGAAATATCCTTTGAAGAAAAATTCTGCTCACCCACACGATCAACAACAGCTTTCACGACTGCAGCAGTAGCATCCTCGTTCTTCACCTCAGGCAGGCCATGCACCAGCAAAATCTTTCGCCGGCTCCGCATCTCCATGTTGTCCAATTGACTGGCAAGCAGACCCACCTGATCTTGAAGAGTGTTAACTGCATTTAAGATGAACTCTCTAAATGCAGCAAACTCGGAGGACAAGCTAGCAACACTTGTCGATGGAGCAGCAGCCTGAAGGTCACTTTGATAGGCATCCATGCGAGCAGAGAACATCTTCTGGAGTTGAACAATAGATTCTTGTATGGCGTCCATCTTGAAAGTGATTGATCAGTGCAAGTGCAGTAAAAGTGCCACAAATAATTAAGTGCTGGTGCTAAAGATAGGAAAACACTCCCCGGCAGGTATTGTACTAATTACTTTAGTTTCCCATATGATATAGGTACTTTGGAATTGATTTTATATATAAATATCAAATAAATTAAAGAGCTCAAAAAAACTGATGTTTATCTTGCACCTACCCACCGCGAAAAAAAAAAAAAAAAAAAAAAAAAAAAAAAAAAAAAAAAAAAAAAAAAAAAAAAAAAAAAAATATATATATATGTATGTACTTAGGTATCAAATATTTTTAATTATATATGTAGGTTTTTTTTTCTGTCACTACAATCTACGGGCCAAATGCCTATATTTCCTGAAACTAAACAAAAAATATAGATATAGATATACAGCAAAGTCAGCAAAGATCGAAGTTACCTACAAGTCATCGAGCTTATAGGTAACTCAAGTGTAGTTTATTAACATTATAGTTGTCACCTTTGCACTTTTTATGAATATGTCTATATAAATAGTTCCATATCCTAAAATAATTGTCATCACGCAACAAACGGTATTCCGTTAGCTATCCTGTTTTTAGTTTATGTGTTTAGTAGTGTTTACTACCCACGACCACATTAACACTTAATCATATAACAAGGATAGGGTCAAATTGAAAACCAGCACTGTGTGCTTATCCTACTAATATTATAAATCCGAAAGTTTGTGTGTAAGTATGTTTGTTCCCTCTTCACGCTTTAACGGCTGAACGGATTTGGATGAAATTTAGAATGTACATAGACTTATAAACCTGATAATAGCGAGCGAAGCCGCTGGGTACGGCTAGTGTTAAATATGTCAAGCTGAATTAACTCCGATTGCTCTATAAAAAGTAGTACGAGGTAAAGTGGTTTTTTAATTTAATTCATTGTATTTATTACTGTACCAATAAAATTATTTCTTTCGACTGTTTTTTTAAGTGTTACCCAAAGGTTTTTTTAAGTGTGTTAATAATAAAATTACCCAAAGGTGTTAACCTCAGAACGTTTTTGTAGGGAAACCGATTTTGATGATTCTTTTTTTATTTGAAAACTGATGCTTCCCTTGTGGTCCCATTTAAAAATCAAGACCTAACCAGTAGTTCTTGAGTTATCCTCAATAATGCGTATTTACGAGTAATTCATTTAATCTGATCAAGGGTTCCGAAGATAAAGCGGTAAAGTCTGTTTTTCTTAAGCTTTTCTTGCTTATTAAAGCAAGCTATTAAGCAATCAGTATATTTCTTTCTTTCATATTTCCTTCCTTGAAAGTATTTTATTGACATAACTGTCGCCTACTACTAACAAAACAACTATACAAGGTACTAAGTTAAGTTGTAACTCCAAAGTACCGAATTGCCCCATTGTTTGGTTTAGTGGCTTTATGGAGTTATATGACCCATTTTGGTTTTAATGGCTCAACTTCTTCAAAACATGTATGGTTCGGGAAAATTCAAACTTTTCTCATATAGATTAAAAGTTTCCACGCGTAAAACGTTATGTATAAATGGTTATTATAAAACTTATTAATGACTTCATAAATTGCTTACACACTCACAGCCCCGCACTAAGTAAAAAAACCACTTGACCAAACGACCTAGTTGGCGCGGTGGGCAAGTCTCTGCCCTCTGCTCCTGGATTCCCGGCAGGAGCACAATTTTCTTTCACAACATTTGTTGTTCTGGAATTAGGTGTGATAATGTTTGTTATATGTAAATGTGTCAACCAACAATACAAGTCATTGGACTTTGTGTGAAAGTGAAGTCTGTCGAACGTCATCCATATATGGTTGACACCTCCAGTTCGATCGAAACGTTTCGCTTCTACGTTTCGCTTCTACGTTTATGAACCGTACTCCGAAAGAGTGGAACTCACTGCCCGCGTCTTTGCTCCCCGAACGGTATAAGCTGGGAGTCTTCAAGTCAAGAGTGAATAGGTATCGTCTATGCACGCATGCTACATCTTCGGCCGCATCTTCACTTTCCTTCAGGTGAGATAGTAGAGAAATGCTTGCCTATCGAGCAAAAAAAATGTGACTGAAACTTAATCCTTTCGCCAACAAAGCAGCTGTTTAGAACACGGATATTGTTCAGAAAAATGGCTGTATTAATGTGTACTAAGTATATGCAATAATAGATACATAAACAACAAACACTTTCCATGATGGTGCGTCATCAACTCGTAAATAAAATCTGGTAGTCCGAGCGCGTCATACAAATAAACAGATCCTTGACACAATTTCCAGCTGCTTGACAGACTGCATTTAATTAGCTTTGTATACACTTTGCAGTGCAAAAATATACCAGTGCTAAATAAGTGTGAGCATTTAGCACCTTTCCGTAGTCAAGATTCTCTGACAGACCTCTTTTTGTTCGTAGTTCACGAAGTCGGTGATCTAAATTGCTAGTGGCAAAATAAAAAAATAAAAATACCACGCTCTGTCTGGAAATCGGCTGCACCGATTTTCAAACATAGATAAGAACACTTTCCCGTCATCTTTTAAACAAAAAAAAAACAAAATCAAAATTAGTCCGGATGCACACCTGTTTTTCGTCAGGGGTTGAAAATGTTAAAGTTGTCAAGAACATAATGTTATCCGGCAATCAATAATGCATCATTGACGGAAGAAACTGCTCCGACCAGGATTCAGAGTACTCCTGGTCATATAACATCGGTGAATAACTTTTACGATAGTTTTCATACAAAGATGTTCCTTGCTTATCTCTTATGATCAGCACAGCATGTAAGAGTGGAAGAGTTCAGGAAAAAAGGAAGAATGAAGAATAGCATTTCAATTCTTTATGATTAGGTACACGTTGTGAATAAAACACAACATTAGCATAAACGTATTCACACTCACAGCTCCACACTAAGTTAGAAGACATATCGTCGCTTGCTTGTCGTATAGACTAGTGGGCATATCTTAGTGTCAAGATTTTTCAGGCTACCTTAGGGTATCCGTCATGGACTAACGGCTGTTGTCTTACGAACAACAACCGGTACCGACTGACATATCGTGGGTGCCGAAAACAGTCACATCTTACCAAGATCAAAAATATTGTATAGTAACGACTAACATGCTTAGATAAAACCTTGGTATAATAAACCTTAGTGCAAACATCATTAATTTCTCAACAACATCCCCATTTTTCATTGCGACAAGGTTTGTATACATTTTAAGAACGTTAGAACGACACGATGTGACTTGCAGACTTGCACGAAGGTCGCAGGGACTGCAGTTTCGCTATTTTTTCCTATGATCTCATCGACATAAGCAAGCCAGTTTTATATTGCATGTTCCATGTCTTCGTAATAATAACTTGCTTGCGGGATAAATTGTATTAAAATTATGATGCATCAATGAAAAGCAATTAATCGAGGACATCCGGATTACATTACAAAACCAGTTTCTGTAATAATTAATGTCTATCTCAGTGATAAAACATCAATTGGTTCGTTTTGTGTGTTTTAAATTTGAATAATGATCAGAATTATTCCTCGAATATTATCACTCGGAATAATAGGTATATGAAAACGTATTTATTTAACATGTTAGCCTTTTAAGCAGGGAATCGAACCCGTATCGAGTTCGATCCCGGCGGGAACATCAGTTTTCTCCCCAAGGTAAATTTGTGTTTCTGGTTCTTGTTGTGATTGTGTTATGATGTGAATGTTTCTGGCACCCACGACACAAGTATTTGAACTTAGTGTGGGGCTATGAGTGTGTGCTTCAGGACACTTGTACCTGATCGAAAATTCGTAAGACGGAGGAGAGGAAGTAATATCCCTCTCTTTCTACCCCGCGGCGAAAATGTATGCCTGCTCCTGCTGTTTACAACGTTAATGTTCAAGTTTTCAATTCTGCCGGCACTCTCGGAGTGCAACCCGTTGTTTTCTTTTTATGCAATTTAATTTTAATTGTAAACAATATTAATTAATCCTATTGTAAGTTATCTTTTGTTACCGTTTAAAAATAAAAGACAAGATTCGGTACAATTTGTTTATGTCGTTAAATTGTTCTTAAAATTAAGATAACTGCTTACTGCCATTGTAGAGGTATCTCTACAATAGCAGTAACGGCTAAGCTTCCAACAAACTAAAGAGTCCCACAAGGCTTCTTAGCGCAAACTGTTTTATCTGGCATTATAATCCATCAGACACAGTTCCTACTTTATTCAAGAATCAAGACCCTCTGATGTCACCGCGGCGTGGGCTTGATGACGACCTGGGTCAGACAATTGACTCCTACGGAATGACTGATGACGTCAATGTTATTGCCATTGTGTAACAGCCCTTTGGTTGTATATTGTTCAAAATTAATGAGCCTAATTGTCAATTATTGGTCGTCAATTTTCGGGTGTCAATCGTTATGTGATTTGGTAATTTGTTCCGATGCAGGGTCGACTTATTGGAAATTTTAAGAGACTATAAGTGTTTATTTGAGAAAACCGGGTCTTTTCGCGCTTTTTTCTTACATAAACATGATTGAAGTTCGTGAAACTTTAAAAAAAATCTAGACTATAAGTGCCCGCGTCTTTGTTCCCCAATCATAATCTGGAAGTCTTCCGAGTCTAGAGTGAATGGGTTTTTTTTTTAATGCCTGATAGGCAAGCATTTGACCACAATCTCACCTGATGGAAAGTGATGATGCGGCCGAAGATGTAAATTGCTTGTTTTGCGGGTGCCGGTATGTAAAATTCACATCATGCACACAATTACTACCAGAACCAGAAACACATGTTTTTCTTGGGAAGAATACTTGTGTTCCTGTCGGGAATCGAGCCCGATACCCTTGCTTAGAAGGCTAACGTTCACCCAAATAAGCCAAGGGGCAGTTTAAATTATTATCTCTATTGTTTAATTTATACCACCGTTGTATATCAATTCGTCAAATATAAGTAAAAAACTGTAACATATCCAGAAGAACACATAAAAAATAATAACACACAGCTTTTCCTAATGCAAACAAGTCATCAACTCCCCAAAATCCATTTGGTATAGCTCCAAATCGATTCACTGAACGACATGAATAAGAATGACAAAAAACGCGCGTCCAAAATAGCGTATATAAAAAAAGAGATCGTGAGTGAACAGTTACGTCATATTACAATCAAGATAAAGCGTAGCAAACGGAAGGAACTATTTAACACTAATAGTACTGACAAGGACGTATCGACAAATAAAATCTAAATGATGTATCTCCAGAGTCCAGACACTCATAGTTATTTAACAACGCATTAAATCTAAGTGCTCTTATATATTGTTTTATGATTCACAGACACAAATAAAAGACTGAAAATATTGTCAGATATAAATCTGCGTGCGTGACGCATTATTTGGCATAGACGAGCAGTTCCGTTGGAAATGAGACTGTGAAAGTACTAAGAGCATTTTATTCTCGTATTTATGTTCCAATGACAATATGCCAAGATAACGTACCTTCTAGGTCGAAGTACCTCGATTAAGTGTTCATATTTACGATGAAGCTGTCGAAATTATTATTTACTAGTTTTTCCCTGCCGCTTCGCCCGCGTTCGTTTTTGAAATATCATCAAAACCCCCATTCCGTTACACAACCGTAACAATATTTTTTTCATAAAATTTCTTGATATTTTAATAGTTATTCTGCTATTCGGGGCGGAGACAAATCCAACAAATCAAAGATCATTAAAATCGGTCCACCCGTTCTCGAGTTATAAGTGTTATAACAAACACGAGTTTGTTATATATATATATATATACTACTTATTCCTCGCGGCTTCGTCCGCTTTAAGATTTAAAATATCATCAAAACCCCAAAAAAATTGACGTTCCTAACAAGTATCTTATGTCCGTCTCCTGGTTCTAAGCTACCTCCTCTTTTAGCCAAATCGGTTTAACCGTTCTTGAGTTATAAATAGTGTAACTAACACGACTTTCTTTTATATATAAAAGAGATATAGATATAGATATAGATAAAATTGGTTAAATTTCAGACGTTAGCCTGTCCTGCATAAAAAAGTATTATTAAAAACTCATTTAAGAAATCCAAATTATTACCTTGCGTCATTTCATAAACGAATCATAAAGCTATTAAAGATAATAAACATAGCCTAATACAACGTAAACATAGCTGATATACGCATGGACTATACATATTTGCGAGGACTTATACACGAACATTGTAGTAAGAAACTAAGAATGTAGGTTACTGCTCGGTGTTTGTTTACTTTTCTATGCTAATTTTGGAGCATTCGGTATTAATGTTACCAAAACAAATTCTATTTTGAAAGAATACGTTGGTTTAATACTGTATCGTAAGTATAGTAAAACTGTTCGACAGATGTTACTGTTATTTTGTGTTGTTCGTTATGTACCTATTATGTCATATTGCACGTCCGAAAAGGGCAGCTGTGAAACCTAACAATATTTTTTAATATTTTTAAGATATTTATACACAGATTTTGGCAATATTTTTTTTTGTGATTTTGTAGAACTTTGAGACCCTACATAAGATACAAAATTATTTAAAATTGCAAGCAAAGCTTTAAAGAACCGACTTCGCTTATATTTTGGTTTTGGCTTGACCGATTTTGATAAAATGTATATAGGAATTCTGAAGTATAATCTACCAAATTAAAAGTATCAAAATCAATTACATAATTGTAATCGATTTTGATACTTACTTACAAATTTTTTACGTTTTTACCTCCATTACATCGCAATTTTGAAAAATGTCCAAAAACTGAATCGAGTAAATAAACCTTATATTATTATCGAACCTGCTCACAAAATTTCACTAGAATCGGTTAAGAAATGCGACCTGTAGAGAAGAACAACCGGACATCTGGTATTATTTAAGATATTGTCTGATATAAAGCTTCATATTAGTATTTGTTATAGGCTTATTTGTTCGAATATTCGCGAATATTTGTATCGCAGCTGAAACCAAATATAAACATGACTCAGTTTATAATAATTATTAGCAATGTTCTGCCTTGTTTGCTAATTCCAAGTAATTTCGTGTCTCAATAAAATATCTACTTACAGAAACTCCGAGACTGCAAAGGATTTAACGACGACTACCCATCTAATAAGGGTAAGAGGGGACGTGGGTAGTTACATAAAACCACTCTGTTAGAGGCGCGGTCGGTTGACATCATCAACTGAATCAAAAAGGTCGCATGCAACTGTTTGTTTGACAAAGAAAATAAATATACAGTTGGTCCAGTTGCTCATAAGACATTGATAATGCTGATTCGCTTTTCTTGCAGGGGTCGAGGGATCAATTTCATAATATAAGAAACTGAATACAATTCGGAGTAGGGCATGAACATCCGAAAATGGTACAAAAAAGTAATACGTCGCTATAATAATAGAGGATATGCATTTTTTTTTTAAATATTAACAAGAATAAGTTGAAAAACTAAAACTCGACTACTGAATAAAAAATTTTTTCCTGACTTTGACGGGGCGGGCGGTATATCTCGGAAACAGTACGCTTGACAAAATATGATGTACTAATCCTACATTCATTTTAAAATCCCTGTTCATTGATAGCACACATGATGGGGTAGCGAAAAATATGGTTTTGTGAAAAAAAAATAACCTCGTGCCTTCTAGAGGGTGTCATATCCAATTGATTGTTATGTCACATAGCGAACAACTAGCGGACAAACAAGACTCTTCCAACGACACCTCATTTGTCAAATTATGATAAACAGTTTAGAAGCTATGAGGGAACAGATGAATATAAATACATACATACACACATACCGGTCAAAGTAATAACTTTAGCTTCGCCGTAGTCAGGTAAAAAGATTAAATCTACTCACCAGAGATATCTCACTGATCAATTACACTATACTACACTATATATCCACAGATATCTAAACCAGCATATAGTAGGTTATCTTTGCCTGCATGCTGCATCATAATAGAAGTGCACAGTCGCTATCCTTTGCATTTAAAATGATGTATAAATATCAAGGGAGTAGCCAAGGTATATCCTGATGATGAAGGCTATGTATATCTCTGCGGGTTAGACGATGTTGTTATTGCCCTTACAGTATAACTAATGAGATGAAATAACAGTAGGCGACGTGATTCTACTAAACAGAGTTTATGTACCTGAATTTAGCGAAAGTTTGTTTAGGAGCGAAGAGATGGAGAGGCAGATAGAAGCGTCATTTTAGACCTTTAGAGAGAAGATTTTTCGAGTCGCTGAATCTATCTATATAAGTATATACTTACAAAAATAAATTACCTTGCGTTAGTCTCGCAAAAAGTCTAAAATAGATGGACCGATTTCATTTTTTTTTTATTTAGTTTTTCTCTAGGATTTATTAAAAAAAAACAAAATTAAAATTAGTTAGGAACATCTGCAAAATCGGAAAATATACGAAATAGGTAATTTTGTATTAGATTTCCACTTCCTATTACTTTCCTTAGATGGCGTGGTATGAAACTAACTACTAAGTTTACGGGTCATCTATTTTATTATATTACGAGGCAGATATAGTATTTTTTCTGCAAGCGGGCGCTGGCGTGCGAGTTCCAATACAGGTGGAAATACAATTATTTATACGCAATTAAATCAGTGCTCCTGGTTAAAATTGTGTGTGTGTGATGTAAGTGTTTCTGGCACCCGCGAGACAAGTCTTCCAACTTTGTGCTAGCCTGGGAGAGCAAAAGCATTTACTTTTTTTTAAACTTTCGCGAACTTCAATCATGTTTATGTGAGAAAACCGGGTCTTTTCGCGCTTTTATTTTCAAAATAGCATTATTTTGACTAACCTCGACGTTTCGTTTTGCACCGGCCGTGGTCACGAGAGACTGAGGTGGCGGGTGTCATCGTCTTGATATGCTATTTTGAAAATAAAAGCGCGAAAAGACCCGGTTTTCTCACATAAACATGAAAAGCATTTACGTTTTAAAAATATACATGCATACTTATTTTAAACCGAATTCAAAAACGAGGAGATTCTATGTTCGACTGTATGTATTTTTATTTTATGTATGTTAACCGATTTCTACATCCCATTGTGGACTGATGCTCAATTTTTTTTTTTGTTTGGTAGATTATACTTCAGAGGTCTTCCCAAGAGGTGGTATAAATTTTATCGAAATCGATCAAGCCAAAACCAAAACATGAGCAGTTATATCGGTTTGCTTACGTTTAAATTATTATATAAAAAAAAACAGGTAAGAACCTAATAGCAACTGCATAACTATGTTCTTTACACAAAGCACCAATTCGCATAAATGTGTCAATTCAACAGCGTTAATGAATATTACTAGCAGGTGAGTAGTAATAGTTACAGATAACCTAGTAAAAAACCCATTAATTTATAAATTAACTGTTATTTAGGTTAGGAAACATTAATTAAGAGATCCCGTACAAATGTCAACAGCAGTCAACTCGGGTGACTGGGGTCACAAACTTATGAACACTATACACTGCACATTATTACTAGAACTGGATTGTAGTTTCATAAGATGTAATGAACTGCTCGCTGGCGTAGTTCGCGTCTGTTTTCTGAAAATCGGATAATTCCCAGTGAGAACAAAAATTTACTCTCCCAAGGGAAATTCGTTTTTCTGGGTGTGATTATGTGTGTATCTCTACTAATATTATAAATGCAAAAGTAACTCTGTCTGTCTGTCTGTTACGGTTTCACGCCTAAACCACTGTACCGATTTTGATGAAATTTGGTACAAATATAGACTAGAGCTTGAGAAAGGACATAGGGTAATTTTTATCCCGGAATTCCCGCGGGTCCAGGACTTACGCGGGGAAAACCGCGGGACGCAGCTAGTTTTAACATAAAGGCGTGTGGCGTATCATTGAAATGAACTTTGCAGATAAATAATTTAAACGCAAGCAAGGCTTAAAAACACCGACTTCATCGCTTAGTTTGGTTTTGCCTCGATCGGTTGATAATAAAACCGTTTTTGATAACATAAAAAATAACAATTTGGTAGGATACTAAATTCCTTGTTTTCATTGTCCCTGAGTCAATATCAAAAACTGCTACACATTTAAAGCTAAAACTTACATATAATTCCGTTATAACGTCCCAAAGAATTTTAATAATCATACAATTATTATTATGAAATTAACCTTCTAATATTTCCTCTTTTAGACAAAATGTGGGAGCGAGGTCTCAGTTCGGGGTGAACGACTAGTACATTACAATGAAAAAGGTTAATGCTATTACAATTATAGATAAGCCTGCATGCAAATTAATTGAGACCTAATAACAATCGTATTAAATAATATAATATTTAATTTTTGAGATAGACTCCGGGAAAAATGCGTCTTAGACAGTGACTTTACTTTTTAAAAACGGTCTCGCATGCTACTTTTTATGCTCTTTATAATGATACCCTCCACACGGGTAGAAAAAAAATTAAAAAATATTTTGTCCGCCACTGACGAGTATCCTTATTATTTTCATTTATATTATTTTAAATGCCATTCCTGGTTTCGGGCCATAGATTTACATATTCTCAGAGAATTTGATGTCATTCGCGTGTGTGCTGGTTTAGACGCTAGATACCTCTGACAGACGAAAGGACTGAACTTAGAGATCTCGCTTCGCTTGATCAATATTTTTTTTTTTTTCTAAACTTGTATTTACACCCCCGTTTCACCGAATTATTTATAATCTTCTCTATCTAAAGGTTGTCTGGAAGAGATCGCTTTTAGCGATAAGACCGCCGATTGTACACTATAATTTAAGTTTTGTTATTTTGAGTGATTTATGTAAGGTGTGACAATAAAGCGTTATCTATCTATCTATTGTCATTCAAATCAAATCAAATCAAATCAATTTATTTCATACAAAATAGAGTTTACAATATTAGATGTTAAGGTTTACAGTGTCCGTCTATCCTGTCATATCATGACATATGAAATATAGGGAGTCACATAATTACTATATTAAAAATTAATTATGTCAATGTTTGTTGTAAATGTAAATTACAAACTAAATATTAAATTACATATTAAGTCAATTCCAGTTAAATTCAATATTAATTATTATTATTTACATTTGTCTTGATTCATGCGTTATTGTATTGATTAAGAAATTCATTCAAAGTATAAAAATTGTTTGTTCTTAGCCAACATAATAATTCAGATTTAAATAGTTTCACATCCAGAATCTGCAATTGTTTAGGTAGAGCATTGAAAACTTTAATACACATGGCGTGGCATTGTTTTTGATAAAGCGCCGTTTTCGGCATTGTATTACGATCATAGACCAATCTGTCAGGATTCCTCGTGTTCCTCGGATAAATATCAGAGGCTTTGCTGAAGTACTGGGGGTTGGTTTTGACAAAAATGGCAAGTTCGTAAATGTACATACATGGTAGAGGTGTGATATTTAATTTTTTAAATAAGGGTTTACAAGATTCAAAAGGAGGAACACCACAGATCGCACGTACACACTTCTTCTGGGCTATAAATACCTTGTTGATGTACGTTGAATTGCCCCACACTAGTAGACCGTATTTGAGAACTGAATGTACATAGCCATAGTACGCTGATAGTACAGTGCTTAAAGCTGAGGTCTGTCTAAGTCTGTTCAGTACATGCACATACTTGTTTAGCTTAGTACACAAGTATAGCACATGCGATTTCCAATTAAGATGTTTGTCCAAGTATACCCCTAAAAATTTGGTCTCATAGACCTCTTTAATTTCAATGTTATCGTGATTTATGTCCAGTTTAAATTGTTTACTACCATAATTTTGGAATTGAATGTAGTTTGTTTTAGTCAAATTAACATCAAGATTGTTCGCACTTAGCCAGTTTATCACGTCGTTGATTGTATTCGTCAATTCATCTTTGTAATTATTTATGTCATTATTACATTCAATTATTAAAGAAATGTCATCTGCAAATAGTGTGCATTTATTTTTTGTTATGTCTGGAAGGTCATTAATAGTAGAAACTTCGTCATATCCTTCTGAATTAGTGTTATTCAGAGACAGAATAACATTTACCATTTCAGGTGTTGTAAACGGTGCTAAATACATACTACATTTCATGCGTTTAGTATTTGTGTTTTTTAAATTATCTGTCAGTATAGAATTTGATAAGTCAATAAAATAGTCATTAAATTTATTAGCAATGTCAATGGGGTTTGTAAGTTTTATGTCATTAATTTCAATCTCCGTTATATATTGATGATTTATAGCAACATTAGCTTCATCTTTTATAAGTTGCCAGGATGCACGACATATATTTTTGGAGTTACGCAAAAATGTGTCATTAAAAATTTTTTGAGCTCTATGTAGGCAATGTCTGAGTAATTTCGAATATGATTTATAGTTATTTCTGTTTTGTGTTGTTTTATTTTTATAGAATTTATAACGTAAAAATCTCTTGGTTTTGCAACTATTTCGCAAACCTCTCGAAATCCATTTCGGCCTTAAATAATTATTTTTTATTTTAATCCGAATGGTAGGAAAGCACAGATTATAAAAGAGCAAGAAATAGTCATAAAAATATTTAAAAGCTTTATTAAGGTCGGTCTCATTATAAACATCCGAAAATGACAACTGTGCCAGGCAGTTTTGGAATTTATTTGCATTTTCTTCACAGTAGTCTTTTCTGATTCTGTAAAAAGTGGAAGGTAATGCAATTGTACATTTCATTGGAATATAAAGCATTTGTGCTGTGTTGTGATCCGAGAGACCGAGTTCGAATAGCTTTCCATAAGCCCCTTTTATATTACTTAAAATATGGTCTATACATGAGTCATGTCGGGTAGGTAGCGATATATGGAATTGAAAATTATAATTCTGCGCTAAATGTTGTAAGTCTGAACTGGAATTGCTCATAATTAATGTATTTATATTAAAATCTCCGGTTAGTACTATTTTATGTTTCGGGTATTTTGTAGTAATGCGGAATAGGAGCTCGTCAAGCTTGGCTATGAAAACTGTACTGTTCAAGGATGGTATTCGGTAGAGACAAATAACTATGATACGATGTGATGGAATAGTAATACCACAACATTCAAAATTCTTGTCTTCGGCAATATCTTTAAAAAGAACCAGTTCTTTACATGACATACCCTTTTCTACCAGTATAGACACTCCACCTCTACGTTGTCTATTTTGCCTGCTGTAATTAGAGGCTAGAGTGTAGCCAGACAATTTAAGACTACTTTCATTGCCCAATTCAACAAACGTCTCTGAAAGACATATTACATTTGGCTTTTGGCCTTGATTATAAAGTTCTGAGATAGTCACGTCAAAGACGTCCCTCTTAGATATAATGCCAGCTATATTTTGGTGAAAGATTTTAAAATGATTAGAATGGTTTTCTTTAGGGACGAAAAAATTCTTGAGCAGGTACCACAGCCTCCTCAATTTTTTTGAAATAAAAGGGAATTGTCCCTTTTTTGGGTGAGGATGAAATTACTGGTTTAATTGAATGTACTGACTTTTTTATTTTATTCAATGATCTATTTATAAATTTATTTTTATTGTAGCTTAAGAACTTGGAATCGTAGTCAAACTGATCTATAATACAATTAATTTTATTACAAATGGCTCTATTTTTATTCTTATTTAATTCGTAGTTTAGTTTATTTTGATCTATGTAGGTACAGTTTTCAAAATTTGAGCAAATGTTTTTAAGCATCAAGTTAAGTCGGTTTTCGTTCAAGTGCAGATTCTGTTTAATGCTAAGCACAATAACAACAGGACATTTTTGTAATCGTTTTAGTATAGCGCTGACTTCTATCATCACTTTGGCAGGATTTGTATCATGTTCTCCTAATGACAATATTATCCTATCGTTTTGGTCCGCTTCAAGCCATGTCAAATTTTTTGTGATTTCTTCGCAGGTAGCATTGGATTTCAGATATGCCATAGTATCATAATTCTCATAACTTGTGTTCTGTCTCGATTTTTCTAAGTTATGGCGCAGTCCAAGGCATTGGCTTCCTCCTACTATCGTTATTGTTTTTCTCGAGCTTCCAGGTTTCATCACTAACTTAATTTCTTGGTTTTTTTCTTCTTGCTTTATTTCTTCCTTATAAATATCTGCAGTAGGTTTCAGCTCACGCAAGGGATGGTCACGCTGAGTGGCTTCACTCGTCGTTGGTGAGCCGAGATCAGCGCTGCTTATTAATGGTCGTGCTGAACTCGATGATAGTGATTCAATGATGTTTATATCGCATGGTGGATTACTCGTAGTTTGTGTTTGTGTATGCTTGTCCAATTGTAGTCTTCTCTTTTCTTTCTTGCCAGAGGGAGCTATCCGATGTTTGGGAGATGAATTTGGGGTGCAAATTTTCTTTAAAGTCAGTAGTTGTTGTTGTAAGTTAGATACATCCTTTTTTAAGTCTATATTCTCCAAAATAGTGTTGTCCAACTCGTTACGAGTGCTGGCTAGTTCTAACTTTAAATCAGACACTTCATCCTTCAGTTTGTCAATTTCTTCCGGTGAAAAGTTTGTTGATAAGTCGTAGCTCCTTGAAGCTATTTCCTCAGTTAAATCGGTGGTGTTTAACGATGCGTTTATGTCTAAAGATTCTAGCGAACATGATCTTGTTAACTTGTGTAAAGTACCTGTGATTTTTTTTGTGTAACATTTAGGACTTAGTATTTTTCGCCGCGTTGTTATGTTGTCCGAAGACGGGTTGGTGCTAACTGCTTGACTGCTACTCGAGTTGCTTTTCGAAGCATGTGGTAATTCAACAGGTATTTTAGGAGATTTTGATAAAGGTGTACTGGATTTTTTGGCATCCTTTGTCTCAAATTGTTTACGTATACACAGAGTGCAGCTCCAATTTGCTCTGTGACTTTGGGTCATACTTAGAAATCTTTGGATAGACACGTTACCGCATTCTATGTCGAAGCAAAGTTTGCAATGTGTGCAGTTTAAAAATTCCCGATTTGGTATATTTTTTTTGCAACGAGCGCATTTTTTTGTCGCTTGGTCTCGCTTAGAACTCATTTTTACGTTATCATACGAGAAAACAGCACAAAAAGTAAATATTGTGTCAGCCTTGGCAGAGACGCGAAATCAGCACCTCTGGATCAGTAATCTATAGCCTCCACAACTCGGCTATCGACGATACAAACGTGATCGCCAAATTAGCATACTGTTCTAGGTGGCATAGTACGGTGAGCCGGTGGTGAAGACGAACGACGGTTTATCGGATGACGCACAAGTGATATGAGTCCAAAGGTCAAATTACGTTTGAATCAAAACAAATAGGTTAACTGATTGTGATTATTGTATTTTTCGTTGATTTTACTTATAACGGATACATCTAATATTATTATTGCACTGTATTGTTCAAATTAAAAGTCAACTTGTTAATCATGGACTTGAAAAACACTTAATAATACGATTTGCTGTTTAGGATTACGGAAATGTTAATAATGATTTTTTATTGGTTGCAATATCACTGTCTCAGGTATAACGATATCACTTATGCTACACTGTTTAGTAAACACATTTTTTCAATTTGCAACTTAAAACACCTTGTTTACGATTTTAAAATAAATTAATATGACGGATACAATGTTTACATTGCAGCGCCTGATGCAATTCTTATTTAATATAATTACATTAATATAATTACTTATTAAAAGTTGCGATTGTAAATTGCTCATCTATACTACACCTATTAAAATACGACTTTGACATTGAATAGAGTATATACTCTATATGTATTTGTGTACATAAACGTTGAATGTTTGCACCATACACATTATGTCAGCTGATGGACATCTGTATTGTCAGCATTAAGAATGATTCCATTGTCATCAGATAATATTTCCATTGCAGGAAGTAGGTAGTTTACAATTTTGTACGAATCGTTCTATGCTATGTAATTAAACTAATTATAGCCATGTTGTCTAAATGAATTTAGACTCTATGATAGCAGACATAATGTTATCATTAAAAAGTATACTAAACTTTGTAAATGTGTGATTTATAAAAATCAAATTTGTCAGATTATCTTTTTTGAAATTCTGGTCACAATTTTGCAAAATTCGCACATCTTATTAATTTTTTTTTATAAATAAACCTTGAGAAGGCACCTTGTATACAAATGCATCCTACATTACTATACTATATTCAGATTTAAGCCACCGACACAAAAAGAGGGGTGTTATAAGTTTGATGTGTATTTCTATGTCTGTCTGTGGCATCGTGGCTCCCAAGCGGCTGAACCGATTTTGATTAAGGTTTTGTTTGAAAGGTGACTTGATCGAGAGTGTTCTTAGATATGTTTGGTGAATCCGTTTTCTATAAGGAGTCGCGCGTCGAGGGTTTACATATTGGGTAAGTTCAGTATCGTATGTGATTCTAGAGTTTTCATTAAAGTATGGAAATGCAAAAGTAGAATCGTACAGCATTTCAAGTACAACCTAATAACCTTAAAGAAAGTTATTGTTGTTTTAAGAAATAAGTTCAAAACAACTAATTCCCATCAATTTCTTAACAACAAATTAAATTTAAATTAATCGAACCAGTAATAAAACACAATAATATTATTATGGACTTAAAAACAGGCAAATGAGAGAGCGTATTATGCCAGACAGTGGAACAACCTTTTTTTAGCTAACGCTAGATTAAGTTTTTTAGTCGTCAAGCATAATTTCAAGCTCCATAAAGTAGCATGAATTGGATGAATTATTTTTTGTTTATGCTTGTTATAGAGATAATTATATTTTGCGGGCATTGAGCGACACTGCTCATGTTGTTACCTACTAGTACTTTGAATTCACAGTGAGAAGGAGAACGTTCTCGTTATAATCTTCCGCCAATACACAGGGGTATTTTAAACCCCTAATTATGGATGTTATTAGGAACGTGTATGTTTGCCTCTCTGTGGCATCGTAGCTCCTGAAATTTATTTTGATTTGCTTCTACGTTTATTATCCGTACGGTGAAGGAGTAGAGCTCATTGCCCGCATCAATATTCCATGAACAGTATGATCTGTAAATCTTAAAGTCTAGAGTGAATAGGATCTAGACAAGCATGCTACATCGATGCATCTTCATCATAATAAAACGGATGAACGGATGATTTAATGCAGATTTTTTAAATTGTAAGTTGGATTAATCGAGATGATTGGTGAAAATCAGTGCAGCCGGTCTGGGGTATTTTTAAATGTTGTTTTTTTGTAGTTGTAGTTTTGTACCGCTGAAGACGCCTCAAGTTTTCACGACACAGGTAAAATTCAAATTAGTTTTTTTTTCTTTTAATTTTGGCTTCGCAATCTTGTCCATTTAGCCAGTGTCAAGTAATAATATATTTTAGGTGTATTTCATAATTATTAAAAGTCTTAGTCACAATTCACAGTCAAAGTCAAGTAAAAGAGTCAAGGTCCAGTCATAATCAAGTCATGCCCTAGTAAAGTGGTAGAAACTTTACTAGAACTTCTATTGGAGTTTCGGAGAGAAGGCGAAAATCACGTTTTTCAACTTGGTATCATTTGCCTACACTTATGCACGTTTATTAAGTATTAACGCTTAATAACCCACCATTATTATACTTTAACATTCGAAGAGTCAAAGGTTTTGGAAAATTATAAAAATTTTTACTTTCGCGGAAAAATCCCCAAAATCAAGTTTCAAGTTGCTGGTATCGGATAAAGCTATTTAGGAAGACCATGTACGTTCGGTGTCAAATAAGATAAGGTTTTCAGAGTAAGAAACCCATAAGGACACATTGTGCATTTGCCAAAAAAAAAATTCGCAATGTGAAACAGATAGAGTAGAACCATTTTAAATGTGCCCCTCCACCGAATTTGTCAAACGATCAAGTGTCAAATGTATGACATTTTGTAGAGGGCGTGCACATTTAGAATGTTTCTACTCTACATTTCCTACGAAAACAGTTAATCCAAATAGTTCGTATATTAGTTTATCATCGAGTATCTGTGGCATGCTTATAGTTAATGTTATTTACAGAAGCAGGCGTAGAATGTTTGATTAGCACATTTGCATCGCGCGTGGAGTGATCTCATCACTCCTAACTGCGTAAATTGACGTTAAACTCGACATCCTTCGCGTTTATAAAAAGATATTAGATTTTTTTACTTTATGGACTGTGCAAGGTAATATAGCCAAGATTACTAGATTAGTTAAGTAGGTAGGCACAGGAGCAGCGCAAAACTGTTTTTTCTCATTGTAGGCAAGTGTTTGACCACTAACTCATTTCATTGTGACACGCATAAAAAAAACAATACAGTCGAATTGAGAACCTCCTCCTTTTTTGTGAAGTTGGTTAACAAAAACGAAAATAATTAACAGAATCAGTAACACAAATGTAACAATAGACAAAGTAAATACGATTAAGAAGTTTTTTTTTTTTTTTTATTTGTGACAGGCTAGTGTTTGACCACTATCTCACCTGATGGTAAGTGACGATGTGATCGAAGCTGGTAAACACACTAGACCTGGAATACGCAGGCTCTCAAGTATAAACAAACGGCCGTAACAAGCTATTTTGTAGGTACTTCTTCACTTAGCAGTTAAACGCAGAGACGCGAAATAATTCATATAGGTACCTAATGTTTTTTCTTGAGTATCTAAGAAAATTCTTTGTCTAGATTTTGAGTGTAAACTTTAAGACACCTTGTAAGTTCACTTGATTTAATTTTGGCGCAAGAGATCACTTTTGATATCCACTTTTGACTAACAGACCATCGAGAGTCAACCTCTAATACAAATTGCTTCTTCGAGGCTTAAGTTAGGGTCGTAAGTTCCATCGAGAACTACTCACAGTCATCAGCAAAATAATCTTTATCCTGCCTCGATTTTCAAATCTTTTTTTGTTCACAATGGACAGTGCATTCAGACAGGTCGGGCGGTCAGTCGTCTGTGTCCAAATGCGGCCACGATGATGTAAACCAAAACATTTACGCAACCTTGAGTGCTACAGATTCGGGGCCCCTTTATGATGTACTGTTTAACTAATTATGGCACTGAAGTGCGAAGGTATGATATGTAAAGACCAGACTGTAATGGATGCCGCAGAATATTTTTATAGTCGTACAGCGAGGCATCAGTATTTTTCAGAACTCATATCGCTTTTAAATTTATGCAAGTTTGCTTGACGCAGGTTGAACAAGTAAATTTTGATGCAGATTTCATGCGATTCATAGGTACTGTAATTTTATTATAACCTTGGTCATGTTGTGATGATCTCACCCTTATTACGTGTTATTGTTGCGGGCAGTTTCTATTTGAATTAAGCAAAAATTGACCTTATTTTTTGGGAGTTCTGTTGTTTTCGAATTGAAACCATTCGCATCAGAGATAGGCAATTGGGGGTCAGACTTTATTGATAAATTGCGTTGGACTTTTGTACAATCTAACAAATACTGAGAATAAAATCACGTCATCGGTACTTTATTCTAATTCACTGTAATATATATGATGTGTATATTGTAAAACTATTAAATGTCCGAAAAGAACAGGCTGTTGAGACATTTTTTAATTTCAGACTAATAGTACACAGTTCAGAGCAATCAAGTATATTTATATTTCTATTTCAAACCCCAATAGTGACAACGTATGACATTGAAGTGGCAGAGGTATTTGAAATTAGTAATCTTGATTAACTTTGTTATTTCTTTTTCTTGATACCGACGCATTTATATAGCTTAAACTCAAATATATGACCAATTTTGCTGAAGCAATAAAGTCTCCAATCGAGGACTGCTAAGAGCAACAACGCATACAACGTAAATTATATACACAATATGTAGCCGTGGCAAATGTTCAATGGCAGGTATATGTTAATAACAAATATTACGTAACACATTTTAAGGTTACTGAGTTCCGCTGTGTAGTTTCTTCGATAGCCTTTAATGTGCCTACTATAGATATTATACTATATAATGATCTATGCGATACGCAATGACTATAAAAAACAAAGTGATGAATAAATACTGTCCTATATAGTTTAGTAAGAAACAGACTTGCACTTTTTTTCAGGGAAAACACAAAAAAAATGTTTTGATACTACAAAATCAAAATCGTTTATTCTCATGGGCCCCAAAGAGGCACTCATGAAAGTTAATTTATCTATTGCCAGATTCGCAAAATTACAGCCATCTCGAGAAGAACAGATTGGTTCGGTCTTTGAATACAATGACTATTCAGTATAGTTTATTGTACGAGTACAATTATGAGAAATATCACTTATCCTGGGTAATGAATGTTTTTATAATTTCTTATAAGGTAAGAATATAGAAAATCTATAACTTTTCTCTATCAATATAGAGAAAAGTTTATAATCAGGAGTTTTAAATAGCAATTTCATAATTATAACTCTTTCAGATTTTGGATCAAGTTCTCATTTTTAAAGTTTATGGATCTAACATTTATAAACAACTCATTATATTCACCACACACATACAAAGACTCTACATATCGATTATAATAATATGTATCTTCGTTGTCTTCAAATGTATGAGACTACATCCGAGAACGTCCTCCCAAACAGCCATAGCGGAACTTAGAACGACGGATTACGATAGAAGAACCATTAGATATGTAATGCGCGTTAGATATGGGCTCTGCTGCGTGTCGAAATCTCAGCTATGCGGGACGTAAACACAGCTATGTGGGTTACTCGCGCTCGCGACTGATTCTGCTAAAGACATCGTGGAAATGTCGTTGGATTTGTGTATCAGTCAGAGAAGGAATATAATAGGACTTCATATACAAAGCGCCCCAGGCGCGAACCCGCTGCGCGCCCTGTCCGCTTAGTATACTTTGTTACACTAGAGCCTATACAAAACGTCAGCACTGCGGGGGGAAGCCTCGCGTTGAAGGCGAGCGTCCGTCACTCGGCCGCTCGTCCTGACTGCTTTGTATATCAAGTCCCTTAGGCGCTATACATTTTATCTTCACAGCGCCCGGGCTGCGTTTTGTATATCAGAACCCTAAGTGTACCTACCTAATTTAGTACATATATGTAGATCGGCGTGTGTACTGTTGTTTATAAACATTGCCGAAATATCTATAAATACAGGCAAAGCGTAGGGTTTCTCAAGCTTGCGACCGGCTGTTGTCTGCGGGATTCTGCTAAAGCCGACGTATGTTTGACTTTTGATATAAATTGGTTTGAAATTGCGATGTCATGGAAATTGTGGGAGAAAAACTGAAGTGTCAGTATTGTGGGATATAACAGCAAGAAGAAACTATAGCCGGGTATTTAAGGTGATTCACCTTGCAAAATTTCAACAAAGGAAGCCGCTTCGCACAGACGTACCTAGTGGTCATCTGAGCTAATTTAGCCCTGTACCCACGTGGTACCGCTCTGCAGGGGGGCGGGGGAGGGGGTGGAAAATCGCATCTACCGCGCTGCACTATGACATCGATATCTGCATATGTTGAGCAAATAGGTCGTGTTTGGTATCGTTTTCATATAAACCAAGGACGAGGAATTCATTTCTGGAACAACATTTTTACTCGTTCATAGAAAAATAAAGAGTTATGCGCAAAAATATAAAAATAAAAATTTTTTTTTTTTGCAAAAGTTATGTTTACTAGTAAACCACAAGGTAATGCTTAGTAAAAAAAATATATTTATTAGCCCTGTTTATTTAGAATATAAAAATATAAACTAACTGGATAGATTAAACATGAAAATGTATTTAAAAAAATAAATTGTGTCGCGCGGGAGCGTTTTGTTCGGGGATTTGGCACTTATACCGTTAGTTCATAGGCGCAACGGTATCTATGTAGATAGTAAAACAAATATTTAATCGAGCAAAGCGAAATCTCTAAGTTGACTTGAGAGGTTCAGCACTTTGTCCTTCCGTCTGTCCGTCTGTCAGAGGCATCTAGCGTCTAAACCATACAAGCGCATGACTTCAAATTCTCAGAGAATATGTAAAGCAATGGCCCAAAGCCAGAAATGGCAATTAAAATTATATAGGCTATATATTATTAGGCTCTGAAAGCGAGTTATAGGGACGCGAATCACCAAATTGTCAAGTCTAACTGAAAACAAATTCGGATTAACTTCAGGAAAATCAGAAAATCTGTATGTCATCTTTATATACCTGAAAAAAGCTTTTCTGCAGGAGGGATCCTGTAGAAAATTGGTGTGACAGTCTCTGAGAGCCTAATTCATCCCAGAAGGTTATGTCAAAGTCATCCAGGAGATGTACATCACCACGCAGATAAAAAGCCCTGCTGGAATGAGTGAACCTTTTTTACCAATTAGGACTTCATCAAGGGTCAGCTCTAAGCCCACTGCTATTTAATTTTTCAATGGATTACAGTACATGCAAAATCCAAGCACCAACTCCATGGTACGTGGTTTTTCTGTACGCGGATGATATTGCACTAATCACCAGAATCGCCCCTGAACTGTAGGAGTCCCTCAAAACGTGAGTGGAAAAGCTCAAAGGTCGTGGTCTACGAATTAGCCGAGCAAAAGCAGAGTTAATGTAATGCGATTATGGTGGAAACGAAGAAATTGGGTGCGATATCCAAATAAACAAAGCCAGAATTTCTACTCTCTAGCCTAACTTTGCACCTCATGGAAAAACGACGCTCGTTAACATTGCAGCCTTCCGATGATTCTAAGTCATATGGGCAGTTCAATAAACAGATCACGAAGTCCATGCGGCACGACATCCGCTCCTTTAATACCAAAACTTTTAGGGAGACGATAGAGCGGAATCTAGGCTCCAAAGTGTTCGCAAGAGATATGTCTATTGGGCAAAGCCGGTTGACAAACCTGAAGAGAGAAAATGGCAGTGTAGCGTCGACCAGACCGAAGATATCCCGGACATCAGCCTATATGACAGGATGGCCCTGAAACAGCTAAAAGACAATAAGGCCGGGTGATGATGGAATCACATCTGAGCTTTTGAGAGCGGGTGAAACACCGGTACTCAAAGTCCTCCAAAAGCTCTTCTATTCCGCTTTACACGGGGTTACTACGCCAGAAGTATGGAACAGAGGCGTGGTGGTGTTGTTCTTAAAGAAAGATGATAATACTTTGCTGAAGAACTACAAACCCATCACGCTTCTGAGCCATGTTTATAAGCTGTTTTCGAGGGTCATCACGAACCGTCTCAGTCGTAGATTTGATGACTTCCCGAACAAGTCGGTTACCCAAAAGGCTATAGTACCATAGACCGCATACGTACGTGCGGCAAGTTATGCAGAAGACTGAGGAGTATAACTTGCCACTATGCTTAGCGTTTGTGGACTATGAGAAAGCCTTCGATTCGATCGAAACGAGGGCGGTGCTTGAGTCTCTCCAGCGATGCCATATTGACTATCGGTATATCGAAGTGCTGAAGTGTGTACAATAACGCCACCATGTCGGTCCGAGTACAGGAACAGAGGTCGAGGGCGATTCCACTACAAAGAGGCATGAGACAGGGAGACGTCATTTCTCCGAAACTGTGCACTGCCGCATTGAAAGATGCCTTCAAACTTCTGGAGTGGAAAGGGCTCGGCAATACCAACGGTGAATATCGTGTTAATGGCAGAATCGATGGAAGATCTCAGCACAATGCTCAAAGGCCTCAATCGAGTTCCCCAACAGGTGGGCCTTAACATGAACATGGACAAGACGAAGATTATGTCGAACGTCCATGTACTCCAGTATCACTTGGGAACTCGATGCTCGAAGTTGTTGACAAGTACGTTTACCTAGGACAAACGGTCCAACAAGGTAGGTCCAACTTCTAGAAAGAGGAGAAAGAGGTCAATCGTCGAATCCAATAGGATGGGCAGCGTTCGGGAAACTTCGCAACGTCTTTTCGTCCAATATACCTAAATGCCTCAAGACGAAAGTCTTTGACCAGTGCGTGTTACCAGTGATGACATGTGTGTGTTACCAGTGATGACATATGGTACTGAAACTTGACCTCTTACTGTGGGCCCTATAAATAAGCTCAAAGTCACACAACGAGCTATGTAAAGGGCTATGCTCGGGGTTTCTCTACGAGATCGAGGAATAAGGAGATCCGTAGACGAACGAAAGTCACCGACATAGCCCGACGGGTTAGCAAGTTGAAGTGGCAATGGACAAGGCACATAGTATGTAGAACGGATGGCTGATGGGGCCGAAAGGTTCTAGAATGGTGGCCACGAACTGGCAAGCGCAGTGTCGGAAGACCGCCTACAAGGTGGACGGACGACATAGTGAAGGTCGCAGGAAGACGCTGGATGCAGGCCGCTAACAACCGTTATTTTTGGAGATCTTTAGGGGAAGCCTATATCCAGCAGTGGACTTCTTGCGGCTGAGTTGTTGCACCCCTCCATGGGCGCAGTGGCCCGGTTTGCATCCGGGCCTACCGCCGGGGCAAGATCCGACCCTATCTTGCCCCACCTCGGCGAGGGACTGCTCACGGGGGGGTTTTTAGTGGGTTCGAGCCCCACACACCCCTTTAAGTGGTAGGCATTTTCCCCCTCCACAAAAAAAAAAAAAAAAAGATCAATGCCAACTATTGAATAATCAAGATCGCGCATCCTGGCGCTGAGTTACGAGGAGGCCCGACACCAAATGAACTGGAAAATAAGGGGCACGAAGAAGAAAATCTACCCCCACAAATTGTTTTACATATTCTCTGAGAATTTGAAGTCATTCGCTTGTATGGTTTAGACGCTAGATGCCTCTGACAGACGGACAGACGGAAGGACAAAGTGCTGAACCTCTCAAGTCAACTTAGAGATTTCGCTTTGCTCGATTAAATATTTGTTTTACTATCTACATAGATACCGTTGCGCCTATGAACTAACGGTATAAGTGCCAAATCCCCGAACAAAACGCTCCCGCGCGACACAATTTATTTTTTTAAATACATTTTCATATTTAATCTATCCAGTAAGTTTATATTTTTATATTCTAAATAAACAGGGCTATATAAATATATTTTTTTTACTAAGCATTACCTTGTGGTTTACTAGTAAACATAACTTTTGCAAAAAAAAAAAAATTTTATTTTTATATTTTTGCGCATAACTCTTTATTTTTCTACGAACGAGTAAAAATGTTGTTCCAGAAATGAATTCCTCGTCCTTGGTTTATACGAAAACGATACCAAACATGACCTATTTGCTCAACATATGCAGATATCGATGTCATAGTGCAGCGCGGTAGATGCGATTTTCCACCCCCTCCCCCGCCCCCCTGCAGAGCGGTACCACGTGGGTACAGGGCTAAATTAGCTCAGATGACCACTAGGTACGTCTGTGCGAAGCGGCTTCCTTTGTTGAAATTTTGCAAGGTTCCCATACAACTTTTCACCTTAAATACCCGGCTACTACCCAAAGTTGTCGCTCAGAAGCGTCTGGTGTCGGGACTTGTGTGCAGAATGCTTACAAAACTTTTTCAATATCTTGAAAGAAAGAAATATAGGTATTTAATGCTACTGCAAACTGCGTGTACATTCACAGGAGCGCACAGTGATGGTTTAAGACTTTACCCCTATCCTCGGCCTAAGATACTACAACTACGATTCCGGTATGAAATAAAAAGTGAGTAGCGAGGTGAAATATGTCAGTAATTCTTGAGAGAAATTAATTAAAGAATTTATTTATTTTTTATTTAATAGTTTAGCACAAAACAGTGTACAAGGAATAGCTTAATGCTATGAAGCATTATCTACCAGCTTTCCTGGGCGTGTAAGAAAAGTGTTTGGGCGTGCAGCTAAAAGATACGCGTACATAAAATAAATAAAAAAAATGAGATTTTAGAATAAATAAACTATATCAAATAATTTTAAAAATTAATAATTAATAAAAAAAATATATATATATTTAAACAAATACAATATACTACTCACATATGTATGTATAACTAACACATAATCAGAATACTTATATAAGATACAAATAAATAGAAATTGTTATTCTTGAACTTGTTCAGGATAAATATTCTTTATGTAATGTCGAATTCATTTTAGAGAAAATAAGCTTGACGGAATTGTTATCTTGCAGCTTTTAAGTTTACATATATTATGAGGAAAATTTATGATTTCCTGAATAATATGGGAACGGAAGTTAATATTACTAATAAAATTCATTGCGAATCAATGTTTTTTATTAGTCTTTACCAAATTAATGTAACAAAAGACATCATTTAGGCAGCAAATGTCGGAAATAACAATGATACCAAAGCAATTCTGCTCATCGAGCTATCGCAGTTTATAAGTATTTTACATTTGTAGAATTGGACCCCTGCTCTATCGATCATAAAGCAGTGGTAAATATTAATTGCAGGAATGTTTATTGTTTACATTTCAATTCTGCGTAGAGATCTGTTGGTGACGTAGATCGCCATGCGCTAATATCGGAAAATAAACAGATGAAAATTTATGAAATAGTTATAATTTATTCAATACATAGAACTAGTACAAGCTCTATCTACGGGCCAATTGCCTTAAACTAAAACTACATACATCTATACAGTAAAGAAAGTACAATAAACAAAAATCATGTTTGTAGTAATTCTATGTAATAACAGGCAGTTAATGTATTTAGACCTTATCTAAAGTTGTCATTTATTTAAAACCTTTCGAAAATGTTTGCCTATGAATATCGGTATATAGGATTGAAATTGGAATAACTATATCAGGTATAAATAAGACAACAGCTGTTTAGCCATGTGGATCCACAGCCTTTTGGCGGCCGATTAAATTCTGCCACTAGGACTATACGACAAACAAGCAAATTATACATGACAGTTACCTAACTGTATAATATGCTTTTCCACTTCAAGTTCACAGGTTGTGAACTTGAAGTAAAAATTAACATATTTTTGGTTATAATATATGTATGTTTGCAGATGCAATGATGCACATGTAAGCATCAAAAATTCATGTTTGGCTTTAATAATTTTCTTAAAAAATATTTTTTTAATTTGATGTTATCATCCACATTTACTGTATGAACCGCAAAGGTATAAAACTAGGTAAAAGATAGGTCAAACTTTTAGAATATCTATACTGTTTATAAAATATTTGAATTTGTCCATTCAGAAGCATTTTTTCATTCAGAAGTCTAGAAAAATATCGTTTACAGACTCCCACTTTCGGATTTATAATGTACTAAGTATAATAAGATTATAGAAAAATATAGTAATGGACGTGTATTTCAGTTAAATATATATCTCAAAAATCTAGACGTCCTATTTAGTAGAAACATTTGAAGAACTAAGGTAGGTACTAAGTAATTAATGATGGGCGTGGAGGCGCGTGACACCGATACCTATAGTTCTGCAATAAATCAGATACCGGCATCAACCTAACCTACCTACACCATAAAGTTATACTTAGTCTTCTTCAACCAGATTGATAATAAAAGTTTCTGACTGTGCGTGACGTTTGTTAATTAGGTTGATAATGATCGACGTTGATTGACTTCTAAAAAGTTAGGTAATAAACCTAATGGAAGCAAGGTTAGAAAGCATTTGTGTTTTATGAGAAGAAATCAGCAAATATAGTTCTGACAGCATTTGGTAGGAAAGTAGGAAAATATAGTTTGACAGTATTTGGTGGGAAAGTCGGAAAATATAGTTTGTTAAAGCTATATTTCATGGGAAACTAGGAAAATATGTTTTTGACAACATAGGAAAGTATGAAAATAAAGTTTAGACAGTATTTGGTGGGAAAGTAAAAAATTGTTTTGACAACATTAAGTGGAAAGGTAGAAAAATATGGTTTTGGCAGCATTTGGTGGGAAAGTAGGAAATATGGTTTAACTGTATTTGGTGGGAAAGTAGGAAAATATGGTTTTGACAGTATTTGGTGGGAAAGTAGGAAATATGGTTTAACTGTATTTGGTGGGAAAGTAGGAAAATATGGTTTTGACAGTATTTGGTGGGAAAGTAGGAAAATATGGTTTCATAGTATTTGGTGGGAAAGTAGGAAAATATGGTTTGATAGTATTTGGTGGGAAAGTAGGAAAATATGTTTTGACGGTATTTGGTGGGAAAGTAGGAAAATGTGGTTTTGACAGTATTTGGTGGGAAAGAAGGAAAATATGGTTTTGACGGTATTTAGTGGAAAAGCACTAAGATATTATTTAACTGCATTTGGTGGGAAAGTAAAAAAAATACGGTTTTGACAGCATTTAGAGGAAAAGTCGGAAAATATTATTTGGACGCCATTTTCTCTATGAGTTAAGTTTGTGTTTTTGCTGCTGTGTGTGATAAGAAAGATTCCGGCACCAGACATACCGACACACTCGAGATTGATATTAAAATGACTACAGAAGGTTCATGGGGCACAATCTACTAATACATTATAAGGGACTAGAAAATACGGCAAGAAGCATGACCTAGTTGACGCTGTGGACGGGTGTCCGCCCTCTACGCCGTGGATTATGGGTTCGATTGACTCACAGCTCCACACTAAGTTCAAAGACTTGTAACGTGGGTGAAGGAAACATTCACATCACACACACATTACACCCAGAACCAGAAGCACAAATATCCCTTGGGAAGGAATTTGTGCTTCTGCCGGGACTTAAAACCGCTATCACATAGGCTACTTTTTAACTTGATAATAGCGGGCGAAGCCGCGGGGCACGGCTAGTATATTCATATTTCGATAACTGCAGAGAGCAGCAGAAAAAACACAGATTACCTAATAGTAACTACACAATTTCAATCAACTTCATAGTTGATTACAAGTCGATTAAAAGTAAACAAACGAACATAGTTCGGTGGAACGATACAAATAACACAATCAGAGTAAGTGGTTCGTACTATTTCAAAGAATGTGTAAAAGGAAGGAGGAATAGGATCCAATTACAAAAACTAAGTTACGACACCGAAGAACCTAATTGATGTACTTATATATATAGCAATAGTAATTTCCGCCAATCAGTTTTCACGCGAATGAAAATTGTTTCACATCAAAACAAATGAATAATGTATACAACACGTACCATCTTTAACAGGCTTGATGCATTGTAAACACGACACAGTCCTTTTCTTTTTCACTTTCCCATTTTCATTTTTCGCCTTCCCGTTCGGCACATCCTTCTTTTCGGCCTTTTTCGTTTTGTTCTTTTGATTTTTCACAACACCCATTTTTGCACAACACTAGGAAAGCGCGCGAACGCAAACGTCAATTTTTTTAGCGGGAAAGTCGCGTGTGTTTTTTTTTTGATGCGGCAAGGCGCGCGTAGCAGATGCGCGTTCGGAAACTAGTGCGGGACTAGTAACGCTAACTGCATTCGCGTGCGAGCAAGGAAGCACTGGCAGCCAGCAACGTGGGCTTGTTACGAACCTAATGAACGCTCGCGTCGCGCAGCAGAAGCGGTCGTCCAACTCCACGACATTAGGACTATGAGGTGCGCCGCTGAGCTCACCCGCCCGCCAAATAGCCCATCCCGATCGGGAATCAAGGCCAATAAGTGGATTTATATTCCGTCTGCGGCCACTTCCTAAACACCATGTTAATTTCGCCTAATTAATATTTCGGATATGTTGTGTCGAATATTCGAAATTTATATTCATCCGGGATCGTTCTGTCTCTGATACGGCATTCGTCGCTATGAAAGTATACTTAGATACTTTTTATTGAGCTTTTGTTTATCAAACTATCTCCCTTAAAGGATGATAGGTAACAACGGGTTGGAGATGAAACTACATTTACATGATTCCTAATCAATTTCACTACTTATATTATTCATTATTATAACATGGCTATATGAACCCCGCAGCTTCGCCTTCGTTCACAAAGTTTGTGATGATAATTAATACAAAAATAAAACAATTATTGTTGAGAAAAAATAAATATACGCAATTAACATCAAAAATTCTTCTCTATAAGGTAAAATGTAGGCGATCTCATTTGGGGGCGTAGGAGAAAATCATTAGTTTCCATCAGGTGACATGGTGGTCAAATGGAGGACGACCCAGTTGGCGCAGTGGACAGATGCACGCCCTCTGGGCCGTGGGTCCTGGGTTCGATTCCCAGCAGGAGCACAAATTCTTTCCCAAGGGATATTTGTGCTTCTGGTTCTGGGTGTAATGTGTGTGTGATGTGAATGTTGCCGGCACCCACGATACAAGTCTTTGAACTTAGTGTGGAGCTGTGAGTGTGAATGCGTTAAAAAAAAAAATGCTTGCCTACCGAGCATAAAAAAGGAGTTTTATCCGAAGGAAGCCGAGGGACATAGCTAGCTTTTAAGTCAGAGATACGTCTCGTTTATCAGCCCGAAAGAATCTGAAGTGTTTCGGTTCAAAAGAATCTATATCCGGAGGTTATAATCAATAGTCTCTATGTAGTTGTGTAAAATTAGACCAGCCGGCAGCCGTGGCTAGCCAAGGGCGATCAGTTGATCGTAAACTAGCACTTAAGTCAAGGGTGTGCGTGACTAAGGCCTATTTGTTCCACAAATGTTACTGTTAGCCACGTAATATGTATATTCGATATATAAGGAAGTATCCATTTTGCACATCTCTTTTTAGCCAGTTCGTGAGTGACGTCATATGTGTGAGTGACGATATGTCAATAGAGTTTTTACTACTGTTTGAATTTAATTTTATACACATTTGACCTTGACTTTAACCAACATTCCTTATCAGAAGATGAGACCTCTTCAATGAAGGCCTTTTCAAGTCAAGAGTGAACAGGTAGGGAATTCTCACTGTCGGCCGCATCGTCGCTTTCCATCTGCCGAGATTGTGGTCAAATGCCTATCGACAAAAGAAAAAGACAAAATATGCACATACTTACTAGCTATGTCCTGCGGCTTCGCCCGCCTAAATTAAGTCAAAAGTATCATATATGTTAATCCTGGGTACAAGCTAACATGCCAAATTTCATCAAATTCCGTCCAGCCACGTTTCCCTTCCATACATTTATTAACAGCAATATATTTAAAAAAAACTATATAAAGACCTCCTGATTGTGTGTGTGATATAATTTCAATGTTTCAGGCATACTTGTATGGGGTGCGGGTGCACCCCATACAAGTATTTGAACCTAGTATGGGAATGTGAGTGTGAGTATGTTTGTTTGTAACTATACTATATAGATCTATGATCTAATCTCTACTTAACTAATGGGTACGTCATTGGGACATCCTCCTCAATCACTGCGATAGTTATCCTCTAGATTTTCCTGTTTTAGCGAAATGGATAGTTCCAACACAAAATATAAAGGTGTAAGTAGGAAAAATATCAACTTACCTACGACACGGAACAAATAACAGTACAATTACGAACTTATCCCTATAACCACAAGGTTCTGAATTCCATGACAGCTATATAATAGGTACAGTGAATCTATCTAATAAGATCTTTTAGGAATACCTAAAAGATTAAACGTCCGACAAACGTTCTGTAGCAAAAATATGTTTTTTCTGTTTTTCTCAGATGACATGTTACACGCGTCAAAGTAAGACAAAACTTTACCTATAGAAGGGTTACAGAAAGGTTTCGAAAGGGGTAGGGGTGATCAGTCTGACAAATTTGGTGGAGGGAACAATAAAATAAACGCTTTCACACTCACAGCTCCACACTGAGTTAGATGACTATGCCGTGGGTGCCGGAAACATTCACATCACACACACAATCACAAGCAGAACCAAAAACAGAAAGTTTCCTTGGGCAGAAAAATTGTGTTCCCGCCGGGAATCGAACCGGATAGAGCTTAGCTTAGAGGAGAACGCTCAACCAACTAAGCCAAGGGGCAATTTAGGTCTTATAACTAATCTGTCATCTTGGAACGTCCGCCGTTTTGATTTAGAATGTTTACTTACTAAACCATTTATTGTCATCCAAACTAAATTTGTATGCAAAATTACCTCTCAATCGGTTGACGATAACTACTTTAAAATTCAGCTGCAATATTTGACCCAAACATACTTAAGTACTGACTTACATACAAACATTGCAAGTCTAATAAAATATTATAAACAAGTAATACCTATTTAAAAAGTTTTTCAAAGTCAAGTTTTAACCAGGTACTGTTGTAAATAAAAAAATACTATAAAGTTATATATCCAGAGAACTTGTCAATAAGAATCGAACGGGCCCAAACTCGATGGGTTTATCTTGTTTAGTTTAGAAGTTCCTATGGCCGTTTTCCGTCTCCATCATCACTCCAGCTCCATAGTACCATATCATTGTCACCGAAGTATGTACATAATACCAAATTTGAGTCCAATCGGACATAGGGTAGTAGGTCTAATTTAGCTTGCAAGATTTGATTACAAACCGACAGATACCGGGTCCGATGACATTAAATTAAAGCTTGAAAAAATATATGTCTAAGTAGACATATATCTACAAGTGTATCACAAACATAAGAACATAATTAATTAGCCCTTGATTCTTAATCACTCCACATTCTTAGCCACTTATTATTATATCCACAGACGGAGCCCTGCCAAATCCATAAACATCTGAGATAAAACTCCCGAACAACTGATTTATATTAACGTAGGTGCTCGTTTTTAGTGTACAAAACCATTGACCTTGTGCTCTTGTGGTCTTGGATAACTATGACTCATACAACAATCAAGTGGCGACTTCCGAATGGCGTAATTTGCCTGTTTTTTTAAATACTTTGATTATCTAGTTACGGTGAAGGAAAATATCGCAAGTAAAACATGTTGGCGCCGTGGACAAGTCTCTGCTTTTTGCGCCAGAAGTCTTGAGTTCGGCTCTCGGCAGGAGCACTTGTTTCCTTCACAAGGGACATTTGTGCTTCTGATTCTGAGTGTGATTGTGTGTGTGATGTGAATGCTTTTGGCACCCACGATACAAGTCATTGAAAAACATTGCAAGAATCACAAAATTCGAAAACGTCATGTCATTCGCCTAACACGCTCTAGGCTTGATTTGTTTGCGAGTGTCAAAATTTGCGGCAATATTTTTAACCAACTCGAAAGATAGGAGGAAGTTCTCAATACGACTGCATTAGTAATATTTTTTGTGTGTTACCTCAGACCTTTTCTGAATCGATTTCGATGATTCATTTTTTATTTGAAAGCTGTTGGTTCCATGTGGTCCCATTTAAATTTGATCAAGATCTGACCAGTAGTTTCTGAGTTATCCTCAATAATGCGTATTTAATTCATTTAATCTGATCAAGGGCTCCAAAGCTTTCGTTTAAAATATTTAATTATGTTGACAGTTTGATTTAATTACAGTTCCAAGGGACTCTAAACCTAAGTATATGATATTAATGTCAACTTGATACCATCACGCGTTCCAGAGGAAAAAGAGTTTTGAAAAAAGACTGACAACGTGTAGAGATGCTTAGAAAATAAAAAAAAAGACGTGTTGCACTCGGGGACTGCCGCGGTAAAGCTATTGCATAGCATTTTTCATCAACTTATGTAATTATAATTATGTATTTATTTTATTTAAGCAGTTTTTTTTTCCTGCCACCTAGAGGCGAGTTGCTGAACTAAAGAGAAAAGCGTGATATTTCAAAAAAGTCATTAAAAGTTCTGCTATTCGTCGATAGATGGCAAAACTAAAAAGTATCACCGCTGTGCCGGTCGGAGTGGGGGGTGTTATGTCTATGCAATAGCTTAAAAATAACAGTCGAATTAAGAACCTTCTACAATGCTTGGAAGTAAGTTTAAAGTGAAATGTCGTAGGCCAAGTAAATATGGCACCAGTGACTTAGCAATTCTAATTTATTTATGGTTGGCACCGAGGTTTTCACAGCGGGAGTGGCGTGATCATCAGACAAACGACATAATTGAGTATAATAATCATAAAATAAATGGAAGAGAATCTGGTTCACGGGAAAGGAAACGAAAACATCTTAATACGCTTGTCTTTCCAAGGGCAACATACAAAAATATACATCTGTGCAGTGTTCATTTTGTGCTATGCTACAGCTGGACACAGGTACAGGTCGGCAGCTTGTTAAGAGGGTTTATTCCTTTTGTCTTCTCTCTCGCTCGCACATTTCAATATTTTTAATAAATATAATTAGCTACGTGCGTTTTCGAAAATGTTTTCACCCAACTATATGGACATTAATACAATGAATGTTTTAATCTACCATTCGTTTTTCATATCTTTAAGGTAAACGAAGAAAGAGTGAAAAACATTGAAATTTAGGAACTCTGTTTTTTCTCATCTTATTGATGGATATGATAGCGGGGGGTCTTATATCTCAGAGCAATCTTTTCAAGACAACCAAATTTCTTATTGTTATTAAGTTTTGTTTTGAAAATTCATAGTATTTATATATTTAGCTTAGTTGGGTGGCGTTCCCCTTCTAAGCAAGGTTCGATTCCTGACTGAAACACAAATTTTCTCACCAAGGAAAACTTGTGTTTCTGGTTCTGGTTGTGATTGTGTGTGTGATGTGAATGTTTCCGGCACCCACGACACAAGTCATCGAACTTATTATGGGGCTGTGAGTGTCAAAGCGTTTATGTTTAATATCAGAGGTGTAAAAAGAGCGATACCTGCCTGACTGACCATGCAACATAATACAAAGTGTTATCACACACAATCACATCAGAGCTATATTTAAACCTACGTTAGTCACAGTCGGGTAATTTGATGAATGAATCGCTGTACACTGAACACAGACTTCCGCGCCAATGTCATGGTCATCATGTCATCGGTAAAACTACTGATCATTATTAAAGTTATAAATGTGAAAGTGTGTGTGTGAAAGAGAGAGAGTACAATATATTTCATAACTTCACAGTAGATTTAGCTATATGTACTTCTATCTTCTATCACATCATATCACACTAATATTATAAAGGCGAAAGTTAACAGATAATAATTATGATAAGTGTCCTACTCCGTCACCCGTGGTTTAAATTATATACCTATGAAATTACACTATTACGGTTTAGTAGTTTATCAGAGATGAAGTAACAAATAGACAGAAAGAAAAAGATGATAAGTCTATCATCTTTGTTTTTCTGTCAAATTAATGCGCCTGTGATTTTGTTAATAGCAATCTATTGGAGTAACATAGCTAAGACTTTCATCAGAATAGAATATTTAACGCATTGGTTATGGTAAGTTACATGTTTGTAGTCTTCTCACTTATTATGTATTTAAATAGATATAAGTAGGTAAGTATACATTTGGTTGTGAAACGGATGAAATTAGTAGAAAGTTGTTGCTTGCTGGATTATCAAAACAATAAAATTTAGATATTCGACCTCGAAATACGTCTGAATAAAAAGTAAACAGGTGCCTGGTTAGTATGTACCTCCCAAGAGTCCTTCGTTCTCTCTAGCACATTTCATTTAGATCAATCCAGAGGATTGACAGTGAAAAATAACAAATTATCTTAGAGGAACAATAATTTGTTTCTTAAATTATTATTCTATTGATTTAGGAATCACACGTTTGCCAGTCGTGAATAAAAAATATAAAAAAGGAATTGTATAAACTGGCTTTTTCCCTAATTTATCTAAAAAACAATAATTTGAAATAAAATTTGCGCCATCTAGTTGCTGAAGCTCGAACTACGACGCACACATAAGCGCGGCAACTTGGAACAAGACCGTTTTTACAAGATAATGAAAATAGGAACAAACTACCTATGTCTTACATAAAAAACTTTAGATATTTTATTCACTTGAAGTTAAATTGTTTTATGTTTGCAAGTCAAAATAACGAGGATTATTTCTATACTTTTTAATTTACGTTGCCTCTACATTGCCTCTACACCTACTAGTAGCGCCATCTTAATCACCGAGGCAGAACTATAATGCACCGAAACGCGGCAAATTAAAATCGTCATGTTAGGAATAGTGATGACTGCATACTGCACAGATTGGTTAAAGACTGCACAGATTGACCCTCCGCCAGCTGTGGCCCAAAATGATTCTGTAAACTTAGCGCAGGTTTACGAATCACACCAAAAAATATGTTCTGACAACAATCCTTGAGAGCAAGTCTTTGAAGGCCTGGCGTGTACCACCTTAGATCATATTAGCACTGACCATCAAGTACTAAATCAGCCAACAAATAAAAAAATATATACCTAAAACCCAACTGCGTATTGAGTGAACTTATCTTGTTTTATACTTTTTCGTGAATAATACCTGTTTTGCGATAATTTAAGAACTTGTTTACATTTTATAAGCATTGAAAATGTTTGTTGATAATGGTAGCTAACCAGCTTTAGATCGCTTATAATGTTCATTCAACATTTATAGCTAACAAACGGGATTTAAGAAAATTTAGAAGAAACGTTTCATATAAGTAGGGTGACAATGAGATTGGTATTTCAAGGATATTTATTAATTCTATCGATAACCGCATCGATGATTTATTGTTTAAACGTTTTTACAGTGGGTGTTGCCGCGACAGTGAACACGTGGAATTTGTATGTTTCAAAATTGTTTTACAAAAATGTTAATGTGTAAAAAATAATAATGGTGGATCAAGTAAAAGATGACCAAGATAGACCAAGAAAGAGGTGGCGCGATGATAATTTTTTTTTTATTTAAGATTATTTAAAAAATTGCGTAGTGTAATTGCAGCAGTGGGATATTACAATAAAGTAATAAAATGTTTATTTCAGTTAAAATTTAAAAAAGACAATTTCAAGCGACTAGCTACTTCGTTTTAGGCAAAAAATATCTGTATTATTACACATGAATACTCGAAAAATTACAAGTTTTGAAAAATAATACAAAATCAACAACGCCATTTTTTCACTTTCGCGGCAAAACTCTTGGAGTGACTTTGTACGAATGAAAGAATGTGTATGGGTATGTGTATGTATGAGACGTGCGGGTGTGTAAGTGTTGTTTTATGAATGTTCCTTATTGAACCTGAAGCTGCCTACTACGAGTAATAAGAGATAATATATTCTTGTAAACGAAACACGTAAACATATTTTTTTTGGGCCTCATCACTTCCATTGTAGCCCAATTTAGAGTACTATTGCTTCAACAAAAAAGCTGTCAGTATAGCTTATTTTAACAGTAATTGTTCTCTATTATAATAATTACAAGAACGTTTTCGTAACCTTCGTTTTACGCTCCAGTACTCGGAGGGACCATTATTAAATAAAAAATGTAAGCATACAAATTATCTTGACGTTTAGAACAAGGCCGATATTCCCACATCCGTTAATTGAGGAAATAGAATATACTATAGGCATATATGTATATAAATAATATACGCGATAAAACTTATTAAAAGTGGTTTAATGAACTGTATTTTTACGCTTCAACACTCACACACACATTCACAACCAGAACCAGAAACACAATTTTTTCTTGAGAAGCAGTGAACATCTCTACTATAAAAGTTTACAAATAATAATAAAATGCACTGCGTGACATTCACATCCCCTCAGTAAGTTTAATAACGTGTGTCGTGTGTGTCAAACATTCACATTACACACACACAATAACAACCAGAACCAGAAACAAACGTTCCTTGAGAAGAAAACTTGTGTTCCCGCCAAGAAACGAACCAGGTACCCCTGTTTAGAAGGCGAAATCAACTAAGCTAACTAACAGTATATGTCTTTATTCATATCAATAATAAAACAAATGCATACATGTAATAATGTTTATTTAAATAACAGCGATACTTACAGGAAAACATAACTTGTTGTTTATTTACGGCACTATTGTGTAGTAAATCTATGCAACTAACCTTGAGTACGAATAGAGCATGAAGATTTTAAGAAGACCGATAAGGCTTCTCTATCGATATGAATAATCTAAGGAAAGTACTAACGTAATTATTTATCTTCGTGTTTTTGTTCGAGCGAAGCAAGATTAATGTTTTTTATGTTTTAATATGACAAAGAAATTGAGAAGTTTATTGACAGAAAAATGCTACTATAATAACAATGACTTTCTGACTGATTCATCGTGACATAAATTTTATTCAGTTTTGTTTTTGACTAATGTATGTAACGGTTACATATGTACTCGTATCTGTAAAAACAAATAAAAGTACTGTAATACTATTAATACTTTCTGACTATATCAAAAAATAATATCAGTATTATTTTTTGATATTATTGTCATTGTCTAATTAAGTACTAACTATTTACATTTTCGAACCGCAAGCTTCTTTTTAATATTGATATGTTACTAGTTTTTATTTATTTTAATTTTTATGTAATTTTTGTACAAACTCCCATCCTATTGCGGAAATATAATGTATATTTTATTATCAATGGCCAGTTTAGGCAAAACGAAATTTGTAGCCTTTTCAGACATGTAATGCCTCAATCGAATTGTTACCAACCTGCATGCATATTTTTTTCCTTAAATGTGTATGTAAACGCATGTTTTTACAAATAAAAATGATCTTTATCTTTATAAAAGGGTGGTTCAGTACTTTGTCCGTCCGTCTGGCAGGAGCAGTTAGCATCAAAACCATAAATGTGAATAATTAAAATTCTGAGAGAATATGTAATGCTATGGAACAAAGCCAAAAATTGCATCTGACAGACGGACGGACGGCTTTGTTTGTCCGTCGCTAAGAAATCTTGCTTCGCTCAATAAATTATATTTGTGAACTTTATCACGTTTATTATGAATTTAGTGGTCCATGATTCGTTGGTATGAGATTAGCTTTGACAGATGACCTTTTGGCCTAAGTTAAAAATAACTATTACAAAATAATGCGATATCTGTTATAATATACTTAGTTAGCGAACATCCGTCTATACATTACATTATTTTACAATCTCGTTTTATATTGTTATTTTATAGATACAATTACTTTTGATAACGCTATCACACTCGCAGCCCACACTAAAATCAAAGACTTGTGTTGTGCTTGTGGGTGCCGAAAACACTTTCATCACACACACAATCACGCCTAGAACCATGAGCGCAACAATCCTTTGAGAAGAAAAATGTAATATATCGGCACCAAGGAAAAAATCGAACCTGAACCTGCGGCGTAAAAAAACAAGACTTGGCTACTGCGCCAACTGAGTTTCTTGCAAACCTAACGCTATGTTGACATCATACACTATTACATGTATTTTAATTGTCATTGGTTCGATGGGACAAGCCCTATTCTAGACCTAACATGCTTAGCTTACCACCTTCGACTACAACGGCGTATGATATAGGTAGTAATGAAAAAAATTATCAATGAAAAAAATAATTGTAAAATGCAATGCGCTTTCACTCTCAGCCCTACACTTAATTCAATGACTTGTGTAGTGGGTGCCAGAAACATTCACATAACACACACAATCACAACAAGAACCAGAATCACAAATTCCCTTGGAGAGAAAACTTGTGTTCCCGAAATCGAACCCGATACCCCTGCTTAGAAGGCGAACGATCACCCAACTAAGCGAACGGCAGTTCAATTTTGCGATGTGTTATATATTCATAAGGATAATTTACTAAGCAATCCAAATAACTTATCTAACTCGACCACTCTTGGCTTCAAGTTATGGTGGGTCTGGTAGCTATAATTTATCGTAGTTATGGTAATACTAATTGATTTTCTACCACTAGGCAAATTATTGATCAGTAAACGAGTTGTTACGAGTATCTGTGGCCCAACCTCAATATCCATCTAACGATAAGTACACTCAGCTCCAGAAATATGTTAAAGCAGTTAAAAGATAGAGTCCATACTGTGTCCAATGTTCAAGCTGTAAGTGTAAAATCAAGCGCAAGCCAAGCAAAATCGACTTCACCGCTTTATATTCGGAACCCTTGATCAGATTAAATTAATAAGATATATAATATGCATCGTTGAGGATAACTTTAAATGTGACCACATGTGAAGCACCAGCCCAAATCATAAAAGCCTAGAAAAAAGTTCTGAGGTAACACAACTAAAAAAATACAATCGAATTGAGAACCTCATCCTGTTTTTGAAGTCGGTTGAAAAGCGTTTATTTATATTCCTTTATTAAAAAGTATCATATTAAATTAATTAATTGTTATGTACTCGGTCAGTCTCTGAATAATTACGTACATAACTCAAACAGCCATTTTAACATAAAAACCCAAAACGAAGACAAAAAGGTATAATTTTAGACGAGTCTTGAGTGAACTCATACAATCGTAAAACTAGCTAAATTAAAAATTAATGGATAGGATAAGATTTATTCAAGTTTCTTCATTTTGCATGCTGTGTCCACTTCGAGAAGGTGACACTCGCCCTCAACATGTTTTTGTTTTTGTTTCTCGAATTAAGCATAAAGAGTGTATCCAGTTTTGTGGACCAAATAAAATATACATATATAATTTTTAGGGCGCCTCTCTATGATCCTACTCTATGAGATCATTCTTAAATCTCATAGAGTATATTCCCATGAGAGATTTTTTTACCTTGCAAGTTTATATTGACGCAGACTGTACCTAACAGCTCACATGCACAGTGACGGAACAGGTTCTGTAATGTATCATACATACAACAGATAACTCACATACACATCGAAACAGGAGGTCAAACTGGCTTTATTACATCACTCGATAGCTATTTTAACCATAGGGCCGTCAAAATATATGCAGTCTTCGTTGAGGCCGGGTTTTTAATGGCTCCCATACACTGAGCGCATTAAGAAAGCTTACTATAAAACGATCGACTATATAAATGACATGGATGCATAGAGGCAAACTGCACAAGCGCTTTCTAGCGACTACCATAATAACACCTAGGTTAATAAAATTGTGTATTAGAAAATAAGAACGTTTAAAAAAAAAAATATGTAAAAATGCCTCGCCGAGTTTCTTGCCAGGTTCTTCTCGAGATGGCTGTAATTTTGCGAATATGGTAATAGAATCATTAACTTTCATGAGTGCCTCTTTGGGGCCCAGTGAATAAACGATATTTATTTTGATTTCGACTCACATGAGCGGACGGTGCACGCCAATCCGTTCGAACCAAATGCGGCCAGTATGCGGAGTTAAATTAGTGTGACCAGTTGGCGCAGTGGACAGGTGTCCGCCCGCTGCGCCCGTAGGTACCCGGCAGGAGCACAAATTCCTTCCCAAGGGATATTTGTGCTTCTTTTTCTGGGTGTAATGTGTGTGTGATGCGAATGTTTGCAGCACCCACGATACAAGTCTTTGAACTTAGTATGGGGCTGTGAGTGTGAATGCGTTTGTTCGTTTGTTTGTTTAAATTAATTTAATAGGATACCGATTCACCTAACAGATAAATACCATTTCCATAAAACCAACTATTAAATAGGGAGATACAATTCCATATGTAGACAAAGGAAGATATAATTATCATATAAAACCACCGTTTTAGGACGGGGTTTTTTATTTTATTTCCTAGCAGAACTCCAGATACATACATAACGTAATATCATCGAAGTATATTTATATTTCGATGCCTAATATGGTTCTCGGGATATCGTCTATTGAGTTGGAATGATTCATTTATTTAAATTGATGCAAACAAGAATGCGTCACTGAAAGTATCAATTCTGTTTATTGGTTTCATACAATTTTACATACAATTGTCCCACATGGCACACTTATCAAAATTCGTATACTTATATTGTTCGTGTCGAATATGATTGGCATTGCAGTCGGCACTAAAACACATGAAATTAAAAACAAGACATCCATGATGCGTAGTTGATTGGAAGCCTTCCAAGCAGCGTGTATCGGGTTCGATTCCCGGGACCAAAGTTACTACAAGTTTTCTCCCCAAGGGAAATTGTGTTTCTGGTTCTAGGTGATATGGTGTGAATATTTCCAGCACCCACGACACAAGTCAATTTGGGGCTGGGAATGTGAAAGTGTTTATGTTATGTTTATGATATTTTAGAACATACTTCTCTTTCCATCAGGTGAAGTAGTGGTCAAATGCTTGCCTATCTCTTATTAAAAAAGCTTTTTTTGTCAAGCCGATACTGCATCCGATAAAAAAAAATTGATTTGGTGTAAATCATGCTAAAAAATGAATATTTCTTTGCGAAAACGGCAGAAACTATACCAATAAAAGCTATCTCGATTTAGTCGAAGGATATAAGTTCTTAAGCTACTTTTTATTTTATAAACGCGGGAGACGCCGCGTAGTACTCCTAGTCACACATATATACAACAGATGCTCACGTTTTTGAGTATCTGGCAGTAGTTTCAAGGTTGGCCATTGACATTTATCGACTTACAAAATGAGTATGTTTTCGATATGAGTATTTGAGACTGTAGCTCAAGTAAACAAGGGCAACCTGACAAATAATATCCCGGTCAATGCATAAGCCACCCAAAAATAGATACGCCTTTGCCGTGCCGGGTAAAATTAAAATTCCATACACAAAGTTTAATAATACATTTTGGCGAATCGCCCACCAACGCAGTCAGCTTATACATTATACGTAAAAATTAATAACGAACAAGTGGATTAAGGGGGGTCCTATCTAGTAATCAAAAAACAAACATACCAGGTGTGGCAACAGGAAGTTTCCGTAATTAGCGTGACACTAATACACTTTCAGTTTCTTCTTAGAACACACTGTTTAAAGCACTGAGGTTTGTAACAAAGGGGCCATTCAGCGGTTCACTGTTACATCACCGAACATTCGCGGAAATTCGCAACACTTGTTAGAATTAGCATGTACGCACAAACACCGAAATTATGGCCGCATTAGTTAGCGCGGCGAAAAAAGGAAACGAAGAAAAGAGCGACGTTTCTCGAACTCTAGTTTGAAATTGGAATGCGTCGTTTTTCAATTGGATTAACTTGATTTGTTAATTGAATTGTGTAGTGTTGTGAGTCGTGATAAGCGTGGAGAGGTCGCGACGCGACTGCCCGCGCGCCCGCTGTATCATTGACGCCGGCTCACGTGCGTTTGCATGCGAAAAAAACTTTTACAGAGTTTCGAGTCTCATAGAGCACTAAAACTTTGATGCGTATTCTAAATTCAAAATTGTTATTAAACTTTAACGAACATATTGTATTCTTATTTCAAAAAATTTACTAAACTTAAAAGAAGTTCACTTTTTAATGTGATATTAAAACGAAGATGTTCACAAATAAATATACAGTTCAAGTCTCCTAAAGTTTAGAGTACCAACAAATACCAAAATTACTATACCGTGGTCATTTTGATATTAATTTAATTTTTTTTAAAGTTTTCTTTACATTTTGATATTAAATTTTACTACCACCAAAAATATTAATAAAAATGTGACAACACTAATATTATAAATCTTAAAGTTAGTGTGTAAGTATATTTATTTTCTCTTCACGCTGTAACGGCTGAACAGATTTATAACGCACATAGCTTATAACTAGGATTAACACATAAGGTTCTTTTTTACTTGATAAACACGAGCGAAGCAGCGGGGAACGGCTAGTTTTACGATAAAACTTCACATGTTACTTATGAAAGTTGTTTGTTGTTAAATGACAAATAAAAAATATTCCACATCATCACGAACAAAACTTTTTCACGATAAACATTTGCTTGATTAATTTAGTTGCAACATAACACGAAAAATTACGATATTGTTATATTGACAGTCAAAAAAATATTCATGTAAGCAGTTAATTAGGTACAAATAGAATAACAAGCACTTGCGAAATATCACACCATCCAGCACGTGTTATTTAGCGTCTCTATAACATTGTATCTTCAAGGAATCTTATCTTTGAACTGCCCATTGGTTTAGTTTGGTTAGCGTTCGCCTTCTGAGCAGGGGTATCGGATTCGATTCCCGGCGGGAACACAAGTTTTCTCCCCAAGGAAAACTTATGTTTCCGGTTCTGGTTGTGATTGCGTGCGATGTGAAAGTTTCCGACACCCACGACATAAGTCATCGAACTTAGAGTGGGGCTGTGAGTGTGAAAGCGTTTATGTTTTTTTATGTTCATATTTCTAACAGTGTAACTAACGAACAGTCAAAACAGTGCATTGACCATTGACTGTTCGTCAAGCATTCCTAGTCAAAAGTCATATTCAAAGTCAAGTAAAAGAATCAAGGTCCACTCATAGTCAAGTCCGTATATATAATGCCCTAGTAAAGTGGTAGAAACTTTACTAGAACTTCTATTGGAGTTTTAGAGCAAGAACAAAAATAATGTTTTTCAACTTTGTATTATTTGCCTACACTTATGCACGTTTACTAAGCATTAAAGGTTAATAATCCACCATTATTAAACATTAACACTCGAAGAATCACAGGTTTTAGAAAGTTATACAAAATCAACAAACCCATTTTTTCACTTTCGCGGCAAAACACAAAATGTGTATGTTATGTTTAAAGATTTCAAGCCATTTCTATCTTCTTAACTCTACAATGCCATAAACAACAAAATTACTGGTTTCTCTCCCTGACTAAATGTCAATGACGTCATCAAACTATAGTATAATGTTAGCTGTTAAGACACGTATATTATTTGCACGAGATTTTTTTTTATTCAAGATTGGCAAACGTTTTTAAAACACATACACACGATTAAACTCACTCACACATAACATAATCAAACTTACACACCTATCCCATACACGCTCACTGTCACACACAGGCTGCACTGAAAATATGTAAATGTTGTTAAATTTAGGATTTATTTTGTCTTACAATTGCATGCTGTACAATTACTTTATCTTATACTAGCTTTTGCCCGCGGCTTCGCTCGCGTTAAGAAGTATTATTTTAAAATTGACAAAGTTTCATACAAACTTTCATCCCCTATTTTATCCCCTTGGGGGTATAATCAATCAAAATCCTTTCTTAGCGGATGCCTACGTCATAACATCTACCTGCATGCCAAATTTCAGCCCGATCCGTCCAGTGGTTTGGGCTGTGCGTTGATAGATCACTATGTCAGTCAGTCAGTCGGTCACCTTTGAGTTATATATATTTAGATATATAAAAATCAATGCCACTTTTCGTTGTAATTTTATAACTCAAGAACGGGCTCACCTATCCAAACCAAATGCTAAGGCTTTGTTCGGACTATTTAGTAGATGGTTTATGTCAAGTTTGCACAAAATCGGTAGAGCGGTTCTTCATTTATCACACCCAAAATTTATTTAATGTACCTATCATAGTGTTAAATAACATGAATACCTATTCCTACATTACGGGAAAGACACTGTCTTTTGCAATTGACACTAAAGCAAGAGGCAGGGTTTCACTCTCTAATTTGTACCTACATAATAATTCAGGTCAATAAATATTTTGTATTTGTATTTGTTTGACTGCCATCTCACCTGATGGTAAAGTGACGATGCGGTCGACGATGGAGAGACGAGATTTAACATCTAAATCTCAAAAAAGATCGGGAGTTATTGAATGATCGATGCCTAGTTAAGGATAATAATGCTTAATTTCCAAGGCTATTATTTCCAAGGAGACAATAGCCAGTGGAAGGAACTACGTGACATGTCAATGGGTTAACTATTTGTCAATAATTTATTTAACAGCTTTTATAAAAAGCGTAGTGTTTGCTTACTGACGCTACCTATAATTATAAAAAGATCCTTCTAATATTATAAAAGCGAAAGTTTGTGAGTGCGTGTGTGAGAATGTTTGTTACCACGTCTGTACGTAATGAATAAACCGACTTTAATGAAATTTAGAATGTAGATAGTTTAGGTTCCGGAATAACACGTTTAAGCAAGCATGCCACATCTTCGGCCACACAAATAATATGCATATTCCTTGTTGGTTTTTTTGCTATATAGATAAGCATTTGACCACTATCTCACCTGATGGAAAGTGACGTTGCGGCCCAAGATGTGCCAACTCGCCTAGGAGATACCTATTCACTCTAGACTTCAAGACACCCAGATTTTACGGTTCGAGGAACAGACACGCGGGCAATGAATTTCACTCCGCTTTACGGATGATAAATGTAGAAGCGAAACGCTTCGTGCGAACTGGAGGTTTATAAATCATAAATGGAGCGATGTCGGCTAAAATATATTTTAATTTTTGTTCGGTGGAGCCCAGTGGATACAAAGTATGGACTTTCAATCGTTTGAGAACAAAATCCGTGGAGCGCAGTGACATAACCCAAGGTACGATGTTTGTCTTGTTGTTTATGTATAAATGAGTATTTCAGTCAAAATAAAAATCGTTTATTCACATGTGCCCCAAAGAGGCACTCACGAAAGTTAATGACTCCACAAAAATGCACGAATTGCAAAATATTAGCATTAGTAATGTTTAAGTTGGATACACCTTTTCGCAAGCATTCGGATACCAGTTCTATAAATATGTCGGTATGAATAGAAATTTCTAATACTAGCCGTCTGGCGAAACCATCGGTTATTACTGGGATACCCCCCTCATCTCTTCCCCCCCCCCCCTCTCCTAATAGAAAACTGGCTTTCATTATAACGGAATACTGCAAGCTTGTAGTGGTTATTTAAAACAACATAAAAAATATCATGAATTGATACATAAACATCTTAAAATATTTAAACATAAACGCTTTCACACTCACAGCCCCACAGCCCCACACTACGTTCAAATACTTTTGTCGTGGGTGCAGGAAATATTCACATCACACACACAATCACAACCAGAACCAAAAACATAAGTTTTTTATAGGGAGAAAGCTTGTGTCCCCGCCGGGAATCGAACCCGATACCCCTGCTTAGAAGGCAAACGCGCACCCAACTTAACCAACGGGCAGTTCGTATAAAATGGATATTTTAACACTGTATTCAGATTAATCGTTCCAATTCGTTCCGAAATGGTAAATTGTTTGAGTCATATATAAATTACGGAGCTTAAAGAAATTTAACATTTTCTTTTTTTTTGGCAAACTTTTGACCACCATCTAACTTGAAGGTAAGCGACGATGTGGTCGGCCATGGAGCAAGCCTAGAAGATACCTATTCACTCGCGACTTGAAAAATAAATTAAATTTTTACCTTCATATCGCTCCCTATTATATCACAAAGTATTTTAATCATTTGCTTTTCATATTTTCATAATCTTTCATAATCAAAGGCGTATGAAACGATGGGAAAAAAGCGAATTCTAAAATCATGTTCTGCCTACACAGTGATGGCGAGGGGATATAACCCATCATCACGTCATCCTGTCCATTCCCCTAGCAGGTAGAGCGTAACAATAATTATAGGTACTGAGGTAATATAACATATCTATACCTACATAGAAGTACCTATACCTACAAAATAAAACTGGTATTCACACTCGCAGCCCCACACTAAGTTCAAAGACTTGTATCGTTGGTGCCGGAAACATTCACAACACACACATTGTTATTATTATTATTATATGTTATTATTATATTGGTATTATTAATGAACTTTGAAATTGTCAAAATTAAGTTTCCTTATTTTGATAATCCTTACTAATATTATAAACGCGAATGTTTGTATGTATGGATGTTGGTTACTTTTTCACTTCTTTCAAAGTAGTGAACCATAAATACAATAAAAAATATAATTTATTTCTAATGCAACGGCTGCATGGATTTGAAATGTGCATACCTTATACCTATAGGCTTTTTTAATTTTAACTTGATCAACGCGAGCGAACCCGCAGGGCACGGCTAGTCTTCTATATATATATATATATATATAAAACTAAGTGGAGTAAAAGAAGGAATTTATAGAACGGCTGAACAGATTTGTATATTTTTAATTTGTTGGATTTGTCTCCGCCCCGTAGAGCAGAATGACTAATAATAAAATCTAAAATATTTAGAAAAAATATATATCAAAAGAATCGTTTTTCCCATACATGTTTTATGCAACGGCTTTTTTTATGATATCTCGAAAACTGACGATTACGATGAATTTTTGGTGGGTTGTTCTGCCTAGGCCCTAGGCACGCAAAGTTCCAACATATGTATAATGTTTTCTCGTTACAAACATGGGTCTTAAAACTTTAATATATTCTCTGATTCTATATATGATAAAAAAAATATGTTTACACATTATATACATGATTGAAATACTCAAATAAACAAAACCCATTTAAATTTTCAATGTTATAATTCTCAAACAAAACGAGTTTGTCGATTAATCGAGATAATGAGACGTGGCTCTGATCTATATGTCTATCTCTCTTTAATGTAAGGCGAGTAAATAGTTCGTTAGTTAGTCAAATAAATTTGTGTATCGTCTTAATAATCGGCTGTCTTTTTTCAATTATGCTTATTTTACTTAAGCATGGGCAAGCTTTTGACTATACCTCACCAATTGGAAATCGATGATGTTGCCGAATATGTATGTAAAATGTATATATTTGAACAATATGTAGCATACTTGCCTAGAAGATATAAATTCACCCTGGATTCCCAAATTATACAGTTCAGGTACAAAGACGCGGGAAAAGTTCCACTCTTTCGCTGTACCTATGCTGAACGTTAAATCGAAACGCTTCGAGCGAACTGGAGCCTAGTCTGTCAAATACGAATAGTCTTAAAATTCAAAGCAACAGTGTGTTTATCGTACGTATACGACTTTAGTTAAACTGTAGAAAGGGCCTCTGATATTCCTTAATATGGAATTAGTTTCTTCAGCAAGTATAAGAATTTCGAAAATTTCTATTTGAATTGTCAGAATGATTGAAAATACTGTGAAAATAAAAATAAACAGCATGACTCTGCATATAAACTGTGCATATACGATGATTGTACTATTTTATTTGTCATTGTTTATATATTTTTTTTTGTATACAATAGTGTTTTGTATTGTATTGTATTGTATAAATTAGTCTGGACCACACACAATTCACTCGAACACTGCCAAAAATACTATTTCTTCTCATAACACAAATTACGATACTCAGTACAAAATATAAGTTTATTTATATATATGTGTGTGTACTAGTTGCGCCACGTGGTTTTACCGGCGAGAATTCTGTGATAAAAAGTAGCCTACGTCTTTCCCAAGCTCTATAGTGCTATATACCAAATTTCATCAAAATCGGTTCAGTGAATTAGACGTGAAAGCGTAACAGAGTTACTTTCGGATTTATAACATTAAGCAGGTTTGTAAAATTTGGAGGGACATCAAAGTCACTGTTCCTTTTCCTCTATAGGAAGAAGAAAAAGTGGAAATTCCGCGACCTCAAGGATAATGGAAAAAAAATCTTATAATGCCGACATAATTATCATTATCGATTATTTTTCAAGCATTCAGCAAAGAAAACTAAAGTAGGTATTATGTCGATCAGATCAACGTCCTACAAATAAAGATAAAAAAAAACATCGACTTGAGTAGGTACCTCCTCCTTTCCTGTGAAGTCGGTAGAAAAAATACATTATTTTGAGAGGTGGTAGAGCATTTTGTTAGTTGCTCGCCTGGCTTGCTATCAAAGTAGCTTACCACCATCAAGTTGAAAGTCTGCCGCCAAGCCAAATACGGTGTTCCGGCAGTTATCCTTGAGAGCCTGCGTATTCCAGGTCTAGTATGTTTACCAGCTTCGATCATCACATCGTCACTTACCATCAGGTGAGATAGTGGTCAAACACTAGCCTGTCACAAATAAAAAAAGTCGACTTGAGTAACTCCTCCTTTTCTGTGCAGTCGGTAGAAAAAAATACACTCGAATTGAGTACCTCCTCCTTTTTTGTGAAGTCGGTAGAAAAAAACCAAGCACACGTCGTCGTTCAAGTCATTCTAAAAATATTCATTAATAACCTTCCCAAAAATAACACACAACTCATACACGTGAACACCAGGAATTATTATCAACAGGATTATTTTCGCGATACACATCATTCGAAAGGTTCACCTATGTGTGTTGGAAAATCTGAAAACTATGGCATTGAGCCAAGAAACGGGCAAGGTCAGACGCACATGCATCGATAGTTAGTCGTATTGAATAACTGAGGTTCGATATCTCACAATAGTTACAATCTAGATATAAAAAAAAACTGAAAAATACTAAAGCACATTGTCCGTTCGTCCATCAGTCTGTCAGAGGCCGCTTAACGTCTCTAATTATATGTAGTACAAGCCGTGCCCCGCGGCTACGCCTGCTATTATCAAGTTAAAAAGTAGCCTATGTGTTAATCCTAGGTATAATCTATGTACATTCCAAATTTCATCCAAATCCGTTCAGCCGTTAAGGCGTGAAGAGGGAACAAACATACTTACACACAAACTTTCGGATTTATAATATTAGTAGGATTTTTACACCCTATCTTGAACAACTAATACAAAAATCAAACAATTATTATTAAGAAAAAAATTACAAGCAATTAACCTGAAAGTTTTCACAATACGGCAAAATATAGTTAAAATTTAATTTTTATTCACTAAAATGTAATAACATAACATACATACTAAAAGCCACATACATTTATTTCACATATACAGAGGCTTATCATCAATACAAAATAACCACTTCCTCTTCCCATAAACAATAATATTATCAGAGGTTAAAAATAATGTCATATATCTATATATGTCATATGTCATATATTATGTCTCCATCTTTAAAAGAAAACGCCGATAGCACAGATTAGACAATAGTAGCAGGGCATAGTACACCTATGTGGCACAGTGACTTATGTGACATTAGATGTTGCATTGAATGAACGCCGGCGCATGCATACCGCTATAAATATAGCAGTAGGTAGGTAGTTATATACATGTAAACACTATTGGTACATAAATAGGGGTATAATTTAGACGGCCACCAAAAATTCTAAACGGTTACCAAAATGGATAAATGGTCACCAAATTACGTTTCTTAAAATAAAATTTCCTGTGGCTGAACCAAATCGGATAACAGTCGGTTAAGGTTATTTTTTTATAATTAATACACAAATATTTATAATACGAAAAAAATTATTTATTTCATAATATTTTAGGAAACGTCATTTGGTGACCATTTATCCATTTTGGCAACCGTTAAGAATTTTTTTGGTTTTAAAATTGGTATTTTTTTGGGCGGTGTTTAAACACAAGCTCATTAGGTACAGACCCAACAAATAATAAAATGTATTAAATTTATTTGTTCTTCCTTAAATAACTAAAGTATTGTGCGAAAAAGAAATGTTTTTGTTATAAAAAGGCACTGACAGTAGGTCTGCGGATAAAAAAACAAACAATAATACACACTACATATTCAGTATTATATATGTTTCACAAGAACGAAGACCATTTTTTTAAATACTAAATAAACACTAAACACTTAAACCCTTTCGCACTCACAGCCCCACACTAAGTTCGAAGACTTGTGTCGTGGGTACCGGAAAAATTCACATCACACACACAATCACAACCAAAACCAGAAACACAAATTTTCCTTGGGGAGAAAATTTGTGTCCCCGCCGGGAATCGAACCCGATACCTCTGCTTAGAAGGCGAACGCTCACCCAACTGAGCCAACGCGCAGTTCAATACCTACTATTTATCTATCTATCAAATATCTACTATTTATCTATCTATGGGCCAAATGCCTATTTATCCTAAAACTAAACTAAAACTTTCTACATCGTATACAGCAAAGACATTAGTTACCTACAGTCTTGTAGGTAACTTATGTCTTTGCTGTATACGTAACTTATAGGTAACTCAAGTTCTCAAGTCCACTACCAGTGGACTCATGCATGACAGTGCCCTCGTGCTGGCGGCATTGCCTCTCTGAATTGCAATGCTAAAACGTTGAGCCAAATAAGTACCAGCATTTTGATCACGCGTCACTTATACCAGGCGCTCTAATAGACAAAATAGGACAATTTTGGTTTTGAATGAAATTAAATTTATAACAGCAATTATCCATTGATTTACACGCAGCAGAAACGACATACCTTATCAGCATTAATTTCTACTAAATCGTAATACAATTAAACTAGTAAATCGATGCCTTGTAAGTAACTTAGGCCTTTCCTGTTTAGATGTATATAGTTTTAATTTAGTTTAATGAAAAATATTTAAATAAAATATATTTTTCACCAGTAGACTTAAACTAGTAGGTAAAACTAGTGGTACCTAATGTTGTTGTTGTTGTGGCGAAGAGGAAAGTAAATAGAAATAATTATATGTGATGAAGGATAACGGTGCTATCTAATCGACGGATATTTGCATGCCTACCACAGATAATAAATGTATATGGTATGGTAAAGGATAGTCTTACTTTATAATTTTATTGGTAATAATAGACAAAATAGAACGTACATAAGGTAGCCTGGAAGAGATTAATTTTAGTGATAATACCTTCTATTTATTGTTTTAAAACTTTTTTTTTTACCTTATAAGTGGAACATTAATTTTTTTTATACCCGATAGGCAAGCATTGACTACAATCTCACCTGATTGTAAGTGATGATAGCGCCGAAAATGTAGCATGCTTGCCTAGAAGATACCTGTTCACTCTTGACTTGAAAACTCCCAGATTATACCGTTCCGGAAACAAAGACGAGGGCAATTAATTACATTCCCTCGCAGTACGGATGATAAACCTAGAATAAGCGAAATGCTTTGAGCGAACTGGAGGTATTTCAACCATTTATTATCATCTGTCACGTTAGACAGTTTGTCCTTTCACACTAACAGCCCACACTAAGTTCGAAGACTTTTGTCGTGGGTGCCGGAAACATTCACATCACACACAATCACAACCAGAACCAGAAACAAATGTACCTAGGGGGAAAACCTTGTGTTCCCGTCGGGAATCAAACCCGATTTCCCTGCTTAGAAGGCGAATGCGCGCAGAACTAAGAGACCAACGGCCTGTTTAAAAAAAACAATTAAGTATTAACTATTTTCTCCGCACCCGCCACATAGCGATAGTTGTCCTGAGAAACTATAATCATGGTCACACTATTACAACAAAAATAAACTTAACAAATATACGTACGCTTCATCGATATATATAGAACATAGAAATAACAGTTACTTTGTTGGTTGTACTATAGCAATAAAGATTAGACACGTTTTGAATAATACATTGACGCATTGTCGGAGCAAATATTTTGATTTCATTTGCTTACAATGCCCGTCAGCAACCTATTATAATAGCTTATAACGTTAAGTTATATTTGTATTAGAGGCGATCTACCACATGGTCAAAATGTGTGTACAAGATGTGTGGAGATTTAGGGTGCATTTAAAAATAATGGCAAAAATCTATGCATACATAACTAGTCGTTCGCCCCGAACTAAGACTTCACGCACATTTTGCCTAAATATAGAAAAACTTTTGATGTTTTTCTTAAAAATAATTGTTTGATTTTTGAATTTGTTGTTACAGTATATATAATACAGGATATAACGAATATACACATAAGTATCAACTTTTAATGTAAAGCCGTTCATAAAATAGATCCGGGATAGGGTTAATTCCCGGGAGTTCTCGTCCCAGGAAGTCCCGGGAAATCTGTAGTTCTCGGTCCCGAGAAATAAATGTCGACCAAAGTCGAGAAATCATGTCTGCACTTGAAATGTTTGTTATTTTCGTATCTTTGAAGAGTGATAAGCTAAAATTGATCTTATTTCAATGATTGGATATTTTTAATAAATTCAATCAGTTCTCATCATTAAAGCTATTTATTTCCAATGAGTTCAACAATTACTTTTTGAACTCGCTTCCATAAATAGGGTGAAATGAAACGTAAAGCCCTTTCTTTGGTGGTTTTAATTTCTATTTAGTCTATGGACCGAAACAGCTAGCCTTTCTTCGATGGTTTTTATTGCTATTTAAGCTGTGGACTACTACAGTTGAGATTTGTCCATGGGCGTGACGCCCATCCATGACACTGACTTACAGAATTAGGGGGCTGTTCCTGGGAGAAAGTAAAGTGATAAATATATCTAACCAGTGATGAAACAGTATAAATTATGATCAAAAGAGTGTTGCCTCTAGTATTAACTATAACGCAACGCCTGGATGCAATGAACATGATTGAAACCATCCTTCTTATTATGCACGATGCGATGTGATGTAAGTCATCCAGAAAATTCTATGCATTTGTTTACATTCCGTTATTTAACCTTTGTGTGTCGCGAGGATTTGGCTTATAAAACGTTAGGGGAGTTTTACTCTAATAAGGTCAATTCAGTAAATCAGGCTTGATCTCACAAGGATGGTAATTGTGATGGGGAGATTGCGATTATTATTGCGTATGATTACATAATAATAGTCATTATTATATTCTTTATTACCCTTGATCTTGTTGTTGAGGATAACTCAAAAAGTACAAGTAAGGTCTTAATCAAACTTAAATGAAGCTACATGGGAAGTAGCAGGGTTCAAATAAAAGAAAAGAATCACCAAAATCGGTTCACCTAGAAAAAACTTCAGAGGTAACATGTAATTGAGAACCGCCACGTATTTTTGGAGTCTGTTAAAAATGAAGGCGCGCAAATTGAATTGCCGTGCAGGAAGATTGATAGTAGAAAGAAGATTGAAGAAGGCCTTGTCTCTACACAAATGTTTTCAGAAAACATAAAAAATTTGTTCCGTGTTATTAATTAACCTTGTTGGCATAAAATACCATATTCGTTCAAATTAAATTAACACAGTTAAATGTATCATTAATCACCTACTTACAATGAGAAATACAATTTACAAGTTTCATTAGTGCGAAAACATGACTAAAGTAAATCAGAAGTTTTAATTGGAATCGTGACACATACATTCAATTAACAATAATAAAAAACTGAGATGTTTATGGAAGAATCGAAAGACGCTTGAATGTTATACGGTCGAAGTGAAACCTGGTAAAGATAAAAGAAATCTATATATCTATGCAACTGTGGGACATACATCTGGAGTATAATATACCGCATATCTGTACAGCTGGTTTCCTAATGCATGATACTGCGGACGGACGCGGACCAGCTCGCATTGACGCACCATGGGAAGAGTATCGTCCGCGGTAGCGCAGACACGTTCGGTACGGTGCGTCCGATATGCGAGTCGGTAACTTCAAAGGCTTATGCATTTTGGAATGACCAAATGGCTTTGAATCTCAAGACACACAGACTGACACGTACCGTTGGAAGAGCTTTGTGTGCGGTGCGTGGCTGTCCGTGGTCGTCGGACGTGGGTGATAATCCGCAGAATCGCTCACCGTCAGAAGCCAGCTTACTATGTATTCAAATAACTTAGCTGTGCCCCGCGGTTTCGCCCGCGATTATCAAGTTAAAAAGAAGCCTGTGTTAATCCTAGGTATACGCTTCGGAGGGCAGGCTGAGCTATCTGTCCCGGTTGTTAGTCGTAAGACAACAGTCGTTAAGCCTTGTCGGATGCCTTCAGGCGACCTGAAAAATCTTGACACTAGGACTGCCCACTTGTCTATACGACAAGTATGCAAGCAAGGTATAAGCTAAGTACATTCCAAATTTCATCCAAATCGGTTCCATCGTAGTGGCGTGAAGAGAATACAAACATACTTCCAACAAACTTTCGGATTTATAATATAATTGTGATGCGATAATTTGTGAGAGTTTGTGTGTACTGTAAGATGTTTTCCAATAGATATAGATATATTTTTGTTTAAAAGCTGTTGCTTTCCCATTGGTCCCATTTAAATTTGATTAAGATCTGATCAGTAGTTTTTGAGTTATCGTCAATAATGCGTGTTCAATACATTTAATCGGATCAAGGTTCCGAAGATAAAGCAGTGAAGTCGGTTTGTTTTCAAGATTTGCTTGCGTTTAATTCTGTCAAAGACATTTTGTTATAAAATACAAACAAACAAGTGCAAAATTCGTTATTAGGTAGAATAGAATAGACCAGGATTGTCATCAACAAGTCTATATATAGGTATGAGTACCTACTCGGTATTTTTGAATACATTTAAATAATACCAACTGTATGACAGTTTTACGGTTTTTGTAGATATTATTTTCCACATATTACCGATCACGTATCTTCCATATACAAATTACTATTATTCACCAAAGTTAAGAATAAAATAGGTTATAGCATTAAGTTCGCTTACCTTACAACAATTTTGTTCGTGGAAGATATAATTTTCTATCTAGTATTGAGTTTTTTTTTTCTTTGACTTTGCATACAAGCATTTGACCACTATCTCACCTGATAGACAGTGATGATGCGGCCGAAGATGTGCCAACTCGCCTAGAAGATACCTATTCATTATTGGTTATAAGACTCCCAGATTATACCCTTCGGGGAACATTGAAGCAGGCATTGAGTTGCCCTCTTTTGATGTAAGGATGATGAATGTAAAAGCAAAACGCTTCTAGCGACCTGGAAGAATGTCAACTATAAACTTAAGACAATGGTGCCGATTCTGTTGTCCAGAATTAGACTAAACTAGCCTAAAATTAGTTTTAGTCCTGCTTTAGTCCAAACCCTATTCAGAAAATGCAAGATTAGACTAAAATTAAGTTTGACAGGACTAAGTTAGTTTAGTTACTCTATTTAGTGAAAATGACCAAATTCTTATTCCGATGTACATGTTTTACGTCAAATTAAGACTAAAAATAAAAAAAATTAACTCATATTAGTCTGCATGAAAAGGATCTGGATTATTTTTAATGTGATCTTATACTTGAAAGAATAGCGTTTAGGTATTCTTTGACTAAAATTAGTTCATTTTTAGTTTAGTTTAGGTTAGTTCGGTGCTTAAAATTAGTTTATTTTTAGTTTAGTTTAGGTTAGTTCGGTTTATTTTTAGTTTAGTTTAGGTTAGTTCGGTGCTCAACAGAATTAGCACCAGTTTGTCTGGTTGTTAGACAGTAAAAATGGCATGGTGGAATTAACTCATGTAATTCCTGCGCACACTCTCCAAAATGTAAACGATAGAATACCGAATTTGGTCCATTTAACCATCAAACAACAAGACAAACTGTCAAACGTCATCCATATATGGTTGACATACCTCCAGTTCGCTCGAAGCGTTTCGCTTCTACGTTTATCATTCGTACTGCGAAGGAGTGGAACTCATTGCCCTCATCTTTGTTCCCCGAGCGGTATAATCGGGGAGTCTTCAAGTCAAGAGTGAATAAGTACCTTCTAGGCAGGCATGCTACATCTTCGGCCGCATCATCACTTTCCATCAGGTGAGATTGTGGTCAAATGCTTGCCTACCAGGCATAAAAAAAAAATAGGCTTGCGACATTACGTCGGCGGCCGAGACTGTAATCTGGATTCAACTAGTTTATTATCGCCAATGAGTCTTTCCTTAGTTTTGTACCTTCTGCATTATATCTACTGTATTAGATAGATAGGTACAATGACCGGTGGCGTCACTCGCACAAAAAGGAACACGTAACAAGATATACCTAAGTATACCATTTGTACAGTGCATTGCAACAGAATGGGTCAATCGAAGGTGACATCCCCATGTTCGGCGACAGCGTATCATACAAACGTTGGTAATACATGCGCCATGACGTAAACAAACATGTAATATGAATACTAAACAATACATTATTTATCGGCTATAGTTTTTGTGCATATAAGTACAGTAATATATCTAAAAACAGTGCATAAGCTGAAATGTTTTTCGGAAACGCTCAACGCGATTTGATTTTCTAACAATTCGAAGCATAATTTGCTTGAAGCAAATAAAACGCATTCGCACTCACAGCCCCACACTAAGTTCAAAGACTTGTGTCGTGGGTGCCGGAAGCATTCACAATCACACACACATTACACCCAGAACCAGAAGCACAAATATCCCTAGGGTAGGAATTTTTGCTCCTGCCGGGAATCGAACCCAGGACCCACGGCGCAGAGGGCGGGGATCTGTCCACTGAGCCAACTGGGTCGTAGAAACTGTTATTTATTTGTTTAAACAGTACAATTATAATATAACGAGATGTTGAATTGAAACTTTGCAAGTAAACAAAGAAAGTATTCGGAAAACGGTATATAAACAGGGTTTTTGATTCTGTATAACATAATAATATTTTATTTTATTCCAATTATTATATGTTTAAAAAATATATTAATAAAAAAAAATTATATATTTTTTATCACGTTTCACGTAGTCTTCGAGTGAATAGGTATCTTCTAGGCAAGCATGTCACATCTTCGGCCTCATCATCACTTTCCATCAGGTGAGATGGTGGACAAATGCTTGCCTATTCTGCATAAAAAAAAAGTCTTTTGAAATCAAAGAAACAAAAATAGCATCTTAGCAAACTATGACTCATTTATTATCATGCTTAGCAAGTCATAGTTCTTGTACACTAGAAGACCTGTACGAAGCTAGGCCGCTGTTTGCGTTGCCGAGTATTGGGCAAAGGTATAAGTGTTGCCATCAACATAAGAAGAAGACGACCAGTGTAGATAGAAAAGCACATATATAGATCGTATATTATAGACCGAGCGAGCAGCGCGAAGCGTCTCCGTTTCAGTGTGGACAAAATTGCTTTCGTACGTCCGGATTTTCAGTTGTTCTCCTCTACATGTCGCATTTCTCAACCGATTCTCGTGAAATTTGGTGAGCAAGTTCGATAATTATATGGAACTAGTTACGTACAAGGAAGAATAATTCCTCCACCGAAACCAGATACTAAACTACGGTTTCGTAGACGGCCGAAGGGGATTTTTTTTTTGTCGATTCAGTATTTGAAAAATTTTCATAATGGCGGAGATACGTTTTTGAAAACGTAATAAAAATAATATTTCAGCCATTTAGAAAAATACGCGAGGTCTTCTAGTGTTTAAAAAATAGCTCCAAAAAATAAAACAGGGAGTGTCATAAAGACACACGAAAGAAATGAAACTTTTGTATTACAGGGAAACCATTTAATTATTCATCACAGTGCTTACCACTTTTCGTCACATAAAAGATTGCGGATCAGAATTTCAAAGCCAAAATAGTGTCACTTTAAAAACTTTTAGGTATCTTTAGTTTATTTATCGCGGGAGAAGCTACGGGCACAATTACTGTAACTACATCAATCTTTCTAATATATAAAATTCTCGTGTTGCGGTGTTTGTTACCAAACTCCTCTAAAATGACTCGACCGATTTTTATGAAATTTTTCGTGCATATCGGGTAGGTCTTAGAATCAGTCATCATCTATTTTTATACCCCTAAAGGTCCAACCCATTTTTTTTTTAGTATTTTTTTTATTTATTTTTTTAACGCTCAGCATTGAAAAATACATATAACCCTAAATTTTCACTCTTCTACGATTAACCCCTATTTTTTTATTGAATTAAAAAAACCTAGAAATAATGTATATGGCAATACAACGTTTGCCGGGTCAGCTAGCAATGCTATAGTTTTGTGTGAAACTAGTCAACTGCTTCCAACGGCTGACTATTGGACTCGGTGCTATAACAAAGGTATTAGTCATAGATCATACAAGTCGACCGGTCACTTGGTCATTGTACGTTTTTGTGTAATGACTCAGAAAGATCTTAGTTGATATTTCTAGTTATTATGTAGTCATTCAGTGATTACCATGTACTTGGAACTCTTTGCCCGAGACGGCCCGAGTCTCTGTTTCCCGATAAGTACAATCTAGGAGACTTTAAATCTCGAGTGAACAGGTATATTTTAAGCACGCATGCTCCATCTTCGTCACTTTCCATCAGGTGATATAGTGGTCAAATGCTTACCTATCGTGAATAAAATTTTAAATGTTTGATGGAGGCCATAGTCTACAATAATTGAGGTTAATTGAGTTAAATTCGTTTTAATCTTTTTTTTAATTTAATTTTGGCTTCGCAATCTTGTGCATTTAGCCAGTGTCACGTGATTAAATATGTCAAGAGTATTATTATTATTATTATTTTTTTATTTGTGACAGGCTAGTGTTTGACCACTATCTCACCTGATGGTAAGTGACGATGTGATCGAAGCTGGTAAACACACTAGACCTGGAATACGCAGAAATACTTTTAATATGAAATATAATACATTATATTTCATATTAAAAGTCCTAGTCACAAGTTCAAGTCAAAGTCAAGTAAAAGGGTCAAGGGCCAGTCATAGTCAAGTAATGCCCTAATAAAGGGGTAGAAATGCTGTGAGTGTGAAAGCGTTTGTTTTTTTTATGTTTTATTATTACACATTAGCACTCGAAGAATCACAGGTTTTGGAAAATTATACAATATCAACAAAGCCATTCGCGGCAAAACTCCATTTTAAATCTTTGGAGTAGCAACTCTTTCTATAGCGCCATCTAGTTTTACAAGGGCAAACTAAACAAGTGAGCTCTTTAAAGCGTCTTTTTTCGGACGACTATCCCATAATCGTAGTTTTTTTTGGGATTGTTATAATTTAATAATTCTTATTGTCTGTAAAATTGTATTCCAACGAATTTAGATCGCCTAAATTTTAGCGTATAAAAGATACTAGACTACACCGTATTATATTATTGTATATCCACGATGGATGATGATGATTTAAATAAAGGAGGAGTTTCGCAATTCGTCGGAATATTTTTATTTTGTATGTTCCCTTATCACTCTAACACGCCGGGACCGATTCGAGATTGTTTTTATTTGTTCAGATGGTCCCATTACAATTTGATCAAGATCTGATCAAGGTGGTAGAGCATTTTGTGAGTTGCTCGCCTGGCTTGCTACCAAAGTAGCTTACCACCATCAAGTTGAAAGTCTGCCGCCAAGCCAAATACGGTGTTCCGGCAGTTATCCTTGAGAGCCTGCGTATTCCAGGTCTAGTGTGTTTACCAGCTTCGATCACATCGTCACTTACCATCAGGTGAGATAGTGGTCAAACACTAGCCTGTCACAAATAAAAAAAAAAAAAAAAAAAAAATGATGAAGCGTTTCGGAGATATTTACGATAGAAGTTCGTTATTAGTTTTTGAACAAGCATAAATTACATAATATTCTTTCTCATACAGTTTTTACAATAGAATATTTTTGATTCTGATTTTGTGACGATGCGTTCAACGATGGAGTACGCGTGCCTAGAGTGAATACTCTACTCACTCAAAGATTCCAAGATTACACTTATCTGTGTACATACACAGTAGTATAATTTTATAATTTATGTTCTCTTTGTTTTCAAATAAATGATGAACAAAGCAACTTATCTAATGTGACACCTACGTCACATTGTTGTATGTAAGATTGATGATGATTGCTCTTAGACTGATCATTAATCTCATCTTGTTTCGTCCCACTTCTACATACGTATCTCGGTTATCTTCTGTGTGGCAAAAGAGCAGATATTTCTCTAGGCCATGGCGCTTGACCTTTTTTTGTTTAATTATTTTCGCATCTTCGGATTGCGACTGGAAATCAGCAGATCAAGACTAAGTGTTGAAACAATCACTTGGCAATCAGCCGAGTTGCACCCTTTCGGCACCCTACAGTTTAAGTATAATTAAGTAATTGTTTTTACCGTTATCTTCAATTCTGTATTATAGTCCAATTAATGAGTTTTGTGCGGAACAAATTGATTTCCTTTCGTTCTTTCTTTCTTGGTGCAAGTCTGTGGTTATGCAAAATGACTCTGTTCTGTGCTATTTCAATGTACAGCGACAAACATCAGTTTGTTGGTTAAATATCTTTGATTTCCAATTTTTTTATTTGATTTGACTAGTTATAATACACAATAAAAAAATCAAATACATTAAAAATATTAAAAAGGAGTGATACGAACATTAATAAAAAGAAATAGACACGTGACCATAATGCTCGATAGCATTTTGCTCAGCAATGAAGTCTCTAAGTCTAACCGTACAATGAGGTAACGCAGCCAGCATTTTGGGCTCACTGACACAAGTTTTCTCCTCAAGGAAAATTTGTGGTTCTGGTTTTTTTTATATCCTATAGGAAAGCGTTAGACCACAATCTCACCTGATGGCAAGCGATGGTGCGGCCGAAGATGTAGCAAGCTTGCCTAGAAGGTACCTATTAACTCTCGACTTGAAAACACCCAGATTCTGTTCGGGGAGCAAAGATGAGGGCAATGAGTTCTCCTTCGCAGTACAGATGATAAACGTGGAAGCGAAACGCTTCGAGCGAACCTGAGGTATATCAACCATATATGTATGACATTTTGGTTGTGATTGTGTGTTTTATGTGAATGTTTCCAGCACACAATAGGCATCTTTTAGGCAAAGGTGTTAGTCTCTTACCATCAGTTAAAATAGCAATCAATATTATTAACTATCTTGAATAAAATAATTAAAAAAATTGGTGGGTGTAATTGACACACTCACTTCCAGATTTGTAACATTGTGATTTTTATAAAGACAAAAGCATGCTCAATTCGAAACAATTTAAACACGAGATCTTTTAAGTTCAAGTCCAACAACATTTAACAGACGCGGGCAGGAAGTCATAAAAAACCAGCTATTTAAATCATGGCTAAGCTATATCCGACTATGACGAGTAATACATTAAGTCTTAATGTATTGGAAACACATCATTCCGCGCGTTTATACGAGTAAAAAGTAGGTATGTTGAAGTTATATGTTTTAGGGATCTGAGAGAACTTATGACCTTTTGCCACTACGGCTTTTTTGCTAGCATTTAGAACTTTAGGAAAAGTTAGTTTCCTTCCAATACCATTTTAGGTTTTTGTTTTACATGATTAAACTTGTTTTTACAAGCTTTTATTTAGTCTGTCCCGTTGTCTATCTGTCGGTTTGCAATTAAATCTTACAAACCAAAATATATCCACACCCCGATGGAACTCAAATTTGGTGAACAGATCCAGATTCAGATGATTTATTTGACGACCCAGTTGGCGCGGTGGACCAGTCTCAGCCCTCTACGCCGTGGGTCCTGGGTTCGATTTCTGGCAGGAGCACAATTTTCCTTGCTAAGGGAGATTTGTGCTTCTGGTTCTCGGTGTGATCGTGTGTGTGATATGTAAATGTTTCCAGCACCCACGATACAAGTCTTTGAACTCAGTGTGGGGCTGTGAGTGTAAATCGTTTTGTTTGTTTGTTTGTTATTGCCTCCATACATACAGTGTGGATCCCGTGCATGTGAAGTCGGCTTGACCGGCTAGGTGTTGTACCACTCTATCTCTTTACGTCTTAGTTTTAAAACTTTACCAACTGTGCCGTAAAAACGTATTTATCTCGAATTCCAATACATCACGTAACCTACAATAATAAAGCTGACCTTAGCCAAATGTTTCGCAATGGAGCGTTATTGTCGATGACGTAACTTGCAGGAAACTAGTTTTTGTACTTGTTTCATTTCGGATAACTTTGGAGTGTTGATATAAACATTTCATAGTATTGGTGACATACATTGGTGTGTATGTGTTTGGGATTGACTGTGAATGGGTGTGTGCTTCAAATACAAAATCACACTAATATTATAAATGGAAAAGTTTGTGTGTAAGTGTGTTTGTTTTCTTTAAGCGTGAAGAGAAAACAAGCATACTTCGTTTTTAGGGTTCCGTACCCAAAGAGTAACATGGGACCCTATTACTAAGACTCCGCTGTCCGTCCGTCTGTCTGTCCGTTTGTCACCAGGCTGTATCTCATGAACCGTGATAGATAGACAGTTGAGTTCACAGATTATGTATTTCTGTTGCCGAAATAACAAAACTAAAACAGAGAATACAATAAATATTAAAGGGGGCTCCTATACAACAAACGTGATTTTTTGCTATTTTTACTCGATATTTATAACGGCAACAAGTAGACGCTTGAAATATTCACAGAATATTTATTTATAAATAAATAAATAAAAATATAATGATTATTTCGGATAAATCCATAGAATTGTTGGCGAGTTACATTATAAATTAAATCTATGTTAGTATTACAATTATTTAGTCTGGCCAGTAACAATACCTATCCAATATTTTTGGATAGGACAATCAAAGCGAGACGCAAACATTTTCAGAACACTGTTGGAACTAGCACGTAGAAGGTGAAACATTGAGGCGACTTTATATCGCATGACAGCGTGAAAACCATTCACCCGCGCTTTCGCGAACATTCCAGACGCACTGCAACGCCATGTAGTCCCAACAGTGCTCTAAAAGCATTGTTATATTGCACCCTGAGGGCATTGTAGTTGTACGTTGCGTATACTATATGAGCCCACTGGCTGCTCGAGTAGAAAGTTTGACAGTACGCTCTAAAAAGAGTTAAATAAATTAAATATTCATTTAAAAAAAAAAAAAATTGCTATTAAGGTCGGGGCGGCTCCCATACAACAGACATGATTTTTTTGCCGTTTTTCCCTTCGTGCGCGAGTCCGACTCACATTGGCCGGTATTTAGTCTTCGTTTTTTTCTTTATTATGCCAGTAAGTCGGTTTTTTGGTTGTACCGCAACTGTCGCAGATATTGACCAAATAAACATCGACGTCCAACTGTATTGCGTAATACCCCTCCACCCAAAGGTTATCTGGAAGAGATCGCTTTTAGCGATAATACCGCCTACTGTTACACTTATTTTGTAGTCATTACTTTTTGTTCTGTTTTGCCACAATTAAGATGTTCAATAAATAGTTTATATATATACTATCTAAACGCACGCATCGACCAAGCATACCTTTTTAACTCGTACTCTTCCCCCACCGGTGAATAGTGTCATGAAGGAAAATTACCCTCATGCCTATCAACTGGTTTTATAATCTTGTCCGACACATATCGATTCTCATTAATATTGTGTTTCACAGAGTATACAGCCATTAGTCTCTGCGTACTGGCAACTCTGGCAAGTATCCAGTTTTCTCAATTTATGCGAGTTTTGATGGCCATAATTAAATTTAGTCGCGCCTGCTGTGCGAGCCACAACTGGTACAGCCGTTTATAGATCAAAGAAAGCAGCCCGAGGCATAGATTACTTAATAGTTACTACGTACCGAATGTATTTTCTACCGACTTCACAAAAAGGAGGAGGTACTCAAGTCGACTGTATTTCGTGTTTTTTTCTGTGTGTACCTCATAACTTCATTCCACGTGAACCGATTTAATTTTTTTTTTGTTTGAAAGATGTTGCATTCCAATTGGTCCCATTTAAATTTGAATTTAAATGGGACCAATTTTCTGATCAGTAGTTCTTAAAATATCGACAATAATGCGTGTTTAGTACATCTAATCTGATCAAAGTTCCGAAGATAAAGCGGTGAAGTCGCTTTGCTCGCGCTTTGCGATGTAAACAGCAGGAACAGGTATACATTTTCGCCGCGCGGTAGAAAGAGAGGGGGATATTACTTTCTCTCCTACCCCGCGCCGGCGGTCTACTCTCCCTCCGTCTTACGAATTTTCGATCAGGTCACGTGTCCTGACGCGAGTTTAACAATTTTTACCCATCCTAAAAAGTGCACAACGCCGCTAAAGTTTTCACTTGAATAACGAGAAAATAATCTAAGTAAAAATAACTGCACTACACGTTATAACACCATTATCTGTGGTTTTCTTTGCTAGAATAACGAGTAACATACCAAAACCAAATCATCATCATCTCAGCCACAAGAAATCCACTGGATATAGGCCTTCCCCAAAGATCTCCAAAAAGAACGGTTGTTAGCAGCCTGCATCCAGCGTCTTCCTGTGAACTTCACTAAGTCGTCCGTCCACCTTGTGGGGGGTCTTCCGACACTGCGCTTGCCAGTCCGTGGCCTCCATTCCAGAACCTTTCGGCCCCATCGGCCATCAGTTCTACGTACTATGTGCCCTGCCCATTGCCACTTCAACTTGCTGATCCGCCGGGCTATGTCGGTGACCAAGACCAAATGACAGTGCTAAATTTTATAACGTATTTCACACACCATTATATCCAAACGATCACGTTCGGGCAATGTTTAACGTGGCCATTCTGACGCTTTTTCTGTAACGACGGTTTTGTCAATACTACCCAATCAATGCTGTCGTAACGAAAAATTTACCAATAATTGACATTGAAAATCCGTAAATTGACGTCACGGCTTTGTCTAGCTAAAGTCATGTTTGCACAATACTGTTTGGCGATTTAATGTCTGGCAAAATATATTATATTTTTTAAATAGTATAACATATAAATATTGTGTTTTTCTAAGGCAGTATAGTAACTCACCGGTGTCGCCGACGGCCTGACTCAGCGTATTTTCAGTAACGGGCCGCAACGCCTCCACAGCGCTGATGTATCCAAGGCGATCGGCGATCGCACACGCCGTTTGACCGTTCTGTGAAGAACAAAGGCTTTTGTACTAACAACATTTCGCAAACGCCCCAAAGACGCTTCGAACTTAGTGTGGGGCTGTGAGTGTGAAAGCGTTTATGTTTTTTTTGTTTTATTCTGGATTACTGTCATGTCCTTAGTGACACTTGCAAGATTGAGCCAAATAGATTGACCTAAAAATCATCGAATTCGCTGTCGCGTTTGGTTTCTAGAGTGTCACAAAGGAACAAACATACATACATACTACATAGGCTGATAAACGAATAACGGTAAAAAAGAATTAACTGCCCGTTTGCATAGTTAAGTGCGCGTCCGCTTTCTAACCAGGGGCATCGGTTTCGATTCCCGACGGGAACACAAGTTTTCTCCCCAAGGATTTTTTTATTTCTGGTTTAGAGTAATTTTTTGTGTGATGTCTTTCCGGTACTGTGAGTGTAGAAGCGTAAAAAATAGATTGATCGTTTAAACTTACCCCTGACAAGGCGTTAGGATCAGCCTCGTTCTTCAGAAGCAGTTGGATGATCAGCGTGTGACCTTGCTGCGCTGCTTGGTGTAATGGAGTGAACCTGAAATAGAACCTCAATCATTATCGTAATCAAAACCGTCCAATATAATAACATACTCAATATTTTTTGGTTTAATTAAAAAAAAACCTTTGTACATCTTTTGTTATGGCCTTATTGTAAAAAATTTTATCAATGTGTGTACAATAAAGAATATAAGAAAAAAAAAAACACATTCACACTCACAGCCCCACTATAAGTTCAAAGACTTGTATCGTGGGTGCCGGTAACATTCACATCACACACATTACACCCAGAACCAGAAGCACAAATATCCCTTGGGAAGGAATGCGTGCTCCTGCCAGGAATCGAACCCAGGACCCACGTCGCAGAGGGCGGTGACCTGTCCACTGCGCCAACTGGGTCGTCAAATACATATCAATATACATTATTTGAATGGATTAGGTTCTGTGACAAACCTATAAAGATACGAAGCGGAATGTTTGTATAATATCATTTTTATCTTTTCCTTGGTTTACATAAGCATTGCTTGAGGCTAGTAGAAATTAGAAACGTACTCATGCGCCACCCTAGTGCTGACGTCAGCACTATCATGCGACCCTCCATTGCCGCTAGGTCGGCTGGGTGTGAGGCCATACCATATAGGACATAAGCATATGAGTAACATACCACGAGGAAGAGGTCAATCGTCGAATTCGACTCGGCTGGGCAGGGTTTGGGTAACTTCGCAACGTCTTTTCGTCCAAAATACCTCAATGCCTCTCGACGAAAGTCTTTGACTTGTGTGTGCTACCAGTGATGACATATAGTACTGAAACTTGGCCTCTTACAGTGGGCCTTACAAGCAATCCCAAAGTTGCACAACGAGCTATGGAAAGGGATATGCTCGGGGTTTCTCTACGAGATCGAATCAGAAATGATGGAGATCCGTAGACGAACGAAAGTCACCGACATAGCCCGACGGATTAGCAAGTTGAAGTGGCAATGGGCAGGGCACATAGTACGTAGAACGGATGGCCGATGGGGCCGAAAGGTTCTAGAATGCAGGCCACGGACTGGCAAGCGCAGTGTCGGAAGACCGCCCACAAGGTGGACAATATAATGAAGATCGCAGGAAGACGCTGGATGCAGGCCGCTAACAACCGTTCTTTTTGGAGATCTTGGGCGAAGGCCTACCAGCAGTGGACTTCTTGCGGCTGAGATGATGATGATGATGTACATACCCATGCGCCGCCCTAGCGGTGACGTCAGCGCCGGCCGTGATGAGAGCCCTCGCTGCGGCGTGGTGGCCGTGATGCGCCGCCGCGTGTAACGGCGTGTACCCGTCACGGGTCCGTGCCGAGCGCTGCCCGCCGGCGCCTAGCAGTGCCGTCAGCACTGCCGTGCGACCCTCCGACGCTGCCAGGTGGACTGGCGTGAGACCTGCGTACATGTTTGATAGATATAGTGATTATGTTTTAACGTGGTTGATTTAACCCACAGACTCACTGCTATCATGCGTCCGCAATTTACTGTCACAGTGCTACGTACGGTTTTTTTTTGTGAAGTCATTTGACCACTATCTCACCGATGAAAAGTGAAGTTGCAGCTGAAAATGTAGCATAGCCTAAAATATACCTACTTTATATAAACTTGAAGACATCCAGATTGTACCGTTCAAGGAACAGAGACGAAGGCAATGAGTTCCACTCCTTCGCCGTACGGATGATAAACGTAGACGCATATCAAAAAAAGTTTCAAAGCTATGACGGCAGAGTGAGACTCAGATATATACGCGTTACTAATAACATCCTTCATCGGGGGTTAAAAAGACTCTCCTGTATTGGCAGAAGATTATTTTTAAATATTTGCACGCCATTAGCATGTTTATCACTACTTATAACCACACTCCGTCAAATAAGAATAATATTACCGTTTGATAAGGCATGAGGCCATTTTATTGGAGGTCTTCCCACACCATTTTACTGTACATCTCGGCATATTTCTAACATTATTTTGCAGTTTTGTTGACTCGTTCTGTGTCGAATCACAAACTCGGACGGACAGTACTAACTTCGCACTCGCGCGATGATGTACCTAATTTGGTATAACGTAGGCGTAGAGGTATGGTATAAGCAGACAATTTAGTACTAATAAACTACTTTCATGTAGTGTTACCATTATTAGCCGGCACGTTGACGTCAGCGCCTCGTTCGACAAGCATTTCTACGCAATCCTCGTGGCCCTCCTGTGCTGCCATGTGTAACGGTGTGAACCCGGCCTTGGACTTCACGCCCGGGTCCGCGTCTGTATTATAAAAATAAAGTTAAAAAAAAGGAAAAATATTTTTATCAGTAGTGAACTCAAAGTACAATCCAAATGGACTAATCTTCCTGGACGATATGACCTATATAAACATTGTGGAATCTTTTGATCACTTCGTAGTCAAATCACCTGGTAATGCCAGGTGAACTAGGAAAATAAATATCCCAAGTTCCCTAAAAAGAACGCCTCGTGGCCTCTCTAATTTTTAATTTTATAAAAATTTAAATCTCATCCATAGTCAAACTTTTTTAATCCAAAGTCGAGCGTTTACCTTCACCACATCAGCTATTTATAGTATAGTATTTACAACACATATTCTCTGAGAATTTGTTGTTGTTCGCTGTTGCCATTGTCAATTGAATTGATATAAATATTAAGGGGTATACGTAAATGGGGAGCAAACATTTTTTTGCTCCCCATTTACGTATGAAAAAAGCTTTGTAAGTAAAGTACCATTTAAAAAAAAAAACTATGTTGGAAAATAACTAATGGTTCTACCAAATATTTATCATTTTATTAATAGTTTAGTCACTCTTTTTAGACTTATTATGACCCGGTGCCTTACTAAAAAACATACCTAAAGCTGAAACTTGCATATAATATCCGTCATATTCTTCAGTTAAACAAAAATTTAACAATTATTAGTAAGAAAAAGTTATAAGCAATTAACCTCGAAAGTTTTTTAAGCGTGAGATCTCAGCTCAGGGCGAACGACTAGTTTATATAAGTGTATTCAGTGCACAAAAAAAGGTACCCTCTAATATTTTACATAATTACAGCAATGGTATCCTAACCTGTGATATCAGTAAACGCACGTTTACAGTGAAAGTAGGATACATATTAAGTCATATGCGTGCACACCATTGAAGTCGCAGTTTAAGAGCCATTTCGCAAAATGTGGGCGCTCGCGCCGTAATGTACGGCGCTTGTATTTACATCGCAATTTATAGCAGTTTCAAGTGATGATAAATATTATTTTGTGAGTAATGTAATGAATTGATTATTTTTTTAACTTTCGATTTAGATTCAATAAAGACCGAAGTAACATAAACGCATGAACTTTGTGTCACAAATGTGATTATTTTAAATAAAAAATGTAAGAAAAGTAGGGTTTTTTATTTGTTTTATAATAATCAACGTAAATAAAAATCTAAATTCCACTACATTATGTGTCAATAATATTACGTGCCTGATGTTTAGGCATATTCAAATAATCGATTCAATTCATTTTAATCAGTTTATAAGGAGCTTAAATTTTACTCTGTTGTCGTTTTTACTAAAACTAAGTTCTGAAGCTCATAAAATAATTAGAGATATTTAAATAAATCTGTTACATTATGTGATAATTCCAAAGATCGATCTTTATTTAACAAATATAAAACAGCATGAAATCTTTTCCCAAGATAGTAAATTAGGCGCTCAATCTTGGATTATTCACTGAACGTGCGAAATGGCTCTTAACTAAGTTCAGTCGATGTAGCCGAATTGGAAGTCTATATGTATTCAGTGCATTATAAAAGTTTACTTACCGTGTTCTAGCAGAGCGAACGCTATGTCCGGATGGTTGTGCCTGCAAGCGATGTGCAGGGCCGAATGGCCGTTCTTCGCCAGCGAATGAGGTGATGCCCCTACGGCACAAAATTACAATACATTCTAGCGGGCTAGCAGCTTTACATACAATACTATATACTGGTGTAACCATAGATAAGAAACAATATTTTTTAAGTGAAACTTTATATGGCTTTGAAATTCTTATCCGCAACCATTTTGTGTGACGAAAAGTGATGGGGGTAAACACTGTGATTAATAATAAAAAAATTAAAAAAATTCGGACAACAAAGGTTCATACAAATTACAAAAGTCTATAAACATAAAGTGCTATTTTTTTATAATTTATAGGCTAGCATTGCACCACTATCGCACCTTTACTTTGTTATTTATATTAAAATAGAAATAGCCAAATTTCACAAAGACTGTTTCAGTGGTTCTCCCGTGAATAAATAAACTGTTATAATAATTTACATTTCAGATATTTTCACTATATGACTACATAATATTGCTGAATATGCATAATTTATATTTTGTAATGGTGCTGCGAAAGAATTATTGTGATAAACTACAAGTAAATGAAACATCATATAATATGGTGATACCATACATGGTCAGAAAATAATTACGAGTTGCAAACATTTTTTTTTTAATTGCAAATTTTAGCGTGCTACATTACTCAAACTTGGGTTCCAGAACAAAGGTTTTGGATTCCAATTAACTGTACATTACACATTATTATAAAGTGGACATTAAAAATATAGACAGATAATAAAACACAATTATTGTCAGTTCCTTAATTATAAATGTATATAATACCGTATTCATGATAATAAATTTTATTCATAGTAACAACATAATTTAAGTAGCAATTGTACATTACATTAAACTAAAAATAATAATACCTAATCCTTCTTCATGTATATAACTCCAAATTACATCAAAATTAGTCCAAATCCGGTAGCTATCCTTGTAAGCCAGCCATAGTAATCCTACCGTATCTAAACTCCTCGACCACATCATCATTTACCAACAGGTGAGATAGTGGTTTTTGAATAGAAGATCTTCCGTTCCCCACGGGCCCAGTGTCTCAACAACAAAACGGTTCGAATATGTAACTACTGCCGAGGTTCCAAAATTTCGCCGATTTCTCTGTTTGCCGAAGTTGCCGTCAGTTACTTAGGATGTAAATATTATCACACTACTGACACCCTGGATTAACAGTATTAACACATAGGCTACTTTTTATTCCGAAACTGCGAGTAACACCGCGGGGCATGGCTAGTTAATATTATAAAGGCGAAAGTTTGTGAGTGTCTTTTTATTTTTTTTACTTTTCCACGCTCAAACGGCTGGAATTTTGATGAAATTTGGTATAGAGTTAGTTGACACCCTAGATTAACTCATGGGCTTTTAATCCCGAAATTCCTACATGTAAAACCGCGGGGCGTAGCTAACATCTAATTACCTTTGTCTAGAAGAAGCAGCGCTATATCCGGATGGCCATAGTATGTGGCCATATGTAGTGGCGTTATATGACTCTTGCCGGGCGCATCAGGCTGCGCTCCTCTCGCTAGTAAAAGCCTCGCTACGCCTATATCTCCGTATTTGGCCGCGAGGTGCAGTGGAGTGAACCCTTTACGAGTTTCCGCCTCGATTGGAGCGTTGTGGTCGAGCAGGATGCCCGCTACTTCTTCTTTGCCTGAGGATTAGAAAAATTGATTCTGATTTTTTTTGTTACATTGTATTTTCATGAATATTTTCTACAATTTTTCTGAACAATAAAGAATCAAGAATAATTTGTTGCCATTGGTGAAATGCACTAAAAATAGTTTTTGTTTTGGTTGCAGCAACCGGACACGCATATGGTTGCCGTTTTCGCATTTGTCGCACACACACAAATAATCAGCCTTTTAAATATATTTACAATTACAGGAGTAAAACTATAGGTAAATCCAAAGGCAATCAACTTGGGAACTACGATGTTTACGTCAATGTCTCCAGCATCAGTAAAAAGACAACTACTTTCTTATGCGTGATATAGCCGCTAGATGGCGTAATTTTCAATCGATTGAGAATAACGCCATCGCGGCGTGCGGGGACGAGCGCAGTCATTGTTATCGCTGACTTACCTTCTTTGGCAGCTATATGTAATGGTGTGTATTTGTCTTTGGTGGTGGCTGTGACGTCAGCGCCATGTTGCAACAACAACGCGGCGATGTCGGCGTGTCCGAGACGGGCGGCGACGTGTAAGGGAGTTTGTTCTTCGCGCGCTCTTGCGTCCACCTGAAAAGTTAAAAGGATGATTTAGTTTTCTGTACAGACTCAGTACGCCAGTTGAAATCTCTATACTTAATTCGAAACGATTTGCTTCCACATATATCATCCGAACTAAGAATCAATGGAACTCTTTGCAGCGTCTTCATACCCATATCAAAATAATAGAGGTCTAAAGATTAGAAATCCCAGTCTATGCCTAGGGTTTCGTCCCATTCTCGGCTACACAAGAGGCGAGACAGAGGTCAAAGGGTATACTATCAGATATTAAAAACAATAATTGTTCTGCAAAGAAAACTGTTGACCCTGATCCGTTGTAAAGATAAATGGTATACCTTAGCGTTGTTCCTGAGCAGCACCCGTACTAGGTCGGTTTGGTGCGCTCGGGCTGCCAAGTGAAGCGGCGTCTCTCCGCGCGCTGTCGCCGCGTCTGCCGCCGCCCCTGCTCCCACCAGTACTAGCGCGATGTTCATACAGCCCATGAATGAGGCCACGTGGAGTGGAGTCAGGCCTGATTCGGTTGTTGCCGATTTGCCTAAGGACATTGTAACAATTGAGATTGTGGTAGTCAAAGGGTAGCCAGGGAGAAATTTAAGCATAAAGTAAAATAAGAAAGAAAGAAAAATAATTTAGTTTTTTGCATAAGTACCTACATAGACTACTTTTTAACTTGATAAACATAAAGAAACCACGGGGCACGGCTAATAATAAATATTTGTAATTAAGTTAACACGCAGTTAAACATCAACCGCGAAGTTTGCCTAAAATTTGCTAGGCAAGCGTGCTCCATTTTCGACCGCATCGTCACTTAACATCAGGTGCGATAGTGGTCAAATGTTTGCCTTAAAAAGCGTCGAGTTTTTAAGCTTCCGATTTTTGTCTATTAAGATAAGTTGATTAGTAGTAATGTATACTATACTCACTCGCGCCATATTTGAGCAGCAACTCAACGACTTTGAGCCGGTTCTTCTTGCACGCGATGTGTAAAGGCGTGAACCCATTGAGAGCGCGCGCGTTTGCATCCGCGTTTCGATCTAGCAGGAGTTTCGCTACCTATAATTAGGAAACAAAATAAATATAGAAGATGACGTTTGAGACGTTTGAGACGTTTGATACACTGTGCATACACTTTCTTTATCGATTTGGGTTATTTCTGAAATGATATTTCAATTAATTGGCATGGTAGTTGTTTCAAATAACATAAAATTAAACTGTGATAAATATATATTTGTTCTGACGATATTTTATGACTACACCGAGCTAAATATTGCTAGTTATTATCGCGGCATGATTTTGTTATGGACAGACGTTGCACAGAGCGCGAGGACGAGCATTGTTTTTACCTTCCTCTATCGTGTTCCATTTGAATAATGAAACCCAAAAGTTATAACCTGTTTACAGAACATAAGTTTACCTTGACATGACCGCAGTGCGCGGCGACATGTAACGCTGTGAGGTAGTCGACGGTGACGTCATCGATGGGAGCACCCTCTGAGAGAAGGACTTTAGCCGTCTCCACGTGTTCGCCTTGTACGGACATGTGGAGAGGTGTAAGCCCGTTCTGAAATAAGAAAAATCTAATTACAAACATAATTTAGGAGCAAATTTTAATAAAAATGTAAAAGTATACATATACTAGAGATCAATGTTTGGAAAGTAAAAATCTCGCACCAGTAAGCGCCTAAGTACAAGCAGAGGTTTTCGCAGTGGTAAGACTCTTTCGCAGAGTCCACCACAACATTACTGTATTTCGGATTTAAGGGCAGAGTTTCCAGTTATATTACAGAGCATAAAGAGAATTCACATTCAATTCAATATTCGAAAGTATGGTGTATTTCTGGCAAGATTAAGTTATGGTTTCACCTTGACATTACCAGAAACATATCAACTCTTCATCTGAAAGATATATGGACAGATTTTATGAACGGGTACTTTTTATTTAAATTAGTTTCTAAATCCAAAGGTTACAGCTAAAATTCCCATTTTAACCTTAAGATCTTTTGCCTGACGTTTTCTTACGGCTTCTTACCTTCGTCTTGCTCGTGATTGGTGCGCCGTGATGCAGCAGCCTGGAGACGACGTTGCTATGTCCCGAGCGAGCCGCGCAGTGTAACGGGGTCAGACCGTCACGAGTTACAGCAGCTATGTTCGCTCCTGCAAATAAAACATTTAAAAGTTACTTTTGAACGTTTTTAAAGTCAACCTTTTACCAATTGTAAACAAAAAAGAAAGGATTAAATAGTTATATAACCATAGAACTTGTCAAGACGAATCAAACGAGCCCAACTCTATTTAATAATGGTTTATCTTGTTTAGTTCAAAAGTTGCTATGGCCATCTTCCGTGTCCTTAATCAGACCAGCTCCATGGTACCATATCATTGTATTGTCAATAGACATAAGTACAACAAATTAAAGTCAAATCGGACATCGGAATGTGGGTCTAATTTAGTTTCCAATATTTGATTACAGACTGACAGATAACGAGAGAGAATAAACTAAATAAAATCTTTCAAAAAATTTCCAAACTTAAATAAAACTTGTAAAAACTCAATCCTTACTTTTTTTTCAAATACTAATTCAAAATTGTTTATTGACAAGGGTATCATATAGGAACTTATGTATATACGTAAGTTAATTACACTAATTGCAGAGATTATATCTCTGACTAGTGATTAGCCCCGGCTTCGACCGGGTGTAATTTCCGGTGGATTAAAAAAAATTACAAACAAAATTTGCCCGGACAATTAGAAACACAGCAAAATAAAACAGCTGAATCGGTCGAGCCATATTCGAGTTTTTGCGAGGCTAACGCAAAACAATTGATTTTTACATGAAAACGTTTAAAAAAACGGGTGGTGTCTTAAAATTAGTGATTGTTGTATGGAACAGTCCTAGGCCTAGTCAGTGTTAGGATTTGTCAGGCCGCCTGAAAGCGTCCGACATGGCTGCAAAATGTTGTCTTACGACTAACAACTTTAATCTAGTAAATCGATACTCAAGATAGATATTTCCTGTGTACACTGGCTGTAGCATTGCCAAAGCTGGTCGGCTAACACTAACCGTGTTCAACTAATAGGTCTAGCATTGCCAGCTGCCCCCACTTGCTGGCAACGTGCAAGGGGGTGATGTTGTGTTTAGCTGCCCTGCCGGCATCGGCGCCTGCGCCGAGCAATGCCTTAGCCACCGCTACATTGCCGTAGTGAGCTGCTATGTGAAGAGGAGTAAAGCCTGACTTAGAACAGGCATCGGGATTGTGTTCGTTCTGGAATCAGACAAAATTTACTGTAAAAATACATAAACAACATAAACATAAACGCTTGCTCACTCATACACTAAGTTCAATGACTTGTGTCGTTGGTGCACATCACACACACAATTACACCCAGAACCAGAAACACAAATTTTCCTTGGGGAGAAAACTTGTGTTTCTGTTGGAAATCGAATCCGATACACCGCCACTTAGAAGGCGGACGCCCTCCCAACTAAACCAACGGGTAGTTCGATCGTGAATATGTAGACCTTTATAAAAGACTTGCTATACTCGACATGCGTTGCAATGCCACGTAAAGAAAACATGCATTTTACCTCTTTCACGTTTATGTTTGCCTAGTACTTTGATGCCATACTAAAAACCTTTTGATTAAATTACTATCTCCTTCATGTTTATGTTTGCCTAGTACTTTACCAAATCTGAAAGACATTTTTCTGTCAATGATATTTTATATATTATATTTGATGATTTTTTACATTCTAAACCATTATTAGGCTACGTCTTAAGCCTATGTCTTAATCCTAGGTATAAGCTATGTATATTTCAAATTTAATTCAAATCTATTAATCTGATACAGCCGGAAGAAAATGCAAACATACTTACTTACACACAAACTTTAAAAATTATAATACATATTAGTCTGATTGAAGTCTTTGCATTATTTCTCTCAATGACTTTAATATATACAAGCCCTTACTTCTAGAAGAAGCGTGGCTGCCTTGACGTCGTTCTTCTTAGCTGCGATGTGTAGAGCGGGCAGCCGGACCTTTCCTCTCGTGTCCGATTCCAGTAGTTCTGCAACCACTCGGTCGTGACCTTGCTGCATCGCCACGGCTAGAGGTGTGAAGCCATCCTGTAAAATACAAAAAAAAAAAAACTTTAAAAAGCAACGCAACCAACGTGATTTTTCTATGTAGCTATGAATAGAGAAATATAGGCAAAAAGCCGGTGGTGAATTTTAAATCAATGGTAGTCGTGGTATTTAAACAACTAAAAAGATAGCCGTCGACAATGTTCTGAATTAAAAAGAGTTGAAGTCTATGAACACTAGATGGCGCTGCCACGTGAAAATACATTTTTTAATTTTTCTTACCTCAGTGACTAGCCACTGAAACTGAACTCTAGAGTTTGAGTAGCATGAGCTGCTGATAGCATCATCACGTGAACAGCGACAGATTTTTAATTAATTGGAGAACGAAATAATATGTTACATGACTATTGAGAATGTTCTGCACTATCAAGAGTTGTAGCATATGAAAGCTAGATGGCCTCGCGACGTGACCATATTTCTGATCATGTACCTCAGAGGCCAGGGTTTGGCTAGCACCAGCTGCTAACAGCATCTTCACGCTGCCCACGTGGTTCTCTTGTGCAATAGTAAAAAGTTGCAGCCTATGAAAACTAGATGGCGTTGCGACGCGTCAATCCTTTTCATCATTTTTGTTTACCTCAGTGGCTAGGGTTTGGATAGCACCAGCTGCTAACAGCATCTTCACACCGTCCGCGAGGTTCTCCTGTCCAGTCATGTATAGAGACTTGAGGCAGGTATTAAGTTGATTGGAGAATAAAACCGCGAAAATTTTATGCACTATCGAGAGTTGTAGCAAATGAAAGCTAGATGGCGTTGCGTAGCAATATTTCTTACCTCAGTGGCCAGGGTTTGGCTAGCACCAGCTGCTAACAACATCTTCACGCAGCCCGCGTGGTTTTCCTGAGCAGCCATGTATAGAGGAGTGAAGCCGGCGGCTGACTGTGCGTCGGCCTTCGCCCCAGCAGCGAGCAGTGCCCGCGCCACCGCCTCCTGGCCCGCGAGGCATGCTATGTGGAGTGCTGTGTTTCCTACAAATATCAGGAACTTTTTTAGTAAGTGCAACTCTGCAACTGAGTTTTGCCGCTAAAGTGAATAAATTACGTTGTTGATTGTCGTTTTGGTTTTTTTATAATTTTCCAATTCAACATTATCCGTCACTAATCAAACAGATGTAATATCATTCAAAATCCTTTAAATATTTTTAGAAGTTACTGAAAAAGCGTCTCGCCCGTTGTTTCATTCTGTCACTAGGTGGCGCAACACGTGTCGGAACTCATTCATTATGACGTCATAATTTAAAATAACGCGATGAATACGGTTCTAAACATAATGTCCATATCGTTGGTCCAAAATAGTATTGGAACATTTCGAAAATCATGTTTTGGAGAAAATCAGGTTTTAAAATTTTAGAAGTTTTCAAATGCTATTATAACTATTATAAAATTAAGTATGTTTAATTACTTTAATTTAATAATATACAGATTTAACACAGTTTTATTGTGTGGTAGCTAAGGTTTAAGTATTATTTGTAGTTATTGAGTAATAATTATTTTTGTGAGATGTTCCAATAATGAAGTAAACATTTCTTGAATAAAATGAGGATTAAATGGAATATTTCTAAATGAGCTGGTAATAACCAATAAAAACAAGCAGTTTTGAATTCTTTTTTGGTTTATTTTAAAATATAATGCTTAACATGAATCATTTTCGTCATTAACAATGTTATTTTCTGTAGCCTCCAAGCGTGTGTAATATTCGCGGTATACTCTTGGAATCACATTGGAGTCGCATAAGGAAAGTAAGTCTTTTTTTTTGAGCCCAGATATTTTTGGGCGCTCGTGAAACTTTTTACGTAGATGCAGTTCTACATTTCCTGTACCTCTGGCTCTAATTTTGCGCACGTTTATACATTTCATGGTTGCGTTTGAATCGTAAGTGTCGGCGTAGAACACAGAGTATGGAGACGATGCTTGAAGGTATATTTTTTTTATATTGTTCCATATAACACGGTCGCCATCATTGTTGATAGTGACATTTTTACCGAATTGCGTTACTAAATCTTTAAGATCCAAGATTTCACTGTAATCTAATTCATAAACTCCATACGGAGTTCCTGTTTTTTTGGCACATTGAATTAGGGATTTCCACTGTGAGGGAACATAAATGGAGCCTTTTTCAAAATTCTCGCCTTCTCCCGCTCTATAGTTTACTGTGCACACTGTCCACTTCGTTTTGGGTGTGCCCAACTACTAAGTACTTATGTGTTATGGATTTCACACCCAATATTTTTATTGCATAGTGGTAGAGGCCGAGAAGATATTTGTTTTTGTTCTGTGCGGAGCAATTATCAGTGTAGAATATGACGTGTTTTCCAGCGCAGTGGTCTTTTAAAAATGTATAGATGCACGTAACGACTTCGTCGCAACCTTTTCCTCCAATAGACTCGTTCCATAGGTAGCATTGAGCAGCTTTTGAAAGAATATCATACACGGTGCAATTGTATACGTTCAATCTTCTTTTATAGAAAAAGAGGGAATCGTTTCCGCATGGTGTCTGGAGAACAGCTTGCATGTCATAGCAACAAATTATTTTGTCAACATCATTTTTAGCTAACTCTATGTCCGCCTTTTTCTCTAATCTGCACATATCTCTTTCCTTCAAATGCTGGTCATAAGTATGCATTAATTGTAACTTATCCTCGCCAACAGCATTTTGATACGACAAACAAAGTGAACACTGATCTTTCTTTGGCTTGTGAAACGCAATGTTAAACTCGTTTCGAAAAATGTTTTCGTAAGTTCCTTGCTTAATAATTGGCTTGCTGTTATGATGACACCATTCCTTGTACTGCCGATACATCATTGACAAGTTCAAGTCACCATCAAGGTATTCTTTTGTTGAACTTGCTCGACAATAATGAGACTCTTTTCTTGGGTACGAATTTATATGTTCTCGTGCACCATCTTTATCAGCCTGTGCTAGCCTTCTACCGGTATTACCATGATGCCCTCTACGATCCTCAGCAATGACGCCCGATAAGTCAGCCTTATTTTTATTTACCGTAGACAAAAAAGAGTGTCCTATGTCTAACGTTGCTGAGAAGAACCTTTTGCAAACTCGAATTTTCTCAGAATTTATAGGGAAATTGTATGACATATTTAGGGTTCGCTTGCTATTTTCATTGTGTAATGAGTACTTTGGCTTGACAACTTCCATACAATTACTGACGTAATAGCGCTGTTTTCCGAGATCACCAATTCCCCAGAAATCGTTGAAAATCTTCAATCTATCGTCTTCACTAATTTTTTCGGTACATTTCAGTCTGCAATTAGTGCACGAAGCTTTCAGCTTTTTAGCAGCTACTGTGCGTCCCTTGAGTGTTTTGTAAAATTTTCCCGCATTTTTCAATCGTTTTTTAACATTCTTCTTCCACTTTTCTGGCTGTCTTTTCCTCGTTTTAGATGTTTTATTGTTGGTAGGTATGTCTTCGCAATCTGTCAAATCAGAATCTTGTGGTCCTATTTCAGCCAAGTTGCTTCCAGCTTCTGTCATTGGTTGAATCGGATCTTGATTTAGTTCAACTCCTGTAAACATAAAAAATAAGTTATTCAAATTATTTATAAGTATAGGATATTTGCAAACAATGCATACATATAATTAAATTAGACATAAATCACTCACCAAGTATAGACTCAGCATGCTCTTGACGTGCAACAGTTGTATCATACTCTTCAAGAGGGGGATTGATTAACTGAATCTCAGCTGTTGTAAAACTCGCAATCAAGCTTTCTTCTAATTCCAACCCATCGCTAGCACCTTAAAATTAGATACGTTGGTAATTTAAACAGATAAACGAATAAAATATTAAAGCGAAGGTTATAAAATTTACCTAGTTCAGACCCAAGTTCGTTTTGGTCCTTGGCTTCGTTAGATACAGGAATCTCTTTGCCTATTACATGCATTTCTGGTACGAACTCCACCTGACAGCTACCACCTGCTATGTAAAAGGCAATTTTTATATTCATGAGTTAAAAGTTAAATCAAAATAGTTTTAGTTGGTACGCATCTGTCTAACAAAACATAAGTTTTACCTACTTGTATCTTTTAAACGTTTTTCAACATATTTTATCTCCTCCTGCTTTCTTTTCCTATTTTCAGCTCTTCTATGGCCGGTAATACCAGTATTTTGTGGAACTATGTACTTTTGAGGCTGACTAACAAAAAAATCTTTAACAAGTACTTGCCTGGTTCGGTCTGATAATGGTGATTTTCGTATTCGACAACGGTATGCGCAGGAGTCTCCTTACGAACAGCATTTATCTCTAGAAGCGAATCCACCTCATACCCTTCACCTGGTGGTAAGCAAAAAAACCATACTAAGCATTCTAAGCTTTCGTAAGCTTCTTTATCGAGCACTCCTTTTTTCAAAGAGCATTCACACGGAAGTAGTTAATAAGTTAGTTTAAACTAATTTAAGCTCATAGCATAGGCTTATACTTCGGTCAGGCTCGGGATGCAATATTTGTAAACAAACCAATTTTTTTAAAATACAAGTTTTTATTTTTATCGTTTTCTACTCATCAAGCCCTTTTATTTGATATCCATATCATAGGCGTGCACAAAAAATAACAAGTCCGCCATCTTGGGCCGTCCGCCATATTGGATTTAGAATGTTGTCAATTAGCTAAACATGCATTGTCTTCTATACCGAACCTGTATGCAAAATTTCAAGCTCAATCGATTAAAAATAACTGCTATTCAGTTGCAAGATTCCACCCGACAAACATAGTTACATACGAGTAAATACATTGCAAGTTAAATAAAAGCTTGTAAAAACTAAAAAACACTTTATGGCGTCTCGTTTATGAAATACCTAACTGTTATAAGAAGTGCAAATTCGGTCATAAAACAGTAGGTACTTATGGGCGGTCTGTTTAATGAGTTTTGCTGAAGTAGGTATATGTATTATAAGCTAGGTACTTAAAGAAAGCTTATTTCCCATTCACCATTCCCATGTCGTTTAATAAAACATTAAACACGCAAACAGTTTTCACTTATGGTTAGATTAAACAATAAATAATTCATAAGTAGGTATTGATATAAAACTTACCGCTTAACTGATCACTCTCGGCACTTTTAGTTATTGCTAATTCAAGCAATCTTTTAGCTCTCGAATACATTTTAATAATCAATCTCAGAATACAGAAAGAACAATTTATAGCAAAATCAACGAACCACTTCACGTGGCGTCCAGAGCGCCAATGGCGCAAAACGCGCGAAAGCAATATTCAACTTCTAATTTCAAAGTCATATTGGAACATTTCAAAAAATACTGTTGATGAACTAGTGATGGACTATGGATATCAAAGTATGAGTGGGACATTTCGAAATAAACTAATACTGAATACGGAAAAAAATTTAATATTTTTATTTCTATATCGGAATAAATTGTTTCCTGACAACTAGAACTAAAATTTGAGTTGTACCGTAAGTGATTTAGAAAGATTTTACGATTCCCTACCATTTCTCATACTTATCTCAAAACACGTGATTTCGGAATTGTTCTGGTAATGAATCCGACCGACGATATATTCATGTATATGACCTACGTTCTTACTTTATTAAAGAAAAAAGTATTTATATATTCCACATCCACGTTTTACAATAAAAACATTCAAGTTATAAAGAAGGTTAAAGATGATATAATTATAATACCTACCTTCTTGATTATAATTCATATAATAAAATATGAACTGGGTAGGTACTAATTTAAAATATCTATAGTGCGAAAAAACATATTATTTGATCAAATATGAGTATAGCGTGTTTTAGTGTGTAATTTACAGATTAAACACATTCAACAGATGCATAGAACTTGATATACAAAGCGCCCGAGGCGCGCGCCCTGGGCGCTATGAATATAAAATGTACGGTGCCTAAAGTTCCTTTTGTTCTGAAGCCTAACCTCACCTTTTTTCGTTGCTGCATCAACGACAGCTCCTCTTTTGAGCAGCTCCTCGACCACGGATATGTGGCCATCTTTCGCGGCAAGATGCAGAGCATTGAGCCCGTTCTGAAAGTATAATAAAAACTCAATTAGATAATTTAACGCAAGCAAAGCTTAAAAAAACCGATTTCGATTAAATTCATATGGGACCACCTTTGAAGTATAATCTACCAAACAAAAAAAAAAATCAGAATCGATTCATAATTGGCGGAGATCGAACTACATACATAAAAAAACATACAGTCGAATTGATAACCTCCTTTTTTGAAGTCGGTAAAAAAAAATAGAAGAACAGTAACGTAAATAGGCCCTTTTTTTGGGTCGCAAACCGCGCGATTACTTTACGTGAGTCCTTTAATTCCTAATCAAGATCATTATTAGATCTTCCACACTGCAAAATATTGGGTATGCGCTTTCATATTTGTCTTGTGGTTAGATGGTAAAACGGATATGGAGGAATAGGGTTGTTGCCCAGGGGAAAAATGTGTCAGTTAGATCATAAAAAAAATATAGGACATGTATTTTTTTATTTAACAAATCAATAGAAATTGACAAAGAATAGGAGCGTCAAAGTTCGGGAGTGGGGGGCTCGTGACATCACGCCTCTGTAAAAAGGTACTAAGGCGTGACGTCACGCTGAATTACAACGAGTTGTAATCTTTGTAATTTTTTTTGTTTAATTGACAAAATACAAAAAAAACTAAAATTTCTTTAATCTTAATAGAATTTTTCAGGCATCAAGCATACTAAATCATGTAATCCCTGTGCACACTCTCCAAAATATAAACGGTAGAATACCAATAGTCTTGTGACCTTACGTAGACCTGTATCGAAAAAAAAACATGCGGGGCAGTCTTTGGGGAGTGCCGATAGAAGTGAAAACTATACATTATATACATATACACAGTATACATATAGCTTATGAGAAGATGACGCGAGTTTCACGATTTTTACGAACTTCCCTGTATTTTTTAAGCTATTGCATAGCTTCTATCGCGGGCCTTGAGCGTGGAGACCTAATCCAGAAATTCCGTAACGAAAAAACCTAACGCCCCAACTCTAGCGACTTCACAAAAAGTTTTCGGTTACGTTGAGATGCGAACTCCGTACCAATGCATTCGATTCAGTATCCAATACCAATCGGCTACTGAGTCTTCTAACTATAACTTCGAAATAAGCGTATAGGTTTTGACGTTTACGTTTTTAAAGTAAACGTCAAGATCTATATGCTTATTTCGAAGTTATAGTTAGAAGACTCGGTAGCCGATTGGTACTGGATACCGAATCGTATGCATCGGTACGGAGTTCGCATCTCAACGTGACCGAAAACTTTTTGTGAAGAAAAATGAAACTGAAAAATAAAAAATGCTATGCAATAGCTTTACCGCGGCAGTCCCCGAGTGCCACACGTCTTTTTTTTTATGTTTGTTACCTCATGACTTCTCTCCACGTTAGCCGATTTTGAAATTTTTTTTTAGTTGGAAAGATCTTGCTTTCTAATTGGTCCCATTTAAATTTGATCAAGATCTGACCAGTAGTTCTTGAAATATCGTCAATAATGCCTATTTTGTGACGAATAATGCGTTCTATAACGATTTTCTCGTTTACCCGACTTCAAAAGTTACCTCATAACTTCTTTCGTGGTGAGCCGATTTTGATGATTCTTTTTTTATTTGAAAGCTGGTGCTTTTTATGTAGTCCCATTGAAATGTGATCAAGGTCTGATCTCTAGTTTTTGAGTTATAGTCAATAATGCGTGTTTATACATTAAATCTATTCATGGTTCCGATAATAAAGCGGTGAAGTCGGTTTTTTTAAGCTTTGCTTGCGTTTAATTATTCACCCAAAAAGTGCTCAACGTGCCTAAAGAAGTTTTATTTCAAAAATACTTATTTATTTCTTTGAACCTTATTACGTTTTACGCATTAAAAGCTTATACCAAGTCGTGCGTGAATTGTGACAGTCGGGCATGGCGCTAATCTTCTATAATATAAAAATGAATCGCAAAATGTGTTGGTAAGCGCATAACTCAACAACGCCTGGACCAATTTGGCCAAATCTTTTTTTAAAATGTTCGTTGAAGTTCAAGGATGGTTTTTACGGCGAGAAAAATTAGAATTATTGCTGGAAAAACCCTAAAAATAGCCCTTTTCTATGCACCCGGGCGAAGCCGGGGCGGATCGCTAGTTTGTTATAAAGCTAATTAAAACTTGGAATGAGCGAGAAAAAACTACAAGTCACGGAGCAATATGCGTAATTGTAAATATCACGTAGCAATAGTTATCTGGGAAATAATTAAATTATTTTTCTATTAGTCAGAGTACTTCATTTATTAGTAAGTAAAGTCATGGTAGATGTAGTATTGCTGGAGCACTCGTTCTATACTACTGCAGTACTGTAGTGTGTAGGCACACCTGAGTTAGCTAATAGGACCACTAAAGTAGCATAAGTACCTAGTTTTTTAAGCCACTCAGCATGTAGCCTCCACGTAATAAACATATATGTCCATCAATAAAACTCTACATCAATGGCTATTAGCAACACCAACAAACTTTTTTTTTTAGGTGGGGGGAAATGTCTAGCACTTCCCTGGGGGAGAAAGGACCTTGACTGTTTTACTTTACTTTGACTGTCACTTGTGACTAGGACTTTTAATCCTACTGATATTATAAATCCGAAAGTTTGTGTGTATGTGTGTAAGTATGTTTGTTCGCTCTTCACGTTTTAACGGCTGAACCGATTTGGATGACATTTAGAATGTACATAGATTATACCTAGGATTAACACATAGGCTACTTTTTAACTTGATAATAGCGGGCGAAGCCGCGGGTCACGGCTAGTATAAAATAAACTTGAAATATATTATTACTTGACACTGGTTAAATGCACAAGATTGCGAAGTCAAAATTAAAAGAAAAACAAATGTATTCCCTCTGAGAATCGAACCCGATACTCGCTGCTCAGAAGGCTGACGCACAACGAACTACGACAGCACTTAGTATGGTTCGCATTGGGTGGTCGTCTTCCATTGAAGCAGATTGCTCAATTCGATCATGACAATAACGTAACTGAATTCATTCACGACTTACATTAGTGGTGAAACCCTGTTCTTAGAAACGCGATGACGGGTATTGTATATGTATACCTATACATAGTACTAGTGACGCTGTGAAATAAGACTGGACAATCGGGTTAGATTTGACGATAAAAATCCTAAAATTATAACTGAGAAAGTTTAAATCCTTTAAACGAGAAATTTTTGTATATATATATATCCTACTAATCCTACTAATATTATAAATCCGAAAGTTTGTGTGTAAGTGTGTAAGTATGTTTGTTCCCTCTTCACGCTTAAACGGCTGAACGGATTTGGATGAAATTTGGAATGCTAGTAGATTATACCTAGGATTAACACATAGGCTATTTTTTTAACTTGATAATAGCGGGCGAAGCCGCGGGGCACGGCTAGTATATATATATATATATATATATATCCTAACTAATATTATAAATGCGAAAGTAACTCTGTCTGTCGCTCTTTCAGGCCAAAACTACTGAACCGATTTGAATTAAATTTGGTACACAGATAGTCTAGAGCTTAGGAAAGAACATAGGCTTCTTTTTATCCCGGAATTCCCGCAGGTCCGAAACTTACGCGGGTAAAACCGCGGGGCGCAGCTAGTGTATATATTTAATCTGAATCTCGGAAACGGCTGCAACGATTTTCATGAAATTTAGTATGCAGCTGGTTTCGGGGGCGATAAATAGATCTAGCTAGGTTTCAATTTTAGAAAACGTCGTTTTAACCGAGTTACTCAGTAATAAAACGGGCAATAATTAGTGAAGCTTGTTATAAAACGAATTACTACATTAATGACAAAGATGCATGGAGGCAAAATGTACGAGCGCTTTCTAGCGACTACATAATATAGAATAGATATACCAAGGTTAATATAATTCGTGTTAGTAATTTAAGAAGGTTTTAGAAATGGTTCTTCTCGAGATTGTATTCTCGAGCTGTAATTTTGCGAATCTGGCAGTAGAGTCATGAGTGCCTCTTAGGGGCCCATGTGTGTAAACGTTTATGATTTGATTTGAATACCACGCTTATTTTTCGAAATGGCTGTTACGACACTTTGTGACAGCAATGTTCATGTAGGGCTCATTCACTCAATATCAAACAAGGAATATAAAATAAATAAACGTAAACTAAAACGCTTTCACACTCACAGACCCACACTAAGTTCGATGACTTGTGTTGTGGGTGCCGGTAGCATTTACATTTACAGACACATTCACACCCAAAACCAGACACTCAAATTTCTCTTGGGGAGAAAATTTGTGTTTCCATCGGGTGCGCTGCCAACTTAGTCAACGGGCAGTTCAATAATAGTCTTTAGATTCAAGTAATAGTTTTTTTCCGACTTCCCAAAAAAAGGAGGAGGTACTCAAGTCGACTGTATTTTTTACCTCATAACCTCATAACTTCCATCCACGCGAGCCGATTTCGAAATATTTTTTTTAGTTTTTGAAAGATGTTGCTTTCTTATTGGTCCCATTTAAATTTGATCAAGATCTGATCAGAAATATCGTCAATAATGTCTATTTTGTGACGAATAATGCGCACTTTGACGATGTTCTGGTTTACCCGACTTAAAAGTTACCTCACAACTTCTTTCGTTGTGAGCCGATTTTGATGATTCTTTTTTTATTTGAAAGCTAGTGCATCAAGGTTCCGATGATAAAGCGGTGAAGTCGGTTTTTTTAAGCTTTACTCGCGTTTAATTATTTAGATGGTAGACTAGACTAGAAAGTAGGCACGGGAAGTACTTAGCGACACGTAGAATCTGCTAAATTACCAGGAATGTTGATCAAAAGCACCTAATGAAAGTATCTGTCGATAAATTACTTTTCCCTTTCTACTCATTAAGAGTTTTTATAGCAGGGTTTTATGTTATCATTAATGTAGTACAGGAGAAACTTTACTGGGTAATATAATTTAGATTACAAACATAGTATATACATTTTATTTCAGAGAGGGCCTTATTTTTCTACCGTTCTACCGACTTCACAAAAAAGGAGGAGGTACTCAAGTCGACTGTATATATATTATTTTTTTTATATTTGTTACCTCATAACTTCGATCGACGTGAACCGATTCTGAATTTTTTTTTTTGTTTGAAAGATGATGCTTTCCAATTGGTCCAATTTCAATTTGATCAAGATCTGATCAGTAGTTCTTGAAATAATGTGTGTTAAGTACATCTAAACTGATCAAAATTTCGAAAATAAAGCTGTATAGTCAGTTTTTTTTAAGCTTTACTTGCGTTTAATTATGAAAAGTGAATGTTAACAATCCGTTTTTAATCGACACCATAAAGCGGTTGCATAGTTGCAACTTGGATGTTTTTTTATGTTTGTTAGAATCCGATTTGGAAAATTATTGTTTTATTAGAAAAGATATTATTTATGATTATTCCCATAGACATTTAAATCAAATTCGTTTCATTTATTGCTTCTAGCTTCCTATATATAAAAAAATTACAGATTATTGGCGAGTTTTGGCGCCATTGTGTATTGCATCGCCACGAAGAAACAAACACTCATAAACTCTATACCTACATATACCTAAAATGGTATTACTTTTATGTATTCTATATAATAACATATGTATATTATTGTTTATGTATTTTTATTATATTATAACATTAAGTAAAAGCACATATCTAATACTCTAAAACTTACAAAAAAACCTACGAATTTCAATGCTTTACTCCTCTCAATCCTAAGGTTGTCTGGAAGAGATCGCTTTTAGCGATAAGACCGCCTATTGTTACTCTTATTTTCTAGATTTTTATTCCTTTTCATGGATTTGTTAAGGTGTTCAATAAAGAGTTGATATATCCATCTAAATCAAGACCTTCTTTCTTATTATTGTCGTCAACAAACGTACCTAATGAATTATACGCCGATTCACGACTATTCACGACAAACTGAATCATAAAAAAACGAATAGGTAACAAAATAACACAAGTTATTGTGCTGATTATATTATATAATGTACATTTGACCCTGAGTGATATAATTTGATGGAGGACGCACTGTGTTGCACCTATAATGTAGAGTAACCATACGTGTCCTGTATATTTCGGGAAAACTGTTCAACATTATTTAATTATACAAATATGATTGAATCATGGTATTATAATTAAAATTAAAACGGGAATAGCGTAACTTACGCGTTGTCGTTTTATTTTCTACAGTTGTTTCACCTCGCACAGAGGTGGGATACGACGGCGAGCGCCCCGCACTTTTCCTGAATAAGGCTTCTGAATTAAGCCGAAACAATTGTCGATCTAGGCATCGAAACGCGTAACTCACGCTAATTCCCGTTTTAATTTTAATTTAATAGTTAAAAATGTGCGTTTTTATCAAAGTATTATTGACCAATTTATTTGGGCAATGTTTTGTTGCACTTAAGGCTGCATTCAGCGAAATTCGTCCAACACGGAAATCGCGTTTTTTTTTAAAAGAAATAAGGAATTTGCATATTTTTGTATGGCTTTCAATCTGTGTACTGTCGAAAATAAAATAAATTTCATTCAAAATTAAATTTAATGTACATTAAAACAAATATTTGAGCATGAAAATGCGAACATATTCGAGCAATTTTAAAGGGGACCATTTTGGCCACGTTATTTCTGTGACATCCACAATTCAATCAACGTTAAGGAAAGTTGACCGCCAGCTAGCTTCAAGGAAAGTTGACCAATTATTGAACTGACCTTCAAATTAGTCAATAGCGTGCGTTATTAAATTTTTTGAATTAAATTCGAATTCCGCACGTATTTTTATCACTTTTTATTCATTTAAATTCTGCCCGTATGAAAATCCTATCTACGAAATCTGTTTAAAATAGTAATTTGGTAGGACACCAAACTGTATGGAATAGAATGTTTTAGATCTACTCTATCCCGGGGTCTACATTTGATCAACAAATACAAAAATCAAACAATTATTTTTAAGTAAAATAATTGTTTCAGAAAAACAAATCTCAACTTTTTCATTTCAACAGAGTTCATTATCTATAAGACAAAATTTAATCTCGAGGTCTCATTTCGGTTCAAAATAGTTTACGACAAAGAACAATTCAAAGTTTTAAAAACCTAACAAATCGTAACGCTTGGCGATCCTTACATAGGTACTAGGTACGCTTTTCATGATCACCGCACCTGCGAACAGGATGTGCTCAATATGTCGTGTATTCTATCTGATGATATGCACTATATATTTTTATAGCCCTGTGTAAACACAATTTGCATAATATTACATTTCAAAACTGTAGCAACGATGGACTTTATGGAGCTGGCGTTTATGTTTAGACGATATATAATAACTTTAGACGAATAGAGATTCCCTATAATTTATTAAAAGAAAAGTAAATATAAGCCACAATACAGCATTTCATTGCATCTATACAGTAATTACAAGGATGTTAAAATTAATTAGTTAATATTCAGTGTTCAGTACTTTATTGCAACTATTAAGAAATTACAATTTAAATTATTTTAATAGTTCTTTATAGACCCTGGTGGGGCACAGCAATATCAATATTAGTAGAGATCACTTTCTATCAGGTGAGATAGTGGTCAAATGCTTGCCTATCCAGCACAAAAAAATGAGGACTTAATAAATATCTACATATCAGGACTAAAATTAAATAATAATAATAATAAGATAAAATATGTTTATTTCGAGTTACATAGACTTATACATGGTTTGACACAATATAAAAATACAAATTAAAATTAAATTGTTATTATAAATAAAATCATGCATAGGTAACATTTATTTATTTGACGTCATGATTTTAATTTTTTATATAAATAAAGAGATGTAAGTAAGTTTTAAAATGTTAAAATATTTCTGCGTTAGTCTCGCAAAAACTCGAAAACGTCTCGACCGATTTGGCTGACACCCTGGATTAACACAACGGCTACTTTTTCCCGAAATTCCCGCGGGTCCGGGACTTACGCGGGTAAAACCGCGGGGCGCAGCTAGTAGTCCATAAAGAGCACAGATAATGTTATTAAAACGAAATAAACATTTGCCTCCTTCAGGTAAGAAAAAACAAAGCTAAAAGCAATTATGAAAGTGCGCCACTGCGAGGTATATCGACTCTATCCAACAACAATAAACTCCTATGAGATTACGTTGTTCAAGTTATGGTTGACACGGTTCCAATACTTCCAATGCCTCTGGGATTCGACATGCCAGCTCGATGCAGTTTGCACCGCTTATTATTGTTATAAGTAGTTTAGTTACTTGGACTACAGAGAATGTAGTAGGTAGTATACACGTAGAAATAAAACTATGAATACATGGCGCGCCCCTCCAATATAATAATAGATTATGACGTCGCTAGTCGGGCAACAAATCCTAGGATTTGTTTTTGTTTGACAGCCGTCTCAGCACGCACACATGTGTTGTGAGACTTTTAAGTTGTTAGGTACGGTAGTTATGGTGTATATACCGAAACAGTTTTTAGAAACTAACTACGGCCAACGAGTCTATCATTGCAGTTAGCTACATGTTGTGTTGATAACGTCCACCCAAATCAATTGATTTTGTTTATTTAACATTAGCCATGCTAGGCAGAACTATATTGATAAATTTAGAAAGGAAAAATTATCGCTTGAGGCGGGGTTTGAACCCGCGGCCATAGTTTTTTTTTTTTAAACAAACGCATTCACACTCACAGCCCCACACTAAGTTCAAAGACTTGTATCGTGGGTGCCGGAAACATTCACATCACACACACATTACACCCAGAACCAGAAGCACAAATATCCCTTGGGAAGGAATTTGTGCTCCTGCCGGGAATCGAACCCAGGACCCACGGCACAGAGGGCGGGTACCTGTCCACTGCGCCAACTGGGTCGTCAAATAGTTATATCAATATAGTTTCCTACCTTGACATACGGGGCTGTTACATGGCCGCTCTGACTTAATCTATGTAAAGAGTGAGGGAAAGAGGATAAAGATGGAGATCCTTTGCATCAAAGACAAATAATCAGACGATGCCAACGTCTGCTGATGACTTTGGGTTCTCTCTATTGCTACCTAAAAATTTTAAAACTCCTTCTAACTCACCGAGTTGCATGTGTTGATATCCTTGACTGCGCCGGAGTCGAGGAGGTCTACCACTGTGTCCAGCTGACCTGCGCGTGCGGCTCGCAGGAACGCTGTGTTCGGGTCTATCTGTAATAAAAATAGTACTTTTTAGTATCTTGATATATAAATTTTCTACTGCACGTGTGTATGTGGCTACAATAGAAATAGGAAATCAAAGATACAGACTTAAACCTAGAGAACTTAGCCAGTGCCGTCACGAAGGCAAATCTATCTAGATAAAACAAAGATAGAAAGAAAGAAAGAAAATTAATTTATTATACACAACAACGAGTTAACACTTTCTATAATCACATCGTAAATATATACAAAAAAAGATGGGTTAGTTACCACCATTTATAACTCAAGAACGGCTGAACCGATATTTTTTTTTTATTCGTTGGATTTGTCTCCGCCCCGGATAGCAGAATAACTATAAAACATCGGAAAATTCACGAAAAAAAACTGTATGAAAAAAATAATTTTGTTATTCTCGACGGGTTTTTTGATAATATTACTAGAACATATTTATATAACTAGATTTTAAAGCAGCCGGTAACAACTATTATATAATATACACGAGTTTTAAAAACTAATAACCGACTTCAATCGCAAATATCTCCGAAACTCTTCATCAGATCTAGATCAAACTATGATGGGACCAACTAGAACGTATACCCTTTCTAACAATACAATAATTTTCCAAATCGGTTAATAAACGTAGGAGTTCTGAGGACTTATTCAATTTTTAAGTCGGATAAAAAGAACAAATATCCGAATACATATACAACACTAAGCCGTTTCGAAACAAACGGACTGATGCAGTAATTCAGAACGAGCCTACAGAACCGTTGCAGTCACAGAAGAGGGTTATTTTTTATTTATTTCTCTTCTGTGGTTGCAGTTATAAGAGAAAAGCGCATTGAGATTTACAATTGAGTTTAGCATTAATGCAGTAGGTGCGGGTGGAAGAAAACTACACTAAATTAGAACTTGATGAATATGTTGTACTTAGGCAAATTAAGATCTAGTATAAACCGACATACTCGTAAGTAATAAGCTAAGTAAAGATACTGTTTCTTTGAGTTTGAAAACTATCGCGAGTGTTATTCATTATTATTATTTTTTATATGATAGGCAAACTTTTGTCCACCATCTAACCTGATAGTAAGCGACGATGTGGTTGACGATGGAGCAATCTTGCCTAGAAGATTACCTATTCACTCGCGACTTGAAGACTACCATATTGTATGTACTCATCAGGAAACACCGACTCAGGAAAGTAGTTCCATTCCTTTGCGGTTCGCACAATGAATGTGGAGGCAAAACGCTTCGTGCGCATTTGTGGAATATCCACCATATAGCGGTGTCGCCTAGCAGTTTGTCTGCTTTGATAGATATTGTTTACTAACCAGCTGGGACTAGCGGCGATTTTCTTATATATATGTAGATAGCCGACCTCCCATAGATCGCACCATAATAAGAAGAAAATACTCGTCGGTACATGGTCTTCTATTATCTTCTAGGTATATATATATAAGAAGAAAGAACGAAAGAAAATGCATTTATTATTTAGATAAAAATGTATTATTTTTCTTTCTTGCTTCTTATATATAAAAATAAAATTTTGTGCGTTAGTCCCACAAAACTCGAGAACGGCCTGACCGATTTGGATGATTCTTTTTTTATTGTGCTAATTATTATTATCAGGGCAAGGATTGTTTGTAATTTTTTTTTTCAATCCACTTATAGTTACACCCGCGCGAAGCCGGGGCGGATAGCAAGACTCTTAAGCGACACCGCTATATGGTAGATATTCCACAAATGCGGACGGAGCGTTTTGCCTCCACATTCATTATGCGGACTGCAAAGGAGTGGAATTCCTTGCCTGAGTCTGTGTTTCCTGATAAATACAATATGGGAGTCTTTAAGTCACGAGTGAATAGGCATCTTCTAGGCAAACGTGCTCCATCGTCGACCGCATCGTCACTTACCATCAGGTGAGATGGCGGTCAAACGTTTGCCTATCTAGAATAAAAAAATAAAAAAAAAAATTATCCAACAACAGATATTTTTAAAACGAAATTCTAATAGAAAGGAAACAATGGGTTAGATAAAGTAATTCACGAAATATCCTGACCTGTCGGGCTCAGCAAGTTTCACAAAGAGATGTTCACAAAGATAGCCTTTGTTATAAAGGCTTTTATTCTAATTGAATATTAAAATGAGGATTGGCAAATGAATATTATTCTGACGGTGGATGGTTATTAACATCTTGATAATTTTTTTTTATCCTGGGTGGCACTGTAAAGGGCAAGTGTGACGCTTACCATCGGGCGAGCGACTTGCTCGTCTCGTCTCTCAATGATATAAAAAAAACGTTTCTCATATTCCCTGCAAGTAAAACTAAAAAGGGATAGAAATAGTAACGACTCTAATAGATCGCATACGTAGCTACTCCTAATAAATCCAATACCTACAACCTCTACAATTTTGAGGGACGAAACGAGCATGTCGTGTGCCTGATGGTAAGCGCCACGATTGCCCATCACAGTTCAGTGTCACCCAGAGATTTTGAACTTATATAGTTCAAAATCCAGCGCGGCAAAGCACTGCGCTGGTACTACATTAGATGTTAATTCTCTCTAAGCTCTGTAATTTCACTGGAAACATTGCCTTTCAATCCGGAATACAGTAATTTTCGCACACTACTGCTTGGCGGTTGAATGTCTGGCAATGGTGTTGTACTGCCCCAGGCGGATTCTGCAAGAGTCCCCACTACAAATGTTGGTCTCAAATTAAGGTACGTTTTTAATATATATTTTTTAAAACAAACGCTTTCACACTCACAGCCCCACACTAAGTTCGATGACTTGTGTCGTGGGTGCCGGAAAAATTCACATCAAACACAATCACAAACAGAACCAGAAACACACATTTTCCTTGGGGAGAAAACTTGTGTTCCCGCCGGGAATCGAACCCGATACCCGTGCTTTGAAGGCGAACGCCACCCAACTAAGCCAACGGGCAGTTCTAGAAGTTAATTAGTACATTACTCTTCCATATAGATAGAGCATTGAGTTTATATATTTCATATAGACAGAGTATTTTAATTGAGTAGTTATGGAAGTTAATTACTCTTCCATTATATATTAGATAGAGTTTGTAGAGTACACTATTCCTGACTTTCCCTAATATATACAGAGTAATTTGTAATATATCGGTTACCTATTAAGACATCATTGAGACATGATTTCCAAGCATTGAGAGTTGAGTCAACTTGAGTCCACAGTATTTCGTGGTAAGGCTATTGTAAATTCTGTTCTATGATTTTTCAAATACATTTTAAAATAATATAATATGTTATTTGTCTATAGTATGGTGTCAAATGGCGATTATATATAGAATCTTCTTAATTATTACGGCAAATATAGCATTCAGAAGATTATCGCAGAACTACATAAGCTAAGGGTTAGAACAAGAAATAAAAAGAAGAGTATAGGTACATATCTATATATATATACATATATAAAATCAATGCCACTTTTCGTTGTAATTTTATAACTCAAGAACGGGCTCACCTATCCAAACCAAATGTTTAGGCTTTGTTCGGACTATTTAGTTGATGGTTTGTGTGAAGTTTGCACAAAATCGGTCGAGCGGTTCTTCATTTATCACAACCGGGCGAAGCCGGGGCGGATCGCTAGTAATGTATAAATATTCTGTGCCACTAAGTGGCACTCATGAATGTTAATGACTAATCCTCCAGAAGATAAAGAAAACAGTTTCTAGTAATAACACTAAAACACCTTCACACATCAGGTCATCATCGCTTGCCATCAGGTGAGAAAGTGGTCAAACGTTTGCCTATCCTGAAAAAAAAAACAATATCAGACCCTTACTAAGTTCGATGACTTGTGTCGTGGGTGCTGGATACATTCACATCACACAATCACAACCAGAACCAGGAGCACACATTTTCCTTAGGGAGAAAATTTGTGTTCCCGCAGGGAATCCAACCCGATACCCCCTGCTTAGAAGGCGAATGCGCACCCAACTAGGGCAAAGGGCAGTTCTCTATTTCAGTTCTATATACCTAGTACCTACTATTTTAAGTTTAATATAATTCACTAACTTTGTGTAAAATGTTCAAATTAAAGGTTTACATTCGCTACAACGAATATTTGTTGTCACGACCGTGTTAATTGTACTATCACTTAATCTGTGGCCGTGTTCTCTATTTTTATAATTTCCTGACTAAAGATCTGGTCGTGGGTTCGTGGCGCCGATTTCACGCTTCGGCCAGGAACCCGACCTTTTGGCACAGAATAGTCTGAAGTTACTATCAAGTTTTCGATAGAGATAATCAATAGGTATAGTCAGCACCAAAAGCGATACATTTTGTTATGTTGAAGTTTTTCAAAGCTTATACAAATATACATATCAAAATGAGAGATTTGTTATACTCTAAGGAGTTTTAAATATAAACGATCAAGCGTAGTTTTTTAAATACACTTTTATTACACCAAACTTTTATAGATATTTTTAACGCATGCATGAGTGTTGGCAAATCATACAAAGTTGAAAAACGTGATTTTTGTTTTTATTCCAAAACTCCAATAGAAGTTCTGGTAAAGATTCTAACACTTTACTAGGGTATGACTTTTCTATGACTCAACCATTACTTTGTATTTGACATTGACAGTGATTGGTGACTAGAAATATATTTTCTATAATGAATAAATTTTAAACTCGATTTGATTATTGCTTAATACTGGCAATGGCCACGGGTATCGGGTTTGATTCCCGATAGAAGTACCAGTTTTCTTTCCAAAGGAAATTTGTGTTTCTGGTTCTGGGTGTGATTTAGTGTGTGAATATTCCCGGCATCCACGACCCAAATCTTCAAACTTAGTGTGGGGCTGGGAGTGTGAAAACAGTAAAAAAAAGAAAAATCTTACTGCTTTCCACATAAATATAGCTAGCGGTAATTTAGGCTTGAGGCGTGAAAATTTTGGGCTTGCCGCGGTCTAATTAGCAAAGGGCTATGAAACTTGCTTCGTAGTGGGAAAGCGGGTTCATTTTGGTTTGCTTTTGGCTTTAATTAATCGCTTCTAACATTAATTATTATATAATTATAAGATTTGATGCTTCGATATATGACAAAGCTATTTTGAAATGAGAACAATTTCCAATTTTTTTATACACACATTTTTAATAAAATTTTGTGTACGCTAGGGTTTATTCTGTTTTGTATACAGTGCCTCTTTTTAATGCCCGATAGGCAAGCATTTGACCACTATCACACCTGATGGAAAATGATGATACGACCGAAGATGTATGCTTGCCTAGAAGGAACCTATTCAATCTAGACTTGAAGACTCCCAGAGAAGCCTCTACCTGTTAGTTAGTATATCTGTAACGGCTGGTCCGACTTTGATAAAATCTGGTATGTCTATATTCTAGGCCCTAAACTATTCCAGTCCTAGGCTTTCTTTATTACCCGACTGCGCGATGTAAAAGTGTGTAATGTGTTTAACAGTCTATGTATGTATGCATGTTTGTTTCTTTGTGGTGAACTATAGAGATCAAACGCGTGGCGCGTGGTCCGATTTTGATGTTTCTTATGACAATCATTTACTCTATTATATTGTATAACGATGTATCGTAAGGTTTAAAACTTTTATTTTCAGTAGTAAAACAAGTAATACTTTTAAAAGTTTTTTTAAGTCAAGCTTTTACCGTTAAATAAAAAATACTAAAACGTTATATAAAACCAGAGAACTTGTTAAGACGAATCAAACGAGCCCAAACTCGATGGGTTTGTCTTGTTTAGTTCCTATGGCCATCTTCCAGCTCCATCATCAGACCCTGGTTACCATTAAAAGACAAACTACTCGTCAAGACGATTTAAATGAGACCAAACTCGATGAGGTTGTGTCGTTTCATTGCGAAGTTCCTTTGGCCACCTCCCAGCTCCATCATCAGATCAGCCCCATGTCATCATAATATTGCACTGTCACGCGATTTACACATGTATGCAAAATTTAAGCTCAATCGGTAACCGGGAAGTGGATCAAATTTAATTTGCAAGATTTGATGACAAACTTCGGGACAGGTGAAACTAAATAAAAGATTGTAAAAAAGGTATCAATAGTAATCTATTGTAAGGTCAAGCAATAAATAATTATAATCAGGTTGTATTTATAGTTTCCGTAGAAACTTGTATAACATTATATATGTCAGTAAAAGACAGACTTGGCCTGTTAAACACTCATACTATTAAAGAGCTAGCGCAAATTAAGGAAGTCTAACATAATTAATATAAACGCTTTCATAATCACAGCACTAAGCTCTAAGGCTGTGATAAAGAAAGCTTATTAAAAAAACAATGATTATGTAAATGTACGTGTGATTTTTTAATTTTTCAACCGACTTTAAAAAAGTAGGTTCTCAATTCGACTGAATTTTTTATTTTATTTTTGTATGTATGTTACGCGATATCAATTATGAATCGATTTTGATGTTTTTTTTGTTGATGTGATTTGTTAGTAGATTATACTTAAGAGGTGGTCCCATATAAATTTTATCGAAATCGATCCAGCCAAAACCAAACTATAAGCGTTGAAGTCAGTTTTTTTAAACTTTGCTTGCGTTTAATTGTGTTATTTTACTTATAGACGAGCTGTGCTCCCACTCCCACCCATATTGCCGTGACCGCTGCCAGTCTTGCACTTCCGAGTCTGGCAATACATCGCCGCTAATCATGAGTTTTTAGCCAGAAACAAACAGGGTGAGCCCTAAAGACATGTGTGTGTCTTTACGGCACACCCTGTTCCTCTGTGTGATTTTGATTTTAAAACACGTCACTTTTATAAGTCGAACCGTTCTTACGATTCCATTAAGGATTTTTTATTAGGTTATAATATATCGTCACTTTCCATCAGGTGGAATAGTGGTCAAATGCTTGCCTATCCAGCATAAAAAATAAATACAGTGATTTTCCCCTTTAGCGCCTGCAAATTTAGGTTAAAGGGGATTTTGACGCTATAATAAAATATTCTTTATTTTAACTGTAATTCAGACCAGTGCAAGTTACTAGTATCAATTTACCTGTTTATACTTGCCTACCCAAGAGTTGTGACAAAGAAAAAAATGGTCGACCTAACGTTTGCATATTCTATAGACTTCATTCATACTTTCGATTTGGATGGAATTTGTCTAATAACCAAACCAGTGAAATGCTAAAAAAAAATTAATTGGTAATTAATCATATTCTGGACTACAATTTTTTTGTCAAGATTTGCCCATTTGCAATGTCTTTATTGACATATTTAATTTGATACAAAATACTTTTCATCCATTTACCAGTTCGGCGGTTTTATACTGGGATCCTATTCTTAAATCTCAAAATCCCCTTTAGAGGGGATTTCTAAAGGGATTTTTTCCACTAACTGCGTAAACTAAATGCTTGTCTATCGAGCATAAAAAATCATGGACCAGCCCCGAAGAAAAGGCGGCGAAGTCTTCAGTCAGTGACCTGTACATTTTCAATTGCTTTGGTCGAGATAATGTCCACGTCCATGACCGTAGCGAAGGTAATATCGAAGTTACCTACTTTGTTAACTTTTTTGTCCGTTTTGCATATTATTATCCGGTTGATATTTTAGTAATCCATATTACGAGATCTTCCTGGTATCCGATTACGCTGTTCGGTGTTATATGTAATAATATAAGCAAGTTAAATAATTAAACTCAAGCAAAGCTTAAAAAAACCGACTTTACCGCTTTATCTTCGGAACCTTGAGCAGATTTAATGTATTAAACACTTATTATTGACTATAACTCAAAAACTAGTGATCAGATCTTGATCAAATTTCATTGGGACCACATGAAAAGCACCAGCTTTCAAATAAAAAAAGAATCATCAAAATCGGTGCACAACGAAGGAAGTTATGAGGTAACTTTTGAAGTCGGGTAAACGAGAACATCGTCAAAGTACGCAATATTGCTCACAAAATAGGCATTATTGACGATATTTCAAGAACTAATTATCAGATCTTGATCAAATTTAAATGGGACCAATTAGAAAGCAACATCTTTCAAACTAAAAAAAAAATTTAGAAATCAGCTCACGTAGAGAGAAGTTATGAGGTAACACACATAAAAAAAAAAAACTGTCGACTCGAGTACCTCCTCCTATTCTGGGAAGTCGGTATAAAATATGGTATTTTGCAATGACATCCTGAGTCGATCACGTCTTTATTTAAATAATTATTCTGTACGTGCGTATGTAACTGAACTCCTCCTAAACTGATGGACCGTGTATGATGATATTTTATGTATGTTCAGGTGGATTCATTAATGGTTTTGATTCATAATTCGACCCGATTAAAATTAGTTTATTTAATTATCGGATTCGCTAGAGTCCTATTAATGTGTAACTTTATACTTTTTTAGACATTTTTCTATCTTTTTCTTTTTTTATTCATTATAAATAAGCCATATTCAATATTTAATGAGTTTCACTCGATATATTTACGAATTGAAAATTGTGCCTACGATGCTATTTACGACTTTCAGTTAAATTATGTCGTAAATAAATACTAAGAGTAAGAAAAAAAAACCTATCGAGCATAAAATAATGCAATTATGTATGATGGAGCTGTTCTAATGATGAAACACACAAGTTCCAAGTCTTGTATCGTCTTATCTTGTAACATTCACTTCACACAAGAACCAGAAGCACAAATATTCCTTGGGAAGGAATTTGTGCTCCTGTCGGGAATCGAACCCAGGACCCAAGGCGCAGAGGACGGAAACCTGTCCACTACGCCAACTGGGTCGACAATAATTTAACAAACGACTACAACTAAAGCTTTATTTAACTTTACAAAGTCCTTATCAAAGAAAGTCTAGAAATAGTGGCTATAGTGTGGTTAGTTTGTTGCATAGATTATACAAACAATACCATAGTTTAGTAAAAGAAATAACGTAGCTTTGTAAATGTTTGTAATGTAGCTCTTATCTATTTTCAAACATCTATCAGAGCGCCTGGTTAAGGCGACGCGTGATCAAAATGCTGGTACTTATTTGGCTCAACGTAATAGCATTGCAATTCAGAGAGGTATGCCACCAGCATGATGGGAACGCTACCCACTGGTAGTGGGCTTGAGCACTTAAGTTACCTATTAGCTCAATGTCTTGTAAGCAACTTAGGTCTTTTTTTTACTGTATATGGTTTTAGTTTGGTCTTAGGAAAATACAATTGGCCTGTAGTAAGTTTTCGTTTACACTAGATTACTTATCGTACTAATATTATAAAGGCGAAAGTTTGTGAGTGTGTTTGTATGTTTGCTACTTCATCACGCTCAAACGGCTGGACCAATTTTGATGACATTTGGAATGGAGGTAGAAATATCATACCATATCGCCCCGCGGTTTTACACGCGTAAGTCCCGGACTCGCATAAATTCCGGGAAAAAGCTTATGTTTAGCCTGGGTGTCGGCTACCTCCATACCAAATTTCATCTCAGATAGGCTACCGTTTGATGATGATATCAATACATGTTTATACACATTGCACCGACTATTATTAATTCTGAACCCCAAATAATGAATGTTTATGAAAAGTATCATTCATATAAGTTAAACGTTCTAATTGTAACAATAGTAAGTGTCTGATGTAGAGAACTGTTCACTTTTCAACCGACTTCAAAGAAGGAGGTTCTCAATTGGACTGTTTTTTTTGTTGTTTCGTTACACGTTATCTCCGTCAATTAAGAATCAATTATGATGTTTTTTTTTGTTTGGTAGAGTATACTTCAGAAGTGGTCCCATATAAATTTTATCGAAATCGATCAAGCCAAAACCGAAATATAATATAAGCTTTGCTTGCATTTCAATTTTATATTATATATAATTTAAAAAAAAAACTTAGCAGACTCAGTATCCGCAAATCGCGACTGCAACTTCAATAAAACTTAATGATACCAGGCACTGTACACAATAACTATACCACCACTGAAATAAGTAACACTTTATACCAACTACACCACTAAAATCACTTATAATTTTGCACTAAACAATATATACACGCCTATCGACATTATTAATTAACAAAACAACAACTCAATCCACTGTATACTAAAAAACTTCTCTGAATTTTTTTTGAGTAAATCACTACAAATATCAAATAATTAAAAAAATACTATATAGACATCATGACATATTTGTAACTTTTTTTAATAGCGGTTTTATTTAATTACATATTTAATTTTTTTTTTTTTACCAGACCCAATATATTTTAGCGACAGAAACCCACCACGAGCGTGACGGAATAGACCCGGCGCTCGAGCGGAAGAATGCGCGCGCCGCACCACACTGCCATGGCGGCACTGGCGCGAACGCAGCCGTCACGGTCCACTGGCCTTCCCGGTGACAACTAGGCCGTAGAATAAGCTAGATGTCTACAACTAGGAATAAACATTTGTTTATTCATGGTTTATTCAGGTTTACTACTAGATATTGAGATATAATAGATCTTATTTATACATGCTTCATCTTCGGCCGCATCGTCACATACCATCAGGTGAGATAGCGGCCAAGTGCTTACCTATCTGTCATAAAAAACAAGTGCTTTCTGGTGACTACATTATAAAGATATACGTATTAGTTAATATAATTACTGTATTAGTGATTAAGACCGTTTAAAAAAATGCGCCGCCGAGTTTCTTGCCAGGTTCTTCTCGAGATGTAATTTTGCGAATCTAGCAGTAGAGTCATTAACTTTCATGAGTGCCTCTTTGGGGCCCATGTGAATAAACGAACTTGAATTTGAGACATAGGTTATTAGCGCAGTGGGCAAATAGCCGGTAGGATAGCAATTTTCTTTTCAATTCCATGATCATTTTTAACCGACTTCAAAAAAGGAGGAGGTTCATAATTCGACTTTTTTATTTGAGTTGTTTTCTAGGTGATCCGATTTTGATGATTCTTTTTTATTTGAAAGCTGGTGCTTTCCATTGTGTTTACTTATTCTAGTTAAGAGTGGCTCTCCCAAAAAAAGTTTCACTTAAAACAAAATAATCGAAACCGCGACTCCTGATTAGAAGGCTGGTGTCAGACGGCGATCACGGCTTGAAACTTGACTCGTCATATTTTCCCGCTCAATTAGAAAATCTGTTACCCTAATCCATAGAAAAGAATGTACTCTGCCCTAATCACTCAATGACGTACGACATCCGATGTTCCACCACATCCCAGTACAGCAAAGGCTGAAAAGCCGAAAAAGCTTTTTTAAATGCGTCAGTCCTTTGACAGATGTGCTCCCACTATCGAGATGTAGCCGCTGGCGAGACAGAACACCCCTCCCTAATCCTTACGTCCCACATTCTGAGAATCTTCCACCTGGCCATCAAGAACCTTGGATGACCTGGAAGTCTTTAAATAGACTCCGTACTCAGGTCGGTCGGAGCAAGGATAACATGGTCAGGTGGGGATTCTCAGAAGACAACAATATAGCCTGTCTGTGCGCAGCAGATCAAACTATGGCACATCTTATCTCATGCCCTGCGTGCCCTGTTACCTGCTCGCAACAAAAGCTCATGGACGCTGCACCAAATGCAGTTCGGGTAGCTGAGTTCTGGGCCTCAGCTATTTAACGGTTTGCCATCGACACGCTAAGAAGATCACTCAATCCAAAGGTAGATACATAATAGAGAATGTTATACAAACTAAGCTACATATAGCAACAACCAGTAAACTAATTTTGAAGTGACAAAAGCTATTCTAACAATACCGACTGCCCAAAAGCGTAAAACTGAAACTTTCGGGTTCCACGCCTCCCCGTTTTGTTTTATTCTCCGCTATTTGCTGACGTCACGACCCAAGATGACGTCAACAAATTGAACCCAATTGAGCTAAAACTTGTACGTGTTGGAACACTATTTTCTTTGAGCCTAGTTTATGAACCTATTACTTTAGGCTTTTCTTTATTTACGATGTTGGAGAGATGACTTGTCTTTTTTACGTTTCGTTTGAGTGACTGATTTATTATATACATAAACGCTTTCACACTCACAGCCCCACACTAAGTTCTATCACTTGTGTCGTGGGTGCCGGAAACATTCACATCACAGACACAATCACAACCATTTATATATATATATATATAAATATATATTTTATTATGAACATTCTTAATGTTTCACTCACAGCCCCGCACTAAGTAAGACTTGTGTCGTGGGTCAAACAACTTCACACACTCAAGAACCAGAAACAGAAATTAACGTGAAAAAGAAAGTCGACTTTGTGAATAAGAGCTGCCATGCACGTGTCGTTGGACCTGCTGTTAGTCATAAGACAACAGTAATGGATAATTATTTTCTGGGAGTGATTGTCTGTGCTGTTAATGTAAGTACACACGATGCAAGTCTTTATACTTATTGTGGTGCTGGGAGTGATAATGCGTTGAATAAATAATTTAAACGCAAGCAAAGCTTAAAAAACCGATTTCACCGCTTATATTTTTGGTTTTGGCTTGATCGATTTCGACAAAATTTATATGGGACCATAATAACAAGTATAATCTACAGACTCTTAATTGGTGGAATTAACGCGTAACATACATACAATAGTGATTGGTTCATTCATCCAAAGATAGTTATGATATTTCTTATGTAAATAATGTAACGTCGCGTGTTGTCCCGAATAAATGTATTTTCTTTCTTTCTTTCTTTTATTTCATACTTAACAATACAAAAATCGTTAGCCAACCGTGGTGTTGCTAAAATAACAAATATTTCATACAACTACATACAGATTCAATCAAGACCTAAAGACAGGAAGGCTGACGGGATGATTGACGGGAATAGATTAAATAACTGAATATTAGTCTTATCTCTGCACCATGCCATTAAGTTTACCCATCTTTATTTGAAACCTTACTAACACATAAATAGAGACTGTAAACAACAAGATTGCCATCGCGTCGTTCGACAAATGCTTCCTGGATATGTATCTTCATGCCACTAGCAGCTAGTACTGTTGTATGATACTTGTTCAAATCAAATCAAATCAAAATCGTTTATAAAAATGGGCCCCAAAGAGGCACTCATGAAAGTTAATGACTCTACTGCCAGATTCCCAAAATTATAGCCATCTCGAGAAGAACCTGGCAAGAAACTCAGCGGCGTAATTTTTCATAATTTTTTTAAAATTATTCCTTATCACTAATACATAATTATATTAACCTAGGTGTATCTATATTATGTAGTCGCTTGAAAGCGCGTGTGCAGTTACAGTTTGCCTCCATGCATCTTTGTCATTAATGTAATCAATTGCTGTATAATAAGCTTTCTTTATTAATGCCCGTTTAATTACTGATTTGAACTTTCCCAGTGGTAAGCTAGTTATAATTTTAGGAATTTTATTGTATTTTTTATTATTACTAGATCTGTAGTTATTAGTATTAGTTCTATGATACAATAACATATATGTACAGTAACTGAAGTGTGGCAAATTGGCAATTTTAAGTTAAACAGCTCACTAAGCAATGCTTCTATTAGTTAACCTTTAGGGAATACTAAAGTCATTCAAGGAGTAAAACTTGTTATAGTAGTTTAATAACTTAGACGATATGATTAGGACCAATTAAAATTGACGACCCGTGTAGAAGCAAATCGTTGATTATTATATTGTGAAACGAATATTTCGGCTTTTTATAAACATTAATCGCAAAATATCTATTAATTTTTATCTAAAAAAGTAAATAGTGAACCTAAAATAAAAAAAATACATAGAAGAGATAATTGAAACGCAAGAAAAATTAAAAAAAATCAGACGTCATTACTTATATTTTGGTTTTTGTTTATTTTCTCAAAGAGTGCTAAATCGCCTGTGAAGTATGATCTACCAAACAAAAAAGAATAATCAAAATCGATTGGTGGAATGTAATGTAACGTATACATACAAAAAAACATATAGTCGAATTGAGAACCTCCTTCTTTTTTTAAATTGGGTAAAAATAAAAGAAAACAAAACAAAAAACCATGTCCAGTAGTCTAGAATTCTGATTTAGATTAAATAACTACACCATTGGAATATTTGAATGATTGATACACGCATAAAGCAAAATATTATGAACATGGATAAATAAAAAAAACTCTAATGCGGAACATAACTCCAGTTCGCTCGAAGCGTTTCGCTTCTACGTTCATCATTAATGCTGGAGTGAAACTCATTGCCTGTGTCTCTGTTCCCCGAACGGTATAATCTGGGTGTCCTCAAGTCTCGAGCGATGTGATCTTCTAGACAAGCATGTCCCATCTTTGGCCGCATCATCACTTTCTATCAGTTGAGATGGTGGTGAAATGCTTAATCACCTGATAATTTAGTATTTTTTTTAATCCGGCTCAAATCTTTACAATAATGTAAAGAACGGAGCCGGTCTAAATTTTTAATGAGTACTGTTAAAGTCGATATGTTCATTACTAGAATTTATTATTTTTGTGTTATGTTAACTGTAATAATTTGCTTAACACAATCGTATTTCAATCTAACAGCCCAAATCCACACATTTTTATAAGACGGAATTCCAATATTTATCCATCACAGCAATTTGTGTGATATTAAATCCAAATTGAGTAACAGTATCGATTGCACGGTACTCGAAGATTACTGGAACCAAAGTCAATTTGTCGAATCAAAATTTGACGTGGCACACAAAACAGTAATTTCATCAAATAACCTGTGTTATTAGAGAAACTGAATGCGTTCCGTTAGAAAGCCACGTAATGATCAAAGTCAAAGAGGTGGTTCCTGTTCTCACTACATCAGAATGGACTTAGGAATGACGATGCTGAAGGTTGACAAAAAAACGGGAAGAGAATGAGGTTAATAATTTTTTGAAGTGAAAAATTCTTTAGCGGCGTTGTGCACTTTTTTGGGATGTGTAAAAATGTTAAATTCGCGTCAGGACACGTGACCTGATCGAAAATTCGTAAGACGCAAAATTCGTAAGACGAAGGAGAGGAAGTAATATCCCCCTCTCTTTTTACCGCGCGGCGAAAAATTTTCAAGTTTTCACTTCTGCCGGCTCTCCCGGAGTGCAACCCGTTGTTTTTTTAATCGTTTAATTGAGAGATACGCAAGTCGCTCGCATGGTTGCATATTATAGTTCTGTGCCACATATAATTTTGAACTTAAATAGTTAATAACCAACGAGGCAAAACACTGCGCTCGTCAGCCTGACATATTAAAATTTTCTATTTATGCCTGTGATTTCATTGTAAATGGTGCCAAATTTATTTATGGCAAATGGGGTTAGATTTTACAATATAATTCCTAAAATCGTAACTGAATTACCACTGGGAAAGTTCAAATCTGTAATAAAACGGGCATTAATTAAGAAAGCTATATAGAAAGCTATATAGAAAGCTATATTATAAGACCACAGACTATTTTAATGACAAGGATGCATGGAGGCAAACTGCACAGGCTCTTTCTAGCGACTACCATAATAACACCTAGGTTAACTTTCATGAGTGCCTCTTTGGGGCCCATGTGAATAAACGATTTTGATTTTGATTTTGATAATAAATGTTCTCTTTATGCCCTGTGATTTCTTTGTAATGCCCTTCAATCCTGCATACAATAATGTTTGAACATTATTGCTAGTAGTTGAATATCTGACAATGGTGGTATTGCGGTCTCTGCAAAAGAGTCCTATCACAACTAGACTATAATTTTGTGGCTGTTTAGTTAAACGTACTGTTCGACGATACCTAGCCAATCTTTGACAAAACCTTTACAATTGGTTTGAGCGAGTTTTGAGAATCAGAATTTACTTTCCCAAATCATCTAGTCTCATTATAATTATCTAGAGTCATCAAAAGACTCTTCGGGGATTCCGATAAAGTTTGATTTACCCTTGATCCTGATGTAAAGTATTGGACAAGTTTGAACTGTTCGACGTAATATAGCCTTTGACGAAACTTATCTTATTATTTGCGAGTTTTGAGAAACGGATTTTAGTTTCCCAAATCATTATATCTGTTCTCAAATGCCTTTTTCCTTCAATTCCTAAGAATAGGACATATTAGGAACCCCTTGCAGTCACAATCGTGTTATTTGCTAAGTTCGTATATCTAACTAGCGGGTATATCAGATCTCTTATCTCTATCATATCTGCAGCTGACGCGAACCGTTTTCGTTTTTGTGCAAAAAGGTCCTGCAAAAATTTCAACAATATTTTGATAATCTTTTTTGGATATAGAAGTGTTTGTTTTTTTTTTTGCCAAATATATTGGTATTTATTTATGTCCACATAGTATGAACAGTATCCGGCATTTCGTATTGTAATGACAGAATCACATAGGACATAGCTGGAACATGTGATTGGAAGAATTGACAAATTGATTATTGTACTAAATTGCCGGCGGATATAACCTGTAATGGCCATCAATCATTGTTATCGTCAAAATGAGCTTCTTAAAGATAAGATTGATGGCAATGAATCATCTTGACGCTGTTAAAGACCGGGGGACAAAAAGCTCGAGTAATGGTGATGTTAAACATCATTGTGCCACTTTTATTGAACTTGAACTGGCATCAGTTATTATTAATGTTGAATAGTGACTCCTACACTCTACACTAACAAGCCCAAGATCGCAAATACTTAAGTTGACACATGAATGAACAAACTATGCTGAGTTAGACTATGACTATACTGCTGATGACCTATGCCTGCTTAGTCACCGACGAGCAGACTAAGCTGGACGATTTGCGGCGAGAAGCAGCTATGTGCCTTAAAGTGTGGCCTTAAACTCAATGCACGGAAGACGAAGGATATGAGGAGTAGAACACACGACAACAATCCGCTTCTGATAGGCGATGAAGAGTTGGAAAGGGTGTCGAGTTTTACCTATCTCGGAAGTGTCGTATCAGGAGCTGAAGAATCGAACTACATGTATTATAACCGATCACCAAAGTAAGGGGCGATTTTGCTTATCTCTTAAAGATCTGTCACTTAGAGTGAAATTAAGACTATTTTCTACACAAATGTAAAGTCGGTGCTGCTATACGGATGTGAGACTTGAAAGACCACTAAGTAAGTCACTCACCTAATTCAGGTAGTCATAAACCGATGCCTTCGCCAAACCCTGAAGATCTTCGGGTCTAACACTATGACCAACCTATGGAGACGGTGTCATGATGATCCTGTTGATTTGGATAGTCACACTTTGCGCAGGAACGCGGACCACATCCCTAGATTGGAATCTGCAGGGTCGACGCAGGCGTCCGGCTGCCCGAAACAGACTGGCGGCGTTCGGTAATAGCAGAAGCGAAAACCATCGGACTGACCTGGAGTGAGGTGAATCGGGCAGCCCTAGATAGAGTTGAATGGAGAAATGTTGTAACTGCCCTCTGCCCCAACGTGGAGCCTTAGGATCTAAGTAGCAAGTAAGTACAGAGTCTACTCTTTCTGTCTTTTTACGGCTAATGCATTAGTCTGGTCTTGGTTTAAAGCTGATTTTTAATGAAAAGACATTTGATTTTATAGAATCTGCGGCTTGGATTTGGCGTTAACCACCATCATATTAGCGCAATAATATATAAAAGTTCAACCCATCTCATTCCGCAGGTACAGTCCCAACTGGAACAGAGACGCGGAGACAGTGATCAAACACATAACAAAAACTTGAATTCCTTGACACGCCCATACTAGTCTGCCTGAAATCTTGCCTTCGAGTAGGTCGATGCTAGATACCAAACTACCAAACATTGCGAAATTCAAAAAGCGAAACTCTTACCATTTGACGATATCTCATTGCGGCCACTTACCTGCAAATAAAAGTACAAAACATTCTTTAGTAATTCATTTTTAATATTTTCAAAACACTAAACGCAGATATATTGATAACAAAAGAGATCTCTCTTCCGTCGTTTTGAACGAACTTTCTCATTTAAAGATCAATTAGATAAATTAATCATCTTAGTTGACGTTCGTTCTGGAACAGTTAGATTGTGGTAGCTGATATAACTGTAGGCTGTTGTTAGTGCTCCTAGATATCTAGATCTAGATGACAAGACAAGAATGTCTGGGAACGGCGGAGTGCATTTTTATGTTGGCCCATTTAGCGGTTTCTAGACAGTACTACTCTCAATTATTTTTTAAATCAGATAGCCTGGCTGATCACTTGTAATTGATGATCAGAACTCTGGACGAGAATGATAAGTTTACAATAACACATTTATATACAAACTCTCGGATTTATAACATTAGTGTGATTTAATAGATTTATCTACACTTTAGATAGTTATTTCTAGTTATTTAATTACCTTTTATGACTCATTAATAAAAATACATTTAATTTTACTACTCAGATACAATTTTCATGGATTTAACTTCATAAATAAAAAACTTTCCATATCAACTTCCATTCCCCATTGCAAATAATGATAAAAAAAAACTATTTTAAATGAACTACTCAAATACCAATTTTCATCGACATAATATTAAAATCAAAGAACTTTCATGCAAAAGTTTTTTTCACCCCATTTAACCCTCTTAGGGGTAGAATTTCCAAAAATCTATTCATAGTACACCTCTACGTACTAAAACAAATGCACCCTCCAAATATCAAGTCTCTACGACCAGCGGATTAGCTCTAAGCAAGCTCTAAGTAAGTCAGTCTGTCAGTCAGTCAGAGAAACAGTATCCCAAGACAAAGATTCTTTACCGACTTCCCAAAAAAGGAGGAGGTACTCAAGTCGACTGTATTTTTTTTTTATACGCGAGCCGATTTAAAAATTTTTTTTTAGTTTGAATTATGTTGCTTTCTAATTGGTCCCATTGAAATTTGATCAAGATCTGATTAGTAGAACTTGAAATATCGTCAATAATGCCTATTTTGTGGACTACTTTGACGATGTTCTCATAACTTTTGTACCTCATAACTTCTTTTGTTGTAAGCCGATTTTGATGATAATTTTTTTATTTGAAAGCTGGTGATTTTCATGTGGTCCCATTGAAATTTGATTAAGATCTGATCAGTAGTTCTTGAAATATAGTCAATAATGCAACAGTACATCTAATCTGATCAAAGTTCCGAAGATAAAGCGGTGAAGTCGGTTTTTTAAGCTTTGCTTGCGTTTAATTATTTAGTATTAGAATAAGATAATAATAAAGCCGTAAGCCTTTCGCCGCTCTGCGTGGCGATACAAAAACGCGGCAAAGCACTACGTTCCTCACCCTGAGATATTAATAGATGATATCTCTTTAAGCCTTGTAATTTCACTGGAAACATTGCTCTTCATTTCACATTTAATTTACTTGGTGCCATATCATTGAATTGACTAATAAACAGTTCACAGGAGATTTCATTTTGGGACACAAGTCCGTATTACGCTCTTAGATAAAAAAAGGTTGATCATACTAACCCCTATTTAGTTCAAAGGTGTTCGCTGAGTCAGCGTTTTTCCCCTTTTATGATTTATGTTGGAAACGTGAGGGGTTCTTCTACAACGAAATCAAGAGAAATGGAACGTTTTACTTGCGACCGCGTAACCATTTTCCTTTTCTTGTCAGGGAACGTGCCTTAAGGAAATTCTTTCTTTGCGTATATGGTAACCAGTTACCTACCATTTATCGTAATTTAATTTTCATGAGTGCCTCTTTGGGGCCCATGTCAATAAAGAGTTTTGATTTTGAATTATAAAAGGTCTTTGATCGAACTGTCCGTTGGCTTAGTTACAGCCTGTTTGCCTTTTAAGCATCAGGTATCGGGTTCGATTCCCGGTGCGAATAAGTTTTCTCTCCAAGGACAATTTGTGTTTCTAGTTCTGACTGTATGCCTTTTCTAGCATTTCCCTTAATTTTCAAGTCTTTTGAACTCATTTCCATCCAGCATTAGTTAGGTACAATTGGTGAAAATCATCGTGACACTAGAACAGGCCGTATGGACACGATCTTTCAAATATGTACGTTATTCTTTTTTACAAGCTTTTATTTAGTTTCACCTAGTCCCGTTGTCTGTCTGTCGGTCTGTAATCAAATCTTGCAAGCTAAATTAGACCCACTTGTCGATGTTTGATTGGATTCAAATTTGGTGTACATATGTATTATAGGTGACAATACAATAATATGGTACCATGGATTCCATAGGAACTTCTGAACTAAACAAGATTTAAACCTATCGAATTTGGGCCTTTCTTTTTTATTTACAACTTGGTTAAAGTTTGACTAACAGCTTGTGACAAATTTTCAGCGACGAATTCTTGAAAATCAATCTGCCCACTGATCGGCGCGATTGGGGTGCGGAGCACGGATCGTGGAGGGTGTCCTTTCTCTTCGTAGGTCTAGAATATATTAATTCTGAGATACAGAATTATACCACTATAAGATTAGACTATTTTTACCGTTTCCAGAACTCCATTCAACCAATTACCAAGTAATTTGTTCCTGGTCTAGTGCATCCACTTCCACATCTCGTTTATAACGCGTACGTACTCCTGCGGAGGTTATGCAGGCGGATCCTGTTTACAACAGCAACTACGCATTTGGTACATGTTATCAACGGTCCCGGATGTTTTCAACCAAACGACAAGAGAGGAGAATATAATAGACCAGCTGTAGTTGTATCCCTTTTAATTCAGTACGCAGTTAACTCGGCGTTTATATCATCTAACTAAATTGTCTAAATAACATAAGCGGTTTCACACTCTCAGACCCACACTACGTTAATTGATGACGTGCGTGGGTGCATGAAAACGTGAAACATTCAAATCACATATAATATCACGCCCAGAAACACAAATTTCCCTTGATGTCAAAACTGTGTTTCCACCGGGAAACGCGGCGACCCGAACGTTATGATCCGCTAGTTGATGGGCATCATAGAATCCCGCACCTAGTCGGAAAATCCGGTCCTAACCCAGTCGGTACGGTAGGTAAACAAATAATAATGACACTCGCAATAGTTTTCAAACTCAAATCATCATTTATACTTAAACGTACTATACGTACTTACAAACATCTTAAGCAGCCCAACTTTCGCGATAATAATATAGTAGAGGGATAAGTTTTGTGGTTTTTGATATGATAATAATCTGGAGCATAAAAATAATAAAATAAACTCCAAACTAAAACAACAATTAATAAAAACTGGTCATGAGTGTCATCGTGACTCCCGGAACTCTCTCTTTCTCTATTCTAGCAAAACCGAATGATAGTTAGTAATTTAAAGAAATAAATAATAATTAATAATTCAAATTTATCACTATAATTTAAAGAACTCAGATTCCCAAAACTCTCTCTTTCTGTACTGTAGCCAAACCCTAAGGAGGATTAATCGAGCCACACAGCCTTCTTCGCAAACGAAAACCACGCCGAGAAGCCCCAGCAAGCAAGTAGGTACGCAAAGATTTATCTTCTAAATGGTAATTGTTGAGGTTAATAAGTGAACGGCGAGCACCGTTATAGAAAAAGGTTTCAATTGAATCTCGAATGAAATCGAGGCCCTTGGCTTGTAGGGCGGAGACCTACTTCTGAGACGCTTTGTCATGCTTCGCTAAGGTTTTTTAGACGCTGTGCTTTTTGAGCCACTTCAATTTTATTTTATGCTAGATAGGCAAGCACCGTTATCTCACCTGATGGAAAGTGACGATGCGGCGGAGGATGGAACATGCTTGCCTAGAAGGTAGCACTCTAACCTTGAAGACAAAACCTTGTGAGGTGTCAATCTAAAAAAGAGTTATACGCAATTATACGTATTACTTTTTTTTTACTAATAATGTTACATTTTATATTTATTTTTGTTTAAGTACATGATATAACGGATATTACACGTAAGTTTCAGCTTTATATGTGTAGCCGTTTTTAATATACCGGGACAAAATAGGTCGATCTAAAAACAGTAACTTTTTTCAAACAGTTTTTTCCTACTCAACCAGTGCAAGTGCTGTGCCAGTGCAAGAACTATATTAGAAGCTCAAAAGACCGAAAGACCCAAATTTGAAAAATAATTGTATCGAGGAAACTATCATCAATCATGTTTCTGGATTCCATATTTTATTTAGATTACATCCTCAAGTATGTCTAAATATGAAAGTTAACTATTTGGTTTTTACTGAATACCACCAGTAGTAAGCATCTCAAAAAAAAAAACATGCGGGGCAGTCTTTGGGGAGTGCCGATAAAAGTGAAAACTATTTATAACTAGCAGTGCCCCGCGGCTTCGCCCGCTATTATCAAGTTAAAAAGTAGCCTATGTGTTAATCTTCGGTATAATCTATGTACATTCCAAATTTCATCCAAATCCGTTCAGCCATTTAAGCGTGAAGAGGGAACAAACATACTTACACACTTACACATTTACACACACACTTACACACAAACTTTCGGATTTATAATATTAGTAGGATATACAATATACTGACTGGCTGGCCGTCAAATCAGACCAACCAGAGGCGATGCAGCAAAAAAATATATAAAAATTGGAGGGTAGAAATAGCCATTTATTGGCGCGAACATATACATATAGCTCATGGGAAGCGTGCGGTGACGATGACGCGAATTTCACGCTTTTTGTTCACTCAAAAAGTACACATATTATATACACAGTATACATATAACTCATGGAAAGCGTTCGGTGACGATGACGCGCGTTCCATAATTTTTGTTCATTCACCCAAAAAGTGCTCAACGCGCCTAAACAAGTTTTCACTTTAAAATTGCATTACATCTTAAATTGACACAATTTTGAACCAAGTCAAGTTCAAAGACAACGAACTCCTTATCTAACAACGAGTTAGTTATTAGTTCCGTATAACAATTTGTAACCATTCCACATTGTGTATGTCAAGGCCATAACCACAGATTACCTAACAGTTTAACCAGAACAATGAATGTTTATTTTTTGTTATGTATGATTGTATCGGTTGAACCAAACAATAATAGTCAACAATCATGTGATAATGTGTCTGTTACATTGAAGAAGGCTTTCTTCTTGCAAATAAAGATTGAGGTTTGAAATACCGGATTATTTCATCTAAGACACAGTTACGGTACTAAAACATTCCACTATGCTACGATACCTTGTGTAATAATTAAACGCAAGCAAAGCTTGAATAATTAAACGCAAGCAAAGCTTAAAAAAACCGACTTCACCGCTTTATCATCGGAACCTTGATCAAATTTAATGTATAAACAAGCATTATTGACTATAACTCAAAAACTAGAGATCAGACCTTGATCAAATTTCAATGGGACTACATAAAAAGCACCAGCTTTTAAATAAAAAATAATCAAAATCGGCTCACAACGAAAGAAGTTATGAGGTAATTTTTGAAGTCGGGCAAACGAGAACATCGCATTATTCGTCACAAAGTACGCATTATTCGTCACAAAATAGACATTATTGACGATATTTCAAGGACTACTGATCAGATCTTGATCAAATTTAAATAGGTCCAATTAGAAAGCAACATCTTTCAAACTAAAAAAAATTTCGAAATCGGCTCACGTGGAGAAAAGTTATGAGGTACACAAAAAAAAATACATTCGACTTGAGTACCTCCTCCTTTTTTGGGAAGTCGGTAAAAAAGATCATTTTTGGTTCAACAGCAAGCGAATGTCAAGCAAGTAATGTCTCTGACTAAATAAAAAATATAGGTATAATCGTGGTGAAATCCATCGTGATGGGTATTTTATATTGCACGATGGCTAACAACTATAGTAATGATGTTAAAGATTTTTCTAAAAAAATATTACCAAATAGTGTTGGGATTTGATAGTGGTAAAATTTTGTCACAACGCCTAGTTGAGGCGATGCGTGATCAAATTTCCATCAATTTGATCATGCGTCTCTCAACCAGGCGCCAAATATTACACGATGAGCCTAATCAATAAGTACCAGTACTTATTAATTAGGCTCATCGTGTAAGCATTGCAATGGGCACGTTTGCACTTATTTTTTATTTGTTACTTACTCAAATGGTCAAGTCATTTGAGTAAGTAAACAAATAAAAAAAACATAAAAAACTTTTTTTTTTATTCTCGACAGGCAAGCATTTGACCATTATCTCACCTGATTGAAAGTGACGATGTGATCGAAGATAGAGCATGCTTGCCTAGAAGATACCTGTTCACTCGAGATTTAAAGACTCCTAGATTGTACTTATCAGGAAACACAGACTCGGGCAAAGAATTCCATTCCTTAGCAGTACGTATAATAAATGTGGAAGCAAAACGCTTCGTACGCCCTTGGAATATCAACCATAAAATAGAATATCAAACATAAAAAACTTATACAAATAAATTGTATAACTTATTTGCATCCATTAAAACTGAACAATCGAATTCCTTAACTAAGTCATTAAAATTGAGCTAATTCAGATGTAAAACTAGCTTATTCAATAACTCACGGCAATCAAGCATCGTTTCCTAGCCTAACCAATAATTATCCTCCTGCCATTACCGCCCACTCACCCAATCTGTTCAGCTCAGCTATGGTTTCCACAACCACGGTCTATGAAACCGATAAATTCCGGTACTTGGGACCAGGGGTTCTCATTGTCAGCTAATTGTGTAGTAATAAATTCTGTGTGTACGAATAGGGTAGATCCCTGATAAAATCTATTTAGTCCATTATTTACATTATCAAAAAATATTGGAAACGTAAAATTTGTAAACTAAAACCAAAAATTACGAAGTTAAGTGAACTGCCTATTGGCTTATTTGTATGCACGTTCGGCTTCTAAGCACAGGCTTGGGCTCTACCGGGTTCGTTTCCCGGAGGGAACACAAGTTTTCTCCCCAAGGAAACTTTGCGTTTCTGGTTCTCACGATACAAGTCATCGAACTTAGTGTAGAACCTTTTGGGGTAAAAAATGTTATAGTGCGTTGAAATTCCGCGTGACGTCAAGCCTCAGTACACTTTTTATTGGCAGTTTTTAGGGTTCCGTACCCAAAGGGTAAAACGGGATCCTATTGCTAAGACTCCGCTGTCCGTCCGTCTGTCTGTCCGTCTGTCACCATGCTGTATCTCATGAACCGTGATAGTTAGACAGTTGAAATTTTCACAGATGATGTATTTCTGTTGCCGCTATAACAATAAATACTAAAAAACAGAATAAAATAAACTATTGAGGGGGCTCTCATACAACAAACGTGATATTTTTGCTCGATATTGATATGGGTAAGGTAACAACAGGTAGAGGCTTGAAATATTCACAGAATATTAAGTTATATAATCACTTTATCTCAAAATAAATAATAAAATAAACATAAAACAAATATTTAGGAGGCTCCCATACAACAAACATGTTTTTTTTTTGCGATTTTTATAGTTAACAGTACGGAAACCTTCGTGCGCGAGTCCGACTCGCACTTGGCCGGTTTTTATTAATTTATATTTAAAGTTTAAAATGTGAGTCGGTTTTAATAAAGTTATCATAAGTGTTTCGTAACTCTATTATTAGCGGAATAAGTTAGATCCTTATATCTTATTCTCTCTCTCTGAGTTTGATACCGGAATAATTCCGTTCAATTTCTGCCGCTCCCCGATTCAAGGAAACCGTCAGGCAATTGGATAAATACCCTGGAGAGGCGACAATTGAGCAGTTGACCTACTAATACATTGCTGTTTCGCGAATTGTTAGCGTTTTGTTAGCAGGTGACGAAATAACGAAATGCTTCCTACTTCCTACTAACATTATAAATCCGAAAGTTTGTGTGTAAATGTGTAAGTGAGTAAGTATGTATGCTCCCCCTTCACGCTTTAACGGCTGAACGAATTTGGTTGAAATTTGGAATGTACATAGTTTATACCTAGGATTAACACATAGGCTACTTTTTAACTTGATAATAGCGGGCAAAATGTATATGTCAATAATTCACTTCGTCAGTCAGTGCATTGACGCATGTAACAAGTATGCTGTTTTACTAATTACTGGGTATTTAAGGTGTTTAAGGAGATATCTGTATGTATATCAAAGGCAGGGAGTAGAAGAATTTTGTTAGATAAGATGCAATGACATTTTCACCATAAACGTAAATATTGTATTTTTTTTTGCTTTTGTCATACAATAATTAAACGCAAGCAAAGCTTAAAAAACCGACTTTACCGCTTTTTCTTCGGAACCTTGATCTGATTCAACGTAATAAACACGCATTATTGACAATAACTCAAAAACTAGAGATAAGATCTTGACCAAATTTAAATGGGACAAGTCTATATTATTATTATTATGAGCCTACGGTGTCTCACTGCAGGGCTAAGGCCTCCCTACCCTATCTCCACTGCTTGCGATCTTGTGCTACGGAAAACCATTCCTTTAAAATATGAGTCAAGGTCGGCACTTTCTTTTGGGTCTGCCGCGGCGTCGTCGTCGTTTGTTTATATATTAAAGTTTCTACCAAGAATCAAACCATTTACCCGCCACGCTGCTTAAAAGGCAGACGCGCAACCTTCGTCAGTCAGCTCAGCTTCATTCCGCTTATGAGTTCTGGTCTGATTTGGCCTACATTTCCGTCATGTAACCAATGCACTTGCACAGAAACAGTATAGTTTACATGAACGGTCCACCAGCCGCGATCGCCTTGGCTCGGGTTACTTCCCATGGGTATCGGTGACGGTGACAACCTGTCATATCGATTGCTGATGACTGTTATGCTTGACTAGGGAGTGATGCAGGGCACGAGGTGACTTTTTTAGTAGGTACTTATGGCTTCACAAATTCCGCGCAGTTTTAGCGAGAAAATCAACATTTAAAAATTAAAAGTCAAAGTAACAAAATATTGTTTATATTTTTTTTTGATAGAGCTGCGTTTGGCTACTTACTGGATATTATACAAATCTTTATTTGAAGGTTTTAAGCAACCATTCTCACTAAAATGTTTAATACTTATAATAAAGCTGAGGAAATACGTAGTAATAAACATTCACACACACACACTTTCGCAATTATTATATTAGTAGGATTATCCTACTAATATTATAAATCCGAAAGTTTGTGTGTAAGTGTGTAAGTATGTTTGTTCCCTCTTCACGCTTTAACGGCTGTACGGATTTGGATGAAATTTGGAATGTACATAGATTATACCTAGGATTAGCACATAGGCTACTTTTTAACTTGATAATAGCGGGCGAAGCCGCGGGGCACGGCTAGTAGGGTATATATTAACGGAATAGTGTAAAATATTTAAAAAGTAGGTTCACATTTTTCGCAGTCGTATTTTTTTAAATTTTTATATATTGACTTGTTTATATCCTGACATGAACTCAAAACATAGATTTTTTTAAATCTGATCGGAAGCGTTTCACCACTCTCGGGACTAACCACTCATGGTAGTGCTGATGTAGTCGAGGGCGGTAGATACGCTATTACAATTCGAAAATTATGGAGAAATAAGGTCGATTTTTGCTAATTCTAATACATAGTTAGCTAATAATAGCAACACCAATTTTTCACCCCAAATAAAGTGACTGCAGTTACTGCAATGCGCTGAAACATTGTTCGCTCACTCCTACCTTTTCTATAGGTACCTACATACATATTAATTTTTACCGACTCCCCAAAAAAGGAGGAGGTACTCAAGTCGACTGTTTTTTTTTAATGTGTATTACCTTATGAATTCTTTCCACGTGTGCCGATTTGCCGAAAATGTTTAGTTTGAAAGATGTTGCTTTCTAACTGGTCCCATTAAAATTTTATCAAGATCTGATCAGTAGTTCTTGAAATATCGTCAATAATGCATATTTTGTGGACTACTTTGACGATGTTCTCGTTTACCCGAGTTCAAAATTTACGTCATAACTTTTTTCGTTGTAAGCCGATTTCGATGATTATTTTTTTATTTGATAGCAGGTGCTTTTCATGTGGTCCCATTGAAATTTGATCAAGATCTGATCTCTAGTTTTTGTGTTATAGTCAATAATGCGTGTTAAATACATTAAATCTGATCAAGGTTCCGAAGATAAAGCGGTGAAGTCGGTTTTTTTAAGCTTTGCTTGCGTGTAATTATATTATTTGTAGCCTATCTTTTATTGCTATCTAGCCATGAATAAATTTAAAATTAATTGATTGGACGTTATCAACACAGCTGCAATAGAACTGCCCGTTGGCTAGGTTGGGTGAACGTTCGCCTTCTAAGCAGGGTTCGATTCCTGGCGGCACAAGTTTTCTCCCTAAGGAAAATTTGTGTTTCTGGTTCTGGTTGTGATTTTGTGTGTGATGTGAATGTTCCAGAATCCGCGGCACAAGTTAACCGACTTAGTGTGGGGGAGTGTAAAAGCGTTATGTAATATTACACTCGGTGGCCGTAGTAGTTGCAAATTATATTTTTTACACTAACAAAGAGTACTAACACACGGGATATTTTTCTACCGACTTCAAAAAAAGGATAAGGTACTCAATTCGACTGTATTTTTTTATGTTTGTTACGTCATAACTTCTTTCCACGTGACCTAATTTTGAATTTTTTATTTGTTTGAAAGCTGTTGCTTTCCCATTGGTCCCATTTAAATTTTATCAAGACCTGATCAGTAGTTTTTGATTTATCTTGAATTATGCGTGTTTAGTACATCTAATCTGATCAAAGTTCCGAAAGTAAAGCCGTTAAGTTGGTTTTTAAGCTTTAATTGCGTTCAATTATGTTATCATTGTTTTGTTAAGCTAAAGAAGTATTATTTCTTACATGCCTAAATTAGAACATGCAAACTTTGTTTCGTATATTTAGTTTATTTATTTATGAACACCAACATAACATACACTATTGTCTAACCAGACTGCTATATGAATAGAGCTAACACTACCCTACAGACGTGTAACCACAACCTGAGGCATAACGCACACTATGCAATATAAGAGATTGCTGTTTAGTCTAGTGCTCGCAATATTTTATCAGGCGCTTCTAGTTTTTTTATTTCATGCTGAAGGCAAGTTTAATCCAGTAAGCTTTTTTTATAAGGTATCTACGGGCCAATTGCCAATATTTCCTAAAACTATATACAGCAAAGAACTAAGTTACATACAAGAAAACGAGCTATAGATAACTCAAGTGCTCAAGCACCAGTGGGTGGCGTTTCCATCATGCTAGCGGCATTGCCTCTCTGAATTGCTCTCTTCTCGCAATGCTAATATGTTGAGCCAAATAAGTACCAGCATTTTGATCACGCGTCGCCTGAATCAGGCGCTCTGATAAATTGGATAGATAAGTTTATTGGGTGGATAACTAACTGGTCGTTTGAAAAAATAGTCTTTTAACGCATAACTCATTGATTGCCATTATTAGGTTAATTCTGTGACCGAAAACTGCAAATTGAATGCACGCCAACAACTTCGGCATTGGACGACAAAAAGTACGCGTAAGAGTGAATGCGGTTAAAAAAAAAAGTTGTGAGGTTTTTTTATACCAAAAAGCAAACTAAAATGATGACGTGCTTTTATAAAATACTCGTAAGTGGGATGCCACTTATTTTATAAAAGCACGTGAACCCAAAAAATGAGAAGTAAACAAAACAACACCTGGCCAGCAAATAAGTATGGGGCTGTGTAGGTCATCAATGCATTATTAAGGCGCCAAGGAAACTTGTTGGATCGATGCTCGTGAAAGCTTTATGTGATGCATTGTTGGTGAGATTTTAGACAAACGTGGTTCAGCCGTGGTTATCCGCGGTGATGTTTATTGATTATAGTTTTTTTTGTTTTTTTTATGCCTGATATAGCATGCTTGCCTAGAAGATACCTATTCACTATTTCCAACAGTTATATAAACAACGTAGGATGTTGGCAACATTCACATAGTTTAGTGTCTCCAAGGATGATAAGAAAATATTGATAAATGTACATTAAGAAGCGACGCACACAATCTTAATATGAGATTATTTTTAATGCTTGATAGGGAAACATTTGACCACTATATCACCCGATGAAGATGCAGCCGAAGATGTAACATGTTTACCTAAGAGATACCTATTTAACCTAGATATAAGCATAAAATTGCGGTGCGCGCATTTAGATTTGCTTAATCTAAATTTTTTAAACGAATAATTCTTTCATGGCAAATAGGGTTAAATTTTACATTAAAATTCCTAAAAATTATCATTGGGAAATCATAATCATAATCATTATAGAACGAATGACTTTTTTTTTTTTTTTTTATTAGTGACAGGCTAGTCTTTGACCACTATCTCACCTGATGATAAGTGACGATGTAATCGAAGCTGGTAAACACACTAAACCAGGAATACGCAGAATACTACATTAAAAAATAGGATGCATAGAGGCAAACTGCACAAGCGCTTTCTGGCCACTACATAATATAGATATATAACTAGGTTAATAATATTCCAGTATACGAACATAAGAATGTTTTAAAAAAAATGCGCCGCCGAGTTTCTTGGATAGTTCCCAGTTGTCCCCTCTAGCCCTGTCCCAGCTGGGAAGACAATTCCCAGCTGTCAACTGGGAACAATCCAGTTTCTTGACAGGTTCTTTTAGAGATGGTTATAATTTTGTTAATCTGGTAGTATAGTGATTAACTTTCATGCGTCAAAATTTTCTTGGAATGTAGTTTTAAATGTCAGTTTCCAGCTCTCCTTACTCCTTCTTTATGCCAAAACGGTTATAAATGTTAAACAAATATAAAATAACTTCAGCATTTATATAACAAAGTAAAGTTTACGATAAAATTATACTGTATTTTATAGAGTAGGTACTTCGGTATAGAAGGTATACGTCGATTTTTATGCAGCCAGCACAGCATTCGTGGGTCGATGTTCGAGATAGTTTTACCGCATACATTTCAAAGAGTGTATTAAACATCAAGCGAAAGGGATACTCTTGGATAATGCGTCATTATTCAATTCATGTTTTAATGACAACTCTGGGATGAGAAGGGGTGTACTTAGTATATAGCCCGATACACATAAACTACTCGCTGGCGTAGTGGGTTGCACGTTACCCTATAAAACGGATATAGAGTTCGATTCCTGGTGCGTTTACCAGTTTCTGCCCCATTGAAAATGTGGGTTTCTCTTTGTGATTCTGAATGTGATGTGTAAATTTCCAGAAATCACGATACAAGACTGTAAAAGCGTTTATTTATATGTTTAATTGTAAACGAAGGGAACATAAGAAACATAATGTAGAATAATGATAAGGTGTGTATTACATTTTATGACAATCACTGAAGGGAATAACGGATGCCCTTGTGTCATGCAATCATCTATTTAACATCCTCGCATCTATTATTATTTTTAGTATCCGCCTGTGTGTTCTCATCAATGGCTATCCCTCTTTTCTAGATTTCGGTCTATATGTGCTTGGTCAAACCTTAACGCAAACGTGTTCGATAAATTGGTCCATTTCACGCAGTTCCGATGTACAATCTCAACACAAATAAAAGTCGACAAACCAAGTTTCCTCGCCAATAAATCCCAAGTGTGTCTGCATGACCTGACCCAATTAAAGGCTTTCCTCGGGGTCGGAAACTATTCGATAAAGTGATGTGTTGGCTGCGGTGTTCATGGTGATAGTAATAACGGCTCCAATTAATGTGAAGTAGGCTCCAAATTGGACGATTCATCCTCACGAATAATAAAGATTTGACCTTTAAAAACGGTCAATTAACAGCATTTTTTTATGTGTAATAAATGTTCACAAAATATTTTATTCGGATATGTTCAGCGATACACGATTTAATAAATTTGGCTCGATAGAAAACAATTTAAACTTTACAAAAAACACCAAATTTCCCGTTCCCGTCAGTAGAATGAATCAACTTTATTCTGTTTCTATAAAAGATATTTTTTACAAAAAATATTGGGTGTAATCCCAACAAACATTCAAACCTCGTTATGAACTCAAGTTTTTTGTAAAATGGTAAGATTAATTTTAAAAAATATATGAAAGCGTGCACGCTGCCTATGCAGGCAATTCTACAAGGCTACAGTTTGGCTCCAGTCCGCCAACTCGATACCAACTTTTATAATATCTTGACAACTATCTTGACCATTTATTTTGTGATCAGCTTCGCACGGTGCACTGAACAACTTCAAATACTATTGAACTAGAATTAATTAAACGCAAGAAAAGTATAAAAACTGACTTCACCGCTTTATCTTCGGACCTTTGATCAGATAAGATGTACTAAACACGCATTATTGAAGATATATCTCAAGAACTACTGATCAGATCTTGATCAAATTAAATGGGAGCAATTGGAAAATAATCTTACAAAAAAATTTTTTTCGAAATCAGTTCACGTGGAACAAATTTATGAGAAGAAAAACAAAAAAAATACAGTCGTCTTGAGTACCTCCTCCTTTTTTTGTGAAGTCGGTAGAAAAAATATACAATGCACGGATCATGCAAGTGAAAACAAAAAGCTGATATCACTCCTCAAATAACGCATTCCTATTTATTGAGAACGAATGGTTTTGCTTTTTTATGCTGTAAAGGCAAGCATTTGATCGCTATATGACCTGCTGGATAGTGACGGTGCGGCCGAAGATGGAACATGCTTGCCTGGATCTATTCACTCTAGACTTGAAGACAGTATTGTACCGTTGCACATTATTTTTTACAAGCTTTTACTTAGTTTCACCTGTCTTGTGTGTACCTGCGACGGTCTGTAATCAAATCTTGCAAGCTAATTTAGACCTACTTCCCGATGTCCGATTGGACTCAAATTTAAGGTATCTTTGGTGGGAATATAATGATATGGTTAATTCCACGCACACACACAAAATCTTTCCAGCCGTTTAGGAGTAGTTTAGTCACATACAGAAGAATTATACATTTATATATATATAAGAAATATTTAGTTAGGTTAGTATACATATACATTAACCCATGGATTGCCGCAAATAATGCCTAATTAAAATAATTATCTTTGACCTTAGATTAATTTTTGGTACGTGTATGTAAATCTGTTTTGTTTACCTACGTTTCTCTCGATACCTCGTTGCCTACTTATGCCGAACAGATGGAAATTATACCTGGAACAAAACAAAAAGAAAACATTTAAATTTCTGAATTTCTACAGTTATTAGTATATATTATTAGCAACAAAAGAAGCTGGAAATGACTGCAATTAAATATCATCTTAACATTAAAAAAAATATATTATTAGACATTATAAAACAGCTGACATATTATTGTATCATTTAAACGCAAACTTTTTTTTTATTAGCGGCCAGTTGAGCTCTGGCTTCTATGTAAGTGCCCAAGTTATTATTTGACGATAATGCTTTTTTATATATATTTTTTTAAATAACCGACTGAACCCTTATCACATCTTGACACTATTAACTACATGGGACCAATAGACACATACCCTTCCAAGTAAAAAAGAATAATCAAATTCTGAATCGAAATAACCTAGAAAAAAGTACACACATAAAAAAAATATTTGAATTGAAAACATCCTCCTCTTTAACGGACTTCATAAAGAAGGAGGAGGTTCTCGATTCGACTGTATTGTTTCTGGGTTAAAATATGTTGATGTTTTTTTTTGTTTGAATGCTGGTACTTCCCATGTGGTCCCATTTAAATTTTATCAAGATCTGACTAGAAGTTTTTTTGGGTTAACCAATAATGTGTATTTAATTGATTTAATCTGGGCTAATGCTAAAATTCAAGGGTTCCGAAAATAAAGCGGTGAAGTCGGTTTTTGCGTTTAAATTATTTCAAGTCGGTTAAAAACTTATAATACCTCTCAACTTATAAAATAGTATCCGATTAAGTCATGTTTTATAATTGGATTGAGAGAAAGATTTTATCACGAATAAATTATGAAAATTAATAATCTGAGGAAACATCTGATATGAGCTGTTGTGATAACTATGCTATAAAACCTTCAATTAGAATGGAGAACGCTAAAGAATACACCTATCCTACTAATATTATTGGTGAAGCGTCTTTGCCTTTTATAATATAAGAAATAAGTATAAATTATACATCTGTGAATAAATACTTCACTTTATATACCTAATATTCATATTGGCAAGAATCTTTGGATATTTGTGTACATTTGCAGTGTATTAGGCTCTCTGCTGACCACTGTTAGAGATCGTTCAAGGACGATCCTAGAGATGGCGCTAGTTGTATCGAGTGACATTTTTTGCGCTCGCGACTAACTTCATTCATTCGTGTGTGTCACCTTGTCCGTGTGGTTGTCAAAAACGCTCCGCTATTGAATTTTGTGACGTAGAAAACTAATTAAATAATTATCATCTAATTAACCAGGACTTAAAATAAAAACTTCATCGTGTCTATTGTGATCGACCGCTTGATCTGTTATGTGATTTAGTGTTCAGTGCCTCGTACATTTACGGATGTTTTCGGATTCAAACTCGCCGGCCGGCGCGACGTGGAGTTGTGTGTGTGCGCTTAGGCATACATACAGTTTGCTGTAGTTCCTTTCTTGGGGAGCTCCGGAGGCGGTTTCGAAGCAGTCTAAGGTACGTGGGCTTAAATAAACACTGTAAATTGATTCGTGTATCCCTACTGATTTTTGCCAATGTTCAAAATAATTTACCGCTATCATTAAAAATATTAATACGTAAATGGTGGGCTATTTACACGCCAGCGATTTTACTCGCGCCACCAATTATAAATCCGAAAGTTTGTATGTAAGTACGTTTGTTCCCTCTTCACGCTTTAACGGCTGAACGGATTTGGATGAAATTTGGAATCTATTTAGATTATACATAGGATTAACACATAGGCTACTTTTTAACTTGATAATAGCGGGCGCAGCCGCGGGGCACGGCTAGTTTAGTAATAAATGTATTTATGTACGAGTATCTTCATAGCATTTATTTTATTTAAGTTAGTTTATTTAGATATTTTTATCTATTATTTGAACTGCCCGTTGGTTTAGATGGGTGAGCGTTCGCCTTCTAAGCAGGTGTATTGGGTTCGATTTCCGGGAACCCAAGTTTTCTCCCTAAGGAAAATTAATGTTTCTGGATCTGGTTGTGATTGTGTGTGTGTGATACATGACAGAAGAACCTGATAAGAAACTCGCGTATTTGTTTATTTTTTTTAAATAATTCTTAAACACTAATATACATAAAATTATAATAACCTAGGTATACGTATAAGCATCCTTGTCATAAACGTTCGACTAGACCAGGGGTCGGCAACCTTTTGAGTCGAAAGAGTCAAAATTTGAAATTAACAAAATTCTATAGAGCCACAATTTTTTTTCCTGCCAGCAATAATCTTTAATGCCAAGTAAGAAAAGTAAAATATCTACTGTACTATGAGTATCGTATAGAAACGCTATGCACGCGTTATACCTACCTAATCATCGCATAATTTACTTGTTTCAACTGTATAAATGTACTTTTTTGCTACCTTTGGGGGCTTGTTAATGGCTCGATAGAAATTGTGTTTAATCCTCGTTAATCGATTCAGAACGTTTTTTAAAATGATTATTTTTTTAATAAATATTATATGCATGTGGAACTAAAGAGCCGCAGCTACACATCCAAAGAGCTGTGGAGAGATGTGGCTCGCGAGCCGCAGGTTGCCGACCCCTGGACTAGACCGATTTATAATAAGCATTCTTTATTAATGCCCGTTTTATTACTCAGAGAAGTCTCTTTTCTAGTGGCACCTACACTAATATCATATACTCGGACAAAATAACAAACAAGATATTGTGTATATAGATAGTTTGAGTGGTAGATATTTTTGTAAAAGCTATTAAACTTTGTGAGAAGACGATATCATCAATTAGCGTCAGCATTTCAAAATTCCCATTTATTAGAGACGTCGATATTGACGTATGATTTCTGTGACCTACTTGTTAGAAACGTTGCAGCTGACAGTTTCATTACTAGCTACCTAATACCTATTCACTGTTTGGAAACTAAACCAGTTGGTTTTGGATTTTTCTAGAACTTGTCAGCAATTCTTAATTTCATCCAGGTCCAACTTTGGCCACGTTTAATTACTACTCGCCACAAACTGAGACCTCACGCTTACTTTTGCCAAATAGATAAAAGGCTTTATCTTTTATTCTTATTACAAATTATTTGATTTTTGTACTTGTTATTTCAGTACTGAATATATCGCGCTGCCGTTTTGTATGCCGTCATAATGAAAAAAGCAGTAACTGCATTTTTCTCAAAATTGAGTTATATACATTATCGAAATCAGGAAAAATGGTCGCATCTACTATTATTATGTTATTTTAAAATATTAAAACGCAACCTACTAAATCTTACTTTTAAATAAGACGCATCATCATGTCATCTGCTACAAGACATAACATATACTAAATAGCAAAGACATTTCTGAAGTATATAACTCAATTTTGACAAAAATATACTTACGTCTTATTTTCTTATGACGGCAGTACAGGGCGCGCGCCTCGGGCGCTTTGTATATCATGCCCCTAAGTGTCGTACCAAATTGTTATTTTCCAACACCTATTTAAAAAAACGGCTCTATCACAGTGCATCGTTTGGTATATAAATGGCATGTATGTTACCATGTATGTACATTGATCAAGGGCGACCAACACCGACTAGCAAACAATCCTGGTAAAGTTATGTCATAGACTTGAATGCCACTATCTCAATTCTCTAGAGCCGGTCTTCCAAATTGTTTTTGTGGCAATGGCTTGCATTTTGAACAACCCTCTGTCTCTATACACTAAAGGACTTTTAATGGAACTGTCAGGAACACAGCCAGCAGAGCTAACATGTCCACTAACTAGGTCAGAGCTAGTAGTTAGTCGATACTCTATTCTAGTCGCTTTTTCAACCCCCGACGAAAACAAGGGGTGTTCTAAGTATGTATCTGTGTATCAGTGAGTATGTATGTGGCTACGTAGCTCCCAAACGGCTGCAAAGATTTTGATTCAGTTTTTTATGTTTGAAAGGCGACTTGATCACTCTCAGGGATTTTTTTAAAGAAACAGGCACACTTATACCATGCCTAAGCTTTACATCTTTGGAAATATTATGCAATGTTCGCATAAATATTGATAAATATAAATTAAGAAGCGATGCACACAATCTTAATACTAAATATAAGCATAAAATTTCAGTGCGAGCATTTAGGTTATGCAAAACGTAAAAACCTTTTATGGCAAATGAGGTTAGATTTTACAATAAAATTCCTAAAATTGTAACTGAATTACCACTGGGAAAGTTCAAATCTGTAATAAAACGGGCATTAATTAAGAAATCCTATGATAAAACGATTGGCTACGTCAATGATTGTTGAGCCTGCTCACTAAATTTCACGAGAATCGGTTGAGAAATGCAACCAGTAGAGGAGAACAACCGGAAATCCGCCGGACATACGATAGAAATTTTGCCCATGCTGAAAATTTATAAAAATTAAAATGTTATACAAATTGCCGCGTGACATAAAACAGTTAAGCAGATTCACACCTTACATAAATCACTTACAATAATTAAAAAAAAACTTAGTGTACATTCAGCTATCTTATCGATAAACGCGGTCTCTTCCAGACAACCTTTGGATGAAAAAGTTTTTAAATTATTCGGTGAATCGGGGGGTGTAAATACAAGTTTATGAGAAAATAAAAATATATAGTAAGGTATATATGACATTAATACTGTATTTAATTTCATTACTACTTCTTCTGCTCTCATATCATCAAATGCAACCGTTTTTTTTAATAACATTTGAATTTGTTAATTTTATGGTCGAGTAATAAAATTTAATTGTAATTGACATACATGTTATCACGTACTATGTTATAATCATAGACTAAATAAATGATGATTACTATGAAACTTCTCGCTCTGCTAGCTCCGTTAAAAAACCCAATATAATAAGGGTCAATTGACTATATTTCTTAACACTATACACATCACTGTCACTATACACAGGATCATTTATGCTTCTCTTCAAGCAGAATTAAGACAGACAAGCGTGAGATTTGCGTATTGAATTATTAGGTTCTCACCAATATAAACTAAAATATTCAAGTGACACATCCGTTTGGGCAAATTGTAACTGACTGCTGTAAATTGGCAACACTGATATAGGAGCAAGTCTGATAACGTACTGACAATAAAATCTCCCACGGATCAAGGACCACAGAAGAAATAATTTCCGCTGAAGTAATATCGAATGGAAGTCACAGTAAAAGTGAAGTAAAAGAGTCCAGTAATCCAGTCAAGTCATACCGTAGTCAAATGGACACAATATACACTCTATTGGAGTTTTGGAGTAGAAACAAAAATCACGTTTTTTAACTTAGTGTGATTTGCATATTCACGTTCAGGAACTATTCATGGTTAATAATCTAGCAGTATCTAATACCTTTAACGAGCAATTCTTGTATATATGTATATATATAATCTGAATGTCGGAAACGACTCCAACGGTTGTTATGACATTTTGCCAATCGACGCTATGTCAGGATGTAGATCGCCAAATTAATTAGACCTATCTATTACCAAAGGGAAGAGCGACAGCTAAAGAACAATATCTTTGTAAGTACGTCATTGATAGCCACAGCCACGGTCCACGACCGTCCTACCAAGTGTGATCGACGAAGATGAAGAGTATCTATCACTTTACCTACACTTATATTGTTTACTAAAAATGTTCTTATTTTCTTTGAGCAGTCGTGTTTTATTGTCACTTATCTCCACTTGACCGATATTAGATAGTAAAAATGGTTATTGGAATAAAAATATAATAGGAAATCATTTATTTATTGCTAAACATTAAAAATCACATGGTACAAAAAAACAAAAAAATACATGCTTAAGAAATATTTGCCAATTGGAATATGTTCAGCGCTAATGTTCAGACTGTGATTATGATCATCGTAGAAATATCCATTCTACTATGTTATGATGCACTCCTTCGCAGTACGGATGATAAACGTAGAAACGAAACGCTTCGACTGAAGGTATGCCAAGCGTAAATAGATGACGTTTTCCTGTTTAAAACGGACATGGGGGAATTACTCTTTATTTCTCTTTCTTTTACAATTTGGACTCGACAAGCTTATCATTAAACTAGTTACTTTGAATGTGCATGAATATGACAAAACAATATTAAGGCAATAAATAACAGCTTTTTGAGCTTTATCGCGACAGATTAGACATTCATTTATAAGACATTCCTTCCATTCGTAAACGGGTTTTGAGAAATTCGGCTATTCACGGAGGACCTACTAATTTTAATGACAACATCACAGTTAGAAATAGATTAAATATGCCAGAAGCTAGAAAAAATATGTAAGTGATGGAAACAAATCGAACAGTTGATGAAACGTAGCTTAGGTATAACATACATTAAGAAATTACGAAATAGCAATCGTGTAATAAAACCTATAAGCTGGTCCGACTGAGAGACAAAACAAACATACTCACAGCCCACACTAAGTCCAAAGACTTGTATCGTGGGTAACATTTACAAATCATACACACGATCACACCCAGAACCAGAAACACAATTGTCCCTTGGGAACTTAAGTTGTCGACCCCAGGACCCACGGCACAAAGGGCAAATCCGGTTAACGGTGGGACAGACCTGCTTAGAAGATGCCTGTTCGCTCTTGACTTGAAGAGGCCTAAATTATACTTAACGGAAACAGGAAAAGCTGGGTGTTGTTCCATTTCTTTGTCATTGTCATGGATTCAAATGAACCAGTCAGATCTAGCAAGATCAAGGGATGCCAGCAGCGACTTATGTAGGACGCTGGTAGAGAAATGATAGATTTTAAAATATTTGATATTTTTTATGATAAATTTCATAAATCTAAAGTGGTTAGTGATGTAGCGGTAGGACTCTTGCAGAATCCGCCTGGGCAGATACCACACAATTGCCTGATATTCAACCGGTAGCAATACTGTGCAAACATAGTTATATTTCAGATTGAAGGGCAATAATACCAGTGACTTTACAGGCCATAAAGAGATTTAACATTTAATATCTCAGGATGACGAGCGTAGTGCTTTGTCGTGCAGGAAACATAAAAAAGACACCAATTTTTTGTAAATTCTCTTTTTAAGAATCGGATAAAAATAGCCTTGAGTGAAGTTTGAGTCGTGTTATATATACAGAGATAGTGAAAGATTAACCATGATATTTTGACAACAAAAATATCTCAGTTAAAACAATAGACGATACGTATCATCCATGTATAATTTATGAGTGATACATGACAAACAAAAAGTATAAACGGACACAATCGTTCATAATATAATAGTTGTCCTCCCACGACCAGACTTCTTCGACCCTGCAGAGAACCATTTGAAACTTTGGCTGCGAAGTTGAATATTATGCAGGAAACTTTGAGTTTTGTGTGATTATAAACTCGCTGAATGGATGTCTAACTGGGGCGCAGAAAGTGTTTGTGGTAAAATGTAGCGAGTTGCAAGAAAAGTAAAATTTTCCGTACAAGTTTTAAAATAGAAGCTATTTGCTGGATTTGATAAGAATTGAAGAAAGATTGGTTTGTTGTCTGATGTTCAACAACTTAACTTAAGTCGATCTCTGAGCTGAACCTCGCGTATTTTTCGAAATGGCTGAAATATGTCTCTATTTATGTTTTAAAATTTTCTAAAATGGCTGAGATAGCCATTTTGTAAAATCAGATCGAACGAGCGCAAATCGCGAGCGAATCGTCTGTTTTTGTATGTCCGGCGTATGTCCGGCTATTCTTCTCAACAGGTCGCAAACGATTCTGTTGAAATGTTGTTAGTTTAAAAATTATATGCATTTTATGTCGATTTAGTTTTTGGAAATTTTTCGAAATGCGTTTTGTAAAAAAGAAAAAAAAATTTTTAAGCCATTTCGAAAAATACGAGAATCTTTCATCTCACAGTGCCACTAGTTTAAGTATGTAGAAATAAAAAGACAAAAATAGTCATATTGACGACCCAGTTGGCGCAGTGTACAGGTCTGCGCCCTCTGCGCCGTGGGTCCTGGGTTCGATTCTCGGCAAGAGCACAAATTCTTTCGAAAGGGATATTTGTGCTACTGACTCTGGGTGTAATGTGTGTATGATGTGAATGTTTCAGGCACCCATGATAAAGTCGTTTGTTTGTTTGTTTGTTAGTATTATATCATAATTCATGACCATTCTACGCCAAAACTCAGGAAGTACAGTTTGATTCCACATTTCCGTAATCCGTAGAAAATTACAGTACGCCCTACATTTAGCTGTTTGTGGCACAACAAAACTGGTGCGGATTGTAGAATAATGGCCATTCTTTTATGTACCTCGGGAAATAATGGATACTCAGCTCAACGGGTAAATGAGGCAGTTAACCATGACTATCTCTCTAGTACATTTTATTTTTTACCTACTTCAAAAAAAGGAGGAGGTTCTCAATTCGACTGCAATTTGTATGTGTATTATCTCAAAACTTTTCTGGATGAAACGATTTCGATGATTCTTTTTTTATTTGAAAGCTGGTGCTTCCCATTGAAATTTTATCTGACCAGTGGTTTTTATATTATCAGCAATGAGTATTTAATCTAATCAAGGGTTCAGAAGATAAAGCGGTGATGACGGTTTTATTAAAACTTTGCTTGCGTTTCAATAATTGTAAAGAGTTTAATAATGTGACCTCCCAATGTGCATCTCTTAATCAACATAAACTTGTCAACAGACTTATTAAACAAGTTCAAGAGACCAGGAGCTCCCGACAAAAGATAGCCTAGTGTGGGCCCAATGTGGACCATAGATAGAGATAGGATTGTGTGTGTGGTGTGAATGTTTTCGGCACCCACGACACAAATCATCGAACTTGGTGTGGGGCTGTAAATGTGAAAGTGTTTATATTTATGTTAAGAGTCACTAGTCTCAATATTTAGATAGTCTAGATCCTGGAAACCACACAGGTTATTTTAGGTTTAATGTGTTTACCATTTTCAATCATATTCATATCATCACTTACCATCAGGTGAGGTAGTGATGTAATGTTAGCTTATCAAAGATATGAGCTAAAGATAAGCACTTTTTATCCTGATTAACGCGAACAAAGCCGCAGGTCGAACTAGTTTATAACATTTGTAGTTACGTACAGGAATAACAAGGATTGAAACTCTCCTATGTAGGTACCAAACATTTCATATTAATAGGATAGAATAAATAATAGTAGGTACTATATTGGTACGAGTAACCCTGAGTAGTAAAACTAACGCTTCCACGCACACGTATTTTCCTGTGCTCAATAATTTATAGCCTTACTGAAACTTTTATACACAAAGACTTCTTGATGTTGTTCACATTATTTTGTAGAGAAAACAGATCCAGTTTATACTCATAACTCAATCTATAAGTCTATAGTTTTATAAAAATTTGTTCAGGGATCTAAGTTTTTCATCTGTACATGAATTGTGCCCAGATAATTGCCGTGATTGCTAACAGTCTTGCACTACCGAGTCCGACAATACGTCGCCGCTAATCGTGTTTTTAAGCAAAAACAATGTGATACAATTTGCCTGTCTTTAGACACTGCACTTATTACAGAGGCACTGTGTTAGACAAAAAAAATGCTTAAATCCAGACGTAAGTATTCGAACTTTAGCAATACTATAAAGAAACATGACGTAAATGCAACGGTTTCTAAAGGTTTACAGATATCAAACGTCAATTAAGAACGAGCTGCATGCTTTAAAAAAAATCTTCTGGTAGCTTTTTTTATTTTTTTATGATTGATAGGCAAGCATTTGACCACTATCTCACCTGATGGAAAGTGAAGATGCGGCCGAAGATGTGACATGCTTGCCTAGAAGATACCTATTCACTCTAGACTTGAAGACACCCCCCAGATTGTACTGTTCGGGAAACAAAGACGCAGGCAATGAGTTCCACTATCTCGCTGTACGGATGATAAACGTAGAAGCAAAACGCTTCGAGCGAACCGGAGGTACGTCAACCATATAAGGATGACGTTTGATAGTCTGTCTTGTTGTTAGATGGTAAAAAGGGCAAGGGGGAATTAAATCATGTAATTCCTGCGCACACTCTCCAAAATGCAAACGGTAGAATACCGATAAGCTTGCGACCTTACGTCGATGACCGAGACTCTGCAACCTAGACTCGACTAGCTTATCATCGCCAATCAGCCTTTTAGCTCGCCGGTCGATGGACTCAAGAGCTTCAAGCTGGTACTTAGCGGATCCATCCTTGCTTCCCTAGAGTGGCCTCTAGTCAGAATCAAGCTACCCGACGAATTAATAATTATTATTGATCATTGACATTACAGGTCATTTCTCAATCGATATTTTGTGAAATTTTGTGAGCAGGTTCGATAAAAATTTAAATGTTTCTTAATTATTTAATATATTTTTTTTTTGCAATAATGTAGTTTTTTACTCAGTCACTTACTTAAAAAAATCAACTCACAGTTACACTCAGCCTTTTTAAAAATTAACCTTTATGCCCTCGAGGACTCGAGATTCAAAAGCCTATTGTCTCACTAACTGTTCCCGAGAGGGAAGGATCCATAAAGGAATAAAAAGACTCTCATTACTCTTTTTTAAAGTTTATAGTTATTTCGACCCACATTGCAACAATGGCTCTTGGAAATGGGGACGGAGGAGCTTGCTTTTAATTTCAACCGTTTATTAACAGTATCTGGGTTTCATTCTATTTTGTAAATGAGTTATGGGCTTATTCTGAAGCCTCGCTAACTTTGCTTTGTTTCAGTTGGAAGCATTTTTATAATAGACTTGATGCTTTTGAATATCTCAGCAAGCCCTTTCATTTGATACCCACATTGTAGGAGTGCAATAAAAATAACTCGTCCGCCATTTTGGGTGTTCCGCCATGTTGGATTTAGAATGAAGTCAAACGGCTAACCATGCATTGTCATTCAAACTAAAAGTTAATACACAATTTTAGCTCAATCGGTTGAATTTTACAGTTTTTTGATATAAAATAGCGGAATGAAATGGTTACAAAAATACAAATTGATGTTATTTGCATGAGATTTGATATTTTTCTACTTCACAAAAAAGGAGAAGGTACTCAGGTCTTCTGTAATTTTTTTATGTGTCACATATGTGACATCTAATCTGATCAAAGTTCCGACGATTGATTTCTTCAGCTTAACCATTTTTTTTTGAGGCGCGTTTTCACGAAATTTAAAAAAACCAAAAAAAATCAAAGATTGCCACGCGTGACTTTGCATAACTGCCACGAAGTAATTTACCCAAATTACACCTTGATATGCAAAAGGTAAGGTAAAAAAAAAGTAAGGGAGATAAATGTTTGTATCAATAACGGGATATTTACCATGTATTTCATTAACGAAATACATGGTAAATATCCCGTTATTGATACAAACATTTATAGTGAAAGTGACCATGGTAGCTTGAAAAGGGAGATGTGAGGGAGAGGCTGTGGTTAAAAAAGTGCTCGCATTGAAGTATTCTAGTAAAAGATTCTGATAAATAAAAACATTTGTCGGGATCTGTATGATATGAAATATTCATAACATTTTCTTTTTGAAACCATTTAGTTCCACCATTTTATATCGGAACACTGTGAAAGATTTTGCCACGCGTGACTGCGTTTCCGCCATAATATAAGTTATGCAATATGCGCCTTTATGTGCAAAAGTATAAGCGGGTTGTGTTAAAAAGGTGCTCGCATTGACGTATATGCCCCTTAAAGAAAATCCCGTTTGTTGGAAGTAGTGAGTACAGTGTGTTCGTGCTGTATAGCCTTGTCATTGACTTTATGTTTGTCTTCCCAATTCGATCTTCTGTTTATCTTATTCTTTAACATGTATTTAACAACTTTCATTTCATCAAAGTATCCCAAACAGAGGCGACGCACTATGTTCTCGAAGACAGCAAATCAAAACACTGTCGCTCCGTAACTCCGTGCCTGATCCTAATCAAGAACCGGTTCCTCGGCAGTCGTGGACTCGTGGCACATATCTTCCGAATGTATTTTCTCCTTTCATTCTGATAAGATAAATCTTGATTAAGCTTTTTGTACCAAGTTATCACAATCGTCCAGTACACAGACCACATTCAGAATAAACAGTCCTAATCGACGAGGACGTAGAATCTATAGTCATGTCTCACCAAACTTAAATCAAAATCGATTAATCGAACCGTTCGTTTGGTTTAATGCTTCGTTTAATGTACCGTTCAGGGAACAAAGACGCAGGCAATGAGTTCCACTCCTTCGCTGTTATGATGATAACCGTAGAAGCGAACGCTTCGAACGAACTGGAGAGGACCCATTTCTGCTTGGCATACACCAGAAATGGATGAAGTTTGACAGATTTATAGGGGCCACTACCAACGGTACTGTCGTATGCCTACCAGGAAGTTTCTCTCCCGTTCCCCCTGTCCTGGCAAATGTCCAAGCCGAGGCTCGCATCTCCTAGGTGACTCTTGTAATAGTTGCCTTCTCCTCCATTCTGCGGCTGTCTGCCTTCCGCGCTCGCCCTCCCGCCCGGTGACGCTACATAGGCTACACACAGGCAACAAAAAATAACAGCAAGTTATCACAGACGCAGGATGTTTTTAAAGTCAACAAATCATTACGCCATTTGGCCTGTACGTTCTACCCCGGAACCAGTTCTCTAGCACATATAAACATAGACCGACAAGTCCGCCCACGGATGGAAAGCCTTTCTTGCTATAATGGTGCGGGGTGTGAGCCACTTTCGTATAAAGTTTCGATGGAATCGAATAAGCGAAATTGATGCAGCAGTGTGCGAACACGCAGTTATACGTTATTAGCTGTATCTGCGTTTACAGGTGTTACTAATGATGATGATCAGGATAACGCCCCGAACTGAGTCGTACCTACATTGCCTTATATAGAAAAACTTTTGAGGTTTATTACTTTATTACTGACTTCCTTAAAAAGGAGGAGTCCCCTTAATATTTTTAAATATATTATTTTAATTGATAATTTTTGTTTTGGGCCATAGCGCATATTCTCTGACAATTTGAAGTTATTCCCTTTCATGGTTTAGAGTTTAGACTAAACGACGACGGACGGACGATCGAACGGACAAAGTGATAAATTTTAATAAATGAACCACCCAAGTCAAAATTGAGATCTTGCTTCGCTCGATCAATAAATACTCTACGTCTTTTTACATACTATATAAACTACTTCTATACCAAATTATACGAAGATTGAACCAGGGGTTTAGTCTTGAAAAGGTAACAAACATATAATATTTGTTAATTTTTCACTACTAATAAACCTTATTACACATGCAACGACTAAAAAAGGTTATGCTTATTTTGAGCCAATCAAAGACTAACCCAAAACTAAAAGCATCTTCTTCATTAAAAATAAAATTCCAATAGATAACAAAATTATCTGGAATGCATCGAAGCTCCTCAAATATAAAGATCGTCTTGTGACAAGCTGTCAAACACGACACATCTCAAACCCGACGAATTAGTTAATATAATCGTTTAAAAACCAGTCGAAGTGTAAAATAACAGAATTTAGTAATGATCTTCGGCTGAGTCACCATGTCTGAGACAGGTCTACCCACGCTTGTTTAGAACCGACTCTCCTAACATGGTAGTTGGTGTTTAAGTGTAAGTACCTGTTAGACTCGTGCTCATTTTGAATAAACAAACAGATAATCTAACCTTCATCGTAGATGAAATAATAGTTTGTTTCAAACGACCACATAAACGCAGTTTAACATGTCTTCTTTGACTATAAAGATATTGATAAGTAAGTGTAAAGCAGTTCATTAATTAACTGGTGTATAACATTGTTTATTGATTGATGTTTAGTAGATAATCAAAGTCTGGCTTATGCCAGACTTCTTTTTGGATAGACAAAGTCTGCCTTAAGCCAGACTCCTTTTTGGAAGCCGGTCAAAAGTAGCCTAAGTTACAAAAGTAGCCTTAGTAAACTTAGGCTATTTTTAACCGGCTTCGAAAAAGGAAAAGGATTGAATGTTGTTTTCTTTTTACCCGAGTGCACGACGAAACGGAGGTTAATGTTAAGAGGAAAAATCACCTTTAGGTTGCATATATATTATTTAATTTCGATGGATCTATAACGATTTAAAGTTGGTTAGCAACCATTCTCACTTCAATTTGCAAGACTTATAATAAAGTGGTGATAAAGTTCTTACAAATCGCCAAAAAAGTAAAAAAAATGTTATTTCACTTTTTCAATCTCTTGTAATATCTAATACCTTTAAACGAGCAATTCTTGTATATATATATATATATATATATATATATATATATATAATCTGAATTTCGAAAAGGGCTCCAACGATTTTCATGAAATGTAGTATGCAGGGGGTTTCGGGGTATGGCGATAAATCGATCTAGCTTGGTTTCATTTTTAGAAAACGTCTTTTTAACGAACAAAGCTCGGTCATCTAGGTAATATAGACTTATCTTGTTGATGCTCGTATTATCTTTGACGTATGTAAACAGATTTGGATAATCTTTTGAAACGGATCCATAATTTATTACCAGATAGAGGGTCCCAGAAATGTTGAAGTCGGTTTTTGGTGAACTACATCGCACCGCAAGGCACAGTTAGTAAGGAAAATACGGAAGAACAAAATATACCAAATTCTTTGGTTAAAAGCAATAGTTCCAATGGTTCAAAAGAATGGCTCGACTCCCAATAACGTTAACACCTAAAACCACACGCTAAACTAATTTACCCCATCCATCCTAACGACTCCGGACCACGTTCCCCGCATTCCTAATCGGATCAACATATTTTCAATACCTCAGACTCGTTCATCAACGGAATGGTCTATAAAAACGTGACACGCTCGTCAGCTCGGCTCTGCCGTGACATCGCAAGCCAAATGGCACTTAAAATTAAAGGGTTCGTCACGCTTAGGGTTACCATTTACAATGCGTTCAAATTTTACTAAATATCTCATATCCAGCTTATTTATTCCCGATTCCGAGTTCGGATCTCAATTTGTACGGAGGAGGTAGAATTTTTTTCATTTCGCAATTTGTTGATTGACGGTTACCATGAAACTTGGTGAGTTTTTTTTTTAAATAGACTTTACAGCTTATTCATTTTCAACAGTTTTAAGCAGGCTGCAACTTACGATCTCACCAAATTCAAGATCTTTCTGTAGTGTAGTTTATATGGCAGAAGTGGCAGAATAGTAAATATAAAATCTATTTATTGCACCAAAATACCCACATTATAAAAAAATACATTTATATCATTTAACAAGTGATAGTACAGTTACACCACTGCAGTCTAGTACATGGCCTTTTAATTTTATCAAAGCTAAGACTGAAACGGTCGCATCTATCAGTGCAGTTTAGGGCAATAGGAGTAGATTCATCATGTGCTGCAAGTACATGGACATCATGTACATGGAGTACATGTACAATTGTACATCGCAGCGCTGTTATTCAATCTACCCCTGTTCTCGTTTTAGATGTTAAATGTGAAAATGTGAAAAAATTAGAACAGTGATTAAAAGTACGTACGTCTTGCATTTAAATAAAACTATACCTATTCTATTAAAAACGATTTACAACATCAAAATGGTTTTCGTTATTACATAAAAAAAAGACAATGCGGGTTTAGGTATGTACTTGAATGTATAATTAGTGTTTTTTTTTTTTTTGGTGTATAATAATAAACAGTTACTAATTGCTGCAGAACGAGCGTGAATATGTCAGATTTGATTAACGCGGTGGATAAATTCCACTTTCTCCAGTATGGTAAGTATTGGTAACCCTAGTCACACTGTGCCACGTAATGCTCCACCTAATGGTCGCATTCGGAATCAAATTAACGGAGAAGAAGTGTCGACAGTTAAACTTTACAGCGTCGTGTCCTTGGTAATAAAGGGCAGTATGTGGCGTGACTCCGCGTGACAGAGAATTTTGATATTCGGCGTCGACCATTCATAGTTATATCTCGAGAGTGCCATAGAACTTTTACCTCAAGAACAGAAAAAAAAAGCATGGATCTATATGTACCAGCATGGTACCAGCTATCGTCATTTTTTTACTTTTTTAAATTTTGGCTCCACAATCTTTTGCCTTTAGCCAGTGTCAAGTAATTAAATAAAAGAGTCAAGATCCAGTCATAGTCAAGTCATGCCCTTATTAAGTGGTAAAAATTTCACAAGAACTTCTATTGGAGTTTGGAGCGTAAATCACGTTTTTCAACTTTGTATGATTTGCCTACACTTATGCACGTTCACTTAGTATTACCCATTAATACACATTAATGTTCGAAGAATCACAAGTTTTAGAAAAAACATAATGGAAACGCAAACAGAGCTTAAAAACACCGACTTCACTGCGTATATTTTGGTTTTGGCTTGATCGGTTTCTATAAAATTTATATGGTCCCATCCCACCTCTGAAGTATAATCTCCCTAACAAATAACATCATCATAATCGATTCAAAATTGGTAGAGCTATCGCGTAACATACGTACAAAAAAAAACATACAGTCGAATTGAGAATCTCCTTTTTTGGAGTCAGTCGAAAATCGACAACGTTATTTTTTTACAATCTAGCCAAAACTTCATCGCTTATTCATTTCCGCTTATTTTAAATAATTGATTCTAGGTGGCCAGTCATAAAAAGCTCATGCAAAATGAGTTCATGTTGTGCCGACCCCAGTCTCCACCGCGTGGGAGAAGGATAACGACAGGACGACATTAATTTCAACTATGACTAAAACTGATTTGTTCCAGCTATCCTTGAGAGCCAGTCATTCTAGGGCTAGCGTCCTCGACCACATCAACACATACCATCCATCCAGGTGTGGTAGTAACAAAGGTTAGCCTACCAGAGATGCGCTCGTTACCCCTTTTTTATCTCTGGTAACAAACTCCAGCGCAGCAAAGCACAACAATGCTTTAACCCGCTGGAGTGGATATACATGCTCAAAACTCTGGGTGGCACTAAATTGTCATGGGCAAGACTGACGCTTACCATCAGGCTAACTTGCCCGTCTCGACAGTCAATGGCATAAAAATAAATAAACATATTATACAAGAAGTTGTACATAAAAAAACACGAATGAATAACGCACACATCATTTCAATCTGGTGAAACAAAAGCCAATAAGGTCATATTCATCAAAGTCGGTCTGTCTCTAATAACATAACCTCCAGGGCACTTTGGGATCCTTTATGTTAAAGAAACGGGTTTCCTAAATCACCTTTCACTTTCAATGTACTTATAATTATGTAACATATAAGATAAGCTAGTGGTTCCCTAAGAGTAAGCGTCACGCGTACTGCTATCTATACTTGTAGCACAGAAATAAGTAATAGATACAAAATTCAAAATAGTTTATTCACAGTAGACATGAGACACTCATGAAAATTAATTCGTTTTTTTCAGATTCGCTAAACTACAGCCAGCTCGAGAAGTGCCCCCATGAAACGGCATTGTAAACTTTGTTGTTTAAAATTAAATAGCAGAAACATCTTATGACGTTGCACACCCATGTATAAAGGGTAGATTGTATGAGAATTATTATTAATTTAACAGCTTGTTTTATCAACCTACATTCTATGCAATAAATGATTTATGATTATGAAACTCGGCGGCGCATAGTTTCCACTAATTTTCATATAAAAACTTCTCTAGTAAATAAGTAATATCTATTAGATAATTATTAAGCCACATATTATTGCCACTCAACGTGCCAATGATTCTAGCATTTTGGGTACTTTGCCAACTGGTAGTCTATTAGGTAGATTAAGTTTTTAAAACATTTATAGTTAGTCATAGTTATTTTTTTCAATAACAGGTAAGATAAGATAGTCTAGCATTCGGTCACTATAATTGACCTTGAGGTAAATTCTCTAAGCCAGCTATAGCTATATGATGAGCTCTGGTTCGACCACGTTGTAAACTTCTACGGCCTAACAGTAATAAGTAGCTGCAATTAGATATCTTATCAAATCTAAATTAATCTAATCTATCAAATTAGACACATAATTAAATAATATCTACTAACAGCTGTAGTACCTAAGCTCCTGTTTAGCTACATATCTTAATTTTCCATCATATCTAAGTGTTAATACAGTTTACATTCCTAGAGATAGGAAAAACGAAAGCTCACAAAAAAATTTCAAAATCAATCTACAAAAAAATAATTACTTACGATAGTTTTGCAAGACGCCGCGAAGTAGATGTTGTCAGAAAACTATATAAAAAGAGAACTCCTACTCGGCTTACGCATTATTATATCATCGTGATAATAATACCGATGAATAAAAACGTCACTACCACAAAAACTTTACGACCAAATAAATTATGACATCAACAGATCAATAAAGAGTAATTTTCTATGAATCGAAGGCATTCGAAGGTCGAAATAGCAGTAAAGTCTGTATTGAAACGCGAACGTCCAATATATTGAGTTCATATGTCCAATAATCAATCAAGGTCATCAAATAAGATGCGCACATATGAATAAGACACAAGACGATCCACCCTGCTGGTTCAATTCCTTTAGAGTAACTGTGATACAATTCATAAGAATTAAATTGTTGCCCAAGTTGAAACGGAGACGTTTCGATAACGCGGAGAACTTCGCGACCGCTCTGTCAAAAAAAAAACAACGGGTTGCACTCCGGGAGTGCCGGCAGAAGTGAAAACTTGAACAGCAGGAGCAGGCATACATTTTCGTCGCGCGGTAGAAAGAGAGGGGGATATTACTTCCTCTCCTTCGTCTTACGAATTTTCGATCAGTTCACGTGTCCTGACGCGAGTTTAAAATTTTTTACCCATCGCAAAAAAGTGCACAACGCCGCTAAAGAAGTTTTCACTTCAAAAAACCCCGACAGCGAAATATGAAAAAATACTTTTTTTTTATTAAACTATTATGCGATTATAATATAAGAGCTTCATCACAGATTTATTATAAGTATTGAAAATATAAGTGAGGATATTAAATCGTTATATTTTTATGTAGATCCTATTTATGTAGATTTAAATGGTCATTCTAAATTGAAAAATGATACGAAAAACATTTAAATTGTTTTTAAATACCTATTATATATACTACACGTTGGTATATAATATACGCCATGCTAGGCCCGCCAGCTTATCATACTCGTTCTTCCAAGATTCCCAACGCAACGTTTTTCCTTTAATTTCAATGTTTTTAACATCCGTGCATCCCATCGTAAAATAGTGGAAGGTGCGTAAGTACACACATACTATGAAACACTTATTGTCAGCTGCTCATAAGCCCCCGACTTGTTCAAAGTTTCATTTTGTTTTGACTAATGGATGGGAAAGGGGGAGACAATAAAAGGCACTCGCCTTCACATACGTGACTACACTGTGCCTTCAAAAAGAAACTACGCGTACGGTACATTCGACAACAGAATTTGAAGCTAATTAAATGTTTTTTAGTGTTCTGTACATTGAATGAAGTGTTGTATGGTTCTATATAAACATAAAACATAAAAATAAACGCTTTCACACTCACAGCCCCACACTAAGTTCGATGACTTGTGTTGTGGGTGCCGGAAACATTTACATCACACACACAATCACAACCAGAACCAGAAACACAAATTTTCCTTGGGAAGAAAACTTGTGTTCCCGCCGGGAATCGAACCCGATACCCCTGCTTAGAAGGCGAACGCCACCCAACTAAGCCAACGGGCAGTTCAATATCTTTATATTATTTATTCTTTGTCTTTTATAACCTACGAACTCCCGAGTCACATTGACAGCCGAGTCACACTTAGAACAAGAATTTACGTGTTGGATAATTAGTTTTAATCGAAGCTCGGCACTTTACAAACTTAACAAAAAAAATTTTGAAAAAGTATTTTTTTTATATTTTTTGTGTTGCATTGTCGATACCCTACCCCCCTGTGGAGTATGGAGCGCTAATTCAAAGTAACCTTGTATAGATAGAAGATTAAACTTTGGCTTTTATCAGAATAAAGTCAAGGCATTGGGATTCATATTGCACGTTGCACTTTTATTACAGTTCTGTATTCTATACCGCCCTGATTACTGATACGCAATGCGCCTACATTGCGCTTTTCTACCCATTGTAGAAATATGGGCCAGGCAGGACCAAGCCATTTTAATGTAATAAAAAAGGCGAACCTTGGCTTCATCCTGACACATTTTAATACCATTTGTCACGCAAAGTATGCCCTGTAATTACCTACGTATGACATGCATGCGGATGACAGTTCATAATTGGATTAGTGGGCAACTTTAATTATCCGGTCTAAATTAAAATACCGTGTACAACAGAAATTGCTAAAGCAATTTTAATTAATATTTCTGTGCCTCGGAGAGAACACAATTTTGTAGTGAATACAATTTTTGTTAAGGTTTTTTCGTAACTGACGGCAATTTCATGCTCGCAAAACGATGTAGTTAATTCGATTCTACTTAGTTTTCAAATAATTGAAGGTGCCGCATCAACATTGTTAGGTATTACAGCACTGCTGCGCATACTCTCTGGAACCATTTTCATTAAATATAGAACATTGTAATATCTGAACAACACTTGAACAAAGCACTTGCTCCATTATTTGAAATCTGCATGCTGCCAGTTATGCCCCACAGTAAAACCTTTAGTCATAATAGGTAAACCATTATCAATGTTTAAAATTCGACTTTTTAATTACATTTAAAATATCAATTCATTGCCATGTAATGTGCAAAAATTATGAAGAGCTTTATTTATAGTTTTAAAATAACCAAAAATATAAATAGCTTCAATTGATCTCACGCACCGTCTAAAACTAAGCATGAGTAGGCATGCTATACTCATCTTTAGTTTTTACATACTCACTAACACTTTCACCCGACCTTAATTTTAAATCAACGGGACTTGAGAAGTAATGTTTCTGCGTACTTGAGAGCACGTGTCAAAATAACAGTTATGTCACAACTGTCAACAATACACATCATTCTATAAAGGGCACCGAAGGAGCACAATGATGAGGAAACGTCACATCGTTGTGCGGTACCCGTGTCCTGTTAAGTACTTTCAACACATGCCACTTAGTAGCGTAGCTAATAAATAGTATTTGGAAGGGATGGTCTATGTTGTGTTGTATTTTTTTTATGCAATTGAGAGACGCGACGCTCGCCTGATGGTAAGCGTCACGCTTTCCTATTACAGTCACAGTTCAGTGCCACCCGTTCAAACTCTGTTGAACTTATATAGTTCGAACTACTCCTGCGCAGGGAAGCTCTGTGCTTGTCTCCTTGAGATATTAGATGTTAAATCTCTTTAAGGCCTGTAATTTGTAAAATATTCTTATAGTAAGCGTCTACTAATGGTTTGACTGTATATAATTATGATATCGGCGATCGATTAATAAGTGTGTTGATAAAGAAAGCTTATTATAAAATCAATAATCACGTTAATGACAACGATGTACGAGTATGGAAGCAAACTTCACAAGCGCTTTCTGGCGACGGCAAAATATAAGTAGATAAACAAGATAACGTATGTATCCGAAAAGTAAAATTTTATTTTAATAATACCTAATGGAAAATAGTGCGCCGCCGCCGAGTTTCTTTCAAGGTTCTTCTCGAGAAGGCTGCAAATTTTCGTATCAGATATTTGAGTCATTAACTTTCATTAAGTTTCATGCCTCTAAGGGGCCCAAGTGAATTTTTGAATTTTGATCTGGTCCATATTCAAAATAATCCGTAAGATTCTTTCTGCTCCCGCAAAGGTAGTGCAGCCGTTTGCAACTTGCAGTGTAACAAATTGTAAGAACACAAAACATTCTAGCACAATATTGCATCGTGCGAAGCCTCACTCAGGTAACAGTACATGCATATCTTGCCATATCTCCCATACTGGTCCGAGATAGCTCGAATGAAAGAAACTCGACCATATAAGGAGCATCAATTTCGCAATAAAACAGCACGGAAAGGTGCGAGGAGATGCCAGCCAATTGAATAATTCATTAACTTCGCGTGAATTGAATAGATCATTTTCTCTAATGGGATTTATTAGGTTTTCTAGAATGTAGCGAACCTTGATATCTTTCATTGAAAGTGGTGACGTCTTTGAGGTAGGTTTACGACCAATGTGCGTTTAAGTTTAAGTTTCACATATCACACATAAATTCAGTACTCGCTTAAACGCAGGTCGTAATAAAGCACTTGAGAATAAAATTAACTGTCTGTTTATCAAGAGAAATTGAAATCTGCTACATGTCTTTCATTTTTGCAAATAATTTGTTTGACTGCTTGGTGCTGCAATAAAAGGTTTTACAATATCCATAAAATTATGGAACTAATGAGAGTGATTGCAAGGTATATAAAGTAAGAATAGATCAAAGAGCCATGGAGAGTGCTAGGTATAATAATAACAATAAGCATTTAACTGCTAGAACGTATAATAGGTCAGTCCGAGTACGTACCAAATTAGACGACTAAGCAAAGCTTTTAGGAGATAGATCGGCAGAACAGTTGACAGAGGATAGCCTTCGTGATAAATAGACACATACTCATTTAAAAAAAACTAATAACTGGCTTCAATTCGAATCTAGTTCATCAGATCTTGATCATATTATAACAAACGAGAACGTATACTTTTCGAACAAAACAATAATTTTCCAAATCGGTTAATAAATGACGGAGTTCTGAGGTGAGATACATAAAAAAAGATTCCTACGAATTGAGGACCTCCTTCTTTTTTGAAGTCGGTTAAAATAATTTATTTAGAAGCACATGAGCCAGAAATCATAAAGAAGGAAATTATTACGTTTGTCATTCAATAAACTTTAACACGTGATAATTAATCTCGCTATCATTTTGTTTACATGTACAGCTGTGAATGACAAAAAAAAAGCATCGATAACAATGACTGCCAATATAATCGCGGCTTTAAATTGATTCCAGTTGAAGCGCATTAGCTTTCTAAAGAGAAGTGTATTGTCCAAGTACAATGGATCCAGTGATGAAACCGACGGAAGGTGCAGATGACCGCTGTATCGGCGCTATGCCCAATCAACTGAATCATATTACACATTCAAGGTAATGGCGAAAGTGTTCGGGCAGCGAAAGTGCACGTTTTTGTATGATCGTGCGCAGACGGCAATGAATTTCGAAGAGGTCGACATTGGTTGCCCTAGCATATTTATTGTAATTAGCACTAGCTGCTCGCAGCTTTAGTATTTTGTCATTAATTATATATACTCGAGTGTAAAGCTTTAAGCTAGTATTTATCCAGTGTCCACTTTCTTGAATAAATGCATACGTAAAATGAAGTGACAAATCCAAGTTAAAACTGATTTTTTAGACATGCATTTGCACTCATGTCACACCCACACACGCCCTGAAGAGCCACGCTGATAGGTATTTTCACTGACTTTAAAATACTTGTGCTACATTAGCATTTGCACAGTACATTCACCTCTGTGTTGTTAAAATTACCTTTGTTATCATGCGAAAGGAACGACGAAGTTAAAAAAGACAATTGAGGAGAAGTAACTGGTACAAGTCAATTTGAAACATATTTTTTATAGTGAGAATCTGACTATAACTCGAGCGATCAATCATAATTTCCTCGGTATTCAGTAAGCGATCTTTACCATTCATCAATTTCACTTCACTAAATTAACTCTCTGATTATTTAGAACTTAGAACTAAGACAATCGAGAGAAAGGACCAATTAATGAACAACATAAAAGCGCAAGCGAAGCTCGCGAGGGTTCTTAATAACAATTTATCAACATTATCTGATGGGATGGCGAACTTCTCCTGTTTAACGAGAGATAGTGTTATTTAGAGAAAGCTTGGAAATGAAAACGCTCTTCGGAATATTAATGGCCGTATCCACACCGACGCAAAAAGTGTCCGTCCTATCTCTATACAGAGTTGAATTCTACAGCTAAGCGTTTCTTATACTTACAAGGCAGGTTGTAAATGATTCTATTTGCCTGAGTGACGATTTATTATATTGAAAGTATTTTAAAAGTAAACTTAATGAAGGTTTAGTTTTGATCATTTGTTTATTCGTCGCAATAATTACATTGCTTTGATATATAGCCCAAATCTTCTGTAGATTTGGTTTAGTTAGTTATCTCTAAAAATGAAGTGGATATACATTTTGTATAGGAATTCCCTCATAACTTAGTATGCATTGAAGCAGTTACTTATCATTAAATGAAGATTGCATTACAATACTGCCGCACTGGATGCTCAAGTGTCGCATCGCATTGCGGTTATTCTGATGACGTGATACGCATAAGAGGATCTTAAGGACATTATCTTTGGAGGTCAAGATCATTTGCATTCTCTTGTTTAAATAAAAACGAGGATAAAATTATACACAAGCTTTCTGGAAGGTCCATTTTAGAACGCAGACATTGAAAAGGGTTTGGAGGAGTTCAGCTCCAGACGCAAATTACAAGTCATGCATGAGTTAGCTTTAATATCAAATTTCCCGCGATAATTCAATCAAAACTGGTCGCTGCAGCTGAAGCGCAGTCAAAGTTCTGACAAATCTAATATCCATACTCCTAACTTGATTTATTACGGCTCTTTGACGCAAACCGTAGGAAATATCCCGATGTAGGTATGTAATATAATTATGCCGTCGCGTAACATCAATTTATGCGAGCAAAAGCAAAGAGAGAGGAAATTATATCGAACAGTTGATTTGGTTCCACGCACGCACGAGTTCACAAAAAAATAACAACACTCGTGTAACTTTTGAGTGTGCCGCGCCATTAAATTGGCCATGTTTTTAAGAAACTGAGCCCAGCCGCATGTTAAGCGCATCAACCTACATTCGCAGTTCGCATGTTGACACGAGCAAGACCATAAGAAACTTGAACGCCTTATATGACTAACAGGTTATAGTGAAAATGGTCAATAACACACTACTGAACTCAGAAGAGGTAAATTAGGCAGGCAGGTACTCTTTTAGGCTACTTCATATACTTTTCAATATTACAGTGAATTCCACCTTTTACCATCTAACAACTGTCTCTATTAAAAGGAAATTTTATATTTTTAATAGCACTAATACTATAATACACTGTCATATCACTGCATTAACTCAAAATGTTTAGTTCTCTTGAGTTTTCTCACTAAGTCTGTTTTGTCAAGGAGTTGGATTGCCTCAACGTTCACATAGTGATGAAGACTTTGTTCGGCGAGTCTTTTTATAACACTTAATACACAAATAAAAAAAAACAAAATCGGTTCACCTAGAAAAAAGTTACGAGGTAACACGCATAAAAACATAGTTTTTATATTTTGTTATTATAAAAAAAAGTTGGTTAAAAAATACTATTTATTTTCTTCTTCTCTGGCAAATAATACAAATAAGCCAATACATTATCTAGTTTGACGGGTAAGACGCGAGCATTTGCTAAGTACAATGTACATTGTACCTATGAAACTATGAACCCAGCAAATGTCTACCAAAGTCGGTAAATTACAGCGGTTATTTTGTGTTATTTTGTGTATGAGTAAAGTTTGGTTGGCAAACATCAAGTGACATTTTCATTGCGATGGCAAACTCTCCCTCGAGTGTTCAGTCTATGACTCACACTTAAATAAAAGAGAATTGGTGTTATAAGCTACAATGTTTTAAATCACCATAGTTTCTGTGTAGCCATAACATGTCACTATGGAAAAACAGGCTGGTTGGAATATCTTTATATGTATAATTCTTCTGTACGTGTGTATGTGACCGAACTACTCCGAAACGGACCGTATTTGATCATTTTTTTGTGTGTTCAGAGGGATTAAGAATGGTTTAGATTAAAGAATAAATATTAATTCACGAAAAAAAAATGCAATAAATTATTCCTCATGAACAGTAATACGTCACTCGGAAACTTAGTAAAGTACTAGGCAACCATAAACGTGAAATAGGTAAAATGCTTTTTTACGTATCATTGCAACGCATGCCGGGTATAGCAAGTTAGTTTTTTATAAAAACTGGGAGATGGTTCGTTTGAAAGAAAGTTTTAATGTAGCAGCTGGACGGATTTGGCGAATCTTGAAAAAGACACAAGGCTTTTTCTATGATGGACGGACGAATCGGACGACAGCTCGTTCCTAAATAAATGTTAGGATCAATCATAATCATTCTAATGAAAACCATACCTTTGCGTGCTTTGATGATGCATATTGCAGCGTCGCCTAATCTTGTATAACAATATAGGTAGTTTAAATCTTTTTCCGTTTTACGTCTATATAGTGTAATAAACCTCGCAAACGAATACAAAAGTTCAAGGTTATCAGTATTTTAAACTCAACTCAAGAATAGCGAGCTTTAGCAAAGTATTCCAAACACCCCTTTGTTACGTTCGTTTCTAAACCATTGCGAATATAAACGCTCTTTCTATTTGAATTCGAAATACGCACGAGTTGAGTGACCGCATAATGTCGTCGCTCCTATGCCTTCCTACATCTTCGATAAACACATGGTTCTTAACAAAACTATTTCAATTGAGACATGTGGTAAAAAAAGAAAACTAAATAAACCGAACAAATTACGGCTTCTCTAAAGATACACAACTGGCATTACAATGTAAAGAAAAAACCTTCAAAAAGCTCCAAGGATACTGAAATCAATTGAACAAAAACAAGCCCGGGCTTTCAAGGACACGAAGGAATGAAATCGTTAACAGGGCTTCCCTTTCTTCCTCAAGGGATTTATTGGCTTTTACCGACACAAGCTGCTGATCTGGAACTACTATTTTAAAACCTAATAGTAGTAACTACTTCTACAACCTCGTTTTTTGCGTAACGCTACTTAAAAAATATTTTAATGCGATTTTTTCTAGCCATGTAATGAGATGTTCAAGTACTGACTTTTACAGACAGATTTAACTGTCCGAAAAACAGTTACAGTTTTTTTCTCTCTGCAACACAATGTACCAGGTAGGTACATGATGTTCTCCAGTCTTGCACTTCCGAGTCTGGCATTACGTCGCGGTTAATCTCGTTTATTCCAACTCACTAATTTGTACACTAAGAAGTTAGTATTAACTTCATACTCACGGGGGCAGACTCACCGTCACACCAGTGTGGAACAGAAGCATTTTCTTTCTCTGTATCATTTTATCTGTTGTGATTAGTAATAACATCAAATCACTAGGTAGTTAGCTGACAAAACTGCCACCTACTATATCGACTACGATAAACATTTCTTCTTCGTAAAATCAGATAATATCCGACATACCTATACACCATCCGAGTTATCATGTAGGTATGTCGGATATTATCTCAAGCAGGTCAATAACTCATCCCCAATCGAGTTACGCAACATAAAACGGACTGTAGTTACTTCCTAAGATTAGCTTTATACACTTCAGCCCGAGTCGAGTGCAGTTGGCATCTTCTCTCGGCTGAAGTTAAAAGTAGGTTAAAAGAGGCTTTTATATCTTGCTATCACTTCAAGAGGATTTTGCCTCTATGACATCACGCATGCGCACCGACTACCTTTAGTAAAGAATAGAACAATAATCGGAATTTTCCCACGGTTAGAGACTGTCTACATCCCGTTGGTTCATTAAACGCTGGATGAAAGGATAAGCTAGAAGCGTTTCTGTATTAATTGCGCTAGATTAGAGATGACCGCATTTGTATGCAACCGGGCGGATTAGTTTGATGATCCTATTGTTATTCAAGACGCAAGACTTTAATATACACGCACCGCCCATTAAGGTTAATGTTTACGTACGTACAAACATGATAGAATTCAACTAATTATTAAAATACCTATATATATAGATGTTTTATCGATGTTCTGTTTTTCATATAGCATCGATAAACTAAGTGAAACAACGGATAAATGAGGGTTTAGAAGTAGAAATAAAACTAAGGATACATAAGCGTTTTAAAACCCCCAGTCACATTGCTTGAATTATCTTGGTAACAAGTTTTTCAGTCTTTTTTTTAAACATAAACCCATTCACACTAACACTTATATATCAAGTTCAAGGACTTATATCGCGAATCCTAATAACATTTACATCACACTCAGAATCACAAAATAATGCCGTTTGGGAAGTTAAATTGTGCTCTTGCTGGGAATCGATTCCAGATGCTGCGGCGCAGAGAGCAAAGACTTGTCCACTGCGCCAACTGGGCCATCATACATAATAAGTAGGTTCTTACTGTGAATATAAGGACCTGCCGAGTTGGATTCTGCTGCTGATTGCGTAGCCATACTCATACATCGTGTATGATTAATTCCTCTTATGATCGCCGTACTAGTTTCTATACGCGAGATGAATTTATAATGAGGACAGCTGCATCATGTATGTTATTCTTGCTAACATCATTGTTTCTATTATATGTATTCTTGTTTAACTATACAAAAATATAGGTTTAATATGGTGGCATTCATTGCTATTTATGTTTGATACGGGATATTGGTGGATCGATAAAGAAATTCAGTTGCCACAGCTTGTTGATCGGCAGGGGTACCATATGAAAATAAAGTCGAATTGGGCGGCTAGGTTTTATAAGTACTGTACGGGTTTAGTTCTCACGAAAAAAAAATAGTTCTTACGCTAATTAATGATAGCATGCTTAGTATAATAGAACAATAGGAAATAAAAATATTTTTTTAATGCGTTTCGTATTTTTACGTTTATATATTCCCAGAAAAAAAGAAGTAAAAACCTTTTGACGTTCTCTGTGACGTCAGAGTCCACGACTCAGTAACTGCCATGAAGGATAGTTTACAGGTCATTGAGATAAAAATTTTGGTCGCTTACGACATTAATCAGTGTAGCCAATAGTTACACACATACTTTAGGTAATATCTCGGAACTTAATCGCAACAAATACTATTTTTATTTACCTCGACGTTTCGGCCAAGTTGCATTGGCCATGGTCTCCAGAAGACATCATTTAACAATTTAATTACTTTTTATTTATATTCGTATTTAAGAAGTATATTTTCTTGTTCATAGAAAATAATTCTATACCTATAAAGATTATAGAAAATACTTGATGTATATCATGGATATTCCCTATTGTGCCGACTGAAAGTGAGGAAACATAAATTATTATTTTTTTATGCCTGATAGGCAAGCAATTGACCACAATCTCACCTGATGGAAAGTAATAATCGACCAAAGATGTAACGTGCTTGCTTAGAAAGTACCTATTCGCAATTGTTTCTATGGAACAATGTTCATTTTAGTTATCAGCATTGTCGCAGTGTTATCATGCCATGCTTCGATGGGTTACATGTAAACATGAAGTTTAGTAGACGCGTACTTTAGTACTCTAGTTTTACATGAGATTAGATTATATATTTTGTTTATTTGCCAAAACCATAGGTATACGTGATATGTTAAACATAATTTATTTGCTACTTCGTATCTAGCTAGAAATCTCGATCTAAAATATTAAACTAATTTTCAAAATAAGTCTATATATACTTAAATATAAAAAAATCCGACTGTGTAAAATGTTAACTCACTTTTTATTTTACACTTTTTCGTTAATAAGATGTTTTATGCGATTATATGAGAAATGTATCACATCTTATTGAAAATGTAAGTGAGAATGGTTGCTAACAAATTTTATATCGTTATAGATCCCGATTGATCATTCAAAATGAAAAATTAAAATAAATCTAAATATGATATTCAAATACCTATTGAATGATACCGCACTTAATACACAGTTCGTCGACTTATTTTTTTTACAATATGGCGTCTGATTGCCGCCATATCGAATTTTGATTACTGTCATATCTTTAGTGACAAGAATAAGACAAATTGATTGACGTAGGAATTATCAAAATTACACGTTTGGTCTCTAGGAAGCCACAAAAGAACAAACCTACGTAAGGCTGATAAACACATTACCCTCCTTTGCGTCGCGTTGTTGGTTAATTATAATGCCATGAGTTGCATAGTAAGTAGTATAAAAATCGGCATACCATCACTACCGTAACGATTTCAAATGTTTCTAGATTTCAATAGTTTATATTTATTCATAAGCTACCTGACCTGAATTACACTAAAAATATCCCCGTAGTCCGAAAATACATTTCTAGATTGATAGTACCTATTCTACACATAGTTTAGCATACGCATGGTTGCTCATTAAAATACCAGTTCGTACAACAAAATAGCCAACTTTAATACGGACGTTGGAAGAATGTAAAAGCGAAATCCTTGTAAATAGCCTTAGGTTCAAGAAATCTTTAACGAAATCTTTGTAAACAAAGCATTTGAAACGATCTTATCGGAAAAACAGTTAAGTTATGTGTCTCGCTGTCGAGCTATAAACATAACGTTTTACGAAAACCGTATCACGAAGCCATTAGCTTACGTTTATTGTTGGCAAAACCGGATCAGTTTATAGCTTTACGTCATCTTTTACTTTTCTTAAACGCATTTGCAGTTGTACCTTCTACTAGTACTTGTTCTGTGGTTTAGGCAATTTAGAGGATTAGTTAAATTTGAATTTCCAATTTAAATCTTAACACAACATTAATATTTTACAGGTAACCAAGGCGTCGAATCAGTACAGATAAAAAAATATTTATTTAAGTACTTTCTTTTGCTTTGAATATTGGCTTTGTAATCTTGTGCATTTAGCCAGTGTCAAGTATTTATATATTTCATATTAAAAGTCCTAGTCACAAGTCACAGTCAAAGTCAAGTAAAACAGTCAAGGTCCAGTCATAGTCAAGTCGTGCCCTAGTAAAGTGGTAGAAACTTTACTAGAACTTCTATTGCGAGTTTTGGAGCGAAGGCAAAAATCACGTTTTTGCACTTTGTATGATTTGCCTATACTTGTGCATGTTCACTAAGTATTAACAGTTAATAATCCACCATGATTACACATTAACAGTCGAAGTATCACTGGTTTTGGAAAATTATACAAAATATACAACGCCATTTTTTTACTTTTGCGGCAAAACCCCCTAGCTGAGTACTTCGATATTAACATACAACTTGAGCCGATGTTTAATTCCTCAGATAAACAGACAGATAGCATCTAATATATATTCCTATAATAATAAAAGATTACTTTTCTCTGAAAATGTCCGACTCTGACCAATCAAAAGATTGAAAAATACCCTTAGTCTCGTGAGATCTGTATACCATTAACAAGGTAAACAAACATAAGACTAAAGGTTCACAAATAGTTATATTTCTCAACGAAAGTTCGCGGGTTCAGTAGTTTATTAAGAACGTGTAGCAGTTCTTCAATGTCACAGAATATATATAATATATAATAATCATAATAGTTATCATACAATAGATTATAAAATGTGCCTACATTCAACCTTGTTGCTTATCTTAATTATTATTCAAAGTATCCGCGTCCCACGATTAAGATGGAACTGAAAAATTGGTATTTATGAACATTGTAGCAGACCAATCAAATTCTTCCAAGAATAAATATTTTGTAACACAACCGGTACAGCAGCTCTCGAAGCGTGACCTATATGATTCAATCTATGATTAGTAAAGGCCAAAAATATTATAGTACCACCAACTGGGCAAGTCGTTTATGTCCTGAACGTGAATTGCATCACAAGTTTATTTGCGGACTTGACACAACCGAAATGCCGCATGGGGACGAGCAACGCATACGTTTCACATTCGTTGTTAGTCAATAACTCAACAAACGATATAAGACGAAATAAGATACGATATAAGACGAAAAAAACCCGACTACTAGTATGTGGTAGATATTTTGGAGCTCTTTCATTAAATACCGATGACGATGATTGATACCAATGATGATTTGACACTACTTTAAACCCACGATACTCGTAGAATTGAGACCAATTCAACGATACCCTATACGTTACAATCGGTTTATTAGTTTGGACGCTCGCGCTGTAAATGACCAAACGAACACACATAGATACTTACATACGGTGTCAAAATCATAACCCTCCTCTTTGCTTCGCCTTAGCCGGGTAAAATGAAAGAACGGGAAGAACCACAAACTAACCACCCACAGAGGCTACAACAGGAACTAGTCACCGAAGTAAACCAAGTTGAGTGTCTCGTTCCAGGGCTTTTTTACATACCAATTACATACCATACTCCAGAAAATATGTTGATTCCTAAAAAAACTTTCTTCCTATCTATTTCCGCAATGATGAGTAATAGCTCGAATTACCGAAAACGACATAGACATCGTAAACACGTGACACAGAAACTAATATCGCATCGCATGTCACTGCTTCACTCTATGGCCATAATATCCGCTTCGTAATTAACTCCACGAGCTTCGAAGTTATAACGGCTTCAGAAACATTACTGTCATACATATGAATAGCGAGATTATTGAACATTTTGAAGCTGCCTATAAATTACAGTGTATAATGCTGAAATTAAACTATTAGTGATAAGAACATTAATATTTTACACAGATATTCTGGTATTGCATTTTGTTACAGATCTGAACGCTTTATACATATACCACTTTACTATACTTTATACATACACCACTCTTTGATTAGTCAAATGATGCCATCATTTCACTTATCAAAAAGTGGCGACGCAATTATTAACTGCAATAACAATTCTATTAATTTGAAGAAATATTTACTAAGTAAAATCTCAACGCTAGCAAAATAGAATTTAGCAATTATTCGTCATCTTTATATATATCTTTCTTCTGTACATGTGACTGAACGCTTCCTAAACGGGATGAAATTGTGTGTTCAGGTAGGTGGTCAAAAATTTATTAACCAAAAAAAAAAAACTTATTTATGGACTGGAATACGTCACCCGGATAAAAAAAACATGAAGCATCTAATATGTAACTAAGTCAATAAGTCTTCAGTATTGTATTAAAGTACTAGGCAACGTTAAACGTAGAGGCAAAAAACTTTTTTGTTACGTTGCGATGCATGCAACGCATGCCGGTTATAGCTAGTTATTATATAATATTGAGGGGTCTGACTGACTGGCAGTATTAAAACAAATGACAAAATTGTGCACCATCGGGGCTCGTTGGCAGGATGGAATCATTCTACCTTGTGATCGGCCGGGTAACGGGGCCCGATTTGTTGTCCGCCCACTCTTGTTTTTAGTTTATTTCCGGCCAAATCTAGACCAATTCATTGTGAATAAGTGTCGCACTCCCAGCTAGTAACCCCTTAAACAGTCTCAATGGGCGCATTGTTGATGACCCCTGGAGCGCTCGGCGCAGAGATTTTTAAATTGAAATGCATTCACTCTAGTTGTTATGGTAATCAAATTCAACGTTACAATTCGATTGGGAGATTTAATCATCTAGTTTTAATTTGAACAAAACGTGTTTCAGCATATTTAATGAAATTATGGTAAAAACTAACGTAATTTAAATATCTAACTATGTACGAGTATGATAGATTGTGTTTTTTTAAAGGCAAGACAATATTTTTTAGTATACTGTGTATGTACGAACGAATAGTTAAACAACAATTTTATTATATCAGCACTACAAAATTCTTGCCAAAATATTGCTGTATTGATCGTCATTATTATGATTTTATCATAAACTAGGCTAATAATGTGAAAGATGTGCAAATAAGTAAGATGATAAAATGAAGAGTGCCAAGGTCACACTTTGCGGCACGCCGATATAAATCGACCGTATTTTCTGTCGCTTTACTCAGTTTCTTAGTACATTTTATTACTATGAAAAAGAGAATAAAAAATCATGTAAACGAAAGAGAATAAAAAATTCGGGTCCTATTCAACGAAACATTTGAGGTCAACCACAACGTCTACAATTGAATTCCAAAGCCAAAACATTTATTTTGGAGACCTGACGTCATGGAATTGCATGGTCAAAACCTCGACCATCGACTTAATCTGTTATATATTTTTATGTTAGGTACCTGCATATCTAAGTATTATACGTAGAGATAGTACGTAGTCTAGCAAGTCTGATGTATTGGGCAACTACTTAATCACTCGACTGCTCTCTAAGTTGTTCCAAAAGTTTATGACATCTACGCGTTAAAGGCTACCTAGCGCCTAATCCATCAAGTGTCGACCTTGATATTATACCCGTAGGACAAATTAGAGTAATAAATCTTGATTCGCACACGCAAAGGGAGTGTCGTACAAACTACTACATTAAAAAGATTAAACCGACACATGCAGGCATATAGAGTTAAATCGCGATTGTTCATTATATCAGTGGCAATAGATATTTAGATTATATCTGAGAACTGCTCGTAAGCCGTTGAGCTAGATAATCAGTTTAGTCGCCGGTAGCTGTAGAAGCCGCTTTTCACAGCGCGAAGTTCCACTGTCTCTACTGGAGGACTAAAACGGTAATCAGTTCTTCATACTATGTTACCAGCTGTATCAGCTTGCTCTTCTTTTGTTTTGAACTACCAGCATATAGCTTTGAATTTGTATCAGACTATTTTTTTTCAGAGGAATTCGCGTACTTACCACACCTTTCTGAGCAACCCTGAGACTTGTGTCGGCTTGGTTTCATCACTCCACAAATGACCAAGCTACAGTTCCGTAGATTAAGACTGGTCACACTGCTTGATTGATTCGTTTCTACGTTCATCATCCGTAAAGCGAAGGAGTGAAACTCATTGCCCGTGTCATTGTTCCTTGAACTATATAATCTGGGAGTTTTCAAGCGAGTGAATAGGTGTATTCTAGGTAAGCAAGTTACATCAGGCCACTTTACATCAGGTGAAATTGAGTTCAAATGCTTTCCTGTGAACCATATTTTTTTTTCTCTAGGCCCTTTCATGGCACGTATGGAATTATAAGGTTAGACGAGTGGATGGACTTCAGTTGATACTTTATTATCTAACTAAAATCAGCTTCTGACTGAAATCGGTTCATACTTTCTTACACAAAAGCCAGACTCCTAAGTTTCTCAACAATAAGAAGTAAACAGGAAGTGCATGTGTGCCTGTGCAACGGTAAGCTTCTATTAACAGTGGCAGGAAATGGTTGCGTGACTGGTGGCATTGGTCTCAGAGCGTCCAGGGGAGAGGCTAGATTAGCTTGAAATACCGACGCAGTTGTTGCATCTATTGAAATTGTAAAGACACTAGAAACCCAAGTAAAAACAACTCGGCGACCTCCTATCACAATATATTTGCCTTTTCGCAATTGTAGTACCATAATATAAAGCTACATTATTACCATTTTCATCAAATTACAATAATAAACTAATAAGTTATATAAACTAATTTAGTTTAATTCTTAAAGGATACAAAGAACACTAAGCAAAGGTTACCCGTTGCAAAACCTTTAACAGGAAATGAAATGAGGAAAGCGAAATACTTTATAATTATAAAGCTTACGAAATGTACCCTTTTGATAATGTAATTAGTGGTTACGTGAATTCTTACATTACTTTTATGAAAACAAGCTAAAACTCTACAAATTTTAACTTATACAGTAAACATGCATGTATATTAATTCAGTGACTTAGCGCACAACAAATGCTGGTTTAATAAAAAATAACAGTAGAAACCATGAGGCCAGACAGTCAGGGGGCCATTGTTTTGTTTCCACTTGGCTACCCACCAGATGACGTCATGCATCAGCACCTCCCATTGGAGCAAGTGGAGGAAAATACACCACAATGGGATTTATTGCAGACGGGAGTGTTTTATTGCTACAATTTGCGGCTTCTTTTTGATAAAATTGGAGAAAATACCGGACATATGAGCCGTGAGAGAAAAGCATTGTAGAATGCAACGAAGACGCGAGTCTAAGTTTTTCAAAGTTTTAAGCACTGCAGATTTATATAATATGTATAATAGGCAAGGCTTCTTACTACGAGAACGACAAAATGGTCTCCACTTTTAATAGCATTGAAAAAAATATATAGGTAAGTATTTCCTGTTTTAAAAGCATACCTAATTTTAACTATCAGCTTATGCAAATTGAAATGTTTTCTTAGTAATAAAAGCATTCACAGCTTCGGTCATGGTCAAATAGAGGCAGCGCAGTGCCCTCATTTTGCATTACATGCGCAAATAAATCCTAGTACCACGCTCTACCTTGCTCAGAGCGTTTACCTTCTATATTAGTATAAGCTCTAGCTAGACCAATTATAAGGTTGATGCACCAGGCAAACACAGGGTTATTTTAAAAGTTTTATTCTTTTTGCCAATATTTATACTGTGAATTATATGAAACCACTGGCTCTGCCCAGTAGATTAACAGCATTGATTATGTTAGGTGTATAGCCTGTCTTATGTCAGATAGGAATAAAAAGTAGGTACAAATATATGTGTCGGCTATCGATATCACAAGCAATGTAAATGTATGTACTAGAGTGAATAAAAGAGATTGATGTAGGTATATTATTGCCAATTTCTGCGTAGCGAAACAAAGAGCAAGATCGATTGTAGGTCAGTAGACGAGAAACTGGCTATTTCCCTCGAGTAAATGTAAACAATCTGGTCGTAAAAGAAACAAAATTAGTCAGTATCATCGTTACGGACAGCCCAAGATGTCAAAGTGATTTAGACCAAATGCGTAACCCCGACCGTGTCATGAAAAAGAAATCAAAATACAACTCGGGCGATCCGCAACGTCTGGAAGAGGTTTTTATACGTCTTATATAACCACTTTAGTAACTATTTCTCTGTAGCGATTCCCCTTCATTTGCGTAGAGTAAAACCAATATGTTTCAAACTAGCACTATGCATAGCAAGTACCTGTATAGTTCAATATCTATTATGTTTAGTTTGACCTAAAGACGTCTTCTAACAGGTGATTAGGATCTAGAGGTTGAACCGGCAGTTTGTTTAGATAATGTGCCCGAAATAACCCCACTTGTTATGCAGGCGAACTCCTATTGGTAACTGAACAGTTTATTTTAGACGCACTTTATCGATCTACGATTCGACGTGGAATATTTCTGCTACACACACACGAACTCAAATAAAACCATGTTTTCCCTAATTTTACTTTCGAAAATCCTTATGTCTTGTATTGATGTAGTAAAATGACGCAATCTTATATTTTGACATCATTGAAGACACGTGCAAATCTCATAAGTGGGTGTTGTTAATGAAACTAACAGAGAACAACCTCGACCTTTGACTTAAATGCCATGACGGTTTAGACCTAAGCAAACACGCAATTGTTATTCCTGTGAAAGTCAACAGGTTACTCTGATTGGTATCATAACTGTGTGGGATAATTATGGTGAAATGTCAGATACATAACTTTCACTTGTCGAGAGAAAAACGGTTGGCTAAAATAAAAAGACTAGAACAAAGGCAATTCAATAGGCGCCGTTGTTAACGAGAAGGTTCAATGGAATTTTAATCACAAAGAGTTATCAAATGTAAGGGAAAGTTGATTAAGACATGAAGCGGTATTGTTTGACTGGGATTATTGTAATTGGTACTATTCGATTAATAATGTTATGAAACAATTATCATAAATAATTAGTTTCTACTCATTCAAATCATATTTATCCAATTACCTCATATGTACCAATGCTATGTTAGAGTTCTTTGTGAAACGAATTCGTCAACAAGGCCCTTTCATCAGTTTTTGTGATACCATCACATATTTTTGTATTGTATTCAAAGGCTTCTTTGTTACACTATTCTAAAAATAAATACGACTTAGATCTTGCAATCCTTATTAAATGAGCAGTCGATATTAGGCTTCTGTAGATTAAGTGAGATTTTATCATAAAATACAAAACAATTTAATACATCATACAAGTTGAATAGATTGAATTGATTCGATAAACAGAGGTCAGTCGCCCGCATTTTGGTTATCCGAGAGCTGACCTCAAATCCAACAAGATCAAAGTGACACAGACTAGTCCGGAGATTAGGCTCAACTGTTTTTGGGTTGGATAGCATAGTCGCTACCGCTACACAGTTTCGCAGAAGTTAGTTTGTTTGTGGTTTTAGTCACTACTTTCTCTAAACTAAAGGATAACTTTCTACAAAGTTGGGAATAACATACAATCTAGCTCTGATTTTAAGCAAAGTGGTGGCTGGCAGCCGAATATTGTATATAAAATATATTCTGAGTGGACGTGCTGACAATATCCTCCGCGAATTTATGCTTCGTAGCGTCCATAGCGGATATTAAGGTGGTACGTTAGAGTACGGTTTCTATACAAAATTCAATGAACCAATATGATATCTGTGAAGTATCCAAATGCCTGAATACGTGCACATACAAGAATTTACGGAGTAGATGTATGCAAACTATACAAAATGTATAATTTTCAATTTAGAAACGTTAAAATAGGAGAAATACAATTGTGTCAGAAAATATGTTAGTTGTGTTTATGTATTGCTGATATGAATATCACACATTTTGGATGTTTTGCGCACATACTCGTATGTACCCCGAAACTAATTGTACAGCACGTATTTAGGCATTTTTACACATCGTAGACCTCGTATATCCATAGTTTTTTGTATGGGAAGGGTAATCTAACAGACCACCTTAATGAACGCTGAAGTGCCGCGCGCCGCTTTTTCTAGTGGAATAATCAAATTTACACACGCTAGTCCCTTTCTAAGTATACGAGGGTGGTTGCGTTGAACCGTACTATCAATCACCGGGACAGTTACAACTTGTTGGTAAACATAGCTACCATGGTGAAGTGTTATAACCACAGAAGAGAAAGAAATAAATAGAAGGGAAGAGGGGCGTAGTACATTAGCCAGGCATACGAGTGTACAATCATATTAATATCAACTAGTCGAAATCCGTTTCACAGTTGCTCAACCGAATTCGAAGACGAAACAACTATATTCACAATGCCGCCTTTCGTTTTAATTACACGTCGCAATGGCTTACATATAGATAGAGGAAGAATATGATATCACCACTAAGTCTAGATTTAATGTAATTTTGTTATTTTTTACATGTTGAGATTACCCAGGAAACTGAAAATAGTGGTTACCAAAATTCTATCGATATCGATAAATTTAGTAATTTGTGCTAGTCTTAGTTCTAGAAATCGTGAATTTAACTTTGATTGGACTGTCCCGTTCTGTTCAGTGCTTGGATTTGATACAATATGTCGACGTCTTAAAATTACCCCGACTTGTTTTTAGAAATCCAAATACAATAATCATCGGTGCATAAACGTATTGTAATAAAAATCGATGATAATGATGAAATTAGCCTGCACCCGTTTAAGAAAATTATGAAAATAAATGATGATAAAAAGTAGACGAAATCCGTTATTGTTCACAATGAAAAGCGGCGATGGAGACGAAACGTTGTCGTTACGTCAAAATAAAAATTATAGATCTGTTGCTATTATTTCTTAAAATAAACATAATATCGATATTACACATTAATTTAACTTACCACTAGCTGTGATACTACATTTGTAATAATTTTAAATAAAATTATTACTAACCCGTGATTTGATAATTTCTAAAATATCACTTTTCGTGTAGTTTAATTTCGAATTGTTTCAATATTAGGCATTTCATTATGTGTATTTACGTTTTTAAGTCGGAAAAATATTCTCTAGAACAAATAGTAACTGCAAAATAATTGTAAGTTTTTAAAACTGGCAGCTAGAAGCAGAAAACATTTAAAAGATTTTTATGATATCCCAACTGTATAGCGCGAAAATAAGGTTCAATCTTAATTACAAAATGGCGTTTGTTGCGTTACTTATTTAATGGCTCCCTGACATTTCAAAGGTACTAAGACGCTTCGTTTGCCTGTATGCAACTGGCCACAACTGCGTTTTCATACAAAACTTTTTTGGCAGCCATTCCAATTGTAGTACGTAAAAATGTTCTCTCTTCTGTGTTTATAACCTCTTAAACTTCGTTTTCCTAAGGTTTCTGACTTAAGGGTTCCGTATCCTACATAAAAGTGTTGGCCAAAAATAACATAGGTGCACGGAATTATTAAGGAAGGGCGAGGGTTTCAGTACCTGTCGATAAACAAAACACACTTACATGTCTTCTAAAATGTCTTCAAATAACACGACGTAACGGAAGTATATTTCCTAATAGAGTAACTTAAATTTTAGGCGAGTATTTTGTTGCTTATTTCATTTAGGACAATAATTTCTTTGCTCATAAATTTTCTGATTCCCTTCGCGTCCTTCAAGGGGCTGACGTCATTTTGGGTAAGTGAGGACCCTCCTCAAGGCTTCGTAGTAATGCGCAGCATTCATTGTGTTTATGGCTATAAAAATTCGACGCAGTACGTGAAACCGAATCTACATGACATAGTCTACTACTTGCAATTTACTCGGTGTTTACATGTCTGATAAGAAAGAGATAGGCTTAGAAAGTCATGGTATACTGTTCAGGTACCTACATTGTCTGGAAATTTGATTCTAATTGGATTCTAGTAATCATATTAAACATTATGTTTGTACGTGTGCATGTTTGAAATGTGATATAATTATAACGGATAAACTTATATTTCGATGAACTATCTAGTCGTAATACGTCACGATACGTTGCTAGGGTAGTATCATACAATCTGTATGTATATAATGTTTCAGCGCATAAACAGCAAGGTTGGTCAGCCACACCCATTGGTAGGTAACTGGGTACAATTGGGAGGTACGTAATACCTATTATGTCACGGATCTGCGAACTCAACCTTGAATTCGGAGGCGGGTCGACGCCAATATTTTACGGAGACATCTGATTTTTCGGCAAAACACGTTTCTTGTGACAAGGGTGTTACGAGTGTTTTTTCTGAATTGGAAGCTTGTTTTCAAACTCGATATTGTGGGATAATTTCATCACTTCGAATTGAGTGTCAAGGATTCGGCTAAGCCTATTACTTACCTACATACAGCCAGATTTTTCTGGTTCATGAATACGCAATAAACAACATCAAACGCATGGCATGAAGGATACCCGAAAACAGGATGAGAGCAAGGTCTCTGAACTGTTTAGCTTTGCCGCTCTATAACTCTATGTAGGGTATTTGTAGAGCCAATTTAGTACTGTTATACGGTCTTGTACGATTTTAATCTGACAAATAGCTGAATGGCGAATTAGGGCGATGCGGCTGCTGTTGCGACATCGCAAGTTGTGTAATAATGCAACGGCAGATGTTTTCGGTGGGAAAAAATATTGGGATACAAAGGAATTTAGCGCACACGTGTCGAAAGCAAATCGGAAATATTTTAACAATGGATACTTTATTGACACGGTCGGATATAATAGTAGGGCAAAATAGGCATAGTGTTGAAATTCTCCGATTTATAAGGTATCTTTGGAAGATTATTTTCTGGTAATTCTGGTTAGCATCACAAATATTATTGTTAAGCCCGAAAACATATTATTAAGCTATTGCATAGCTTCTATAGCGGTCCTTAAGCGTGGAGACCGAATCCAGAAATTCCGTAACGAAAATAACCTAACACCCTCCACTCCGACCGGCACAGCGGTGATACTTTTTAGTTTTGCCATCTATCGATGAATAGCAGAACTTTTAATGACTTTTTTGAAATATCACGCTTGTCTCTTTAGTTCAGCAACTCGCCTCTAGGTGGCAGGAAAAAAAATACTGCATAAATAATTATAATTGCATAAGTTGATAAAAAATGCTATGCAATAGCTTTACCGCGGCAGTCCCCGAGTGCCACACGTCTTTTTTTATTTTTTTTAAGATTCAAGTAAATATCTCAGGGTAACGAACGCAGTGCTTTGCCGAGCCAGATTTTTTCAGAAGTTTAAAACTCTGGCACTGAACTTTTATTGGCAAGCGTGATGCTAACCATCAGGCGTACGTCTTGTTCATTTCGCTACTTAATAACCATAAAAAAAATTATTTTGAATGGCTATTTACCTTAGGAAAATACCTGACCAGCCCCGGCTTGTTTGCAGGGCATGTTATACGTAAATGACAAAAGTAAATCTGTAGCTGACGGATGTTTCCCAAATCTACTTACCTACCTGCCACATATTCAGATTCAGTCTCAAGTAGTTTGACGAGATTGATCTGTGAATGACGCATATATTGAGTTGAGATTTTATAACAAAATCTCTACATACATAGATTATCGAAGCAATGTACGTAATTAATCAAATATTCAGTGCTTATAACAAATCATGATCAAAACTACAATTTATGTGATTTAAATTCCAAGGTTTAAACAGTAAACTATTATTGGTATCTCAGATAGGATAGCTATTTTAAATTAAAAGTTAGATGTGATTTAAATTAAATGTGCCTGGATAAACATTGTCCACAAAAGACCCGTCAAATTCTTAAGATTTTCTTATAACATATTTGATACAAATAGGTTTTTGACTATGCGGTACCAGTTGTACCACCTCATTTAACATAACAATCAATGAGTCGTACAAGTCGCCTTACGGCAATTAAGTGTTATTATGTCACCGACTGCAAGCCCAAGGTCGCCGTGAATGCTGGCAAGGTTCACAAATGATGTCATGTATGGGCTATAAAATCAAATGTGGAACTCGTATTTTTACCTGACTTAGTGAAGCAAATACGATATCTAAGTTCGAAACGTTTCGCTTCTACGTGCTTCTCACTGCTAAGTGTCTCAGACAAATAAATTTTAAAACATAGGCAGATAAAAGCCCGTGGATTTTATGTGCCTATGTTTTAACAGCGCCCAAACAAACCAATTGACTGATCGAGACATGGTCGTTGAATTCGTCTCTTCTGATCCGTCAAGAAAGCCTACCAGCAGTTACCTACAAATCGTCGAAACAAACAACTGCCCGTTGGCACTGCTCAGTTGGTCGAACGTTCGCCTTCTAAGCAGGGGTATCGGGTTCGATTCCCAACGGTAACACAAGTTTTCTCCCCAAGGAAAATTTGTGTTTCTGGTTCTGGCTGTGATTGTGTGTGTGATGTAAATGTTTCCGGCACCCACGACACAAGACATTGAACTTAGTGTGGGGCTGTGAGTGTGAATTAAACGCATTCACACTCACACTGTTTAAAAAAAGAAAAAAAAAACAGTATCCTTATTTGTAAAAAAAAATCTTGAGGATTTAAATTTGAAATATTTTAATATAAATATAAATTTCTACAAAAATATATCAAGTACTAAAATTAAGCAGTACTTAGGTATTATAAATAAGAAAGGGCTAATTGCACAGCGCAGATATACTAAAGTTTAATAATGATAAAATAGGATAATGAGTAGGCACGGCTATGTCTTTCTCCTTGATTTTAACCAAGGTTGATTCAGCAATTTAGCCAAGGAAAGAAATAGATAAGACAAAGTTTTACAATATTAGTGTGGATTGTGTTCGACCCATATCTCACCTGTTGGTATGTGTGAAGCACTAGAATAAGAATTAGCTCTCGGAGATAACCAATAAAATGCTGTGGTTAAGAATGTGCCATTTCATAGTCAACAAACTCCTACATACTAATGTATAAACAATAATTTTGTGCATAGTAATCAAAAGTAAAGTTAGCATTTTTGATATAGATTATAAATTATGTACACCGCTAAAGTTTTCAGATAAGAAACAATCCGACAGTTTTCTTCTCATTTTTTAAATCTCTGATAAGCATTTGACCAATATCTCACCTGATGATGTGGTTAATGATGGTAAATGCTCCATTTTCAATCGCAATATCGTTTGATACAGCTATCAAGCACGAATTTAATTGTCTGATCGTGCCTCTCTTAGTGTCCAGTCTACCGCTTGTTTCACCAGCTTGTGCACTGGATATGTTTATATCAACAATAGTGCTGTCTTTTGCATATCCAAAGAAACCAGGCAAAAGCAGATTGTTTATATGGAGCAAAGAGTGTTGTTGAAAGAAGCGACCCTTGAGGTACCCCAATATTAATTGCCATTAAATCTGAGCAGACGTCCATGACAACTCTAACCGTTCATTCCCATAAGAAATCTGAAATCCAAGCACATAATCCAGGAAGTATATATATTATGTATATATATTTACCATAAGCCTGCCAATACAGTGAGATATAGGTCATATTATATTTAACTCCTGAATTTAAAAAGATTTTTGCATTCTACACATGTATTAAATCAGGTATATATTAGTAAACACGTTATGTAATATTCAATCGATAATGGTACTTGACAATTTGACATCCTATTATGTGAGTTCACATCTAATTGGGGCACTAGACTGGGTCAATTAAACTGGCCTCCTTAACACTTCAGTGGGAAGTAATGTTCTATAATTTGAATGTTCTTAGATAATTGATATTTTTAGAAGATAAAAAGGTAATACTTGTTTCATTGATTTGTTATTAACAACATAACTGCGGGACTAGTTTCGGAGCAGTTGGTACTCCCTCATCTGTCGAGTATGTGCACAGAATGTTTATACTCATTCTAATTATATGTAAAATACATAAGAGACTTTTGATAGAGATCATGCAATCTTGATGATTTGATAATATTTTTGATGTATTTTATGTCATGAAATATTGAATGCAACTTCAATTTCTATTTTGTCTGATGTTTAATGGCAAGCGTCAATATAAGACAAAATGTATTTCAGCCACAGAAAATTTGGCAGATATTTTTATAATTTGGAATATACCTAGGATTAACACATAGGCTACTTTTTACTTGATAAACATGGGTGAAGCCTCAGCACACGGCTAGTTAGACCAAGTAATGTTTTGATGTGGTGATGACCAAGACTCTTGGTGAAATGCTCTACTGTGAGAAGAGATATAGAGATCATATGTCAAAGATATTTTTAACAATTTATCTTGCTTATTTAGAGATACAATCTTATAAGAGGCAATAATAGTAATTATTCAAAATACCTATTTTGAATGGTTTCATATCTACTCTATAACAGAACTTATAGAGTGCTAAAACAGGCATCATTTTACAAGCTTTATTAAGATTTGAATGAATTATGCTAAACAGACTTAATCGTGGAAGTTCTAGTTTATACTATGTTAAAAATAAGGATTTGTTTCTAGCTAGAGTTCGACTAACAAGGCTCTACCATGAAATTGAAATAGAAAAGCGATAATATTTCACACAAACGCCGCTTACGACCAAAATAGGTCATATCCCTGTTTACAATCGAACACATTCGCGCCGTATCCCATTTTCACACATGACGTAAACCTGCGCAAAAAATATTTAACCGTACCGCCCTGAAAACAGCTGAAACTGGGACTACATTACTCCGAGAAATAAACAAAAAACAGCGAAGATATTTTTCTAACGCAGCTGTGATATCTACGGTTCCGCTAATACTATTTCTAGCTAAGGATAAGGAAAAACCGCAGCAATAATAAAAAGTGAAGCAGAAATCCGTACCTGTTTACTTTTGTTGTCAATCCCGTTCGCTTTGCCGTCCACTACAGTGCCGTTGCTCTCCTCACTTTTTTCACTTTTCACACCCTCCAACGCCATTATCAAACAGTTATTTTATTCACTATCATGCGAGAAAAGTTGGAAACACTGGAAATTAATATTTTTTCACACAAATTCGATACGACCAAACACTCCCATAGACAAACGTGTAGCAGACCGCGAAACGCCGCAGCCCTCGACGCATCGAGCGCGAATGAAAAACCGCCCGCTAGCGCCTTCGCATTTGCTACGAGTGGGAGAGAGCGAACGATCGAGAGGAATCCGGGAACCGACCAACCCACTTCCCGAAATTATCCCATTCCTTCAATTTATATGGGATTTTTATTGCATAAAAGAAAAATCTTAAAAACCCTATCAAGTAATTTTGCGAAGAAACATCTTACCTTGCTTGTTTAATAGATACTTACGTTCACATGTACGTAATGAATTTAATAGATGCGCGGAACTATAATTGAGTGTTTTTTCGATCCATTCAATTTCTGAACTATAATAATAATATTATTATTGTAGAGGTACAATTTGAAAAATTACAAAAAATGGCGGGTTTATTCGTGTCAAAATGACACAAGACATATTCATTGTCATAGAATACGTTCCCCTTTGCAGCTGCAACGACGGTAAAATCCATATTGGTGCTCTACTTAAAGGCGCTGTACAAAATAAGCAGTACCTCTAAGTAAATATTAACTTAAAGGTACTGCTTATTTTGTACAATGTAAACGCGAAATGATGAAACTTACGTCCGGTTTGGAATTTAAACCCGGTTAAAATCTTAAATCGCGTTGGCTAAATTTAGGGAGGGGGGGAAGAGAAGCGTTTCACGTACTTAGACAACCGCAGACTTTAAAATCTCGTTCTATTTCACGGATACATTTATTTATATAGATATTTTCTATAACTAAGCTATAAAAAACGGACGATAATTTTACGTGATAACGTCATAAGACGAACGCTTGGGCCGATCGTGCATCTCTATCGCTTGTTCCGCGCTCTCGCTTGCACGCTCAGGCTCAGGCGGAACGTAACACTTTTTCATGCGTGCAGTAAAAAAAACACGGATTCGCAATTTTTTCGTACAAATGTACAAAATAAATTAACTTCATTTTAAATATTTTTTGCGCCACTGCACCACCGCTCTCGTGGTTAGTGTTTAGTGGAACCACAATCGTTTACGGCTTCTCAGCGGAACGTACCCAGCACCCCGCTTACTAAGTTTCAGTAGTAGCATCTGCACATAACAGATGGCGCTATTATTCAGTAGTGAGTTCAAGTATAGAAATAGTTACAATAATTTTTGTAGAGGGAGTTATTGCCGCGAAAGTGAAAAAATTGCGTTGCCGCTTTTTCTTTTCAACCGACTTCAAAAAAGGATGTTCTTGATTTGACTTTATGTTTTTTTCAATAGAATAGAATAGTATTATGTTATCACATATTCTTTTCTATTAACAAAAAACATACAGTCTCCGCCAATTATGAATCGATATTGATGTTTTTTTTTGTTTGGTAGATCATACTTCAGAGGTTGTCCCATATAAATTTTATCGAAATCGGTCAAACCAAAACCAAAATATAAGCGGTAAAGTCGGGTATTTTAAGCTTTGCTTTCGTTTAATTATTCAAATGTTGTATTTTTTTTTTCAAATCCCGAGATTCTTCGGGTGGCAATGGTAGATGTTTTGTGAACATGCACGAGGATAGGCAAAAATAAAGGTAATAAACAGGCTTATAAATATGGAAAGTGTCACAACAGGCGGTCTTATGACTAATAGCGATCTCTACCAGGCTACCTGCGGATCGAGAGAACTAATATAGCATGTAATAGACGGGGTTAAATAAATGGGTTTTTATTACCTAACTAACTTAATAAATATCATTACTTATACTATTGCTAAAATACAATATAAATAAACATATTATACATAAATAAATATGTAAAATAAAAAAATATAAAAGAGACTATATTAAATATGACAAAGATGTTTTCCTAGCTACTATAAAGTGAAAAATGCAAAAGTCTCGAGAAATTCAAGAACATCACAACGGATAATGTTTATTGTGTTTTTTGAAGTCCGTGTATTTAATGCAGATTCATCAACATAATATTACTTCGTGTCCTAGCAAGTGGAGTCAGTGGGCACAATACGAACCAATTCTCGTAAATAGATGCTAAAAAAGATTTGGCATAGGTTTTTATGACCGGAGTTTACCAAACGTCAACTATCCCTGGGAAAGCTTTTGTGATTCACGGACACGTTCGTTTACCAGCAGAGGACCACATGCTGGTGGGGATGGCTAAGGCGTTAGGTGATAAACTATATAATATATCGGTTCTATCCTTTTTTATTTGTTAACAAATGAAATAAAAAAAAAATCTACGTCATTTTTATTTTACAATATTAAAAAGATCTCTCCGGCGTGGAATCGAACCCCGGTCTCCCGCGTGACAGGCGGGGATACTTACCACTATACTACCGAAGATTAATTATCAGCTTGAAAATTATAGAAGTGTAATAACTACAGTATTATGAATTCCAGAAGGCCAGACAATGGTAACCCTAAACGGCGAATCTTCGCGGACTCCACCAAAGTGTACTAGGGTATCCCAGGATGTATAATTCTATACACATCTCAAAATCAAAATCGTTTATTCACATGGGCCCCAAAGAGGCACTCATGAAAGTTAATGATTCTATTGCCAGTCTCTTAGTATCGAAGATCGAAGGTATGTAAGGAGGCAGGATGACGGCTCCAACTAAATCACAGAATACTATTACTCCCTACTTCATATCCGCTGGATTGGCACAATCCACGAAGATAAAAAACAAAGACATTGTAATAACTCCGTTTAATAAAAAAGTAAAGTATGTCATATGATCGAAGGTTATGATAGAAAAGAATTTACTCTACCCAAATGTCACTGTGAACATAATCAGTCTTACTTATAAACCCCTCTTACACTCTTACTTATAAAAATGTCGCTAAGCAATGCTTAGCCATCTCTTAGTTAAGCAGCTCTTAAGCCAATGATTAACTTTTTTTCACTCATAAACATTAGTTAGCCGCTGCTTAGTTGAGGGACGCAAAGAGAATCGAATATAATCGAAATTTACACGATCGCCACAGATTATAACCAAAATAGTCGACTAAAAGTGAAATTATACGAGTAGAGTTGTCAAAAATGTGGTTTTATTAATCTATTGAAATGAAAATAAAAGAAAGGTGACATTCAACGGTTGTCGAAGTAAACAATTTTGCGCCTTACGTAAAAAGTTTTGACACAGTTATTATTGAAATATGTCAGTCCCGCCATCTTGCCTCTTAGCAAGTTTTAAACTAGGCAATGGCGGTGCTTAATTTTGACAACTATTTAAGCATTAAAATCTCGTTTATGAGTGAAATTTTTGTTAAACTGCAGCTAAGCAATTGATTAAAAATTAAGAGGGGTTTATAAGTAAGACTGTTAATTTTTAATCAATTGTTTAGCTCCAGTTTAACAAACATTTCACTCATAAACGCGATTTAGCGTTAAGTAACCTTAGGTAAGGAGTAATAGTATTCTGTGGACAGGTTTCAGCAGGAAACCGAAAACATGTTCGTATTTTTTTTTAATTCCATTTACAAGCAGGACGTGATGACCCGGAACGTTTGTAAGTTTGTGAGTTTTGATGTAGTTATCTTTTCTGAATTAGTACCTACTGCAAATAATACACAGTGATATATATTCATAAACTCTGTATATACTCTGTACAGTAAGGGCACTTAGATTGTACCTACTGATGATCCCAATTAGATTTTACTCTCTCAATAATATTTGGGACAATTTCGTTGTAGTAAGTAAAACTTTAAAAAGTTTTACCAGTTGTAAATAAAAAAGGACTAAAAAGTTGTATAATCACTGTCAAGACGAATCAAACGAGCCCAAACTCGATGGGTTTATCTTGTTTAGTTCAAAAGTTCCTATGGCCATTTTCCGTCTCCATCATCAGACCAGCTGCATGGTACCATATCATTGTAATGTCACCGTAGATACATAAGTACACAAAATTTGAGTCCAATCGGACATCGGAAAGTGGGTCTAATTTAGCTTGCAAGATTTGATTACAGACCGACAGACAGACAACGGGACAGATGAAACTAAATAAAAGTTTATTGTTATATAAACAATTTTGTATGTATTGTTTATTTACCAATAAACGGTTTTTTTTTATTTGTGACAGGCTAGTGTTTGACCACTGTCTCACCTGATGGTAAGTGACGATGTGATCGAAGCTGGTAAACACACTAGACCTGGAATACGCAGGCTCTCAAGGATAACTGCCGGAACACCGTATTTGGCTTGGCGGCAGACTTTCAACTTGATGGTGGTAAGCTACTTTAGTTTTTTTAAAGTAGTAATCATGAAGCTTTTATTTTACAGAAATAATACCTATATTTTTTTTTTTGTTTTAATTTACTGGCTAATTGCCCATATTTCGTCAATCTAAATTAAAACTATGAGTATACATAACTTATCAACAAGCCAGCAAGCTTACAGCTTACAGGTCCCCATTCTATTATCGGACATCGAGACAGTCTCTTAAGCGACACCGCTATATGGTAGATATTCCACAAATGCGGACGAAGCGTTTTGCCTCCACATTCATTATGCGGACTGCAAAGGAGTGGAATTCCTTACCTGAGTCTGTGTTTCCTGATAAATACAATATGGGAGTCTTTAAGTCACGAGTGAATAGGCATCTTCTAGGCAAACTTGCTCCATCGTCGACCGCATCGTCACTTACCATCAGGTGAGATGGCGGTCAAACGTTTGCCTATCGCGAATAAAAAAAAAAAAAAAGGTCAAAAAGATTTATCTATATTTCCTAGAGCAAAAATGTTAAAGCACATTATGTTAATTTTTTTTATTGTCGTTAGGCAAGCATTTGACCAATATCTCACCTGGTGGAAAGTGACGATGTGGTCGAAGATGGAGCATGCTTGCCTAGAAGATACCTGTTCACTCGAGATTTAAAGACTCCCAGATTGTACTTATCGGGAAACACAGAATTTAGAGACATACTCAAATAACAACAAGTGTGGTAGCTCACGACCTAGTTGGCGCAGTGGACAGGTGTCCGCCCTCTGCGCCGTGGGTCCTGGGTTCGATTCCCGGCAGGACCACAAATTCCTTCCCAAAGGAAATTAGTGCTTCTGGTTCTGGGAGTAATGTGTGTGTGATGTGAACGTTTCCGGCACCCACGATATAAGTCTTTGAACTTAGTGTGGGGCTGTGAGTGTGAATGCGTTTGTTTGTTCATAATGCACTTTACGTATTTTTTAAGCCCGATAAGCAAGCGTTGTGTTAGTATTGATATGCCTGCCAATAATGCCATATCAAAGCACAGGCATGCTCAAGCAAAAGTTTGTGGAAAGGAGTGATATTCTTTTTGAGATTTTTTCTTAGGAAGTTTTTACTTACTTCACTTCCACAGGAATGTGAAGAGAAATGAAGAATTTATTTTGTTTGAGTATTATAATATATACCTGGCTATGTATTTTTATTTTTTCACGCATAAGCTTGTAATATATTGACTTATTTAAAAATCTTCTCTATCCAAAGGTTGTCTAGAAAAGATCGCTTTTAGCGATAAGGCCGCCGATTGTACACTATAATTTAAGTTATTTTTTTAATTTAGTGATTTATGTAAGGTGTGACAATAAAGCGTTATCTATCCATCTATTTTACTAGTTACTTTATAAACATATAGTACACTAGCCGTGCCCCGCGGCTTCGCCAGCTATTATCAAGTTAAAAAGTAGTCTATGTGTTAATCCTAGGTATAATCTATGTATATTCCAATTTTCATCGAAATCCGTTCAGCCGTTAAAGCGTGAAGAGGGAACAAACATACTTACACACAAACTTTCGGATTTATAATATTAGTAGGATATACTTAATAAACTAAAAATATCTTCAAACCATGGTTTGAAGATAGCTACAGCTAAAGTAGTTAATTGAGAAGGGAACAATTATCGTTTGTGGTGGGAATTAAACCCCGAACAATAGAATTTTTACTTTAGTTTTGCCGAGCATCGCTAAAAAATAATTTGTAGCCATTTAGAACTAGTGTATCTGTGTAAAGAAATCATTTTGCGAAATGGCTGGAATATGTTTTTTTACGTTTTCAATTCCCCATATCTGCCCCCATGCCGCAAAAAAATGGCCAACAACTGAATCGACCGAAAAATCTATCATACAATGTTATTTATGGTTAGTTTTAAAAAAATACTTTAATTTACTTTAATGACTTATTATCAAACCTGCTCACAAAATTTTACGAGAATTGGTTAAAAAATGTAACCTGTAGAGGAGAACAACCGGAAATCCGCCGGACTTTCGAAAGCAATTTCGTTCAAGCTGTAACGGAGACGCTTCGCTCGCGCTGCACCCTCAAAATTAGGTACAACTTTGATAACAATAGTACGAGTAAAATGGGAACAAAAGGGACACAGCTCAGCATACAAGCACTGCCGAAACGGTGCGCTGAATTTTAGCTGTACTCCTATTTATATCGAGTGCATAATTTTGATATAATATAAATAGTACGAGTTAAATGTAGCTACAAAAGGGACACAGCTCAGTATACAAGCACTACCGAAACGATGCGCTGATTTTCAGCTATACCTACTCCTATTTATATCGAGTACTTAATTTTGATATATATATAAATAGTTCGAGTAAAATTTAGCTACAAAAGGGACACAGCTCAGCGTACAAGCACTGCAAAACGGTGCGTTGATTTTCATCTGTACTCCTATTTATATCGAGTACTTAATTTTGATATATACTATAAATAGTACGAGTAAAATTTAGCTACAAAAGGGACACAGCTCAGTATACAAGCACTGCAAAACGGTGCGTTGATTTTCAGCTGTACTCCTATTTATATCGAGTACTTAATTTTGATATATACTATAAATAGTATGAGTAAAATTTAGCTACAAAAGGGACACAGCTCAGCATACAAGCACTGCAAAACGGTGCGTTGATTTTCAGCTGTACTCCTATTTATATCGAGTACTTAATTTTGATATATACTATAAATAGTACGAGTAAAATTTTGCTACAAAAGGGACACAGCTCAGCGTACAAGCACTGCAAAACGGTGCGTTGATTTTCAGCTGTACTCCTATTTATATCGAGTACTTAATTTTGATATATACTATAAATAGTGCGAGTAAAATTTAGCTACAAAAGGGACACAGCTCAGCGTACAAGCACTGCAAAACGGTGCGTTGATTTTCAGCTGTACTCCTATTTATATCGAGTACTTAATTTTGATATATACTATAAATAGTACGAGTAAAATGTAGCTACTAAAGGGACACAGCTCAGTATACAAGCACTACCGAAACGATGCGCTGATTTTCAGCTATACCTACTCCTATTTATATCGAGTACTTTGTATATTTTAAAACAATCAAGCATGTGTTACATATTATAATGTTCAATTTACATACAAGAAGCCGAAGCAAACAGACCTTGCCAATGTTGTCGTAGGATTGTTAGATACATGCATTTGTCAAGAGCAAATACAAATAGGTTTTACTTGCCAGATGACTACGTATATTATTTATTTCTTTCACCCCATACCCTCACATACACACATACGTCTCCCACATAGAGCTGTAAAACATTCTTAATAAATCGATTTAGGATAAGCATCTATCCCGTAAACATTTAACTAAGATGTATCAGTAAAATGCTTTTGATTGTTATATGAAAATATAAAATCTTTGTTTTATTTTCGTCTTTGTTTCCCTAACAGTATAATCTGGGAGTCTTCAAATCAGGAGTGATTAGGTACCTTCTAGGCAAGCATGCTGCATCTTCAGCCGCATCATCACTTTCCATCAGGTGACATTGTGTTCAAAAGCGTACCTACCTATCGGGCAAAAAAACATTGATACATGAGTACAGCCCGTTGGTGAAGCGTGAAAGCGTAATAGACTCTACTTGCACTTCTTCGATTCATTTTCATTTTACATCGTTAATTTTAAATGTTACGAATATCGATTTTATGTTATTGATCCCTTTATATTCATGAACTTTGTGTCAGGCGCAAAACATACAATACAATACAAATACTCTTGATTGCACACCAAGGAAAATAACAATTTACAATAGAAAAAAAACAATATTACTTTCAGTACACTTTAATTTAAGTTTTATTTTTTTTTGTAGGTGGTTTATGTAAGGTTTGACAATAAAGCTTTTTCTATCTATCTATCTATCTATCAACCTATGGTCCAAAGGCGTTGCTCAACAGGTGGACCACGTACGACAAACCGATTGTACATATGCAACCTTCTGTTTTAACAGAAGGTTATCTCCTATCAAATGTCAAACATATACATTTGGATCGATTATAATCTGGACAGATAAGCCAATATCACTCCTGATAAGTTATCTGTGTACTGGTTAAAACATCCAAGATACGTTCAAATTAGAGGGTTTTTTTTAATGTATGGTAGGCAAACATTTGACCTAGTGGTCAAATGGTAGGCAAACATTTACCATACATAAATAATATTCGCTTTTTAATTTGAACGTATCTTGGATGTTTTAACTGTGAGTGTGGATGTTTTAACAGTGAGATAATTCTCACCTGATGTTAAGTGACGATGCGGCCGAAGATGTAACATGCTGATGTTGAGTGGCATTGCGGTCGAAGATGGAGCACGCTTGCCTAGAAAATACCTATTCAAATAAAAAATACCTATACTATAAAAAAACTTGAGAGGTGTCAAGGGACAGCCGGATGGAACGAAGTTCAATTTCCGTCTAGCCCCCGATAAGGAACTTTCGTTCCAAAATTAAAAGAAACATGCTAAAACCAACATCACGCGGTGTCACCCATCCAAGTACTGACCGCGCCCGACGTTGCTTAACTTCGGTGATCGGACGAGAACATGGGATGGCTTACAACTATAGCAAAAAGCGTCGTTACAACTTTTGGTCTTAATTTTTTCCGTCTAGCCCCCTTTCGCAACGCGCGATAAGGAACTTTCGTTCCAAATACATTATTATAATATATAAAATTAAATATAAAATTTTGACCTGTTATGTAAATATCCTTTTTAAACGACTCCATTAAAAAGAAGGAGATTCTCAATTCGACAGTAAGTATTTTTTTATGTGTGTTACCTCATAACTATTTCTAGGTTAACCGATGTTGATGATTCTTTCTTTATTTGAAAGATTGTACTTCCTGTGTAGATTTAAATTTGATCAAGATTTGACAAGCAGTTTTTGAGTTATCCTCAATAATGCTTAATTAATTAATTCTATCTGATCAAGAGCTCCGAATATAAAGCGGTGAAGTCAGGTTTACAAGCTTTGCATGCGTTAAAATTTTATTTCATATTATTATGTAGTAGGTAAATGTTATAAATAGTTAAGAGATAGTGGTAATCAGCAGTAGCTACCTACTTTCATATCTTGAACAAAACCCAAGCTATTTTTAAATAAAGTACGCATATCTTTATCTTATTTAAATAAAAATTTAATGGCGCATATATGTAAGAGCATCACCTGAGAACGGCTCAACCGATTTGGTTGTTTTTTGTTGGAAAAAATGCGAATATTCTCTCTCACTCATGCGAAGCCGGAGCGAGTAGATAGTTGGCAAAATCAAAATTTTGATAAAACCCCCGACGACGCTCTATCTGAATAATTGAAACGTAAGCAAAACCGACTTCATCGCTTATATTTCGGTTTTGGCTCAATTTCGATAAAATGTATATGGGACCACCTCTGAAGTATACTCTACCAAACAAAAAAATCATCAAAATCGATTCACAATTGGCGGCAAATGGCAGTAAGAAAAGTGTTATTAGACACATTCTTAATATACTACTCTACTTAGCAGTTTAGGTCAAAATCAAATTATCTATTAGTCTTAAGGCTAGATCGTAATTCCAATGGTGTTTCAAACGTAATTGGTACAACATTATAAGAAAAAAAAAAGAAAAAAAAAACAATTGGCGGAGATATCACGTAACATACATACAAAAAAACAAAAAAAACATACAGTCGAATTAAGAACCTCCTTTTTTGAAGTCGGTTGAAAACTCCTGCACCGGTTTTCATCAAACATAGCTAGGAACACTCGATCAAGTCACCTTTCAAACAATAATTCGTTAGGTCCTATGTTCCAGTAATCGCTCCACTTTCCTCATCAATCTAGGGCATTGATCAGACAAAAAAATAATTTTCAATATTTTAGTTTTCATTTCGTTGGTTAATATTCTTTATACCCCGTACTATAATGTACCGTATATATAGTACCATAATATCATCATCATCATCATCATCTCAGCCACAAAAAGTCCACTGCTGGATATAGGCCCCCAAAGATTTCCAAAAAGAGCGGTTGTTACCGTAACGTATAGTGTACATTATTCTACTAGTCAAGGCCTTTCATTTGATACCCATTCTGAGGAGTCGTGAAACAAAAAGGCGAATTACATTCGCCATTTTGTGGGGCGGCCATCTTGGGCCGATTTTCATCAAACAAAGCGAAGAACACTCCCGTCTAATTCACCTTAACAATAAAAAACAAAATCAAAATCGGTTCATCCGTTCGGGTTCTACGATACCAAAGACACACACACAAAGACTCGTCAAACTTATAACGCCCCGTCGTTTTTGCGTCGAGGGTTAGTAAAATAACTGACGTTTGAAATATTATCATTTATTTCATATACTTATGATTATTTTTTCAATTGATGCAGATAATACGATGAAAGTGTCAGGCATAGAGAGTCCCACATGTATTTTTTTATAGCTAGATAGGCAAGTATTTGACCCTGATGGAAAGTGACGATACGGCCGAAGATGTAACATAACATGCTTGCCTAGATACCTATTCGCTCTAGACTTGAAGACACCCAGATTATATCAAACTACTTAGTTGTGCCCCGTGGCTTTGCCCGCGGTAATTGAATTAAAACGTAGCCATATGTGTTATTCCGGAACCTAAACTATCTTTATTCAAAATGTTATCAAAATCGGTTTATTCGTTATGGAGATACATTCACATACACACACAAACTTTCGCTTTTATAATATTAAATAGGATACTTACTAGTATAAACTGGCGTTTAACAAGAGGCAATTTTTTTTTAATTACCTCCGTACTGGAAAACGGTTGCATCGACTTTCACCAAACATAGCTAAAGACACTCTCGATTCAAGTAACCTTTAGATATTTTTTAAAAGTTTTTAAACGAAAAAACGTAATCATAATCGGTCCAGCCATTTCGGAACTATATAGGATGCCACAGGCAGACACTCGGATACACCCTACAAATTTATAACACCCTTCTTTGGGTTAAGGTTTAACTGAATACCAGCGGCAGCGTCGAGTTTTTTTCGAACTCGAAATAATGCTGAGTGAAACCTTTTTGGCATTAAAAATATTGTATATATTGTTGTTTTTAATATTAAGTTACTTGGATGTTAAATAAATGTGTTTTCTTTCTTTCTTTCTTTTTTTTTTCGTCGCTCGCTTAAGAGTTTCTAGTGGGTGTAACTTGAAAAAGTAATGTTTAACGTGTATTGACCATTTAAATTGACTATTTTAAATTTAGTTTTATACATTAATTATATAGAAAATAATGTTATACATACAATTATATTGCTATAAAGACTAATATTTAAATCTAATGCATATTTACTAAGGAAAATTAAACTAATAAGCTATGTATGTACAATATTATGTACAACCGTTCCAATTTAAAATTCAAATGTTTTCCTATATTTATCACAAAGCAAATAATTTCCCTATCAGTCCGTAGGTATAGCATACCTTATTCGTTGAATCAGAAGCTCGCCAGTACAACCCGACGACCGTTTGGTCAACACGTTCATAGCATAAACAATTATTTTGTAAATAGCAATAATATTAGCTTATTAATAAATTCGAAACAATAAACGCAGTCTGTTATATGTTGCCATATAGATATAGTTGTCATATAAATTGAGTCAGTCGGCTAATGTGAATGACCTTTTGTTGAAGTGATAAGAATTTGGAAGCTGTGACAATGATTAAACGTAAGTTCATATATTTTACTTTAAAATTAGCATTATCAGGATATCTGTCTTTTTCCAGGACTAACTACATAAATTCACTAAATCATAGTAAGATAAAATGTTCGAATTCCTATAATTAAAATATGCTATGTATTTTTTTTAATAATGTTACATGTCACGCATCAACAGGACGAAAATATTTTATATATAGAAGGATTTATCAAACGTTTTATACCTTGATGATTATGTATAAGTATCTTATTATGTTAGTTAAAATGTATTTTTATTTTAATTGTTAGTTATGTATTTATTTTCAACATACTTCAAAAAGGGAGGTTCTCTATTCGACTATATGTTTTTTGTATATATGTTACGCGATATTTCCGCCAATTATGAATCGATTTTGATGATTTTTATATTGTTTGGTAGATTATAGAGATTTTACCGATATATATGTAAAAAAAAAGACGTGTGGCACTCGGGGACTGCTGCGGTAAAGCTATTGCATAGCATTTTTTATCAATTATAATTATTTATTTATCTTATTTATGCAGTATTTTTTTTCCTGCCACCTAGAGGCGAGTTGCTGAACTAAAGAGACAAACGTGATATTTCAAAAAAGTCATTAAAAGTTCTGCTATTCATCGGTAGATGGCAAAACTAAAAAGTATCACCGCTGTGCCGGTCGGAGTGGGGGGTGTTAGGTTATTTGCGTTACGGAATTTCTGGATTCGGTCTCCACGCTCAAGGCCCGCGATAGAAGCTATGCAATAGCTTAAAAATGTTCAAACTTTTTAAAGTTTTCTATTATATTTCTGTGTTACGTTATAAATACCTACCTTATGGATCAACCCGTTGTTGACATATTTCCATGAATATTTATTGATAGTTTATTGGTGCGAAGATAAGTACAAAGGCATTGCTATACAATGCCTTTGTGGTACAAGCTCTATATAAAACTAACCACAGATCCCATCAACATACGTCAATGACGTTCCTATTATCTTTGTTTCCTTCTTGTAACTAGTTGTATCACAGCTTCGTGGTGAACATTATTGCCTCTCTATAAAACATATATTATTTTTAAAAAAATACTACCTAATGTATATAACAGTTTATAATATAATCATATGCAAGCAAAGTTTTAAAAAAACCGACCTTACCGCTTTATTTTCGGAACTTTGATCAGATTAGATGTTTTAAACACGCATTATTGACGATATTGCAAGAAATTTAAATGGGACCAATTGGAAAGCAACATCTTTCAAACAAAAAAAATTCAAAATCGGTTTACGTGGAACGATGTAACACATAAAAAAGAAAAAAAAATACAGTCGACTTGAGTACCTCCTCCTTTTTTGTGAAGTCGGTAGAAAAATACCACATGCATTAAAAGACCTAGCTATTGGAATGTTGTTTAAAAAAAACTGAAGCCGTGATTACTTGACAATACCTTTTACTGTCTGAAAGAGTTTTTTAATTACTTAATTCGATTGACGTAATAATTTTATATTAAAATCAACAGCTGTATTCCTACTTAATTCGTTATTATTATTTCTGACTTTGTATTTTTAATCCTTTTATTGACATTTGACATTTTATTCTTAATTAATTATTAATAATTATACCTTACCTACTGCATGCAATTTTACATGCCACCACATGGCAAAATAGAAGGACGAATTAACAATGAGGACCAATATGTATACTCTATTTTGTGCGAAATATATCTACTCATTTAAAACAAAACAAATAACCAAACACATTCACACTCACAGCCCCACACTAAGCTCTAAGATTTGTGTCTTGGGTGCCGGAAATATTTACATATCACACACACAATCACACCCAAAACTAGAAGCACAAATCACCCTTGCGAAGGAAAGTTGTACTGCTGCCGGGAATCGAACCCAGGCCCCACGCCGAACTGGTCCACCGCGCCAACTGGGTGGTCATTTCATTTCATAAAATATATTGATATTTTCATTTACGTTACAATCTGTGATGGTCACAAATGGAACAGCGCGTGCGTTCAATCGATGTCAAGTAAGATCAAGGCCCAGCAAGATATCAGAGCAAATTGTTCATATTAGTTGTAGAGTCTAGACATACGTACTCATTAATAGCGAAACGTCTTTGACAAAACGCTACACTGCTGTCATACTTTTGCGATTATTGATCGAGCGATCATAAGATCGACTTGGGTCGTTCAGCACTTTGTCCGTCCGTCCGTCTGTCAGAGGCATCCAGCGTCTAAACCATATAAGCAAATGACTTCAGATTCTCATAGAATATGTAAAACTACGGCCGGCCCTAAGCCAAAAACAACATTTAAAATTATATAAATGAAAATATGAAAGGGGCTTTCCATACATGTAGGTGGGGCGCAAATTATTTTTTATTTTTTCGTACCAGTCATTCTAAGCTTAGGATGTTTTTCATCGACAGCATCGTAATTTACCTACCATAAGAAATACTGGTACAGTATGTTGAATACTTTAAAATTGTAGTATCTTGTCGTATAGTTGGTATCGTCTCATCGTATCTAACCATTAATCATAAACATAAACGCTTTCCCACACCCATAGCCCCACACTAAGTTCGATGACTTGTGTTGTAGGTGCGGTAAACATTCACATTTTTTTAACAAGTATTTGACCACAATCTCACCTGCTGGAAAGCGTCTGGAAAGCGAATGTTGCAGCCGAAGATGTAGCATACTTGCCTAGAAGGTACCTGTTCACTCTTGACTTGAAGACTCCCAAATTATACTGTTTGGCGAACAAAGATGAACATCACACACACAATCACAACCAGAACCAGAAATTAATGTAACTATACCTTCACACTCTACATGTTATAGCCAGTATTCTAATGTGCAGTTTGTACGAACAACTCTGCCATAGCACTGCATATTAAATGAGTATATCAACAGCTCCTGTATGTATACATGTATTGTACATATACAGTATGTGTACATGTATTGTGTTTGTAAACAACACTCAGTTGATTAGCACTCTTGCACCGCACTGTCCACAAGGCTACTCGTATTTGTTTGTAGTCAGACTAATGGGTAAAATAATTAATAGTAATCGAGTAAAGGATCAACTGTTTCGTTTAATTTATAATACATTCCTCATACAAATATACATCATGCTAAAGGTTATGCTAAAGCGAAGTTAAAATAAGTAGAGAAACAAAAGAAAATCGAGAAAAATTGTTAACAAATTACGATCGGGAAAAATCATAACTTGAGTTTTAGACTTGTAGTGCATTCACATTCAATGGTCAGGCATTAAACTGGATGCATATAGAATTTTTATCCTTTCACGCAAAAACTACTGAATGGATTTTAATGAAACTTTACAAAAATATAGCTTATACATTCAAATCACATAGGCTATAAGATAATGTGTGAATTGACCAAAATATAAGGATAAGTGTCAAGTAAGTAGGAAAAAATTCTGCCGTTCATTCTGAGTTGCACGTATACAATGTATAATAGAAATGTTTGTCTTAAATAGTCCAACAAAAAAGCCCGCGACAGCATATATATTTTATGTGTAAGCCATTATCGCCAAAATAGTGAATCATAAATATAATAAAAATTGAAAGCTACTCGAAGTTCTAATCCTCCGCAGACGAAGTCGCGGGCACCAGCTAGTTTTTTATTAATATGGCAATACTGGCAGTTTGTGTGCGAATTGAAAATCAATAAAAATAAGTCGGGAAACAATAGAAATTTGGAAGAACATGAAACACACGCAGGTCGGGAAAACTCGAAACAACTCAAGTGTTTGTGCTATCGCAACCAAATAGTTAAGTCAACCACTCAATTGTATGCATGTCGCAGTTGTTATACATTTATCAAACAAATAGTAAAACAATAAAATATATAAAAAAAAACAATATAAAATAAAGAACGTGAAAACTCATATCAGACGAGTGTACTCTCTGCCAGCACTGCGTAACAATGACCCAATATTTAGTATTTCACAGTTTTCAATTCGGCAAGATTAAAAAAAATGCCTCGGCTATTATTATGTCGCATTTCATCAGTCTACGCATTTAGTTTAATTGCTTATTAAACATTGTAGCTGCGATAGTGCCATGTCGTTAGCGTAATAGTAATGTCCTGTCTTATCCTATGATTAGGGTAATAGCATAGTAGGAATATATATTTCTACTATGGTTATAGTCGCCACAGCGGACTGGCTTGCGGAGACGCGGGCGCGGGTGCGGTCATCGCTGCTAGGGAAAAGACCGCGTCTTCGCATGTCCGGTCCGCGCGAACAAAATGCTAGCAGTGTGTAGTATAGCCTTAAAATTTTTGAGATGTGACATTTATTCTATATATCATGGACGTTTTTCTGAAGTAGGTATATGAGTAATTGTGTGACTGTTTGAATGACTTAGTCAATGTTGAATAGGTAAAGGTGCGAGTATGTACCTAAATAATGAGAAGTAAACATAAAGTAGTAGTTCGCCCGAACTGAGACCTTGCTTCGCATTTTCGATGACGACCCTACTATGTATATACCTACTCACCCCAATTTTAAGACACTGGACTCTAAACAAAACAGAAGAATAAACTATAACGTTTTTGCCTATGATATCGCGAGTGCTTCTAACAGACGTGCTATTATAACTACTTAACTTTAATAAAACAATGATTAATGATGGACTGAATGATAATTGATAAGGCGTGAAACGTCAACAGTATGTCACCTCTCGCAGTCTTCTTCAAAACTTCGTGAGAGGAGCACGTGTCTCAATAAGCCGGAAAAACGTGAGTACTGCGTTTTCATAATATTTTTTGTAGACGGAACTCGATTATTTGCCAAAATTATAACGAAGAGCACATGTTAGTAGATATATTTTGTCCTGTAATGATGTCAAAATTATTAAAAATTAATTGGTAATGTATGAGAATTTTGTCTCTAGGGAATGTTGGACCAATCTAGTTGACCTCTGACAATCGTCGCATGTTATCAACGTACCTAGTAACAAGAATCATTGTTTTCAACCTTAAAGATATATATGCGTTTTGCTAGCGTTTGACCCCTCTCTACTTATTTTTTTTTTATTTCATCGAGAGACGATACGAGCAAGTCTCTCTCCTTATGGTAAACGTCACGCGTGTCCATTGCAGTTCAGTGCCACCCAGAGTTTTATTACTTTTTTTTTTTACTATTGATGGTAAATGGCAATTTTTTAAACAAGGCATTCCCCCTCGCAGTCCCATACTAAGTTCAAAGACTTTATCGTGGGTGCCGGTAATACCACCCATGGCCACGGCGCATAGGGCACCCAAAAACTTGATCGTCAATTGTTTTCAATCGGGAGTTATTAATGTTTATAGGCACATGCCGTTGCTTGTTTAATTGATGTCATTATTATTTATTTTCCCAGATTATCAAAACTGTAACTGTCCCCGATTTTCATTTGCTCGATTGATGGGCTTGTCAGTTACAAGAAAATTTAGTGATAGGAAGTTTTAGTAAAGAAATTTTGCAGATTAAAGCAATCTGAATGTTATTGAATGTTAAGTTCTTGATCTGGTTATTGTTTCTTTCAACTGTGTACTGAGTATGTAATGAATAATGAGTCTCATAAAATTTTGCCAAACCGGATACGATTATGTATGTTTCATTGTTTTTATCCTAAGTATATCTCGGAAGGACACAGATGAAAAGCTCTCCGTTTGGCGGAGAGACACGCCTTTGTTTTGGACGCATTAAATCGCTCCAAGTTGTCATCTCCTCAATCGGCCAAGAAGTCTTAAATCCAAATACATTTCGGGACGCAAAACATAGGCTGGAAGCTTGCCAATAAGGCTATTTAGCAAAACCGTGTCAAAAGCACTAGCAACCTAGCAAGACCGCAAGTGGTTAGCCGTATTTTTCTAAGGACTCACTTCATATCTGAATGGCGTATGCAAGAAGGTCTCGCTTTGTTGACCGGTTCTAGCGAAACCCGTATTGCCGGTCACTCACAAAAAAGATGTTGGTCGTGAATGAGATGGGCCTATAATTGGCAGGGTCTGCACGACTTCCTTTTAGGACATAGCTGCAGCACGTTGGCAGTATCCATGCTTTCGGCACTTGACTCGTCTCCATAGAGAGGTGGAAGATGGGTGTCAGTATCGGAGTCAACTAAGGCGTACATATCCTCAGAACTATGGCTGGTATGTCAACACTGGCTTTGTTCACGTCCAGATTGTAAAGCGCCTTACGTACATCGATCTGTCGAATGTGGATTTCCCTCATGGACGACAGACAGACAGATAAAATCGGAGGCACAGCGCAACCAGCATCATTTTTTATTGTAATTACAAATAATACATTTCATCGTTTTTAAGTATTTTTTAACCGACTTCCCAAAAAAAGAGGAGGTACTCAAGTCGACTGTATATTTTTTTTTTATTGTGTTACCTCATAACTTCTCTCCACGTGAGCCAAATTCGAATTTTTTTTTTTAGTTTGAAAGATGTTGCTTTCTAATTGGTCCCATTTAAATTTGATCAAGGTCTGATCAGTAGTACTTGAAATATCGTCAATAATGCCTATTTTGTGGAATACTTTGACGATGTTCTCGTTTAACCGACTTCAAAGGATACCTCATAACTTCTTTCGTTGTGAGCCGATTTTGTTGATTATTTTTTTTATTTGAAAGCTGGTGCTTTTCATGTGGTCCCATTGAAATTTGATCAAGATCTGATCTCTAGTTTTTGAGTTATAGTCAATAATGCATGTTTAATACATTAAATCTGATCAGGGTTCCGAAGATAAAGCGGTAAAGTAGGTTTTTTAAGCTTGGCTTGCGTTTAATTATCAAATAACATACTAATGTATATCTAACAACTATAGTTGCTACGAATGCTGAAAATCAGCGCAATGCTTTCTGATGGTGCAACATGCTAAGCAGGGCCCTTTTCTTACCCATTTTTGATACATTCTTAAGCTCTAGACGAGCCCCACGTCTTCTCCCATGTAAAAAATAGCCCATGTGCCCTATACTAATATTATAAAGGGATAAAGTATGTGAGTTTGTGAGGTTGTAGCCGTTGTAGGGAGTAATCTTTGGATCTACTGAACTGATTTTGAAAATAATTTTACCAATAGAAAGCCACGTTATTTGTGAATGTCATAGGGAAGGTTTTTTCCCGGGCGACGTCGGGCAAGTCAGTTAGTTCTAAATATATACCTAATCGAAATCCGGTCAGTCGAAACAGCGTCAAAAGAAAACTATACATAACTATACATAAAATGTATTCAAGAACAGATACTTTAAGCCGATAGCATCACCAATACATAAAAAAATGCAATTTTTTGTTGACATGTCAATGCAGTAGCGGCGGCGACTTTTTCTAAAGAACTAATACGGATTTTCAGCTAGAAAACAATGTAAAATAATAATAAATTACCTATTGTATTCAACCACAAATCAACTAGCGCAAATAATTTCGACACTAGCATAATAATTAGATACATACATACAATAAAAGTGATTTTTTTTTACGTTGGTAGGTAAGTAAGAATACCTCGTCCTCTACCTATCTACCTCCAGATCTATGATACAAATGAATGAACTCCATGTTTTATTTCGCATGTTTTCAAACATAATCATGACGAGTTAGCCGTGACGTCTGTACGTTTGTTTCTATTCCAGATACTTATTCGAATCACACAAATGCTATAATCACACTAATATTATAAATCTGAAAGTTTGTGTGTATGTATGTAAATGTGTTAGTATGTTTTTTTTGCTCTTCACGAATGTACTTATCTGCTGAATAGATTTGGATGACATTTAAAACGTATAGCTTACTAGCAGTGCCCTGCGGCATCACCCGCTATTGTCAAGTTAAAAAGTAGCCTATGTGTTAATCCTAGGTATAATCTATGTATTTCAAATTTCATCCAAATCCGTTCCGCCATTAAAGCGTGCAGAGGGAACAAACATACTTACACACTTGCACACTTAAACACAAACTTTCAGATTTTTATATTATAATATTAGTAGGATAACCAGGACTAACACATAGGTATGCTACATATAGGATACTGCCACGGGGCATGGGTGTTATCTATAATTCTATATCTTGTTTTTTTTATATATATTATTTATTTATCACTATCTCACCTGATGGTAAGCGATGATGTGGTCGACGATGGAGCAAGCTTGCCTAGAAGATATATCTGTACTAATAATATAAAAAGGTAATTATAATCTATACTAATACTAACCGTACCCCGCGGCTTCGCCCGCTTTTATCAAGACAAAGAGTAGCCTATGTGTTAATTCTAGGTATAAGCTATGTACATTTCAAATTTAATCCAAATCCGTTCCGCCATTAAAGCGTGAAGAGGGAACAAACATACTTACACACTTACACACTTAAACACAAACATTCAGATTTATAATATTAGTAGGATAACCAGGACTAACACATATGCTACATATAGAATACTGCCACGGGGCATGGGTGTTATCTATAATTCTATATCTGTACTAATAATATAAAAAGGTAATTATAATCTATACTCATACTAACCGTACCCCGCGGCTTCGCCCGCTTTTATCAAGTCAAAGAGTAGCCTATGTGTTAATTCTAGGTATAAGCTATGTACATTCCAAATTTCATCCAAATCCTTTCAGCCGTTAAAGCGTGAAGAGGGAACAAACATACACACTTACACACACACACACAAACTTTCGGATTTATAATATTAGTAGGATTATAAAGAGGTAATAAAGTTTGTTTGTGAATCCCGGTGGGAACACAAGTTTTCTCCCCACGGGAAGTTTGTGTTATTGGTTCTAGGTATGATGTGAATGTTGTGTGTGTGGTGTTAATGTTTACAGCTCCACGACACAAGTCATAGTAATTTTAGTGGGGCTTTGAGTGTGAAAGCATTTGTGTGTAGGTGTTTTTTTACCCGGGCGACGCAGGGCGGGTTAGCTAGTAGAATATATACTTAATCATCGTTAGTTAGTCAAGTTCACTGATGACATAATGGTCATTTCCGTTATCAATTATACGCACAAAATAAGCACTATTTCTTATCTATTGTAACATTAATGAGTAGGTACTTAACGTTCAGTGTTCTTTAAATCCATTTTAATACTGTTTGCTAAGCCTGACTTAGACATGAAGGCGCGTCTTGAGTGCCACTCCTATTTTCAAAGTATACCGACCTTCCTCGCACTTGCAGGCAGAGTTTAGGTTTGGCTAAGTACCGGTTTGAGTTTTGCCGCGAACGTGAAAAAATGGCGTTGTTGATTTTGTTAAATTTTCCAAAACCTGTGATTCTTCGAGTGTTAATGTGTAATAATGGTGGATTATTAACCGTTAATACTTAGTGAACGTGCATAAGTGTAGGCAAATCATACAAAGTTGAAAAACGTGATTTTCACCTTCGCTCCAAAACTCCAATAGAAGTTCTAGTAAAGTTTCTACCACTTTACTAGGGCATGACTTGACTACGACTGGACCTTGACTCTTTTACTTGATTTTGACTGTGACTTGTGACTAGGACCTTATAATATGAAATACACTTGAAATATATGATCACTTGACACTGGCTAAATGCATAGGATTGCGAAGCCAAAACTAACGAAAAAAAAAAGTACCGGTTGGCTCCACCCGCGCCTTTTTTTATTTGTAACCAAGCCAGCGTTTGACCTCGATAGGCAAGCATTTGACCACTATCTCCAATAATCATTGGAAGTTCGCTAATTTTCTTCCACTGTCTTATAATTGACACTATTGGACACTATTGGACACACTATCCCCTTTCCTTATACTGTGAAAAACCTTGGCATTATTATAAACTCTAATCTTGGCTGGTCTGATCATGTTAAAGATATTTCCCGCAAGTTCTGTGCATCATTTCACTTAATTGTTTGGTTAAAAAAATGTTACCAAAATGTCTCTAGTATGCTCTTCTTTTGCCAATCCTTGATGTATGTATGGTTGATCTTAATTTTGATATTCTTAATAAACTGGATCGCCTTATCAGTACTTGTTATTTATATAAAATATGTATTAGGTCTATTTTCTCTCTTCGGAAGTACGATTTTACAATGTAGGTAGTCGTCATAAGATAATTACTAAGTCTAGTACAATTTTATATTTATGTATGATAATATTTATATGTGGTATATTAGTAATATATTGTGCTATGTATACTTACATATAGGTATATTTTAAATCATAAATAGTAGTTGATAGTCCTTTTACTGCACTACTTACCAGGAATTTTCCTGCACCTTCTCAGATGACTGGCAGAAAATTTTGTAATAGCATTAAGTCCTCTGTGTATTATTGTGCAAAAGAATAAATAAATAATTTTGTTTATTTTTCAGTATCAAACGAAGCAATGAAGATCGGGTTCATCGGAGGCGGCCGTCTGGCCTTCGCTTTAGCCAATGGATTTATTTCAGCAGGTAGAAAAAGTTGATACACTCACAGCCCTACACTAAGCTTGACTTGTGTCGTAAGTGCCAGATATTCGCATTAACAAGGGGGAAAAAAATACATATATAGTTACTACTGGTAGTAACACTAGCACGGGTAACGAAGGGATTTTTTGTGATATTAACAAAATTAACAAATTTCTACGAAAACAAGATTAATTTCTGTTTTAAACTAGCTGCGCCCCGTGGTTTTACCCGCGTAATCCCGGACCGCGGGAATTCCGAAATAAAATTTTCTTTCAAAAGAACCTTCTCCTGACAATTACAACAAAAAAATAATTAGCGAAATTGTTCCATCCGTTCACGCGTGATGCGATGACCAAGGGAAATAGAGGTTCATTTTCAACTGACTTCAAAAAAGGAGGTTCTCAATTCGACTGAATGTTTTTTTGTATGTATGTTACGCGATAATTCCGCCAATTATGAGTAGATTTTGATTTTTTTTTGCTTGTTGGAATAAACTTCAGAGGTAGTCCCATATACATTTTATCGAAATCGATCAAGCCAAAACCAAAATATAAGCGGTGAAGTCGGTTTTTTAGGTTTTGCTTGCGTTTAAATTATTATATACATATATAGTATACTTATTATGTTAAATTATTTAAATAGGTATGTATAATGTATGTTCATTATACATCCTTGATAAAATGTATTATTTCCTTAATTTACTCATTTTGTTTATAGGAAAATATAATCAAAATATAATTACAGGATTGGCTAAGCCCGATGAGATCACGGCAAGTTGTCATCCAGCTGATTCGGCCAGCGCTGAGGCATTTAAGGTAAATAAATAACTAAAACGTTACTAATACCTATGTTAGCAAAGTAATGCTTATATAAAGGGGTCAAAAGTGTGTAATATGTTATTAAATAGTCATACAGTATGCTCATTGCAGACATACAATAAACAGTATTGTTTTTAACCGACTTTGCAAAAAAGGAGGAGGTTCTCGTATTTTTTATGTGTCCCAGAACTTTTTTGTAGGTGAACCGATTTTTATGATTCTTTTTTTTATTTGAATGCTGGTGCTTCCCATTACTCCCATTTAAATTGACCACGATCTGACCAGTAGTTTTTGAGCTGTACTCAATAATGTGTTTTTAATACATCGAGCTTATAGGTAACTCAAGTGCTCAAGCCCACTACCAGTGGGTAGCGTTTCCAAAATTGAAAGTTGAAGTTGTTCGCCCCGAACTGAGACACTCCTAGCAATATATAATATATAATAAAACCCGAATGCGTAAGTTCCGAAGATAAAACGGTGAAGGCGGTTTTTAAGCTTTCCTTGCGTCTATGTTATTTATTTGACACTCCTTCGTTAATAAGAATTATTATTGTGCGATTGTATAAAAACTTCACAGCTTTATTATAGGTATTGAAAATTTAGCTGAAAATAGTTTCTAACTAACTTTGAATCGTTATAGATCTAAAATGATAATTCAACATGAAAAATGGTAAAATACCTAAAGATGATTTTCAGATGCTTAACATTTATTTTGCCGCCAGCATGATGGGAATGCTACCCATTGATAGTGGGCTTGAGCACTTGAGATGCTTGATTTGCTTGCTCGATGTCTTGTAGGTAACTTAGGTCTTTTCTGTATATACTTAGTTTTAGTTTAGTTTTATTGAAATATAGGCAATTGGCCCGTAGATTATTATTTGACTAGGTTAGAAATTTTAGATTAATGTTAGGAATATATACATTTAATGTTGCACCCCATTTGTTCGTCGACTTTAATCTTCACAATAATGCGTCCGGCGATCGCCATACTAAATTTTGATTACTGTCATGAACTCGTATTTATTGACACTCGTGCAATAAAGACAAATTGATTAACGTAAAAAAGATCAAAATCGGCTCACGCGTTTGGTCTCTGGAATGCCGCAAAGGAAACAAACATACTAATATACATACATAGGCTGATAAACACATAATACTTTCCGTCACGCAGTCGGGTAACTATATCTAAGTGTAAATACCTACATACTAATAAAATGCAAGCAAAGCTTAATAAAAACCGACTTCACCGATTTATCTTTGGAACTTAGATTAGATGTACTAAACACGCGATTTTAACGATATTTCAAGAACTGATCAAATCTTAATGAAATTTAAATGGGACCAATTGGAAAGCAACATCTTTCAAACAAAAAAAAAATATATTGGTTCATGTGGAAAGAAGTTATGGGGTTAAACACATAAAAAAAACCTACAAAAATCCAGTCGACCTCGTTTAGTACCTCCTCCTTTTTTGTGAAGTCGGTAGAATAGTACGTCTCTTCCCAGGGTCTTGGAGCAACAACACTCTTCGAGAACAAGTCGGTGGTGGAACGATCAGAAGTAGTCATAGTGTCCGTGAAGCCAGACGTAGTAGGACCAGCGCTGAAGGAAGTTAGCTTGTTGCCAGCCGCAAAGAACAAGCTGTTCATATCCGTGGCAATGGGAGTGTCAACTGCTACTATTGAAAAGGTATTTCTTTCTAGGTTTATGGCTACCGTATTCCTTTTTTTATGAAATCAAATACACTTGGTTTATTACTTTTACTATGTACAATCCCTCGGTTTTAAAAGAAAAATTTAAAGTTCCCATTTGACGATCCTAATAGGTTACAATTACACAACCTAATTCCCCCATCCCCATTCTATCATCGGACATCGAGACAGACTCTTAAGCGACACCGCTATATGGTAGATATTCCACAAATGCGAACGAAACGTTTTGCCTCCACATTCATTATGCGAACTGCAAAAGAATGGAATTCCTTACCTGAGTCTGTGTTCCCTGATAAATACAATATGGGAGTCTTTAAGTCGCGAGTGAATAGGCATCTTCTAGGCAAACGTGCTCCATCGTCGACCGCATCGTCACTTACCATCAGGTGAGATGGCGGTCAAACGTTTGCCTATCTTGAATAAAAATAAGGTTGGCTTCTATAGAGTGATAATACTATAGTTAAACCGTTTCAAAAAACTGGCAAATAAACTACCTCGTAGGTCGCTGCCAAGAAGAACATGTGTATATGACACCACCTTGCACCGTGGAGTCAAACTGATTCGTGATATCAGACTGAAAGTTATGAAAATCGTTGAATTAATTGAGATAAGAGGGTATATAAGACGTATACATGATATAGTATAAATGTATATAAGAGGGCTGTCTTTGTATCTGTCGGTAGCATCGTAACTCTCAAACGGCTAGACAAATTTGATTATGTTTTTGTTTGGTTGAAAAGTGAATTGATCGAGAGTGTTCTTATCTATGGTGAAATCGGTGCTGCTGGAGCTGTACCAAACAGAGCAATAAAATGATTATTCAACGCTTCCAAAACAAAAGTATTAAGGGAAATCGTCAAAGCTCCCTGATACGTCAGAAACGACGTATCTCCACAGGGACCTTAACATAGAGATCGTTGAAAAAGTAATAAATAAATACGCAGAAGCTCACCAACATAGACTTCATCATCATGTGAATGTCGAGGCAATCCAGCTCCTTGACGTAACAGACTTAGTGAAAAGGCTCAAAAGAACTAAACCATTTGAACTAGTGTAATTTTACTTTATCGTAATATATAGTGTGAGTACTGCAATAGAACACATGAACAAAGTGTCTTACCCTTAAAGAGAGACAGTCAGAAAAGTGTTAATGGATACATTCTTAGTAATAACAATGCAGTATAAGTTAAAGTTAAATTACTGATAAGCCATAGTTTGGTTAGATTGTAATTAAATCAGGCAACTTTGTAAGAAGTAACTACTCTAGAAAAAAAAAATTGCATTACTTATACCTTTTTACCCGATTGCCAAGGAAATTTATGTTTTTCACGAGTATCTTGTATATATAATTCTTATTACTTCTTATTTTGTTCACACTCTTAAAGTGTGACAAGCCCCACACTTAGTTCAAAGTCTTGTATCGTGGGTGCCGGAAACATTTACATATAAACATTACACACACAAATACACCCAGAACCAGAAGCACAAATATCCCTTGGGAAGGAATTTGTGCTCCTACCGGGAATCGAACTCATATGAATGTGTAGGTATATGTAGGTATGTATATTTGTAAATTTCTTTATTACCTCGTATCTTCCAAACGGAAGGACTGAATTAATTTCGACAGTTCATTTGAGTTAAGATATCGATATATTCATCACAGTGGTGGATTTACCAGCAGGCTGAGTAGGCTGGAGCCTAGAGCGGCAGATTTTAGGGGCGGCAAATTTGGGAGCCCAATTTTTTTACTTTTCATTCATGCTAATTGTGGGAGAAGGTGGTGTAATATAGTGCCCAAATTAACGTCAAATACAAATACAAAATCTTTAATATGGGTACAATTAGCTAGTGAGAGTTATGACAAATAGTGCTCCATAATCCGCCAGTGCGGCATGCAAAAATTATACAATAACAGTGACCAGAGATCACATATATACCGTCCTAATTGCACATACTTTTTTATGAAATTGTAACTTTATGATTAGGTAATCATAATATGTCATTGACAAAAATATTGTAATTAATATGATTTTGAACTAAGGATTCGAATTGTGTGTCGATAAGGGCGAAAAATTTTAGTAGCCTACTAGCGGCAAATGTGTAAATCCGCCACTGATTCATCAAGATACGTAGGTGTTTGACAAAGAAAAATAAATACGGATTTTTTGCGAAATTAATCAAACCTATGGGTTCCTAGGGTATCAAAATGAAGGAAATTAAAAGAGGATTAAATAAAAACTTGAGTACATATTTTTGCAGTGGAGTTTTTATTTTTTATTTTTATTACATTGACTTGTCGATTTAAATGTACTCTACTACTTAGATAAATAACCCTAGTACCTATATTTTTTTATTTAACCGTAGGGAGGTTATCTACCTTATCTACATGCAAATAAAATATACTTACTTTGCCTTTTGTCTTTTTAATTCACTTTGTGTAGTAAACTAGGTATGCTTGATAAGACCTGTGTGATATTTTTAATTCTCATGCCTATGTAACCCGGTAAGTGAAGGTATCTATAATGTTATCTCCAAATAAACATTAACTGAACGTGATAAGAGCATGCTATTTCTATTTACGTAGTAAAAATAACTATGCTATGTGGACTATGGCGTAATAATCTATATACCTAAGTACTAGTGATTCGCCCCGGCTTCGCCCCGGCTTCGCCCGTGTGCAACCGTGCAGTGCCATCTGCCGGGCTGATTTGTGAATCTAAACCATCCAGGGCGCCACACAAACGCATACAAAAAAAATCATTCAAATCAGTCCAGTCGTTTAGGAGGAGTTCAGTGACATACACACGTACAGTAGAATTATATGTATAAAGATATAAAAATTAATTTATTTGCCTTGGTCATCCCATCATGCGTGAACGGATGGAACAATTTCGCTAATTCTTTTCTTGTTGTGTTTATTATAGTCAGCAGAAGTTCTTATGAAAGAAAATTTTGTCCCGGAAATACCGCGGGTCCGGGACTTACGTGGGTAAAACCGCGGGGCACAGCTAGTAATATTATAAAAAAGAATGAAACCGTTTTAAAAAAATCTCAATTTGGTAGGCCACCAAAGTGACTATTGTAGACCTATTTTGTCCCGGGGTATAACATAAAAATCAGTTACACATTTAAAGAGCTAAAAATATACAAGGGATATAATACCTACGTAATTTTTAGCTCCAAACAACAAATATAAAAAATTTCAAATTATTAATAAGTATTCAAACTCAAAAGATTTTCTCTATTAGATAAAATGAAGGCGCGAGATCTCAGTTCGGAGCGAATGACGAGTTATTTAGAACGACCAAACAGAACACTGTCATTTTTTATGTTCGATTGGCATTTGACCACTATCTCACTTGAGGGAAAGGGAAGATTCAGCCATGTGTGTAGCATGCTTGCATAGAAAATACCTATTCACTCTTGACTTGAAGACTCTATCCCAGATTATACCGTTCGAGGAACAAAGACATTAATTAATACTCAAAACTTTCAGGTTTTGCCCGACGCCCGTGTCATCCGAGTGATGCCCAACACGCCGGCCCTCGTCAAGGAAGGTGCAGCTGCATTGTCCAGAGGTTCCCGAGCTACTGCTGAAGACGCCAAGCTTGCTTCGGAACTGTTTCAGGCGGTCGGAACCTGTGACGAGGTTCCAGAGTATCAGATGGACGCAGTCACAGCGCTGAGTGGCAGTGGACCGGCTTATGTAAGATTTCAAAAAGTATACATTTCCCGCTCACAGCCCCCACCAAATTCAATGACTTGTGTTGTGGGTGCCAAAAACACGTTTATCACACACAAATCACATGCACAACCAGAAACATAACTTATGTACCCACTGGGAATCGAACTTGATACCCACTGCTTATTGGATTCTGGATCGTTGCCATAATAATGATGATGCCTATAGTAAAACCAATCTATTGTTTCCTTACTGATATCATGGATCACGAATAATATCCTCACTTATATCATGGATCACGAATAATCTGGCAGTCTTCAAATCAAGAGTGAATAGGTATCTTCTAGGCAGGCATGCTACATCGTCGGCCGCATCATCGCTTTCCATCAGGTGAGATAGTGGGCTAATGCTTGCCTATCAAACATACAAAAATGCTGAATCCATCCATTAGAACCAGACTAATATTATATCTGGAAGTTCCTGTGTAAGTATGTTTGTTTTCTCTTCATGCTGTAACGACTAAACGGATTTGGATGACATTTGGAACATGTACATAGCGTATACCCTAGATTAAATCATAGGCTACTTTTTAACTTGATAAACGCGGGCGAAGCCGCGGGGCACGGCTAATCAGCTTATACATTATGAAGAACTTTTATGATTCCACGGTAGTAGGGTATTCTTCAAATGCTTCATGGCTAATCCAATTTTTAATCTTTGATGGGGAAGCGTTTGTTAACCATCTCGTCTGGAGAATTTTAGAATGTGCCTGACTCTTAAGGATCGCTGCAGGAACGAAAGAAAAAGCTTGGCTACAGTTTGGCGACAGATTTTTGTACTTGAGGGTAGAAAATTACTAGGTACCGTATTTAGTAATTAACGCATAGGATACATACTCATCCTGAATTATTCCATCATCGTGAATTGGGCTGGAATCACGAGTCAGCTGGTTTGAATATATTACTGCATGGTTATGTGAAATGTGAATGTTTGTGGCACCCACGACACAAGTCATCGGACTAAGTGTGGGGCTGTGAGTGTTTAAGTGTTTGTTTCATATATTTTTTAGGAAACTACGCCGGTGGTTTTGTAATAACTATATTGCCAAACTGTAGTTACCGATAATGAGATAAATATTATTTTTTACCTCCAGGTTTACATGCTGATAGAATCTCTAGCCGACGGCGGGGTCCGCTGCGGCCTCCCCCGTGACCTGGCGCTTCGCCTGGCTGCTCAAACCACCCTGGGCTCAGCTGCTATGCTGAAGAAGGGAGGGCATCCAGCTGCTATGAAGGACAATGTGACCAGCCCAGCTGGCTCCACCGCGGAAGGAACGTATCATTTGGAACAGAATGGTTCGTACATAGAATTAATGGTCAATGATCATCATCATCTTTATTATTCTTATCTGATCTGACTGAAGTGGTAATTTCATTGGTGTACTTTTTCTGCTGGAAAAATGGATGGTGGATAATGGATTCTTCTTGGGTTCATCACATTGCGGAAGAGATTTTTTCATGCTCCATAGGCAATAGTTTGACCACAATTTCACCTAATGGACATTGATGATGGGGCCGAAGATGTAGCATAGACTCCCTGCACACTCCGATCAAAGATGCTCCGGTGTCTCTCAAATTATACTAAGGAGGATTATGTCATGCAGGCGGCCGGACAAACGTCAAGTATATAAATATAAGAATGTAGTTATGTATTATATAATTTATACATTACATACTGTAACTACTTTTGCTTTATTTCAGGTTTCAGAGCAGCAATCATCGGAGCTGTTGCCGCTGCAGCAGACAGATGTAAAGTGGTTAATAAACAATTAAATAATTAACACTACGTTCCTGAAGATCTTTGAAATTAATTTAATTTGTACCTACAATCATAGAAGTTAAGAAATGTTTATTGTATTTAACAGCATGATATTTTTTATATGTATTTAGTCAATAAAGTCGAATGGTCATGTACCGACCGTATAAAAACTAATTGATAATTATTTTTTTTTTTTTAATAACATGCCAGAATAATGGATAAGGAACGCATACGTAAGTGTGTGTGTGTAACTGTAAAAGAGCAACGTATTGTGATTACAACCTATTATTATGCATAATAAAGTAGATTATAGTTTTTATGATATGAATACATTATATTTTATAACAAATGACAGAAGCTTCTTTTACTGGCCATGCCCTGACCCTCTATTACCTATCTCTGATGAACGTTTTTAATTAGTTTTATCAATTTTGGATTACATCTGATCACAACAGAATACGTCACGTAATAGCCCCCTGTTACGAATTTATACTATCAGCCACGAACTTCAAAATAAAAGTCCATGATTAAACTGGGTAAACAATTTTCACGTTATACTACTGGTAATAAGACTTGGTATTACGTGAAATAAACGTTATTTCTAAATCTGTTTTTATCGACATTACGCAAAATGTTCTGTTGGTTTCAAATAGAAACAGATTGCAACAAAGTTAGAGGGTACTAACATAAGAAATATATAAGTAAGATGACTCGAGGCCCGTAGGAGATTCAAATGCCTACTCTAGCCGAATACGCAGGGTTGTCACTATCTCCGACTTTTAAAGGTACCTATAGGTAAAATGTATATTTTAACAAACCAACAAGTTAGGTACAATAAAATAGTATAAAATGTGGTTGTAAAATAGATACGATTTCATTTGCATATTAGCCGCCGACAGAGTCAAAAAAAATCTTGAAAAAAATATTGTTTTGCATAATAATATGTGAAAAGAAATCACGGTAGTAGTATATATAACGAAGTTAAAAATAAAACTGATATAGCTAAGTAGGCTTCAATAAATCAATAATATTGGCCGTCGGTGACGATGACGCGAGTTCCATGATTTTTGTTCACCCAAAAAGTGCTCAACACACCTATAGAAGTTTTCACTTTAAAAACCTACATAAATTGAATAAACACGTAAAGTAGGTTACACTATAAGTAGGTATATGAACTTTACCTATCTGTTTACAAAATATAAACGCGCGCACGCAACTTAGCACGCGGCACGCGACATCCGTCTGCGCGGAAAGGCCCGTGGCGAATGGCTCGAATACGGCGAAATGTAGTCGACCGCGTCGACGAGCGCGGGGGCGACCCCGACTCGTGTCGTCTTCGCCGTTCTGTTTGTTGTCATAGTGTGCGTGCTGAGGCACGTGCGTACGGCCGTGCACACATACAAGCCGCGTTTGGTACCACTCTATGAAGACAACTTACTTATATATTTCTACTATGGTACTAATACTTGATATCTCGGGTAGAGTGTATTGTTTTCAATGCTTAATTAAAATTGTAATATTATGGCATTATTATGGTCACACTCATGTCACACTTCACATGCACTTCACGCTGGCCAGAGGTGCCAACTATAGAATAAAACATCTTTCATCTGTAATGGCGTGGCGCCCCGCCCGCAATGTCGTAAATCCACCCTTATCGGGGGTCGCGGGTTCGAACCCAACGACATTATTAAGATGAAATCCATGGTAGTAGAACATTACTTGAAACATTGAACATTATAACGTTATAGTTATTAGTCAATAGTACACCCGACACTACTCCTTCTATCTGCATCTTGTCCATCCAAAGGTTGTCTGGAAGAGATCGCTTTAAGCGATAAGACCGCCCATTGTAGCCTTTCATGTAAAATTGTAATTTTTTTTGTACCAATTCTTTTAAAGTGTCAATAAAGAGTAATTGTATTGTATTGTATTGTATTATTTCGTGCTCGGCTAGCTACACTGTACCGAAATCATTCGTAGTTCACCATCATCAGGTAAAAAACCTGTCTCCATAATAACCATTAATTATGTTACGCCATATTGATCGCCAGTCAATCTAGGCAAAGCGTATTTTCCTGGCCTACATCATCATTTATAATATAATCAGGTGAGATAGTGATCCAACGGCTCTAGCCTTTGATATTGATTGTGACAAATGAGAAAAACCGAAATTCTGACATAAAACCCTTTTTTTATCTCAGTTACCCTTTAAAGTTTATGTATGTAATGGTCCTTTTCACTCTTGGTATTTTTGGTTTGTTAACTCATATATACAAAATCTGGGGCCAACGTGAAGTGCGACCATTAACTTTAAGGGTTTAAAAATATTTTTTTCACACAAAACACTAACAAAATTAGTATATACAACTACTTCCCCATACAAATTAAAACAATCCATATTACAAAACCATTCATGTGTTTGTAATTGAGCTATTTGTAGATTTTTTTATTTATGCCCGATAGGCATGCATTTAACCACAATCTCACCTGATGGAAACGGACGACCCGGCCCGATGTTTATTTAAAAAATATGCTAGTCGCTTACCTTTAAGCAAAAGCTTTTCATGTATATTTGTGACTGAGATAAAGACATGTTTTGTCTGATTACTTAAAATCTTTTCTCTTTTAACCATACCTCACGACACAAATTTGTATATTAAAATTATCGCAAACGAGATAAATAAATAAGACTTTGAGCCAAAACCATGTAACAAGAATATACATGGCTACACCATAATAGAAGTGTGTGACAGGAGTTTTGCCGCGAAGGTGAAAAAATGGCGTTGTTGATTTTGTGTAATTTTCCAAAACCTGTGATTCTTCGAGTGTTAATGTGTAATAATGGTGGATAATTAACCGTTAATACTTAGTAAATGTGCATAAGTGTAGGCAAGTCATACAAAGTTGAAAAACGTGATTTTCGCCTTCGCTCCAAAACTCCAATAGAAGTTCTAGTAAAGTTTCTAACACTTTACTAGGGCATGACTTGACTATGACTGACTACTTGACTTTGACTGTGACTTGTGACTAAGACTTTTATTGATTTTATTTATGTAGCATTAGCCATGCTAGGCAGAACTATAGTGATAAATTTAGAAAGGAAAAATTAAGCGATATTTTTTCCTTTCTAAATTTATCACTATAAGACTTTTATTATGAAGAATAGAAATTGTTAATATTTGTTTCATATTTCGACTGAAGGACTATGCATCCATGGTCATGAAATAATAATAAAAAAAAAAAGTGTGTGACAAGTGACATCATTGTCAACCTAGCGTGGTGGCAACGAGCACCGCAACAGAAACCGCCGCGATCCGCTTTTGCCTCATTTGCCGCCACACCGTGTGTACAAATGGGCGTATTGATACATTCTAGAGAGAGACGATAGCTTTTCTTTCATCGCAACCGCATTTGCCGCTAACTAACCATAGTTAGCCCATAAGCTGAATAGGTTACCTATAAGCTCCCCGAAGTTAGGACTAATAATACTAGGTATAGGTTTGTCTCCTATATCGATCACACTTAAAGAATTAATGTTTGTTGAAGGATAACTAATTTGTCCGAAACTAGTCAACAAGGTCGATATTTATAAGAGTTTAAAGCATCGAAATAATATACAGTTTAGTGTATATTATTACGATGGTTTCAAGCCATTGAAAATATATAAACATATTTTTATCGTGGCTTTGCAGTTTCTTTGCATTTAGCCAGTATCATGTGATGAATATTTTTCAAGAATGCTGAGTATTTTATAAATATAGTCATAGTAAGAATTCATAGTCAAAGTTAAGTAAAAGAGTCAAATTATGCCCATATGTTGGTAAAAACTTAACTACTAGAACTTCTATTGCAGTATTGGAGCGAAGCGAAAATCACGCTTTTCTACTTCACTATGTATAATTAGTTAATAATCCACCATAATCATACATTAACACTCCAAGAATCTTTTTTTCTTGAAGTTTTAGGATATACAAATAATATAAAATCGACTTCGCCATTTTTTCACTTTCGCGGCAAAACTACGTCTTAAATATTGCTATTACAAAACGAATTAACAACTTTGACTGTTGGCAAACAGCATGATGGCTATTGGTCAATTATTGTGGTATTGTCAGCTTTACTTTGATTTCATTGGTCTTTAATTATAATCACGCTCTATGGTATATTATTTTCATTCTGTTGTAAGGAAACAAATATAAAACCATTCGAAAAAAAAAACTACAATTATTTGTCAGACGTTTAGCTTATTTAATTTATTACTTTACTTTCTTGTATTGTTTATCCCAATTACATTTAGAAAACTGTTGAAAATACAAGTATCTTTGACAACAATGGAAAATTACATTATCCAAATTAAAAAGTAAAAGTTAGTTGTCTATGGCATCACAGAACGGAATCTTGTAAAAGATTAGGCCATTTCATAAAACAAATGTATAGTAACTCGCAGAAAATATCTTCGGGACAGTTGTATTTATTTCAGCTTTGCATTTTACTTTAAATTGAATCGTGAACCGCACAGTAGGTCAATTGCAAGAGATTCATCTTCGATTCTAGCGGAAGGGTTAGCAGTTTCGGATCTGCAAAGAAAAGATTTGCATTGAGAGAAGACGTAAGGTAAACATCGATTTTAATTTTTTGTCCTAAAATGGAATCGTGTGATGAAACTGTAGAATAAAGTTTTCCATACGTGCGATATCGTAAGTAGAGTGTTTCTATAGTATTTTTAGTGTATCCTTGTACGAAATGAAAGTTTGACTTTTGCCACATACTCTTGAATGGCAGCTGACGGGCATACATCTAGTTACGCGAGTAGGTACATAAAATGCAACGTAAACTGTTTTTCGTGTGTTTATGCATGTTATTTTGTGTATTTGTTTTTGTATATGGGTGCATAGCGGTTTTCTGATGATGATGGATCACTGTCTTGATATGTTTTTTCTTGGTAAAAATGTCAAAATGTGAACTTGTCAAACCTGGGTTGAGTCATTCAATGAATGGAGCGGATCTTAGATTCCCCTACAACTAATGTTTTAAACCTCACATAACCACTGTTTACATATTGAGACCAACTAGTCTGTTTACTCCTTTGTACTTATACTACTTATTTTTTTTAATAACTTAATTTTTTTACAAGTACTTCTTGGTGTCCTATTGTCCAAAAAGGTCCTGCTAAGATGAATCATTTTATCAACAAAGCAGTAATATTATGAATATATAACAAAGAAAAAATGGTGTAAGTGGTCAACAACACATTTACATTCATGTTATTCTTAAAATCTGGGTTAGTAAACAGTGGGTGCGATACTCTATACTTCATTAAAAAACCATGGCGTTTTATTTTTACACTTGAAAGAAGGTAATCTGCTCATATAAAATACAAAAGGTATATCAAATTAATGTTACCTCATTCAAATACATTTTTCAATATGGTAATCTCTTGAAAAATGTTCATCAATTAAAAGTTAAATTTCTTTGCATCATCATTATTTTTAGAAATATATGTTTATTTCCAAGTAAAGACTCGCATTATGCTTTACAAGTAGATGCTATACATTTGATTTTCCAGTGACATATTTTTCATAATGAAAAAATCCTGTTTGTATGACTTAATACAAATTTTGTATGAGTATAGCTTTATTTTACAGTTGTACCTTTTCATAAATCCTATTCGTAACTTCTGAAACACCTACTGCTTCACATATTAAAGAAGTTTCAAGGTACAACTTACGTCCCACAAGTACTTCTTGTCTCGCTACAAGTGTAGCAAGAATTTTGTAGCCCTCCCTTGTGATAACTTTTATGTTTGAACTGCTTGTTTGCTTGTTTAGCACAATGCCCTTTTAAGCGGGGGTATCGGGTTCGATTCCTGGCGGGAACACAAGTTTTCTCAAGTTTATGTTTAAGTAAATATTTCTGAAATGATTTTAATAGGGTAGGACACTATTTATGAAGTTAGGTGTATCACTCACATTTTGCATTTATCTTCATTGTCTTCTCTATTTAGGCCATCTTGTTGTAGAAAGGTTTTTACTATCTTACGGTCATCTCTGTTTGTTTTTGCATGTAATAGTAATGTCTAATCGAATCAGTACGGTATTTATTGCCAAAATTACACATTGAACATAAAACAATAGGTGGGTAATACAATAATAATAAATAAAAGCAATTTGTTAATTCTAATACGCATTATTAGGTGACTGGGAAACAGTACTGTGCTCCATAAACTATGTCTCTTAAGGGGTGGTTTTCAGGGCACCCCATATTGCATATTATCTATAACTGTGCTTCTATTAGTTTATGAAATTGAAGTTTTATTTTAAACGTAGTGCAGTTAGTGCAAGTACAGTTTTTGTGTACTTGGATTGTTAACTGTCATTGTGGTATTTGAAAGTGACATGATTTTTGCATTCCGAACTGCTCATGGGTGTAGTTGGTATGCCCTCTATGATGGTATCAGATTTGATTCTCTAAGAGATATTTAATTTAATGTAAATAACTCTATAACTTCAAAGTCTTTGTGCTATTTGCATCTATCTTACAAAATTATTGTCCATCTGAATTATATTTTTATTCATGCCAAAATACTACTAATTATTTGTACAACCAAACAAATACATTCTCACTAAGCTCTTCTCTATTCTCTAGTATATGGACTTCCATATATTTGAATCGTGGGTTACTTAAACATTAACATAACACTCAATCACAGCCAATAAGTGTGAATTATGTTCCCGTCGGGAAAAAACTCATAACCAACAACAAACCCACAGCAAAATCTTACCAACTGCATCTTATTCTTATTCTTATTCAATATGGGGGCAGTAAGGCCTGCACTGACGTCCCGCTTGGAGTGTATTGTGCATTTCCCCCTGCCAGGAACTACCCCATCCACCCCAGCTCCTTAAAATAACGGAGTGTGGTTTTTGGGTGCTGGCATAACTGTTCCAGTGGTGAAGTTGTTGTATTTGTAATTGAATTCTGTGAGTCTTTAGGTGAGTCTTTATGTTTTGTGGAATGTTGCTCTAGAATTCCAGTGATACCAACTGCGTCATCTAAACTGTTTATTGGTCACAGAGAAAGCATTTAGAATGTTCACTAGAAGTTATTGCTTACTGCTTAGCTCATAGCTTCTATTGATAAACAAAGACATGGGTATGCTCAGTGCTTTAATAACATAAATACTGTCATACTCAAGCCCCCATACAAATTTCCATGACTTGATTCACATCACACTCACAATCACACCCTGAACCAGAAAAACAAATTTCCGCTGGGAGAAAACCGCCAGGAATCAAATAAGATTTGACGACCTAGTTGGCGTGGTGGGCAAGTCTACGCCCTCTGCACCGTGGGTCCTGGGTTCGATTCCCGGCAGGAGCATAATTTTCCTCCCCAAGGGAGTTTTGTGCATCTGGTTCTGGGTGTGATTGTGTGTGAGATATGTAAATGTTTCCGGCACCAACGATACCAGTATTGTTGTGTGAATGCATTTGTTTGTTTTGTTTAGATACAAGCAGCATAAAAGGCTGAACAGATTTGGATGAAGTTTGAAATGTACATAGATTATACCTAGAATTAACACATAGGCTATTTTTTAACTTGATATATGCAGGCAAAGCCGCGGGGCACGGCTAGTTTAACATAATTTTCAAATAACTATTCAATGATACCCCTTCAACAAAGTTCATGTACAATTTATTCTTTTTAATTTTACCTATATAGTATCTTGTTGTCTCCATATTAAGTTTTTATTATCTTCATGTCTTTAGTTACACTCGAAATATTTTAAGACAAATCAATTGACCTAAGAATCATCAAATTCGACTCACACGTTTCGTCTCTATAACGCCACAAAACAAATATATATACACACATAGGTTGATTAATAGATTGGTAGAAAATAAACTATGCGAGCAAATTGCCCTATTAGAATAGATTAGGATAATACCTAGCCCAGCAAGAATTAAACAACCTTATATGCCGTTTTAAGGTTTTATTTATAAAATCATGTTATTTCTATCGAGATCTTATTTCTCGGGAACACATTGAGGTATCAAGTTGAAATGAATATTCATGAGAATGGAGTGCATGAAACCCTCGGTTAACTAGTCTGACTTAGGTAATAACCTGTTGTCCCATGAAAAATATCTTCCTTCCACCGTGGAACATAGCTAATTATATATCAAAAACGAACATTCTTAAATTATTTATATTGAGGATAATACCATGACTTAATTGATGTTAATAGTTAAATGTAATAAGGAAAAACCTGTATATAATGTAGATTGAAGAAATTAATTTTTATTTTACTAGATCATCAACAAAGAGGCATTTTAAACTAACTCTAAAAATGTATTATTTAATTAAAAAGACTTACTCTATTAATGATTTCTTGTCTGATAAATAGTTTTGGAAATTTGTTGACATCAATGGTTTAGATATTGTTCGACCTAAGAGTATTCTATATAACATTTAGATCGTTCATTCTGGTGTTCGACATTCTTAAACTTAATGTACTCTTTTTTTAATTATCCTATGTTCTTTGACATTAGCAATATTGTCAATTGTTTTACTTTTTATTTGACATTTATTTCTGAATTTAATTTGATGTTATTTTGCAATATTTAATATTTTGTGTTAATAATTGGGTAGTAAGGTAGTATTTAATTGGTTTATGTAATATTGTTTGACATACATAAGTGTACTATGTACCAACATGAAAAATAAATGAATAGAATTCAAATTGAAACTGAACTTGTTAAACATCAACTTGTTGTGTTTGACCCAACATAAACTCACTTGTGAATCTATGTTGCTATAAGATTTTTTGTTCAGTTTTTATAGTCTAATATCAACAGTTCCAGGAAAGCTCTTGTAAGTCTTTTTTTAAGTTTTGTTATCCTCAGTTAATATGTACTAGGCAGAGGCAATATTCGTAGGTGAGTTCAGCTTGGGTAGCTCGGTGCGTTACCACCCTATAATTTATATACCAAGATATTATGTAGTACCCTAATCTCAGTGATTATTACTATAATATGACTTAATTTAAAAAAAAATTCAATATCAGCACTTTTTTTTTTTCAATAGCTGACATGGCATATCACTACAACAAGTGACTTTGGTCTTATTTTTAGTGTGTCAATGCCAACAGTTACACCTTATTATAAGTACTATGGGTTGCTGAGCATGATAGTAAATGTGCCATAGTTTGAGGTGACACTCCACATTCACATTGTTTCGTGCTTGGATTGATGTAGCTCCACCTGGACAGATTGTCTTTTGATCTGCCAACCAGGGTATGCAGCCTGTTGAGCGTTGGCCAAGGAAGTTTGTGTCCCGGAGGTAGTTTTTCTGCTAGTGGAAGGTTCGAAGGGAGAATTTTTTCATAATTACAATCTTTCTTTGGCAACTTTGGTAATGCTAAAAATGAAATACTATTACAACTTCTGCCACCCTCAAATGTTTTTATTATTAAATCGTGTTTTATAAGATTAAAGTGATGGATCACACATAACTATTAGTATAATCAACACAAACTTATAAACACTTCTACATTCTCAAAGTGACCTAGAGCTATTAAAAAGAAAGATAAGAGACACAATTATAGGTTTTTATCTAGATAATATAAATTTTAGTGTTTCATGATGTTGAAAATTAAAAATTGTATGTAATTGATTTTATTAAAATTACTACCAAATATAATGGTTTTTGAAGTTTTTGGTAGTTGTAGTAGTGTTTATTTTTTATTTTATATGAATTTTATTTCGTCTTCTAATAAGTATATTAATTTACTAATTATATAACTAATTATAATTAAATTTCTAGTAAGTATATTAATTTACTAATTATATATTAAAGTGGCATAATCAAAGATTTAAAATATCCCCAAAGCGCTATTTGAAAAACAGTTTCAATAATTACCTCCAAACACCTAAGAACAATCGATCAAGTAGTCTTTTATACAAAAAAAATCGCTTTAGCCGTATGGAAGCTATGATGCTACACACGTTAAACTTAAAACTAGTTAAAACACCCATCTGTTTGAGTCGGAAGTCAACTGAAATCACCAAAGACAGTCACTCGAAAATCTTTTCTGAATCTAAAAATAAAAGGCAAAAACGTAGTACCTAAAACTTTTACTATCACCTGAGTAGATTGTGACATAAATAACATAAAGATTTTCTATCCAATATATAAAAAAGTGTTCTATTAAAAGTTTAATGCACTTTAAACCTAGTTAATGTTATATTAACAGATGTGAAGACAATAATATTTACCAACTGTCAATTAAAACCAAATTAGGTCTCTGCTATCATACAAGCATTGGAAACATTATTAATAGTACAACGGGTGCTTATCAGTTATCAATCCTTAATTATGAAGTGGTATATTATTCGCTTTATCAGTGACGTAATGATAAGTTGTGTTTGCATAGATTTTATGATTGTATAAAAACAAAATACATGTGCTTTTATTACAAATGAATTGTATAAATTACTCACAATCTAACCGACTTGTTGCACTTTCCTATATTTTTAAAGATGAATATGACTTGCTACTCTTTGTTACTGAATTTATAAAATTGAGGAAGTTTTCAAGCAAGTTGGGCAATCAGGGCGTTAAGTAAAGAAATTGCTGAGAAATATATGAGTAGATAATGATGGAGCATACTTGCCTAAAGACTTTGTTAAACAACTTCCAATAAGGAAGGAGGTTCTTTAATATGTAAAAACAAAAGTAGCTATTTTAAGTATTATTTTTTGTCTGATGAACTGCCCGTTGGCGCAGTTAGATGCGCTTTCTCCTTCTAATCAGGGGTATCGGGTTCGATTTCTGGCGGGAGCACAAGTATTCTCCCCAAGGAAAATTTGTCTCTGGATTTGGTTGTGATTGTGTATGTATTGGGAATGTTTCCGGCACTCACGATACAAGTCATCAAACTTGGTCTGGGGCTGCGAGTGTGAAAGCGTTTATGCTTAGCTTATACATACATACATGATATCTTCCTTATACATATACATTATCTGATTCCAGTTGTCAATATCGGTTACAGTTAAAAAGGGCATGTTGTTTATATGATCTGTGTAGTATATAATATACATTTATGTTACATAATATATTATAATAATCATAAGGTTTTAATGTTAGTCACCATTACCAGTGGAACAATAACAACAATTAGTTCTAGTGTATAATTATTATTTTCTACATTATTTTCATTACTGGTGCATTCAATTCGTAGCCACAGAACTAAAAAAATATTAATATCATTTTAATCCTTTCATGCAGTCGTGAAAAGGAAACTAAAAGATATAAATTAGTTATATCGAATTTATATTATATTATGATAGTGCCCGTTGGTTCAGTTGGACGAGATTTCGCGTTCTAAGCACCCCGATACCCTGGGTTCGATTCCCGGCGGGAACACAAGTTTTCTCCCCAAGGAAAATTTGTGTTTCTACTTCTGGTTGTGACTGTGTGTGCGATGTGAATGTTTCCAGCACCTATGACATAAGTCATTGAACTTAGTGTGGGGCTGTGAGTGTTGAAGCGTTTACGTTATGTGTATGACGTGTTATGTTTTACTTTTCTTTAACACTTTCACACTCACAGCCCCTCATTAAGGTCGATGACTTGTGTCATGGGTGCCGAAAACATTCACATTATACACCATCACACCCAGAATCAGTAACTTCTATTGGGGCATCGACCGCGGAAACCGCTGTTTAGACCCAACTAAGCCAACGGGCTACCGAATTGCCAAAAGTATTGATTATGCTTTTTTCGCAAGCCACCTGTCCGATGGCACGCGAAAACTAAAAGTATCTGACCTCAGCATTCGCCTTTCTAACATTACATAAGGCTCATCACAAAAGTGATCGTCCGCACTTACGTCTTACAGTAGCAATCGAAGTGTTAGATTAGGGCTGTCAAAAATTATAAGTTTTGAAGATTTTAAGGAATATTTTGTCGGACCCCGCCGTCGCGTCGTCGGCTAGAGATTCTATAAGCATGTAAACCTGGAATAAAAAGAATATTTATCTATTCATTCGTAACTACAGGTTGGCATGATAGTTATTACAAAATCACCGACGTAGTTTCCTAAAAAATATACAAAACATAACATACATACACAAACAAACGCTTTCACACTCACAGCCCCACACTAAGTTCAATGACTTGTGTCGTGGGTGCCGGAAACATTCACATCACTCACTCAATTACACCCACTTTCCCTTGGGGAGAAAACTTGTGTTCCCGCCGGGAATAGAAACCGATACACCCCGCTTAAAAGGCGGACGCGCTACTAGCTTGGCCAACGGGCAGTTCTCTACTGTCATGAAATGGCCTAAGTAGTCAATATTGACTGCTTACCTTTGACTTTGCATGAGATTTTAAAGTGTTCCAAATGTCATGGCATGACAGTAATACAAAATCAATAAGGCAACAAACAAACGCCATATTGTTAAAAATTAAAAAATGAAAGTCGACGGACTATGTTAAGTGGGGTATCATTGAATATTTAAAAATCATCTTTAGGTTTCTTATACCATTTTTCATTTTGAATGATCATTAAGATCTATAATTAATTATAAATGTGAAAGTTTGTGTGTGTGTGATTATTTGTTACCTTGTATCTCCGTAACGAATAAACCGATTTTGATTAAATTTTGAATGTAGATAGTTTAGTTTCCGGAATAACACATACGCTACTTTTAACCTAATTAACGCGGGCGAAGCCGCGAGGCTGGACTAGTCTATAATAATTTGAAGTCGGTTAGCAACCATTGTCACTAACGTTTTCAATAAGATAAGAGGCTGTAATGATGACCGTATATGATCGCATAATGTCTTATTAACAAATAAGTGTAAAATATAAAAAAGTACGTTCAATTTATACTCAGTCGGGTTTTTAAAATGTAAGTACGTATATTTACTTGTTAATGTTCCGTCTCGTTTAAAAATATAGACTATAATTATCACTTTATTTCTTAAGGATAAATCGGTTGCAAACCGATTTAAACTTGAGATTAGATAAGTCTTCTACGAATCCTCCACAAGTCCATTACACGTATACCATAACTTGAGTTATTTCGTCTTAATATATAAAAAAAATAACAATAATTTTAAATATGATCGACAACCCTGTTTCATTGGACCATTACTGATGCATGCACCTCCATTCATATTTATTTTTATAAACAACTATTTGTTAAGTTATCACAGACTTGATAGCAACAATGAAATTAATCAAACAGCTTTTATTGCTTGCATCTGTTTAAATAATAAAAATGTGTTACAGAAAAATCAGAGATATCGGTTTTGTTGTTTGTTTGATTATTTGTAGCGATTCCATCACATCACCTGTATATATTTTTTTAATTTCTACTATGTACTTGTACTATTTATGTTTGCTGTGGGTGAATGTCAGCCATTCTCATCACGTCCCGACTTTCTGATGTCTATACTATCAGTTGCTGGACTAAAGTTGGTGATACAAACCTCAGGTCTATTTGGGTAATAATTAAACGCAAGCAAATCTTAAAAAAAACCGACTTCACCGCTTTATCTTCGGAACCTTGATCAAATTTAATATATAGCACACGCATTATTGACGATAACTCAAAAACTATAGATCAGATCTAGAGCAATAGAACCACATGAAAAGCGCCAGCTTTCAAATAAAAAAAATATCATCAAAATCGGTTTACAACGAAAGATGTTATGAACTTTTGAAGTTGGTCTAAAACGAGAACATCGGCAGTCAGTGTAGTCCAACGCATTATTGACGATATTTCAAGAACTACTGTTTTTTATGGGATTTTTTTATGGGACCAATTGGAAAGCAACATCTTTCAAACAAATAAAATTTTCGAAATCGCTTCACGTGGAAAGAAGTTATGAGGTAACACACATTAAAAAAAAATAGATTTAGCTTGAGTACCTCTTCCTTTTTTGGGAAGTCGGTAAAAAAGGGATGCTTCAAGTCCATTGTGGATCAAAGGGGAGAATTATTTGTTGTTAGCCTCCTGTGAGTGCTTGAAACTCGTAAGATTTCATTATCTTCTAGAACTTCACTATCGGGTCTATAATCTATTGCCAGTTTTATAGCTGAACTATGCCGAGCCACGGGCTTTGGGTTTTTAGTTGCGTAGTAAAAATATACATACAATAATAATAAGTATAACCGATTTACGTAGATATAGTTCAACGTAGTATTATTGTAAGATAGCAAAGCGCACTGACGAAACTATCGTCTAAAGAGTCAAAATCCTTACCCCATTATAGGTGTATCACTGGCGTAAAGTCACGAAATCAGGAGCATTAAAATATGCTGACGAAGAACCTCACATCTATAGATTGAAATTTGCACATTGCGCGTGCGCAAAACGTAAAACTTGTAACCACGTTCAATTAACGTTTAATTCATGGGATTTCCGGTTTCGATTCTGTAATATACTCGCATCGATCACAGCAGATATTTTATAACACGATTTGAGCTCTTATATAACTGATATTATTCTCCTTGAATGTAAAGTATGAAAAAAGTGCACCTACTGCATTTTATTTTAATGCTTGCCTAACGTGCATAAAAAAACATCTAATAAGTTCTCGCAGATACGGTTCAGGGTCACGTACATTTTTATATTCAAAAAAGTATTTTGTGCAACAAACCAAAAATAACAATTGATTGCATTTTTTTGAGAAGGCTCCCAGCATTGGGAACAAAGTGGGCAGATGATGGTATTGATATGTTTCTCAAATGTACCTCACCTGTTTAGATAGAACAGGCATTTATGTTTTATGTTTATTTATTCACGACATTCTTGGCTATCTCTCCCTTATCTGTACAAAATACAAAATGTTTTTTTTTTTTTAAGAATGCATGTCCAAGTATTTGCAGGATCTCGGCCTCTTTATTTATGGTAACTGTGTGTTTTCTTTATTTTTTTATAGTAGATAGCCAAGCATTTGACCACTATCTCACCTGATGGAAAGTGAAGATGCGGCCGAATATGTGACATGCTTGCCTAGAAGATACCTATTCACTCTAGACTTGAAGACTTGAAGTGTGTTGTAGAAGGCAGTATTTTTACGGCCCATTTATTAAGTTTTTACAAGCTTTTATTTGGTTACACCTGTCCCATTGTCTGTCTGTCGGTCTGTAATCAAATCTTACAAGCTAAATTAAACCCACTTCCCAATGTCCGAATGGACTCAAATTTGGTGTACTAATGTACGGTGAAAATACAATGATATGGTACCATGGAGCTGGTCTGATGATGATGACGGAAGTCCCAGGAACTTCTGAACTAAACAAGATCAACCCTTCGAATTGGTGATCGTTTGATTCGTCTTGACAAGTTTTTTGGTTGTATACATTTTTTAGTCCTTTTTTTATGTACAATTGGTAAAGCTTGTTGTTAAAAAACTTTTTGAGGTATTACTAGTGACATATGTGTACATGTTTTCTTAAATACATGTAATATTTATTAACGTTAGGATTTCTTTTATTTTCAGGTTACAGTAGTATCATCTAGTGTAACTGGAGAGTTGGCTCGCTCGATCTTGGGTCTAGGATGTCAGTGCTGAATCAGAGTGGAGAAGAGCTGGTAAATCTAGTTTTTTTTTTTTTACAATTAATATTTTGTTAGTTAAGTAACACAATATTTAAATAATATTAAATATTCACTATTAATGAGTGGTAAAACGCTATCATACTTATATTATAAATCCGAAAGTTTGTCGGTGTGTAAGTATGTTTTTCTCTTCAAGCGGTAACCGCTGAACGGAATTACATAAAATTTGGAATGTAATTTAGGATTTTCATCTAGTATTTCAATACCGGAAGCACATAATTAATAGTTAATGTTGCGGCCGAAGAAATGACATGCTTGTCAAGAAGATACCTATTCATTCTTGATTGGAAGACTCCCAGATTATACCCCTCAACGCAGGCAATTAGTACTCCTTCGCTGTACGGATAATGACGACCCTGTTATAGATCTATCTCAGTCACGCCCATTATCGGATGATAAAAATAGAAGCAAACGCTTCGAGCGAACTGGAGGTATGTCAACCATAAATGGATGACGTTTGACAGTAGGTCCGGTTGTTGAACAGTAAAAGGGGCATGGTGGAATATGTAATTATTGCGCACACAACAAAATGCAAATTATAGAATACTTATAGGCTTGCGACCAAACGTCGGTGACTGAGACTTTGCAATCTGGACTCAACTAGCTGATTGTCGTTATGAGTCTTTTAGCTTGTTTGTCAATAGACTTAATAAATCTCTAAATTTTTGGGTCAATAGATTGTAAGATTTTACTGATTTCGGGTAACCAATATTACCGATTTTTTTATCATTAATTTCTTTTTTTTTTTTCAGGTGGAATGTCCGCTGTGTATGGAACCCTTGGAAGTGGACGATCTCCACTTCTACCCGTGCACATGTGGATACCAAGTACGTTCATGCTGTTATCTTTTAAGCTTAACCATTTCTAAAGTTTTCCAATATTGTTTAAAAAAAATGAAAAAACATTTATGTAAAACAAGCTTTAGTGCTACTGCACAGTTGGCTTTTGGGTGCAGTAGCCATGTCTTCACTTAGAAAGGGTTGTCATTATTGATTAAGTATACCACAATTTACAGTCTTACTTATAAAAATGTCGTCAAGCAATGCTTAGCCACCTCTTAGTTAAGCAGCTCTTAAGCCCATAATCAATGATTAACTTTTTTCACTCATAAACATTAGTTGACGCTGCTTAGCTGAAAAACGCACAGAGAATCGAAAATAATCGAAATTTACACGATCGCCACAGATTATAACCAAAGTAGTCGACTAAAAGTGAAATTATACGAATACAGCTGTCAAAAATGTGGATTTATTAATCTGTTAAAATTAAAATGTATGACAGGTGACGTTCAACGGTTGTCGAAGAAAACAATTTAGCGCCTGACGTAAAAAAAATGACACATTTATTATAAGTAATAAAAACTATATTTACAAACATTATCTTCGGTTACATTACACACCACTAATACTTAAAATTGCATTAGTTTTTTTACTCTGTGAATTGCAAAAACGTGCATAAAACGCTTCAAAAGTTATTTTAATATAATTTCCGGTCGCATAAAAGCATATGTTTCTCCACCTCAATAAATATAAATATAAACGCTTTCACACTCACAGCCCCACACTAAGTTCGATAACTTGTGTTGTGGGTGCTGGAAACATTCATATCATTGATTGTGTGTGAATCACGTCCAGAGCCGGAAATACAAATTTCCCTTGGGGAGAAAACTTGTGTTTTCTTCGGAAATCGAACCCAATACCCGTTGTTTAAGACGAACGCGCATAACTTAGCCAACGGGCAGTTCAATGGACAAAGAACGACACATGTGAACAAGAAATACGTCAATTTCCATAGTCCCTTGGATATTACGTTTGTCAATGAGCCTTCACGCGCAAGCGCTTTCTCACTCAAAGCTTACTACTAAGCCCGAAGTCTATTCCTCCAGATCCAGAAACACATTTCCCTTGGAGGGAGAACTAGTGTTCGAACGGGAATCGATACCCGCTGTTTAGTAGGTAAAAGCGGAACTTTTTTTTTGATAGGCAAGCTTTGGCTATCTCACCTGATGGAAAGCGATGATGCGGAAGATGTAGCATGTCTGCCTAGAAGATACCTATTCACTCTTGACTTTAAGACTGCCAGATTATATCGCTCAGGAAACTAAGACGCGGGCAATGAGTTCCACTCCCTCGCAGTACGGATGATAAACGTAGAAGCGAAACGCTTCGACCGAGCTGGAGGCATGTCAGTCATGAATGGATGAAGTTTGACTGTTTTTCTTGTTGTAAGATGGTAAAACGGGCTTGAGGGAAACTTACTACGCCACCGAGTAGTTATAAATTGGTTAATAACATTTACGAAATAAAACAGTACAAACATACACGCATACTAAAAGCTCCACACTTAAAAATACTTGTATCGAAGGTGCTAGAAACATTAACATTGCATAAACAATCACACCCAGAACCATAAACACAAATAACAATTGATCACACTGTTCGAGGTACGACTTAGAATATTTAGCCGCGTGTAAATGGTAAAACCAAGGTTACAGAATTATTCCCATTCCAAGAAAGTCACCTCACTCGTACAATATTATTGTATCTTATGAATCAGTGTAGTGTTTTCCATACATTATTTATTGACACAAACAGTTGAAATTGTGGTTTTAACCGTTCAAAATGTAACAAGCAACGTTTTACCAATGCAAATAAAATCAGGAGCACTAGTGTACAACCTTCACTGGGTAATGTTTAAACATTCTTTGAATGTCGCGAATCTCGTCAAGTACAATTGTTATACGGCCTAGGTACATAAACATTTGAATTTCACATCTCTATCATCTTAAACATACCTACTTATTATACAACATATTTTTTCAAAAAGAACTCTTGTTTATTTGTATATATGAAATAATTTACCACAAAAACTACTTTGTACAAATAATTATAAATAAATTTAAGACTAAAAATGGGGAAATGAAACAAATAGTACTCATACCTACTTTCCTTTAGCTATGGTCGTGTTATCGTCAAAGGCGGTACTCTTGCAGCTTAATTCGTTCAGTTTGGTTTGTAGGTATTTCCAACTGTATTGATATATGTTTTTGGTTAAAATCAGATACATTGTGAGGAAGACGTGGTTTATAAATCAGCTTCTTAAAGAACATTGAAAAAATGTTGATACAAATATTCCGATACTACTGAACATAAAAATAAACACTTTCACACTCACAGCCTCACACTAAGTGGGTACCGGAAACATTGTCATTACACACAGACAATCACAACCAGAACCAGAAACACAAATTGCCCTTGTGTTTCCCATGGAAATGGAACCCAATGGTGCCGATTCTGTTGTCCAGAATTAGACTAAACTAGCCTAAAATTAGTTTTAGTCCTGCTTTAGTCCAAAACCTATTCAGAAAATGCAAGATTAGACTAAAATTAAGTTTGACAGGACTAAGTTAGTTTAGTTACTCTATTTAGTGAAAATGACCAAATTCTTATTCTGATGTACATGTTTTAGGTCAAATTAAGACTAAAAATAAAAAAAATTAACTCAAATTAGTCTGCATGAAAAGGATCTGGATTATTTTTAATGTGATCTTATACTTGAAAGAATAGCGTTTAGGTATTCTTTGACTAAAATTAGTTTAGGTTAGTTCGGTGCTTAAAATTAGTTTAATTTTAGTTTAGTTTAGGTTAGTTCGGTTTATTTTTAGTTTAGTTTAGGTTAGTTCGGTGCTTAAAATTAGTTTATTTTTAGTTTAGTTTAGGTTAGTTCGGTTTATTTTTAGTTTAGTTTAGGTTAGTTCGGTGCTCAACAGAATTAGCACCAATACCTGCTTAGAAGGCGAACGCGCACCTAACTAAGTCTGCGGGCGGTCCAGCCAGAAGCAAAAATAAATTTTAGAAACGGAATCTTCATAGTTAATTGACATAAAGTATCATTCAGCTGCGAACTGTCCTCTCTCCAAAGTCTTGTCCTATTTGTTATAAATAGCTGAGCCGCGCGGTGTTACCCGCTGTGTCGTGATAAAAAGTAGCCTATGTATTAATCCAGGTTGTCACCTACCTCCATAACAAATTTGATCAAAATTGGTCCAATTGGTCCAGCCATTTGTGCGTAAAGAAGTAACAAACATACAAACACATTCACTAACTTTGCCTTTATAATATTAGTAGGAGTAAGAAGTAGTATCCCTGTTTTTTTCGCCACAAATAAAGAAATGTCTATTTCTATTTAACAACTTCACACTTCTCAAGTAGTCCCCGAATGTTGCAGATATGCCGGTTTTGCTGGAACCGTATCCGGGAGGGCGAGAACGGGTTGTGCCCAGCGTGCCGGAAAGCCTATCCGGAGAACCCTGCAGACTTCACTCCGCTCAGTCAAGAGCAGGTAATGTCATATTCACTGTTACAATAAGACTATATAAATGTATTTGATGTTGGTCTCTACGAAGGCTTGAAAGAGGGTTCAATCCAGAGATTCTTGCAGTCTTCACTTTGTGGCAGGTAATATCGTGTCCGTTGTTACAATAAGATAAAGGTATCTTATGTTGGTATATAGGAAAGCGAGAAAAGTGCTCAATCCAGAGATGCAGACTTTATTTTGTGGCATGGCAGGTAATGTCATGTCCATTGTTATAATAAGACTTTATAAACTCTTATTGTAACATTTTGATATTGGTATATAGGATGACGAGAAGGGCTGTTCAGTCAAGAGATTCTTGCAGACTTAATTTTGTGGCAGGCAAAGTCATGTCCATTGTTACAATAAGACTTGTCTAATTGTAACAATCTAATATCAAGGAAGGTGAGAAGGAGTGTTCAATGCTGCAGAATTCTTTCAAATCAGCTGAAAGCGGGTGATACCATGCCTTTTGTACAATTAGACTTTCCAAATGAGTTAGATGTAATATCTGAGGAAGCGAGAAAAGCGCTGTTTTTCCAGTTGAAACTAAACCTTGCAGATGTCACCCTGAGCACCTAATGTCGTCATTATTAGACATTTAGACCTTGCACAAATTATAATTTAAACTCAAGCAAAGCTTAAGGAGTCCGAAGATAAAGCTAATAAAAAATAAAATGAAATAAATTAAATACGCATTATTACCTCAAAATGGTCAGATCCTGACCAAATGTTAAGCATCAGCACTCAAATAAAAAAAAACATAAAGATCGGTTCGCCTAGAAAACAGTTATAAGGTAAACACATAAAATAATACAGTCGTATTGAGATCCTCCTCCTTTTTTTGAAGTTGGTTAAAATTAATATCCGCGATAAATTTGCAGATTGCTATCCACTCCTCTGTCAAGATTAGTTAATGCTGTTCTGACCAAACCACAAAAGCAACTATTAAAATAAAATATTATACGAACCATTACAATATTATTAAACGCAAGCAAAGTTTGTAAAGTCCGACTTCTCCGTTTATATTTGGTTGGTTCATCGATTTCGATAAAAATGATATGTGACCTCTGTAGTATAATCTACCAAACAAAAAAAACATCAAAATCGATTCATAATTGGTGGAGATATCCTTTAAAAGAAAAACATACAGTCGAAATGAGAACCTCCTTTTTCGAATTCGGTTGAAAATGAACGGCCCTTACTTTGTTTGCAGCGATAAACTCATACCGTTCAATGATAAACTTTAACCTTTGATTCACATTAATATCTTCTATTATTAACAAACACACAGCACAAAAAACTAAGTGGTATGAAATATTGTTCAGAAATAATACAAGCTACTCATTTTTTTGACGACCCAGCTGACGCAGTGGACGGGTGCCCGCCCTCTGCGCCGTGGGTCCTGGGTTCGATTCCCGGCAGGAGCACAAATTCCTTCCCAAGGGGTATTTGTGCTTCTGGTTCTGGGTGTAATGTGTGTGCGATGTAATGTTACCGGCACCCACGATACAAGTCTTTGAACTTAGTGTGGGGCTGTGAGTGTGAATGCGTTTGTTTTTTTTTGCGTTTTGTTTTTATGTATAGTCTTCATTTTCACGACATTTCATGTGAGGAATCTTATTAGCGCAAAGTAAGATTATATAGCAAATGAGAGCAAAGGCCATACCTGCCAAATAACGAGTTCTGCTATGGTATTATGTCTAGAATATTATATTATACATAATAATATACTCACACACACACACTCAGGTACTTTAAGTAGCGATGACTGTATCTATGGTATTGAAATATATAATGGAGGTTTTGTCGCGAAAGTGAAAAAATGGCGTTGTTGATTTTGTATAATATTCCAAAACCTGTGATACTTCGAGTGTTAATGTGTAATAAATAATAATGGTGGACTATTAAATGTTAATACTTTGTGAACGTGCATAAGTGTAGGCAAATCATACCAAGTTGAAAAATGTGATTTTCACCTTGGCTCCAAAACTCCAATAAAGTTCTAGTACATTTTCTACCACTTTACTAGGCCAAGACTTGACTATGACTGGACCTTGAGTGTTTTACTTGACTTTGACTGTGACTTGTGACTAGGACTTTTGTCGATCGAGCCCAAATATAAGCGGTGAAGTCGGTATTTTTAAGCTTTGCTTACGTTTAAATTATTATTTATCTGGTTTTATTATAAATGTAGAGTAAAACAGTTACAAAGTCGCGCGTTTTAAGGAGACATTTTGGTACAACCCCTAATAGTGTTTGTTCTCTCACTCGCTCCAGGTGGCAGCGATAAAGACGGAGAAGAAGGCACGCGAGCAGAAGCGACGGAACAAGACGCTGGAATCGCGACGCGCGCTTGCCAACGTTCGCGTCGTGCAGAACAACCTCGTTTTCGTTGTGGGGCTTCCCGTGCGCCTCGCAGACCCCGAGGTATGTCCCACAGACCCTAATTACAGGAGCGACGTAACAACACGTGTTTTTTTTTAATGTTTTTTAACGTTTCGTACCTCTAATCACACTAATATTATAAATCCTAAAGTTTGTGTGTAAATGTGTAAGTATGTTTGTTTTCCCTTCACGGCTAAACGGATTTGGATGAAATTTGTAATATACATAGCTTATAACCTAGCATTAACACAAAGGCTAATTTTAACTTGATAAACGTGGGCAAAGCCGCGGAGCAAAGCTATAGTAGGAAATATATTTAAACGCAAGGAAAGCTTAAAAATACAGATTTCATCCGCTTTATATCCGGAACCATTGATCAGATTAAATGAATTAAATACGCATTTTTGAGGATAACACAAAAACTACTGGTCAGACCTTGATCAAATTTAATGGGACCACATGGAAAGCACCAGTTTTCCGATAAAAAAAGAATCGTCAAAGTCGGTTCACAAATTAAAATGTACTGAGGTAACACACAAAATACAGCCGAATTGAAACCCTCTTCCTTTTTTAAAGTCGGTTAAAAAAAATACATCCTACGTTTATCATCCTTACGGCGATGGAGCGGAACTCATTGACCGCGTCTTTTTCTTTTGAACGAACGGTATAATCTGGGAGTCTTCAATTGAGGGGTGAGTAGGTATCTTCTAGGCAAGCTTGTTACATCTTGGGCCACTAAGTCACTTTCCATTAGGTGAGATGGTGATCAAATGCTTGTCTATTTAGCAATGAAATAATTAAACACAAACAAAGCTTAAAAAAACCGACTTCACCGCTTTATCTTCGGATCCTTGATCAGATTTAATGTAAATTAAATGTAAACACGCATTATTGACGATAACTCAAAAACTAGCGATCAGATCTTGATCAAATTTCAATGGGACCACATTAAAAAGCATCAGCTTTCAAATAAAAAATAATCATCAAAATCGGCTTACAACGAAAGAAGTAATGAGGTAACTTTTGAAGTCGGTTAAATACGAGAACATCTTCAATGTAGTCCACAGAATACGCATTATTGACGATATTTCAAGAACTACTGATCAGATCTTGATTAAATTTAAATGGTACCAAATGGAAAGCAACATCTATCAAATTAAAAAAAAAAATTCGAAATCGGTTCACGTGGAAAGAAGTTAAGAGGTAAAGCAAACCGCCTCCTTTTTTTTGGAGTCGTTAAAAAATAATTTGAATCTGGTCTAAGACATGATATTTTTTTATTTTCAGATATTAAAACGGCAGGAGTACTTTGGCAAATATGGAAAAATTCACAAAGTAGTAATAAACCAAAGTACGACGTATGCAGGGTCACAGGTGAGTTCATCTTATGCGATCTGTCAGATGGGTTCTGTCAGTCACATACTTTCTAGCGTGCTTACCAACCTCGATTACACTACCAACAGGGGAGGTAGTGGTCATACGCTAGCCTATGACTATAGACCAACCAATAAAGTATCTGGCACTTATCGCACAGGCAACTAGCCGAAGAGTTTAAGTCAGTGCAGGCCATACAATGTTAAAAACTTGATTGATTTCCGTGTGCATAGTGGACAGTCCCTAGTGTCAGGATTTTTCAGGCTGCCTGAAGGCATCTGACATGGCTTAACGACTGTTGTCTTATGGCTAACAGCAGGGACTGACAGCTTAACGTACTCTCCGAAGCACGGTGACGCTCAATTGAAAATCTAACTAATCGGCCACCCATCCAGGTACAGGCCTTTTTTTTATGGGGGGGAAAATGCCTAGCACTTCCCTTCCTTCCCAGGGGTAAAGGAAAAGGGTGTGTGGGGCTCGAACCCACTAAAAACCCCCACGTGAGTCCTTCGCTAAGGTGGGGCAAGATAGGGTCGCGCTAGCAGACACAGACGGACGGACGAGACTTTTAAAATCCAGGTACTGGCCTGACTAAACTTTGTTTAACCTTGTCAATCAGTTACGATCAACAGAGGACCGTGTCAACCGTGTCACGCGCTACAGTGTCACGTGTCAGTGTCAAGTGTGTGTGTAAAAATCTAACAATATATATAGGTACCTACAACTAAGAACTTGTATATAAAAATTAGATGTCAGAATCACACAAAATCAAATAGTTGTAAGGTTATATCTTAATATACTAATAGACTATAGATCGTCAATATGTTTCTTGATGAATGTCTTGATATGGCATGTAAACGTTTGAAGTTCTGATGAATCCAGGCTTACCAACTGGGCGAGGAATTGCTCACGAGGGGATTTTTAGCGTGTTCGAGCCCCACATAGGAGGGAAGAAAGAAAGGGGTTTCTTTCTTCCCTCCCCCACACAAAACAAAAAATAAAAGCTGGTAGTAAGCGCCCCTGCCGATCTGATGGTCACCGCCTCTATCATCGTCACGAACCAACAGATGAGATAGCGGTCAGATGTTAGCTTATCAGAGGTATAAAGGGCAGCCGCAATTTACTATCTAGAAAGTTCTGTCACCAAGCTCCAGTTCCAAATCATGCTGATAACATACATGTAGAGTTAATCTTATTTAATAAAGGTAACGTTAGATTACGGCTTACATACAAAAATTAAGGGACAAACATGATCTCTGTAAAGTGAAAAAATACCTGTATATGTGTTTCGGATGTTTCAAGAAGTTTCAGAGAGAGATGTGTACATACAGTGTACATACAAAAGCATAAACACTTCTGTATGAGAAAATGTGTTGTTTATTTTTATATATTGCTGATATGAATATTATACATATTTAACATATTGGATGTTTCGCGCACATATCTACACCGGAACTTCTTGAATAGCACTTATTAAAAAAAAAGTTAAGTTAAAGTAAAAGTTAAAAGTAAGTTTTAGTTTCGGCTAAGTTCTGATTACTTAGAATAAGACCCATGTAACATTTAGTTTGCAACTAAACGTATGAGTATGAGTATTTAGGTATTTGTACACTTCGTATCCATCCATATATTTTGTATGAGAAGGGTAACCTAATGGTCCAACTTGATGTTAAATGACGGGCACTCAAGCCAATACAGGCTATGCCTAGTTTGGGGCCCACGTGCAAGTTGCACAAGAACTGCACAATAGATCATCCCTATTGTGCAGTTCTTGTGCAACTTAGACCTGGGTAAAAAATCTAATCGTCCGACACCTAGATTATCAAAAAATATTGGACATGTACATTATAATTTAACAAATTAATGGAAATTGACCATTGTCAATTTATCTCTTTATATTCATAAAGAGCGTCAAACTTTGGGAATGGAGGCTAGTGACGTCACGCCTCAATAAAAAGTGTACTGAGGCGTGACGTCACGACTGCACTATATCTTCATAATTTTTTGTTTAATTGACAAAAGAAAAAATACGTGTCCAATATTTTTTCATAATGTTAATGACGTTGACGGACTAAATAGATTTTTTCAGGCATCTAGCCTATTGCTAAAAGAGACAAATGTACCTAAGTATGTTATTTCTAGAATAAATGAATGTTACGTTTGTGTTTATTTTATCAGAAATACTCGTATGTAACCATTGTATTAAAGAGACTTACTTATTTTAAGTCTTCACGTCGGCATCAGCAGATACGTGATTTGATTTCAGGCAGGAGCACAAATTTACGTCTATAAAAATTTTGGATGTGATTGTTTATGGTGTAAATGTTCCCGGCGACACAAGTCATCGTATACTACAATTTAATATAGGACTGTGAGTGTGGAAGAGTCTACAAGAAGCAGGGTAGCAGGAGACAAGTTCCTTTAGTTTATAGCGGCAAATATCAATATATTTAACCCTGGAGGTGTCGCGTGGTCTAAAATTGCCAACCATAGGTTTATATTCGTGACTTCCTAGAAAACTCTTGAGTGAAACTTAACCCCAGACACTATCAATAGATAATGTTCGTGTTATTTGTAATAGGCAATATGCATAAGATTATTAAAATGTATTTATTCGATTACGTTTATTCATTCATGGTAAAAAATAACGTTTAATTTTATAAAAAAGTATTTCTTATCAAAATTATATTTGGCAGGTTTAGGCAATTATAGTTAGTTTTTTGTCTCGATAATTAAGCAATACTTCTACGATATATTCATTTTTCTTTTACAATAATTAAGCTTAAGTGATCTTGTTGTTTATACTAAAAAAACAAGACTATATCAAGGAAATCACGTACTATTCAAATGGTTTTCAATGTCATCGCGACCGCTGCAGGGTTAAAATAGAACGCCCAAACCCCCCAACTCCCTATAGTTAATAGCGGCAAACTTTGTCGAAATAGGGTTGTGACTAATCGGACAGTTGTTGCAGGGTCCGTCCGCGTCCGCGTACGTGACCTACGTTTCGCAGTCGGATGCGCTTCGTGCCATCCAGGGCGTCAACAACGTCACGCTAGACGGACGGGTGTTGAAGGGCTCGTTAGGGACCACCAAGTACTGCGCCAACTTTATGAAGAACCAGCCCTGCCCCAAGCCGGACTGCATGTATCTTCACGAGCTAGGTGTGTATATATTAATGTATGGCGTCTAGACGGCGTCATCAACATCGCTTGACGGACCTGTTAGAGAGCTTCCTAGGGACAACTGAGTTTCCTAGGGACCACCGAGTTTCCTAGGGACCACCAACTTCTGTTCCATCCTTTTGAAGAACTGACCCTGATTCAAGCCGGACTGCATGTATCTTCACGAGCTAGGTGTGTCTATATTAATGTATGGCGTCTAGACGGCGTCATCAACATCGCTTGACGGACTGTTAGAGAGCTTCCTAGGGGCAACCGAGTTTCCTAGGGACCAACGAGTTCTGTGCCATCCTTATGAAGAACTGACCCTGATTCAAGCCGGGCTGCATGTATGTTCTCGAGCTAAGTGTGTATATGTTAATGTATGGCATATAGACGGCGTCAACAACATTGTTTGACGGACAGGTATTAGAGAGCTTCCTAGGGACAACCGAGTGTCCACCGAGTTCGGTGCCATCCTTATTAAAAACTGACCCTGATTTAAGCCGGACTGCGTGTATATTTACTATCTAGGTGAGTCTATGTTTTTTATATGACTGATAGGCAAGCATTTGACCACAATCTCACCTGATGGAAAGTGATGATGCGGCCGAAGATGTAGCATGCTTGCATATTCACTCTTGACTTGAAGACATATAAATATGTATTATGCTGTATATGATTCCTAAATCATTCACTTTATCTACTTTTGACTCTAGCCTGAAGGATTGGAAAAAAGAAAGCTGGATTGCATGTAACTTTACTGAATGTATCTTCTCCTACCTGTACCCAACATGGCGTCAACAACATCACTCTTCACGGAAGGGTGTTAGAGAACTTCCTAGGAGTCACTTAGGTCTATGTCAACTTATGAAGGACTAGCTTTGATTTAAGCCGAGCTGCTGGGTGCGTATATATCAACATAGTATAGCGTGTTTCACTATACTATGGCGTAACAAACCTAGTGAAGTTAGTGAACAAGACTAGTGTTAGAAAACTTCTTAGGGATCGCCGAGATAGTGTCAACTTTCTAGAAAGGTTAGTGGCAAAATTCCCTTGAGAAATCCCCTAACCCCTTTAACCAAATCCCTTTAACCTGAATTTTGTCTCAAAATCCCCTTAGGATTTTGAGACAAAATTCAGGTTAAAGGGAACCTGAATTGCAGCTCTAAAGAGGATTTTGACACAAAAAAACTCAAAATCCCCTTTAAGGGGAAAATCACTTGTTTAAATTATTTTTTATGTTGGGTATATTCCAATACGTGAGAGTTGTTGCCAATGCTGGCCAGCATTTGACCACTCTCACGTATTGGAAAATGACTATGTATAACCTAATAAAAAAATCCTTAATGGAATCGTAAGAACGGTTCAATTAAATACACTATTTAAAATCTTGACTACTTAGTACTATAATGAATAAACAAAAATCTACAACTATATCTTAATCCAGTATATAAAATTAAATAAAAAAATTCAATGATTTTCCCCTTAAGGGGATTTTGAGATTTTTAGTGTCAAAATCCTCTTTAGAGCTGACGCTAAAAGTAACAAAATCCGGGATTTTAGGGGGATTTTGCCACTAACTCTTTCTAAAGAACCAGCTGTCCCGGACTGCGTGTATTTCGACGAGCTAGGTACGTACATATCAAAACGTTTGCCATCTTTCTAAACTATGCATGCCGACAACATCGTCGCTCTGGAGGGAGGGGTACTGCGCCGGCTTGATAAAAAAATCTAGCTCTAATCCAAGGTGGACTGCGTGTATCATCATTAGCTATGGTTTGTATATACCAACATGTGCCATCTATCGTTTCTAAAGCAACTACAGGATGAGGTGTACAGATATAAAACCGCGCGAGTCATTGACGCCCTGTGTTCTACCGACAGCAATTTTTAGGAATGTAATGTAAGAATTGCTAGCCGTCTCGCAAAAATTTATCCTTTTAATATGCTATAATTATTCAATGACATAGGATCCTAGGCTATCCTATAACATAAAAACTTGGGTTTTACATTGCTCGCTGATCGAAATTTTGGTTAATTGCAGGTGATTCTAAAGCGTCGTTCACCAAGGAAGAGATGCATGCGGGCTTGCATCAGGTGTACGAGCGTAAACTGCACAATCAACTGCTGCAGTCGCAGCGAGAAAAGCCGGCGGAGAAGACTGCCAACGGATCAGGTACTACTGCCGGTGATATTGGTGACCCTCTATCACATGCTGGTACATTCGTGGCACACACACATAGAGACAGAGATAGAAGCTGAAAAAATTGCAATATCAGGCTCATTTTCCGTAAGCTCAAGCTTATAGCAGCTACTTACTGGACGCATTTGGTTTGGGTATTAAATTTCAATTCAATTTATTTATTTCAGATAATTAATCCATATTTTAAAACAATTCTATTACAAATATATAATAATAACAATTTATAGTAATACATTAATTAAATGTCTAATACAATATAAAATAATAATAATAATTGATTGAATATTAATAAACATAAAATATAAATGTCAAATAAAATAAAATAAAAATTAAATGTCAGATAAAATAATATTAAATGTATGAAGGACCGCTGGCGTGCAGCTGCGTCCACCTCTTTAACATCGGCGAGTCCCACCGCTCAGACAATACGCTAAGGATACCGTTCGGACTGCCACGTACACGCCCTAATATTGAGGCGCACCTTATGCACTACTGCACAGGACTACTGCGTGTGTCACTATTAGTACAGATAATCTTAAAAATCTAAGTTTGGGTCCCACGAAGTTAACCGCTATATTTTACTACGGCATACGCTCTGTAATAGCCTATGATGACAATCGAGCCAGCTCTGCGCGCAGCCAGCTCTTAGTCAAAGCGATCTTTCGAACATAAACATAAATGCTTTTACACTCACAGCCTCACACTAAGTTGATGACTTGTGTCGTGGTTGCCGGAAACATTCACATCACACACACAATCACAACCAGAACCAGAAATATGCAATACTTATACAGAACAGTGGACTGTACTAAATGCGTTTAGCTATTTAATTGTAGGTTGAATAACATTTGTTTAGTGGACATAGAAATCATCATATGCATGTCGGGATCCCTTTTTTTGGACATTTTTTTTCCTAACTTAATTTGGCATGACGAGCTAGGCATATTTTTCTGTCATAGTAATATTTTGACATAATTGTTTTTTGGCATATTATTTCACTTAGCATTAATTTGGTTTAGGCCAAAGGTTTTGCCCTAAATTTAATTTATACAAATTAAAATTCGTTGTATGGCATATTGTTTATCCGTCTAATATTTATTAGGCATAAAGATCAAAAGGCTAATTAATATAACTTGGGTACCATAGTGTAATAGTAGGTTAAGGTGTTGGGCCAACATGCTTGTTTTATATAAGCCGCCAACATGCTTACTTTATATACGAAAAGTATTTTATTAAATGCAAACACAAATATAAAATGCTTATAAAATTATGCTTAAATATAATTATGCGCAAGTAAATTTAGGCTTTAGAATAGTATGCTTAACAATTATTATGCATATAGTAATTTTGCTTTAAAAATTGTGCTTAAAAGTTATGCCAAGTGTGCGTAACTATTATTAGTATAAGTTAAAGTATGCTATACTAAATTATGACATACAATTTTGCGCAAAATAATATGGAACCTTTGCATGTCTGCTTGCAGGCTGAATACATTGTATCAATACTAACATTAACATCTTTTTACATGTATTCTGGCAAATAAGATGTGATTTGATTTGTTAAAAATTTTTCCCTTATGAAATTCTTTGATTGGGTTATAAATTTGGTTTCAATTCATGGTGATAGTAGTATAACATGTGTTTATTAATATAATTTCTTATTTCCCTACAGGTAATTCTAGTGCGAATGAAAGCAAGAGCAGTTCAAAAGAGGGTTAGTATCATACGAAATATTATTTTTATATATCATCTACAAGGGGTCCACTACATTTTGCTATATAAAACTTGGTTATAAGGACGCTTTTCGCCTGAATCGAAAAGAGATTAGCCTCGTATCTATGGAGGAGACTGCAGCGGTCGCGTGGACAAAGGAGGTTTTTTTTAATACTGAATAGGCAAACATTTGACCACTATCTCACCTGATGGTAAGAGAATGGTGGTGGTAGTGGAGCTTGCCTAGAAGATACCTGTCCACTCGAGATTTAAAGACTTCCAGATTTTACTTATCGGGAAACTCGGGAAACAGACTCGGGTATATTTTCACTCCTTAGCAGTATGTAACCTTGGAATATGAACCATAAACCAATGTCGCATGGTTGATTGTCTGGTTTTCCGATTGTAAAATGGGAATGGGGGAATCAGATTATACAATTCTGTGGCACACTCTCTGTAATCATTAATTATCTAAGGATATTTTGGCGATTTATGACTCTCCCCTACCCCCATGTAAGAGTAAATTAGAATTCAGAGATTCGCGGGAAGAATGTACTATAATTACTGTTTAATATTAAATCATCATATTTAATATTGAATAATTTACTTAAGAATGGCTGTAACACCCCCCCTGAATCTAAGAACTGCTCCTTGGCTTAGTTGAGTGGCGTTCGCCTTCTAAGCAAGAGGTATCGGGTTCGATTCCCGGCGGGAACACAGGTTTTCTCCCCAAGGAACCGGCACCCACAACACAAGTCTTCGAACTTAGTGTGGGGCTGTGAGTGTGAAAGCGTTTATGTTATGTCATGAGACTGTTAATAAAGCAGTATTTTTAATTTGTTTTGTTGCAGGTAATCAATCGAACTTTATACCGACAACAGTGGTCACATCGTCTCATATTAACGTAGTCAATTCATCTAAGTGAGTACCGTTTTTATCTCTCGTTAAAAAATAGTATCGTTCTCATCGATCTACCAATACATGGTTATCGGGTCCGCACTCTAAGTGTCCACGAAATATAGGCGACAAAACGACGTATAAGCGACAATCCCGCCTTGCGTAATACTTCGTAAGTTGAAAATAGAGGGACCGTCGTCAGTCGGATCTGCGTACGCTGATAAATTGTTGCCAAGCAAAATTGAGCTGTGTGGTAATGGAAATTAGACACATTAAACTGATTTCGTTTGTTTATAATCGTTTATTTAGCGATGTTTGTGATAGACCCGAGATCCATTTGTTTGTTGGTCGATGATCGTTCTAAATAGTTGAAAACTTGTATCGGGCTTTTAATGCACATCGGTTCATAATGGGTATGCTTTAGACCCCGATGGAAAGCGATGATGCGGCCGAAGAAATAGCATGCTTGCGTAGGAGTCCTATTCACTCTAGACGACTTGCTGATTCTAATGTACTGGGCACTGGACAATCATTTTCACAAATATTATTTTACTTAGATTCACATTAGAAGTCTATGTTATTATTATTTGTTTTCTGCATATTTCATGCATTCAAGATATCTTCGACTCTAAAATCATTTTCATGGAGTTAATCATATTTTACATGGATAAATATGGTTTTATCTACTTTTAGAATACCTAAAAGTGCTAGTTATTAGTTGGCATTAAAGTCCATATTCAATAGACACTAAGTTCGATAAACTGGTAGTTGATAAGTTGGATTTGGACATAAAAACGGTCTCTAAATATCAGCTTTAGATTTTATCAGGTTGTAACTTGTATAATCACAATCAAGGTCATTAATGGGCCATTAAAAGTTTAACTTTAGAGGCCGGGGAGTCTGTGAAACGATCTATAGGCTGTCTCTGTTTAACTGGCAATCTGTGCCCATGCTTGATGCGATAGCACTACCGACCGAACAAATTATGATAGGTGCCGTACGAAAAGTTATGAATGAAAATGTAATGTTTAGCCATTGTTTTTTGCATTAATAGTACCTTGAAATGATAATCTATGTTCCTGTTGTAATGACAAAAGAAATGCGTTAGTTTTTAATACAAAATAAATAAGTTAAAGATGCGACGTTTACGTCGTATTTATGTGTGAAAATCAATTGGTTTATATTTCGTTTTAGGTAATTATTTTAGAATAAAAACTATCCAGGAACCTAGATTAATACGTTTTTAATCTGAATAACAGAGCAGTATGGTGGTAATATGCTTGAATTATAAACAATTTCGGTATTACGATTGTATGGGCAAATCAACCTCCGCAGGCCCCTTAAGTCTCCGAGGAAAGAACATAGGAAATTAGTGTTTCTTGTCTGTGAGTGTTGTGAATGTTGCCAGCACCCACTTATGAAGGTCTGTAAGTGTGAAAGCGTTTATTATCATGAGGTGAATAAGTGCGCGTCGGAATCATCCATACTGTCATACGATCATTTATAGCACCAATTTGGTTACAGTTTTCTTTTTTTCTTTTTTGTATGCTACATTGGCAAATTGACCACTATCTTGCCTAATGGAAAGTGATAATGCGGCTGAAGACATGCTTGTCTAGAAGATACCTATTCACTTTAGACTTGAAGACTCCAAGATTATACAATTCGGGGAAGAAAGACGCGGGCTATGAGTTCCACTCCTTCGCTGTACGGATGATGAGTTGCCTACTGCGACGCTTTCATTGTAATTTTCAGCCATCAAAAGTTCGCCACTTGTTTTTTTTTCTATTCTTAGTGTAAAGGTCTTACTGAAATCAAATCACAAACATAAGTACGGCTGATTTTAAGATACAGAGTGATAGTTTGAGAACGTTTGTTACTTACCTGTGAAATTGTTGTTAGTAAAACCAATCAAAATCAAAATTATTTATTCACATGGGCTCCAAAGAGGCAGTCATGAAAGTTGATAATTCTACTGTCAGAATTACAAAATTCGCAAAATTACAGCCAATAACAGTTTGAGTTTGATTCCAAGTCCTAGTTTGCTCCAGTAGCTTACTAAAACATAGTAAGGAATACCAATTTTGAAGTGTAATTAATTAATATAGGCAGAACTGCGCGTAGCAGATCAAGTGCTCGAAATTAGTGATTTATATCAGAAAGATTTGCCAAAGATATAAAATTGTTACAACACAAACAACAGCAGTTTGTCTATCAATCGATAAAAATGCTCAAAAAATGTTGTTTATATAAAATTCTTGTGATTGTTGACAAAAATCAACAATTTGAATAGAAACAACCAAACTATTATTTCATACAAACAGTTTTTATTTAGCAGCGATCAGGTGCTTCAAATTGACCAGTATATTTTTTTAAATATGCGCTATTCTCGAGCGATCCTTTCCAGACCGGAGTGCCTAAATTCCAGAACGTTCGATTTCAGATCTAAGAAAGAACAGAACGGTAGCAATAGTAATGGTAACGCGGGAACTAGTAATGGAAAAGAAGCGTGGCCCAGTCTCGGTTCGTCTCCTCCCAACGACAGTCCGGCTAGAAAACAATCCAGTCCCAAACCACAACAGTCTTCGGGTAAGTGAACGAAACTAAAGTATCCTTAAAAGTGGCCCGTTGGCTTAGTTGGGTGCTAGTTCGCCTTTTAAGGCGGGCATCGGGTTCGATTCCCGGTGATTTTTAACTGACTTGAAAAAAGGCGGAGGTTCTAAATTCGACTGAAACTATTTTGATGATTATTTATTTATTTGAAAGCTGCGGCTTTCCATCTGCTCCCATTAAAATTTGATCAAGATCTGACCAGTAGTTTTTGAGTTATCCTCAATAATGCGTATTTAATTCATTTAATCTGATCAAAGGTTCTGAAGATAAAGCGGGGAATACGATTTTATTAAGCTTTGTTTGTGTTAAAATTGTTGGTATAGTCTGATAGTCGCAGTGCTATAACAGTATACGTAATTTCTATTATGATTTCTGCCATTCCAGTTAAGTCACAAGAAAACGGCACATCATCCGCGTCCTCCACATCAGAATCGTCAAGTCCCACACAACTACAAACACAACAACAGGCTCAAACGAAAACTAAAGACACACAAGAGACGAAATCGAACAGAAACAAAGAAACCAGCACAAACGGACAGAAGAAGAAAGACAAATCGAAAAAGTCCAGCAATAGTATTAGCAACGATACGGAGGATCACAAACAGAGCGAACGGGAAACAAACACATACACGCAGACCAACACATCTGTGTTCGACAGCGAAACGCAATATCTCACAAACGAACTGGATGAATTAGAATCAGATAGACACAGCCTACTAGAAAACCACGACTTGTTAGACAACAGCGATCACAGTTTGTTAGACGATGATAACACACACAATCTTTTGAACGATGCAAATAATGAAGTCATGTTAATGCAGAGACACAGAGAGATGCTCGCAGGCCTCGTAGATAATAATCATATGCTTCCACACATGAAGAGCCCCGTGCTCAACGGTTACGGTTTATTAGACCGGGATATGGGATACTTAGATAGACAGATTAGTCAAATTAGCCAGGGTATGATGGATCAGAAGGATCTGTTGATGAGGGAACGCAGCCAGAGCGAATTGTTGATGAGACAGAATGAAATGCTAGCGAGGCAGCACAATGTTATGGTCGAGCCTAAGCACTATATGCCGTCGTCTAGTATAGGGCTCGACTCCGCTAGTGAATTATTAGGTAAGAATGTGTGCGATGTGATGGTGTTAGTGATTTTTGTAGCTGTTTTCTTGTATTTTGTAAGATTGTTGCTGTGATATATTTAAGGCTGAATTCGAAACTTAAGTTACTACTAAAATTCTATCGAAGTTAAATTGTTTGAAGGAGGCTAAATGTTTGAGAGGCTGACAAATTTTTGTGATAACTTAACATTAATTAAGAAATTTTGCTAGACGATGACTATTCTAGACTTTATAGATATAGAATAGATGATATTATAGATATGAATGTCAAATATTCTATTTCAATTGTTGGAGTCTCTCAAACATATATAAAGTGAAATCTCGTTATAAGCTTCTTTCAAAGTTGATAAAGGAATCGTCGATTCGTTTGAACATTTTGGAAATTTTTCTTGAACGTATATTTTGCCCTGCAAATGTAGCTCACAGGGTTGTTTTAAAATGTCCAGATGAGTTATAACGATTCCGACTTTTAGTCCGCGATTTAATTATTATAGTAAAATAAGATATATGTGAAAAATTTCTCGATAGTTTTCTAATGCAATGAGTGTTCAAAATAAGGAGATATCACTATATTCCTAATACCATACTTTGATTTGCTTCATACTGAATTGTGTTAGTGGTTTATTGTTCCTATAGATTAAGACATTTTAATAACAAGGCAATAGAAATGTCCTAAAGGAGAACGCCCATGGGGAGGCGACACAGGTGAGAAAAAAACGTGAGAATAAACTCAGACCCGTTTCTCTTAAAAAAAGAGTAGTTAATCTTGTGCTTTGCTCAACAAAATTGCAATAGCTACATAAACAAAAAAATATAATTGAATAATGATAATGACGCGCAAACCATATCACAGTACATAATAATATGTGCGTCGAAAACTTTAAAACATTTTCTTTGTTGTTCCTATATGTATATGTGATAAGCCTCCACTCGATTCAGTCCTGAGCCAGTTCAATAAGAATTTCCAGCTACATTTTACCTCTTGAATACTTTTATAAAGATTTCTTTTAAGTTTTATTTAACAACATCCCCTCAATATTGTATGAAAATAATGAGATTTCCTTTCCATCATTAAGATATTTCTCAAATACTCGAGAAAATGGAAACCGTTTACTATAGTAAAACATTTATTAATCCATTAAATAAAATAATTCCTATGTTCACTGGTGGGTATAACCCCCATACAAAAATGAGCATTTTTCTTTTAAATTGCTCTGAATAAATGTAATTTTAGCGTTGTTTTGTTTTATAGAAAAACTGTTTAATGTATAAATTGTTCACCGTGTCTGTTGCGAGAGTTTGAGTTAAGTACAAAATATTAGCTTCCTTGTCGTGACAATTTTGCATTTCTATTGCTTTATTATTATTATTTGTGCACAGTTAGCGTCAAATATAAGTAACCGTTGGTTAAATTCATTTGACGCAGTCGTATACCCATATTGTTGTAAGTATTCAAAGTTTTCAATACATCCAATCACCAAGGCATGAAATTTCATAGATAATGAACGTCTTGACATCTGGGGGTCTATTTCGGGCTTAGATTATCTTAACATCGACGTCGAATACGAACGATTTTCTTTTGTTATAAACATCGAATCAACTGAAATTTCAAATCGACTGTCGTAACGACGTCGCATCAATTCAAACAATTGAATTTTGACGACCAGAATAGACCTACTGTTTACGTACATGGTATCTGATGTCGCAAAATCGAACGTATTAAAGGAACACGTCATTGTTGGCACAAGCGTCGAGATCGAATGGCTATGATATCGATTCATCACCGAAATTCTCATTATTGAAAGGTTGCGATATTGATCTTTACCCTAGTACATTAATCAACTTTTTATTAAAATATTTCGGTACTGACTATTCATGGCTTTGCCTGGTATTTAACCATATCCAAGGCCACGCTTTGAAAGACTAGTAGATCTTTGTACCGTTAGTATAGATGCTTATACAAGTGTGCCACAGCCGCAGCATCCTCTGCAACAGCTTTGCATTGCTCTTGATGAAGTGTTTAAAATACCTTCCAGAATAAAACCGAAATCCACGCTAGCGGACTTCGCTAAGCTACAAAAGTCTGTGTTCATATTGCAACTTTTGATTCTAAAACCCGTCAACGTTGAGACGATGTAGTTCAACTTTAAAACCATTCGATTCCAAGATTATTCGATGTAGCGTGACATTTGAATGTTTTTGGCCTCGCATTCGATGTTGCGGCAATCAATATCATTCCATGAAATATGACACAATATTAAAAATTATGTTATCATTGTTATAACCATAATGCTTTCAACAATATGAGTATTCTGATTACGTACAGATAAGGGTTGATGTTCACGTATCACAAAGGCATCGACGTCGTCTCACCTGTGCTCGCATCATCTCACTCACTAGATCAAAGACGGCGCGATGTTACAAACTAGTAAAGGGGAAAAGAGTTGAATCAGATCCGATGCCGAGTATTATGTAGGCCTTATAAACATGACTTAATGAGTTATATACACATTAATTCGCTTTTAGAATATTCCAGCCTACATGTATTTGATGCTAAATATGCCTATAACTAAAAAATATACCAAAGTTTGTTTATTTTTTGTGTATTGTATTATTAAATGATAATATAATGGTATTGCAACAAAAATATACAAGAAAGACTTCTCAACAGGTGCTAATTTTCACCAAAATCCAAATATGCTTCCACCATTCGGTATGCGCGTAGACAATTCCATGGCCACAAGTTCTATGGGCGGTAGTTCAATTTCGAGCATGGCGGGCAACATGGGCAACTTGTCGGGCAACATGCCCGGCAACATGTCGGGCAACTTGTCGGCCGGTTTGACGGCCAACACGATGGGAAGCGGGTTCCTGCTGCACAGCCAACACATGTTACAGAATCAACAGTTGCCACAGACCGGTCTTGTAAATGGATACGACACATCACATTCGAACGTAAGTATTTTCAATTGAGATAATTAGGATCTTATATTCGGAGCATTCAGATTTGAGGTTTTTGTGGGACTAACACAACAGTATGTCTTACCGAAAAGGACGTTGAAATCGGTTTGGGTAATAGTAATAGTCGGAAATATACGCGTACCCAAAAATCCTTGTCCCATTTAAGTAAAATTTTTGAGTTATCGTCTATAATGCGTGTTTAATATATTTTATTTGGTCAAGGTTCCGAAGATAAATCGGTAAAGTCGGTTTTTAAGCTTATTATAATTATTAATTAAAAATTTTGTTGCATTTAAATGTAGGTAGAAATAAATGTGATGTCACATTAGAGCCTCTGTTGGGCATAATATTTTAGATACGACGATACTCTTCATTAATTTTATTATAATATATATCAAATGAATAAATAATGAAATATTATAATTATTTATTATTATTGTTGGAACGTGGTAAAAGCCCCTATAAATTAAATACGATTTAAAAAATTTTTTTGTTGTATTTGTGTATAGTGTTGCTATTAGTGTTAGTATTATATTATAATTGTCTATTCCCAACAGAACGAAGGCAGATATCTCGCAGAAAACATGGACAAATTCTTCACCGACTTTCACAAAGCGCAACAGTTACGGCTGCAGTTGAACAGAGGCACATCCGACACTCGCTACCGAGACCACTACCCGCAGAATATGCTCAGTGCAGAACGTCTCGAGATGGAGCACAAACAAAGGTATGTACATAGTACAAACTTAATCATGAGGTTACGATGGAGCTGGATGGTGGTCAAGTTGTAAATAAAGAGGACTATAAGTTATATAAACAGAGAACTTGTCAAGACGAATCAAAGGAGCCGAAACTCGATGTGGTTGCGTCATTTCAGTTTACAGAGTTCCTATGACACCTTCCAGCTCCATCATCAGACCCTGGTTTACCATTGAAAGACAAACTACTCGTCAAGACGATTTAAATGAGCCCAAACTCGATGAGGTTGTGTCGTTTCATTGCGAAGTTCCTTTGGCGACCTTCATGCTCCATCATCAGATCAGCACCATGGCATCATAATATTGCATTGTCACGCGATTTACACATGTATGCAAAATTTCAGCTCAATCGGTAACCGGGAAGTGGATCAAATTTAATTTGCAAGATTTGACGACAAATATCGGGACAGGTGAAACTAAATAAAAGCTTGTAATAAAGCACAACCGTTGCGGAATGCCCGCTCGCGTAATTGGTGTCATGAATTGAACTTCCCGTTGGCTTTGTTGGCTGTTCGCCTTCTAAGCAGGGTGGGTTATCGGGTTCGATTCCCGGCAGAAACACAAGTTTTCTCCCCAACCAGGACCCAGGACATTTGTGTTTCTGTTTGTGATGTGTGTGCGATGTGAATGTTTCCGGCACCAACGACACATGTCATCGAACTTAGCGTGGGGCTGTGAGTGCGTAAGCGTTTACGTTTATACTTTAATAAAGCTGTGATGAAAGATTTTATATCATCGCATAATAGGTCTTATTAACGAAAACGTGTAAAATAAATAAAGTTCATTTTTTTACGCCGTCGAGTTTTTTTTGTATGTTCGGAGAACTAACAACTCCGTAACATATTATAGCAATTTAAATGTACAACAAAGATTTCAACAAGTCTTCACTTATAGTTTTTTTAGTATATTGGCTTGTTTAGTGATGTAATGCGGGGGGTTACAGAATGAGCGGGGGCGGGGGCGCAGGGCGATGCGCGGCCGGCGACGGGGATGACGACCTAGACTTCGACCCCTTCAAGGAAACACAGAAGGCGTTCGCCGAGCTCATGGAGACGGAGATGATGCAGACACAGGTCTCCAGCGGGTGAGCGCTGCTACTCATTAACAACATCCCACCTCGGTCCCACTGGTGGGACTCGAGTCTCTCCCGCTTGCCCACCATCTTTTTTATTCAATATAGGCAAACGTTTGATCACTATCTCACCTAAAGGTAAGCGATGATGCTCTATAAGATGGAGCACGTTTGCCTAGAAGATGCCTATTCGCTCGGGACTTAAGACTCCCATATTGTATTTATCAGCACATACTCATATAGATAGTTCCTTTGCGGATCGCAAAATGGATTTGAGAGAAAAACGGTTCGTCCACATTTGTGTAATATCTACTATACAAGGTTACTTTGAATTAGCACTCCATAGTTCACAGGGGGGTCGGGTATCGACAATGCAACACAAAAAAAATAATAAATAAAAACTTTTTTAATTTTTTTTTATAAGTTTGTAAAGCGCCGATCTTCGGTTACAACCAATTATCCAACACATAAACTTAAAAATAAAAAGCAATACAACTAAAACAGCTGTTATTGTTCGCATGCACCAATATGTTAACGCAGGTGACGCTGCGCGGCACCACTATTATCAATGCGTGCGCGTTAGGGCCAGTGTCGGGTCAATGCCCGTCCGCGTGCAGTCGAGCCTAGTATTATTATACACTGCGCTTTCAATAACCAATTTCTATAAGTGAACAAGACCTAATCAGTTTTTCCAAAACAAAACAAACACTTTTACACTCACAGCATTACCTACAATAAGTTCGAAGTCATGGTCATTCATAACCTACAAACTCCCAAGTCACATTGACAGCCGAGACACACTTAGAACAAGAATTTACGTGTTGGATAATTAGTTTTAATCGTAGCTCGGCATTTTACAAACTTATCAAAAAAAAATATTTTGAAAAAAAGTTTTTTTTAATATTTTTTTTTGTGTTGCATGGTCGATACCTTACCCCCTGTGGTGTATGGAGCGCTAATTCAAAGTAACCTTGTATAACGGTGTCGCTTAGGAGTCTGTATCCATGTCCGATAATAGAATGAGAATGGGAGAATTAGATTGTGTAATTCCGTTGCACAGTCTCAGTTGGTGGGTCATACGATATCATCGGATTTTGTGATTCTTGTACAAGTCAGTTTCCTTACGATGTTTTCCTTCATTTATATTAAATTAAAATTAGACAGACATTAATGCGAATTGCACTCCTTATACTCGCACTCCAGTGCGAGTTAGGACTCGACGGCGAGCGAACTCATCCTGAATAAGGCATTCGAGTATAGCCGAAACAGTTGTCGATCTAGACATCGACAACTAATAGATATACCTAGGGGGGCGTTTTGGGAGGGTGGTCTCGCCCAATTTCACGTGGGGGAGAGGGGTGTCTCAACAAATACCTTCTGTTGTATAAACATCACGTAATCACTACACGTTGCTAGAAAACTGGGTTTAATGGAGTAAAAAATACTGCTGATATATGGCTAAATCATAGTTAGTAGGGGTTAGTCTTAAATAAAATGAGTTCAAAATGTGGGTTAAATAAATCTAACGCAATCAAGCACATATTTTATTATTTACAATAAATATACGATTTTGAAAATTCTCACGTGAAGGAGAGGGGAGAGAGGGGGTCGAAAATCGCCAAAATCATCTCACGTAATTAATGGATAGGCCCCTAGGTTAACATAATTAATGTATCAGAATATTTGTAAAAATATTTTTTAAAAAATGCGCCTCCGAGTTTGTTGCCAGTTTCTTCTCGAATCTGGCGAATCTGGCAGTAGAGTCATTAACTTTCATGACTCACATGGCCCCAAAGAGGCACTCGTTCGATTTAGAATTTGAATGAGATATGTGTAAACTTTTGCAGTGACAACATGCGGCGCACTCGCATGGCTCCGCCCGGATTCAACAGTCACGCAAACTCGTTCGGCCTCGGCCAGCCGCGCCCCAACTCCATACATCAAGGTAACTCATCGGTTTCAAGGTTCTGTTGGCCGTATAACTAAGCCTGTACCGTCTGTCTGTCTGTCCTACAGAGATAATAAAAAAAAAACTGGCGTTTGTGCCGACGCGACGGTAGTAGTAGAAAGGGAAGTACGGAAGTTGTAGAATAGTTGTAAGATACTGGTGGAAGCCAGATCGTTCCTAGATTCGGTCCGTATAACCAAAGTTGGAAGGACCAGGGATGTGGATGTTCTACAGAGATAAATTGGCCAAATCAAAATTTTGAAAATGTCCACGACGATCTTATCTGGAAAACGGCAACACCGATTTTTACCTAACATAGCTAGGAACGCTCTAGATCTAGTCACCTTTTAATCAAAAGTAATAAATCAAAATAGGTTCAGCCGTTTGGGAGCTACGATGCCACAGATCTTCAAATGCCTCTACAGAAGGTTGGCAGTCATCCTTTTGAATGTATCATTATCCAGGGCTAGCCTGAATAGTTCATCTGCACTCTATATTCCAGTCCATTGCGTGATGTTTCTAAGCCCCTAAACCCCTTTTTACCGACTTCAAAAAAGGAGGAGGTACTATGTTTGACTGTATGTATGAATGAAAAAAATAATGAACTGCCTTGTCTTAATTAGGCGAGCGTTCGCCTTCTAAGCAGGGGTATCGGGTTCGGCGGGAACACAAGTTTTCTCCCCAAGGAAAATGTGTGTTTCTGGTTCTAGTTGCAATTGCGTGTGTGATGTGAATGTTAAAACAATTCATCGAACTTATGGGGCTGTAAGTGTGAAAGCGTTAATTAACGCACGCTGTTTATTGCAGGCTTCATGAACAACAGCAGCCCCAGCCCCCTGTTCTCAGATTGGACCCAGATGGACCCCGCTATCATGTCAGTCAACTTCTCCAAAAACGGTGCTCCGCAACCCTCGCCTCTAACGCAACAGCAACAAGAGCTATTTGCGCGCTTCAACCAACTAGGCGTCCAGCCGAACGGGACTAAGCACCCCCTGCCGGGGCACTGGAACCCCCCTCACGCACAGAAGCTGCCCTGGAACCCCCCCTACAACTCCATCCCGCTCCCCCCCGGCTTCGCTCCCGCTAAGCCTTCCCAGCACCCCGCCGAATGCATCGACGCTAAGTAAAACCGGAATACCCAAATTTTTTTTCACTTTCCGTTGGTGATGTGATCGACAAATCTTTGTATTAAGAAGAGCATATTTTAAACGAGAGAAATATGATAACAAAGGAATTTGTAAAATAAATTAACCTATTTGTTTTATTTAAAAAAATGATGATTTATTTATTCTTTAATCGTTTCTTCGGTTTCGGCTCCCCCCACTACTATCATATTTTTCTTTATTTGGTTATTTTTTTCTCGTTTTCTCGTTTCACTGCGCATGTTGTATGTATATTCGTTATTGGTTATATATATTTACTAGAATCATATCTGTTATGGAAATTATATTTTCTATATTAAAATGAGATGCCAATAATTCGCTGTTCCATTTGTACCTTATTGAGCCATTAACCATGAAAAAGATCATTAAAATTAAAGCAAGAATTATTATACATCCATTCTTTTAATCTGAAACACCTTCATCACGTAACACTGTAGTTCGTAAGATATAACTTGTTTCTATGTTATATTCGGCTTAAAACACGAAAATTTCGACTTACTTTGTAGTCAACTAGTTTCGGGCAAATTAGTTGTCCTTCATCAGGATGAGTCAGACGCGCGATACGCAGAGGCGTGCGGCTTGGGCCTCGGCGCGTGAAGTCTATCCACGATCTTGGTACATGATTGGAATGATGATCGGAACATGATTTCAAAACCGTGGCTGATCAAACTGAAATTCACCGTTAAAATGTTTAAACACAGGACTCTGAGCTTTATTTTAAAAACTATACCGACACCTAGAATCGGCCAAACTGATAATAGCCTGAGCCAAAATATGCCTTAGATATTACAGAACAAGATCACCTATACGGTGTAATAACAATTTAAATTCTGTAAAACATTTCCCGTACATACAAAAAACATGAGTTTTTTTTTTTTTTTTTTATGCAGAATAGGCAAGCATTTGACCACTATCTCACCTGATGGAAAGTGATGATGTGGTCGAAGATGTGACATGCTTGCCTAGAAGATACCTATTCACTCTCGATTTGAAGACTCCCAGATTATACCCCTCAGGGAACAATGACGCAGGCAATGAGTTCCACTCCTTCGCTGTACGGATGATGAACGTAGAAGCAAACCGCTTCGAGCGAACTGGAGGTATGTCAACCATCACACAAGACGCTCGAAAACATTGTGTCGCTCGCGTAAACCCGCCATGTTTTATTCTCTCACATTCAGCGCCGATACCTTAATAAAACTCAACAAGATTGAGCAATAAAATGTAATTTATTTGATTGTAATTTCAAAACACAAAGTGGGTCTCATTTTGTAATATATTTTTATCTTCGTGGTTTTGTGTTTCTCTCGCGAGCACGTCCTGCACTCGCCCGCGGATGATTCGTTGCGTCCACCCAATAAATTCCATGTGTATCTCAAACTCGATTCAATTTCGGTTTCGATAACTGCCGAGGTGAATAAGACATTAAGTGAATCCACACCACAAAATGATTTCATATTTTTTCTCGTGCATTACGAAATTGTATTATCGGGCACTTACACTAAGGATAGACGATACGAATAACGGTAAAACCTTTTATAATTAACTTTCGCCGCTGCAGTAAAATGTGCATCAATAAGCCGCCAGTATATATGGATCTGTATAAGGTGTGAGAAGTAGAGCTGCATATATAATCGGTAGCGACGGAAGCCGAGGCCGACCGCACCGGTGGCGAGCACAATATGCGACTGTGATATTATCACCGAACCAATCAATTTGATCCCTCATAAAAAGTTCTCGGCGGGCAGCTAGCGAGTATAATGCGGCAGTATCGCGCGGTCGATCCGTGGCTCGCTGGTAGCCAGACTTTTCATATATTTTATGTGAAAAGGATATGGGCATTGTTGTGAGACGCCCCGCTGCGCTCGCGCTGGGTAAACACTTGAAATTACAAGTCAGCCTGGACGGGTCCTCTCGACTCGCGACCTGTACCCGGAAAAATGCGCTTCCAATGTTACGCTCGATGAAAAAAAAAATATTGTCCAACGCCGGCCGTCGTGTGGGGCGAGGTGCGGTTCACGCGCTTAAAATAATAAAAACGAGTACTAAATAATAAAATACTTTTACTTCTGTTATATGCATTTAAGTTAACTATATTATTGTACTGATGCAATACTTGAGGATATTGCTAATAATACCACAGATCTAAAAGACATTTTTAATGTTACTATTTAACTATTGATATTGACGCACATGTATTGTTGCCACAAATGAGAGCTATAATTTATTACTACTGTATGACGAAGTTATCATTTATTTTCATGTTTAAATTTACTATTTTCAACCGAATTCAAAAAATGAGGACCGTATGTTTTTTTTTAAATATATGTTACGCGATATCTCCGCCAATTATCAATCGACTTTGATGATTTTTTTTTGTTTAGTAGATTATATTTCAGAGTAGGTCCCATATAAATTTTATCGAAATCGCTTCAGCCAAAACCAAAGTATAAGTGTTGAAGTCGTTTTTAAAGCTTTGCTTGCGTTTAATTATAGACTCTCTAAAAGACAGTGGAAAGCTATGAGATAAAATCACCTGAGTGGAGATATTAGTGGTGCATTACAAAGACTGTCTTGAAGGGACAGCCTTGCGACATAACATCAATACAAAAGTAAAAAGTTTTTTATACGCTAACAAATCTGCCAATTGCATTAAGAATTTAATAAACCAACATCTGCAAACACATTCAAGGAAAATAAAATGAACATTATCGCGCGAGATTTGCGATATTATTTTGGTAAATGTAATGAATGCAGCCATAAAATGAAAAAATGCAATGTAAATATTTTGACTGTAAGTTCTCGAATATAAAAAATCAATTTATATGGCATCATAAAAAAAAAACATGCTTTTTAAGTGGACAGGAACATGGCAACATTTTCAATTAGAAATAAAAACTGATTATGCATGTTTGTCTATGATTGAGTTTTATAACTGCAGCCTCATGTAGAAACACGATACTTATTTAAATCGATGGCTTTATTTAAATGTTTGATTTAAAAATCTCAATGGGAAGTGTTTCACATGGTGCATGAATGGAGATTAAAATTTATATATGACGTGGTTTACCTTGTACGCTATTAGTTTTAACTTTTATGGATCCAATATCGAATTTCACCTTATTTTCACCACTGGTGTCTAAATTATTAAATTGGTACTTGCACCATGGGTACATATTGATTGTATTAAATTTGAATATTTCTATTTACTTATTCCTAGCATGAATAAACATAAAGTTATAAAATTAATCGTAAAGTAATATATGGATAAAATATGACTGATTTTGTATATTTTTGGAGAGAACATTTTAATGTTATGTTAGTCACAACTGTAATTTTGTGTATCGTCATACAACGTTCTCAGATGTTAAAGGTAAACATATTTAGGTTTTTATATCACTATTACTAATAATAGTACTAGTGACACTACTTTATTTTGTTGTCTTGATTTTTCAATGGGAAATAAAAGTTATATTTTTTGTTACGAAATCTGATCTTACATTGATAAATATATCGAAAAATATATAATATAATAAGAACTAGCTGATCCAGCGAACTTCGTACCGCCAGTAAAGTTGTCTGAACTAATAAGTAAAAAAAAAATGTTCAAAAATATATATGTATATCACATTTGTCTGTGGTCAAATACTTATAGTGATTAATGTTGTGTCTAATCTTCGACAGGTACGAACAGTTTGTATGGGAAAATAAAATAGTTGTTTTTACTGCTTTCCTTGCAATTCCTTTATATTTTCTCACCTTTCAAACATTCCTTGGAATTCTACAAATATTTTAAAACCAAAATTAGGCAAATCGGTTCAGCCATGCTCGAGTTTTTGCGAGAGTAACAAACGTCAATTCATTTTTATATAATTATTTAGATTATATATGTAGATTTGAACTGCCTTTTGGCTTAGTTGGATGAGCATTTGCCCTCTAATCATCTGGGGTATCGGGATCGATTCTCGGCAGGAAAACACAAGTTTTGTCCCCAAGGAAAATTTGTGTCCGTTTCTGGGTGTGATTGTGTGTGTGATGTAAATGTTTCCGGCACCCGCGACACAAATAATAGAACTTAGTGTGGGCTGTGAGTGTGAAAGCGCTTATTTATTATGTTCACATACGGTCTGAATTAAATACATATTTTTATATCTTAATCCTTTCTTTTACTACTGATGTCTATCTATATATATTACTAAAGTAAGAACGTGTATAATATATGAAATATATCTCTCATATCACATCTACTAGTAGTGTACTTATAAGGCATACTTCATTCTGTTCATCTTACCTTAAAAAAGTTATATCTTTTAAACCGTGACAGCTGACTGATATCTTTACAGAACATTATTATATTTATATATACAAGTTTAAATGTTTGACTTAACAATTAGTGTAAACTCGAAAGTAAAAAAATATATAATTACAACCGGCCAAGCGTGAATCGGGCTTGTGTCATGTATGCTGCTATTTGGTGCTCGAATCTGACTTGTATTTGGCTGGATTTTTATAGTAACACAAATAACCTAAATGTAATGTAAAAGCTCACGCAATTAAGCGCTCTATAACTGCGCGCCACACGTGCCTCCTAAAAATCAAAGTGCTGGGATGTCGCGCGCGCCAGAATTACGACGCGACCCTTTATTATCTTCCTTTTTTAATTCAATTTTACGATAAGGTTCTTAATCGACGGAGGGACTGAGACTCTTAGACCTTTGTAGTTTTTTGTGTTGAAATAAAAATATTTACTTGCCTATTTCATGTTTTACTTCATCACTTGCTGTACGATATTTTGCTCGCTGTAAGTGGGGTATATAGTTTATGTCACGTGCACTCACATATAAACATTCTGACAAAGTGAGTGCATCGCGAGACGACATTTATCACAGGATATTTTGGATTTAGATATGATTTGGTGCATAGACCAAGACTAGACCTTGGACTATGGACTTGGAACAATAGCCACTCTATTTTCCAAGTCCATAGTCCAAGGTCTAGCCTTGGTCTATGCACCAAACCACTCGGAAGAACCCGCTGGGTATATTAGTATAGAAGTAAGTATCACAACCAGATTACAACGAATGACGAACAATCCAGTAGACGCCAGGATACAATTTGAAGCTACACAGAACTTTGACCTCCAAAATGATGCGGTTCACAGAAGTGTTCTTTCTTTAAGGTAATTGATACTAATGTCCCTAAATTTGCGATTGTCTTTTCTCACATCTAAAATAACATGTCTAGTATCAGTGTACACCTGCAACCCTAACATATCCAGTATAATCGGCAGTAGGTATAAATAACATAGAAATAAACAAATTAAAACTAACACATACATAGACTTTAAAAAATGTAAAATTTACTGGAAATAAAAAGGCTTTTTTATTTTTATTTTATTTAATAATACTAATACAGCTTTCACTCATGTCACTTGATCGGAATTGTCGAAATTGTTGAGGCAAAGCTGTATTTAAATAATGTCTTATTCTCACGGAAACTTTAATAGTAAAGTCCAATACAGCATATTCCAGGAGCCATCGCAGTTTTTTCCATTGCATTGCATACATTGCTGAGAGAGATTAAATATTTCTAAGTGAACTAACTACCACTCCATACCGTACTATCTGCATTGTATGTCACCATTGATTTAACATTTTAATAAACTATAAAGTAATCTATGATGTTCCGTTAGGTTTATTAATTTTAGGTCAATAGCCATTGATTTGTTTACTAATAAACCTGCCTAATGACTATAATCTCTAGGTACAATTATCTTTGCTTAATTAATCAATTGAGATTTTCAATTTCAAAATAGATTTTAGATAATAACTCAATTAATATTGATGGTTTAGGTAAATAAAGTTTAATCAACGAATATTATTTTACCTCTAAATGCACAGTCACTTTTTTCCTTTTACTTTTAATCTATTTTCATAATGTTTTTTTAACAGTTTGTTTAGGTCAGACACATTTACGAAAAAGGTTTTAAATTAACCCTTTAGAATTAAAAACATAAAAAAATCAAGACTACAATGCAAATAAATTTGATAATTCATTATGTAATCATTTATTTATTTAATAAATTAAGCGTGTTTTTGTAACAAGACTTGTTATTATTACGTTATTTTAGTTTTTTCCTATTTTGTAATTTCAATAAATATTTATATACTACTGAGCTTCTACTGCTTCGCTTGCGTTATTTGAATTAAAAAGTAGCCCATGTGTATAAGCTATGTACTTACATTGGAAATTTCAGCCTAAACAATTTACCCGTTACAGCGTAAAGATTAAAGATAAAATATACTTAGACACTAACGCATTTACACACAAACTTTCGGATGTATAATGTAAGCATGATTATAACAGACGTAACTACACGTTTTTAGTAAGGTAATTTTATTGATAAGTCATAAGATTAAATTTTTTAGACATCATTTTTCCATTTTAAATTAACTACTCAAATACCAATTTCCATCACTGTAACTTTATAAATAAAGAACTTTCAACGTAAGCTTTCATCCCCCATTGTTCCAATTTAATGCACCCCTAGCAAAAAATATTGATTACTTAATTTTTATATTAAATGAACTACTCAAATAACAATTTTCATTACTATAAGTTTAAAAACAAAGTACTTTCATACAAACATTTTTTCCCCATTTAACCCTCTTAGGGGTAGAATTTTCAAACATCATTTCTGCCATCCATTGCCTTTTATATTCAACAGATATTCTTGTTTTCAAAAGAATATTAAAGCTGTTCGTTGCTCAGGTTATTCTCGCTATATGTAGGTACCTTTTTTTTTTTTTTTTTTTTTATTTGTGACACGCTAGTGTTTGACCACTATCTCACCTGATGGTAATTGACGATGTGATCGAAGCTGGTAGGGTGAAGATGCCGAATATGAGATAGGCGCCAAATATGAGGTAGCAAGGTTTTGTCCAAACGATTAACGGCAACTATTTGGCGCTAGTGTCACCCGAAGCAACATAGTAACCGCTCTAATCGTGTGTCAGTGCGCGCCGGCCAGTGGCGCTGTTAGTACGTGGGCGTACGGTTTTTTGTGGAACCACAGAAACAAAATTTTGTCATCAAATGTTTACGAGGTATGTAAAAACTTTATAATTTCACTAAATTCTTTTAATTTACGTTCATTGTATCAATAATACGGTCAATTTTAAGAAACGGATGCCATATTATTGTGTTTTCTTTGTCAACAAAAGAGTAGGCAGCCATTTTGTAAAATTTTGAAGAATTCCCAATATGAGACACATTAAGGTTCCTAAAATGAGATATCTCATATTAGGATCCAGGTGCGGCGCAAGTATAGGTCTTTGATCAAATGTTTTTTTATTATATTTTAGATGGCTCCAATCAAAAGAAAAACGAATAATATATATAATTACTGCATCTCCATATAAAAAAACACTCATAGAGTTTAAATAAAAAGAAAGAAAAGGAAAACAAAAAAAGTCAGAAGAAAGGCTCTAAGAAGACCATAAAGGAATCACAGGCTAAGAAAAAGAATAAAAAAATGTAAAGAAAAAGAAAACTAAGGAGTCAGACAGTTCCAGTTCTGAAGATGACAACTTGCCTGAGCTCGCAGATAGCAGTAGTGATGATGAATCTTATGACGCTGAGTGTCCATACTGCAGTGGCAAGTTCTCAGAAAACACGAGAGGAGAAAAATTGACTAAATGTCAGAGTTGTTTCAAGTAGACTCATGAGAACTGTGAAGACGTATCAGCAAATTGTTTTTTGTGTTTTTTATGTTTGGATATGTAAAATTATGAACCCTCTTGAAGAGATCTTACTGTTATCTATTGTTGATTAATTGATATAGTAAAAAATGTGTCATTATGAGTATCGCTGTGATTATAATTAAGAGGCTGATATAGATTAAATCTACCTTTGATCATTGGTTAAGGCAAACGAATAATTTAGATGTCTTTTAATATGAAGACTGTTACTCTAAGATTCATTTAATTATTAAGTGCAAATAAAAACTGTGATTTAATTGAGTATATTTTGGTTTTTATACATTTTCTAAACCTTAAAACTGTAGAAACCTAATATAAGATACTATCTCATATTAGCAACCTCTAGTATCTCATAATACGAGACCCTTTGGCTAAAACGTAATTTTGGCCATTTTTTATTTTATCTAATATAACTGAAAATATTTTACAATTAAGATTAAATAGCAATTATATTGTTAATACATATTAAATTCCCTATTCACAAATATAGTTTGTGAAACTCTAAGTGTAAGAGTTATTTTTTTATAGACAAAAATAAAAATGGTATCTCATATTCGGCATCTTCACCCTAAACACACTAGACCTGGAATACGCAGGCTCTCAACAATATCACAATATACTACATATTTTAGAACTACCCGTCGGCTTAGTTGGACTCACGTTCATCCTTCTAAGCAGCGGGTATCGGGTTCGATTTTTTTTTTTTTTTTTTTTATGCAGAATAGGCAAGCATTTGACCACTATCTCACCTGATGGAAAGTGATGATGCGGTCGAAGATGTGACATGCTTGCCTAGAAGATACCTATTCACTCTCGATTTGAAGACTCCCAGATTATACCCCTCAGGGAACAATGACGCAGGCAATGAGTTCCACTCCTTCGCTGTACGGATGATGAACGTAGAAGCAAACCGCTTCGAGCGAACTGGAGGTATGTCAACCATAAATGGATGACGTTTGTCAGTTTGTCTGGTTGTTAGATGGTAAAATGGGCATGGTGGAATTAACTCATGTAATTCCTGCGCACACTCTCCAAAATGCAAACGATAGAATACCGATAGACTTGCGACCATACGCCTGTGACCAAGGCTGTGCAATCTGGACTCAATCAGCTTACTATCGCCAATAAGTCTTTTTGCCCGTCGGTCAATAGCCTCAAGACCTTCAAGCTGGTACTTAGCGGATCCATCCCAGAGATGGCCACAGTACTCCATACTCGATCGGACTTGCGCTTGATATAAGTTAAGAAGCTGGCGAGGTGTGAAGTACTGCCGGACCTTGGCGAGGATACCCAACTTCTTAGCGGCCAGTTGAGCTCTGGCTTCAATGTAGGTGCCAAAGTTAAGATTTGACGATAAGGTAACGCCAAGAAGCTCGAGTTTGTTTGCTATCGGTATTGGTACATCTTGGAAGGTTGGAGATAGGTCAAACGGACTCCGTTTAGCGGAGAAGAGACACGCCTGTGTTTTGGACGCATTAAATCGAACTAAGTTAGCATCGCCCCAATCGGACACCGCCAACAAGTTCGAATTCAAACGCCCAATCATTGCCTCTCTTAAAGACTGGACTTGTACCTTACCGGCTCGTGCATTAGATTTAAATCTCTCGACAACGGTGCTATCGTCTGCGTACCCAAAGATACCGGGCCTAAGCAGATCGTTAATGTGTACCAAAAACAAAGTTGCCGAAAGAACTGACCCTTGAGGTACCCCGGCATTAATTGCCATTAGATCGGACGAGCAGCCGTCAACGACAACTCGAATCGATCGTTCCCTCAAGAAGTCCGAGATCCAAGCACATAAACCGGGAGGTAAACCATAAGCTGGAAGCTTGCCAATAAGGCTATCGTGCCATACCCTGTCAAAGGCCTTGGAAATATCAAGCGATACCGCAATCGCTTCGCCGTGTTTTTCCAAGGCCTCACTCCATATGTGAGTGGCATATGCTAGAAGGTCTCCTGTTGACCGGTTCTGGCGAAACCCATATTGCCGGTCACTCAGAAGGTCATTTGCTTCTAGATAGCCTAGGAGTTTCTTGTTCAGTACACGTTCCATTGTCTTACAGAGAACGGACGTGACTGAGATCGGCCTGTAGTTGACAGGGTCGGCGCGACTTCCTTTTTTGGGCACAGGCTGCACGTTGGCGGACTTCCATGCTTTCGGCACTTGACCAGTCTCCATAGAGAGGCGAAAGAGGCGTGTCAGTATCGGAGACAATTCAGGCGCACATGTCCTCAGAACTATGGCTGGTATGCCATCAGGGCCACAGGCCTTGTTCACATCCAGATTGCGCAGCGCTTTACGTACATCGACCTGTCGAATGCGGATTTCCGTCATGGTCGACTCGCAGACAGGTAAACTCGGAGGTACAGCGCTACCAGCATCTAGATGTGAAGATTCCGCAAAGAGTGAAGCAAACAAATTAGCTTTCTCTTCAGCGGTGTGAGCCAGTGTCCCATCAGGCTTCAGCATTGGAGGCAGTGATGAACGGCAGAAGTTCGCTTCAACCGACTTAGCCAGGGACCAAAACGCTTTACTCCCTGAGGGATACGAAGCAAGTTTGGCCCCAATCCGGCTAATATGGTCAAAGCGTGCCTTCTTAAGAACCTTCTTGCAAGACTTGGCAGCTTTGTTAAAGGCTCTCTTCTTTTCACGTATATTCCTAGCCTTGCGAATTCGAGCTTCAGCCCAAGCGGTGTAGGCTTCATGTTTTAACGCTTCCGCGTGTCTACATTCGGCCCCAAACCAGGGGCGAGCTTTGCTGGATAGAGGTGCGTCAGAGAATGGAATGAAATACTCCATGCCTAAACGCATCACATCTACCACAGCATTCGCGCAAGCAGAGGGATCGCTCGAAGAGAAGCAAACTTGCCGCCAAGGATAAGATGCATAAAAGGAACGCATCTCATCCCAATCTGCTGACTTGTATCTCCAAACCCGCCGAGTGCCTTTTGGGCTGAAATCAGGCGGAGAATGGACAGACACAGATTTCACCAGACAGTGGTCGGAGCTACCAAGCGGTGATGAAACCGACACAGAATAGCGGTCTGGGTCTGTTGTCAGCAGAAGGTCTAAGCAATTGGCTGTGTGGCCATCAACATCCGGTATCCTCGTTGCCTCTTGGACCAGTTGGGTGAGGTTGAGCGTCAAAGCTAACTTACGCATCTCTCTCCCAGCATGGTCAGTGTTCTGGTATGGGAATAGCCACTCCTGATGGTGAGCATTGAAATCCCCCAGAACCACTAATTCAGCAGAAGGATACCTCTGATGTGCCACGTCGGCCGCCTCACTGAGGTGTGTCATGAGCCTATTTGTCTCCACGTCTCCAGAGTGCGCACGGTAAACACAGGCATAGAGAATTTTCTCCATGCCTGTATCCACCAGAACCCAGATAGTTGAGAGGCTGGGGTCTTCAAGATTACGGAGACGCCGATAGCAGATGTCATCACGAGCGTACATGCAAACTCCCGAGCGCTGCTTGAACTTATGTTCAAGGTTATAGCCCGGGTAAGCAAGATACGCCGCGTCAGCTGGACATCTGATCTGCGTCTCCGTAAGGAACAGTACGTGAGGTTTTGCGGTTTCAAGATGGTGGTGGACCGGGTTGATGTTGCTGTGCAAACCTCTTATATTACAAAGGTGCACATGAAGAGCGAGGACGTGCTTCCGTTGTTTAAATGCCTTACTGTTCTTTTTAACTTTCATTTTTGGGGGGGAGTGAAGGTAAGAAGACGGAAGTGGGACAAAGCGCTAATTACTGACTCAGTGACATACAGTATCAAACGGCCCATCAGTGGGAAATCAAAACCGGAGACCGCGGGGACGCCCGAGCCCCCCCGGGAGTGTCCATCGGGTCCTCGCATCCGGTCGCCAACCGGCACGATGGCGCACTCCTGGGATTTTTCGCTAGATGGCGGGGCAGCCTTTCATGAGTGGCTAGCTCATTACTTGGGCCCCCAACTATCTGCGGTCGGCCAGCGGAGAACCGTGCCTCGGATCCCGCTGCTCTCCGATCTTGGCTACCCGATGCGACGTTATAACTGTGTCACTCATCCTGTCATCTTCATTAGCGCATCTGTACCCGACCCGTCTTCCTGAACGGCTAGCCCGGACAACACGGTGGAACGCGAATCGCTTGGCGAATAGCTTGGCACCGTGGCTTTGTCCGGGGGGTGGTTCGAAAGCCGGCGGCCAAGGCCTGCCACCACTTATGATGTTGCTCCTTTAGCGCCACCCAAGGGCCACGTGTGGGACAACTGGGGCTAAGTCCCACGGACGCGAGCAAACATGGACCCTCAAAATGAGTACCATAATGACTTCTTATACAGCTGTTATACAGCATGTTGGTGTTTACAACATGTATATTACTATAGTGCGTTTATTCAGCTACATTTAATAAGAGTTATTTTGTTGTCTAGGTTCCTATAACAAAAAAAAAATGTGGCTCTAATGACAAAAGTTGTTGCAGTACCTAAAATTCGTCTTATCGTACCTCATTCTCCAATGAAAAAAAATGTCCGTGAAACACTTCCAATTTTTATTTTACATAATCGTTAGATCAATAGGGCTAGCGCACCACAGGAGTAGCGTATAACCATAGTAACAACATTAGAAGTATGTTATCTACGTAGAATGGTAGTTATAGTGTAACCTACTTTACGTGTTTATTCAATTTAATAGCTAGGTAGGTTTTTGTAATTGAAGTAACACTTCAAAAAAAAAACAGTACAACTATAGTAGGCATTTGAATCTCCGACGTCTCGGGTCTCGAGTTGATATACTTCTTCGTTTTTACTATGGTATAAGCGAGGTTTCTGCGGTAGTGGAAGTATGCTGGAGGGGCTTGCTGACGTCACGTGAATTGTTTGCGGCCCTACCGTACCGCTCCAATATCCCAACAATCTACTAAATTATGCTTGTAGTACAGTTAATTACAGCACATTAATAGGAAACATTCTGTGTTGAAATGCACTTAAGGTTATTATTGTAAGTCTTTTTCCCCGACGCGAAGGAGAGTATGTAACTATGTATGTACGTTCCTTTGTGTCATTCTAGAGGCCAAATGCGTGGACCGACTGATGATTCTTACGTCAATCGATTTCTCTTAATTCGTCAGTGTTACTGAAAACAATCGAAAATCGATACGGCGATCACAAGACGCCATATTGTGAAAAATAATAAAAAATAATCACTGAACCAAGTGGGGTATCATTAAATAAGTATTAACATCATCTTCATGTTTTTTTTCTATTACGAATGACCATTATTAACAATACCTATACATAGTTGGTTAGTAAACTTAAGTGTCCAATGCTTATAATAAAGCTGTGATAAAACTTCTTATACATATAATTGCATTATAGGTTTTAACGAAAAGTTGTATACCTAATAAGTACATATTTTGCGCATCGGGTTTTTTTTTTTTTATATTAACTTGTTAATTTATTGTTTGCCTAAAGTACAAATCAATACTTTCGCATTAAATCTCTTTTTATTAGGGCCAAATCTTAAAAATACTTTTCATAACAAGAAAGACGATCGCCAACATTCGATATAAATAAAATAACCTATAAAATATATATACTTTTTTTTTACCCTACTATATATTATTTATTATCATAAAACATTTCTAACCATATATTACATTAAACTAAAAACACTAGAAACTACAGGTAATAAAAATGCAGTTTCATCGAATTTCAAATCCGAATATATTTATTGCGAAAAATCTTGAAATGTTTATATATTTCTATCGATATATCCTCTCGGGTCGGCACCATCCCAAGGTACATTTATCCCGTTGTGCCATACAAACTGTCCGCTGGAAGTGGGGCGCAGCGCTAAACTGACAGGAAGCTGCGCTGCCGCCTCGGGAGAGACGTTACCGGCGCCCCGAGTCATGTCTGACATCACGTAGCCTGGGTGGACAGTGTTCACCATGATATCTGAAAGTAAGCTGATATTAGACTTCCTTTTTTCCCCGAACGACATATTCTACCTTATTTATGTTCGATAAGTCTTCTATAGTTTTGTCTTATTTTGACACTTGAGAGATCATTTAAAGTAAGACAAGACATATTTAAAATATCAGAAAGTACAACGACAAAAATAAAATTACAATTGATTATTTCATAAATATAGTCCTAGTCACAAGCCAAAGTCTAGTAAAAGAGTCATGGTCCACTCATAGTCAATGCCAAAGTACTGTGAGACGAAAAGACTTTACTAGAACTGGAGATTTGGCGCGAAAGTGAAAAAATGTCGTCGGTTATGTATTATTTTCGAAAACTTGTGATTCTTCGAGTGTTTGTAATAAGGATTATTCACTATTTATCGTTCGTGAACTTGCATGAGCCAAATCATACAAAGTTGAAAAAACGTGATTTTCGCTTTTGCTCCGAAACTCCAATAGAAATTCAAGTAAAGTCAGTTATTTGGTATGACTTGATTATGACTGGACCCTGACTCTTACTAGACTGTGGCTTGTGACTAGGACTATATTTATGATATAATCAATAATACTTTTAAAATATTAATTAATTATAACACTGGCTAAATGCACAAGCTTGTAGAGCCAAAAAAAAAAATAGAAAGTTCAACGAACGTTCTGCAGCCGAATCGTTGTTTTTCTAGCACCAGACGTGTGAACATACTCTACCTCTAGAACTCAATCGCCGGTGCAGCATGAACGTAAAGGCATTGACTCCCACTTTCGATACCACATACTCCGACTCGCCCCAGCCTCCTATAATCTCTTCATCTCTCTTCACCGCTTCTACATAACTGTTCATCAGATCCTTCAAATCCTCTAAACTGATATCCGAACTGAACTTTTCTCTCAGACGTTCCGATGGTATCCGAGAGAGATGGCCCGAGGAGCTTGAGATCGTTACTATTCTTGCTCCATCTCTAACCAACGGTAAAACGGCTTCCGTGAAATTCACCACTGAGAAAAAATTAACAAGTACGGTTTGTTCCGCCCGAATTTCTTTTGGCTCCGTCGCATCTTTCAAATACAATATTCCAGCATTGTTTACTAGTATATCTACTTCTTCATTTTGATCATTAATATGTCTAGTAAAGTTATCAATGCTTGCTTTATCTGTAACATCCAGTTGATGATATATTGGATTCAAACCAGATCTTCTTAGTTCTTCACAAGCTGCTTCCCCCCTTTTCTCGTCACGAGATGTTAGATATACTTTTCCATCGTATTTTTCACAAAGGTTTTTTACAATGTAAAATCCGAGGCCTTTATTTGCTCCAGTAACAATAGCTATTTTATTTTTAAACATTTTGTAATTTGCAATTGAGTATACTCATATATTATTATTGCTTGCCTACTGAGAGTTTACTCAGCTCAAAGATAATATAACCATTAATCTCTTCGATGGCTCATCTGCAAATTAAAGAGTGAAACAATAGTATCTATTGCACTTAAGGTACTCTAGAATAAGTGTTGTTTTACAATGCTAACACATTAATGAACTTAACAATAAAGGTATCATAACTTTAGGTAAACGTACCTTACTAAAATATGATTATTTCACAGCGAATACACTTAATTGACATCATTAAACCACTAAACAAAATGTTACATTTTTACTTTGAATTGCTGTCTTTAGGGCGATAACAGTAGGTAGTATTAAACCGATCCACTTTTTTTTGTGAGGTTATTAGGTTAACTCATCCGTATGTATCAAAGTACTCTATGAGTTAACTTTTAAAGATAGGTAGGTACACAAACGACATTGTAACTGAACGCGATGATTCCCAACTTTCGCGAAGCACCCAATGTATGCACACACGCTACTACATAATATAATTAAATACCTAAACATAAATTGTTAGATTTTATATTTCTTCTATTTGGCATTTGTACTCAATTTATTTAACTTCCCAATCTATATTTTCTACTAGGTACCTTGATTAATATAGTCTTGATATCATTTTGAATCGTCTCCGTCGCGTGTGTTCTAAATAGCTTATTATATTACGCAACGCAATAGCATCGATAACACCAGCTGATAGCCTCGCTGTATCAATACCAGCGCCATCTATACCAAGACTCAAACACCAAGTCGCCAGTCGAGTTTTGTTGTCAATATTAGTATTGTACCTATTTACCAGCGCGGACGACATTGTGCCTTGTGCTCAAATCAAAAACGTAGTAGACTGTTGTATTTTATAGACGGTTCTAGATCTGCATTCTGAGTCTAAAAACAATGCTAAAGTTACCAGAAGTGCATGCACCAACAATTTTCGACGAAGTGGTTCTTAAATCTATCGACTGGCTGGAGAACTTCCCTTGGAGGCAAGATAACACGTTAAGAAGTCATAAGGATAGATATGAAATCGAGTTAAACGTGAAGGACTTTACTCCCGAAGAGATATCGGTGAAGACGTCGGATTGCTACGTGATCGTAGAAGGAAGACACGATGAGAAGCAAGATGACTATGGCTTTGTTTCCAGACATTTTGTGAGGAAGTACCGACTTCCTGAAGGAAGTCAACTGCAGGATGTTAAGTCTAGGTTTACGCCGCAAGGGGTGCTCGTCATTTCAGTTCCGAGAGAAGTCGTGGTGAAGCAGGATATTGTGATACCCGTTTCTCATGTTGGTGTAGAAAATAAATCGAAATTGTAATCTCTTACAATGATAATGTGATTATGAATCCTTGGGTTTAAAAAAAAATGAGCCTATAATTGAACTACGACTTGCATATTAATATACTGATATAAGTTTTAAGGATAAAGCACTTTTGTGTTCCTAAACCTTTTTTTGTGTTAATATACTTAATACCTAAAAAATAGATAGTTACTACCTAAGTCGGTACATAGTTTTGTCTTTGTATTCGTAATTTAAATTTAGAATGGATTCTATATAAAATGCATTGAGGTAGGTACCTACTTACATGAAGAAAAGAAAAAAAAAATCAGCCAAGTACCTACCTAACCTGTAGGTAATATTCGCATACTGATAGTTGGCCTGCCCTCAATATCTTTGCCTGTCGTACGAAATACAGAAAACGGTTTATACATTTTACATTAATAAAAGATTTATCATATTTATTTTTAAATTATTCATAATTTTTATAAGCTGTCTACTTTAAGGCGACTTGGCATCGAGTTGGCGGAGCCAAACTGTAGCCTTGTAGAATTGCCTGCATAGTCAGCGTGCGCGCTTTCATATATTTTTTTAAATTAATCTTACCCTTTTACAAAAAAATTTAGTTCACAACGAGGTTTGAATGTTTGTTGGGATTACACCCAATATTTTTTGTAAAAAATATCTTTTATAGAAACAGAATAAAGTTGATTCATTCCACAGACGGGAACGGGGAATTTGGTGTTTTTTAGTGAAGTTTAATTTTTTTTTCTATCGAACCAAATTTATTCAATCGTGTATCGCTGAACATATCCGAATAAAATATTTTATGAACATTTATTACACATAAAAAAATGCTGTTAATAGACCGTTTTTAAAGGTCAAATCTTTAATATTCGTGAGGATGAATCGTCCAATTTGGAGCCTACTTCACCTTAAGCGTTAAGACCGCTATTGTGGCCTTATATTTCTTTTTTTATGTACCATCTGTTTTAAGGTGTCAATAAAGAGTAATTGTAACATTTATTATGAAAACTATGGCGATTGCTATTCCTTGCAATAATACTCCAACGTTTCAAGCTTACATATACCACGAAAGATAATAGAACTAAGCTCTTCATTCCATCTGAGAGTTGTTCAACACAAAAATCACGCGATTAATATCCGTTTTGTACCACAATGTATTGTAACCTGTCTAGAAATCCTCGAATCTGACAAAAAACTTTACTAATTTGGTTGGAAGATCATTGGTTTTACAGCTAGCTATTGAAATCGCTTACGTACCTAGTTATAATGCCAGCGTAAGCTGCTACGTAGCTCATATATCATTTAATGCCAAAAAGAAATGGATACCTTCCATAACGTGGTGAAGTATGTAAATCACAGTTGACATTGAAATCGGCCACAGACTGGACTTATAAGTACCTGGGACGGAAAACAAAAAAATAGATATACACGTACCAAAAATCACACTACAATGAAAGTGTTTTTTTCGATACGTGGGCCGTAATGGCGGTGCGAATAAATCTAAAAACTGGCCAAATGCAAGTCGGACTCGCGCACGAAGGGTTTATCGTTATCTATAAAAACGGCAAAAAGATCATGTCTGTTGTATGGGAGTCCCCTTAAATATTTATTTTATTTTGATTTTAAGTATTTGTTGTTATAACGGCAACAGAAATACATCATCTGTGAACAACTGTCTAACTATCACGGTCCATGAGATACAGCCTGGTGAGAGACGGAAAGACAGACGGACGGACAGCGGAGTCTTCCCGTTTTACCCTTTGGTTACGGAACCCTAAAAACTATGTCGTTCCATTTACAGTGCAATTTGAAAACTAAAGAAAATCAAGTGATAGCAATAATGTTTCATTTTATTATTATTTTTATCCTAAATAGACAAGCATTTGACCACCATCCCACCAGACGGAAAGTGATGATGCAGCCGAAGATGTCATCATCTTACTACACACCTAACGTAACTACGAGCGAACATTTTCTAAATCGAACTAAAAAGATGTGCTTATTCTCCTAGGAAAATCGTAAATACATAGTAAATATACCGTAAACGACCATCTCTTTTACAGCAAAGTATATATATATACAAGGTGGTATCTACCTACAGTCCACACTGCAGTAATCAACGCTGATTTTCAATAACCAGTCCTTGAGGCAGTTTAACAGATAAATTATTCAGGTTTGCCAGTATGGTAGCCGCTATGAAGTGAGGTGGACGTGTTCGTAATCGTTATCTAGGATTCTCAAGGTAGGTATGTACCAATGAGCTTTTTTATTCAATTTAAAATAAGTTTAGATTAAAATAATGTTTTTTTTTTATAAATAGAAATTATTTTATTGCTAAATATTTAAAACAATGACAATATCATGGTACACAAAACAAAATACATGCAAGAAATATTTGGGAATTGGAAAATGTTCAGCGCTAAGACTGCACAAACTAAGGGTTTGTGCGTTAACACTATCGTTGACATTAACAGGAAGTTGAAAATAAAATTATAATAGTAAGCGTTTGTAATGAAATTGTCCTCCCTTCGTACTTTTTGGAATTTTTGCGCGACGCTGCAGACATGTTTATTAATCCGAACTTCTCACTCACGTCACAATACTCAGAAAATGACACGGTATCTATCTTAATTACAGTATTAATTAATTTGCAGTATTTACACGCACACTATTTTATCTTAAAAATCGCTAAAATTATCACCAAACTGTAATATGCACGCAACTGCATCGAACTTTGGCCTTGACCGACTAACTATTCGTGTAATGTAAACAAACAGTAAAACTCTCCCAAAATAATATTAATAACTCAATACATTGAGTAAGATTTTGACTCATTAGGTTTTAATGTGAAAGCAATAAGTATCGTTTCTGCGTAATCAGTCAGCTTTCCCGTTTGCTCAAATGGCAAAGTGAGCGAGAATACCGAAGATCAGGCTCAGACTTTCGTCAATTATCGGATGTATTCGTGTTTCGTACCTATGTCGAGTCGAGCCAGCAACAGCATTGAATAAACGAGACTGCATTGAGCGTTGCAATAACAGGTTTCGAAGAATCAACTGGTTTACAAATTAATGAAAAACTGTTAATGCATTGACGGATAAAAATCCATTGAAAAAACCAGTTTGTTGAATCAACGCCCACCTCTAGTTTGTATGCTTGTATTGTCACTAAATCATTGTTTAAACTGTGAAACTAAGGATTTCCTTAGTTTCACAGTTTAAACGATGATTTAATGACAATACAAGCATACCAACACTTAGAACACGTGAGGCCTTTGCAAAACAATGTAAAAAGTCGGGTTAGTTACACCATTTATTTACACTCAAGAACGGCTGGACGAATAGTATTTAATATGATATTAAAGTACTAGACAACCATAAATGTGAAAGAGGTAAAATAGTTTTTTTTTACATGGCATTGGAACGCATTCCGGGTCCCAGCTAGTATTTTATAAAAATGTATTGTTTTTTTTATAACATAAACGCTTTATAACATAAACGCTTTATAACATAAAGTTCGATGACTTGTGTTGTACATGACGGAAACATTCACATCACACACACAGTCACAACCAGAACCAGAAACACAAGTTTTCCTTGAGGAGAAAACTTGTGTTTCCGGGAATCGAACCGCTTATCCGGGTATCGGGTTCGCTTAGAAGGCGAACGCTCACCCAACTTAGCCAACGGGCAGTTCATGGATTGTTAAGGTGGCGATACCAGAATTTCATCTAAAGCGCGTGTTTTTGTAACCGATTTAATCAGCAGTCGTAATAAAACCAGATAATATTTTAAATTATTTGTGTGATACGATAAATGATGCCTTCTTAGAATATTCATAACGTCAATAGATATAAAGGAAAATAATATCAAATCTCATGCAAATAACATCAATTTGTATTTTTGTAACCATTTCGTTCTGCCATTTTATATAATAATACTGTGAAAGTTATTTCATATACGCATATTTACTAGATAAATGATATCTTCAGCTTATTTTTTTCTATTTGAGGCGCGTTTTCACGAAATTAAAAAAAAACCATTGAAAATCAAAGAATGCCACGCGTGACCTTGCGTAAACGCCACTATGTTATTCACGCAATGTACACTGCAAAAATGTAAGGGGGATAATTGGCTGTGGTTAAAAAAGGTACTCGCATTGACATATACCAGCCCCTTAAAGGATCAGAACTGCATCACAAAATTAGATGACATTTGGTACCTACTTACATACTGTACTTATTCCAAGGCATAAGACTACTTTTGTTAAGGTAGTTTATCAATTCTTTTGTAACCCACTTAAAAAAATTAATAGGTCCTCAATTCAATCGTTTTTTATGACCTCATAATTTTATTCTTGGTGAACCGATTTTGATTATTATATTTTTATTTGAAAATTGGTGCTTCCCATGTGGTCCCATTTAAATTTTACCAAAATCGGATTAGTCTTTTTTGAGTTATCCTCAATAATGCGTATTTAATCCATTTAATCAGATCAAGGGTTCCGAAGATAAAGCGGTGAAGTCGGTTTTTAAGCTTTTCTTGCGTTTAAATTATTAAAAAGTTATAGAATAGAATAGAATAGAATAGAATATGGTTTATTGTATAACTGTGTACATTTTTAGGTGTTATTAATATAAATAAGTCACAACAGTTTATCCCTTTCGGACATACAATAATATTTACTAGAGATGAAACGGATATCCGGTAACTATCCGGTATCCGGCCTATCCGGCCTTGTTTTCACTATCCGGCCGGATACCGGATACTAATACAGTATCCGGCCGGATACCGGATAGTAAAATTTTAAAAAATCTCATTATTTTACACAAGGCAAATCATACTCTAATAGGTTATGGACACCGTTTATTTTTATCGCACATCAAAAATGTTTGTTTTATTAATTATTAGTTTAATACTAAAAATTAATACCAAATTTTCCGCGTTTGTTGGTAAGAGGCGACTCCGCTTGGCTTCGTATACCAGACCAGCTTCTGAAAATAGCCTTTCGCTGTAAGCGCTACTGCCAGGTGCTGAAAGATAAATTCTAGCAAACCTTGACAACTGCGGGTACTGATTTAGATTAACTGACCACCAAATGTATGGGTCGTAATTGCAATCGATTCGAGATATCTTTAAAAAAAAGTCAATCTCGTTAGCAATTGGATTTTGTTTTTCTTGATCGCGACAATCACTACTATTATCCTTTGCCACTTCATTGAAACGGTTCCAAAAAGTGTCATGAGCTTCACGTGTGAACTTGGATCCAGTTTCATCTTCTTTCATTCGTTTAGCAGATGTTGAAGACGGCGATGATCTTTTACTGTCAGAAGAAGATTCCTCGTAATAGTTTATATACTCTATCATGATTTTCTGCCGGGCTTTTTCAGTTTCAAGAACCCCTAAATAGTCTGACTTGAACCTTGGGTCTAAAAAGGTAGCAATTAGGTAGTTTGGATTATCTCCTAAGGATTTAAAACGACTTTCCAATTCAGCTTTCAAAGAAGCTCTCATACGAGCTAAGTCTGGTGTTCTTTGTGCAGTCTCGTTTTTGTCTAAATACTTTTTTAATGCAGGTATATGCGGAATCGCCTCGGATATACAGGAAAAGCCAGAACTTGTATTTTTCGTTATTTCTTCAAATAGTTTTAAAAGATTTACTGCACTGCTCCATTAGGCCCCATTGTTGTATCGTCAAATTAGTCGAGTCGACCAGATCTCCGCTTACGTGCGACCCGAATGCACCTGAATATTTCCGATCTCGTTCACCGCGCCAATATTCAAATCAAACTGATCGCCTCAACGCAATAAAGGGCCGAATATCCGGCAGCCGGATATCCGGCGCTCCGGCCTAGTAGCTTGCCGAATATCCGGTATCCGGTATCCGGCCAAACCACTATCCGTTTCATCTCTAATATTTACAACACATAATATTTACAATACAGAAGAGATTTTTATTTTTTTAATTAAACAATTGTAATTTCCATCACATTAGGCATAAGTATAGCATAGGTAACGCTTACATTTTTATTTTTTTTTACATTCAAAGTGTTACATTACAGTCGAGTCACAAATCAATTTGTATGAAAGTACTCTTCCAAATTGTAATGTACTTTGCTTATTAGCCAATTTTTTAAACTGGCTTTAAATTGTGTGCCATTTAGGATTTTGATGTGTGGAGGTAAATGATTGTAAATTCTTATGGCACTTACAAATGAGCTTTTATAGTACATAGAGTTATTTATTTGGGGAATACATATGTTGTATTTATGTTTGTTGCGTTGTTTATCTACACGACTTGATTGGGTAGAAAAGAAATATTCGACGTTATTTTTGACAAATATGCAAATTTCTAGTACAAAGATTCCCGTCAGAGTGAGAAATTTCTTGCATTTAAAAATATTTCGCAGGGAATCAGTACTATCTAAATGAAAAATACATCTAAGGCAACGTTTTTGTAAAATAAATGTGGACTGAATGTTAACTGAATTGCCCCAGAATACAATACCATAACTTAATTGAGGGTAAACGTAGCCGTAGTAAGCATTTGTTGCTATGGCCTTAGATGCAATATTACTCAAAACTGACAAACTATAGCAGTATTTTGCAATTTTGTTATTTGTGTTACTGATATGACTTTTCCAGTTTAGATGGGAATCTATAGTTACTCCTAAAAAGTTAATTTCATGTGCTGTGTGGATTATATTACCTTTGCTCTGTATATTCATTGCAAGATGTGGCATTTTATAGTTTTTAAATTGAATCATCTTTGTTTTGTCAATATTAACATGCAGATTTATATTTTTTAGCCAATTTGTTACATTATCCAGTGTATAACTAATTTCACTTTCGAAACTTTCGTTTGCGACTTGCGGAATGAAAATTGTGGCGTCATCCGCAAACATTACGCAAGTATGTTTGGTGACGAGGGGTAGCTCGTTTACGTAAATGAGAAATAGGAGGGGCCCAAGAATACTTCCCTGTGGTACCCCTCGGTCGACATTTTTGAACTCTGATTGTATATTTTCCACGGTTTTTGTTATTTTGTTGTATACTTTTAGTATTGTTGACTGTTCTCGGTTTTTTAAATATGAATTTAGTAATGAAAGGGTTGTTCCACGTATTCCAATCGCATCCAGTTTGTTAAGCAAGATGTTATAACTAACGCAATCAAAAGCTTTTGAAAGATCTAGACAAAGTGCTATACCTGTTTTCTTTATATTGATTTGCTCCCAAACTTCTTTAAGCATTTTAAATATAGCCATAGACGTACTTTTCAGTCAAGAAATGTAATAATTCTAGTATAAATAGCTTTTTCGAAAATTTTTGAAAAACTGGGAAGGATAGCTATAGGTCTGTAGTTTCCTATTTCTTTCTTGGAACCTGTTTTGTATAAAGGTGTTACAAGCGCCTTTTTTAAATCTGTAGGAAAACACCCAGTTTCTATTGATAAATTTATGATGTGTGTTAAAGGTTCTACAATGAAATCTATGGTGCTTTTTATTAAGTGTACTGAGATATCATCGTGTCCTGTTGTTCTCTTATTTTTTAGCTGTTGTACAATTTTTTTGACTTCCTGGACTGTGACTGGACGCATGAAAATACTTTTGCAGCTTTGGTATATAGCTTTTGGTTGACTTTTATTGTGACTGACATTATCACTGAGTTTATGAAGGTTAATAAAGTAATTATTTATTGCTGATGCTATTGAGGATGGTTCTACTAATTCTTGATTATCTATGCAAAGACTTTCTATGGTTGTTTTGATTTTGTTTGTTTGTGATGTGTGTTGTTTTATAATACCCCATGTAGCTTTACTCTTATTAGCGCTCTTGTTAATGTACCGAATATTTGAAATTTTTCTGGATATAACTATTACTCTTTTTAGTATTTTACAATATTTCTTGTATTTCATACAACTTTCTTTGCTTTTGTTTTTATGAAGTTGTAAGAAAAACTTCCTCTTGTTTTTGCTCGCATTTTTTATTCCTGTAGTTTTCCAATTTGGTCTTTTACTAAATGATACTTTTATTTGTTGTAAAGGGATGCATAATTTATAAATCAATGTATATAAATTAATGAACTCATGGTATGCTTTGTTTGGGTCTGAATGGCAGATCACAGTAGAAAAATTTGTTTGGGCTAAATATTTTGTGAATATTTCTAAAAATGTATCATCATTTCTTCGTAAAACAAACCAATATTTCTCATGGAAGCTAAGATTTGTTGCAACGCTGATCATCTGGGCTGTGTGGTCGGAAATACCAACATTCAAGACTTCAGTTTTGTATTTTTTTATATTTGTTAGTATATTGTCTATACATGTTTGTGAGTTAGCAGTGATTCGTGTTGCTTCTGTGATTGATGGTTTTATGCGGAACATTGCCAAAGTATTTATAAATAATTCAGATTTTTTATTAGTTACTAATAGATTTACATTAAAATCTCCTAGTAGTATCACTTTTTTCTTGTTGACTCTGGTTCTTAATGTGAGCTTGTGAAGTATATTCTCTAGACAGTGAATAAATAAGTTAAAGTTACTATTTGGAGTTCTGTATATACATATGATAACATAATTCAGGTCTGATATAAGTATCCCACAACATTCAAAATGATTTTCGATACCTAAATCTTCTAACCAATTTAGTTTTTTAAAATTTATTTCGTTTTTTACAAAAATATTTACACCACCTCGGGCCACTTTTTTACGACAAAATTGGGCAGCTTGTGTGTAACCATCAATTATTACAACATCAGATTCGTTTTTCTTTATAAACGTTTCGCTTAAACAGCAGATATCTACATTCCGTTCATTATTCAATATCTCAATTTGGTCAATTTTGGATTTAATTCCTTGAGCATTTAAATGGAGGATATTTAATTGGTTCGTTTTAGTTTCATTAGGAACGAAAAAACTGTGGTAAATTTTGAACAAGGTCGGTCCTAAGTATTGTTTTTTACGACAATTTTTACTTTCAAGTGTTTTTTATTTAAAATGCAAAGTAGCGTGATTTACTATAGACGTACTTTGATAAAAATCGTGCATATCGAAAAAATAAGGGTCATAATTTCATGTTTTATTGGCTAGCGTTTGCTCTTACCTGTTAATAAATGACGATGTGGTCGAAGGTGCTGAGCATGATAGGCCTCGAAAGGAGAATGTCTGATGTGTCGCATTTTTGTTGCCATGCTGCCTTAAATTTATTATTCTACCCCAAAGTAACTAAATTGAGTTACTACTTACTAGTATTGTTCTACCCCTTTTATAAATATCAGATTTTTTTCTAATATTATAAGTAATTCCGAAATTTTGTTTGTGTATTGTGCGCGGCTGCTTTCTAAGCAGCAGGTATAGGGTTCGCGATGGAAACACATTCTCCCTATGGAAAAAAACTGTGTTTCTGTTTGTGATTGTGCGCGTTATGTCCATGTTTCCGGCAGGCACCCACAACACAAGTCATGCCCTTGGTGTTGGGCTGTGAGTGTGAAAGCGTTTATCTTTATGTAACGATGTTTCTCTCGTACTCGACCACTTAAAGCCTTAGTGCCTTCTCAGCGTGACAAGAAGGTATCTAACTTGGCCTTCAGACGACTGTTTTGTTGCATTTGAACTTAGTGTGGGGCTGTGAGTGTGAAAGCGTGTATGTTTTACTAGCCGTGCCCCGTGGCTTCGCTCGCGTTTATCTAGTTAAAAGTAGCCTTTGTGCTAATCGTAGGTATTATATATTATTATGTACATTCCAAATTTAATCCAAATCCTTTCCGCCTTGACAGCTTGAAGAGAAAACAAACATATTTACTTATTTACTTTTGGATTTATAATATTAGTGTGATTTATTTTATATTAATCTACTAGCGATCCGCCCCGGCTTCGCCCGGGTGTGATAAATGAAGAACCGCTCGACCGATTTTGTGCAAACTTCACATAAACCATCTACTAAATAGTCCGAACAAAGCCTAAACATTTGGTTTGGATAGGTGAGCCCGTTCTTGAGTTATAAAATAACAACGAAAAGTGGCATTGATTTTTATATATATAGATTCAGCCTTTACAGAGCTTTGTTTAAAATACACACAAACTTGTGGATTGTAATATTAGTGCTACAGTGACGATAACCTATATAATAATATGTACCTACAGCTTGTGTATTTTCCTATAAACAACCAAAAAAATTTATTATCTCTAAGATTATACTAATCATATTAATCGCATAGTCTTAATTAGTAATCTGGCCGTCATCAAGGGCACAGCAAGTCATGATGGTTCATGGTAGAGATAGTCTAATCTCAAACTGTCCCTTCGCAACCCAGGGCTCACGGTTCTGAGGGCAGAGACTTGTGGGCAAGTTTCTGCCCTCAGAACTGTGTGCCCTGGGTTCGAATCCCGGCAGGTACCCAATTTTAATTTAGGACATTTGTGCTTCTGGGTGTGATGTTAATGTTTCCGGCCACATGAACGTAGTGTCTTTGAACTTAGTGTGGGGATGTATGTGAATGCGAGTTTTTTTAGGATTTGACTATAACTGGACCTTGGACTCTTTACCTGACTTTGACTGGGACTTGTGACTAGGACTTTTAATATGAAATATGTGAAGCTGGCTAAATGCACAAGATTGCAAAGCCAAAATTAAAAGAAAAAAAACTTGAGAGGTGTCAAGGGACACCCGAAGGGAACGAAGTTCAATTTGCGTCTAGCCCCCTTTCGCAACGCGCGATAAGGAACTTTCGGTCCAAAATTAAAAGAAACATGCAAAAACCAACATCACGCGGTGTTCCCAGGCGGTCACCCTTCCAAGTACTGACCGCGCCCGACGTTGCTTAACTTCGGTGATCGGACGAGAACGTGGTATGGCTTACAACTGTAGCAAAAAGTGTCGTTACAACTTTTGGTCTTAATTTTTTCCGTCTAGCCCCCTTTCGCAACGCGCGATAAGGAACTTTCGATCCAAAACTACTGTCGAATTGAGAATAGTTTTGGATCGAGAGGTATGTTACGCGATTATTTCGCCTATTATGAATCGATTTTAATTATTCTTTTTTGTTTGATAGATCATATTTACGCGGTGAAGTCGGTTCTTTAAGCGTTGCTTGCGTATTTTTTAATTTTCTAGATGTTTTTTGTAAAATGACGAACATCTCTTAATCGTAACGGACTATCGACCCATACACCTGCGCTCATCAGGAGAATTAACTGATAACTTATCTACATTCACATTACACGTATCGATCTTAGTTACTATTTGATAATGTGTCACTATTAAAAACCAACTTTAAATCAGACTTAAGAATGTATGACACGTTTAGTTTGAGCTAGGTGAATTTCTTGTGAGGAAACGGGCTCCATTCACGAGTAGGCAGCAGCCAGTTTTAATGAGAGGAAGATAAAGATTGGTTTTTGTTAGAATCCGAAAAAGGTAGGTCTCTTTGTCATCATTTTTATTGTAGCCAAAAAATGAAAACTTGATCTTTTTTTTTTGGCTCTGCAATCTTTGTGCATTTAGCCAGTCGGTTGCGAATCACAAGTTTCGGAAAATAATACAAAAGCAACAACGCTATTTTACATTTTCGCGGCAAAACTCTTCGGGAATTTGATTGTAAAATCTGATCAGATATTTTTAACTTTTTTACATTTGCCATAAAAGATTTCGATTTGCTTAATCTAATGCGCGCGCCGAATTTTATTGATATTTGTACTAGTAGTAAAATTGTGTGTCTGCCTAGTTTCTATTTCTCTAATTTTTTATCAAAGAAGCGGGAAGCATATACGCGTCATTGTCTTTGTTTCTTTTAATTTTGGCTTCGCAATCTTGTGCATTTAGCCAGTGTCAAGTAATAATATATTTCAAGTGTATTTCATATTAGATATCCCAGTCACAATTATTATTCACAGTCAAAGCCAAGTAAAACAGTCAAGGTTCAGTCGTAGTCAAGTCATGCCTTAGTAAAGTGTTAGAAACTTTACTAGAACTTCTATTGGAGTTTTAGAGCGAAGGAGAAAAGTACGTTTTTTAACTTTGTATGATTTGCTTACACTTATGCAAGTTCACTAAGTTTTGACGGTTAATAATCCACCATTATTACACATTAACACTTGAAGAATTACAGGTTTTGGAAAATTATGCAAAATCAACAACGTAATTTTTTTACTTTCGCAACATAAAAAACCTAGTCTTTGTTTTATTCACCGTTGCATGTGATGACGTTTGATTCTGACAGATAGATAGATAGATAGATATATTCTTTATTGAACACCTTAAAATAACAAACAACATTTAATAACCATGTTCCGGTCATTCGACCGTTAGCAACGTTCTTAACCGGAGTTTAAAAATATTTCCAGGCCATCGAAATGCAGACTGAAACACTAGCAGAATATATCCTGGTGGAGTTCCGGTGGGTGATCGTCATCACGGTTCTCCTCCCGCTCTCCGTGCTGTGGAAGCTCTGGTCTACCGTCAGGAACTACCTGGTCTTTAAGATGAAAAGCGCGCCTAAGTTCCATGATAGGAAGGTCAAGGAAGTTCAGAGACAGGTAATTAACGCTGTTCTTATCAAATAATATATAAATTTTCATTTTTCTTTCTTTTTTAAACGGGTATATTTTATCTGTAGCATCGTAGCTCCAAAACGGCTGGACCGATTTTGATTATTTTTTTAGTTGGTTTGTGTTGGAAAGGTGACTTGATCGCGGGTGTTTTTAGCTAGGTGTAAATAACTTTTTCACACGCACCGCCCGCACTAAATTCGATGACATGGATGACTTTTACATCACACACAATCACAGCCAGAACCAAAAACTCAATTTTTCCTTGGGGAGAAAACTTGTGTTGCCAACGGGAATCGAACCCGATACCCCTCTTTCATTTAAGTCAATTCAGCCAATGGGCAGTTGAAAGGAAAGTACATCGGGGGTATTTTTAAAATGTTGAAATTTTCTTTGTAGGTGAAAGAATGGCTCTCGGGAGACCGTTCCACCCGACTCTGCACAGCTCGTCCCACTTGGCAAACCATGTCTTTCAGACACGGCATCTACAAGAAGACCTTTACCAACATCAAAGTAGACCTCGTGGATGTTCTGGAAGTCGATACTGAGAAGATGGTGAGCTGACTTTTTTTCTTTTTTTTGTGCTTGATAGGGCATTTGACCACTATCTCACCAGATCGAGAGCGAAGATGTAGCATGCCTAGAAAATACATATTCACTCTTGACTTGAAGACTCTCTGATTATACCGTTCGGGGAACAACGACGCGGGTAAACTTTCTTAGCGCTACCCACTGGTAGTGCTTGAGCACTTGAGTTACCTATAAGGTCGATGATCTGTAGGTAACTTGGGTCTTTGCTGTATAGATGCTAATTTTAGTTTAGCTTTAGGAAATATAGGCAACTAGCCGTGCCCCGCGGCTTCGCCCGCTATTATCAAGTTAAAAAGTAGCCTATGTGTTATAAGTTTTATCCTAGGTATAATCTATGTTCATTTCAAATTTTATCCAAATCCGTTCAGCCGTTAAAGCGTGAAGAGGGAACAAACATACTTACACACTTACACACAAACTTTCGGATTTATAATATTAGTAGGATTGGCCCGTAGAAAGCTAGATTAGAAAAAAAATCTTTGGGGAGAAAACTTGTGTTTCCGCCGGGAATCGAACCCGATACCCTGATTAGAAGGAGCATTTCAAATTACAAAAATAATTGCAAAAGTAACAATATCTTTATTGACATAGTTTATAATACTTAATGTATTATTATTAATAATGTTTCAGACAGTCCGATGCGAGCCCCTCGTGACCATGGGCCAGCTCTCCCGTACTCTAGAATCCTTTGGGCTAGCTCTACCGGTGGTGCCAGAGTTGGACCAGCTGACGGTAGGCGGCCTAGTGATGGGCACGGGCGTGGAGACATCCTCCCACGTGCACGGCTTGTTCCAGCACATATGCGAGCAGTACGAGCTGGTGCTGGCTGATGGATCTGTCGCCACTTGCAGTAAGGTATACTCTTTAGGAGATATATCATCTCACTAATATTATGAAGGCGAAAGTTTGCGAGTGTGTTTTTTTACTTCTTCACGCTCAAACGGCTGGACCAATTTTGATCTCTACAGGTTGAATTTTTCAAACCGATTCTCTTAAAAAATTATGAGCAGATTTAATAATTGTAATATGGAATTACTGCCAATACAATTTTTGGTAAATCAATAAATACGTAAAAGAAATCTTATTTCTACCATTCCGAAAAATACGCGAGATCTTTCAGCTCTTATTACAACATACTTCGTTCAACTTACCAACACACACACACACACATTCTGATTTACAATATCAATGTTCTCATTTCAGGAGGAAAACCCTGACCTTTACTACGCAGTGCCTTGGTCATACGGAACCTTGGGATTTCTGACTTCTGTCGTTATAAAAGTCATCCCAGCCAAGCCGTGAGTACTTGAACTATATATTATATAATAACCATTTACTGTCCGGATATTGGGGCTTCGTGGTAGTGAAAGCAGCGGAAGCTGCCACTAGACGGGCGATCGTGGTATCGAATCCTTCTTTTTATGAATTGTCGGCAAGAAAAAAAAAAAGTGTTGAGGTACACCACTTTCCCCGTTTGTAATATTTTTATGATCTTCCCTTGGTTGTCTGGAAGAAATTGCTTTGATAGATAATACCGCCCTTTGTGAGCAAATAGGAGCCTATGTTTTATTTTAGATTTTTTTGTGTTGTAAGTGTTCTTTTTTGATGTGCAAATAAAGAATGTATCTATCTATCAAATGGAAATAAATAGGATTCTTTTGCAGTGTCCGCCTGGGGCAGTACGACCCCATTGACAGACATGCAACCGCCAAGCAGTATACTGCAAACATTACTGTATTTCGGATTGAAAGACAATGTTTCCAGTGAATTGACAGGGCTTTAAGAGATTTAACATCTATTATCATACGGTGAAAAGTGGTTCGCCCGCCTCCTCTCTCCTCCTCTGTAGTGGGATCACTGGTGGAGAGTCAAGGGACCTCTCCTGGCTTGCAAGGCCCTACACATCTGAGGGGTGGCCTTGGTGAGCCAGGTCACCCCTCCATGGGTGCAGTGGCCCGGTTGGGCCTACCGCCAGGCAAAATAGTGACTGCTAGCGCGACCCTATCTTTCCCCACCTTGGCGAAGGACTTCTCACGGGGGGGTTTTTAGTGGGTTCGAGCCCCACACAGCCCTTTCCTTCACCCCTGGGAAGGAAGGGCAGTGCTAGGCATTTTCCTCACGATAAACTTTTGCTTACCTTTAACGACACACTTTGCTGCGCAGGATTTTGACCCATATAAAGTTCATATCTCTGCATGTAGCATGGTAGCACTGAAATGGGCAAGCGTGACGCTTACCATTAGGCGAGGGGCTTGCTTGTCTCGTTACTCATAAATCCTAACACAAGCTTGAATATTTGAGATAAAGTCTATGATGGTAGGATCGATTTCTAATTCGGACTAATTCCTAGCTAATATACACAGCATCCTTACCAGTATTTCTAAAAGAGTGATCGTCAAAACCGCAGAGTGCGCTGTTAAGATCCGCTATTTCAATGTTAATCTGTTTGATTTTAGTCACCAGCCACAGATCATATAGCCTGGGTATATAGTCCAGGGTTTATAGTCTTTGTCACCAGCACTGAGCTGTTTATTTAGTCACGCTAGGTCCCGTTTTAATTTTAATTTATTAGTTCAAAATGTGCGTGAGTTTTTATCAAATCAGTAGTGCCTGTCTCTGCACGCCGTTCGCGCTAACCAAATGCGTCCAGTGTGTAGCAGCTGTGCCCGTAGCAGATATAAAGTACTAACTACCAAATTTCATACAAAATTACTTAGTTATAGGTAGTTGTAGTCTATGAGGCTTAGTTGGTGCGCCTTCGCCTTCTAAGCAGGGTTCGATTCCCGGCGGAAACACACGTTTTTTCCTCAAGGAAAATTTGTGTTTCTGGTTCTGGTTGTGATTGTGTGATGTGAATGTTTCCGGCACTCACGACACAAGGCATCGAATTTACTGTAGAGTTGTAAGTGAAAGTGTTTATGAAATGTTCTTTTGGATATTTTTTAAGATACGTCCGCGTCCAATACCACCCTTACAATAGCCTCGAGGATCTATCGAAGCGGCTCCGAGAAGAATCTACGAAGAAGAACCCTCATCAATTCCTGGAAGCTCTCCTATTCACGAAGGAGACGGGGGTGTTGATGATTGGGGATATGGTGGATGAAGTTGGGAGGGATGGGAAGGTAAGTTCCTTTAATTGTTTAGGAGGATTCTGGGAGGGCAATAAGATCTTTATGTCTTTATGTCTTTAATAATAACATAAATAGAGAGCCTTCTTTTTAATCCCTGACGAAAAAGATGGTGTTACAAGTTTGTATCATCTGTGTGTCCGTCTCTGGCATCATAGCTTCCAAACGGCAGGACTGGAGTTTTTGCCGCGAAACTGAAAAAATGGCGTCCATGATTTTGTATAATTTTCCAAGACCTGTGATTCTTCGAGTGTTAATGTGTGATAATGGTGGATTATACTTAGTAAACGTGCATGCAAATCATACAAAGTTGAAAAACGTGATTTTCACATTCGCCCCAAAACTCCAATAGAAGTTGTAGTAAAGTTTCTACCACTATACTAGGGCATGACTTGTCTATGACTGGACCTTGAATGTTTTACTTGACTTTGACTTTGACGTGTGACTAGGACTTTTTATATGAAATACACTTGAAATATATTATTACTTGACACTGGAAAAATGCACAAGATTGCGAAGCCAATATTAAAAGAAAAAAAAAACTGCTGTACTGATTTTGATTTAGTTTTTTTGAAAGGAATTATAATAATTATAGTTTTTTTGTTTAATTTTAATTTAGTTTTTAGTTTAATGTAATATATGCTTGTTATAAATATTGTGAGAGAAAATTAGATAAATAAGGAAACTTGATCGAGTGTTTTTAGTAATGTTTTGTGAAAATCGGTGCAGCCGTATTCCAGATATAGCGACGGAATTTTAAAAATGTTGATTTTGCCATTTACGAGTTGAAAATCTTTTGATAGGATAAGCAATTACACTCATACACTTCGTTACACTTGGATTTTGTTATTCCAGTTGAATCGCATCGGGGACTGGAACGCCGAGTGGTTCTTTAGGCAAGTGGAGCGACACCTCAAGAAGAAACGGACAGCCGTGGAATACATCCCTCTCAGGGACTACTATCACAGACACACGAGGAGTCTGTTCTGGGAGCTGCAGGTATGGTAGATAACATTCCAGAAGCTGGTAGCAGAAGCTTGTCGTAAAGAACTATAGAAGCTTATCGTAAAGAACTATGGTAATGATAGTAGCTGATGAAGCTGTTGAAATCTTATAATGGATGAACTGCCCGCTAGGTGCGCGTCCGACTTATAAGCAGGGGTATCGGGTTCGATACCCGATGAAAACAAGTTTCCTACCCATTGTATTTTTTTGTTTTTGGTTCTGGCTGTGATTGTGTGTGTGATGTGAATGTTTCCGGCACCCACGGCACAAGTCATCGAACTTAGTGTGGGGCTGTGAGTGTTAAAGAGTTTATTACGACCGGATGAATGTAACAATGTAAAAAAATCCATGTTAAGGTTTGATCACCGTCTCATCTAATGGAAAGTGAAGATGTGGCCGAAGAGGTAGTTTATATTCTCGTGGTCGTTGTTTCTGTAAAGATATACAGTCGAAGGTTACTACCATGTAGAACAATTCTAGTCAAAGGTTTAATTTACCGTAGAGAACCAGAAACACAAATTTCCCTCGGGGAGCAAACTTGTGTCCTTGTTGTTCCTAACTGGAAATCGAACCCGATATCAGCAGCTTAGAAGGCGAACGCGCATTCATCTACGCCACCAGGCATTTACTCAGCCAACGGACATGTACAATAAGACAAATAAATGAAATAAATAATAAATAAATAATTTGTTTAAATATATATATTTTTTTATTAATTATTCATTTTTCAAATTATTTGATCTAGTTTATTTATTCTAAAATCTAATTTTTTTATTTATTTTATGTACGCGTATCTTTTAGCTGCACGCCCAAACACTTTTCTTACATGCCCAGGAAAGTTGGTAGATAATGCTTCATAGCATTAAGCTATTCCTTGATAAAAATAAATAAATAAATGCCTGCATACACAGGTTACTCCTTGATCTATGTACTATATACAAACAAATTTCATCCCAGGATATCATCCCATTCGGCAACAACCCCATCTTCCGCCTCCTGTTCGGGTGGCTGATGCCACCAGAAGTGTCCCTGCTGAAGCTGACTCAACCTGAAGTGGTCGCCAGGCTGTACGAACGGGCTCACGTCATTCAGGACATGCTGGTTCCTATTGAACGTTTAGAGGACTCCATCGAGATGTTTCATCAAGAATTTGAGGTAAATTAAAGTGCTCAAAGTTTGATACGCTACCTACTGGTAGTGGGCTTAAGTATTTGTGTTACTTTATGGTATGAAAAAAACATGCGGGGCAGTCTTTGGGGACTGCCGATAGAAGTGAAAACTATGTATATTATATACTGTGGAATAATTGAAACGCAAGCAAAGCTTAAAAAAATCGACTTCATCGCTTATATTTTGGTTTTGACTTGACCGATTTCGATAAAAATGTATGGGACCACCTCTGAAGTATACTCAACCAAACAAAAAAAAACATTAATAATCATCGATTCATAATCGGCGGAGATATAGCGTAACATACATAAAAAAAACAGTCGAATTGAGAACCTCCTTTTTTAAGTCGGTTGAAAATACAAATTCATGTTAATTGCATGAGATATGATACGTTTTTCCTTAATATTTTAGAACATTATGAATATTCCACGAAGAGAGCATCATTTATAATATTACATAGATTCCGACGAATTTTTATTAATCTGGTTCTATTATGAATGCTGAGTAAAACGGTTACAAAGTCTCTCATTTTAGGAGATCTCTATCACCCCCTAAAGGCCTTCCAGTTCAAACAGGTTCCTTTCCAGGTGTATCCCATATGGCTATGCCCGTTCAAAGTGTTCAACAACCCCGGACAGTTGAAGATCAATGTAGCAGACTGGCAGATGTTCATAGACATCGGCGTGTATGGCGTGCCCAAGGCTAAAGGATTCGAGACTGTGAGTACTTAGGTATTACTACTAGTCATACGGCCCGAACTGAGATTTGGCGCCTATATTTTGCCTAATGACGACCCAGTTGGCGCAATGGACATGTGTCCGCCCTCTGCGCTGTGGGTCCTGGGTTCGATTCCCGGCAGGAGCACAAATTCCTTCCCAAGGGATATTGGTATATATATATATACAGGGTGTTTGGTAGAGGGTTAGCCAAACGTGGTGGACGTATAGTTGGACCTATTTGAAAAAATACAAGTTCGCGTAAAAGCCTGGTGTTATTGTTAAAAGCTTGGTGTTATTTTTTTTTGTCATTGATTTAGTTATTTTTTAGAATTTTCTGATAGGTTTACTATTTTGCCTTAAAATTTTATTTTCGTGCATGTTTCTGGTAATTTATTTTTATGGTAATGGCCTGAGATGTACTTTTGGTCTAATTAAGGCTCTTTTAGATCCCTACAATGCCCAAATTATTCGCTCTAAGCTCTAAATACTGGGAAAATGTTAAATAAAAACCGGCCAAGTGCGAGTCGGACTCGCGCTCGAAGGGTTCCGTACCATTATCTATAAAAAATCAAGTTTGTTGTATAGGAGCCCTTAAATATTTATTTTATTTTATTTTTAGTATTTTTTGTTATACCGACAAAAGAAATACATCATCTGTGAACATTTCAACTGTCTAGCTATCACCGTTCTTGAGATACAGCCTGGTGACAGACGGACGGACGGACGGACAGCGAAGTCTCAGTAATGAGGTCCCGTTTTTATCCTTTGGGTACGGAACCCTAAAAATCAAGTGGGAGACTGCCTACTCAATTAAAAAAAAAAACTAAATGCCACCAAGGAATTTCTAAAAAATAACATAATCGACGATAAAAAAAACAACAACATCTAGCAGCTTTTACACGAACATGTATTTTCCAAATAGGTCCAATTACACGTCCACCACGTTTGGCTAACCTCTACCAAACACCCTGTATATTGGAATTACTTAAAAAATAGCTTTTTTTGCACAGTTTTAAATAATCTTTGTTATTTTCAGATGCCGTCAACCCGTCGTGTCGAAAATTTCGTGATTCAAAACAAGGGCTTCCAAATGCTCTACGCAGACACGTACACGACCAGGGACGAATTCAGGGCCATGTTCGACCATACATTGTATGATAAAGTCAGGGATTCTCTGCCTTATTGCAAGGAAGCTTTCCCTGAGATATATGGCAAGGTTAATAGGAGCGTGAGGAAATGAGAATACTAATTGATTGTATACCTTTTAATAAAGTTTTAGAGAATTAATATTTTGTTTCTATAGCATTAGTCATGCTAGATAGAACTAATGCAGAAAATTTAGAAAGTAAAAAAATATATATAACGACAGAATACTGAGTTTTGGGGGCTGAGTCACCCACGTCCATAGGAGGATACCCCTTAAGTCTGACTCACTACACGTGGTCCCCGGGTGGTGCTAATCAGGTGACATTTGAGAGGTGGTAGAGCATTTTGTGGGCTGCTCGCCTGGCTTGCTACCAAAGTAGCTTACCACCATCAAGTTGAAAGTCTGCCGCCAAGCCAAATACGGTGTTCCGGCAGTTATCCTTGAGAGCCTGCGTATTCCAGGTCTAGTGCGTTTACCAGCTTCGATCACATCGTCACTTACCATCAGGTGAGATAGTGGCCAAACACTAGCCTGTCACAAATAAAAAAAAAAAAAAGAGTTAAACACACTAATATTGTAAATGGGAAAGTTTGAGTGCAAATATGTTAGTTTGTTCTCTTCACACTGTTACGGCAGTACGGATTTGGTTTAAATGTTCAGCCGTTACAGCTTGAATAGAAAACAAACATACCTACTCACTTACACATTTATACACACTTACACACAAACTTTCGGATTTATAATACTACTAGCCATTCCCCGCGGCTTCGCCCGGGCCGCCGCCCTTAATTAAGGTAAAAAGTAGCCATGTGTTATTCCGGAACCTAAACTATCTACATTCTAAATTTCATCAATATCGGTCTATTCGTTACGGAGATAAGTGGTAACAAACATCACACACACAAACTTTCGCATTTATAATATAAGTAGGATGAGTGAGATTATTTCATAACTATTTAGCCCGTTTAACTGACAGTCGGATCCTTGTACGTATATACAAGGTTACTTTGAATTAGCGCTCCATACTCCACAGGGGGGTAGGGTATCGACAATGCAACAGAAAAAAAATATAAAAAATCTTATTTAAAAAATTTTTTTTTATAGGTTTGTACTGTGCCGAGTAACGATTAAAACTAATTATCCAACACGTAAATTCTTGTTCTAAGTGTGACTCGGCTGTCAATGTTACTCGGGAGTTCGTAGGTTATGAATGACCATGACTCTTCGAACTTAGTGTAGATAATGCTGTGAGTGTAAAAGTGTTTGTTTTGTTTTGAAAAAAACTGATTAGGTCTTGTTCACTAATTGAAATTGGTTATTGAAAGCGCAGTGTATAATAATACAAGGCTCGACTGCACGCGGACGGGCATTGACCCGACACTCGCCCCGACGTGCACGCATTGATGATAGTGGTGCCGCGCAGCGTCACCTGCGTTAACATATTGGTGCATGCGAACAATAACAGCTGTTTCAGTTGTATTGCTTTTTATTTTTGAGTTTACGTGTTGGATTATTGGTTGTAATCTAGTAGCTCGGCACTTAAAAAAACTTATAAAAAAAAAAAAAAAAATTATATTTTTTTTGTGTTGCATTGACGATACCCGCTAGTGAAATATGGAGCGCTAATTCAAAGTAACCTTGTATATATATATTATTATATATACTACTAAGATAATAAGATACTACTGCGTTTATACGTTTGCTTATATTCAAGTCGACCTTAGTCATTGCGTCATAATCAACATCATTAATATTTGCTACTATAACTGTAAAAACCCTATGTTTTTTTTTCTTTTAATTTTGGCTTCGTAACTTTGTGTATTGAGCCTGTGTCAAGTTATAATATATTATAATTCTAGTGTATTTCATTTAAAGAGTCCTAGTCACAAGTCATAGTCAAAGTCAAGTAAAAGAGTCAAGATCCAGTCATCGCCAAGTCATGCCCTAGTGAAGTGGTAGAAACTTTACTAGAACTTCTATTGCAGTTTTAGAGCGAAGGCGAAAATAACGATTTTAACTTTATGTGATTTACCTACACTTATTCACGTTTACTAAGTATTAACGGTTAATAATCCACCATTATTACACATTCTCACTCGAAGAATCACAGGTTTTGGAAAATTATACAGAATCAACAACGCCATTTTTTTCACTTTCGCGGCAAAACTCCCAAAAACCCTATGTTAGTAGCTAAGTACCTACCGATTAATATCTCTATCTCTAGTGATATTTGTAACTAGATACAAGCTGTTAAAAAATACCGTGTGAAGATTAATGAAGACGATATTTTGTATGAGGACGGAATATTCGATAAATCACGGAACTTGTAAGAGTAATACAAATTATCGTCTATGAAAGAATGATACCGGTATTTTTATTATTTATAACTGTCTATATTATCCCTATTTATAAGTAGTACGAGAAATTTGTGTGAAATGTATGTTGTTGTGGTGTGATTGCGTGTGATTTGAATGTTTACGGCACCCATGACACAAGGTTTCGAACTTAATGCTTTTTTGCTGGATAGTCAAGCATTTGGCCACTATCTCACTTGATGGCAAGTGACGATGCGGCCGTAGATGGGACATGGATTTGCCTAGAAAGCACTTATTCACTCTAGATTTGAAGACGCCCAGATTGTACAGTTCGGGGAACAAAGACGCAGGCAATGAGTTCCACTCCTTCGCTGTACGGTTGATGAACGTAGAATCGAAACGCTTCGACGATGTGAGTGTGAAAGCGTGTATTTGTTTACATTTATTACTTTTATGTATCTCTCGGACAGGATTCTACTTTAGGAGATTTATGTTAATAGAGATAGTTAGTGGTATATGCAATCTAGTGGTCATAGATTTCTCTGAAGAATTTAAGTACTTGCGGCTGCTTTCGCTTATATTTTCCATTATTTGAATTCCTCTACAAAACAACCTTTTTTATACTAGTAAGAAATAAATTTGCAAGTAAGAAATAATAAGCGAGACTGGCCTGATAGTAAGCGATATCAGAAATTCGGCCTTTCTATATTTTTGTCTTTTTTCATCTGCATTTATTTACTACTTTAAGGCATTTTATCTACCAACGAAGGAGCCCCGTATCTGCTTCAAGGAAACTCGGCTTCTAGGGAATAAAGCTACCCAGAGACATAACTTTTTGTGATCACAAGCTGCGGTATACTTGCGACACAAAATATATTTGATGTTAACAAAATGTCAAGCAAAACATCAAATGGAAAGAAGCAAACATGACAAAGCTCGATGTGACATTTAACTATACCGGTTTTTTAAATTTCAGTCCTAGTTTATTATCAGAGCTTAGCATTCATAAAATTCGTTATCAATACTAAGAAATAAGTGATCGCTCAGAATATACGTCTTCTAATTGAGTAAACATATCACATTCGACGATTTGAATAAAATTATCGGCATAGTCATGACATCACTCGTGAAGCAAGGTGATACAATATGTATTCGTAATTATGTTGTATTCATTGTCTTTATAACATAAGTATCTCATTGTATGCTTTTGTATCATATAAATATTTATAAATATTATTTGGCTGATTTCATAGAGGCAGCGTTCTCAGAGGAACGCCATTGGGAGGTAGGACTTCCCAGGGCAGCAAAATAATTAAAATTTCCTTGCGGAGAGAAGAAACTTCGTCAACAAATGATATAATGAGATTTATTGCAAATCCTGGGACTGTACCTCTTGCTACACAGTCGCACTAAAGAATTGTCACTGATACCAGTTAAAACGAGATTTTAGAGTATAATCCGCGCGCGATGAGTACGGGATGAAACCTTGTCAAAACAGTTCTCAAGTAGCGTTAGCAAAAAAGTTCTTTCAGTTTATGGATATGCATATCTACAATTCGTTCGGTTTTTTTGTATATTTGGGCAAACCCATAACTTTGTGAAAAAGATCTCTTGACAATATAATTCCTGAATCACTAGATTCGTTGCCTATAGCCACTGTGTCATTATTTTCAATGCGGTCCAATGTCCAATGCTAAAGTACTAGTGATTTAAAGGTTTAAAGTTATGTCACTAGTACCATTGATGGTACTAGAGATATGAATTAGTGGTACTAGTAGTGATATAAAAGCGGTTAAACACCGACTTCGTTCTTGATCAAAATATCTATAAACTGACAGAAATATTTAGCGTGATTGACTATTCAAAGTTTTACCCCTTTTTCCACTTAATATTAATTAATCACTAAAATATCCACACAATAATAAACGAATCTCGCTTTTAAATAAAACTCGAGCAGAAATCCACGCGCGCAGAAAACACAAGTAGCATAAATTATGCTAGTTTCGACATGAGTTTGCTGACGCTACGGCTGTCCGGCGGACCGCGCGCGTTTCAGTTCCAAAAGGTCGCAACCCATTCTCATCGCGGGCAATTTATATGAGATATACGAGACATCTTAAGAAGAGAGTATCGCCAAACGTATACATTTTGGTCAGATTTAAACATATGTTTAAGACTAAAGGTTCCTAGACAGGACAATATACATTTCTATCAGTGGCGGATTTATCAGCAGGCTGAGTAGGCTGGAGCCTAGAGCGGCAGATTTTAAGGGCGGCAAATTTGGGACCATCTTTTTTTACCTAGTACACATTCATGCTAATTGGGGCAAATGTGGTGTAATATAGAGCCCACACTATCGTCCTAATTACACCAACCTTTTTAATGAAATTGCAACTTTATGACTTGGGAATCGTAATATTTAATTGACAAAAATATTGTAATTAATATGATTTTGTACTAGGATTGTACAGGTCGGAAAGGGCGGTAAAATTTGAGTAGCCTACTTGCGGCAAATGTGTAAATCCGCCACTGATTTCTATAGAAATATTGACTTGTTTCAGTGTTGTTTCCGTAGGTACTTTAGCAGTTTTTCTCGCTGGCACTTCACTCAGCCATTCCGAAGAAGAGAACAGTAGGTACCTACTCCTAGTTATAATACCTCAGTGGGTACTCCGTACAAAAACCGACTTTGTTCTTGATACAACTCGTGCAACAGTCTAGTTGTGAGGTATAGTTTTAAGCTCTTTGGCAGCCAACAATATCGCACTTGTTTTATAGCTACGTGCTCGGAGTCTCGGAATATGTATTTTATCATCCCCTTTTCTACCATATTTATATCTACTAACTGACCCGCCCGGCGTCGCCCGGATAATAAAGATAGGTACACATAAACTCTTTTACACTCATATCACAACATTCATATCAAACCCAGAACGAAAAACAAATTTCCCGTGGGGAGAAAACTTGTGTTTCCACTAGGAATCGAACTCGGTGCTTTGTAGGTGAACGCGCTCCCAACTACGCCAGCGGGCAGTTCAAAATTCAAAGATAAGTTATAACCGGCTAAACAAAAAAATCAGTTGACTATAGATCTTCCTTCTTATGTAAGTTGGCTCAAAACGTAGTAGGGTTACGCAGTAACTGTTACTCAATCTGTGACCCGTCGCCACCTCATCTAACGATTTCTCCTATATTATTTATCCAAATTATATGCAGTAAAGGGTAAATATACGATTTACCTACATGAACGTTGAAGACGATGATTTTTTTTATTTTGATAAGGGTTAATATTCAATGCCTCAAAAAGCCAACAAAACAAAGGTCGCTATTTATTCAGATTTTTCACAAAGTAAAGTATTTTTCTGGGCTAAATATACATACAGATATATGCTGCCGCTGGCTTTTTAGTAAAACCAATGAAGACCAACACTTTTAAAGAGCTGACCTTCAATAGTAGTTCCTGGAACACCGTGTCACAAAATACTATTACAGATAAACGAGTGTTTGGTTATAGAATTCGTTATATTATCTTTGTATTTAACAGTTGATTTCTCTAACGACAGAGTTATAATCTCCGTATTTCAGTGGAGTGCAATGTAGTGTCCTAAGTCCTAAGTTTACCCATTCAGCTAGAATGATTTGTTAAGTTCTGGGTGATGTTGTAATAGGTAGGCGTGACGGTTACCAGCAGACGAACGACTTGAGCTTTACTTGCTGTCTGTACTTAATAATTTTCTCGTGGAACGCAGTGGAATAAAAGTACTGGCTTATATTATTTTAATTAAAAGTAGGAAAAAGTGGTCGTGGAGCGTTGTCCACTATTTCGTGGAGCGCAGTTCAATCACTGTCATCGTTTCTTAGTACGGATAAAATTTCACCTTTACAACCGTTATTTGGGTTTTACATTTAGAGTTGTAGGTTAATAATTAAGGTGAATACAAAAATTTATGCAAGTGATTTCGTAAAAGTGACGATGAGACAGCACAGGGAAAATTGTTTCTGCGTTAGATCATATATTGTAGGTAAATACGTTAAGTGACATGATATACAAAGCCCCCGAGGCACGCGCCCTGTAACACAAAACGGCAGCGCAGGGGGAGGAGTTGCGGGCGCGAGCGCCAGAGGCGCGCGGTCAGCGGCAGGCGCGCGTCCTGGCGCTTTTTATGTCATGTCCCTAAGGCATTATCTCAACCTCGTCTACTAGCTACCCTGCAGCCCTGTACCGATATACACTTTGGTAATTCGCCACCTCATGTAGAAAAATCTATCGACAAAATCACAAAAAAAAAATTTACCAATTTCAAAAAAGGTTAACCTCATAACTTCTTTTTGGGTGAACCGATGTGTTGATTTTTTTAAAAGGTGTCGTTTGCCAGAGAACTTAAGTCGAAATTGGAGATTTTTCCATACAAAATTAAAATTATATTTTTCAAATATTTTCGACAACCCTACGGTTTCATCTGTGGTGCGTGACCTTGACCTTTGTTATGGCCACTACTGTCAGACGTCTAGGTCCAAAGACTATGTGGTGTAAAACGGTAGCTGATGAAATAGGGTTGCAAATGTACATTTTTTTAAACTTTAATACATCATAATAAACTAATCTATTTATATATTTTTTTCAATGTTCATGCTACTGTCGTGAATTCATAAGTTCCTGTTAGACTCCATACATGTAGCTAGATACGTTGCTTGAGTATTTCTACACCTTCTCTAAATTCTTCTATTTCTATTTCTTCTTTTCTAAAAAAAAAAAAAAACCTTTATGTAACACATTGTATAGCCTACAATAAATACGACTCAGTTGGCACAGTAGACAGGTGTCCGCCCTCTGCGCCGTGGGTCCTGGGTTCGATTCCCGGCAGGAGCACAAATTCCTTCCCAAGGGATATTTGTGCTTCTGGTTCTGGGTGTAATGTGTGTGTGTGTGATGTGAATGTTTCCGGCACCCACGATACAAGTCTTTGAACTTAGTGTGGGGATGTGAGTGTGAATGCGTTTGTTTAAAATATATATATATATATATATATATATATATATATATAAAAACTTAACCAGGTGACTAGTCAAATGCTTGCTTATCACCATAAAAAATAGGCGCACATTATTCTAGCTAGGCACCTACTTATCTACCGTATTATTTCTCCGACATTGGGCAACATCTTGTTATCGCGCACTTGACCCAAACCTACCGACCAATTTACATGATGCTCTACATTATTCTAAATGTTTGGTGGTGGCGTTCGCATTAAAGGGAAGCAACTTGAACAATAACATGGTTGTTAGTTTTGTTACGAATAGGTATAAATATTTAGCTAGGGAACATTTTTAAGTATAGTTTTTTTTATCCATTATCTTTTTCGAATAATACGAAAAATAGACCAAAATCCTAGTTGATCATATCTTATTCGCTTTTGTTTTTAAGCTTTCAAATTGTACTGCCTGTTGGATTAGTTGGTTGAGCGTTCGCCTTCTAACCAGGGCTATTAAGTTCGATTCCCGGCGGGAACACAAGTTTTCTCCCCAAGGAAAATTAATGTTTCTGGTTCTGGTTGTGATTGTGTGTGTGATGTAAATGTTTCCGGCACCCACGACACAAGTCATCGAGCTTAGTGTGGGGCTGTGAGTGTGAAAGAGGCAAGGCGTTCCATTCTTTCACAGCTCTTATCAGGCCCATGCAACTTAAATCTAGAAAGATTATGTTAGGATATTCTGTTGCCAGAACTTCAAAAAGTGTAGTGTCATTCTTTTGGACGGGGTGATTACATTATCTTTGGTTCTTATAATGTAAGTAGAAGCGAAACGCTCCAAGCGAATGGTATTTTAACTTTTTGATGCCGCATTGCCGTCTGCCTAGATGTTCGGTAGTAGAACGGCGATGCGGGATTAAGATCATGCAGTTCCCTTGAACACTCTCCGCTTTTTTTATTTTTAAGCTATTGCATAGCTTCTATCGCGGGCCTTGAGCGTTGACACCTAATCCAGAAATTCCGTAACGAAAAAACCTAACACCCCCCACTCTAGCGACTTCACAAAAAGTTTTCGGTCAAGTTGAGATGCGAACTCCGTACCGATGCATTCGATTCGGTATCCAATACCAATCGGCTACTGAGTCTTCCAATTAAAACTTCGAAATAAGCGTATAGGTTTTGACGTTTACGTTTTTAAAGTAAACGTCAAGATCTATATGCTTATTTCGAAATTATAGTTAGAAGACTCGGTAGCCGATTGGTATTGGATACTGAATCGTATGCATCAGTATGGAGTTCACATCTCAACTTGACCGAAAACTTTTTTTGAAAAATTAAACTAAAAATAAAAAATGCATGCAATAGCTTTACCGCGGCAGTCCCCGAGTGCCACACGTCTTTTTTTTTTAATTTCAGACTAAGCAAACGTTTGACCACAATCACACCTGATGGAAATTGACGATGTCGTCTAAGGTGGAGCACGCTTGCTTAGTAAATACCTATTCACTTTACTTTTGAACACACCCAAATTGTACCTTTCGGGAAACACAGACGACGGCAAAGCGTTCCATTCTTTCGCTGTTCTATAAATGAACGAAGACGCAAAACGTTTCGTCCGAATGAACGGTATCTCAACCATAAATGGGTGACCGTAAAGCAACTTCTAGAAAACTGATAGGCTCGCTACTTTTCTTCGATGAATTAACTTGAACTGATGTACCATCAGGATTTGTAATATTTGGTGTCTCTCAAGGCATTCCGTCCCTTATTGATCGAGCGAACCATTTCCGTTTCAGCTTAGATCAAAAATGCTTTCGTATATCCGGATGTCCGTCTGTTCTTCTCTGCAGGTCGCATTTCTTAACCGAGCAGGTTCGATAATTAAAACGCTTTCACACTCACGGCCCCACACTAAGTTTAATGACTTGTGTCGTGGGTGCCGGAAACATTTACATCACAGACACAATCACAATCAGAACCAGAAACACAAATTTTCCTTGGGGAGAAAACTTGTGTTCCCGCCGGGAATCGAACCCGATACCCCTGCTTGAAGGCAAACGCCATCCAACTAAGCCAACGGGCAGTTCAATTTCATGAAATATTTTCGTTGATTCAATTTTAAATTATTCAAAATGGCGGAGATATGGGGGTTGAAAACGTAAAAATCATACTCAAATTAATTGATAAACATTGTTTACACGTCTTAAAGTAGATAAGATATTTTACTATTGCAGTTTGAGTTGTATAACAAATTAAAATATTAAAATCAATGTCAAGTACAAAAATTAAAATTACATAAAATAAAAATAGTATTTTTTTTTATTGAAACAGGAATTATTTAATACCATTAAGAAATTACAGGAAAAAGGACAAACGACTTCCCTTTAACAGCGTTTCACCTATATTCATGAAGTGCCAATTAGATGAGCAAAGAAATACTGGAGCTGGGACTTGGACACGGTTTGTTATCTACAAGGTTAAAAGTGATACGCCTAGACTAGACACATTTTTAGATACATACTAGTTTAGGTTATATATTTGATCGAGCGAAGGCCAGCGAAGCGAGATCTCTAAGTTGGTTCGGTATTTAGTGCGGCCGTTCGTCCGTCCGTCTGTCAAAGGTATTTAGGATTTAAACTATACAAGCGAATAACTTAATTAATAAAAAATACAGTCGACGGAAGTCGGTAAAAATCATGTCATCATAAAAAAAAAACATCAAGATATTTATAATCATTTGTCTGAAATTGCCGAATATGTTAATGAGAGTATGAAAATAAATATACCATTTACTGGATACCTTTAAAATGTTTGCTGTAGTTCATAATTTATTGTCATGTACGGCGGAAATAGGAATGAACTCGTAGTTGGACTATCACTGCTTTTAACATCAGATGACCGATTTTTGTATTAACATTTGCAATAAATAATTGAAATAAAAAATTTATATTGATTTCAGCTTTCATCAGAGTAGACTTTCATCTAGAACATTAACTAAAAAAATTTGAACTTTGCGATCATAGTTGTGTATGCAAACTCTAGTCATTTCACGCGTTATTTTTAAAAAAATTTTGTATGTTCGACACGCTAGAATTTTTCCACTATCTCACCTGATGGAAAGTGGAGATGCGGCTGAAGATGTAGCATGCTTGACTAAAACTTTGACTAACCTCGACTTTCCGACTGAGTAACATCGTTCGTGGTCACGCATGATTGAGAGGTAAGTCAAAATATTGTAATATATTGTAAAAGCGCAAAACGCCGGTTTTCTCATATAAACTAAAATTATTTTTCGTGTGTTTATATGTGTAGCATTAGCTATGCTAGGTAGAACTATAATAGTAAAAAACTAGAAAGGAAAAAATATTAATAACAAGGATAGGGTAATTTCATCGCTTCAGGCAGGTCTTGAGTAGCTCAGCGGTTAAAGCAATAACAGACTCAAGCAACAATGTATCCTTTCTAAATTTTACCACTTAACTAAAATATGATTTACGAAACTATGTTTACTCACTGTTAACCCATTTAGATTTTCCCAACTCTGAACTCTGCCCCGCTTGAGATTACTATACACTATACTTCACGGTACACGTACGTCAGACGGACATGCGCAGAAATCTTATCAGTTGCTCTTTGGCTGACCTGTGTGCCAGGTCTCTTAGAAGAGTTCGCGAGCAACTTCTTTTAAATATGGAACAAAACTTAATCCGAAACTTTTAAACGTGGAACATGAAGTTTTTTGTGATATTTGTGGCGTGTGTTTCAGGAGGTTTAGTTAAAGGTAAGGTTATGTTTAAGTATTTTTTTACTTAGTTTATATTTTTGGTAATGATAAGTAATTCGCTCGCACTTGTGCAAACATCTACGATCGCGATCTTATGATGGTTTGTATTCGATTTCGTTTCGGTACGTAATTATTTATAGGTTTACGATATACTTAATATTTTTCGATAATAAGTTAAGTATAATAAGTTAAGTTAATAAGTTAAGTTAAATAATATATAATAAGTTAAGTCGGAATTTAATTAACGAAAAAAGACGATCAATTTGAAAAAGTTTGTGCTATTTTCAACCGACTTCAAAAAAAGAGATTCTCAATTCGACTGTATGTTTTTTTTGTATGTATGTCACGCGATATCTCCGCCAATTATAAATCAATTTTGATATTTTTTTTTGGTAGATTACTTTAGAGGTGGTCCCATATAAATTTGATCGAAATCGGTTCAGCCAAAACCAATATAAAAGCGGTGAAGTCGGATTTTTTTAACTTTTCATTCGATTAATTATTTTTTTAATTTCTGTACATTTAACGATCAATTTTACCAAGATCGACTGGATCGAAACATAAATAGAAACTGTGTTTCATAACTTTTTGAAAACTTATTAATCACATTACTTATAAACTCTAAGTTTGTGCGTGTGTGTCTGAGTATGATGAGAATGGTTTTGATTTACAAATCCATCTGATAAATAATGTTTTTTTTTAACTTACGCGGGCGAAGCCGCAGTGAACAACTAGTATCTATAGATATAGTTATACTGTGAAACAAATTGATATTGATACGTCTGGAGAATTTTCGAAATAGATTTATTATTATTCCTGTATAGATATTGACTCTGCTCCGCGGCTTCGCCTGCTTATAGCTATACGTTAATACTAAATATATATGGTGGGCGTTCGCCTTCTAAGTAGGGGTATCGGGTTCGATTCCCGGCGGGAACACAAGTTTTCTCCCCATGGAAAATTTGTGTTTCTGGTTCTGGTTGTGATTGTGTATGTGATGTGAATGCTTGCGGCACCCACGAAACAAGTCATCGAACTTAGTGTGGGGCTGTGAGTGTGAAAGCGTTTATGTTTATGTTTTATATATCCCTTTTTAATTTAGCATATATTATGTTAAGTACTCGTACCTACATTCCAAATTTTATATAAATTAGTTAAACCATTGCACCATAAAGGTTTTTTATAAATGATAGGCAAGCATTTGACCACCATCTTACATGATGGAAAGTGATCGGCATTGCCTCTCTAAATTGCAATGCTAATACATTGAGCCAAATAAGTGCCAGCATTTTGGTCATGTGTCGCCTGTAATCGTAATTGTGTGTAAAGTAGATAAATATTTCCGGAACCCTCGAATCCCACGATACAAGTGTTCGAACTTAGTGCGTAGCGAATATGAATACGTATTTTTTATTTTTGGTTTGTTTCTTAAATTACGAGTAAAATGTAAAAGGGTAAACTAAACGTTCAAGCTTGTGCCGGCATACTATGACGTCACTTTAACCCGGTCAGTTGAACTCTAGGAAGCTCCTCAAGTGTATAATCTATCAATTAACACTAAGCAAATAATGCGTTCCAAGAAATTAGGGCTCCTTCGAGCTATCGTACTGAGGGTGATACTAGAATTGAAACTGAAATGCACGTTTTTGTAACTATTTTACTCGGCAAAAACAAATATCTTTTCATAACAAATTCTGATAGAAAAATATATGCGTCGGTATCCGTATGATATGTAAATGACTCCTTCTCAGAATATTCATAACATTAAGAAATGTAAGAGAAAAAATATATTAAATCACATACAAATTAGAATTCTTTTTTCGATTTGAGACCACTTTGTTCCGTCATTTTATATCAGATCCCTGTGACCTGTGAAAAAAAATATCTATCTATCTATCTATCTATGATATAATATAGATAGATAGATAGATAGATTTTTTTTTTATTTGCACACCGAAATAAATAACATTTACAAAGAAATCTTAAATATAACATAGGAGCACAAAGGGCGGTCTTATCGCTCAAAGCGATTTCTTCCAGACAACCAAAGGGAGATGATAAAAATATTACAAACAGGGACGGTGGTGTACCTCATACACGTATACTTAATAGACGATTTCTTTACCTTTTTTTTTTGTTTGTAGCACACTTTCACAAAATTTTAATAAGTCCATAAAAAATCAAAGATGCCTTGACCTTGCGTACCGCCATAATATAAGTTATGCAATATGCGCCTTTATGTGCAAACGTGTAAGGGGGAAAATTGGCTGTGGTTAAAAAAGGTGCTCGCAATGACGTATATCTGCACCTTAAGAGGACTGTTCCTCAGTAAGCAACGTTTGTCACTATGGTCCCGGTTACAACGTATAACATAGTGGCGTATATTGCTAGCGCGACCCTATCTTGCCCCACGTCGTCGGCGAGGGATTGCTCACGGGGGTTCGAGCCCCACATACCCCTTTCCTTCAACCCTGGGAAGGAAGGGAAGAGCTATTTTCTGCCCAACAAAAAAAAAACAAAAGAAAAGAGGGTCGTATATTGCGTGTCCAAAATACGCTGGTTATGCGAGTACACACGGCACGCCCTTCGATTTTTAAGGTTTTTACCTGACTGCCAAGGAATGGTTAAGTTTTTCGCGCGTATTTTATCTGTATGTACGAACTACCCGTAGGTTTAGTTGGGTGAGCGATCGCCTTCTAAGCAGAGGTATCGCGTTCGATTCCCGACGGGAACACTAGATTACTCCTCAAAGAAAATTCGTGTTTCTGGTTCTAGTTATGATTGTGTGTGTGATGTAAATGTTGCCGGAACCCATGACACCAGCCATCGAACTTAGTGTTGGGGTGTGTGTGAACGACTTGTTTAAACCCCCGAATCAAAACGAGCGTGTATTTTCAACGGCCTTCAAAAAAGGAGGTTCGACTGTATGTTTTTTTTTGTATGTATGTTACGCGATATCTCCACCAATTATGAATGTATTTTGATGTTTTTTTTTTTGTTTGGTAGATCATAAATTTCATCGAAATCGATCCAGCCAAAACCAAAAAATAAGCGTTGAAATCGGTTTTTGTCTAAATGTTCTATAATTAAAATGTATACAACAAATGAGCTACAAAATAATTGAAGATGTAGGTTTTTTAATATAACATGCTTAAATAAATATTTTTTAGAATAGAATAGAAAATCATTTATTGCTAAATATTTAAACAATCACATTATGGTACACAAAAGAAAAAAAAATACAATTTTACTCAATTGCCTGTATTACAAACATTTCTAGTAACTAGCTTTCCATTTTTTATTATTCTAGGTATTAATATAGGATGAGCTAGTGAGAAAATCCAATTTTGAAGACGCCTTTTTAGTGTTTCCGAGGAAAATAGGTACTTAATACGGAGCGCTTCAATTTGTTTCACTAACATCAAACTTGCAAATATTTATAATATAATATTAGTATAGATTAGAACTCTGACATTTATAAACCAACTAGCTTTTGCTCGAGGCTTCGCTCGCGTTAAGAAGTATTATTTTAAAATTGACAAAGTTTCATACAAACTTTCATCCCCTATTTTTTTCCCCTTGGGGTAGAATTAATCAAAATCCTTTCTTAGCGGATGCCTACGTCATAACATCTACCTGTAATGCCAAATTTCAGCCCAATCCGTCCAGTGATTTGGGCTGTGCGTTGATAGATCACTATGTCAGTCAAACAGTCAGTCACCTTTGAGTTATATATATTTAGATTTGGAACATATTTTTAACAAAATCAATATGTATTTTTTTGTCAGAGTATGGTAAATAATGAATAGTAGGTAATAGGCATAGAATTTGATGGTATTAGTTCCACATACTCTACCGTTTTCGGTGTACAAATATTTAAATGTAGAGATCAAATAAATAACATTACAAATAATACTATTAATTTCGGAATTTTCGATGAAAATTAGTATATAATTCAGAATAACATGTCAATAAAGTATAATATAAATTATGGTCAGATGTCAAATAAGTATGTAAAATTAATAATTAAGAATGTCAGTTGTAGGTATGTATGATGAGTTTTGTTTGAAAGGATGTAGGTACTCCCAGATTGGTCTCAAACTTTATCTTATCTTAGCTGTTAAGCCCGTAGGTATCAGCAAGGGTATCAGGTTCGATTCCTGGCGGGAACACAAGATTTTACCTCAAGGAAAATTTGTGTTTCTGGTTCGGATTGTGATTGTTGTGTGATGTGAATGTTTCCGGCACCCATGACGCAAGTCATCGCGAACTTAGTGTGGGGCTGTGAGTGTGAAAGCGTTTATTTTTTAATGAGGTCAAAACTGAATCAAATAGAAAGTAGCTGCCAGCGTAGTGCGTAATAACTTTGTATTAAATCATAAGAATATAAAATTAGCAACAAAATTAATAAGATTTTATTTATATAGCATTAGCCATGCTCGGTAGTTTCTATAAACTAATACGGCAGATGACGTCACACGTCCCCGTAAGACGTTAATAATAAGGAAAGGTTAATTTCGTCGCTTCAGGCGGGACTTGAGTAGCTCAGCGGTTAGAGCAATAGGGCATGACACCCTATGGCCGCGGGTTCAAATCCCGCCTCAAGCGATAATTTTTCCTTTCTAAATTTATCACTAAAATTAATAAGATAATGTACATATTTTACTGATAGATCTGCCTTGATAATATTAATCTGTATATGATCAAGGCAGATATATACCTACTTAGATTAGGATATTCAAACCCAGCAACTGCTGATTATTAATATTTTAATTAAAATTCCGCGATTAGCAAACAAAATGGAATAGTAAGCAAGCAAAATCCCGAAATCTCGGTCCGTACTTTAATTAACGAGCGACCTGGATTAGGGATAGCGACCGGATCATATCTAATTTTCATTTTAACCAAAAAAGGCTTTATATGCCGGAGATATGAGATATAACAGGTATAACCATAGAGATGTTATATGTATAATTATCACTAATCCAACTAATATTATAAATCCGAAAGTTTGTGTGTGTGTGTGTAAGTATGTTTGTTCCCTCTTCAAGCTTTAACGGCTGAACGGATATGGATGAAATTTGGAATACATAGATTATACCTAGGACACATAGGCTACTTTTTAACTTTATAATAGCGGGCGAAACCGCGGGGCACAGCTGGTATGTATATATATGCCGTTGCCTTAGTTAGGTCCTTCTAAACAGGGGTTCGAATCTTGGCGGGAACACAAGTTGTCTCCCTAAGGGAAATTTGATTCAGGTTCTGAGTTTCATTGTGTGTGTGATGTAAATAATGCTGGCACCCACAAAACAAGTCATTGTTTGTCAACTTAGTGTGGGGCTGTAAGTGTGTAAACATTAATTATTATTGTTTTATATCTAATATCGTTGGGTATAATATAGGTTCTCAAAATAAACTGGACAAGTGCAAGTCTGACTCGCGCAACGAGGGCACCGTACTACTTGAATGAAAGATTTTGGTCCGTTTTTGCGACGTTTAAATTAAAAAAAATATATATATTTTCGATAATTTCCTTACGATAGAGACGAGACGATCGTCTCTTAATTACATTTATAAAACCGGGCAAATGCGAGTCGGACGAAGGGTTCCGTACCATTTTCTTTAAAAACGGAAAAAAAACATGTCTATTATGTGAGAGCCCCCTTAAATATTTGTTTTATTTTAATTCATCTAATTATTTTTGTATAACTAACTAAATATTCTGTGAATATTTCAAGCGTCTACCTGTTGCCGTCATCAATATCGAGCAAAAACCAGCAAAAAAATCACGTTTATTGTATGAGAGCCCCTCAAATATTAGTTTTATTCCGTTTTTTAGTATTAATTGTTATAGCGGCAACAGAAATACATCATCTGTGAAAATTATCACTGTTCATGAGATACAGCCTGGTGACAGACGGACAGTGGAGTCTTAGTAATTGGGTCCCGTTTTACCCTTTGGGTATGGAACCCTAAAACTCTCCATAATATTAGATTGTTTGATTTTTTGGTTCCGTAGACGTATTTGATATAATTCCAACATACCTTAATACTTGGGTGGAAACCCATTCCTGAAAAAAAACTGGTAATCCAGCTATGAAGTGACCCAATCTATTCGTCATTGATTGCAAATCCACCTATTCCACACAACATCTGACATGTCTTAATGACTTGAGTAACACTAGACGTGATGGGAATGCAATTTTCTGATAAATGTTAAGTTTTGTGAAGACTTATTCTTGTCGTCACTCCTGGATCATCAAAGAGCGTTAAAATTTTCTCATAATTCTTTCCTAGTTTTGACGTTTATGAATGTAACGACGATACGGTTGTGAGAATTATTTTTGTTTAGGTATGAATTGTTTTGTTTTTGTTCTCGACTTCTGGGAACGAAACAACAACTGATGTACCGTGGTCATCATTTTCTGCTTTCATATACTACATGATTCCTTCTGCATACATACATAATATTTCTTGCATACAAAATAGAAAAAATAACGGTATGCAAGTTGTTAGTGCAATTATGTGACATCAGTTTACTCACATCGGGCATTCCAAATATAGACACAGCAATGGGTAGGAATATTTTATTGAAACAATTTTCAAATGATAGAGCCAAAATAGAGCTAACTAAATCAGTAAATTTGCGAAATTCAGTCCTTCGATATAGATAGCGCACTGTACCAAATATTTTGACGCGAATTTGGTATTCATATTTTTTTAGCCAACCATGCTATCTATATCTTCGGCTACATCATCGCTTTCCAATAAGTGAGAGTAGCGTAAGCTACAATACTCTCACCTAATCTGCGTATCGAACATAAAAAAGTCTATCTGGCCTAAAACTGGGCACATGACCTAATAAAACAACGGTTATTTTGTTATACGCCTATCTATGTGCCTTTATTTTGTTTTTTATATGTAGTACGGAACCCTAAAAAAGAATAAAGTAATTTAATCTAGTAGTTCAGTTAATATAATTATAATGTTGCTTTGGCATAAAAATAACATAAATGATATTGTGTTAGTTAGACTGTTAGTGTGACTATGCACTAATTTCAAAAACTGGGGGCTGAGTCACCCACGTCCGTAGGAGGATACCCTTTAAGTCAGACTCCCTACACGTGGTCCCCGGGTGGTGCCAATCAGGTGACATTTGAGAGGTGGTAGAGCATTTTGTGAGTTGCTCGCCTGGCTTGCTACCAAAGTAGCTTACCACCATCAAGTTGAAAGTCTGCCGCCAAGCCAAATACGGTGTTCCGGCAGTTATCCTTGAGAGCCTGCGTATTCCAGGTCTAGTGTGTTCACCAGCTTCGATCACATCGTCACTTACCATCAGGTGAGATAGTGGTCAAACACTAGCCTGTCACTAATAAAAAAAAAAAAAAAAAAACTTGTATATATATAAGCGTATGGTTATCGAATCACAAATGTCCCTTGGGAAGGAAAATTGTGTTCGGGAATCGAACCCATGGCGCAGAGGGTAGAGGTTTGCCCACTATGCTAACAAGGTCGTCTGGTTTTATGAATTAATTAATTAAACCCAAGTATAGTAGTTGCTTACTTATTTGTGATTACTAGAGACCAGAGGTATAAGCAGAGGTCATCGGGATTATCATTTCATTCGCGAATTTGTAAACAGATTGTATGGCGATGACTTCGCGATAGTCGGAGCGAGAACGGAAATAGGAATTTAGCATAGAAGTTGAGTATAGTAAAACTTAGAAGCTTATTTTTTACAGCTCCAACTGATCAAAACATATTTCAACTTTATTTATATACTAGTTATACCCGGCATACACTGTAATGCCACGTAAAGTAAACAAGTGTTTTACCTCTTTCACGTTTATGGTTGTCTAGTACTTCAGTACCATACTAAAACTTATTGAATAAATTATTACCTCTTTTATGTTTATGTTTGCATAGTACTTTACCAAGTCCGACAGATGTACTTATTGGAATTAACCTGTAGATGCGCGTACGTCTTCTAAACATCGGGTTCCATTCGATTCCCGGTAAGTTTTCTCCCCAAGGAAAATTTGTGTTTCTATTTGTGGTTGCGTTTGTGTGTGTAATGTGAATGTTTCTAGCACCCACGACCCAAGTCATCGAACTTAGTGTTGATTTATAGTGTGAAAGCCTTTATGTTATTAGGAATTTCAAATCCGTGACCACATTTCAAAGACACTTCTACATTTTAGAGGCACCGAAAAAGACATGATTATACAATACAATACAAAATTCTTTATTGTACACCAAAAAAATAAAAAGTCAGTACATTGGGTCTTATCGCTTTCAGCGATTTCTACCAGACAACCTTTGGATGGACAGATGGAGATGGTAGTACCAACTGAGGTCGGTGGAGGTGTGCATTACAAATTTACATAAATATAATATGTATATTATACATTGTAGTTATCCGAATAGAAATCGCTAGTAATCAAAAGAAGACGCTCGACTTAATTCATTTTATCGTACTCTGCTCACACCTTTATCTGAAAATGTAATAACATTCCAGAATGACATGTGCTGGCCATCACATACATTTGTTTACGCGTTGTATGACTTGTATGGAAGCTTCGTTGATTACATAAGGTCATACTATAGTAAGCATACGACGTCTATGAAGTAAGCAAAGAGCATTATAATAATATGGTCCTTATAGCAACTGGACACCGACTACGATGCCATCATCAGTAGATCATTTTAAGTAAGATTGACCAATATAACATGCAAGCAATTGAGATAGTAATCAAAATTGTAGTTTGTCAAAAATCGTATACTTACTATTACCCCCCGTATATTCATTAGCTTAAATGTAATGTTTACCTCTTATTATTTATTATTTTTTAGAATTTTTTTTTATTTTTTTTACTATTTATTATATTTATGTTGTCTATTGTATGTATATATGTATTTTTGTTAGTATAAAAATATGTATTACTAACATATACGTTTATTATAATATATTATATCGTAGCGTATATTATTGAAATTATTTTGATTTACCTTTCATTTTGTTAATAATGTTTTGAACTACCCGCAAGGTTTAACTGAAAACCAGCGTCGAGTTCTAACTCGACATAATTGCTGAGTTAAACCTTTTTGGCATAATTATTGTTTATATTTTTGTTTTTAATATTAAGTTATTTTTGACAAATAAATGTATTTTCTTTCTTTCTTTCTTTCAAGCTGCTCCCCGCGGTGTTACCCGCTGTATCGGGATAAAAAGTAGCCTAGTCGTATGAGTAAGTCCTAGAAGAAATTTCATCAAAATTGTTCTAGCCGTTTGAGCGTGAAGAAACATACAACCACACTCAAAATCTTTCACCTTTATAATATTAGTGTGATATGGATGTGCATATATTATTATCGTATATTTGAGGGCTATATATGACTAATATGGTGAGTCAATGGCACTCGGAGATCCGTACCACAGAGATGTTAACCCAACTGGCATAAATTTGAGCGATTTCATAAAGAAACAATTTTCATTTTAAAACGAAATAAATTGTATATTATTATTTGTGCCGTTTGGGGTTGGGACGTATAGGCCCATGGGGACCGGGTGCATTAGAAATTTTCAAAGAGACTGATTTATTCAGCACATGACCAAAATGCTGGGTTGTATTTGGGGCAGAGGATAAGCCTCGCTATACAGCGTGGTAATGCGTCTAAACCATCTTTAACGTTTTTTATAACTTGAATATTAATATTGTAAAACTAGGTCATGGAATAAATTTAAAATTTAAATTTAAAAATAAATATACCCCTGGCTAGAAAACGCCTGAACCTATATTCTCCTAACATATCAAAGAATACTCTCGATCAAATCACCTTTTAAACAAAAATAAACTAAATCAATTAGTTTAGCTGTCAGACAGACAAATAAGTTAAACTTATAACACCCATCTTTTTACGTATAGGGGTTTATAAGACAAACTAATAAATACACGTCTTTCTCGTATGGACATTTTTTTTTTCTTTTTTGGCTTCGCAATCTTGTGCATTTAGCCAGTGTCAAGTAATAAATTTCAAGAGTATTTCATATCAAAAGTCATAGTCAAAGTCAAGTAAAAGAGTCAAGGTCCAGTCATAGTCAAGTCATGCCCTAGTAAAGTGGTAGAAACTTTACTAGAACTTCTATTGGAGTTTTGGAGCGAGAGCAAAAATCACGTTTTTCAACTTTGTATGATTAGCCTACACTTATATACACGTTTACTAATTATTACACATAAACACTCGAAGAATCACAGGTTTTTGAAAATTTAACAAAATCAACAACGCCATTTTTTCACTTTTGCGGCCAAACTCCTTATATGGACATAAGGATTCGTTACATTCAAAAATCTTTTCGAACGATTAACCAACAGTATTTTTCAAATCCGTTCCAAGTCTTGTCAACAAGTACTCGTACATAATCATAGTTGATATAACTGCAGATAGCACTGGTGGTACTCCCACGCGGTCTCATTCACCTCCATTCTATTTATTAGATAATTCTGCTCACCTACTCTAAGTATCATCAGTCGTTATCAGATAGCCAGCTACGTAGGAACATTATTTACCGACTTCAAAAAATATGTTCTACTGCATGTATTTTTTTTATGTATGTTCACCGATTTTGTAGACCATTTGTAGACCGATTCTTAAAATATTTTTTTGTTTGGTAGATTACACTTCAGAGATGGTCCCACATAAATTTTATCGATCGATCAAACCAAAACCAAAATATAAGCGGTGAAGTTGGTTTTTTTTAAGCTTTGCTTACGATTAACTTTATTTTTCTACACTTCCACAGCCCCACACTAAATTAAAAGACTTGTATCGTGGGTGCCGGGAACATTTACATCACACACATACATACACCCAGAACCAGAAGCACAAATATCCCTTGGGAAGGAATTTGTGCTCCTGCCGGGAATCGAACCCAGGACTCACGGCGCAGACGGCGGGTACCTGTCCACTGCGACAACTGGGTTAACTAACTTTTAAATAGAAGGAGTTCTGAAATCGTTACGTTTGGATCTCATATCACAAACTATTATCAATTCTGATAGACTTGTTGTTGAGTGACAGTGTTTATCCCTTGGGATGCAGCTAAGATCTTCGACCGTGTCCAATACCGACCTAATTACCAGATTGACTAATTAAAACATGAATTAATTACTAGAACTGGTACCCATAGACAAGCTAAACATAGACAAAATTACCAAATCATTGTACCTATAATTGGACCATTCTAAGAACTGTTCCATTATAAATGTGCAAAATCAAAATCGTTTATTCACATGGGCCCCGAAGAGGCACTCATGAAAGTTAATGATTCTATTGCCAGATTCGCAAAATTACAGCCATCTCGAGAAGAACCTGGCAAGAAACTCGGCGGCGCAATTTTTTCATTCATTTTTTTTTAAACATTCTTAATCTCTAATACATCATTTTATTAACCTAGGTGTTATTATGGTAGTTGCTAGAAAGAGTGTGCAGTTTGCCTCCATGCATCCTTGTCTAATGACAAGGACAATGACAAGGACAATTAATTAATAAAGCTTACTAAAAAACGATCCACTATATTAATACATAGTGAATCGTTTTTTAGTAAGCTTTATTAATTAATGCCCGTTTTATTACAGATTTGCAATACATATAGTATATATACATATATTAAACTGTAACAGGCCGATGTCTGTACATTAAAGTTATTGAAGAAAAACCAATTATCTGTCTGGATGTTTGCACGCGCATCACGCAAAAACTACTGCATGGAATTGAATGCAGTTTCACCGATGTATTGCTAAAATAGGCTATATTATTTATTTTACTGCAGGAGCATCATATCCCCATTGTGTTAAATTTAATATTTTCCGGGGTCACACGTTCTGTAGAAACTACTATCCGGATCTTCAAAACTCTAAACAGATTTTCATACAGTTTTACGAGTAGATTAGGCTTCGCCTGAAGCGATAAATAAACTTATTTGATTACAACAACATATTTTGTGTAACATATGTATTTATCCTATAAACATAATGTATTTATTATTATTGCCTTATGGAATTTATTTTGTTTAAGCCACCTTACTATATATTTTATTTTATCATAAACTTGTGACGAAACAGGGGTGTAAATACACCCCCGTTTCACCGAATTATTAAAATCTTCTCCATCCAAAGGATGTCTGGAAGAGATCGCTTTTAGCGATAAGACAGCCGGTTGTACACTTTAATTTAAGTTTTAAAAAATTTCGTAAGAGATTTATGTAAGGTGAAAGAAAAGTTATCGTCATTTATAGATTACTAGCCGTGCCCCGCGGCTTCGCCCGCTATTATCAAGTTAAAAAGTAGCCTATGTGTTAATCCTAGGTATAATCTATGTACATTCCAAATTTATCTAAATCCGTTCAGCCGTTAAAGCGTGAAGGGAACAAACATACTTACACACTTACACACAAACTTTCGGATTTATAATATTAGTAGGAAGTAGGATTGATGAGTCGAATGTAAGTTCAGTAGCGAATTTCGGAACTATCTTTTTTGTATGAACTTAATTAACTTTGAATTGAATACTTAATTAACAGATTTTGAGGAAACTAGCACCGCGCTTCCATGAACAGATAAGTAAGTCGCGGGCGAAGTCACGGGCAGAAGCTAGTCAAATATAAATAGGCACTTACGTCACTTCCAAATTTATTTTCAGCCCTTACATCAGAAGAAATAACGGAAGTTACCGAGACATGCTGCTACTACGCTGAGGGTCTGGCAGTGAGTTTATCATCAGTAGCGGAATGCTCAGCGTCTGCACCACCCGAGGGAATAGAGCCAGCGCAGCTGGACACGTGCAAAGCTGCTATCTCCAGCTGTTGTGAGCAGCTGTTCCTGTGAGTGAGACTAATTCTATTGTTTGGTTCACTTAGGTATACATTGAAAGCTTTTGTTAACCAACTTAAATAAAAAAGGAGGTTGTCAATTCGGTAAGCTTTTTATTTTAAGTTGGAACTCAAGACAAAGTTATTTATTTTCGGGATTTTAAAGGATGTAGTTTTATGTTGGTCCCATAGAAGTTTCATCAAAATCAGATCAGTATTTTGGTTTAAATTTAAATTATGAATTGATTTTGATCATTCTTTTTTGTTAGGTAGATCATACTTCAGAGGTGGTCCCATATAAATTTTATCAAAATCGCTTTTTGAGAATATCAACATAAAACAACATATTAGCGATGAAGTCGGTTTTTTAAGCTTTGTTTGCGTTTAAATTATCTACAATATAGACCTAAATTCGCGAGTGTAGAAAATATAGAGAATAGGTATCTTCTAGGCAATTGCTTGCTCCATCGTCGACCACGTTTACCATCAGGTGAGATGGTGATAAAAATTTGCCTATCTTGAAAAAAAAAGCATGTGAGGAATTCACATATCTCAATCCACCTGTATTACAAGTGCATCTATTATAAGCCGGAATCATCCGTGGTCTATAATTATATAGGATTTTTATTAATTTTCAGACAAAAAGATGATTGCGCAGCTGGTGCTAAGTATGCTGTTGCCAAGCGATGTAGTGCCCCAACCACAGATATTGGAAAGGTATTGCAAAAGCATAATAATAATAATAATTGTTTATTCGTGGTGAGTAATTTTTAGTATAAACTTTGACAGCAGACATCAAAGTATCAATCTTGGCTTATTTGAACCTTCGATGTTGGTTCTTTTGATGTTGCAATGTTGGCTCTTTCGAACCTTCGATGTTGATTCTTTTGATGTTTCAATGTTGGTTCTTTTGATGCTTCAATGTTGGTTCTTTTGATGCTTCAATGTTGGTTCTTTTGATGCTTCAATGTTGGTTCTTTTGATGCTTCAATGTTGGTTCTTTTGATGCTTCAATGTTGGCTCTTTTGAACATTTGAAGTTGGCTTTTTGGTGCTTGAATGTTGGCTCTTTTGAACATTCGTAGTTGGCTCTTTTGATGCTTCAATGTTGGCTCTTTTAAACCTTCGATGTTGTTTCTTTTGATGCTTCAATGTTGGCTCTTTTGATACTTCAATGTTGCCTTTTTGATGCTTGAATGTTGGCTCTTTTGGACATTCGTAGTTGGCTCTTTTGATGCTTCAATGTTGGCTCTTTTGATACTTCAATGTTGGCTTTTTGATGCTTGAATGTTGGCTCTTTTGGAAATTCGTAGTTGGCTCTTTTGATGCTTCAATGTTGGCTCTTTTGAACCTTCATGTTGGATCTTTTGATCATTCGAAGTTGGCTTTTTTGATGCTTGAATGTTGGTTCTTTTGAACCTTCGATATTGGTTCTTTTGATGCTTCAATGTTGGCTCTTTTGAACCTTCGATGCTGGTTCTTTTGATTAATTAATGTTGGCTCTTTTGAACCTTCGATGCTGGTTCTTTTGATGCTTCAATGTTGCTTCTTTTAAACCTTCGATGTTGGTTCTTTTGATGCTTCAATGTTGGCTCTCTTGATTTTTTAATTTTGAGTCTTTTGATCCTTCAGTGTTGGTTGTTTTCATCAATTCATGGCTATTTTTCACAGCTTTAGTGGACTGATTCATATTTTCAATTGACTTTAAATTAAAGTTAGTTTGTTCTGGTACCAATAAGATGCATTTTGTGAACGTCAGATGATGACAGGTTTGTTTTAAACATAGTGCGATGACGTAAGCGTAAATTACCTACTTTGCATAATTTATTATAATTTTTTCAGGCCTGCTGTGATGAATGTTCCCTCGGGCGTTGGACTGGAGAGAGCCAGGGTGAGGAGGCCTGCATAGCATCCTCATTTGAAGGAATCAGCCCCTCATTAGCCATTGAGAAGAATATATACTACCAGTGCTGTTTGGTATGAACTGAATATAAAACTTAATACGTAGGCTTTCGTTTCAACTTTCAATCATAAAAACCAAACTATCTCGTCAAGACACAAAATTACTTAGTAATAATAGAAGCTTAAAATCAAGAATTGAACAGCAGTCGTAAATTTATTCTGTACATTGTTAAACTAGTGCTTCAGTTTACTCCTCTAGAAGAAGAATTAGAAGATCCACCCAAGGAACGAACAAGATTGGCTGTAATTTTATGAGTGCCACTTTGGGGCCCATGTGTTTCTGTTTATTTACGTATTTATGTTATATCCACAGAAAAACATTTTTTTTATCATTACTATAAAAAGTTTTACTAATAATGTGTCTGGATTCCATTTATATCATTAAGTATCTACGAGTATACATAGCCTTAGTCTGAAAACTTTATCTTTTGTGTATTATTTATTTTTATATATTTTTTTTTTACTAGTAATAACCGGCAGTTCCTAGGGCTTAAAATAAACAAATGTCGTCTTAAATATGTTTAGGTGCCTATATAACCTTGGTTAATTTATACTTCATGATAGGAAGCAGCCAAAGCACCCACCACAACAGCCAAGCCAGTAGCAACAACAACAAAGAGACCAAATCCTAAAGCAGCTTGCAGCAGCAGCTCGTGTGAGCACAGCTGTAGTGATGAGGGGGGAGTGGTGCGCTGCTCCTGCAGGGAAGGGTACAGACTGCAAGCGGACAAGAAGTCTTGTGTAGGTAAGTCCCACGCGACACTGTCTCCAAAGGTGACGACGAAGACACGAGAACAAGAGACGGCAGAGACTGATGACTTAGGATAGGAATGGAAAACTCAGTAGGGAGTCCAAGCCAAGATAGCATAGGAGCTACCGCCATGATTCCCCGATGATTATAGCATAGTAAAAACACTCTATGAAGATATCATACTCCTTTTGTTTGTACTATGATAATAGCCGTCGGTGCCCAGCCTAGTAAAGAATGCATGCTTTGTGGTCTATGACTTAAGGCCAGATTGACCCAGAGGAGGAGATTTGACTTGACTATAGGTTAGGAACTGAATAGATAAAACAGGAGATACCTAGTCTTTTTTGAAGATGAACCTCTTAGGTGAAATTCTGATCCGCATCATTTTTTTGTTGGGAATTATTGATATATATTGTAATCCAGGTGCACTTTTGGAAACCGTTACTATACTGGGTAATTTTTAAAATATCGGAAAACTCTTGGGATATCACTTCAACCATAGAGACCAACGACTTTCGTGATAGAGCGTTAGTCGTTCATTGCTGATTATTTTTATGATTTTTCAAATAAAGTTTTGTACAACAAGATGTTAAACAATATGTTTAACATCTTTGTTAAGTCTAAGATGTCAAGTGTCAACTGGCGTTGTTATTACGAGGTGCAGCGCGGCGCCACGCTGCCGTTCTTTGCGGGAGAGTCAAGTTTGAACAAGTATTAATTATAGATTGTATAGAATTCATCATCTTAATTATAACAGCAAATATAGTGAATAGACAAAGTCGCAGAAATTAATAAGTAAATGGTTGAAACAAGAATGTACAGGTTGATCATATTTTTATTCATACTCCAGATATAAATGAATGCGCTGAAGCTATAGACGACCTTTGCACATCTGAAGACTCAGTCTGCCACAACGTGCCTGGTGCCTTTAAATGTGTGCCCATAAAGAAACGAGACGTGGGCCTCAGCTGTCCTCCAGGATTCAAGAGGAACGTGATCAATCAAGTTTGCGATGGTAAGAAACTCTTTGTTTGAATGAAACTGGGCGATAAAATATACGCTTGTTTTAAAATGATAAATAATAATAAAGATATTCTACTAATGAGCATCTAGGCAAACCGCAATGCGGCGTGCATTGCCTCTAATAGCCTCTAACAGTTAAAATAGCTTTCATTCGCACAAAGCCTTTCGCTTACATTATAATAACTGCAAAAGAAAAGGGTATACTTTTCTTACTTGCCGTCTACTGTAATTCCCGAAAAGTATAATATGGGATAGTTTAAGTAGCCAGTGAATAGGTATTTACTGAGCAATCGTGCTCTATTTTCGACGGCATCGTCGCTTTTCATCAGGAGAGATTGGGGTAATACGCTGGCTTAGTTACGTACAATAATAATGCATGATTATTCTTACCACGGATTCTTTCTAATAAACACAAACATAAACGCTAACACACTCACATCCCTACACTATTCGATGACTTGTGTCGTGGGTCCCAAAAACATTCACATCACACAAAATCACAACCAGAACCAGAAACAAACTTCCCTTGGGGAGAAACTTGTGTTCCCGCCGAGAATCGAACTCGGTAACCCTGCTTACAAGGCGGACGCACACCTAACAAAGCCAAGGGACTATTCGATTCGAGATATCGTCTAATATCATCTCACTAGCTGTGCCCCGCGGCTACGCCCGCTATTATAATGTAAAAAAAATTACAAAAAGCTATGTACCTACATTCCAAATTTCATCCTAATTCTATGAGCCGTTAAATCGTGAAGAGGAAAAAACATTCTTACACACTTACACACAAACTTCCGGGTTTATAATATGAAGTAGGAAGTAGGATTGCATTGGATTTTTTTCCTCCTTAATAATATTATTTATACCTTTCAGATATAAACGAATGTCAACTGCCCCGCCCTCCCTGCCCCAAATATCTATGCGAGAACAGCATAGGCGGGTACAAATGCGCTGGGAAGCCAGGGAAGCCCTTCGAGGAAGCGGTGCCAGGTGCCCCCAAGCCTGTCACAGAAGCGTCTGCTACCAGCCCAGCACCAAAGATAGATAACATCTGCCCACCTGGGTTCAGGGCAGGAGAGGATGACGAGTGTCTTGGTGAGTGATACTTAGTCATAATTCTTTGCATCTTTTTTAGAATAGTTGCCAATGTTAAATAAACAATGTTCAGTCAGACCATAGACCAACTATAGATGGGTGACCGTTTAGAGAGACTTTCAATTGAGTGTCACCATACTTCGGAGGCTGGAGGGACCGACAGCTTACCCGATGCTGTCGGTCCCGGTTGTTAGTCGTAAGACAGTCGTTAAAATCCAGACACTAGGACTGTCCACTAGTCTATACGACAAGCAAGCAAGAATGGTTGCCATTGAATGAAAAAATGCGCCGCCGTGTTTCTTGCCAGGTTCTTCTGCGAGTCTGGTGAAAGTTAATGACTCAACTTTCATGAGTGCATTGGGGCCCATATGAATAAACGATTTTAAATTGGAACATCAATCATCGAATTATATACATACTAGCCGTGCCCCGCGGCTTCGCCCGCTATTATCAAGTTAAAAAGTAGCCTATGTGTTAATCCGAGGTATAATCTATGTACATTCCAAATTTCATTTAAATCCGTTCATCCGTTGAAGTGAGAAGAGGGAACAAACAAACTTACACACTTACACACAAAATTTTGGATTTATAATATTAGTAGGACTAGCCGTGCCCCGCGGCTTCGCCCTCTATTATCAAGATAAAAAGTAACCTATGTGTTAATCCTAGATATAAGCTATGTACATTCCAAATTTCATGCAAATCCGTTCAGCCATTAAAGCGTGAAGAGGGAACAAACATACTTACACACTTACACACAAACAAACTTTCGGATTTATAATATTAGTAGGATTAGTTGGATATTTCTGCTAAACAGAAATTAGAAAGAATTGACTGCCACATCCAACAGTAATTATTGAGAGCCAGTCTAATGTTTTTCCAGTTCCAAAGAGATTCCGTTTGTTTTAAAAAAAAATTGTTTATTTCGGATAAATCCATAGAAGTGTTGGTTAATTTTGGTTAGTTAGGTTACATTATAAATTAAATCTATGTTAGTATTACAATTATTTTGAGTTTAATTTGGACGATTTTTATCAGAAGATCAAAGCAGCAGAAATTTTATGGGTGACGTTTACCTTCTAACGGGATCGAAAAATTAAAAATAATCGGTTGGAAAAATTATCGGAAAAATATCTCATACATTTTACTCAGCGGATTTTTGATAAAATTAGAACGAATTTTTTTTTTTTTTTTTATTTGTGACTGGCTAGTGTTTGACCACTATCTCACCTGATGGTAAGTGACGATGTGATCGAAGCTGGTAAACACACTAGACCTGGAATACGCAGGCTCTCAAGGATAACTGCCGGAACACCGTATTTGGCTTGGCGGCAGACTTTCAACTTGATGGTGGTAAGCTACTTTGGTAGCACGCCAGGCGAGCAACTCACAAAATGCTCTACCACCTCTCAAATGTCACCTGATTAGCACCACCCGGGGACCACGTGTAGGGAGTCAGGATTATGGGGTATCCTCCTACGGACGTGGGTGACTCAATTGACGATTATGATAAAACTTTGATGAGTACGTAGTTCTGTGTATGCCGGCGTAGGTTAAAAAATATTAGCGTAGTTATATATGTTTTACATATATAATTTTGGACAAGTATCTGTCGGACTTGGTAAAGTACTAGGCAAACATAAACATAAAAGTTTGAATTTAAATAATTTAAACGTAAGCAAAGCTTAAAAAACCGACTTTACGCTTATATTTTGGTTTCGGCTTGATAGATTTCGATAAAATTTATATGGGACCACCTCTGAAGTAGGTATACCTACCTAATTGTCGATGTCTAGATCGACAATTGTTTCGGTTTCATTCGGAAGCCTAATTTCCTAATTCACGTAAGTCACGCTAATTCCCGTTTCAATTCTTTGTTTGGAAGATGTTGCTTTGCAATTGGCCCCATTTAAAGATCTAATCAGTAGTTTTTGAAATGTCGTCAATAATGCGTGTTTAGTACATCTAATCTGATCAAAGTTCCGAAGATAAAGCGGTGAAGTCGGTTTTTTTAAGCTTTGCTTGCGTTTAATTATTTAAATTGAATAGTCAAAATGTGCGTGTCTTTATATCAAAGTTTGAAAAACACTGGTCTCATGTATAAAGATTACATAATAAACACGAGCATCTGATTTCCTAACGTAGTATTTTGTGCATCAACATATATAACTGATATAATTATTTATATAACATAAAGTAGATTTTATGAATGCGTGTCTAAATTTAGCAATAGTAGTCGGGAACGCATTGGTTCCCCTTCTTGGCATATCCTTTGTCGACGCAGTAACACCCTGGAGCTCGTCTGCACAGGTCTGAGCACACAGGATTCCGGTTTTGGCATTTCCGCTCGCAAGGCGCGCAGTCCTCGGGACCACTGTATCTCTGACCTGGGCCACACTGTCGGGCTGAAACAAATCGCACTAATATTATAAATCCGAATGTTTGTGTGTAAGTGTGTTTGTTCCCTCTTCACGCTATAACGGTTGAACGGATTTGGTTGCAATTTGGAATGTATATAGATTATACCTAGGATTAACACATAGGCTACTTTTGAACTTGATAATAGCGGGCGAAGCCGCAGGGTACGGCTAGTTCATTATAAGCCAGTGTGATACCATTCTCGACCTCATCATCACTTTCCATCAGGTGAAATAGCTATCAGAGTCATAGATAAAATAATAATATATTAGTTTTTTAAATAGCTTTTACCAGTTAAAAAAAAAGGACTAAAAAGTTATATAACCAGAGAACTTGTCAAGACGAATCAAACGAGCCCAAACTCGATGGGTTTATTTTGTTAAGTTTTTTTCCTACTAGCCGTGCCCTACGGCTTCGCCCGCGTTAGTTAAGTTTAAAATAGCCTATGTGTTATTCCGGAACCTAAACTATATACACTCAAAATTTCATCAAAATCGGTTTATTCGTTACGGAGATACGTGGTAACAAACATAAACACAAACTTTCGCTTTTATAATATTATAGTAGGATGGCCATCTTCCGTCTCCATCGTCACCAGCTCCATGGTACCATATCATTGTATTATCAGCGAAGATACATAAGTACACCAAGTTTGAGTCCAATCAGACATCGGGAAGTAGGTCTAATTTAGCTTGCAAGATTTGATTTGGCAAGACCGACAAATAGACTGACAACGGGACAGGTGAAACTAAATAAAAGTTTGTAAAAATCATAGCTCAGTGTTTATACACTGAGCTAATATTAATACGTACGTATATTAGCTCATTGTGTAAAAAGGGATTTTAAACAGATTTTAAAAATAGTAAAGCTCTTGATTCGACTTGTTTTTTCTATGAACTTACCAATATTTTTATATAATGTATATAAATGCTAAGTAGGTAAGTAAAGTGTCTAATTGGCCCTAGTTTGATCAAGATTGAATAAAGAATTTCGTAGGTAATAGTGGTAAAGTCGGTAATTGGTTTAAAAAACATATTTTAACGGTTCTGGGTTCGATTCCCGGCAGGAACCCAACTTTCCTGCCCAAGAGATATTTGTACTTCCGGTTGTGAGTGTGATTGTGTGTAAAATATAAATGTTTCCGGCACCCATGATACAAGTATTTGATCTTTGTGTGGGGTTGTGCGTGTGCATACGTATTGTTTATAATCTTACCAGTCATAGTGCTTATTAAGAATGTGCAAATAAAAAAGAATATGATAAGAATCCTTGATTTTGCCATTATATTACTTTTTAATTAAATTTTGACAGTATTTCTTCTCAATGTTTAATAAAAAAATAAGTTTATAATGGGATCGATTTTGAAGGTTTTAATTATATCTTTAATATTGTATTTAAAATGTCTTTTTTTAACGCTACAAATATAATTAATTATACAGTTTTATCGGGAACTCCACAGTTTTATACAGATACTTATTTTTTTATGTTATTTATGTCCACAAGTTTTTATAACTCTGTGTAAATAAGGTTCCATAAACTTCAAACAATATAATAATTAATTATGTTTCTAAAATTTATTTGTAATAACATAGGCTATACAATATATAATAGAAAGGACGCGTGATCAAAATGCTGGCACTTATTTGGCTCAACGTTTTAGCATTGTAATTCAGAGAGGCAATGCCGCCAGCATGATGGGAACGCTACCCACTGGTAGTGGGCTTGAACACTTGAGTTAAGCTCGATGTCTTGTAGGTAACTTAGTTCTTTGCTGTACATAGTTTTAGTTTAGTTTTAGGAAATATAGGCAATTGGCCCGTAGATTATATACAAAGGTGTATATAATATACTCAAGCCACGCATCTAGCATCTAACATGTATGTCTAACAGGAACTTCTGAATTCGCGGTAGCAGCATGAATACTGAGTTATGATGAATTAAAGTTTCAAAAAAATATGTCCTTTGCACCCTATTTATGGCTGATGAAATAGGGTTGCACACATAGTAGTAGGGTAGAGACCACAAAGTCTTAGAACCTAGACGTCGGACAGTGGTGGCATTAACAAAGGTCAAGGACACGCGCCACAGATGTAACCGTAGGGTTGCCAACAATATTTGAAAAATATTATTTTGAATTTTTGTATGGAAAAAATATCTCTGATTTTAACTTTCGTTGGTTGGCAGACGATTCCTGGCACGATACATATACACACCACCAAGTATTACTACACCTTTTTGTTACAGGTTGTATATACATCTATATATTACTGTATACAGCGAAAGAGCTCACTACAAGCTATCTAGTTCATATTAGGTATCTCAAGTGCTCAAGTCCACTATCAGTAGGAAGCGTGCCCTCGTGCTGGTACTTACGTGATGTTACGCAAAGCTAATACGTTGAGCCATTTCAAATACCTAGTCCTAGTTACTACTAGTTAGGCTTTGATTTTAATGATGAATTTATTAATGTTATTTAGGAAAATATAGTATACTAGCCGTGCCCTGTGTCTTCGCTCGCGTTGATCAAGTTAAAAAGTATGGTATATTCTATGTGGTTATATTCTAAGGTATTAGCTATGTACATTCCAAATTTTATCCAAATCCGTTCAGTCGTGACAGTGTGAATAGGGAACAAACATGCTTACACACAATCTTTCGGATTTATAATACTAGTATGATTATTAATTTCTTTCCGTGCCCCGCGGCTTTACCGCTATTATCAAGTTTAAAAGTAGCCTATGTATTAATCCTAGCTATGTACATTCCAAATTTCATCTAAGTCCGTTCAGCCGTTAAAGCGTGAAGAGGTAACAAACATACTTACACACTAACATATTTACACACAGTTGTAATTAAATTAAGAAACTTTGGAAGTTCCCGCGTGCTTGGAGCCTATAGTGTAAACGGTACCTTAATGTGACGTACGGAACCCTTAATGTGAGTGAAACTCGCACTTAGCTGCTATAAACATCTGAAATAAAACTTATTATTGCAGATTTAAGTACTTTGTTTTTAATTTTCTAATGGAGCGCGTGACAAAAAATAAACTGAATAATAAAATCTTTATTTCATAAGCATGTACAAATATTTCACAATAATAAATTAAACGCAAGCAAAGCTTAAAAAACCGACTTCACCGCATTATCTTCGAAACCTTGATCAGATTTAATGTATTAAACACGCATTATTGACGATAACTCAAAAACTAGTGATCAGATCTTGATCAAATTTAAATTGCACCACATGGAAAGCACCAGCTTTTAAGTAAAAAAATAATCATCAAAATCGGCCCACAACGAAAGAAATTATGAGGTATAAAAAAAAATATACATTCGAATTGAGAACCTCTTCCTTTTTTTTGAAGTCGGTTAAAAATGTATCGCGCTTATGGGACAATGATATCTATGTATACAATGCGGCCAGGGCGCGCGGCCAAGCGTGACGCTTCCTGTCGCGCTGCCGACGTTTTGTATAGGCTCTAGAAGTCTAGAGTAACATGTCACTTGATGAAAACTTTTTTAAAGACAAGCTTTTAGAAGTCCGCCATATTGGATTTAAAGTGACGTCACTTTTATTTCGAGTTATTCTCAGCAAGCCCTTTCATTTGATACCCATTTTATAGGAGTGCATTAAAAATTACTTGTCCCCTATTTTGGATGTTTCCCAATGTTTGATTTATAATGACGTCACACATGTAACCATGTATTGCCATCCAAACTTATAAAAAATTCAGCCAGGTTGAAGATATCTGCTTTAAAATTGTGTTGCAAGATTCCACCCGGACAAATGTATGTATACATTGCAACAGAACAATTTCGGCAATGTCTAGGTACACCCCTATATATTTATTTTTGGGATAATCGCTATAACAAAAATGCAATAATAATCTATGCATAGGATAAATTGTTAACAGATAATTTAAACTTTTACAATTGTATTTATTTATTCATACAGATATAGACGAATGCACCGAGAACAGCGACGACTGCCAACGTCTCTCCCAGCATTGCATCAACACTCACGGCAGCTTCTTCTGTCAGGATCACGTGTCAAAACGCTGCTCACCAGGGTTCAAAGTCAACGCTGCGACTGGGATCTGTGAAGGTAGGCAAATAGAATAAATTATGTACAACTTCTTTATACATTTACAGTGGAATATGTGTTGCACTTTTTACGTAAAGTCCAGGTCGTTGGACCTGGACCTGGACTTTACGTAAAAAGTGCAACACATATTCCTCTGAACAGCCAGATTCAGTCTGAAGCTTATTAAACGCTGGGTGTATTTCTAACTGTGCTTGGAGCAATGTTGTGTTTCAACTAATGGAAGATGTATATTCAATGAAAGCCAGAGTAATAGAGCTAGAATGTGCTAACTCAGCATTTTCAAAGAAATTGAAAGACCACACGGCCCCTTGCGCCACTCTGCAGTGCTCATCTTGAAGTATCAATCAGAGACAGGACAGTCAAGGATGATGAGTCTGTACATGTTTGTAGTATTTATTTAGTTGTAATGTGAACTCTAGTTAATTTTAGTTTTTTTTTATGCTTAATAGGCAATTTTTTGACCACCATCTGACCTGGTGGTAAGCGACGATGTGCTCCATCGTCATCTTGCCTAGAAGATGCCTATTCATTTGCGACTTAATGACTCCCATATTGTACTCATCAGGAAACACCGACTCAGGTAAGGAATTCCATTCCTTTGGGGTTCGCGCAATGAATGTGGAGGCAAAACGCTTTGTGCGCATTTGTGGAATGTCCACCATATAGCGGTGTCGCTTAGTAGTTTGTCTACTTGTCCGATGATAGAACGGAGATAGGAGAACTAGATTGTGCAGATCTTTGGCACACTCTCCGAAATGTATCCGATAAAAAACTGAGAGACTTGCAACCATGCGGCGATGACCTAAGTTCTGAAGCTTTGTATTAGTCAGTTGCTTGCTACCAATGAGTCTCTTGGCTCTACGCTCAATGGTGTCAAAAGCCTCAAGCTGGTACATAGCTAAAACGTCCCAAAGATGAGAACTGTACTCCATACATGAACGAACTTGTGCTTGATACAAATTGAGTAACTGTCCCGGTGTGAAGTACCGTCTCACCTTTGCAAGGATTCCTAGTGTTTTGCAGCTAGATAACTTATACAATACTGATGTTACTTATCTTTGCAGACATCGACGAGTGTGAAGAAGGCGGTGAAGTTTGCAAGAGGAACGAGGTCTGCGTCAACCTGCCGGGTGCCTACAATTGCAAATCTAAGATCAGCCAACTGCCAAAGTAAGGACACACTTAATTTGATCTAGAAATTTATAACTGTTGCGTCACTTTTGAGAATACCAAAGGTCAAAGGCGGGAATTCATGGACATTCCAAGCTTTACAGTACTTAACACAGTAAGTGAGGTACCACTTTAAAAAAGAAAGTCGACGAACCAAGCGAGGCAATGCCACCAGCAACATGGAAACGCTACCCACTAGTAGTGGGCTTGAGCACTTGAGTAACCTATAAGCTCGATTTCTTGTAGGTAACTTAGGTATACATCTATAGTTTTAGGAAATATAGGCAATTGGCCCGTAGATAATAGATTAATATAAAAATCATCGAAACCGGCCCACGCATTTGGTCTCTAGACCGCATCAAATTAATTAAAAACATACATACATAGACTGATAAACTCATCAACCTCCTTTGCGTTACGCAGTCGGATAAACGATTGACGTCAGTTATTTTCTTAAATTTAATTTTACAGGCTGGCTACCTCAAAATGTCAAGAAGGGACAAGGCGAAGACCTGGTGGAAAAGTGTGTGAAGGTAGATATTATGGAAACTAATTGTAGTTGTTCACTAGAGTTAGAAACATTACTTGTCAATAGCCGCACCTTTCAGCATTGGCATTGCAAGCAATCGTTCTTGCTCTTATGAAAATAAACATGGATAGAGCTAAAAGGTCTTCCAGTCACAAGAAGAGCGCCCTCCACCACAAATTTATCAAATAGTTGTTAAATATCCTTAGAAGCCGTCAATTTTTAGTCTGGAAGATCTAGACCACAATGAAAGTGTAATGATCAAATGCTGTTTCATCTACAAGCGGAGATCAACCCTAAATTTAAAACTCCACAGATATAGATGAGTGTCGAGAAGGTACACACCTTTGCGACCAGTTCCAGAACTGCATCAACACATACGGAGCCCACGAGTGTAGGTGCAAGAACGGGTTCGAGCTGGACTCATCCTCAGGGTCTTGTGTCGGTAAGAGAAGCTTCTGGAAAAGTAAACGCTTACACACTTACAGCACCACATTATGTTCTAGAACTTGTGCCTTGAAAGAAACAAAAATTCACGTTACACAATTACACGCAGAATCAGTAATTGTGTTCCTACCGGGCACATCATACATGATTAATTTCTTGAGCTCCCTCCGAAACTAAAGTAAATTAATTAGGTCTGCTTGGTAGAGGCGTTTGACGATGAAAGTGTCGTTCCTCGTCAGCTAACTCAAATATTGGCTTCTACAGATATCGACGAATGCACTCTAAAGTTGGACAACTGCGGGCCAGGCCTGCACTGCCTTAACGAGCTGGGTTCCTTCGCCTGCACCCGCAGAGCTCCCAGCAGCTCTACTACCTCCACCAGCACTGCAACTCCTATATATGAATACGAGTATTATTACTCCAAGTGAGTAAAACATGAGGAAAACAGAAGTTACTTCTGTTTAAACTGTTTTGGTAACTACGTTAAGGTCTATCACTGATTGAGGCCACAAACTGTAGTGTGTTTTGGAAAGCAATGTAGGATGATCGGAAAAAGCCGCCGAAGAAGCTAACTTGTTCTTTAATTGGCTTTGAATATAAAAACACTCTGTTCCAACAGCGTGACACTAATCGAATGAAACAGTGTCTTTTCGGTGGAATCTCACTTTACCGATACAATTTTATAAGTAAATTTTTAGTTTCATGTAGCAAAATACTGTTCTAGAATAAACCACATCGTTCTGGACTTTTCAGATGTCCATTTGTATTTTAGTTTGGGCGCTTTTTATTAATTTTTGATTTACTTTTAATTTCAGTGAAGACAACACAACGGACGAAAAAGATCCAGCTCCTGAACCTATATCGAGCACCACTCCTAAACCTATCCCACCACCAAGACCAACTTTACCACCGAGACCTAGCTATACATGGCCAACTTCACCACCCCGGCCAATTACACCTTCTACAAGTAGTACCACACCCAAACCGACTTCGACAAAACGACCAAGACCAATATACCCAACACGTAGACATTACACAAATTCGACATCCACGAGAAAACCAGAACCTACAACTCCGAAACCAGAACCAACGCCTTCAAAACCAGAACCTGCGCCTCCGAAACCGGAACCGTCGCCTCCAAAACCAGAACCTACACCTCCAAAACCAGAAACTACGCCTCCAAATCGAAATCCTATTCCAACTAATCTTCCAGAACCAGAAAAACCGAATGAAATACAACCAGTATCAAGTTTTGACTCTTATGGAACTGAGGTTCGCCCCACCAGTCCTGCTGATAATCCTAACAAACCGGAGTATCCAAGCAGACCAGTATATCCTGCCAAACCAGATCCCATTAAACCAGATTATCCAACCGGGCCAGATGCAACCAGACCAGACTATCCCACCAGGACAGATCCTACTAGACCAGACTACCCCACCAGGCCAGATTCTACTAGATCAAATTATCCCACCAGGCCGGGATACCCCAGGAGACCTTACTATTCTACCCGAAGACCAGATCCTCCTAGAACAACTGAATCCACTACTGAAACAAGCACCACGGAAAAGTTGAATGTTATAGATGATCTCTTCGACCCTAATGAAGTTCATTGCCTGTATGGCTATGAAAAGGATGCTGATGGGAAGTGCGTTGGTGAGAATGGCAAATTTTAGGTTGCTTTTATAAAACTTTTATAAAAATACGTATGAAAACCACATACAACATAGATTTTGATCATGAACGAATTTTTCCCAAAGAAAAGTATTTAAAAAGTTGGTTTACTAGAGTCGTAATTTATCTTTGCTTACATGGGCCCAATTGAGGCACTAATTAAAGGTGATATTACCAGATTCACGAACTTACAGCCATCTCGAGAAAAGCCTGGCAAGAAACTTATTTTCCATTCTTTTATTAATTAAAATTTTATAATACTTTTATTTGTGACCTAACCTCTAGGTTTAGTCTATATTTTGCCGTCGCCAGATAGCTTGTAAGAGCAGTTTGCCCCCATGCATCCTCGTCATTAATCCTAGACCGCATATCATCCATATAGGATTTAGATTAGACTTCGAGCTGGAACTTCGTTTTTTTTTTCCCTTATAAAGCGTCATTTATTTTATCACTTCACAAAATTAAATGATATCCCAATTTTTGTTTTTCTAAAAGACAAATTCCTAAATCGCGTAATCGGGTTTTATTACTTAAGTTCTGCAAATTTTTTATGATCTTTTTGTATGTTTATTTACAGAAAAAGGAACAACAATAGAGAAACCCTTGGACCCGAAGGAGGTGAAATGTTTAAATGGGTACGAGAGTGACATCAATGGAAACTGTGTGGGTGAGTTTTTGTTATATGAATCTCATGAATGAAGTCTTCAATCATTTCAGACAACAGCCATCTCCGATAGCGTCCACTATCTCACCTTATGGTAAATGAAGACTGGCTCTCAACAAAACAATGGGCATTATTTTACAAGCATTTATTTAACATGCCCTGTTTGTTCGAGTTACATCTTGCAAATAAATTTTAATGCAGTTATCCCCTACACAGACTAAGGTAAGGAGTTCCATTCCTTTGCGGTTCACATAATGAATGGGGAAGCAATGCGCTTCGTACATGTCTTAAACAGTCGCAAAAATGTGTGTCATAGGTATTCAAAGAAATAAAACATGCATAGTCTCCATTACTAAGAACAAAAAGACTAAGAATCCATTCACTTAAGAAAAATGTTATGCAGGCTCTATAAGCATTATTTATGTTTCCCCAGATATAGACGAATGCAAAAACGGACACCACGTCTGCGATAGCCTGGAGATGTGTGTGAACAGAGCCGGGGGCTACACCTGCGAGTGTGTGGCTGGATACACGCGGGGTGACGACGGCTGGTGTGTATATAACCATATGGCTATAACCACCACATCTAGCACTACGGAGAAGACTACGACTGAAAGTACAACGGCAGGTGAGTAGGTAAAACCAACAATGAAGCAATGTTCCCTCTCTCTGAATCTGGAATCCCTGTAACTGTTTTTCATTCAACAAGTAATAGCTTCTCTTTTTTGGAATGGGACACAAATAGAGATGATTGAGGACACATGGTTAGGCGCCGTGACTGCTGGTGGATCAAGGTGTTAACAGAATAGTGGCCAAGACAAGGCAAACGCAGCGTCGAATCACTGGACAGTGGCAAGATGGGCCGACAGCATTATAAGATTGGATTGCGGGCCGAACCTGGACAGATCATCTCATGAACGAGGCAAGGCGTACAGTGAGAACAAATTGGATGGGCTACGGATGACGATGATGATAAATAGCGCTTTCCTCATAGCTTTACAAAGGTCTCTTGGCGAGGGATGTCGATAGAAAGTCAGCACCAGCTGTTATTAAACTTCAGAACGGCACCCACGACACATTGTCATCGAACTTACTATGGGCTATGAGAGTGAAAGCGTTTTTCTCTGTAGTTTCAGTTGCACTCTTAATTTTTTATAATTTATTGCACTTGTATATAAGAAATACCTTTTCAATTCACGCAAGGGCCTTCACTTCTCTAAAAATAGTTCCAGTAGCTGCAACACCCGCGTGGGGATACAACCCTTACCGCCCCTCCGCGCCCGGTCCCCGCGGCGGCGGCGGCCGCGACTACCCTCCGACAGTGTGCGAGCTCGGGTACAGGTTGGATGCCTCTCAACAAAAATGTGTCGGTAAGTTTACTACATCGGAAACTATCTGTGACAGCAAATAGTGTTTGAATATTGTAAAGAATATCTTTTTCAGAGGTTTATGAATAGCTTACTAAAGCTTTCTGTATAATGGATACGACTATTTCGATTATAGGATCATTTTGTGGTCTATCTGTCCGTTAAATACCACGTTCATAACACGCAGCTGCTATATTGCGTCCTCCTCTATCGCATCACATAGTACGCGCAATGCTTCTCTCTTTCACATCTTTAACTTCCTCAGTGATCGTTTGATTTCCGCTGAGATCAGTTGTGTGCCTCGCGTCCGCGAATGGTTACCAACGGTGTAATCTGCTAACGCATCACAACAAACAGTCGCGTCGATACGTGCTCACCAGTGCTTCCGCGATGGCCTAGTTTTCATGACGCAAGACTATGCTATGACGACGTGTGAATATTATTGTTAAGGCGAAGTACATTTGCTTTGATAATGAATTCGAAATGCGACGAATCGCCTGGAAAAGGCAAAATAACATTGAAAACAGAAACTGAACATCTGTTGTACAAACGATTCTGCGAAGAAAGAGATGAGCGAGAAAAACTGTTAAGTCTCATCAGTGACCAACAGAACCAAATAGAAATCCTCCAGCATCATCTCAAATGTCTGGCGGAAACTACTTCTACAAAAATTGTACCCGCGGAGAGGGAAGAAACTTCTGCCGATCGTGAATTTAGCACGGACGAAGAAGATTTAGCTCGTGAAACAGAGTGGATTCGTCAAAAATCGAGGAAAAAAAGGAAATTGAACACCTCACCAGTTCAGGACGAATCCAGCAATGAAGAAGATCGAAAACACCAACAAAAAAGTAAGAAAACTCTCTTACCTCCACCTATAATAGTAGACGGCATAAAAGATTACCAAAGCTTCTATGACTTTTTGTCAGATAAGCAACCAGATAACTCGTTTACCATTAAAATGATGAACAGTGATACAATAAAAGTAAACACCACTGACGAAGAGTCGTATCGAGCTATTACTAAAGCCCTTAAGGTCAATAATTGCCTATGGCACTCCTACGAAAATAAACAAGACAGGCCAATAAGAGTAATGGCCAAAAAATTGTTTTCAACATGCAAGCCTGATAGGATTTTGGAAGATCTTAAGGGTAAAGGTTACAAAATTATCGAAGCAGTCAACAAATTGAGTTGGAGAACTAAAGAGCCTCTGAATATGTTCATGTTGACCTTTGAAAATAGTGAGGAAATAAGTAAAATATATAATATCAAAACCATTCTGGGATGCGCAGTGGATGTACAAGGAATTAAATCAACTAAACTAGTCCCCCAGTGCAAGAGATGTCAGGCCTATGGACATACCCAAAAGTACTGCTCTAAAGAACCGAGGTGTGTTAAATGTACAGGAAAACATTTAACAAAGGACTGCAAAAAACCAGCAGACGAAAAACCAAAATGCATTCACTGTGGAGCCCCGCATCCGGCAAACTACAGAGGGTGCATGATAGCGAAGGAGATACAGGCTATTCGAAACAAAACATTAAAAAAGCCTAGTTTAGTACGCCAACGTAACACAACTGCTCAAAGTCAAAATGTACCTACTAACATCAATAAAACAAGTGGTACAAAACTCTATACAACCAACAAAAACCAATCTTACGCTCAAGCTGCTTCGAAAGGTACAGTAAAATCTCTCAGGGATCCTAATCTAGGTGTATCAACTGAGAAAAAGTTGGATGACATCTTAAAAATGATGATGTCCTTTGATGAAAGGCTCAAGAAAATTGAAAGTAGCGCAAAAACAGCTACCCTTAAGCTAATAAAATGAATAAGTCTCTTAAAATCATGGCATGGAATTCAAACGGATTACTAAAACATCAAAGTGAATTACAAGTAATCTTAGAAACAGAAAATGTTGACGTGTGTCTCATATCTGAAACACACTTCACAAAACAATCTTATATAAAGTTCAAAGGCTACAAAGTTTATCATGCCTTACATCCAGACAATAGTGCTAGAGGCGGTAGTGCTGTCATAGTAAAAGAATATTTTGAACACCATGAAGTGACTAAAATCGAAGAAAATGAGACACAAGCAGTAGCAATTTGTCTCAAAACAAAGCAGTACAGTTTAACAGTATCAGCTATATACTGCCCACCTCGATACATGTTAAAAATGGACTATTATATGAGCTTACTAAAACGTTTTGGTAACCGATTCGTTTTAGGAGGAGATTTTAACGCTAAGCATACCTACTGGGGCTCTAGACTATCGACAACTAAGGGAAAAGAACTACTAAGTGCAATCAAACTAATGAATTGTGATGCCACATCTACTGGAGCGCCTACTTACTGGCCAACAGATCCACATAAAGTCCCTGACCTCATAGACTTCTTTGTATATAAAAATGTGTCACCTAGCTACATGAGAACATATCAGAGTTATGATCTAAATTCAGACCACTCCCCAATATACCTAGAAATAAATGAACACATCATGCATAAAGAAAAACCTCTAACACTGGTTAGTAAATTAACAGATTGGGATAGCTTTAAAATTGATTTAGATATCCATATAAACCTGCAAGCGCCCCTTAAGACACCTGAACAATTAAACCACGAAATAGAACATTTTTGCCAACTTATTCAACAAACAGCTTGGAATAATACACCAACTGTACATAAGAAGACCAAGTGTAACACATACCCAGCTAAAATAAAACAACTTGTTAGTGAAAAAAGAAAACAAAGAAAAACATGGCATCGATCAAGATGTCCTGAAGATAAAAGAAAGCTCAATGAACTTACGAAAAGGCTAAAAACATATATCCAGCAATTCAACGATGATTCTACCAATAAGTACCTTCAAAAGCTAACCTGTGATCGCAGTAGCAACTACTCACTGTGGAAAGCTACTAAAAACCTAAAAAAGCCAATTTCCCATATTCCACCCCTCAAAAGCGATAATGGAATATGGGCAATCAATAATGATCAAAAAGCTAAGAGGTTTGCTGAACATTTAGAAAACATTTTTCAGCCAAATCAATGTGAAATCAATGAATCTTTAGGATTGGATGATACTGACCCCGCCATACCTCAAGAAAATGGTATAAAACTCGTTACACCAAGAGAAGTCGCACGTGAAATTAAATACAGCATAAGCCAACGAAAAGCTCCAGGATATGATTTGATATCAGGAGAAATACTACACAATTTCACAAGAAAAGCCTTAGTAAAGTTAACTACAATTATTAATGCTGCTTTAAGGTTAAAATATGTCCCAGACTTATGGAAAGTAGCTGAGGTTATCATGATAGCTAAACCTGGGAAACCACCTCATGAAACATCATCTTATAGGCCTATCTCTTTGCTTCCTATAATGTCAAAATTGTTTGAAAAGCTACTACTGAAGAGGCTGAAGCCTATAATAGAAAGCAAAAATCTGATCCCAGAGCATCAGTTTGGATTTCGTGAAAAGCATTCAACTATAGACCAAGTACACAGAATAACAAATACAATAGAAAATGCTATAGAAAAAAAATGCGTATGTTCCACTGTTTTTCTAGATGTGGCACAAGCTTTTGATAAAGTTTGGCATGAGGGCCTTATACAGAAACTCAAAAATAAATTGCCTAAGCAGTTCGCAGATATCCTTGAATCCTATATCTCAAATAGAGTATTCAGAATTAGACATGAAGATGCATACTCTGAGATAAAGGAAATTAAAGCTGGAGTACCACAAGGAAGTGTATTAGGCCCGGTCCTGTACCTAATATACACATGTGATATCCCTAAACTCGAACATAACACCATTGCTACCTTTGCTGATGATACCGCTATAATGGGGGTAGGCAAAACCCACAAAGAAGCTACTGAAAAGGTTCAAATGGCTGTAAATGAAGTCTATACCTGGACTAAGAAATGGAGGATTAAACTTAACGAGTCTAAATCAATTCACATTGACTTTACCAACAAAATACCACAATACTGTCCCGTGTACATCAATGGCAAAATCATTCCTTATGAGAATACAGCTAAATACCTCGGTATGACTCTTGACGCAAAGCTTCGCTGGAAGGCACACGTCAAGAAGAAAAAAGAAGAATTAGAAATTCGATATCGGAATATGCATTGGCTGCTTGGGCGAGAGTCAAAGCTGTCAACTCAGAACAAAATATTGATATATAAACAAGTCCTGATGCCCGTGTGGACTTATGGTATACAGCTTTGGGGCTGTACTAAACCGAGCAATATTTCAATCATTCAACGCTTCCAGAATAAGGTATTACGAGGCATTGTGAATGCACCTTGGTACATCCGAAATGACGATCTCCACCAGGACCTCAACATCGAGCTCGTTAACAAAATCATTAAAAAATACGCAGAAGCTCATGAATATAGACTTCACCATCATGTGAACGTCGAGGCCATCCAGCTCCTCGATCACACGTATATAGTGAGACGACTTAAAAGAACAAAACCGTTTGAACTTGTTTAGTGTTAGTGTATTAGTGTAATGTAGTGTTTTATAAGTGCTGCTCAAAAAGAACACATGAACCAAGTGTCTTCGCCTTAATAGAGACAATAAGAAAAGTGTTAATGGACACATTCTTGGATATTTTAAATCTAGCAGAATAAGTTAAATTTAAGTTACTTATTAGCCTCATCTTGGCTAGATTGTAACAAAAATAGGGAACACTCTATCGTGACCTATAATAGTGAAAAAAAAAAAAAAAAAAAAAACTTCCTCCGATTTTTGGATTTCAAATACGAGCAACCATTATTCATGAACAGATTTTCATAGGCAACCCTATATTACTGAATTCGCAATGAAATTTCCTTCATTTTTATATTTAATGAGCGCAATTACTACTATCTAGTTACCTGTTTGCACACGGCAACCAGGTAGTTGGGGCCAGAAAAAGGTAGGCAACCTAGCTTTTGCATGTCGTATACATTGTATACTTTTCGTTGAAGGTTTATTTTTTTGGTAAGCAAGTCAGTGAAATTAGAAAAAAATACATTAATTATATCATTGAACAAATTTTTTTTGGCAACCCTATTGGTATGTGTTCAGCAACACATTTTATTCACTAAAATATATTTTTCATTCGGTAAACAGATGGGTGAAGGTCGATCTTACTTGGGATCCTCTACTATTAGCGTCGCGCGTCGTTAAACGAATCGTCAAATTACGAATGTCACAAAATAAACATTTTGATATGATTTTGACGTTTGCAGATATTGACGAGTGCTCGTTGAACCAAGACACGTGTGCAGCGGAAGAGGACTGTGTGAACATAGACGGTGGGTTCAAATGCATCTGTGGAAGGAGGTGTCGGGCCGAGAACGAGAAGCCTACATATGGTAAGAACAAATTAATTCACATGGGCAATATATGGCATCGAGCTTGATGTGAAAATTCAAGTAGGCCTAGAATAAAATGAAAAAAAAAAAAACGACTAATATGTAAACAAATAGTAAAGTTCCAAAAATAATATTACGAGTGATATTTAGCTCAAATCTTTAGGCAATTATTGTTTTTCAAACCAAAAAACCGACTTTACAGCAAATATCTCCAGTATTCACCGTCAGATCTTGATTTAATTTTACGGTACCAATTAATACAATCGAAAGAATGAAAGAAAAATATATTTTGTTGCAAGAATACTCACAATAACGTGAGTAATTTAGAAAAGTTGATGTTAAAAAACGGCTCCAGCTAAGCATAATGCTGGTGTGCAACCAGCTCTCGTCTTCCATTGGAGCCTGCCAGTGAAAAAATGGAACAAAGTAATAATTAAAATTATACCTAACATTAAAATTCACATTATACTTACTCTCCTAAACAATAATTAAACGCAAGCAAAGCTTAAAAAAACCGACTTCACCGCTTTATCTTCGGAACCTTGATCAGATTTAATGTATTAAACACGCATTATTGACTATAACTCAAAAACAAGAGATCAGATCTTGATCAAATTTCAATGACACCACAAGGAAAGTACCAGCTTTCAAATAAAAAAAGATCAATCAAAATCGGCTCACAACGAGTTCGGTTAAACGAGAACATCGTCAAAGTAGGCGTACGTAACCTAAAAAAAAATTTTTCGAAATCGGTTCACGTGGAGATAAGTTATGAGGTAACACACATAAGAAAAAAATACAGTCGACTAGAGTACCTCCTCCTTTTTTGGGAAGTCGGTAAAAAATAAAAAGAGATTCATCATATTGGCCAACGTACACCCTCAGCCAGATATATGAGGTGAAATACTAAAGAAAAATTTAAGGGTCCGATGCACGCCGTTGACCTTCCTCGAATGGGCGTCACCGATGAAAATGCCCCCCGCACCGACCCCGCACCTCCTGAACATAATTACGAGTAGGCCGTAGATATTATTGCGTATATCGAACTGCCCGTTGGCTAAGTTGGGTGAGCGTTCGCCTTCTAAGCAGGGGTATCGGGTTCGATTCCCGGCGGGAACACAAGTTTTCTCCCCAAGGAAAATTTGTGTTTCTGGTTCTGGTTGTGATTGTGTGTGTGATGTGAATGTTTCCGGCACCCACGACACAAGTCATTAAACTTAGTGTGGGGCTGTGAGTGTGAAAGCGTTTATGTTTATGTTTATATCGCGCGGCGTTCGCTGCGCTCTAAAATAGTACAAGTAGAAGTAATTTTTATTGTTCTGGTTCCAATGAAATATAAACATCTAATTTTATTTTCAACTGGTAAAAGTTTGTATTTAAAACACTTTTTATAGTATTATACTTGTTTTCAACTTTTGCCACAGTTTGTTCTGAACCGTGTTACAGGTTTCTTCTTTTCGGAAAAGAAAATGATTTGCAATCGTAGTGAGTAAACAATTTGTTTTTTAATATTGTGTTAACAAGGTGTGTGGTAACACAGAAAAGCTTTGTTTATTTTGTGAGTGTGTGTCGGTGGAGGTGTGTGTATATTTGTGTTTATATGAATAGGTGTTTTGGTGTGACACTCGTAGCGCAGTCTGCCTGGTTAATCGTGGATTATTGACTAAGTAATATTCAGGATCACTGCTTGGGTAATCGTTTAGTGGGATTTTAACTGAGTCACCGTGCTTCGTAGGGGACGTTAAGCTGCCGATCCCGGTAGTTAGTCGTAACACAGCAGTCATCGGATGCGAAATTGTAATGAACATTTCTGACACGAGGTACATAGGTACCTTCTTTTATATCTGAGTGGCAGTCTAAACAGTGAATTTCATGTCTTTTTCTTAATTTTTTATGTAAGATTGGTAAGCATTTGTCCTATCTCACCAGAAGGAAAGTGACGATGCCGCCTAAGATGAATCAAGCTTACCTAGAAGATACCTATTCGCTCTAGACTTGAAGACTCCTAAATTATAATATTAGGGAAACGAATACGCGGGCATTGAGTTCCACTTCTTCGCTGTACGGATGATATATGTAGAAGCGAAATGCTTTGAGCGGATATTAATTAATTGACGACCCTGTTGGCGCCGTTACACAAGACTTTGCTTTCTACGTCCTAAATTTAATTTTAGTATGAGCACAATTTTCTTTTCTTTTTTTTTGTATGCCTAGCGTCCACATCATTATTTACCATCAGGTAAGATAGTCCTCAGAGATAAAAATGGTTTCGCCTGTTTGTCTCGTTTTCTTTTCTTTTAACAACTCCACACTAAGTTCAAAGACTTGTATAGTGGATGCCGGAAACATAAACAAAAAAATTAGTATATCACACACAATCACACCCAGAACCAGAACCTTAAAATTAAATGATCCTCAACGGGGAAGGAAAATTATGGTCGCCAGGAATCGAACCCACGGCGCAGAGAGCAAAGCCCTTTCCACTGCGTCAGCTGGCCGTCGTCAATACCTAAATGCGTTGGGTATACCTGAATTCCCTTTACTTTAAATGCAGTCTCGTTTTCACTTCTCAGTACCAATGCAGCCACCGCATCAACCGTTAGACCCTGGCAGCAACGTCATCACAGTGGGTGCTCAGTACGGGCAGCGAGGTTCTTGGTCTCCCAGACCCTCGTATTCGAGGGACCCTCACACTGGCTCCATCATGACTTCTTGCCCTTGGGGATACAAGCTGACTCCTGATAAACGGTGCTATGGTAAAATCTGTTGAAAGAAGATATTAGTATATTGCACACCCTCAAAAGATGTGACATGTGACATGTGCACTACTGGGACTTGATTTCGATGGATAATTGCTCATTGGAAGTTTGAAAATTCACGAAATAGTAAGTGGTCGCAAAAGGAAGCCCTTCGCGACGCATAACTTAAGCCAACATTGTTATCAAGTTGAAGATAAATCTAATTTCTTTTATCGCTTAGGTTCCTTAGTAAGATATTGTTGGTATCTAAACCCTGTTAATCAATAAAAAATGTTTTAGGTACACAACAAGAGCGTATGTAGAGGGGTCACTGGTGGAGAGTCAGGGGACTCTCCACTCTCGACCCTATCTCTCCCAATCTCGGCGAGGGTCTGCTCACTGGTATTTATAGTGGGCTCGAGCCCCACATACCCCTATTCTTCGACCATAGGAAGGCAGGGAAGTGGTAGGCCCTCCCACATAACAAAGATAAATACATTTCCCACTCTATCGTGTGTCTTTACGACACATCTTGTTTTTTATGTCTGGTTTATAGGCCAAGTGTCGTATTTTTGTTATCCTCATTCCTTCCTCAGACATCGACGAATGTGCCAAGAACACCTCCGAATGCGGTCCCCAGCAGCGATGCGAGAACTTCTATGGAGGGTACTCCTGTCAGTGCCCATCAGGACACAGACTGATAGGACAGAACGATTGTGGGGACATTGACGAGTGCATGCATGGAAACGTAAGACCTTAAGAATTACACTTATATTATAAATCAGAAAGTTTGTCTGTAAGTGTGTAAATGTGTAAGTGTGAATGTTTGTTTTCTGCCTGGTTGCGTTAGTTGGTTACATGCCTGCCTTCTACCCTGTGGGTGCCAGGTTCGATTCCCGGTGAAACGAAAAAACACCAATTTTCAACCCAGGGGAAATATGTGTTTCTGATTTAAGTTGTACCTACTTGTGTGTGTGATGTAACTACAATACAAGTATATACAATGCAATATACAGGTCTTTGAACTACTGTGGGGCTGTGAGTAGGTTTGTTCTCATTGGCAACAAATCAAACAAACACAAACGCTTTCACACTCCGCACACTAAGTTCGAAGACTTGTAACGTAGACGTGTAATGTGCCAGAATCATTTAACATATCACATACAAAACATCTTTGTCCAAAACTGGGGTCAAGGAATACCATTTTTCAACCGAGTTCAAAAACGGAGGTTTTCAATTCGACAGTATTTTTTTTTGTTTTTATTTTACGCGATATCTCGGCCAATTATGAACCGATTTTATTGATTTTTTTTTGTTTGGTAGATTATACTTCTGAGGTGGTCCCATATAGATTTTATCGAAATCAATCAAGCCAAGACCAAAATATAAGCGGTGAAGTCGGTTTTTTTAAGCTTTGATTGCGTTTAATTTATAAATGTGATAGAGCGTATAAACGCTAATAATAGGTCGTCTTTTCGCTACGGTTCAACGTGATTTTTAACCGACTTCAAAAAAAGGAGTAAAAAGGTTCTCGATTCGATTGTATGATGTATTTTTTTTATGTGTGCTACCTCAGAACTTTTTTCTAAGTTGAACCGATTTTGATAATTTTTCTTAAAAGCTGGTGCTTCCCATGTGATCACATTTAAATATGATCAAGGTCTGACCAGTAGTTTTAGAGTTATCTTCAATAACTCATATTTACTAAAGTCGGTTTTTTAAGCTGATGGCCTCCCGCGATACAGGCAATCCCTAGTGCGGGGACTGTTACTAACTAGGATACCTATGTTTGTAAAGTGTTTATTTGGAAAATAAACTATTTTGTATTTTTTTTTGTATTTAGTAAAAAAAAGCTTTGCTTGCGTTTTAAATTATTTTATCATTACAGCCTTGTTCGTACAATGCTGAATGCATCAACACAGTTGGGTCGTACCGCTGTGCATGTTCCGATGGCTTCCGGAACGCACCAACCAACGACAAGGTGTGCGTGGATGTAGACGAGTGTACCGAGACGCCGAATGTCTGCCACCAAGGATGTGCCAACGCGTGGGGTAGCTACCGGTGCTTTTGCAAGAGGGGGTACCGTTTGGGAAGCGATAACAGGTAGATATAAACATAATAACTAACATTTTGTAAACACTCACAGAAAATCTTAACAATGAAATGATTTTGAAACTGTGGCGGAGACGCCCTCCGATCGTTGGTCACGGTTTCGAATCCTTGCGTGTGTTTTGTACTATATATTTTGTTGTTATTTTTTTTACACGTAACCAGGGTGCGGTGCGACAGCGCACAGCGTAGTGCGACTTATTATGCAATAAAACAGACGGTTATAAAAAATGAAAGTGAATTTATTTTGAGTCAGTATAGAAGCAAAAATATTGATGAATGTTACTAATACGCACAATTCAAGTATTCAAAACATAGTGCGGGGCTCTGAATGTAAAAACGTTTAACTTTTTCACCGACTTCACAAAAAAGGAGGAGGTAGTCAATTGGACCGCATTTTTTTATGTGTATAACGTATATACTTAACCTCATAATTTCTTTCCACGTGAACCGATTTTGATATTTTTTTAGTTATCGGCAAAAATGCTTGTTAAATACATTTAATCTCGTCAAATTTCCGAAGATAAAGTGGTGAAGTCGGTTTTTTAAGCTTTGCTTGCGCTTAATTATTTAGTAAAAATAATAATAAAATTGAACTGGGTTACATTAAAATATCATCAAATGGCTCGCGTAAGCGTCGCATTAAAAATAGAAATGTCAGTGAATAAAAGTTGAAAAAGTATATAATAATAACTTTAATTGGGAGACTAAGCGACATTTTCGATCACTGTTTGTACATCCGATATGGTCTAGTGGCTAGGATACTTGGCTCTCACCCAGGAGGCTCGGGTTCGATTCCCGGTATCGGAATTAACTTTTGATAAACAAATTATATTTTATCAACAATATCTATTATCTTTTATTACATCTATATATATAAAAGAAAGTCGTGTTAGTTACTCCACTTATAACTCAAGAACGGCTGAACCGATTTAGCTGAAAATTGGCAGGGAGGTAGTTTAGAGCCAGGAGAAGGACATAGGATACTTTTTAGGAACGTCACATTTTTTTTAAATTTTTGTATACAATTAATTCATTTTCTCATACGTTATTTGGATTTGGTAAAGTACTAGGCAAACATAAACATGAAGGAGGTAATAATATAGTCACGTGGCATTGTAACGCATGCCGGGTATGGCTTCCTAAACATGTACATTCATTGACTGTTAGGCGGACCGAAGGTCGCCGGGAAACCTAGTTTATAATAAAATATTAACAGGCCGATGTCTGTACATTGAAGATATTGATAAAAAACTAATATGGTGGATCTTTATTAGAGCAACAGAACCCAAATCCACCATTTTAGAATTATTGTCAGTTTGTCTGTTTACACACATCACGCTAAAACTACTGCATGGAATTGAATGCTGTTTTCACCGATGTATTGCTTCAAGTCTAAATTAAAATATGGACCCCATTTTACCGTCGAAAATATCTTATTTCCACTGCTTCCATGTAATTTTTCCGGATCTCACATTCTACAGAAACTACTAAACACATTTTTATACGGTTTTAACAAGTCGATTAATCTTCACCTGAAGCGATAAATAAACTTTATTTCATTACGGTTGAATGTAGGAAAAAATAATTGTCTCCTTCAACTTCTTCCAAAATACTGTGATTTATGGCAGCTGCTTTATAATTTTTGGGCGCAAGTAATGCTCGTAAACAAAGCCAAAAATGTACCTAACGTGATACATCTTCATGATGAACGAAATGAATGAGTTCCTCCACTACAGAAACAATCTTACAGAGATTTTCTGGTAGAGTTACTAACCCGAATTCTTAGCAATGAACTATAAATATATATTTTTTTTTTATCACTGAATAAGCAAACGTTTGACCACAATCACTACTGATGGAAAGTGACGATGTAGTCTAAGGTGGAACACGCTTGCTTAGTAAATACCTATTCACTTTACTTTTGAACACACCCAAATTGTACTTTTCGGGAAACAGACGACGGCTAAGCGTTCCATTCTTTTGCTGTTCTATAAATGAACGAAGACGCGAAACGTTTCGTGCGAATGAACGGTATCTCAACCATAAATCGGTGACGCGACGCCCCGCGTTCTTCTAGATGTAAGGTAAAAAAAAGGTGAAGCGGGTACAAGGTTGTGTAGTTCCTGAGCACATTCACCGTAATGTAAGTATTTTATAGAATACCGACAGGCTTGCAACTTTACACCGATGTTCAAGACTTTGCAATCTGGCTTCAACTAAAGCGTCATTGTTAATTAGCCTCTCAAACGAACGAAAAATTCAGTAGCGAATTTCGGCACTAACTTTGTTGTAAGAACTTTATTATATTTTTTTACTTTGAACTTAAATTAGCGAGGAAAGCGACATGATGGCTCACTTAGGTGGCAAACTCCGAACTCAAGACTTTTCGGACGTTCTTTTTTAAATCAGGAAAGGTTTATTGCCCGATCATCGAATTCGGGTAAAACATGGGTAAAACTCATAAAAGTTAATACTACTGCCAGATTCGTAAAATTACAGCCATCTCGAGAAGATACTGGCAAGAAACTCAGCGGCGCATTTTTCTCATTAATTTTTTAATCACCATTCTTAAACACTAATAGGTATATAATTATATTAACCTAGGTATATTACCTATATAGTCGCTAAAAAGTGCTTTTGCAGTTTGCCTCCATGCATCCTTGCCATTAATGTAGTCAATTTTTTTATAACAAGCTTTCTTAATTAATGCCCGTTTTATTACTGATTTGTCCTTTTCCAGTGGCAATTAAGTTACAATTTTAGGAATAATTTGAAAAAATTGAAGGTTCTATTCGTGACAACCCCAAAGCTTTTTGGTCGTACATTCAATCCAATAAACAACATAATACTTATCCATCATCTATGTCGTACAAAGATCAATGTGTTGAATCAGGTGCAGATATTTGTGGAGCTTTTGCTGATTATTTTAACTCAAACTATTTATCAACCTCTTCTAGTACTACAGGCTCATTTATCTCCGATCCAGTTGCAGTATGTCCGCAGAACTCTGCGATTGACTTAAGTTATATCTCACTGCCTTCCCATATGATTTTAAAGCTCCTAAAAAACCTTGTCTGCAATAAATCAGCTGGGCCTGATGGTTTACATCCGCATCTTATTAAGAACTGTGCTAAAAGTTGGACTTATCCCGTTGGTGTCCTCTTTAATAAGTCACTTACTACTGGGATAGTGCCCAAAATCTGGAAAACGGCATTTATAACGCCTATTCATAAAAAAGGTTCTAAACGGGATATTTCAAATTATAGGCCAATCTCTAAACTATGTGTTTTTTTTGTTTGAAAAGTTAGTTCACATCCAGATGTACGCCGCTTTAAAACATTACTTTATAGCACAACAATACGGTTTTCTTAAAGGGAGGTCCACAACATCCAACCTAGTGTCGTTTACTGATGCTGTGACCGCCGGCATGGAGAGTGGGGGGCTAATTGACGCGGTTTACATGGACTATACCATGGCCTTTGATCGCATTGACCATTCAATTCTTCTTACGAAGCTATATGCGGCTGGCATAAGGGGTGATCTTCTGCGATGGTTCACTTCTTACATTAGGGATCGGTGTCAAACCGTTGTCCTGAATGGGTATTCGTCCGCTCCATCACCCATCCCTTCTGGTGTGCCCCAAGGTTCTATACTTGGTCCGTTACTTTTTATCATCTTTATAAATGACATCGGCAAATGCTTTGTACATTCTCATTTTCTTTTATTTGCTGATGACATGAAAATTTATAAGACTGTCAAAAATAGGCGTGACAGTGAGTTGCTTCAGGAGGATCTCGGTAGACTTCATAACTATTGTATGGTTAATAAGCTCGATCTCAATATTCTTAAATGATGTTGTATTACCTTCAGTAGATCGGCTAAGACTCATACTTATGACTATAAAATTAATGGCCAAGCTCTTTTTAGGACTGATTCTGTGTTGGCGTCACCTTGGACTCCAAGCTTCTCTTCGACAAGCATATTGAAAAAATCACAGCTAAAGCTATGAAAACTTTGGGCTTTATTGTCAGAGTTACTAGAGATTTCAGGATCATTAAATCCCTTAAAATTCTATATGCTGCTTAACTACAAGGCCAACATTTTATTTAATTTATTTAATTTAATTTATTTATTCATATGCATTACATGTACATTATTAATTTCTAATTCTAACTTTGACTATGATAATAGTTGTAAACACCATCACTTGTTACCTCTTCAAAAAAGAAGGGAGGCTGCAGATCTTTCGTTTTTACACAATTTATTGTCAAGTAGAATCGACTGCTCATCCCTGCTAGCTGAAGTCAAACTTGTCTCGCCATCTTTTTCATCTCTTAAAAAACATCTTCGTCTATATATCCCCCGCCATACTACGAATTATCGTGGAAACTCTTTCTTTTTGCGTACGTTCAATAACTTTAACTCTAATTTTTCTCAACATGTAGATTTATTTACATCTAGGCATAATATATTTAAAATTATAATTAATGATCAGTTTTTCATTACTTATTCATTATTATATTTGTATATTTTAATTTGAATTCGCATGGCATTGCAAAGATTTATGTAGAATGTGTATTTATTATTGATGTAGAACTTAGATACTAATAATTTATTTTCCATTTGTTCGTTTAAACTGGATATTTAATATGAGAAATTATTCGACATGTCCTCTTATTGTGAAGTTTAAATGGACATATTGTTAGTTTTAGCAATAATTAATTATTTAGTTTTCGTGTACCTTTACCGAGGTGTTTATATAAGTGATAACCTATGTTGGCCTAGGTGCTCTCATTCTCACGTTTTTGACTTATTTTGTAAGAAGGCTGTTTGGTTTTCCAAATAAATAAAAATAAATAAAATAAAAATAAAATATATAATACTATACCATCATCATACCTATATTTAAATTAAATACATTCATTTACGCTATAAAAAAGTTCTCCAATGGCCACTTCAATGCATAACAATATGGGAGGCAAATGATGATGATCATTTAACTTTATCATTTCCAATAATCAAAATTACCTAAACTTGCGTTGTTTGTAGGACTTGCGTCGACGTGAACGAATGCGAGGAGTGGTCTTCCGTACGTTTGAGGGGGAAACTTTGTGGAGGAGAATGCATCAACGAGCCTGGCAGCTACCGCTGCTCGTGTCCACATGGATACAGGCTATCCGAGGACCAGAGGAGTTGTATCGGTAAGTGTAAGGAGCGGTCATTGATCACACTTAATATTGTTAATATTTTTTTAACGTATTCACACTCACATCCAGTACTAGTGTTGTGGTTGCTTGAAACATTCAAATCACACACACAATCACAATCACAACCAGAAACACACATTTTCCTTGGGGATAAAACTTGTGTTCCCGCTGGGAATCGAAACCGATACCCCTGTTTCAAAAGCCAACGGGCAGTTCATTTATAAACCTGAAAGTTGGTGTGTAAGTATGTGTATGTATAGTAAGAATGTACAACATTGCACACAAAACATCGAAGTTGGTGTGGAGCTTTAAGTTTGAAAGCGCTTATGTTATGTACAATATAAGCTTATACATATACGGAACAATTGCCTATATTTCCTAAGACTATATAAAATACATAAGTTACCTAATGCACCGAGGTATAAGGTAACTCAAGAGCTCAAGCCCTCTACCAGTGTTATGTTATTATATTCCTTTCAGATATCGATGAGTGCGAGACCCGGGAAGCCTCTTGCGCCCGTACATCCGACCCAGGGTCCGTGTGCCAGAACACTCGCGGCAGCTACCACTGCCACCGCATCGACTGCCCGCCAGGCTACCGTCTGGAATCCAAGCAGTCAGTATATTAACACCCATTTGCATTTGCTCTGCCACCCGGCGTTATTCTTTCATCCCCTGGTGAAGGCACCTGCTGTTTGAGAAGGAAATGTTACTTACAGAAGTTACAGACAGTCGTAGCATTCACGTTTTTGTAGAAATATAATAGTTGTAATAATTTGCTATCCCTGTAAAAGGCAGCTAAGTTTAAATCCTGACTACTTAGAATAAGACCCAGTACCCGGATGACACGAAGGAAAACATGGAAAAAACGACGTTTTCTAAAATTGAAACCTAGCTAGATCGATTTATCGCCCTCGAAACTCCCTGCATACAAAATTTCATGAAAATCGTTGGTGTCTCTACAGAGCCACAAAGAAACAAACATAAACACATAGTCTGACAAACACATAACCACCGAAAGCGTCGCGCAGAAAAGTAAATAAATCAAAATCAAAATCGTTTATTCACATGGGCACACATTCACATTCACATGAAAGTTAATGATTCTACTGCCAGATTCGCAAAATTACAGCCAAATAAAAAAATGTATGTTGCAGTCGTTGCACCCGCATCACGCAGTCGTGCCGGGTGTCCGACATGACGTGTCTCCAGCAGCCCAGCAGTTACAGCTACAACTTCATCACGTTCGTGGCCAACATCTACTTACCATCAGGAAGCGTGAGTATTAGATTCAGTTTGTCCGTCCGTCCGTCTGTCAGAGGCATCTAGCGTCTTAGCCATGTACAACCTCTGCACACACGTCCTTTGTGAGGGCCAACGTAGTCTTGCTACTATAACGAAATCACAACTCCGGTTTTGTTTTAAAGACACATTTTATTTATTCCGAAACCATTACCTTTGCAAATCTCGTCACCGCGATCTAGAAATTGAGCGCTCGATTATAAGTGACCTCTAGCGGCAATTAGTTTAACTAAGATGACTTATGATTAGTTTCAATCTTCACAAATAATTCAAAACAATTCTCAGCGCCGAACTGAGATCTCGCGCCTACATTTTGCATAATAAAGAACAATTTTAAAGGTTAATTGCTTATAACTTTTGTTTTTTTACCAAATTCCCAAAAAAGGAGGATATGTGTGGTTACCTCATAACTTCTTTAAATCTGATCAAGGTTCCGAAGATAAAGCGGTGAAGTCGGTTTTTTTAAGCTTTGCTAGCATTTAATTATGATAATGATTGTTTGATTTCTGTATTTGTTGTTCAAGTACAGGATATAACAGACATTATACGTAAGTTTTAGGTTTAAATGTGCAGCCGTTTTTGGTATCGCCCTTATTTTCATTTAAATCGTGCCTGGATTGCTATTCTTGGGCTTTGGGCCTTAGCCTTACATTTTCACTGTGATTTTGAAGTTATGTGATTGCAGGCTTAGACCATAGACGCCTCTGACAGACGGACGGACAAAGTGCTAAACCACCCAATAGGGAGATCTCTCTTCCCTCGTTAAATTATTTATCATTGTTACTATATTTCTATTTTGTAACATTTCTCAGACAGTTTTTGCAGTAAAATATTTTTGATTTTACAATGATCCTTACTGCACGTTTGTGTGGGTGCTTTTTTTATGAAAATTCACTATTGAAAATTAATTATAATACATATATGTACTAGCTTAACCGCCCGGCGTCACACGGGTAAAAAACAACATGCACATAAAATACTTTCAAACTCTTAAAAGTACCTACCTACTATGACGTGTCGTGGGTCCGTAAACATTCACATCACACACACAACATTCACACCAAACCCAGAACCAGATAAACACAAATTTCCCGTGGGAAGAAAACTTGTGTTCCCACCGGGAATCGAACCCGGTGCTTTAAAGGCCAGAACTACTGGTCTAGCGCTATCTTTTTCAGCCGGTGAGTATGCATGCTCAGTATGGGGCCGTTCTGCTCATGCGAAACTGGTGGATACAGCCTTAAATGAGACTTGCCGGATCATTACTGGTTGCCTAAAACCGACACCGGTCAATCTGCTGTATCCCCTAGCCGGTATAGCACCGCCAGAAATTCGCAGAGTCATGGCAAGCTCCATTGAACGGACCAAAATGGAAAATGACGTACGACATCCGATGTTCCACCACATCCCAGTACAGCAAAGGCTGAAAAGCCGAAAAAGGTTTTTTAAATGCGTCAGTCCTTTGACAGATGAGCTCCCACTATCGAGATGTAGCCTCTGGCGAGACAGAACACCCCTCCCTAATCCTTACGTCCCACATTCTGAGAATCTTCCACCTGGCCATCAAGAACCCTGGCTGACCTGGAAGTCTTTAAATAGACTCCGTACTCAGGTCGGTCGGAGCAAGGATAACATGGTCAGGTGGGGATTCTCAGAAGTCAACAATATAGCCTGTCTGTGCGCAGCAGATCAAACTATGGCACATCTTATCTCATGCCCTGCGTGCCCTGCTACCTGCTCGCAACAAGAGCTCATGGACGCTGCACCAAATGCAGTTCGGGTAGCTGAGTTCTGGGCCTCAGCTATTTAACGGTTTGCCATCGACACGCTAAGAAGAAGAAAGGCCAACGCGCACCTAACTACGCCAACGGACAGTTCATAGTTCAAAGATAAGTTATAACCGGCAAAACAAAAAAAACCGTCGAATTTATATCCTCCTTCTTATGTAAGTCGGTTCAAAAAGTAGAAGTATGACGGATTAGGCAGTAACTATTACTCATTCTGGGACCCACTGCTTTTCTCCTAAAATAAATTTAACGATTTCTCCTAGACTATTTGTCCAAACTATATGCAGTAAAGAGCAAATTGAATCTACATGAACTACGTAAGACGGTGAAATAGTTAATTTTGATAAGGATTAACATTGGATGCCTCAATCAGCCACCAAAACAGAAGCCCCTATTTTTAAGATTTTTAACAAAGAATGTATTTTTTCTGAGCTATGTTAGATGTATGCTGTCGCGGACTTTTTGTAAAACTCAGCTATGGTTAACAGGTGGATCTGTTCACAATGCACGGGCCTGCCTGGATCGACTCCGTGGTTAGTTTTGAGCTGCGGATGGTGAGCGTGCAAGCCTCGCCGGGAGTCACGCCAGCCGATCTGAGATGCTTCGAGTAAGTTCATGCTGTACTGATTGTTTATGTATTTACTTCCGAGGGCGATGGAACTATTCCCGGTTGGCCACGCCTTCGCGAGGCCAAACGTTTAAAACAAAGACTAGTCGGGCCACCTTGGATTATCGAGTTAAAACGTAACGTATGTGTTAATCCTAGGTATAAGCTAAGTACATAACATAAATAAATATGTCTCCTTGCGAATTCTTTGTCATTCACCGTAATGACAGAGCGTCGTTTCACAAAGTATTGATGACCATGTCAAAAAAATATATTTTCACTTTCCAGATCAGTGTTATTCAATAAAAGTACCCTTTTTACCATGCACCAATTTTTTCATAATCAATTGCAAAGATAGAGGAAGAGGGCGGCAAATTTGGAATCCGCACCGGTTTCTAGTGACCTATGCTGCTAGTTATCTTATTTTTTGCATGTAATTGCCTGCCACGGTTATCAGAACAAGAAAAATGGCAGGCAGATTGTATTAGATTTCAAATATCTCTTTTACGCGAGTGACCCAAGTATTTTCTACACAATCGTGAGAAGCTAGAGCAAAATTTCACGTTCTAGGAACATATCTTCTTGAGTACTCTAGACTTGGTGAGAAAAGGACAAACAGATAACGATTCTCTTTCTTTTCAGTATGCGTCCATCCGGCAACGTATGTGCCATATCGCTCCTCTGTTCCCTAGAAGGTCCTCAAGTTGCCGAGTTAGAGCTCACCATGTCTCTATACCAGCAAGGGTCCTTCGCGGGCAGTGCTGTAGCAAGAATTATCATCATAGTCTCACAGTACGAGTTCTAGAACCAGTGTAGTTTGAGTCAGTGATATTTTGTTAAATAAATGTTATATTAAAGTTATCTTTCAGTGTTTCGATCCTACCGACTGCGCCACACGTTTTATTATTTCTTCACTAATATATTTGTTCACATTGGGTCCTGGTGTTTAGCAATAGACTAATTTTTTTATGCTAGATAGACACGCATTTATCACTGTCACCTAAAGGAAAGTGAAGATGCGGTCGAAGAAGTAACACGTTTGCCTAGAACATACCTATTCACTCTAAGCATTCAGAACACCCAGAAAACTCCCAGATTGATACGGGAACAAAGACGCAGGCAATGAGTGAGAATCATTTTAGTTTCGTGACATCAGATTGAGGTCAATGATTTGTCAACTTTCTTAAAACTGGAATTGAAACAGTTTTGATAATAAAATAAAACAACGAAATAAATTGGAATATATCTTTTTATTTTTTTAATAAGCACAAGCAATCAGGACACCTAAATGTAACTCACGGTGTAACTGTTTGTACATAACATGTATATCTAGTAGGTAGTAGTGCACAATACATTAGTAACCGATAAGTCACCAGATCACAACATAATTAATATTTAATAAAATATAACTTTAAAAATTATATTCTACAACAGATACGCAACTATACAAAAACTATTTAACTACAACGCTCTGGTCCCCAAGACGTTCTTCGCACCAACATATAAAAATATCGGTAAAATATATCTATACAAATAAACGTGATATAATATATATTCTTATATAAAAATTAATCCTCCTTTTATAATACATGGATTCTTAATCAAAGTTTTAAATCATCGAAGATATAACGTAGTGTAGAAAATATGACATTATAAATTCGATAGATATATGAAATATTTGATAGGTTAACCACGACTTTTCTAAATAAACATTCCACATTTATTTTAAATATAATAAAATTCTGTTATCGTCCAAACAATATGATTGTATTGCAAGAAATAATAAAACACATTTGATTAAAAAAAAAGAAAAAAAATTAAAGAAATACTCCATAACTGTGACGGAAAAATGCATTAAAACACATACCACTTAAATATCAACTTAACAACACTTTTAAATCAGAACTTATAACAAAATGCATGTCAACAAAAATCCATCGATTTCCAACTTAGATTAATAAAAAAATTACAACCATTAAAAGCTGCACCTCTAAAGCGTATACCAATATACTAAAAGTAATATGTAACAACGACCTGTACTTACAACGCAAGAAATATACATAGCTGAAAACACATGATCGTACCTATAGCTACACAGCTAAAAGAACACAGGCTGCTTCATAACTAAACAAGCTAAGTTGCTTGGCGATTGAAAAGCACAAGATATGTGTCAAGACGTTGACAAGACCTAAAAATAGGACCTCAGCGGTCAGTGTTTTTGCACCGAACTAAGAGAGACGCAACGAGAGAATGCACCTGTTCACTGTAGATTTGATATATTGTATAGTTTGGATATTATATTTTAAGGGTTAACATGGACACTGCGATTTTTACGCAATCGTGTTTCGGAATTTTGGGTGCCCTTGCTCAAAAATTACATATATTTTTTATATAAACTAATATATTTTTACTGATTATTTTAGATAAAAGTATAAATTAGAAGAATTTGATTATTCGTGAATCGCCACATTTTATGGCGCAGTCGGTAGGATTTCATATTTTCGTTGGATTTCTCACGTTTCTATATATAAATCACAAAAACAACGAGCCATTTATTCGTACATGTTAAATGGACAATAAAGCTGTCAGATTGCATTAATAAAACTATATACATAAATTCAGAATATAAATTGTAAGAACAGCTAAAATTAAGCGATCTATAGGCAACAGCACTACAACTAAAACGCATCTATAGGCCTGATGTAAATTGACAGAATATTAAAGAACATTTTCAAGTGGAGAGTTCATATAATTTTCTGTTTCGCAGGACCCGAATGACATATACTTTTTATATATTCAGATCTACATGATACGTTATATACATTTCGTTTAACTTGTAAATTTACCTTGAAGTCGAGGACATATATGTATACAATTTTAAACAACGTATACAGATTCATATAACGACGCAACAATCCTTAGTCAACTAACGCAGTAGAAGCGCATCGAAACGTCGATCTGAAACTTAATACAGCAAATTCACCCTTATCTCCACACCGTAATGCACATACTTCTTCAGTTATAAAAAGACGCGCGAATTCGCTCGCATTCGACAGAATTCGCGCGTCTAAGCTCGACTAACGCTGACTGGAACTTTAATTATGAAAATTTTGAGGATGCTTCTATGCGATTCGACCTACGAGTTGCCAAAACATTCAACATGTTGAAGTCCGTAACAATTGTCATTTAAATCAGAATCCGAGCTAACTTGGCAAACGGAAAAGAGTGGAACTAACGTTATATCCTAGTAAACGTGATACGTTTGTTTACAAGCAGCGCTCCGGCCACGTGCCAACTAAAGTTGTGATATTTTATATTGATACCATCCAAATAAATGAATTTATCTCTACTATCTGTTGTTGGACGGTAAAGGGACAAGCACAACAATGCACAACGGTTGTTTGCCTGACTGAAGTCGGTTATTGTATGATTTCTTTAGGGATAAAGTTGAGCTTGGATGACTGGTATTATTTTTTCGATCTATTGCATTATTAAAACGATTTCAATGTTGACACGCTAGTAATAAAGAACCATCTCTGCCAAACTTGCTTACCATCCTCTACCACATCTTGAGATGAGATTGTGGTCTACTTGTTTCCGATAAAAAATAACCTTGTCGTTTGTAGAAAAGTTACTAACACTGTGAGACTGCAGTCAAACGCTGTATGTTCTAATATTAAAAACGGTCTATAACTTAATAGATTATGGTTTATGAATATTTTTTATGAAGTTAGATCACAACTTAAATTATGAAACGTAACCAACATTATCACAAAAATATACGAAGGCGCTTACTTTACAAACATCAATCCCTCTTATTTATAAAAAGATAAAACGTTCCATAAACTTTCTACATCAAAAAGGTTTACTCGAGACATTAAACATCGAAGAAAGACGAAACACATTTCCACTATAGAAGGTTTATAGGACGTTTTATCTTTTTTTAGAATATGTAAGTATTGTAACAAGCATTAAAAGTAACTAGAAATATTCTAAAACAGATTAACAAATTAGTAAATAAAATTAAATTTAAAAAGCTCAATAAAAGCTAAACAAAATGGCATTCTGTTTATCACTTATCCAATTTATTAAACTACAAAAATATTTTTTCTTACACTAAACGATCGATTGATTGTCTAACAATAACAACGATTTTTTTATTACGTATTAGCATTGCAATTCAGAGAGGCAATGCCGTCAGCATGATGAACGCCACCCACTGGTAGTGGGCTTAAGCACTTGAGATACCTATAATAAGCTCGATGTCTTGTAGGTAACTTAGGTCGTTGCTGTATATAGTTTTAGGAAATATAGGCAATCGCCCCGTAGTTTGATCCTGTACTTGAAAAATATAATAACAAACTATGTATCTTAAATACGAATATAATAAAACGTGAAAAGTTTCCGAACAATTCATTTGAAACGTAAAAATATCAACACATTTATAACAATCATTAAAGCGCCATCTCTTAATCGAAAGGGAGAACTAATGTTAAAATTAGTCAATCAATCGACCAAACACTAATGTAGTACAAGAACAATACGAACAGTCCGATAAGATTAATTTTCATTATATATTTATAGGCTCCTAAGTGGGGTTCACGACATTTAGCAAAAACGACTTCTATACATTAAAAATAGTTGATAGATTTGTCTAAACATACAACACCGTGCAAGGGATATGGCACATTGGATATCGATTTTATTATCGCATTCACACTTACAGTCCCACTCTAAGTCAAAGACTTGTTTTGTGGGTATCGACGAAAACATTAACGCCAACCGCACACAGAATAAGAATCGCAAATGTCCCTTGGGGAAGAAAATTGTGCTCCTGCTTGGAATCGAACCACGAAGGGTGGCGTAGAGAGCAATTACTTGCCACTGCAACAGCTCGATCGTCAAAGAAAAGGCATTAAATATGCTATAATTATAATCTGTAATCATATATCTGATTAAGTCATCATTAATATTTAGTTTAAGAGATTGTTAACTCCTGGATTCATAAAGAATATAGTTGTCTGTAAAGTCGGTTTACGGACGATAATTTTTTAAAAGTAAATTTTGGCTGCTACACGACTACAAAATTTTAATACAAAAAATGGGACGTGCTGTTTACTCGCATTTCATTAGAAAGAGATAAACATATAAATCAGAACTATGTCGATTAGCGTGGGTAAGCAATAAATGATGTAAACTCATTTTGGGTGAGAACTATTACATAGAAATATACTATTGATAATTAAAAAAAAAATATCTGAAGAAATAATTTATTATTCTTTTAGAATCGGAGAATATTTTAGAAGACCTTATTACGGAAAATAATTCCATCGAGAAAAGTTTCACCAATCACGTTTATGGACTGTTTTTTATTAAGATTATAATTATCATTGAATAAATATTACGCAACTATGAAAACATTATTTTTTGTCGTTACTAAATACGACTATATCTTAGCGATAAAATAATTCAAAGAGCCTTGAATTTGTATTTTTCTTTTTTTCAAAATAGTGTGTGCCATATATCTTGCCGGGCGTTGCAAAAATTGTCTTTTTATCTCGGCATTATTGATATGAGTTTAGTATAAAATCAGTCCATTATTACGTTAGGATATATTAGAGTCCAAACAAATCTATCAAGGTATAAACCACGTCACAATGTGCTATGCACATTTACATATATAAATAATCTCTAACACGTGCAAACTACTCTCTATAAATAAAACGGAGATCATTTCTTTTTGACGGTCGAGCTACTGGCGCAGCTACTCGACCGAGTTTGGATGCCGTCTTTTTTTAGCAAACTCACTCCGAACGCGGGGCATTTCTTTCTCAGCGCCTTTATCTTGTACAATTTGTTGCCTTGGGAGTTATTCGTCTCTTCGATATTGTCTGGAGTGACGTCAGATGTTATGACAGAGTTGGATAGGCAATCCATTGGTTCTGGACTGCTGGATTTATCCCGTTTCCGGCTGAATCTAAACGGAGTCTCCAGCGAATCCGCCGATATATTAGTAACGTTAGTATCACTGGAGGAGAGCTCGTGGCTAGCTTCTAAACTCTTATTCACGTTTCCTTTCGGCAGTTTCTTTCTCGAGTTAGAATTGGAACGCACAATGAGCTTCTTACGAGTGTTATTTGGGGTCGGTTTTTGTGTAGCGGTTTTGAGATTCGGCTCGGACGGCAAGCGATTTTTGCCGTTCAAATTACAGTTCTCAGTTAAAGCTGATAGGGTTGATGTTACGTTGGTGACTGTGTCGACTTTGCTTACGGTGACCGTTTTGCGGGTGTAAGTTTTGAGTGGGCTAGCGCCGTGTGTATACCCGACCGGACGAGCGAGATTAGCTCTCTGGCCGTGGAAGCTATTCTTCCCTGTAAAAGGCTTGACGCTACCGGTCAGTTTCACTTGAGAGTTGGCACTTCTTGTGGGGGGGAATGTGGAAGTTTTGGACGCGTAATGCGACTTGATGGTGGAGTTGAGAATCCTCGGCGGTTGTTTTAGGTTGGTGTTGTTGGAGTTCCTTATGTTGTTTGTGGGTAGCATGTAGTTCATTTTTGGTGTGAACACGGTTTTTGGCAGCATGGGAGTGGGCGTGGTTTTGTACTTGCCGATGACTGAGGTCACGTTGTTTTCTAAATCGGCTTCGTTTGAGTTGAGGGCGTTTGCATTGTCGAGCTGGAAATTAGACACATACTTTTAAATAAGTAACTGACACATATCTAATATATATATTATATATATGATTATTATGTATGCGTGTGACTGAATTCCTCCTAAACGGCTGGACCGATTTTGATGAAATTTTTCACAAGTTTTGGATCATAATACAAAATTGACAACGCATTTTTACTTTAGCGGCAAAACTCCAGTCGTGTTCTAAATAAATCAATTTTCAGCAAACATAGCTGTGAACACTCAAACATAAAAAACCTAAATCGAAATCGGTCCAGCTGTTTGGGAACTACGATGTCCAACCACGATACAGACATACGCACAGAAACAGAAACACACTACAAACTTATAACATTCTTTTCGTCGGGGGTTAATTAGATATAGTCTCATTTTTACAAACATTTTGTTGACTAAAGTGAGCGTCCGCCTTTTAGGCATCGGGTATCATGTTCGATTCCCAGGATATTTGTGTTTCATATTCATATATTTATATTTTCCATACACGTCAACGAGAAAGAGAAATACCACTGATCGTTGGCTTAGGAACTGCTCGTTGGCTTAGTCGGGTGGCGTTCGCCTAAGCAGGGGAATCGGGGTCGATTCCCGGCGGAACACTAGTTTTCTCCCCAAGGATAATTTGTGTCCCTGGTTCTGGTTGTGATTGTGTGTGATGTGAATGTTTCCGGCACCCACGTCACAAGTCATCGAACTTAGTGTGGGACTGTGAGTGTGACAGCGTTTATAATTACAATTTACAGAAATTACACGTATATTTTAGTTACACTTACAACTTTCTGGTTTTGGGTGTGATTGTGTGTGTGATGTGAATGTATCCGGCACCCCCGACACACGTCATCGGATTTCGTGTGGGGCTGTGACTGCAACTCGTTGAAATGTTAATGTAAATTATGTTTAATGTATTAACCTTGGAGTTCTTATTAGTATGCAGGATAGACTGCAGCGACACAGGCTTGATGGGCTCGTCTGTAATATCCTTCGGAGGCAGTTCCGGTGGCAGGTCGCAGTATATGCCGCGAGTGAACACGGGGTACGAAGTTATGTTGTGGCGACGGCGGAACGCCTCTCCTTCCGCGTGCATACGTGATTGGATGCTGGGAAGATAATAAGTGTTTAGACTAAGGAAGTGTGTATGCATCGTCACTTTCACGGTGAGATAGTGGCACTACATCTTTACTAATATTATAAAGAGGTAATGTTTGTTCGTTTGTTTGTAAAAGGTAATCTCTGAAACTACTGATCCGATTCTGAAAATTCTTTCAATAATTGATTGCTACACTACACTATCGTATTTTTTAAGTCGGTTAAAAATCTTAATAAAAATTTTTTTAGGTTCTTCAATTGTCTAAAGATTGTCGTAAAAATGTAACTTAAATAATTATTATGAACAAATATTTTTATCAATAATTAATAATTTAATTAATTCAATAATTTTTGTAAATCTAAATAACAAATAATTTTATCGTAAATGTTTTAATATTTAATTGTTATTGCTATATAAGCAACCATTCCACCATTTCACCTGATGGAAATGAAGATGCTGCCGAAAATTGGACCTGTTCCACTAAGTTCAACTATAAATTCAACCAGTTGAACTTATTGGACAAATAAGTCCAATTATTTCAACTTTATGCTAATTAAAAACAATTATGTAATAGTTGAAATAAATTGTCATTTTATGTCGCCGCGGCACGCTCGCTTCGCTCGCTCGGCTCGCGCGTTTTGGTCACAAGAAACCTAACCACTCCTCCTCGCTTCGCTCGTCGTCGTACCTATTGATAACTGCCCTAGAATAAATTATAAGCAAATTTTTTCGAAGTCGTTTTTCCTCAGTGCCCCCTTTACTACACCCTAACCCAAAATTTCAATAAATAAATGATTTACGATTTAAATAGAAAGTTGAATTAAAAGGATCAATATTGTTCATAGACCAGGGTCGATAATTTTTAAAACCGAAAAAAATCATAGTAGGATGAAACCCATTAGAAAAGGAGGGAAATATTATAAAAATGAAAGGAAAAATAATTTACGGGCGATCTGAGGTCGGGAAGGGGATGGGGGTGAAAAACGGTTTTTCTCGATTTCCGGCAAAACTAAAAGTCCTATCGAAAAAAGTCAAATGACAAAGTTGTAGATAATAAAAAGATCTAAAACTTTTGCATATACACTTTTTTCACATAACCTCAAAATTTATGTGAAAAATTAAAAAAAACAAGTTTTTGGTTTTTTATTTTTATCTTTTACAAAGAAAATTTTTTTGTAACAAAATTTTGTGAAAACTTACCTTTTTATGTCCCAAATACGCTGTAATTTATTTGATTAAAAATATTTATTTTTTCACCTTATTTTGAATTAATATCGAAAAAACACCCTAATTTTCAATCGAAAATTCACCCGTCAAAATATCAGCTTTTTTCAAAAAGTTGGTATGGTTTCTGTTCGTTGAAATCTCGACTTTCCGATGGTGAAAAAAAAAATGTGTTACTATGGTAAATCTTCTCAGAAAATGCAAAAATTAAAAAAAAAACTTGAATTCGAAATTTTTTTTTTAATTATTGTAAATAATTTTGAGCTATTTATTAAAATGTACACTTTAATTACTCGAAAAACGTTAGATTACATGTGACGTTGATAACAAAAAAATTGCAAATAAAAATATACTACTATAATTAACAAACAAACAAGTTAATTAAATAAATATTTAATAAGACATCTACAATATTTGGAGAAAGTTGTCTAATTTTCTTTAAATTATATGCGTAGATGCCTATTTATAACTATTTTTAGATAAATTATATATATACCTGAGTAGATATACCTGAGTGACCTACGAAATATTGTAGCCCATCAAAAGGTATTTCGTGGAGAAGTGGGGAAGGGGCTAGGCGGGTCTGGGTCTTACTACATACATACCTACTATTATTATATACTATATATTTCGTAGCAGCTGTTACAACTGCTAGCCTAACCAGTATTCGAAATACAGTACAGTATACAACATCATTTATAAAAATACACGTGCACGCTGAGTTTCTTGAAGATAATTGTGACAAGTTTACTTAAAAAAATAAAAAACTTTTCGAATCTGCATAGGAAGGTAAATACTATCTCTATTTTTATCTGTATCAATCAACTCAACCATAAAAATCGTAATATTTTCTTTAAAAAATAGTATGCTTAACGTAACATAACCTAAAGATTGAAATTAAATGATATTTTAGTACAAGATAAAAAAATAATAATCTCCTTAATTTTGCACAAACAAATTTAGTTAATCCCATGAAAAAAATATATATTTCAAAATACATAAAAAATATATTTAAAATCTATAAAAAATATATAAAATATATATCGTAAATATATCCATATATATAAAAGAAAGTCGTGTTAGTTACTCCACTTATAACTCAAGAACGGCTGAACCGATTTAGCTGAAAATTGGCAGGGAGGTAGTTTAGAGCCAGGAAAAGGACATAGGATACTTTTTAAGAACGTACATTTCTTTAAATTTTTTAGATGAAATTATTTATAATAATTGAAAAAAAAATTTCGAATTCAAGTTTTTTTTTAATTTTTGCATTTTCTGAGAAGATTTACCATAGTAACACATTTTTTTTTTTCACCATCGGAAAGTAGAGATTTCAACGAACAGAAACCATACCAACTTTTTGAAAAAAGCTGATATTTTGACGGGTGAATTTTCGATTGAAAATTAGGGTGTTTTTTCGATATTAATTCAAAATAAGGTGAAAAAATAAACATTTTTAATCAAATAAATTACAGCGTATTTGGGACATAAAAAGGTAAGTTTTCACAAAATTTCGTTACAAAAAAATTTTTTTTGTAAAAGATAAAAATAAAAAACCAAAAACTTGGTTTTTTGAATTTTTCACATAAATTTTGAGGTTATGTGAAAAAAGTGTATATACAAAAGTTTTAGATCTTTTTATTATCTACAACTTTGCGATTTGACTTTTTTCGATAGGACTTTTAGTTTTGCCGGAAAACGAGAAAAACCGTTTTTTACCCTTAAAAACTCACCCCCATCCCCTTCCCGACCTCAGATCGCCCGTAAATTATTTTTCCTTTCATTTTTATAATATTTCCCTCCTTTTCTAATGAGTTTCATCCTACTATAATTTCTTTTCACTTTTTATTTATTTCAAAGGCTTCTACCCTGGTCTACAGTAAGTTCTACTGTTATAAAAAATATCTAAGTTGAAATAATTTGACGTTTTTTGTCCAATATGTTCAACCAGTTGAACCTAGTTGAACTTAGTGGAACAGGGTGAAAATTGGACCTCATTGCCTGCGTTTTTGTTCCCTAATCGGCACCTGGGTGTCAAATCTAGAGTGAATAGGTACCTTCAAGTCAAGCATGTTCCATCTTCGGCCGCATCGTCACTTTCCATCAGGTAAGAAAATCAAATGTCAAATGCCCATCCAGCATAAAAACACGATAATTACGACAAGACTTAACACTTACTTATCCAAGAACCACTGCTGGTGTCCAATAACGGAGCCAGGTCTGCAGATCCTCAGCCAGGCGATAGCCTCCCGCGCCGTGAACCCGTGGTGCTTCATCATGTAGCACGCGATAAGGGTGCCCGTGCGGCCCAAACCAGCTGGAAAATACATTTTATAACATAACATAATAAAACGGATTCACAGCCCCGCACTAAGTTCGAACACGCGTATCGGTACAATCTGGGTGTCTTCAAGTCTAATGTGAATAGGTATCTTCTATTAATTTTATTTATATAGCATACTAGCTTATAACCCGCGGCTTTGCCCGCGTGAGATAATAAAAACAAAGATGAGTACAAAGTTCTGGATATACACCACCAAAAATTTACTAAATTTTCTGTTAGAGGTTGTATATAAATATCATATTGTACATAATATTCCGTATAGTTGATTTGGTATAATTGAAACGCAAGCAAAGCATAGAAAAACCGACATCACCGCTTATATTATGGTTTTAGCTTGATCGATTTCGATAAAATGAATATGGGATCTCTGAAGTAGGTATAATCTACCAAACAAAAAAAACATCAAAATCGATTCATAGTTGTCGCGTAACATACACACACAAAAAACATACAGTCGAATTAATATTATATGTAATAATATTTTACAAATTATAATTATAGTTAAATTGTGAACAATACACTGTTCTGATGCACGCTTTACTTTTGTTCCTACCATTGCTGGATGACTGGTAGAAAATTCTCTTAGCATTAAGTCCTCCAATTGTACATTGTTTTTGTTGTGCAATAAAAAAAAATTGACAACCTCCTTTTTTGAAGTCGGTTGAAAATATAAAAAAAGTTAGTAAAACTTACCATCATTCGAGCGCTTTGTTCGTCTCCCAATGACATACAAAAAAGGATATATTTACCTTTGCAGTGGACAGCTACAGCACCTTTAGCCACTTCCGATATCCGTATAAACCTGTTGACTATCAGGTCGGACGGCACGGAGCCGTCCACAAAAAACAACTCCCTGTGCTCGAACCCGTGGGAGGTGAACTGCCGCGCGTCGTAAGACTTTTTGTTCAATCTGAAAAATAACATTTTAGGGCATAAGGAGATTTAACATCTAACATCTAATATTGACGACCCAGTTGGCACAGTGGGACGACCCAGTTGGCGCAGTGGGACGACCCAGTTGGCGCAGTGGGACGACCCAGTTGGAGCAGTGGGACGACCCAGTTGGCGCAGTGGACAGTCTGCGCCCTCTGCGCCGTGGGTCCTGGGTTCGATTCCCGGCAGGAGCACAGATTCCTTCCCAAGGGATATTTGTGCTTCTGGCTCTGGGTGTATTTGTGTGTGTGATGCAAATATTTCCGGCACCCACAATATAAGTCTTTGAACTTAGTGTGGGGTTGTGAGTGTGAATGCGTTAAAAAAAAATATATATTAATATTAGTGTATCTGTGAGCTGAAGACCGCAACATGGTAGTTGATGGTAGACATTTCACAAATGCGCATGAAGCGTTTTGCTTCCACATCCATTGTGAGAACCGCAAAGGAATGGAACTCCTGGCCTGAGGAAACACCGTCCTGGTGAGTACAATTTTCGGAATGGCAGAAATAAGTTCTTTTTTTACGTTTTCAACCGCCCATATCTCCGCCATTTTTAAATATTTCCAACTGAATAGACGAATAAATTCTAAATATATAATTATCGAACTTGCTCACAAAATTTCACGAAAATCGGTGGTGTAATGCGTCCTGTAGAGGAGAACAACCGGAAATCCGGACGTACGCAAGCAATAAGAAACGGAGAAGCATCGCTCGCGTTGCTTGCTCGGTCAACTAACTGTTCGCTCGGGACAGAGAGCACGCGCCTATATTTTGCCTAATAAAGATAAACTTTTGAAATTAATGATTTCTGTATATGTTGTTTATATAAGAGGATGTTAAGGATATATGCAAGTTTCAGCTTTAAATTGCTGTTTTTGAGTTACATAGTGACAAAAAAGGTCTTAAAACAGTAACTTTGATGACCAAATTATAACTTTGTCATGTTGATTTAGTTTCTCGATTCAATCAAATATAACTTGAGTACATCCGGAACTAAATCAACATGAATACGACTCACGATAGTTTTAATAAAAATATTTCCAACACATTTTTTTTTTATTTGTGACAGGCTAGTGTTTGACCACTATCTCACCTGATGGTAAGTGACGATGTGATCGAAGCTGGTAAACACACTAGACCTGGAATACGCAGGCACTCAATTGTTATTTTTGGCTTTGGGCCTTTACATATTTTCTGAGAATTTAAAGTTATTCCCTTGTATGGTTTAGACACTAGGTGCCTCTGACAGACGGACGGATGGACAAAGTGCTGTACCGCCTAAGGCAACATAGAGATCTCGCTACGCTCGATCAATTATTAATCTAAAAATATTAATCCTACATAAGTATGAAACTAATTTGAAACTGTTCGTTGTCTTAGTAATGTGCGCGTTCACATACAAAGCAGCGGGTATCGGCTTCGATTCCCGGTGGAAACACAAGTTTTTTCCCTAAGGGGAATATGTGTTTTTAGTTCTGGGTGTGAATTTGTGTTTTTAGTGTGATTGTGTGCGTGGTGTGAATGTTTCCGACAAGTTTACTTTGTCAAACTTTGTCCAAATCAAAATCGTTTATTCACATGGGCCCCAAAGAGGCACTCATGGAAGTTAATGACTCTACAGCCAGATTCGCAAAATTATAGCCATCTCGAGAAGTACCTGGCAAGAAACTCGGCGGCGCATTTTTCATTTGTTTTTAATTATTCTTATACACTATTACATTAATTATATAAACCTAGGTATATCTATATTATGTAGCCGCTAGAAAGCGCTTGTGCAGTTTGCCTCCATGCATCCTTGTCATTAATGTAGTCAATCGTTTTATAATAAGCTTTCTTAATTAATGCCCGTTTTATTACTGATTTGAACGTTCCCAGTGGTAATTCAGTTACAATTTTAGGAATATTATTGTAAAATCTAACCCCATTTGCCATAAAATATTTATTCGTTTTGCTTAATCTAAATGCGCGCACTGTAATTTTATGTTAAATCTAGTATTAAGATTGGTAGGGGGCTGTGCGTGTGAAAGCGTTTGTGTTTTATGTAATGTTACAAGACATTACCTGACTATAGTAGTAACGTGGTACCGTCTGAAGTACTCGTGGTAGTGCTCGGGCGAATGTAGAGGGTACCCTCTATCGAGGCGGGATCTATGGTGGGGTCCCGAAAATGCCAGCATCTTCCCGGGGACTATCCAATTAAGGTCGCCATTTTCTACTTTCTGCGAAGAGATATGGTATTTTCATCTTGGTGAACTTTTGATTTAGGCTACCTGTGATTTTATATTTGGGTGAATATACAAAAATTGGGTAACTCAATGTCATCAGCCATTATATAAAAAGTCTTATTATATTTTATTGAAATAACAATTTATTTTAAAACAATGAAAAGTCCTTTATTTGGTCACCCAACTTCACTTCTTCATTTTAAATACAAGTTAATAAAATAACAAAAATAATACCTAAAATGTCAGTTCTTTGGCATGTCACAATCCCGAAAACCAACAATCAAGTGACTATCCATTAAACATTATCATTGATTTAAGAAAACTTACTAATTTACTACAATCTGTGATGTACAAATAGTATAGGATCCCGCTATACAACGACCTTCACCGAGATGCTTATTTAATGAGACGTATTTTTTATGTTATTAAATATGCCAATAAATATATCTTATATGGGTTGCCTAACAAATTTCAGTCCAGAGTATTTTTAATAAATTATTAAAAAAAATTTTTTTTTTAAACATTGCACCGGTGTGATTATTAAATAAATTTGATACCAATCGAAAGTTTGAAGCCCATAGAATATGCAAACGTTAGGTTGCCTATTTTTTTCCGGTCACAACCACGGGTTGCCAGGTGTAAACGGGTAAATCTATACTAGCATTTTGCAACGGTCTGATTATTGAATCAAACTTAGATAAAATGAAAGATTATTTCATAAGGAACACGGTGGTATAGGGTTGCCTGCGAAAAATCAGTCCCGAATTACGGTTGTCGAATTTTAAATAATAAAATATCGCCGCGAGTGAATGTGTGCGAGAGAGAGGTCCCAGACCAACCATCCCATGCGGTAGAAAAGGACGCAGCGTAGCAGCTGTTTAAAGTCCGCCCATTTAAAGAAGGAGAGTGCGCATGCTATTTGTGCTTGGAAATGAAAAGGATAGCGATAGACTCGTATATGCTGTGCATTATTTTGGAGTAGTTTATTATTAATATAGAGAAATAGTTATATATTTTTTTATTTTTAAATCAATTAATTATTTATCTATGTTTATTGTTTATGTGACACTAAAGTATATACACATCTTTAGTAAAAAAGACAGTTAGAGTAATACATATATATTACTAATCTGGCAAATTTTATCTTTATTATTAGGAGCCGAAATAAAAAACAACAATTAAAAGAATACTGCTGTTTATTGAAAAAAAATTAAAATACAAATTTTTTTTAAATTATTCAGGTTCCGAGTCATCGGACATATAACTGTGATCTCCAACTTCTGAATCTTCTTCGTCATCACTCTCCGTTTCAGTTTTTTCGACAATGTCTTCTATTTTTAAAGGTGTATGATCCCCAATGAATCCTACTGGTTTTAAATATTCATCTAAGAACCAACCGCAGTTCTCAGGCTGAAGTTTCACGCATATTGGATCCGTTGCATTAAGCCACATGGAATTTACGAAAATTGTTCGTAAAATTTTCTGAGTTAATGATATCCAGCATGGTGGTATGGATTTGGAGTCGAAGCCTTTTATTTTTTTTAAAAGTGGTCTCTGTCTTCTTTTGCAAAGTAATTCTTCAAAAAAATGCGATGTCTCGCATCATCAAAGTTTCATCATCAAAATCAATTATTCCGTCATCCGAATCACACAAAAAACACTTTTTGGCCATTTTTTCCAACAATAAATAGCAGCACGTTTTTTCACTTGTATCTATAGCGACAATTTACTCCAAAATAATGCACAGCACATACGAGTCTATCGCTATCCTTTTCATTTCCAAGCACAAATAGCATGCGCACTCTCCTTCTTTAAATGGGCGGACTTTAAACAGCTGCTACGCTGCGTCCTTTTCTACCGCATGGGATGGTTGGTCTGGGACCTCTCTCTCGCACACATTCACTCGCGGCGATATTTTATTATTTAAAATTCGACAACCGTAATTCGGGACTGATTTTTCGCAGGCAACCCTATACCACCGTGTTCCTTATGAAATAATCTTTCATTTTATCTAAGTTTGATTCAATAATCAGACCGTTGCAAAATGCTAGTATAGATTTACCCGTTTACACCTGGCAACCCGTGGTTGTGACCGGAAAAAAATAGGCAACCTAACGTTTGCATATTCTATGGGCTTCAAACTTTCGATTGGTATCAAATTTATTTAATAATCACACCGGTGCAATGTTTAGAATTTTTTTTTTTTTTAATTATTAATTAAAAATACTCTGGACTGAAATTTGTTAGGCAACCCATATAAGATATATTTATTAGCATATTTAATAACATAAAAAATACGTCTCATTAAATAAGCATCTCGGTGAAGGTCGTTGTATAGCGGGATCTTAGACTAAAAGTATTATATACTACAGCTTTCATAATGCAATGTTCTCCATTTTATTTTTTTTAAAATAAGAAACTTTGTGTTTGTTTTTTTTCGTCAGTCCGTTGTGTGTTCTTTAAATTTGAAATTCGCGCCAAATATCACCGAGTCAAGGTCAAATCCCTGTTTAAGTTTTAATGCTGGTAATGAAGTTAGTTGTGGACCGCACAATTTGACGGTCGCCATAACTGTACCAGTGCTTGGGTTGTGTTTGTCGTCTATACACGTGCGGAGCCAGTCAAAATGTCAGTCCCGTGGTGAGTCGTTATTTTCTTGTTAATCTGAGGTTTATTTTCATTTATGCATAGTTAACTATGATTTGTTAAAATGTAGTTTGTTGATATTCGAAATTACAAAAAAAAACATTTGTTCTGATTATAACATTAAATTAAGTCTTTTTCGTCAGTCCGTTGGCGTCAGTCCTTTGTCAGGTATCGCGCCAGAGGACTGACGTGTCTCCATAGTACTGATGTTTTTTTTTATTTTAGAGCACTTTTATCTTAATTGCTACCGTGTATAAGCATGTCTATTTTATGTTTCAGTTTAAAAAATCATGCGGCACGCTAAAAGCAATTTGGCTAGGGAAGAAATATTAAAAAACAGTGGCCAGAATTAAAAGTGACCCCATTAAATTTGCGGAATACAAAGAAAAACTAAAACTTTAGTACTTAAGGAAAAAAGAGAAAGGACAAAGAAAAAATTTTGAAGACATGACACCACGAGAGCAACGAATAACTAGAAAAAAATCAAAAAAATTATTCATTAAACTACAGGCAAAGAAAACAGCTATTGAAACAAACCACTAATAATTTTATACGCCAGAGTACTCCTCCACCAACTGACGACGAAATACGACCCATAGTTAATGAAGCAATCAGACCTGTTATTAATGAAGACCAAAGAGCAAAAGAAGCTAAAAGGAGAAGTGAAAGACAGAGAAAATCTAGAAGCAGGAAAATAAAAAAGATGGAGGCTATAGTTTCAAAGCTTAAAACAAAATAAATACTCAGCGTCAAAAATATAAACGTGTCAAAAAACAGCTAAAAAAAGCAATAAAATCTGTTGATAAAACGCCAAAGACCAGAATTGAAGACATAAGTGAAGATATAACTAAAAAGAAAGAATTAGTGAAGAAGGCCCTTTTTGAGGAAGTTATCAAAACACAATTAGAAGAAAACTACACTAAACTAAACAAGTTATATCTGGAAATGTAGTAGACAAATACAAACTATGGAGGATAAAAAACAAATCAGTCACTTATAAAAAAACTGGAAAAAACCTGACAAATAAAAAAATTAATAAAATCAAAATTAGAATGCAAGGATTATTGCAGCAATTTTTCGAAGATGATTCTAACAACCGTCAAGATTTTTGTTTCTATTGTTTGTTGATTACTTGAAATATTAAGTAAAACTTAGTCAAAGTTGTAAAAACTAAGTGAATAATGTTACGTTAAATGTCAAAAGGCTGTATTGAGAATTGAGATGGTATTTTCTCCCAGTATTACATATTAATAATTATTTTTAATGTTACTAAGTGATTTTAATACTTAAAAGACATGTGCCATTATTAAAACTAAGAGATTTGTACTATTTTTTATTAAATTTCATTATAATTCTTACAAAATTGTGTATTTTATCAGTACTATGCTAGCCTCGTCAGTCCCCTAGCAGTCAAATTCAGAAAATTTTAAATATCTCACAATCTACTTAAAAAAGTGACTGGCCCGATTGGGAACAATATAATCATTAGATTAGCCATCATATACACCCGAATTTGTAATAATTAAATTTAATAACTATAGTAAACAAAATATCCTCAAGAGTTACCCAACTTTTGTATAACTACCCATTTGTATTTATTTTGCATTAGCCATGCCATAAACTATAGTTATCCTACTAATATTATAAATCCGAAAGTTTGTGAGTAAGTATGTATGTTCCCTCTTCACGCTTTAATGGATGAACGGATTTGGATGAAATTTGGAATGTACATAGATTATACCTAGGATTAACACATAGGCTACTTTTTATCTTGATAATAGCGGGCGTAGCCGCGGGACACGGCTAGTATACAATACAATACAAAAACTCTTTATTGACACCAAAAGATACACACAACTTACAGAGAAACTTATAAAGATAGGTACAATGGGCGGTCTTGTCGCTAAGAGCGATCTCTTCCAGACAACCTTTGGATGGAAATATAAACGAAAAGACAGTGTAGGGATGGTGGTGCGATAAAATGAATGAAATGAATGAAATAAATATATTACAAATATTATGTTTCATTTCATTCATTACATATATTATTATGTTTCATGTATCATAATTAAGGTATATTATTGTTTATGCATTTTTATTGTATTATCTATATTATTATCTGAGAACTGTTCGTTGGCTTAGTTGGCTGGCGTTCGCCTTCTAAGCAGGGGTATCGGGTTCGATTCCCGGCGGGAACACAAGTTTTCTCCACAAGAAAAATTTGTGTTTCTGGTTCTGGTTGTGAATGTGTGTGTAATGTGAATATTTCCTGCACCCCCACGACACAAGTCTTAGTGTGGGGCTGTGAGTGTGAAAGCGTTTATGTTTATACCTAGAAATAACGCATAGGCTAATTTTTAACTAAATAAACGCAGGAGAAGCTGCTGGGCACGACTAGTAAAAGATAAATGACAATGTGCGACTTTTCCAAACCTCATAAAACAAGTACTGTGCCGCATCAAAGTGTTCGAAGTTGAAGAAGCCAGCGTCGTATGCCACTTTGACTCCGTGCAACACATCCAAAAGAGATATGTCGAACAATGGCGGACCGCCCGAGGCGTCACGGAAAGTGAGAAGGGACCACTCCGAGCCTTCTGTTAGCTGCTTGTACACCGCTGCCGGGCTGGAGTTGAGGTATATTATCTGCAAACAAGACAATGTCGGTAAGTACTAAAGATTTAAAAAAAACTCGACTGCGAAAAATGTGTATGGGAGCCTCGTCAATATTTTCATCTATATTATATTAATTGTTATTTTTGGCTTTGAGCCTTTACATTTTCTGAGAATTTAAAGTTATTCCCTTGTATGGTTTAGACACTAGGTGCCTCTGACAGACGGACAGACGGACAAAGTGCTGTACCGCCCAAGTCAACATAAAGATCTCGCTACGCTCGATCACTACATAGGTATTTTCTAGGCAAGCATGTCACACCTTCGGCCGCATCATCACTTTCCATAAGGTGAGATAGTGGTCAAATGCTTGCCTATTCAACATAAAAAAGGTGGATTTTTTGGGAAGGGCGGTGATGACAAAATCCGAAACCACAAAAGTTAGAAAAGGAGTAAAAACGTGTAAAAACAAACGTAAGTTTAACGATTTATAAGAAAACAATAACTGCATAATTAGTTAATGAGACTAATAATTAAACGCAACTAAAGCTTAAAAAAACCGACTTCACAGCTATAGATAAGTAGACTCAAAAACTACTGATCAGATCTTGACCAAATTTAAATGGGACCAAGAGGAAAGCACAAGCTTTCTAACAAAAAAAACCTTCAAAATCGGTTCACGTGGAAAGAAGACAAGAGGAGACACATAAAAAAAACATTCGAATTGAGTACCTCCTTTTTTGTGAAGTCAGTAGAAAATGAAAGGAAATTAAAATTTTAAACCTATCTAACCTTTAACATCTTGAATGTCGAAATCTATCCAGCTGTTTGAACATCGAGGTAATAAAGAAATATTTGCATACAAGATACGCGCGAAAAACATAACCCTTCCTCGGCAGTAGGATAATTCCGATCAGTTGCAGATAACTGAGCACGCATTAGACTCAATGTCAAGTCTATAACTCTTGGTATTTATTAGTAAACAGTAACCGACAATGTGTAGTTTCCTGTAGTATGCCATTACACGTCCTACGTGCATCTGTATTGGACAATTGACGCGTGGGATTTAGTGTAATCCACAATTAGAATCGGATTACATTAGATAGAACAAAGATTATGGCTACTTATAGAGAGACAGCGAAATTATGGCAAATATGGATCTAAAAACTGTTAATTATTATTATTAAACGCTTTCACACTCACAACCCCACACACTGGGTGCCGGAAATATTCACATCACACACACAATCACACCCAGAACGAGAAAAACAAATTTTCTTTGGGGAGAAAACTTGTGAAATTGCATGAGTGTAGGCAAATCATAAATAGTAGAAAAACATGATTTTCGCTTTTGCTTCAAAACACCTATAGAAGTTCTATTAGAGTTTCTACCAATTAATTAGGGTATGACTTGACTACGACTGGACTTGCACTCTTTTACTTAAACGCTTTCACATTCACAACCCCACACTAAGTTCAATAACTTGTGTCGTGAAACATTCACATCACACACACAATTACACCCGGAATCAGAAACACAAATTTGTCTTGGGGAGAAAACTTGTGTTCCCGCCGGGAATCGAACCCGATACCCCGCTTAGAAGACGGACGCCCTCCCAACCAAGCCAACGGGCAGTTCGTTACTTGGATTCGACAGTGACGTCACACTCTTACCTGATAACTCCCAATAAGATACGCCGCGTTGAGTCTAAGGGTCTCGTTGTTGCTGGTGTAGAACACGATCTTCTTCTTGGGATTCTTCTCGAGCTCCTCAGTGAGCCGGTTACAGAACTGGTAAAGATGGCAGAGGTGGTAGGGCCCGAAGTCGAAATAAAAATTCTCGTATACGATGTCATCTTCTATGTGGAAGTACTTGCTGTTCCGTGTCGGCTTCGGCTTGTAGCCCGTTTTTAGTGTGGCGAAGTACAGTCTATCTGGAAATAAGAAAGGTAGGTTGAGAATGATATGTTCACTTTTGTTTTTATTCGCTGATACTCAAAAACAAACAAAAATCTAATACACACTTACATATACCACACTCCCATCTCTCTCACTATAAACTGTATAAACTTAAAAAGAAAAGTTTCAACTATCATATTTCTGGATTCCATTTATTCAGATTATATTCTCAAATACATATATAAAACATACACGCTTTCACAACGCAAGCAAAGCTTAAAAAACCGTCTTCACCGCTTTATCTTCGGAACCTTGAACAGATTTAATGTATTGAACACGCACTATTGACTATAACTCAAAAACTAGAGATCAGATCTTGGTCAAATTTCAATGGGACCACATGAAAAGCACCAGCTTTCAAATCATTAATCTATAACAAATCATTAATAAATAACATCGTCAAAGTAGTCCACAAAATAGGCATTATTGACGATATTTCAAGAACTACTGATCAGATCTTGATCTAATTTAAATGGGACCAATTAGAAAGCAACATCTTTCAAACTAAAAAAAAACCAGAAACATTTTCGCTTGAGCAGAAAACTTGTGTTCCCGATAGCTCTGCTTAGAGATGCGTACCTAACAAACCCAACAGCAGTTCAAATAACAAAACATAAAATACCCATACCAAGTCTACCACATAGAAAAACTTTAGTCATCAAAAAACCGCCTTCTGACCAAAGTTGGATCATTAGCGACTACTCTAACAAATACCTTCCGTAACTTTCCTGAAAATATTAAATTATTACGTTATGTATGTTAGCAATTTTAGAAGCGAAAAGAAAAAGTTTCTGCTTTTAAGCTTTGCGGCAAATATTTATCGTACACTCGGGCGTCTAAACAAGCAAATGCTTTCGCACACAATGTTATACTCATGATCTTAGTTGGCAGATTTGTAGCGCGGGTGTTGGAAATAAATATTTTATACACACAACTACAACCAGGCCCAGATATCCTAATTTTCCTTGCGGAGAAAAATCTGAGTTGCCGGGAAGCGAACCCAGAACACGCAGCGGACATGCGCCACGCACGCAAAAGGTAAACTAACTCAGCGGACACTTTGAATGTTTAGAATTTGATGATTTTACTAGCTTTTGTTCCCCGGCTTCGTCAGCATTGACTGTTAGGTGTTGAATGTTCCAACTTAATATTTTTCACTATAATCTATGCCGACTTGGAAGACTTAGATATCTTTCACTATCAATAACGACTTTGACGAATTAGTTATCTTTCGCAAACTATAACGACATGGACGACCCAAAGTTATCTTTGACTATATATGACAATTTGGACATACTTAATTATATTTCACTATCTATAACGACTCGAACGACTTAGTTATCTTTCGCAATCTATAACGGCATCGACGACCCATCGTTATCTTTGACTATCTATGACAATTTGGACGACATACTTAATTATATTTCACTATCTATAAAGACTCGAACGACTTAATTATCTTTCGCAAACTAAAACGACATGGACGACCCATTCTTTCACTATCTATAACGACTTTGATGATTTCGTTATATTTCACTATCTATAACTACTTAGACGACTTAGTTATCTTTCACTATCTATGACAACTTATATGACTTAGTTATCTATCGCGGACATCATTATCATGAAACTGGTCAACGACGACCTCAACTACCGGTCTTCCAACGGTTGATTCCATTTTAGTATACGAACAAATACAACTAGGGACACGAACCAAAATAATAAATATATAAAGAAAAAATTAACATACAGTCATTATAATTACTTCAAAATATCTCAAAACACTAAAGTTTAAAGCTGGGCAATTGCCCTAATACTTATTTAAGAGGGTGTAGTCGACTGTTATCTCTATAAAATCATTCGAAACATGTCCCGCCTGTTTGTGTTGGCAGTTAGTTAGGTTGACACAGTAGACAAATTTCAATGAAATATGACTGAGCATAGTTTTAATAGTTGTACAAGCGAGAGTTACCAACAACAACTGTAAACAACTTCATAAAGTTGGGAAATTATTAATGAGCGGTTTGGGAGTGTAGAAATTGATGTGATTTTGCAATAGATAAATGTCTTTATATGTAGACACTGTTTTTAAGCTATTGCATAGCTTCTATCGCCTTAAGCGTGGAGACCGAATCCAGAAATTCCGTAAAGAAAATAACCTAACACCCCCCACTCCGACCGGCACAGCGGTGATACTTTTTAGTTTTGCCATCTATCGATGAATAGCATAACTTTTATTGACTTTTTTGAAATATCACGCTTGTCTCTCTAGTTCAGCAACTAGCCTCTAGGTGGCAGGAAAAAAAATACTGCATAAATAAAATAAATAAATAATTATAATTGCATAAGTTAAAAAAAATTAAATATAATAGCAATAGCTTTACCGCAGCAGTCCCCGAGTGCCACACGTCATTTTTTTTTAATGATAGGCTCTATCGCTATACAGAGACCTCTATCTCACGACTATAGCACATGCTAGGCCTTGAATTACTGGTTCTCAAGGATAGCAGCCGCATCATACATGTTAGTGATTTTGGCGACTGATTTTCTGCTTGATGGATGGTACTGTATTACTGCACAGGGTACTTGCTACACTGTACCGAAATACATTTAATTAAAATAATACTACTGGACGAACACAAGATATGGCCATACCAAAATTGATTTCTTTCCGTCCTCGTCGGATTCAAAACCACGATCACCCGATCAGGAAGCGGACTTACTATTACGACGAACGGTGCCATCATGGCTTCAAACAGACGTAATTGTTCTAGAGTTTATAATATTATTGAATGATAACGAGTAGACATAGTAAATCTGGATTGATTGTCAAAGTGCGACCGCTTTTTGATGACACTGGATTCCCGAACGGTCTCATGTTAATAAATACTTCATCATGATTTATAACGCGCTTTCACGTAAGCGATAATAATTGGCCAAACGCAGCAGTTGCAAATGATGCATGACATGCTCAACTTTGGCATCTAGTTGCACAGATGCGAGACAAACGTTCATTACTCATTGCTATACAATTTTAGTAATAGAAAAAACATATTTTGAAGAGACTGAGTGATTAATTTGAACAATTAACTATAGTTTATTCAACTGAGTAAACATTTTTAAAATCAAAAAGATGCATTTTATTGTGAACATTACAGTTGTACAAACCTAGGCACATCTAACCACATGTTTGTAAGTAATAAAATTCCGGTAGCAAGATTTTTCACGTTACCTGATCGCATCGGACATGGCTTAACAACTGTTAAAAACCGAAACCAACTACATGAAGTAGCACGGTAACTCTCAGTTCAAAATCTTTACAAAACATTCACCTATCCAATCACAAAATTGCAAGCTTGCACCTGTAAACTGCAAAATGAAATTGACGAAACAAGAACGCTCTAAGGAGCAAGTGAATCACTTGCAATTTGACATGAAAAGCGCCGTCGCTAGCTCCAAGCCTAAACTTTACAGCATGTTCGAAAACAATCGCTTTCGAAAGGGGTGCACGTCAAAAGAAGCTTGCATGTGAAATAACCATTCTGTCTAACTTATTTCTTTAGGATACACCTTGCCTACCAGTTTTTTCAATAGCACTGAAAACCGCAAGACAGCTACGAACTATTTGCTAAGCGATTCGATAATGTTGTATAGTGAGGCTAGTCTACCCGTAGATCGATTTCTATTTGAAAAGCGACATTTTCACTAACTTTATTGGTTGAATGGTTGGTTGTATATTGCGCCCCGCAGGGATAGCTTTCTCGTTTTTACTTGGAAAACCTTTTAAGATATTGAGATGAGGAAACCAAGCTTCAGACTATGTTTAGGATACCTTATATTATACTTTCGTCACTTGTTGCTAGGTACATATTTAAAACGGTTGCTAATCTGATTTCCCCTAAAGATTGTAATACTCAAAGATGTGCCTTGACGGCATTGTAAGCGCAGTTGGATAAGTCTGCTTTCTACAAGCTACACCGCGGTTCACTTCCCGGCACGAACACAATGTTTTTATCACAGTGTGCAAAAATTATTGTATCCTAAATCGAAGGGCAATGTTTTTCGTGAAATTACATGGTATAAAGAGATAATCTAATATTTTAGTGTAACGAGTGCAGTGCATTGCCGCGCCGGATTATGAACCGTTGTTCAAAATAAAGAAAAAAGACGCTAACCGTTAGGAGAGCGTGTTCCTCGTCTCGACTTCATTTATATAAAAAGAAGTACCCGCGATATAAATCTTTGAACGTAAATAAAAACAAAGTTTCTATAGGCTTTGAAAATGAATATTATACAGTATTCTAATAACATGTCTATTATTTACGCATCAAATCTTTTTAAAACAAGCCCAGCATATAAATAGCAATTTATTCAAATGTCAATGATACCTGGGATCGATTACGGTATCATAAATTTTTCATAGGCGCATAACTGCATACATGATCCATTCGTATTCGTATTGCACATTATTTACTATCTTGACAATCGTTATCTTTCAGTATATTTTTACAAATATTTTTATACGTGCAATAAACCTATAGTGGAGGTCAAAAACCTGTGTACGACCTTTCTCGAGACAATGTGTAGAGGACGTTATGCAAAGTCTGAGACGTGTGTTGCTTAAAATAGTCAACAAGCTATGGCTAATGCAGTTTATTTATACATGCCTGGTACAAGCACGGTGAAAGTGGTTTATATTTAAGCCGGTGACAAAAGGGTTTTATTTAACTCTTTTGCACCCTCAGCCCACACTAAACGTTCACGTGCTGTAAGCATTCACATCACACGCACAATCGCAACCAGAACCAGAAACACAAATCGTTGCAGCCGATTTTCAAGTGTTGATGTGGTCTATGGATATTATCAAAATGTTGATTTTGCTGCTTATTAAAAATGGTTTTTTATAGGTAAAGATAGACGGTTAATATGCCTTCTATGTCCGAGGGAGGATCACTGTTGCCTTACTGTACAGGTAATCCTAGTGTGGGGGATAGAGTTTCACCTGAGATATGCTATTGTTGTGTTCTACTGCCATTAACCAATAATCTGTGTAAACGACACTTAATACCAATGGTGTACCTTATTGAATGCCTTTTTATGTACCAATAAACGATATTATAATAATAATTATTATTGTTTTAACTCTTCTGGCAGTGGGCAGACGGATAAAGCCGAATAAGGCTTTGAACGTATCTGCAGCCCACATATTCGTCCAGTTGTCGTCAGGAGCCATCTGTTCTAAGTGACATCGATATTATACTCCATAAATTGTTATTTTTTTAACAAACCACATGGATGACCTTTTTTATTTTATTTGGTTTCGCAACTATGTGCATTTAGCCTGTCTCAAATAATATAGTCACCAGTCACAGTCAAAGTCAAGTAAATGAGTCATGATGACAGTTACAGTCAAGTCATGCCCTAGTAAAGTGGTATACATTTTACCAGAAGTTCTATTGTATTACACACTAACATTGGGCGTGACGCTTACTCTATCGTCTCTAGCGACTTACTCGTATCGTCACTCAATTACCATAAAAAATAACATATCTTTAGGTATGTTCTTAGTGAAAGGATCAAAAAATATTTTATACTTAATACTTTAGGATTAAGTATAAAATATTTTTTGATCCTTTCACTAAGAATGAACAATATTAGTGTTTCGAAGTATCAATTTTTATTCTATTGAGAAAACTTTCACCAATCAAGTTTCTGCTTTCCATTTATTTAGATTAAACTCACAAGTTCCTATATATTGTCCAAATATGAAAGCTTATTTTTCACTGCGGAACCGAATCATAGATCGGCAAGGGAACCACATACGGCTTAGACGATAAAGCATTATACCAACCAATACAATATCTATTGAAATGTGGAAATATTTTTTGCATATGAATAAAACATATTTTTTTAACTCTAGGGTTCAACTTTCTGTAATAAAGATACAGAGCGTAATTAATTCAGTCTATTTACACAATTGTTTCAAGCTGTGAATAAAACTAAAAGTTCTTAATTGAGGACATAAATTATGAGGAAACTTGAGAAAATACTGTTCAAATAAGCGACTCTTCCGGCAATCAAGATGAATAATTCGTAAGTAATAGAAAATATGCAATTTTATAAAGTAAAATTGTGAAATGTATGTCTTATGACGATACTCGCCTTACATTACAAAAAGATAAACATATAGATCAGAGCCACGTCTCTATCTCGGTTAAGAGATAAATCATAAAAACTAGTTTCGCGTTAGAACCATATAATTTAAGAGAAAAATGATTTACAATTTAAAAATGATTTAGTTATTTCAATTATCTGAAGATTGTACTGAACATTTTTTTTATCTTTTTCAGAGCCGGTGTAAGTATTATATTATTTTCAAAAGACCCAAATGCACTAAATCACTCAATAGGCTTTTAGTTATATTTATTACCACGTTGACGTAGACTATGACTATGTCGGCAGATCAAAGGATAAAAACTTAAAATAAAAGAACATATAGTTTGTATGGCCCGCCAATATATTTGGACTCAAGTAAAACTTCAATACTTTCTGTGGTATATCCGTAACACACACACATTCTGTGAAAACTTCAGTTAGCTATCTATTACGGTATAAATTTTCTTTCATAAGAACCTTCTCCTGACAATAATTAACACAACAAAAAAATCATTAACGACATTGTTCCATCCGTTCACGCGTGATGCGATGACCAAGGGAAAGAGATAGAGATTCAATACATATATTCATATATAATTGGGTTTCTTATGATCGACCGCCTTCCTATCGCGAAGGAATATAATTATTGGGAATAATAACGACATACGATTGGCAATATTAACGGAGTTCTATAGCTTGCATTTCGGAGACTGTGCACTCGAATTACAGCAGTTGATACCCCACGCCCTTTCGTCGGACCACAAAAGGAACTGACAAACGTCATCCATTTATATTTGATTTAACTCATATACGAACGAAGCGTTTCGCTGCTTCTACATTTATCATCCGTACAGCGAAAGTATGGAACTCACTGCCCGCGTCTTCGTTGCCCGTATAATTTGGACGTCTTCAAGTCTAGAGTTGTGTCTTCTTCATCAGGTAGATAGGGGCCAAATGCTTACCTATCCGGAATAAAAAAAGAATTACGAATAATAAGAATTACGTCATTCATTTTTGGTCGACATACCTCCAGTTCGCTCAAAGCGTTTCGCTTCAACGTTCATCATCCGTACAGCGAAGGAGTGGAACTCATTGCCTGCGTGTTTGTTCCCCAAATGGTATAATCCGGGAGTCTTCAAGTCTCGAGTGAATAGGTATCTTCTAGGGAAACATATCCCATCTTTGGCCGCATCATCACTTTCCATCAGGTGAGAAAGTTGTTAAATGCTTGTCTATTATGCGTAAAAAAATAATAATAACGAACAACAATAGCCAATACTTTGAAAAGTCGACACTCGATATCGTCATCACCAAAGCTTTAAATTCTCCACAAGGCCAAACGTACAAAAGCCTTTGTGAGTACTTATCGAGTTATGTTTAACCATGACTTGGGTTTAAGCGTATCGGATTATATCGAAAGAATATTTACGAATTGTCTGAAAATATGTATACTACATTCTAAAAGAATATTTTTGTAATGGTTGTTTGGCTTCATCGTAAAGAATTGGGTCGAATTTTATCACAATGCTTTCTTGTCTTGTTATTTTAATAGGTATGCTCGTATCGTAAATGTTTTGAATGTAACCTTCGAGGGATTTTACAAGCATGCTTCCAAGATTTATTTTTTTATTGAAAAGTACTATTGACTAAGGGCTATTGAGCGTTGCATAATTTTCTACAGACTTCACAGAAAAGGAGGAGGTACTCAAGTCGACTGTTTTTTTTATGTTTGTTACCTCGTGTCTTCTTTCCACGTGACCTGAATTTGAAATTTTTTTTTTTTGTTTGAATGATATTGATTTCCAATTGGTCCCATTAAAATTTAATCAAGATCTGATCAGTAGTTCTTGAAATATCGTCAATAATACGTGTTTAATACATCTATTCTGATCAAAGTTTCGAAGATAAACTTATAAGACATCCTGTTGTCGTTCCTGAACGACAATAAGGTCGATTACTTACAGCTCTACAAACAAAGTTAGTTTGTGTTTTAATTCCTTGAAATAAAGTTTCACACATTTGTTGTTAAACTGATCGCTGGCTATGTTGGTTGCACGTCTGGCTTCTAAGCAACGAGTGTGTGTTCAATTCCCGGTGGAAACACAAGTTTTCACCCAAGGGAAATTTGGTTCTGGGTGTGATGTGAATGTTTTCGGCACGTATCATCCGAGGTAGTGGAACTTATTCCCCGTGTCTTTGTTTCCTAAGCGGTATAATCTGTCAGTCTACAAGTCAAGAGTTAATAGGTATCTTCTAGGCAGGCATGCTAAATCTTCGGCCGCATCATCGCTTTCCATCAGGTGAGATAGTGGTCAAATGCTTGCCTTTCAAACATTAAAAAAAAAAGTACGGCACAAGTCGTCAACTTAGTGTGTGCTGTAAGTTTGAATGCGTTTATATTTATTCTTTATTACAAAGCTGCTGTTTAATATTATCTATGATGATAAAGAGCCGTCAGATTCCATTTCCAAAATCAAACATACGAGTGGAACATAAGACACTAAAAACGCTTATAGACATCTATTTCAAGTAAAACAAGCACAATCCTATTCCTAAGTGTAACAGATGTTCAAATCGCATAGGTTTATGTAAATGGATTTTTTATTGCGGCCATAAATCAAAACGACAGACTCGCGTTTTGAAAGTAACTGAGATTTATTTGAGGCCCGAAATAAGCTTTGAGATGTGTCAAAAGATTACTAAAACGTAGATTTTTTAACCGACTTCAGAAAAAGGAGGAGGTTCTGAACTCTACTGAATATAAAAACAAAAATTGAGGCTCTGAAATCGACTGGAAATTTATACTTGGATAATCTTATTTGTTTGGTGATATGATGGTTGGAGATCTGATTTGATGAAGGATTTTGGGGATTGAGACCTTATTTTAAACTCAGTAGCATGTTTACAAACATAAACGCTTTCACACTCCCAGCCCCAGATTCAGTTTATAGCAGTACACATATTACAATCGAAATACAAGTAGTAAAAACTCTTCTAAAAAAGAAGGTTTTTTACAAACTAACAAACGTCAAAACTTTCAAACGTCATTTATGGTGAGACATAGCTCCAGTTTTCTCAAAGCGTTTCGCTGGACATCGGAACTCATTGCCTTCGTTTGTATTTCCTAGACGGTATACTAAGAGTATTTAAGTCTAGAGTGAATAGGTATCTTCTAGGCAAGTATGCATCTTCGACTGCATCATCGTGTTCTATCAAATGAAATATAGATTAATGATTATTTATTCATCATAATTAAAAACAAAGAACATTTTTGACAAATATTCTAATTTCACTTATAAATTACAAACATTAAAAATGTAACGATTCCATGTAACAAATTATTATGATTATGAATTTATTAGCGTTTGATAGATTTATTAAAATTGATTCTAAACACTAGACTGTGGCCCCACACTATCCTCAACGCCCGTGTCGTGGAAACCTTCTGTTACTATATTATTATTTTATATATATTTTACATTTCACGTATCCAAATATTATTAATTCTGAAGTATAAAAATCTAGAAATAACGGTCAAATGCTTGCTAATGCAGCATAAATAAAAATATTTACTACTACCTCGGCTATATAGGGCCGACTTGAAAACTGAACGTATACATTTTGGAGAGTGTGCGCAGGAATTATACGAGTTAATTCCAACTTGTCCATTTTACCATCTAACAACAAGACTAACTGTCAAACGTCATCCATATATGGTTGACATACCTCCAGTTCGCTCGAAGCGTTTCGCTTCTACGTTTATCATTCGTACTGCGAAGGAGTGGAACTCATTGCCTTCGTCTTTGTTCCCCGAACGGTACAATCTGGGAGTCTTCAAGTCAAGAGTGAATAGGTACCTTCTAGGCAAGCATGCTACATCTTCGGCCACATCATCACTTTCCATCAGGTGAGATTGTGGTCAAATGCTTGACTATCAGGCATAAAAAAAAAAAAAAAAAAGACTTCTTCATAAGGCATACTAATACGCTTATAGCATATAGTACGTAACATATAAATCCAATCCATTAACTCAGCTGTACAACCGATCCGTTTCCCCCCTTTTAATTAATGTAATTATACGAAAGCGCTTTTAAGGTTGAAAATAACAAAATCGAGCGGTAATTCTTACATGAAGCAACTATATTGCATCCAGAATTAATCATCTCTTTGCCTTGTTCCACTAAAAAAATGGAAATAGACAAAAATATCAATACGGCAAAAATAACAACCACCACTAAAGTGACTAGATCGCTAAACTAGAAATGGCCGAAATATGCCTATAGGATGGAAAATGATAAACATAAACGTTTTCACATTCACAGCTCCACACTAAGTTCATTGACTTGTGTCGTTGGTGCTGGAAACATTCACATCACACACACAATCACACCCAGAACCAGAAACACACACAATTTTTTCTTGGGGAAAAAACTTGTGTTCCCGCCGGGAATGGAACCCGATACCCCTGATTAGAAGGCGAACGCTCACCCAACTAAGCTAACGGGCAGTTCATATATGGATATATATATATATATATGTGAGATAATGGGCGAAAACAATAACGAAATGGATACCGAAAAACAACACAAGATCTAAGTCTCCCAGATTATACCGTTCGTGATATAAAGACCCGGACAATGAGTTCCACTCCTTCGCTGTACGTATGATGAACGTAGAAGCGAAACGCTTCGAGGAAACTGGAGGTATGCCCAACCGTGAATTGACTTTTAATACAAGACTTTGTTTATTATAGGATCACCACGACATGCTTTCTTCTTCCACTCCACTCTCTTCTATTCACAATTCATCTAAAAGTACTCGTAATAATTTAAACGTAAGCAAAGCTTAAAAAAACCGACTTCACCGCTTATATTTTGGTTTTGGCTTGATCGATTTCGATAAAATTTATATGGAACCACCTCTGAAGTATAATCTATCAAACGAAAATTTTTTTTGAGAATCGGTCCACAAATGGGGGAGAAATCGATAAACATACATAAAAAAACATACAGTCGAACATAGTACCTCCTCCTTTTTAGAAGTCGGTAAAAACGGAGTAGTACCGCTAGAACTCTCATATTGTACCCTTGAGTGTGATGGTGGTACTAATTTATATAGCTATTATTAGCGTTGAAGCCATATAAGGGTCTGTTGTATCGCAATACAAAACTATTCTTAGGTAGCCACGTGTAAACCCCCTTAGAATTAAGGCTTTATCAAGTCGAGGGTTACACTTATGCTTGTAGTGGCTGTAATTGCAGTTCCGTGCAAGTTTAAAACTGATCTACTTATTTGGTCTTAGTCATAAGCGACGAGCGAACTTGGTTTAAAGCGCTGCGCTAGCAGAACACGCCTTTCGGTAACAAATTGCTGCAAGCGAATCATGACCGAAATACTAAATACAATTTACCAACACTGCTGGAATTGCTCGTTGGCTTAGTAAGGAGCGCGTCCGCCTTTTAAACATCGGGCAAGATATCGGGCTCGATTCCCGTTAGAAGCACAAGTTTTCTCCCCGTGAAATTTGTGTTTCTGGTTCCGGGTGTGATCACGTGCGTAATCTGAATTCACGTTTCCGGTATTCACGACACAAGTCATCAAACTACGTGTGGGGCTGTGGATGTGAAAGCGTTTGTTTTGTTTAAAAGTTTAATAATTATTTTAACTTTTATTTTTGTTTATTCGTTTATTACTTGTAAATAAAACCTATGCTAACAAGACCGCTCTTATTAATTTTTCTGTGCTTTACAAAAAAAGAATGTCCTATAATTAAATGTATCTAATATAACACATGTTTGTTACTATTATATATTGCAATATATGAATGTAAGCGTTCTCCCCAAAGTACTCAAGCAAATATTGGGAAAAATCCAGAAACAGTTTTTAACTAGTTCAGGAGCCTTTGGATTAAACGATGTATTAATTATGTCAATAAAATTATTTGCATTTGTCAGACCACTATCTCACCCTTTAGTTAATAATGATGATGCAGAGGACGGTACGACTAAGCATGCTTAGTCAGGAATGTGTACTAGCTCTTAAGAACAGCTGCCGGAACATTGTAAGTAAACGTTAATACCTACCAACCATTGGGAGATCAAAAGATAGCCATACGAGCTGAAATGTACCTTCTACCACCTACATTCAACTAGCATAAGTCCGTGGTTGGGGGTAGGATTCGGAACTAAGACCGGCGTTCGAATTAGCCATGATAGCAGAGAAAGTATGCTATCATCGCTAATTGTTTTACATAATTGCTTGACTAAATAATATATCACATGGCATTTCGTTCATAGTTAGCGTGTCCTAATTAATTTACAAATGTCATAAATCGCTCGCGCTTGTCCTTCAGCCACGCCTAGAGTTTTGCATACGCTTACGTAATCAAGGTCACGCTGACACTTGGGCCGCACCTTTATGTATGCGCTTCAGGCAAATAGGAAATCACAGTTTCAGTGACTTTCAGGTGGTACTTCTAAGGTGCTATTATGTTCAGGGTCTTGAAGTTTTCAAACAAACTCCGAACTATTTTAAGTTACAGGTGCTCAGGTCACCGAACAACAGCCCTACTCCATGCTCTTAATTCGAAGCTATAGCATTTACGTGACGCTATTTTTCCACCTAACTTTTTACACTATTGTGGTCATTTATGAAATAGTTTTATTTTATCTTATTTGTGTATTTCGTAACTTTTGAGTTTCCGATAAGTCGACATTGTTGCAAGCGCTGCAATGATCACAGAGTTACGCCCCACTATGTGACTACACTAATATTATAAATGCTAAAGTTAAAACATACATACAATGGTTGATGGCAAGGGCAGATTGAAAAACAGCGCTATCCGAACATGTAAATGTCACGCTGAATCAGCCCTATTGCACTATACATTTCATGTGTAATAGTAGTTGTTGAATAGTTAATTGTGTGTTCTCTAGACTACTATTTATAGTGTCAATAAAGCGTATTTATTTAAACATAGGGTTTATACTGGTACACTTAAAAGCATAAAGTAGCGTCAAATCAGACGTTCAACTATAGACATCAAAGGATCGCCCCGACAATGCACTTAAGTCTTTAACATGTGTAGGAAACCTAGCAAGTGCCAGATCAATAGACGACAGTCGTAAACACGGACGCGGACACGTATGTCTTTATAATACGACTAACTAGAATCATGCGTGGAAAATGTTTGCGTTTATGTACGGAAATTATAAATAAAATAAACGCTTTCACACTCACAGCCCCGCACTTAGTTCAATGACTTGTGTCGTGGGTGCCGGAAACATTAAAATTACACACACATTATCACAACCAGAACCACAAACACAAATTTTCCTTGGGGAGAAAGCTATTGTTCCTGCCGGGAATCGAACGCCGGCCCCTGCTTAGAAGGCGAACGTGCACCCAAATAACCAACGGGAAGTTCAAGTATTCAAATGTACCTATATATTAGAAAAAAAATATCAAATATATATATTCATTGTCTGCATCACAGAAGTATCTCAAATTAAGCTGGTGATAGGATTGTTCCAGGAGATCACGTGGTTATATTTTAATTCATAAAAAAAAAAGTGTGTACATATTTTTTTGTCTATAGTAAATATCTGACATGCTTTTTACTCGTTTTTCTGTAGAAAAAACATTTATTTAGGTTAAATCCTCAAATTGTCCAAACATGAAACCTTTATATTTTTTATTGACTTCAAAAAAGGAGAAGGTACTATGTTCGACTGTATGTATTTTTTATTTTTATATTTATGTTCACCGATTCCTCCCTAATTTGTAGACCGATTCTCAATATTCTTTTACGTTTGGTAGATTAGAAATTTCAGAGGTGGTCCCATATAAATTTTATCGAAACCGATCAAGCCAAAACCAAAATATAAGCGGAGAAGTCGGTTTCTTTAAGCTTTACTTACGTTTAAATTATTCGTTACTGAATACGACTAGTTAGCGACTCAAACAATTTGCACAGAGGAAATGAGTCTTAAGCTGCATAATTTAAGAAGTCACGAGTTTGCAGGAGAGTCATGGTAGTCGTCAACTCTTTACACTGTATTACGATGTTTTGGTTGGACGTGACTGCCGAAGTATGTTTTACTAAGGTACTCCTGTACTCAAGGAATATCTAAATTTAAGACAAATATTTTCACCAATGTTTCTTTTATTTTGAATTATTTTTCTTTTTTTTTATGCTAGATAGGCAAGCATTTGACCGCTATCTCACCTGATGGAAAGTGACAATGCGGCCGAAGATGGAACACGCTTGTCTAGAAGCTACCTATTCACTCTAAACTTGAAGACACCCAGATTGTACCGTTCAGGGAACAAAGACGCAGGCAATGAGTTCCACTCCTTTGCTGTAAGGATGATAAACGTAGAAGCGAAACGCTTCGAGCGAACTGGAGGTATGCCAACTAGATGGATGACGTTTGACAGTTTGTCTTGTTATAAAGTATATGGGCATGGAGGAATTATATCATGTAATTCCTGAGCACAATCTCCAAAATGTAAGCGACAGAATAACGATAGGCTTGCTAACTTACGCCGGTGACCAAGAGAGAGAGAGAGAGAGTCTTATGAAGCGAGAGCTCATTCTGTTTTCAAACATTAATCAAAACACCTGGTTTAGGCGACGCGTGATTAAAATGTTGCTCCTTAATTGGCTCAACGCAATAAATTCAGAGAGACAATGCCACCATGATGGGAACGCTACCCACTGGAAGAAGGCTTGGTAACTTAGGTATTTTGTTGTATAGATGTACCTATACAGTTTGAGAAAATATAGGACATAGGAAATTTCATATTTTAATTTTATGCTCTTAATAAATACATCACAGAAAAAAATAATAAAAAAAATACATTTCAAATGCGGCTATTTTGACGTTCTTTCTGTGACATCCACAATCCAATCACAGCAGCCGTCAAAAAAACTTGACCAATTATTGACATCAAAAATGTATGAATTGACGTCACGAATGAGTTTAGCCAATAGCGTTTGCTATATTGAATTCAAAATCGCTTTTTATTGATTAAAATTCGTAATTAAAAAGTATTTCAATACGATAGTAACGTTTTAGGGGTATATAGCTATCATGATTAAAAATAATTAAATGCAAGCAAAGCTTAAAAAAACCGACTTCACCGCTTTAGCTTCGGAATCTTGATCAGATTAAATATAATAAACATGCATTATTGACGGTCACTAAAAAACTACTGATCATATCTTGATCCAATTTAAATGGGACTAATGGGAAAGCAACAGCTTACAAACAAAAAAACATTAAAAAAATACAGTCGAATTGTGTACCTTTTCCTTTTTTGTGAAGTCGGTAGAAAATATACTTAATTTATAATTCTATCTCATGCATATTCAAGGCCCGAAAAAAAATAATTCCAGCAATCACAATGCTGTATATTTTGTTAAATACAGATTTGTTACGAATGATCGAATTCAAACGTTGTAATAACTGTTGGCAAGCATGTCCAAATCAATGAAGCTGTGTCGCGAACTAGCGGTGTCTTTCAGGCTACAGGCACTATATCCTTGCGTCTTCGTCCCCAAAATTGGCAACCACTTGAGCTTGGTCTTGCTTAGTGCTCCTCCTTGGTCATTCACAGACAGAGCTTTACCATATCATGGTGCAACATCTTAGATATAATGTTATGCCATCTGTTCTTACTTTCAGTGACGTGTACAATAATAATTTTAAGTTTAAAGAGGACGGATCTAACCGAGAAGCATAGTGCTCTTTCTTGGTCATTGACAGAAAGAGCGTGACCACATCATGGTGCAGCTTCTTAGATATTATGTTACGCCATCTGTCCTTACTTTCAGTAAAGTGTACAATGATAATAATTTTAAGTTTAGGGGACGGATCTGACCGAGAAGCATAGTGCTCCTTCTTGGTCATTCAAATACAGAGCTTGATCATACATGTGCTTCTTCTTAAATAATGTTATGTCATCTGTTCTTACTTTCAGTATGGTGTACAATGATAATCATTTTTCGTTTAGGGGACGGACTTGACCGAGATGCATGGTGTTCCTCCTTGGTCATTCACATACAGAGCTTCGCAGAACACACAAATAATCCTACACCATTATAATGCATATAGACATCAGCACAGTTGTTCAGAACGAGTTATGTCAACCAGTGTTCATTTACGAACTCAATTTAGACGTAAAAGTTATCGTGTCGCGGTTACCACATACTCGGTATGAACATGAAAAAGTGTTCTGAATTTCATTTTGCGAGCACGAGCTATAAAGCTAGGGCCTAATGTTGCCACACGCAAGGAAAATTCAAAGATTTATATTATTTTTTTAGGCTAAAGATTTTTTTTTTCGTTTGACCACTAACTCATCTGTTGGTAAGTAATTATGTGGTCGACGGTGTTGAACAAATTGGCCTACATAACCAACGAACAGCTTAGAAAAATCAATGCAAGGTTTCAGGAATCATATCGAAGTGTTAAGGTATTGTAAGAACTGATTCTTCTATATCCAATCTATCTTAAAAAAACCTGACTTTGTAAGTACATGTAGTACAGAAATAGTACTGCTACATAATCGACCAATACGAAATTGTACACAAAGCTTTTGGTTCACATGTTAATTACGCGTACCGCAAAATAATGATCAAAATGTATATTATTCGTCAATTTTTAATCTGTTACCTGAGAAAATAAATCTGAAGAAAATTTCAACTTTATTTTCTTCATATTTTTCGTGAGTTTTGATGTCACGTCGTTACTTAACTCTGGGTCAAACGTTACCCAATGAAGGTTTTTAATAAATAATAGTAAAAAAAAACGAAAAAACACGCTTTATATTGAAAACCAAACTAAAAAATAGAAAATAAATTTGAACTAATAATAGTGCAAATAAGAAAAAAATATTTTATTTTAAAAAAAGCGTGGGATGCTTTTTAAGATATTATCGAAATAATAATCCATCTTCTCATATCTGTCAATGAAATATTTATAACATATTTATGACACCATGCACTATTTTTTGCAAATAGAATAGTGGAATAATCTTATCAAATTAGTGTATTGTCATTGGTCCTCGATAAATGTACAAAGTTTGAATGAAATCTGATCGTTTAAAGTGGGTCAAAATCGCGCCCAAAGGAGTCTGTTACAAACATACAAGTGAATCTAATATAAAGCGTGTAAAAAGAACAAAGGCAGTAGTAGTAATACTGAATATAGCAACACTGGCCCACGTTTACGATCCACAAAAGCTTGTATTGCCCCGAGATGTTTCATATTTCATGAGTGGCTTAATAAAAGACTGTTCATATACAGTAAAACCTAACGACCTCCAGAAATCCTTAGTGTAATAAAGTTAAGAATACCTAAAAAGATATACAGGGAACATTTCAGGGTCCATTGAGTTCCCCAAAATAAAGTATACGGTTGGATTGCTTGCCGAAAACTTTTTGGGGGTTTTATTTGGTCTAACGTGATTTGTGAAAGTAGTCGAGAAAAGTCTTTTTCTACGAATTATGGTACCTTCTTTACGGGTGCTTGGCAATTTGTCTATGTATTCAAATAAAAGATGTAAGCGGTTTTGGCTGAAATAATATCCCCCGTAGAGATATCCTATGGATTAACGAATAATTACTGATCTAATGAACAAGAATAAAACTGTTGCAGAGAATTAAAGTCCAGGATGGCCGTCGAAATATCATTTGTAGTGATTTATCGATAAATGTTTCTACTTAGTGTACTACTAACTACTTACTACAGTAGGGTAGCAAGCTAGGCAAGAACAAGCAAATGCCCAACCACACTGGATTTCACCACTGGAAGGTTAAGTTCTTTGTAAGATTTGAAACCGCCCGATGCGGGCTTCCAACGACACGCGGCATCACGGTTGTAAGCCGTGATATCAAAATTATATTTTATCTTTTTTGTTATTGGTTTGAATACATATAAGTCTAGCTACCCCGCGATACCCTGTGACATGGCAAGCGCAAAACGCATTCAACCGCAGAAGAGAACGTACAGGCAACTAGTACGAGGACAGCGAGGAGGTGCGAGCCTCGGCTTTGATCGTCACCAGGACTGAGGTAACGGGAGTAACGCCCAGTATGTACCTATACCATTGACAATAATTGGACCACATTCATATTTGCTGTAACAATAGCTGAAGAAACTAATTCCTCTAATGTCATGATCCTGACTCAAGAAATTTTGAATTTTGAATTTCGCTGACGTAGTTGGTAACGCGTCGGCCTACTAAAGGGTATCGGGTTCGATTCCCAGTGGGAACACAATTATCTACAACTTTTTTTTCTGGTTTTGGGTGTGATTTGTTTCCGGTACCCACGATACAAGTCTTCAAAATTATAGTGGGGCTATAAGTGAGCGTTTATGTTTATTCATTAACTTTAAGTCTAGAGTGGCTGGGCACCTCACATAAACGAGGATTACGCAGCATAGCGCTGCAATACGAAAAATAAAATAACCTGTGGGTCTATTAATTATACATCATATCTTTACATCAATATTTTTTCTAATAAACCATCGAATCGACTGAACTTTCAACCTATCGACTGTCGTTTCGACGTCTCACCAATTCGAACAATCGTAGTTTGACGACCAGAATAGGCCTACAGATATTTCCGCATTCCTCGACAAAAAATGTGTCACACATTTATCATACAGCGCAAAATGTAGTCGTCAAGCGCTTTTACAAGCCCATATGACATCCCACATATCAGTACCACATTCTTTATGGTAATACCTTCAGTATTTTTATGTGTTTGATGACTGATGGTACGAGACTTTGCCATTGCGTGGCGACATTCAGGCATCCTTAAGCCCGACCACTTCTCATATGTCTTTGAATATGATTGATGGCTTGAAGACATAATAACTTTATATCAAGTTCGCTTTTGTCGTAAAGTAGTATGTCAAGAACTACATCAAAACTGTAGATTTTCTTTAGAGTGGAATTCCTGGCCAGAGTCTGTGGTCCCAGATAGGTACCATCTTGGATTCTTCAAAGGCGAGAGTGAATAGGAATTTCTAGGCAAGCACATCGTCACTTTACATCAGGTGAGATAGTGGTCAAATGTTTGCCTATCAGAGATAAAAAAAAATACAAACTTTTATTTAGTTTCACTTATCCCCTTGTCTATCTGTCGGTCTACTAATTTCGGCAAGATATGATTACAATCAAATCTTGCCGAAATTAGACCCACTCCAATTGGACGCAAATTTGGTGTACTTATGTATATTTGGTGACAATACAATGATATGGTACCATGTAGCTGCTCTGATGATGGAGCCGGAAGATGGCCATAGGAATTTCTGAATTAAACAAGACGAATCAAACTCAATGAGGTAATCGAGTACGGGCTCGTTTTATTCATCTTGACAAGTTCTCTGGTTATATAACATTTTGGTCCTTTTTTATTTTCAACTGGCAAAAAGCTTGAATTTTGAAAAGTTTTACCTACATGTATATTTTATGCAGACGATTCAGTTGGCGCTTTTGCCATGTCTTTGTTTTCTAAACAGCGGGTCCTAGATTTGATTCCCGGTAGGAGCATAATTTTACAAAGACATTTGTGCTTCTGGTTCTGGGTGTGTGATGCTTATGGTCCGGTCCAAGATAAAAGTCTTTTAAATTAATGTGGGGGTGTGAGTGTAAATGTCATATGTGACTGGCGTGTTTCTGCTATATCACATGATAGGAATCAACGATGTACGTACAACATGTACGCATGCTAAAATATACCTAATTGCTCCCTTCTTAAAAATACTATACTTTTCGGGAAGTACTGTACTAGCCGACAGCACGGCAAGGGGTTTCTATTCCATTAGTTCTTATAATTAATTGAAGTAGAAGAGTTTTAGAGTGGGAAGCTAGGTACTTAGGTACTTAAGCCAACGTAGGACGTCCGGACATTGACCCCATCTTAAGAGACATGCTGCGCAAATAATTTGAGCATTATTTAGAACAATAGGTATTTTAACAATGCTTGAATTCTCTGAACAAAAGGAAGAGGGCTGTAAGTTAACGAGCATGTATGTCGTGGCAAATATTATCAAGTAATTATGAGGTACATTAGTTTTTAATGAAATTTTGGTCTTAACTGCTAAGTAGAGTATTATACTAAGAATGTGTCTTATTATAACACTTTTCTTACAGTCTCTATTAAAGGGAAGACACTTTGTTCATGAGTTCGTTGTTAGCAATCAATATATAAATTGTCACATCACTATACCAACTGACAAAAAATTTAAAATTTTTAGTTTTCTTGAGTCTTCCCACTAAGCCTGTGTTGTCAAGTAGTATTGTAAATTAGTGGAACATTTAATTTAATTTTTATTAAGTAAGTTTTATTAAGTTAAGTATCATCCGTACAGAGTAGGAGTGGAACTCATTGCCCTCGTCTTAGTTCCCCGAACAGTATAATCTGGGAGTCTTCAAGTCAACACTGAATAACCTTCTAGGCAAGCATGCTACATCTTCGGCCGCATCGTCGCTTTCATCAGGTGAGATTGTGGTCAAACGCTTGCCTATCGTACATAAAAAAAAGTTAAAAAAAATTATATTCATGAACTTTTGCTATGAACAAGGAAGGCTCATGAATATAAACATCTATTAGGCTCATGAATATAGAAGCTTCAAGCTTTTCACTGTCAATTTAAGTAATTAGCATAAAAGCACACAATATATCTTACTATATAAACTTCAATTTAAAGAAACTGTGAGACGAGGCAGGAATGTCGTTCACCTTATAGTAAAGCTTAATCTTCAACAGTTAAAAATCCTTCGCGGCAATGTACTGCACTCGTAACCCTGAGATTTAAGATGTTTTTACAGACTTCAAAAAGGAGGAGGTACTATGTTCGACTGTATGTATTTTTTTATGTATGTTCACTGATTTCTCCCCCATTTGTGGACCAATTCTTTTTTTGTTTGGTAGATTATACTTTAGAAGTGGTCCCATATAAATTTTATCGAAATCGATCAAACCAAAACCAAAATATAAACGATGAAGTCGGTTTTTTTAAGCGTTGCTTACGTTTAAATTATATAAGTAGGTATATATATGACTTCAAGACTTTATGCAAGTTTTTTGAGATTAAGCATTTGTCGTATGTATTCATTAACGATAAAACTAATATTATAAATGTGATCGTTTGTGTGTGTGTGAATGTTTGATACCACGTATATCCGTATTGATGAAATTTAGAATGTAGATAGTTTAGGTTCCACGGAATGACACACGCTACTTTTTAACTTAATAAGCGGGGGAAAGCGGGTATAATATAATTGAGGATATAAACTAACTATACGTCCAGTATAATATAATTGAGGATATAAACTAAATTAATGGAATCCCGAAACATGGTTGGTTTTCTCAAAGTTGAGTCTTTTGAAATTCTAATATAGTTCTTACACTGGCTCTAAAAAAGATAAAAAATGTATGTCTACTACATTTTGAATAATTGAAATACATAAATAAAAATAACCCATTTTGTAACATTAATAATATAGTTCTCACACAAAATAGTTTGTAAGATTTAACGCTAAACCGGGATAATTATACGTGGATATATGATATATATATGTAATAAACGTTAATTTAGTTTTGTTATTTTATTAGGCATTATTTTGTTAAGTCTTACGTAAGAATAGACAATAGGACCGTCATATCCTACTCCTACTAATATTATAAATCCAAAAGTTTGTGTGTGTAAGTGTGTAAGTATGTTTGTTCCCTCTTAACGCTTTAACGGCTGAACGGATTTGGATGAAATTTTGAATGTACATAGCTTATATCTAGTATTAACACAGAGGCTACTTTTAAACTTGATAATAGCGGACGAATCCGCGGGGCACGGCTAGTATGTTATAAACGTTAATTTAGTTTTGTAATTTTTTAAGACATTATTTTGTTAAGTCTAACGTAAGAATATACAATAGGGCCGTCATATCCTACTAATATTATAAATCTGAAAGTTTGTGTGTCTTAGTATGTTTGTTCCCTCTTCACGCTTGAACGGCTGAACAGATTTGGAATGAACATATATTATACATAGGCTTAACACATAGGCTACTTTTAAACTTGATAATAGCGGGCGAAGCCGCGGGGCACGGCTAGTTGTCAAATAAAGTCCTTAAAAACATAAAATAAAAAAAATAAAAATTATATTAGATTTTGGTTATCAATGATTGTTATTTAACTTGTATTAGTACTTGATATTAGTAACAATATGACTTGCCCAGTGTAACAATATGTATTTGTTATAAAGCAAAAAAATAAATTATATTCTATTCTCAAATATTAACTCTAAAAACCGATCCAAAAAAGCCGAAAACTGCCAATATGTAAATCGCTTCGCTAAAAGAAATTGATTTGTGGAAGGACCTTTCTGCGGTAACGAGAATTGATTTATATGGAACGATTTTGCGTAACGCTAATGACACTGAAATATGAATGGGGTAACGAACTATCGACCCAACTAGATCTAAGAAATACGTCACATCTTCATCATTGGTGGAAAATATGCAATGGCGAGGGCAGAAGAAACATGTCACAAAAACAACAAGTTACGTTTTATACAAAAACATCACAAGTGATATAATTATAATAATAGATAATTAATAAAAAACATAAAATATGTATTGTAGTTATTTCTTAAGTATACAAAATAGGGACTAATGTTTAAAATATGGGAAATAAAAAATAACATTTCTTAAACAAAATACCATAATCTATTAACAAAAGAACATTAAGATCGGAAACGTTAATTAAAAATATGTATTTATATATTATTCCGGGCCCTAGTTATAATAATAGTGTAAAACGAAAATGAAACTATATCAAATTATTTTTTTATTTTTTTTTTTTATTTTTTTTTATTTTCATAATCCAACAGCGTTTACAAAATATACATAGGTAATAAAAATATAAATAAAAATATTCTAATAGTATAGCCAAAATAGGATTACATATGTTATAATATGAACAATGTGTCTAATCATACAATCATACAGTCCATTCCCAATGTATCATTCACTTACATATATATACATAATATTCTGATATAATAGAATATAATAGAATTTTAAGAATACATATTTTTTAATAGTACTAATGGATCCGGACGATTAACACATAACCGCGCTTGCACCGACCTCACCTACACGTGGTGCCCCTGCCGATCAACGAAAAAAAGTGAGGTTAGAGAACGAAGGGTTGAAGTAAAGAGGAGGTAAGGCAGGCAGCCGAACATCAGGCAGGGTCAGACAACAGTATGCCTAGTGTGAGTTTTGCAAACGAAATACGTTACTATCTCGTTCACGTATTTTAGTGTCATTTGTATGACAATCTATAACGAGCGAACTATTCAACTAATCATGCGAGTATGAGATTATGTCTAACTTACGTAGTTGCGTTTGGTTTCGTTCGGATACGTAAACTATACAGTTTCAGTAAATTGTGTTAGTAATTATACTCTAATCCCGAGTGTGAGTGACACGTTTGACAGTTACTGTAGTATAGAAACGATACTTCTATAGTAGAGTCATTCACTTGATATTTTGGTAGTGAGAAGCAAATTGTTGTAGTTAAATTATTACCTTTTATAATTTAGGTACGGTAAAGTTGTTTTTTGTGAAATGTCTTCGCGTTACTATTTTGCTTGGAGAATTACGGTAGTTTCAGCAGCCCAAATTGAGCGAAATAAGTTCCAAACTTGGCGATTTGTTTCTCTTTAATAACTTGGTGACTGTAGCCCAGTGCTGAATTCATTGGACTTACCCTTGAGCATTCCCTGAGAGTTTATTGAGATATCTCGTCTCACTTAAACATTTTGTAAACAAACCATAATAAAACAATTCACTCACAAACACATTATATCCACATATGATTGAAATTATTTCCATTCACTGCTCGTACTCAAATAGCTCACCATCATTTCAAGTTAAGTTACAAATAATCTTATTCATTTTGATTTAATTAAAACAATGAGAAGTTGTTACAGTCGAAAATTGATGACTTCGCGCCATTCGATCCAGGGTCTCTTTTCTCTTTTGCACTTAGCGCAACAAAAGGAGAAACCATATATTTTGTTTAAGACGATTATAACTCAACCAAATAACGAAGTCAAATCTAGTCAGTTTGTATAGTAATGTCTACGTACTCACTTAAATTAGTCGCATTCGTTTACTATAGCATAGCAAGCCACCAACATTACAAACAAAAATTAACTATCAACTGAGTGAATAAACTGTTTACGGACAGTTGCTAACTATTAAACTTACACTCGCTATCGAAGTATAACCAAAATCGTTTTCGTATACTCGATGAACGCCGCAGTTACGTTAACGATATTTTGCTGTAAAACTCACACTAGGGGTACAGGTCAAAAATGTTAAGTAACGCGAAGCAAATGAACGTTAAGTACTATTTAGCGATTGAAGGAAACGACTACCATATAATATTTTTATTATCTAGAATCGAGAAGATAAATTCTTCAAACCTAAATCCAGAATACGCATGGGGATGTTAGGCTCGTTGGCTGTAGTAATTTCAAACTATTCCCGATCAAGAGAAATGGCGCCACACTGTCCCCATAAGACGTTAATAATAAAGAAAGGATTCGGTCGATTAAGGCAGAGATTGGGTAGCTCAGCGGTTAAAGCAATACGGCGTGACCATACATCATACCATATTGCCGTGGGTTCAATAACGCCTCAAGAGATATATTTCCTTTCTTTATTACTTTAGTTCTACCTAGTATTATATAGAAACAAAATGAATTTATTTGATTGGACGATATAAACACAACGTATAGCTGACTGCAACGTTACTCTTTGGCCGCAGTAGTTTCAAGCTATTGTTTATCTTCTTTATGTTTAAAATACTCACGTAAATACTGTTTTTTATTCAAAGGGATAGTCAGTATGGATGAGTCATGGTTAACACGTGTATTACCCATTGGGACTTAGATCCAAAGTTGTGACTATTATAGCGAGGACTATTAGCGGTTTTCAAAGCATTAAGCGCCTTGACCTAATTTGACCAAAATAGAAAGTTATGTAAGTTTTCTATCGAAACAGTTTTTAACACTCGCAGCCCCTTCTAAGTCCAAAGACTTGTATCACAGGTGCCGAGTGTCATATCGTGAAAAATAAAAATAATAATTCGACGAACTCTGTCAAGTGATGCCATACTTGACAGAGTTCGTCGAATTTTTTATTTTTATTTATTTCTTTAAGTAGGTTTTTGAAAATAATCTTTATGTTTCTCTTATATTTTTTCATTTCGAATTACCGTTTAGATATCTAACGATTTAAAATTGGTTAGCAACCATACTCAATTAAATGTTTAAAGCCTCGATAAAGTTGTTATAAACGAAAAAGTGTAAAATAAAAAAAATAATCTGCAAAAAGTAAGTCATTTAAAGACGTGCTATGTTCCGTATTACAATATATATGATTTGTTTTTGAAGACGAGTTTTTGATTATTTTATAATTATTTAATAAAATTCTATGTTGTTCTGATTCATCACCATCATGATAAAGGGCAAAGCCGCGGGACCTAGTTGTCTACGATATTTGTACTTGTTCTGTCGTAAGTTTGGTAGTGGGTCACGACTTTAAACATACCTTTCCTGACTATAATTCCAAATAACATTCGTACCGTATAGCTGTATGTTTGCGACTCAATCACGCGAGGTTACACAGCGTATTGTTTACAACATAGTTCCTACATGTTGATGTTTTCGAAGGAATCCTGACAAGGCACGCAGTTTAAGATAAGATAAATGGTTTACTGGTTGCAGATATACAGTAACTGGAGCGAACACGATAAGTTATAGAATATAGTAAATAATTGATTGCCTTCTAAGCAACAGGTATCGGGTTCGATTCCCGATGGAAATACAAGTTTTCTCCCCATTAGACATTTGTGTTCCTGGTTCTGCGTGTGATTGTCTGATGTGAATGTTTCCGGCACCCACGACACAAGTCATCGAACTTATTGTGAGACTGTGAGAGTGAAATAAAAAATATCCAAGCAATGTTAATCATGGATAGAAATGCCTCACATCTAGACGAATGACCTCCTTCATTATATTTAATGAAAAGCCTGCGTTCAACCTTCCAAATTATCCATTAAGAAAAGTCGAAAACAATTTCCAGTCTGAAAGCAATATAAAGTTTCAAAGTCACTTAGTGGGTTTCAGGTTGCTTCAATTAAAGCTTGAATAAGCTAGTGGGTAAGCTGTTAGCTGTCAGCTCGTCAGTCTAGCGAGGGCATCCTTGAAACATAATTATCTAGAAATAGTATAATACTAGAAACGTATACCGTCATTGGTAAGTAGTGCATAATTCTTCAGGGGGTGATTTAAATCAACAATAGAGTAGAAAAAATAAATAGGTATTTTTTTTGTTTTGCTATCCGCTAAAATCATAATTCTCCTCTTTGCTCGTCGGGTAATAAACACATCATTCAAACGCTTTCACACTCACAGCCCACACTAAGTTCAAAGACTTGTATCGTGGGTGCCGGAAACGTTCACATCACACACACATTACACCCAGAACCAGAAGCACAAACATCCCTTGGGAAGGAATCTGTGCTCCTGCCGGGAATCGAACCCAGGACCCACGGCGCAAAGGGCGGACACCTGTCCACTGCGCCAACTGGGTCGTCAATATATACCTTCATACCTTCCCATATCAGCCTTATATCCTCCCACTGTTAAACAATGACGTAACAGCCCCCATAACTAACACCCTCCTACAGTGCTAATATTTGTTAAAGCACTCGACTGCAATAATGCACGTCAGACGTCACTTGATAACGTCATTGCTGACGTCATAGACTATTTCGAGTGTATATACTGTATATACATGCATATATTATGTTTGCGAAGGTGAAGGCCGATGGCCAGTGTTTAGTTTAATTTACCATAACAATGTAGTAGCTTGGGCATTTCTTGAAAAGCTTGTATTGTATGAATCAAGAGCTTTTTATAGCCCCCGACGAAAAAGAGGGATGTTATAAGTTTGTAGTGTATATCTGTGGCATCGTAGTTTCCAAACGGCTGGACCGAGTTTGATTTTTGAAGTGAAAACTTCTTTAGGCGCGTTGAGTACTTTTTGGGTGAACAAAAATCATGGAACTCGCGTCATCGTCACCGAACGGCCAATATTTGATGAGCCCTACGCGCGATACATATTGGTAACTTATAATGGTTATATTAAGTTCACTCGATACCTCACAATTCCACATAATAAACTTTTCACTTCTATCGGCAGTCCCCAAAGGCTGCCCCGCATATTTTTTTTGTTTGAGAAGACTTGATAGAGTGTTATAAGCTGTTTGGTGAAAATCGGATACAGGGTTTTTTATGATCGAAAGGCAAGCTTTTGACCACTATCTCACCTGATGTTAAGTGACGATGCGGTCGACGATGGAGCACGCTTGCCCTATTCAATCTCGACTTGAAGATTCCAAGATTGTACTTATCTGGGAACACAGACTCGGGCAAGGAGTTCCACTCCTTTGCAGTGCGCATAATAAACATTAACGCTTCTTACTCACAGCCCCACACTAAGTAATTAACGTAGAAGCAAAAAGCTTTGTCTGGTTTTGGTTTTCGTTTGTCAAAACACCCCTGTTACAATAAGTTTTTTCTCAAAGAACCCCTCCCGGGATATGTGTAAAATATTTACTATCCAATATATTTCAAATTTAAATCTACGTCGCAGTAAACGAACCGATAAATGTCAATTCCGCCAGATGAACCAACGCGAAGGTCAGACCGCGCGGAGCCGATGATGCGATGCTAATACGTCGTGCCGTATTACGTCGTTTGGAACGCTATATCGGAAATAATATATCTCTGCCCGATGGCTAAGTTAGAAGCGCATCCGCGTTCGAAACAGCGGGTATCGGGTTAGATTGCCGGTTTGAACACAAGTTTGCTACCCAAGGGAAATTTCTGGTTCTGGGTGTGAATGTGCGTGTGATGAAAAGGGAGGGGGGAGGGTGTTAACACGCTAAGTTATTCTTTATTTATGCTCCAAAGACAAGGATTTGACCACTATCTCACCTGATGTAAAGTGATAATATGGAGCCGAATCAAAGCCATAGGAGGATCAAAATTGTAGTATTTTTTCCCCTTTTCTACAGTAACTTAAACAGGTATATTGAACTTAATAGCAGCGCCATAATTGACGCACCTGCAGGTCAATTCTGGTCGTCAAATTACAATTGTTCGAAATGATGTGACGTCGATACGACAGTCGATCGTTTGAAAGTTCAGTCGATTCGATGGTTAGTAAGAAAAGAAAATAGTTCGTAGTAGATGTGAAGATAATCGATGCCCTGAATAGACCGCCAGGCTCGAACGGGTGGCGTGCGGGAGCACAGGCGCGGTCGGTCGCAACCCTAACGATATGTCGATGCAGTTAGGCTTAAACGAGTAAAGTTTTTTAAAATAAAGCTTTTACTAAAAAACTATATAACCAGAGAACTTGTCAAGACGAATCAAACTCGAAGGGTGTTTAGTTCATAAGTTCCTATGGCCATATTCCGTCTCCATCATCAGACCAGCTATATGGCACCATATCATTGTATTGTCACCGAAGATAGATTCAAGAAACATTTATTGAAAGACTGAGTATACAATATTTCATGCTAGATGTTAGTGCAATACATAGTAATGTCAGTCTACCCACATTGGGCATTCAATGTTCAGCATTATACAGCAAAGTTAAACAGCAAATTAAAAACATAAGTACACCAAATTAATTTGAGTCGAATCGGACATCCGGAACTGGGTCTCATTTAGCTTGCAAGATTTTATTGCAGACCGACAGACGACCGACCGACAACGGGACAGATGAAACTAAATAAAAGCTTGTACAAATGCCGTTGTGTGATTGGCTACGCGGATCTGGACACACGTGCGTCCAGTTGGTGAAACTAGACATTTGTAACTTGTCAAATAATAACTTATTTATTAGGTACTTATTCGTTAATGTTTTATGCTTGTGTGTGTGATGTGTTGTTGTCCAAAGTCAGCTCTACGCAACAATTTCTCCTTTTACGATATTTAAATGAATATTAATGTTAATATTATGCAGCCAGAGATGGGAATTTACATACAGTTTATATTAGGAAGAGCATAAATAAAATGTGAAAGGCCTTTAAATAGAAAATAAAAATATCTGCCGATTCATTGATCGTTTAGTTACACAACCAACAGTCAAAGAAAGCATATTTTTATAATAATTAATTACTGATGGATTAACAACATATTCGATATCAGAAATAATAAGTAGTCGACTTAGTTTGGTGTGCGTCCCCCCTCGGGTATCGGGTTCGATTACCGGTGCAAACACAAGTTTTCTCCCCAAGAAAAATTCGTGTACTTGGTTCAAATTCGGCATCGTTACAAGCACCATGATAAACACAAACGCTTTCACAATTACAGCACCACACTAAGTTCGATGACTTGAGTCGTGGGCGCCGGAAACATGCACATCATACAAACAATCACACCCAGAACCAGACGCATGTCCAATGGGAAGGAAAATTGTTCTCGTGCCGACCCTCAACCAAGCCTTCAAGTAGTTTACGATCCGCGCGAACCAAATACGTGCTGTAGCAGCTATTTCTTGTTAACCGTGATTATCCCTCGCTAATTCTGTGTGATGTTCTCCAATGCCAGTTTATTACGTAACACAAATAAGCTGGCACTGCCATTATGGTCAATACTGGACGTTTACCGCGCCCACGCTTGGTGACAACTGTGGACCTTGGTGAAGGTACCAAGGTTTATCTCTTTATTTCGAGATTTAGCTACGGAATGAATGAAACCGTGGCAATTACCAATATAGTATTCATAACATGTTTTTTGACTCGACTTCAACTCTATTCACAGATATTTACTATTGTTTCACAGGTTCTGATATTTTTTTATGCATTTGAGATACCAGACGAACAAGCCACTCGACTGATACATAGATGATAAGCGCCACACTTGCCACAATTAAACATTAACATAAACGCATTCACATTTACAGCCCCACACTAAGTTTGTTAACTTGTATCGTGAGTGCCGGAACGGAATTCGTGCACTTCCTTTCCTTCACAGGGTTGAAGGAAAGGGTTGTTAGGGGCTCGAAAAACTAAAAGACCCCCGTGAGCAGTCACTCGTCGAGGGACAAGATAGAGTCGCGCTAGCAGTCACTATCTTGCCCTGGCTGTAGGTCCTAGGCCTTAGTAGACGCGTGGGGCCGTGCAAGCAGGTGAAGAGTCCAGTAACTTTCCACCAGTAAAACCCCACTACAGAGGAGGAGAAGGAGACGGGCAAACCGTCTCCAACTTCCACCCGTTCTTCTGGCCTCTGGTATTGATGTAATGTATTGATGATTTACTTTCTTGAGTTCAGAATAAACAAATGATTATGAAGCGATTAATATCTTTATTCAAAACTGCGATTTCTACAACTGATAATTAATTTACTCGTTTAATAAGACTACGATTATTCTTAGATTAAGAATATCACTTATTCTTAGCAGATGATGCATTGTCTACGACCAAGAGTCGAATTTCTCCACACAAAACAATAAGCATGGTCAGTTTAAGAGTATTTTTTTCTCAAATTAAGAAATAATGTGTTTCAATATATATGAGACCGCCATTCGCTTGGTTCAACGCAAATTTCTTTTTGACAAGTTATTGTGTCTTATTTTAAGAAATCCTTTTTACCCGTGCATGGCCTCATTCTGCGCCATTACCGCTTCGCAGAAAAAGACCACCGCCTGCCACGATCTTTCTTCCGAGCATGCCGTCTACTACACTCAGCAGGGAGAGATCTCCAAGTCTACTTTCTATCTTATTCTATTCTTACCTTTTATAATCTCCGTAGATGATATGATGACGTCACTCTCATCCATTCTAGACTTGTAGCACAGCAGTGCCGATGATTTCTTTATTTTGACTGATTTTATTTAACGGTTTTCAAAAAGTTGGCCCGAAAGCTTGTTCAGACCATTTTTGCTGGACCTCGATTTAGATGTACCTGTGAATAGAAAGTGGTTATTTAGAGTCAAAGGTAAGTTGAACCAAGTATATTTTTTCAATGTTACTGTCACATTTAACTTGTTCATTTAGGTATACCTAGCCTTCAAGTAATCTGATAGGGTAGCCTCCTACTACCTCACTTTATTACCCCATCAGTTATTGCGAGCCTAACGCATAGCAATATAATTATATGTAATATATAAATAAATATCTCTTGTCACGGTATTTGTTGCACTTCTCCGAAACGTGTAGACCGAATTTAATGTTTTTTTTTGTATATTTGGTATGTATCAGAATAGGAAAAAGTATTTTTCACCCTTCTACCCCCCACTCCCCATTTCTTGATCGCGATGTTAGTATTTTCATCCGTCTTCACAAAAAAGGAGGAGGTACTCAAGTCGACCATATTATTTTTTATGTGTTTTACTGAATAAATTCTTTCCACATGAACCGATTTTGAATTTATTTTTTGTTTGGAAGATGTTGCTTTTCAATTGGTATAATTAAAATTTGATCAAGATCTGATTAGTAGTTCTTCAAAAATCGTCAATAATGCTTGTTTATTACATCTAATCTGATCAAAGTTCCGAAGATAAAGCGGTGAAGTCGGTTTTTTTAAGCTTTGCTTGTTTTACATTATGTATGAAGAATATCCAAAATAACAATATAGCATTAAAGTACTAGGCAACCATAGACATGAAAGAGGTAAAACACTTTTTCTTTATGTGGCGTTGCAATGCATGCCGGGTACAGCTAGTATATGTATATACATATATAGATATATCACCACCAGTTCATTCATTCAACTTCTAGAACAGCACAACAGTAAAATTTAATTTTAAAGTTGGTCATAAAGTTAACCTTGAAATGATCTCGACAAGCGCATTCTGGGTTCTGTGCTATGATGCAATTTCATTTACAAGTATCATGTGTCATCTAATATTCTTAAGTAATATCAAACATACTGGTAAACATGTTAATAAAGATGCATAAGTATATACCTACACCACAATCATTCAATTTGGGAGTATTTTTATTTATATAAAATGTGGCTAGCATGAACAAGTGTCCATGCCCTTTTCAACCTACTTCTAAAAAAGGAGGAGGTTCGCAATTCGATTGTATTTTTTTATGTGTGTTGCCACAGAACTCTTTTCTAGGCGAAATTAAATTGTATTTTTTTTTATGTCAAATTTGGTCAAGATCTGACCAAAAGTTTTTGAGTTATCATTAATAGTGCATATTTAATTGATTTCGAGTATATTATTAGACTATGGCAAAATTTTCCCTTCCTAGTGAAATGTGTTCTGCTGTTTTTAAATAACAATTCATTCTCTATGCTGCGGGTCCCGGGTTCGATTCCCGGCAGAAACACACTTTGTGCTTAAGGATATCAGTGTGATTTTGTGCGTACATCACAAATGTTTGCGTCACCCACAATACAAGTCCATGAATTTAGTGTAAGGCTGGAAATGTGAAGCTTTGTTCTCTCTTTTGTCTATTTACCTGATGTACATGTGAATAGAAAGTGGTTATTTAGAGTCAAAGGTAAGTTGAACCAAGTATATTTTTTCAATGTTACTGTCACATTTAACTTGTTCATTTAGGTATACCTAGCCTTCAAGTACTCTGATAGGGTAGCCTCCCACCTTATTACCCCATCAGTTATTGCGAGCCTAACGCATAGCAATATAATTATATAGGTAATATATATATATAAATATCTCTTGTCACGGTATTTGTTGTTGCACTTCTCCGAAACGTGTAGACCGAATTTAATGTTTTTTTTTTGTACATTTGGTAGGTATCAGAATAGGACAAAGTATTTTTCACCCTTTTCCACTCCCCATTTCTTGATCGCGATTTAAGTATTTTCTACCGACTTCACAAAATAGGAGGAGGTACTCAAGTTGACCATATTATTTTTTGTGTTTTACTGCATAACTTCTTTCCACATGAACGGATTTTGAATTTATTTTTTGTTTGGAAGATGTTGCTTTCCAATTGGTTCAATTTAAATTTGATCAATATCTGATTAGTAGTACTTCAAAAATCGTCAATAATGCTTGTTTATTACATCTAATCTGATCAAAGTTCCGAAGATAAAGCGGTGAAGTCGGTTTTTTTAAAGCTTTGCTTGCGTTTAATTATGTATGAAGAATATCCAAAATAACAATATAGCATTAAAGTACTAGGCAACCATAGACATGAAAGAGGTAAAACATTTTTTCTTAATGTGGCATTGCAATGCATGACGGGTACAGCTAGTATACGTATATACATATATCACCACCAGTTCATTCATTCAACTTCTAGAACAGCACAACAATAAAATTTAATTTTAAAGTTGGTCATAAAGTTAACCTTCAAATGATCTCAACAAGCGCATTCCGGGTTCTGTGCTATGATGCAATTTCATTTACAAGTATCATGTGTCATCTAATATTCTTAAGTAATATCAAACATACTGGTAAACATGTTAATAAAGATGCAAAAGTATATATCTACACCATAGTCATTAAATTTGGAAGTATTTTTTTACCGACTTACCAAAAAAAGGTGGAGGTACTCAAATAACTTCTCTCCACATGAGAAGATTTCGAAATTTTTTTTTTAGTTTGGAAAATGGGACCAATTAGAAAGCAACATCTAATTGGTCCCATTTAAATTTGATTAAGATCTGATCAATAGTTCTTGAAATATCGTCAATAATGCCTATTTTGTGGACTACTTTGATGATGTTCTCGTTTACCGGACTTCAAAAGTTACCTGATAACTTCTTTCGTTGTAAGCCAATTTTGATGATTTTTTTTTATTTGAAAGCTGGTTCTTTTCATGTGGTCCCATTGAAATTTGATCGAGATCTGATCTCAAGTTTTTGAGTTATAGTCAATAATGCGTGTTTAATACATTAAATCTGATCAAGGCTCCGAAGATAAAGCGGTGAAGTCGTTTTTTTTTAAGCGTTGATTTTTATATAAAATGTGGCTAGCACGACCTAGTGTCCGTGTCCTTTTTAACCTACTTCGAAAAAAGGAGGAGGTTCGCAATTTGATTGTAATTTTTTTTATGTGTGTTACCACAGAACTCTTTTCTAGGCGAAATTAAATTGTAATTTTTTTATTTGACTTCGAGTATATTATTAGATTATGGCATAATTATCCCTTCCTAGTGAAATGTGTTCTGCTGGTTCTAAGTAACAATTTGTTCTCTATGCTGCGGGTCCCGGATTCGATTCCCGGCAGAAACACACTTTGTGCTTAAGGATATCAGTGTGATTGTGTGCATACATCACAAATGTTTGCATCACCCACAATACAAGTACATGAATTTAGTGTAAGGCTGGGAATGTGAAAGCTTTGTTAGAAAAATAATCATCAAAACCAGGGTTTTGAAATCACTACTTTCCTCCTCTCACTTATTCATATACACCATACATTCATGCTCCACCTTACGACTACATCCTCATTTTCCATCAGATGAGATTGTAGTCAAAACATTTTCTTAGTTAGTAATAAAAAAAAACACAAACTTTCGGATGGTTAAAGCTTTTCTTTCATGTAATTAAGCTTAATGATTTTGGGTGCAATTAATATCAATTTGTATACGTACCAGAACCAATTAACCAGTGACAAATTAAAAGCTAATTAATGTTATACTTCATTCAATTTATTAATTGACATCAATCATTCTAACGAGCAGAGTTGATAAAAAATATATTGTTTTTGTTTCTGACAGTTTCTTTTATTTTGTGAAAATCAAATAAATCACCATTTCTGTATAAATTAGTTTATTTTGGACAATAATGTATCAGGAGGTATCAGGTTCAATTTCCAGTGGGAACAAACATTTTCTCCCCAAGGGCAATTTGTGGTTCTAGTTGTGTTCGTTGGGATGCCGACGAAGCTGTTCCAAAGGTGTTTTAGATGATGATGATTATGATATATGCGAAATCATTACAACCATTCATCCACTTAAATTATATTCTAAGACGCACTTGTCAGTCAGTATAAAAGTATATCCTACTAATATTATAAATCTCAAAGTTTGTGTGTAAGTATGTTTGTTCATTCACACTTTAACGGCAGAATCAATTTGGATGAAATTTAGAATAGCGCGCAAAGCTGCGGGGCACGAGTAGTAATTTATAAAGAAACAATTTCACACTTAGTTCACAGATTTGTATTTTGTGAGCCCAAAACATGATTTTTAATTATATAAAGATGTCCAGAAGAATGCTGATATGTCTATAATTGTCAAAGTGTTGAAAGTCATAACTAGATACCGGATTATAATTTGCATATTTTAGCAAAAATGTTAAAATCATGAAGATTTACATTCAATCTCATTCATTGTTCAGATGTCTCCACTTACATAAATGTATTAAGCGATTGTAGATATGTCTACTGAACATTTAGAACAGTACTTAGACGTATAATATATTTGCAATGGTCATTTTTTTTAACTTTATTCAAGGTAGGCAAACTTTTGACCACCATCACAGTTGATGGTAAGCGAAGATGTGGTCAACAACGGAGCAAGCTTGCCTGGAAAATACCTATATTATTATTTTGTTAAGTATATTTTGTTTTTAATTTCTTTTACAAATACAATTGTTATTGTTGAGTTATAATAGTTTGTTTAATAACATTTAAAATACAACTTTTTGGACTTTTTCTGTTGCAAATAATCTGGTCTTGGTTTAAATTTTAATGAATCAAATCTGATAAAAATGCCTGTGAAATCAAAACTGCATGTAGGCTATTGGCTAATCTGATTTGTGACATTAGTTCACACATTTTTAACGTCAATGATTGATCAACTTCCTTGAATTGTGGATGTCATAGAAACAACGTCAAAATGACCAAGAATTGATAATTACTTGGGCATGCTCACATTTTCAAAAAAATATTTTGATATGACAACATTTTTATGAATGAAATTTTATTTCCAGTAATGTTTTAACGTAAAAAATAGATTACAGGCAAATTAAAAAAAATAAAGATTGATTGAAATAGGGATAATATGTAGTATACATAATACTGTTATAATATGTTTTTTTTATTTTTTATTTATTTCCTTAAACTTAAGATTTAACAAGTTATTACATAAAATGCACCTTAAAACCTTGGATAGATTTGTCCAGTATACATAATACTACATATTATCCCTATTCTGCTACAAGAAATGGCAGTGTTGTGGTAATTCAAATCACAAGGACCAGATACAAATTCCATTACATGATTTTGCCGAGGTGTAAGCTCTTAGACGAATGAACCATAAAAAGCTAAGTAAGATTCCTAATATGTTTACCAGTTAGAAAGTGACCTGTAAACCTAGGCTAGACTATTGGGTAATGGTTCCTTAAGCGTTATTTTTTGTAACTGTAATATTTGTATAATTGCATTTCTACACGATTAGTTAGTAGGTTTAATATAATACTAAAACATACTATGTACTTTGCTGCATCCTATTTCAAACATGGTCTGGTACAATATGTTTTTTTTGTTAAAATTTCTGTTGTATATGTGTTGCAATAATAAATAAATATTGAAATGCCCGCTGGCATATTTAGCTGCTAGTCTGTCTTCTAAGCTGTGGGCATCAGGTTCAATTCCCAGAGGGAATACAAGTTAACTTTTTTTTTAAAGAAATTTTGTTTCTGGTTTTTTTGTCATTGAATGCTTCTGGTATTGTAGCTCTCGAACGAATGAATAAATTGTTTTTTTTTTTGTGAAAGGTGAATTATCAGGAGTGTTTTTAGCTACGTTAGATGAAAATCGGTGCAGCTGTTTTTTTTTTCAGATAGCGTGTCATCAGGGGTTTTATCAATATTTTGATTTTGCCACTTGTACTATAACTATTTTAAGTTTTAAAGTAAGTTGGCAGTAGAATCATCAATCCCACAGTAGTCAAATTTATTTTTTGTATTATAATGAAATTTTTGTAATAATAATTGTGAATTATTTACTGTCTAGATTATATATATAATAGTAATGTGACTTGTTCTTAATTTGATATATTTGTGTATGTCTTTGTTACTTGACCAAATAAATGATGATGATGATTAACTTTCATGAGAACCTCTTTCCACATCAACAAAATATTTTAAATTTTTGAAAAGTACATAGCATACATAAAATCCTGTATTGAAAACAGTCATTGTTCACCACCATAAAAGCTGCCACCAAAATACCTATAAATTATATTCCAGCCACAATTCTTGACAGCCATTCTAGGTGCAATGTTTACTATCAATACATTTAGGCACCCAACAATGTAATAATGCCTTTGTCTATTTACGCATCTTATTACTGGACCAATCTTGAAAATTTCTGATTAGAGTTATAGTGAGATAGGACTTATCAAAGTCGGCGAGGGTAAATCCTCAAGTCAGAGCTGGATTTATCGAATGAAAACTAAATAAAATTGGAACCAATAAAAAAAATAGTGTTTTTAAAAAGCTTACCGTTTGTAGCGGCAACGATCAGCTTTCTTGAACTGCCTTGATCGCTACTAACACATGTAACACTACCGCGTAAAACTATCTCGTTATTAACAATCACTTAAATTTATTCAATATGCACAGCATTTATAATCGAAGCAGGAGCTCTATTTCGTTTAACTTCGTTCATGGTATCGATATAGGCGACGCAGATCGTGTCAGATTGCCGCGTAGGAGGCTTTAATTAATCGGCGTAGGTTGGTTTCTTTCGGCAAACCTAAGGTCAGCTCAGCTCAGTCGGATTTCGCAGAGCCTTCGCACTTCTTCGCACCAATACACTTCTATTTACGTTTCCAATAAGCCGACATACGAGTGGCGGGCATAAACGAATACGATACACTGACGATATCACGACAATATGTAAACAGAATCACCGGGCGTGACAAGTTCACAATACAATACAATCCGTTACACTGGTGCGGCGCAAGGTCGCAGATTCACGTTCAGCCAGAATGCAATCTAATTCAATTCAGATATTCCATTTAAAGTGTGACGTTTCATTTTATTTTTTGCGCGGTCTGTCCGTTGAGAAGTGGACGAATTGAAAAGAAGACAAACATCAAACAAATCCTGTTTTTCGCTACAATTCAGTGTTGCCAAGTCTGTTTTAATAAAGATCACCAAAAAAATTACTGTCTCGTCCCGTGCTCGCCGGGCGATATAGGTGAATGTAAAAGCTGTGTCAATGATAGACGGATGTGGAAGCGGGTGCGGGCACTGCTGTGCGTAACGTCCCCGCACGCCATCCGTTCAAGCCCTGTGCGCCGTGTATGGCGGAGTTATGATATTTCTACCTACACCTACAACAGGACTCATTTGATTCGCACAGAACTTTCCGTGCCGCGTTTCCCTAACCACGTCCTCCTATGCCGGTCCACGCAGAATAACTAGCATATTTTGTGTAGCAGCTTTTAATATACGTGTAAATACGGATCAACCGCACCCCCGCCCTCTGATTTCTTTCAAGAATAAAAACTAGGCTAGGGCTCCTGCAGTCCTGGTCAAGTGAGCTAACCCAATTTCTACAATTTCATTATTTAGCACTTTATTATCGTAGGCAACTGAACAGGAATAGTGTCGTATTGATTAAAGAGACCGAGATGGTTGCAGATATAACCTATCCCTCGAATGGCTACGTAATCGGAGATCCATTAAACTTTATTAAATACATCTAAAGTTCGTTTCATGATCCACCTTTAACCATGAACATTATTTTTCAATTATCTTTATTTGAACATTGTTCAATTTGTCAAAGTACCTGAAATCCACCGTTTTGTATCTTTGGTTGTTAATTGAGTTAAAATCTTACACAGTAACTTTATTCATATACCTTGGCGAGTGAACAGTAGTGAATATGTTCATTTTATGTTAATCATTATTTTTCTCTTTGAAATGTATTTGTCCGTCAGCTAGAAACCAAATAACACAATATCCACCCATATATCTTAATAGCCTAAAATGTTCGATGACTTTTAGTCCAAGACATCTTTATAAGTCTCTTTAATAAGAATTTTCGTTAATTTTGGCAACACCACTGTCAGATTTTGTGGTGCAGATAATAAAATTTATGTCATTTTAGCTGTCATAAGAGTCTCTTGTGCATAGCGCCACCTAGTTAAGATAAAGTAAGAAAAACCTTGAAATAATACATAAATCTCTCTGGTTCCAGTTTGTAAATTTTATGTTGTAACATAGATGGCACTCGTGTTTTTTTTTGCTCGATAGGCAAGCATTTGACCACTATCACCTGATGGAAAGTCATGATGCGGCCGAAGATGTAGCATGCTTGCCTAGAAGATACCTATTCACTCTCGATTTGAAGACTCCCAGATTATACCGATCGAGGAACAAAGACGCGGGCAATGAATTCCACTCCTTCTCATTACGGATGACAAACATAGTTCAACCATAAATGGATGACGTTTGCCAGTTTGTCTTGTTGTTAGATGGTAAAACAAGCATGGGGAAATTTACTTGTGTAATTCCAGCGCACATTCGCCAAAATGTAACCGTTAGAATACCTATAGATAGGCTTGCAATCCTAATACGTCGGTGAACGAGACTCTGCAATTTGGACTCAGTTAGACTTATCATCACTAATTAATCTTTTTGCTCGTCGGTCGATGGACTCAAGAGCTTCAAGCTTGTACTTGGCTGATCCATCCCAAAGGTGGCCGCAGTAATCCATACACGATCGGACTTGAGTTTTATATAAATTGAGAAGCAGCCACGGTGTGAAGTAGTGCCTAACCTTTGCGAGGATGCCCAGTTTCTTAGCGGACAGCTGAGGTTCAATAAAGGTGCCGAAGTTAACCAAGAAGTTCGGTTTTATTTCCTACCGGTATTGGCACATCTCGAAAGGTCGGAGATAGAAGAAAATGTCTTCGTTTAGCGGAAAAAAGACAAGCCTGTGTTTAAGATGCGTTAAACTGAACTAAATTGGCATCGCCCCAATCGGCCACCGCCAACAAGCTCGAATTTAATCGGTCTATCATCTCCTCTCCTATTGACTGGATTTATACCTTACCAGCTCGTGCATTGGATACATAACAAACAACTGTGTTATCGTCTGCGTACCCAAAGATACCGGGTTTAAGCAGATCGTTCATGTGGAGCAAAGAAGGCGTTGCCGAAAGAACCGACCCTTGAGGTACCCCGGCATTAATTGCCTTTAGATCGGACGAGCAGTCGAAATACATACTCATATCGATTGTTCCCTCAAGAAGTCAGATATCCAAATACATAAATCGGGTGGTAAACCATAGGCTGGAGCTTGCCAACAAGGCTATCGTGCCAATCCCTGTCAAGAGCCTTGAAAATGTCTAGCGAGACTGCAAGTGCCTTGTCATTTTTTTCCAAGGCCTCGCTCCATATGTGGGTGGCATATGCAAGGTCTGCGTCTTTGTTTCCTGAACGGTACAATCTGGGTGTTTTCAAATCTAGAGTGAATAGGTATCTTCAAGGCAAGCATATTACATCTTCGGTCGCATCTTCACTTTCCATCACGTGAGATAGTGGTAATATGATTGCCCAGCATAAAAAAGGTCTGTAGTTAACTGGTTCTGGCGAAACCCATATTGCCGGTCACTCAGAAGGTCGTTCGCTTTAAGTTAGGCTAGCTTTTGTTCAGTACACGTTCCATTATCTTTGTGGCGGAAGCCTTTTAGCGACAACATACATTCTTACCTCAACAATCTTACTGATAATGGACGTGACTGAGATGGGCCTAATTGGTAGGGTCGGCACGACTTCATTGACGACTCGCAGATAGATAAAGACAGATAAACTCGGAGGTACAGCACTACCAGCATCTTAAGAGTGTGGCCATCAAGTTTTCTTTCTCGTTAGCGGTGTGAGCCAATGACCCATCAGGCTTCAGCAGTAGATAATGATCTTGGAGTTCCTCATCAATGACATCTGCGATACGCGTTTGGTGTGTGCGGACAGGTGTGCGGGGGCTGTATAAGTGAATACGGGAGGAGACAGCGCCGGCATTCCCGCACGCCACGCGCAGTGCGCGCGAAACAAATGCTTCGCATTCGTTTGTAGTAATTACCAACTATTATTTATCCTCGGAGACAAGTCTGACGAGTCAACGCGACGGTATAGTCACAAAAACTCGGAGAAAGCGTACTTCTCGGCTTATCCCGTCGCTGTGAGGCTCAGCGGTACTAAGTTGCTTCGCACACTAGATTGTCGTCGTAGTCGTCACCGCGTGCGCACCATCAGCATCATAATCGAGTCATGCCCCGGTATAGTGGTAGATTTGACCTAAGTTCTAAACTCTGGGTGGCACTAAACAGTAATGGGCAAGCCCGACACGAGACAGACAATAGCGATGGTGGGTAAAGCAGCGAGCCACTTTCCGACACTACTACATTAACTGCGGCGGATTGCTACTAACTAGTGTAATGCAACCATACTCGTAGATCCGCATTTGCCGCTTTGCCTAGTGTATAAATACCTTATGTTGTTAATATGTCGCGTGTAAGAGCAGTCCTCGACCTCTGTGGTTAGATTAATTGGATATTTTCGACATCTCTCTTTATTTATTTATTTATTGATCACCAACACAATGAACACCGTTAAAAGTATAAAGTTAACATGTTACTGTGGAAAAGGTTAGTGACATTACAATTACAGGTGAAGACTGCATGCACATTAATTTAGAGCAAGTAACAATTGACTTCCTTATTAATTTAATTGCTAATAAAATAATAGTTAATAGTAGTGATTTCGTATTAAATCGGAAAAATAAAAAAAAATTCATGTCATTTAAAAAAAAAAAATGAATTGAATAAAACTGTACATTAATATTATTTAAACAATATATCCTAAATAAAACAATAAAACAAAGTAAAATGTATAACATTTGGTTCTTTTTATGTATCCAGAGATAAATAAGATATATACCCAAGGTACATATATATAGATATATATCAATTTGATACATATCAGCCCCAGTGCAACAAGAACAAATAAAACACGAGTTTACAAGCATATCATATATTTTTTTTAATAATAATTAAGAATAAATTCTTACATCACGAGTTATAAAATAAATACATTTATTGCCTTAAATTAAGTCCAAAAGTACTCTGTACAGTTATTGTTAGCGATGTACAAACGAGAACGACAAGTAAAAATATCAAAAAACGAATAAAATAAAAATTAAAAAGGGCCTTATCGTGAAGTTTGTAGTTTGATAAAACTACGAACAACTTAACAAATTGTGTCTGCATCACAACCAATAGTTTGCATCTTAATTTCATCTCTTATTATATTAATATTACACAAACTATTTTATATCATTGCTCTTCACTTATCCTAAAACAAGAACCATTCTTTACCTTACATTAATATAATTACATTTAAATTAATACTATCTAATTGCTAGCGGGTGTCACAGGACTGCATTTGCTCTTGTATTCATGCTCTTACTACCTCGAGATCTTTAAAAGCAGACTGTGCGAGACGAATCCATACAATATTGCTTTGGTTTTAATCAACTTCTAATAATTATTATTGCTGTTTTATTAAGTGACAATCGCTGATAAATTATCACAGTTTGTTGTTTAGAATAATAATGCATAGAAACTTGAAGCAATAATAGTATCTAGTTGCGGTTTATAGTCTGTCTAGAATTAACTAGAAACGTTTACTTTATGGAAAATCTGCCAGAATGTATTTTATATACAATTTGTTATCAGTTTTCGTGAGTTAGACACATTACGGCCGATTTTTTTTGTTATGTTCGTAATTGTGAAACAAATGCTTGTATGAGAGAATATGGTTTCTGAATACTAGCTGTGGCCTGCGGTAGCAACGTGGGGAACAGCTAGTAAATTATAAATGATACGGCTTCGCGATTATGATGATGGGGATCGGACAGCCCCGAAACCTAGGTCGCAAGAGTCGACCCTAAGTTGCTGTATTTTTCTTTGTTGCATGTTTGGTGTAGTGGACTGCTATGCTGTTGTTCTGGGTTCAATTCCCGAACGCAATCTTTTCCCGATTAGTAATTTCTTGTTTTTGTATGTGTGATCGAAATGATTCCGGGTTGAGTGTGGAAGCGTTTTTTTACTGCTTTATTTAGAATTATCAAATTTTTTACTATTTAAGTTTTCGTGAGAATTGGGCATTATAATATTATTAAAATACAGCTATCACTCACGACAATATCGATCAAATGAGTGAATGGTAGCATATTATATTATTTTAATAAAATTATAATTATCAAATGTTCTATAAAATTAGACCCAAAAACAGTTCACGATAGACCACTTGTAAAGTGTAAAAAATTCTTAGGCCATCCAGCATGTATTGGATACTTTGTAACTTCATTATTGATTAAATATTTATATAAATAATCATATTTATATACCTGAGGCTACAATTGGAATCGCAATATAGGTCCGGAGGAAACTAAGGAGAAAACATATAAAAAAATAATTTCTTTTTAATTTCACTAACGCACAAATAATGCTGATAGCTAAACGTTATTTTCCTACTGGAAGGGTAAATCAAGGTTCCATTTCATCACTTCGTGTCCATAACACGCATACTCCAGGGCATGCCAACTAAAGAAGCCATACGTGGCTTTTTAGTCGATTACGGCAAAGTAAAAAGGAGTTTAAACGGTATGTATATAAACTTCTGAACTACTTATTATAATTTATCAAACGAGGTATCCTATCTTGATCCTCCACTGTGTGGCTATGTGAGGTCACATTATACTAAACATGGCGCCCTATCTCATACAGTCATGATATAAAAAATATAAAATGAGGTATCAAACGAAACGACTTCATTAACACATTTCAAATATATATTACTAGCTGCGCCTCGCGGATTTACCCGCGTAAGTTCCGGACTGGGAATTCCGGGATAAAAAGAAGCCTATGCTCTTTTCCAAGCTCTAGACTATTTGTGTTCAAAATTTCATTTAAATCGGTTCAACGGTTTTGGCGTGAAAGCGAGCCAGACACAGATAGACAGTAAGTTACTTTCGCATTTATAATATTAGTAAGGATTATCTGGTGCTTGCGGCTTCGCATCCATGCACTCGATAATTGGTAATAATTTATATTTTTTGTTTTAAATTGTAGGAAACTATTTTGTAGTCGGGTTTAAGCTTTAAAATTTGATCTTATTAATTGCCTTAATTTGTGTAAGAGTACTTTATCTATGCATTATTATTCTATCTGTATTCAGAGACCACTGTATAAGAACTCATACTTGCACACGCCAAAAATTGCTGTTTAGACATAACAGACTCACTGTCTCTGAATATCATACTTAGGCTCATCGTGACAAATAATGAACAATACAAATATAAGGCAATGTTTCACGTACGAATTCCAATAAGAAAAACCCCTAACACTCGATGATATGATAAATAGCTTATAACTAGATGGATCACAACGCACAGTCCGCGAAAGATCATGATTGCATGTATTACGTCCGTAGAACGATTGCTTAACAAAGAAGGCAATACCTATCCAAGGCCACTGTGAGGTTCACAATGTACTACTAGCCTAGCATATAAATATGCTCTATGCATTGGTCTACCAATATATGGATTTCGGATCCGCGCCTAAACTATGAATGTTTTTGTAAACAAGTTGTATTACGTAACAAGAAAAGGTCAAATGCTTGCCTGCATAAAAAAAGGAAATTTTTGAAGTCAAATTTCTTAGGCTTTGAAATCCTGATCCGCAACCTTTTTGTGACGAAAGTGGTGGAAGCACTGTGGTTAACAATTATAATGTTAACAAAATACAAAGGTATCACTTCTATCGTGTCTTTACGACACGCCCTGTTTTTTTTTTTTGTATTTGGGTAACATAATATATTCACACCATTTATAATTCAAGAAAACGGCTGAACCGATTTTTATGATCTTTGATTTGTTGAATTTGTCTCCGCCCTGAATAGCAGAATAACTATTAAAACATGGTAAAAATTAACTACTTTAAATATAGGTTATGAAAAAAAAAAACATTTTCTCATGGATTTTCCTCAACGGGTTTTTTTGATATTTCTAGAACGGAACTTGTTTTTTTTAATTTACGCGGGGGAAGTCGCGTAAAACAACTAGTTTTAATTGAAGAACCAAAATATGAAGTTAACTGCCTTACACGTTTGATGCTATCTTTAAGCAGTGTTTTGGATTGATCACTTAATCATGATTGCGGGACAAATGCTCCAAGTGTACGTGCTATGCAAATTTAAACAGAGTTACAATGTATTACGGCTTGAATTAGATAGATGAGACGATTACGAATTGCTGTTTTCTATGGAATTTTATTAATTATTTTGGGTTTTTTGTTTAGACATCCAATAAGCACGATGGCATGGGCTAGGTCACATAAAAATATATGTATGTCAACATAATCACTAAAAAGAGACGAAAATAATGATTGCTTTTTACAGACTTAGAAAGGAGTTTTGTAGCTTATTTTGTTTGTTATGTATATACACCGACTACTTCGATGTTTCTAGGCCGATTTACGTAATTATTTTAAAGTGAGAAATGTTTTATATGGTATGAAATTATTGGTAGTAAAATCGCAAGGTGATCTCAATTACTTTTGGGAATGATTTGAATTTAGAACAAATATTTTGTGATTGACCGAGTCCGAAATCCATATATGGGCAGATCAATGTATTTATGTACTAACAAATAAAAATAATGAAAAAATGTAGCGCGCTCCACTCCAGCTTTGTTCACACAGAATTACAGACGATAATAAATAAAATAAAAAGACGGTTCAATATATCACCAAATTAAATTCATGTGGCAAACAATATGGCATCAGATATTTAAGTACTTTCGTTTAAAGTCTACTCCCAACTCGCGTTTGAGCAAGTATTTAGAGTATAAAATATACCAACACTCGTTATTTTAAACGTACTGGAAGACAGAAAACCATTGCTACTCAGATCGTAATTAGTAATACAAAATAACTGGTACGTGTTTAGTTACCGGCCACTAAGCCAGGATACGAATAATATAACCAATTCCACTAAATTACAACTAAATGGACAAAACAAGATTATTAGTGTACTTCTCTGCCGTTTGAAGTAACAAAAGACTGCTGATTCATAAAGATCACAAGTTGAAAGTAAAACACAGGTCCGGGCTCCGTTAATTTCAAAATTGACTAGATAACTGTGTGCATAGGAATCGTATATAAAAAATAGCTAAGTAAAGGAACCAATACACTGAAATTCCGGCGTGTCCGTGTAAAAAACAAAAACAATTATCTAAAAACTAATTTATTGCCATAAGCAAATATTCCTAGAACTGTACTTCTTTTAAATTATGTAAAGAGTTCACGATAACACTTCTAACCTTTGTACAATTTGTACACGTGCGTCGACATAAAAATCAGTCGAGAAACTTATAGTAACCTCTCGGTCGATCGAGCGGGCCCTAGCTCGAGTACCGCCGGTGCTTATTAAATAGATTTCCAAACACTGACAGCTGTCACAGAGAAATCTTAACGCGAGCGTCAGGTTTGCGCCCCCACGCCCCCCTAGCAGCTCAAACTGTACAATAACGCAACTCTAGAGCCCGAAAGGGGGGGTGAAGGGGTAGCCCGTCGCGTATAATTCGAGGGAGCGGTTGGTTCGAGCTCGTTCCGGCCGCTCTCACGCGTGGAGCTGACATCACTTGGACGGCTGGTAGGGGGGGTAGGGGGGGTGCGGCTGCGCGGCCCGCGACCCCGTCGCGTACAGCTGCTGCTGGAAGTTGTGGAACTGAGCCGCGTACGTCGGGTCTTGTGTGGAGGGGACGGGGAACTGTCCTTTGAAGCCTTGCGCGGGGCCCATGGAGGGGGGGAGGGGCTGCGCGGTGCCCCGGGTGGGCTTCATCGCGCCGCGGAAGGGGGGGCAGCCGGCGAACGGGTCCATTTTTGGTGGGGAGAAGCCTTGCTGCGGGTAGTGGTGCGGCATCCGGAGCATCGGCGCTCGCATCACGCCTCTCATGCCGCCTTCCATCTCCATTCCTCGCGGGGGGAAGTAAGGCACGCCTCCCTGCGAATACTATGTTAATAAAGTTATGCCCCGTGACAGCGTGGTTTACGAACAATAGTTTTACGTGATAACGTCAAAAAGAAACATTGATGAAAAATTGCATACTTTTATGAATTGAATTGAGTTATTAATACTGAATTATCATTATTTTGTACAATACAAAAAAGGAGTTAATTGAAAATTATAATTTTTCGATAAATTAACATTTATTTACACTCGTAACGACTCGCCGACGCTTGGGCCGATCGTGCCTCTCTATCGCTCGTTCCGCGCTCTCGCTTGCACGCTCAGGCGGAACGTGACACTTTTTCGTGCGTGCAGCCGGTGTTCATCGATTTATAAGACGTTATCACGTCAAAAATTACGATAAAGCAACACTAACAGGGAATAGAAGAGATCTAAAAATATCAATGGATACAATTTCTAGACGTAAGTTAGAAAAAAGGTAAACTACGATAACACGGCGCCCCCTTCCAAATTACTGTTTCAATGTGTGTAATCACATCTTTACAGCATTTGTATGTATTTGTAAGTTTTCGTCTTGAATAGCAGGCTGGCCGCACACATGCGTTGCGAGTCTTGGTGGCGATTTGTGAATACTTTCACAAATACATTCAAACGTTTTGCATTATGGAGGAGCACCCCATGCTATCGTTGTTTATCTCTATCTTAAAACTAACACTTCTATAGAAGCGAATACTCATAATTAACTTGTAAGCAATAACAAACGAAACACAGCATATTAAGGCACCAATGATCATGTCTCATTATAATTTTATAAAAAACAACACTTACAAGTACGTACATAATTACGCTCAAAGAAGAGAATATAATTCTAAAAATCTAAATAAAAATCAAATTGCCTTTGTCTTAAAACTACATACTTCTTTACCTTTTGATACTAAATTGGCAAGCATTTTACCACTATCTCACCTGATTTTTTATATATTAATGACACCTAAAAATGTACACAGTTATACAATAAACCATAATCTATTCTGATAGCAAGTGAAGATGCGGAGATGTAACATCCTTGCCTAGAATATACTAATTACTCCACTTGCAATACACCCAGATTGTACAGTTCGGAGGACAAAGACGAATAAAATAATTAAAACTAATAATTTATATTGATGTTCTGGGAGCTAACTTCGAGAGTCAAACAGGCCTATCGTATTTTTCGGCCTCGACCATCTAGCGTATTTGTCTCTCTCCTTCTCTATAAAGGTATAGAGAAGGAGACCACACATGGTAGACAGAGAAAGGTCTCTGTCTACCATGTGTGGTTGACTGGTAGAGAATGCCTCTAGCATTAAGTCCATCTTTTGTACTTTTTGTGCAGTGAAGAATTAAATAAATAAATACACGTGAGACAGTGACACTAACCATCAAACCTGTAAAATGATAGTTCATCTATGGTGAAGTTTGTTTAAAATGCCCATACCCTATAGGTCGCTTACCATCAGGTGAGATGATGGTAAAAAGTTTGCTTATCTTGAAAAAACAAAAGGTAGCGCGACCCATCTTGTCTCACCTCGGAGAGGGACTGCTCACGGGGGGGAGTTTTAATGGGTTCGAGCCCCACACGGAGGGAAATACTAAAACCAAAAAAAAACCTACATGCTACCTAATAAGAAAACTTACCTTGGCTTCCATTTGCATAGGATTTGTGACGCGCTGCAGAAAGTCCAAAGAGGGAGGTCCGCGCGGGCCCGAATTACATGCCATCTGTGGCCTCGTCGGCAAATACTGTATCGTGTTAGGAGCGCTAGCCTTCACTTGCACATTGGCCCCGTTAAAGGGCATTTTCCCTCCCATCCTGGGGCCCAGCATCGCCGCGTCTCCCATGGGTCCCATCCCGCTGAGTTTGGGACTGAGGTTCATGTCGGGCGGGAAATCTGAGCCCATCATTCCGTCCATCGGTCCGCCCATAGATGGACCGCCCATATTATCCATATGGCACCCTGGAAGGAAATAATGATCAAATAGGAGCGGTTCGGATTATACTCATAAATTAAACGCTTAAACGCTTTCACACTCACAGCCCCACGCTAAGTTCAATGACTTGTGTCGTGGGTGCCGGAAACATACACATCACAGACACAATCACAACCAGAACCAGAAACACAAATATTCCATGAGGAGAAAACTTGCGTTCCCGCCGGGAATCGAACCCGATACCCCTGCTTAGAAGGCAAACGCTCACCCAACTTAGCCAATGGGCAGTTCAATACTCAATCAGTTCAATGTTCAATGAACTCACCAATATCATTCATCATCATATGCGGATGTCCGTGCGGGTGCATAGAGTGGTGGTGTTGCATGTGATGCGGGCCGGAGCCGAAGGGTCCCATCCCGCCCCCGGTGGGCCCCATGGGGCCGGGCGGCGGGCCGCCGCCGCCGACGGTGTTGGTGAGCTGCTGCGACATCTGCGCCAGCGACGATATCGGGTCGAACGACGACGTGGCCGGGCCCATCGGCCCGCCGGGGCCCTGGTTGGGGTTTATGGGGATGTTGTCGGGCCGGCTCATACTGCACGGGAACGGTGACGGCAGGTTCGTGCTGTTGGGACCGCCCGATAGTGTCGTCTGGAAATATTTCTGGGTGTTAGTGTAAATGCCTCGAAAAATCCGACTTAGTCGAAGAAGATAGATGAAAATTCACGACATAAATGGCTTTACGTGATGCATGACGACCCAGTTAAAACCCAGTTAAATGGCTTTACACGATGCATGACGACCCAGTTGGCGCAGTGGACAGGTGTCCGCCCTCTGCGCCGTGGGTCCTGGGTTCGATTCCCGGCAGGAGCACAAATTCCTTCCCAAGGGATATTTGTGCTTCTGGTTCTGGGTGTAATGTGTGTGTGATGTGAATGTTTCCGGCACCCACGATACAAGTATTTGAACTTAGTGTGGGGCTGTGAGTGTGAATGTGTTTGTTGTTTGTTGTTGTTGGTTTACCTTTTATTGCGTTGTTTTAGAAGTTTTAACAGCTCCATAGTATTTAATTTTAATTTAAACCCGACACTTCCACGCGTTCCAGAGAAAAAGAGTATTTACATAGACAGACGGACATCGAATTGGAAAAATGGAACCCTACTTATAGAGAATTATTAGGATTCCGTTTTTACTTTTAAGGCCAAGGAGTCAAAATTGTTTTCAGTATAAATGTGTGTCAATAACGGGATCTTTACCATGTATCTAGTTGGAGTTTATATGGGAGCTTAAGAACTTGTACATGAATATTGTTTTCAGATATCCGAGTGGCGGCGACTGTACCCGCTCGTCGTCGCGCGGCGTGCCTCTGTGTGAGTGCTACGTTTGACTGCAGCGTTCTAAGCTACTAACCTCGTTGTTGGTTTCTTTTTGCCACGTAAGTGAAAAAATGGAGATATTGTTTTTTTTATAATTTTCCAAAACCTTGTGATACTTCGAATGTTAATATGTAATAATGGTGGATTATTAACGGTGTAAAGTGTAGGCAAATCATACAAAGTTGAAAAACGTAATTTACACCTTCGCTCCAAAACTCCAATAGAAGTTCTAGTAAAGTTTCTACCACTTTACTAGGGCATGACTTGACTATGATTGAACCTTGACTGTTTTACTTGACTTTGACTGTGACTTGTGACTAGGACTTTTAATATGAAATACACTTGAAATATATTAATACTTGACACTGGCTATATGCACAAGATTGCGAAGCCAATATTCGAAGAAAAAAAAAAGAAACCTCGTTGTTCCCCGCCATGGAGTCGTCCATGCTGGCAGTGGTGTTGACGGCGCTTGCACTGGAGGCGACACTACAGCTGAGCTTGGCGCTGGCGGCACACGAAGCGGCAGAAGATGAGGGCGCGTAGGGTCCCTGACTCAAACCCTCGCGTTGCGGCGTTTTGGAAGCGGAGTCTTGACTCGACCGATTTGAGGACGGGCTCGGTCGGGATTTCTCGTCTGTGGAAAGGTTACGTGTAAGTTTTTTTTATCGCTGGAATTTCATATACACTTAAATTTGTTTGTTACCTTTAACGACTAAATAACGTGGTAATGAAATAGTTGTTTTATAGGTTCTTCTCGAGATGCTTGTAATTTTGTGAATCTGTAGTCATTAACTTTCATGAGTGCCTCTTTGGAGCCCATGTGAATAAGCGATTTAGATTTGATTTTGAGTTTACATAAAAGAAGACATAGGATAAGTACTTTGTAACTTTTTTAACCCAATATGAAAGAGAGATAACACCAGTAATTTATTTTTCTACACAAGTTTAAAGCAGGGCTTGAAATACCGATAAAATTGAGGTAACGTTACCGTAGTCAAACACGGTAGCGTTATTACTACATGTAACGTTTTATGGTTTCACGTTATTCAATAGGCGTGTTACCGATATATTTATATAACGTTAGACGTAATTTTACCGGTAAAAGTAACGGTAATTGATAACATTATTTCCTTCGACCCATATTTCAAAAACAAATCAATTTTTGTTTGCTTTTTTGTCGCGATTCGCGTCTCCGTTCGTCTTTAAGTGCAGACTCCAAACAATGCTAGCTTAAGTTATTAATTAGGTAACTACTCTCAGATAACGATATTTTTCACTTCGTAACGTTATTTTATTGTTAATTGCTATTCATTGTTAACGTTATTTTATTGTTACGATACACAGGTAACGATAATTTATATTACCGTTATACAGGTATTATTGTGAAAATAACGGTAATTAACGTTACTTTTTAATGTTATTTGGTAACATTAACAAGCCCTGGTTAAAGTGTGTGTTTTATGTATCTATGTGTCTGTTTGTGGCATCATAGTCCCTAAACGACTGGGCCGATTTTGATTAACCTAGTTTTTTTTTACACACGTGTAACTTATTAAACACCCCGTTTGTATCGAGGGTTGAAAAATATGTATGATAAAGTATTCGCAAATTACCTTGTCCGCATTGTGATCCTTTAGGCGTTTGTGGGTTATTGAACCCAGGACTCTGCTCCATTGAAAACCGGCCGGCGCGCTGTTCCGATAACGAGGAGTGAGGTTCCGGTGTTCCCGGCATCATACTGTCAACGAGTGGTTATACTATTAAATACCCCCTACATATCTCTGAATAGGAACTGCACCGATTATGAGCAAAGTAAAAACCCTCAGTAACCATCTCATTGATATCAGCTGTCAAATGACAGAAACAGTATGGAAGTATGGAATATTTTGAAGCTGTAATACATATCTGGAGAGATGGATAGAGGCTTCAAATGCCCCGTTGACTAGAATGGTTCGACACCATAATATTCTTGCTAAAACCAAACAAGTTGACATATTTATGGGCAATGTTAATATTTTCAAAAAGTCCCTGACATCCTGATTAAAAACTTAAAATAGATTGATTATGTTTAGTATTTTTTTTTTTTATTTAGTCCATTATAACGCTTGTGTATTATTATTATTATTACCTATATTATTAATTTGCAATTTTATGTTCACTCTGTTATTACGGTAGGTATAATAAGTTATTCGCTCAAATTAAAATTCATATGCATGTAGTCTTCACCTTTAAATATAGTGACATTTGGTTTGAAATTTTTAAGATGATGCTGTTTTGAATGTTTTGATGTACACTATGTTGGTGATCTAATAAATAAATAAATATATAGCACCTTATTTTTTGGGTTGGATGTTAAGACACTTTATATAAAAGACTTTTAGCAACAATCTCCCACCAAATTTGTACGTCTCGGTTGTTGCAACACCACCGGTCCCAGGTTACAATGACGGCTCTTGCTAATTAGAGAATGAGGATTGTTTCTTAGATATGGCGGTTTCCCTACAGTTTCGCAAGATAGCCCATCATCATCATTATCATCATTATCAGCCCATTAAGTTCTCACTGTTGATACTCAGGGTTTTCTCTGACAGGCCTGTGCCATAATCCACTACGATGGCCCAGTAAGGGTTGGTGGATAAAACTGGTCCTCGAATTTTGTGATGCGGGTTTTTCACTGTTAGTAACTGCCCGTTTGCTTAATTGGGTGCGCGTTCGCCTTCAAAGCAGCGGTTTCGATTCCAAGCGGGAACATACATTTTCTCCCCAAAGGAAATTTGTGTTTCTGGTTCTGAGTGTTATTGTGCGTGTGATGTAAATGTTTCCGACATCCACGACAGAAGTCATCGAACTTAGTGTGGGGCTGTCAGTGTGAAAGTTTATTTATTAGATCGAGTGCGATTTTGCTTGTAATTTAAGACAGTCAATCGCTGTATGTGTAGGACTCATCTGGCAAAAGTTGATCAAAGAAAGGGTTGCTTTTTACAAATACTTACCCGGCAGGTGATTTTTGATTCGAACTCGATTGTGATGTCTGTCCTCCGCTATTCGAAGGCGGCCCGTTGTCTTTTAACGATGTATTCGGCTGTTTTTGTATCGTTAACTCCTGACCTGTCCACACCAAAGACAATATTAACATATCCAATTAATTAAGGCACAGTTGAAATGACAACATTAATGAACGGTGTAGGGTGAAGAAACGGAATTAGCCATAGAGTATGAAATATGTTAGCACATTTTCACCAACCACCACCAAAAATGAGAGTACGAAACACATAAAATTATATTTATTGTGAAATATCTCACAAAAAGGTGCAGAGCAATAAAACAAAAAGTTTTAAACAATTTAGTTTAGATTGAAAGATTGTCGAATGAAGCAATACCTATGAATATAAACAATGATCTAAGACAAGATACGAGATGGTATCATAATTGAAAAAATTAAGGAAAAATAAAAAATAAATTAAAAATTAAAAAAAAAAAAAAAATTAAATAAAAATTCAATTAAATTAAATTAAATTAAATTCAATCATTTGTTGCTACGCCCTTCCAGGGTGCATGTAAATAACTATAATTAAGTGTTATTGTAATTTTTACATGTGTGCAATAAATAAATAAATAAACAAATAAACAAACAAATAATTTATTAACTACGTATATTTTTTGTTTGTTAATTAAGGCGGGAAAATTCGCGAGACGTTAGTTATTAGAAAATTTGCGTAAAACTTAGAAAATTAAATAAGATTTTTATGCTTTTAAGAAACACTTATAATTATTTCGTCATTATAATCATCACGTCTGCTAACATATACAGTGCCACTCGAAAAATAACAATATACAATAGTTGGAAGACTGCGCGATATGAGACTTAAATTCTCGTATATTTAGATGACTATATTTGCCTTATTCAGCTAAGCGGGGGAACGGCAACGCTCCAAGCCCATTACGCACAAATTATCAACATTTGATTAGTAAATTCGACAATCTATCACAAAAACACAAGCGAAATTCCAAAATCACAAAACACAAAGCAGAAAAAAATAGATAATACTAAGAATAAAGCCAGGGTTACACTTGTAAGTTTCCAATATTAGTATGGCTAGGCATTTCATGCAATTATTGCACGCATATTACGGGTGCGCACGCAACTTTGGGACGCAATTTACGTGTTAAAATGTTCTATCATTCGAAGACGTGATATCTCACAAGTGTAATCCCAGCCGTGTTTCCGTCTCTGTCGTTACCTTCGAATTGGTTGAGATAGGATATTTGCTGCGGCGACGGTACGGGCATCAAACTCGGTTCCTTCCCGTGCGAGCTGGCCTGTTGGTTCTTTTGCTGTTGCGCGGCCAAGCATTGCAGCGTACGGACAAATACGCCATCGTCTAGCTTCTCTAGTATCTCTTTTGTGGCCAACATTTGTTCCAAACCATGCCACAAATTGGTCCAACATCGCCAATATATAATATCGATGTTATTGTTCACACGATGGGATTGAAGCGTCAAGCGTTTTGCGAGGGAGGGGAGGGAAAACAAAAATACGCATTACAACTACAGAAAAAAACAAAATTATAACTACAAAATCAAAATTGTAAAATATATTTAAAAAATTCGTCGTGGTTGGGAAAATGTCTAACACAGATAAACAAGAACACATGCTTTTTTCTACATCTATGGCTTCTGTGTTTAGTATACATGCGTTGTTTCAACTTACCGATTACCTTAATTTTGGTATAAATAAACTATGAATTAAAAGGACCATTACAATATATATATAATAGTAAATTCTATATTTTCAATATATCTTTTCTGGTGGGTTTCCAGGAAGGTTTAATTAAAATATTTTTATCATAAGTGCTATCACAAATTATTAGTATGTTAAACGACAACTTCATTTATTGAGATATTTTTAAGTTAGTAGTTCGTAAGGAATTTAAACAATCTTTTTTATTATTATTGTGTATTTAATTTTTTATTTACTATTTTGTTAGATTTATTTTATTACAAATTTTGTATCTAATTATGATTATACTAACAGCTAACGGCTAAATTTAGCATCATTTCATTCAAAGAAGTATCTGGAATAAAGAAATGATAGCTTCTTTTATATTTGTGTACTGATAAGATCAAAATTTATTGACATTTTCAAATAGACACGTAAAAAAGAAATCTGTCATTAGGGACACATTTTTTCTTTCGTAATTTTAAATGTCTAAAGATATAGATAGCCTAGTATTTTTTTTTTCCCTACTTGTCCTTTGAATTCACACCCAGACATACAAGCTACCCACCTGGTGCGTCCTGTTTGGGCCCTTGTTTGCAGTGTGCGGGACTATTCAGCCCCGAGCCTGCTCTTGACGCTTCCGCTGACATCGGCATTTGTACTGAACCATGACCGGGAGATTGAGTTGCTGGAATGAGGTTTGATTTGAAACCCTAACGAATTGAGTTAAGGTTCAGGCAAAGAAAAAAACTAATTGTTGTTTTTTATATATTTAATAGTTTTTTTTAATGCTAGATAGGCCAGCATTTGGACACTATCTCACCTGATGGATAGTGAATATTCGCTTTCTATTGCAAGATTTTGAATCATAAACGCTTTCACACTCACAGCTCCAGACTTAGTTCGATGACTTGTGTGGTGGCCGGAAACATTCACTAAAATCTATCACAGTCAGAAACGCAATTTTCCCACACAACCAGGATCAGAAACACAAATTTACCTTGGGGAGAAAACTTGTCCCCGCCGGGAATCGAACTTACTCGAACTCTATACTAAAAATATGCCTAAATATAGGCAATGCACGTTTCCTAGTAAAGTTCGATGATACACGGGTATTTTTACAATATGTAACCAATTTATGACATACCTATAGGCACAGAGGCAGATCGATGTAAAGGCGAGGCTCCATAAGGTGGGGGCGGCAGGCAGCCCCCCCTTTCTGAACAAGGGGACTTCACTTGTGTACCTGAAAAATTACAATGTTTTATACTAATTTGATGAAAAATCACGCACATTAAGAATGTAAATTTAAAAGTTTAAATTATCGTGAGTACTACATATAATGTTTCAATGTTATATACGGATGCCGAAGCCACTTGGCTCCACGTATCGCACGTATCTCCTGATGAAGAACAGCAAATTTGTCCGTAACTAGTCGACAGCAAAGTAAGTTGATATTTTTTCGTGTTTTAAGCCGTATTGAAACATTATATTAAGTTAAAATAAAATTAAAACTGTAATTAGCGTGACGAAGGCGTTGTCGATGTGTGAGATTGGGAGTGAGTGTGTGAGTTGTGCACAAAATCAACACACACACACCCAATCTCGTGTATACACTCATAATAATGTGTCTATAATTAATAATCATAGTGATACCGCGGTTGAATTTTTAAAGATTGTTTCAAAGTCTTGCATGTATTACGTAAGCAAAAAAGGTTTATATTTTACTTTAAATAGTTGATAAATGTATATAATACTCACTCAATTCGTTATCCATAGGCTTAGGGTCGTCAAAGAACTGATGGTGTATCTTCTGCCAGTCGATGTCCGTAGCGGGGCTCTTAGGGCTCCGCAGGCCGCCTTTGTGCATGGGGCCGCAGGCACCCATCCCGCCGGGGTCTCCTGGACCCATCTACAGACACAATACATGCTCACTGTGGATCATTTGACATACAGGATCGCTTATTATTTGTTGATGATTTGCCCGATGGCTTAGTTGGGTGATCGTCCCTTTTCTAAGCAGTTACGAGTTCGATTCCCGGTGGGAATAGATGTCAGATGTCTATCCATGTCTAGAATGGGCGAAATATGCGTGAAAATTTTCGTAGTCTATAACTTTTGCATTTATCATAAAGTATGATAATTATAATATGCTGGGCACGCTACCCACTGGTAGTGGGCTTGAAAAATTGAGATACTTATAAGTTTCCATCAGGTGAGATAGTGGCCAAATGCTTGCCTATCATAAAAAAAAAGTTCGTCGGCTTATAGGCATTCGATATATGCTTAGAGAGCAGTTTGGCTAGGGTGACAGCTGGCAGGATCACCCCCACTTAGAATAAGAATAAGAAACAGCTCAGTGGCTTAACTATTTGCTGTATAAATGTATATATAACTTAAGTTGTTTTAAAAACATAGGCAATTCGGTCCGTATACTAGTTAACTAAAATTTAGTAGGATATATACTCACGCCCCGACCCCTGTAGTCGTCGCACATGGGCCCGTTGGGTACACCGTGGTGGTCGGGCCCACAGTCCAACATGCCGGCCATCATGCCTCCGTCCATCATTATACCGCCTGCAACACGAGCTGATGTTCATCAGAAAAGGATTTGTTTTATAAACAGAAAAATAAATGGCATTGCATACAAAACAAGTACTACTCTAATAATAAATCAAGTTCAGTACCGGATTCAGGTGGGCTAAGGGGTTAAAGCCCCCCCCAAAATCATCTGAGTTCTTCCGTGACAAATCTTTTTATTTTATTTTTATTTTTAACATCAAATCTAATAGCAATAATAAGACATATTTTCTATGATAATATTAAATCGAATAATACTATAATAAAATTAATAAACAACAATTACCTACATACTATTTCTTGTGTAGTATTTATGTTTCTTTCTTATCTGTTAACAAAACCTAGCAGTCCTCTCTTCTAAGATTTTAGCGGTGCCCCACAGGGTCTATATAGTACAGGGTAACAGTACTCTTAAAAAAACACCTAAATATTATTCATATTCATATTCATTTATTCATATTATATATATACGTCAAAAATTAACTATACATAGGTACAGTAGTACATTAATAATATAATAATAAAAATATCTCACAATGTGAATTTAAGAATAATTAAAATAAATTAAATTGTTATATACCATTACATTAAATTAATTAGTAGTTTTTACATTATAATCTTTAATTCTACAAATTCATTAAAGGTGTAGAAAGCTTGGTCAATTAGCCATCGTTTTAACTTTAGCTTGAACAACCCCATGCTAGTTGACTGCGTGATCTCCTCAGGCAGGCGATTATTACTAATATAGATTGCAATTAATAAATGAATATGAATATGAATCTTGTCTCGTGATAATTATTAATGCAACGGCAGCAAAATCTACCCTCGGCTGCGTCAAGCCCCTCCCAAACAATCCTGAATCCACCACTGATCAAGATTTTTACCAGTTGTAAATAAAAAAGGAATGACAAGTTACATGATCAGGAAACTTTTCAAGACGAAACAAACAAGCCAACTCGATGGATTTATCTTATTTAGAAGTTCCTATGGCTATCTTCCATCTCCATTATCAGACCAACTCCATGGTACCATATCATTGTCACCGAAGATGCGTACACCAAATTTGAGTCAAATCTTTCATCGGGAAGTGGTTCTAATTTAGCTTGCAAGATTTGATTACTGACCAACAAATAGAAAGACAATGAGACAGGTGAAACAAAATGAAAGTTTGTAGAAAATATTATACAATACAAATGTATAATTACTCTTAAGAGTAATGTACAATTACTCTTTATTGACACCTTAAAATAATTGGTACATGAAAAATAGAATTTTACATAAAGGCTACAATGGGCGCTCTTATCGCTTAAAGCGATCTCTTTCATACAACCTTTGGATGAACAAGATGCAGATAGAAGAAGTGTCATAACTAATAATCATTCATTAATATGTTTATTATTAGGACTTCAATTAAAAAAAAAATGTGTCTCGTGCCTTCATCTGTTTAAAAAAAGGTTATAAGTAATCTAAAACCATTGGTTTAATAGTGGTAAGACTATCACAGTTCGCCTGGGGAAGGGCAATGTTACAGTTAGTTTTCTCCCCAAATTAAAATTGTGTTTCTGGTTAGGGATGTGATTGAGTGTGATGTGAATGTACCACCTACGACACAAGTCATCGAACTTAGTGAGGGACTGTGAGTGTGAAAGCTTTGTTTATATTAAAATCAGGCCATAAACAGTGTACTGTAATGGGCAATTTTGGCCTAGTAGGCTAAATGTGTATGTTGCAATTGTGTGTTTCCTGATAAGTACAATATGGGAGTCTTCAAGTCACGAGTGAATAGGTATCTTCTAGGCAAGCTTGCTCCATCGTCGACCGCATCGTCGCTTACCATTCGGTGAGATAATAGACAAAAGTTTGCCTACCTCGAAAAATAAATCCTAATTTATGCGTTCCACATCATAAGAGCTAGTCGCTTATTTTGCCATTTATGATATAATCATGTATGTATATTACGCGATTATTCCGCCAATTATGAATCGATTTCGATGATTCTTTTTTGTTTATTTCGATCATACTGCAGAGGTGGTCCCATATACATTTTATCGAAATTGATTAAGCGCTTTTTGAGAAAATCAACATAAAACAAAATATAAGCGGTGAAGTCGGTTTTTTAAGATTTGCTTGCGTTTAAATTATCTGTAAGATAGATATGTGGAAAATTTTGTACATATTTGAAACGGACATATCGGTCCTGCTGAACATATTTTGATTATGATATGATATATGACAACTATGTATGTTAAGTTTGTCGGAATAAATGATTATTCTATTCTATTATATTGGGAATGCATATAGTTTAGGCCCTGGAATAAGACTATTTTTATATTGAAAATATGGTCCAAACCCCGAGACACGTATAGTGTAAAATTAATAGGAGCTTACCATTCATCGCATTCATATTAGGTCCAGGCATCATTCTAGGGCCCATGTGCGGTCCCCCCATCATGCAAGGTTTAGCTCCCATCCCCCCCATTGGATTGGGCATACGCTGAAAGAACACAGTTATATTAAGTTTTAATTTTAGAGATAAACATATAATATACCAGATGATTATTAAGAATTTATAGGACAGAAGGTAACATTTATAACTATCTACAAATTCTAGAAATAAATAGCATTTTATATATTTGCATGATGTTAATATAATTGATGTGCCGGTTGGCTTAGTTGTGTGGGCGTTCACCTTCTAAGCAGGGGTATCAGGTTCGATTCCCGGCGGGAACACTAGTTTTCTCTTCAAGGGAAATTTGTGTTTCAGGTTCTAGTTGAGATTAAGTGTGAGTGTTGAGTGTGAATGTTTCCAGCACCCCCGATACAAGTAATTGAACTAAGTGTGGGGCTGTGAGTGTTAAAGCGTTTATACGATAACATGTCGCACGAGTACTTTATTGCTGTCGATTTTAATGATATTTTAAAGTTCTTTTAAATGCACTATTTTACCAATAACATAATAGCCATATTGGCCTTTCCGGACACTTTTAGAGAAACTAGCCAATATCCTTACTAATATTATAAACGCGAAAGTTTGTATGTATGGATGTTTGTTTCTTTCACGCAAAAACTAAATGGATTTTAATAAAACTTTACAATTATATAGCTTATACATCAGAATAACTTTTCATAAATCACTTAAAATAATTTATAATACTGAGTTAAATCAATGTGAACAATTAGCGATCTCTTCCAGATTACTTTTGGAGACAAAAAACAAACATACATGTGTTGAGCTCTTTTGTAAAACGGCGTTTATACGTTTGTTATACACGTTTGTATTTTTGATTGTGCGAATAAAAGTTAAAAAAAATTAATTTGATTTGAAACAAGAATGATTTAAACTTACCCCCATAGGTCCTCCACACGCTCTACCCATATGCATATCCGTACACATCCCCCCCTTCATATCGGGCCCCCCACAAGGCCCCCTAATACCCTTCATCCCGCACGGGCCCATCGGCCCCATCGGTCCGTTCGGCCCCATCCCACCCATCATCGGCCCGTTCGGCCCCATCATCCCATTAGGCCCCATGGAATGCCCGCCCATCCCCATCCCGCTCATATTCATCGGCCCCATGGGACCACCCATAGGCCCGTTGGGCCCCATCGGGCCGCCCATGGGTCCGTGGGGCCCGGACATGGTGCAGCTAGGTCCCGAGTTCATGCTGTTCGACATTGAGACCATGGGGCCGTTGGGGCCGGGTCCCATGGGGCCGTTGGGTCCCATCTGGGGGAATGGCATGTTCATGTTTGCCGACGAGTTGGGCGGGTTGATGTCGTTGTTTTGTTGTTGGTTATCTGGTTGGTTCGGGTTGTTGCCGCCGCTTTCCGGGAACAACATTTGTTGCATTTTGCGTATCGTCGCTAGCTGTTCTTCTCTGTGCGCGCGTTGTTGAGGCGTTAGGTTCTCGTCGGGGATTTTTACACCTGCAAGGGAAAAACACGTTCACAACCCCCCCTTAATTTCGAAGATTTGTATGGAGTTAGAGATGTACAATTTTGTATCTCTGATAAGCTACCGTTTGACTAGATCACGGTCACGGTGTAGTAATACTCAAGTCACACATCTATGTGTGACTTGAGTATTACTACACCTTTCTGTTACACATTGTATAATACCTTTAATAAATGAGATAATGATTAGTAGGATACCTTTAGGTCCCCCCTGGCAGGGTTGGTCGGGGTCCTGCGAGGAGGCCGGGTCCTGCGCCCCGCCTGCCTCCGAGCACGCGGGTAGTTGGCCCGCGCCGTTCGCCAGACCGTTCGACATTACGACGGAGTTTTTCTGGAAACAAATATAACTTGTGTAAATTATATTTTTCAAGATCACCAGACCCCCTATTACCCATCTCTGTTGCAAACGGTTTCAATACAAAATTGACAAAACTCATAAGAAATAAGGTTCATTATTACTTCATTCAAATAGAAACCGCGTGCAACAAAGATACGTAATAGGGGGGCAGCTAGCGATGACGTAAAAGATTTCTATGGCAAACCGTACAGCGCCACTAGCGATCACTTTAAGAACTAAACATCAGCAGTATAGGACACTAAGTAAACAGCTTTTATACAATACGTTTTTGCCAAATATGTTCTGTAAGCGCATCAAAATGAATGAGCAAGTATGTAACCGCATGCGATTATAGAGCGTATACTGTAGCACATAAGGGCTTATTCAGCGGAGTAAAAATATGGCGGTTACGCAAAGTCGCTAGTCGCCAATTAGAATTTTTCGGTTTAAATAAATTTCTCAAATCGTAGGATATCTAATTTTGTCAAACCACGAATATAAATTATTCGTTAACAGAAAATAATGAATTAACATATTTTCTAACTGTAAATATAATTTATTAAGGACAAAGTAATATATTGTAATTTATGCCATTCTTTATGTAATCAATTCCTTGTTTCACAATATAAATATTTAAGTTAAAAAAAAGGTTAAAGATGGTTTAGACGATTTTTAATGTTCGGCAAAGTTCCCAAAATGCTTGCTGCATTACCACGCTGTATAGCAAGGCTTATCCTCTGTCCCAAATACAACACAGCATTTTGGTCATGTGCCGAATCAATTAGTCTCTTAGTCATCTTCAAACTTTTTATAACTTAAATATTTATATTGTAAAACTAGGACAAATTAAATTCAAAAATAAAAAATAAGCAAAATAAATAAAAAAATTACATCAATATCAACGAAAAGATCTATCGAGTGAATCTCACTTAACTGTAATAGAAGTAGGCAAATGGTCTTAAAGAATATATATAATAAAAGTTATATTTTGACAAGGTATGTGTTAAAGTTGATTTTATTTACATAGCATTAGCCATGCTAGGCAGAACTATAGTGATAAATTTAGAATTCAAATCCCGCCTCAAGCGATAATTTTTCCTTTCTAAATTTATCACTATGTGTTAAAGATATATTTATAGGGAGCCTTCACTAAAAAAATATAGTAAAATATAAAAACAAGTACTCACGGTGTCCCAGGGCATTTCACCATCAGCACCGAGGCCGTCCATGACACCGCAGGACGGGGTGCCCCCGGGAAACCCATCCATACCCCCCATCGGACCCATTTGCCCCATCTGCCCCTTCATCATCATCATCTGCCCGTGAGGCCCGGGGCCGCCCATCCTGTTGGGCATCATATTGTGCCCCATTCCGTGGCCCATGGGCCCCATGTTTGGTCCCATTGGACCGCCCATCATGTGCCCCATTTGGTTGGGTCCGCCCATCATGTTAGTGCCGCCTCGCATGCCGCCGCGAGTTTTGGCCATCGCTAGATTGTTTAGCCATTGGGCGGGACTCTGTTTGCTGAATTGACCCATTTTGAGTGGGTGTTTCTGGAATTTAGGTAGTCGGTTAAAAACGTAATAATTAACAATATTGGACAAGCAAAACAAATACAAATTAGTAAATTACATTCTGGTTTTATATCCGAAAAGAAAAAAATCAGCTATTCATTCCAGTCTATCAAAATATTAATTCAAAATAAATAATCACTAGAACTTTCAAATGTTTGGTACAAAAAGCTTACCTCCAAATATTTCTTGGTGCCGGGTTGTGCGCAGTGGTAGGAGATGATGCTGTGATGCTGGCCGGATATGACGGCCTCAGCGCCCTTGTTTGCCAGCAGCGTTGAGAACACGAAGATTTGACTCTGCTGCTGGCGGAATACCGGCGAGTTAATAAATACCGCCTTTGCAAAAAGGACCAGCCTAAGCCTTCGTATACCTATCCCTATAATGACTCGGGCCAATTGTACTGTGCGCCATGCAATAGGACCTTTAATACTAAATTTGGATTCGCCAGCCATCTTCGTTCTCATGTTCGAAGCTAACAAGGTTCGCCGTTGACGGATACGTCAAGGAGGATATCATCAAATACCGCCTACAGAATGGGGAACTTACGTGAGATTTCAAAATAGATTACTAAGACTCCGCTGTCTGTCCGTCTGTCACCAGGCTGTATCTGATGAACCGTGATAGTTAGACAGTTGAAATTTTCAAAGATGATGTATTTCTGTTGCCGCTATAACAACAAATACTAAAAAACAAAATAAACTAAATATTTAAGGGGGCTCCCATACAACAAACGTGTTTTTGTTGCTCGTTTTTGCTCGATATTAATAACGGCAACAGGTAGACGCTTGAAATATTCACAGAATATTTAGTCATACATTCACTTTAAAAATAAATAATTAAATTAAAATAAAACAAATATCTAAGGGGGCTCCCATATAACAAACGTGATTTTTTTGCCGTTTTTATAGATAATGGTACGAAAGTCTTGCGCGAGTCCGTCTCGCACTTGGCTGTTTTTTTTAACACAGCAGTAGAATGACACTCATCAAATTATTTTCTTATTTCAATGGCTTAATAGTTAGAAATTGTAATTGACCGAACGAACAGAGCGAGCGAGGAGTTAACGTTTCATTCAGCTTGGACAAAATTGCTTGCGTATGTCCGGCGCTTTTCTGCTTGTTCTCTACAGATCGCATTTCTCGTAAACTTTTGTGAGCAGGTTCGATAATTATACAGTTTTTTTTGTGGATTCAGTTTATGGAACATTTTCAAAATGGCTGAGATATGAATAGAATAGAATAATTTATTCGGCTTATAACAGAGATTGTTACACTGGGCAAGTCATGTTTAGTTATGGGTATAATTAAGACCACAAAAAAATCTAAACGGTTACCAAAATGGATCACCAAATTATGTTTCCTAAAATAAAATTTCCTGTGACAGAACCGAATCGGATAACAGTAGGTCAAGGTTATTTTTTTTTTATAATTAATACAGGAATATTTATAATACGAAAAAAATTATTTATTTCATAATATTTTAGGGAACATAATTTGGTGACCATTCATCCCGTAATTTTGTGACCATTTATCCATTTGGGTAACCGTTTAGAATTTTTTTGGTAGTAAAATAGGTACTTTTTGGGCGGTGTTTATTACGCTAAAATTACGAAACAAAATTTAAAAGTTGTTTGGCAAATTTTTATTTAAATTTACCAACAAAAGTTGCATAATCTAGTATTAATATCATCAGTGTTACCTCCATGCTTCCTGCCTGCTTGCTGATCACATTCGAGGGCAGCGTCTGCGCCTCACTAGACGACATGGGGCCCATCGAGACCCCTGGACCCATGGGCCCCGCGCCGCCCATGCGGCAAGCCATCGCCTCGGGGCCCCCGTTTGGGTTGCGGCAATTAGGGTTGCCATCCTTTCAAACGAATTTTACAATTAGCTGGTCCAATCATTACCTCGCCTTAACCAAATTGTTAAAATAATTAGATTTGTACCAACACAAACCTCTTTTGGTTTAATGGTACTGTACCTACTATAAACTGTATGTAACATTTTAGTAGAAAAAAAAATAAAAAAAAATATAACTGTAACTCGTACATGGTAAGTAAAGTTACCAAGTTATATGCGTACATGCGCGTGTTCAAGAAGCAAAAGGATATATTAAAACATTTGTGAATGTACTTCTTCTTATATTCTTTATTGCACACACATTGATCAACATTTTTACAATAAGGCCATAACAAAAGATGTACAAAGGCGAGCTTAACCCTTCACTGAGTTTTCTTCCAGCAAACCCTTTAAGTAGGATATAATTTATAGGAGCGAGTAGGTTGTTGTGTACATAGAACTATGATAACAATACAAGATACTAATATGATGCAATGCCGCCAGCATGACGCTACCCACTGGTAGTGGGCTTGAGCACTTGAGTTACCTATAAGCTCGATGTATTGTAGGTAAGTTAGTTCTTTGCTGTATATAGTTTTAGTTTAGTTTTAGGAAATATAAGCAATTGGCCCGTAGATAGATACTAATAATATGTTAAAAATATACATTCAAATTTATAAATAATAATAATATTAGACACCATTTAAAATTTAAATAAATAAATATAAACAATATAATAAAGTAAGAATACATACCAATATCAATAAATATCACCTATATACATATATACAAATACACACCACCAAGTATTACTACACCTTTTTGTAACAGGTTGTATATATATTAATTACAATACTTCAGTGTAATTTTCTCTACATATACATAAGCTAATACCCGCCATTTCACATCAATTACTAAACGAAAATCTTTCTATAAATTCACAGTAGTAAAGTATAGTATTTACGATTAATAAATATCATATTTCGTGGTACACAAAGTTTAATAGCCGGTTACTCTCAACTGCTTCGAGTTGGTTCGATTTTATTTGATTTTCACCAATACAAGAACAGCGCGCTTGCATTGTGTACATGGGAGTCTTCAAGTCTCGAGTGAATAGGTATCTTCTAGGCAAGCATGTCCTATCTTTGGCCGCATCATCACTTTCCATCAGGTGAGATAGTGGTAAAATGATTGCCGATTCTGCATAAAAAAAATACACAGCACTCACACATATGCAAGGCGCGCGAGGACGAGCGCAAGTCCCCATATAACACCCCCCACATCCCCCACCCCGATATAACACCGATAATTAGCTTTCTAAGCTATTATCGGTTACTGTACTGCAGTGATTACTAATTATTTTTTTATGCCCGATAGGCAAGTGATGATGCGACCGAAGATGTATCATGCTCGCCTAGAAGGTACCCATTCACTCTTGACTTGAAGACTCCCAGATTATACAGTACTGATGATAAACGTAGAAGCGAAACGCTTCGAGCGAACTGGAGGTAAATCGACCATTTATGGCTTATGGTTAGTATTGAATACACTAACAGTTACAATGTTGGCTTACCTGTAGGTTCCCTGAGGAGCCTCTGAGCCCAGTTTGTGGGTCCAGTATATCATTGGAGTCCGACGAAAGCCGTTCCGATTTCAACGAGCCGGGCCCGCCGAGCTCGCAAGATGGTGATTTAGTTGGATCACCTGAATAAAATAATTTACATAAACAAACGCTATCACACCCACACTAAGTTCAATGACTTGTGTCGTGGGTGCCGGAAACATTCACATCACACACAATCAGACCCAGAACCAAAAACACAAATTTCCCGTGGGAAGACACTTGTGCTTTGTTTTAGAAGACGGAGGCGCACCTATCTAAGCCTACGAGTAGTTCAAAATTGTATTGATTACTTCGCAAATTCCAAGCAATTTTGGTCAGTCAACCTATAACATCTGTAATGCATATAGTAGTATAGATGTTATTGGTAGTAACGACTATATCACTTGTTGCTGACGATATGGTTGAGAGTTCTCAACACACAAGGCGTTTTTTGCCGCGAAAGTGAAAAAATGGCGTTGTTGATTTTGCATAATTTTCCAAAACCTGTGATTCTTCGAGTGTTATAATGGTAGATTTACCGTTAATACTTAGTAAACGTGCATAAGTGTAGGTAAATGATACAAAGTTGAAAAACGTGATTTTCGCCTTCGCTCCAAAACTCAAATAGAAGTTCTAGTAAAGTTTTTTATTACTTAATTAAGACGGGACCTTGACTCTTTTACTTGACTTTAACTGTGACTTGTGACTAGGACTATTAATATGAAATACACTTGAAATATTATATTATTACTTGACACTGGCTAAATGTACAAGATTTCGAAGCCAAAATTAAAAGAAAAAAAACACACACTAGGCCCAGAATGAATGGCTCTCAAGGATAGTGTTATGGCCAAGGGAACCCTACCGCTCTAATCGAAAATGCTTCATCTCACGCTTCTAGGGGGTTGCCTATATGTTTGAGGATAACCACTTTTTGGAATAACTTAGTTTATTGTATGGTCAATCAAATTACCTAATTTAATTACAAACGTTTTTACTCATAGTGTTTTTGAATATTTAAAGACGACCCAGTTAGCGAAGCAGGGCAAGTCTCTGCCCTGTGCGCCGTGGGCACGATTCCCGGCAGGATCACAATTTTCCTTCTAAGCACAATATATGTATATATTCTTCTAGTTCAGGGTGTGATTGTGTGTGTATGTGATATGTTATTGTATCTGGCACCCACGATACAAGTTGAAGTTTACGTCTTTGATATTAGTTTGGGGATATAAGTGCACGTTTGTTTGTTTATTTTATTTATCTAACATAAAATATAATGTAGAACACCAACCGTCACTGTCCATGAGGCCGTCAATCTCAGTCTTGATGCCGTCTACGCCGAGCTCGCCGCTATTGTCCTCGCCCGACTGGCCGTGCGGCTCCATCTTCACTCTGTGCTGTGGTTCGTCTGGTTCCTTCTTCAACGCCGCCGGGGTAGGAAGGGAGGCTGATGGGGGCCGGGAGCCGTGGCCTGGAAATATTACAATAATTAAATATAAACACATACACGCACTTATATCGCATTACCCATATGGGGAAGTTGATAGTTGAAGGGTCTATCTAGGGCTCTAGGCGAATGTATCTCGACCAGGTTGAAAATGTTTTAAAGAAAGACCGGGTCAAAACTACCCGCAATCAACGAGCATGTATGGAAAAGCTCATGAATGAGGAGAAGCGAAAGATGTGTGTCAAGATAGTAGCAGATGTGGTCTTTGCCTACCAAATGGGAAATAGGCGTGACTTTAAGTATGTATGTATATCGCCGGACTAACGAAAACTTTAGCCATAGGTGTTAACAATACACAAAAACATTTCAGAACGTCCTAATAATCTACCCAAAAGAACACAAAACTACGCCATAAAAATCTTAATAACGAAAATCCCTTACGTTTTTCATCAAACGCTTTCACACTCGTAGTGTGGTGACACTGTTCAAATACCTGTATCGTGGATGCTGTAAACATTTACATATCACACACACACAATCACATCCAGAAGCACAAACTACCCTTGTGAAGGAAAATTGTGCTGAAGGAGTCGTACCTAGAACCCACGGCGCAAAGGTCAGAGACTTGTCCAATGTGCTGACGTACTATTCAGCTCTGAACACTAAATTTGTCTTCTTTTCTTCTAAATTGAGTCCTATGAATTATTTTTTTACACATTTTCAGTAGGCAAAATATATCCTTCGACTTATATGAAAACTTCAAAACGATCTATTGATAAAAAATATCACATCTTATAAAAGGTCTAGATATGTGAGAATGAACTGAATCTAGAACTGGATTCCGACCCAACCTGATTGGATAACTACAATCTACAATAATCATATGATGGAAAAGAAACACTAGTATTTAAACATTAGCTCTAGATAACAAATGAGATGAATCGATTACACGCACGGATGCATAAATCGTAATAACGCGTGCTTTCACCGAGCATAACTATTGTCGGGTGTGAAAACAATGAATGGATTTGTTTAAATAATGTTTTTGTACGTAATTTCGATTGGTTTATTGGCATGTTTGTACAGGTGGAGTCACGATACCTAGACAAGGAGAGAAGACTGCGAAATGTGAACGTATCAGAGGTGTGATGATGGCAACATGGTGAGCATACGGGTAGGAAAGTCGGCAGTGAATGCAGTAGGGGAGCTGAAAGTTGTGTTTCTACTACACTTACAAATAGCGCTTTACCAGCTGCAACTCAACAGGCTGTGGCTTGTTGAGTTGGGCAGCTGGTAGGGAGCTGGTTGTGAAAAGAGAACACATTAGTGGTCTGATGATGGCAAGATAGAGTGAGGATAGGATAGGAAACCCAGCAGTGAATGGAGTAGGGAAGCTGAAAGTTGTTGTTGTGGGCAGCTGGTATGGAGCTGGTTGTGAGTAAGAAAGATAAAGATTTTGATTAGTTGCATGATTTAGTTAAATGAATTAGTGTATGTATTAGGTATTTTTAGTGGCGATATTGTAAAACGGCAAAACTAACAAGAGTCGTAGGATGGCAAGGTGGCGTAAAGATTTGGCTGGAAGTGAGTGAAGTGAGCTGACGATTAACAGAAGCGTACTCATAAAAAGGCAGAAAACTACGATAACTAAAACATTTTATCAAAAATTGCAAGGTGACTTTAGGAATGGGAGGACAGCTCGCTGGCATCTAGGTAAAAAAAAAATTCTCTATGAAAGATTGTATTGTTTTGCATGAGCACATTCTCTATACTACCTACCTGAAACGTAAGATTTGTTAGACAATTCGAGACAAATACACAACATTATTACATCACAGTGTGTATTGAGTCTATAACAATTGAATTTTTCTCATGTTCCACTGGACTTGCAATTTTCAAGGTAACATGCTGTTTTGTTGACATGAATTATCATTTTGACCATGAATGTTTGAAAATGACACAGTAATTTAGTAGTTGTTACTTTGTTTAAAATAAAGTTAATTTGGCTAACTGGCCAACCAGAACTCAACTCAATTCCGGGTTTTACATCATTAAATTGGTGAGGCGTAGAATAAACTGTAGAATGTTACTGAGAGGAACTTGATAGCACATTATATAAAATATTTATATAGAAGATGATATAATAGCAATGACAGATAGAGCCATGCTACTGATGGCATACTTGCTTATGTTGGTACATCAATCCAGTGAATTTACCAGTGCGCTGTGGATAATTAATCATGGCAGGATAGAATCTCGACTTAAACACCCTAAATCATAATCTTCATATCTTTAATTAATTTGTCCAGAATGTATCTAAAAGTTACAACGATTTACTCTACAGCTTTTACTACAGTTAGTTCAAAATCTGGAACTGTAAATAGATTTGTGATGAAATCAATGTATCTTTTTTGGCCATGCATTGTGGAGCTTGCAGCAGCATGTTATTGGGTGTAAAGCTGGTAAAAAATTAAACACATAATAATCACATTTTTGTCTTAATCACTTGAATTCAGTTTGGGAAAGATTGTAAACCTTTTAAACACAGTACAGTGTTACTCAGAGTACAGTTGGTTTCGTTGATTGTAACCAATATATGAGTTTAAATACACTGGATGGCTTATTGGGATTTCCAACTGACTGCTACCAATTGCTCAAGTATTTAATGTTGTAGGTATCCCTGTTGTTTAAAGAACTGTTGTTAAACTATGTAGATGGCTTTGCCTATTCTGATATACCCTTATTGCCAACAGTTCTAGCCCACTTGGTGCGCGGGCTCTTTTCCGCAACTAGGCCGCATGTCGGCCCTATTTGCATAGTTCTAGCCCACACTATAAGCAGCTTAAATCATGATGACTCACCGGGCTCTGCAGGGTCATTAGGCTCGTCCTTCAGGCGGGCTCCACCGCCTTTCTCCTTCTCCTTTATCATACCCCTGCGTGCCTTCGCCAACTTGACTGAAATGTAGAGATGACACAAATTAGAAAAATGTTAAGGATAAAACTGCTTCCCTGCCAATTTCTCAGATTTATAATTCAACATGTCAGCAGCGAAAGTGTAAAAGCACTCTGATCAACCTGGTCCCATATCAACACCTGGTAAAATGTGTGTGCAGTACTATTGTATTTGAATCTATCACAGCAACTTGGCATTAGTATGTCCACTACAACCTTAAGAGAGTGCAGTATACACAGATTTTTGCACTTTACAGCCTAAGTTACCCATAATTTGCTACAAATAATTCCTATTCTATTCCTAGATATACAGTGTTCTGATTTCTTATCTAGCACTAACATCCCGTGTTGTAGTGTATTAGGCCCCCTGAATCTCAGCCAAGAAATTCCAACATCTATTTGGTTAAATTTCAGAGTTTCAAAGATACTCGTACACTGGGCCTACTAGTGTCATCATCATTATCTCCTATCATACGAGACAGATTGAGATTATATCTATTGTTTCTATTGATCAATGGGGGGTGATAAGGCCTGCACTGACTTCCCATTTGGAGTGTATCATGCAATGAGGGATGGATAGTCAATTGACCATCAGCTATTGGTACTTGGTGATTAGAAAACCATAGAAACTATAAAGTTTCAATGATAATGGTGTACTTGGATGGTCATATAAAACTCAAATACTGCCATTACATTCTATGGTAACTGGGCAGTATCTGCACGAGAACTTCAGAAAGAAACAAATGCAATTGGTGAGGCAAAATGATATCTACGATTTCCCTAATAATGTGTGTAAATCTTCTGAGGAAAGTGGTATACAATAAAAATCAATTGCACTTATAAAATTAAAAGATAAGGGACTCGAGGGTTGATATACACTTACACACTTTACAGGATAGACTGGTGCTTATTTATGTTAAGAGTTATATCTTTTGAAACTAGTACCGGCTAGACATTTGAGTCTTTGTTCCCTGATCAGTATAATGGGAGTCTTCAGCTTTTTATTGCCTGAAAACACGGATAAAACATCATTTTCTAAAAATGAGACTGCATAATAAATTTCATGTAAATCGTTGGAGCCATTTCAGAGATTTTGATTATATATATCCTACTAATATATACATTTAGAGGAAATAGATCAAAGTGTTTAATTGGCCTCAAAAGAAAATTTATGAAATATTATGACTTAATTTGCTTGCATCACGGGATTTATTATGATTAAAACATTAAAAAATGTGATATTGGTATATTCATTTTATAATTAACTATGGGAACCAATTTAGTTTTCCTGTTTTGATTATTAGGGAAAAACTCAATATTAGTGTGTTGTAAATACCAGAATTGCACTAATTTATTATTTAATTGGTCTAATTATGGATTGGTTATACATACCTAGTACTTGATTTTAACAATGTTAAAAAAAAATTGAGTAAAGGGTTTTTTTATGCTCAATAGTCAAGCATTTGACCACAATCTCATCTGATGGAAAGTGATGATGTGGCCGGAGATGTTGCATGCTTGCGTAGAAGATACCTATTCACTCTTGACTAAAAGAAGGTCTACTTAAGGTCTTGGCAGGGTTCAAGTTAAGAGAATTTAAGACTATTTTTGGCTCCAGGAAATGCGCTTTGAATTAATACAAGTCTGCAGTTCCCTGGATAATGGGGGTTCGGGGGACTTCCGTTCCCCCTCCCCCCTCTGCTCTGGATATTAATATTTTTACTGGAATTTTAACAAAAAATTGTACATCTTATAGGTAGGAGGGGTTCAAGAGGGATTTCCCTATTTTGTGTTACTTGATATTACTTATGTAGTCTTCGGGACAATAGCCAATATTTTTTGTATAACATTATGTGATATATATTATTATATTAAAGTATATATTAAGTGAAATATGCACAGTAGTGGCTACTAAATTTAAATCATTGTGAGCCAATGGAATTGTAATGTTTGATGGCAATTTATACGGTATTTATTATCTGTTATAAAATTAACAAGTTTAAGCTTTTAAAAACTTAGGCTAGTACTCTACAACACCTCATCTAAATTTATTATAAGTGTTATAAATAATGTTTTGAAAGGTGACCCGTTTATTAGCATAATTTAAAATGTCATAAATATATTCTGCGTTTAAATTTTTTAGCCTGAAGCCAATTCAGATTGGTTATCTTTGTTTGAGCTAATAACAATTTACACTACTGCCAAAAAAAATAATTATTAAAACAAAAAACTCTGAAGACTTTTTCCACTCTATATGATACATCTATAAAAAAAAAAATTACAAACCTTGTCACTATAATACCTTAAAATCATTAATAAATCATCTAAATTAGTTTACGTATAGGTACTGGTATTTTTGGATGATTTTTTATATTTAATACTAAACTAACATTTGACAACAGTCTCACTTGTTGGTATGTGATGATGTGGTCGAGGATTGTAAGCAAAGGCCTAGAATATATAGACTAGCAACGAATAAAAATATTTTTTTTTTATTAATTAAAAGAATCAATCATTAAAGCATGAGATGGTGGTCAAAAGTTTGCCTATCATGAATAAAAAATACAACTATAGAAAAAAAAAACATAATTATTGTTAATCCTACTTTTATATACACTAATATGTAAATAAGCAGCAAAAGTGTTAAGCAAAGAAAGTAGGGTTAATAGAAAACATTACTAACAAAACTCTTGTGATATTCGATGATAGTGGCGTCTGTTTAAAAAATTGGTTATTTAATGTTTGTTATTACCTAATTAATACTTTCTTATATATATGGTTATTTTGGAAATATAAGTGCATTAAACAAAATATTCTCATATCAGCAAAATAATATGTTCTTCAAGCACCATGGCAACGGTACTATCTCACAGCTATCTTTTAGTATCTAGTTAGTGACTAGGGAAAATACTTTCTAATAATTTGCTTGATGCTGTTACATAAATTCTAAGTGTAAGAATGTTATGTCCTCATGTTGCAAGCATAACATAGCATATGCAACATGAAACATGTGATTATAAACTCTTAAAACTTATCAGCATATCTAATACTTCTTCAAAAATAAAATCCAAATTGATCACGAATAAATTATCATTTTATGGCCCTATTTCAGCTCCATTACAAAGAAACTTAGGAGGGATTATGTCACTGTTTAGTAAGTATGGAACACAAATTCTTGAATGAAAACCTCAATTAGTAGAAGTGTACAAACAGGACATGTGATGCCCATTCAAGTAAACATCAGTTACTGTTGTTGTGTACACACCAAGATTGATCCAAGGCGCGCTTTCGTCATGGGGACGATAATTGGCACATGTCCCACAAATCCACAGAACGGCACTTCATTACAAGAATGTCATTATGCTGCACCAAATGATCGGGATTATTATAAATAGAGAAGTAAAAACCTTGGCGGCGGAGGGACGCTCGCTGTCACGCGCGCGTAACCCGTCAACACTACCAGGTGGCTCCGACCACTTGTCAACCCACAATTTTCACCAACATTAACAATTTTATCCAGGTTTTCATAAAAATTCCTGAACTTAACTCCATACATAAACAATGAGATAGGTCGGGTGTAGACAGCGAGCACACGAAACGCACGTTTACTATGGCCGTTTTATTGCCTTCTCAGCGACGTACCAACCAGACTACACCGCCGGAGAAAGCGTCTAACATTATTTTATATCATTCGTGTGATATAATTAAGGTTTAACGATGGGTATGCAGCAAGAAACAAAAAATCGGGATCGCTGACATTTTTGTTTATGGTACATCGACGAGATCCAGAATCCACAAATAGCAATAAAACGTACACGATTACCGCCTCCCGACGGAGTCACTATCACTTGATAACACAAAACACAGCGTTTCTTCACATTTATGTAAGTTTCATCGTCAAAATAAACCTGGTTTTATTTAAAAATTCTTTCTATCACCATTTAACACAAATCACCACGCACACACAACACAACATACATATAGGTGCACAACACTAGCGATGGGAGATTATCATATTATTATTATTAACATAATGGATTAGTCGATTAACCTAAGAAATTTTATCGATTTATATAATAACAACACTTGGACTTGGAACATTCAATTTCTCAACATCGATTTCTATGGACTTTTTATATTGTGATATTTGAACAATTGTTACATGCTACTTTGTATGTAACTGAAAGTTTCACGATTGTGTTCACATGAGTAGCATCAATGTGCATTGATGCTATTCATTTGAAATATCCTGTTTGTAAAATGTCATGTACCTAAATGTCTTCTTTACATATATAATTCTTTTGTACGTGTGTATGTGCTTGAACTTCTCCTAAATGGCTGGACCGATTTTGATGAAATTTGTTGTATGTTCAAGTGTATTCAAGAATGGTTTCAGTTCACAATTGTTCGACTCGATAAATAATATTTTTTTAATTTACGCTGGTGAAGCCACGAGAAACAACTATTATACTTATAGCTAATGGGAAATACTAGTATCTATATTTAATGTTTTTGAATAATTGCGCAACAATGGATGGAATGACATAAATTCCATTTTGAAATTAAAAATATATTTAGCGTAACAGCTAACTGTGCCTCACGGGCGGGTAAGACCCAGCAGCAGCATGGTAAAAACAGACTATGTTATTCTCCATGAATTTATTTGTCTACCAGAGTCTCCCTAGGATTATGATCCGTTGTTGTTATTGTTAAAAAAGGAGTTATAGTACCACCAGTACAAATAGCTAAGCTGAGAACGATAAAAAGCCAAACGTCGATATCTAGAATTTATATACAATAAGGAGTAAATTTTCTTGCGGTACGTGAAGTCCGGTAGTAGAAGCGAGATACCGTGATTAGGTTAAACATTTCTTCAGAATATTGACTATGGTATCTACTGCCTGTAAAATAGACTAAGCGAGCTTGTTGCTAAGTTTAGGATCGCTGATAAGTTGCTTGGTTTTTCGCTGTAAGGCGTCAGAAGATTCCAGCTGGTACTCCGGTGCCCCAATTCAGAGTTGATTACTGGACATGGAGTACTGTTGTACTCAATGTGACGCTGAACCTGGGCTTTAATTAGTAAAAGCCTTTAGTACAACGTGATATACCGTTTGTCTCTATTAAGGAGCTCAAACTTTTTGATGTGGGACCAGCTTTGCACGCCAAATGACTACTAAACTCGACGTCTCTATTAATTTCAACGCCTAACTTACCGATACCTGTTGACATGCTTAGAAGGAGAGACATTCTAGAGCAGCGGAGCTGACACAAATAGTTTTTTTTAGAAAAAGCGCAAGTCTTGGTGGGATTGAATTGTACAAGATCTTGTACGCCCCATTCTGCTGCTTGCTCCAACGAGTACTCTACTTGCGACATGCAGTTTTCTGCTTATTTCTACCTAAGTTTGAGGAGCAGTAGGTCAGCCTATTTTATACATTACCTATACTATCGTGTACATAGTAATGAGTACAAAATTTGCAGAAAGTCACTGATATGTAGAATTAATAGGGTTGCTTTGAAATGGCATTGATTGGCTAGTCTCAAAATAAACCTCACCAACGACAGCTCAAATCCTTCGACCATGCAGAAAATTTGCTCTTTTCCTTGTAGATTCCCTCAGGCAAAACAAAGTTGGTAATTTCGCTAAGTAGTAAAGTAAATCAGCTGGCGATCTTCAAGATATTTAAGGAGTCGATTGTTGATAAATCGCTTAATTACCTCGGAGAATTTACATTCAAATTCAAAATCATTTATTCACATGGTCCCCAAAGAGGATCTTATGAACCAATGATAATATTTACAAAAGTAACAAGTGAATCCCTCCGTATCTCCTGGCAGAGCGCTGCCGTGGTTTTGCACGACTAAAGCGAGATTAAAGTAACCTATCCAAGATCTAGGTAATAAGTTTTAAGCAAATCCGTTCAGCCGCGCGTTGTAGAGATACGTCATTCAAACGTACGAAGAGCACGCATCAAAACATTTTTTTAATTTATAATAATTGTTATGTATTGTCAAAAATGATCAATTACATATGGGCACGAAAGTGCTGTTTAGAAGAAGGAATATGAGATAAATCGATATAACCATGTAAACTGTCAACCAAAATAATCGAATGATTAGAGTGTATTACGACCATCACTATTCTGCACACATGAAAAAAGTACTTCGGATACATAAGGATAGGAGTTCTACATTTTCGTTCGGATATCCCAGCAATTAAATTATTTAAAATATCATTGCTAAGTAAATACTTGTTTTTTTAATGTAATTATTTATATTTATTAACAAAAATTTATAATATCTAACTAACCAGCCATCAAACCGTAGTAAAACTAAGCTTGTAAATAAAACTGAATTATATTCTTCTCAAGAAGATATTTTGGTATATAAAAGTTGGAGAGAGTAAACATTTCGAAAAGACCCAATTTCTTAAGACTATGTTCATAACAAATACTTTATTTGTGTAAGATAAAATAATAATCGTCAAAGCTTCAAAGCCAACTTGGACAAAGTAATGTCAATTGTCTATGATTGATTTACGTACGGCGGTGAAGGGAGGAGGGACGATTTCGCTTGATTCGCTTCGTGTCGCCTGAATTTTATTTTACGAGGATTTGTGATGAGATATTTTAGATTGACTGAAATAAGTGAAGTTGCTTGGTGCTTCATTATTGTGCACGTGTGTATGAAATTAGTTTTCAATCCCTGTTTATCGTAAAGGAATCCGACCGCTCCCTAGACGTTGGAATACGGACGTCAGTCAGTCGTCGCGTATTTTCATGCCTTTTTGTACTACTTCACTTTACTAGGCGCCGCAATAGTAAAAGCTGTTGGAAAGTGTATTTGCACGGGAAACTGATGGTGAGAAAACTATCTCACGTTCCATATATGAAGTGATTGTAGTGTTAGTGCATTCGTTAAGTTTGTGGCCATTTTCGGTGAGTATCTACTCATTTTGCTTTTACGTGTCGATGTTATGATGTCTTACGTGTTGATAAGCGCTTAACGAAGTGATTTGTGTGGTTTGATAACATTTGATAGTCAAGGTGTAGTTGATTCAAATATATGTGTGTAGGTATTTTTCATTCATGACATACTGTCCTAAATACATGCTTAGCACGATTTATAAATCAACAGTGCATTCTATTATAAAATCTAATGACACACATAGATATATTCAGCATGGCTTATATTTTCTTGAGAGACTTGTGTTCAAAATAGAAAAAGCTGGAACAGTAGGTATCACCTATTTTGTAAAGTATACAACCTTTACCCCACTAATATCTGTTAGTGTATCACCATGGCTCTAACAATAGAGTTATCTGAACAACAATTTAACATAGAAACAGTTTAAACATAGTATTCATCAAAGAGATTTCAAATTTAGAACATATCAGACACTAAAGGTGCGAGCAATAGGTTTCACTGCTTTGCTGATCTGATGATTGCTTCTAACAATTAGGAGTTATGCTGGGATAAGACCAGTGAGGCTTAAATTGTAATTCCAGCATGGAATCAAAATCAAATAGTACTGTATGTCGTATGTTTTTACTTTGACAATGACATTTGATACTTTATGCTAGCAATGTCGCTATCTCACCTGATGGAATGTGATGATGCAGTAAAATAATTACACTTTCCTTGCCGAATTGCTAAAATCTCTGATAGCAATAAGTTTCATTCATGGAAAATTACATAGTGTATCCTAATTCATCATCAACATCGATAACTGAACTACCTATTGGCTCACTTGGGTGAGCGTTCACCTTCTAAGCAGGGGTATCAGGTTCAATTCCTGGCGGGAACACAAGTTTTCTCTCCAAGGAAAATTTGTGTTTCTGGTTCAGGTTGTGATTGTGTGTGTGATGTGAATGTTTCCGGCAGCCAAGACATAAGTCACGAGTGTGTGGCACTAAGTGTGAAAGCATTTAATGTAACCAAGTACAGGGTTCCAGCTGATGCTAATAAAATATATCATGGCCTTTCAACTGAAAAGTATAAATCAATAAGAAACGTGATGCGTGATGATAGTTAGGTGCATGTTTGCCTTTAAAGCACTGGGTTCGATTCCCGGTTATGACACAAGTATTTTCCTCACGGGAAATTTGTGGTCCTGGTTCTGAGTTTGATGTGAATTTGTGCAACTTGGATGTTTACAGCATCACGACACAAGTTATTGAACTTAGTGTGGGGCTATGTGAAAGTGTTCATGTGTATATTTTTATCTAGGCGAAGCCAGGCTGGTCGTCTTCTGCCTGCTGGCGTTCACATTCTCCTTTAAAGCACCAGGTTCTAATCCCAGTGGGAACACAGGTTTTCTCCCCAAGGAAGTATATGTTTCTGGTTCTGAGTATAATGTGATTGTTGTGTGTATGGTGTTAATGTTTAAGGCCCCACGACACAAGTCATAGTACTTTTAGTGTGTGGCTGTGAGTGTGAAAACATTTATGTGTATGTTTTACCGGGAGACGCTGGTTGGGTCAGCTGGTTTCTAATATAGTCAGGTGACTCTGTTATCATATGGCTCTGAATCAGGGGGCAAAACCGGTAATGCATATATTGCATCTTTAGATCACCAGCCTAATCAAAATTAGAGCAGTGAAAAAGAAGTACACTAAACTCAGAGAGATAAAGCTAAATAAATGTATGACTTTAGTCTTTGAATGCACTCCCTCAAAGACTAAAGTCATAAATTTATTAGCGATTTAACAGAAAAATACCTGAAATTAACTGCCCGTTGGCATAGATAGGTGTCCATTTGCCTTCTAAGCAGTGGCTATAAGGATCGTTTTCCTAGAGGGAACCTAGTTTTTCCGTGAAGGTTCTGGGTATAATAATGTTTGTTATGTACATTTTTCCAGCAACCAACTTATTCTGGGGCTGTGAATGTGAGAGCATCATTAATTAATTTGATACATATTCTGATTTCAATTTATTACATATTACTAAGGAGGACAATTTTTTGATTTAAAAAAATAAATCTTTTTATACTTGGAGAGTAAGAACAAATTCAATGATACCATAGGATATCAAAATCAAAATCAAAACTGTTTATTCACATGGACCCAAAGAGGCACTCATGAAAGTTAATGACTATTGCAGCCATCTCGAGAAGGACCTATGTATATATATATACATAGACACATACATATGTTGCTAAAATCATAAATGGCAAAACAAAAAGGAGGTCAGCTTCGCCACTTTCTGGTTATAAGGATATACATATTATAATATAAGCTATAGAGTAAAACCAGCATGCTTATATCTATTAACACATTGCATAAAGCCTTCATTCTTCAAATCATGAATGGAGTGAGGCCACTGGTTGACTGTACTCTGTTACGCATGTTTGCACACCAAATAAGCATGAACGTAACATTTCAATGTCCATAGATATACTATATAGCTATAGGTAGTAGGTAGGACCGATCAACATGTTTGAAAAGATACAATCAATGATTTAAGTTGTAAATTGTAATCCTGCAGCACAATAAATATAATTAAAAAAAAGAACTACAAAACGGAATTAAGTATAACTTAGGTCTCTTCAAGTCAAGTGTGAACAGGTATTTTCTAGACAAGCATGTTCCACCTTTGACCGTGTCAATGCATTCCATCACCATTGTGGTAAAAAAAAAAACCAGTGCCGTAGTTAGTCAGTTCATTGGGACAATTTTATTGACTGAAATCATTAGTTACTGTCACAAAAGTCACAGGGAACGCAAAATACGCAATTTCGTTTACATGGATGACATAGTTATGTTTTTCAAATTATCTATATATATAAAAGAAAGTCGTGTTAGTTACTCCACTTATAACTCAAGAACGGCTGAACCGATTTAGCTGAAAATTGGCAGAGAGGTAGTTTAGAGCCAGGAGAAGGACATAGGATACTTTTTAAGAACGTACATTTCTTTAATTTTTTTTTTTACATTTCGACATGATTTCCATTTTCTCATACGTCACTCGGATTTGGTAAACTACTAGGCAAACATAAACATGAAGGTTGTAATAATATAGTCACGTGACATTGTAACGCATGCCGGGTATGGCTTCCTAAATATGCACATTCATTGACTGTTAGGCGGAACGAAGGTCGCCGGGACAGCTAGTTTATATATAAAAACCAAACTATACTGGTAAAAAAAAATTAAAAATTTCATAAAATTTAAATCCAATCCGAAAGTATTTCAAGTAAAATATAATTTTCTAAATCGTTTCAAAATAGGTATAATAAAAAAAACCGTATTGAGAATCTTCTCCATTTTTGAAGTTGCTTAAAAATATCCAACAAGTTTTAACGAAACTGTTTGTTAATCAAGGGGTTTTATTGTTTAAAACCCCGACCTGAATCTCACCCAATCCCACTTGGGGGAGAGGGGGTGTCTCAGCAAATATCACGTATTTTTTTTTACATAATACAGTGTAAAATTGCGAGAAAACTGGGTTTAATGAAGTAAAAAAACTACTGAATTATTGCTAAATCATATAGCTAGTAGGGCTTAGTCTTAAATAAATAGAATTGAACAAAATATGTGTTAAATAAATTCAATGTAATCAAGCACATATTGACTTATTTACATTAAAAATATGCATTTTTAAAAATCTAACGTGAGTTTAGGGAAGGGGGATGGGGTCAAGCAACACGACATATCACCAAGGGGAGAAAAATCGCCAAAATCACCTTACGTAATAAATGGATGCACACCAAGTCCTTACACTAAGTACAATGACTGTGAGAGTGAAAGCGTTAGTTTATGTTATGTTTTACGTCTCTCCGCTGAAAGTTATCATTTTTAACTGACTTCTTAAAAAGAAGGTTCTACATTCCACTAGTTTATTTTTCTGTGTTACCTCAGAACTATTTTCTAGGTGAACCGATTTTGATGATTTAATTTTATATTTGAATAAATATTAAATTTGATTATAATCTGGTAGTTTTTGAGATATCCTCAATAGTATTTAATTCATTTAATCTGATCAAGGGTACTGAAGATAAAGTGGTGAAGTTGGTTTTTAGTTTTTGTTCTTTTACTAAGACTCCGCTTTCCGTCCGTCTGTCACCAGAACTGGCTGTATCTCATGAATCGTGATAGTTAGACAGTTGAAATTTTCACAGAAGATGTATTTCTATTGCCGCTATAACAACAAATACTAAAAAACAGAATAAAATTAATATTTAAGGGGGGCTCCCATACAACAGACATGATTTTTGCTGTTTTTATAGATAATGGTATGGACCCCTTAGTGCGCAAGTCAGGCTCGCACTTAGATAATTTTTTAAGATTTGCTTGCGTATTTTTTTTTATTAAAATCACGATTCCGACATGTGACATATCAAAATGTGAGTCAGCTTGACTTTTTACTACCGCTATTATAATTGCTAATTATGTCTTAAAATGCCCAAAATTCTCTATTAGACATCAAGAACACTTGCAATCCACGCAAGGGTCGCAATCATCTCATAAATATTTAGAATCGCCTCTGCGGCCCGACTCTTGAGTTAATTGCCTCGGCAATTAGCCCCGTTAAAGCCGGTGTGAATGCACCGAACATCCACCACGCTACTCCTGGAGATTAACAATAGCCAATTATTTGCTTTCTTTTATTACACACTTACATTAATGGGGGCGAATTTGAATGCGCGATCCTGAAAAGAGCGGATGTGAACAGTGAAGTTTGTATGAATTGTCAACCGAGTTCAAAAAAGGAGGAGGTTCACAATTCGACTGTTTTTTTGTTCTTTTATTGTTTGGTAGATAATAGTTCAGAGATGGTCCCATATAAATTTTATCGAAATTGATTTAGCGCTTTTTGAGAAAATTAACAAAAAACAAAATACAAGCGGTGATGACGGTATTTTTACTTTGCTTGCGTTTAAATTATATTACACACTTACTAAAAAATATTAATAATAAATGCGGGCAAATTTGAATTCGCGACCCTGAAAAGAGTGGAAGTGAACAGAATAAACACAAACGCTTTCACTCTTACAGCCCCATACTAAGTTCGATGACTTGTGCCGTTGGTACCGGAAACATTCACATCACATACAATCACAACCAGAACCAGAAAAACATTTTTGTCTTGGGGGAGAAAACTTGTGTTCCCGCCGGGAATCGAACCCGATAACCCTGCATAGAAGGCGAACGCTCATCCAACTAAGCCAACGGCCAGTGCAGTGCAGTAAAGTAATCATTTTGTTTTGAATGTGCATAGCTTACACCAAGGATTAACACATAGGCTACTTTTTAACTACTTTTTAACGCGAGTGAAGCCGCGGGCCACGTCTAGTACATAAAAGAAAATCTAGCGGAGGAAATTAGTAGTGCAAAACAATCAAGACCGAATATATAGCCTATAGTAGACTGTCTGATACTACCCTCATCCCAGTAGCGGATCCAGGATTGTCGTTTGGTAGGGGCTTGACCCCGCTGAGGGTAGGTTTTGTTGCTGCTGCCCCACCGCCCGCGGTAGAGTTCGTGCTTTTGGGAGGGGGCTTGAGCCCCTTAGCCCGTGGATCCGCTATTGCCCTCATCCATCATCTAAACACTATTTGCCTTTGTTCTAGGTACACCACACGTCATTCTTCGCGACAATGGCATTAACTTTTAATACACTACCGCGCCACTAGGTCTGCTGCGTCGAGAGATGATAACACCACCGCAGTCATGGACGGAGTGAAGAAAATACATTCTGGTACTTTGTATCGGTGAGTACTCTAGTTTTGGTAGTTTTTTGTTATTGAGAGACGAGACGAGCAAGTTGCATGCCTTATGGTAAGCGTCACTTCATTACAGTTCATTGCAACCCAGAGTATAGCACTTAATAATTCGAACTCCTGCGCAGCAAAGCATTGCGCTCGTCGCCCTGAGATATTAGATGATAAATCTCTTCAAGCCCTGTAATTTCACTAGAAACATTGCCCTTCAATTCGAACACAGCATAGTAATGCTCGCACACTACTGCTTGGCGGTTGAATGTCTGGCAATGGTTTGGTACTGCCCTACGAACATTATGTTTTTATATTTTTTAAAGACTGAAGAATAATTCTATTGAAAAAACTTTTTCCAATCTTGTTTTTGGTTTCCACATTCATTAAGATTATATTCTCTATAGATTGTCATAATATACATTTAATAAACATTAAAGCTAAAACTTTATCTCTTGTCGTTACTTACTGAGGCTTATTCTTAGCGTCTTAAAAAATTACATAGCGCTTATCGGAATTAGAAAATTGCGTGAAAAAATTTGAATACTCTACGACGTATACGTAACAACGATTCGTCGGTCTTATGGAAAAGTGGCTGATGATGCAATGAGACAACATGATATGATGTCAACATTTTTCAATAGTCAGTATTTAGAAGGAGTGGAAAACATTACCCTTGTCTATGATCTTGTCTTCTAGTGAATAGGTATCATCTAGGCAAGCATGCTACATCTTCGGCTGCATCATCGGGTGAGATTGTGGTCAAAGGCTTGCCTATCAAACATAAAAAAACAGAGTTTATGAATGTCTTATAATAACTAGGGTAACAAGAGTATGACTGTTATCGAAGATAACAGTTTCCAAGCCACTGAGATTCATCAGATGATTCGTCAGTAACACAAATAAGTAAGGTACAAAATCCTGACGAAATAACAAACCGTATTATACTCGAGAGCTGTCGAGATTGAAAGGCCTCCCCGCGCGCGTAATCCTGGATCCAATCATATCTGAAAAAGTCAGGTGAGACGAGCCGCAAACTTATTTTGATAAGGAAGAGCTTAGCTATCATAATTTGATTCTGTAAGTTAGACTTGTTTAGGGTTTCAGTTTACTTATTCGTACAGCAAGGAAACGGATGCTCTCCGTTTTAATGCAATGCACTCTGATTCGTGGATATGGCTGCCGATAAAGCCGGACCTATTGATGTTCTAGACATTAACAACGCGCAAGTCTAGCCTATTCCCGTTTTCATTTCGTATATAAGTTTAAAAGAATGCTGTCCCATCAAAGGTTGCACCATAAAGGTTGTTCTTAAGCATTGACATACGATGTATAACTTTGTGGTAAACGGCGAGAGGAACGTTGTATGCGACGAAATTACTAGTTCCAAGGCTTCAGAGACATGGTGGCAACAGCATAGTTTCATCTATCTCGCGAAGTTCGTTAGACTATCGTGGTAGTAGAGCCGTGTACAGACTACTGATGTGTGCGTAGTTGAAAACATAGCGTATGTACACACAACAGTTTGCGTGCATAAGTAACAATCACCATAATAATACGAGTATGTTACGTATATAGCCAAACAGGCTTAATGAAATAGAACAACTGACTAGATGACGTTGTAATATTCCTGTAACCGGGCATGTAGTTCCGTAAACTTATTGATTCGTCAGAAAAAAAATATATAATCTTTGGTATATATATATATATATAAGTATTTACCCTCGATGTAGGAGATGGTAGCAGACGCGCGTGGTATTGTAATTTGCGTAAAAGACCTCTACATAAATGATGATGATTATCTTGAATTTTGATTAAACCTCTGTTGCCTAAGTTATCCACCCAATTTACCCAAACTAACTAAATTTGACTGAAATGTTGGCACTGCAACCTGACACCTACAATTTCATAGATACATAGGTACAACATTTCAATAGATTCCGTCCGCATTCAAAGCCTGTCACAAGTTAGTTTCCACTATCTGTTAGGTGTTGAGACCGGGGGTTGGGTACCGATTGCAAAAACGGTATTGTTACCCAGTTGTACCGTGCTTCGTATCTATTAGCAAAAGCGAGGATAAAGTGCGAGGGAAGGAGGAAAAATCTGTCGCCGTTATAACTAACAATGATGTTCCACGCCTAGCATGTTTACTATCCTCACATACAATCAGCTGAGAAGTAGTGTAACGCTATCCTATAAATAAAAATCAATTGCTGCATGGCTCGATTTGGCTGATATTGGAGTTGGTTGATGTTGGAGATAGTTTGGAGAAGGTTTGTAGGAAAGCTCGGCCTGCCACGAACGTGAGGCGCTGGGAGAATCATCATCGGCTTGCACGGCCCCACCCCACACGTCTGGGGGGCTTTGGTAAGCAAGGTCACCCCTCCATGGGCGCAGTGGCCCGGTTTGCATCCAGGCTTACCGCCGGGACTAGAATATGGCGCGATCCCATCTTGAGGAATCCCTCAACCTACAAGAAACCCCTCTGTGAGCGACTGCTTGTGGTTTTTAGTGGCTTCGATCCCTACACACCGAATATATACCGAATAATACATACAAAAAAAGTTTGTATTGACGAACGTTTTTGAAAAATACATCGGGGATTGCTCCCGAGGCGTGTCGCTAGTTACAGATATTTAAAAAAGTACCTACAGCCTTATATATATGTATTATGATCAGTGTGTGAAAATTATTTGCAAGTTAATGATCTGGTTTTAATTCAGTAATGACTTAAGTCTTCATTTCCAGGTACATAAAATCTTACAAAAAAAAAGATAAAAAAATTATATATGAAATAAATATCATAAAAAGATTAAATAACTGAATTATACTGATTTCTCTGCTGCAGATCTAATTAATAAATTTCGTCTCGCTTTTATCTTTTGTTTCTCTTTTAATTTATTATAATCGCAAGTCACTAAAACATTTTAATTGTTCATTACTACAATGTACGAGAAAGCTAAGAAAATCTCTTTTTTTACAAGACCATTGTTATGACAACGAAAGTTAAGTCGTCAAGTTTTTTTGTAGGTATTCCGAAAAGGTTGTACAATAGGCAATGCTCGAGCTAAAGTCCCCACAGAGTTGACGATCTGCCGAGAGATGTAATTACAGATACGAATTGTGTGGAGACTGAAGAAGATTGATTTTCTAACCGACCAGCTCTGTAGTCGAGTAAGGACGGATGTAATTTTAGTAGCGCATGATTTTTTCTCTGATAAGCCTCTATCTCACCTGATGTTAAGAGACTATGTGATCGAGGATGTTGATGGTCACTTTAGGGCAATTATGGGCATATTTATACCTATTAATTTTTATTGTATTAATATGTACCTACACCTTCGTCTCGAAGAACAGAGTGACTAATACTAGGTTTAAAAAAGTGGTGTTAGGGATAAAGTAATAATCGCATTGAATAAAAAAAAAGTTTAAATAACATCACCGCTTTATCCCCTTAGTGCATATAATTATCTTTTTTTTTCTAGTTATACAATTTTAATCTATTAATAGAATGCATTTTTCCATTTGATAAACAACAGAATAAAATACACTGTATCCCACGACACATGATCCTAGTATGGGATCCTGAGCTCCCACACAAAAATAACATAATGTTATCGTATGAATTACATATAAATTGCATGATATAAATTATATTCTATTCTTATATACTAATATTGTTTTATAGTCCGTATTAGCACCTTAATACTTCGTCTTGTTTATCTACCTACCTACCTGCTTTGAGTAGGTCTTACTTGCTTCTTCTGGACACGTGAGTATTTGACATTTGACTTCATCTACTGACCTTAATTGAAGAAGCGGTATAGACCTCTTACGAGAATTAACGCGATTTAGGTAAATGTGGGCGTATGTTGGCGACTTTTGAAATGTACATTTTTGAAGCTATGATAAGAATCTGCCGGTTGATCTGGCGGTCGTGATATCGAATCCTATCATAGACTTGAGCAAAATAATAATTAGTGGCTCTGTGAGCTGAAGACCTAGCGTATTTTTCGAAATGGCTAAAATATGTTATTATTCGTTGAATATCCCCATAAATCCGCGATTTTGAAAAAATTCCAAAAACTGAATCGACTAATAAATTATTTATCGAACTTGCTCACAAAATATCACGAAAATTTGTTGAGAAATGCTACCTGCAGGGAGAACAGCTGGAAATCCGGACATACGAAAGCATTTTTGTCCAAACTGAAATGGAGACCTTGAAAGTCAGTGACTCAAATTGGATGAAATTTTTAATGTACAAAGTTTATACCCAGGAATGACATATAGGCGAGCGTATCAACGGGGCACAACTACTCCAATATAAAAGGAACATCCGGGTAACTGCGCCCTCTGATCTGTATTATCCGGATACGAGCCAAAGCCGGTGCTAAACAGACGATATAGAGCACTATAGTGCAAGTGCTTAAATGCACCGGATCAATAGGAAAAGGTTTAGAAAAGAACCTGTACCATAAACTGTTTACGATAAGGAAGACAGTCATTACACATCTTGAAAGTAAGGTTTTATATATATTTCTACTATGGTTTTATGTTCAATAAGGGCTCGTAGTCGCACACAAGTCATCGAAATAAGTATGGCGCTGTAAGTGTAAAGCGTTTAAATTTTTATGTTTTGTTAAGCATCATTGTGACATAAATGTCGAAGACCATGGACAGAATCGATAGCACTATCTGATTATTTTTATCTCATATTTAAACTGTGCTATTGCGTAGTTATGTGCACATTTGCCTTCTAGGTAGCAGGTATCGGGTTTGATTCCTGGTGGAAACACAAGTTTTCTCCAAAAGGAAAATTTGTGTTTCTGATTTGGGTGTGATAGTGTGTTTGAGATTGTGAATTTTTCCGGTACCCAAAACACAGTTCAAAGAACTTATTGTGGGGCTGTGAGTGTGAAAGCGTTTATGTTTATTTATCAATGGCAATGTCGCCATGATTAGATGCACATCCCGCTTCAGTAGTTGTTGCTTTATTTTTTCTTGGTATAAAATTATTCTATATAAGGTATAATATTATTAAAATACGGCTGTCACTCACGTTATTTGATCGATATTGTCGACCTAGGTTTCGAGCATGTACGATGCTCTTCTTCGGGATAAGCTAACGCCGCGAGATCGCGACGAAGAACGAAAACTTTAATATTAAAATATGTAAAGTATCTTTATATTCTATTGTATTATACATACATACTCGTAATACACGCATTCTTCTTTATAATTATCAAGTTGTATTGCCATTAGTACGAAGTATGTTTCGCAGTTAGTTTAGAATTAAATCTATCTCGTTATCACTGATGATAGTTTTAATTAGGCGTCGACTTAGCTATGTATTTTAGCTGGCATTTTGGTTTCCGCGATATGTTGGTACTGCAGGAGAGAATTTAGTGAATGTTAGACGGGAGACAATACGGATTCCGGTATAGGTGGTGCCGGTAAAATACCGTAGTACGTTCACGTATAATATTCTAGTTCCATGAATTTCGAATACGTGATGCAATTACTCGACGTGCATGTTAAGCATTTTAGTTACCGTGGTTTATTTGAATTATATTTTTATTATATTTATTACTAGCCGTGCCTGGCGGCTTTGCCCACTATTATCAAGTTAAAAAGTAGCCTATATGTTAATTCTAGGTAATAATAAGCTATGTACATTCCAAATTTCATCCAAATCCGTTCAGCGGTTAAAGCGTGAAGAGGGAACAAACATACTTACACACTTGCACACACACTTACACACAAACTTTCGGATTTATAATATTAGTAGGATAATATTATTTGAATTTGTACAAAATAGCCTATTAAAGTGTGTTTTCAACCGACTTCAAAAAAGGTTCTCAATTCGACTGAATGCTTTTTTTGTATGTATGTTACGCGATATCTCCGCCAATTATGAATCGACGTTGATGATTTTCCTTGTTTGGTAGATTGTACTTCAGAGGTGGTATATAAATTTTATCAAAATCGACAAGTCAAAACCAAAATATATTTTTTAAGCTTCGCATGTCGAAAAATTAAGTGTTATTTTTAAGCGTTATAGCCCTATGTTTGCCTGATTCTGTCTGTTTGTCCCTTCGTAACTCATTAGTGCTTACATATTATGAACATCGGAGTTGTTTTTATGTAATCCTATATGTTGGCGGAGGCTCGTAAAAATAATATAACAAAATAAAATTAATTATAATGCTTGATTGAATTAGTCCAACCGTTTTCAGATAGTAATATATTGTCGCAATATTTTCATATTTCTGATTACAATTGATAACATTTTCTTCATTTTTATCCTTTCACCATGCGTCACCAGTTACCACCAATGACAAAGGAAACTTGACTCTAGTCATTGAGCGGATCCCTGCTTATCTACATAAATAGAAAATCAAATAAAGAAGATATGAAAAACGTCATCCATACATGGTAGACATACCTCCAGTTCGCTCGAAGCATTTCGCTTCTACGTTTATCATCGCTCTCGTTGCCCTCGTCTTTGTTCCCTTGACGGTATAATCTGGGAGTCTTCAAGTCAAGAGTGGATAGCTACCTTCTATCTTCTTCATCGCTTTCCATCAGATGAGATTGTGATCAAATGCTTGCCTATTATTATTGCCTAAAAAAAGAATAACATTTTTTACTACAGTATTTTTTTTTAAGTTTTCTTACGTTTAGTATCTCACACTGCTTAGATAGGTCTCTAAAGATAAAAACCGTAAGCCAGTCAAAGCTCATAAGCAATAATTGCGTAAGCTTTAAAAATAGTCCCATATCGATTGCTTACAAACCACAATAGTCTATTGTGCATAGTGCCGCATTGTGTATGCAAATGGGTAAAAACAATAACTGGCCAGATAGGCTGTCCCATACATCGCTAGATTTGTTCGTTGATCGATGAATGGTACGGCTGCGTTCGGAGCAATGGTTGTGTTACTTGTACAGTTGTCGTAGTGGAATGAACTCGGTGAATGTCAGTGATGTAGCTGGCCATTACAGGTTGGGCAGATAAGCGATATCTTTACGTTTGAAGGTGAAGAGTATTACAGTGGATTGTTTTGAAACTTCTGACTATAGTTATCTGATATATATATTGCGACCGAATGTGGGAAAATGATTTCAAATGGATGGCGAACCTATGTGCATTTATCAAGCCCGCTATTATCAAGTTAAAAAGTAGTTCCTAAGTGTAATCTATGTACATTCCAAATTTCATGCAAATCCGTTCAGCCATTAAAGCGTGAAGAGGGAACAAACAAACATACTTAAACACTTACACACAAACTATCAGATTTATAATATTAGTAGGATGTGCTAGGTTTTTTTTTCCAAAGATATATTAAATGTGATAAATTCTTATAAAAGCTAAACACTTTCAGAAAATAGACTTTGAAAATAGCTTTATTTTCTGTAATAAAAAGAAGTTTTTTAATTTATAATTAAAAAAAACATATTAGGACGAAAGCGCCACACGAACACAATACAAGAATACATTTTAAAATTTATTATTAAAAAAAACAAAAAAATTGTTAACACTTTAAAAATAAATATAATTAAATAACATTAGTGCATGTTATGTGTTAATTAAGGATCCCTGAATCCCACACTAGGACGACCTGTGTCGTGGGATTCAGTTTCTCTTCCAAAGGTGTAATGATCAGGTAGACTTAAAATAAGAAAAAAGAAGCCTTATAATAACTATTCTAAGTACTGTTCTAAATATCCCAAGTATATATCCTACACTTACATTAAATAAATTAAATTGGTTTCATTTACGTATATTGTCAATACGAGGTTTCTTTCTGTGATGTAATTGTGTATTATAGAATATTTAATAAATGAATATTCGTAAATAATCCCAGATTAAAAAAATGGACGGCAAGTCCTTATTTTTTGTTGTCTGAAACAGTTTTTCGGCAGATTAGTAAGCTCTTTTTCTCTCACCCAAGTTATTGTGCCTCTCAGTTGACCTTGGAACTTGCGGGATTTTCGTAATAAAACAGCAACGTGTTCCGAATACTAATTATTCAAGTCTATATACTAGTTATCTAGATTTAGTACCTACTATATTGGGTGCATTGAGGTAGCCTATTATATGAAGGGAATAATTAGCAAAGCATATTTTATGAGACCCCAAGTTTCGCAACGGAAGACGGAAGTCTCTTGCTGAACGGCGCAGTGCAGTAGGTACAATTTTGATATTCCAGACGCGGTGCTGTATTGGTCATAATGTTGGTCTACAAAGTTAATTTATTATATTATTTGTCTGGAAGAGATCGGTTTTAGCGATAAGACCGCCTATTGTTACACTTTTTTTTTGTAAATAATTATTTTGTTTTGTTTCTTGTCTTAATTAAGGTGTTCAATAAAGAGTTTATCTATCTAGCTATCTATCTATATTTAATGTTAATCTCGATAAGGTTGTTAGGCTTCAAGCAGGATTAACCACCGCGGAAGTTAGTGTGTCTAAATATAATAAATTAACTTTGTCGTTATGGATTTCCGAAAAGTAACGCCTAATTCAATAAATTTTCATAATGTTGGTGTTTGACAGTCACCTGTTCATCATTTTTAACCTCTTGCGAATGATGTAAAATTATGTCACTTAACATCAGATGAGATAGAAGTCACATGTTTGCCGCCTATCCCAGATAAAAAGAAAAAATAGGTTAAAAGTTTTACGGGAGTTTTGCCGCGAAAGTGATAAAATGACGTTGTTGATTTTGTATAATTTTCCAAAACCTGTGATTCTTCGAGTGTTAATGTGTAACAATGGTGGATTATTAACCGTTCATACTTAGTAAATGTGCATAAGTGTAGGCAAATCATACAAAGTTGAAAAACGTGATTTTCGCCTTCCAAAACTCCAATAGAAGTTCTAGTAAAGTTTCTACCACTTTACTAGGGCATGACTTGACTATGACTGGACCTTGACTCTTGTACTTGACTGTGACTTGTGACTAGGACTTTTAATATGAAATACGCTTGAAATATATTTTTACTTGACACTGGCTAAATGCACAAGATTGCGAAGCCAAAACTGAAATTAAAAAAAAAAAGTTTGGTGTATCTGTGTGTCAGTGGAATTGTAGCTCCTAAACGGCTGGATCGGTATTGATTCGGTTTTTTTTCGTTTGAAAGGTGACTTATCTATATAGGTTCTAGGTATGTTTGATGAAAATCGGTGCAGCCGTTTTACAGAAAAAGTATCTTTAAAATTTGTCTCCGATGCATTTGATTTTGCTTTGAAGTACGTTCGTTGTGTAGCAGCCATTAAACTGCGTAATATTAGATCTAGGTATTTGCCATACTTAAAAGATATACGTGACGAAAAACCTCAACTATGACTATAACTTCTCCTTTTGTAGAACTAACTATAATATATTTATTGCTAGCTGTTTCTATTTGAGTCAAGCAAAAATTATTAAATATTTGGATTTCGAATCAAAACCCATCGCAACAGAAATAGGTAAAAGGCAATCTGGTTAATATGATGCCCTTCTTCATCCCCTTAATTGAGAGAAACATTCTGCTATTGATATTGACGAGGTGATGAGGGATCACTCAACACTTATTCTCTAATAGGGAACTCGATACGCGCATCTACGAGTACGATAGTTTCGCAGGTAAATCTTACCCTATTTGGAAAACCTTCGTCAACTTGTCGATCTAGATACAGCGGTGGGCGGGTCGAAGCAGGTAGCCTCTGGGTCCTGGGCTTGATTACCGGCAGGAGCACAATCTTACTTCCAAATGGAAATTTGTGCTTCTGGTTCAGGGTTTTTTTATCTGTGGTAGGCAAACATTTGACCACCATCTCACCCGATGCCGTGTTACGATGCGGTCGACGATGGAGCACGCTTGCCTAGAAAATACCTATTCACTCTCGACTTGAAGATTCCAAGATTGTTCTTATCTGGGAACACAGACTCTGGCAAGGATTTTTTGGAGCCTTTGCAGTGCGCATAATGAACGTGGAAGGAAAATACCTCGTGTGCTTTTTCGGAATATCCACCATATATCAATGTTGCAATGTGTGTGTGATATGTAAATGTTTACGGAACCCACGATACAAAGTCTTTGAACTTAGTGTGGAACTGTGAGTGTGATTGCGTTTGATTTAATGAATGAGGCAAATTTTGGCTTCATGTAGAGCATTTAAGATCAAACAACTGATTCCTGAAACACGCCTAAGGTCCTTACACTTGGATTCACTGACCTCTAGACACAGTTCTGCGCGGGTCCTGAACCTTCGTCCTTTCCCGTCTAAGCGGTCTATTCACCTGCTAACCTCTCAAAGGTCGTTATTGTAACTCTATATTTGACGTAGACAAACCTTATGAGCTCAGCTAAAGTAAGGAGACGTGTACTGGAGCTGCTGAATTGACAAGGACTGCATTGACAACATAAGGGCATCAAAAGTTATTTTGTTATTTATTGACATACTTCATTACACTAGTACAGGGTATATGTAATAGGGTATAAATTAATATGCATAATTTTGTTTGTATTTATTCTAAAGATTACCTTAATAAATTGCCAAAAATGAAATCACATTCATATAAAAAATACACTGAAGTAATATCAAGAGAAATATTTGAAAATGCGAGCAGGCTTAGACAATTTTAAACGCCGTCATTTTGCATTTTATAGGTGTAAATTGCTTTGAAGACTAAAAAATACATCTTCGGCGGCATCGTCAATTTCGGTAAGATAGTGGTGAAATGCTTGCCTTACTAGCTGCTTATCACCCTACATTCCAAATACCTATTAGCATTGACTCACCACATAAAACTATTTTAAAATGTATACTTACCTTAGACTTAAAGACTTGCAATAGCAGCATCTATACAAATATGTATAAACAATACACATAGTCTACATAAATTGATCGTCGTAGCAATTTTCTTTCGCCAGTTCAACAACAGTAACAAGGTTTAAAGTCGTAGCTTTGTCGCTCCATTCAGTTTTCTCGTTTTTCCACGGTTACAAGGAAGAATGCACGCAAAACGAAAACCCTATTAATTTACCGCTATTGGCAAGCTTCTTGAAACCGCAAACTAAATTACGACTTGATATATTGGTTATGTTCCATTGTTTTCTCGTTTTGTATTCATTGTTTTTCACCGCATTTTCAGGTTGTTACTGATTATTTTACTTTTTGGAAGTAATTGGAATTGTTATTTAGCCATTTTTTAAAGCTAGAACGCAGTTCATTTCCTTTTTATGATTTATAATTTACTAGTAAAGCTTTTCAAATGCATTTGCTACACTACTACTCGGTAACAGAGTAGCAAATTTATATATTCCTATAGCTCTACATTTAATAAGGAGTATGGAATTATGGACCTTTGCTACACTTTTGACATGGAAAAGTTTATTCAAATTCATACTGAATTGCTATGTATATAAAAAATGCATTTGACTCTTTCACTTTTATGGTTGCCTAGTACTTTAATACTGTTAAAACATAGTGACTAAATTATTACCTCCTTCATGTTTATGTTTGCCTCGTACTTTACCGAATCATAACTTTTATCTCACTTGTGATAGATAAAACAAATAAGACAAAATCTGAAGGGGCAAGCAGCGATCAGATCGTCGCTTACCAATAGGTGATATTGTGACCAAAAGTATGCTAATTTTGAATAAAAAAAAATAAAAGACCACTCCAGCGTAGGTATTGAGGTATGTTATATTTAATTTCTTATTGTTTTTTTATTTGTTGGCGTAAAGCGTTCTTTATTGTATTGCGTAGATTTTAGTCGATACATTGGAAAAATACTCTACAGACTAAAGAATATCTCCAGACCATAAAGTTCCCAAAGAAAACAACGCAGATCGCAACAAACTTCGTCTACCCCCGTTTCCTTATCACTTCAACAAGTCTTGAATAAATGAAACCCTTCCGGTAAAGAATACGAACATTGTTCAAGCAAAAATCTTTTGTAATCTAAAAATTGCCCCCTCAGACACGTTTTAGGTAAGGGACGTTCGGTGAAATAAAAATACGCAGCTTTCAGGACTACGGTTGCAAGAATTGAGATTAAAAATAGCCCCACTGGTATCCTGCGAAGTCCCTTGTACTACGTACGGGATACGTTGTGATAAAACAGTATGGCCAGTCTGGTCGTTTCACAAGAATTTGCAAATCTACACTAAAGTCGTCGGTCGTAGCAAATGCTTGATCACACGTAATTTCTAACTTGTTTCGTTATAAAATATGCACAAACAATTATTGTTATTGAAAATTATATGACAGGTAAAAAGAAACATTTAGTAAAAACACTTTTAGTTGTAACTGTTATAAACAAGTTTTTACAATGTTTTTTTTTACTGTATCAAATACGTTTTGTCGTTTTGCCAAAACTGTATCAACTCAATATATATATCTAGCTGATCTTCTTTAATTAAATTTATATTTGTCTCATCTAAAACCCGAATTCAATCACATATTTTTTTGGAATTACCTCGCGTTTGATATATCGAATAAAATAACAAAGTAAGGAATATCTACCTAAAAATCACTGATCAAGACATAAATAATTTATAAATACTCGTTTTTATTAATTTATTTTACATTGTTAAACGACATTTGATGCGACGCTCCTCACACTTCTTATTTTGCCCCTAACGTACTGACATACTGTAACTATTGTTAAGACTGACATACTGTAACTATTGTTAACACTAAAACCCGCAAAATGTGGCAATTCGATTGGCGTTTTATTTTCTTTTCGGTGTCTTTCAATACGTCCCGTTCTGTCCACATTTGGGCGATTTGGATGTCCCAGCGGAGAAATTCGTCTCTTTCAATTTAAATTGCTATGAATTCTTTTAGTGGACGAGTTTTAGGGACTATTGGATCTCTAACAGTTTCCGGTTACGAGTGGCGGAATCGATTTTGTGTTTTGGAAGAAGAAAAGTTCCACACACAGTCAATTTCTTTAAATTCTTTCAAATATTTTATGCAGTCAGATATCTAATGAAAAACAGATGAAACAACTCCAGAGTAACACAGGATTGTTCGTGAAACAAATTCAATAAAATTGCCGATCGCCGCTGAAAGTTTCCAGTCTAAGTGAGCAGACACGAATTTTGCATAATATAGCTTTTCAAAGACATGAATTCGCTACTCTGCTACCGAGTATTCCCATAACATTTTATAAACAGTATGGAATTATGGACCTTTGCTACATTTAAGACTTTGCATATGTTTAGTGTTTATTCGTATTCAAAATGAACGACTAGCTATTCCCGGCATGCGTTGCAACGCCACGTTAAGAAAACAAGCATTTTACCTCTTTCACGTTTATGTTTGCCTAGTGCTTCAATACTATACTAAAAACTTACTGACTAAATTGTAATCTCCTTCATGTTTATGTTTGCATAGTACTTTACCAAATCAGAGTGACGTTTTCTTGTATGTTTTTTTTTTCATATTTTTCGTGAATCAATATTTATTCTGTTTGTATATAAATTCTATAATCCATTCTAGAATCCACCTCAACACACACAAACAAATTCATCATAATCGGCCCAGCCGTTGAGGAGGTATGGAATAAGTATATATGCAAAGAGAAGTTCATATATTTTTTGTGTGTGTTCGTAGGAAGGCAAGGTTTGTGTTAAAACATTTTTTTTTTAATCTACCGGGAATCGCACCCGTGTGAAGCCGGGATCGCTTAATTTACTTAGTTATAAATATGCGCTCCGTAAGAGTAACCCTTAACTAAAATATTTTTTATAATTGAATTAGGAGATTGGTAATTAAACGAATTAATGCGGGTGCTCCCCTCGAGCATCTAAACAGGGTTATTGTAACAATTCGAAAGAGTGATTCTCTGCTAGTTGCATCCTTGTAAGTTTTGTAGTAGTTGATTTAATTTTAGATTTAGTGTTACGAAACTGAAATAGTTATAAATAATTAAGCTTCTATCACGCTTTATTACTACTTACAAAACCTACGAGTTCTATGAATTGTATTTTATTCTACCCATATTTAATTTGCTTCATAATTGTGGTGGATAGATTCCTCGAACACCTTATCAAACAACAGATATTAGACTTTACAGTTATAGAACCTATTGCTTGCTGGTCGTATAAAGTAGTGGGCAGTCCTAGTGTCAGTAATTCTGAAGGCATCCCTCATGGCTTAACGATTGTTCTGTTATGACTAACAACCGGGACCGACAGCTTAGCGGCCCCCTCCGAAGCACGGCGACTCGGTTGAAAATCCAACTAAACAGTCATCCATCTGACTGGTCTGCTTCACCTTGTCAATCAGTAAAGATCGACCAGGCGGACCGCGCGAGTGTCACAATATAACCTATTAGCTGAATATTAATACCGCAAAAGAAACTAACTGCATGCCTGAATCCGTGTTTCCTGATAAATACAATATGGGAGTCTTCAAGTCACGACTTTTCTAGGCAAGCTTGTTCAATCGTCGACGAGTGTCGTCGTGAGATCCTGGTCAAAAGTTTGCCAATCTTAAATAAAATAATAATAACATTTTGAAGTCCTATTGTCGCGCTCAAAGATATGCTTGTTGTAGCAGCTCTTACTGTCTGTACGTGGCCATCATTGCCTTTCTATCGTCGTTTTACGAACAAATTGAACAGAATCCTTACAATTTCAGAAAGACGTTATCAACTGTCGATAAATCGATCCCAAGGTTATACTAAAGCTACATTACATTGATTCCGTGGCTATTACAATCTTCTCGATGGAAGAAGTTATAAATGTACTCTCGTTTGCTGTTTTTATTGCATATAATTTAGATTTCTGTCTGCCCGCTTTTTGCAGTCTTGTAGAGTTTCTTGCTGGGTTGTCAGAGTAAACGTATTCCAGATTTGGTGAAATCTTCTCATTCTCCTCAACGAATGTCTTTGATTGTTATTTGAATTTTTCAACAATGACAAAAATGTATTTACATAATATTGTTACATTATTATATTTGTTATCATGTTTTAATAGTGTGTGGCTTTAGATGTGCCTGTGACTTTTGTACCGACTTCACAAAAAAGGAGGAGGCACTCAAGCCGACTGTATTTTTTTTTATGTGTGTTACCTCATTACTTCGGTCCACGTGAACCGAATTTGTATTTTTTTTGTTTGAATGATGTTGCTTTTCAATTGGTCCCTTATAAATTTGATCAAGATCTGATCAGTAGTTAGTGAAATATCTTCAATAAATCATGTTTAGTATATCTAATCTGATCAAAGTTCCGAAGATAAAGCGGAGAAGTCGGTTTTTTCTAAGCTTTGCTTGCGTTTAATTATTTGAAAATTATATTCGTTTCTGTCTTTTGATAGGTCATTAATGTTAACAAATACTGCCTAAACGAAATAAAACATAATATTACCCAGTAGATAAACAACACGAAACATTGTTCAACCATGTAGCTCATTGTAAGGCCGACCGACGTCCATTTTATTTCTAATTCATCCAGGTGTAAAGGGTGGTGGGCATTGTCGGATTTAGTCATTGTTTACGAATTCACAGCTCACTGGCGAACGTGAAACCACCTTAGAGTTTCTATTTTTAAGACTGTACCACATGGTAGCAGTGGGTGTACTTAGTGTTTCGTAGAAGTCGATAGAAATGTAGACCGATTGATTCGCTTGGATTATTATATACCCTAATATTTAAATTTATCTTTAAACTCTTTAGCTGTTGCTAATTCACGAAATCTACAGATTTGGTGGTAGAATTGTAGAGTTCTCTGATATGCGTGTTGTCATTTATTCCACCATAAAAAGAAGTGAGCCAAAATAATTACTTATATAAAATGACCTCTTTCTAGATTATGATTGCAAAGGGGCCCAAGCTTTATTAAGTTCAGAAAAGAAGACGCTACAATTTTCGCACGGATCATGCTTCGAACCCGCACTTAGAGGATTTCAGCCTGACCGACGCGATGAGCATCGCGCTCGAGCATCGATATGCACGCGATTTTTACTTCCTCTCAACGCACAAGACATGTTTCGTTTACTGGATTAGGAATTATACGTAATCCACGACGAATTACTAATTTTATTATTTCATAAGTATCTAGATCCATCCACCTGAAAATATACATCTTCCAAACACAGGGCAAAGGCTTCATCTTATTTTAGTACAGTCTTAACGCTTGCCAATGTCACGGTTATAGAACAATGTAATAATAACATGACATGTGTGGCTCGTACAAAAAAATCCCGCCCGCAGCCATTAAATAGGCGTGTGAATCTGACATAACGTCCCCAGTGTCTCCACTGCTTGCTTACTGTGTAAACCTCACCCCTACATGCGAGCAGTCTGGACTGGGCGTAACATTGGCTCACTGCTAAATTAAATTTACCGTCTAGGAAAACAAAGTTATCGCAGACGCAGCTATGGCGAAAATTGCAGCAGCCTCCGCTCTCGTGAGATATGGACGGTTGATTGCGGATGCGGATATATTTATTTTTATTTAAGAACTTTTTATTGACTTTACAAACTGCTGCTGGCAGTGTTTGTACGATGCCGATTGGGTAGTATATGTTGCTTACGATTTCGATAGGTTTATGTCATGTTGTTACTTTATCCAGTACTCTCAGTTCTTCGTCAGCATCCCCAGGTATCTTATGTGTTTTGGTATTTCATTTACACGCTCTTGCTCCTTCTCATGATTAGTACCCGGATGACCGAGCTTTGCTCGGCTGAAAACACCGATAAAACGACGTTTTCTAAAATGGAAACCTAGCTAGATCGATTTATCGCTCCCGAAACCCCCTGCTTACAAAATTTCATGAAAATCGTTGGAGCCGTTTCCGAGATCCTGATTATATATATATACAAGAATTATTTTAGATTATTTCTATCCTTGATGTCACAAAACCCTGGATTTGTCATTTATGCAAATATGATGGTTATTATTGCTTGCGAAGTATGAGTATAGACTCAAAAACTGTCTCTTAATACCAGACTACACGAATAATTTAAGCGCAAGGAAAGCTTCAAGTCCCTCCTTTTACACACATATTTGGTCATATTACGATTCTTCAGCGTTGAAACATGTAGTAGGTACCTAGTCTAGTAGCGAATAAAAATCAAACCAACAAAATAAAAGCACATTCCTATAAGTAGCCAATATCGGCTATTATGTTACTATTACCCAATCGGGGTTACCGCTGAATATTGCATGACTACATCCTTCGAATGCTGTGCGAGAGCAGCATGCCAAGTAGCCGTCTAAATGCAATCGATACTCGATACCTTTTGCAAATATGTACTAATTCTGCTGAGATTTGTTACTTTTGTTCATGTAATGATGAGTCAGCAGGGAGTTATATGTTATTAATACCATATCAGAGCGCCTGGTTGAGCCGACGCGTGATCAAAATGCTGGTAGAGTAAACCATTTTAAATGTGAACTACCACCAAATTTGTAAACCGAGTGTCAAATGTATGTTTTTTTTGTGGTGTGCATAGTCGTTCTAATCTATTTGTTTGGCTCAACGTATTAGCATTGCAATTCAGAGAGGCAATGCCGCCAGCATAATGGGACCGCTACCCACTGGTAGTAAGCTTGAGTTGCCTATAACCTCGATGCCTTTTAGGTAATATTTGGGTCTTTACTGTGTGTATATAATTGTGTAGACATTTCGTTAAGACTTAGCAATGTTGCATAATTTTAATACATCGGAAAAGGAATATGACTCAAAGATGACGTAGTGTGAAAGATCGTGTTTCTCCGAAATCAGAACGGTATCTAGAAGTCACGAAATTTTGAGTAATTATCTTCTAAACTATCTCCTATATCTTTTGTTTTTTTTATTCCTTATAGGCTTGCGTTTGACCACAATCACACCTGAGGATAAGTGATAATGAGGTAACACGCTAAGAGTAGAAAGTAATAATAAATAATAATAAATCATAAATGCATCTGTTTACCTTACAAGATAAGTCCACAAAACAGTGTAGGTATACTATTACAAAGCTACTTGTTTAAAATATAACAGTCATGGGACTTGTATTGCACGGACTGGTGCCTGTAGTAGGCGTAAACAGCCTGTATCATAGGTCACCAGGCCCCACTCCACGGATCTCACATAGCTATAGAATATAAGTGACTGGCTCTCAAGGATATGTGCTATGTGAATCTTTGAGATGCACTCAATTCTACATAATTATATTATAAGACCTCAAGCTAATCTCTACAGCTTAATACTTAGCAACTAGGGCCGCCTGTGTGAAAGGTGTGAAGTCAAGTCGTAGATTTCGAATCTAAGTCCAGTTTTGCGATCTTGTAAATAATGTTTAACTTAAATATGTGTGTACATTTTGCTAAACATACGTTTAAGTAGACAGTAAAAAGTATATATAGCTATAAGACCTGTCATCGTATATCGATATACATAGAAGAGCGGGGTCTTCTGGCACAAGTATTTTCTACCGACTTCAAAATAAGGAGAGTTCGACTGTATGTTTTATTTTGTATGTATGTTACACGATATCTCCGCCAATTATGAATCGATTTTAATAATTTTCAGTTTGGTAGATTATACTTCAGAGGTGGTCCCATAGCGGTGGAGTCGGTGTTTATAAGCTTTGCTTGCGTTTAATTATTATACTTAGTTTTAATACACGGCCCAACCTACCTTAAGTTACGCAATATCTTGGTTACAGAAATAAAACATTTTTCAATATAATATTTCATCGTCTTAAGGGGTTACAAGCAGATTGTTGTTTGATTAATGAAAACGAGTTTAACGTGCTTAGAAATTTTAGAGATTTTGTATAGAAAACAAAAAGAGATTTTTTTTTTAAATTTGTGACAGGCTAGTGTTTGACCACTATCTCACCTGATGGTAAGTGACGATGTGATCGAAGCTGATAAACACACTAGACCTGGAATACGCAGATTTTGAAATTTTGGAGATTGTTTACTAATACAATTAATTGTTACAAAAACGCATATATAAACTGCCTGTTGGCTTAGTTGGGTGAGCGTTCCCCTTCTAAGCATCTCGGGTTCGATTCCCGGCGGGAACACAAGTTCTACGGAAAATTTGTGTTCCTGGTACTGGTTGCGATTGTGTGTGTGATGTGAATGTTTCCGGCATCACCACACAAGTCATCGAACTTATAAGTACATAATTTGTGTGTGTGATGTGAATCATCACCATCTAGTGGTCAAATGCTTGCCCATCGAGAAGTAAAAAAAAATCCGGCATCCACGACACAAGTCATCGAACTTAGTTAAGGGCTGTGAGTGTGAAAGCTTTTGTTATTCTTATCTCTTATAAGTATACAACGTATTCGAACCGACTCCGGATTACGCTAAGCTCGTAAAAGAGTTGAATCATCCCATTTGTCAAAAGTAGACAAACACCCATATATTATCAGATATTCGATCCGTGACACCGAAACCTCGAAGATTTAAAGGTTTCCCGAAAATACCACCTCCATTATTACTTAAATAATTTACTGCCGTATAAAATCCAGCCTAACCATCTCCGTGGATTTTCCTTACCCAAGATTATTTGCATATAACCTAAGTACAAATCTAACAGAACAAAGGCATGTAATGAATCTTCTACAAAAAAAGAACTAGAGAAAAAAACGAGTAAAATTTCAGTTCAAAAGTGCGTGAAATTCGCGAGTTTATGTGGTTCTTGGAAATTGCCTTTTCTAAATTTTTTTTGTTTCCCCTTTTCAAACGACTTTAAAAAGGAGGTTCTCAATTCGAAGCCATACTACTTTACATTGTTATTGTACTACTTTACATTGTTATTGTATTACTTTTAATTGTTATTGTACTTTTTATTTTCCTCAATGCGTCAGTGAAAACGTGTTTTCAACCGACTTCAAAAAAGGAGGTTCTCAATTCGTCTTTATGTTTATTTTTTTGTATGTATGTTACGCCGACCGACCGATGAAGTCGGTTTAAAAACCCGACTTCATCGCTTATATTGCGGTTTTGGCTTGACCGATTTTGATAAAATTTTAGTGGGACCACCTCTGAAGTATAATCTACCAAACAAAAAAACATCAAAATCGATTCACAATTGGCGTAGATATCGCGTTACATACATACAAAAAAATACATACAGACGGATTGAGAACCTCCTTTTTTGAAGTCGGGTGAAAACACGTTTTCACTGACGCATTGAGGAAAATAAAAAGTACAATAACAATTAAATGTAATACAATAACAATGTAAAGTAAGTAGTACGGCTTCAAAAGTAGCTGACCGACAACTGAGAATTCTAAGAAAACATCCCGAATTATGTTTTTGCGGAACTCTGAAATCCTTACAAGTTCACTTGTGACGTGTTTTACCCCCGACGCAAACAGAGGGTTATAAGTTTGACTTGTGTATGTGTGTGTCTGTGGCATCGTACGGATAAATCATTTACTTATATTTTCTACCAAAAAAGATTTACTTATATTTTCTACCGACTTTACAAAAGGAGGTTCTCAATTCGACTGTATGTTTTTTTTTGTACGTGAGTTACGCGATATTTTGCCGCCAATTATATTATGAATCGATTAAGATTTTTTTTTTGTTTATTGGAGTATACTTTAAAGGTGGTCTCATATATTTTTTATCTAAAATCGGTCAAGCCAAAACCGAAATATGAGCTATGAAGTCGGCTTTTTTAACCTTTGCTTGCGATTCAATTATTATTTGTTTTAAAATGTTACTTGATCTCAAGTGTTGATAGTCTGTGAAGACGTTTTCTGGATAAGTCGTTAGGGATGTTAACATTTTTGATTATGTTGGGTCTGTTTGTTTGTCGTATGGGATAGTGGGCACTTAGGCAGTCCTGGCGTCAGGATTCTTCTGGCCGCTTGAGAGGATCCGATATATCTTAGCGCAATCGGTTTGTTTGTAGCTACACGATTTTTAAACGGAAAGATCTTAATTTTAAACCATATTCTGATCTGTCTAATTCCTATTTCACGATTCCGCCAATCTAAACGCAAACATAATAGGAGCAATACGTATTTATCGCTATTAATATACCGGGTATTAAGATTGCATGGGCTGCGGCTGATGACTGGTCACTGCTTATTCAGAGCTCATTAGGAAGAATCAAGTTATTTTTCTACTGGAACACGAATTTTAGTCTTAGTTAAAATACTTTTAGGCAAACATTAATAAATATAAACGCTTTCACACACACAGCCTCATACTAAAGACTTGTATCGTGGGTGGAGGAAACATTCACGTCACACACGCTGGACCAGATACACAAATGTACCTTGGGGAATAACTTTCTTCTTACTAACTTCCTTGTTCTCATCGGGAATCGAACCTGAGGAAAGCGAGACACGCTGCTTAATAGGCACACGCTTCAAATCGACTATAACCACTAGCTCAACTGATGGTAAGTCAAGATGTCCACGTCCGTAGGAGGATACCCCTTAAGTCTGACTCCCTACACGTGGTCCCCGGGTGGTGCTAATCAGGTGACATTTGAGAGGTGGTAGAGCATTTTGTGAGTTGCTCGCCTGGCTTGCTACCAAAGTAGCTTACCACCATCAAGTTAAAAGTCTGCCGCCAAGCCAAATACGGTGTTCCGGTAGTTATCCTTGAGAGCCAGCGTATTCCAGGTCTAGTGTGTTTACCAGCTTCGATCACATCGTCACTTACCATCAGGTGAGATAGTGGTCAAATACTAGCCTGTCACAAATAAAAAAAAAAAAAAAAGATGTGGTCGCAGATCGAGCTCGCTTGCCTGGAAGATCCCATCACTCGTGGTCTAAAGATTCACATGCAGACAGATTATACTTATCGGAAAACAGACTCAGGAACACGAACTCAAACTCGTCTAAATCTATGTAATTCATAAATAAAATATGATTGAATTTAATTTCTTGGCTGTATGTGACTGTGGCATCGGTCATGATCAGTCCATGACCGATGCCCAGTCGCTTACAGAAAGGTTACTCACGTATTTGTTTACACATCTGATTTGTTCCACATAGTTGTTTAATTTATGCACCAGATATCACACGATGCAAACAAACGATAAAAACCTTACCAAGGACGACTGGCACGCCCGATCACAAACAAAGAGCATTGTTCAACTAAGAAGTACCTACCTCATATAATATTAAGTGAAAATGGGGGAATAATATAGGAGTCAGGGATGTTTTAAAAGTTGTTGTGGAGTCAAGATTCTGAAATTAGATTGCACAGTTTGACTGACTGAATACAGCATTGGAGCAGTATCCGAACTCCATAAAATTCGATATATCCCCCTGTTGCTGACGAGGGGATAGGCCGAACTTTTAGTTTCGGTTTATCCCTCGAGGGAGACTGAAGTTCATAAAAGCTTGTGTCATAGTGTGACTGTCTAGCGATTCTTCCTTGTTAATATGGTCATATTAAAATATGACTATATCCTATATATATGCTCTTTAATATGGTCTTGAATTTCCATAACGAGAAATACGACTATACATACTTGTACTATTTAATTCGCTGGCGTAGTTGGGTTCACGTTCGCCTTCTAAGCAGCGGGTAATGGCTTTGATTCCCAGTGGGCACACAAGTTTTCAACCCAAGAGAAATTAGTTTTTCTGGTTCTGGGTGCGACTGTTGTGATAGCGGTTATGTGAATTTTTCTAGCACCCACGACGGAAGTCACGATTTTAGTGTGGGGCTGTAAGCGTTGAAACATTTGTATATATTTCATTAGGTAGGTATTCTGTGCCAGAAGCAAGAAAGAGTGTAGCATGTATTAGGAGGGGTTTACATTTAGTATGTATAAGATAATTAAGAGTATATGTAGCTAAAGAAGGTTACACAGATTTTGGAACAGAAAAAAAACAATGGGTGTATTGTATTCTCTTCAGTTCTGGTGTACCGCCCGTGACGAGATCATTTGTATGACATTTTGAACTAGCGCGGACTGAAGGCTTGATGACTGCAAAATCAAAAACTGGCTGTATAATATCAGTACGGAATATTTCAAAACACATTGTACGGTTGGAGGGTGGACTGGTCCATAAACATACGACTAACAATCGTGAGCTATATAATCGTCTGTTAACAAAAAAATATTATTTTTATCAATATAAATAAAAATCAATTGCCCCCATGAATGAAATCACTCGAGAACACTTGGACCGATTTGACTGATTTTTGTTTTTTTGTCAGGAAATTGTCAGGACAAGGGTTGTATGAAAGAAAATTTGGTACTTTTACGCTTGTGAAACCGCGGAGCTCAACTAGTATTCAATAAATGTTGTAGAAAGGAAGCTTGGGAACTGCACCGCTTCTTTACACCCTAAACAAGGAGTTCGCAAGTTCCTCCGCAAGGCTGATTCGAAGATGCCTCGGATTTGATCATCGACTTAAGAAAAAAGTTCACTAAGTCGTAGCTTTGCGGATAACATCGAGTTTAGATTGTCTAATGGAGTTTTTGAAAGGGAAATTGGTATTCGCGGAAAATCGAGTAAGGAACTATAGCAGCTCTACTTGGGCGGTTGGAAAGGACTTTAATAAAGGGAAATCTACTTGATTGTTAAATCGGGTAAAAAAAATAATTGAATATAAATTATCTTTACTTTAAAAAGGGTCAATTTTCACCCGACTGCGCGACCAAAGGAGGGAATGTGTTTGTCAGCCTATGTATGTATGTATGTATGTTTGTGCCTTTGTGCCGGCTTAGATTTCTAATGGATCCCGATTGTTAAAATCACTATGTTGCGTATTATAATTATATTAACTTATTTTTTGCTGTCGGGTTATTTGATTTTTATATTCGCCTTTTTTATTTACACCTGTCTCTACTACTAAGAAAATTTGCAGGAATGGATTTTTGTTTGTTTGTCTCCGCCTAATACTAGTATTATACAATAAACAAATTATATAATGAAAATTGGAGTCTTTAAGTCAAGATTGAATAGGTATCTTCTAGGCGAGCATGTCACATCTTTGACCGCATCATCACTTTCCATCAGCCTTTGCCTAGAAGGTACCTATTTACTCTTGACTTAAAGATTCCCAGATTATACAGTTCGGGGAACAACTACGAGGGCAATGAGTTCCACTCCTAGTACGGATGATAAACGTAGAAGCGAAACGCTTTGAGCGAACTGGAGTATGTCAACAATATATAGATGACGTTTGACTGTTTGTCTTGTTGTTAGTTGGTAAAACGGACATGAACAAAGATTTTAGTATCCAGGGAAGGGGAAATCGAACCCGCGTCCTATGAACGCGCAAAGGTCGGAGCGAACTAATAGAAACAATTATATACGTTTTAAAAAACGAATAACCGAGTTTAACCGCAAATATCTCCGAAACTCTTGATCAGATCCTGATAAAATTATAATGGGACCACCTGGAAAGTATACCCTTTAAAAAAAAACTAATATCTTAAATTGGTCCAGGCGTCTTCGATTAGTCGGGGAGCTACTTAAAAAAAAAAAAGATTCCGACGAATTGATAACCCCCTCTTTTTTTAAAGTCAGTCAAAAAGAAAACAGAAACACTTTCTGAACTTCAATTTGCTTTTGATCTTACTTGATGGTGAGAAATGTGTAGCTTATCTATATATATATATAAAAATATCAATGCCACTTTTCGTTGTAATTTTATAACTCAAGAACGGGCTCACCTATCCAAACCAAATGTTTAGGCTTTGTTCGGACTATTTAGTAGATGGTTTATGTGAAGTTGCACAAAATCGGTCGAGCGGTTCTTCATTTATCACACCCGGGCGAAGCCGGGGCGGATCGCTAGTAAAGTATATAAGTTACGTTTTTTAATCTTAAGTGTTGTTAGTTAAGTGTTTAAGTGCAATTGCATGGAAAATGCATAAGCTACCGTATACCTCATAAACCCAAAGGTAACTTTACCCTGGAACGTTAAATCGATGATCGGATAACCGAGCCATCACAATTCGCGAGTGCATTCTTCACACTCTGACGTCATCAAGATTCGAGTTGACTGGACCACATGCGTTATCTTTTTTCCTCGGCCTTTATTAAAAAGAATAAATGCAAAAGGTCAGACGCAGTTCGAGTTATACCGAGGAGTCATTTGTCACAGGTCGAATTTTGTACGGCTTTGAATAATATTGTTGTAATGTATGAGGCGGTAATTATAAGATTAACGTTCCACCATTTGTTTGTGAGGGATAATGTGGTTGAGCCTCAGCAATTTGGTAAGCAGTCAAACGCTAGCCAATCGGAGATAACAAAATAATCTAAAATAAGATCTAAAGTTAGGATTTATAAATTTTTTTTAAAATTTTTATAGCTTTCGAATTACACTTATTATTTTTAACGACATCACAAAAAAGGAGGAGGTACTAAAAGCGGTTGTATTTTTTTTAATACCTCATAACTGCTTTCCACGTGAACAGATTACAAAAATTTTAGTTTGAAAGATGTTGCTTTCCATTTAGTCCCATTTCAATTTGATCAAGATCTGATCAGTAGTTCTTGAAATATCGTCAATAATGCGTATACTGTGAACTACATTGTCGATGTTCTCGTTTTTAACCGACTTCAATAGTTGCCTCATAACTTCTTTCGTTGTGATGTTTATTTTTTATTTGAAGCTGGTGCTTTTCATGTGGTCCCATTGAAATTTGATAAGATCTGATATCTAGTTTTTGAGTTATAGTCAATAATGCGTGTTTAATACATTAAATCTGACCAAGGTTCCGAAGATAAAGCGGTGAAGTCGGTTTTTTAAGCTTTGCTTGCGTTTAATCATAATAAAATGCTTTTTTATAAGAAATTTTATTAAATAAAAAATATACTTATATATAAATAAAATAAATTCGGAAAAAGCTTTAAATGTCGTCTTCTCCTTGGCATAGTAAAAAAAAGTTGCCGTGTATTTCACATAATATATGTGACATTTGTCTGTGGTCAAATATAGTGCGTTCAGAAATTTATTTGGTGCCTAATCTTTGATACCTGTCAACGAACTGTTTGTTTTGGAAAATTACAGTTGTTTTAACTACTTTCCTTGCAATTTCTTTTTATTTTCTCACCTTATAAAAACTTATAAAGACTTCTACAAATATTCCAAAACTAAAATTAGGCAAATCGGTTCAGCCGTTCTAGAGATTTTGTTGAGGGTAACAAATGTCAATTGGTTTTTATATATATAGATAGTAGATAACCTAGTATCTATCGTAGATACGTATAGTATAAAAAAAACTGTCTTTTTTGCAATAGTCAATTTTTATCAATCTGACTATATATTATCACAGGATCTTTGGACAGATTGGTTATTGTTGACTATTTATAGATACAGTAGTCGATTGAGACAACTGTTATATTTACAATAAAATATTATTAATATAAAAACTTACTAAACTTACTGAGAAGTTCTCGTAGTGTCCGATTTACTGAACTCCTTAGGGGCTGTAAATTCTAACAGGGCGTTCCTAGTAATTATGTAGCCGTTCGGTTATAACTTGATTACTTCGTATTTACGTCAGAGATATATATATAATAACCTTTATCAGCGACTGATAAACCCGTTCGATATTATGATAAGACTTCTGTATAATGCCAAAACATGCAATGCAATATGCAATAACTTTACAAAACGAGGCCAAGTTAACTTGTTTCAAGTTTTTAGTTTTAAATAGGCTACTATTTAAGTAGTCGCTGAGGAATGTTCTACCTGATATTTATTTCCTTATGAGGATTAAGCAAAGTGAATCATAGGCGGTATCGTTAGTACCTAATTCAGGCAATAAAAATAGACTAGTTTATTAACATAGTGTTGTTTGTTTTTTAAGCCATTAAAATTACACTAATATTAACAAACCAATATTCATTCAAATCCGTTCAACCAATATTCAAATTCAAATTGTAGCGTGAAGAGGGAGCAAACAAACACACCAAACATTCTGATTGAACGCTTTCACACTCAGAACCCCGTACTAAGTTCGATGACTTGTGTCGTGGATGCCGGAAACATTCACATCACACATACAATCAGAACCAGAAACTCAATATTTCCTTAGGAAACCTTTGTTCCTGCTACTGCTTAACTGGCGGTTATTTGAAACATCGTAAAACAGAATTTGCAATAGCCATCCCAAGAAAGACGTTGGTCATGATATCCTAAGAGATTTCTGGTCAAATCATTCTATATATTGTATACAGGGTGTAGCGGGTGGTAGCGGATGTCACGTTCACTGCATCCGCAACCCTGTATTACATTTGCACACAAGTCGACAATTACCGCTCGTCGCATGCTGGTGCGCTTACGGTATACGTAGTATATATAGTTATGTTACTCGAATGTTACATCACTTAATTCTATATTGAGGCTTCCCACATGCTCAATGATATTGTGGAAACTGGCTCTTAACGTATCTCTTAACTTAAAAATAAAACAAAATGGCAGATTTTTGGTGCGAATAGTAATACGTTAATAAAAAAAAGACGTGTGGCACTCGGGGACTGCCGCGGTAAATCTATTGCATAGCATTTTTTATCAACTTATGCAATTATAATTATTTATTTATTTTACTTATGCAGTATTTTTTTCCTGCCACCTAGAGGCGCGTTGCTGAACTATAGAGACAAGCGTGATATTTCAAAAAAGTCATTAAAGTTCTGCTATTCATCGATAGATGGCAAAACTAAAAAGTATCACCGCTGTGCCGGTCGGAGTGGGGGGTGTTAGGTTATTTTCGTTACGGAATTTCTGGATTCGGTCTCCACGCTCAAGGCCCGCGATAGAAGCTATACAATAACTTAAAAATAATTATCAAACCCTTTTGAGTGGGGGTATCAAAATGAAGGAAATTAAAATGGGATTACATAAAATTACATTAAAAGAAGGTTCGCACCCAGACCCAAAAGCACTTATGGAATATTATTGTGCTCCTGCTGGGAAATTAAAAACTAGGACCCACGGCGCAGAGGGCAAAGATTTTGCACTGATTGATGCGTGTAGACGAATCTTACTGTCTTACATTAGATGTACGTCCCACTCTCTATGTACAATATTTAGTAGATACGTGTATATAGTTGTATACGATGTATAGTACCTAAGTCATTGTATGCGTCAGTAATAAGGTCGAATGTGATTAACCGATGACCAATGCCCTGATTGATAGCCACTCGAGCGTCAAAGTACCTAGATTATCGTAAACCTACACCGTTATTATGCCGCTCTTTATACGGTACACTGCAAGAGGTACCAACGATGTGTAATTGTGTATTAACCAAGTAACAGATATCTAGAGTCATATTAACGAACTACTAGTTCCTAGGATATGTATGTTTGTTATTTCTTCACGCTCAAACGGCTGTGCCAATTTTGATGAAATTTGGTATGGAGGTAGCTGACACCCTGGATTAACATATAAGCTACTTTTAATCCCGGAATTCCCGCGGGTCCGGGATTTACGCGGTTAAAACCGCGAGGCGGAGCTAGTAAAGTATACAAGAACCTATTCTTTGCCTTGGTCAAATATATGTTATTTTTTACCCACTTATTCTAAAGGTAAACTTGGATCTTTCGTCTATTTTTAAAATTATATTTCCAGCGAGTTACCCATCCCCTTTGAAAACATACCGTGTAAACGAATATTTGGGCTACGTTCCATTCAACCCTGTTTCTCATGATCTATAAAATTCGCAACAGCTGTGACGTCAAAGGTCCTTTGCTCGTCTCACTTCTTGTGAGTGTGTCGCTGACAGCACAAAGCTATCCTATCACAGTAAGGACGTTTTGCCACACAAACTGCCCGTTGGCTCAGTTGGGTGAGCGTTCGCCATTTAAGCAGTAGTGACGAGCTCGATTCCCGGCGGGAGCACAAGTTTTCTCCGCAAGGAAAATTTGTGTTTCTGGTTCTGGTTGTGATTGTGTGTCTGATGTGAATGTTTCCGGCACCCACGACACAAATCATCGAACTTAGTGTCCCCAATGTGAGGGTGAAAGCGTTTTATATTTTTTTAATTTATAAAAAATAAAAATAAACTAACTTCATACTTATGCGAGAATGAACTCCGATAAAGCAACACTTTTACGAAGTATGATAGGGTGAACTAATACTATAAAGCCACACGAAAAAAGATTAGCTTCCACAATCGAGAGGTTGCCCCTGGCGAGACAGAACCCCCTTTCTTAATCCTTACGTCCCACAATCTTAGAACCTTCCACCTGGCCATCAAGAACCTTCGCTGACCTGGAAGTCTTGACTCCGTACTGAGGTCGGCCGGAGTAAGGATAACATAGTCAAGTGGAGATTCTCAGAAAATAATGATAAAATATAGCCTGTCTATGCGCAGCAGATTCAACTATGGGACATCTTATCACATGCCCTGCGTGCCTTGTTATCTGCTCGCAACACCAAATGCCTTTCGGTTGGCTGAGTTCTGACCCCCTATTACGTATCTTTGTTGCACGCGGTTTCAATTAAAATTAAGCAAAAATGAACCTTATTTCTTAGGAGTTTTGTCAATTTAGTATTGAAACCGTTTGCAACAAAGATAGGTAATCGGGTGGCTGGGCCTCAGCTATTTATCGGTTTACCATTGACAAGTTAAGAAGAAGAAACGCTGTCAATAGTACAGCAGTGTGTCAATGTGAGATAGCTTGTATGCTTCGACACATACTGACTTTTTATATATTGTGTTGACGGCACAGACCAACTTCATGCAATCTCGTCCACAACTTGCAATTTCTCAAAGTGTCCCCTTTTCGCAATTCTACTTCCACGAAATCTATTTCCATTTCCTGGAGTTTCTATCGCGAAGCAAATCTGTTTTTAACTGACTTTCAAGGAGGACTAGGTTTTCAATTCATGGCGAAAATTGTTTTCTCATTTATATATTCACTAGCCGTGCCCCGCGGCTTCGCTCGTGATGATCAAGTTAAAAAGTAGCCTAGTTGTTATCCTAGGTATAAGCTATGTAAATTCCAAATGTCATCCGAATCCGTTCAGCCGTTACAGCGTGAACAGGGAACAAACATACTTACACTTACACACAAACTTTCGGATTTATAATTAGTATGATGATTGTTGTAGACATTCGTTGAAATTCGATGATGACTGACTGATTTTAAAAATCTTAATTTACTTATGTCACGTCAAATACTATTTATTGCCATGTTTGAAAATAGACTCAGTTTCTGTATAACAGACCTAAGGTCTTGAGTCTGGCTCTCCAAGGTCGCACAGATAGATAGATAGATAGATGAACTCTTTATTGTACACCAATTAAAAAAAAGAAAATAACAGCAGACAATTACATTGAAAATAACTTAGGCTAGTACAATGGGCGGTCTTATCGCTTAAAGCGATCTCTTCCAGACAACCTTTGGATGGAGAGGAGATAGCAAAATAATTTTGGGACTGTGGTGTACTACAGTTCTAAACAAATTATATATAAAAAATAAAGTTGTAAATACCAAATATGTAAGAAATACATAAATATAATATATAATATTTATACATATTATATTGTATACCTACTTAAACAATTACATAAATATACACACATATAAATATAAATATATATATATATATATATATATAAATAAATATATAAACAAATAAAACTTAAATATTAATAAGATATTATACCGAAATTCATAACTTAATACCAATTTGAGATAAGTAGAATTTTTTTACATTTTCTTTAAATGAGTACAGTGATGGAGAGTGTCGGATACTGACAGGTAAGCTGTTCCAAAGACGAACCCCCTGAACAGTGAAAGATGCATCATAAAAAGAAGTGGTGTGTGGAGGCATTTTTAACTGAAGGGTTTCAGATGACCTCAGTGAAAGAGTATTCTTAGTGTGAAGAAACTGGAAACGATCCTTAAGATAGGAAGGAGAAGCTGGGTTGAAGAGTATATTATAGAGCAAGGAAAGAATGTGAGAATTACGACGAAGGCGAATAGGAAGCCACTTGAGCTTATGACGGAAATGGGAAATATGGTCATATTTGCGAAGACCAAATATGAACCTTATTGAAAAATTTTGAAGTCGCTCAAGTTTGTTTAATAAATCTTCAGTGATATCTAAGTAGCAGGCATCGGCATAATCTAAAATGGGCAACAAAAGAGATTGTGCTAGCGTAACTTTGGTAGCCGTTGGAAGAAAGTTGCGAAGTCGTCTTAAGGAGCCAGCCGAAGCAAACATTTTGCGGCTGACGGCCGCCAGTTGTGGACGCCAAGTCATACATTGGTCAATAATTACACCAAGGTTTTTTACTTCCTTGCTGTAAGGTATTGTGACACCATCAAAAACAATTGGCGGTAAGTTATCCCAGTCTATTTTTGATATTAACCTAGAGCTACCGACAATAATTACTTGAGTTTTCGTAGGGTTGACTGCGAGACCAAAATCTTTGCTCCATTCTGATATGTGTTTTAAGTCAGAGTTTGTTGATTTTATACATTCTTGAAGCTGGGGAAGGGAAGATTGGGAATAGATTTGGAGATCGTCTGCATATAGATGTCACAGGTACCTATTAACTAAAAAAAAAGAGGAAAAATAAACAATCCAGATGTCCAGCATGATCTCCTTCTCTCTTCTTCCTGTACCCTCACTCATATTCCTTCGTGTTCATCCGTTTTGTAAAGTTTTTTTGACTGCGTTTAATGCAATATACCTTTATCACTCTAAAAACCATTGTCCAAACAAGACGAATATGGCAGTAGAGTCATTAACTTTCATGAGTGCCTCTTTGGGGCCCTTTGGGGATTTTGATTTGATTTGATAGACATCTACACATGAACTGCCCGTTGGCTTAGTTGGGTGAGCGTTCTCATTCTAGGCACAGATATCGGGTTCCATTCCCGACAGGAACACAAGTTTTCTCCCCAAGGAAAATTTGTGCTCTTAGTTCTGGTCGTGATTATGTGTGTGATGTGAATGCTTCTGGTATCCACGACACAAGTCATCGAACTTAGTGTGGGACTATGAGTGTAATTATGTTTATTCTCGGAAGAAATACCTTACAACAATCGATACTTCACTTTTGCAAATTTCTACCATATTCCAACACGATCCAGCACAGCTTGCCGGATGATTCATGTCTCTCCGTTTTAAAAACGCCAAGACGTTCTTATAAATAGAAAAAGAAATAACGCTCGTCTTGGAACAGTTTAATTAAAATTGTAGGGACCTTCTACCAAGTCCAGCGGTCCCTTTTAAACTAGCGGAAAAACGCGCCAACTCGGGTCGCACAAAGTATGTCGGCAATTTCCTGTGCTCTAGTAGTATCCACTATTAGTTATTCTGTGACGCTGTAATGGCTAGTTATTGCAATCAACCGCGGTTGCAGCTAGTGGAAATCTTGGACGATAAGTGACTGGCTGATTTTAAACGAATTTTAAACTTTGTTAATTATGATTTTGAATAAATAATTTTTTTTTCGCTTTCACTCACACAGCCCCACACTAAGTTCGATGACTTGTGTCGTGGTTGCCGAAGACATTCACATCACACTCACAATTACAACCAGAACCAGAAACACAAATGTTCCTTGGGGAGAAAACTTTGTGTTCCCGTCGGGATTAGTCGGGAATTGAACCCGATGCTCCTGCTTAGAAGGTGAACGCTCAACCAACTAAGCCAACGGGTAGTTCTTGGAGGTTTCTTCGATTCGAGCACGTTTGTTATCGCAGGCGATCATAGAGTAAGTAGTCTGTAGCACGCAGGGGCGCATTCAGTGGAGAAAAATGCGACGGTTTCGCAAGGTCGTACAAGTCATACTTCGATTTTGAAGTATTTTCACAAATTTATCGAAAAATTTTAACAATTTTACTTATGAATTCAAAGAGTTATTTTCAACGAAAGAATATATCGAAATCGTTCCGTAACTGGGTTGTTTAATGGAGGAAAAAAAAACTGTCTGAGACATTAAATATTAAAGTTTTCAATTGGTAGTAATCTCTCTAAATCTGAGTCATTAATATATCCTTACTAGCGATCTGCTCCGGGTTCGCGTGGGTGCAATTTCCAGAGGATTAAAAAAATTTTTACATACAAACCTTGCCCTGCCCTCAATTACGAGAATCAGCCTAATCGGTTAAGCCGTTCTCGAGTTTTTGTGAGACTAACAAACGTCAATTGATTTTTATATATATACTAGCTGTCCCGGCGACCTTCGTTCCGCCTAACAGTCAATGAATGTGCATATTTAGGAAGCCATACCCGGCATGCGTTACAATGTCACGTGACTATATTATTACAACCTTCATGTTTATGTTTGCCTAGTACTTTACCAAATCCGAGTGACGTATGAGAAAATGGAAAGCATGTCGAAATGTAAAAAAAAATTTAAAGAAATGTACGTTCTTAAAAAGTATCCTATGTCCTTCTCCTGGCTCTAAACTACCTCCCTGCCAATTTTCAGCTAAATCGGTTTAGCCGTTCTTGAGTTATAAGTGGAGTAACTAACACGACTTTCTTTTATATATATAGATTACATATTGCCTAACATTTTCTTTCCTTCATTCAATCAGTTTCCGAATGATCTTTTTAACATAATACGTTATATCGTTGCGGTACCCAAAACACAGTTTTATTACTAGTTCGGGCGTCAAAAGTCTCACCTTACCACACTATGAACATAAATAATTATAAGACTTAGAAATAATGAAATTAAATGAATATAATGTATAGATATAAATGTAATAAAATATTATAATGAAATAAATATAGAATTTAATATTAGGTATCTGTAAGTTATATGTTATATCATGTCAATAAACTGATTTGATCTGATATGATTTGACATTATTGTTAATTATATTTAAATATAACGCAACCAAATAAAATCTATGATCATGTCAATTAGTTACCAAGCCGACTATAAAGCGAAATAAACTTAATTTCTATCCTACTAATATTATAAATGCGAAAGTTTGTGTGTGTGTGTGAGTGTGAATGTTTGTTACCACATATCACCGTAACGAATAAACTAAATTTAGAATGTAGATAGTTTAGGTTCCGGAATAACACATAGGCTACTTTTTAACTTAATTAACGCAGGCGAAGCTGCAGGGCACAGCTACAGGTGGTGCTTCGTAGTTCTTCTATCCGCCATAGAAGAACCACGAACCTATAACGTTCATTAATAAAACAATATAAATTTGCGATCGAAATTCCCTTTACAAATGCGGAACCGTAGTAACTGATTGCATCCTTCCCCAGCTTCAATATTATAACGATAACAAGTTAAACTGACTCAGTTTGCGACGCGCAACAGTCAAACTGAATCAGTGCAGTTTGCGACAATGCATTACCGTGATTGGACGTTGCTGCGCAGTTCGTTAGCGGTTTTATTTCACACACACAACGGAAACGGTTACATTACTCACTCACAATGAAATTACACATGTACAAACATGTATAGTTATACACTGCAAAATATAGTTGGTAGTCATCTCCACCACGCGGTCGACTCGCCAGCTTTAGATAGATAGATAGCTAGATAATACTTTATTGATCCACTTCATATTTGAACTGCCCGTTGGCTTAGTTGGTTGATCATTCGCCTTCTAAGTAGGGGTATCGGGTTCGATTCCCGACGGGAACACAAGTATTCTCCCCAAGGAAAATTTGTGTTTCTGGCTTTGGTTATGATGTGTGTGTTTCCGGCACCCACGACAGAAATCATCGAACTTAGTGTGGGGCCGTGAGTGTGAAAGCGTTTATGTTTATGTTTATATGAGGCACAAAAAGATAACAAATAATCTTATACAAAAAGTGTCACAACAGGCGGCCTTATCACTAATAGTGGTTTAATAATGTTATTTTGTAAATGACAGTAGAGTCTGAGTTTGAAAACTATCGAGTGTTATTTATTATTAATGTTTACTAACCGGCTGGCAATAGAGTCATTAACTTTCATGAGTGCCTCTTTGGGGCCCATGTGAATAAACAATTTTGAATTTTGAAAAGTGATCTCTACCAGGCAACCTTCGGATGGAGAGAACTATAGAAGGTATACCTTACTCAATGAATATCATTAATAATGCTAAAATAACATATTTTATGCACGCTAGTAATATTACATGCACTAAAACATATTAATAAAAACACATTTTAGACAGCTGTATTCGTATAATTTAATTTTAGTCGACTACTTTGGTTATAATCTGTGGCGATCGTGTAAATTTCGATTATTTTCGATTCTCTGTGCGTTTCTCAACTAAGCAGTGCAGCGTCTAACTAATGTTTTTGAGTGAAAAAAGTTAATAATTAATTATGGGCTTAAGAGCTGCTTAACTAAGAGGTGGCTAAGCATTACTTAGCGACAATTTCATAAGTAAGACTGATGTTTACTGTGAACAAATGATTATGATTATATTAAATTATTGATATAATTCACTAAGCCACTTAAACTTCAGCCCACTATCCCAGTGCACCTATAGTTGCGATTAAACCTACTGCTGGACTAAACTTTGGACCAATCTATTGTAGTACTGCTTCCTATGTTGTTACTTCCCAAACAGCAAAGTTTGTGTCTAGCCTCGGGGCTTCCGCTAAAGCAGTTAAACTCATTCTACTGGGTGGGAAGATCAAATACCAATAAGATTTATTAGCATACTGTCTGGAGGAATTCTTAGAAGTCACACGGTTCCTACGCTGCTTACACAAGTAAACGCAAGAAAAGCTTAAAAAAAACGACTTCACCGCCTTATCCTCGGAACCTTGATCAGATTTAATGTATTAATCACGCATTATTGACGATAACTCAAAAACTAGAGATCAGATCTTGATCTAATTTCAATGGGACCACATGGAAATCACCAGCTTTCAAATAAAAAAATAATCATCAAAATCGGCTCACAAGATGAAGTTATGAGGTAACTTGTTAAAAACGAGAACATCGTCAACGTAGTCCACAGAATACGTATTATTGACGATATTTCAAGAACAGTAGTTCTTGAAATATCGTCAAGATCAAGATCTGATCAGTAGATCAGATCTTGATCAAATTTAGATGGGACCAATTGGAAAGCAACTTCTTTCCAACTAAAAACAAATTTTAGAAATCGGTTCACGTGGAAAGAAGTTGAGGTAAAAAATATAAAAAATACTGTCGACTCGAGTATCTCCTCCTTTTTTGTGAAGTCGATAAAAACTTCAAAAAATTCGACTGCGAAAAATGTGAACTTACTTTTTATGTTATTTTATGTAGTCTCCTTTTAATTTTCTTCGTTGTGATACCCTTCCCGATAGGTTTGGTTATATTTTTTATTAATGTATAAATACTAATTCGCGCCAAAAATCCGACCTTTTGTATTTTTTTCAAATACCTATCTAACACTTGGAGTTTAAGGTCTCTCACCGTCCGCCATCTTTCATTTTGTTAAGTTTGACTACGATGCAAAGTTAAAATCAACATTTTGTTCAGCGAATAAGGACAAAAAATGGCGGGTGTTGGGCAAAATCTCACGACTTTGTGAGAACCAAGAGCAGAGCCCTCTCTGCTGTCGAAAAATCGCCAAAATCATTAAACGTAATTAATGAATACTCCCTTAGGGTGAAGATGCCGAATATGAGATAGGCGCCAAATATGAGATAGCAAGGTTTTGCCCAAACTATTCACGGCAACTATTTGGCGCTAGTGTCACCCGAAGCAACATAGTAACTGCTCTAATCGTGTGTCAGTGCGCGCCGGCCAGTTGCGCTATTAGTACGTGGGCGTACGGTTTTTTGTGGAACCACAGAAACAAAATTTTGTCATCAAATGTTTACGAGGTATGTAAGAACTTTATAATTTCACTAAATTCTTTTAATTTACGTTCATTGTATCCATAATATGGTCAATTTTAAGAAATGGATGCCATATTATTGTTTTCTTTGTCAACAAAAGAGTAGGCAGCGATTTTGTAAAATTTTAATAAATTCCCAATTTGAGACACATTAAGGTTCCTAAAATGAGATATCTCATATTAGGATCCAGGTGCGGCGCAAGTATAGGTCTTTGATCAAATGTTTTTTTATTATATTTTAGATGGCTCCAATCAAAAGAAAAACGTGGGATCACAGTGCCATGATACGAGACGTGAATGCAGTACGAAGCAAGCAGATGGGATACCTAAGGGCAACAAAAAAATTTGGTGTTCCTAAGGGTACCCTAGAGCGCTACGTCTAGAAGGATGACCATGCAGAAGTACTTGTTAAGGTTCGTATGGGGAGACGTCCAGCCTTACCTGACCATTTAGAAGAAGAGCTAGAAAAATATTGCAAAGAAATGGATGGACGATTTTATGGTTTACGTCTGAAGGACATAAAATACATGGCGTTTCAGTTAGCTATCAAAAATGGTCTTAAACACCCCTTCAGCGTGGTGAAAGCATCTGCTGGCAAAAAGTGGCTGCAGGGCTATATGAGAAGGCAGACTGCCTCGTAACGATTCTGACAAAAAAACCAGGACTGGATCAGCTACCATAATTACTGCATTTTCATATAAAAAAAACACTCATAGAGAGTTTAAATAAAAAGAAAGAAAAGGAAAACAAAAAAAGTCAGAAGAAAGGCTCTAAGAAGACAATAAAGGAATCACAGGCTAAAAAAAAGAATAAAAAAGTTGTAAAGAAAACTGAATATGAAAAATAAAAAAGTTGTAATGAATACTGTTACTCTAAGATTCATTTAATTATTAAGTGCAAATAAAAACTGTGATTTCATTGAGTATATTTTGGTTTTTATACATTTTCTAAACCTTAAAAAACCTAATATAAGATACTATCTCATATTAGCAACCTCTAGTATCTCATAATAGGAGACCCTTTGGCTAAGACGTAATTTTGGCCATTTTTTATTTTATCTAATATAACTGAAAATATTTTACAATTAAGATTAAATAGCAACTATATTGTTAATATATATTAAATTCCCTATTCACAAATATAGTTTGTGAAACTCTAAGTGTAAGAGTTGTTTTTTTATAGACAAAAATAAAAATGGTATCTCATATTCGGCATCTTCACCCTATACACGCCGCGCTGGTTCGAAATAGCTGTTGACTCTAGCATTGGCCATGGTCTCGTGAAGACAAAAAAACCGTGTTGAAATAACGAAGTCGAATCATACCCACTGTTTTCGTACGATACGCCTTAAAAACTTTATTAATGTTGCCTATTTATTTTTTACTTTTCACCTTGAAGCAATTTTACTTCTAAGATTTTCCCCAGCTTAAGTATTGTAACAGTTAGAAAGCTTCCGCTTGCTTTCCTCGAAGTTGTATACTTAGGTTACGCTTGTTTCTAAAATTAGAGCTTTACAGCTTAGTACACAGTGTCGTACAGTTTACACTCCAGTTTAATTGCTAGTTAGTATAGATATAGTAAGATTAGGTAAGTAGTTAAACTCTACAAGCACTCACACGGCACGTGCGGGCGAGAAGAAGCTTTTACAGACCCGAAATGCGCAGGTTTTGTAGGCGCGTAGATGTTCTACAATAATGCTACAGCATGAGACCAATTACCACAGAACAGTCCCTTTAAAGACTGCTGTTATTACTATTTATTTTTAGTATGATATCAGTAGCTCAGCTACGAGTAACTAAACTTTCACACTCACGGCCCTACACCAAGTTCAATGACTTGTGTTGTGACTGCCGGAAATATTCACATCACACACACAATCACAACCAGAAACGCAAATTTCCTTAGGGGAAAACTTGTGTTACCGCCGGGAATCGAACACGAAACCGAAATTTAGAAGCCGAACGCTCACCAAACTAAGCCCATGGGCAGTTCAAAAGCTAAGCGCTATAGTTGGTTTTAAAGTTACTATAGTAACACCACAGCTTATATAAAAGTGTGTATGCTACCGTAGCAGCATAACTAATTGGCCCGTAATTGTTTAACAAGTTTATTCATACAAATTAGTGAACGTTTTAGTACAATGCCATTAGCGTTGGAATGCTGTGCCTAATTTTTATTGTAATTTCTGTACGTGGATATTTGAACAATGGGCTACGTTTGAATGTAAAGGTTATTGTGTATTTGTTATTATTTACTACGACATGCTCGAAACTTTCTTGTTTACGTGATATATATTAGTGAATAGGTACCTTCTAGGCAAGCATGTCCCATCTTCGGCCGCATCGTCACTTTCCATCAGGTGAGATAGTGGTCAAATACTTGCCTATCCAACATAAAAAAAATACTTTTCAGAGTTTTATGTTATACTAGCTGCGCCCCGCGGCTTTGCCCGCGTAAGTCCCGGACCAGCCAGAATTCGGGGTTAAAAAGTAGCCTATGTCCTTTCTCAGGCTCTAGACTATCTGTGTACTAAATTTCGTTGAAATCGGTTCAGTAGTTTTAGCGTGAAAGCGGACAGACAGACAGAGTTACTTTCGCATTTATAATATTAGTAAGGATGAGATTTTTTGGTACTAAAGATACTTCATGACTTTCTTCCCCGACGGTGACGTTGCAGCTTAAGATGCTATGATAAACGGGTTTTTATGAATTTGTCTTTTAACCGAGATAATGATACTTGGTTCTGATTAATATGTTCATCTCTTTTTAAAGCAAGGCGAGTAAACAGCTCGTCCGTTTTTTAACACCTGTGCTTAAAATAATTGTGTGTGTCGTCTTAAAGCATTAAGGCTGAATTGAAGCTCATTTTGCAAGGAAATAAATAATTATGCGCAAAAAAAAGTCAACTTTAGTGCGAAACTCAAGCAATCGTAGGTTCTTGGACATTCCAGTTTTAGACATATAATTAAATGAAACATTTCCCTGTGTGCCTCTTAGGGCCCATATGAATAAACAATTTAGATATTGATTTAGTGTCTAGCTCCTATATTAGTATAGGAGCTAGACACTACTAAATTTCATATTTAGAGTAAAACCAAACGACAACGTTCGAGTCACATGTCCATGTCTAATAGATGGACAGCTGTGCCTCTGCAACGCTATTTGGGGCACCTTAAATACTAGAATAGTTAGTTGACTCTGTTAGTAGACTGTTAGTTAATTAATTAAAACAAACTTAACGTGTGACTGAATATGCAGTCGATTTGGTGTGACACAAAATAGGCAATGATTTGGATGAAAATCAACGTTGTTCACTGTAATTGATTATTCAAATATGGACCCAATTGATTATGGCAAAGCGTTGTTAATCCTAATCATCTGCTATAGTACACAATACACATAGTACAATCTGGGGTTAATAAGCTTACAAAACACATAAGTATTTCAGTTCTATTTAAAATTAGTGAAATTGGTCTAGTGTGTTTACCAGCTTCGATCACATCGTCACTTACCATCAGGTGAGATAGTGGTCAAACACTAGCCTGTCACAAATAAAAAAAAAAAAATATCGAACGATGCGAGATCTCTTAGTTGACTTGAGTCGTTCAGCACTTTGTCTTTTTAGACCTATTTTGTCCCGGGGTCCATCTCAAATACGGCTTCACACGGAACGCTGAAACTTACGTATAATATATTTTATATCCTGTACTTGAACAACAAATACAGAAATCAAACAATTATAACAATTATACATAGAAAGAAAGTTATATGCAAGTAACCTCAAAAGTTTTTCTCTAAGAGGCAAAATGTAGGCTCGAGATATCAGTTCGGCGCGAACGACTAGTAATATTCATATTCATTTTATTGGTAAATAATTATTACAGGTCAATAACAATATAGAATAATCATAAAAATAATATTCATTAAGTAAAAAAAAAATAAAAAAATTGATGTATAAGTACCTGATACAAAACGTGCTGACATAGCCCATCGCGATATTTTTTTGTCTCTGATAAGCTAGCGTTTGTCCACTATCTCACCACCTAATAATAAACCAAATAAACTTAAAAAATACTTCATCAAGAATAGGTCTATGTTTATTTGAGAATAATGCTGCTCAAAAAAATATATATTCGCCGTATGTCGCACAATAAAAGGATTTACCACTAAATCCAGTATTCGTGAAGGATTCCTTCAAATAAGGGATTAACTGGAACCGTCGGGTCCGACTCTAGTCCATCAGCCGAGTCGCCGAGTGCATTTAAATAATATAGCTTTGAATAACAAAGTCCTTGAGCTTGGCCGATAAAATCCACTATGTTTATGATAGAGGATGCCAGCTTGTACCCCCTCCGAATAATTTCAGCAGCGCTAGGAATCCTCCAGTCTCAAGTTTATAGCATAACGATTTTCCTTCGAGTTGAGAATATGCCAAAAGCTTACCCAAGCCGCTTTGGAATTAATTAAATGGATTTAATTTAGATTTATTATGACATAGCACACAAGACACTTGAATCAGGAAGGTTTAATCAACATAGCTTAATAACGTGCAACATAGCTTTTATTTAATTCTTCTTTTTTTCTGACTTCAAAAAAAGAGGAGGTACAATTTTCGACTGCATGTATTTTTTATGTTCACCGATTTCTCCCCCATTTGTGGACCGATTCTTAAATTGTTTTTGTCTGGTAGATCTTCAGAGGTGGTCCCAATATTAATTTTATCGAAATCGATCTAGCCAAAACCAAAATATAAGCGGCGAAGTCAGGTTTTTTAAGCTTTGCTTACGTTTAAATTATATAGTATCAAGCTTTTATTTAGTTACAACTGTCCCGTTATCTATATATTTGTTTGTCGGTAATGAAATCTTGCAAGCTAAATTAGAAGTATTACTTGTTATTGACATTATGGTGGTTTTCCGGAGATTTTAGAGCTGTTACAAGTAAACAACGGTATACTATTATTAGTTTATTCAATTGATACCATTGTTAAAACATTCACAATCACAGCCCCATACTACTTCAAAGACACGTATCGTGTCACCCACACGATAACATCCAGAACCTGAAGCAAGTCCCTCGGGAAGGAAAATTGTGTTCCTGCTAGGAATCGAACCCAGGATCCACGGCGTAGAGAATGAAGACTTGCAGAATGTATCAACTATGTCGACATATTTCTAAATTATTACCATTTTGTTACAAGTAATGGTATTATTCCGCAACTACAGTCTGCGAAAGATTGATTGTCTTCAAAGTATTGCAAACAATTTAGCCGACCTTTTTACATTATGAATAACTCGGGAAATTTGGACCTCTGTGCCAAAAAAGTAGAAAATGTATTATTGATGATGACGAATCGTTACGTCGAGTAAGATGCTTATAACTTGACATAGCCTAGGGGCAAGATAGTGACTGGTAACGCGACCCTATCTTGCCCCACCTCGGCGAAGGACTGCTCACGGTGGGGTTTTTAGTGGGTTCGAGTCACACATACCCCTTTCCTTCACCCCTGGGAAGGAAAGGAAGTGCAAGGCATTTTCTCCACACAAAAAAAAAAAGGTCTTCGCATCGGGGCAAGATAGCTCAAAACGGAAAAGTTAAGTGCTTTGGAATCTACAAAAAAAGTAACGTTCAGTATAACACATAACGTGGAGGACAGTAGACGTCAAATTGGTGAACAGAATTACTTTTTATCGAGACCTGTCCTCGAACTTTAAACTTTTATTACAGTACTTCAGAACACTTGTACGCGATGGGCGCCCCTTGGCTTGGTCCAGAGACGGCGAGTCAGCGCATCTAGTGACAAACTTTGCTAATTTTCTCCGCCCAACTTGTTCTGAGCATTTCTTGCATCGAGTACTACTCTATTGATCGATGCGCTTATGATTTCTGTGTTTTGGTCAAGGGTAGTTACGTCTGGAATGTGACTAAAGTTTAAAAAACATCAAAATAAAAATAAAAACTTACCGTTTGACTACAATTTTACCTGAGGATGTGATCGAGGATGGTATACACGCTAGGTCTAAAATAACGAGGCAGTTGGCGCCGTCGCGTCGCGCGTCGGCAAGTCTGCTATCTGCGCCGTGGGTTCGATACCTGGCAGGAGCACAATTTTCCTTCCTAAAGGACATAATATATGTGCTTCTGGTACGGAGTGTGATTGTGTACGTGATATTGTGTAAATGTTTCCGGTACCCACGATACAAGCCTTTGAACTTAATGTGAGGCTGTGATGGTGAATCCGTGTTGAAAAATACTAGTTCTCAAGGATAGTTGCCGAAATCTTTCGTGATTTTGGCGATAGATTTTTCGGCATGAGGTCAGTGATCTGGTGAACAAAGTTTGTATATCGGTACAGGGTAGCAAGTCAGGCGAGCACGAGATGATGCTCTACCATCATGGATTCCACCACCATGTTACCTTCACCGGAAACTCAAACTTATGTCGTATGACGCGAACCGAGACACTCGGTTGGAAGGCGGGCAGTGAACAGCGCCATCGCGGCTTCAGCAATATATCTGAACAAAGCAGCGGGCGGAGTCAAGACTGCATTATACAGCATGTCATTTATAAATGCAAAGACCAATGCTGACGATTCGTGTCGTGTACATCGAATGCACATTTAAGTGCCCTGTCATATTAGTACGATAGGAAGCGAGCGCGAGCGGTAATGGACCTCTATTTAGTTGCAGAAACACGAACTTTGATAGCATTTTAAACATCGAACTGCTGGCGCTGCGGCTTTCGTTTGACATTTGTAAATGATACGAAGTACCTATCAGACAGACTTTTTATCCATCATTTGTTATGCACTATTCAATAAAATCATTTCTTTGGCAATTTTTTTTATTTATTTATTTAATAGTTTAGCACAAAACAGTGTACAAGGAATAGCTTAATGCTATGAAGCATTATCTACCAGCTTTCCTGGGCGTGTAAGAAAAGTGTTTGGGCGTGCAGCTAAAAGATACGCGTACATAAAATAAATAAAAAATGAGATTTTAGAATAATTAAACTAGATCAAATAATTTGAAAAATGAATAATTAATAAAAAATATATATATTTAAACAAATACAATATACTACTTACATAATAGAATGTATTTTTTTTTTTTTTTTATTTGTGACAGGCTAGTGTTTGACCACTATCTCACCTGATGGTAAGTGACGATGTGATCGAAGCTGGTAAACACACTAGACCTGGAATACGCAGGCTCTCAAGGATAACTGCCGGAACACCGTATTTGGCTTGTATGTATTTAAGTTTGTATGTATTTAAGTTTGAACTGACTCTATACTGAAATAAGGAAACTTAATTTGTTAATTAATAAATTACCTGCTGATTTACTCCATATAATTACGCCAAAAAACATTAAAGCAAAATTAAAACATTATTTTTTATCTAATCTAGAAATACTTCATGATTAATAAATGCACTTACTTAGTTTTCACGTTGATGTAGACTGAAAATGATATAATTATCCCTACAAACCTTAGTGGTTTCTAAAAGCTAATACTGTTTGTTTGTACCTACTCGTAAAATATTTTAATTTGGTAAATAAACAAAAAAATAATAGTGCTATTACTAACGTTAGGACTACGTAATTATTGTACTTCACCCACGTACGAGTAGGCGTTAGTCGCTCTTCGCTTCTACAAGTGCCTTTCCAGGAATATCCTCTTCAACGATGGTATCTTTAGGTATTACAACAAACAATTGTTATAACAAACAACCTTCGAACTAGAGCGTCTAAATTATTCTTACATAATCTTAGTATCTAATTTGATGAGTATTATTTTGTTCCTAGTAAGATTCTTGTCTGCTTGAGGCGTCCTTTAATTTAATTGGATATTTCTGGCAAATTTATTTTAAGTGGAGAGCTTTGTACAATAAATTGTGGAATAAATTACTACAATATAAGTATATCTCTACATAGTATAAAACAAGGTCTATCTGTCTATCATTATCCTTATAAACCACGACACCGATTATGATGAGGTTTTGACCATCTTTTAGATATTTTTTCAAAGAAGGTCTATATATATATAATAAAACCTAATTACATTTGTATGTAAGTAGAAAAAAACAATATTTTGGAACCAAGTCGCCGAAAATAAATGTACGTGGCTTACGTAGGCTGAACCCTATTTTATATATCTCTTAAGATATATAAAAATGATGTTCTGGAGAATTGTAGTTCTTCTAAAGTCCTAAAGAAAACTCTGCTATTATATACTCGTTTCTGTATCTGTTATGGTTGACTCACAGTAACAATTTATTTTATTAAAATATTAAATTAAAAGCGTTACTTACGATGATTTTTACTGTTGTTTATAAAGAAATTCTATAATCAAACGATACAGCTTTTTCACCACTTATTTCTCTACACCCGTGCGAAACTCTAGCTAAAAATAACCTACTATCTCCGTTGTGCTTTGTTTCAATTTATATCCGAAAATAATAAGGAATGTTTAATATCAATTTCAAAATTATAATAATAGATGGTTTTTTGCTTCAAGATCTATGCACCTTTTCACTGTGAAATAGTTTTTTGGGGGCTGAGTCACCCACGTCCGTAGGAGGATACCCCTTAAGTCTGACTCCCCGGGTGGTGCTAATCAGGTGACATTTGAGAGGTGGTAGAGCATTTTGTGAGTTGCTCGCCTGGCTTGCTACCAAAGTAGCTTACCACCATCAAGTTGAAAGTCTGCCGCCAAGCCAAATACGGTGTTCCGGCAGTTATCCTTGAGAGCCTGCGTATTCCAGGTCTAGTGTGTTTACCAGCTTCGATCACATCGTCACTTACCATCAGGTGAGATAGTGGTGAAACACTAGCCTGTCACAAATAAAAAAAAAAAAGTACTTATACCTAGTGTAAAGCTGTGGAGGAAAACGTCAGCTAAATTTGGCTTCACGTGAAAAAACTGAAAGAGTGATCATAATCTCATACCAACAGATAAAATAGTTGTCAAACTTAAAAAGATAAAAAAAGATATAAAAATAAATAAACAACTCACGTGTATATGTTGTCTTTCAGTTTGGCCTCTCATTCTTGCTTCTCAATTTAAATTACAGGACTTCAAAAAATTTTAATATCTTATATCTCAGGTTGACAAACGCAGTATTTTGCTGAGCAGGGTTTTGACTAAGTTAAACACTTTGGGTGGCACTGAATTGTAAAGGCCAAGCTTGGCGCTTACCATCAGACGAACGACTTGTTGTTTCGTTACTCAATTACCACTAAAAAAATAAACATTAGTTAAATTTTCCTTTCCGGTTGAAACCGGTGAGTTTTAATTACAAATACACTTATAGTACGATTTTCTATATTCTCTCTACGATAAAAAATCCGATCATAGCATTGCAAAAGTAATGGTTCCGTACCTCGAACGGAACCATTGCGCAAGTTACTGTGAATTTTGGATATTCTACGAATTGGAACATCCACGTATTGGACATTCCGCGTTTTGGACAATTCGCATATTGGACGTTTCGCGAATTGGACTTTCCGCGTATTGGTCAATCCATGAAATGGATATTCCGCGTATTGGACGTTCCGCGACCACTGAACATTTTGTGAATTGGACATTCCGCGACTAAACGTAACTTAAGTAAAAGCGTGAGATGATTAACGTGGTTCCTGGTTAGACACGCTTCGTTTTATGTTTCTATGTTACGTCCAAAAGTTTTCATAATGGTAATAAATGCTGGGTAAGTATAAGGGCTTCGCCACACAGGCCGCACCTGACTCGAACGTTTGGCTTGCGGGGTCGCGGGCGCGTTCCCGTACAGCCAATGATTATAAAACCAGGTTAATAGCGTATGAGGCAATTATCTTTCATAATAACATTCACCAGCGGGTGAAGAGGGTGAGTTAAATGTGATAAGCCAACGCGACGGATGTCAGCGTCAGTAGTGGCGTTCGGGTGGGGTGACCAATCATAACTAAGAAAGAAAATAATTTATTTCGATTTGTAGCGAAAATATAACATAATAATATTAAAACACTAATCAACTTATCATTTTGCATGCCGAAATGGGTTTGCCTCAGCACAAAAGTCAAGCACAAAACTCGACGCTGATTTTCACGTAAACCCGCGGGTGATATTTAAGTGCGAGTCAATGTATTTACAAATATTTATCCGAAAAAAAAAATTCAATAAGTAAAAAACGATAAATCCTTTAACACTTAATATATTTACATTAAAAATAACTATAATACATAATCAAAATCGTTTATTCACATGGGCCCCAAAGAGGCACTCGTGAAAGTTAATGAATCTATTGCCAGATTCGCAAAATTACAGCCATCTCGAGAAGAACCTGGCAAGAAACTCGGCGGCGCATTTTTTTTTCATTCATCTTTTTTAAAAACATTCTTAATTTCTAATACATAATTTTCTTAACCTAGGTGTTATTATGGTAGTCGCTAGAAAGAGCCTGTGCAGTTTGCCTCCATGCATCCTTGTCATTAATATAGTCTGTGGTTTTATAGTAAGCTTTCTTAAATTAATGCCCGTTTTATTACAGATTTGAACTTTCCCAGTGGTAATTCAGTTACGATTTTAGGAATTCTATTGTAAAATCTAACCCCATTTACCATAAAAGATTTATTCGTTTTGCTTAATCTAAATGCGCGCACTGTAATTTTATGCTTATATCTAGTATTAAGAATGTGAGATGTAAAGCGTATACATGCCACAGCCATACAGGAATACTTATTATTTACGCATATTTAAAAATGTTTATGACAAACAAATAAGTTAAATAAAAATATATGATTAGATATATGTAATGCAGATAGAAAGAATTAAATAATGAGAATAATAACAAAAAGACTTTTATTATTAAGTTTTTTTTAGTGAATTTATGCTTCAAAAGGCATGTTGTTTTCGTGAGAGAGGTATAGATACTAGCAGTCAACTGTTATTTTATCTATCCGTACAGCCGTCCGCGTACGCCGATCTGTTCGAACCAAATGCGTCCTATGTGGTAGCCTTAACGTTTAAGTCTCCCCAATATTTATACACGATATAACTGAATTAAGTAGCGCGGTCTGTGGCGGCGGTTCAACATAATCTTAATCAGCTTTGCAGCGTTTTATCGCATTTGTGTGAAAGAGCTTTTTATTTTTTTTAGTGCTGGTTGGATGCGGTTTTAGTGTATAAATGAGTTAGTGAAAATGTTTGTGGTAAAGTACCTACTAAAAGAACACCGTAAAGTTTTTACTGAGATAGTTTGTTCGCGATTTATTTGACTTGTAATATGAATATATACAGACTGGCGATAACTTGATTTGCTTTTTTCATATCAGATGAGCTAGTGTTTTACCATCCGTGTCTAAGATATTAAGTTCAGTGTTTAATTTTTATTCTCGTTTATATTGCTACATTAATATTTATTGATTTTATATTTGGACATGTATATACTGGTATTTTTTCTATATATCTGATGTTTTTTTATATTTATTATATCAGTATAATCATAATTGACTGTGCGAGCGAATCATATGCGTTTCAGCAAAAATGCTTTCTCATGTTCGAATGTCCGGCTGTTCTTCTCTACACTTCTCATTTCTCTATTGATTCTCGTTTAAATTTGTGAGCCGGTTCTATAATTATATGTTGTTTTTTTCTAAAGTTTTTGACCTTTTTCAAGATGGCGGGATACGTTAAAAAACGTATTTCAGCCATTTCGAAAAATACGCAATGTCTTCAGGTCACAAAGCCACTAGTAATATCTTTAGAATAGAGTGGGTCTCCCAGTGGTTTGGACTGAAAATCAGCGCTGGGCAGTCAACTGCAGCATCATGCTGAGCCCAGACCTTTTTCCGACAGTACTGTACACGGCAGCAATTTTTGATGAGCAAAGGTTTTTGAAGAACATATTTCTGATCACGTGGTTCGTTCAATCCAAATTATCACGATACACCAATAACTGCAGAAAATGGTTTATTGCATTTAGTTCCCCTAAGCACACGGAGGTTAGTTAAATCTTTAATTATTTGGTCAATCGGGGGGTCCATTCTATCTCCGATATCGATGGGTACAAAACAATGTTAGAGGTTGTTTGTGTTATCCTATTGATGTAACATTCTCAGCTCTACATTAAGTTCAATGACTTGTATAGTCGTTGCGGTGACATATCACACACCCAATCAAACCAGAAGAACCAGACGCACACATGTCTCTTAAGGAAGGAAAATTGTGCTCCTGTTCGGCAATCGAACCCAGGACCCACAGCGAAGAGGGCATAGACTTACCCACTGCGCCAACTGGACCGTCAAGCTATTTATATATAAAGTTATTATACTAACGATGTCCATGATGCTATATCATTTAATGTTAGAGTCAGCAATTGAAATATAATTATCAAGAACCCTCAGATCCCCGTTCCTCTCTTAATCTTGTGATCAGATTTCAAGATGTCAAATAAAATTAAGTATACCTCTTCTGAAGTGCTACTATAATTAAAGGAATCTTTAAGAATTCCCGGAACCGGTATCGATTTTCCTCTCTGGGATGTATCAACAACTCTTATTTAGTACCAGTAGGATTTTTTATTCGCTAAGTTTTTTTCTTTTATTATAGGCAGTATTGACTACTATCTCACTTGAATCGACTTTTGTTTTTTTTTGTGTCGTGGAGGACTGAGCAGTCGTAGAATCAGGATGTTTAGGTCGTCCTTGGAAGTCTTATGAACGGCTTCGTGACTGCTGCCTCACACTGCAGTGCAGTGTAAACCAGTACCAAGCTAGGCATAGCATGCCATCCTCATCAAATCGCAGAGATATAAATCATGATCTTAAATACACACTGAAGCATGGTGGAGTTGTGATGATAGTTCCAAACTACATACGTAGCTTAGGTTATCGGTCATCCATTCACGTACTGGACTTACGACTTATGACCCAGCTGAACCGACATGTGTGCAGTTTAATCTATGAAACTAGGGCTCCATCGCTATTCCGACAGTTAAATGGTAAGTGAACCGTAAATGTTCACTAACTAATTGTGGATTTAAATATATTGGTTCTGTTTTCTTTCCTTAACTGTGAAATAATTTCTAGAAACTCTAGCCAAACCTCAAAGTTGTCTGTACCACTGTGGCTGCTTTATTCTTTGGTGGGCCCAGCAGTTAAAAGTGTTGGGGATAACAGGTAGTCTATGTGTAAAATCTACATCTATATCCATACAGTCGTTTCAGCATTAAGAAGTAGCAAACATCTAAATCACAACATAAATCACCACACGCACAAAATTTCGCATTTATAATATAAGTAATTCAACAATAGTATAATATTTTGATGTCGAATTGTAGAGTGTGAATGACAATTCAAAATCAAAATCAAAATCGTTTATTCACATGGGCCCCAAAGAGGCACTCATGAAAGTTAATGAATCTATTGCCAGATTCGCAAAATTACAGCCATCTCGAGAAGAACCTGGCAAGAAACTAGGCGGCGCATTTTTTTTTTCAATAATTTTTTTTTTTTAAATATTCTTAATTTCTAATACATAATTTTCTTAACCTAGGTGTTATTATGGTAGTCGCTAGAAAGAGCCTGTGCAGTTTGCCTCCATGCATCCTTGTCATTAATATAGTCTGTGGTCTTATAATAAGCTTTCTTAATTAATGTCCGTTTTATTACAGATTTGAACTTTCCCAGTGGTAATTCAGTTACGATTTTAGGAATTCTATTGTAAAATCTAACCCCATTTGCCTTAAAAGATTTATTCGTTTTGCTTAATCTAAATGCGCGCACTGTAATTTTATGCTTATATCTAGTATTAAGATTGTGTGCGTCGCTTCTTAATTTATATTTACCAATATTTTTGCGTACATGCATAATATTTTCAAAGATGTAAAGCGAAGGCATGGTAAGTATGCTTGTTTCTTTAAAGAATTCCCTGAGAGATTCGCGTGGACCCATATCATATATTGCACGAACCGCTCTCTTTTGTAGAATAAAAATAGTTTCAACATCGGCAGCAGACAATTCGAATGTAACGAGACGGTTGATATCCACACATACATTTTCTTCAATAATACCTACATTGAAATCCAACAAACACAAATACCTTTTGCTTAATAGGCGCGAAACATTCCTTTTGTTATCTCTAATTCGCCAAAGGCAAGTGCCTTCTCAGTTTTCATACAGACTCTGACGACTCTAATTTTCGCTTTTGATCTGAACTCATGTCAGATGATATCTGGTCGCTCCCTTTGAGTGTAATGCTTGTAGGTTTGGTGATGTTATTTTAGGATAGAATTGAGTACCCTGGATACCTTATATTGAGATTGTTTCACCTTTTGACTCAATTGGAAGGCTTAGTCAGGTAGAATATTCAGACTTATTTCAAATTGAATTTCCGAATGGTATTGTTTAAAATTCAGAATCGTTTATTGACATGGGCCCAAAAGAGTCACTCGTGAATGCTAATGACTCTACTTTTATCCTCCCCAATATGCATTACATACATTAATTTATTTCAATTGGTTTGTAGCGACATACTTATTGCTTGAGCCTTATGATATTAATCATAAGGCTCAAGCAATAGTAGTTAGGACTTGCTATACGGTATGTATTTTAATTTTAATTATAAACCAATTAATCAAGTATCAAGTAGTGTTAGGTAGTTAGGGTTCCCAGATATTATAAGAGCATATTGAAAGGCTCCTGATTTCTTAACAAAAATATATCATGGCGATCACGGCTAGTTGCAAAACACTGATACCTAGCTATAGGCTCTTTGTTGGTTTTGCGATTTAGTTCTGTGCGTCCTTCAATCATGAAACAATACAATACAAAACACTTTATTGCACCAAATAAAATAACATAAAAAAACAACCATATTATTTATATCTAAGTACAATGGGCGGACTTATCGCTAAAAGCGATAAAACTTGTTTACGATCGCTGTACGTGTACAAGTGTAGCTAAGATCAAAGGCTGCAATGGGAATCACGTCTTTCATACATCTAATTTATAATTTCGAGTCTTTGCTAAGTGCTTTATACTTTTTTTAAAGTGTTGTTTCTTATTGTTGCAGTAACGGCCCAGTGGACGGCGCGTACGGGCCGCAACACAGCCCCGTGTCGCGGTCTGACGCGTCCACAGAAGACGCCGAGCTGTCCGCGGCGCTTGCTCACCAGCACCATTTAGCCATGCAGGTCAGTTGCAGCAACGTGTTACAGTAGCACTGCAACACAGGATTAGTCTTTTGGGGACTTACTTCAGCTTCATTTAAATCGAGCTGTCAGTAGCGTACGTGCTCGCTCAGTTGCAGCTGCAGGTTACGGTAACTTGTAACAGTAACATTGAATTGTTTTGGTTTCTAGACAGTCAGTGCACGTCTTAGCTATATGGCGAACTCCTCGCTCGCTGTTAATGTAATAATATTTTCTTTTCAGACTGGTGATTACCCAGTTGTGGGTAGTGCGGTAGACCCTGACTATGGCCAGTATGTGTCGTCTCCCGCCGCCCACTACAACCATATGGGGCATCTGACGATGGCACCGTCGCAGAAGTACCCGCATGTAAGTGTGCTTGAAGACCGGGTCTTTAAAATATAATAATACACGAATCGACAGAAACTGTATCTAATAGGGTAGACAATGTTCTTGAGTGAAGACCAGGTGATGAAATTTTGAATGGAAGGGAAAATGGAGTAAAGATCCTGACAGGAGTGATGAGAGTAATTAGACAATAGTCCTGGATGTTTCTGGGCTTATATGGTGACACATTTCTCATGATGTCTGTGAAACATGAGGACATTTAGGAGAGTTCCAAATTGAAAAACACAGAAAATATATTGGCATTATTTTACACTTGATAAGGCCCATAATATACTCAGAAGAAATTAACCTTCTACTTAATGATGAACATTACGAAATCCAGGTGTTGGTTTGCCAATAAGTAATACTTGGATGACGAAGGATCGGTGTATGATGTAAATTTTGTTGAATAAAACAATATTGGTTGCCATTTACATTCTCGCCCTTGATAGGCATACAAATATTAAAATTACAATTATAAAAAATAATAATTAATATAACATGTCATGCATTACAGAAATAATATTTAACTAGGGATTCATCATTTATATTATAATTACAGAGTTACAAAAATATATTATTATGTCAAGATAATTATAGTAATAATGTGTTTAAAGTTTTATCATTTATAAATTCAATGATGTTATAATAACATTTGTCTAAATGCAATATCTTTAGCTTAAATTTAAAGTCAGATAAATTAAATAGTTTCAAGTGTTCTGGTATTTTATTATATATTTTTGGCGCCATACAAAATACACTGTTGTGCATTAGTGTTGTATGGGACAATCGCATACAGAGTTTGGATTTATTTCTCATATTTATTTTATACTCTTCGCCTAAGGATCGGAAGTAATTCGGGTTATTTTTAACAAATAGTGCAACTTCATATATATATATGCAAGGCAACGTCATAATTCGTAAATTTTTAAAATAGGGCTTGCAGCTGTCTGTGGGTTTTAGTTGGGTTATTGCCCTTAAACATCTTTTCTGAGCCAGAAACACATTTTGCTTATTAATTGAATTAGCCCAGCCCCCCGATTACCTATCTTTGTTGCAAACGGTTTCAATACTAAATTGACAAAACTCCTAAGAAATAAGGTTCATTTTTGCTTAATTTTAATTGAAACCGCGTGCAACAAAGATACGTAATAGGGGGTCAGAAGATTACCCCATATCTTAAAAGTGAAGCTACACTTCCGTGGTACGCTGTTAATGCAGTGTCTCTATTTACAACTTTAGATAAGTGATGAAGAGCGTATGCTATGCTATTAATGCGTTTAATTAGATTTTCTGTGTGTTGTTTCCACGTTAATTGTCTGTCTATATCCAAACCCAAAAATTTGGTTGTCTCTGTTTTACTTATAATTTGATTTGAATAATATATGTCAAAGTTTGGTTTGGCAGTTCGCTGATTAAAATGCATTATCTTAGTTTTACATAGATTAATTTTTAAATTATTCATAATTAACCAGTTAATTTAATGAAGAATTTATTTCATTTTCGTAGTCAGTATTATGTTTTCTAATAATCACAGTACTATCATCAGCAAACAGTACCATAGGGTGTTTGGTGCATTTCGGTAGATCATTGATGTAACACAGAAAGAGCAAGGGCCCTAACACGCTTCCTTGAGGTACTCCATATGTAACTTTTTGTGATTCCGATGAGAATGTTTCTTCTATTTTGTCATATATATTGATTCTTGTGATCTCTGTTTTTTGTGTCCTATCCGATAGGTACGATTTTATTAACTCTAACACATTTCCTCGAATACCATAGCATTCCAATTTATAGGCCAAAATATTGTGATCAACACAATCGAAGGCCTTTGTCATGTCCATATAAATTGAACATACTGGTATTCTTCTGTCTAAATTGTCTATGACCGTATTTAAAAAGTCGTAAAAAGCTATATTAATTGATTTGCCTTTTCTGAAACCTTTTTGATGAGCAGATAAAAGTCGATTTTGTTCTAAGTAATTATAAAGGCCATCATAAATTACTTTTTCAAACACTTTGGCAAATATTGGTATTAATGCAATAGGTCTATAATTAGATAAAATATCTTTATCTCCTTGTTTGGATAAGGGTTTGATGATAGATGTTTTTAACTTATCAGGAAACACACCGTTTTCTATGCACATATTTATAATATGGCACAGCGGAAAACACACAACATCTTTCACATACTTAATTACTTTCGTAGAAATATTATCATATCCAACACTATTAGTATTTTTTAGATTATGTATTTTATTCATAACGTCTTGTGGACTAGTTGGTGACAGAAACATCGAAGAACATGTGTGGGGGACCAGTTTACTTTGCTCTGATTTTAAGTATTCATGAATATCTAACCTATTATGAGTATGGCTGACGAAATAATTATTACCTAAACTCTCAAAAACACTCCCAAATCATTCCTCAAGGGGTATAATTTTGGAGTCATCAAGTCAACGAGTAAATAGGTATCTTCTGGCCGCATCAACACTTTCCATCAGGTGAGATGGTGGTCAAATGTTTGTATATACAAGATAAAAAAGACGTGTTTGTCCTAGCCTGTTAGGGGTGCTTGCGAGACATCATGAAAGTTTAACATTCTGTATCTAATCTCCAGGTGATGGACTCGGTCTCAGTCACCGGCGGGGGCACATACGGAGGTGCGGGGGGTGTCGGCCATTACGGTACATACGGCCATTATGGAGCCGCCGCGTATCAAGCACAACCCGCCTATATGGTCGACACTACGCAGATGCCAGCTTATTTGGGACAGGTGAGGGCAGATATCCCCGACTTTAAGTAATGAGCTTCCCATGGGGTTTTAAATCAAACGATGTGGCGTACCAGTTCTAACGCAGATGCTAGCTTATTTGGGACAGGTGAAGATTAAGTCTCTTTGACGACTTTTGAGAACTCTTTGATATAAAATAAGTTCGTTTAATTAAGTAGAATACTTCTGCTTTGTCAGTTTTTAATGAGTATAGTTCAACTAGTAACCTTAGTTACGTGTAAATGTTTACAGGAGTATGTAGAAGGTGGTGGAAGCGCATCGCCCCGAAGCGCCTCCCCTGGCGCCCTTCCTCAGCACAACCTGCATTTACAACAGAGGTATGTGTTAGTATTTTGACTTATTACTATGTTTTTTAACGTACCATTATAATAATATTTACTTCACACTCACAACCCCACCTTAAGATGGTTGTTGATGGTGATGGTTTAAGATGGTTGACTTGTGTTCTGGGTTACCGGAAAGTCCGGCAACAAACATTAGACACAACCACAACCAGAACCATAAATGCAAATTTTCCTTAGGGAGAAAAATTGTTTTCCCGCCGGGAATGGAACCGATAACCCCGCTTAGAAAGCAAATGCGCACCCAACGGGCAGTAACATTATACTTTAAATGTTTACTTCCTTTTTTATTCGTTTTTAGGATATCCAATTACGCGCCAAATATACTGTGAAAATTTCAAGCTATCTGTTAAAAAAAAATTATCAGACAGATAGAATAGGGTCTTGTTTGCACCTTTTGCTTAAAAAACCTTAAACATCTTCTTCACCTGGATCGCATCAAGAAATATAATATACTAACCGTGTCCCGCGGCTTCGTCCGCATTTATCAAGTCAAAAAGTAGCCTATGTGTTAATCCTAGGTATAAGATGTACATTCCAAATTTCATTCAAATCCGTGAAGAGAAAATCAAACGTACTTTCGGCTTTATAATATTAGTGTGATTCGACGACCCAGTTGGCGCAGTGGACACGTGTCCGCCCTCTGCGCCGTGGGTCCTGGGTTCGATTCCCGGCAGGAGCACAAATTCCTTCCCAAGGGATATTTGTGCTTCTGGTTCTGGGTGTAATGTGTGTGTGATGTGAATGTTTCCGGCACCCACGATACAAGTCTTTGAACTTAGTGTGGGGCTGTGAGTGTGAAAGCGTTTGTTTGTTTGTTAGCGTTTGTTTGATTTAAACACCCTTAAACAAGATTGTAAGATACTAGTGTCAACGTGCCATTTAACCTTGCAATTTTACTTATCAGGATTAACACTTAGCGGGTGTCATTACAGTCATCAATAGTCTTAGTAACCGCGCGATATCGTAAGAAGTTAGTCGTGTTTACTTTGTAAGTTTTGTCAGTAAATTATATGTATTGGTTTTGATTTGGTTGAACTGCCCGTTGGCTAGTTGGGTGCGCGTTCGCCTTCTAAGCAGGGGTATCGGGTTCGATTCTCGGCGGAATACTTTTCTCACCAAGGCAAATTTGCGTTTCTGGTTCTGGTTGTGATCGTGTGTGTGATGTGAATGTTTCCGGCACCCACGAAACAAGTAATCGAGCTTAGTGTAGGGCTGTGAGTGTGAAAGCGGTTGTTTATGTAATTCACAATACTTACTAAACTTAGCATCGAAATATGTGTAATAATTATCGATATACACGATTTCGAGTCCGCGCTCATAAGTGACTATTACAGAACATAGGCAACAAAACTAAATATAAGCGTCAATTTCGACTCGATACTTAGAAAGGGTTTAATTGTGCGCCCGTTCTCAGTCGAATCTGCGTACATTGTTACAAGCAAAAGTAAACTGTGTAGTAATAAGGATAAGACTTACAAATACTTTTATTGACACAAGATTTTTAAAATACGTGTTTATGAAGCCTGTAGCCCCGGATGTAGTTGAAAACTGTGTCTCAAGGACCGGTGTCTTCTCCCATTTCTGGCTCAATTGTATGTCAATATTTTATGCTAGTAACACGATTTTGTCTGCGTTTGTATGCGCGCTCGCGTGTGTGTGTGTGTAGACAGTAGTGTAAACATAAGTTAAATTGTTTGAGTTTGCTTATGATCACATATATGTATCCACGTTTGTTAAAACAGACACCACAAAAAGAGGGGTTTATAAAACGGGATTATCTTTGTATCTGGAGTCCCGATCAGTGGCATCATAAAGTTTGCCTTCCAATCAGCGGGTATCAGCTTCTATTCAACTCACAAAAAACACTTTTGAACTCAATTTACGTCGGCGAAGCTAGAAGGCATAGCTGGTGTAAAAATTAATTATACACGATATAATCCTTTTAATTCTACGTTTATTTTGTTTTCATCAGGTACGACTCTGCGTCCCTGGAGCAACTAGGGCGGCACTATTGTGTGACGTCACCGCGCGGGGAGTACGCTCAAGATACGTATGGCTATCAACACTACCCCGCGGCGATGGATCCTCCCCAACACCAACCGCCGCAGTTCAAGGTACTCAAACTTTCACACTCACAACCCCTCCGAGCAAAGAGTTGAGTTGCTGTTGTCAAACATTCACACACAGCATTCAATCCAGAACTAGAAACACTTTTATTTGTATTCGTGGCAGGTAAACATTTGACTGCCTGATGATAAGTGACGATGCGATCATCAGTTGGGTCCGAGTGTTATGTAGAGACAACATAACATAAAAAAAATCAACTACAACTCACACTATATAAACTGCCCGTTGGCTCAGTTAGGTGCGCGTCTTTCTAAGAAAGGTATCGGGTTTGATTTCCGGTGAGAACACAATTTTTCTCCCCAAGGGAAATTTGTGTTTCTGGTTCTGATCGTGATTGTGTGTGTACCCAACTTGGTAAACGGGCAGTTCAAAAAAAGACTTCAGAAATGAAAAACATTAATTTATATCAGAACTTATGCCTTTGTCTAATTTAATAAGAAAACTTTGTAAAACAATTGAAGTTACTTTGAGGTGAGGTTTAGTATAGCTAATCGAAGGTAATTTATTTTTCAGGATTCACAAAACGGTCTAAGTTTGGGCAGCGCCGGCGGTCAGTCCATGTATGGAGACGAGGAGGAGTTACAGAAGCAAATGGCTAACATGGCTTTGGGTAAGATATCTGACCTTTAAATAATTGAAACGCAAACAAAGCTTAAAAAAAGCCGACTTCACCGCTTATATTTTGATTTTGGCTTGCTCGATTTCGATAAAATTTATATGGGACTAACTCTGAATAATCTACCAAACAAATAAAAATCATCAAAATCGATTCATAATTGGCGGAATTATCTGGTAACATACATAAAAAAATACATATGTATTTTTTTTTATTTATTTTTCGTGCCGGTTTACATTGACGCTTATTAAATGAAGCAGAAGATTCTGTATTCGATAATGTAATTGGTGTTTGCCGTTTTAATTGAAATAAATAAATTGAAATTGAAATTATGTTTAAAAATTTTCTCAGTTCACGGCGGCGTGGGTCGCGAGGACGGCGGCGGACTTCAATGGCGCGACCCGAACTTACCCGAAGTGATCGGTTTCCTGAACTCGCCGTCGGACGTCGTCAAAGCGAATGCAGCTGCGTACCTACAGCACCTTACCTACATGGATGACCCTAACAAGCAGAAAACGAGGAGTTTAGGTAATTTCAACCTTGTGTCCTAGGAGTAAAGATATAAATTCCGATCTCGGCAGAACGCAGCAGTGCTGCCTGCCGAGCAGAATTCGAGGCAGCAGTGTTGCGCTGTTCGTAGTCAAAATTCATCCTTTTATCCACTACTGGTCTGTCGCGGCGGCGGGACGACATTGCCGCGCAACAGTGCTGCCGCTGCGTTGCTGCCGCGGCATTGCTGCGTGGCTCGGAACGTAACCTCTAAATATAAACTAATATCTTTATCTAATATCTCTTTCACGTTTATGGTTGATTAGTACTTTAATGCCATACTAAAAACTTTTTGGATAATGCACGCCTCATGTCATTTCATTTTCTACCGCTCTGGATGACTGGTAGAGAATGCTTTTAGCATGAAGTCCTCCTTTTGTACAATTTTTACTGTGCAATAAAGTATTAAATAAATAAAAATGTGGGGGTGAAAAATACTTTACGACATATTCTCATACCTACCAAATATCCAAAAAAAAACATTAAAATCGGTCGAGCCGTTTCGGAGGAGTGCGACCACTAACACCGTGACACGTTTGAAAGGTGATTTGATGGAGAGTGTTAGCTACGTCCCGTGTCATACTTACACATTTTGTTTCAGGCGGCATACCACCCCTAGTGCGACTGGTGTCCCACGAGAATCCCGAAGTTTGCCGAAACGCGTGCGGCGCACTTCGGAACCTCTCGTACGGTCGGCAGAACGACGAGAACAAGCGCGCGATACGCGACGCCGGCGGGATTCCCGCGCTAATGGCGCTGCTGTGTCGAGCTACGGATATGGAAGTGAGTAATTAATTATATTATACAATACATAAACATATATAAACGCTATCACACTCACAGCTCGTTACTAAATTTAAAGAATGTCGTGTGAGCCGGAAAGATTCTAGGAATCTGACTGATAAATTTTCTTTGGAGAGAAAACAATTTTTTTTCACACTAACAGCCCTACATTAAGTTCTGTAGTTTGTGTCGTGGGTGCCGTCATTGTACTTAGTGTGGGACTGTCAGTGTGAAATTTATGTTCTGATACATCATTATTCATTGTATGTTTATTGTATTATCTCATCATCATCATCATCAGCCTATTTAATTATTGTATTATGCTATATTATTATATTTATACAAAACACCGTCGTCCAATTTCATCGCTTTACTACTATCCATCCAAAAGTTGTCTGAAAGAGAATGATTTTACGAACTTAGCGATAAGACTGCCTGTTGTTACACTTATTTTCTAGATTATTATTCCTTGTCATGTATTTGTTGAGGTGTTCAATAAAGAGTTTATCTATCTATTCATTAATGACCCCTTAACTATCTAACTTATCTAACTTTCTTTTGCCTTTATACCTTTTTGATGCACGCCTTCACCCCTCTTCTCGTTTACCATATGTGGTTGACTGGTAGAGAATGCCCCTAGCATTAAGTCCACCTTTTGTACTTTTTGTGCAATAAAGAATTCAATTAATAAATTAACTCTATTGTATGTTCCCTATTGTGTTTTGGTATTTAATCTAAACTCTATCCCCCAGGTAAAAGAGCTCGTGACCGGCGTTATATGGAACATGTCCTCTTGCGAAGATCTGAAGCAGTCGATCATCGACGACGCGGCTCAAGTGATCGTCAACAAAGTTTTAATACCGCATTCTGGATGGCATCCGACCAATCCTGGCGATACTTACTGGTCTACTGGTGAGTGCACAGACAGAATAATACATTAGAATAGAAGATAGAAAAGAAAAATAATGTATTGCTAAATCAATCAATCAATCTAATATTTATTGACATAAATTTAGATGATACAATAAAGATTCTGAAGCCTCTGGTTCCCGATGTAGTTTACACTGTGTTTCGAGAACCAGCGTCTTAGTTACTTAACTAAATAATGGTGCTAATTCTGTTGAGCACCGAACTAACCTAAACTAAACTAAAAATAAACTAATTTTAGTCAAAGAATACCTAAACGCTATTCTGATTTTACGTTGAACTTAATTTAAAAGTTGAAATGACAGGACTAAAATTGATTTTGACAGCAACCAAATTGAATTGTATTCAAAAGAGCCGCAATCACATATTCCTCCATTATAGACTTTGTAGGTCAGTATTTGCTTCATTGATTGCACGTGTTATTCTTTCAAGTATAAGATCACATTAAAAATGATCCAGACCTTTTTCATAGAGACTAATTTGAGTTTAAAATTTCTATTTTTAGTCTTAATTTGACGTAGAACATGTACATCAGAATAAGAATTTGGTCATTTTCACTAAATAGAGTAACTAAACTAACTTAGTCCTGTCAAACTTAATTTTAGTCTAATCTTGCATTTTCTGAATAGGTTTTGGACTAAAGAAGGACTAAAACTAATTTTAGGCTAGTTTAGTCTAATTCTGGACAACAGAATCGGCACCATTAGTTCTATTCCAGTTCCAGACGACCCAGTTGGCGCAGTGGACAGGTGCCCGCCCTGTGCGCCGTGGGTCCTGGGTTCGATTCCCGGCTGGAGCACCAATTCCTTCCCAAGGGATATTTGTGCTTCTGGTTCTGGGTGTAATGTGTGTGTGATGTGAATGTTTCGGGCAACCACGATACAAGTCTTTGAACTTAGTGTAGGGCTGTGAGTGTGAATGCGTTTGTTTGTTTATTCCATACTAGTATAGCGTCGGCTAGACGGCTGTTGAGCAGTGACTTTTTCGATAACTAAGCCAGACAAGCAGAGCTATATAAATAGGTAATGTACATAGTTACATTATAACAATTATTTATTTAACTGTGTTCCTAGCTGTTCATAAGCTTGATTTGTATTTTTTATAATGTTTCTAACCGTGAGCACCTTTAATTGGCTCATTGTATTATGCTTAACCTGTAAATTATTAGAGATTTGTAAGCTGTTGGTCTTCCTCAATATAAATTAAATATAAAAAAAAAACACTTGATATACAGAAAACAAAATACATAAATAAGACTATTTGATATATTTGGCAGTTGAATGACTGAAGGAATGAAATATTTATTTGACACTATAAACAAGATAAACATAACATTAAAAATACAACAAAAATAGATTACAAAGAAACATAAAAAGGTAATAATAATTAAACATGGCCCTGATTTTTTGTCACGATCCATGGTGGCGGATCTAAATCAGTAAATATATATATAACATCATATATACAGAGTGTCTCGGAAATCGAGTCATAACTGTTAACAGAAAAATATAAAAATAAATCTTTGCTATGTATTTAAAAACTGGTTATTTTTTCATAAATAAGGCATAACCATTTTTTTCTCTCAGATACACAGATTTAATTATTTATTTTTTACTTACTTTAAATGGTTATAGTGTATACGACGAGCCTTTACTTACGGCCAAAATTCTTAGATTCTCGTGTAAATGAGATAGATAGAGTTATTTTATATAGAAGTGTGAGCGAGACAGATAGCGATGCTAACGAAAGAGAGATGGAGATAGTAATTTTATGATGTTAGCCTCTCTTAGCCTATCACCCGGTTCTGGCTTGACGGCGATTTCTGGGATATTCTGCTATGAAGCTTGTCTACATTTTCCCCTTCCAGTGTTCCGTAACTCGAGCGGCGTCCTCCGCAACGCTTCGTCCGCGGGAGAGTACGCGCGGCGACGTCTCCGCTCGCTGCCCGGCCTGGCCGAGGCTTTACTACACGCGGTGCGGGCGGCCGTGCAAGCCAACGCTATCGGCACCAAGATCGTCGAGAACTGCGTCTGTGTGCTCAGGAATTTGTCTTACAGGTTAGTTCGTTTTACACAGTTACATATAGTCACGCCTCTTTCCCATTGGGGTAGGCAGAGACCACATCTCTCCACCTGCTACGATCCTGACATCTTTCGCTTCTCTTACATTCATGAGTCTTTTCATACATGCTCGTTGCCAGGAATCGTCTGCCAGAAAATGAAAGTCGAAATCGGACAAAAATTTTACTGTACAAAAATTAAAAAATATATTTTTAAAATACTTTTGACAACCCTTCCGTTACATGTGCGGCAATCGAAGATATTTGTTGTGTACAAAAATAAAAATAAAAATTGCCAACCCTACGATTACATCTGTGGCGCGTGACCTTGATCTTTGTTATGGCCACTACTGTCAGACGTCTAGGTCCAAAGGCTATGTGGTGTAGAACGGTAGCTGATGTAATAGGGTTGCAAATGACATAAATTTTTAGACACTTTAATTCATTATAACTCAATGTTAATGGTGCTGCCGCGAATGCAGAAGTTCCAGTTAGACTCCATACATTTAGCTATATGTGTGACTTGAGTATAACTACACCTTGCTGTTACACATTGTACATTATCTATTTTCTCTAATGTTATTCCGCCAGCATGATGGGGACTGGTATACTTACGCACTTGAGTTATCTATAACCTTAGGTCTTTGCTGTATAGATGTATATAGTTTTAGTTTAGTTTTAAGAAATAATAAAGGCAATTGGCCAAAATTGATATCGCCCCTTTTTTGTGCAGTCGGTAAAAAATTGCAGAAATAGTAATATTATCCTACTGACTTGACCAAAGGTTCAAAAATCTACAAATGACCTCCGTAAGCAAGAATTGGTCTTACAGGTTAGTCAATTATGTAATTACTTATTTACAAAACTAGCAACACTAGTAATATCCTGCTGAACGGATTTGGATGAATTTTGGAATGTTCTTAGCTTTGATTGGGGCTTTGTGTGGGGTGTAGCTAATATAAAATTATCTTAATTTATCTGTGGTTACGTATACGCCTGTTGGCTTGGTTGGGTGAGCGTTCGCCTTCTAAGCAGGGGTATCGATTCCCGGCGGAGACACGGGTTTTCTCCCCAAGAAAGATTTGTGTTTCTGGTTCTGGTTGCAATTGTGTGTGTGATGCGAGTATTTCCGGCACCCACGACACAAGTCATCGAACTTAGTGTAGGGCTGTAAATATGAAAGCGTTTATGTTATATTTATGTATGTTTGTTTATTTTATTTGAACAGATGTCAAGAAATAGAAGATCCGCTGTACGATACGAGAGCGCCTCCCACACAGTCATCGGGGCAGGCGCGGATACAGGCCAGCGCATCAAAAGGTAACTACAAAAATTAACTGTTCATTGGAAACAAACCTAACACCATTTTCTTTAATAATTAAACGCAAGCAAAGCCTAAAACAAAACCTACTTCACCGCGTTATCTTCGGAACCTTCATTAGATTAGTATTAAACACGCATTATTGACGATAACTCAAAAACTACTGATCAGATCTAGATCAAATTAAAATAGGACCAATCGTAAAGCAACAGCTTTAAATAAAAAAAAAAGATTCAAATTCGGTTCACCTGGATTGAAGTCGAAAGTAAAACATAAAATAAAATATGTATATACAGTCGAATTGAGTACCTCCTCCTTTTTTGTGGAGACGGTAGAAAGTAATGAAGTGTGTCTAACATTTTATTTCAATAACGCAACTTAACATAAACACACCTACTACAAATCCATATATTTACTAAAAACGTCACCTTTTCTCCCATTTTGATAATTTTGTATTGTATCATATTTTATCACCTAAACTTACTCTCGGGACTTACTTAATCGTGCTGAAAACTTTTTTTTGGCAGTTATTCATAAATAGTTTGTACTTAATCGTGTTAAAAAGTATTTCTAGGCTCTTTTACAAAACTAATTTTATGTTAATCTAACAAAAATCAATTTTTTGACATTGATAAAAAAATTGCTTAGACATAATCGTGCCAAGAACTATTTCTTGGCGCTTATTTAAAAATTGTTTGGATTTCATGGTGTAAAAAACATTTTTTACGGCATTGATTTAAAATTAGATTGAACTTGATCATATGAAGAACTATATTTTGGCGCTTATTCAAAAATAGTTTGCACTTAATCGTGCAAAATCTTCTATTTGCCACTTAATTAATATAATAGTTGTTAGCGCCATTTATTGATTCCTAAACGATGTCAACGAATCACGACAGTTAAAGTTACAACATTCATGTATTTTACTCGTAGGAGAAAACTTGGGCTGTTTCGGCGGCAGTAAAAAGAAGAAGGAAGGCTCCACATCATCCAATTCCACCAGTCCACTCGGTAAGAGTGATCAGGAACCGCCGCCTATGGACCCCAATAACGCACAGCTAGGATACTCCGTACCCAAAGGCACCGAGATGTTATGGTCGCCAGAGGTATGTGAACTGATAAAAATAATAAAAATATTCAAATAGATAGTTTTGGTACATAGGACATTGTTTTCTTTTTTAATATGATATGTATTGGATAATATTGTATTTGGTTTTAATTTACCAAAGGCTAAAGCTAATTCAACGAAAAAATAGTAATATAACGCTTTCACACTCATACCCCAAACTTAGTTATGACTTGTGTCGTGGGTGCCGGAAACATTCATATCACACACACTCAATCACAACCAGAACAAGAAACACAAATTTTCCTTAGGGAGAAAATTTGTTTTCCGACCGGGAATCGAACCCGATAGGAATTATATTAGAGTTACACATTGATAGGATATGTGACTAACTCAGGATATCATTTCCCTCGTCTTTGTTCCCTGAACGGTATAATCTAGGAGTCTTCAATATTCAATAATGAATAGGTTTTTTTTTATGCTGGATAGGCAAGCATTTGACCGCTTTCTCACCTGATGGAAAGTGACGATGTGGCCGAAGATGGAACATGCTTGTCTAGAAGGTACCTTTTCACTCTAGACAATGACTCAGGCAATGAGTTCCACTCCTTTAAGGTATCTTCTAGGCAAGCATGCTACATCTTCGGCTGCATTATGATGCAGCCGAAGATGTAGCTGCTTTCCATCCATTCCAGGCGAGATTGTGGTTAAATACTTGTCTATCGAGCATAAAAGAAAATTCCATATTTATTACAAGCTTTTATTTAGTTTCCTATACCTACCTATACCGTTGTCTGTCTATCTGTCGGTCTGTAATCAAATCTTGCAAGCTAAATAAGACCCACTTCCCGATGTCCGATTCGACTTAAATTTGGTGACAATACACCGATATGGTACCATGGAGCTGGTCTGATAATGGAGATGGAAGATGGCCATAGGAACTTCTGAACTAAACAAGATAAACCCATCGAGTTTGGGCTCGTTTGATTCGCCTTTTTTTTTTTTTTTTATTTGAGACAGGCTAGAGTGTGTCCACTATCTCACCTGATGGTAAGGGGCGATGTGATCGAAGCTGGTAAACACACTAGAGCTGGAATACGCAGGCTCTCAAGGATAACTGCCGGAACACCGTATTTGGCTTGGCGGCAGACTTTCAACTTGATGGTGGTAAGCTACTTTGGTAGCAAGCCAGGCGAGCAACTCACAATATGCTCTACCACCTCTCAACAAAATGCTCTACCACCTCTCAAAAATCTCGTCTTGACAAGTTCTCTGGTTATAAACTTAATAGCCCTTTTTTATTAACAACTGGTAAAAGCTTGATTTTAAATAACTTTTAAAAGTATAACTTGTTTCTCTTAAGCTGCATCAGCCTAAAGCTCCATATGTTTCAGGTGGTACCACTATACATGGCGTTGTTACAAACATGCTCCAACCCTGAAACTTTGGAGGCGGCGGCTGGCGCTTTACAAAACCTCGCGGCTTGCTACTGGCAACCCTCGATCGACATCCGAGCGGCTGTCAGGAAAGAAAAAGGTAAGCTCATGGTAAAAACCCTTTGCAACATGAAAAAAAGCCATTGACCTACTGTTTAAAAAAGGTGCTAAATAATTCAAACGCAAGCAAAGCTTGAAAATGGGACTTTACCGCTTTATCTTTGGAACTTTGATCAGATTAGGTGTACTAAACGCCCATTATTGACGATATTTCAAGAACTACTGGTCAGATCTTGATCAAATTTAAATGGGACCAATTGGAAAGCAACATCTTTGTGAGTACTTCTCCCTTTTTTGTGAAGTCGGCAGAAAAAAGCCACCGACCTACAAAAACAATTTCTTAAATACAGCTTTATCTTCGATTTCCTTGATCAGATTAAATTAATTAAATACGCATTATTAAGGATAACCCTAAAACTACTGGTCAGATCTTGATCAAATTTAAATGGGACGACATGAGAAGCACCAGCTTTCAAATAATAAAGAATCATCAAAATCGGTTCACTTAGAAAAACGTTCTGTATCTCAAAACTTTACACACATAAAATTGGTATCTTCTTTTTATGTACCCTTAAATATAGATCGTATGTCAACAATAAAGCATTAGTTTTTTTGTTGTAGTTAATCGACTTTTTAATTTTTTGAAAGTCATCATCACCTTGTCCTTATCCCGACGAGTGGGGTCGACATTACATGTACTCATTTGTGAATCCATCTTGTAAAGAGATTTATTAAGAATTTTATGACCGGCCTGACGTCAATCCTAATTTGGAATGATTTTACGATTCACCGGAGACGCGTTTTTTGATCGGCAGGGGCACTACGTGCCGTTGAAGTCTGTTAGGTATTACACTACCGTTATATCGGTTGATGAAATCATGATTAAACATTTTGTTTATTTAAATTGTATGTTATTTTGTAATCCTATCCTACTAATATTATAAATGCGAGTTTGTGAGTGTGTTTGTATGTTTGTTACTTGTTCGTGCTTAAAAGGCTGAACCAATTTTGATGAAATTTGGTATGGAGGTAGCTGACACCCTGGATTAACACAAGCTACTTTTCATCCTGAATTCCGGGAGTTACGCGGGTAAAGCCGCGGAGTGCAGCTAGTGTAGTATAACTTCCATCCCCAGGTCTACCGATCCTGGTAGAGTTACTGCGAATGGAGGTGGATAGAGTGGTGTGCGCAGTAGCCACAGCACTTCGGAACCTTGCCATCGACCAGCGGAATAAGGAGCTCATCGGGAAGTACGCCATGCGCGACCTCGTGCAGAAACTACCCGCGCCCAACACTACGCATGATCAGGTGAGAACAATCTACAACATCTAAATCCTTATCCTTACTAATATAATATTATAAGCGCGAAAGTTTCTATGTATGGATGTTTGTTACTCTTTCACGCAAAAACTACTCAATGGATTTTAATGAAGCTTTACAATAATATAGCTTAAACATCAGAATAACACATAGGCTATAATTTATAAAGATATAGTGTCAATTGTCCAAAATATAACGATAAGTGTCAATGGATTTTATTTATATAGCATTAGCCATGCTAGGCAGAACTATAGTGATAAATTTAGAATGGAAAAAATATCGCTTGAGAGCAATAGGGCATGACATGGCCGCGGGTTCAAATCCCACCTCAAGCGATAATTTTTCCTTTCTAAATTTATCACGATAAGTGTCAAGTAGGAAAAAAAACTGCCATCTGCGAGCTATTCTGGAGTGCGCTGCAAAAACCGTTAGAGTTACACGTATATAATGTGTAATGGAAATGTTTATCTTAAATAGTTCTACAAAAAAGCCCGCGACAGCTTATATCTATATTTTATGTATAAGCCATTATCGCAAAAATAGTAAACAATAAAATTTAAAACTACTCGAAGTACTAATTCTGCGCAGACGCAGACGCAGACGAAGTCGCGGGCACCAGCTAATAGTACAATAATTTTATTATGAAAACTATCGCGATTGTTATTCATTATTATGGTACTACGGTACTACCTAGAAATCTCTTACACAGTGAAATAAGTAAGCAAGAAATGCATCCGGGGAGTGGAAGCCTGGTGACCAGTAATACAGGTTTTTTAAAAAAAAAACCTACATCAGGCACCAGGCTCTCACAACACGGGTATAACCATTGTATACCTACTTACTATATTATACTTTTGTATTAGTTTAGTTATACCTTTTGTGAGATAAAATAAACAATTTATTGTTATTATATTGATCAATATAATTGAACTGCTCTTAGCTTAGTTTGGTGTGTTTGCCTTCTAAGCAGGCGGTATCGGGTTCGATTCCCAGCGGGAACACAAGTTTTCTCCCCATGGAAAATTTATGTTTCTGGTTCTGGTTGTGATTGTGTGTGTGATGTGAATGTTTCCGGCACCCACCGACACAAGTCTCGAACTTTGTGTGGGGCTGTGAAAGTGTAAAGTGTAATAATAGTAGTGTTATAGTATGTCTCTAACACAAAACGGCACTTTTATCATAAATATTCCGGTAATAATAGGTCCCTTGTCTATAAAAATCGTACTTGACATTCTTATTTCCATTGTTCCCAGGGCACATCAGACGACACGATAGCAGCGGTCCTGGCAACACTGAATGAAGTTATAAAGAAGAGCGGCGAGTTTTCGCGGTCGCTGCTTGAAGCGAGCGGCGTTGAGAGGCTTCTCAACTTAACGAAGCAGCGTCACCGTCATACCGCGAGGGTACTTAAATTTGCGGGTAGGTCACTTTTCTGGTAACTCTCGCTGTTGTTATAGAAAATTATGGTAAACAGCAAGGCACCCACCCCACGAGATAAAAACAAGTTTTCTCCCCAAGGAATATTTGTGTTTCTGGTTCTAGTTGTAATTGTGTATGTGATGTGAATGTTTTCGGCACCTACGACACAAGTCATCGAACTTAGTGTGGGGCTGTGAGTGTGAAAGTTTTTATGTTAATTAGGGTCGACTCTTGCGACCTAGGTAAAAGTTGATCGTTTTTTCTTGCAGGCCAAGTCCTAATGACGATGTGGTCGCATGCGGAGCTTCGCGAGGTGTACCGCAAGCACGGATGGCGCGAGGCGGACTTTTTGACTCCAGCACGCGCCGCCCAGCCTAGGGCTTCGTCCAACAGCAGTGGTAAGTGATAACATATAGAATTAGTCATCTCAATTGTGAACGCTCTGTTGATTTCAGACTCATTAGCGCCTCTAGTGGCGTTTGAACGCGCGATAACCCTATTTAGCGTGTTTTTTTTTTAACTTACGCGAACTAGAATTATAATATTTTTGTTGAGAGTCTCTTGATCACGGCCGGTGCAACCCTGCTGAAACGTCGAGGTTACTCAAAATAATGTAATTTTGAAAATAAAAGCGCGGAAGGATCCGGTTGTGTAGATATGTGAACGATAGTCGTGCTGTGTGCATGTGTTGCATACATAGCACTCACACAGACGCACGGCGCCCGAGGACAAGCGCTGTCGAGTGGGCCGAGAGTGATACGTTCCTACGTTCTATCCTACTTTTTTCTTACGGTACGGTACAAACAAAAGGTGCCAAATTATTATTAGATTATTGTAAGCGACAGATTGAAAACTAAGAATCCGTGGGCAGATCGTACGGCGTACGCGACTTAGTATCGCGTAGTCTGATGCTTATACTCTCTTAAGTTTGCCTATCTTGAAAAACGAAAAAAATAACAATTGCAAGCTTTTATTTAGTTTCACCTGCCCATTTGTCTGTAATCAAATCTTGCAAGTTAAATTAGACCCACTTCCCGAATGTCCGATTGGACTCAAATTCGGTGACTGTACAATGATATGGTACAATGGAGCTGTTCTGATGATGAAGACGGAAGATGGTCATAGAAACTTCTGAACTAAACAAGATAAACCCATCGAGTTTGGGCTCGTTTAATTCGTTCTGATAAGTTCTCTGATTATATAACTTTTTAGTTCTTTTTTGACGTGATAAAGTCTTATAAATCGATGAACACCGGCTGCACGCACGAAAAAGTGTCACGTTCCGCCTGAGCTTGAGCGTGCTTGCGAGAGCGCGGAACAAGCGATAGAGAGGCACGATCGGCCCAAGCGTTCGTCTTATGACGTTATCACGTAAAATTATTGTCCGTAAACCGACTTTACATACAACCATAACACTTTACAGACAAAGAGGTAAAAGCTTGATTTAAAAAAAAAACTACTTACCATTTCGATTTAAGAGGCGGGGGAGTCTGTGAAACGAGTCTATAGGCTGTCTCTATTTAACTGGCAAACTGTGCCCATGCTTGATGCGATAGCACTACCGACCGAACAAATTATGATAGGTGCCGTAATACCAAAAAATATGAATGAAAATGTAATGTTTAGTCATTGTTTTTTGCATTAATAGTACCTTGAAATGATAATCTATGTTCCTGTTGTAATAACAAAAGAAATGTGTTAGTTTTTAATACAAGACGAATAAGTTAAAGATGCGACATTTACGTCGTAATAATGTGTGAAAATCAATTGGTTTATATTTCGTTTTAGGTAATTATTTTGGAATAAAAACTATCCAGGAACCTAGATTAATATGTTTTTAATCTGAATAACAGTACAGTATGATGGTAATATGCTTGAATTATAATAATTTCGGTATTACGATTGTATGGGCAAATCAACCTCCGCAGGCCCCTTAAGAGTAAAACTACGCCAATAATAGGAAACGCAACTATAATACTATAACTGCAAAGGTATGAAGTATAATGCAAGCAAAAAAAGCTTAGACGCAGGAAATGGGCCTCTCAAATCACCGCCAATCATTGTACATAGTTGTTTGTATATTTGTCTATATGTTGATATGTCTATTGTAAATCATTGTCATCTAATGCTATGTGAATCTTACTGTATACTGACACTTACTAACAGAATGTGCCAAAATCACATTATTCACGAACGCGCACATCATTCTGCAAATAAAATATGAAGTCGTAAAAATGTTCCGATTTGTGTCTTAAACTATGTATAAATTAAAGTTGTTAATTACATATTTAGTTATCAATAAATTTATAAATAAATAAGTTACAATAAAATATGAACAACGATTGATATCGTTGTTCATATTTTATTGTAACTTACTTACTCTGGCTGATGCCAGAGTCGTTTAAATGTCTTTTGTCAATTATTTTCAAGAACATATGAATAACCGTTAAGGTTTCTAATATAATCAAAACTTCTGAATATCGCGTATTATGCAATTTCAATTAAAAAAAAAACAAATATTGCAAAACAATGATTCGACTAGTAATTTTATATTTGAAGTAGTCATTCGCGGCGTTACATATTTTTATTTAATTTTATATGTTTTTAATATTTTTAATGTCTCACAATGCTGGAAGCATTGGAGTTTTTCTTTAAAAAAAATATGCGCATAAAAGTCCGTATTTAGGACCACTAAGTTCAATCAAACTTAAAATTGCGAAGTGAATCGAAAAGACTCTTATTTCAAACTCTCCCACAATCGCACATTTGTACGACTCAAGATTCCCATAGCACGTGTACATATGCTTATAAGTGGGGGCTACAGGGCAGGGCTCCGCTACCGGCTCGGGGGCTCCGCACTCGCCCAGCAACGCTAACAGCACGCTGAGCCGACCCATGGCGTCCACCGGTGGGACTCGGTACGAGGACCGGACCATTCGCAGGCATCGCGAGGTAAATATAACCTATGCTTCAATAACGACTCGGTTGGCGAGGTGGGCAAGTCTCTGCTCTCTGTGCCGTGGGTCCCGGGTTCGATTCCTGGCAGTAGCACAATTTTCCTTCCCAAGGGAGATTTGTGCTTCTGGTTCTGATTGTGTGTGATATGTAAAAGTTTCCGGCACCCACGTTACAAGTCTTTGAATTTAATTTGTGTGGGGCTGTGAGTGTAAAAGCGTTTGTTTGTTTGTTTGTTTGTAGTTACTCTTTTGTCGATCATTCAACGAAGCAGTATGCAAAAATACTGTATTTCTGACATCCTGATAATATGTTCTACAATATCTAGAAAAGGTTTTCAATATAAGTGCACTTTATTGCACGTACGCATGTATTTAACATAAGAAATAATTGTTAGACGTTTCTATATGATTATGTAAAACAATTATACCAAACGTAGCACAAGCCAAAAAACTCTGCCCAAATTTTGAATTTGCCGCTATATAATATAAAAAAAAATTTTTTTTTTTTTATTTGTGACATGCAAGTGTTTGACCACTATCTCACCTGATGGTAAGTGACGATGTGATCGAAGCTGGTAAACACACTAGACTTGGAATACGCAGATGAGATAAGAATCCCTGCAAAGGCAGCCTTACCTTATTCCACTTACTTTTGCTATGGGTTAGACTGTTAATTTCTGTAAGTAACGAATTCGTTTTATTGGCTGAATTGCACTATTATATATGTAAGCAGTTAAACGCGTTTACGTTCATTTATTTTTACTGGAGGTGGCTTACAGCTTTCGCTTTTCACATCATCAATTACACCAATTAGTACCTTAGGTTGCCTCTTCTCCTTCAAAGTCACCAAGGGTCCTATCATCATTTATGTTATGTGTGTTGGTCATAGTAAATGTATATGTATAAAATATGTATTATTTATTAATTGGTAATTGTTTGTTCATATCAAGATCCGCACGCCAACTAACGCACGTGAGAAATATATCGTGCATATATTTCATGACTAAGCAAACAGGGGAATACTAGAAGACAGTTTTTTTATACTAGTTAGATTAGCATTTCACCACCCTTTCACCTGATGAAGATGTAGCATACTTGCCTAGAAGATACCTATTCACACTAGACTTGAAACAGTCCCAGATTATACCGTTCAGGAACCAAAGACGCAGGCAAAGTTCTGTCTTGTTGTGTATCTTGTTTATGCACGATATCCACGTGTACATGAAACAAAGCTATTCAATACAGAATAAGTATATGCATGACGCAATAGTGTGCGTAAGCAGAACACGCGGTGTCTCGCTCACACACAGACACCTTACTAACACAAGTAACGCGCGCTTAAGAAATGTAGCAACAAATTTTACAAGCTGGCACATTTTCCTTTGATAAAAACTTAGTTTTGATGTCTAATTGCACGTTTTCATTGTAATGGTATCTGATACTAAAACAGCCGGCCTTAATCTACTATTAATTAACATTAGTATTAGTCGTTAGGCACAAAAAATCCAGTTCCATTTCATTTTCCAGAGCTTATTATAAAATCAATGATTATGTTAATGACAAGGATGCATGGAAGCAAACTGCTCAAGCGCTCTCAGACTCGAAAACATAGGTTAAGGAATATAATGGTGCCGATTCTGTTGTCCAGAATTAGACTAAACTAGCCTTAAATTAGTTTTAGTCCTGCTTTAGTCCAAAACCTATTCAGAAAATGCAAGATTAGACTAAAATTAAGTTTGACAGGACTAAGTTAGTTTAGTTACTCTATTTAGTGAAAATAACCAAATTCTTATTCTGATGTACATGTTTTACGTCAAATTAAGACTTAAAATAGAAATTTTAAACTCAAATTAGTCTGTATGAAAAAGGTCTGGATTATTTTAAATGTGATCTTATACTTGAAAGAATAACACGTGCAATTAATGAAGCAAATACTGACCTACAAAGTCTATAATGGAGGAATATGTGATTGCGGCTCTTGTGAATACCTACAATTCAATTTGGTTGCTGTCAAAATCAATTTTATTCCTGTCATTTCAACTTTTAAATTAAGTTCAACGTAAAATCAGAATAGTGTTTAGGTATTCTTTGATTAAAATTAGTTTATTTTTAGTTTAGTTTAGGTTAGTTCGGTGCTCAACAGAATTAGCATCATTGTATTAGTCGTATATAAATTATTAAAAAAAAAATATCCACTTGCATCGCTACCGACTTTCTTACCAGGTTCTCTTTGGGATGGCTGTAGATTTGCGAATCTGGCAATTAGAGGCATTCACTTTCGGCCCCTTTGGGGCTCGTGTGAATATGCAATCTTGATTTTGAGAGTGAACGTAATGATTGGAGTATCAACTTTTTTATTTTAATATCAACAGCCACCTACCGTGTTTGAAATTGACATTTTCAGTCAGACCTTAAGGTCTGAAGGTCTCGGATCTACTCTGCAGTTTATATATACTATCACACATTTTTCTCAGAACGATGACAATGCAATGGAGAACAACTATCAAGACGGGCTAGGCATGGGCAACCCTAACGGTCGGCCTATGAACCTCCAAGGCGTCCAAGCACAAATGCCGCCGCCGAGCAGTCGCTAGCCATCACAGTGAGCTATCCGCTGGTTTCTAGCCGCCAGAGTGTTGTATCTACCTACCAGAGTGTACCAGAAACTGAAGTGTAACAGAAACCTTTGTTCGTTTCCAGCTTTTAACTGAAGTGTAACAGAAACTGAAATGCTCTACATAACAACGTTTTTTCCAGCTTTCACTGTACCGAAAACAAGTATTTGAGAAACTTGATCAGTTTGTTTCAAGCTTAAAGTGTGACTGAAAACTGAATTGTCACAGAAACATGACAAGTATGTTTTGAGCTATAAGTGTGAAAGAAACTTAATTTTCAAGCTTATAGCAGCTATCTGTGTAACAGAAATTAAAGTATGAAACTTTGAGCTTTAGTTTCTAGATGTCAGTGTACCAGAAACTTGGTATGGAATTTGTACAGCTTTGAGTGTTAGCTAGCTGCTCTGTTCAGCTATAAGATCTAACAGAAACTCATATGTAACATTAACCGTTTTCCATCTTCGTTTTCTTTAACTAAGACTCTAGAATGTACAATAAATTGTGACATATCGCTTCTATGTATCACAACGTACAAGAACGTCGATCATTCCTACCCATTACAAGTGACATCATAATCATAAAAGTGGTAAATTTTAGAATTTTGGTAAAAAAGCAAATAATCTATACACTGCGACGCAACCTTAGCATTCGAAATACGAGAAATTTTCTTCAATGGAGGAGTTTTTATAACCGAAAGTAAATTAACTGTAGTTTCTTTTGACGGGTTACTGATTTACAATCTGTGGTATATTACCGGTAAGACAACTTTATAAAGTGCAACTTGAGCTGCCAAATATTATAAACGGAAACACTTGTTAGTTGCGGCAGCTAATATATTTTATAACTCGCGCAAATAAAGAAAAGTTCTGCTATTGGCGACAGCTGTCATGGCATCTCACTCGAACAAGGCATTAACGGCAACAGCGGGAGTGAAACAGCACAACTGTCTTCAATCCCAGGTGTTTCCTTTATTTTTATTTTTTATTTGAATTGATTAAGTATATGTAACAAATCGCTCACATTATACTAAATTCTGTAAATGAGGTGGAAATTAAGCGGATAAAATAGTTAACTGTCATTCAATATGGTTGGATTTGTACGCAACTTAGCTCGCACGATTACTGATTGCGTTTGAGATTGAACTTTAAAGCTAATGATTTTTTGGTTGAGATTTGGTTACGTTGTTTTATGATAGTCTTTTAAAAGCCGACATCCACCAAATAGGAAGATGGTTGGTGAATGATTATTCGAATTATGGAAATATATTCAATCAAATGTATTTAGAATAAAAGGTTTAAGTAACTAGACAGAACATAACTTCATGAATCCATTATTCGAGTTGTTTTCCTTGAAATTTAGATACAGTGGGCCCTTTCCAGCAGTTTTAAAAACAGTTTAATAAATGAGTAAGAGTATTGGAAGTGCTCGGATCCAATATCTACTAGCTATGCCAAAAAATTGAAAATCGTTTATTCACGTCAGCCCCAGAGAGGCACTCATGAAAATTAATGACTCCCCTGCCCCGCGTTGTTATCCGGAAATAAACAACTACTTTTACTTTTTTTTGGGGCTAAGAACCATTTTCTTTCATACTTAACATGGCCTAACAATTCTAACAACAAGAAATAAGCCAAGTCAGTAAAGTTCTCGAATTTTCATTAAGAGTTATTACGTCATCGCGTCAAGTTAAAACAGATTATATTTTGTCTGCAACATGTTTGTTGATGATGGATGCTGGCTCTTAAATAGATGTATCAGACGAGCAATGATTTTAAATATTGAAAAACTTGAGTGTTTTTACAGCTTGTTTATAAACGTTAACAGTCTTGCGGCCATCGCGTATAAATCTAACCTAATAAAAAAGCTTACGTCATCAAGTCGAGAGTAAAATTTAAAGTGTAGGTAGTTTTATTTGTATCACTCTACGTGTAATTAGAGAAATTTGACCTCGTGAGAACAACATAGTAGTTTTTGCATTTTTATAAGAGTTTGTTTGATACGTGGACTACATTTGCGGATTTGTGTGAAAGTTTAAGTGTATTAATTTATTGTTTGTTAGAGGCTCGCGGGTCCAGGATCAGTTCTCACGGGGTCATTTTGAAATATTAATAGGTCGGTTATGTGCACAAGCATTCGTTAAAATTGTAGTTAAATATTATAATCCCATTAAGGTTATCACATTACAGTCGTCTACAAAATACTGTAATTATATTTCTCGTGCAGGATATTAATTTCCTTTTAGTCATTTATGACAGGATATATTGGCGATGGTAATGGAATACCTTGGCGACATAATTAAACATTTGTATTATGTGAATTCTGTTCCATATTTTTTAAAACAGGAGTTTATATATAGTTGTAAGTATTTTGTAGATGATTGTACATAGTTCATCGCCTCAAGGCCTAAATCGTAATCATATTATTCGACATATTGAAGCCATTTTAATTTGTAAAAATCGTGTCAATTCCACATGTATATAGTTGTGCCATTTATATAAAAATAAAGGACTTTTCTAATAGGTGTGTGTATTGAACTTTACAAGTTGAAGCTCACCGCTTTTTGACATGTGTAAACATTGTTCGGAATATTAATACATTCTTTACCTTCTATAACTACATGACAAGTATGGCATACTGTTGGAAATGTGTTTAACGCCATCTCTCTTTCGATTAGACGAAACTTTTGCTATAGGAGATTGATATAAATGTCTAATACCAACAAAAGAATATTGTACGTAATCAATTCATTTTAAATTATTTGATTATTAATTTTGTTATTTTTTTTACTGTGGGGGAAAACATACTTAATTATGTTGTTTTTTTTATTACTTACAAAATCTTTTTATTTTTTTATAATATTACGTATAAGTATTTCTCCGCGATCTCACCTGCTGATAAGCGTATATTTTTTAAATCCTTTTTTGTATATCAATAATTTTGGTTTGTTTGTTCCATATAAAAAAGATGGAAAGAAAAAAATGTTGAAAGTTGACATTATATTAGTCAAATATCGTCTATTCACGAAAAAGTATGTTTTCTTCTAGGATTTTTAAATATACAAACGATTTTGTAACATTTTGTATCCATTCCAAGGACCTCTTAAGATAATAGTATTTATAAGTGTCTATTGTCCTCTAATATATTTGATTAAGGAATATCCGTCTTATGTATATAGCAATAAGATGCAACCATTTATGTTCTTAGCTAATTGTCTATGAAAAAGACACGTTATTAATAAATCTAGTTCTATTACTAACAAAACCAGCTATTTTGAACCGTATGTTTTTAGTTGTAAAGGCGAAAGTCGCATCTGACCGTTAATACCTATATCTATTGCAGTCGTTTTCAGTTTGAATTAAGCGAAAATGAATCTTGTTTCTTAAGATTGTTGTCGATTTTGAATTGAAACCGATTGCTTGAAAGATGGGGTCTTGTTTTGAAAGGAAATACATTTTAATGACATTTTGACATATAAGTATTCAAAATGGACATTCCTTAAAGCCAATGAAGTATATTTTCATGCGACATTATTTAAAAAAAAAATCGTTAAGGTTGGTATAGTTCCACAAAGATCTATTTGAAAGTATAGGCAAAGAGAATACAAACCTTATCTTTGCACTCCACGTTCAAATGAACCCTTGTAGAACTTTAGACTAGAGCAGCTAACTAACCTCATTCTACCCTCAGATCTCGGCAGTTGTTTATATTAGATTATTTAATTATCAATTTAGTCTCGTTGTTCATATAAATAACTAATAAACTAATCAGTTAATGTAAATGATCATTGTTTATAAATCGATTAACTGGTTTAATATTTGATTATACATATTATTTTAATGAAAATATAATTTTGTGAATAATTAAACAATTTTAATCCAATTTTAAATGCGGATGTCAACCATTTCTGTAAATGCCATGATTTTATCTCTTATTAGGCAGCTTTAAAACTAATGGTTGATTTTGGTCCCTCCGTTATATTTTAGTTAGTAACAACTATTTATTTTATTATAATCATATAAATTAAGATATTTAATCGTAGTTTTAATATAAGGGGTTATTGTGAGTTCTTTTTTAATAATTATTTTATGCACAAGAAAGCATTTGATACGTCCGCCGGATAGACGACTGAATAAAACAAAATAATCCTGGTACAAAAACTCTCAGCGCATTATTTATATTTATATAACAGTAAGTTTTTGTATATTTTTATTATAAACAAATATTGAGAATGTACAAGATTTTCCCCGTAACTTGCCAGGCCAATCTCGCTTCTATGAAGCGTCGATTCTTTTCAAGTAGTTTTCAGTTGTAGGCAATTTAGACGTAAATAATACCTTTAAAAGTATCTTTATTGTCACATGATAAAATATGCTTATAAGGGTTATTTAGGTTGTATAGGTACGAGAGATTTTTTATTATTTTTATGGTTTTGATTAAAATTAGTTCTTCCACTTCACAGTAAGAGGAACTCTAGTATTTTCCAAATCTTAATTTTATAACATAGTGTAGTTTTTACATTGCATTTGCAAAAATATGGCACACCATCCCAAATCGAAAGTAACTTTATGTTTGAAAAATAATAACTGCTTATATTATCGTTAGAGTAATTTTTATTAACTGTACTCTAGAACTTAAAATAATTTGACATGTTGTGCCATATTTTTCACCACGCATATTACCGTTTTAAATGAGGTCTAAATGTAGTTTAACAATATGAAAAATATATTGTTGTCTTTGGTCAACCATAGACTATAGAGTTGTTGTAACAGTATAATACTCGATTATTTATATTTTATTTAAAAATTTATATTTGAAAATATATTTAACTGTAAAACGTCTTCGTTAGTCGGTACGACATTATAGTAATAATGAAATCTAAGTTTTTTCCAAGTTGTATGTTGATTATAATGATAATTCTTACAAAATACTTATAATAATAAAGAAATTATATTATCACAGAAGATTAAAATGAATGATTTTAGTTTTGGTTTTTTTATTTTTCCTTTGTTTTTCCTTAAGTTCTGTTTTTTATTATTTTTTATATGCGCGGCCTATTGTATTTATTGTTAAGATTTTTGTTGTTTTTTTTTAACGAATATTTATAACACAAATACGAGATGCATAAAACAGGCGGATATAACTGACCAAACATTTCTTTGTCTAAAACATAATAATACGGATTTGCGTATGTTATATGTGAGACTTGACAGGAATTACGAATTTTTGATACATTTATATGTAACAGGCTTCAACCTGGCTTCCAATTACGTTCCGTTTTAGCCGCAATATTATAGTCAAATTTAGTTAATTTTTTACTAAAAAAAAAGTTACCTGTAGAGATAATTTCATTGTAGTATAATTATGTTACATTCACTGGATAAAATACCTAAATTAAACGTTTTGGATATACATTTTTGGCATTAAACAGTTTGATATGTAATTGTTAAGTGTAAAATCTCCTAATATTGTATGAGTGCTCACGGTTTATATTTATCGGTAGATGTATTGATAATCAGTTATTGAATTTATAGATGTATAGATGCGTAAATATAATGAGAAATGTTGTGTCTTGGGTGTATTTTGGACGTGATGTCATGAATTGTCGCCATATTGGGGCTATTTGTCGTGGTCTATTTAGTTTTTGTCCACACATGTAGGTCTTAGGACTTAGGTCCACACATTGGGATACCCGTAGTTCTTTTGCGTACATTTAATCTCATAATTATAATTATTGTTTGGAAAGGGTATGTTTGCTCATGAAAAATCAATATACATATATATTAAAAAAAAAACATCTAGTTCAATATCTAAACAAAATGTTTGATTTTGGCTTGCTAGCTTGACAGCTCCTGCCAGTAACTATTAAGCCACTTGTAGGTATAATATGGAAACAATATGACAGTTTCTGGCATGCTAGCTTGAAAATTCCTGCCAGTAACTGTTAAGCAACTTGCTGGTAAAAGATCGAAAGAAATTTCCAGTTTCTGGCATGATAGCTTGATAGTTCCTGCACCTGTTCATCAACTTGTTGGTATAAAATCGGTTTGCTAGTTTCTGGCAAGCTAGCTTAAAAGATCCTGCCAGCAACTGCAACAACTTGCTGGTATAATATCGAAACAAATTATCAGTTTCTGGCATGTTACCTTGAAAGTGCCTGCAACTGTTAAGCAACTTGCTGGTATAATATAGAAACAAACTGCTAGCTTGAAAGTTCGTACCCGCAATTACCTACCAAGTTGCTGGTATAATATCCGAATTGCCAGTTACTGCATGCTAAATTGACAGATGCTGGTAAAATAAAAAATGATGCTTGCAGGTATGTTTATCACCGCCTAATGCAAGCACAAAAAGCAAGATTGTATACTCTCATATATTACTTCCGAAATTAAATCTACCTAATACATATTGTGTAAAAAACAAAATCACCTGTGGGTAAATAAACCATAGAGACACTAGAGAGTTACAGTCTATGCCTAGACTCGTCTACAATCAGCCCGTGATACACATGCCAGTAGCTTGCACGAAACATGCCAGATATTGGGAAGTGCTTTAATATGAATGAGTATTGAGGGTTTGCTTGTGTGCTAGGAGATCAAAAGCCGTTTGTTTTTCCCCTGCGGGAAAACGGGGAGGCTTTAAAATAATCTTAAGATTTCAACATTGATTTGATAAAAACTCACGCACATTTTGAACTATTACATTAAAATTAAAACTGGAATTAGCGTGACTTACTCATTGTCGACGTCTAGACCGACGCAAGTACGCGCGAGCGTTCCGCACTCATCCTGAAGAAGGCTTCCGAATGCCGAAACAATTGTCGATCTACACATCGACAACGCGTAAGTCACGCTAATTCCCGTTTTAAATTAATAGTCAATGATTTGTTAATAAGTATTAAATATTTTTTTAAATCACGAGAATGGTCTCAAGGAAGTAACTATACAAGCTTCGAGTTTGTAAGTAGGGTCTAAGGAAATATGTAGGTATAATATGAATAGCATTGCAATAATTATGGTATTGATATTGACGCGTACGACATAAATAGGACAAAAAATTGCGGAATATCTTAGTTACCCAATTTCATGACATCACTTTCAAGTTACAACCGAGACTAGTTGCATACTAGGTGCGGGCACGTTTTTTATTGGTGATATGAGAACCTCTTTTTTTACTTAATGTATTTAATGACACGTAACTATACGTATTGTTAACTATAACTAAAGGTGGGTGTTGTGACATCACGGTATTAATATTCGAAAACAGTATTATTCAGTAATCTCATGTACCAACGTTGCTAATACACTTACCTACATTTAAATAATATTTTGTGTTTTATTTTACCTATACGTGTTATCTACCAGTTAATTCATAGTCATTGTATGTTGTGACAAACCGGACGACTCTCCTATCATAGGTTCATTGTGAGTTGTGACGGACCGGACGACTTACCTACCAAAGGTTCTTTGTGAGTTTCGACGGAACGGACGATTTACCTACCAAAGTTTCTTTGTGAGTTGTGACGGAACGGACGATTTACCTACCATAGGTTTATTGTGAGTTGTGACGAACCGGACGACTTACCTAACAAAGGTTCTTTGTAAGTTGTGACGGAACGGACGACTTACCTACCATAGGTTTATTGTGAGTTGTGACAGACCGGACGACTTACCTTCCAAAGGTTCTGAGTTGTGACGGAACGGACGACTCTCCTACCATAAGTTCATTGTGAGTTGTGACGGACTGGACGACTTAACTACCATAGGTTCATTGAGAGTTGTGACGGAACGGACGACTTACGTACCATAGGTTCTATTGTGAGTTGTGACGGACCGGACGATTTACCATGGGTTCTTTGTATTGGAACGGAAGACTTACATTTATAGAAGACTTATGGCAACGGACCAAACTATTATAGGTTAATGTAGTATGTACTATTCGTGAAAACTTACTGCGACTTTCTACAGCAAAAGACTGTGGTACCTAATGAGGTTTTTAACTGATTGGAAGACTTATACCTACCATAGCTTCTACGACCCGGACTGGCATCGGCAGGAAGCAGCAAAGGCAGGCCCCACATAACAAACCGAATACCATAAGGAGTCTTCAGTCTACATAAGCTTGCGTCCATTGGGCGCTTAGTTCATGGAAGGCAATGATGCAAACAGCCTTACGTAGCAACCGATTGAGTAGCGCGTTGTAGTGTTCCATCAGGGTTCTGATGATTCAAACGCTGTTACACTCACAGCTTCACACTCAGTACAATAACTTGTGTCGTGGTAACCGGAAACATTAACATCACACACACAAACACGGTAAGTACCGACCTAAATTGTCGTAGAATGTACAAGTGTGTTTTATATATTCTTAGAATACGCAACGCGTATACAGTTGCTTATTTAAGGGAAGATATTTTTTATTCGGGATAGGTAAACTTTTGACCATTCGGGATAGGTAAAGTGACGATGCGATCATAGATCGAGCATGTTTGCCTAGAAGATACCTGTTCACTCGTGACTTAAAGATTACAAGGACTTATTTATCTTTATGTACCTAAACTCATTTCAAATAATAATTTGTGATCATACTGTGAAATAGACTAAATAATTTAAAGCGAATCCTTATGGAACTACCATGTTAAAGGCCACCTTTTGAAATGCATCATACACAAAACCCAGTCGAACCATAAATAAAGACGTGGTGATTGAGATTCTGTCAAGAATAGAACCTACCCACGACGATGAATTCCAGAGACCAAAGCTCTACTTCAATAGAGTTCTTTAAACATTCTATACCCAGAATTGCTTTTGATCATTGCAGTGATACTGCTATTGTTTCTTTGTAAATGATTCAGCTAGCTAAGTTGAAACCAAACAAACAAACGCATTCACACTCACAGCCCCACACTAAGTTCAAAGACTTGTATCGTGGGGCCGTAAACATTTACATATCACACACACAAATACACCCAGAAACACAAATATCCCTTGGGAAGGAATTTGTGCTCCTGCCGGGAATCGAACCCAGGACCCACGGCGCAGAGTGCGGAGACCTGTCCAACTGGGTCGTCAAAGAACCAAGAAGCTAACTTTTCATTCTTAGTTTACTGGTCCAAAATAGAAATAAAACGAGCTTGTTTATAAAGCACTGTTGATAATTGAAGCTACCTCTAACTATTAGGTAAATAACCGTAGTCTAAAGGTCCCTATTACCTAGATAGGCATGATCCCAGATATCCATCTACCTCTCACTTATATTACGCAAGGCTTGATATCATGATCGAACGTTCGAGACTACATTAAGTTCATTTATTGGGTAAATTACAGGTTATCTAATAAATGTACCCTAACCATTATAGTTGCCATGTTGATGTAATGTGTTGCATCTTCCATATTTTGATTTGTAATTATTAGTTTAGGTAAGTACTCGATTTGCTATTGAGACTTTTCAGAAAAGTTTCTTTTATACCATTTTTAGCTTTGATGGTAAAACTGGGACTTATCTTTTACCGGGGAAAGCTTTAAAGCAGCCCAGATTTTTACTCCTTATAATCAAGATATTATTAAATTATTCAGAGATCAAGGTTATAAAACCAGCATATTTTTAATTCCCTGATAGGGTTTGACCTCGATCTCGCTGTTGGTAAATGATAGTGTGGTCGAGAGAGGTAAACTATGACGGTTATTCGGTAAAAGGTACCTATATTTAGCCAGGTGGGCATGATACAAATACAAAGATAAAATTATAATTTTTTGAGTGTAACTTATTAATATGTAGTAGGATATTGAATTTACTTGATGTCACAAAAACGTGAATCGTTACAACTTTTCCTACCAAGATAATCCACGTCAGACAATCGGTAACCGACTATTTCCTTGGCGTAAATAAAACACCGAATTTTATACGTTACATTATACAAGGTTACTTTGAATTAGCGCTCCACACTCCACAGGGGGGTAGGGTATCGACAATGCAACACAAAAAAAATATGTTTTTTCTATTTTTATTTTTGATGTTTGTAAAGTGCCGAGCTACGATTAAAACCAATTATCCAACACGTAAACTCAAAAATAAAAAACAATTCAAAGTAACCTTGTTTATAAACTTCATGAAAAAAGTAAAAAAAAAAGAATATTAAAATCTAAAAATATATATTTTTAGTATAACAACATTATATTTCAAGTACGTAAAATATGTATAAAATATGCATAAAATGTATATATTTTGAACAGATAACTTTTGGCCAATTTTTTTACAAGGGTAACCACGAGTAGTCTAATCGGAAGTGAGTTTCCTGCCAAAAATTGTTCTAATTGTGGCAAAAATATGAGCGATAGCTCATTTGATGCGAAATCTAATTTTAAAAAAGACATTTTTTCTGTATTAAAAAAAATTATTTGTTATTATTATTATTATTAACAATAAGCATAAACAAAAAAAAGTGTCTCACCTTTTTATTATAACTCAATAACCATAAACGAAATCGAAAAAAATATTCTGAAGGAGGGGGAAATTTTTTGAAAAAAGTTTTGACTCCCAGAACTCTAGCTCCATTGACAATAATTTTATTTAATATTGAAAATGGGGTTGCACGTGGCTGCTTTTGCACGGGCGCGATAGAAGGGTATAACCCAAGAAATATTTTTTTTTGAGTATAAAATATTAATATTTTGTAATATTAATATTTTATACTCAAAAAAAAATATTTCTTGGAGAAAAAGTGTTTGGATTGTATGAGATTTTTTCAGATTGTTCTGAAAAAATCTCATACAATCCAAACACTCAAAGAAACCAAGTCGGAAATCTCATCTCTGGCTTTTTGTACTTGTCAGAGCCTAGCAGGGCCTATTAGTCCGGTCAATTTAGACATTCGAAGTTACCTAAATTCCCACCAAGCTGAAAATCGGTAAGATAGTTTAAAATATCATTAAAAACAAAATTTGAAAATTCCCCATCTTTCCCCTGTAAGGAAAAAAATTATTCAAGGTCAAAGGTAAAAAAATGAGTTTTTCCGCGATTTTCAGCAAAACGGTAAGTTTTATCATAAAAATATTTCAAACAAAAATTGTAGATCATAAAATTATCTACAAAAAATTAATTAATACTTTTTTTTCTACGAGCCACCGTTTTTGAGATATAACGATTCAAAAAGTTGTAAAAGTACAACTTTTACAACTTTTTGAATCGTTATAATATGCACACTTTTTTTTTGCGGTTTCCCCAGTAGGCCTATTCCACGGGTCAGTTTTGATCCCGTTTAATTTGAAACTATTGAAAAATAATGGATATTAGCAGAGATTGAAAAGATAAAAGCAATTTAAGTTAAAAAAAAGTTGTGAAATTTAATCGTCCGAGTCGTAACTTTCAAAATCTTCTTCTTGTTCTTCTTCTTGATCTTCTTGTTCTTGTTCGTCTTGTTCTTGTTCTTCTTCATATTCATCCTGAGTGCATGTAAACTGCGTTAATAGCGATGTATCGCATGTTGCCTCGTTGGAATCAAACGGATCCTCTACTGTTGGTGATTCAATATTAGAGCACAACCGGCCTTGACAATGTGTACATGCCGGAGAATAGAACAGCATAACATATATTACAACTATAGAGATGTATATATACGTGGCGTACTCATGCATATTATGACGATTACAATTTTTACAACTTTTTGAATCGTTATATCTCAAAAACGGTGGCTCGTAGAAAAAAAAAGTGTTCATTATTTTTTTGTAGATAGGTAATTTTATGATCTACAATTTTTGTCTGAGATATTTTTATGATAAAACTTACCGTTTTGCTGAAAATTGCGAAAAACTCATTTTTTTTACCTTTGACCTTGAATAATTTTTTTTCCTTACAGGGGAAAGATGGGGAACTTTCAAATTTTGTTTTTAATAATATTTCAAACAATCTTACCGATTGATTTTATTTATATAGCATTAGCCATGCTAGGCAGTTGCTATTTTTTCCTTTCTAAATTTATTACTATAATCTTACCGATTTTCAGCTTGGTGGGAATTTAGGTAACTTTACTCTTATTTTTTGGTCTAATTTGACCGGACTATATAGTAATCTACTAGACCATTAACTACCCACAAAATTGTAACCTATAGATGGCAAATAAATAATTGAGAATTGAGTATTGGATTTTTTAAACACTTTATACTTAAGAACCCAAAGCAGATCAAGGATTCTTTGAAAGAATTTGCTACGGGCCCCACGCTTGCTTAATCCGGCACTGGTTGGTCCCATTATAATTTGATCAAGATCTGATGAAGAGTTTCAGTTATGTTTACGATTGAGGTTGGTTATTCGTTTTTCAAAGTCGTGTATTATTATATTATTTATATAACAATAAATATTACGACGCGATTCAACATAAGCATTCTGGTCTAGTAGGAAGTGTTATATATTATTATTGTAAATGTAGGTACGCCAGTCTAGAAATACACGTCTTACGAGAAGCACGTCTTTTGATTCTTAGTGGCGACGAGGATAACATATAAGCACTTACCATTTATTTCTACCTACTTATTAGCTTTGTTCTCACAGTCCAGATTTAAATACTAAACGGCTTATGTTTCTTGTCCTAGGCATCTTAGAAATAGGCAAAATGCCGAGATCCAGCAACGACTTAGCTCTAATATTTCAAGATTTATTTTGCTCTCTTTTCAGTTATAAATTATGGCAAGGCGCGGGTTCAACTCTGAATTAATTATAGCGAGAATTAAGGAGCTTTACGTAGACTGTAATAATGAATGTTTATGTGACGTCCTACCTATTTTGAGCTTTTCAGACGGTTCTTTAGAGAGAGCGTGTAAGAGTGTTAAGTGTCATGTGGTATAAGTACCTGATAAATTGTTATGATACCTTAATTGCTACTTAGTACCTTACAAAGTCTGCTAGGATTATACAAGGGAAATTCTCCTTACTTAAAAAAATATATTCTTAATTTCTGCTGTCGATCTCTTAAATGTCTTAAATGTACAAAAAACTTGAAATGTCGCAGTTTTGCCGCGAAAGTGAAAATACGTCGTCGATTTTGCATTATTATCTTAAAAAACTTCTAATTTTTCATGAGTGTAGACAAGTTATACAGTTACAATGTTGAAAAATGTGATTTTCGTTTTCACTTTAAAACTCCAATAGAAACTCTAGTAAAGATCTTACCACTTTATAAAGGCATGACTTCACTATGATTGGACACTTCTACTTAATTTTGACTGTGACATGTGACTAGGATTTCTACTATAAAATACTAGCTTTTGCCTGCGACTTCATCTGTGTAAATATTGTACTTTTTACACAATATCTTTATCAATTATAGCCTGTGTGATACTTTCATGTATGAGCTATATTGTTGTTAAGTTTTATTAAAATCCATTCAGTAGTTTTTGCTTGTTACTCACAAACATCCATACATTCTCGCAAACTGTCGCATTTATAATATTAGTAGGATATACTTCATCTACATGAAAAATTTATAAACTGACTCTGGCTAAATGCACAAACATTTTTTAAGCAAAATTAAAAAAAGTAAACAATTGACCGTCCATTAGAACTCTACCTTATTTGATTAAAATTAAATCAATATCTTAAGAGAATAGGTATCAAGTTTTGGTCAATTGTAACTTCACATATGATTTACTTAACTTTTAATGTATTCGTGATATAATTACGGGAATAACCCTGTTGTACGATTAAAGTGAAACATCGGTGCTGAAATGCTTACAATCTTAAGTTAACATAATCAGAAATAGCTTGTATTATATTGCACCTGACTGTACCTACGCCTAAATTCTTGGGCATTAGAAGCATTCGTTCCACTGAACCTTTTCGTATAAGTAGAGGCAATTGTGTAGTAACAGTAAGTGCTTTGTTGTGAACTTTGGTTAAAAGCAAGGATTTTGTAGCTAAATTAATAAACGTAGGTTTGTTACCTATCTCGATGGTTAAAGGTACTTTTTATTTTCCTTTTAATTTTGGCTTCACAATTTGTGCATTTAGCCAGTGTCAAGTAATAATATATTTTAAATGTATTTCAAATTAAAAGTCTTAGTCACAAGTCACAGTATTCAAATTAAAGTAAAAGAGTCAATCAAGGTCCAGACATAGTCAAGCCTTGCCTTAGTAAAGTGGTAGAAACTTTACTAGAACTTGTACTGGAATTTTGGAGCGAAGGCGAAAATTACGTTTTTCAACGTTGTATGATTTGCCCACATTTATGCACGTTTACTCAGTATTAACGGTAAATAATCCACCATTATTACACATTAACACTCGCAGAATCACAGGTTTTGGAAAATTATACAAAATCAACAACGCCATTTTTTCACTTTGGCGGCAAAACTCTTCCTTGCGGTTTCAGAGATAGAGAGTACTTATTCTGGCGGCTATTCTTGAAACCCAGTCAGTCAGCCTAGCGTGTGTAACATCCTTGACCACATCATTTCTAGCCAACGAGTCAGAAAACAATCTGAGTTACAAAACAAGCTTTTGAAAAATGAAAAATCTTGAAAAATGATTTAAAAGTTAAAGAATCAGAGAACTTGTCAAGACGAATCAAATGAGCTCAAACACGATGGGTTTGTGTCGTCTCATTACAGAATTTCCATGGCCACCTTCTGGCTTCATCATCAGATCAATTTCATTTCTTGTTTTATGTAGGTAAATAATGCAACGTTGCGTGTTATCACGAATAAATGTATTTTATTTCTTTCTTTATTTCATAATAATATTCCATTGTTATCTGATTTACATATGCATGCAGAAAATCAATCAGAAACCGGAAAGTGGGTATAACTTCCAAGATTGATTACAGACAGACACTGGGACAGGAGTAACTAAATAAAAGCTTGTAAAACCGCCTTATCCTCTTTCTTAATAGTTTCGCCGTAATGCCGTCACGATTTCCATTGCATTCCCAAAACACACAATTATAATGAGGAACTAGGTTACCCAACGTGTGATTTGAATAATTCCCGCTATCCACACGTAGGTGGGCGCGAGAGGCGGGCCGGGAATATTACAAATGAATTATCGACATTTTATGCGGTTGTTTTCGCATCGTGGAGACGCAGTTGTGGAGGTTGCAGCTGGAGGTGTATCTTGCTTGATAGAAGATACCTGTTTTTGTTCTAGTAGTCTATACCTAGAGCTGAGGCATATGAATATTGATTTAGTTTTTTACATAGAGAGTCAATTTGTGTTTTCCATGTTATGTGTGTTCACATTTGTTTCGTCGATTTTTATATTATTATATTGCACGTTTACGGTCTTGCTGATAGTCGATGCCCGTAGTGCACACGGTTAGTTGACCGTGTGAAACACTTGTTGACTTGATTGATCCGACACTTTGTCCGTCCGTCCGTCTGTCAGAGGCACCTGGCGACCAAACCGTACAAGTAAATACTATCAAATTCTCAGAGAATATTTTAAAGCCCAAAAGAGTAAGGGTCTATCTCAAAAACTTCACATTTAAAGCTGAAACTTATGTTTTATAATATCCGTTATGCACTTGAACAACAAATACAGAAATCAAACAGTTATTATTTAAAGAAAAAGGTAAAAGCAATTAACCTCAAAAGATTTTCTCTATTAGATATAAAATGTAGGCGCGAGATCTCACTTCGGCGCAAACGATCAGTTTTAATACTAAAACCGGAAATCTTTTATCTATTCTAGACACTATGTTATTTAGTAGTAAATATACTGCTAAGTTAATTATTTTGTCTTTCTAATTCCATTTTGTTCCTTCGAGAGTAGTTCATTAGACTCAAAATAGTTGTAAAGTTTATCATTGATTACCTTTTCATATATTAAATAAGATTAGGATATATAATAATAACGCTACTGGCCTATAACAGTTTATATCTTCTTTATCGTCTTTCTTGAAGATGGGTTTTATAATAGACATCTTAATTTTTTTAGTTTTTGTGTGTTTTTTCCCTCTTTATAAAATAGGTTCATGTTGTAACTCAAAACTGGGGAGATCGCATGTGCAGAATATTCCAAAACTTTTGTGGAGATGTCGTCACATCCCACTATTTGTATTTTTAAGATTTTTAATTATTTTAAATATGTCAATCGCAACAGAACCTTAAGCACATATCTCCCTTGGGAAGAAAAGTTGTGCTCTTGCCGGGAATCGAACTCAGGACCCACGGCGTAGAGGGAAGAGACTTGTCCATCGCACCAACTGGGTCGTCAAAATATAGAGATAAATTTAGAAAGGAAAAATTATCGCTTGAGGCGAGATTTGAACCCACGGCCATAGGGTCTCATGCCCTATTGCTCTAACCGCTGAGCTACTCAAGCAATGGCCGTGGGTTCAAATCCCGCCTCAAGCGATAATTTTTCCTTTCTAAATTTATCGCTATAGTTCTGCCTAGCATGGTTAATGCTATATAAATAAAATCAATTCGTCAAAATATATTATATTATGCAATTATGCAATAAGGAACTTCGATCCATAAAATAAAGAAAACATATTGTCAGCTTGACGTAATTTACACTCTCAGCCCCACACTAAGTTCTATGACTTGTGTCGTGGGTGTCGGAATCACATCACACCCAGAACCAGCAACACAAATTTCCCTTGGGGAGAAATATACTTGTGTCCCTGCCGGGAATCGAACCCGAGACCTCCGATTAGAAGTCGGACGCTCACCTAACTAAGCCAACGGGCAGTTTAATTAACGCAATACTAAGTTGACGTACTGTTACAAAGTACACAAAAAGTTGTTCGAGACGTCTCAATTACGTACACGCTAGATTGGAGTGCTTCAAAAACCGCAATTTACGATATTTCCCTCATTTTATTTATAATCACACTGTGAACTGTATTGGAAGGCCTTTATGAGAATTTTCTTTAAGACGATACACAAATTTATTTCGGCCGGAGCTCGGAGGCGTGACAAAAACCGGAGCTGTTTACCCGCAATACATTAGAAAGAGATAAACATATAGATCAGAGCCACGTCTCATTATCTCGGTTAAGGGATAAATCGTATAAACTTGTTTTGACGGAGAAATTCCACCAATTATGTTTCTCAATTTCATTTATTTAGATTATACCCTCAATTATAATATATTGTCAACATAACATACATTGTAAACATAACATAAAAAAACACAAACGCTTTCACACTCACAGCCCACAGCCTCACAGCTTGTGTCGTGGGTGCCGGCAACATTCACATCACACACACTCACAACCAGAACCAGAAACACAAATTTTCCTTGGGGAGATTATAATATTGTCATTACTACTAATTCTTACAGGGCTCAAAAAATTTGCATAGCGTCTTTACAAATGTTTCAGGTATCCACGAAACAAGTCATCGAACTTAGTGCGGAGCGTGAATGTGAAAGCGTTTTATCACTTTCTCTGACTCTCAATGGGTATTAAATTGATCTTAGTGGTTACCTACCTCATATCTTCGGCATGCGTTAATTTAACCGACTTGGATGATTCTTATTGTGTTGGAAAGGCTTTTTTTATGCCCGACAGGCAAGCATTTGACCGCTATCTCATCTGACGGAAAGCGATGATGCAGCCTGATAAAAGGCTTTAGTATCTAGTTGGTCCTGGTTTTATTACCTTTGAGTTTCTAAAAATGATAGTCTGGATCGAATCCGGAGATAATGGCAATGGAAAACAAGAAGGAGGTTCTCAATTCGACTGTGAACCGAATATGTGTTACCTCAGAACTTTTTTCTATAGGTTTAATAGGTTCACCTATTTTGATGATTATTTTTATTTGAGAGCTGGTGCTTCCCATGTGTTCCCATTTCAATTTAATCAAGATCTGATCAGTAGTTTTTTAGTTATCGTCAATAATGCGTATTTTTTTAATTATTTTAATTTGATCAAAGGTGCCGAAGATGAAGCAGTGAAGAAAGATTTTTAAAGCTTTGCTTGCGTTTAAATTATTGTTTAAAATAATAATAATTGCGAGAAGCTGTCGGCTGGACTAGTTAAATAAATTAGGTAGCATTTAGAAAACCAAGGCACTTATTAGGTAAATGGCGGGAAGCCGCCGGCTATTCTACTGTTTCTAAGTTCTACCAGTCTTACCTGTTTCCCGCCAATACGGCATTGAAGCATCAAATGACTGCACTAAGCGTAATGTCCCGCCATTTACGGTAAATACAAAACTAACGGATTCAAGATGGCCGCCGAATATGGAATTTTCTGATGTGAGCAGTTACACGGAAGAAATAACGCAGTTACTTTTAGTAGTCGTCTACTTGCTAATCGGATAAAATAAAAACGATATATTGTTTTTTGAAAGTTAAGGCTTTCGTGAGTACTTATTACACATAATAATTCAATGTTAAAAACGGCTTAAAACACGTATAAATGTCGACTTATTTTGTTGTCGACTAATTTCGGACAAATTAGTTGTCCTACACAGGGGCGAGCGGCTCGGGCCTCTGGGTATCGCGCGTCTGACTCATCATGAAGGACAAATAATTTGTCCGAAACTAGACGACAGCAAAGTATGTCGATATTTGTACGTGTCAAGCTTTTTATAACTTTAAATCGATATTTTGTTATTTTATGAAACGGTATCACAGCATAAATCAAACCACATAACATAACATACATATAGCAAAATCAACATTTAAAAATACTGCCGTCGTTCTATCTGGAAAACGGCTTCACCGATTTTCACCAATCATGACCAAGAAATAATACTTAAATAGGTAAAAAAACGGAGAACGGAAGGGATCCGCATCCTCCGCTAGTGAGTAGTCTAATAACCCTCATTCCAAGGAGTTAGGAGTACATATCAAACCTCATCCATCAACTGTTACCAGTCACAGTAAAAGTGTCATAAAATACATTGTCAATCGCATCTTCACTTGAGATAGAAATCAAATCGTCATTATTTTTATTACCATCTTATTGACACAGTTTACAGTAAAGGGAATTCTGTTCGGTACTTAGCCAAGCCCTTGTAAAGTGGTAGAAACTTTATTAAAATGTATATGGGAGATGAAAGACAAATTTCCCTTGGGGAGATAGCTTGTGTTCCCGCAGGGAATCGAACCAGATAAAAGATGCTTAAAAGGCCAACTCTCTACTAAAACTAAGCCAATGAGTAGTTCAATAAAACTTTTATTCGCTGTGCCAGATGGAGTGACCAACCAGATCCAATGAAAGACCGGCGGCGCAGAGAATAGAACCACTCTGAAAAGGCCTACAAAGTTATCAAAGATTGGCTGATGATGATGACAGTCATTCCAGTCATATCCAACCTCGTTTCCCGTCGGCCCGCACGAACATTATCTGCAAATCCGGTGTTGTTAAATTGTATAAATCATACGTGCGGCCCGTTGTAATCTTTCGCGACGTTAATCCGTACTGGATGGAGGCGATATTCTTGGGTTGAGAGAGAAAATGAAATGTCGAGTGTGGATGTCGAGTGGTTATAGTGACTTCAGAGTGATTATTAACTTGAGTAAAATAAGTCTTTATAATAATAATTGTTTTTGCTACTCGTAGCACAAGATAACAACTAAATATATTTTTTTAATATACGCAGCGTTTACAAAATAATAATTTAAGCACAAGCAAAGCTTAAAAAAACCGACTTCACCGCTTTATCTTCGGAACCCTTGATCAGATTAAATTAATTAAATAAGCATTAATGAGAGTCATTCAAAACTACTAGTAGTTCAGATCTTGATCAAATTAAAATGGGAAGCACTAGGTTTAAAATAAAAAAAAAATATACTAAATCCGTTCAAATAGAAAAAAGTTCTGTGTAAACACACATAAAAAAATACAGTCAAATTGAGAACCTTCTTCTTTTTTTAAGTCGTTAAACAAACTTTAGATTCAGAATCAGAATAGTCTTCATTGTATAACTGTAAAATCTATCGACGAATTATTGCACATTTTATTCTTTATATTAAATAATTGATGATATATAGTCTGAGGCAATAGTTTGTTGGACGGTGAAAATACTTATCGAAATCAGGCCATGAAGTTAGAATTTCAGAAGTTAAATGAAATGCCTCATGCCTCTGACGCCATGCCACATTGATTTAAATAATCAAATAATCTAAAGCTCGTTTGCCTCTCATCAGTTATCTGTCGGGCTATTTTTAACAGTTTTATTTTACTTTTAAAATTTATTTTTTTTATAATAAAATACACAACAATATAATACATCGTTCTTGACCCCAAGAATAAAAAATATAGAACAGAAATTATCAATGACAATGGGCGGTCTCATCACTAATAGCGATCTCAACCAGACATCCTTTGGATCGATATAAATAATTTAGACATTTAGAGATAGAACAGGGATGCAACATTTTACGTGTAATTACTAAATAATGTTAAAATGTATTAGTAAATATTTTAAAAATTAATTTGCTGATAAGTTTTTGAGTGGTGTTATCTTGAACTGACTGTTGGTGTAGTTGCGTGAGCGTTCGACATCTAAGCAGGGGTTCGAATTCCGGCGGGCACACAAGTTTTCTCTTCAAGGAAAATTTGTGTTTCTGGTTCTACGGGCCAATTGCCTATATTTTCTAAAACTAAACTAAAACTATGTACAGCAAAGAACTAAGTTACCTACAAGACATCGAGCTTATAGGTAACTCGAGTGCTCAAGCCCACTACCAGTGGGTAGCGTTCCCATCATGCTGGCGGCATTGCCTCTCTGAATTGCAATGAATTCTGCTTCTGGTTGTGACTGTGTATGTGATGTGAATATTTCCGGCACCCACGACACAAGTTACAGAACTTAGTGTGGGACTGTGAGTGGGAAAGCGTTTATGTTATGTTTTTTAATAAGCCGAATCGACGATCTAGCGCTGCTCTAAATATGATGATAAAATATCGAACGGTTTCAATAATACACCCTCCATACTCCAGTATCCGCAAGCCCATCGATCACGGCGGATTTCCCGTGAACGCTAAGTATTGTTTTATGCTAAACTGTGTATTTCATATTTCCGAATTTAATTTCGGTAAAACATAATAAATTAAATTGAAATTGTTGCTGTCTGTAAACATAAATATCATTGTTGGTTGTTGATTATTTATTTATGTAAATAGTATGAAATCATCAAATAAAATTGGAGCTTCTGAAGCGAATTTTTTCGACGAAACCGCGGACGCTAGATCAGAGTCACTAGTTCAAAAGTCTATTTAAATCTATGTGTATATGTATAAACATAGATTTACATAGATTAGAATAAAATAATTACCCTGTATGATATGTACTATACAAGGTAATTTGTAAAAATGCTAGAAAACTGAAGTTCTTGTTCTTACCTTTAACTCATTTTGTTCTGCGACTATCTTCTGAGTGTTATATATTCCGTAATAATGAAGATTATGACTTCTATACAATCTATTACTAACAGTAGTTTTTTTCTCTATTTCATGCTCGATAGGCAAGCATTTGACAACAATCTCACCTTAATGGAAAGTGAATTTGCGGCTGAAAATATAACATGCTTGCCTAGAAAGTACCTTGAAGATTCCACAGATTATACCGTTCAAACTGCACTGTCTCGTAAAGAAAGATGTGGCCTAGATACGCCTCGTTTTATGCATGGCACTACCAGTTAACACTTGACACTTAATAATAATTTTATTCATTGACACTTAAATATTAAGACACAACCCTACATTACAATTACTTATAATGTGAATTCTGATGAGTCCTGTGTCGTGGGATTCAATCTCTTTTAGTATTGTACATGCAAATGCTACACTTAAATAAATTAATAACTGATGAAATGAAAATGAAATATAAAGATAGACAAACAACTTTTTTTAACAAAAATTTCCCGGTCCCCACGGACCGAGTGTCTCAACACCAAACGGCTCGAATATGTAACCACTGCCAAGGTTTCCATATTTTCGCCATTTGCGCTGCTCTGCCGAAGTTGCCGCGACGACAACCCCATTCTGTGTTTCAGGAAGATGTGACGGAGCTAAAGTATCGACACAATTTGCACACTAAAGGCCGTCCCATCTTCCATGGAATTAAAGTCATGCCGTCGGGTCTTTTACCATCGTCACGCACCAGACCATTCGGTCCGACAATGGCTGGAACGTTGGCACTGGTAAAAGCCCGGCGGATGATATCGTTGAGGCTGGCGTTGCGGGAAATTCGGCCAGCACTTATCTGGCACGAGAGACTTTTCTGGCCGTGGTGACCAAGCTGGTCAACAGCAGTACCACACTGACAGCTATGGGCAACATAGCACCTTGCACCCAAACGTTAGCATATAGCAAGACGGAAAGCAGATGGATCTATAAGTGTACCAGTATTAAAAGAGGGAATGGCCTGCAACCAAAGCCCTGACTCCCATACAGAAACTGCTAGAAGTCGAGCACGCTCTAAAAGATGTTTCCGTGCTAGTTCACAGAGCGGCCGAGTTCACAGTCTCTGTGAGGTTAACCTCACTAGGAGCCCGGTATTTGGGCATGCCATCTCCCAGGCGCTTCTGGCCTCAGTCAGGTTTGCTATTTCTAAAGAACCCCAACTATGTGACAGTATTTTTTCGACTAATTTAGAAGTACCAAGAACTGAAGACAAGAAAGCCGGTGACGCAACACTAGAAATTTTACGTATACCTTAGAAATTTTACGTATATCCTAGTCTTACAGGTAAAGAAGCTTGCGACCCTGTCATCTATGTCAATATTCAAAACCGATATAAGAGTATCCTTTACGATATTGTCCATGCTCTCGAGGAGCGCGCCATGTATTGACAAGCATTTGACCACTATTTCACCTGATGGAAAGTGATGATGCGGCCAAAGATTATTATTATTATCATTAAAATTGGTCCAGCCCTTTGATCGTGAAGAAGTAACAAACATACTAACACACTCACTAACTTTCGCCTTTATAATATTAGTGTGATTTAAAGCATACAAATTCTCCTTCAGCCTTTCAATCCAAGGAAAATAACCATTAAAACTTATCACTTGGAATATTAACTTGACAATGTGTTCAGTAGACTCGTGTGCGCATATTTCACGGCCTGTGTGGATAATCCACCGTTTCATACCTGCAGTTTATAACCGAAGTTGGCGAGTGGTAATAGCTTTTGTTACGGGTGCTGAGATGACCTGGCTTTGTGAAGTTTTGAGATAACTTGCTTATCGATTAATGTAGGTATATTTCCGACTAGACCTCTTTAAAATGGGTAATAAGAAAGGACTTAGTACTCAAACTACTTTTTTACTTTTTTGACGTGATAACGTATTATAAATCGATGAACACCGGCTGCACGCACGAAAAAGTGTCACGTTCCGCCTGAGCCTGAGCGTGCAAGCGAGAGCGCGAAACAAGCGATAGAGAGGCACGATCAAACTAAGCGTTGTCTTATGACGTAACTTTACAAACAACCATTTTTTTATTTTGCCATTTTGTTTAGTTTGATGTTTCGACAGGAGAAACTGTTTCGGTAATATTTTTATTTCCATTCAATATATTTTAACATTTCCACTCTTAATATTTTATTTTTATCTTGATTATCGTCATTAAAGACGTTTAGCGCTTAAACCGTTTATTAAAAAAAATATAAATAGTAAGCACATCGAGCCGGTAATATACTATTTTGTAACACAATATTCGGGATGCCTCCGAGCAAATAGCCTTTTCTTCTTTGAACGTAGAACAATGACGACGTCCTTATTACCTTGCTTTATTCCTCTCAATCCAAAGGTTTTCTGGAAGAGATCTTTCTCAGCGATAAGAACCCAAATTGTAAACCTCTTGTTTACACAATAAGAGTATTATTCAATTATTAACTATTAAATTATTAACTATTTGTGTTCTTAGTTATTGTAAGATGTTCTATCAAAAGTATATCTATGTATCAACTTCAAATAATAATCTGCGTCAAAATTCCGCATTTAAAAACACTGATTTCGGTAACTTTATAGAATCTTGAAAATTTCTTCCAGTCTTCAACTATTGAAACTGATGGCTACTCTAGTTTCAGTCCATACTTCCACACAAGTCGTTTGAAATGGACGATTTGAAACCAACTTCGAGTGTTTAGCGGGACTTGTTACTTTATACATAACATCGGCTGATAGTCTGATACAGAATCCGTTTTGATCTCGCCTCGTAAAACTTTTGTAGTTTCATACATTTTCATCGAGTTTTTATGTAAACATGACGAAAGTTAAAAAAAAATTGCGTTTAAGCTTGAACTGCCCTTTGGCTTAGGTGCGCGTCCGCCTACCAAGCAGAGGTTCGATTCCCGGCGGAAACACAAGTTTTATCTCCAAGAGTAATTTGTGTTTTTTTATGCTGGATGGGCAAGTGTTTGATCACTATCTCACCTGATGGAAAGTGAAGATGCGGCCGAAGATTCTAGGGAAGCATATTACGCTTGCCTAGAAGAAACCTATTCACGCTAGACTTGAAGATACTCAGATTGTACCGATCAGGAAACAAAGACGCAGGCAATGAGTTCCACTCACTCGGATGATAAACGTAGAAGCAAAACGCTTCGAGCGAACCGGAGGTATGTCAACCATATAAGGGTGACTTTGACAGTTTGTCTTGTTGTTTGGTGGTAAAAAGGGCATGGGGAAATTAAAACATGTAATTTAACTTGTTGCTTGCAAGCTAAGTACTTGAACTGCCTGTTGACGCAGTTAGATTCTCGTCTGCTTTCTAAGCAACGGATATATTGTTCAATTCCCGGTGGAAATGCAAGCTTTCTCTTTTAGGAAAATTTGTATATCTGGTTCTGGCAAAGGTTCTGGGTTTGATTATGTGTGTGATGTGAAAGCTTCCGGCACCCACGACACATAATTCCAAACTTTCGTTTGTTGGATTCCTTCAAAAGACCCGGATATCATATACATAAATGCTTTCACACTCACAGCCCCAACTTAAGTTCGATGATTTGTGTCGTGGGTGCCGGAAACATTCAGATCACACACGCAATTACAACCAGAATCAGAAACACAAATTTTCCTCGGGGAGAAAACTTGAACTTGCTTAGAAGGCGAACGCTCACCCTACTAAGTCAACAGGCAGTTCGCATGGTACATTATCGTATCTAAATAAGTCAATGTACGTACTATACGACTTATCTACTCGGCAGTCGGTAAGGTTACACCCATAAATCTAGACACTAGAATTCTTTACTAACCTCAATTTCAAAAATGCCCTTTCATTCCCGCACAACAGCGCGGTAAGCATATTGATCTCCCATTCAAATAGATTCAGATTACGTCATTCTAAGCCCACCTGTAATCCAAGCTGTGTCTAGAGCCTAACCATTCGCACAATGCCTAGATCTCAGATCTGTTAGAATTGCTAGATTGACATCGCGACCCACCTCAGCACTCCTAGGTAATTGAGTAGGGACACTAGACGTGGGATATATCGATGTGATATTTCGTGTATTCTTAATAAGACTTTTGAAAAGAAAAGGACGAATAGGTTTAGTTTTGTTTGGGTACAGATTGGTGCCGATTCTGTTGTCCAGAATTAGACTAAACTAGCCTAAAATTAGTTTTAGTCCTGCTTTAGTCCAAAACCTATTCAGAAAATGCAAGATTAGACTAAAATTAAGTTTGACAGGACTAAGTTAGTTTAGTTACTCTATTTAGTGAAAATGACCAAATTCTTATTCTGATGTACATGTTTTACGTCAAATTAAGACTAAAAATAGAAATTTTAAACTCAAATTAGTCTGTATGAAAAAGGTCTGGATTATTTTTAATGTGATCTTATACTTGAAAGAATAACACGTGCAATTAATGAAGCAAATACTGACCTACAAAGTCTATAATGGAGGAATATGTGATTGCGGCTCTTGTGAATACAATTCAATTTGGTTGCCGTCAAAATCAATTTTAGTCCTGTCATTTCAACTTATAAATTAAGTTCAACGTAAAATCAGAATAGCGTTTAGGTATTCTTTGACTAAAATTAGTTTATTTTTAGTTTAGTTTAGGTTTGTTCGATGCTCAACAGAATTACCACCATTGGTTCTAGACAATGTACTATACCTAATGTTTCAATGTTATTCATTAATGATGACAAAGATGCGTGGAGACAAACTGCACAAACGCGTTTCGGGCAACTACATAATATAGATATACCTAGGTTAATATAATTCTCTTACTTATTAATGTAAGTTAATTAATCTTACTAATTACTTACTGAGGCTCAGATCTTGATAAAATTTAAATGGGACCAATTAGAAAGCAACATCTTTCAAACAAAAAACAAATTTCTAAATCGGTTCACGTGGAACGAGAAAACACATAAAAAATATACATAATCGCCTTGAGTATCTCCTCCTTTTTTGTGAAGTCGGTAGAAAAAAATATATTTGTCAGATTTCAATTATAGGAAGCAATTTAATCGGGTACTAGTTTTTGGGTTTTAGTTTTTTTTAAGGGTTATCTTATCTTCTATACATATATAAAAATCAATGTCATTTTTCGTTGTAATTTTATAACTCAAGAACGGGCTCACCTCACCATGTTTTAAGTTATTGTAAATAAATTATTGTATCTTATTTTATAACATAACTCAGTTACTTATTTCAAATTGTAAATATTGCATGTCCAAAAAGGGCAACTGTTGATACAATATTTTTTACTAAGATCTTTTGTTACACAGTTCTGGCAATAAAAATTCTGATTCTGATTCTGACCTATCCAAACCAAATGTTTAGGCTTTGTTCGGACTATTTAGTGGCATGGTTTATATGGCTCCCGGGCAAAGCCGGGGCGGATCGCTAGTTTTTTATAATTAATTATCTTGTTCCAAAAACTATCGATTCCATGAAGTACCGATAAATACAGCTCTGGGTTACTGATTTAGTCAATAATCCTTATAAATGCTAAACCTACAATGAGCCGACGTATTGCTAAACTGTACAGTCAAAAGATGGTTAAATTTTGCAATACGGTATTTTGAGGCTGAGGTGTGTCCAAGATTTAGAGATTGTGGATACTTATTATTGTTCAATCATACAATAAATGCATGAGAATAGGAAATATGCATATATTTTTAGCCAGCTTCAAAAAAGGAGGAGGTTCTATGTTCGACTGTATGTTTTTTTTTTATGTATGTTCACCGATTTCTCCCCCATTTGTGGACCGATTCTCAAAATTGTTTTTTTTTGTTTGGTAGATTATACTTCAGAGGTGGTACCATATAAATTGGGTACTTCCCAACGGGTCATAGTATCAGATGTTTACATGAACCGATCATAACTGTTATTCCCATCTGATCTCAAGATCAGTTGCTACTAAAATCCTACTAATATTATAAATCCGGAAGTTTGTGTGTAAGTGTGAAAGTATGATTTGTTCCCTCTTCACGCTTTAACGGCTGAACGGATTTGGATGAAATTTGGAATGTACATAGATTATACCTAGGATTAACACATAGGCTACTTTTTAACTTCATAATAGCGGGCGAAGCCGCGGGGCACGGCTAGTAAATTATATATGTTTGTTCTCAAATGATATAAATTTTGTCGAAATCGATCAAGCCAAAACCAAAATATAAGCGGTGAAGTCGGTTTCTTTAAGCTTTGCTTACGTTTAAATTATTATTTGATTATTCACGTTAATACATTATTATTTAAAAACTATCGCGAGTTATACATTACTAGCAGTGCCCGCGACTTCATCCGCGTGATTATTGGACTTTTAGTAAGGATCCCAAATTTTTTTGATAATATAATTTAGTCTATAGCCTTCTTCGATAAATGTACTATCCAAAACTGAAAGAATTTTTCAAATCGGACCAGCGGTTCCTGAGATTAGCGCGTTCAAACAACAAACAAACAAATTCTTCAGCTTAATAATATTAGTATATAGTATACTAGCCGTGCCCCGCGGCTTCGCCCGCAATTATCAAGTTAAAAAGTAGCCTATGTGTTAATCCTAGGTATAATCTATGTACATTTCAAATTTCATCCAAATCCGTTCAGCCGTTAAAGCGTGAAGAGGGAACAAACATACTTACACACTTACACACAAACTTTCGGATTTATAATATTAGTAGGATTAGTATAGATAGTATAGATTATTTATTGTTCATTAACAGCGTTGCGGTTTTTGTCGGATTTTAGGATGGACATCGTACATGTTCGAAATTAGTCGGAAAATCCGACAAAAATCGCCGGATAATACATTACCGGTCAAAAATCATCAAGTTAAATGTTTGAAAATGCAACCAGGCTTTGGAAATTTTAAATGCAGCTATTGTGACGTTCTTCCTGTGTCGTCCAATCATGGCTGCCGTAAAACATACTTGACCTAAAAAAATATTTTGCCTCTACTTAAATTTCAACCATATTGCCTGAGAGATAAAAACAGAGTTTTATCATTTTTATATATTTACATTATTATGTAAGTTTGTTTTTTAATGTGAAATACAAATTTCAGATTCTTGGTAGGACCGGAAATACTATTTTACCTTAAGGGACATTTATGTCTGGTTTTGGGTGTGATTGTGCCGGCACCCACGACACTAGTTTTCGAACTTGCTGCGGAGCTTTTTTTTTTTATTTTTTTATTTGTGACAGGCTAGTGTTTGACCACTATCTCACCTCATGGTAAGTGACGATGTGATCGAAGCTGGTAAACACACTAGGCTCTCAAGGATAACTGCCGGAACACCGTATTAGGCTTGGCGGCAGACTCTGACAGCTCAGAGTGTGAAAGCGTTAATGTTATGTATAAGACCTCCTAAGTAAGCGTGATCAATCACAAGTCTATCAGCCTCCTTTTTTCTTTATATACTATACTACTACTAGCTTTTCACAACACAGAATATTCTAGTGAGGAAATGTTCGTGCATAATAAAAACCTAAGTAACTTATATGTTCATACCTACACCTACATGTTTGTATTTATTATGTTATCCCAAAATAAGTTATTGGTTTTTCTTTATGTTCATACTTATTATTTACTCTCTCTCTCTACTAGTTCATACTTAGTAAGTTACTTTTATATATAAAATCATTATTATTAATCGAGCAAAGCGAAATGTTTAAGTTGACTTGGGTCGTTCACCACTTTGTTCGTCCGTCCGTCCATCCGTCTGTCAGATGTATCTAACGTCTAAATCACATAAGCGAATGACTTCAAATTCTCATATAATATGTAAACCTACGGCCCAAAGCCAGAAATGACATTTAAATTTATATAAATGAAAATATTAAGGGGGCTCCCATACATATAAATGGGGAGCAAAATATTAATTATCAAAATATTAGTTTTTTTTTATTGATCGAACGAAGCGTGATCTCTAACATGTCTTGGTAGTTTAGCACTTTGTTCGTCCATCCATACGTCAGTCAAAGGCATCGAAAAATGGCAATTAAAATTATATACATTGAAATTTTATGGGGGCAACCATACTCGTGAGCAAAAGCAAAATCATTAAAAAAAAATTATTTACCCATTTGGGGTATCGTTGAAAATTACTTGACAATTAGAGTACGACACCAGTTTAAAAAAAAACTTTGTTGGTAAATAACGATTTGGGAAGCCACCAAAGTCACTGTTTTTAGACCTATTTTGTCCCGGGGTATATCTCCAAAACGGCTTCACACTGAACGCCAAAACTTACGTATAATATCCGTTATATCCTGTGCTTGACGCGTAGGCGGGATCTCAGTTCGGCGCGACGACTAGTTATACTATCATCATCTATCTTTGTTCAGCACCATGCATGCCTTAGACATTAACTAACACCCATCAAATCTATTAAAATTCAATCAATGTACAAACAATTTGAATAAGGAAGTAGTTACCTATCCCAGAGTAGTTCTTGTAAATCCTAGAAACGTCGGAACATAGAGAATTTCATCATTAAAATCTTGTTAATCAAAATAAATTGTCGCCTATTATGGCCGGTAGTTTCATTATGCTGTCTATCTGCTGGCGACGAGAGATGTATGCTCGAAATCAGTAGCTAAGATACTGTAATTTTATTAAAGTTAAAAAAGATTGCCACGCTTACTCACAGCGTGTGTTAATGTTAAGTACCTGGATGACCGACCTTTGCTCGTTAAAACGACGTTTTCTAAAAATGAAACCTAGCTAGATCGATTCATTGCCCCCGAAACCCCATTGCATACTCAATTTCATGAAAATCCTTAGAGCCGTTTGCGAGATTCTGATTACATATGTAATTGTAAGAATTGCTCGTTTAAAGGTATGAGATATATTACGCTGGATTGAGACAACGACATGGATCTAAGCAATCACCTTTATTTTACAACAAAGATACTATAACCATTTGATAAGGCTTGAGCCCATTTCCTATTCAAAACACAACTCATCACGTCGGCGTAGGGGGACGGCGCGCGGCGGTGTAATAATTACCTATGCTTGTGATTGGCCGACGCGTCCGATGCTAGCCGAAGCGAGCCGATCCGGACCAAAGCGCGAGTTCTAGCTATACGAAGAGATATTTAGTTTTTGTTTTACAAGATAAAGGCATAGTAGAAACAGAAACTCTTTCTACTATGATAGAGGCGACGAAAGTTCGTCGATTGCACAGATCAAATTGAATAATATTAACAATACTTTTTAAGTAAAAAGTCAAGAATTAAAATGTCTAATATAAATTAAAAAATCTAATATTAATTTTATTTTTGTTTATATGAGAAAACCGGGTCTTTTCGCGCTTTTATTTTCAAAATAGCATTATTTTGACTAACCTCGACGTTTCGGCAGGGTCGCACCGGCCGTGGTCACGAGAGATTAATTTTATTGACTGAGCGAAGCCAACTCTTTAAGTTGACTTGCAAGCTTTAGCAACTTATCCTAGTTTAGGTACTCTACGCCGTGATTACGTCCGTACGTCTGTCAGAGGCAAATAGCATCTAAACCAAACAAGCGAATTGCGCCAAATTCTCATCTATATATATAAAAGAAAGTCGTGTTAGTTACTCCACTTATAACTCAAGAACGGCTGAACCGATTTAGCTGAAAATTGGCAGGGAGGTAGTTTAGAGCCAGGAAAAGGACATAGGATACTTTTTAAGAACGTACATTTCTTTAAAAAATTTTTTTACATTTCGACATGCTTTCCTTTTTCTCATACGTCACTCGGATTTGGTAAAGTACTAGGCAAACATAAACATGAAGGTTGTAATAATATAGTCACGTGACATTGTGACGCATGCCGGGTATGGCTTCCTAAATATGCACATTCATTGACTGTTAGGCGGAACGAAGGTCGCCGGGACAGCTAGTAATAATATAGACGTACGTCTGTCAGAGCAAATAGCGTCTAAACCAAACAAGCGAATTACATGAAAATCTCATTATATAATTCCATGAAGACGAGTCACTGTCTTCTCGTACATAAGCATTTATTCTTCGGAATCCGCATGCCTTTTCGAATGCGCTGTTTAGTTTTACCCGCAGAGGTGGTTGGTTTGCCTGCGTTATGCGTGATGCAATTTTATGTATAAGTATCTTATTACCCAGTAGGCCTTACTTTAAGAGGCAATACGTTAATGCGTGAACTCTTTTAACACAGCCAATTTTTCTCTTTACACTTTTGGAAATAGAGGTGCATTTTACTTAGCTTATATTATGGTTACACTAGGTTACGCGTGGTAATCATTTAAAAAGCTCCCCAATAAAAAAAAAAAGATAAAGTAATCATTCGTCTAGCAGTATACGTATATGATATAACTTTCAGTGTTCTGATGTAAAATGATGGAACAAAATAGACTGAAAAACAATAAATGATGTAAATTGCATGTGATTTGTTTTTTTTTAGCAAGCCTTGCCCTCCAGTTTCGCTTACGTTTACTAAGTAAAAAAGTGTCCTGTAAATCCTTGGTATAAGTATATCCTTGTAAATTCCAAATTTCATCCAAATCCATTCAGCTGTTGAATTCAGTGTGAAGAGGAAACCAAAATACTTATACACAAACTTTCGGACTAATAATATTAGTGTTATGATGTCTCTAGAAATATTACTTTATTTAATCTGTCTATATGAACTGCTCGTAAGCTTAGATGGGTGGCGTTCGATTTCTAAGCAGGGGGTATCGGGTTCGATTCCCGGCGGGACCACAATTTTTCTCCCCAAGGAAAATTTGTGTTTCTGGTTCTGGTTGTGATTGTGTGTGTGATGTGAATATTTCCGGCACCCACGACACAAGTCATCGAACTTAGTGTGGGGCTGTGAGTGTGAAAGCGTTTATTATTATTACTATTATATACATTTCAACTGATACTGTAATATTTGTGCAATGAAGAAGTGGACACATTGGCTGCGTATTTGTTGCATAAACGGTATAATCTGGTATTCCTCAAGTCTAGCGTAATCATCACTTTCCATCTGGATAGTGGTATAATACTTGCTTAAAAATCATAATAAAAATATGTTATTTTTATCTATTTAATCATCCAAGACGTATGAATAGCTAAAAGATGCAGTACTGTACAAAGATGTATCAATTAGTCTTTAACTTTCACGAGTGCCTCATTGGGGCCCATGTAAATAAACATAATTGATGCAAGCAAAGTTTAAAAAAACCGACTTCATCGCTTTATCTTCGGAACCTTGATCAGATTCAACGTATTAAACACGCATTATTGACAATAACTCAAAAACTAGTGATGAGATCTTGACCAAATTTAAATGGGACCACATGAAAAGCACCAGCTTTAAAAAAATAAATAAAAAAAACAAAATCGGCGCACAAAGAAAGAAGTTATGAGTTAACTTTTGAAGTCTGTTAAAAACGAGAACATCGTCAATGTAGTCCACAGAATACGCATTATTGATGATAACTCAAAAACTACTAGTAAGATCTTGATCAAATTTAAATGGGACCAATAGGAAAGCTACATCTATCAAACAAAAAAAAAAATTCAAAATCGTTTCACGTGGAACGAAGTTATCAGGTAACACACATAAAAAAAATACAGTCGACTTGAGTAGGTACCTCCTCCTTTTTTTCCTAGTCGCTTAAAAATCGAATTTGACTATTAACAATGAACTCAAACAAATCCAAATGAATATATTATACTGTCATAAACATAGACTAATACAGACAGACGGACGGAGCCACTCTATAATAAACCGCAGGTGACGGCTGACCGGAGATTACTGCCGCCATGTTGTGACGTCACAGCGCTACTTCCGGTAGTGGAATTGGCGGGCTGATGGAATTATTGTAACTATATAGGTTTAGACAAGTTGATTTGTAGCTCAATTCAAGATATTTGGAATGGTGTCAGAGAAATTATGGGACAGATTCACGGAAAAATTCACACACACAACACAACCAGAAACAGAATTTTCCATGGAGAGAAAACTTGTGTTCCCGCCGGGAATCGAACCCGATACCCCTGCTTGAAGGCAAACGCTCACCCAACTTAGCCAACGGGCAGTTCAATTTCATGAAATATTTTCGTTGATTCAATTTTAAATTATTCAAAATGGCGGAGATTTTGGGGTTGAAACGTAAAAATCATACTCAAATACTAATTTTATAAACATTGTTTACACGTAGTTTAGGTAATATCTCGGGACTTAATCGAAGGCGAATTTCACCCAACTAAGCCAACGGGCAGTTCAATATGTGTGTGATATGTAAATGTGTCCAGCACTCACGAAATACTTTGAACTTAGTGTGGGGCTGTAAGTGTGAATGCTTTTGTTTTCCCAATTACTCGTTGATTTAGTTGAACAAGATTGTATACCTTTAAATATGATAAATGACTAAACGTGATAAATGTTAAATGAGAAACAATCAATAACAATAAATATGAACAAAGAAAAATAATAGAATAAAATCGCAAAATAATAATATATACTTTATTCTTAATTGGCCGTCCGAGGGTAGAGGCGCCAGAGCTAAGCTTCCAAAGTCCAGGTGGAATGGTAAAGTGCATAACGTCGGGAGTAGCGTTTAGTGAAACTGCAGCAACACCCCTCAATACCCTTTAGCCATCCACACCAACGTTGTTCCTTTTATCGCCAATGCAGGCGGCCCTTATGAGGAGCCCGATCAGTGGGTGGCAAGTCATCACCTGCCTACATTATTTTAAATGAGGCGGAATTGGCAGGTGCCGTAGTCTCATGACATAATCCAGATATTTTATAAATCATCAAATGTACAATACAATAGTCTAAGTTTTTACTCGCATAAGTCACAGTTATTGTCAACTCAATATCATCCATCCCCTATCTCTTCTCTATCTCTATCCTACTAGTGCTATAGTACTACTAATATTATAAATCCGAAAGTTTGTGTGTAAATGTGTGTGTAAGAATGTGTGTTCCCTCTTCACTTTTAACGGCTGAACGGATTTGGATGAAATTTGGAATGTACATAGCTTATACCTAGGATTAACACATAGGCTACTTTTTAACTTGATAATAGCGAGTAAAGCCGCAAGGCACGGCTAGTTATACATAAAATTGATGTGCTAGAGAATTGTAGTTCTTCTAAAATCCTAAAGACTACGTCAACTTCCAACGTACGAGATGTCCGTCGTATGTTTGGGCACACCTGATAGGTTATTATTAAAATACTAGCGATCCCCCCCGGCTTCGCCCGGGAGTGATAAATGATGAACCGCTCGACCGATTTTGTGCAAACTTCACATAAACTATCTACTAAATAGTCCAAACAAAGCCTAAACATTTGGTTTGGATAGGTGAGCCCGTTCTTGAGTTATAAAATAACAACGAAAAGTGGCATTGATTTTTATATATATTGATATAGATAAATAATAATACCAAAGGACCTCTTAGCGTTGGCTACAGCTCCGCTTATGCCTAACAATGATCCGGGCACACACACGTGAGTTGAAATAAATACTTGAATAATAATTCAATTATAATTAAATTCAAACAATGGTTTACAATATTTTTGAGTACTATTTGTTTTAATCCCCTTTTCTAATCTTATCTTGTACATAATTATTACACAATGATCAAGTTAAAAATAAATTGTATGTATGTAACTATAAGTAGGTATATGATTTGTTTAATTACATTAATAATTATATGTATGTTTAAAAGAATGCATCATTGCCGCACCACCAATTCAAACATAAGTAAATTAAAACAAAGCAAAACAATAATAAAAAAAATAACCAATCGATTTCGCAAAAAGGAATGTAACCGAACGGAGCAATATCGAACTGCAACTAGCCTAGCTTATTATCATAAAACAGTTAATTCCAATGATCCTATCATTACTAACACTACGTTACAAATAGACCTTAGGTTCAAGTCACAAATCAGTTGGTGTAAGAGCCATGACTGCGCCTTCGTATCACATTAATCAATATTTCAAGTTGTAAATTACTTATACGTAATTTATCAGTAGGCGGGACAACGTTTAAAGGTCCTGAGCTAGTATTTAGGTTAAATTTAAGTGTTAGTGTGTGTTTAAATACTGATTTGAAGGCTTAACCATTTTTTACTTTAGTTTCACCTGTCAAATTGTCTATGTCGTGTCGGTCTGTAATAACATTTTGCAAGCTAAATTAGACCAACTTCCCGATGTCCGATTTTTTAAATTCATTTAGATGATGTCGACCATGGAACACGTTTACCTAGAAGATACGTATTCATACGCGACTTGAAGACTCCCATATTGTACCTATTAGGAAACACCGATTCAGGTAAGGTGTTCCATTCATTTGCGGTTCGCATAGTAAATGTAGAAGCAAAACGCATTGTTCGCATTTGTGAAATATCCACCATATAGCGGTGTCGATTAGCAGTTTGTCTGCTTGTTCCATGATAGAATGGGGATGGGGGAACTAGATCGTGTAATTTCTTGGCACATCATTTTTTTGGATTGGACTTAAATTTGATGTACCTACTTATGTATCTTCGGTGACAATATAATAAGTTACATTTTATTAGCAATTAACATCACGGAAGAGGACATTGTGGGATTTAGCATATTTTCGTGCAGAAAGAGTGTATTGCTATGCACGGACAGCAACAGTCTCCACTAATAATGATATGGTACCACGGAGCTAGTCTGATGATGGAAGTCGCCCATAGAAACGGGCTGTGTGTGTGAAAGCGTTTATGTTTATATTTGTTTTCTGTTATTAAAGCCATTTTATGTTTTCTTTTATCTACGTGCCAATTACCTTTATCGCTGTAAACCAAAACTATGTTCATTTATATACAGCAAACATCCAAGTTATCGAAGAATGTTCATAATCAAAATCAAAACCAAAAATATTTTATTGTAAAAACTGTGTGAGAAATAATGTTACAAAATTATCTTAAAATGGTTTGCCCTTTGCCGACATGCAAATAGTATTCATTTTATAAGCGAAAACATAAGAATCAAAATCCTTTGAAATACAATTTACAGTATATAATTTATGTTACAAAATTTTAAGACAAAAATATTATTTAACTGTAGAGTTAACACGATGACACCCGATCCGCCGCTACGCCACTGGAGGTGTCAATTATTTCCCACATGACCTTAGTATCGAGAGGCGGAAGAAACGACCACGTAATACGGCACGGAATGAATGCCCGACACGGTAGCTAACTCACCACCACAGTTTCTCAAACTGGTTGAACTGACCGTTGGATAAGTTGGGTGCGCCTCGCGCCTTCGCCTTGTAAGCAAGTCTTTCTAAGGGGTATCGGGTTCGATTCCGGCGGGAACACAAGTTTTCTCCCTATAGAAAATGTGTTTTTCTGGTTCTGGTTGTGATGGCGTGTGTGGTGTGAATGTTTCGGGCACCCACGACACAAGTATTTGAACTTTTAGTGGGGCTGTGAGTGTGAAAGAGTTAATTAAAAAAGCCTTTGTTATTTCAGGTTTCACACTAATTACACATTTTCAATTATTTACCAATCCGTTACAGAAACATCGTTTCAAAAATACACAGATACTCACTTTTTGATTTTTGATATTATTGTGTGTTAACCAAAACTGAGCTCGACTTATTTGGGCTGTGCTTCGCGGATAAATGTGGATATCGTATGTGCTCTTTTGAAATGGCGCTGTTTGCATCCTGCCTTCATTCCGTTAAATTATTTACAATCTACAATCCAATCACAGCTGCCGTAAATGAAAGTTGACCAATCATTGGAATCTAAAATGTGTGAACTGACGTCACGAATCAGATTAGCCAATAGCCGGTTGCCCGTTTGCTATTTTGAATTTCCTATATGTTTTTAATACAGTAAGTATTTATATACCGTCATTGGTAGAATCGCAACAACATTACAACCAATTCACAAAACTGGGCAGAATAAAAAAAACCCCGGATGACGGATCCGGACGACTCCGGATCGCTCGAATATGGTAATGTACATGGCAAATGCTTTTTTTCTTAATTCGGCATTGCAACGCATCCTGAATATAGCTAGATGTCATAGTAATCCTACTAATATTATAAATCCGATAGTTTGTGTGTAAGTATGTTTGTTCCCTCTTCACGCTTTAACGGCTGAACGGATTTGGATGAAATTTGGAATGTACATAGATTATACCTAGGATTAACACAGAGGCTACTTTTTAACTTGATAATAGCGGGTGAAGACGCGGGGCACAGCTATTAAATCTGAGTATATTCAAACCTCTTGCATATTTCCTATAGCGCAACAGTTTGAGAAACGGGTTATTTCACAGATAATGTACCGCTACCCACCTAAATAGATGCGATAACCATCGCAGTACAGTGCTGCTAGATTGGAGCTAAATCTAGACTTGGAGATAGTGCAGTGGATTTATTTTACTTCGTTACTGAGTTATACTAAAACTCAGGCTGAGTTGCGTAACAATCTTACTAATATTATAAATCCGAAAGTTTGTTTGTAAGTGTGTAAGTATGTTTCCCTCTTCACGCTTTAACGGCTGAACGGATTTGGATAAAATTTGGAATGTACATAGATTATACCTAGGATTAACACATAGGCTACTTTTTAACTTGATAATAGCGGGCGAAGCCGCGGGGCACGGCTAGTATTATTATATAATTATACTAGCTGTACCCAGCATGTGTTGTAATGCCAGGTAAAGAAAAAGTGTTTAACCTCTTTCTCGTTTATCGTCGCCTAGTACTTTAAGTGTTCATTCTAAAACTACAATAAATAATGGGGGTAGGGGGTGAAAAATACTTTACGATTTATTCTCATACCTACCAAATATACAAAAAAAGACAGTAGAATCTTTGGAGTTCAACCACAAACACCGTGATATGAGATTTTATAAGTATACTAGCTGCGCCCCGCGGTTTTACCCGCGTAAGTTCCGGACACGCGGGAATTCCGGGATAAAAAGAAGCCTATGTTCGTTCCCAAGCTCTAGACTATCTGTGTACCAAATTTCATTTGAATCGATTTAGTAGTTTTGGCGTGAGAGCGCGACAGACAGACAGAGTTACTTTCGCATTTATAATATTTGTAAGGATAAGGATTTCTGATGAAGATAATACTGTGAAAATCAAACGTGAACAAACTTAAGATTTATACACTCAAGAGAAATTTGAATTTTTTTGAAAAAAAATTGTCCAATTTCTAAACAATAGAGGCTCTGTGAGCGTATTATTCGAAATGTCTGAAATATTTTTATTTTTCGTTTATAAACGCCGTGTACCATTTTGGTATTTTTTTAAAACGGTAACTACAAAAAAGTACATATCTATCGAACCTGCTAAAAAATTCACGAGAATCGGTTGAGAAACGCGTCCTGTAGAGGAGAACAACCGGAAATCCGGACGTACGAAAGAAATTTTGCCCAAGCTGAAACGGAGACGCTTCGCACTACTATATGTGAATTATATGTGTAAATTAGTAATATGTAATTAAATATCTACGGACAGACAACGTGTTGATTGTTGAATCACCAAACAGCTAAGAGATCTAGCTTCACTCGATCAAAAAATACCACAGATGGACAACTCAATTAAAGGTAAAAGTTACTATAACTTCACAGTCGCAAATCAGGTTCTCTTTCAGTGCTGCCAGTCGGGTCTTGTCAGAAATTACCTGAAATATAAAAAAATTTAACCTTTTTGGATAAAAAATAACCTTTCATATTTATTTAATAGAAAGGTATTAAAAGTTGATAGAATAGAATATTAGTTGTATTGACTTACAGAAACATCGATGAGTATTTGAGCACTTGCCCGCATTTCTTGATTTATTCATATTGATCCTTTATATTCAAATTAATGCATTAAGAATTGATATGAGGTTAAACGAGTATCGAAATATCGCAAAAATATGGTCCCTCAAATGCGCGCGTAATATGAATTCTAGTACATACTAAATATGAATTTCAATTTCTTTATTAGTTTTTATTATTCCAAAATTTATATTTTATATAATCAGCTAGTGATCCTGAAAAATTAAATAATAAGTACATACTCGTAAGTGTACAATTCAAGATTTCTATATTAAAATTTGTAAATTGATACTACAAATATTTTTTATTGAGTTATTACCCGTTTGACTGCACCATAGATATGTATATAAGTAGGTACAATAACTGGTTGTAGCGTTCCGTTTCACGTTGCTTTTATGTAAAAAATTAAAAGTTAATTCTACAAATTCCGAAAAATCCCCTAAAAGTAACCTTTTCATTAGTGTAACCTAAAAGTAACCAATGCAGTTCAAAAATCACCTAAAAGGTTACAAAAGTAACCTTTTAGGTGATTTTTGAACTGCATTGGTCAACCGGTCAACCGATTCTCGTGAATTTTTTAGCAGGTTCGATAGATATGTACTTTTTTGTAGTTACCGTTTTAAAAAAATACCAAAATGGTACACGGCGTTTATAAACGAAAAATAAAAATATTTCAGACATTTCGAATAATACGCTCACAGAGCCTCTATTGTTTAGAAATTGGACAATTTTTTTTCAAAAAAATTCAAATTTCTCTTGAGTGTATAAATCTTAAGTTTGTTCACGTTTGATTTTCACAGTATTATCTTCATCAGAAATCCTTATCCTTACAAATATTATAAATGCGAAAGTAACTCTGTCTGTCTGTCGCGCTCTCACGCCAAAACTACTAAATCGATTCAAATGAAATTTGGTACACAGATAGTCTAGAGCTTGGGAACGAACATAGGCTTCTTTTTATCCCGGAATTCCCGCGTGTCCGGAACTTACGCGGGTAAAACCGCGGGGCGCAGCTAGTATACTTATAAAATCTCATATCACGGTGTTTGTGGTTGAACTCCAAAGATTCTACTGTCTTTTTTTGTATATTTGGTAGGTATGAGAATAAATCGTAAAGTATTTTTCACCCCATTATTTATTGTAGTTTTAGAATGAACACTTAAAGTACTAGGCGACGATAAACGAGAAAGAGGTTAAACACTTTTTCTTTACCTGGCATTACAACACATGCTGGGTACAGCTAGTATAATTATATAATAATACTAGCCGTGCCCCGCGGCTTCGCCCGCTATTATCAAGTTAAAAAGTAGCCTATGTGTTAATCCTAGGTATAATCTATGTACATTCCAAATTTTATCCAAATCCGTTCAGCCGTTAAAGCGTGAAGAGGGAAACATACTTACACACTTACAAACAAACTTTCGGATTTATAATATTAGTAAGATTGTTACGCAACTCAGCCTGAGTTTTAGTATAACTCAGTAACGAAGTAAAATAAATCCACTGCACTATCTCCAAGTCTAGATTTAGCTCCAATCTAGCAGCACTGTACTGCGATGGTTATCGCATCTATTTAGGTGGGTAGCGGTACATTATCTGTGAAATACCCCGTTTCTCAAACTGTTGCGCTATAGGAAATATGCAAGAGGTTTGAATATACTTAGATTTAATAGCCGTGTCCCGCGTCTTCGCCCGCTATTATCAAGTTAAAAACTAGCCTATGTGTTAATCCTAGGTATAATCAATGTAAATTCCAAATTTCATCCAAATCCGTTCAGCCGTTAAAGCATGAAGATCCCTCTTCAAACATACTTACTCACAAACATACTTACACACAAACTATCGGATTTATAATATTAGTAGGATTACTATGACAGCTAGCTATATTCAGGATACGTTGCAATGCCGCGTTAAGAAAAAAAGCATTTGACCTCTTTCACGTTTACGGTTGCCATGTACTTTACCATTATTCGAGCGATCCGGAGTCGTCCGGATCCGTCATCCGGGGTTTTTTTTATTCTGCCCAGTTTTGTGAATTGGTTGTAATGTTGTTGCGATTCTACCAATGACGGTATATAAATACTTACTGTTTTAAAAAACATATAGGAAATTCAAAATAGCAAACGGGCAACCGGCTATTGGCTAAACTGATTCGTGACGTCAGTTCACACATTTGAGATTCCAATGATTGGTCAACTTTCAATTACGGCAGCTGTGATTGGATTGTAGATTGTAAATAATTTAACGGAATGAAGGCAGGATGCAAACAGCGCCATTTCAAAAGAGCACATACGATATCTACATTTATCCGCGAAGCACAGCCCAAATAAGTCGAGCTCAGTTTTGGTTTACACACAATAATATCAGAAATCAAAAAGTGTTTATCTGTGTATTTGTGAAACGATGTTATGTAACGGATTGGTAAATAATTGAAAATGTGTAATTAATGTGAAACCTTAAATAACAAAGGCTTTTTTAATAAACTCTTTCACACTCACAGCCCCACTAAAAGTTCAAATGTGTCGTGGGTGCCGAAACATTCACACCACACACGCAATCACAACCAGAACCAGAAACAAGTTTTCTATGGTGAGAAAATTTCTTCCCGGGAATCGAACCCCTCTGCTTCGAAGGCGAACGCTCACCCGACCTAGCCAACGGTCAGTTCAACCAGTTTGAGAAACTGTGATGGTGAGTTAGCTACCGTGTCGGGCGTTCATTCCGTGCCGTATTACGTGGTCGTTTCTTCCGCCTCTCGATACTAAGGTCATGTGGGAAATAATTGACACCTCCAGTGGCGTAGCGGCGGATCGGGTGTCATCGTGTTAACTCTACAGTTAAATAATATTTTTGTCTTAAAATGTTGTAACATAAATGATACACTGTAAATTGTATTTCAAAGGATTTTGATTCTTATGTTTTAGCTTATAAAATGAATACTGTTTGCATGTCGGCAAAGGGCAAACTATTTTAAGATAGTTTTGTAACATTATTTCTCACACAGTTTTTACAATAAAATATTGATGATTTTGATTTATCTTATATTTAGATTGCTGTATACAGATGTTCATAGTTTTAGTTTACAGCAATAAAGGCAATTGGCACGTAGATAGAGGAAAACATAAAATGGCTTTAACATCAGAAAACTAATATAGACATAAACGCTTTCACATTCACAGCCCGTTCCTTTGGGCAACTTCCGTCTCCATCATCAGACTAGCTCCGTGGTACCATATCATTGTTAGTTTTTTTTTTTTTATTCGTTATAGGCAAACTTTTGACCACTATCTCACCTGATGGTAAGCGACGATGTGGTCGACGATATATATAGTGGAGACTGTCACTGGCCGTGCATAACAATACACTCTTTCTGCACAAAAATATGCTAAATCTCACAATGTGTTCTTCCGTGCTGTAAATTGCTAATAGAATGTAACTTATTATATTGTCACCGAAGATACAGAAGTAGGTACATCAAATTTAAGTCTAATCCAAAAAAAAGAAATTACACGATCTAGTTCCCCCATCCCCATTCTATTATGGAACAAGCAGACAAACTGTTAATCGACAGCGCTATATGGTGGATATTTCACAAATTCCAACAGAGCATTTTGCTTTTACATTTATTATGCGAACCGAATGCACTGAAAGGAATGGAACACCTTACCTGAATCGGTGTTTCCTAATAGGTAGAATATGGGAGTCTTCAAGTCGCGAATGAATAGGTATCTTCTAGGTAAGCGTGTTCCATGGTCGACATCATCTAAATGAATAAAAAATCGGACATCGGGAAGTTGGTCTTTTTTGGAATTTAGCTTGCAAAATGTTATTACAGACCGACACGACATAGACAATTTGACAGGTGAAACTAAAGTAAAAAATGGTTAAGCCTTGAAATCAGTATTTAAACACACACTGACACTTAAATTTAACCTAAATACTAGCTCAGGACCTTTAAACGTTGCCCCGCCTACTGATAAATTACGTATAAGTAATTTACAACTTGAAATATTGATTAATGTGATACGAAGGCGCAGTCATGGCTCTTACACCAACTGATTTGTGACTTGAACCTAAGGTCTATTTGTAACGTAGTGTTAGTAATGATAGGATCATTGGAATTAACTGTTTTATGATAATAAGCTAGGCTAGTTGCAGTTCAATATTGCGCCGTTCGGTTACATTCCTTTTGGCGAAATCGATTGGTTATTTTTTTTTATTATTGTTTTGCTTTGTTTTAATTTACTTATGTTTGAATTGGTGGTGCGGCAATGATGCATTCTTTTAAACATACATATAATTATTAATGTAATTAAACAAATCATATACATATAGTTAATTTACAATTAATTTTTAACTTGATCATTGTGTAATAATTATGTACAAGATAAGGTTAGAAAAGGGGATTTCTTCTGGCAACACTGTTCTCTTTTGTCAATACCGCCCGTTATTGATTCTCTATACGGATATTTAAATGGCATAAACATAAAAGTCATTTAAATAAAGTGCTTCAATTTAAACAATAAAGTCCTATAACAATAAGTGGTACTAAAGCTCAGGTTATAGCTATAATGAGGGATCTCAATTCAGGCTGTAAATTATGGCAGAGCTATCAGACATATCTTCTGTTTAGTGCGCAGTAAATTTTATATCGTTTATATGCGCTGTTTTCTGAAGACTCAGAATTCTGCGAGTTGCCTCGTTTCGGTACAAATTTCGAACGTTTTTTTTTTATAAAGACTATTATTGGCTTTGCAACTTGCAACATGGCTGCTACACTGCGTCCGCATAGTAGAAGTCATTGTACTAAAAATGTAACTCAAGCAAAGCGTAAAAAATCGACTTCACCGCTTTATCTTCGGAACCGTGATCAGATTAAATGCACTAAACACGCATTATTAACGATGTCTCAAAAACAACTGATCAGATCTTGATTTAAATAGGACCAATGGGATAGGTTGCTATCCCATTAGCTTTCAAACAAAAAAATCAAAATCGGTTCTCGTGGAAAGAAGATATGAGTTAACACCAGGTAACACACATAAAAAAATATACATATGAATTGAGTACCTCCTTCTTTTTTGCAAAGTCGGCATAAAAGTAAAAAAACCCGATTGTGAGTATTCATTTTTTAACACATATTGTCAAAAAGCGTACCTATACATACGTCTAAACTATCATTTTCTACCATCACATTTGATGGTAGAAAATGATAGTTTAGACGTATGTATAGGTACGCTTTTTGACAATATGTGTTAAAAAATGAATACTTAGAAACGTGATATGATTTTGAAATGTTCTTTGCACTAGCTTTCAATTGATATTGCTTCGGTAAAAAAAATAATCCACTTTTTTAATTTTTTGGCGCCATTTTAAAAATGTATGCCTATGTCATTACCCACATAATAATAATAATATAGTGTAAGTCGGATGACTACCTTGAAAATTGTTTGGTCGGTTTTATGAATTTTTTCTCTTGAATTAATAAACATGTTTGTCGAGTCCATTTTTCTGTATAACAATAATTTTTTTTTTTTTTTTTTTTATTTGTGACAGACTAGTGTTTGACCACAATCTCACCTGATGGTAAGTGACGATGTGATCGAAGCTGGTAAACACACTAGACCTGGAATACGCAGGCTATCAAGGATAACTGCCGGAACACCAGTAGGTGGTTATTGGGCATTCTAATTCACTTTTTTCTTAAACGCTCGTTCACTCGCGTTTTTTCTCGAAAAAAGTGAATTAGAATGCCCAATAACATTTTTTGCACATCGTCGTAATTGTGACCCAAAAAAACCCATCAACAGCAACAAAGGAATTAAATACATGCAAATAATAAAACCATTGTTTAAAATAGGAAGTATAAAAAATGTTACAGAAGGAAAAGGAATCAATAATTTGAAAATATATAAAAAGAATACAGATTTCATTTATTGGGACGATCCGAACGAATTGGTGGAGAGATTAAAATTACTAATTGCATCACGCGATGCTGGTAACACTGGCTTAGACAACGAAATAATTTCTGTCGTAGAGGAACTTCGCGAGGGAGGGTACATAGATTAAGATATAAGAAATATTTATTAATATTTTACGACAGTCTATCGATGTTAATTTACTCTGCAACATGAATTTAGATAAATTCGGACATCACGTCCATAAACGTTTACGAGTATCTAATTCACTTGATTATGGCTGCATATTAACTAAATCTGATACTGGAGATTACGATTTAAAACTATCAAGACTCAAAGGCTTGAAAACCCCAGATAACTCCGATGAAGCTGTGAACAAAGCGTATGTTGACATTGAAGTGCAATCGTTAAAAGCTGAATTAAAGAAAATACAAAGTAATGTACAAATTTCTCTAAGAAATTTAGAAAAGGTAACAATAAACCATTTAAATACAAGATTTTATTCAAAGACGGACATTGATCACATGATTAATCAAGTAACCAAATCAAGTAAAAATGAGTAAGCAAAATATCGTTGACGAACTTCATAGAGCTGCTCGGAGAAATTTCCCTCGTCGATCTACAATCATCAAGGGAATAAATGACTTATGGCAAGCTGACCTCATTGATATACAAAATTATGCGCGTTCCAATAAAGGCTATAAATACATATTAGTAGTAATCGATTGTTTTTCGAAATACGTGTGGACTATTCCATTAATCTCAAAAGCCAAAGTTTGTGTCACCAATGCAATGCAACACATATTATCTAACACTAAGCTACGGCCGAATAATTTACAAACAGATTTAGGTAAAGAATTTTATAATGAGCCTTTCAAAAATCTAATGAAAAGTTATAACATCAACCATTATTCTACATTTTCTACAAAAAAAGCATCGATTGTGGAGCGAGTGATCAGAACAATTAAGTCTAAACTTTATAAGTGCTTCAGCTTACATGGACAATATCATTGGCTTGGAAAGAATATAGAATCAGTAGTAAAATCTTATAATAACACTATTCATCGAACTACGAAATTCAAACCTATAGCTGTTGATAAATCCAATGAAATGGTTGTAAAATGTAACATTATCAAATCGCAAAAACGTTCTACAAATCCTAAAAGAAAGTTTAGTGCTGGTGACAGTGTTCGTATAAGCAAATACAAAGGTATTTTTTACAAAGGCTATACCCCCAATTGGTCCACAGAAATATTTATCGTAGCAAAAGTTAAAAAAACCAATCCTGTAACTTATCTACTAAAAGATAAAAACGATCGTAATATTTTAGGTTCATTTTATGAATACGAGCTGCAAAAAACTAAATATCCTGAAATATATCTTATAGAAAAGGTAATTAAGAGAAAAGGAAATAGGCTTTTTGTGAAATGGTTAGGCTTGGGAGATGAAGAGAACAGTTGGATAAGTAAAAAATCTGTTATATTGTAACGAATACATATAAATAAAGTGTTAAAATAAAATCACATGCATTTCATTAAAATCGATGAAGGAAGGAAGTGGTATAATTGATAGTTTAATAAATAACTTACCTTTTGAGCTACATTTACCAGGATATCAATTTTGCGGTCCTGGAACTAAACTCGACAAACGTCTCCAAAGAGGTGAACGAGGCATTAATAAACTGGATGAGGCTTGTATGTATCACGATATCGCGTATACTAATAAAGATCGGAAAACTCGACATAAAGCTGATTTAGAGTTGTTGAACATGGCGAAAAAAAGACTTAAGTCAAAAGATTCTGGTAAAGGAGAAAAAGTTGCATCATGGATAGTAAAAAATGCAATGAAAGCTAAACTAAAAACTGGGGCTGGTATTAGTTCATTTAAATCGGTTGTGAAAAAAATATGGTCACAACTGAAGAAAAATAAATCTAAAGATCAAAATACAGCAATAAAAATAGCATATGCAGCTGCAAAAAAAATATTAACTAACAAAAAGAAAATACGTATGCCGCGTCGTATTCCTCTACCTAAAACTGGTGGATTGCTGCCTTTGATACCAATATTTGCTGGACTATCTGCTTTGGGATCATTGGCCGGCGGTGCAGCAGGTATTGCGAAAGCTGTGAATGATTACAAGACTAACCAAAAAAACCTTCACGAATCTATACGGCATAACAGAATGATGGAAGCGGTAGCGCTTGGGAAAGGTTTATATATTAAATCTTACAAAACAGGAGCTGGTTTATATCTAAATCCTTCAAAAAACTGAACAAAAGGCTGCCCAGGAGACCGCTCACAAATATAGATTTATTACAGCATGCTCGTGATATTCCATACTTTCGAGGAGTTTTTATGAGAGATATGTTACCTGCAATAGCAAGAAAAATCGAGTGTGGAATAATAAACCTGGATTCCTCAGATAAATCTGGAACTCATTGGGTAGCCTATGTGAAACACAATAAGTACTGTGAATATTTTGATAGTTTTGGAAATTTAAAACCACCGTTAGAATTAATAAAATATTTAAAAGGTACACCAATTAACTATAATTACGCTCAATACCAAAAGTATGACGCTGTAAACTGTGGTCATCTTTGTTTAAAGTTTCTAAAACATTATTGGAAACGTGTTTAAATATAGTATATGGTATAATATAATCATCAGTCTAAAAATGTCATTCACTGTATCGATAACCGGGCGAGGAGCGTGTTTGACCACAAACTATTCACCAACATTAGAATTACGTGAGGAATATGAATGCGGGCTTCTGTATTTCTCCACATTCAATTCTATTCCTAATATCGACGAAAGGAATGACAAATTTTATTACGGTGAAAATGACGTTATTAATATTCCTGAAGGTTCTTATGAACTACAAGATATATGTGATTATTTAAAAGAAAACATTAAAAGCAATGAGATATTAGAAATATCTTGCAATAATAACACGTTAAAGACTAAGATATTTTGTTCCCAAATTGTTAACTTTGAAAAAAACAATTCTATTGGAAAAATCTTAGGTTTTGGAAAGGAAACTTTGAAAGCAAATATAAACAGTGAATCTCGGTATCCTGTAAGTATTTTATCTACAACCATTGTGCGCATCGAATGTGATGTGGTGAGCGGTTCATATGTGAACGGCATAGCAAGTCACATCATTTACGAATTTGTGCCAAATGTTCCCCCTGGTTACCGAATCATAGAAATACCTAAGAATCTAATTTATTTTCCTGTTAACCAACATTCAATCACTGCCATAAATATAAGATTACTGGACGCTGAAAATAAAGTGATAAATTTACGAGAAGAAGAAGTGCAGCTATATTTACATTTAAGAAAAAAATGTTAAACTTCAGTAATAAAACCCCTGCTTTACCTAGAAACGAAATCAGTATCAAATCAGAATCTCATAAAAGAGGACCTTCTCGTCAAAAGAAAAAATTGACAAAAAATAATATCAAGTTCCTGAAATTAATTGGATTGCTAAAATGAATATTCTTAATGTATCTCAACAAACGCAATACGATAACAGCATCGAAAGTTTTGAATACCATTCGTATAAACCATACGTAACAAGTTTCAACAAGAACGACGAAATACGTATACCTATCAACCAACAGGACTTGTATGTTTTACCTTCACATAGCACGTTGTATATCGAAGGTATAGCATCCGTTTACAAAAATAACCCGAAAGAAAAAGTATCCAGTGTGCATTTTGTTAATAACCCTGCATTGTTTCTATTTCAAGATATTCGATATGAACTAAACGGAGTAGAAATAGACAAAATTAAAAATGCAGGCATTACAACTACAATGAAGTCGTATTTATCTTTAAATGAGCAAGAATCAAAATCTGCACAGGTTTGGGGTTGGTCTATGTCTGGCACAACTAATGTTACAAACGGCATGTTTTCAGCTTCCATTCCATTAAACAAAATATTGGGTTTTGCGGAAGATTATCAAAAAATTCTAATAAATTGCAAACATGAGTTGGTACTATTAAGGAGCAATACTAATTTAAATGCATTAAAGTTAAATACGGGTGAAGTTATAAATGATATAGAAATAAATAAAATTATTTGGCGCGTACCTCAAGTGAAAGTATCTGATCGCGAAAGAATTAATTTATTGAAATGCTTAGAAAAAGATCGTCCTTTAACTGTACCTTTTAGAAACTGGGATTTGTATGAATACCCTTTGCTCCCTAGAACGCGCAAACATGCGTGGTCTGTAAAAACTTCATCACAAATTGAAAAACCGCGGTTCGTTGTCATTGCATTACAAACGAATAGAAAACATGAAGCTCAAATGTCATCAGCAGAGTTTGATCACTGTAACGTACGTGACATAAGAGTATTTTTGAACTCTACTTACTTTCCATACGAAGGCCTAAATGTTAGCTTTTCTGAGAACAAATTTTCTTTATTATACGAACAGTATGCAAGATTTCAACAGTCATATTACGGACGCCGTGCTGAACCCCTGATGAGCATGAAAGAATTTAAAGACATTGCTCCCCTATTTGTGATCGATTGTTCCCGCCAGCACGAATCATTAAAAGGCTCTGTTGACGTTCGAGTTGAAATTGAAACCGATCAAGACATACCTGACCAGACAGCAGCCTATTGCTTAATACTAAACGACTGCATTTTTGAATACAAACCACTGAGTAGCATTGTGAAGAAAATATCATGAATAAAAATTGCATTTTCTTGGACTTGCAAGGTTTCAAAAATCTTAAAAATCAATTTATTATTAAAGAATTTGCTATAGCTAATGACCATACTCAAACATTTTTAATTAAACCTCCATATCCGTTTTCCAAATTGTCTAATGAAGAAAAGCGGCGCGTTCTATGGTTAGAAAGAGAAAGAGGATATCATTGGAGTGAAGGCTACATAGACTATAGAGAATTTCGAAGGATGATTAAACCTCACTTAGAAAATAAAATATTAATTGTAAAAGGTGAAGAAAAAGTAAAATGGGTCCAAGAGTTATGTACTCACGCTAATATCATAGATATAAGTGTCAAGGGATTGCCTAATTTAGAAACATTGTATCAGTTATATTGTCCAGAAAAACTTAATTTTAATTGTTTGGTTCATAATAAAATGTGTGCGTTAAGAAATGTTTTATGTGTGAAAAAATGGTGTTTAGAAAATAATGTATCTATTGAATAAAATTGCTCTAAAATTACTATTTGTTTGATAATTTAAAACCTACTCCCCTAACTACCTAATAATATGTTGTAATGACTTATATTTAAATGCTTAAAATGAAACAAAAAATAGAGTCAATCATTTTATTTCATATAACACTAAATCTTTATTACGATCTAAAACTATGTTATAACTATTATAATAATGTAATCTAATTTAGAATATGTTTGACGCAATTCTTATTGTAATTTACCTGTTTTGTGATTTAATAAATTAATTAATAAAATAAATCCAGCACTCACTCGCGTACTTAAATCAATTCTCCGACCAGATTTCGGACATATCCGATGTCCTTCATCCGGGAACTACGTTTACAGGTCCCGGCGTGCGCGTCTAGCTTCAAAACGCAACAGACATTACATTATTTATACACGCTTACATTATTATAATGAATAACTCACACGATAGTTTTTATACTAAGATGCTATAACTAGTTATACTATGTACACTGATTTAATCAAAACCACTTTCACTGCAAAGTTTTTTGGAAATTTTTCTTATTACACGTTCTGTCTCGTCCATAATTTCGTCAACACTATCTTTTACTATGTACTGTGCACTAAGAAGAAGGCTGGTATAACTGTCTGAGTCGGAAACGGCTGGCGACGCGGTCAGATCTATGACTTTAATTTTTATAAGCCGTGTACCCCGTCGCGGTTCATTGTTTATCACGTAAGATTTTCCGTGCAGCTTACATTTCTTTTTTCTGACGACAGCATCACGCCGTTGTTTAGGCTTTTTCCCCGTCGGCTTTGTCACTCGCCCGTTTAAAAACATCTCTGGATACAGTTCTTCAAAGGGTTGTGATTGTGATCGCCATGGATCCGGTTGTGCGTACTGGCTGCATGGTATTTCCGTATCAGACATTGTCTGTAACAAGGAAACAAAATATTAGACAATAATATCAACGCCGGTAAATGGTAACAAACATAAGTACTCATTACTCTAGTTTTTATTAGTACTGAAGGACAATAGCTGGAATGAACATAAGGGAACATTATTAAAAACAATATTTTACTTACGATTAAAATGTAGTGAAGTGAGATGGACGTATTCGTCTGCACGTAACAAATTGCAATTTATTTATGACTGAAAATAAATCGAACTAATCATATAGTAGTGTGTGCTGTCGCAATAATAATTGATGAACCAACATGACACTGATTCGTCATGAGTTCATGCGAGTTCATGTATTTTGCGTCGTCAGCGCATAGCTCTATAGTAAATATGATACGTATTGTACTTGTCTAATCTTGTTTTATTATTTAAAGGTTTCTTATTACTAAAGATAAATGAAAACATATTTTAATATTTGATAAGGATAATTTATTCATAAACTTATTTATAAACAGCATATATATAACTTATTTATAAAACTTATTTATTTATTAACACAACACTCGACAAATTATAAATAAAAAACATTTTATTTTTATATTCTAAAATATTATAGTCCCAGTATATTAATAAAATAAAATTTAACAAACTAATAGATTTAAGTAGGTAAATTAAATTTAAAGTTAGCGCAATGCTAATTTTTAACTCGTTTAGATCGTAAAGCTTTTGGTAAATTAATAAAACCTGATGCTCTTAAAGGGTTATACTTATTTATATTAATCTCCAAGTACGAACTACCTAAAAAAGACCAACCGCTATCACGTTCTTGGAATTCATCGATGTGAGTTGAAATAATCGATATAACTTTGGTGAACAATTCATTAAAATCAAAGTTTTTATGAACGACGTAATTTTCAGTAGCAAAAGATTTAACTTCCCGCGAGTCTTTCGAAGGCAAAGCAAATTCGGCAAATAATTCGAAGTTTACTTTAATGCTATCAAAAGAGGCTAGCCTTGCATGCAAGAGCTGACTCACTCGTGCGCGCATCCCGTGTAGGAACGCAGCCAGCGACTTGAAACCCTCGTCTACCCCGACATCCCGCACTCTGTATGATGCTATACGACTACGAAATGCGCTACTAATTTTTTCTATTCCGTCATCTACTTCAACTGCACTATTATTTTTATGTACAGTGCTTCTCAGATGGGCTGAGAATGCCGAACTTTTGACAGATACATCGCAAACAGAACAAAATATTTTTCTTGTTGACATTATGACAACCTATCTAAACAAAAACTAAATGGTGATCCTACTTTACTATTTAAAAAATAATCAGGTCTTATAATTAAGTACAAAAATAAGAACTGCCTGAGGGCTTAGTTAAGTGCGCGTTCACCTTCTAAGCAGCGGGTTCGATTCCCGGTGGAAAGTTTTCTCCCCAAAGGAAATTTGTGTTTCTGGTTCTGGACGTAATTTTTTGTGTGATGTGAATGTTTCCGACACCCACGACACAAGTCATCAATATAAGTGTGGGGATGTGAGTCTAAAAGCGTTAAAAGAAAAATAGGTAATTCTATTGATTTATTAATTATCTACCTATTTGAAAAGTAAAAGAATGCCTATATGTGAATACGATGCCTAGGTATACCTAAACGTTAGCATTAAAATGATTAAATACCTACCTGATTCATATTACATTTTTCAAATATAAATACATGATAAATTAGAATTAAAAATATACTGGGATTTTAGTAATATAAAATCTTTATTGAGCTTTCACAAATAAAAAACAAAAATTTTAAATATTAATAAACCTAATGCGAAGAGCAAGAAAACAGAAAAGAATAACCAATAAATATAGGTTAAATTAATTTATTTTTTCTTGTCCGCGAAAAAAGTTCCCTCTTCGTGGAACTTCCCTTTAGAGGCTTGTACGAAAGATCGCAAAAACTCCAACTCCTGAGCGTCGGAGTCTACTTGATATTTTAAAGACAAGATCGCCTTCTCCCAGCGCTCCCTAGCATCGACAGCCTGGATATCCTTATAATTATAGAGCCGCAGCTCAACAAACACATCACCCGATAGGTCGGCGGTACGACGTAGAACCCCGTTGGCAACGCGTCTGGTGAGCACCGACTGTAGTGAACTCGACTTTTTCTTTCGGGTCACCTCACGATCCTCGTCGCTGTCGAAGAAGTCAAGGTGCCACCCGCTGCTGTTGCTGGACAAAGACGCCTCCTTTTTCTCTGGGTTAATCTTGCGTTTCGCTGTCTTTTTCATAGGCTTGTTGGCACTGAAATAAAAAAAAGTAAATTAACTAGACGATAAATAACTTCTACATAAGGTTGGGATGTAGGTAAATAGCGAAAGGTCGACCTTTGAACCGACTATTCAAGTAAGTTATACACATTCGAGTTAAACCTACGTACCTAGTATAATATTAAATAATTTTAAAACGTACCGTTTTGACTTTGGCAACAGCTCGTCTTCGGAATCTTTGTGGTAGCGCTTGGTCTCGTACTCAGAGTCCGACCTGGTAACAAACAAAAGAACAAGAAATTAACATACTACGCATGATGAATGGTCCAGCGGGCTAACAGCCGACTAAAAAAGTCATAAAAATATGTTATAGTAGGTAATAGGAATAAACTTAGTATTAAACTTACGAACATTATTTAAACTGAAGTGAAGTTTGATTCACAACTATGTAGCAGCAAGATATTGAGCTCGATGGGACCCTCGCAGCTACGGTCTCGAAGCACACGTTGCTGCAGGTTGTAGCTGAAGCCTCGATGAGCACGTTGGAGCTGCTGGATTCTTGTAGAGCCTCGAGGCTGAGACACTAGTTGTTCCGGGATCTTGAGTTCGTTGAAGCTTGTCGTTGAAATGTGATTCACAGTTCAGGCCCACAAGGTTTTGTGTAAAAAAATAATGTTGATAAGAAGTGGTCAACATTTACGTTCGAATAGATTCGATTATTATTATATAAACTTAGTTTATGTCGATACCTATTAACACTAAAAACAGTTTGGCGTACCTGAATCTTGTTTTCGTATGTCATCAATATTAAATTATTGATAACAATAACAAAAAAATATATATTAGAAATCTAAGCGATAAAATTTAAATAGAGGTCACCGGATGTACAGTCAACGTTAAAAATATCTTTAGCAGAAAACGTGCACTGAAATATAATAATCCACTCACGAATCAATCATTTACTTTAATTAATCGACTTAAAACCACGATGATGTTTTATGTGTTTTATATGTATGTTCGAGCGTAACGTTTTTGTTTAAGAAACACATGAAAGCTCCAAAACATATATTTTATTTTGTTTCAGTTGTTTTTTAAATAGGTACTACTAACTAAATATTTATTCATGTGCGACGGAGCGCAGTTATCATTTGAGAAATGCTAAAGGTAACATATTTATTTTCCAACCAGGTAAGGAGATTAAATCGATACAAAATAATTCTGCATCATCGTAAATAACGTAAAGTATTAGTCTTTTAAATATACGTAACATTGGACAGGGATATATATATTGACATACATTTACATACATATCAATTAATTTTAACACCTGTCTTTGCTGGTCGGTTAAATCACCTAACATGCAGCTAACTGGTGTTGACAGTACTTTTATTGCAGTTTATGCAGAAGTGCATGTGACGTCAATAACATGCGCTATTTAGCAAGGTAGCTAGTTGCACAATACTACGAGTACCTATTGATTATTATTTCAACAGGGGCTAGTCATACGAAAAGAAAAACTTTAATACATGTTATGATTAAAGATAACCAGCGGTCAAAAAATAGTTTGTATATTCAACATAACATAATTATTATATAAAATTAAATATAGATTTTTTATTACTTTTTAATAATACTTAAGATATTTATATCAATAATATATATACACTCATAGAATTTGTGTTTTCTGTAGTAAGGTATCTATAGGAATATAATCAACTTATCTATATAAGTATTTAGTTTAAATCATATATTTCTAAATAATGAATAATCAATAATTCTGTGTTTTTTGTAATTATAACACTATTTTATTTATAAAACTAAAGTGACAATGATATCAACAGAGCGTACTTACCAGCCTGAATTATAACCAGTGTTTATAAGCTGTTATAAATCATGCATTGTGAAACATGCCCTATTACTAAGGTACATTGTAATATTATATAACCACTACGTTTCATCCTTTATCATTGATTTATAAGCAGTTGAGGTGACACCACGTTTGACTTAGCTGCCAACTGAAAGTTCCATTTCTAGGTGCCATTTTTTTGGGAAAATTTGGATGAACATGATGAGTTTATCCAAACAGAGTACTAGATTAATGGTACGACGAATCGCGCTAGAATGAACTTTGAGCAATCGGCCGACCGGCGCTGAGTCACGTGAAGTCTAATCGATGTCGCTTAGTAGAAACTCGTAAATGAAACCGGGACAACTTAGTGAAGGTTTGTTTCTAGGTGTCGTTTTGTGTAATAACAGAATGATACGACCAATCGGGCTAGAACAAACTTTGAGCGATCGGCCACTAAGCTTAACGGAATCATTGCGAAGTTCTGGTGGTGTGCATTGAGGTGACACCACGTTTGACTTAGCTGCCAACTGAAAGTTCCATTTCTAGGTGCCATTTTTTGGGAAAATTTGGATGAACATGATGAGTTTATCCAAACAGAGTACTAGATTAATGGTACGACGAATCGCGCTAGAATGAACTTTGAGCAATCGGCCGACCGGCGCTGTGTCACGTGAAGTCTAATCGATGTCGCTTAGTAGGTACTCGTAAATGAAAGCGAGACAACTTAGTGAAGGTTTGTTTCTAGGTGTCGTTTTGTGTAATAACAGAATGATACGACCAATCGGGCTAGAACAAACTTTGAGCGATCGGCCACTAAGCTTAACGGAATCATTGCGAAGTTCTGGTGGTGTGCAATGTGTGTTTAATTACCGGAATATACAATGATGATTCACCATGACTGTAATTGAATTGGTAAGTTCAAACGTGCTAGTTGACAATCGTAATATACTTTTTGTGTGATCGTGAGTAGAATAACCGAACGGGTATGATCGAACGTAAGATTGGAAATTCTAAAATATTTTTTCAACATGAGCGATTGGCAAAAATCAAAAATGTTATTGGGCATTCTAATTCACTTTTTTCGAGAAAAAACGCGAGTGAACGAGCGTTTAAGAAAAAAGTGAATTAGAATGCCCAATAACCACCTACTAACACCGTATTTGGCTTGGCGGCAGACTTTCAACTTGATGGTGGTAAGCTACTTTGGTAGCAAGCCAGGCGAGCAACTCACAAAATGCTCTACCACCTCTCAAATGTCACCTGATTAGCACCACCCGGGGACCACGTGTAGGGAGTCAGACTTAAGGGGTATCCTCCTACGGACGTGGGTGACTCAGCCCCCAAAAAATTAATAATTAAAAATAATTCTATTCTATTCTAAAAAAGAAAAAAAAGAAAAAGAGTTATGCCGCGAATGTGAAAAAATGGCGTTATTGATTTTGTTCAATTTTACAAAGCCTGTGATTCTTCAAGTGTTAATGTGTGATAGTGGTGGATTATTAACCGTTAATACTTAATAAACGTGCATAAGTGTAGGCAAATCATACAAAGTTGAAAATATAAATACAAAATCATCAATTTTTTTTCATTTTCGCGAGTCTGTTCATAATCCTTTCATAATGCCTACCGAGAAACTAAAAGCTCAAATCGAAGTGATCTCTTCTAATAACCAATAAATAAACAACTTACCCACACCTACACAAAAATGAAACTCCCGTTACCCGACACCCCATCTCCAAACCTCAAACCCGCTATCTCCCCATTGTTGCCCATATCGAGCCTCCCCGCTATCAGCTACTTAAACCAACATCAAAATCGTCTCAGCCCGCCGCCATCTTAGATCTCGCAGATTTCCATTTGCGATGCGCTTTCGCGCCATAGCAGCGTTGTTTATGGAGAACGGTGGATAAGATTTAGTTGTAGCCCTTATTTAGTGGCGGATGTTATTTTAAATCGATTGTTTATGAATTTATTATTCTAAAATAGGCTGAGGATGACGTTACAATTGAAGCTATCTGACAAGTATTACTTAAGATACGCTTTTGTTTATGAAATCTTATAGTATAAGTTATCTATGGTCCGCTGCTTTTTGCAACTGTCAGAGTTTTTGGCGCGAAACTAAAAAATGTAGGAGACATTTCGGAGAGTGTGCACTTGAATTACATCAGTTGATTCCCCCATGCCCTTTCTATAATTGGACCACAAGACAAATTGAACAACGTCATTCACTTATGGTTGACATACCTCACATACGTTCTGTCATTACTAGGTCTAGGAAGGTAGATTTACTACTATAGATAACATACAATATGTATGAATGAAGAGGTAGTTACTAAGTAATAGATGTTCGAAAAACAAATGAACTTCTCACGACCTACCGTCATTACTATTGTAAACATCCTGTATCACAAACACCTAAGCATAATGTAAGTATAACTAAGCAATAAGCCTTAAGTATCGTAAATAACTTAGACAAATTTAAGGTGTGCTTAAGCCCGACTCCCTTTCACAAAGTCGTGAACCTGTGTGCGTACCGATGGCCTTTCGATACATCTTATCCTGGATTTAGTAATAATTATATACCTATACGTCATTTCATAGAGGCTGGTATTTACAATGTTTTTTTTTTATTGATCGAGAGAAGCGTGATCTCTAACGTGTCTTGGGTGGTTCAGCACTTTGTCCGCCAGTCCGCCCGTCCATCCGTCTGTCAAAGGCATCTAGCGTCTAAACCATACAATCGAATAACTTATAATTCTCAGAGAATATGTAAAGATATGGCCCAAATTGAGCAATGCAATTAAAATTATATAAATTGAAAATTTATGGCACCCATACTGGTAAGCAAAGAGTATATCAATTTAAATTTTTAAAAGTACCCTAGTGGGGTATTGTAGTTTTTTTTTAATGTAAGATAGGCAAACTTTTGACCACCGACTCAGCTGATGCTAAGCGAGGATGTGGTCGACGATACCTTTTCATTTGATTGATTGAATTAAAGCAGTAACTTCTCATTTTTGACCAATCTTTTTTTTATATTATATCTTACTAATATTATAAATCCGAAAGTTTGTGTGTTTGTGTGAATGTTTGTTACCACGTATCTCCGTAACAAATGAACCGATTATGATTAAATTTAGATCTAATCAAAAATAATAACACCAATATATCACTAAGGCTAATTTTTTTTTTTAAATCAACCCTAAGTGTGCTAAATATAGCTCCATATAATTATTTTTTTTTTATTTGTGACAGGCCAGTGTTTGACCACTATCTCACCTGATGGTAAGTGACGATGTGATCGAAGCTGGTAAACACACTAGACCTGGAATACGCAGGTAATTCTGTAATTCTATAAATAAGTTCTTGACAGACAGATAATCGAGTGATCTAAGGATTGTCCTTCCGAGGTGACACTAAATATTAACAAATAAATAAATCATAAAGATATTATACCATTTTAATTTAAGCCGTAACAATTATCTATCCAACTGGTACTTACTCAAGACTCCCAGCGTTGGGCAACGTTTATCTTCTGATATCTCGGCAATATACCGTTTAATGGTATTGCCCGACGGTGACCTGTAGCGTAAATGTTGGCACATACTTGTAACTGCCTCCTACGCTATATAGAGGCTGTCTAGACTCGATTTTAATGGCAACCCAATGGATTTTAAATAAAATGTGTGTTTGAACTGCCCATTGGTGCAGTAGGCTACGCGTCTGCCTTCCAAGCATCGGATTCGATTCCCGATGGAAACACGTTTTCTCTGATTTTTATTTTTATGCCAGATTTTCTTCATATGGCCACATCGTCACTTTCCATCAGGTGAGATGGAGGTCAAATGCTTGCCTTTCTTGCATAAAACAGTTCATTAATGTACATAGGTATGTATAATATAGGTATGCATATAATATGGTAATTTCACCAACCTTCTTTTACAGTAACATGTTAAAGTTATGCTTGGAGTGGTGTTCATTGTGTTGGTGATCAATAAGTAAATAAAATTAAATAACAACATATAGGGATAATATAATAAAATGTTTTTATTCATCTCGCTATTTATGGGCCAATTGTCTAAATTTCCTAAAACTAAATTATAAACTTCTATTCAACAAACACCTAACTTACCTACAAGACACCTCAGACCTCAGTAACTCAGTGCTCAAGACCACTCCCAGTGGGTAGCGTTTCCATCATGCTGGCGGCATTGCCTCTCTGAATTGCAATGCTAATACGTTGAGCTAAATAAGTACCAGCATTTTGATCATACGTCGACTCAACCAGGCGCTCTAATAGATTTTTTAAATTAAAATGAGCTCCCGGTTCCCACCGACCCAGTTTCTCAACAAACGGCTCAAATATGAAACAAATGCCGAATAATAAATACAACAAATATATATTAAGAGAATCGATATGAATAAATAAGCACAGAATAAAAAAATATTTATGTACCAAAGTACAAAGAAGTGTCGATCAAAGAGTTAAAACCCACTATACCTTTTCCAGCATATTTTTTTCATTCCTGTCCGGCATTCCCAGTTTTCATTACCAGTGAATAACTTTTTGACTCTACAGCTATTTGATCACAATACCGAGTATAATACATTTTTTTTTATGATAGATAGGCAAGCATTTGACTACTATCTCACCTGATGGGAAGTGAAGATGCGGCCGAAGATGTGACATGCTTGCCTAGAAGATACCTATTCACTCTAGACTTGAAGACATCCAGATTGTACTGTTCGAGAAACAAAGACGCAGGCAATGAGTTCCACTCCCTCGCTGTACGGATGATAAACGTAGAAGCAAAACGCTTCGAGCGAACCGGAGGTACGTCAACCATATAAGGATGACGTTTGATAGTCTGTCTTGTTGTTAGATGGTAAAAAGGGCAAGGGGGAATTAAATCATGCAATTCCTGCGCACACTCTCCAAAATGCAAACGGTAGAATACCGATAAGCTTGCGACCTTACGTCGATGACCGAGACTCTGCAACCTAGACTCGACTAGCTTATCATCGCCAATGAGCCTTTTAGCTCGCCGGTCGATGGACTCAAGAGCTTCAAGCTGGTACTTAGCGGATCCATCCCACAGGTGGCCGCAGTACTCCATACACGATCGGACTTGAGCTTGATACAAATTAAGAAGCTGCCCCGGTGTGAAGTACTGCATTAATTAGGGATACGATCGGCGCCAAAGGCAAACAAGGCTAGTGCCTTATATTATCATCTGTCAAAGATTAACAGCTATGTATTAAACCCATAGACAAAATAACCAGTTGACTGCTCTTTCCCCCTCACTAAACAACATGCCTTTTGGAGCATCAATTTACTGAATTGATTGATTCTCGGTGGGTACGAAGTGACGCCGCAACTGATTCTGGCAATTTTCGCATCGGCCAATCACAAGCATGGATCGACCAATCGCAAGCCCGCATCGCACAATTACATTTACCTCGTTCTCTTCTTATGTAATGGAGGAAAACTCGGGCTATCTACTATCAGCATCAAACTTTTTTTGATAGTGAATAAAAAAGTTTGGCTATTTTTATTTAGTATCGAAAACAGTTTGATATTAATACCAAAGTCTTTGACTATACCTAAACTATTATTGTAGCAGCTTTGTAAGAGTTGCCATAGTTTGCTAGACAATAACTACTAAACTGCCTACGCCACAGCGAACTTACCAGTTAGTGTGAAAAAATAATTTCAGAATAGATTTTTTTTTATTCTGCCCAGTTATTGATTATAAACCAACCCCTGCAGATTGTACATTACTTACCAATGACGGTATATTATTTGAACCATTATTATCACCGTTACAAGAGACTTGATGAGTTTCGACCATACCATACCAACGTAACTAGGGTGGACAGATGTCAATCAATATTTTAAACACAACGCGCATTTAGTTAGACGCGTTTTGCATCACAATTGCGCCCGCGCCGGTGTCGCTGCAATCGAGAAAACGCATCTCGTACAGGTTTACACTACACCCCTCTCTTTCTTATCTTTAAAAACGACAGAGACAGAACGCTTATTATTTCGCAAAACGGATTGTATCGAAATGTCAACGCACGAATGCAGGACAAATAAACTGTGAAAACAGTAATAGTTTAAAATGTTCAATCTTTTACCAGTTGAAAAATAAAAAGGACTAAAAAGTTAGGCATATAATCATAGAACTTGTCAAGACGAATCAAACAAGCCCAAATTCGATGTGTTTATCTTGTTTATTTTAGAAGTTCCTGTGGCCATCTTCCGTCTCCATCATCAGACCAGCTCCAGGGTACCATATTATTATATTGTTACCGAAGACATATAAGTACACTAAATTTGAATCCAATCGGACATCGGAAAGTGGGTCTAATTTAGCTTGCAAGATTCTATTACTAGATTGACATAGATGACGTGACAGGTGAAACTCAATATAGGAAGACTAGATGACCCTCCCGGCGTTGTCCGGGCTCAAAAACAAATAAAACATACACTTAAACGCTTAGGCGTGGAAACGTATCCAGTATTCTGTGCACTTTTCCTTCGGCAAGCGGTTTACAACATTTTTGAGTGCTATTTGTTTTATTCCCCATAGGTAATCTTATCTGACATCGTCATTATTATAGTATTAGATATTCTTTACAATTACATAATATAAGAAAATTATCTGTTAATAAAGGATAGGCTGAGAAAACTCTGGTTGCTGTTTATTTTCTCTAGAGGGTCTAGGTTTAGTCTTAGGTAATGGAATTTTATACTACTTTGATTTCGCTGGCAGTCCTATCCAAATACAACTACGTTTTCTTTTCGAATGAATTGTTCATTGCTTAGTCAGTTGAGCAATTCGGTTTGAATAAAATACTTGCAATTTTTGAAGAAATTGAATGTTGATTGATTGGATTATTCTAACCCTTAGCTCATTTAGACCTGAGATTTTCATATATGCTCCATCTTGCGTAATGATTAAGATAATATATTCTATACAATATACAATTAGCAGTTGATTAAACTGAAAGAAAGATAGAAATAACTTGTTTATGATAATTACTGTACATAGAAAGAAAATATATATATTTGTGACAATTGATGAACGGTTCGTTGGCTTAGTTTGGTGGCGTTCGCCTTCTAAGCAGGGGTATCGGGTTCGATTCCCGATTGAAACACAAGTTTTCTCCTCAAGGAAAATTTGTGTTTCTGATTCTGTTTGAGATTGTGTGTGTGATGTGAATGTTTCCGGCACTCACGACACCATACTTAACTTAGTGTGGGGCTGTGAGTGTGAAAGCGTTTACGTTTTGTATATTTAACACCTAACAATAAAATAACCGAGAGTAAATCGTTTTTTTAATAAGCATAAATGCTGATCAAAAGATCAGCGCTGGTCTACCGTAGGGACAGGATTTGTTGTGATGACTAGGACTACTAACAACAATAAAAACGACTCACAATATAAAAACATTAATCAGAAAAAAAAGATAGATTTACAACACAATACAAAAAAAAATACTCGCATATCTACAATAATTAGGGAAGTAATCAAGTAAGTAGTTCAAATTATAATAATATACATTGTACGAGTACAATAATGTTATAAATCCGAAAGTTTGTGTGTAAGTGTGAGTATGTTTCTCTTCACGCTGTAACGGCTGAACGGATTTGGATGATATTTGGAACGTATATACTAGATAAACGCGAGCGAGGCCGTGGGGAATGGCTAGTTCTATAATAAATAAACAGATGTATATTACACTGATGTCATGAGTCTTCTTAGCATTAGTATCGGGTTCAGCTCTCGGCGAAAACACAAATTTCCTCTTCAAGGGAAATTTGTTTTTCTGGTTCTAGTTGTGATTTAGGGAGTAATGTGAATGTTTCCGGCACCCACGACAGAATATTTTTATAATAATGTGCCATACCCATAGCCAGGTACTGTAGCCACCAGAGTTGCTTGCCCCACTCTAACTTTGGTCATAAGCCGTTAGATAGAAAATGCAATAATTAAGATATTGTTCCTGCAATTAATGCCGACACATTGATTTACTTTACAGCTTTTATGGAAAGCGGTACAAAGCGGTGTACCTTTCAATTGTATTAATTTATGCGCAGGTTTACTTAGGTCATAACTTGGTTAAGGGTTTATTTATAAAGACCGAAATGGAATGTTTTGTTTCGGTTTAGAGTGGAGTAATGTTTGTTCTAAATCTAATCTATATGCCTACTAAACGTGCCTCATGGTTTCGCCCGCGTTTATCAAATTTCAAATTCTCTATCAAAAAACCTCTTTTAAATCCGAAAGTTTAAATGTAAGTGTGTATGTTTGTTTTCTCTTCACACTGTAACGGCTGAAATTTGGAATGTACATTGTTTATACCTAGGATTAACACATTTGCTTCTTTAAACTAGATAAACGCGGGTAAGGTCGCGGAGCACGGCTAGTAATATAATATGTCGAAATAATAATAGATATTTTTTTATTTATTAAAAAATTTTTGGCCGCATCGTCACTTTCCATCAGGTGATATAGCGGTCAAATACTTGCTTATACAGTATAAAAAAAAAAGTTACTTTATGTTAAGTGTACATTATATGTATATGTGTATTAATGTATGTATGTATATATATATAAAATAATATATGTAGTTTATTTTTAATACCTATGTACTTTTGATGAATATGTGTATATTAATAGTTCTATATTCTATTTATTACTTACTTCTTAGTGTACAGCTCCGGCAGATGCAGTCCTTTATAAAAAAAAAATATCCAATCTAAGGTTGTCTAGAAGAGATTGCTTTATGCGATAAGACCGCCTATTGTGAAACCTCTAAGATTAATTAATTTAGTTAGTTTTTAAGATTTTTGTATTGGTTTTTCAATAAAGAGCATGTGTATTGTATTGTATTGTATAGTTATTACCAGTAAGTTGTAAACACTACGCCCTCAGATATAAGAATACAATATCCAGGCCCAATTACAAGTCAGCAAATAACTTAGCTATAACGGCATTAGATTTAGCGCTAATGTAGCAAACAAATCAAACGCGGGACGCTATCTGCCGGACAATATTGCCTGGGGAAAGGCGAGACATGCACGAGCGAACTTGTTGGCCGACAAGTACTTTACTCATGCGCGTCAACGAGACCTGAGCCGCTCGCCTCAGTGTATCGCGCGTCTTACTCATCTTGATGAAGGGCTACATAAATTTGCACGAAACTAGTCGGCTTATTTTATTTTATTTTTTTTATAACTGACTAAGCGAACGTTTGACCACAATCACACCTGATGGAAAGTGAAGATTTAGTCTAAGGGAGCGTTCAAGTATTACGTAACGCAATTTTTGAAGATTTTTGACCCCCCTCCCCCCACTGTAACGCTCTGTAACGTTTTTCTGTACCCCTCCCCCCTCTCTCTAAACGTTACGTAACTCTCAAGTGATCATTTTTACCCTAAAGTCGCAAAAAGTTATGTTATAGTTTTTATTCTTGGTATAGTTTTAATTGCCTTACAAGAGATTCTTAATTCGCAACACCTGCGTATTTTGTTTATTTTTTTATAAATTTTTGGCTTTACACACAATTGTTTTTCTCCTTCATTCTCCTTCATTTTTTTGACATAGTTGCGCTGGCAAGTCAACATGAGAGGCTTTATAGGTTAAGAACAGCTGATGATACAAATCTCCTTCTTTTGAGGACACAGTAAGCACACTATGAACTTACTTTAATAACACCGACTACCGCAATGGGCTTCTGCATTAACACTAACAAATACTGACAACAAAAACAACATTAAATGACGTACAATACAATCTAAGGGATTCCTCATGAAATATAAACGAAAAGGTTTGCCAACATGCGAGAACAAATTAAAAATGACGACCAGACTAATACAATCGAGGGATTCCCCGTAAAACGTAAACGAAAAGGGTTGCCAATTTGGGAGTTTTAATTCCCTAATTTTTTATATAAAAAAAGAAATAATGTTACGTAACGTGTTGTAAGAAAGACCCCCTCCCGCTCCTGTAACGCATCGTAACGTTTTACGAGACCCCCCCGCCCCCCCAAATTGCTTTACGTAATACTTGAACGCTCCCTAAGGTGAAGCACGCTTGCTTAGTAAATACCTTATGACTTTAATTTTGAACACACACTCAAATTGTACCTTTCGGGAAACACGGACGACGGCAAAGCGTTCCATTCCTTTGCTGTTCTATAAATGAACGAAGACGCGAAACGTTTCGTGCGAATGAACGGTATCTCAACCATAAATGGGTGACGCGTCGCCAATCTTCTGGATGTAAGGTGGAAAAAAGGTGAAGCGGAAACAAGGTTGTGTAGTTCCTGAGCACATTCACCGTAATGTATTTTATAGAATACCGATTGGCTTGCAACTTTACACCGATGTAAACTACAAAGTAAATCGAATCTTTTTTGTATATATGATAAACACAAAATAAATGAAGTGTAATACTCACCATAGTTGTAAGTTTCAAATTACTTTACTAAATGTATAAGTTTTGAAGTCAAATTTCTCATGGAAGGCTTTGAAATTCTGATGTGCAATCTATTTGTGTGACGAAAAGTGGTGGGGGTAAACACTGTGAAGAATAATTAAAATGTTTCCCTGTAATACATTCGTTTCACTTTTATCGTGTGTCCTTACGACACACTCTGTTTTTAAGCTAACATGGTCACATTAGTTGATTTTTTACGTCTTTTTTAATATCTATGGAGCATTTGCCTATGTTTCCTTAAACTAAATAAATCTATATTATATACATCTAAGTTACCTACAAGGCACCGAGCTTATAGGTTACTCAAGTGCTCAAGGCTAAAAGTGTCATTATGATATTTATTTTTGATACGGGATATTTACCATGTACATTTTGATTTTGATTGAGAGCTCGATATTTCGGGACCGTAACGTGTAGAATAGAATAGTAGTAAAAGTAAAGACGTGAAAATCGGGTTTAGGTTTTAAAAAATATATCAGTTAGTTATCGTTTGACAAATTTTCTCAGATGGTGATGTGATCATAGGTAGTAATTACGCAACACCTAGATGATCTGATATTATGTAACGCATATGATTGACAAAATATCAGTTGATCTAGGTGTTGCTTATTGATAATTAATTATTAATAAGACAAACTAAAGCAAATATCTGTATTTGTTTGTCAATAAAAAAAATTAGTTTTTAACTGTGGCGAATGTTATCTCAAAATGTTCGCGAACAAGTTCGCCCATGAATGGCGCCAATAAGCGGCCCGCGGGAGTAGCTCGGGCACATTCTCTCAGGAACGTGGGCCGAGACGCGATATCTCCAATATAACGGCGATTAAGTATATTGCATTGTTATATTACTAACAAATGTTAGATAATGTTCTTAGATTGTGTAAGTACGTCTAATTGCGAAGATAAACTTTGCACTGTGTACGTTACTAGCTAGGCTCCGCGGTTTTGTAAGTGTAAGTCGAGATAAAAAGCCAATATACTAACTATTAGAAAAATCCCGACTGCGTAAAAAGTGAACCTATCTTTTCAGGGTACGACGCATCAGGGGGTTCTCAGTATTCCTCCTCACGCCACCTTTACAAATTTATAATATTTTTTGGTTATATTGGATGGTAGGGATATTATTAGTATGGATAGAGTTGTTACTCGGACGGTTGTCCATTGCCCATTTGCCTCTTGTTTAAGTTAAAGGTTCTTAATACCTAATATTATATTTAGAATATATATCAGTGACTTGTATTTACAAGGTTCTCCTTCAGTAATTTGAAGTCTTGTTGCTTTTAATCTTTACTAGGATTTTGTTTTGAACTGTTTGTAGTATTTTTTATTACTATAGTACTTATTAATGTTTACTAACCGGCTGGTACTCGCGGCAGTTTTGTCGGATTTATCGACTAGTTTCGGGCATGTACGATGCCCAGATGATGGGCATCGTACATGCCCGAAACTAGTCGGAAAATCCGACAAAACCGCCGCGAGTACCAGCCGGTTAGTAAACATTAATAATGAATAACACTCGCGATATCGAGCGATCGATTTCAAACTCAAATTACTATAGTACTCATATTAATATGTGTACCATACGAGACATTAACAATCTTAACCTATTTTTCTTGAGATGGAAAACATTGTTATCCCTGGAGAGCAGCAGATGTGACTCCAGGTAGGGTTGAAAAACAGCTTTTGCTGAGTCACTAACCTTTTCATAAGCACTTACAATTGTATAACAATATCTAAATATCTACTTATGAACATACTTTGTGCTTTTTTTAATAAATGTTTCATTTATTTGTTTTAAAACATTTTTGTAGTTTTTTGTAAAAGTTGAACGGAAGCAAAAGCTTAAAAAATCCGATTTCACTGCTTTATCTTCGGAACCTTGATCAGATTTATTGTACTAAGCACGCATTATTGACGATAACTCAAAAACTAGAGATCAGATCTTGATAACATTTAATTAAGACCCCATGAAAACCACCAGCTTTCAAATAAAAAAACAATCATCAAAATCGGCTCATAACGAAAGAAGATATGAAGTAACTTTTGAAGACGGTTAAAAACGAAAAAATCATCAATGTAGTCCACAGAGTACGCATTATTGAGAATAACTCAAAAACTACTAGTCAGATCTTGATCAAATTTAAATGGGAAAGCACCAGCTTTCAAATAAAAAATATATATAATCATCAAAATCGGCTCACAACGATAGAAGTTACGAGGTAACACACATAAAAAACGTACAGTCGAATTGAGAACCTCCTCCTTTTTTGATGTCGGTTAAAAAGATCACCGACCTATACCGAAAAATACCCATAAATTGATCAATGATCAATTGATACGCACACAAATATATAACCAAAGATATGAGATACCGAAATTAATACTCGGGTCAGGAGGAAATGCGATCTTGCGTCTTCGACGTGTGGATTGGATTTATGAGGCATTGTATTTTTATTTTACTGTACCTACCTCAGGTAAACGAGAATTGAAAAGGTCTTAATCAAGGAAAATGCAGAATAAAATAATCATAAAGTATCTATTCACTGATAGACATAACTACATACAAAGTCATCATGAATATAATTAAACGCAAGCAAAGCTAAAATAACCGACTTCACCGCTTTATCATCGGAACCTTAATCAGATTTAATGTACACGCATTATTGACTCTAACTCAAAAACTAGAAATCAGACCTTTATCAAATTTCAATGGGACTACATAAAAAGCACCAGCTTTCAAATAAAAAAAAATCATCAAAATCGGCTCACAACGAAAGAAATTATGAGGTAACTTTTGAAGTCGGGTAAACGAGAACATCGTCAAAATATTATTCGTCACAAAATAGGCATTATTGTCGATATTTCAAGAACTACTGATCAGATCTTGATCAAATTTAAATGTGACCAATAAGAAAGCAACATCTTTCAAATTAAACATTTTTTCTAAATCGACTTAAGAGAAGTTATGAGGTAACAAAAAAAAAAAAAAAAAAAAATACAGTCGACTTGAGTACCTCCTCCTTTTTTGGGAAGTCGGTAAAAAATCTTGTGTCAGTGGTGCTTGTGGTCGAACTTCTCCAAACTACTTGACCGATTTTTTTTTTTTTTTTGTATATTTGTTAGGTATGAGAATAGATCGTAACGTGTTTTTCACCTTCCTATCCCCCACCCCCCATTTTTTAATCGTGATTTTAGGTATTTTTGTTTGAACAAAAATATACAAAAAGTTTTTAGTATGATATTGAAGTACTAGGCGATCATAAACGTCAAAGAGGTAAAACACTTTTTCTCTACGTGGCATTGCAAAACATGCCGGGTACAGCTAATATTTGTATATGTTTTCAACCGACTTTAAAGAGAAGTTTCTCAATTAGACTGTATGTTTTTGTTTTGTATGTATGTTACGCGATGTCTCCGCCAATTACGAATCGATTTTCATGTTTTTTTGACGTGATAACGTCTTATAAATCGATGAAAAAGTGTCAAGTTTCGTCTGAGCCTGAGCGTGCAAGCGAGAGCACGGAACAAGCGGTAGTGAGGCACGATCGGCCCAAGCGTTCGTCTTATGACGTTATCACGTAAAAATATAGTTCGTAAATCAACTTTACAGACAACAATTTTTTTTTGTTTTGTATAGTATACTTTAGAGGTCCATATAAATGTTATCGAAATCGATCAAGCCAAAACCAAATGTCGGTGAAGTCGGTTTTTTAAAGCTTTGCTTGAGTTTAATTATTGTTCATTCAAACTCCTTTAGAAAGGAACTTCCGCGCGCTTTACCAGCGTAATCTGTTACCATAAAAACATTTGGCCACAGAAAGTGGTATCAATAATTTTCTACCGACTTCACAAAAAAGGAGGAGATACTCAAGTTAACAGTATTTTTTTTATTTGTTTGTTCCCTCATATCTTCTTTCCACGTGAACCGATTTTGAATTTTTTTGTTTGAAAGAAGTTGCTTTTCATTTGGTCCCAATTAAATTTGATCAAGATCTGATCTTATAGATAGTTAGTTTTTGAAATATCGTCAATAATGCGTGTTTGGTACATCTAATCTGATCAAAGTTCCGAAGACGAAGCGGTGAAGTCGGTTTTTTTAAAGCTTTGCTTGCGTTTAATTATTAATTACCCTGTTCTTCGTAAATCATTCCAAACTGGATGTTCCGACATTAGCAACACATCACAAATAAAATATCCAACTGGAAGGGGTTCAAGTGATAAATTATTTACTTAATCGCGTACAGACGAGTTAAAAACATGGAGAAGAGGATAAAGTTCAGTTACCACTGAGCCAAATCCACCGGCAAAGCAAATTTTGGATATTCCAAAAAAGCTTTATTAAGGCAAAGATGCCTTAATAAAGCTTTTTTGAACTCTTAAGAAAGAGTGAATCTCCTTTTTCTTTGGAAGTCGGCTAAAAGCTAAAAATGTCACTAGTAACATTTTTTAGTAGATTCATAAAATTTCATGAGTGCCTTTTTGGGCCCATTTGAATAGATGATTTTGATTCTATTTATATTCATTTATTTTATTATTTATTGCACAAAAAGTACAAAAGGTGGACTTAATGCTAGGGGTATTCTCTACCAGTCAACCACACATGGTAGACGAGAAGAGGGGTATAGGCGTGCATCAAAATGGTATAGAGAGGGAGAGAGACAAAAGAAAGTTAGATGATTAGTTAAAATAATAAATATACATAAATGATTATATACATACACTAGCTTTTGCCCGCGGCTTCGCTCGCGTTAAGAAGTATTATTTTAAAATTGACAAAGTTTCATACAAACTTTCATCCCCTATTTTATCCCCTTGGGGGTAGAGTTAATCAAAATTCTTTATTAGCGGATGCCTACGTCATAACATCTACCTGCATGCCAAATTTCAGCCCGATCCGTCCAGTGGTTTGGGCTGTGCGTTGATAGATCACTATATCAGTCAGTCAGACACCTTTGAGTTATATATATTTATATAGATATAGATAGATAGATATCTATCTATTGATGGTAGGTTCCATTTTATGTCCCAGTTTTACCCTAATTGGGAAAGTGCAGTGGTAGAACTGATCCATCCCTGCTATAACGCGTTACATTTTTAACCGATCGCGGAAAAGGGGATCAGATTTTCACGACACAGGCGTGTCTAGTGTGAATGAACTACTAGTGTAAGACTGGATATTAATATGTTTTAAACCTTTCAGTGGAAGACAATAAAACAGTTAAAACTTGACTTTTAATCTTATTTTTTTTTTATTTGTAACTATAAAATTACAAGTGTCTTTTTTGCTATAAATAAACTTATTTCAGAACTGCCCCCCTTATTGGGAGGGCGTCCTCCTTCTAAGCGTATCGGGTTCGATTCCCGGCGGGAACACAAGGTTTCTCCCCAAGGAAAATTAGTGTTTCTGGTTCTGGTTGTGATTGTGTGTGATGTGAATGTTTCCGGCACCCACACGTCATCAAACTTAGTGTGGGGCTGCAAGTGTGAAAGCGAGTACGTTATATTTTTTTTCTTTTTTGTTACATTTTGCTAATAAGTCATACATAATTACCTTTTGACTTTACCACCGCACCTTTTGGCCTTGCTTCTAGTTTGATATGTATTTATTTATAATTTTTATATTTATCAATAATTAAATAAAAGCTCGGTCGGTATTTATCCTACGAGATAACCTATCTACTTAACGAAGAGAATAGAATTTAGTTAATTACGTTCAAACATTTTAGTTCCCGGGTACCAGGATCCCGGGATTTTAATTAATGTTACAGTGGGATCAACACTACTGATTCTTAATAATTAATTTGTATTTACCGAGACGAAAGGCGTAAAGCGTTTATAGCTGTTAAAGGAAATGTTTAATGTTGGGTTGTTGATTCCATGGCGAGCAAGATAATTAAATCATGGTTCGAATTTACTTGAAAATATTTATTTTAAAATTGGGCGCAGAACATATATTTCCTAAAACTAAACTAAAATTATATACATCTTTACAGCAAATACCCAAGTTACCTACAAGTTTTTTTTTTAACGCTTTCACACTCACTACCCCACACTAAGTTCAAAGACTTGTATCGTGGGTGCTGGAAACATTCACATCACACACACATTACACCCAGAACCAGAAGCACAAATATCCCTTGGGAAGGAATTAGTGCTCCTGCCGGGAATCGAACCCAGGACCCACGGCGCAGAGGATGGACACCTGTCCACTGCGCCAACTGGGTCGTCATCGAGCTTATAGGTAACTCAAGTGCTCAAGCCCACTACCAGTGGGTAGCCAGAATTTTGATCACGCGTCGCCGTAACCAGGCGCTCTGATACATTTTTGAAAAGAATTGTGATTATCTATCTTGATTATTTATAGTATGTTTGTATGTAAAAACATTTCTACCCATCTGCCAATTAAGTTACATATAGGTATATTATTATGAATACAACAATCTGGGTGTCTTTAAGTCTAGAGGAAATAGAAAACTTGTGTTACCGGTGGAACACAAGTTTTCTCCCCAAGGTAAATTTGTGTTTCTGGTTTTGGGTGCGATTGTGTGTGTGATGTGAATGTTTCTGGCATTCGCGTCACAAGTCATTGAGCTTATGTATATGTGGGGCTCTGAGTGTAAAAGTATGTATTATTATTATTATGCAAATAATTTAAACGCAAGCAAAGCTTAAAAAACCGACTTCACCGCTTATATTTTGGTTTTGGCTTGATCGATTTAAAACTTATATGGGATCGCCTCTGAAGTATAGTCTAATAAACTATCTAACAAAAATCGATTCATAATTGGCGGAAATATCGCGTAGCATACATACAAAAAAACCTTACAGTCGAATTGAGAAACTTCTTTTTTGAAGTCGGCTGAAAAGAGTCCAAAACTATTTGGTAAACTATATAACAAATATTTGGTTACAATCCATTTTTTTTAATACGCTTTTACACTCACAGCCACACTAAGTTCCATGACTTGTGTCGTGGGTACCGAAAACATTCACATCACACACACAAACACAACCAGAACCAGAAACACAACTTTTCCTTGAGGAGAAAACTTGTGTTCGTGCCGGGAATCGAACCCGATAGAAGGCGAACGATCACCCAACTAAGCCAACGGGCAGTTCATGGAGGACATTCCCCAAATGTTTCACATTTCTGTTAGATTAATTTATAATTCCGAATAACAGAAAAACACACTTTTGCTCTGAGATAAAAAACATGATATAAATCATGGAGTTAGTATTTTTTGAGAGATAAATCAAAAACGGTCACGTCGGCCGTATATCATAATCAAATTTTATGTTTATGCTTAATACGAACGCCTGAGGTTAAGCTACTGTGAATGTATGATTTATAAAAGAACGACATTATGCAACACAGGACCACTATCTATATATATATGTTACGATTTTGACCAATAAGTCAAATTCAAAAGACAATAATTTAAACGTAATCAAAGCTTAAAAAATCCGACTTCACCGCTGATATTTTCGTTTTGGCTTCATCGATTTCGATAAAATGTATATGGAACCAAACAAAAAAATAATTTTGAGAATCGGTCCACAAATGGGGGAGAAATCGGAAAACCCACAAAGACAACCTGAACCAGAAATATTACCTAGGGGAGAAAACTTGTGTTTGAGCCGGGAATCGAACCTGATACCCTTATAAGGAAAATTCCCTGCTTATAAGGAAAATTCCACCCAACTAAGCCAACGAGCAATTCAATATTTGTATTTTTTTTTTTTTTTTTTTTTTTATATTTGTTTAGTATAATTGAGTATTTCATAAATATAGTCATAGTCACACGTAACAGTCAAAGTCATGTAAAAGAGCCATAGTCAAGCCATGCCTTAGTAAAGGGAGACTTTACTAGATCCTCTATTGAAGTTGGGAGCGAAAGTGAATCGTTTTTCGGCTTTGTATGATTTGTCCACGATCCGATGGCTGCCGCGAAGGAAAATTGACAGGGACATGACAAGAAAAACGTGGATACTGATGTCACGTACCAGCTTGAAGCTCTCGACCGACGAGCAAAAAGATTATTGGCGATGATAAGCTAATTGAGGCCAAATTGCAGAGTCTCGGTCACCGACGTAAGTTCGCAAGCCTATCGGTATTCTATCGGTATTCTATCGGTTACGTTTTGGCGAATGTGCACAGGAATTACACGAGTTAATTCCCCATGCCCGTTTTACCATCTAACAACAAGACAAACTGGCAAACGTCGTTCATTTATGGTTGACATACCTCCGGTTCGCTCGAAGCGATTTGGTTCTACGTTTGTCATCCGTACTACGAAGGAGTGGAAATCATATCCCGCGTCTTTGTTTCCCGAACGGTATAATCTGGGACTCTTCAAGTCAAGAGTGAATAGGTATCTTCTAGGCAAGTATGCTACATCAAGCGTGAGATAGTGGTCAAATAATTGCCTATCGTGTATTAAAAAAAACTTATCAGACTAGCCAATTTTGATATTTAAAATTTCCTTGTCATTAAATTTCGAATTCAATTATTAAGTTGGATTTAAATAAGATTATACCTATAAAGATTTAGAAAATACTCCTTGATATATAATTAAAACTCGTGCACAATATGCAGACATTAGTGTTGAGTAGCATAAAAATATATTCATGGTTAACTCTTGTTTGACGTCATCCAATACTATTAAGCTAGGCCGTGCAATTCGTAAGCCGTACTTTCTCTCCAAGACTACATTTATCTATTTTATGTGTGTTTATGTCTAGTGTATGTACTGTTAGGTATGCTAGTGTAAACGAGTCTTAACACATGAAGTTCAAGTGTGTTTTGCCGCGAAAATGAAAAAATGGCGTTGGTGATTTTGTTTAATTTTCCAAAACCTGTGATTCTTCGAGTGTTAATGTGTAATAATGGTGGATTATTAACCGTTAATACTAAGTAAACATGCATAAGGGTAGGCAAATGATATCTACTAAGTTGAAAAACGTGATTTTCGACTCGCTCCAAAACTCCAATAGAAGTTCTAGTAAATTCTCTACTACTTTACTAGGAAATGACTTTACTATGACTGTACCTTAACTCTTTTACTTAATTATGACTGTGACTTGTGACTGTGATGTGTGAATTATATATTGTCATTTACTTGAAATATTGTATTACTTGACACTAGCTAAATGCACAAGATTGCGGAGCCAAAATAATAATAATTTAAAAAAAACTGCACGATCTAGTCGGCCGTTTTCAGTAATACTGTTATTTTATTCCTTCTCATCCCCGTTCTATCATCGGACAAGCAGACAAATTGCTAAGCGACACCGTTACATGGTAGAAATCCCACAAATGCGGACGAATCATTTTGCTTCGACATTCATTGTGCGAACCGCAAAGGAATGGATCTCCTTGCTTGAGCTAGTGTTTCCAGATGTGTTCTAGGCAAGTTTGGTCCATCGTCGACCATCAGGTGAGGTGGTGGACAAAAGTTTGCCTATATAAAATTTAAAAAACTAATCAACTTTCATAAACAAAACTAGATGTGCTTTAAAAATACTATCGTGATGATACCATACAATAAATAATAAAGGAACGTTTATTACCGTGCAACTAATTTGATTTGTTAACAAAAAAATCCCATTAATAAATTTTTACTATACAGAATATTTTCTGTTCACATTTTTTACTACTCGCTATAAGTATATTTTTTCACATATGATAAAAAAATATTGTTGATGTCTGCTTGAAGCGTTTTGCTTCTACATTTATTATCCATCCAGCGATGGTGTGGAATTCGCTGTCCACGTCTTTGTTTCCCGAACAATATAATTTGAGTGTCTTCAAGGCGAGTGAATAGGTAAGCAATTATCGCTTTTCTTATGGAAAAATACTTACTTACTTATCTGGCAAAAAAACAGAGTGTAACGAAAGGACACACGATAGAAATGAAACTTTTGTATTACAGGGAAACATTTAATTATTCATGGGAGTGTTTACCCCCACCACTTTTCGTCACACAAAAAGGTTGCGCATCAGAATTTTAAAGCCCTCACATAAAAAGTTTCACTTCAAAAAGGTTGTTTGTGAAATCAAATTCAACAGCAATGTTCACTAATTTCAAACCTTTTTGACAGCTACCTAAAAAGGCGGGAAAGAAACACCGCCAAAAATTACTGGCATTTTGTAGAGATAAGTATCTTGTACATAAATTCGTCGCGTTCAGAACCATAATAATACGAAAACGCGTCTGATAGCGTCAGTGGAAATACCTACGCGAATACTTTGTAAAACAATACCCAAAAGTTAGGTTATCTGGAGCTTGAAGGGTAGAAAGGTTTACGATAAATATGTTGTGTTCTTTCGACGGGGAAAAGTGATGTAGGTATGTAAAGGTACACCTTTACACACCTTTTGTTACAGTTTTTTCACACCTTAATACAAGTTTCACATTTTGTAACAAACTAAGTTACAAATACGCCATTTTTTCATTTTCGCGGCAAAACTGCCCACCTATAAGGTTTTATGCGATGAATCTTTATATGAAGACTCATTTGCTTTGAATCGATTTTTTATTCGAATCGAGACACTTGAGAATGACTCGATAGTGAACATGCATGCGATTTAAATATAGGTTACGATTTTTTGTTAATCTTTAAAGAAATAGATTTAAACTTATTTAAATGATTTTTAATTAGGAATGTTATGAATAAAAATTCATGGGGAAATTCTAATGTCAGTTTCAATATTTTGAATGTTAATGATTGGTCAAGCATTTTTACGGCAGCCATGATTGCATCTTGAACGTCACAGAAAGAACGTTAAAATTGCTCGAACCTGCTCGCAATATCATATAATGTATTTTGATATGAAATGAATTTGATATGTTTTATTTTCGGCACAGAATTAACTTCATAAAATTAATTAGTAAACGTAAACAATCGAATAAAATATAAGGTACATATTCCTTATAGTTTTACGATTGTTCATAAAAGCTTATATTGTTATCGCAGGCAAGATTTTGAGGTGTAACCAGTCATACAATAATATACAACATACGCTGTCATAGATTAGAACGAGTCATTACCATCGAGAGAGAATCGAATCGAGAACAATCGAGATGCAAGACAACCCTATCGCCGAAGCCCAAATACCATTGTGCAATCAGAGCCACACTTACACTGTCGGGTGCCTAATTAAATTATACATTCACGCATAAACTACAGCTCCGCTCGGTGTGATGGCGGACAGTTATGGGTTCTCGGATTAGCAGTGATGGCCATAGAGTTAGAGATATCGTTGCATGATGGTTATTTTGTTTAGATTTTGGAATAACGTTCAAATTCCGAACAATATTAAATTTAAATGTTATTAGAGGCGCATATTTCCTGTGTGTACCAAACAGACTGGATATCTTGTTTGGCTTTAGCAGCTAAAACTAGGTTAGCTTTGATATACGAAGTCCAGAAATAGCTTGAAAGTTATGTTTTTTTCAATAGAGTTTGACAGAACAAGAATACATATAAGCGTACAATATAGATGATTTCAAAGGCTTTCAGAAACTCTTCCTCTGCACCGTGGGTCATATTCTTGACAGGAGCACAATTTTTCTTAGGACATTTGTCTTTCAGGTTCTAGGTTTGATTGTGTATATGTGTGAAGAAAATGTTTACTCACGACACAAGCCTTCGAAATTAGCGTGGGGCTGTGAGTGTGAATGTGTTTATTTGTAATTCAGTACTAGTTCCACCCACGGTTTAAACCGCCTTTGAAAAGTGATCAAGATAATGAAACTATCCTCTGATACTATGGCAACTCACCATCGTTAACGCGGGTAAAACCGCGGAGCATAGCTTTTTTTTATATAAAATATGACGATCATTTTAATAAAATTAAGTTCTGGTTGAATGGGTTTTTTTACATAAGTTTTATTTCACTATAGAAAGCTTTCAACGAGGTCTTTCCAATGTTTACTGGTCCATATCAACAACAATAAGATTCAAAATACAGTTAACTAAGTAGGCGGAGAGATACAATCGTCGAAGAAATGATTTATAAACATGTTATAAATAATATTTCAAATTAATAAACACCACGAACGAAACGATCACTTACACTGTTGTTAAACATTGATATATTTCGTGAAACGGAACGCGGTAGAAATAAAATCTCTTTTGAAAAAGTGCTGGCAAGAAACGAACGCAAGATTCCATTTTCGAAAAGAAATGGCGCGTAATTTATTGGCAACAGTGAAGAGGTGTGGTTGCTATTGCTTGTTATGCGACTCGTATTAATCCTCTCGATTATTATCGTGTAATACCAATATCAGATTGAAGGTATAAAAAATATTTACTTAACAAGATCTGTCATCGGCATCTGCTCTTGGGATTAATTTTTATTTCAAAGGTAATCACATCCATTCTGCATGTCATTTACGTAGCACAGTTGGTTATGTCAATGTCAAATGATTAATGAGACGTATTAAACTGTCTAGACAAACAAAAAAATTGCTTAGTAAATGATTTAAAACGATATTAATAATTCTTCTACATTATTTATTTTGCGATTAAGACATTCAAAGCTTAAAGTTATTTAAATAAACATAGAAACGCCCACACTCGGTATTCATATTCAAAATGTAATCGATATCTCATTCGATGAATCATTCATCGACATCCCTACATTATCCGAGGGCGCGAAAAAGTACACAAATCACACTTCTCGCTGGCCAGCTTTTTTTTTTCTCAAGGCTCTGGGATGGGAACGCGTTCTTCCAGTAACCTTTTTATTCTTACAAGCATTTTTATGTTATTTTTTCGTGTATGCAGTTAATGGCGTTTAGGATGTAATAACTTGTTAACCCGGCTCTTCAAGTGTTTTAAGTTGGATTGCTTTATTTTGCTCTGAGATCCTGAGTGTTCAAAGGAATAAGTTCGCTAATAGCCTATTTAAGTTGCGATGTCTTTTGTTAATTTAATGAGGTGGTATTATAAACTAAGTATATCGTAAGGTGCTTAAGAAAAAAGTTTACTTGTCCTGCTTACATTACTGGCAGTTCGTCTGCAATTATTATTCAACTTCTCAATAGGTATTATAGGCCTAGTAAGTACCTTTTAAACCTACCTTTTTCAATTCGACTGTATTTTTTTTTTATTTGTGTTACCTCATGGCTTCGTTCCACGTGAACCGATTTTGAACATTGTTGTTTTTTGTTTGAAAGATGTTGCTTTCCAATTGGTCCCATTTAAATTTGATCAAGATCTGATCAGTAGTTCTTGAAATATCTTCAATAATGCGTGTTTAGTACATCTAATCTGATCAAAGTTCCGAAGATAAAGCGGTGAAGTCGGTTTTTAAGCTTTGCTTGCGTTTAATTATTAAATAATAGATATGCTTTGTTGGAATCCTCCTATTTTAGGTGTAGGTACATCATTGATGATGTGGTCGAATGTGGTAGGCTCCCTGGAAACAAACAAACATACAAACAAACGCATTCACACTCACAGCCCCACAATAAGTTCAAAGACTTGTATCGTGGGTGCTGGAAACTGGACATTATAATAATAATTATTACAATTATAATTACTATTAGAATCTCGTTAGTATCGTCGTTCGTTTAGTGTACGGCCACAGATTTTCTACATAAAATTAAATATGCTTAGGTATTTTGTTTTATGTCGAAAAATTTAGAATAAATGAATTTAAGAAAACTTAAGGTTATCTAGTAATATTTGAATAACAAGCAAAGCTTATAAAAACCGTATTCACCGCTTATATTTTGGTTTTGGCTTGATCAATTTCGATAAAATGTATATGGGTCCAGCTCTGAAGTATAATTTGCCAAACAAAAAAATATAATCAAAATTAATTCATAATTGGCGGAATTATCGAGTAACATACTATTAAAAAAACAGTTGAATTGAGAACCTCCCTTTTTGAAGTCGTTTAAAAATACAAAAAAATTTAATGTGGTCTCAATTCGTCAATTGGCGAACATTTTGTTTTTTTTTTTAAATTTGATAAATATATAAATATAATTTTGTACATCATTAAGAAGTTCCTTCGGCCACATTCCGGCTACATCATCAAGCCAGGATCTCTCATCTAAATATACCTAACATCAGATCCATAGAATGCATAAAACTAAGCAAGTAAGAAAAACTTGTAATAATTTAATTATTTCGCCTTCTAAGCATCGGGTTATTGGGTTCGATTCCCAGCGGGAACACGAGTTTTCTCCCCATGGATAATTTGTTTCTGGTTCTGGTTGTTTGTGATTGTTTGTGTGGTGTGAATGTTTCCGGCACCCACGACACTTTTTTTTTATTTAAGATAGGCAAACGTTTGACCGCCATCTCACCTGATGGTAAGTGACGATGCGGTCGACGATGGAGCACGTTTGCCCAGAAGATGCTTGTTCACTCGTGACTTAAAGACTCCTATATTGTATTTATTAGGGAACACAGACTCAGGTAAGGAATTCCATTCTTTTGCAGTTCGAATAATGAATGTGGAGGCAAAACGCTTAGTCCGCATTTGTGGAATATCTACACTAGTCATTGTGAACTTCTATTGGAGTTTTGGAGCGAAGGCGAAAATCACGTTTTTCAACTTTATATGACTTGCCTACGCTTATGCACATTTTCTAACTATTAAAGGTTAATAATCCACCATTATTGTGCATTAACACTTGAAGGTGAACAGGTTTCGGAAAATTATACAAAGTCAACAACGCCATTTTTTCACTTTCGCGGCAAAAAACCCGAGCATGACTTAACTATGACTGGACCTTGGCTTTGACCATAGATAAATAAGATACTTTGACTGTAACTTGTGATTACTAGGATTTTGAGAACTTGGTGTATGATTAATACATTTTAAACTTGAAATATGGATTATTATTTGACGCTGGCTAAATGCACAAATCCGCGGAGCCAAACCTAAAAATCCTTGTAAAATTAGTTTCTGCCTGCATGATTCGGTATAAGGTCATCATCATTTCTCACCATAAAAGACAGTTGTTGGACCGCTTGGTCGCCAATCTGAAGTTCGCATCGGTAGCAGTTTAAATTTCATTTTATTAAGGCTTATTATTATAAGGAAGGCTTAACTCTGGGAGTCCGGCCGTGTGTTGACATTTTTTATGTCGTGTATGTAGAGTAACCATAATGTCAAAAGCTAAGGACAGAAACGGTTGGACATAACTAAAAATAAATTAACATTTAAAAAAAACATAACTATCTTTGCCGTCTATATCTACGGAACCGTTTGACTTTGTTTGTATGGGACCAACTAGATTAAATTAAAATAAAAATGTTTATTCACATGGGCCTCAAAGAGTCACTCATGAAATTAAGTGATTCTAAACCAGATTTGCGTTAGCAGAGGTTAATGTACCAAAAAAAACCAAACTGCCGAACCAATTTTGATGATATTTCTATGGGACCTATTTGAATATTCATCTTCTCAAATAAAAATGTTTTTCTAAATCAGTTCATAAATGAAGTAATTCTGGGGTACTAAATATTAAATTAAAAAGTGTAAACGCAAGCAAAGCCTATAAAAATCGTCTGCACCGCTATATTTTCGGAACCCTTGATCAGATTAAATGAATTAAATACGCATTTTTGAGCATAACTCAAAAACAACTGGTCAAATCTTGATTAGAATCTTAAATGGGACCACATGGAAAGCACCAGCTTTCAAATAAAAAAAATAATCATTAAAAATGGTACACCTAAAAAAAGTTCTGAGGTAACACACATAAAAAATACAGTCGAATTGAGAACCTCCTTTTTTGAAAGCGCTTAAAAATAATCCGGCTTCCAATTCGGGCCAATATTCGGTAAAAAAGTCAAAATTTCTACAGAGTTCTTTATTTTCACCGTTTTAAAAACTAATCTAAGCATCTCCGTGTCTATTTCTTTATTGTATGACAGTTGTAGTAAGTAGTTGTAGGATTGCCACTACAATTCTGTTAACGTCACATGCAGGAAGGATGTAAGAGTTTAATGCGATGCTAAATAAAACACAGCCACGTGACAATAGGCTAATGTTTTCAAAATTCAATTTAATCCGACATTTACATTATCAAAAAACTCACTTTTTACTGAGGCGTGACGTCAAGAGCCCCACTTTGACGCTCTATCTTTGTCAATTTGTATTGTTAAATAAAATATTACATGTCCAATATTGTCTCTTATCGCTTTACATCTTTGAAAATATTATGCATGTTCGCAAAAAGATTAGTAAATATAAATTAAGAAGCGACGTACACAATCTTAATACTAGATATAAGCATAAAATTACAGTGCGCGCATTTAGATTAAGCAAAACGAATAAATCTTTTATGGCAAATGGGGTTAGATTTTACAATAGAATTCCTAAAATCGTAACTGAATTACCACTGGGAATGTTCAAATCTGTAATAAAACGGGCATTAATTAAGAAAGCTTATTATAAGACTACAGACTATATTAATGACAAGGATGCATGGAGGCAAACTGCACAGGCTCTTTCTAGCGACCATAATAACACCTAGGTTAAGAAAATTATGTATTAGAAATAAGGAATGTTTTAAAAAAAAAAATGAATGAAAAAAAATGCGCCGCCGAGTTTCTTGCCAGGTTCTTCTCGAGATGGCTGTAATTTTCCGAATCTGGCAATAGATTCATTAACTTTCATGAGTGCCTCTTTGGGGCCCATGTGAATAAACGATTTTGATTTTGATTGATCTAACTGACGGGCTTATTCGTTTTTTTTTACCCAAGCATCATCCCAATTTTGAGGTATAAAGTATTTAGCTACCTTTATGCCGCGGAAAAATCTCACCCGATACCGTCCAAAAGCTCTGCCAAGAAACAAAAGGCAGATATCTCCCGGTACGGAGCGGCAACTCGGAAACTAGTTTGCATTTTCAATTTTAAGACGATTTAAGTTTTAAGTTCAGTTTAAGTCGTTAAAGATTTCACTTGAAGGGGATTTATCGTTAAATGGTTCCGCGGCTCTAACTCCGGTTTACTTTAGCTGACACTGTGATTTTTCAATTTATTTGCTGTTACATGTTTAAGTAAACAGTTAAACTGGAAAGTATAATAAAATACTTTAAAAGCAACGCCTTGTGCTTTTTGGCATCTTTTAACTGCCGACGAAGGGTTAGGTTTTTTGTGCGTATCCTGTCTTGTACTTATGTTTGTAAATTTAACATAAACATAAACGCTTTCACACTCACAGCCCCACACTAAATTCGATGACTTGTGTCGTGGGTGCCGAAATCATTCACATCACACACACACAATCACAATTAGAACAAGAAACAAATATTTTCCTTGAAGAGAAAACTTGTGTTTCCGCCAGGAATCGAACCCGATACCCCTGCTTAGAAGGCGAACGCTCACCCAACTGAGTCAACGGGCAGTTAAATTTTTTTATTACCTCGTATCTTACAAAACACTGGATGGATTGCGAAAGTTAATGTACCGTTATATTCGTCTTAAATACCAAGTGTCTTTGATAGGTGTTTGAAAAATAAACAAAATGGTGGAATTTAAAGGGATTACATAAAATAACATTAAAATTAGGTTCACATTTTTCGTACATTGTCTTGTTTGTTATTTGATGCTCGTTGGATTAGTTGGACGAGCGTTCGCCTTCTAAGCAAGGTATCGGGTTCGATTCCCGGCAGAAACACTAATCTTCTCCTCAAAAAATATTTGTGTTTTCTGTTTCTAGTTCTGCTTGCTGGTTTGTTTTGTAGTGTAATGTTGTGTGTGTCATAAAACATTTATTTTCCTTCTATCATTCTAACTTAGTGTGGGGCTGTGAGTGTAAAAGCGTTTATGTTATTATGTTGATATTACATGACATGATAATATTGAAAATCTGGATTTCTTAGAAAATAAAAATTCTGATTTTTGTTGAATCTGTGGAAAATGAATCGTTTGGAATCCTAACAACATATCACATCATTAGAAGAATGGTCACCCTACATTTGTTATTATTCAGAAGTCATTCGGTGGCGCAGGTAAGCGCTATCTCAAATAAAACCGAATCATAACTTTAAGTGCAATCAACATAAAAAGAGCCGTTTCAATTTATTACTTGAAAATAAATAGTTTGCCAAAAATTACATTAGCGTTGGTATAAATTAATTAAGACGCTGTTTATAAAACAAGATGAAAGTTCAATAATTAAAAACCGACTACTGACTATTAAAAAAACGGCTTCATATAGTTTAAAAGAAGAAAAAAATCGTAGGTACGTTTCTATAAATATGTTTTTGAAGTAAAATTTCTCAAAGGAGGGGTTCTTCTCATTAAGTCTTTGCTGTAATTGCTGTATAGATGTATATTTTTTTATTATTTTTTGGAAATATAGGCAATTGGCATGATACATATGTACCAAGTTAAAAAAAAACATTAAATATCAGTAACATTTTTTTTTTTTAAAGTTATTGTCCAACCATTTTAGTTTTGCCTCTGCAATCTTGTGCATTTGAACTCAGTGTGGGGCTTTGAGTGTGAATGCATTAATAGGGTGCCAATTTAGTAGTGTTATGTAATAAATTATGCTGTATATTTTCAACCGACTTCAAAAAAGGAGGTTCTCAATTCGACTGTATGTTTTTTTTTTGTATGTACGCGATATCTCCGCCAATTATGAATCGATTTTAATGATTTTCTTTGTTTGGTATACTTCAGAGGTGGTCCCATATAAATTTAATCGAAATCGGTCAAGCCAAAACCGAAATATAAGCGATGAAGTCGGTTTTCTTAAGCTTTGCTTGCGTTTCAATTATGCTACACCTTTTTATACAGGGTAGATGTCATTAATTTATGTCTTAGTGTGTAAATAACTATTGTTCATGTGTGCATAATTATAAATAAATAAATACTTTTTTTGCGTCAAAGGTTAAAAAGAAAAAGCATGCGTGCTTTTACAGGAAAAGCTCCGAGATATTCGCTGTTAATGGAGGCCAGCTACTAAACACGTTTTGATTGCATCGAAACACGCAACCTAATGTAGCTAGCTCTTTTTACGGGTTGGTACATTATAAATACAGTACCATAGTATAAACGCAAGCAAAGCTTAAAAAGACCGACTTCACCGCTTTATCTTCGGAACTTTGATCAGATTGTATGTACTAAAGCCAATGCGGCTTTACCGGTTGACAATATTTCAAGAACTACTGATCAGATCTTGATCAAATTTAAATGGGACCAATTGACAAGCAACATCTTTCAAGCAAAAAAATAATAATTTCAAAATTGGTTCACGTGGAACGAAAAGTTACGAGGTAACAAACATACAAATAAACCAGTCGACTTCAGTATCTTCTCCTTTTTTGTGAAGTCGGTAGAAAAGCGGGCAAGATCTGTTTTGGTGCTAATTCTGTTGAGCACCGAACTAACCTAAACTAAACTAAAAATAAACTAATTTTAGTCAAAGAATACCTAAACGCTATTCTGATTTTACGTTGAACTTAATTTAAAAGTTGAAATGACAGGACTAAAATTGATTTTGACAGCAACCTGACAAATTGAATTGTATTCACAAGAGCCGCAATCACATATTCCTCCATTATAGACTTTGTAGGTCAGTATTTGCTTCATTAATTGCACGTGTTATTCTTTCAAGTATAAGAAGATCTAATAAGATATAACGTAAAACGTGTACATCAGAATAAGAATTTGGTAATTTTCACTAAATAGAGTAACTAAACTAACTTAGTCCTGTCAAACTTAATTTAAGTCTAATCTTGCATTTTCTGAATAGGTTTTGGACTAAAGCAGGACTAATACTAATCTTAGGCTAGTTTAGTCTAATTCTGGACAACAGAATCGGCACCAATTGCTTATAATATTACTTAATGCACCTTACATTTCTTACTTACATTTGCCCTGCCCTCTCCCTCGCTGGTGAATTTTGTCATGAAGAAATATTAGCCCCACGTTCTGTCAACTGGTTTTTAGACGATGTGAAAAAAAGTAGGAGATTCTCGATTCGACTGTATTTTTTTATGTGTTACCAATTTTATTTTTCATTGGTAACTTTTTTTATACTTCGTCGAGCGTGTTCTTAGCTATGTTACGTTAAAATCGGTGCAGACGTTTTACAGACAGGGGAATTTTTAAAATTTAGGTTTTGTCATCACATGTTACTTAATTTCATTAGTACCTCGATGACCTAACATTGCTCGATTTTTTTTTTGGATAATTACGTTTTTAAACATGAAACCTAGCTAGATCGATTAATTATTATTACTGACAAATGATAATGTAGGTTTTTTGATTTAATTTTATAATAAAAGTTTGATGCTAATATGTTATCTTATCTCGTACGTATGAGTGCTTTAATTTTCCTGAAATATATATGTTTATTAAGTTAAGAAATGTTTGAGGGATGATTGTTTTAGTCATAATTGAAACGCAAGCAAAGCTTAAAAAACCGACTTCATTGCTTATATTTCGGTTTTGGCTTGACCGATTTCGGATTATATGGGACCACTTTCAAAGTATACTCTACCAAACAAAAAAAAACATTAAAATCGATTCATATTTATTTTTTTACTGAATCAGCTATCTACGGGACAATTGGCTATATTTCCTAAAATTAAACTAAAACTATATACAGCAAAGAACTAAGTTACCTACAAGACATCGAGCCTATAGGGAACTAAAGTGCTAAATAATAATAATAATAGTAATTCATAATTGGCGGAGATATCGAGAAACACGCATATAAAAAAAAAATACAATCGAATTGAGAATCTCTTTTTTTTAAGTCTGTTGATAAATATAGTAAAAGAAAAGAACAGTGTACATTTATTTTGATTAATGAATATTTTCATTAGAAACACGGATAAAATCGCGGGCCAAAGCTAGTTAATCATATTACAGGTAGACGAAGAGGGGACATACTCCGCTCTCCCCAACCTAATTGGATTAACCTGGTAGAGATCGCTATTAGTGATAAGGCCGCCTGTTGTGATACTTTACGTTTAAGCTTGTTTGTTACCCTTGTTTTATCTCATCTTATAAAGTGGATCAATAAAGTATTACCTATCTATATATCTATCCAATTAGTTCATACTTAGTCCCACCTTGTCACCAATTCAGCGTAAAGTGTCACCTATTTAGTCTTACCTCGTGACGTCCGGCGTCCGGCCATACCGGAATGTGGTCCGGCCAATTAGTGAAACGAAAGCAACCGGTCCCTTTACATATCGGACGTGGAGATCTGATATGTTGGCGAGAGGTTGATGCACTGTCCTGACCTAAATTGGCAGTGTTACTCACCCTGAGAAATGTCAGATTTTAGGTATGCCGGCGGTCGACTCAGACCATTTTGTCCGTCTATCTAGTTTTTTGGCAACGGCCGCACTATTAGCTACTATAGCTGCATTACCGCGAGACGCTTTGCCCGCGCTGGTCGCTCTGCTCGCTCTAGTCGCTCTGCTCGCTCTAGTCGCTCTGCTCGCTCTAGTCGCTCTGCTCGCTCGGTCAATTAGATGTCAGTGACAGTTTTCATCAGCAAGATGCACGAACACACGCACATTTGCTTCACTCATGGTTGGATGAGGTTACCTCCGAATTTCTTTCAAATCCTTAGCTAAAAAAAAAGAAAAAAAAATTTTTTTTTATGATAGTTAGGCAAGCATTTGACCACTATCTCACCTGATGGAAAGTGAAGATGCGGCCGAAGATGTGACATGCTTGATTCACTCTAGACTTGAAGACACCCAGATTGTACCGTTCGGGAAACAAAGACGCAGGCAATGAGTTCCACTCCCTCGCTGTACGGATGATAAACGTAGAAACAAAATGCTTCGAGCGAACCGGAGGTATGTCAACCATATAAGGATGACGTTTGACAGGTTGTCTTGTTGTTAGATGGTAAAACGGGCATGGGGGAATTAAATCATGTAATTCCTGCGCACACTCTCCAAAATGTTGAAAGTGAAAAAAGTAGGTAGTAGTCCGTGTATATAGTAGGTATACATATTATACTCATTACTGAATAGAATTCACCTTGAATGAGCCATCAAATCATCGATGTTTACTTTCCATTTCATTTGTCTAACACATTTCGTCAATAGCTTTACTGATCAGTAGAAAAATATAATGAATCTTATAATTCATAGTTAAAGAACAAAATGCATTGTATTTTGTTAGCTACTATTTAAGATAGTAGCAAAATAAAAAGTACCTATAGAAAGTCCTGTCAAAAATGATTACGTTCCGTTTTACAAGTTGTAAAGCATTTGCGTTTTTCAAAGAAGTAATTATGTGCCCTATTGTTTTATTATTTTTAGCATATAACTTTCTAACTATAGAATTCACGCTGTCAATCAAGACGTCACTGTCGTAGACATTTTAATATTATACATACAGGTTTATTTTAGTCTAGTAATATAGAAAATATCGAACGAGTAAAGCGAGATCTCTATGTTGACATCTTCTTTTACTATATAAAAATAAGTCGGGTTTTCCTTCCTGACGCTATAACTCCAGAACGCACGAACCGATTTCCACGGTTTTGCATTCGTTGGAAAGGTCTCGGGCTCCGTGAGGTTTATAGTGGCGAAACGGAGTTCGCCGGGTTTGCTAGTAGTATATAAAAATCTCATATCGCTGTTAAACGGAGTAATTACATTATCTTTGATCACGGTGCTTGTGGTCGAACTCCTCAGAAACAGCTCGACCGATTTTAATGTTTTTTTTTTTTGGTATATTTGGTAGGAATGAGATTAGGTCTAAAAGTATTTTTCACCCTCCTACCCCACCCCCCATATTTTAATCGAATTATGGGAGGAATTTTAATTAATTCTAGAATTTTTGAAAGAAAAGTCAAAGTAGGTTGTAGTGATATTTGGTGAAATTTTTGTATTTATTTTGATTTCAGTTAAAAAACTGTATATTCTTTGATTTATTTGACTAAGGAGTCAAACGAATCGTAAAAATTTACAGTTCCATTTTTTTCTTTTAATTTTGGCTTCGCAATCTTGTGCATTAAGCCAGTGTCAAGTAATACTAGTCACAAGTCACAGTCAAAGGCAAGTAAAAGAGTCAAGGTCCAGTCATAGTCAAGTCATGCCCTAGTAAAGTGGTAGAAACTTTACTAGAACTTCTATTGGAGTTTTGGAGCGAAGGCGAAAATCATGTTTTTCAACTTGATTTGCCTACACTTATGCACATTTACTAAGTATTAGCAGTTAATCATCTACCATTATTACTCTATAACACTTAAAGAATTACAGGTTTTGGAAAATTATACAAAATCAACAGCGCCATTTTTTCACTTTCGCGGCTAAACCCAATTCTATATTTTGACAGTTAATATGTTATTAAGTTTAAGACAACCCGTTGAATGCCGAAATTGAATTTATGGCCGGAGTGGATGACAGGAAATAAAATGTCACCAGCAGAGTTGTTTGAACAACATTAGCATTATTTTATTTGTGTGCAGTAACTTGATACCGAGCGTGGGTAACGTGGGTTAGTTTTGTAATGGTATTTTGTTTTGATGGCTTAAATTCATTGTTTATTGATGTAAAATGTTTGGATTATGTCTCACTCATCTGCACTAATATGATAAAGAGGTTATATTTGTTAGTTCTTTTTTGTATAAGGTTATATGTGGTACTATAGATACGATTCTGATTTTGTTCTCACTTATATAATATGAAGTGAAGTGAAATAGAGGGTTTGATTGCTGTCTCACACGCACACACACACTCACACACACACACACATACGCACACGTACGACATAATCCGCAGTATTATTAGTGGGAGAAGCCATTGGAGCCTGAAATACAGTGCTAGACACTAGTTCAGGAGCCTATGGGTTAATTTATCATGTACACCATATTATGTCAGAAAATAAATGTTTTATGTTTATGTGATGCCATAGTACCCTTCTACAATATCTAAAACAAACGGGACAGGTGAAACTAAATAAAAGCTTATAATAAATTGCATTTATTATTAAAAAATTGCTTTAGGCGAATAATTAAACAATCTATGATCAAACGAATAAACAGAACTTTTCACTAGTCTGCTATCTACCAGCCGTCCGCTTTATACCAAACTTAGCCGTGCCCCACGGCTTTGCCCGCTATTATCAAGATAAAAAGAAGCCTATGTGTTAATCCTAGGTATAATCTATGTAGGTACATTCCAAATTTCATCCAAATCCGTTCAGCCGTTAAAGCGTGAAGATGGAACAAACATACTTACACACAAACTTTCGGATTTATAATATTAGTTGGATAGTCAGATAGCATTACTTACTATAGATAATCAAAAAGCTTTGAAAGAACCATGGAACTGGTAGGTTCGGTATTTACTCGTTCCATGAGAAAAAATAATTGAAACCACCAAACTTTATAATTATGCCGAAACTGTCAAGAATTCTAACCTTCATACGTGGCCTTGAATCCTGCAGAGTTTGGACCCACCACACGGAACTTATAAACGACCAAACTTCCCTATCAAAACTATAGGCAGTTACTAAGACACATAATATATAGCAGCTATAATATATATACTTGCTAAGCAAATAAAAAACTTATTAAAAATGAATCTGCTTGTAACCACAAATTGCTTAATAGTTATTAAAAACATATAAGACATGTAAAGCGGAAGTCCAACGATCAAAATCTCTCATTTCCAAAACTATACATAAGTAACAAGTTCAGAAAAGGGGGTATTGCCGTGAAAGTGAAAAAAAAGCGTTGTTGATTTCCAAAGCCTGTGATACTTCGAGTGGTAATGGTGGTAAATAATAATGGTGAATTATTAACTGTTATTACTGAGTGAACGTGCATAAGTGTAGGCAAATCATACAAAGTTGAAAAACGTGACTTTCACCTTAGCTCCAAAACTCCAATAGAAGTTCTAATAAATTTTCTATCACTTTACTAGGGCATGACTTGACTATGACTGGACCTTGACTGTTTTACTTGACTTTGTCTCTGACTTGTGACTAGGACTTTTAATATGAAATACACTTGAAATATATTAATACTTGACACTGGCTCTTTGCACAAGATCGCGAAGCCAATATGCAAAGAAAAAACGAAAGTTCAGAAAATATTGGGTAGTATAAAGTGATTTCATGAACCAAACGTAAAAGCAAGACCTCCTACTCGTCTGCTTTCTATCAGCTCTTTGCCAAACAGTCTCATAGCAATACTTCTGGCTTACGGAAAGCTAAGGAATAATCATGGCTAATAAGTTTAGTACTTACTAGTTCTATAGGAAAAGAGAATCCGGCCGGAACTACAAATTTAGGCTATAATTATTATGAAAATCTGCCAAGAAAGCTAACCTTCACACGTGGCCTTGAATCCTGCAGAGTTTGGACTCACCATGCGGAAGTTATTTACGACCAAACTCCCTCATTGTTAGAACTAGTCATTCAGAAAAGAGTGCGTATTATGCTAAAGTGATTTAGTGGTCCGAACTTTCTGGAATACCGAGTTATTTTTGCGCCGATTTTCCCCGAAAACTTTGGCATTTTCATGATCTCTATCGTGAAAATGTAATTTTTTACGACTGTAGATAAATTTTATAGAGTAGCTGCTTATTAGAGTTGCTCATGAAAAGGTATTTTTTAGGTAAATAGTATATTTAATAATGAATTATCTGGAACTAGCTGGAAAGCCTGGATTCACCCGTTTGGATATTATAAAAGAAAACCTTGTATTAACTATGCTATCTGTAAGCCAATTGCCTATATTTCATAAATCTAAACTAAAACTATATATATCTATACCTACAGCAAAGGCTTAAGTTATCTACTAGGCATCGATCTTATAGGCAGCTCAAGTGCTCAAGCCCATTACCAGTGGTAAAATATATATTGACTTGCACTATTGCATTAGGTAATGATAGTTGTAATTGGAATTTAATAAATAAATAAATAACAATTATAATATGTATTTTATCATAATTTTTAACTCATTAATTTTAATAATTATCACACTACAATTATAATTTAAAATTGGCAATGTGTGTTAGTGTGCGACATACTCGTCTTAGAGACTATTTTTATTATTGTTAATACGTTGAATTATTGTTAATTATTAATAATATGTATACTAGCCGTTCCCCGCGGCTTCGCCCGCGTTTATCAAGTTAAAAGTAGCGTATGTGTTTATTCTAGGTATAAGCTATGTACATTTCAAATTTCATACAAATCCATTCAGCTATTACAGCGTGAAGAGAAAACAAACATACACACAAACTTTCGGAATTATTAGTGTGATTAAAGATATAGATCTGTATCAATCAATATTCTCGTTAACATACTATTGATTTCCATTAATGTACATTTAATTTAATTTATTTTGAGGAAGACAAATAGCTTAATAGCTTTGAGCTTACAAATCTAATAATTTTTAGGTTATGCATAATACAATGAGTCAATTAAAGGTCCTCACGATTACAACAATTATAAACAATAAAAATCAAGCTTATGAACACACAGTTAAATAAACAGAGGCACACAGTTAAATCAATAATTGTTATAACGTAACTATATAAATTACTTATTAACATGGCTATATACTTGTCTATATGGCTTAGTCATCGAAATCACTGCTCGACAGCCGTCTAGCCGACGCTATACTAGTAGGTATGGAATAGATCTAAATCTAGGCGCTTACTAAGTTTATTGAAATTTCTGCTCGCTCGCCATAAATATGAGTTTTGTCTGTAATTTGTATTAACTGAGGGCACATTCAGTAAAGTATTAAACCTCATTGGTTTAGAAGGTGGGACTAGATCAATTTTACCTAGTAATCCTGGACAAGGCAAGATGAAATATTTAGAAGAAATATAATATCTGCAGTTTTCCGTCTAGGCGAAGAAAATTTATTTTTTTACAAACTTTTAAATAGTTGACGACTCAGTTGGCGCAGTGGATAAGTCTCCGCCCTCTGCGCTGTGGGTCCTGGGTTCGGTTCCCGGCAGGAACAAACGTTCCAACCCTAGGGATATTTGTGCTTCTGGTTCTGGGTATATAGTGTGTGTGATGTGAATGTTTCCGGCACCCTCACGATACAAGTCTTTGAACATAGTGTGGGGCCGTGAGTGTGAATGCGTTTGTTTGTTTGTAGTTACTAGATTTGTATGGAATTTTCGAACGGTAACATAGGTATTTCATAAACTTTTTTGGATCTGTTCAATTCGAGCAGTATACTTGTCATAACGAGGGTTCCAAATTTGTGAAGCATATATTCCAAAACACTACGGACATACGTACAATACAATATTTTGAAAGATTTTAATTTTGTGAATAATGCATACTATAGTCAAGCATTTTACCACCATCTCACCTGATGGAAAGTGATGATGCGGCAGAAGATGTAGCATGCGTGCCTAACAGATACCTATTCACTCTAAACTTGATAAGTCCGAGATTATAGCCGTTCGGGGAACAAAGACGCGTGCAATGAGTTCCACTTCGTACGGATGACAAACATAGAAGCTAATCGTTTTGAGCGAACTGAGGATATATCAACTATAAGTCATGTAATTTCTGCACACTCTCCAAAATGTAAACAAATTATATCTACATTGGTAAATTTACTCTATCGTATAAAATTACTCGTAGGTATACCTATCTTGTTTTATATATATACGATGCATTTGACAGGCTTTGAACCAAAATGAACCCCAATAAGTACAAATCAAAATATTCATAAATAATAACGACAGTTAAATCGTGCCTACAAAATTAAATTTAATTATGAGAAACTGGAGTTACAACACTAACATTTGTAAACCGACATCTATACTAATATTATAAAGAGGTAAAGTTTGTTTGTTTGTTTGTTTGTTTGTTTGTTTGTATGTAAAAGGTAATCTCTGAAACTACTGATCCGATTCTGAAAATTCTTTCACCAATAGATAGCTACACTATCACTGAGTGTCATAGGCTATGTTTTGTCGGGATAGAAGTTAGTTATCAGTTCGAAATAATAATATTCGTAAGACAAGTCGGAGAAAAATTTGCTAACTCTCCGCTTTATCGGCGTACGCTGACTAAACGGTAAGACATAGTTGAATACAATGTATGGCAAAAATGTTGGCCTTCATGAGTTTTACAAAAAAGTCCGCGACAGCATATATCTAACATGTATGTATAGCTCAGAAAATATACTTTTCTTTGTTAAAAATCTGAAAAAAAAGCGGCCTCTGTTTAGTTGGCTTTTTGAGACATTCAGTATTAATCCTTATCAAAATAAACTATTTCATCGTCTTACGTAGTTCATGTAGATACATTTTGCTTTTTACTGCATATGATTTGGATAAATAGTCTATGAGAAATCGTGAAATTAATTTCACGGGAGCCCGCCCGTGAACGGGACGGGTCAGAAATGTACAGAAACGTACTACGAATTCCTGCACTAAAAAATAGCGGCTTCTATTTCGTTGGCTTTTTTTAAGTATTTAATATTAATTCTTATCAAAAAAACCTATTTCATCGGCTTACTTAGTTCAGGTAGATGCAATTTGCTTTTTACTGCACATAATTTGAACCCATAGTCTAGGAGAAATCGTTAAGTTTATTTGAGGGTGAAAACGGTGGATACGTCTATGTTTTGAACCGACTAACATAAGAAGGGGGATATAAATTCGACTGTTTTTTTTTGTTTAGTCTTATCATTGAAGTTTGAACTGCCCGCTAGCGTAGTTAGGTGGGCGTTTGCCTTTAAAGCACCGGGTTTGATGCCCGGTGGGAACACAGGTGTTTTCCCACGGGAATTTGTGTTTCTGGTTTTGAGTATGTTGTGAATGTTGTGTGAATCTTGGATGTTTACAGCCCTTTGATACAAGTCATTGAACTTATTGTGGGGTTGTGAATGTGAAAGCGTTTATGGGTATGTTTTTTAATATTTACTACCCGGCCGACGCCCCGCCGGGCGGGTCGTTCCTGAACTTTGAATTGCTCGCTGGCGTAGATGGGTGCGCGTTCGCCTTCAAAGCAGCGGGTTCGATTACCGGTGATAATTTACCTAGAAAATTTATCTCCACGATAAATTTGTGTTCCTGGTTTTGAGTATGTTGTGAATACTTTGTGAATCTTGGATGTTTACGGCCCCCCGATACAAGTCATTGAACTTAGTGTTGGGCTGTGAATGTGGAAGTGTGTTTATTTGTATTATTATTTTTTAACCGGGCGACGCCGGGCGGGTCATCTTTTGAACTATCTACTCGCGTAAATGGGTGCGCGTTTGCCTTCAAAGCAGCGGGATCGATTCGCGGTGGTAACAGAAGTTTTCTCCCTACGGGAAATTTGTGTTCCTGGTTTTTAATATGTTGTGAATCTTGGATGTTTACGGCCCCACGCTACAAGTCACTGAACTTAGTGTGTGGCTGTGAATGTGGAAGTGTTTATGTGTAGATTTTAACCGGGCGACGCAGGGTGGGGAATCTTTGAACTTTGAACTACCCACTGGCGTAGATGAGTGCGCGTTCGTCTTTAAAGCAGCGGGTTCGAATCTCGGTGGGAACACAATAACAAAAGTTTTTTCCCCACGGGCAGTTTATGTTTCTGGTTCTGGGTATGACGTGAATGTTGTGTGTGGTGTTAATTGTTTACGGCCCCACGACACAACTTATAGTACTTTTACAGTGGGGCTGTGAGTGAGAAAGCGTTTATATGTAAGCTTTTGTTTACCCGGGCAACGCCGGGCGGGTCAGCTAGTTAAATATAAAGTGCTTCAAATCTATGTGGGAGTTGGTACATTATTGACTCATTATTGTGGAGGTTAGATTATTGAACATTGAGTCAAGCAAATAGATAATTTGCAAGATAAGTTGAGATTAAGTAAACACTTAAACACGTCTCGTGAATATCTTTCAAATAGGTTTTAATGATTTAAGTAATTACAGGCCTTAGCTTACAGTTAACTAACGACCCGCCTCAGCTTTGTTTGGGTGGATATTTAGACGATAAATAATAGTAAAAAAAAAACTAAAAAACACGCTAAAAGCCGAACTAAAAAAATAGGAAATACATTTTAATAAATTTGAATTAGGAATAGTGTAATTTTTTTAATAAATATAAATTAATCATAGTGTAAATAAGAAAAAAATATTTTATAAAAACAAAGCGTGGGTTTCTTTTTAATATATTATCGAAATGATAATCCTTCTTCTCATATCAGTCAATGTAATATTTATAACTATTGACACCATGCACCCCACGCTTTTTTTAAATATTTTTTTTTTCTTATTTACACTATTATTAATTTTTATTCATTATAAATGTTTACCCTATTCTTAATTCAAATTTATTTTCAATTTTTTAGGTTGGTTTTCTATAAGCGTGTTTTTTAGTTTTTTTTTAACTATTATTTATTTTCTACTTTTTTTGCAAATTGAATAATGGAATCTTATCAAATTAGTGTATTGTCATCGGTCCTCGATAAATCTACAAAGTTTGAATAAAATCTGACCGTTTAAAATGGGTCAAAATCGCGCCCAAAGGAGTCGGTTACAAACATACAAGTGAAGTTAATATGAAGCGCGTGAAAAAAAAATAAAGCATGTAAAAAAAATGAAATGGAGACTGTGAGTCAACCATAATATATAGAGATATGCAGAAGTAGAGTTTTCTTTAGAAGTTTAGAAGGACTACAATTCTCTAGTACATTTTGATGTATCTCTTAAGGTTTAGCATGTGAATTATTTTTGAGCGTCTAAATTGCAAAATTTTGTTTCTTTCTTTACTTACATATTAATTTACTAGGTTTTAAAACTATCTGATGGTGACAACCACATAAATCCAGTGCGCTGTTTAGGGTTGTATTGATTTATGAGATATGTATGTATTTTTGGTCAAATTTTCTTGACGGTCAACTTTCCTTGACGTTGATTTGATTTTTGATGGTGACATCCATAATCCAATCTCGTAAATTCTAAGAAGAAATAAATTCGTATGATGAAAAACCTATGCTATACTTACGCTGTCAGTTTCATGTCAGTTTCATCAAAACAGATTCACCCGTTCGAGCGTGAAGAAGTAACAAACATACAAACACTCTCACAATCTTTCGCCTTTATATTATTAGTGTGATTCGATCAGATTGTATTTTGTGGTTCAAATAACACGTATCAAAAGTACAGAAAGAAAGTTATTATTTTAGTAGCAGCAATAATAAATAATTTCATTAATACGACTGGAAACTAAAATTGCAACAGTGTGGGCGGAACAGCTAAGTGATTTGAGCAATAATTGGCCGTCTCCTGCAGGGTGAGCGGTGAAAGAATTGTTTGCCAGAGAGTTATAAATACTGGAAGATACAACATGGTTTATAACCTTCTTAGTAAAATGTCTAGTGTCAATTTACAGACTTGCGGCCTTACCTTACCTCCTGATTGATTTTGCATTTTTTTTTTCTAAATTTGTATTTTTTTAAATTAATAATCTTGATAATTTTATGCGAATATACTTGTGATTTAAATATAGGTTAAGTATTAATTAAGTATTTATTGAAGTGAAATGTTATGGGAGGGCTTTAAAATTCTGATCTGCAACCTTATTGTGTGACGAATAGTGGTGTGAGTAAACACTATGATGAATAATTTAAATGTTTCCTTGTTATTACAAAAGTTTCATTTCTATCGTGTGTCTTCACGATACACTCTTTTTTTTCTTTACGTTTTGTTTCAAGTCACCACTTTTCTTTTGGTACAAAATATTTTTGGGTGCAAGAAATTAACTTTGAAAATACGAAAGCAAAGACGAGCTGTGTTTAAATCAAGGATAGGGGCTATTTACTTATTATAATGGAATATTACAAATTTTATCACGTTTCAATCTGCTTCCATTATAAATAAAAACTTACTCAACAAGAATTAGGATATCACTGTACTATTTCTTTACATAGAGATCTCCAGAGAAATAACAGTCATTGAAGAACCAATGTTACAGGGACAAGGATGATGTAACATCTAGTCGCCCAAGATGTCGTCATTTGCACGTGGTGTCGCTGTCATTCAGCGAACGAGGCTTCGGTGACTGACAACTTGTCTAGTAACGTTAATACCATATCAAGTTGAAAGAGGTATTTTAATGGTAAAAGAGAAAAGAGATGATGAGAGTCAGTGGTTGAAATGAGATTCAGAAAGTAGTACTTCCTGAATCTCATTTTCTCTACCGACTCCCAACATCTCTTTTCTCTTTTTCCACCAAGATACTTCTTGAGAGAGACAGAGAGAAAGTGTATGAAAAAGAAGTATTTTTTTGACAAAAGAGTCAATGCCTCATCTAGCATACCTACACCTACGTCCCTCATCACGATGTGATACCCATTCAAACTACATTAAATACATTGTGATTATAGTTTGAATGTCCCTAAGTGGTAGTTACAAGAAACTATACGGTTATATGACTTGAAAACTTTGACAATCTTTGTCTTGGAGAAAGATAAGCTCTATGAAATATGCTTAATATGCCTTTTAGACTTCAAACTTTGATATGGATATCTAATGTTCTTTTGTGAGGGAAAGAGATACGCTTATTAATATGAGGTCATTGTATTATTAAGTACCCTACTTACCTATATTAGAGTCGATATTTCTATGTATATCTGATAGTATTTTATGGTGGTAAGGAATCCTATCTTATTATCTTGTTAACTGTTTGTTTATCTGTGATAGGCTAGAGCTTGACTTTTTTTAAAATTTTTCATGACCATGGATGCGTAGTCCTTTAGTCAAAATATTAAACAAAAATTACAAATTCTATATTTCATAATAGAAGTTATAGTAACAAGTCACAGTCAAAGTCAGTCATAGTCAACTCATGTCCTAGTAAAGTGGTAGAAACTTTACTAGAACTTCTAATGGAGTTTGGGAGCGAAGACGAAAATCACGTTTTTCAACTTTGTATGATTTGCTTACACCTATGCAAAGTATTAACAGTTAATCATCACCATTATTACACATTAAAATCATAGGTTTTGGAAAATTATGTAAATCAACAACGCTATTTTTTCAGTTTCGCGGCAAATCTCTTCAGTACTTGACTATTGTCTCACCTGTTGATAAGTGAAGATATGGTACAGTTGACTGGAGAATTAGTACCAACGGAATGTTAGCTAGTCTTGATGAACTTCATGGGCAATCCGTTTCATGAAATTTAATCACTTTGTGTACAATTAGGCATAAACTAATTATTAATTTATTATATACTAGTTGACCCGGCGAACTTCATACCGCCAATTGTCTGTGGTCAAATATTCAGAAACATCTCCTGTTTGACAGGTACGAACAGTTCCCAGAACTTCCACAAATATTTCAAGATCAAAATTAGCCAAATCGGTCCAGCCATTCTCGAGTTTTAGCGAGACTAACGAACAGCAATTCATTTTTATATATAAGAAAGAAGAAAGAAGATTAATGAATTAACTATGTTGTTTCTATGATGAATCACACTAATATAATAAATGTGAAAGTTTATGTGTAAGTGTGTTAGTATGTTTGTTATGTCTTCACGCTGTAACGGCTAAATGGATTTCGATGAAATTTGGAACGTACATAGCTTATAACTAGGATTAGCACATAGGCTTTTTTTAACTTGATTAACGCGGGCGAAGCAGCGGAGATCTGCTAGTATTGCATATATTGAATTAGCCGTTAGCTTAGTTGGGTGAGCGTTTGCCTACTTAGCAGGAGCATCGGGTTCGATTACCAGCAGGAACACAAGTTTTCTCTCCGCAGAAAATTTGTGTTTCTGGTTCTGGTTGTGATTGTTTGTGATGTGAATGTATGTGTAGGTATTTCCCGTGTACATTACCTTTACTCCTAACTAGGTGCCCTGTGTGTACGATATCAGTGCCCTTTTGAACTACCCGTTGGCCTATATAGTTGGGTGGGTGTTCGCCTTCTAAGCACTGGTATAGGGTCCGATTTCCGGCGGGAACACAAGTTTTCTGCCCAAAGAAACATTATGTATCTGGTTCTGGTTGTGATTGTGTGTGTGATGTGAATGTTTCCGGCACCCTCCTCGAACTTAGTGTGGGGCTGTGAGTGTGAAAGCGTTTATGTTTGTGTGTAGGTGTGCAGTTAAATTCAGAGGATATAGTTACTCTACACAATATTTATTAGTTTTTTTTATCAAAAAACTTTAATAAAATATAATTCCAAATAGCCGGCTCGCATACCGAACACATGTAAAAATTTATTGGTGTTTCAGCGGGCACACCGGTACATAGTCGTCAGACCGGTCTAAGGATATGTCGAGGCAGTAGCTAAGCTCCGACTATAGCGTAGTTATTGATACCATCTCCGGTCATACTTACAGTCCATTGATCAATCAATGATTTAGTGTCCGCGCTTAAAAGTCTCCACGGAACATAGGCGACAAAATGTAATACAAGCGATAATGCTGCCTCGCTTAAAACTGCGTAAGGTGAAAATAGTGCGACCGTCATCAAACGAAGCGCGCGGCGGGGGCTTTCGCTGATACGTTGTTAGAAGCAAAAGGAAACTGTTTAGTAATAAAGGTTAGACGTAAATTGAATTGTTTTAGTTTATTAATAATTATATACATGTATCCAAATTTGTATAGAGTAATCGGTACACTTATTTGTTAAGTTTCTGTTAGACACGAGGCTTTGTAGGTCGATGTTACAATATGCTAGTCAATTCTTCAAATTAACTGTTATAATACTACACTCGTTTTTACTAACACTACATTCATTTTATATTTAGTATTCTTCTTGGCAAACACTTTCATTACCTATATCATGGGCGTGCACAAAAAATAACTAGTCCGCCATTTTGGGCCGTCCGCGTCCGCGCTATTGCATTTAAAATGACATCACTTAGCTAACCATGCATTCTCATCCAAACTAAACGTGTATGCAAAATTTTATCTTAATCGGTTGAGAATAAATGCTTTAAAATTTTGTTACAATATGTGATACCAACATATATACACACATTGCAATTTAAATAAAAGCTTGTAAAAATTACCATGTTAATTTGTAGAAAGCTTCACAACTGTTCCCCTATTCGTCGCTCGATTCGTCGCGCGACCCATCTCTCCATTAGTCGTTCGTTCAATTAGCCACAGACGGTACTAAATTCGCTCGAGGGCAAAATAAAATGGCGTAACTGACACTTATTCAATCGTTAATATTATTTTTCATTTAATGTTTATTGGAAATCTGCACAGGGTCTTATGGAGATGGAGATTTAATCGTGATTTTTGTAGTGACTGGTATATTTATTTATTCTTTAGATTTTGTAGCTGATAGGTTTTTGATTCAGATCAAAGGAACTTAATAATAAGAGTGATCGTTATTCTAGGCATCTCACGTTAACAGTAATCCGTATCAAGTAAGTAACAATTGTATTACATAAAAAATATGTTAAACGTCAAAATAGTAGGATTTAAAGTAGTCTATATCCTTTCCCAAGCTCTAGTCTGTCTCTGTCCCAATTTCATCAAAATCGGTTCAGTGGTTTAGGCATGAAAGCATAACAGGCAGAGTTACCTTCGCATTTATACTATTAGTAGGGATAAGTGACATAAATTTGCTTTAAAAAAAAAATTTACTCGTTTTTGTCAGCAATAAGTTTTAGGTATCTTTGTTGATATCTTTTGTCTTGAGTAAATGCCGTGTAAAAACTATTGATTGAGGAAACACATAAGTTCTTAAATCTTTACGCTTAACTTGGTATCTCTCTAAAAATATATACTTTTAGAAAACTTGACATTTTCGTGACAGTAAAAAAACTCGACTGCGAAAAATATGAACCTACTTTTTATGTAATTTTATGCAATCCCCTTTTAATTTCCTTCATTTTGATACCCTACTCGATAAGTTTGGTTATATTTTTTACTAGCGTATCTTTATTTCGCGCCATAAATCCACCATTTTGTTTTATTATCAAACACCTATCTAAAGACACTTGGATTTTTAAGACGAATATAACGATATCTTAACTGTACAAATTAATCCAGCCGTATGGAATATAGGTAATAATTAAATTTGAAAATATACAGACAAAATACGCGCAAAATATCCTTATATACCCTTATAAACGGGTATACCCTTCCTTAGCAGTCGAGTAAACATTATGTTGTTAAAGAAACTTAGACATATATAATATAGAATTATACGAGTTAATTCCGCCTTGTCCGTTTTACCATCTAACAACAAGACAAACTGTCAAACGTCGTCCATTTATGGTTGACATACCTCCAGTTCGCTCAAAGCGTTTCGCTTCTACGTTTATCATCCGCACTGCGAAGGAGTACAACTCATTGCCCTCGTCTTTGTTACCTGAACGGTATAATCTGGGAGTCTTCAATTCAAGAGTGAATAGGTACATTCTAGGCAAGCATGCTACATCTTCGGCCGCATCATCGCTTTCCATCAGGTGAGATAGTGGTCAAATGCTTGCATAAAAAAATATCATTTAGTTTATTAATCTCTGATAGGCTAGTGTTAAACCACTATCTTACCTGATGGTAAGTAAAAGTTTGCCTTGCTTAGCAGAGGGTATTAGGTTCGATTCCTGGTAGAAACACAAGTTTTCATCCAAGGGAAATTTTACAAATCATATCCAGATACGATTATGTGTGGGTAATGTAAACTTTTCCAGCACACACTAAGTATATAAATCTTCGAACTTAATGTGGAGCTGTAAGTGCGATACCGTTTATTTGAATTTCAAACTCAGTGGAATGCTAAATACTTCTACAAATTTCTAAATGTAGCAATCGAAGATCAAAGATAACATAAAACACCGACATTAAACAAATTCGATGTAATTTTCTACAACAACAATTTAAAACTCTTCAACTTTAGTTGTTGTAACTGTTGTCAGCTATAACTACCCACGGCGTTTAGGACATTAAGTGGAACAAAACTTTCACAATGTTTACTACTAGAAACCCCGTTAAGGGCATTGCACTATACTTTACACTATCTAGAGGAGACTCGTATCAAAGATACCATCCTATCCTACTAATATTATAAATGCGAAAGTTTGTGTTTGTGAATGTTTGTTACCGTAACGAATAAACCGATTTTGATGAAATTTAGAATGTAGATTGGGTGCCAGAATTTTTTACTTAATAAACGCGGGCGAGGCACGGCTAGTTATTCTGCGGATTTTACTTTAATTGAAAATGCCTCTTTGTTAAAGTATTATTTGATTAAATAGTTAATTTAGATTTTTTCCATAATTATAAGTATGGAGCGTGTGCTAAAATAATCCATTTTGAATAATAAGGAATCGATTTTTGAGCCACAATTAGTTATAAATAGTTTGCCAAATTACCACTTTGTGCAAATTTATGCATAAATGTATCCAAGCCTGCACACTTACACACACACACACATGCACATGCACACGCACACATACTCTCTCTCTCACACACAACCTTAAATTCAGTAATTTTCTCACGTAAATAAAAATTTAATCTTACCACACAATTATTATATCATAAATAATGTTTGTAAAAAATGCGTCCTTCTGTTTATACAAACTAATATGCAGGAAAACTAAACACCTTTAGTAACCGAACTTTTATCAGTTAACTCACACCCGAGTCTTAAGATACAGGCCTCGAGCTTAGTTTAAGACTGAATGTTAAAACTGTTCTACACACTTACGGCAAATTTGAACTTTGTAATTTATTTTAAGTTTAGTTGTATACCTCTGTTAAACCACTATCTTGCCTGATGATAAGTAAGGCAAACGCCTTGCTTAGCAGAGGATATTAGGTTCGATTCCCGGTATAAACACAAGTTTTCATCCAAGGGAAATTTGTCAAATCATATCCAGCTATGATTATGTGTGGGTGATGTGAACGAATATTTTAAGTTTAGTTGTATACCTTTTTGGCAATAAATTATCTTTATATTTAATGACTAATCGGCGTTTGGCTTGTTGCAATATAAATAAAGCGCAATATTGTTAAGACAAATTAGCGCATGTACCTATAGTAATAGTTGAAAAGAACCTAGTAGCGAAGCAGAATTGTCACCTCTATAAGATCGCGTTGTAACTCAATGGCTCCACATTACAAAATTTGAATTAACAACAGGTAGCTATAATAAAATGAATAAATAATTGCTTACACGATATAGTAAAACAGAAACAAAACATCGAGAAATTTCGTTCTTTGCGTTAACTCTTTCATTCGATTAGAATTTGAGAACGGTTTGTAATCGATTTACATTTTAATCGGAACATATATTTAGGATCGATCTAGGTATATTACTTAAACGTATATAGAACTGCTCGTTGGCTTAGTTGGATGAGCGTACGCCTTCTAAGCAAGGGTATTGGGTTCGATTTGAGGCGGGAGCACAAGTTTTCTCCGTAAGGAAAAATTGTGTTTTTGTTTCTCACCCACGACACAAGTCATTGAACTTAGTGTGGGGCTGTGAGTTTGAAAGCGTTTATGTTTATAGAACTGTAGATGATTTCAAAAATCCTGTAAAATAATCAAATCATCTCACTAATATTATAAATCCGAAAGTTTGTGTATAAGTATGTAAGTATTTTTGTTTTCTCTTCACGCTTTAACGGCTGAACGGATTTGTATGATTTTTTTTATTTTTTATTACAGACCAAGCAAACGTTTGACCACAATCACACCTGATGGAAAGTGACGATGTAGTCTAAGGTGGAGCACGCTTGCTTAGTAAATACCTATTCACTTTACTTTTGAACACACCCAAATAGTACCTTTCGGGAAACACAGACGACGGCAAAGCGTTCCATTCTTTTGCTGTTCTGTAAATGAACGAAGACGCGAAACGTTTCGTCCGAATGAACGGTATCTCAACCATAAATGGGTGACGCGACGCCGTTCTTCTAGATGAAAGGTGGAAAAAAGGTGAAGCGGGAACAAGGTTGTGTAGTTCCTGAGCACATTCACCGTAATGTATTTTATAGAATACCGATAGGCTTGCAACTTTACGCCGATGTTCAAGACTTTGCAATCTGGCTTCAACTAAAGCGTCATTGTTAATTAGCCTCTTTGCGCGTCTCTCTATCGAATCCAAAGCCCGCAGCTGATACTTGGCAGAACCATCCCACAGGTGACAGCAGTACTCCATACACGACCGGACCTGCGCTTGATACAAGTTTAAAAGCTGTCCCGGTGTGAAGTACCGTCTGACCTTCGACAAGATACCAAGTTTTTTAGCAGCTACTTTGGCCTTAGATTCGATATACGAACCAAAGTTGAGGTTGGATGCCAAACTGACACCCAATAGTTCTAGTTGATTGCCTATCTGGATGGGCACATTACAGAAGATGGGAGCTAAAAGAAACTGGCTTTTTTTAGCAGAGAATAGACACGCCTGAGTCTTAGAAGCATTAAACCTAACCATATTAGCATCACCCCAGTTGGACACAGCCTTTAAGGACAAGTTTAGCTGTTCAACCATATCCTCACGGTGGTGCTGGATATCTACACTACTTGCGCGAGCGTTAGGTACGTACCTTGCAACTACCGTCGTATCATCTGCATACCCAAAGGTACCGGGTTTCAACAGATCATTGATATGAAGTAGGAAAAGTGTTGCAGAGAGTACGGATCCTTGAGGTACACCGGCATTGATGGCCATTTGGTCGGACGAGCATCCATCTACAACTACTCGAATCGACCGTTCCCTCAAGAAATCAGATATCCATGTGCACAAACCCACAGGCAATCCAAATGATGGGAGCTTGTTAAGAAGGCCGTCGTGCCAGACCCGATCGAAAGCTTTTGAGATGTCCAATGACACAGCTAAAGCCTCACCCTGCTTTTCAATGGCCTCGCTCAAAATGTGTGTGGCATACGCTAGAAGATCACCAGTGGACCGATTTCGGCGAAACCCGTATTGTCGGTCACTAAGTAGATCATTTTGTTCTAGGTATGCCAAGAGCCTGTTGTTAATCACCCTCTCCATCGTTTTGCAAAGCAGGGAGGTTATAGATACGGGCCTATAGTTGGTAGGTTCAGCACGACTACCTTTTTTTGGTACAGGTTGTACGTTGGCAAGCTTCCAGCACGACGGGACTTGGCCGGCGTCAAAAGAAATTCGAAACAGGCGTGTCAATATCGGAGACAACTCAGGAGCACAGTTTTTAAGCACAACTGCTGGTATACCATCAGGACCACTAGCTTTGTTCACGTCTAGAGCTCGAAGTGTTTTTAGTACCTCTTTTTGCCGGATGCGAATTTCAGGCATGGAAACCCCGCAGTGAGGCAGGCTTGGAGGTACCTCACCAGAACAATCTAGACGTGAAGCTTCTGCGAAAAGGTTCGCAAATAAGTTTGCCTTCTCATCGGCAGTGTGAGCTAGCGAACCATCAGGTTTCAGCAGAGGAGGAAGTGAGGAGCGGCAGAAGTTTGCTTCAACTGATTTAGCTAAGGACCAAAACGCTTTACTACCAGCGGGGTAAGAAGCCAGTTTGGTCCCTATACTGCTGACGTGGTCGAAGCGGGCCTTCTTTAATGTTTTCTTGCATATCTTGGCAGCAACGTTAAATTTTCGCTTCAATGCCTTTGTGTCAGGAGACTTACGCTTTCGAGCATCAGCCCAGGTCAAAAATGCCTCATGTTTAAGTACTTCAGCACGTAAACAATCGGATCCAAACCAGGGCCGAGCTTTACCGTTTAGAGACTTATCAGAGAATGGAATAAAATACTCCATTCCCTGATTGATGACCTCAGAAACAGCAGTTGCGCAGTTGGTAGGGTCTTTTGAAGAAAAACAAACTTGCCGCCAAGGATAAGAAGAAAAGAAATGCCGCATCTCGTCCCAATCTGCTGATTTATATCTCCACACACGCCTTGTACCTTTAAAGCTGGGATCCGGCGGGGAGTAAACTGAGACGGACTTCACCAGACAGTGATCAGAACTACAAGCAGTGAAGATACTGATACTGAGTAACGGTCTGGTTCAGTTGTCATCAGCAGATCGAGGCAGTTGGCAGTATGGCTGCCAATGTCAGGCACCCGAGTAGGCTCTTGGACGAGCTGGGAGAGATTAAGCGTCAAAGCTAGCCTTTGCGTCTCTCTTCCCGCGTGATCAGTGAACTGGTGTGGGACTAACCACTCTTGATGGTGAGCATTGAAGTCCCCCAGAAGCACCAACTGAGCCTCAGGATAGCGCATTTGAGCCAAATCTGCAGCTTCACTGAGATGTTCAGCCAACTGAGTTGTGTCACAATCTCCACTATGAGACCGGTAGACACAGGCATAGATAATTTTCTCTATGCCAGTGTCCACCAGTATCCAAGCCACAGAGAATTTGGGGTGTTCAATATTACGAAGACGCAGACAGCAAATATCATCTCGCACATACACACACACCAGCGCGTGGGACAAAACGGTGCTCCAGGATGTAGCCTGGGTAGTCCAAGTAAGCCGTGTCAGATGGTTTGCGAATCTGCGTCTCCGTCAAAAAAAGCAAGTGCGGTTTCGAGGTCTCAAGATGATGATGGACCGCTTCGAGATTTGAGTGCAACCCACGTATATTGGTGAGGTGCACTTGCAACGTGAGGACGTGCATCTGCCGTTTTAACTTGCTCTTTCGTTTACTTTTCTTCATTATTTGTGAATAGGTAAGACGGGTAAATGCAGACGAGGAGTTGGAATATCAACCATGGCGAGAAATATGGAGTGCCTACGGGATCAAGGAGCTTGCTCGGAGACTGCGGGGACGCCCGAGCCCCCTGAGGTGAATCATCAGTTCCTCACATCCGGTCGCCAACCGGCCCAATGATTAAACTCAGGATTTTACACAGGCGGTGGGGCAGCCTTTCGTAGCTGGCTAAACTACTACTTGGGCCCCCTACAACCTGCGGTCGGCCAGCAGAGATCACCGTGCCACGGATCCCGCTACCCTCCGAAGCAAGGCCCTCACCGCTAACACACCAAAAAAAAATAATCGCGAAACCGGTCTACCGATCCAACTCAACTGCCCACATTTACATGTCCCAACGGCTTTCCTGAGCATCATGGTGAAAAGTGGACACTTGGCACCATGGTTTTGTTCAGGAGGTGGTAAAAAAATAGCCGGCGGCCGAAGCCTCCCACCTAATTATTTCTTGGTTGCTCTTTGGCACCACCCAAGGGTCACGTGGAGGACAACTAGGGCTAAATCCCCCGGACGCGAGCAGACAACGACCCTCAAATTATTTGCATTATACATTGCTTATGCCTAGGATTAACACATAGGCTACTTTTTAACTTGATAATAGTGGGCGAAGCCGCGGGGCACGGTTAATATATAATATAATAGGATTGTAGTTAATATGTCACAGTTACGTTACATCCTACTAATATTATAAATCCGAAAGTTTGTGTGTAAGTGTGTAAGTATGTTTGTTCCCTCTTCACGCTTTAACGGCTGAACGGATTTGGATGAAATTTAGAATATACATAGAATATTCCTAGGATTAATACATAGGCTACTTTTTAACATGATTATAGCGAGCGAAGCCGCGGGGCACGGCTAGTAATACATACAATGCAATACAATACCAAAAATCTTTATTGACACCAAAAGATAAATGTAACTTAGTAAAATGTATAATAATATAATGACTCACGAAGAGAATAATTTTAACTTCAGTGACAAAAGAGTAACTGGTTACAGTGGAGTATTTTTCGATACAAAAATCACGCGATTAATACCAGTTAGTATCACAAGTCACTTATTTATCATGTAACTAGTCCGAAGTCACAGTCACATTCAAAGTCATGCCCCACTAAAGTGGTAGAATCTCTACCTTTTAAAACTAGCATGTTTTACTTTACTAGTACTACTATCTACGGGCCAATAATTGCCTATATTTCCTAAAACTTAACTAAAACTATAAACAGCAAAGACCTAAGTTACCTACAAGACATCGAGCTTAAATCTTTACTGGAACTTTTTTAGAGATATGGGATGAAAACGAAAATGACGTTTTTCAACTTTGTATGTTTTATTTAGACACCCATGCATGTTTACGAACAATTAATTAATTGTTAATAATACATAATTTTTACGCATGAATATTCGAAGACAAAAGTAAAAATAATACAAAATCGACAATGATTTTTTTTCACTTTCGCGACAAAAACTGAATCCGTGAATAATTTTTTTTTGTCTTTTAATTTTGGCTTCGCAATCTTGTGCATTTAGCCAGTGTCAAGTAATAACATATAAGTGTATTTCATATTAAAAGTCCTAGTCACAGTCAAAGTCAAGTATTAGAGTCAAGGTCCAGACATAGTCAAGTCATTCCCTAGTAAAGTGGTAAAAACTTTACTAGAACTTCTATTGGAGTTTTGGAGCGAAGGCGAAAATCACGTTTTTCAACGTTGTGTGATTTGCCTAAACTTATGAACGGTTACTAAGTAGGTTATTAACGGTTAATAATCCACAATTATTACACATTAACACTAGAAGAATCACAGGTTTTGGAAAATTATACAAAATCAATCAACAACGCCATTTTTTCACTTTCGCGGCAAAACTCCATGATCTACTTTCGCGCCAAAAATTTCCCGCCATCATTACTTAGAACGAAGAATTAAGATCTCATTGGACAGCGCCCACTAGACATCGAGATATCTAGACGTTCCAATTTCAAATTTATCTATTACAATCTCGAAATCGAATCGAGAGCCATCGATATAACGTCATTGTGCGCCAGTCGCGTCGTCCGCCATTTATCGCCACTTCTCCGCCATTTCTCCGCCATGGCTTGCCGTAATAGCGCTTAATGAACGTTTAAGACGCTGCCCCGGGAACCTTGTGATTGTTTTATAGTTGTAATTAAACCACTGATCTATAGGACTCGTATATTAGAGTGGTAAACAAGTGGGAATCGATTTTGTTGGTGCATCGTACGTTGTTTTTGTTTACTGATGCAATTGTTTGTTTCACTAGTCATTTAATACGAGTAATCCATATAGGCATATTAATTATTAATATGCCTATATGGATTATATACGCCTACTTATATGTATAACACTAGCCGTGCCCCGCGTCTTCGCCAGCTATTATCAAGTTAAAAGTACCTAACCTATGTGTTAATCCTAGGTATAAGCTATGTACATTCCCAATTTCATCCAAATCCCTTTAGCCATGAAAGCGTGAAGAGGGAACAAACATACTTAAACACTTACACACATACTTTCGGATATATAATATTAGTAGGTACGATATTGATTAAATACACCTACTTATATACTTACTAGCCGTGCCCCGCGGCTTCACTCGCTATTGTCAAGTTAAAAAGTAGCCTATGTGTTAATCCTAGGTATAAGCTATGTGCATTCCAATTTCATCCAAATCCGTTCAGCTGTTAAAGCGTGAAGAGGGAACAAACATGCTTACACACTTAGACACAAACTTTCAAATTTATAATATTATAGTAGGATAGTAGGATATGGATTAAAAACGCCTACTTATATACTTACTAGCCATGCCTCGCGGCTTCGCCCGCTATTATCATGTTAAAAAGTAGCCTATGAGGCACTATGAGTTAATCCTAGATATAAGCTATGTACATACCAAATTCCGTTCAGCCGTTAAACCGTGAAGAGGGAACAAACATACTTACACACTTAGACACTTACACACAAACTTTCGGATTTATAATATTAGTAGGATAGTAGGATAATTTATTACAAGCTTAAATTTAGTTTTAATTGTGTAATCAAATCGTCTGTAATCAAATCGTGCAAGCTTAATGCCCGCTGGCTTAGTGAACTGCCCGTTGTGAGTGAGCGTTCGCCTCTAGCAGTGGTTTCGACTCCCGGCGGGAACACAAATTTTCTCTCCCAGGAGAATTTGTGTTTCTGGTTCTGGTTGTGAATGTTTCTGGTACCCACGACACAAGTCATCGGACTTATTATGGGACTGTGGGTGTAAAAGCGTAAGCGTAAAAGCTTAAGTTTTAAATTAGAACCATTTCCCGATGTCCGATTGGACTCATATTTGGTGTAGGCTCGTCCAAGTTGAAATGACGCGCCCCACCTTCGCATTTACGCACACAAGCGTGGTCGGATTTATCACCCGACTAGTCGACCGTCTTGTACACGTGCAGATCCATTGTTCACTGAACAATCGACGCTCCCATACAGATGAAGTGTCGTCATTAATATTTGCACTCACACATCTAAATAAACTAATTAAGTAGTGGGGCGCGTCATTTCAGCTTGGACGAGCTCTACTTATATATCTTCGGCGACATTATGATATGGTACCAAAAAGCTAGTCTGATGATGGAGACGGAAGATAACCATAGACAATTCTGAACTAAACAAGATAACCCACCGAGTTTCAGCTATTTTGATTCGTTTTGACAAGTTCTCTGGTTATATAACTGTTTAGTCCTTTTTTATTTAGATCTGGTAAAAGCTTGATTTTAAAATACTTTTAAATTTTTTTTTAAAATCAATCTGGCATCTGCCTGGAATCGAACCCAGGATCCACGGCGCAGAGAGCAGATTCTTGACTACTGCGCCAATTGGGTCTAAATACAGAGTAGAGAATATGATGAATTATCAATTTTGAGAAAACGTCACGTCAATTTTAAATGACTCCTATAACGCATCCAATAAGTCTAAAAGGCGGTTTATCTTGAAAGGTCACACGTGATATCTTAAATTGAAAAAGCTCTCAACGCGAAGACTAGAGATATATCGATCGATACGTAAAAACACCGACTCATGCATATAACTACTCTGCTACTTTGCACTCTGCAATCAAAGAAGTGAAAACCTTTCTTTATATATATTAATTCTGCTGTACGTCTTTATGTGATTCAACTCCTAAACGGCAGCACCGATTTTGATGAAATTGTTTGTGTGTTAAAGTGGATTCAAGAATTGTTTAGATTAGGAAGAATAAATATTAAGTCACGAAAAAAAAATGCAATAAAATTTTTTTAGGGACAATAAATAACTTTTTCTTTTTTTATTCATGATAGGCAAACGTTTGAACATTATCTCATCTGATGTTAAATGACGATGTGGTCGAAATCACTCGGATTTGGTAGTAATAGGCAATATACATTTGCCGAGAATCGAACCCAGGACCCACGGCGCAGAGGGCAGAGTCTTGACTATTGCGCCAATTGGGTCTTCTAAATACAGAGTAGAGAATATGATGAATTATCAATTTTGAGAAAACGTCACGTCGATTTTAAATGACTCCTATAACGCATCCAATAAGTCCAAAAGGCGGTTTATCTTGAAAGGTCACACGTGATATCTTATATTGAAAAAGCTCTCAACGCGAAGACTAGAGATATATCGATCGATACGTAAAAACACCAACTCATGCATATAACTACTCTGCTACTTTGCACTCTGCGATCAAAAAAGTCAAAACCTTATTATTTTTAAGCATTATAGAAAACATTTGATCGCTATCTCACCTGATGGAAATTGATGATGCGGCCGATGATGCGACATGTTTATCTAGAAGATACCTATATTCACTCTTGACTTGAAGACTCCCAAATTATACCCCTCGGGGAACAAAGACACAGGTAATGAGTTCCACTCCTTCGCCGTACGGATGATGAACGTAGAAGCGAAACGCTTTGAGCGACCCTGAGGTATGTTAACCATAATTGGATGACGTTTGACAGTTTGTTTTGTTGTTAGGTGGTAAAAGGGGCATGGTGGAATTTACTCATGGAATTCCTGCGCACACTTTCCAAAATGTAGACGATAGAATACCGATAGACTACCGACCTTACGTCGGTGACTGAGACTCCGCAATATAGATTTGACTTTCTTTATGTATATTAATTCTGCTGTACGTGTATATGTGACTGAATTTCTCTTAAAAGGCTGCACCGATTTTGATGAAATTGTTTGTGTGTTCAGGTGGATTCAAGAATTGTTTAGATTAAAAAGAATAAATATTCAATCACAAAAAAAAAATGCAGAAAATTTTTTTTTTTTCAGTGACAAGGAATAACTTTTTCTTTTTTTAATCATGATAGGCAAACGTTTGACCGCTATCTCACCTGATGATAAGTGACGATGCGGTCAACCTCACTCGGATTTGGTAGTAATAGGCAACCATAAATTAATATGAAAGAGGTAAAACGTTTTTTATTACAAGCTTTTATTTTAATGTATGTATGTTTGTCCTGGTGGATTCTTGCAACTCAATTTTAAATCAGTTATCTTTAACCGATTGAGCTGAGCCTTAGCATACACGTTTAGTTTGGATGATAATGCATGGTTAGCTGCGTGACGTCATTCTAAATCCAGCATGGAACACCCAATATGGCGGACAAGTTATTTTTAATGCACTTTTCAATGCAGAGTTAACTTTCACTTTTTAATGCAGAGTTGTTTTTTTTTCTTTTAATTTTGGCTTCGCAATCTTGTGCATTTAGCCAGTGTCAAGTAATAATATATTTCAAATGTATTTCATATTAAAAGTCTCAGTCGAAGTCAAGAAAAAGAGTCAAGGTAGCAAAGCGGTAGAAAATTTACTAGAACTTCTATTGGAGATTTGGAGCGAAGGCGAAAATCGGGTTTTTCAACTTTGTATGATTTGCCTACACTCATGCACGTTTACTAAGTATTAACGGTTAATAATCCACCATTACCACACACTAACAATCGAAAAAACACAGGTTTTGGAAAATTATACAAAATCAACAACGCCATTTTTTCACTTTCGCGGCAAAAAAAAAAAAAAACTCATGCAGAGTTGTTTCTATGAATAGTCCTTCGCTTAGAGCCTCAGTTGTTATTCGAAACTTTAATAAATCTAGATAGTGAGACAAAATTTGATCTGTCAGCTTATGTTTTTTAAACGAACGTGAATAGAATTTTTAGTATTTTTATAAAAGATATTCACTCACAGCCCCACAATAAGTTCGATGACTTATGTCGCGGTGCCGGAAACATTCATATCACACACCCAATCACAGTCGGAAACAGAAAGACAAATTTTCCATGGGGAGAAAACTTGTGTTCACGCCGGGAATCGAATACCCCAGCTTAGAAGGTGGACGCGCTCCCAATCAAGCCAACGGGCAGTTCATATTGATTCTCAATTAAAACTCAAAATTGTTTATTTACATGGGCGTGGAACTCATTGCCTGCGTCTTTGTTTCCCGAACAGTACAATCTGGGTGTCTTCAAGTCTAGAGTGAATAGGTATCTTCTAGGCAAGTATGTCACATCTTCGGCCGCATTTTCACTTTCCATGAGGTGAGATAGTGGTCAAATGCTTGCCTATCTATCATAAAGAAATGGGCCTCATAGATGCACTTATGAAAGTTAATGACTAATGCCAGATTCGGAAATTTAAAGCCATCTCAAGAAGAAAAAAGAAAAAAAGATCTCAAGAAGAACCTGACAAGTTAACTTAGAATAAAAACTAGTGGCTCTGTGAGCTGAAGAACACACGTATTTTTGGAAATGGCTTTAATATATTTTTTTACGTTTACAACCTCGCCATTTTGAAATATTTCCAAAACTGAACCTGCTCACAAAATTTCACAAGAATCGGTTGAAAAATTAGACCTGTAGAGGAGAACAACCGGAAATCCGCCGGACACACGAAAGCAATTTTGCTCAAGCTGAAACGGAGACGCTTTGCTCGCGCTACGAGCTCGCTCGCTCATTGAATGCTTCGGTTTTAGTCATAAAACAGCAGTAGTAAGTCCATGATGAACGTCTACATGTAGCTTAACAGAATATTGTTACTTACAACTAAACAGAGTTGCTATATTAACTATTTTTGTGTAACATGAAATGTAGTTTTTAAAATGTCAAAAGTATTTTTGAACTCACCTCAATCAGAAAATTCATAACCCTCATACACAGTAAGTAGTAACATACAAAATATCAATCGGCTTGTTTTTTACACGGACTCCTGTAAAACCTTGTTCGCGTGACCACGGCCTTATGTACCCCAGACACGCGACGTACACTCGCGAACGAAAGTGATTTAGGTAATTCTTCTGCTCACTATTAACTCGTAATACTCCGTATAGCAGTTTTATGTTTCCTTTTACATTTATGTGTTTTATTTTCGGTGTGGCAATTTTTTTTTTCAAGGTAATATTTTCGTTTTATGGGATTCGTAGAGTTGAATGTCTATGTGAAAGTATTTTTCCCCCTGCTTTTGAGCGGTAAAAGCAGGCGATGCTATATTTTAGGAAAAATATCTAATTTGATTGAATGAAACTTTATTAACTTTTTCAGAATGATTTAAACAATTTAAATAGCGATAGTGGATATTTTGCATACTGAAGGACAAAACAGCTAATTTCGTTTTTTTTTTCATTAAAATAAGCATTATTTTGAATAAACTCGACGTAAGTTACACAGCCGTCGCGTCGTCGTTACGAGATACTGTCTGTAAGAGATTAGTCGACGAGAGATGGTCTGTAAGTAATGTTTTTATTTTGAAGAAAAACCTGTAAAAGAATACTAATCTCAAAAAACCGATAAAGTACTCAAAAAATCCGACTATGAAATACGTTTCTTAATAAGATAGCCGAACTTTAATTTAGAATTGTAAGCATATCATATTAACCGCAATGTGGTCTTATAATAACAAAACCTTTCTGGTTCTTGTCTGTATTCTAGACAATTTATACACTCAGCCGTAATAGTTACTATGAAAATAAAAAAAGCCACAATAAAGCGCACCCCGATCAGTTTTTGTTAAACTTTTATCCTCTCCATCCTAAGGTTGCCTTGAAGAGATCGCTGCTTAGCGATAAGGCCGCCGATTGTACTGCTATATTGTTTTTTTTTTAATTGTTAATTGTTATTTTTCTTGGTGTGCAATAAAGAGTATTTGTATTGTATTGTATTTTATGATAAGTAAAGGTGTTGATTTGGTCGGCCTAAATCATGACAATGCTTCAGGGAACTACTTGCTCATGTCGGCATAGTGGTATGGAAAAAAACACCCAAATGTGATGATTTTCGCATTACCATGAAATACTTTTGGGTTTAGAGTTTAAGAGTAAAAACAACTTGTAATCATTATCTAGTCTATTATATTATTATATCTAGTTACTAATTATTTTATTTTATACCACTTGTTCACCGACTTGTACCCAACCCTTTTATTTTTAAATGCATCACGTGGACCGAGAATGATCGAATACAATCCGTGTTGTACATTCAAACTTATCCATTTGAAAATGTACTAATTTGTTAAACTATACTCAGAATGTCATGTTGAGGCTTGACTATGTATAGTTTCCGAGCTTACTTGCTCAATTTAATGTGTTGTCAGTTTGATATTTTGCTAAATGATATTTTCTTTTTGGGGTAATAGGGATGATGCCTGGGTAAAAGATAATTAAACGCAAGCAAAGCTTAAAAAAACCGATTTCATCGCTTATATTTTTCGCTTGGTTTTGGCTTGATCGATTTCGATAAAATTTATCTGGGACCACCTCTGAAGTATATCTACTAAACAAAAAAATAATTATCAAATCGGACTACTCTGTAAAAAGTTTGCGTGGTCATACATAAAAAAAAAAGTTTTTTTCTGTGAATTTCTCCTTTTTGTGAAGTCGATAGAAAAATCGAATGAGACCGTCAGTTATTTAACAAATCAATAGAAATTGACAAAGATAAAGAGCGTCAAACAGTGGTAGCTCGTGACGTCACGCCTTAAAGGGTGTGTAAGTCTGACGTCACGCACAATTTCAACGGACTATTTAGTAATTTTTTCACAAATTTTAATTCATGTTTTTTTATGACAGATAGGTAAGCATTTGGCCGCCATCACACATGATGGAAAGTGACGATGCGGCCGAAGATGAAGCGTGCTTACCTAGAAGATACTTATTCACTCTAGACTTGAAGACTCCCAGATGTTAATGTTGCATTGGAAAGGTTCGCTCATATAGAATGTACAAAAAACACAAAGTAGTACAGAGTAGTTTGCCCCGAAGTGAGAATTCTCGCGCCTAGATTTTGCTAAGTGAGAAAAAAAACTTTTTTTGCTTCTTAATTATAATTATTTGTTTTATTAACCGACTTCAAAAAAAAGGAGGAGGTTCTTGACTACCTCGAATTCGAATTCTTGCGAATTCGACTGTATTTTTCTTTGCTTTTTTTTTTGTTCAGATTTATCTAACATCAGAATAGGATATAGTGTTATTAATTCAGAATAATGCGGGAGCCGCAAGACACCTTCAACATTTTATGGTATATTCCCTCCCCACACTAAACTGGTACAAACAAACCGTCGCCATCAAAATTTAAACCGTATAACATTTTATGGCGCTGTGGTATGTGCCATAGAGAATTATGGCTTGAATTAAGTTATTACAGAAATGAGTTTCGGCATATTTATGGCGGTCCAGATTATAGTTTGAGTATACTCACTGAGCTTTAAGATTGTGCAAGCTGATTTATAAGTCAAAGATTCTAAGTTTTAAAAAGCCTACCGGTATTCTATCATTTGCATTTTGGAAAGTGTGGGCAGGAAGTACATGACTTATCTCCACCATGCCCCTTTTACCATCTAACAAGACAAACTGTCAAACGTCAATCATTTATGGTTGACATACCTCCAGTTCGCTCGAAGAGTTTTGCTTCTAAGTTCATCATCCGTATGAGAGTAACTCATTGCCTACGTCATTGTTCCCCGAGGGTATAATCTGGGAGTTTTCTAATAAAGAGTAAACTTGCCTAGAAGATACATATCTTCTAGGCAAGCAATACAGGTGAGATATTGATCAAATGCTTGCCTGTTTAGTATAAAAATAGCAAATTTTAAAAGAAAATAATTTAAACGCAAGCAAAGCTTAAAAACCGACTTGACGACTTATAATTTGGGTTTGGCTTGATCGGTTTCGATAAAATTTATATGGGACCACTGAAGTACATTCTACCAAACTGTGATGAAGTTGGTTTTTTTAAGCTTTGCTTGCGTTTCAATTATTACATATATTAATTATTACATATTATGCGTGAATTACTGACCTCTGCCTTTTTGAATCATTGACTCTTAAAACTTTTTTATTGCTATAAGATGGAGTCGTAATTCGTGCTTACGCATTATATAGGTTACCCTAAGGGACTTCATATATATAGCACCCGAGGCGCACGTACAGGGCGCGCATACAGGGCGCTTTGTATATTTTGATCCTAATTGACTTTTTTTTTTTAACTCAAGTGCGCCGATACGAATCGGGTCCAAATCCATATTATTTTTTTCTCATAATATAAGGGTCATGCGCTTAGAGCAACTAAGAAATTGGCTTTTGAGTTATTTATAAAAGTGTCAACTACAAAGTATATGATTTAGTACCCTACGCCATGCAGCGCCACAAATAACATATTCACGGACTAGTAATAACAAACACTCAACTTAAGTGCCAAAAAATGTGCAACCTATTACCATTGAAGAATTTGAGCTCTTGAGTTTTAATAAAAGCCTCAACTATGAAATATTTGACTTTGTATCTCACGCCAACATTACAAAGAAGATAGATAGATAATAACTTTATTAATCAACTTTATCAGATGAGATAGAACAATGGCAACAAACAAGCTTACGTAAGTGTAACAACAAGCGGCCTTATCATTAATAGCGATCTCTACCAGGCAACTAAAAATATATAAACATTAATAAAGATACCCCCGGACAAGTAAAAATAGACCCTCGATTCAAGTGCCAATCGATGATACGCATCGGGTCCAAATACGAATTAATTACTTCTCAATATACAGGCGTTATGCGTAGCTACGCGTACTGAAATCTTGAAATGAGCTCAGAGCAACTACGAAATTATCTTTTATCTCTTGAGTTATAACGAATGCCCCATCTATAAAATAAATAAATTTTACCCCGACCACATAACACAACAAATAACATACTAGTAAAAATAATCCCTCGGCTCAAGTGCCAATCGATGATACGCATCGGGTCCAAATCAGAATAATATCTTTTCAATATACAGGTGCTATGCGTAGCACCGCATACTGATATCTTGAATTGCTCTGAACTCAGAGCAACTAAAAATGTTTTTTTGAGCTCTTGAGTAAAAAAGTAAAAAATAGAAAAAGTATAAGATCTTCAGCTTCAAAATTAATAATTTTGTACCCCGACTACAAATAACATACCAGGAGTAGTAAAAATAATTCCTCGACACAAGTGCCAATCGATGATACGCATCGGGTCCAAATCCGAATTAATTACTTCTCAATATACAGGCGTCATGCGTGGCACCGTGTACTGGCAATCCGACACCGCAAATGTCGTACCTTTATTGTGGAGCTAATTATATTTTATTTTATTTTATTTATTGAGATTAGGGCTGCAAAAATTATTATATCGATATTTTTTGGAACTTCAGCGAAAAGTTTGACTTTTCTTGAATGATACAGAAAAGTACGACTATTTTTTAGCTGAGAGGTGGTAGAGCATTTTGTGAGCTCGCCTGGCTTGCTACCAAAGTAGCTTACCACCATCAAGTTGAAAGTCTGCCGCCAAGCCAAATACGGTGTTCCGGCAGTTATCCTTGAGAGCCTGCGTATTCCAGGTCTAGTGTGTTTACCAGCTTCGATCACATCGTCACTTACCATCAGGTGAGATAGTGGTCAAACACTAGCCTGTCACAAATAAAAAAAAAAAAAAAAAAAGATGAAAATATGTATTTCTTCGTAATTGTGAGGCTATGAGGACCAACATTTATAATATTGTGGATCCGTACATTTTTGGGAGTTATTATAAATTGCGGTCACTTTATTATCAGTTCTTATTATACGTTCCCTCTATTACAAGGTTTTGTTTAGTTTCACCTGTACCGTTGTCTGTCTGTCGGTTTGTAATCAAATCTTGCAAAAGACCCACTTCCCGATGTCCGGTTGGACGCAAATTTGTCGTACTTATGTATTTCCGGTGACAATACAATGATATTGTACCATGGAGCTGGTCTGATGATGGAGATAGAATGGCCGTATTCTGAACTAGACAAGAAAAAAAAGTTTTTAAAGCATTAATTATTCCTTGATGAAACCATATTAAAAGAATTTGGTAAGTCTTGTACATATTGTGTCAATACATCAGTTACAAATTCTAATGTAGTTAAATATTGTTTTGATTATACTTATGATTTATTTAAAGGCTATCAATGCTATAACACTGACTGTCACTGCCTTCCTTATCACTAAGCTACCACTACTTCAATTTTTGACATAAAAAGTACACTTTCGTCGATACGGATGAATAATCGATATCGATAAAACCCCATCCCTAATTTATTCCACACGCGAGAATCGAACCTGATATCGGCGATCTCACAGCGGGAGAGGACAAACCTGTTGCGTGTAATGTCGCTCGCAAGATTCCATAATGAAGGAGCTATCGGGAATTTGGAATGATCTGCTGTAATTGACGCAATCGAATTTAGAATCGCGTTACGATCGTGTGACTACCGAATGACTTTAATAAAAACGAATTTATTTATACGTATTATGTTATATCATATGCTACTATCAAATATATGATTTTATAAATGACTCCGCTTTGTGACATTAATTTTATTAATACTTACTTATATAATAATTATATTATATACAATTTATTATATTATGACATTTATAAATATTAATATGATAAATTAATTAATTTGTTAACAAAATGTAATTGATTATATGTGTTAATATTAATATGTTTATTGTTTGTATTCGGTCACTATGGCCAACACCATATTTGTATGCCTACTCTTGGACAAAACATTTCGACACCAACAAATTTTTACAACAACCTGCATGTAAGCATTCCACTTACATGCAAACGCATGTTTTACAAATAAATTATCTTTATCTTTACGCTCGTTAGTTTGAAATTCAAATCAATTGTTTCGCGGACACGCATCGAGGCGCCAAGAAGCAATAACACTAAAGAAATCACTTGTGTGAATCAGTGTACTTAACTTCTATTATTAAACGTTATAAATAGTTATGCAGTTTTAATTGTTGTAATTATTTTTATTTTACGAGTCAATAACATACAGATCTTTATTATCTTATGGTATTAAAATATGTATCGTGAACACGGAGAAATAATGATATGTCTACATTTAGCAAAAAGTATGAGTATATTGTGTTTTGTAAGATCATTTGTATGGTTATTGAATTATTCGAAATTTGATTAATATTTGTAAATTATTGAAGAGAATTTTTTTATGGAATGGCTTTGAAATTTTTATCCGCAATCTATTTAAAAGAGGTTATAAAAATGGAGGTTGTCAATTCGACTCTATTTTTTTATGTGTTACCTCAAAACTCTTTTCTAGGTGATTTTGCTGGTTCTTTTTTTATTTGAAAACCGGTGCTTCCTTTTTAGTTATGTTTAAATTTGACCAAGATTTGACCAGTTGTTTTTGAGTTATCCTTAATTATGCGTATTTAATTGATGGGTTCTGGAGATAAAGCGGTGAAGTCAGTATTTTAAAGTTTTGCTTGCGTTTAAATTATTAACCTCCTATTGTTTGAATTTCAGTATTTTTGTCGAATATAAGATCTTAATCAAATTTAAATGTGACCACATGGGAAGCACCACCTTTCAAATTAAAAAGAATCATCAAAATTGGTTCTCCTAGAAAGATTTTTTGAAGTGAAAACTTCTTTAGCGGCGATCTGTACTTTTTGGGATGTAATTTTTTTATTTATATCCATGCTAAGTTTGTCTGGAAGAGATTGCTTAATGCTATAAGACCTATTGTTTGTCTATTGTGTAACCTATGAAAGATTCATTTATTTACTTAGTTACTAAATAAGATAATAATAACTAAGATAATTGTAAGCTCGATGTCTTGTAGGTAACTTTAGTTCTTTGCTGTACATAGTTTTAGTTTAGTTTTAGGAAATATAGGCAATTGGCCCGTAGTTAGTACAGAAAAAATGAAAGATAATTGTATTGTCTAAGTTCTGTGACGCTGACGAAGATGCCGATATTTACTGTGATGCTGACCAAGATGTCAATATTTACTGTGACCCTAAGCAAGAGGTCAATATTTACTTCGTATACGGCACAGATGCCGTAAATATGGGACATTATCGTAATTAGGATGCAATTACGCTGCCGTCGCGCGTATCCGATCGGTAATGTGTGGTCCACATGGAGCTACTATCGGGAGATGTGGCATGCTATGAAAAAAAAATGCACCGCCGCCGTGTTTCTTGCCAGGTTCTTCTCGAGATGGCTGTAATTTTGCGAATCTGGCTGTAGAATTATTAACTTTCATGAGTGCCTCTTTGGTGCATGTGAATAAACGATTTTGATTTTGGTTCCCTTTAATAGGCTAGATGCCTGAAAACATCTATTTAGTCCGTCATTCACATTTTTTTTCTTTTAATTTTGGCATCGCAATCTTGTGTATTTAGCCTGTGTCAAGTAATAATATATTTCAAGTGTATTTCATATTAATAGTCCTAGTCACAAATCACAGTCAAATTCAAGTAAAAGAGTCAAGATCCAGACATAAATAAGAAATCAGAAATCAGAAATCAGAAATCAGAAATCAGAAATCAGAAATCAGAAATCAGAAATCAGAAATCAGAAAATATTTATTGTGTAAACTGTGTAAACAAGATGTAAATAAAAATGTTCAGTACAAGACAGTTTGCCCATTACGAGCGTACAATAAAAGTTTTTATAAACTTATTTCAAGTAAGTTCTGTTGACATAACATACAGAAAGCTAATTTACTTCTTTTTTCAATCACAAATATTTATATACACAAACCTAAAACAATTTTGTTACTGTTAAAGTACTTAATACTAAACTAATATACATAAGATACATTGGTGCCGATTCTGTTGTCCAGAATTAGACTAAACTAGCCTAAAATTAGTTTTAGTCCTGCTTTAGTCCAAAACCTATTCAGAAAATGCAAGATTAGACTAAAATTAAGTTTGACAGGACTAAGTTAGTTTAGTTACTCTATTTAGTGAAAATGACCAAATTCTTATTCTGATGTACATGTTTTACGTCAAATTAAGACTAAAAATAAAAAAATTTAACTCAAATTAGTCTGCATGAAAAGGATCTGGATTATTTTTAATGTGATCTTATACTTGAAAGAATAGCGTTTAGGTATTCTTTGACTAAAATTAGTTCATTTTTAGTTTAGTTTAGGTTAGTTCGGTGCTTAAAATTAGTTTATTTTTAGTTTAGTTTAGGTTAGTTCGGTTTATTTTTAGTTTAGTTTAGGTTAGTTCGGTGCTCAACAGAATTAGCACCAATATTACATACATTCAAAAATATTTAATCATCTAATCAGTCGTTAAAGTATTCATGAACATTGTAAAACCCTTTGCCTGTTAACCACTGTTTTAAAGTTATTCTAAACTGCGAGCCTTGAAGAGATTTTATGTCTAGTGGTAATTTATTGAAAATTTTAATAGCGCTAAAGAATGCACTTTTGTGATACAAGGTATTATTAGCCTGGGGCATGTAGATATTGTGTCTATATTTAGGCCGTAAGGAATCTTGACGATTTGATGTTGTTTCGAAAAAATAGCTTGGGTTTTCTTTGACAAATGTACAAATTTGATAAATGTATAGACAAGCTAATGTCAAGATTTTTTTTTCTTTGAAAATATTGCGAAGAGTATCAGTAGTTTCTAAACCATATATACATCGGAGACATCGTTTCTGCAACATAAAAGTAGATTCTACCATAACTGAGTTACCCCAAAAAATCACACCATAGCTCAAAAGAGGATAAACGTTTCCGTAATAAGTACTTAATGCTATTTTTTTAGTCGATACGTTTTTGATAATAGATATAGCATAAATATATTGGGCAAGTTTTGTGTTTATTTTGCAGATGTGAGCTCTCCAATTTAAATTGGAATCAATGGTTACTCCTAGAAAATTTGTATCATTGATCATATTTACGCTGACACCTTTGTTTTGAATGTTTAGTAGTAATTTAGTTTGCTTATGATTTTTGAATTCTAATAATTTGGTTTTTTCGGTATTAACTTTAAGGTTTATTTTGTTAAGCCATGCTACTATTGTGTTAAGCGTATTGTTAACTTCTAGTTCAAAATTATTTGAATCATGGCCATCTTTACGAATGTAAATTGTTGCATCATCTGCAAACATCACGCACAAATGTTTGGTAACCAGAGGTAGCTCATTTATATATATTAAGAAAAGAAGTGGCCCCAGGATGCTTCCTTGGGGGACACCTATGGAAAGATTGGTTACTTTTGAATACACCTTCTCGATGGATTTTGTTTTTCTATTATATGTTTCAATCATGGTAGATTGACATCTGTTTTGTAAGTATGACGTTAATAATAGCAGAGCCTGACCTCTTATTCCAACATGTTCTAATTTAGTTAACAGTATAGAATGAAGCACGCAGTCAAAAGCTTTCGACATATCTATGAAAAGGGCAACTCCTGCTTTCTTTATATTAATATGTTCCCATACTTGTTTTAGAATATTAAATATAGCTACTGTAGTATTTTTATCTTTTTGGAAGCCGAATTGATTTTTGGAAAGTATATTGTTTGAATTAAAGAAAGATGTTAGTCGGGTAAATATAACTTTTTCAAAGATTTTAGAAAAGTTTGAAAGTAGAGCTATCGGTCTGTAGTTGTCAATGCTGTCCTTCAAGCCTTTTTTATGGAGCGGCTTTATTATAGCCCTTTTTAAGTCATTTGGAAAATTTCCTGTAGATAAAGTTAAATTTATGATGAATACCAAAGGATCAACTATATATGTAATGCTTTCTTTAATGACTCTCATTGGTATACCATCATAGCCAACAGATTTTTTGTTTTTGAGACTTTTGACTACGTTAATTATTTCAAATTTATCTACTGGAGTTAAGAAAATTGATTTACAGTTTGCGGGCGTGAGGTGTTGTATTATTGGATTTATGTTTGATTGTGGTATTAGGGTATTGTGCGAAAAATTGTCATTGAATATATTAGAAATAATTGATGGGTTTTCAATATCCTCTTCATTTACTTTTATTTTACTAATAGTCCTGTTTATGTTGTTTGTGCAAGATGTGTATTGTTTTATGACTGCCCAAGTTGCCTTTGCCTTATTTGAACTTTTGTTTATGAATCGTATATTTGCGATTTTTTTTGAGTGCTTAATTACTTTCTTCAGAACTTTAGTGTAATTTTTGTATTTTTCAAGGAGATTTTCTGATCTGTTGTTTCGAATATTTCGATGCATAGCTCTTTTGTATTTAGTTGCTTTTATTATACCTTTAGTCTTCCAGTTTTGTTTTTTAAATGTGTGATTTTGATGTATTGAATCGGTACGCACAAGTTGAATAATAATACAATTTTATCTATAAAATTTGTATAAGCATTGTTGGGTTCGTCTTGAGAATATACATCATAAAAATTTATTTGTGAAATGTATTTTAAGAATATGCTCATGTATTTGTCAATGTTTCTTTGTTCCACGTACCAAAATTTTTCATTAAAGCTTAAACTTGTCAATATTTCTATTGACTGTGCGGTATGATCAGATAAGCCTATATCTAGTATTTCCGTTTTATATTGTTTCATATTAGTCAAGATATTGTCTATACAGGTTTGCGAATGGCAAGTAATTCTAGTAGGTCCAGATATTGTGGCTTGTAAATTGAATGTTTTTATTGTGTTTTTGAAGATTTCACTTCTTTTATTGGTTTCTAAGAGATTTATGTTAAAGTCACCAAGTATAATCACTTTCTTTTTGTCTCTTTCGTTTCTAGACCTAATCGAAAATTTATGTAACATTGTTTCTAGAGTTTGTATAAAAAGGTTGAAGCTGCTGTCTGGTGTTCTATACAAACATATAATATAGCAATTTAATTCAGGAATGACTATTCCACAACATTCAAAATGACTATCAATCGATAAATCTGTTAACCAGTCTATTCGTTTAAAGTTTATTATATTTTTGGTGTATATACTCACACCACCTCGTGTTTTATTTTTTCTACAATAGTAAGCAGCATTTTTATAGCCATCAATTTGTAATATATCAACTTCATTTTTCTTTAAAAAGGTTTCACTGTAACAAAATACATCAAAATTGTGTTCATTGGATAAAATTTCTATCTGATCTATTTTTGTTTTTATGCCCTGAATATTCAGGTGCATAATTTTAAAGTTTTTATCGTTTTTAACCTCGAAAAAACTGCTGACAATTTTTTGAACTATCTTTTTGATTGTTGCATGTGACTGTTTTTTGAAAATAAAATGGAATTGTTCCAGGCTTAGGAGTGGCAGCATGGCAGGAAATGCTTTCAGTGTTTAAGGGAGCTTTAGCACCTAATGTGTTTCTCATTTTACTGAATAGATATGGAATTGTACCTGGTCTAAGTTGTGTTGCTTTTTTGCTCAATCTCGTTATATTTTTTCCCAAAAAGCACGATTCGTAGTCATTCGAATTAATTATGTCATTGATTGGTTTACATAGCCGTTTTCCATTTTGAAGTGAGTTTTCTGTGTGAGTGACTGGCACATGCAGATATCTACAGTTTTTGAGGTTGCTTGCTATAGTTTTTAGGTTCAGATTAAGTTTATCCTCATTTAGGCATGGATTATGTGATATGTTAGTGACAATTACATTTGGCCTATGGAGTTTTTTAAGAGTAGCAGATATTTCGATCAAAAACTTTGTGGGATTGTTATCATTTGAGCCTAAAGATAAAATTATCCAATCATCTTCACTCAGATTTTCTATTTGTGATTTAAGTGATTGAAGAATATACTCTGCTGGAGCTCCTGGATATGTATAATTCATAATTTTATAATTCTTTGCATTTTTATGTTTTGTCCTTAAGTTTATGAGCAAGGAGGATAAACCTTTACAATTTTGATCACCCATTATAAGTATTTTAGGTATATTATTCGCTTTGTATATCTTATAACATTGTTTTGCTATTGTTGAGTTAGTTTCTTTTGTTATTTTGGTCTTGTTTTTAGGACACTCATCTATTTTTAGCATTTTGCTTTTTAAGTGTTTTTCTTTTGAATCATAATCTTTATTGGCCGGAGAGTTTACTTTTGTTTCAAGTTTTTCACGCACTTCATTTTTTTCAGCATTTATATTATTGACTTTAATATCTTTTAATTTAGGAGTGCTCACTTTACTTGACTTTTTCATTTTCTTAACAACACTCACACTCTCATATGCTTTCCCCTTATTTGGCAAGGGTGTCGATGTTATCTTTGTCGGGTTGTCGTTAATATCATCAAAGAAGTTATTTTTCTGTTCTTTGAGTATAGAAATATCCTGCTTGAGTTCCATGTTTTCAGCTAGAAGTTTGTTTATTTCAGCTTTCGCTTTTATGAGTTGGTCCGTCATTTCTTTAAGTTCCCTTTCAATATCTGTGGTTCTGCAGCTTTGAATTTGACTATTTTGTGTTGGAGTAGAGTTTCTACAATCATGTGTTTCGCTAACACAGCTAATTTCCTTAGAGTCACTAGACAATGATATATTTTGTATCGATAGGTTTTTTCTTCTGGCTTTTCTAATGGTGATATTTTCGTTCGTGTATTGATAGTGTACACCTACAGGAGTATTTTCATGATCCCTTTTGGGCCTGTTTGTGATGCATGGTGTACATTTCCATGAAAGCTTATGCTCCTGGGTCATTAAACGAAAACGAGGCGCCGAAACATTTCCACAAATTAAATCATAGGTAATAGCACAACCTGAACACTTTAAGTATTCTCGATTTGTTATCTTATTGGGGCAGCCTCCGCAATCCATATTAGGATTTATCCGTTTTGTTGACGTACTTTCCATCTTTATATTCTGTGTAGATCCCTCGTATAAATGAAAATATAATATAAACCCACAAGCCCAAAAGCAAACTTAAATTTTTGTCATTTATAAAATGGTATGTAAGCGCTTTTATGCAATGTACTTCATTATATTTTATTATGAATGCAGCGATGTAAGCGCTTAGTTGAATACCTTGGCTATAGAGTGCCTTGGGTTTCTGCGTGCAGAGAAGGTCGTAAGCGCCATGGAATCCGCGTCACTTACGCGTTCATTCCAAACACAAGTTCAAATATCAACGGCAACCGTTTTTGAAATCACCCGTTTATCACGCTAGATTTTGTGTTTATAATATCAATGTTATTGTTTAAATGGTAGTAACACTCACAATTTAATCACATTATTACTTTTTTGTAGTCACCTACACATAATTATCACACACAGTTTATTTATTTTATTTACGGAAGCAATGACTGCGCCTTGTTGATCGCCCGCCGGCCGGAGGGGGAATAAATAAGTCATGCCCTATTAAAGTGGTAGAAACTTTACTAGAACTTCTATTGATGTTTTGGGGCGAAGGGTCCTTTCCATTATCAAAAAATATTTGGCAAGTATTATTCTATCAATTAAACATAAAAATACAAAGATGTAGTGTGTCGAAATTCTACTGAGGCGTGACGTCACGAGGTCCCACTTCCGAACTTTGTCACTCTTTATCTTTGTCAAATCCTATTGATTTGTTAAAAACTATATATCCAGTATTTTTTGATAATCTCACTGACAGAATAATTCGTTTTTTTTCATCAATCATCATCCCTATTTTAGAGAAAGAGCAGAAAATATGACTTTATTCATGAGTTGGTGGCAACACTTACCTACAGCATTTTTTTCCATAATGTGCGTACAAGTAATACGCGATAGTGCAATTTAAACTTAATAATTGTACAATACATCCTTTAATTATCACGGATATAATATAGAATAGAATAGAAATAATGTATTTATGACAAAAACACAAAAGACACACAAAAGGCAGAAACAAAAACAGTTGGTCACAAATAATTATAGCATTCAGAGGAAAGCCATAAAACGAAATAAGCCAAGGGTTAGAACAAGAATCAGGGTCTTTACAAATTACCCCGAATAAACTACCCTATCCACTAATTTTACTTTCACAATTTCATATCCCATCGTTCAAGGAAGCCGGTACATCTGCGCGCGCGCCGCCGGCCGCGATTTGCCACGATCGAGCATAAATTGTAATATCGTACCGTATGGTAATGTACTTAGCTCGCAGTACGTAAGGTTTGGACTCCTTACATACTGCGAGCAAAGCACATATTCCAACAAGATATGTTGTACATGATATCTTTTATAAATGCCCCCATATACGGAACAATTCGTCGTCGTTACGAACCGTCGTTTTAGACCGCAACGACGAATCGATTTTGTATGTTTTTTTTTGTTTCATGCCTGATAGGCAAGCATTTGACCACAATATCACCGGATGGAAAGTGAAGATGCGGCCGAAGATGAGGCATGCTTGCGTAGAAGGTACCTATTCGCTCTTGACTTGAAGACTCCCAGATTATACCGTTCGGGGAACAAAGACGAGGGCAACGAGTTCCACTCATCCGTAGTACGGATGATAAACGTAAAACCGAAAAGCTTCGAGCGAACTGGAGGAATGTCTACCATATATGGATGACGTTTGACAGTTTGTCTTGTTGCTAGATGGTAAAACGGACAAGGTGGAAAATGTCCAAATCATTAACAATTTACTAGATCGAGGACGGTATCGTGATCGTAACAAAAACCAATACAATCATGACGATAGATAAAAAAATTGCGATCGATGATTCGATTTTTGCCTCAGTCTCAGTCTGCCTACGACTTGCATCGCAACTTACCGCTACATAGTATATGAACAGAAGTACTTTATCAATTTTTAAAAACACGAATTGAATTTCTGTGATGACACACGTCTTTTTTCGCTTGTTCCAATACGAATGATCGTAAACGAACAATTGCAACGACCAATCTTTTCGATCAATCGTTTCGTGCGTTGAGCGGCAATTCGATGCGATAGATCGTCACAATTTCCTTCAGATCCATCGTAACGACGAATCGTTCTGTAATCAGCCTTTACGGTACATCTGGTTCTGGTTGTGATTGTGGGTATGATGTGAATGTTTCCGGCACCCACGACACAAGTCATACTATTTTATGTTTTAAGTCTTTCTTTTTTAAATACTCCTGGTTGCATTGACATCACGTGGTCCAGAATCACACAGTTACATATATATTACATAGTTTTCATAATCAAGACATCGACAGTGTGTTTATGGCTGTGCAGAAAATTAGGACAGACCATCGTGCGCCAGCATGTCTGACCAAATAAAAGAAGAGGTGAGGTCAGGCGGTGAGAGCGACTATGGACCAGACTCGATGGAGACAGATTATACGAACAAGGGAACCTTGTGACTATGATCCTCGGCAATAAGGGACCGACTAGAGTGAGAGACAGAGCAGGATGTCTTGTATGTATTATATTCAATGCGCACGTTTTGCTTCCACAAATTTCATTGTGCGAACCGCAACGAAATGGAACTCCTTGCCAGAGTCAGTGTTTCTTGATGAGTACAATATGGGAGTCTTCAAGTCGCGAGTGAATAGGTATCTTCTAGGCAAGCTTGCTCCATCGTCAAATCGTTGCTAGCCATCATGTGAGATGGTGGTCAAAGATTTCCTTGAATGAAAAAAATAAGGATATTAATATCTAAAATACTATTGTGTGGAGCTTAGTCACTGTTACAGAGTTTTTGCTGTACAGAATACATAATAAATAACTTAGCGGATAGAATGATGTATGGGACGTAGAATTATAAGCATGTATTCAAAATGGGATTGAATAAAATTAGCCGTGGTTAAGCATAAATACGGCCTTGCCTTGGGTGTGTGCTATGAACAAAGCTATGTAGTAGTGTAGCTTTAAATATCTCCTGTAAACGCATATAAATCATGGAAGATATATGATTGTACAAGCTGTGCCTCGCGGTTTTACCCGCGTAAGTCCCGAACCTGCGGGAATTCCGGGATTAAAAGTTTCCTATGTGTTAATCCAGAGTGTCATCTACCTCCATACTAAATTTCATCTAAATTAGTCGACACGCTCACAAACTTTCGCCTTTATAATAATAGTGTGATAGTGTGATGTAATGCGAGCACATACAATCTACAAATAATTATCAGGGCGGAGAAAACTTGTGATCCCAACGGGAATCGAGCCCGATACCCAATGCTTAGAAGGCGAACGCGCATACAACTACGTCAGGGGGCAGTTCATAAATAAATGGTTTAAAAAAGGTAACAAGCTTATTGGTAAAACTGGTTCAACGCCAGCGTCTTAGCTTACAGATGCAATGAGGAATATGCATAATATATAAACATAGGTTAAGTATTGTTTTTAATTAAGTACACCTATAAATTATTCTGTTTAAAATGCTTTTTTATTACGAATTATAATTAATAAAATGTGGTAAGAACGCCTGGGAATTAAAATGGCAAAACGTACGCGTATTGTAACAAACGCATTCACACTTACAGCCCCACACTAAGTTCTAGATGACTTAATGTGTCGTAGGTGCGTGAAATATTCACACACACACACACACAATCACATAAAATCACACCCAGACCATGAAACACAAATTTTCCTTGGGGAGATAACATGTTCCTGCCGGGAATCATATCCACGGCATTCAAATTTTTGGATTAATATCCAAAAATTTGAATGCCGTGCCCCGCGGCTTCGCGGCTTCTGCATTTACTATCTTTTTCCTATCTGCATTCAAAATTTTAACAAAATCGGTTTATTCGTTACGGAGATACGTGGTAACAAACATTCACACACACACACACAAACTATCGCATTAATAATATCAGTGAGATGGGGTGGAATAGGATAATATTACATTTTGATTGATCTTACTACTAGCTGTGCCCCGCGGCTTCGCCCGCTATTATCAAGTTAAAAAGTAGCCTATGTGTTAATCCTAGGTAAAATCTATGTACATTCCAAATTTCATCCAAATCCGTTCAGCCCTCAAGCGTGAAGAGGGAACGTACATACTTACACACTTACACACAAACTTTCGGATTTATAATATTAGTAGGATATTATATTTGATAGACTGATTCGTGACGTCAGATTGGTCATTTAATTTACCACAGCCATTGGATCGCGATCTGACGTCACAGAAAGAACATCAAATCGGCTGCGTATAAAATTGCCCGGACCTATATTAAAACTGCTATGCAATAAAAGAATTCAGTAGAAACTATGGTATACAAAATCTCCAGTCTTCCATTAGGCGTTGTCACTTTTATTTATTTTTTTTAGTTTACTCTGCGATTATTTAAGCAAGTGTTCACACAAACAAATTTATTTTAGTTAAAATAAATTTTAGCTGGACTATAGTCAAACGTCTAGTATATTATAATATATACTAGTCGTTTGCGTCAAACTCCGCCTACATTTTGCCTCATAGATAAAAAGTTTTGAGGTTACTTGCTTATATCTTTTTTGCTATATAATAATTGTTTGATTTCTGTATTTATTGTTCAAGTACAGGATATAACGGATATTATACATAAGTTTCAGCGTTCAGTGTGAAGCCATTTTTGAGATAGACCCCGGGACAAAATAGGTCTAAAAACAGTGACTTTGATGGCCTATCAAAATCGTTATTTTACTACATAGATTTTTTTAAACCGGTTTCGTACTCTTCTTGTTCTCTTTTCACCTATATCCCACAAATATAGATAAAAAAATATTTTGCTCCTCACCTACACTTATGGGAGTCTTAGCCCCCTTGAGCCGGCAGTGCGCAATACAGCTTTCTTTTCAGCGGCATGCTTCTGCCGCTTTTAGAGGTAGTTTCCGTTATGGTGCAACTAAATGTTGGAACAATATACCACCATCACTGAGTAACCTGCAATATTTTCATGCGCTTAAAATTCACCTGAAAAAGTATATTTTTAAACATCAGAAGAGTCAGGAAACTCTCAGACATGATACCAGTGTATTATAAAATATTATAAATTGTAATAACGTTTATACCATTATTTTTTATATAAATCAAATCAAATCAATCAAATATTTATTGACATAAATTTAGATGATACAATAAAGATTCTGGTGGAAATATATAGGTATATATAATTATTATTTATTATAGAACGAATAGAGTAATGCATTAGAATTTAATAATATTGTCCCAGTAAATGTACTAGTTATTAATGTATTTGTTTTTTTTTTGTTGTAATTTTGTTACTCAAATTATTATTATTATTGTTTTATTGTGAGTCGTTTGTGTTGTTGTAGGTAGTCCGTGTCGTCACAACAAATCCGGTCCCAACGGAAGACCAGCGCTGATCTTTTGACCAACATTTATGCTGAGTTGGAACCGATTTGTGGCAATGGCACCAATTATTTATTTATGTATTTATTTTATTTTCTATTTTATTGTTGTTAGGTGTTTATTGTCACAAATAAATATATTTTCTTTCTTTCTTTCTTCTTTGAAGTCATTCGCTTACATGGTTAAGACGCTAGATGCCTCTGACAGACGGACGGACGGACAAAGAGCTGAACGACCCAAGTCATCCTCGAGATTTTGCTGCGTTCGATCAATGAAATGTTGTTTTGTTGAATGTTTTTTTTACTGCTAATGTACGAATATAAAGCTAGTGAATAAAAATATGTTAAAATGATGCAAATTTCCTTGCAATAAAAGCGATACACAGCAACATTTTAGTTTGCTACTTTCTGTTCAGTAAAGGTTGTGTTTAGAGCCATATAAAACTCATAAATATGTAACAGTACGCGCCTTGGCTTGCCGAAGCTTTATCTTTTTTTTTCCTATAAAATCTTAACGGCAGGATCTGCATAATAACCACCACATAACAGGATTATGTCTAGTTTTATTGCGTGGTTTTATTCTCGTGTGAAAATGTCTTTTTTCTGTATGATTCATAAAACAACGCCATAGTGCGACAAAAATATAGCGCGAGGACACTTTAATTTAGATATAATTTTGTGTAATAGATATATACATAATTATACATAACCGGCTTGCGTTGCAATGCCTCGTAAAGAAAAAAAGAATTTTAGCTCTTTCACGTTTAGGCGGCACCCATTAATGGGGGCACCCCAAACGTGAGGTGATATTGGAGATTTTTCGATTTCCCCCTAGGTGAGATGTCGTGAGATTTTCCCCCTCCCCCTCCCCTAAACTCACGTGAGATTTTTCAAAATGCGTATATTTAATGTAAATAAGTTAATCTGTGCTTGATTGAGTTGAATTTATTTAACACACATTAACTATACTAACTATATATATGATTTAGTCATATTTCAGTAGTTTTTTTTACTTAAATTAACCCAATTTTCTCGAAATTTTACACTGTTTCTTGCATAAAAAATACGTCATATTTGCTGAGACACGTTCTCCCCCACGTGAGATTGGGTGAGATTCGGCTGGAATGGATGAAATTTTGTGACCAGGTTCGATAATTATATAGTTTTTATAGATTAAGCAAATTAATAAATCTTTTATGGCAAATAGGGTTAGATTTTACAAAAAAATCCTGAAATTGTAACTGAATTACCACTGCGAAAGTTCATATCTATAATAAAACGGGCATTAATTTAGAAAGCATATTATATATAGATTGACTACATTAATGACAAAGATGCATGGAGGAAAAATGTAAAAGCGCTTTCTAGCGACTAGGTACATATCCTACTAATATTATAAATCCGAAAGTTTGTGTGTAAGTGTGTAAGTATGTTTGTTCTCTCTTCACGCTTTAATGGCTGAACGGATTTGGATGAAATTTGGAATGTACATAGATTATACCTAAGATTAACACATAGGCTACTTTTTAACTTAATAATAGCGGGCAAAGCCGCGGGGCACGGCTAGTCTATAATAAAACGGGCATTAATTTAGAAAGCATATTATATATAGATTGACTACACTAATGACAAAGATGCATGGAGGCAAAATGTACAAGCGCTTTCTAGCGACTACATATTATACATATACCAAGGTTAAAATAATTATTTATTAGTGTTGAGGAATGATTAAAAAAAATGAATGAAAAAAAAAACTTGCCATGATTTCGAGATGAATCTCGAGATGGCTGTCATTTTGCGAATCTGGCAGTAGAGTCATTAACTTTTACGAGTACCTATTTGGGGCCCATGTAAAAAAACCGATTTTGATTTTTGTGTCGATTCAGGTTTTGGATTTTTTCAAAATGGCGGAGATATGGTTGAAAATGTAAAAAAAACATATTTCTGCCATTTTGAAAAATACGCGAGATTTTCAGCTCACATAGCCAATAGTATGATGTTTTACGTAAGTTGCATACAATTTACCTTCCTTAACAAGGAAGAGATAAACTATGTTAACAAACGCTTTAATTAAGAATGTACCGCGGAAACCAGCATCTACGAAAACATGCATCCCATGCTATGCATCTCTAGCTATATATGCATCTACAAAGCTATGCAATAGGGTTATCACAGAAGTCATCAGTTAGGTCTTTTTACAAATACGAATCTCTTGGGCAACATGGTAACATATACATAAACGGTTTCACACCCACAGCCCACACTAAGTTTGATGACTTGTCTTGTGGGTTCCGGAAACATTCACATCAACAAAACAATCACAACCAGATCGTGATGAAATCCATGGTGAAGAATTTTCTCGTGCTCGCCTGATTTGCAATACTGAATTACAGTTCGGTTGAGCCTAAGCTTGGATGGGCGCGTCGCCTTCGAAGCGGCGGGTATCGGGTTCGATTCTTGTTGGAAACTCAAGTTTTCCCCAAGGTTCATTTGTGTTTCTGGTTTTGGGTGAGATTGTGTGTATGGTGTGGATGTTTCAGGCACCCACGACACAAGTCATTGACCTTAATGTGGGCTTGTGTGTGTGAAAGCGTTTAAAAAGCCTATTAAAAACGTCGACAGCGCATGGACAAGCGTCCTGGTCACTTTGTATATCAAGGTCCCTTAGGCGCCATACATTTTAACTTTACAATGGCGGGGTCGCGCGGCTCGGGTGCTTTGTATATCAAAAACCCTTAGTCGTCGGGGGTATTTTCAAATTTTGATTTAATGGTAACCCTAGGTATACAGCTACAGCACAGTTATTCTGGAACCTCAGTGTGACGCAAAAACCGCCACACAGAAGACGGCGCGATTGACGACCGGGGATTAAGAACGTAACCTGACTTGTTTGAGTTAATTTATTGGAAAATGCTTGATTTAGCACCTCTGGCGACACCAGTGCAAGAACCATATAGTATAAAAAAGTTGCGTGAAAAGACCCGGCTTTCTCATAAAACATGTTTTTTATGCTCGATAGTCAAGCATTAGTCCATTATCTCACCTGAAGGAAAGCCATGATGATAGTATAAAAAACATTTATAGGATTCCGTACCTTAGAATGTAAAAAAGAACCCTCTTAGGATAACGTCGTTTTCCGTTTGTCTGTCTGTCTGTCAAGACAGAAAAGTATTAAGTTAATACAGTATATGATACTTTGCAAATTGTATTGTTTTGTTTCGGTAACTAGCATACGACCACGGCTATCCTCTGAAACAAACACTGCTTTGAATATGTATGAAATACAATAAATATTTATAACATGTAAATTATTTATTTAATACACGATACATATAGAATAGTTATATAACAATTTCAGATGAGAATATTTTTTGTTTCACACTTTTTAGAGCGTGATTTTTCAGTAGTCGGGTTTTAGTTTTTGAACTTATTTATTATGTGCACCGGAACGACGTGATATTCTGCATATCAAGTTAAAAAGTAGCCTATGTGTTAATCCTAGGTATAATCTATGTATATTCCAAATTTCATCCAAATCCGTTCAGCCGTTAAAGCGTGAAGAGGGAACAAACATAAGTATGTTTGTTCCCTCTTCGAAATCCGAAAGTTTGTGTGTAAGTGTGTAAGTACACACTTACACACAAACTTTCGGATTTATAATATTAGTAGGATATATCGGCCTACATGACATACATTTTTATTGTTTCATCGCATCACGAGCAAGGGCCAAGCCACGGGCAAGAATGTATCAATAAAACTGAAACGTGAACATTTACGTTCTGCCTCCCTAACTGTCCCTGTAACAAGCAAAGTTTTTGCTCCTCGATGGAGACATCTCAGCTTGTTATCTTATGTTCCAGCTAGTACAGAAATCCATCACTCTGTCAATCTGTCTCTTATTTATCCTGGAAAAAATTAAAATTGTCTATTAATGCCTAGATGGATGGGGGACTGCATAACTGAAAATGACAGGTCTCTTGGAAGAAATAATTGGCTCTGTAAAACTTTTTATTTGATTTAAGAAGACTGGTATAGACGTCACCGCCCAAGCTGAAGTCACCTTCAAATGGTGACCTTGCTGATCATCAAACGAGGTGCCTCACTCAAATTCAAACTCAAAATGTGGTATAAAGTTAAAACTATCGTGAGTACTATGTTTCAATATTATATACGGCTTAAACACCTAAAAAATTTGACTTATTTCTGACATACTAGGACAACTAATTTGTCCGAAACTAGTCGACAAAAAGTAAGTCGAATTATTTTACGTATTTATGTTTAATGTCATATACGGATTAAACCGTATATGACATTAAACATAAATAAACGCATAAACGCTTTCACACTCACAGCTACACACCAAGTTCGATGACTTGTGTCGTTGGTGCTGGTAACATTCACATCACACATACAATCACAACCAGAACCAGAAACACAAATTTTCCTTGTAGAGAAAACATGTGTTGAACCCGATACCCCTTATACCGCTCAGGAAACAAACACGCGGGCAATCAGTTCCACTAACAAGTAGATAAATTAAAGGGCTTAAAGATATTTAACATCTAATAAACTCAGGTGTCAACCTGAGTTTATTAGATGTTTCTGAGTTGATAAGAGCGCAGTGCTTTGCCGCGCAGGATTCTGGGCTACAAATTAAAAACTTTAGGTGGGACTGCATTTTAATGGGCAAGCGTGACGCTTACCATCACACGAGCTCGTCTCGCCTCTCAATTACATTAAAAAATCTCCTTTAACGATTACCAGGAATTTTTAACAATAGCCTAAATTAACAGTGAAAAGATGTCAACGACGCATCAGAAATGGGATTTTTCACAAAATGGGCTCTCGGGCATTCGCTAAATACAAGGAATATTTGACGAATATTTCTGACTACTTAAGGTAAAAATCTGAGGGATTTTGACGGACAATCGTGAAGTTTTTTCCACGGGTAATTAGGTAGGATGAGAATTGAATTATTAATTAGGTGAATTAGGCGGAATTGTGGGGGAAATTAGATAATTATAAGGTTTTGTGAACGAAGCGAATGTAAGAAGAAAATTCTTTGGCGGTTCAGCTCGTCTCAGTAATTTGTTTGGCTTGTTTTACATAAGTATCAAATACTAACATTAATAACAAACGCATTCACACACACAGCTCCACACTAAGTTCAAAGACTTGTATCATGGGTGCCGGAAACATTTACATCACACACGCATTACATCCAGAACCAGTAGCACAAATATCTCTGGAGTAGGAATTTTTGCTATTTTTTATGAATTTTTGACGACACAATTGGCGCATTGGCCTCTACTCTCTGCGCCTTGGGTCCTGGATTCGATTCCCGGCTGGATCACGATTTTCTTTCCCAAGGGACTTTTGTGCTTCTGATACTGTGTGTGATTGTGTGTCTAATGTAAATGTTTCCGGCACTCACGATACAAGAATTGAACTTAAATAAATAAATGAAGTTATTTCGTTGACACTTAAATATTTAAATATAACTAACATTGCATTACACATAATGTTACTTCTGGTGAGCCCTGTATCCCACACTAGGATGAGTCCTGTGTCGTGAGATTCAGTCTCTTTCAGTATTGTATTATACATACAAGTATTACAGATGGTATAACATTGCAATAAAATATGAACATTATATGTAATATATTTCGTCACACTAGAAGAAGCGACGAGGGCGCGCGCCCGTCGCTCGGCCGCACACCCCGACCGCTTTGGACATCATCATTGTCCCTTATAGTGCAAAATTGCAATCGCAAAAAGTTACCCTTTTGCATTTTGCACTTTGTGTGAAGATATAATGTATGGCGCCAAAGGAACAACGATATACAAAGCGGCCAGGGCAAGCTCCCGTTGTTTATTAACTAGCCTATTTTGATTTGGTAATCAAATGTCACTTACCTAGACCAAACAAGAAATAATTTCCTCTATGCCCAGACGCAGAAATTAATGTAGGTACATATTCAATGAATAAGACCCGTATAAACAGATCCAGACGGTAATTTCCCTACCTTCGTTACGGCGACCTTCGTCTGATTCCAATCTAATTTACTCATCCACGGTGTCTACGTGTTAGGGTGATTGCACATGAAACGTACAATTGCAGCTTTTCAACCGCCTCCAAATAATTAAACGCAAGAAAAGCTTAAAAAAACCGACTTCACCGCTTTTTCTTCGGAACTCTGATCAGATTAGATGTACTAAACACGCATTATTGAAGATATTTCAAGAGCTACTGATCAGATTTAAATGGGACCAATTGGAAAGCAACATCATTCAAACAAAAAAAAAAAAACAACGGGTTGCACTTCGGGAGTGCCGGCAGAAGTGAAAACTTGAACATTAACGTTGTAAACAGCAGGAGCAGGCATACATTTTCGCCGCGCGGTAGAAAGAAATGGGGATATTACTTCCTTACCAACGCCGCGCCGGCGGTCTACTCTCCCTCCGTCTTCTCCGTCTTACGAATTTTCGATCAGATGACGTGTCCTGACGCGAGTTCAAAATTTTTTACCCATCCCAAAAAGTGCACAACACCGCTAAAGAAGTATTCACTTTAAACATTTCAAAATCGGTTGACGTGGAACGAAGTTAGCTCAGTCGACTTGAGTACCTCCTCCTTTTTTGTGAAGTCGTTAGAAAAGGAGGTTCTCAATTCGGCTATATGTCTTTTCATGTATGTTACGCGATATCTCCGCCAATTATGAATCGATTTTGATGATTTTTTTTGTTTGGTAGATTATATTTCAGAGATGGTCCCATATATCGGTTAAGACAAAACCAAAATATAAGCGGTGAAGTCAGTTTATTAAGCTTTTCTTGCAAACAATCGATTGTTAAATGTATGAATTTGAGTACCAGTAGAGATAGTGATCAAAAGTTTACTTATCTAATACTATAAGAATATTTGTCCTGACCTACTGATTCACTGACTGACTGACTTAGAGACAACGCACAGTCTAGACCGCTGGTCGTAGAGACTTACAATTTGGAGGGTACATTCGTCGTACATAGTACGTGTACTAAGAAAGGATTTTTGAAAATTCTACCCCTAGGAGGGTTTATTGGGGTGAAAACGTTTATATGAAAATTCTTTGTTTTTGAACTCTTATATACTGTATAGATTCATTTTAGGGCCAAATGAAGGCGCGAGATCTTAGTTCGGGGCGAACGAATAGGTAATAGTTTTTAAATTTATTACGAATAGTTTATTAAGATTGTTATTTGTTACATAGATATACCATGTTTTAGGTTCGTTAGGAGTTTCCAATATTTTCACTGAGTCTGAAGGCTGCGGTGTGCGGGTAGATGAACATTTAGAATTTACGAGCATGCGAAGCGGTCTAACCGCTTCCGGACCTAATCATTTATTACCCTGTACACCAGCAACATTATTTTATTGTGTAAACTCGACGACTCACAACCTCAATCTTTTTTTTTTTTTTTGTGACAGGCTAGTGTTTGACCACTATCTCACCTGATGGTAAGTGACGATGTGATCGAAGCTGGTAAACACACTAGACCTGGAATACGCAGGCTCTCAAGGATAACTGCCGGAACACCGTATTTGGCTTGGCGGCAGACTTTCAACTTGATGGTGGTAAGCTACTTTGGTAGCAAGCCAGGCGAGCAACTCACAAAATGCTCTACCACCTCTCAAAAACCTCTACTTTTTAATATAACCAATATAATAATACAATAGACTGAGACTGGGACTACTACGTTAATTGTAAAAAATAATAATTAAAAGCAAGCAAAGATTAAAAACCTCCGACTTCACCGCTTTATCTTCGGAGCCTTGATCAGATCAAATATATTAAACACGCATTGTTGACGATAACTCAAAAACTCCTAATCAGATCTTGTTCAAATTTAAATTGGACCAATGGGAAAGCGCCAGCTTTCAAATACTCAAATACTCATTTATTCATAAACATTTGTTTACACGTCATATTATAAGGTCTAAAATGAGATTTTATTAAAATACAATTATAAAATGAAAAATGTCACATATAAAATCAAAAATTACGAAATAAAAATTAAAAGATAATAATAATAATTATTATTTTCATAAAGAACATGTCAATATATAAAATTATTTAATTTTCATAAAGTCATCTGTGCTATAGAATGTTTGCTCGATAAGCCATCGTTTCAATTTATTTTTAAAGCAGTTTATGGAAGTTGCCTCTATTATGGTGTTAGGAAGCCTATTGTACACAGCCGGGCCCATAACATGCGTCAGCTTGCTGGTCTTTGTAAGCTTACGAGGTAAGCCCACAAGTTTGCTTGCATTGCGCGTGCTGTAGGAGTGCATGTCACTACGTATGGTGTACGTGCTGAGATTTGTTCTCACATATACCGCCACCTGATAAATCACGATGGCAGGCAATGTGAGGATCCCGAGTTTTCTGAAATAGGGTCTCGCTGAGGTCAGGTCATCTTGTGTCACACGTACCAAGGCCCGGATTGCGCGCTTTTGCATGCGGAAGACGCGCTCCCAGTCAGAGCCGCGCCCCCACAGTTCCGCACCGTATTGCAAAAGCGAATGTATCGTGGCAAAATAGCAGGCGCGTGCGACATCCGCTGACACCACCCGAGCCACCCGACTCAGTGCGTAACATTTCTCCCACGTTAACCCTCTATCAATTTCGAACCCTAGAAAGGTAGTATTGGAAACTTGTTCGAACAAAAAATATCATCAAAATTTCACGTGGAAAGAAGTTATGAGGTACACAAAAAAAATACAGTCAGATTGATTACAGGAGGTACTCAATTTGACTGTAAAGTCGGTAAAAAAGAAGCCATGAATATCAGTCAGTGGCAATGCTGCCAGCATTTAGGGTACTTTGCCAACTAGCGGCGGTCTAGGTCTATGTCCTAAGATATAAACTTGTATTCCCACCGGGAATCGAACCCGAGACAACTACGTTCTAATAGAATATATATTTTTTTATTTAAGTATAGGCGCGTCCCACGGCTCCGCCCGCGTTAATTAAGTTAAAAACTGGTAAGGTACTGGTAATCAAATACTCAAATACTATCTATAAATATTTATATTATATATATTAATATGTAATAATTCATTCATTCGAAATGTATAACAAATGTAATACAGCAATTTCAATAATTTTACCAAAAGTTTCGGACTGAAACAAGTACCTATGATTTTGTAATACGACGAAAACGGTGTTGAAGTTAATGATTTGCAAACAATTCGCCCAGAAAGAGTAACTACTTGCTGTGCCGACCACAATTGCTTTAATTTTAAACCGTTTTAGGGTTCCGTAAATCAAAGAGACAAAAAACTTATAAAATCACTTAATTGTCTGTCTGTCTGGGTGTCTGTCAAGCATCGTACACCTGAATAAATTTTAAGCTCTTTGGTATTTTGGAGCTGTAAAAAAGAGACCGCTTGTATTTTGGTTTTGGCCCGATTTCGATAAAATTTATATGGGACCACCTCTGAAGTATGTAATCTACCAAACAAAAATAAATCATCAAAATCGATTCATAATTGGCGGAGATATTGCGTAATATAAATACAAAAAAAAGCATGCAGTCGAATTGAGAACCTCCTTTTTTGAAGTCGGTTGAAAAACCGACTTCATTGCTTATAGTTCGGTTTTGGCTCAACCGATTTTGATAAAAATTATATGGGATCACCTCTGAAGTATAACTACACTAGTTACCAAACAAAAAAACATCAAAATCGATTCATAACTGACGGAGATATTGCGTAACTTACAAACAAAAAAAAACCATACAGCCGAATTGAGAACCTCCTTTTTTGAGGTCGGTTGAAAATAACTATAGTTTGAGATAACTAAAAAAGTCAATATAGTCAAGATCTAACGTGTATATAAACGCAAGCGCTTTCACACTCACAGCGTTTGCATTTATATACACGTTATATCTAACGTGTATATAGAACCACATCATCACTTACTATGAGATAGTAGTCAATCGGTAGCCTATGAGAGATATTTTTTATTTTTTATAAAACGTGACGTTATTCAGCATCAGTATAAAGTCTTCTTAACAAGGCAGACAGGAGGGCAGGTATCGATCAAATTGTACGATATGATTCATGAAATCTACATCCATATGTATCTAAATGTAGGATGCACTTATTAAGTGTTCTTCGCGATGTCGATGTCTAGATCGACAATTGTTTTGGCTTCATTCGGAAGCCTTCTTCAGGATGAGTGCGGAGCGCTAGCCGGCGCGTCCCACCTCGCACTAAGGTATTACCTCAGAGAGTTCATTACCTCTCCGAATTGCAATGCAAACCAGCATTTTTATCACGCGTCATCTTAACCAGGGCTCCGATAGATTTTTGGGAAAGCTACCCACTGGTAGTGGGCTTGAGAACTTGAGTTACCTATAAGCTCGATGCTTTGCAGGTAACTTAGGTCTTTGCTGTAAAGATATATGTATAGATGTATATTATTAGGAAATATAGGCAATTGGCCCGTAGATAGACGATATTACAATATATTTGAGCTCCGTAATTTTTACCGAGGAGGTACTCAAGTCGACTGTATTTTTTTTTTATGTGTTACCTCTTTTTTTTTGTTTGGAAGATGTTGCTTCCTAATTGGTCCCATTTGAATTTGATCAAGATCTGATCAGCAGTTATTGAAATATCGTCAATAATGCCTATTTTGTGGACTATTTGACGATGTTCTCGTTTAACCGACTTCAAAAGTTACCTCATAACTTCTTTCGTTGTGAGCCGATTTTGATGATTCTTTTTTTATTTGAAAGCTGGTTCTTTTCATGTGGTCTCATTGAAATAATAATTCCCATAAAATCTGATCAAAGTTCCAAAGATAAAGCGGTGAAGTCGGTTTTTTTAAGCTTTGATTGCGTTTAATCTTACAGGAAACATTGCTCTTCAATCTGAAATATAGTAATGTTTACTGTACATTACTGCTAGCGATTGAATCTCTGGCAACGCGGCAACGGTGCGGTACTGCATCAGGCGGACTGCAAAAGAGTCCTATGGCATCACAAACACGAGAACAATTGTCATCAACCAACCCGCATTGACCCAGCGTGACAGATTATCACATTAAGTTTAACGACTTGCGTCGTGGGTGCCGGAAATATTAACTTCATGCATTTTTTTGATTGAAGATTCATGAAGTCGACCAATGATCACAATGGCAAAAACCACTATCTCACCTGATGGAAAGTGACGATGCGGCCAAAGATAGGACGGGACTTGCTTGCCTAGAAGGTTACCTATTCACTCTAGACTTGAAGACACCTAGATATACTGTTCGGGGAACAAAGAACATTTCGCGAATCACACCCATATAGAACTAGAAACTCAAAATTTCCATTGTGGAGAAAATTTGTTTCCAATGGGAATCGAACCCGATACCACGCCAGCGAGTTCATATGAACTTTACATAATGATGTGTATCTAACTATAAGATGTGTGTATATCTATCCGATTGTTTTGAAACGTTGTTATTGAGCAAGTTGTTTAAAGAAGGTTCGTCCATTTATTTATTCTGGTTGAAACCTTGATCCAACATAATTATAAACCACAGAAAACATATGAAGCAGAAAGCAAACTGTATAAAATCAGTATATCAGACATGTATCTACCCCATCGACACAGACAACGATCGACAGAGGACAAACCTTCGGTTTGGAAGTAGGTTTGTCTCCTATCTCGAATAACTGTAGCTCACCTAGATAGAAAGAATGAAGAATATATTTATTTGATCCAAATGTTCCTAATAATAAAAACAAAATATACAATTTAATGCCAAAAAAGTTTAACATTATGTCGAGTTAAAAACTTGAAGCTGGTTTTCAGTAAAAAAAGGGAAATCAATAAAACATTCTAAAATATTCACATTGTTGAATATACAGTGTGTTTGGTAGAGGGTTAGCCAAACGTGGTGGACGTGTACTTGGACCTATTTGGAAAATACAAGTTCACGTAAAAGCCGCAAGGTGTTGTTGTTCTTTTATCGTTGATTTGTTATATTTTAGAAATTCCTAAGTGGCATTTAGTTCTTTTTTAAATTGAGTAGAAAGTCTTTGTTCGGATCTAAAAGAGCCTTAAGTAGACCAAAAGTACATCTGAGGACATTACAATAAAAAAAATACCCGAAACATGCACGAAAATAAAATTTTAAGGCGAAAGAATAAACCTTTCGGAAAATTCTTAGAAATAAAATCAACGATACAAAAAACAATAACATCTAGCGGCTTTGACGCGAACTTGTATTTTCTAAATAGGTCCAACTGCACGAAATACCGCCTTTATAATATTAGTGTTATAGACTCGCTAGAGTTCCATTTCTTTGTGATTAATTCGTCTCCTGCTCATGTAGAAGTAAATCGCTTCGACCGAATTTGCGGAATATCTAGCATGTAGTGGTGTCGCTTAGCAGTCTGTATATTCGATGATAGAATGGATTTTTCTTTTATATTTAATTAGTAATTTATTATTATTATTTTAGTATTCCAGGTCTAGTGTGTTTACCAGCTTCGATCACATCGTCACTTACCATCAGGTGAGATAGTGGTCAAACACTAGCCTGTCAAAAAAAAAAAAAAATTATTCTTTTGAACAATTTAAATTTCGACTACGTTTGGCTAACCCTCACCAAACACCCTGTATATAGATAGAAAATAAATAAACCTACGGTTAGCTGCAAAATCCTTGCTTTTGCTACAAAATCCTTGATTTAACTAGTATAGATAAATGACATGTCAGTGAGTATATCTATATGAGGCCCAAATCAAATGAAACCTGACCTACCTGTCGAATAAAAAGGCGAAAGATCTGATACAACACTGCCACCACATCATTACCTAGAAAAACAAAAATATCAAACAAAATGCATACTTTCTAAGGTAAATTACGGCGACCGTTATTAAATTAGGTAATTTACTAGAATTACCGGTAAATATTGACAATTTACCGAGGAAAATTGCCTACATCCGACGATGTCACCAGTGTCACGACGACGTTTTAAAGTAATTTTCTTTGGGAGAAATTATGTAAGGAAACGAGCTTTTTATTTGTTGTTTGGTTTGTAAATATTGTTTATTTTTACTTATGATAGAAAAACGTTTGACTGTATCTCACTTGCTCCCAGAATCAGAACATTTCGGTAAGTTGTCGAATCGATGCGATTGGCAAACTTTCTTTTTAATAATTGAGACTAAAGCAAAGCTTAAAAAACCGACATCACCGCTTATATTTTGATTTTGGCTTGATCGATTTCGATAAAATTTATATGGCCTACCTTTCCTAATCTACCAAACAAAAAATACATCAAAATCGATTCATAATTGGCGGAATTATCGCGTAACATACATACAAAAAAAAACATACAGTCGAATTGAGAACCTCCTTTTTTAAACTCGGCTAAAAATAAATTTTATCGTACGATAACTAACAGAATCATACGGCAACTGAGTTATCTTATGGTTCTGAATCAGGAGGCTGTTAAGCACGATGCGGACGACGATGTACGTTCGCCTAGAAAATACTTTATCACTCGCGACTTGAAGACTCCTAGATTGTAGCTGCGCATCCAGTTGGCTCAGTGGACCCTCTGCGCCGTGGGTCCTGGGTTCGATTACCGGCATGAGCAAAAATTCCTTCCCTAGGGATATTTGTGCTTCTAGTTCTGGGTGTAATGTGTGTGTAATGTGAATGTTTCCGACACCCACGATACAAGTCTTTGAACTTAGTGTGGGGCTGTGTGTGTGAATGCGTTTGTTTGTTAAACCCGTGAAGTGCCGGACCTTCGGGAATTCCGGTATAAAAGTAGTCTATGTGTAAATCCAGGTCCAGCTGTTTAAGCGTGAAGACGTTACAAACATACAAACACACTCACAAACTTTCGCCTTTATAATATTAGTCCATTTCTTTGTGATTAATTCTTCTTCTGCTCATATAAAAGTAAAACGCTTCGCCTGCATTCGCGGAATGTCTAGGATGTAGTGGTGTCGCTTTAGCAGTCTGTATGTTCGATGATAGAATGGGTTTTTCTTTTATGTTTAATTAGTATTTTATTTATTTATTCTTTTGGTCAATATAGCTGTATATAGAGGGCTTAAAGCTGATACAGCATTTTCTGCCAGTCATCCAAGAAGAAGCAAGAAAATTCGTGCAGTAAAAAGATTATTACTGTGTTTATTTATACCTTAAATATACCTACATATGTATACTATCTACATAGCAGAACATACTACAAATATTCCTACTAAAGATAAAATTATATATGATATTATAAATTTATTGTGCTTTATTTCATAGAAAATGATCACCTAATATCGAAATTGGATCAATTTGAACTCTAGTAGGAATTATGCTCAGCAATTAAGTCTCGGTATTCAACGAGGTAACGCAGCCAGTATTTTGGGCACACTGCCGACCAATGACTTGTTGTACTTATTAGGTAAGTAGTTTAGTAAAATTTTCATATTGATTAATTATATTTTATATTATACTAGTGATTCGCCCCGGCTTCACCCGTGTGCAATTTCTGCTAGCGGACATCGCCATCTGCCGGGCTGATTTGTGAATCTAAACCATCCAGTACGCCACCCAAACGTATAGGTACAAAAAAAAAAAACATTCAAATCGATCCAACCGTTTAGCAGGAGTTCAGTGACATACACACATACAGTAGAATTATATATATAAAAATTAATTAATACAATTAACATTTTTGACATTAGCAATTTTAACATCAAGAACGTAGCATTATATTTAGATACCTAATGTATATTAATTCTACACTACCATCCCAAATGTAATGTCGGTAACCCTGCCAAACTTCTTTGGCCGAAAAAAAAACAGCACGAAAAACTTTCTATCCATTTAGGATTCTAACAACGGATGTAAGAAAAACAAAATGGCCGCCTGCACGAGGAACATTGATCTGTTTTACAGCTAGAGGTGGTACCTAAATTTGTCGACATCTCGAGTTCTGATGATGTAATTTATATTTTTTGTATTCTTTTAAACAACTTGTAACAGTCTTACCTCTAGTTCGCTCGAAGTGTTTCGCTTCTACGTTTATCATCCGTACTGCGAAGGAGTGGAGTATCGTTGCCCCCGTCTTTGTTTCCCGAATAGTATAATCTGCAAGTCTTCAACTCAGGAGTGAATAGGTATCTTCTAGGCAAGCATTCTACATTTTCGGCCGCATCATCACTTTCCATCAGGCGAGATTGTGGTAACATGCTTGCTCAGAAGATATCTACCTTTTCACTCTAGAAGACACCCCTATTGTACCGTTCGGGGAACAAAGACGTAGGCAATGGGTTCCACTCCCTCACTGTACGGATGATATAAGAAAAACGCTTGGAGCGAACTGAAGGTATGTCAACCATAAATGGATGACGTTTTTCTTGTTGTTGGATGGTAAAAATTATCATGTCGTTTACATTATTATCCAAAAAATATATGCTAAAGTACCTACCGTACTTTAATAGAACCACATATTTAATGGAGAAATTGATATTATACCTGGCAGCCCCCAAAACATGCGCACACCATATATTTTATAGTCGGCGATTTCACATAAATATATGCAATTATGCATACTTAATAAGTAGTATTGCTTTAGTGTTTTTTCAATCGACTTTAAAAAAGGAGGTTCTCAATTCGTATGTTTTTTTGTATATGTTATGCGATATCTCCGCTGATTGTAAATCAATTTTGAAGAATTTTTTTGGTAGATTCATTGGTAGATTGGTAGATTTCCATATAATTTTTATCGAAATCGGTCAAGCCAAAACCAAAATTTAAATAAAATTAATCACAAAAGCTTGATGATTGAAACTTTTTCACTATCTACTATCTTTCTCTTTGATTATATCTCCCGGTATAGGAAGTAGTATTACCTACTTCCTTATTCTGTGTTATATTCTCTTTGACTATGGATTAATTCCATTTTACTTCAGTTTTTATATCAATTTCTAAATCAAGAAACATTTAATCTCTGAGATTTTTTTACACAGATATTTTTTTATAATTTTCTTATAACTTCATATTTTGTATGCTTTATATAATAAACAACCATGGCATGCAACGAAAATGTGATCAAAAACATGTCAAATGAAATAACCAGAGACTGCCTCGCAAATAGCGTATGGATTGAACCAGAATTCGGGATTTACCTCGTGGAACTTTTCCTGCTTAATCCAAAGTATGGAAAACTTTTTTCCAAGAACTTAGAAAGGAAAAACTTGCAGTATTTTGTGGAAGAAGGCGTTAATGTGATTTTAAGAGACGAAACTTCTCTGAGTACGCTTAAAATGCAGTTTATTATTAAATTCAACTATGATAAAATATCTGCTCTTATAAACCGCCACACTGATTCTATAGCTAACTGCTTGCATCCAGTCCTCAACGAAATTTTAGAGGAAGAGCCAGATGACACCGATGTCGTGCAATTAGGGAAGCTGTTTAGGAAGATATCTCTTTATATTATTCTGTTCAGTGGGCTTGGCAGCCCTACGAATATTGTTACAATCAAAGAAGGTATAGCGGCTCTAGAAAGCGTGTTTTCCATCGAAGACCTTAAAAATTTAGTATCACTGTGTCGCGAAGAAAAAGCGGTTGAGCTCGGCGAACTGGTAGAAGTGGTGTCGGGAGTGAGGCTCTTCAATCGAGACTGCAACGAGGGAGGAGAAGATATACCTAACCTCCCATATAACTTAGTCGACCTCGGCAAAACATGCATTAATTGTCTATCTAACTCGCTTATGTGTGTGATGCAACGAGTTAACACCCTCACCACTGCTATCGAAAACGCCATTATTGTGCAAGATGAAACGGGAAATGTGGAGGTTAGCCCATTTAGCCCTAATCTTACATTAGACAACTACAAACAGATATTCGCACTGCTAGCTTTCAACCGTCAGTATGAAGTACTTCTTCGCATGCTCTTATTAGACGTCGAGCTCATAGTAAAGAAAGGCACCCGATCAGTGATGAAATATCGAGAGGTTTTAGAGGAGTTACATCAAACTGTTAAGTATAAAGCGGCCGTGCCTGTCGTTACTGTGTTTCCGCTATTCGGGAAAATCTGGCGCGCATGGCGATCCATGCAAAATGTTATGTATGTTATTACTCGAGTGACACAGCTAATGGATGCTCTATCCACAATTTACGAGCAGTTACTTATTCCGGACCAGGTGGTAGAGTATATGTTGCATGGAAGGAGAGTTATGACTGATCAGGACCGAATGAATTGTATAGTAAGTAAGGAAGACAGTAAAATACTTATAGCCATAGCTAACTATGTGCCTTGTTTGGATTCATACTACATAGGTATGAAAGACCAAAACGTAGCGTTCATGGGCTTTTGCGCAATGTGCCTTACCGTGGGTGCTTTGGTTCCGAGTAATATGAGACTGGGAAGCATAAAAATAGACTATCGTCGTTTTAGCTTCTGCACTATGAGAATGGCCGTCCAATTCAGTAAAGATCCGCAGAGATATATTAATGAAATATTAGAGTACGCTCGTAATAACCCGGAGATTATTAATCTACTGAACATTGGCCCAGAAGTAATCCAAGTCAAGGATATTAAATGCCTCGTAAACGTGAAATACGTTGCTAAAACTATAGTCTCTGATAAAGATATTCAGACGGAGACGCATCCGATAGATAATCACATAGACAAGAATTGCATCTGGGACATTTGGGAATGGAAACAAAGAGCGTGTCAATGGGCTTCGATCATAAACTGTCAGACGCACTCCACTCAGACAAACTACAGTCACCTTCGATCGGAGATCCACTGCCAAACCAACGAAATGCGAGACAAGAGCCTGCAGACTAAGAAAGACACGGGAATGAATACGATGTCTAATAATGTGTTTCGTTGGGGTCTTCGGGGGCAGTTGGGGGATAACCAGCATGTTATGGATTTGGGAGATAAAAGCATTTCTGAGAGGAAAAAGGCTCACGTTATATCGGTTTGCACATGGCCTTATATTGGATTAAATGATCTTTTTAGGGCAAATTAATAAATAAAAAATATGAACATTCAGTTAAAATCCATCCTGATTCGTTCTCAACTCCGAGTAATAGATGCTGCATCAAATCATGTGAACTGAGGTTGTTTTTTTTTATTTGTACTCATATCTTTTAGTATCTCTGTTTATAATACAACATTTATTATATAATTTTTTATATGTTTTATTAGACTATTTACTTCAAGATTTCTAGAATATTTAGATTTTTAGATTCTTTTTCTATATAGAGATTATTTATTATACTTCTATTGTGTGAGATAATGATGATGATATTTGATATTTTCATTGTATTTTACTGTATTTTTTCAGAATGCTTTTTTCAAAATGTACATTTTTTAAAATTATTTATATAATAACTCGTCACAGACCTAGTTGTTTGTGCCTTTTTTGTATTCTGCACATTTATATTTGTTTCTATGTATTGGTTCAGTTTATTTATTAGCGTTAGCTTGATTTTTAGTAATGTTTTATTGATAATATAATGTATTTAAAAGACTGTGATCTCGTTTTTATGTATCTGATCGCTTGTGTTGACCATCTATCTCATCTACCTACTCTTCTACTCATCTAGCGTACCTAAGGTCACGCTAGGTCTATCTCATCTGAGGTACGCTAAGTCACGCTAGGTCTAAAATGAGTGGCTCTCCAATGTAGCTGACGGGACATACTTTTTGTAACATAAGGGAAGTGATTTTGGTGAACGGTTTTTCGACTTGAGTGTGGTGGGTTATTACTGTATTTTGGTAGGGTAGCAACAGAGGCGAGAAGGGGAAAATTCCCTACCACCATAGGTTTCATCACGATATTCCTCTACTATAAATTACCACCATACCATAAACTATATCTTTCGATGGTTGATGCATCGTAGGATTCTAAAACGCAATCCTCGATGGGCCAGTGAGTTTACCGAAAAGCAACCCACACTTCAATTTTAAGTCTTTAGGTGTACAGTATCTTTTGCCCGATGATGATAAAACGGTATTCTTCCTATTTGCCTACGTTACATCTTATAATATAGATTCGTACTGCTTTTATCTACTCAAGTATCAATCTATCTATTAAATATCTTTAAACGTGACATCACGCGGCGTTATATTGTTTGTTTTTTGTATTTTTTTATGTGTTTTCTTGTTGTTTTATGTACTTAATGTAAAGTGGCGTGTTGTCCCTGTAAATCTATTTTCTTTCTTTCAAATGAGCAATTCTTGTATATAAATATATGTGTTATCAGGATTTTGGAAACGGCTCCAACGATTTTCATTAAAGTTACAGATTTAGGGGTTTTTTGGCCCAAGGAATCCATTTATCACCGTTCCAGGTCCGAGAAATGCTCGGTTCCCAAACTGCATTTGAAAAACCGGGTTTAAGAAACTATCAGTGCCATCTATTACGCCATGATCGATGTAAAAAACTGTTTCTACTCGACACTAGATGGAGCTTTCTGAGGCTACAAATTCAAACACATTCTACCAAAAACAATAAACCGAGCAAAGCTCGGTCATCCGGATATTACTTATAATTAAATTGTAACAGGCCAATGTCGGTTCATGAAGAAAACTAATATGGGGAATCTTTATTAGAGCAACAGAATCCATAACATCATTCTTTTTAATTCTTGTCTGTCTGTCTGGATATTTGTACGCGCATCACGCAAAAAATACTGCATGGAATTGAATGCTGTTTTTACCGATGTATTGCTACTGGTCTTACTTAAAATGAGGGTTCCATTTTACCGCAAAAAAATATTTCATTCCCACTGCTTTCAATTTAATCCTAACCGGATTTCACGTTCTATAGAAACTACTACCCGGATCTCTAAAACTACTAAACACATTTTCATATAGTTTTTACGATAATTGTATGTTGGAAAGAAAAGTTATTGTCATTTATAATTCATAGATAATAAAGATACCTGTTCAGTTTCGGAATTAGCTATTTTACAAGAACTTAAATAATTTATCGAACTTTGAACTTAATTTTAAATTAGCACATAGGATAGGATTTAGGAAGGAAACATAAGGGATCATTGAGGTGGGCACGTCTGAGTGCAATATTTATCGGTAATTTTATTTAATTCGGCGAATGTTTATTTCCCGAATCGAATTCGTAACTAACTTTACCAGAGAACCTTTGTAAAATTATTTCTGTGGTGGAATTCATTCATTTCTCTTACAAAAATGTATCTTAGGTCGTCAGGACAATTATTATTCTTGAATTCGTGATCGAGCAATATTACGCACACAATTTAAATACAAGCGCTTATATGTTGTTTTTGTTGATTTTTTCAAAAAGCGCTAAATCAATTTCAATAAAATATATATGGGACCACCTCTAAAGTATAAGCTACAAAACAAAAACAAATCATCAAAATCGATTCAAAATTGGTGGAATGATCGCGTAACATATATACTCATAAAAACATACAGACGAATTGAGAAAGAAGGAGAAGTTAAGGAGCTGCCATAAATCACGGAATTTTATAGATGTTGAAACAGACGAGTTGGTATACTGGTCCATACACATTCGCGCGATGTACACATAAAATCAAACCGATGCTACCAATAATTCGGTAGAATTTTTAAATTCTCTTTCTGCGGGGAGTCCCGCGCATAGCATCGTTCCAAAAATGAATATTCCGACTATGTTGCTTCGAAACTTAACCCCTCCAGAGCTATGCAATGAAAACCAAACGGCTTAAAGTGGTGTCGCTTCGATATAATACATAGAAGCCGAAATATTTACGGGCTGTAGAGCTGGTGAAGTAGTTGTCATACCAAATGTACCTCTTATTCCCAACAATTTCCCATATCAATTTAAACGCTTGCAGTTTCCCATGAGCTTAGAACCCTTTTGCAGAGTCTGCCTGGGGCAGCCATTGCCAGACACTCAACCATTAGTGTGCAAACATCATTACTTCTGACCCTCTATCCAAAAACCAAAACACTTCTCTCTATTCTATCAAAAGAAACGCTTTATGAATGTAACAGACCTTAAAACTTGTATAAATAAGTTTAAATATCTAGACATATATGTTATTTAGCAAAGAAGATATTTAAATTATTATCATTAATAATAATTTTAATGACTTGTAATTTAGCTAGCTCACCGAGATTGCAAAGTTACAGACTAGCAATTTGAAACCATAGTTATGTTGTATACGGCTTGAAACACGTAGAAAATGTCAACTTACTTTGTAGTCGACTAGTTTCAAACTAGTCGACTATCCTACTAATATTATAAATCCGAAAGTTTGTGTGTAAGTATGTTTGTTCCCTCTTCACGCTTTAACGGCTGAACGGATTTGGATGACATTTGGAATGTACATAGATTATATCTAGGATTAACACATAGGCTACTTTTTAACTTGATAATAGCGGGCGAAGCCGCGGGGCACGGCTAGTAACGTAATAATATAATGTCGCAGGATAAATCGATTGACGTAAGAATCATCAAATCAGCCCAAGCGTTTGGTCTCTAGAGCACCACAAAAAAACATAAATACATAGGCTGATAAACACATGACCCACCTTTGCGTCGCGCAGTCGGGTAAAAAGACATGAAGAAACTATTAAGAGTGCCGTTTCAGATTTAAAAAAAAAGGGTGTAAAGACACACACATATTTTATATATTTGATATGCAAGCATTTGACCACTATCTCACTTGATGGAAAGCGACGATGTGGCCGAAGATGTAGCATGCCTGCCTAGAAGATTCACTCTTGACTTGAAGGCTCCCAGATTATATATATATATATAAACCGTCCAGGAAACAAAGACGGGCAATGAGTTCCACTCCCTCGCAGTACGGATGATAAACGTAGAAGCGAAACGGTTCGAGCGAGCTGGAGGTATATCAACCATAAATGGATGACGCTTGACTGTTTGTCTTGTTAGATGGTAAAACGGGCTTGGGGGAATTTACTCGTGTAATTCCTGCGCACACTCATCGAAATGCAAACGACATAACGACAATAAAAGTGAAACTTTTGTATTATAGGGAAACATTTTAATTAGTCATCACAATTTTCGTCACACAAAAAGGTTGCGGATGAGATTTTCTAAGCCCTCCCACAAAAATTACACATCCAAAGGCGTATGCGCTTATAGCGGCTGGTACTCAGTGTATCACTGTCATCTCTAGAATTTATAAATATACCCTAAGAACCAGAATAAATTTTAAAACAAAATCCCAACTTTCGCTGTGACCCAACAAGTGAATGAAACACAAGATTTACGCCTAAACTTTTGTTAAAGCTTAGAATTAGTTACTCTTTAAATTAGGTCCGAAGTTTATTTTTGACATTTCCTTTTATTTCATGAAATACGTGATAGAAATAAGTTTGCGAGTTTATAAGCGAGATAACAATGTAGAGCTGTTGATTTGTTTTATTTGAGTAATTATGTTATTTTCAGAAGCCGCTTTGTATTAACTTCACTGTGTTTCTTAGTAAATAGTTAACTTTGTGATTTAGGTTTCATTTGTAAGCCGCAAATATTAATTATCTTGTTTGATAATCTACTTTAAAAACATAAACTAGTTGAGTCCAGATTGCAGAGCCTCGGTCACAGACGTATGGTCGCAAGTCTATCGGTATTCTATCGTTTGCATTTAGAAGAGTGTGCGCAGGAATTACATGAGTTAATTCCACCATGCCCATTTTACCATCTAACAACCAGACAAACTGACAAACGTCATCCATTTATGGTTGACATACCTCCAGTTCGCTCGAAGCGTTAGTTAACTTTGTGATTTAGGTTTCATTTGTAAACCGCAAATATTAATTATCTTGTTTAATAATCTACTTTAAAAACATAAAATACATCTACATATATAAAAATCAATTGACGTTTGTTAGTCTCACAAAAACTCTTGATTCTTTTTTAGTTGTGTTCGTAATTGTCAGGGCAAGGTTTGTATGAAATGTTTTTTTAATTGGCTTGTGTTTAAACACCGCCCAAAGAAGTACCTATTTTACTACCAAAAAAATTCTAAACGGTTACCAAAATGGATAAATGATCACTAAATTACGTTGGATAAATGGTCACCAAATTACGTTTCCTATAATATATTATTATGAAATAAGCCATTTTTTCGTATTATAAATATTGTTGTTTTAATTATTTTAAAAAAATAACCTTAACCTACTGTTATCCGATTCGGTTCTGTCACAGGAAATTTTATTTTAGGAAACGTAATTTGGTGACCATTTATCCATTTTGGTAACCGTTTAGAATTTTTGGTGGCCTTTTACCCACCGGATATTGTACAGCGAAGGAGTGGATCTCATTGCCCTCGTCTAAGTTCCCCAATATAATCTGGGAGTCTTCAAGTCAAGAGTGAAAATGTATCTTCTAGGCAAGCATGCTACATCTTCGGCTACATCATCACTTTCCATCAGGTGAGATTATGGTCAAATATACATGCCTAAGGAGCATAAAAAAATAAATAAAGAAGATTGTAATGATACCTTTATTAAGTCTCGATAAACAAACATTTGGCCACTATCTCACCTGATGGAAAGTGACGATGTGGTCGAAGATGGAGCATGCTTGCCTAGAAGATACCTGTTAACTCGAGACTTAAACACTCCTTGATTGTTCCTCCTGAATGTTTCCAATAGTTCTCTTTAAAATATGATATGCCCTCTCAGTTCGGGTCAACACGTCTTGCGTGGGTATTTATATTTATTTTCACATCTAAATCATCTACTTTATATCCATTATAAAAATCAGGGCTCCATTTCAAATACCTATTAAGAACAACGCCTCTGAAATAGCTTCAGATCTAAAACTAGCTTTTTCACCTGGTTTCTTTGTGTAATTTTTATAGGAGCAAGCCTCTGTCCTCTGTTCCTTCTTACCTTTCCCTCTGCACCTTCTTTCTTTCTCTCCTTAATTCCTTTATTATTTTTGGAATGAAGAGCACTTGGTGACTAAGAGCTAGGTTGAAAAAACCTCTTAAGAGGCCGGGGAGTCTGTGAAACGATCTCTCTTTATAGGCTGTCTCTGTTTATCTGGCAAACTGTGCCCATGCTTTATGCGATAGCACTACCGACCGAACAAATTACGATAGGTGCTGTAATACCAAAAATTATGAATGAAAATGTAAAGTTTAGCCATTGTTTTTTGCATTATTGGTACCTTGAAATGATAATCTATGTTGCTGTTGTAATGACAAAAGAAATTTGTTAGTTTTTAATACAAAACTAATAAGTTAAAGATGCGACATTTACGTCGTAATAATGTGTGAAAATCAATTGGTTTATATATAGTTTTACTGAATAACAGCACAGTATGGTGGTAATATGCTTGAATTATAAATAATTTCGGTATTACGATTGTATGGGCAAATCAACCTCCGCAGGCCCCTTAACTTTTGCTATATTCATATTTATCTCAGCACTCCAATATCTCAGCGTTGTGAAACTTACAAGCTGTGCCCCCATCATATTATTATATATCTCAGCACTCCAATATCTCAGCGTTATGAAACTTGCAAGCTGAGCCCCCACGTTTATCAAGTTTAAAAGCCTATGTGTTAATCGCTATTTACATTCAAAATTTTATCCAAATCCGTTCAGCCGTTACAGCGTGAATACCCAAGGAAAATTTGTGTTTCTGGTTCTGGTTGAGATTGTGTGTGTGACGTGAATGTTTCCGGCACCGACACAAGTCATCGAAATTAGCGTGGGGCTGTGAGTGTAAAAGCGTCTATGTTTATATTTGGGGCTATCAGGAATTGTTCAGATCAGTAACCACTCATATTGTATGTACAGACAAACATTTACAATTTTATTATCGTATAGATAGAAACACAAAAGTATTATTTGTATTGTTTTGTTACAATAGCTAAAGTGCTAAGACTTGTAGCCTGTCAATCAATGTTTGGTCAATGGAGTTCTGCAAAGTAGGTATTATAATAAGAAATATGAAGCTAAATTCTGGTATTTGTTTTGTGATTCGTGAGAGCTTTCAAGAAGAAAACTGAAGGGTGGAGTTTGTCAAGATCACTATTGCAAGCAATTGATCATTATCTCACCTGACGAAAAGTGACGATGCAGCCGAAGATGTGGCATGCTTAAGTAGTGTACATTATATATATAGTACCTTGGTGACGGAGATTTACTGGGTTTTTTTCTTGGTAAAAAAATAAAAATAAAAAAATAATTTGAAAAAATGATCATCTGGACTCGAACCGGGGTTTTCTAGTTTCGGGACCGCCCGATTTCCCTCCTGAGCCATTATAACCTTATAGGTGATGGCGAAATTTACCTTCGTATTCTAATGATATTGTAGCAGTTTTTTATTGCCTGAAAACACGGATAAAACGACGTTTTCTAAAACTGAGACCTAGCTAGATCGATTTATCGCCCCCGAAACCGCCTGCATACTAAATTTCATGACAATCGTTGGAGCTGTTTCCGAGTTTCAGATTATATATAAAAATTGTATTATATACAAGAATTGCTCGTTTAAAGGTATTAGATTAGATATAAATATTATATAGTGTATATATATTTTTCATTTTGCTTTGTAAGCTGTTTTTGTTGTCTATTTTATGTTATTTTTTAATTGTTTTTTTTTTTTTTTCTTTGCGACAGGCTAGTGTTTGACCACTATCTCACCTGATGGTAAGTGACGATGTGATCGAAGCTGGTAAACACACTAGACCTGGAATACGCAGGCTCTCAAGGATAACTGCCGGAACACCGTATTTGGCTTGGCGGCAGACTTTCAACTTGATGGTGGTAAGCTACTTTGGTAGCAAGCCAGGCGAGCAACTCACAAAATGCTCTACCACCTCTCAAATGTCACCTGATTAGCACCACCCGGGGACCACGAGTAGGGAGTTAGACTTAAGGGGTATCCTCCTACGGATTCCTATATTGTTCATAGTGTTCAATAAATATAATTAAATTTCATTTAATTTGTATGATGTAGTTAAGTATTATCTATAATCCGTCATTTGCATTAGTTTAAATTTTGGACATGATATTTTTTCTTTTGTCAATTAAACGTAAAATGACGACAATATGGTTCGTTGAAATTCCGCGTGACGTCACGTCTCAGTACACTTTTACTGAGGCGTGACGTCACGAGCCCCCACCCCCGAACATTGACGCTCATTATCTTTGTCAATTTCTGTTGAATTATTAAATAAAATATATGTCCTTTATTTTTTAATAAACCAACTGACGGGCTAATTAATTTTTTTACAGCCCCACACTAAGTTCTTTGACTTGTGTCGTAAGTTTTGCCGCGAAAGTGAAAAAATGGCGTTGTTGATTTTGTGTAATTTTCCAAAACCTGTGATTCTTCGAGTGTTAATGTGTAATAATGGTGGATTATTAACCGTTAATACTTAGTAAATGTGCATAAGTGTAGGCAAGTCATACAAAGTTGAAAAACGTGATTTTCGCCTTCGCTCCAAAACTCCAATAGAAGTTCTAGTAAAGTTTCTACCACTTTACTAGGGCATGACTTAACTATGACTGACTACTTGACTTTGACTGTGACTTGTGACTAAGACTTTTATTATGAAGAATATAAATTGTTAATATTTGTTTAATATTTCGACTGAAGGACTATGCATCCATGGTCAAGAAATAATAAAAAAAAAAAATTACTTGTGTCGTAGGTCCCGGAAACTTTTACATCTCGCAATCTCAACCAGAACCAGAAACACACATTTTCTTTAGAGAGAAAATGTGTGTTCCTGTCGGGAATCAAACCCGATACCATGTTTAAAGACAAACACACACCCAACCAAGCTTACAGGGAAGTCCTTATCTTATCTACTAGCCGTTCCCTGCCGCTTCGTCCGCGTTAATCAAGTTAATAAGTAGCATATGTGTTATTACAGATCCTAAACCGTTTATATTCTAAATTTCATCAAAATTGGTTTATTCGTTACAGAGATACGTGGTAACAAACATCCACACACAAAAACTTTCGCATTAATAATATTAGTGGGATTAATTAACTATCCTTACTAATATTATAAATGCGAAAGTAACTCTGTCTGTCTATCTGTTACGCTTTCACGCTAAAACTACTGAACCGATTTAAACGAAATTTGGTACACAGATAGTCTAGAGCCTGAGAAAGGACATAGGCTTATTAACCCCGAATTCTGGCTGGTCCGGGACTTCGCGGACAAAGCCGCGGGGCGCAGCCGCGGGGCGCATATATCATATAATTTTGAACACCCAGTTGGCGCAGTGGATAGGTGTCCGCCCTCTACGCCGTGGGTCCTGGGTTCGATTCCCGGCAGGAGCACAAATTCCATCCCAAAGGATATTTGTGCTTCTAGTTTTTTTATTATTATTTATTTATTACCAACTAGCCATACCCGCCTTGCGTTGCAATGCCACGTAAAGAAAAAAAAACATTTTACCTCTATCATGTTTATGGTTGCCTAGTACTTTAATACTATACTTAAAACTTATTGATTAAATCATTTACCTCTTTCACGTTTATGATTGGCAGGTAATTTAATACCATACTAATAACTAAATAAATGATTACCTCTATCACGTTTATGGTTGCCTAGTATTTTAAAACTATACTACCTCTTTTGGGTTTGTTGGAAAGCCTGCGTATTCCAGGCCTAGTGTGTTTACCAGCTTCGATCACATCGTCACTTACCATCAGGTGAGATAGTGGTCAAACACTAGCCTGTCACAAATAATAAAAAAAAATAATGTTGTAATGATTTAAAAAAAGAAGTGAAATTCCTAAAAAGTATCCTATGTCCGTCTTCTGGTTCTAAGCTAACCTCCCCACCAATTTTCAGCCAAATCGGTTCAGCAGTTCTTGAGTTATAAATAGTGTAACTAACACGACTATCTTTTATATATATAGATATGAAAGTTTAACAAAATATTCAAAATCACCTGTAAACCTCGTGAAGATTTGTCTAGATTCAAGGTCCTCTACAATAATATAAGCTTAGTAATAACAAATCAGTAACAATATACACGTGTAAGTGAGTTTTTTTCTAGTTATCCTTATTATTGAGTAGGTTCTCTGGGTATAATGTGTGTGTGATGTGTATGTTTCCGGCACCCACGATACAAGTCTTTGAACTTAGTGTGGGGTTGTGAGTGTGAATGCGTTTGTTTGTATAATAACTATCTACCAACGTCTGTATCAAGCAAGAAGCCTCATTGTAATATTCCTTACATACAAAAATATAGCTTAGTAACAATCGCAGTAAAGCTTTTATACTTCGAGGTTTGATTCTCGTGGAACATACGGGAAAGAATATTGCCGAGCAATTTTTTTTTACAAGCTTTTATTTAGCTTGCACTGTATGTAAGTATGTTTGTTCGGGTGGAATCTTGCAACTCAATTTTGAAGCAGATATCTTCAACCTTTTGAGCTGAAATTTTGTATTCACGTTTAGTTTGGATAACAATGCATGGTTAGCTGTGTGACGTCATTCTAAGTCCAAAATGGCGGCACACACAAAATGGCGGACAAGTAATTTTTAATGCACTCCTACAATATGGGTATCAAATGAAAGGGCTTGCTGAGAAGAACTCGAAAAATAAAGTGACGTCACTTTAAATCCAATATGGCGGACTCCTAAAAGTTTAACAAGTACCTAACTTAATTTATCTATGATAGGCAAACATTTGATCACACCTGATGTTAAGTGACGATGCGGTCGGCGATGGAGCACGCTTGCCTAGAAAATACCTATTCACTCTCGACTTGAAGATTCCAAGATTGTACTTATCTGGCAACACAGACTGGCAAGGAGTTCCTTTGCAGGGCGCATAATGATCGTAAAAGCAAAACGCTTCGTGCGCATTTGAGGAATGTCCACTATATATCGGTGTCGCATCGCAGTTTGTCTGGTGGTTCTATGATGGAATGGGGATGGAGGATTAGATCACATAAAAAAATTAAGAAAGGTGCAAGATTTGAAAAAAATATTTATTATAATATATGTACCTACTTAAATATAAAAGCCGTGCCACGCGGCTTCGCTCGCTATTATCAAGTTAAAAAGTAGCCTATGTGTTAATCCTAGGTATAATCTATGTACAATCCAAATTTCATTTCATTTCATATTATTAATATGTTTCATTTTGTATTTGGTCATTATGGCCAACACCATATTTGTACGCCTACTCTTGGGCAAAACATGTATCGACACCAACTAAATTGTACAACAACCTGCATGTAAGCATTCCACTTACATGCAAACGCATGTTTTACAAATAAATTATCTTTATCTCTTTATCTTTATCTTCATCCAAATCCGTTTAGCCATTAAAGCGTGAAGAGGGAACAAACATACTTACACACTTACACATTTACACACACACTTTCACACAAACTTTCGGATTTATAATATTAGTAGGATGATAAATAATATAATACGTAAACTACATAATATAAGTACATAAATATAAATACCAATGTCGTGAATAAAGAATGGATTTAATGGGACATTCGCCTTTGCAATATTAGTGTGATGCTCGCCAAACTACCCTCCACTATATAAATATACCGACGTATCGCGGCCTCAGATGTACCTGCATTCAGTCGGTATTGTTCAAGCGATGCCTTTTTTTAAGCGCACAAAGCCACAAGGCTTGCGTCGTGCATCGCCTGATAGACAGGGCACTACGATAGGTGTACAGGGAGATGTAATTTTATATTTCTTCCTAATATTATAAATCTGAAAGTTTGTGTGTGAATGTTTGTTACTACGTATCTCCGTCACGAATGAACCGATTTTGATGAAATTTAGAATATATATGTATAGTTCAAGTATAACGACAGGTTAATCCAATTTTCAAAAATCAACCCTTATGTGTGCTAAATAGGGTGTAAAAGTTTGTATGGAAATTTTTAATCGCTTCGATTTACTCAAAACTCGGTACAAAAAACATTAAAGTAAATAATGAAACACGTATATTTTATTTTTTCTAAACTACCCCTAGGGTGTGTGCAAGGTAGTTCTAAAGTTTGTATGGCAAATCTTATTTCTTGCTTCGATTTACTCAAAATTCAATAATGGTTCAAATAAACTGTCTATTAAATTTAAATTATAGACGAGACTGCGAATTCAAACCATTAATCTATCAATCCAAAATTATACACCCTGAAAAAGTTCAACCACAACTTTTAACTCACGCGGGCGAAGCCACGGGGCACAGCTAGCACAGTATATTTTTAAGTACTTTACCGTCTACCTTCTAAATATATGTTAACTAGTTTAAGTTAGCTAGTTATAAGTTTTTTTTAGCCATGGTAAGTACGGGCCAATTGCCTATATTTCCTAAAACTAAACTAAAATTATATACATATATACAGCAAAGACCCAAGTTACCTTCAAGTCATCGAGCTTATAGGTATCTCAAGTGCTCAAGCCCACTACCAGTGGGTAGCGTTCCCATCATGCTGGCGAAATTGACTCTCTGAATTGCAATGCTAATATGTTGAGCGAAATAAGATCACGCGTCGCCTCAACCAGGCGCTCTGATATTTTTTGGAAAATCGAATGAGCTCCCGGTCCTCACGGGCCCAGAGTCTCAACACCAAACGGCTCAATGATGTAACTATAAGTTGATAATAATTGAAGAACTTAGAACCCAAATTAGAAACCCCTGCTTAGAAGGCGACTCAACTAAGCAAACTAAGCCAAGGGATAGTTGGTTATTTTCTTACTTTACTGTGACAAGTGACTGGACTGTATATTTAACGTCATTGGTAAGTAGTGCACAATCCTGAAGGGGGTGGTATAGAATCGACAACTGAGCAGAAAATAATTAAAAAAGTAAAAGAAAAATTATAATTTTTTCAAATCGATCGAATTATGTGACGAGAGGTCACAGCTGGTACTTACTATCAAAAAGTTGCCATGGTTTACTTGACAAATACTTCTAAACTGTGTGCGCTACAATTTACTGACCAGTAAGATTTACCAATCTGGGTGTCTTCAAGTCTAGAGTGAATAGGCAAGCATTTTCCATATTCGGCCGCATCTTCACTTTCCATCAGGTGAGATTAAGCGGTCAAGCGGTCAAATGCTTGCCTATCTAGCATAAAAAAAAGTGAAGAACATTTTTTTTATTAGAAAATAGCGGCCTATATAGGTGGGATATAGTTATGCACATTCGTTTTAGGCCACTTTATCATTATGCTCAATATTGTTATGCGGAATTTTTTTATGCCTAAAACGTTATGCTTATCATCATGTGGCGTATTGATGCGTGGGCCAAAAGTTGTTATGCCACTTTAAATTATGACTTCAGATTTTATGCGAGCCAATATGGGGTCCATATTGGCTCGCATAAAACTACTTGACACTGGCTAAATGCACAAAATTGCGAAGCCAAAATTAAAAGAAAAAATAACGTTATAGTAGTGTGTATTCAAGCCCCCTGTATGTAGCAATAAGGCAGAGTGCAGACTGCTTTGTCCCATACCATCCCGATATGGCATCTGAGGGACGAACATCATTTGCTTTTAATTACAAGGGATGAAATGGGTGATTTCTAGGATGTCAAAGGAGAGGGTGGAATTTGTTTGGTTTCGTAAGAGATACGATATTATTCACAAAATGTGTGCGTCAATGTTATTGTTAGCTTTTTACTGTATGCAAAATTAAAGATGTATAATTTCAACCATTAAGTCTCGCTGTGCAACGAGGTAACGCAGCCAGCATTTTGGGCACACTGCTGACCAATGACTTTTTGTATTAGGTAAGTAGTATAGCTAAATCTGTTTTTTGATTAATCCTGAATATTAAATAAAATTATGTAACTAAAAAATATATACAAGACATACTATTGTAATAAATACTTTCAACCATTAAAACCTGGGTTTAGTGTTTTTTACCGACTTCGAAGGAGGTACTCAAGTCGACTGATTTTTTTTATGTGTGTTCCCTTTAACTTCTTTCCACGTGAACCGATTTCGAAATTTTTTTTAGTTTAAAAGATGTTGGTTTCCAATTAGTCCTATTTAAATTGTTTAAGATCTGATTAGTAGTTCTTGAAATATCGTCAAAAATGCGTATTCTGTGGACTACATTGACGATGTTCTCGTTTTTAACGGACATTAAAATTACCTCATAACTTCTTTCGTTGTGAGACGATTTTGATGATATTTTTTTTATTTGAAAGCTGGTGCTTTTCATGTGGTCCCATTGAAATTTGATCAAGATCAAATCTCTAGTATTTAAGTTATGGTCAATAATGCGTGTTCGATACATTAAATCTGATCAAGGTTCCGAAGATATAGCGGTGATGTCGGAAGTTTTTTAAAGCTTTGCATGCGTAATGTTAGCATATCGAGCTTTATGCCAACGTTTTCAACTTCAAATATAAATGCGTCAACTAGCAAGGTTTTGAAATTGATGGAATTAATAAAACAGGGTAATACTCACACGTGATCACGATTATAATTTCAATAATATACCATACAAAACAATAAACCATTTTACAATACTTTCTGTAACAACTTCTAAGCCACGTTCTGCCTGTAATACGATAGGGATACCTTTCCCTTTCAAAATCTGTCGAGCTCTCACAGCTTCTCTGTTCAATACTTTTCTGACGACGACGATGGTGGCGCCCACTGTCGTCGATTTAGTTAACCTACGCAGGCAGTCGGAACTCGGAAGTCAAAACACTGCCTATTAATGTTTCAAATTAGGCAGTCAATAGGAATATTCTTTTAATTATTTACAACAGTATAATTATTTTTATTTCGTTTTCCATAAAAAATAATTAAACGCAAGCAAAGCGTAAAAAAACCGACTTCACCGCTTTATCATCGGAACCTCGATCCACCAGCTTTCAAATAAAAAAAGAATCATCAAAATCGGCTCACAACGAAAGAAGTTGTGAGGTAACTTTTGAAGTCGGGTAAACCAGAACATCGTCGTACGCATTATTCGTCGCAAAATAGACATTATTGACGATATTTCAAGAACTACTGATCAGATCTTGATCAAATTTAAATGGGATAAATCAGAAAGCAACATCTTACAAACTAAAAAAAAATTTGAAATCGGCTCACGTTGAGAGACGTTATGAGGTAACAAACATAAAAAAAAAACAAAAAAAAATTCAGTCGACTTGACCTGTACCTGTACCTCCTCCTTTTTTGGGAAGTCGGTAAAAAAACAAAAATGATTTTCGTCACTTTCAAGTTAACCAGTCACTAGTTATTTTTTTCTTGTGCTTTTTATTTTAAACTAGCTGTCCCGGCGACCTTCGTTCCGCCTAACAGTCAATGAATGTGCATATTTAGGAAGCCATACCCGGCATGCGTTACAATGTCACGTGACTATATTATTACAACCTTAATGTTTGTGTTTGCCTAGTACTTTACCAAATCCGAGTGACGTATGAGAAAATGGAAAGCATGTCGAAATGTAAAAAAAAAATTAAAGAAACGTACGTTCTTAAAAAGTATCCTATGTCCTTCTCCTGGCTCTAAACTACCTCCCTGCCAATTTTCAGCTAAATCGGTTCAGCCGTTCTTGAGTTATAAGTGGAGTAACTAACACGACTTTCTTTTATATATATAGACTAGCGCTCAGAATACAGAAATTCTGAGGATTAGCGATCCGCGATCCGCCCCAACTTCACTCGGGTGCAATATCCGGTGGATCCAAAAAAATACATAAAAACCTTGCCCTGACAATTACGAACCAAACAAAAAAAGGAATCAGCCAAATTAGTCGAGCTGTTCTCGACTTTTTGTGAGATTAACGCAGAACAATTGATTTACTTATTTAGACTAAATATAATTTTGTCTAACCTCACTGTTTCTTTTGAAGAAAACAGCTTAAATGCGTGTTTTTTTTAATACGAATTTAATTCGCGATTAATTAATATTTTTTTTGAGTTTACACACTCACAACCCCACACTAAGGTCAATTACTTATGCTAATTACTGGATGCCAGAAACATTCACAACACACCCAGAACCAGAACCATAAACATCCCTTTGGGTGAAAACTTGTGTTCCCACGGGGAATCGAACACCATACCCTTGTCTAAAAGTCACCTAACTAAGCCATCGGGCAGTTCAAGCTATAATTTTTTTTATGCTAAAGTTAATTCAATTGACTACTATCTCTGAATAATGACGATGCTGTCGACAGATTGTGTTAAGCAGACAATTCATGCCTGAACCTTCTTTTGGATCCAATTAAAGTACCTAAGTAACCAATAATTAACAGTCACATCACACCTGCCCAAAATCCCTAATTAAAATCACTAAACCTTTGTTAAAACCGCCAGAATCAAACGTGGGTACGCGTGAAAAGTTCCCCCTCCCCCCTCCCCTTGTATCCGGTTGTTTGCGGATTCCGGATAACAATGGCGCCGATACCCGGGCTTTGTTTTCACTTATCCGGGCTTGGATATAGGTTGACTTCGTTGATATATTTTTGAAATATTCTTAGATCAAATATACCCTGTATATATTATATATATACGGAATTATGTATATATACAAGTATTGTAAAATATTCTTTCAATAAATATTAGTGAATGTTTCGGTGTTAATTTGTGATGATTTGGTGATGACAGGTATAAAATGTATTCACACAAATATTCAAACCGACTCCCGTGAGGTACGAGTATATAAAATAAGAAAAAACATGAATATACAATAAATAACAAAAAGGTGTAGTAATACTTAATCCACGTATTTTTTATTTACTAGCTACTTGTATGGAGCCTAACAGGAACTTACGAATTCACGGCAAAAGCAAGAATATTGTGTTATGAATGATGAATTAAAGTTTCTAAAAAAATATGTCATTTGCAACCCTATTTCATCAGCTATAGTTCTAAACTAAAAACATTTTTGATATAAAAAAAAATGCATGGAAAAAAATCTCTGATTTCGACTTTCGTTTTCTGGCAGACGTTTCCGTGCACAATACACAGTCCACCAAGCTACTTTTTGTTACAGGTTGTATAGATAAATAAATATTTTTTATTTATCTATATAATCTGTAAATATATTTTTTTCGATAATTATAGTATCTATTATTTTAGTCTGTTTTTTTTTTAATTACTACAACAAATTTTTATTTATATTTTTTATCACATTTTTTTTCTAAACAGAATTCGATTTTTATTTACAATCATATCCTGATGTAACCACCATCGCTTTATATAATTGTATTGTATTTATTAATTAAATGACTAATATGCTAAACTGATGTAACTAATAAACTTAAGTATCTAAACCAATCTGCGAAATCAATGTTAACCTATTTCTAATAAGTATCGATTAGAAACTTTGCAAATGTGTGAGATTTAGATGTCAATACAATGATTTGGTATCATCTAGCTGGATTTAATGATGGAAACAGGATATAGGGATTGGAATTCTTCATTACTCTTCGATTTAGGACTCTATGGGCTGATTTCAACTGAAAACAGAACTGGGCTAGGAGGTTGTGGCTAGGAGGCAGTGGTTCAATATAGACGGATGGTGATGATAATGATGATGGGTTGATTTGGTTTGTTTTGACGATTTTGATTTTTGGACTATTGATATTTGGTGTCAAATGCTTACTCAATGAGATTCTATGCATACCTGAGTTTGTTAGGGTAATGAAAAAATACGTATTATTGCTACAGAACAAAGACTTCAATTTAGTAGGTACTTAAAAACTTTTATATTTGTCTTAAACATTTTTTTTATCCATATTAAAACTACTGGCCAATTGCCTATAAATCCTAAAACTAAACTAAAACTATATACAGCAAAGACCTAAGTTGTCTACAAGACATCGAGCTTATGTAACTCAAGTGCTCAAGCAATACCAGTGAGTAGCGTTCCCATCATACAGGCGGCATTGCGTCTCTAATTTGCAATGCTAATACGTTGAGTCAAATAAGTGCCAGCATTTTTATCACGCGTCGCCTCAACCAGGCACTCTGATAGATTTTTGAAAATAGAATGAGTTTCCGATCCCCACGGGTCCAGTATCTCAAACCAAACGGCTCAAATATGTAACCACAGCCGAGGTTTCCATATTTTCAAAATTAGGATTTAACATGTATATCACAATTCACCACTATAATATTATATATATGAAAATGTGTTCGTAAATATGTTTGTTTTCTCTTTACGCTGTGACGGCTTAACGGATTTGGATGAAATTTGGGATGTATATAACTTAGTTTTTAAATTAATTAACGCAGGCGAAGCCGCAGGGTAAGGCTAGTAATCTAAATTAAAAAAAAATTACTGAATCAAATTTTTTTGTTGTGTTTATAATATTATCTTGGGTATAATATAAAAAAAAACATTTTGCTATCTCCTCTCCATCCAAAGGTTGACTGGAAGAGATCGCTTTAAGCGATAAGACTGCCCATTGCTCTATCCTAAGTTATTTTTAATTTCATTGTTTGCTGTTGTTTTCTTTTTGAATCGGTGTACAATAAAGAGTTCATTTATATATCTATTAACAGAATGTTTTATAAAATTTTTGTAAATCTACCGAATATTGCATCCACGCAAAGCACGCAGTCGCTAGTTTTTTATTAAAAGTTGAAAGCTTGACGTGGTCCTACTATATCCGAGAGTGCGATCGCTGAAAATACTCGTGAATTTATAAATTATTCTGCATTTTCAATTTACAGATCGTCAGCTCAACGCGGTCCCACTGTATCGCCGAGTGCGAGTGCCCGGGTTGCTCGTTACTCAAATAGCCGGCGCGTTTAGTTTCGCCATTGTTTTGCCGAAGAAATGGGCAAACGTAAACGTGCGTTTTGTGGTCGGCGGTTCGTTTAATGTGAGTCAGTGTTCTTTGGTTTACAATAGAAGGTGATATAATAGATAATGATATAATAGATAATGATTTATAGAATTTTTAAATTTACATAAAGAATATTTATCCTGAACAAGTTCAAGAATAGCAATATTTAACTCTATTTATTTGTATCTTATATAGGTATTCTGATAATGTGTTAATTTTATTATACAGTACCCGAATGACCGAACTTTGCTAGGTTTTTATTAATGGTAAATGACGGTTTGAAACCTAGCTAGATCGATTTATCGCCCCCGAAACATTTGCTTACTAAAATTCATGAAAATTGTTGGAGCCGTTTCCGAGATCCTGATTACACATATATACAAGAATTGTTCGTTTAAAGGTATTAGATACATATGTAAGTAGTAAATTGTATTTGTTTAAATATATATATTTTGTATTCTTTATTATTTTTCAAATTATTTGATCTAGTTTATTTATTCTAAAATCTCATATATTTTTTTATGTAGGTACGCGTATCTTTTAGCTGCACGCCAAAACACTTTTCTTACACGCCCAGGAAAGCTGGTAGATAATGTTTCATAGCATTAAGCTATTCCTTGGACACTGTTTTGTGCTAAACTATTAAATAAATATTTTTTTTTTTGCGAAATTCAATCATGTTTATAAGGGAAAACCGGGTCTTTTCGTGCTTTTATTTTCAATATAGCATTACCAACCGGCAAAATTTTTTCAAAATAATGCTATTTTGAAAAAAAAATACAGTCGACTTGAGTACCTCCACCTTTTTTGTGAAGTCGGTAAATAAAAGCGCGAAAAAGTTTTTCATATAAACATAATTTATAGACTATATTTTTAAATAATTTTATACGTAATTTTTTATGCTATTTGAGTTTTCGTGAGAATTATACATTTTATATGTAGGTACATGCTCGAAACCTATTAGACCGTGAGCCCTCTGCAAGGTAGAACAGAAATCAGCTCAGAAAAGAAATGAATGGAGAAGACAACCCTACATAATGGGAAAAGCCTTAGGAGAAGAAGAATGTTCCGGCAGCTATTCTTGAGATTCATTCTTTCTACACATAGTGCTTACCAATGCTTATGTAGTCGACTACATTATTACTTTGGTACCATGAGATGTGGTGTATAAGCCAATATACACAGCCAATACAGATTCAGCTGCTAAAAAGTTGTCTGGAAGAGGTTTTCCGCCCATTGTACTAACCAGTGTTAATTTTAAATGTCAATTATTCATTTATTTATTTAATGTATATTGAGGAAGAACAACAGCTTATAAGTCTAACAATTTACAGGTTAAGCATAATACAATGAGCCAATTAAAGTTCCTCACGGTTAGAACAATTATAAACAATACAAATCAAGCTTATGAACAGCTAGGAACACAGTTAAACAAATAAATTATTATAATGCAACTCTGTAAAATTATCTATATGGCTATACTTGTCTATAAGGCTTAGTTATCGAAAAAATCACTGCTCGACAGCCGTCTAGCCGACGCTATACTAGTATGTAATAGATCTAAATCTAGGCGCTTACTAAGTTTTTTGAAATTTCTGCTCGCTGCCATAAATATGAGTTTTGTCTGTTGTTGTAATGTTTTCTGTGTATGTATCGATCTAAATGACGTAAGTTAAAAGAAATAAAACCTGACTTCTAATAAATGGCCTCGTATTATGGATAAAAAATTATGTAATTGAGAGACGAGACGAGCAAGTCGCTCGCCTGACAGTAAGCGTCACGCTTACAGATTACAGTTCAGTACACCCAAAGTTTTGAATAGGTCATCCTGCACGGCAAAGCACTGCGCTCAACTATAGTCATATACTTCATTTCTATTCTATCATCGGACATCGAGACAGACTTTTAAGCGACACCGCTATATGGTTGATATTCCACAAATGCGGACGAAGCGTATTGCCTCCACATTCATTATGCGAACTGCTAAAGAATGGAATTCCTTACCTGATTCTGTGTTCCCTGTTAAATACAATATGGGAGTCCTCAAGCCGCGAGTGAATAGGCATCTTCTAGGCAAACATGCTCCATCGTCGACCGCATCGTCACTTACCATCAGGTGATATGGCGGTCAAACGTTTGCCTATCATGTATAAAAAAAAAATACTATGTTACTTATCAAGTCATCACATTTATTTTTAGTGTCACTCCTTTTTGGATTAATACGGACGCCATTTCATTGTTACATAAATATGTAACCTAACTGAAGAATTGAGACAAATACTATTTTACAAACGAACAAACTTACTTATACCCTTCCTTCTTGCTTAGCTGTGGTCGGGCAAAAATCGAAGTCAAGGCCTTAAATGCAACTGGCAGAATAAACTTATTATTTTATTTAATACCTACCTTATAAAGATTCTTTCAAGCCAATAATCAAGTATCTAAATAGAAAACTCAACTGAAACATGGTAACGAAGTAAAAATTAATACAATATCGACTTGCTTGCTCCATAGGTAAATAGCATCAACAAAGCCCGTCGAGACTAGGGTAACCAAACTTTTAGAATAGTCTGGATTACATTTTTGTCGTTATAAGATAAACATTTTTGACAAAATTGAGTTATATACACGGTGCAATTGAAGTCAGTATTTACAATATCTCTACAAAATAAGCAAGCAATAATAATACCGATCGAATATGCTTGTTTGTTGTGCAACCGCAATGATCAAGTGAAAAACAATAATAGATGACAGTATGGGAGTTAGATCCTTCCCTTATTACATTATCGCGTAAAATTATCGTCCGTAAACCGACTTTACAGGCAACCATTTTTTTATGCAGAATTTGCAAGCAATAATTTGCAAATAATAATTTGTAGTTGTCTGTTGTTTTAAATTAACAAAAAAAATGCAATCACCAAATTTTTTTATAATTTTAAATATTGCAACCCACTGCCCACTCGCCCAATCGATAAGCAGTTTTAGTTATTAAGATAAATAAGTATTATGTCCGAAACTTTTAAACGAAAACTTTTAATTGGCCTTAGTTTCATAGATATTTATTATTTCATGTACCTAGCTGTTAGTTTTCCAATAAAAATAAAATAAAAAATAAAATAAAATATCCAAAAAAAAAAAAAAAAAAAAGAATAACTACCAAAATTGCTAAATTCCTGGGCTAAGTTTAGCACCGGTAATAAGTAATTATAATACGTTTTGATAACACATTCCTAACTTTTATGTCAAAATTCTTAATTTATATCTCTGCCATAACGATTATTTTATGGTCACCCTACGGGTAACGTAATTTCCTCTCTCGGGAAGAAGGAAGCTGCAATCAATTTATATCGTTACAAGAAAAATGGGAGCCACAGGTTCTTCAGTCCTGTTTTATTTTGCGGCTATTTGAATAGACTCTGGAATTTTTGCAAGCAGTATTTTGTATATGAAATTTTTGCAAGCAATACTACTACTATTCTAAAAGGGAACAATGAATATAAAAAACAAATGAAATGGGTAAATCATTTGAAAAAAACAAATAAATACCGAAAAAGCAAATTAATATAGGGGTAAACAAATGAAATCAGAAATCGACGACAATTGTCAAAAATGACAGGTGATGTCAAAATTTAGGGATTTTAAAATGAAGATATGATTTGCTACATCACATTTAAAAAAAATAAAAAAAGATATCCCGTCTAAGTTATTATATTTTTATAGGCTAAATTAGCCATTTAGGACTAATGTAGTCGGGATATAGTTTTTAAACTTTCATTTCTTGTAGTTCGACAGATCAGTTTGGAAGATATACAACCTGTAACAAAAAAAAATAGTAACACTTGGTTGTGTGTATGTATACCGTGCCAGAAATCATCTGCCAGAGGACAAAAGTCTAAATCGGAGATAATTTTATCCATACAAAAAAAATATTTTTGTGATATATTTGACAACCCTACGGTTACATCTGTGGTGCATGACCTTGACCTGTGTTACTGCTGTCACTGTCAGACGTCTAAGTCTAAATACTATGTGGTATGGAACGGTACTTGGCTGATGAAATAGGGTTGCAAATGACCTAATATTTTAGAAACATTAATTCATCATAACTCAATATTCATGCTGCTGCTGCGAATTTAGAAGTTCCTGTTAGACTCCATACACTTAACTAAATGCGTGGCTTGAGTATTACTACAACTTACCGTTACACATTGTAGAATAACCTCAAAGAATACAGCGACTATCTCAGCGAGATATAAAGAAGTCTTCCATCCTCCATTATTCTTCACACGTAGTTCCAAACCCATCAACAGATGCTAGAGCTCTCACAGTCGTTTTACAGCTCATTGCCTCCTTAACGTAATGAATTTTTGATCGAGAACTACGTAAAACTTTTTATGAGAAGTTAGTTATGATCTAAAGGCTATATAAGATGTTTAAACCGTGTTTATTTACTGTATTTTGCAGTAAATGGGGTTGGATAACTTGCAAATGCTGTTTTAAAGCTGCTGTTGAGAATATGGTTTATATGTACAAACTAGCTTTTGTCCGCGGCTTCGCTCGCGTTAAGAAGTTCATACAAACTTCCCCTATTTTATCCCCTTGGGGGTAGAATTAATCAAAATCCTTTCTAAGCGGATGCCTACGTCATAACATCTACCTGCATGCCAAATTTCAGCCCAATCCGTCCTGTGGTTTGGGCTGTGCGTTGATAGATCACTATGTCAGTCGGTCAGTCAGTCACCTTTGAGTTATATATATTTAGATATATACAAGGTATTTGTAAAATATCAGAAACCTTTAGGGACACCATTGAGACCATAATTTATTGTAAATTTTCACATAATTTACTAAGTATTTAAGTTTAGATATAAGATGTGATTGTTTTCAAACTTTGTTGTTAATTGCTACGCATTTCCATGGCACATGGAAATAATTATAATTTAGTCTTTTTTACCGACTTCCCAAAAAAGGAGGAGGTCAAGTCGACTGTATATTTTTTTTTAATGTGTGTTACCTCATAACTTCTTTCTACTTGAACCGATTTCAATTACTTTTTTTTTTTTTGAAAAATGTTGCTTTTCAATTGGTCCCATTTAAATTTGATCAAGATCGGATCAGTAGTTCTTGAAATATCGTCAATAATGCTTATTCAGTCGGCTACTTTGGCGATGTTCTCATTTTTGACCGACTTCAAAAGTTACCTCATAACTTCTTTCGCTGTGAGCTGATGTTGATGATTGTTTCTTTATTTGAAAGCTGGTGCTTTCCATGTGGTCCCATTGAAATTTGATCAAAATCTGATGTCTAGTTTTTGAGTTATAGTCAATAATGCGTGTTTAATACATTAAATCTGATCAAGGTTCCGAAGATTAAGCGGTGAAGTCGGTTTTTTAAGCTTTGCTTGCGTTTAATTATTGTAATTTTACATGATGAATAAACAAATTATATTAGCAGAATCATTAACTTTCATAAGTGCCTCTTTGGGGCCCATGTGAATAAACGGTTTTGATTTTGAGCTTCACTTGTCACTAATAAACGATGTAGGCAACAATATCTTCCAAGAAAATTTTAACCTTCTTCTAATTGTATCGAAATTTTACTTTGTATGTAATTAGGATATACTCGTAATTAGGATGACAAAACTATAATTTTGTAACTTGAAGTTAAAAGTTTGTTTTGACATTTGCTTTGTCAAGCTTTACGCATGATATCATTTCGTAGCCATTAAAGAAGAAGTTGACGTAGATGACTTTGCCAAAAGTGCGTGATTAAAAATGTTTTTTTTTTTGTTTAATTTTTTTAACATATATTTTTGTTGTTCGTTGTGGTCGTGTTTCAATGTGGGTATATTAATAATAGATTGATACCATATTGTACTTTATTTTTAAATGCATAATAGGCAAGCATTTGACCACCATCTCACCTGATGGAAAGTGACGATGCGGCCGAAGATGTAACATGTATCGGTATTTCCTGATAAGTTCAACATGAGACTATTCAAGTCGCGAGTAAATAGGTATCTTCTAGGTGAGCGTGCTCCATCGTCGACTACATCGTCACTTACCATTATTGAGATAGTGGTCAAACCTATACACACTAAATATAAATAATCGCTAAAACTACAGGTTCACAACTTTTGAAAATTGAAGTCACATTAAAAGATAAAATTAAATATCATCAAAAAGCTGTCTGAAATCTAAGAAAACATTTCGCAAAAAGCGTACCCCCAGGTTACTTGTGCCGTTAAAGAACGCAATAATTGTCAGAATTAGCGAATATCCTACAATAGCAAAGGAAAGAAATGTAAGCGAAGAAGGTAATTCAGAAAATTGGAAACATTTTAATTCTCAATGTATCATTAATGTAGAGACGGCCGACGATAGCAGTCCTCGCTCGGAGGCATGCTAATGTGGAGATGGACTGTTTGACAGTTTGTGGACTATATTTCGTCGCACGCTAAGTGACCTTGAAGTACTTCCAAAAAACAAGAATGTTGCCTAATAGAGAAAAACTTTCGAGGTTAATTGCTTATAACTTTTAAGCTATTGTATAGCTTCTATCGCGGGCCTTGAGCGTGGAGACCGAATCCAGATATTCCGTAACGAAAATAACGTAACACCCTCCGACCGGCACAGCGGTGATACTTTTTAGTTTTGCCATCTATCGATGAATAGCAGAACTTTTAATTACTCTTTTTGAAATATCACTCTTGTCTCCTTAGTTCAGCAACTCGCTTCTAGGTGGCAGGAAAAAAAATACTGCATAAATAAAATAAATAAATAATGATAATTGCATAAGTTGATAAAAAATGCTATGCAATAGCTTTACCGCGGCAGTCCCCGAGTGCCACACGGCCTTTTTTATTTAATGATTATTGTTTGTTTTATATTTTTTAACATGATTCGTAAGTATCATCTTTAAATGTGCAGCCGTTTTTTCAGATAGAGCCTACATACAATTATACAGATAAAAAATCGGTTTAAAAACAGTGATTACCCTAGTGACTACGACATATTGTTGGCCTACCAAATTTTTATTTTTCAACATATTTTTTTCTACAAGCAACAAAACCATTTCGTGCTCTACTTGCTCTGCTTGTTATTTTTCAACGATAACCTACAAGAGCACAAAAATTAAAACATTTTGCTCCCCAAGTATGGGTAGTTATATTTAAATATTTCCATTAATATCATTTATGGCTTTGGGCCATATTTTCTGAAATTTCAAAGTTATTTGTTAGTATGGTTTCGACGCTAGATACTTCTGAATGGACAGACGGACGGACGTGCGGCCGTACGGATAAACTGCTAAGCCATCCAAGTCAACTTAGAGATCTCGCTTCGCTCGAACAAAAATATTTGTACTCCCCACTGGCGTCCTTAATAGCAAGTCTGCCTTTTAAGCAGCGGGTAGTAGTTTCGATTCCCGGTGGCAGCACAGTTTTCTCTCCAAGGGAAATGTTTGTTTCGAAGTAGGTCTGGGTGTAATTTTCTGTGAGCTGTGAATGTTTTCGGTCGACATAAGGTCTTCCAGCTTGTGAGTTGACCACAAGAGTTGATTTTTTCATACATAATAAGTTTAAGTACCCTCCGTATTGCGACGTAATGCTTATATCAGATATACCCTTGTGTTCGGTGGGAAAAAATACAAAAAAACATTAAAATCATCGTGCTAGTACAACAGGCGGACTTATCGCATAAAGCGATCTCTTCCAGATAACCTTTGGATCGACAGTAATAGAAGAAGGAATAGACGGTGAAAAATATAATTTAAAAAGCTTTTCCGTACTAGACTAGCCCACCCAGAGAACTGTAATTGAAATCGTCTGGCCAGGAAGCAGTAGGTACAATGGATTTTTCACAAATGGAAATATAAAAGTGGCCAGTTCTGTCTGGTGCGCGATGCTGCTAATTCACTGGCTAAATTGCTTTTTAAAAATCTGCTGGGTGAAAGAACTGCCTGTAATGTGGGTCAGATCGATCAGAATGGCATGTAGGACAGAGGTGTGGAATTATAATAAGTTTCATCTCATTTCGCGCTAAACTCCGAATTGGGTTGAAAAAATGTGCCAATTTAAGTACAAATATATACAGAAAAGTAAAAAGGATATGTGTATATAGGGCGCCAGCACCATACCAAATTTCATCAAATTTGGTCCAGCCGTTTGTTCGTGCAGAAGTTACAAACATACAAACACACTCACGATTATCGCGTTTATAATATTAGTGTGATGTGTACAGGCGTGAAGTACAGATATTTTTAACGAAAAATTGACCCCCTTACGATCAACTAGTCTTTGTTTCCTAAGCGGTATAATCTAGCAGCGTGCAAATGAAAAGTGAATCTAGTTTCTTCTAGGCAGGCATGCTATATCTTCGGCCGCATCATCGCTTTCCATCAGGTGAGATAGTGGTCAAATGCTTGCCTATCAATAGTAGAAAAGAACTAAGTCATCCACCTTTAGCCATTTTATTTTTATTCTAATTATGTCAAGATTGACATAATCGTACTTATCTAAGTACAATAAAATCGTACTTATCTAAGTACGATTTTATTGTACGATTTTATTGTCTGCATTATCGTCTATAAGACATCGCGTCCACAAGCCGGAGCTCCAAGAATTTCGTCAATATCATCTGCCAGCTGAATGACAAGCATTATAGACATGCTCAACATTTTTATGCGGAACACAGCCTATTAAATTATGAGCCTTAATTTCCTGATTCTTCGCTATAAAGCGTAAGTAACAGAAGGGGAGGGGAGAATTTATTATACCTCATGTATTTACGAATAAAATTATTAATAAAGAATATTTTCCATACCCCAGCTTACCGTACTAATATGGGTTTACAAAATCCCACTTCACGTATGGCAAATGAATATAATAGTTTCAACAATCAAATCAGTGACCTTGATATTTTTAGCAATTCTCTAGCAGTGTTTAAGCTCAAATTTTGAGATATATGTCGCAATCACAAAGTACATTTGGCACTAAGTAAATGTTCAAAGTCAATTAAAGTTATTGTATTGTTAGTAATTTTAAGAATTCCTTCTATTTTTATTTTCATTATTTTATTATTTCTTGCTTTTTGAGTACATTTGGCAAATGATAGGCACGCCGAAATTGTCATGCATATCGGAAAATTCCCTTGTTGTTAATTTTAAGTTTAATTTTAATATGTAAGATGTGGCAGTGCTATATAAAATCAATAAATAAAATAATGCGATCATATCTGTGTGGCATTTCGTTCGTGTTAATACCATAAATTCGGTCAATAGAACGGAAAAAGATAGAAGCTTTTGAGATGTGGGTTGGCGAAGGATGCTCCGCATATCATGGGAACTAAAAGAACAAATAAGTCTATCCTCAAGCAGCTGCCCATAAGAAAAAGACTATCCACGGTCTGTTACCAAAGGATCCTTGGTTATTCGGTCACATTGCCCTTCGGCAACCAGATAACTTGACAAGATGGTTGTGGTGGGCAAGGTAGAAGACAAAAGACCATGGTCGGATCAGGTGACGACGCTAACTGGACTCACCGGTACGACCGCCCTGAGGGAAGCTGAAAACCGGACGCCATGGAGGAGCATAACAAATAAAGCTACGAATACCATCTAAGGACACAACCTTCAGTAATGAAGTATGCGACCAAGAAGAGATTACCATATACTAATTCTTATTCTTATTTGTGGTTGAGGCGTTGAGGCACGTCCCGCTTGGGGTGTATTGTGCATTTCCCCCTGATGGCAACTACCCAAGCCCTATGATGGCTCTGGATCGCCGACTAAGCGGTTCCAAAGTACTAGGTGTTTTAGATGATGTTTTTTTTATCATAATTTTTTTTCGAGGAACTTTTGAATATGTTTGACGTAAAGATCATTCGTATTCGGCAAACATAAACATAACATTAACGCCTTCACACTCACAGCCCCACACTAAGTTCAATGATTTGTGTCGTGGAAACATAACCGGAAACATTCACATCACACACTAAATCACAACCAGAACCACAAACACAATTTTTTTTTGAGAAGTAAACTTGTGGTCTCGCTGGAAATCGAACCCGATACCCCTGCTTAGAAAGCGTACGCCTGCCAACTAATATCACAGATAGATCCACTAATATCACTCGCATTCATAATATATGAATTAAGAGAGTGTTCGGCAAGTATTCATAGACATACAAGATATCTAGGCCACATTAATTAGTACCCAAGTAACTAGGCACTCTAGACTTCTGGTGACGTTGGATAAGTTAAACCTAATATGACGAAAGGTAGCAGAAATAACGTCTTTGCAAAATTTTGCTTAATGAAGTACAACGTAAAGTAAACGCTTTCACATTCAAAACCCCACGCTAAATTCAATTACTTGTGTCTTGGGACATATTCACGTCACATCACACACAATCACATTCAGAACCAGAAACACAAATTTCCTTTGAGGAGAAAACTTATGTTGCCGCCGGGAATGGAACTCGATACACACTGCTTAGGTTCGCCACGCGCACTTATTTAACATATTATACCTATCTACGCCTATTTTTGGTGAAAATCGTTACAGTCGTTTACCAGACAAAGCGTCGCCGTCGGGGCAATATTTTTTTATGATAGAAGAATTTTATTGTTAACTTTGATTTTGCCAATTGTTTTATTTGTCACTGCTACTACAACTACCGACACCATATTGTATTTGTATGACTATAGTCGTTCGCGCCGAACTGAGATCTCGCGCCTACAATTTGCCTCTTAGAGAAAAACTTTTGAGGTTACTCGCTTATAAATATTTTGCTCCCCACTTACATATATGGGGACCCCCTTAATATTTTTATTTATATGATTTTGATGATAATGACATTTCTGGCTTTGGGCCGTAGTTTTATATATTCTATGAGAATTTAAAGTCATTCGCTTATGTGGTTGATGCCTCTGACAGACGGATAGACGGACGGACAGACAAAGTTCTGAACAACCCAAATCGACTCGGAGATCTCACTTCGCTCGATCAAAACATCTAGTTTATGACACCCGTAAAATTGAAACGACTTTAACGTTACAATCGGTTTATTAGTTTGGACGCTGTAAGTGAACATACGAACATACACACATAAGTACGGTGCTAATTATATCCCTCCTTTTCGCTTCGCCGTATTGGGGTAAAAAAAAGGTTTAGAAACGCTTTTAAAGTAATACCACTTTCTTATTCAAAGTCAGCTTTCACTGGATTTCTTTTTCATAATCAAAATCAAAATCGTTTATTCACATGGGCCCCAAAGAGGCACTAATGAAAGTTAATGATTCTACTGCCAGATTCGCAAAATTACAGCCATGTCGTGAAGTAATTTTAAATTTTAGAACATGATATACAACTTAAGCTTAAAAGCTAATGGTATCCAGTCATAAAGATATTAAATATTTTCATATTTATTATTATCATTTTACAGGGAAACAGCTTGTAACTACAATGAAGGGACCTAAGGGTGCTGCACTAATGACTCAATTGAGAGCATAGTGTTGGGAAACACAGCGAGTGAACATTATCGATGAATTGTCGGAATTTGTTTAAATAAGCGGGTAAACTGAAATGAATTTACCACAGTAACTAAGACAAGTAAAATGTAAATACCCACGACACAAGCCATTGAAATAAGAGTGGGGCTGTGAGTGTGAAAGCGTTTATTACCCGCGTATTACTCATTGCCCGCGTCTTTGTTACCCGAACGGTTTAATCTGGGACTCTTCAAGTCAGGAGTGAATAGGTATCTTAGGCAAACATGCTACATCTTCGGCCGCATCATCGCATTTCATCGGGTGAGATAATGGTCAAATCTCTATAAAGCTTAAAAGGCTTAGGATAAAATTCCCGCTCTGTTTACTAAACTCACGCTCTGTTTACTAAATTTACGCTCTGTTTACTAAATTTAAGTTTAGTAAACAGAGCATACATTTTATCCTAGTTACATTAACGCCTTTATGTCATGTGCCAAAAGCTCCTCAAAAATAAATATAATATAATAATGTGAACCGTAAAACTATTTACGAAAGTGTCTGACTTCAAAATTTGCGTTTTATTACGCAATGAAATAAAATCTTAATAGCCATTATTGTTATTCAGTTTTATTGATCGAGCGAAGCGAGAATTCAAGTTGACTTGGGTTCATCACTTTGTCCATCCGTCCGTCTGTCTGAAGCAACTAGCGTCCAAACTATACAAGTAAATAACTTCAAATTCTTAGAAAATGTGTTAAACTATAGTCCAAGGTCAAAAATGGCAATTAAAATTATATAAATGAAAATAAAAAGGACACATACTAATTTTTTTTAGCTGCCTTGTATCGTTAAAAAGATCTCTACAAGTAAAGCACGGAACCGTTTTTATGTAAAATCTATGTTTGAATATAACAATTTGGTAGGCCATAAAAGCCACTGTTTTAAGACCTGTTTTGTCCCAGGGTTATCTAAAAAACGGCAACATATTTAAAGCTGATACTTACTCATAATATCTGTTTTACCATGTAGATATCACAGAATACTATTACTCCCTACCGGGAGCGGTGAACTTTGTACCACTTAAAATTATTTTTTCTACACAACGAAATACATATGCAAGACTTGCAGCTACTTACTATAGCTGCAAGATCCTCAATGCGTAAGACACACAGTTGTGTGTCTTACGCATTATGAATTTTACCAAGGATTTTGTAGGTACAAACCGTAGGTTTGTTTCCTAAACCCACGGTTTGTAGATGTTTTTGTGGATGAATTTTACACATGGCTTAGTTACATTAAAACTAATACTTTATGGCTTTGCTTAATGGTTACATTCTCTTTTGACCGAGGATTGTTCATACAGGATCTTTTTTATGGATTTATAGAGGACCTTCTTTTGAAAATATTATCTGATTGTTTTCTTTTTCACTCCTATTTATTAACAAAAAATATTTCTAAAATAATATCATAATTTGCTTGCTTTAAATAGAAATAAACATGGCATTCAATGAAAATGTGATTAAAAACGTGGTTACTGAAATAACCAGGGAATGCCACGCAGAGCACGTTATGATTGAACCAAAATTCGTGGTTTACCTTGTCGAGCTTCTCCTACTCAATCCAAAGTATAGTAATATATTTTCTAGGACTATAAAAAGGAAGAGAGTACAGTATTTCGTCGAAGAATGCAAGGAACTTATCATGGACCACGACTGCTCTCTGAGTACACTCAGATTGCAGTTCATCATAAAAGCCAACTATGATAATGTCAAGAATATTCTAAGCTGGCACACTAACTCTATAGCTCAATGCTTGCGACCGGTTCTCAAAGAGATTTTAGAGGAAGAACCTGACCACAAAGATGACGCGCGATTGGCGAAACTGTTCAGGAAGATATCTCTTTATATTGTTCTGTCCAGTGGACTCGGTAGCCCTACGAGTATTCTTACAATCAGAGAAGGGATAGCAGCTCTAACTAGCGTGTTTTCCCTCGAAGATCTTAAGATTTTCATAATGCTGAATCGCGGAGAAAAATCACTTGAGATCAACGATCTTGTAGAGGTGGTGTCGGGAGTGAGGCTCTTTAATCGGGACTGCAACAAGGGAGGGGACGGAATATCTGACCTGCCATTTCATTTAGTAGACGCAGGCAAAGCCTGCTTGAGTTGTCTAACTAACTCGGTTACAACTGTGATGCATCGGGTTAACACCCTCACCACTGCTGTCGAAGACGCTATCACTGTGCACAAAGAAACAGGAAATGTAGAGGTAAACCCATGTAGCCCTGATCTTACAGTAGACAATTATAAACAGATATTCACGTTGCTAGCTTTCAACCGTCAGTATGAAGCACTTACCCGTAAGCTCTTATCGGACGTCCAGCACACATTAAAGAGTGGCATCAACGCATTAAAGAGATATCGAGCGGTTTTAGTGGAGTTACATAAAACTGTTAAGTATAAGGCGGCCGTGCCTGTCGTTACTGTGTTTCCGTTGTTCGGGAGATTGTGGCGCTCGTGGCGATTTATGCAAAATGTAATGTACATAATAACTAGAGTGACAAAGCTAATGACAGCTTTATCTGTCATTTACGAGCACGTAGAAATCCCGGACGAGATGGTGAAGACCATGTTGCAAGACAAGAGAATTATGACCGACCAGGACCGAATGAATAAAAATGTAATTAAGGAAGACATCGACATACTCATGACTGTTGCCAACTATGTGCCATGTTCGGAGGTATACTACGTCGGTATGAAAGACCGTAGCCTAGGGTTCCTGGGCTTCTGCGCTATGTCTATTAATGTAGGCGCTTTAATTCCCAGTAATATGAGGCTGGGAAGCATAAAAGTAAAATCTCACCGTTTCAGCTTTTGCTCACTGAAAATGGCCGTCGCATTTGGTAAAGATCCGCAGAGATACATTAATGAAGCATTAGAGTACATTCGTAATAACCCGGAGATTATAAATCTGCTTAACGTTAGCCAACAAGTATTCGAAGTCAAGGATATCGGTTGCCTCGTAACGAAATGCATTGCTGAGACTAAGATCTCAGACAAAGATATTCAGACGGAGACGCATCCGATAGAGAATAACATAGACAAGAATTACATCTATGATGTTTGGGAATGGAAACGAAGAGCGTGTCAATGGGCTTCGATCGTAAACTGTCAGACGCACTCCACTCAGACAAATTACAGTCACCTTCGATCGGAGATCCACTGCCAAACCTACGAGATGCGAGACAAAAACCTGCAGACTAAGAAAGACGCGGGAATGAACACGCTGTCTAACAATGTGTTTCTTTGGGGTCTACGGGGGCAGTATGGGGATAACCAGCATATCGTAGAATTGGATATGGGAGAAAGCATTTCTGAGAAGAAAAAGGCTCACGTTATATCGGTTTGCCAATGGCCCTGTGTAGGAGCAACGGAAATTAAAAGGGATCATCATCGCGTGGGAGATCTGGAATCAGTAAGAATCAGTGCTAATTGAAGCTTTCTGTAAATTCAGAGATTCACATTGTAGGCTCTGTTATCATTAATATGACAATGCTGTTTTAAATGAATTTCTGTGAGAATGTGAAGCAGGGCGAATGGCCTATCAAGAGAGAGCTGTAGAGCTGTTTAAATATTTGCTTTAGCAGATGGGCAAATATTTCAACAGCTCTAATGAAATGTAATAAGGCTTGTTAATTATTCCGACACTGAAAGCCCTCCTAGCCAAAAACTAAAACGCTTTGTCCCTATCATATCAAAATAAACGCTTTCTTAATGTCCTTAAAGCTTGTTAACATAAGGTTTAAAATATCTTAACTAGTTAGCGCTCACCGATATTGTAAAGTTACAGACAAGCAATTTGAAACTTTTGTTCACAATTGATTTTGTTTATATAGCATTAGCCATGCTAGGCAGAACAATCAAGCGATAATTTTTCCTTTCTAAATTTATCAATATTTTGTTCACAAGTTTTAAAGTCTCTTACATTTGGAAAGCGTTTCATTTCATGAATAGAGACGTAGCGTTTTGGTTTTTGGCTAGGGGGCAGAATTGTCTGAGCTTAACTTACATACTTGTAGATCTTCTTGTTGATTCCTACTGTTCATATCTCAGAGCCCTTGTGACATGAACGTATAGGTAAATTGTTTAGTATTAATATAATATATATTAGTTTGTGTATGTTTACAATATATGAATATTTACGTAGGTTTTAGTAGGTATACTATATAATATTTATATTTGTGTGAGTACATTCATTTGAATAAGTGTTGAGGTAAACCACCGTCTCTGTTTGTATTATTTTTACTATCTCTTTTTGGTTGTCAGAAAGAAATCGCTTTGAGCGATAAGACCGCTTTTTGTGCTCCTTTGTTATATATATGATTTGTTTGTAATAGCTTTTGGTGTGCCAACAAATAATTTATATGTATGTTATTCCTGCCTTGTCTATTAATTTGACGTTGTTTTAGGTTGTGTTTATTTATTGAAGTTAGTTTTAGTAGTGTTTATTATTGCCAATAGAGCCATTTATGAGCAACGATGTTTCATTGTGCGTTTGTATTAAAACCATATAACGTATTTTTTTTATTGACAAATATTTACTTAAAGTGCAAAAATTATATCCCTCCTTTAAGCTTAGCCGTAGTCGGGAAAACGTCTAATGATGCTCTAACTGTTTAATATTTTGCTAATCGATTTTCGACTTTGCTGGCAGATAGCGAATTTGACAGCAACTTATAAAGCCGCAGAAAATCTGACCAGTATACAAAGATCTGTGACTAATGGTGAAGGCCTTTACACCAAGCTTTTATGAAGCGTGGTCGACTCGGCAAAATTTGAATTAAGCAAAACTGGACTCTATTTCTAAAGAAACCGATCGCCGAGAGTGAGGGGCTTGGAAATACCCTGATCTTAATAAGTCAGATAAATTCATCCTCATCTCTCATGTCTTAGTTCGCCGATGGATAATTTTGCAGTCTTCAAATCAAAAGAGAAATAAAGTATTCTTTTATACCTTTTTTGTCCCATCCGAACACAAACAAATTGCAAGGGGGAAGAATGGGCTTGAGAATATTTTGACATCGGACAACACGTAGAGGCAGAGTCATGGGATCCGTTGGTAAAAAATCTGGAACACGTCTACAGCCTCATCACTTTCCATCAAGTAAGATAGTGTCCAAATAGCCTATCGTGGATAAAAAAAAAAATAGGACCATCTTCTCGTTCCCCCCAAATGAACTCTCGCGCCGACAAAATTAAAAAAAAAGGCGTAGCATAAATAAAAAAAAAACGCATTCACACTCACAGCCCCACACTAAGTTCAATGACTCGCATCGTGGGTCACGGCGACATAGCACACACACAGTTACATCTAGAACCAGAAGCACAAAATGTCCATATTAGAGGGTAGATATAAAATGGCCATGTTAGAGACCAGAGACCTGCTAGTTGCGCCAAATGAGTCGTTAGTTTCATAAATTTAAACGCAAGCAAAGCTTAAAAACAACCGACCAAAGTTGTCGGTTGTTTTCTTCGGAACCCTTGATCATATCAAATTATAATAACTATAAAGACGTTGATTTTATTTATATAGCATTAGCCATGCTGGGCAGAACTATACCTAGTGATAAATTTAGAAAGGAAAAATTATCGCTTGAGGCGGGATTTGAACCCGCGGCCATAGGGTGTCATGCCCTATTACTCTAACCGCTGAGCTACTCAAGCCCCGCCTGAAATTTTCCTTTCTAAATTTATCACTATAAAGACGTTATGAGGTAAAGCTCATAAAAAAAATATTAAAAAAAAAATCGAATTGATAACCTCCTCATTTTTTTGAAGTCGGTTAAAAACCGTTCTGTGTAAAGGCTCCGGCAATTCAAAGGATCTGACAGATCAGGATGTGTTGGCGAAGTGGCCACCCGCGGAGCTCGCAGCGTGATCGCAGACAGTGTGTCACCAACAAATGTCGAATGGGACATTGATATCAATAAAAAGTTTGGACGTAATGATGCGATGCTTCGTGATTATTGCAGAGGTATGAGCAATACTTCTTCAAGAATGCGTGTTAAGCTAAAAACAAGAAATCGTAATGTAATGAAAAATGTCGCTTGATTTAAATATTATCTTATATAAACGCCATCTGCCGGGCTGATTTGTGAATCTAAACCATCCAGGGTGCCACACAAACGCATACAAAAAAAAACTTTCAAATCGGTCCAGCCGTTTAGGAAGAGTTCAGTGACATACACTCATACGGTAGAATTATATAAATAAAAAAGATATACAAAGAAAATTATGTTTTTATTTATTAACTTATTTTTTACCGACTTCAAAAAAGGAGGATGTACTCAATTCGACTATATTTAGCTTTACTTTTGCTTGCGTTTAAATTGCTACCAAAGATTGCGGATAATGAATGTCGTGTGGCATGCATTATATAAGGTAGACACCTTATATAATATAATTGAATTTCATTGATTTCTACCCGTTAGTAAAAGGAAGTAGTTACATTTTCATCGCTCGTATATTCACATTTGAAATGCAATCAAAATTCTGGAGTGTCAAACTATTAAGGCGGGTCACGCCATCTAGCGGCGGTCGAGTCACGCTAGAGGCCCTACCAGTGGTGTAACTATTTGTCAGTTTTCAAGTATCTATGGTGATGATGACTGGAAGATAATACTTTGCACGATGATGAAATGACCTGGGAAAATAGCGAATATGAATGAGATTTGAATATATTTAAATTATGTATTATTATTTTTAATCTTTATAGGTATAGAATAGAAAATTACAAAATTGAATGTTAGGCGCACCCCGCAAATTTTTATTTCGATACAACCTCCATTTCAATTCAAACAAAGGGTATCCTGAAAATCAACTATGCGTTGGTAAGCTTTATTTAGTTCACGAAAAAAGCTTTGAGCATACTCCTATATTATTTATCTGTATAATTCAGTTGTAATTTTACTATATATAATTAATTATATAACACGACAGGAAATATTGAAAAAAACTAATTAAACCGAAACAAAACTACACTTCAACAATTAACACGCCCACTTCTTGGGTTTTGTCTCCTTGAAAATTGTATTGGAAACAAGAACCTGTTTTTAAATGTATTTGGCAGTAATTTTCTATTGTCAGAAATCTAGTAATCTAAAAGGCGATAATAATGCATGAGTAAATAAAAATAGCAAAACGCACGCTATTGGCGAAAATGAACCGCGACGTCAGTTCATACATTTTTAATTTCAATGATTTGTTGGAAATCGATCCTTCTGCGCCCGTGGTGCGGTGACCTTGCTCACCAAAACCCAAGACGTGTCCGTGCAATCTGGTGGATAGCACCTCACTCTTCACCAGTGACACCACTACAGAATAGGAAAGCGGACGGGGGGGGGGGGAGGGGTTCTCCTTCTTTCCTCTCCGCCCTCCCCTACTTGTTCATCTGCGCTGGTGCAGGTCATATTGTACTGATTGATTGCTCGGCTCACCAAATTAGCCGACTAACGTTGGTACCAGCGCTGGGACTAACGTGTGCAGCTGGACTTACATTGTAATCTCAGTCCTGCTCCATGGCCTCCTTCTGTGCTATCAAACCAGAGTACTAGCTTATAGTAAATAAAATTATATTAAAGATATACATTTATTTGCTATGCCGGACAGAATATATGACTGATTAATTTAGATTGTAGGACTATGACTTAATTTTGACTTATATACATGATTATTATAATATTTTTGGGACAACGAAATCTGACTTTAATATTTTAAGTATTTAATTTTATTATTTTCTATCTGACATTATTTTTATTATTATTTAATAAGAACATATAACTCGTCATTTGATTTTATTATTATTATTTTTTTTAACGTGTATACCAGATAATGTAAAATGTTTAAATGTTTTTAGTTTGCCTATCACGAATAAAAAAAAAAAAATTGTACCTACGGGTCTTAACCTGAAATAAATTTAATTCAAGATACATTTTTCTGTACAAGTAGGTATCTATAATAACATCGAATGTAATAGAAATGTTCCAATAGTAGCAGCCTTCGCTTGATCGAATCGATTGACTTGTTTCGTGGAAAAGCGATTGAATCATTACATATTTAATGTCGACTACTAACTGGGGTGAGGAATATATTTCTACTCTTTTTTACAGCCACAGATAATATTGTACGCAGCGATCACACTTGATACAATAGAAATCTTTGTTTATTGGTGGACGCAGTGGACAGGTGTCCGCCCTCTGCGCCGCGGGTCCTGGGTTCGATTCCCGGCAGGAGCACAAATTCCTTCCTAAGGGATATTTGTGCTTCTGGTTCTGGGTGTAATGTGTGTGTGGTGTGAATGTTTCCGGAACACACGATACAAGTCTTTGAACTTAGTGTGGGGCTGTGAGTGTGAAAGTGTTTGTTTGTTTAAGTGTTTATTGGTATATGAGTGCACTATTTTGTACCAATAATGATACTTTATTTATGTAAACCCATCTACAAACCTTATATCAAAATTAATTTCGTTGTTAGGTATATAAAAATCAACTAATAAGTACTACCTTCCTACATTTTACTATATGATACGATAATTTATAATGCATTGTGAATGAGATTTGTATGAAATTTTTCTACTTTTTAACTTAATTAACGCAGGAGAAGCTGTAACTAGTAAAAAAAACAATTGGTTGCACTCCGGGAGTGCCGGCAAAAGTGAAAACTTGAACATTAACGTTGTAAACAGCAGGAGCAGGCATACATTTTCACCGCGCGGTAGATAGAGAGGGGGATATTACTTCCTCGCCTACGCCGCGCCGGCGGTCTACTCTCCCTCCGTCTTACGAATCTTCGATCAGATCACGTGTCCTGACGCGAGTTTAACATTTTTATCCAGCACAAAAAAATGCACAACGTCGCTAAAGAAGTCTGCACTTCTAAAACAATGTGTAATAATACTTGATACTGTCTAAAGTACACAGTTTGCGGAGCCTCTCGGAGATGTCCTCTTCAAAAATATAAAATTAACGATAGCTTGACTAAAGTTGAGAAATTCTTATTTTTCCGCGGTAGGAAAAGTGTACAAATCGTGAAACTTGTCTCTGTGACAATTGCTACTGGTTGCAACAGTAGGTCGTATAAATAAAAAATGTTACCCGCACGCGATCACAAGCCCAAGAAAACGCTATATGAGATAGTTAACAGCTTAATGATAGCTTGTTCTAATATTGGACGCGACTATCTTTGTAAAACAGGTAAAACGAATGGTTTATAAGTTGTTGAGTAGAATGGAATTATTTGCTGAGCTCTTTTTTAATGATCGATAAGCAATTGTTTGACCACTACCTCACCTGATGGACAGTGACAATGCGGCCGAAGCTGAAGCATGCTTGCCAAGAAAGTTTTAATTTTAGGCTTGAAGACACTCAGATAGTACAGTTCGGGAAACAAAGACGCAGGCAATGAGTCCCACTCCTTCGCTGTACGGATGATAATCGTAGAAGCGGATAGAGTGTACCCTGTGTTCGTTATTGTTTCACTCGGACCACATAACTTATAGCGGTGAAACTAGTTCAAGAACATCATGGAAGTGTCTTTACTGTGTAGCAGCTCACCGAAAGGGAGGAGATAATTACCTTACCATTATTCGAAATTCAAAACCTATATTCCAAGCTGATCAGGATCAGCGCAGGCCGCGGGAAAGGATCTACAATGTATCACTCCGACGACGTCAGCCGCATCACCTCATCCAGGTTGCCGACAGCATTTTAAAGGAATCCGGCGCTGTCAGTGACATCGTGAAGCAGATGGAAAGTTTATTCGATGTGAAATTGAACGTAATGAATAGTAAAATACTCATGAATTTAAAAAATACTTATGTCGCCGAGATAAAAAGGAATTGGCTTCTGTTAACCAAACATAACCAACCGTCTTGCAGACTCATACAATACATTGCGAAATGATCATGATAATTTAAAGCAGGATTACGACCAGCTGAAAAAAAAGTGTTAATGAGAAAGACAAGAAGGTCTTGGATTTGCAAGCACAGCTTAACAAGCAACAGTAATAGGCAAAAAAGGGCAATATATAAATCGTTGACTTGCCAGAAGAGTCACCGACGGAACTTGTTATTTGTTGTTATAAGTTGACTTCCCAATACTACTAGAAAAAAATAAATTTCGTGTGCCATGCCGATATTCTCGACACAAAATAACTCCTTTAGTACCTCCCTTTAGACGAACAGTTCTTGGCGTTAATTCACCTGTACCCCGCTTGTGCAAAGTTTACAATTTTTATGAGAAAATCGACTGCATCATGACAGTCTTCCCAAGATCCGTCAGATGCTAATGGGTTTTAGTGGGTCTACTGATTAGTTCTTACACCATAAATTATTCTTTTTAATAGGTTCAACTTGGGCTTAGTTTCGTTTAATGTCATTTATTGATGTACAATTTTAATTTACATAAACTTTTAGGTATCGTTAACTGTATAAACAATCACCGTATGTGTTATTATTGTTATTTTATAGCTTAAAGTAGTGCATGCTGTGTTTACCTATAATTGGTTGTACACATAGATATAATTGTTTTAGTTTAAAAATTATGAAAGTATGTATTTGTGTATCTACTGTTGGTAAACTGAATAAATAAATAAATAGCTTAGCATGCAGGTATTGTGATAAATCCCGAGCTTATAGAAAGTGCCAATCGAGTCCAACCTATGCAAAAAGCTGACGGTCGGCCGAAACCGATAGGCGTAAAATTCAAAAATATTATGATTAAAGATCAAATAATATAGGGCCTACGTAAGACTAGAAGCATTTTTACGCGAATCTAGGCGTAGCGCGTCGCGTCGGTGGAAATGGAAGGAAATTTTGCGTCAACGAACATCTCACGCCTGAAAATAAGCAACTGCTGAAGGCAGCCAATTCTCGCGCGAATGACAAGTCCTACAATTATACATAGGTACGAAACTAATATAAACACGCATTATTGAAGATATTTCATAAACTACTGATCAGATCTTGATCAAATTTAAATGGGACCAATTGGAAAGCAACATCAATCAAACAAAAAAATATTTCAAAATCGGTTCACGTGGAACGAAGCTATGAGGTAAATCAAAAAATATAATAATTAAAGAACAAAACTACAATCGACTTGAAAACCTCTTCCTTTTTTGTGAAGTCGGTAGAAAACATCGAGATCATTGATTTGATTACAATATTTTTGAAATTTTTATTCATAACTGCTGATAGAGCCGTTTCACTCAAACATCGACAACCAAAGCTATCGACAAGTCCCCACCGCGAGCTGTAAAAATAAAAGTAGCCGGCTATAAGAGCGGGCTATTCTGCAATCATAAAGCCGAGTTCACCTGTAGGTGGCGCTAATGAGCTGCCACAATGTATGGTAACGAGCACTGTAACACTTTGAGAACCGGAGGTTCGAGGATTTTTGAATGGAAGGTTTTATATGCATATTTAAAAAGGTACCCAGACTTAACATTGTACCTTTTTTTTTTTTTTTTTTTTTTTTTTTTTTTTTTTTTTTTTTTTTTTTTTTTGTGGGGGGGAAAATGCCTGGCATTTCCTTTCCTTCCCAGGGATGAAGGAAAGGGGTATGTGGGGCTCGAACCCACTAAAAACCCCCCCGTGAGCAGTCCCTCGCCGAGGTGGGGCAAGATAGGGTCGCGCTAGCAGTCACTATCTTGCCCCGGCGGTAAGCCCGGATGCAAACTTCTCCGGGCCACTGCGCCCATGGAGGGGTGACCTTGCTCACCAAGGCCACCCCTCAGACGTGTGGGGCCGTGCAAGTCAGTGGAGAGGTGCCCTGACTCTCCACCAGTGACCCCACTACAGAGGAGGAGAGAGGAGGCGTGCGAATTGCCTCCTCCTTCCCCCCGTCCGTCTGCGCCGGAGCGGGTCAGATCGAGGATCGACCTCTCTGGCCCGCTCCGCGGCCTCCTTCTGCTTCATCACTGCTTCGCAGAAGGAGACCACCGCCTGCCACGATCTCTCGCTGCCGAGCATGGCGTTTACCACGCTCGGCAGGGAGAGATCTCCGCCTATCAGCGCTGAGAGCGTGTGCCGCTGTGGGCCCCATGCGGCACACACCTCCAGCGTGTGGAGCGCCGTGTCCTCCGGCGCTCCACATTCGTGGCAGGCCGGAGTCGGCTCCCGTCTCGCGATTTGGTGCAGGTACTTTCCGAAACATCCGTGTCCGGAAAGCACCTGCACCAATCGGAAAGTCAGCGACCCATACCGCCGCTTCACCCACCTCCGAAGGACCGGGCGGATGGCCTCCACCGTCCACTGCCCAGGTACCGGTGGAGCCAGGTCCTCCGTCCACCGCCGCAACAGGGCAGCCCGCGCCATTCGCCGCATGCGGGTGACCTCTTCCCACGCTGGGGTCTCTCCGCGGGATCTCCTCGCCGCCACGAAGTGGTATACTTCGGCGAGAATCTCCGCTTGAAGCTCCCAGGGGGGGTCACCCGCAAGCACGCATCCCGCCGTCCATGAGACCGTCCGGTAGCCGCGTATCGCCCTCGTCGCGATGACCCGCTGCGGACGACGCAGCAGGGTCTTGTTCCCGCGGTTGAGGGCGTCCGCCCAGACCGGTGCCCCGTACAGGGCCATACTCCGGATCACTCCGGAGTAAAGCCGACGGCAGACCGCACCCGGGCCGCCCACGTTAGGCAGCAGTCTCCCTAAGGCAGCCGCAGCCCCCACAACTCTCGGGGCCAGCTGGGTGAAGTGGACCCCGAAAGCCCACCTTCCGTCCAGGATGAGACCCAGATATTTCATCTGGGTCCCAACCGGAATCAGGACCCCGTCCAGCTCCATCCGCGTTCCTGGAGGGGGTCCCCCCCGAGGCCCATGGAACAATAGGGCCTCGGTCTTGGAAAGAGCGACCTCCAGACCCAAGGAGCGTATGCGGCCAACCACAAGATTTGTGCCCACCGTGGACAACCGCACTACCTCCCTTAGGTCCCTCCCTCTGGCTACGACTAGGGTGTCATCCGCGTAGCACGCGACCCGCATGTTTGCGGGGAGCGTGCCACGAAGCACCCAGTCGTAGCCTATGTTCCACAGGAGCGGACCCAGCACCGACCCCTGTGGGACCCCGCAGGCGACGCGACGGCGCCTCATACCGTCCCGTCCTACCACAAGGATCTCGCGATCCTGGAGGTAGTCAGCCAACAGCCTCCGCAGATACAGAGGCACTCCATGATAGTGGAGCGCCTCCAGTATTGTTCCATGCGGGAGGCTGTTGAAGGCGTTGGCTATATCAAGCGAAACAGCCAACGCCTTGTCCCCCTTCCTGACCGCGTCCTGCGTCCACCCCTTGAGCCAGAGCAGGGCGTCTATTGTAGAGCGCCCCGCTCTGAATCCGTACTGGGCCTCGGACAATCCAGGCCCAGTACCCTCTAGGTGCTGGATGACACGGGAAGCCACTACCCTCTCCAGCAGCTTACCCGTGTCATCAAGCAACACTATAGGCCTGTATCCGGAAGGCGAGTCAACAGGTCGACCCTCCTTCCGTAACAGGCACAGTCGGCCGTCTTTCCACAACTTCGGGAACCGTCCTGACGTGAGGCATGCGTCGAACAGTTCCCGAAGCCACTCACCCATCTCCCCCAGGGCGATCTGTAGGACCCGCCCTGGAATGCCATCTGGGCCCGGTGCCGTTCTATTTCCCCGCAGGCGGCCGAATGCAATCTCTATCTCCACCTCTGACAGAGGCGGGATAGAGGTCGGCTCTAGCTCCTCCAGAGAGACAGGCGCCATTATCGGGGGCACGTGGTCAGGGCTGCTCACGGGGAACAGCCCTTCCAGCACCCTACCTAGAAGTTCTGGCTCTAGGGACTCCGCGATGGGGGCAGTCTGGCCTCGGAATTTTTTCCGGACTGCCCTGTACGGTCGCCCCCAGGGGTCCCTGTCTAGCCCTTCCAGGGCTTCGTCCCAGGCTTGAGACTTGGCCCGGCCGATGGCCTGCTGCAGCTCCCGCTTGGCTTCGCGATATACGCCATAAAGCTGAAGCTCAACAGCCATCTCCTCGGCCGACATCTGCTCGTCGGTGCGGCCCCGACGCCGCTTCCTGCAGCGGGTGTAGGGCCGCCGAGCCCCGGAGCAGACAGCCCGGAGATCTGCAATCTCCGAGCTCCACCAGTACACCGAGTGGTGTTCGAGACGGCGTCGAGACCTTGGCATAGCCGTGTCGCAGACGGCCGTCATCGCTACACGAAAACGGCTCGCCTCGACGTCCACATCCTGGTGCGTGGAGGCAGCAAGCCACGACTGGACGATTGCCGCCTCTTTTGCCAGTTCGACATCGAGACGACTTACCGTCCAGCGCGGGAAATCTGCCCGACCCTCGCTCTGGAACTCACTGCGGCTGTCGGAGGCGCAGACCTCGAACCTTATATATTTGTGGTCCGATAGAGTCTCCACCTCCGACAAGACATTCCAGGCCCGGACACGTGCTGCAATAGACGGGGTGGCGAACGATACGTCCACCACGGACCCCCCGTTCCACCGCACACACGTGTGGACCGAACCTCTGTTCAGCAAGGTCAGTCCTGAGGCAACTATCCACTCCCTGACAGTCGCACCGCGAGAGTCAGTGGAGGGATTGCCCCAATCCCGGGCCTTGGCATTAAGGTCTCCCAGGAGGAGGACTGGCAGTGGCACTTGCCTTCTTACCGCTGCGGCTAGGAGGTCCAGGAAAGCCTCCAGCTCCGCAACGGTTTTGTTGGGGGAGAAGTATACGCCAACGATAGCATACTCCCCCCACTTTGCCACCACATACCCCGAACCCTTCTCTCTAACTGAGAGAGGTGGACTATCACCCCCCCGCTTAACAATGGCAACGGAGCCGTTCAGGTCCCCAGCCCAACAGGAATGCGAGGGAACATAATACGGCTCCGCTGCAACCGCCACGTCTACTTGCCACTGCGCTAGGGTCTGCATAAGCAGATCTTGTGCCCTAGCGCAGTGGTTTAAATTAGTCTGGAGGAAGTTGTGATGTCGAACCCGATCCATTAATCGGACATCACAACCTCCTCGCACGCCGACTGGCGTGCCACCTCGGGGGCAGCTTGACTAGTTGCCGCAGGGAGGGCCTGGGTCCTAGAGACTCTACCCTTCGTCTTCGGGGGGGCGCAATTACGCGCCCCCATTACATGCCCGGAAGGCCGCCCCGACTCAGCGCATATCGCACAGCGGGGCTCGGCCCTCCCGCAGCTGACCGCCCGATGGCCTGTGCCTCCACACCGGAAGCACAGGTCTCCCCTATCAGCGGATGCGGGACACTGGGTGCGCGTATGTCCCAGCCCCATGCACTTGAAGCAGCGCATGGGACGCGCCGCCAGTGCCACTACACGCACTGAGCTCCACCCCACTAGTAGCCTCCCCTTTTCCAACAGCACTTTGGCTGCTGAAGTCGGACAGGATACGAGGGTGGAGCCGACGCCGCTTACGCCGGGACGAATCTCTCCTGCCTTCACCAACCGGACGTCACAGCCGCCCGCCTTGGCTACCGCCGCCGCCACTTTCTCTTTGGTAGCCGCATCATCCAAGCCCGTTATCCTCAGGTCGGCGGTTTTAACGGGCCTAGCGATGTTAGCTACCTCGGACAGGACTTCACGGAGTTTCTCCGCGAGCTTGTCCGCCTTCTCGTGATTTTGGGAGCCAGGAATCTCCAACATCCTGGCTCCCGTGGCCGTCTGGCGGAAGCGGAGCTGGTCAATCCCCAGCTCCTGGAGATCGATCTTCCCCTGTGCCACGTCCATCACGGTGCTGTAGGTGACCCCCTTCTCCGCGGCCTCAGGCAAAAGGGACATAACCACAGCCGCGGACTTTGGAGGTCTCAGCACCGCCTTAGCCTTCATGGCAGTAGAAGCTGCCGGGGCCGGCTTTGACTTCGCGGATGAAGAACGCGCCGCAGGGGCAACCGCTGCATTGTACCTACCTTAACCGTTTTTTACATCTGAAAGGCTAGCGTTTGACCACTATCTCACCTGTTGGTAAGTGATTGTTGTCCAGTTTGGTCACCAGTCTCCAGGATAGCGCTAGACCTAGAATACCTTATATATTGCTGTAGGAACATCATTTTACTAATTGATTTAAAGACAGATGTCTATCGTAAACTCCAAGCCGACGTTATTGCCTCAAGTAGAGGTGTGGAGAAGTGCCTAGAACTATTATTATATATATTACCACTACTAGTCTACTATAAAGCTATCGTCAATAGAGTGTTCTTCAACATCGTTAAGCTTTTATTTATACAGTATCAAATCAACAGAATAAACAAACTAAGAGAAAAAAAAAACAAATTCAAATCTTTATTGCATTCTCTAAATGTTGATAGGTGGTAGAAATAAATGACAGTACATTAGAGACCTTGTTGGGCACAACAATTTAGAGCAGAGGAGGACGATATGCTTTATTAATCATAATGTATCAATTTAATTCATAATAAGATGTCATAATTATGTATAATATACCATAAATTATAAATAAAAAAGGAACAAACAATTATGTAACCAGAGAACTTGTTAAGACGAATCAAAGGAGCCCAAACTCGATGGATTTATCGTATTTAGTTCAAATGTTTCTATGGCCATCTTCCGTCTCCATCATCAGACCACCTTTTTATATGGGTATAATTTGACGGCCACCAAAAATTCTAAACGGTTACCAAAATGTATAAATGGTCACAAAATTACGTTTCCTAAAATAAAATTTCCTGCGACAGAACCGAATCGGATAACAGTATGTTAAGGTTATTTTTTTTAATAAGTAATACAAAAATATTTATAATACGAAAAAATGTATTTATTTTATAATATTTGAGGAAACGTAATTTGGTTACCATTTGTCCAACGTAATTTGGTGACCATTTATACATTTTGGTAACCGTTTAGAATTTTTTTGAAAGTAAAATAGGTACTTTTTTGGGCAGTGTTTAAACACAAGCCTTATTTTATTGTCACCGAAGATATAACACCAAATTTAAGTCCAATCGGACATCGGAAAGTACGTTTAATTTAGCTTGCAATATTTGATTATAGACCGATAGATAGACAACGGGACAGGTAGAACTAAATAAAAGTTTGTAATAAGACGTAAAGAGCCTGCTTCATCATCAGATCAGCTTGATGATACCAACAAATTATTGTATTGTTGACCGTATTATATACACTCTACCAGGAAAATTTAAAAACATTAAAAATACAATCCAAGTCTCTAAAGTTAACTGTCGCTGAGGACAGGATCGCCGCAACGTAGCCCTAGCTTTTCTCGAGATTTTAGGAATATTAAGTTTTACCAATTTTATGCTATTACCCGGCAACACGGCGATCCAATTGAACAAACATATTTGTCTAACCAAATGGAGCAAAGGCGATGGCGTTGGTTGGTCGGTTGGTAAGCTCCTTACCTTTCCGTCGTCTTTTTATATCTTTCGGGGAACTAAGACGCGAGATATGAGGATGAATTAATCTGACCTTATTAGATCTCTCGGCGATCGGTTTCAATACGAAATTGACGAAATTAGAAATAGAGCCCATATTTGCTTAATACAAATCTATTAATTTCGCCACCTTCTTCGTATCCCAGTTCATCAAAGCTTGGAGTAAAGGCATTCAACATTAGTCATAGATCTTTGTATACTGGTCAGATTTTCTGCGGCTTTATAAGTTGCTGTCAAGCTCTCTATCTGCCAGCAAAGTCGAAAATCGATCAGCGAAATATTAAACAGTTAGAGCATCATTAGACGTTTTATCCCACTACGGCTTACCTTAAAGGAGGGTTATAATTTGAGGCACTATATATTTATCTCTGTATGTTGTTTTCTTACAGCGCGGCGTGATATATAAAAAATATTTTTATGTTGTTTACTACAAACGCACAATGAAACATCATTGCTCATAAATGGTATTTATTGGTAATTATAAACACTTCTAAAACAAACCAACATCAAACAGTAAACACAACCTAAAACAACGTTAAATTAATAGAAAATGCAGGAATATAGAGATAAATAGATATATAAATTATTTAATGGCAAACCAAAAGAGAGCAATTACATAAAAAAAACTTAAATTTTAGTCTTATCGCTCAAAGCGAATCCTTCCTGATAACCAAAGGGAGATGATATTACAAACAGAGACGGTGGTTTACCTCAACACTTATTTAAATAAATGTACTAACACAATTATAAATATTACATAGTATACCTACTAAAACCTACGTAAATAAATTATAAACATACACAAACTAATATATATTATATTATTACTAAACAACTTATCTATACGTTCATGTCACAAGGGCTCTGAGATATGAACAGTAGGAATCAACAAGAAGATCTACAAGTATGTAAGTTAAGCTCAGACAATTCTGCCCCCTAGCCAAAAACCAAAACGCTTCGTCTCTATTCTATGAAATGAAACGCTGTAAATTTGCAATCTCGGTGAGCGCTAAATTACAGCTTATGTTACAAGCTTTAAGGTCTATCTATTACATTTAGAAAGCGTTTCTTTTGATAGATTAGGGACTAAGACTTTTGGTTTTTGGCTACATGGGCTTTCAGTCTTGGAATAATTAACAAACCTTGTTACATTTCAATAGAACTGTTTTAATATTTACTCATCTTGTAGAGCAAAAATTTAAACAGCTCTACAGCTTCTACTTGATTGGGCTGATTGCTTCACATATCAGCCAAGATCTGTCCCAGAAAAGATGATTCTGACAGAGATCCATTTAAAACAGCATTGTCATATTTATGATAACAGAGTCTACAATGTGAATTTCTGTATTTACACAAAGCTCCAATCAGCATTGATTCTTACTGATTCCTGATCTTCCACGCGATGATGATCCCTTTTAATTTCCGTTGCTCCTACACAGGGCCATTGGCAAACCGATATAACGTGAGCCTTTTTCTTCTCAGAAATGCTTTCTCCCATATCCAATTCTACGATATGCTGGTTATCCCCATACTGCCCCCGTAGACCCCAAAGAAACACATTGTTAGACAGCGTGTTCATTCCCGCGTCTTTCTTAGTCTGCAGGTTTTTGTCTCGCATCTCGTAGGTTTGGCAGTGGATCTCCGATCGAAGGTGACTGTAATTTGTCTGAGTGGAGTGCGTCTGACAGTTTACGATCGAAGCCCATTGACACGCTCTTCGTTTCCATTCCCAAACATCATAGATGTAATTCTTGTCTATGTTATTCTCTATCGGATGCGTCTCCGTTTGAATATCTTTGTCGAAGACCTTAGTCTCAGCAATGTATTTCGTTACGAGGCAATCGATATCCTTGACTTCGAATACTTGTTGGCTAACGTTAAGCAGATTTATAATCTCCGGGTTATTACGAATGTACTCTAATGCTTCATTAATGTATCTCTGCGGATCTTTACCAAATTTAAGGGCCATTTTCATTGAGCAAAAGCCGTAACGGTGAGATTTTACTTTTATACTTCCCAGCCTCATATTACTGGGAATTAAAGCCCCCACATTGATACACATTGCGCAGAAGCCCAGGAACCCTACGTTACGGTCTTTCATACCCACGTAGTATACCTCCGAACATGGCACATAGTTGGCAACAGTCATGAGTATGTCGATGTCTTCCTTAATTACATTTTTATTCATTCGGTCCTGGTCGGTCATAACTCTCTTGTCTTGCAACATGGTCTGTACCATATTGTCCGGGATTACTACGTGCTTGTAAATTACAGATAGTGCTGTCATTAGCTGTGTCACTCGAGTAATTATGTACATTACATTTTGCATAAATCGCCACGAGCGCCACAATCTCCCGAACAACGGAAACACAGTAACGACAGGCACGGCCGCCTTATACTTAACAGTTCTATGTAACTCCACCAAAACCGCTCGATATCTCTTCAATGCTTGGATGCCACTCTTTAATGTGCGCTGGACGTCCGATAAGAGCTTGCGGTTAAGTACTTCATACTGACGGTTGAAGGCTAGCAGTGTGAATATCTGTTTATAATTGTCTACTGTAAGATCAGGGCTACATGGGTTTACCTCTACATTTCCTGTTTCTATGTGCACAGTGATAGCGTCTTCGACAGCAGTGGTGAGGGTGTTAACTCGATGCATCGCAGATGTAATCGAGTTAGATAGACAACTCAAGCAGGCTTTGCCTGCGTCTACTAAATGAAATGGCAGGTCAGATATTCCGTCCCCTCCCTTGTTGCAGTCCCGATTAAAGAGCCTCACTCCCGACACCACCTCTACAAGATCGTTGATCTCAAGTACTTTTTCCCCGCGATTCAGCATTATGAAATTCTTCAGATCTTCGAGGGAAAACACGCTACTTAGAGCTGCTATACCTTCTCTGATTGTAAGAATACTCGTAGGGCTACCAAGTCCACTGGACAGAATAATGTAAAGAGATATTTTCCTGAACAGTTTCGCCAATCGCGCGTCATCTTTGTGGTCAGGTTCTTCCTCTAAAATCTCTTTGAGAACCGGTCGCAAGCATTGAGCTATAGAGTTAGTGTGCCAGCTTAGTATATTCTGGATATTATCATAGTTGGCTTGAATGATGAACTGCATTTTGAGCGTACTCAGAGAGCAGTCGTGGCCCATGATAAGTTCCTTGCATTTTTCGACTAAGTACTGTACTCTCTTCCTCTTTATAGTCCTAGAAAATATTTTACCATACTTTGGATTGAGTAGGAGAAGCTCCACCAGGTAAACCACGAATTTTGGTTCAATCATAACGTGCTCCGCGTGGCATTCCCTGGTTATTTCAGTAGCCACGTTTTTGATCACATTTTCATTGAATTCCATGTTCATTTTCTATGTTAAGCATGCAAATTATAATAGTATTTTAGAAATATCGAAATATCTTTTGTTAATAAACAGAATTCAAAAAGAAATGATCCAATAATATTTCCAAAAAAAATTCCTCTAAAAATCCATTAAAACATCCTGTATGAACAATTCTCGGTCAAAAGTGAATGTAACCATAAAGCAAAGTCATAAAGTAACATTTATAATGTAACCAAGGAGAATTATATTTTAAAAGCCGGAGTTTTGCCATGTTTGAAATTAATTCTGTGCGGTTGTGTGTCTTACGCTTAGGTCGTATTATACGCATTGATTACTTTAGCTGCAAAACCTTGGTCTTACGTATGTATTGTATACTCTTTGGTTGTGTAAAAAAACAAAGTTCACCGGGACATCCAAAGATATTGTAATCACTCCGTTTAGGGTCATTTACAGTGCAACAAGGATATCTTGGCAGTCGTTGACAGCTGGATCTAACGCCGCCATCGGAGTTTTGCCGCGAAAGTGAAAAAATTACGTTGTTGATTTTGTATAATTTTCCAAAACCTGTGATTCTTCGAGTGTTAATGTGTAATAATGGTGGATTAATAATTATAATATTGAATTTAGCCGTCAATACTTAGTAAACGTGCATAAGTGTAGGGAAGTCATACAAAGTTGTAAAAAGTGATTTTCGCCTTCGCTCCAAAACTCCAATAGAAGTTCTAGTAAAGTTTCTACCACATTACTAGGGCATGACTTGACTATGACTGGACCTTGACTCTTTTACTTGACTTTGACTGTGACTTGTGACTAGGACTTTTAATTTAAAAGAAAACACTATAGATATATTATATTACTTGACACTGGCTAAATGCACAAGAATGCGAAGCCAAAATTAAACAAAATAGTGTCATAAATCTGATTGAATGCGATGCGGCTGAAGATGTAGCATACTTGCCAAAGATACCTATTCTGTCCTGACCTGAAGACTCCCTGATTAAACCGTTCGGGTAACAAAGACGCGGGCAATGATTTCCATATTGTTACAATAATTTAACATAAACGCTTTTACACTCACAGCCTCACACTAAGTTCAATGGCTTGTGTCGTTGCTGCCGGAGACATTCACATCTTTGTCTATCTAACTTTTATAATAATATATATATTAGGTTAATACATATTGGCTAACATAATTATCTACAAAAATCGGACCAAATAAATTTCCATCGCAACGCGTTAAAGCCCTGAGCCCTGAACATAATTTACTTAAGCCTACATTACCAGTAATACCTCTCTATGTCCTACTTTATCTACACTTAAGAAAAACATTATCAAACAAGAAGGTATAAAAGAGACCTTAATTTTATTTCTTATCTCTCCGTACCTAGATGGAACACAGTGAATACAGTAAGTAAACAAAATTTTTACAAAAATGAAATGTTGAAGTAAGATGTTTATAGTAGATGTTACCGAAACAAGATTGCCGGTGTAACTCGCCCAAAAAAACTACTAAATCTATTATACGATATTGGACCAGAAGTTTACAATAAATTACCGCTTAATGTTGTAGAGGCAACAAGCTTAGAAATTTGCTATTTCCTTTCATTTTAAGTAGTACATTTCTCTGCAAATATTGATCGTTATGAGCAACCAAATCCATTGGTGCAATGATGCAGGCAATCTTTTTTTAATCATGTGCGTCGATTTCCGTCAAAAAGATTTAAATAAATCTAAACACTGTCTCTCTGAGCAGTTATTGTTTTTTTTAAAACGAGGGCATGACTCCTTTCACGACTTTTCTCTAACTCTTTGGTTGATTCACTTTTCTCTTTGTCTGGTTTCGGGTTTGGCCATCACCGCCCTTCTCTAAATTCTGTAAATCTAATTGTATGGAATCCAGAAACATCATCGGTGAAAACTTAATCCATAGAATAATGTTTCAAAGTTGGGTTTTTTGAAATACTAATATAGTTAATTCATACAATTATGTTTAAAAGTTGAATCTTTTGAAATACTAATATACTTAATTCATACAATTATGTTTAAAAGTTGAATCTTTTGAAATACTAATATACTTAATTCATACAATTATGTTTAAAAGTTGGATCTTTTGAAATACTAATATACTTAATTCATACAATTATGTTTAAAAGTTGAATCTTTTGAAATACTAATATACTTAATTCATACAATTATGTTTAAAAGTTTGATCTTTTGAAATACTAATATAGTTCATTAATACAATTATGTTTAAAAGTTTGATCTTTTGAAATACTAATATAGTTAATTCATACAATTATGTTTAAAAGTTGGATCTTTTGAAATACTAATATACTTAATTCATACAATTATGTTTAAAAGTTGAATCTTTTGAAATACTAATATAGTTAATTCATACAATTATGTTTAAAAGTTTGATCTTTTGAAATACTAATATAGTTCATTAATACAATTATGTTTAAAAGTTTGATCTTTTAAAATACTAATATAGTTAATTCTCTGACTCTATAAATTATAAAATAATATATTTTTACTTAATTCTTCATAATACTGAAATGTCTAAATAAATAGAAACCATGTTTACTTTAAATGGCATAGTTCTAACGCAATTTTTTTTAATGATTTATCGTTTTACCGAGATAATGAGACGTGTCTCTGATTATGTTTGTCTCTTTTTAATTAAGGCGAATTTATACGCTTGAGATCAAAAAGATTTGTCGGACGCTCAAGTTTTTAAGTTTTTTTAAAGATTGGCTTCACAATGTACACGAAACGATAGAGTATGAAAACATTACTATGTTTATCAATATTTATAACAACACTCTGACAAATCAATTATTTTGAATTTAAATCTGTATGCATTTAGCTAGTGTCAAGTTATAAACTTCAACTTCTTCTTTAAATGGCGACTATAGGGCTGTCGCACCATAATTCTGCCAATATCGCGTATAGGTATGAGCGCAGTTAAAACAAATTAAAAATTATTTATAAAATATGCCCGGTAACTTCAAGTTACTAATTCTACTTCTAGTACAAAGTCAGCTAATGGGTGAGTAATGGAGAGATGGTACAGATGAATATGAATATAAGTAATAAAAAAGTGTTTATAATTTTATCTTGTGGTTAACTATATATTTAATGAGAATATTTACAAGAGGAGTATTTAATAATACGTTGGAAGAGCAACATTCAAGTTTGTAAAAAATTTATAATTCAGTCATAGAAATTTAAGAATTTTTATTGGAGTTTTGGCATCTATGCTTTCCATCACGAGACGTAGTGGTCATTCGTTTACCTTTCAAGCACAAAAAATACAAGTCATCTTGTTAAACTAAAAGTACAAATTCTTCTTTGCTATGTCCTACTGCCACCTCTGCGCCCCAACTTAACAAGGATTAACTGAAATTGGAAGAACCTTTTTTTAATCTAAATTTCAGATAAAACCTTTTTACAATAGATCGCTATCTAAGTAATGCCTTAAGTTGGAGAATCTTGCATAATCTATTGATATTCGGGAACGGGGCTGTTCCTTGAAGTCCTAATAATTGTTGTAAGTGTTTTTATCTGGGATATTGATCAGGAAATTGTTTAAGCTCTTTAAAATGGAAAGCGAGTATCTGTTCGGACTACTGATTTATTTTACAAAGTTTTTAATAACTGATTTCTTGTTTACACAGCATTAGCCATGCTTGGTAGAACTATGGTGATCAATTTAGAAAGAAACGCCGAAAGAAACCCGCGGTCATAGGGTGTAATGGCCTAATCAAATCATATTAAATCAAACCTAAATCGTTTATATTCACATAAGCCCCAGAGATGCACTCATCAAAGATAATGACTCTACTGCCGGATACGCAAATTTAAAAAAACGCAAAACTCGGCGGCGCATATTTTAATTATTTTTAAACATTCTTAAACACTACATAATCTAGGAATTATATTAACCTAGGGATATCTTTATTATGTAGTCGCTAGAAAGCTCTTGTGCAGTTTTTTTTTTTTTATTCAAGGTAGGCAAACTTTTGACCACTATCTCACCTGATGGTAAGCGAAGTTTGCCTCCATGCATCCTTGATATTAATGTAGTCGATCGTTTTTAGGGTTCCGTACCCAAAGGGTAAAAACGGGACCCTATTACTGAGACTTCGCTGTCCGTCCGTCCGTCCGTCCGTCTGTCACCAGGCTGTATCTCAAGAACGGTGATAGCTAGACAGTTGAAATTTTCACAGATGATGTATTTCTATTGCCGCTATAACAACAAATACTAAAAATAAAATAAAACATTTAAGGGGGGCTCTCAAAAAACTTAATTTTTTATAGTTAATGGTACGGAGCCCTTCGTACGCGAGTCCGACTCGCACTTGGCCGGTTATATTTAACAAGCTTTCTTAATCAATGCCCGTTTTATTACTGATTTAAACTTTCCCAGTGGTAGGTTACAATTTTAGGAATTTTAGTGTAAAGTCTAGGTTAGATTAGACATAAAAGATTTATTCGTTTAGCTTAATCTAAATGTGCCTATTGCTCTGACCGCTGAGCTACTTCAAACTCGCCTGAAGCGACGAAATAATCCTTTCTACTTTTAACATCTTACGAGGACGTGTGACATCATCTACCGAAACAGTTTTTAGAAACTACTTCAGCCAACCAGTCTAATATTGCAGTTGTCTCCTCCGTCCGTCCGTCCGTCTGTCAGAGGCATCTAGCGTCTGAACCATATAAGCGACTGACTCTAAATCGTCATAGAATATGTAAAACTACGGCCCAAAGCCAGAAATGACATTTTAAATTATACAAATTAAAATATTAGGGGGGCTCCCATACATGTAATTGCGGGTATCTGTATCCAACCGAACGAAATAATGGTTAGTTTTGACGTCGCGTCTCTGTTCACAAATGTGCCAGTAGAGGATGCCATAATCGTCATTAGAGATCTAATACATGCCACTAATATACCTACTGAGTACATACAGTGGACAGAGCTCTGCTTGAAAAGTGGCTATTTCGTTTGGCGAGGGGAGTACTACCTGCAAGTGGATGGAGTGGCTACGGGATCGCCGGTTGCTCCAACCGTGGCCAACATTTTCATGGAATGGTTCGAAGATAGGGCACTGAAAGACGCTCCCATGAAACCGCGGTATTGGTGGAGATATGTCGACAATGTCTTTGCCATTGTAACGAGAGACTCAGTGGAAGACTTGACGTTACACCTAAACTCGGTACACAGCAAGATCCCATAGAAGTTCACCATAGAAGAGGAAAAGGACGGGAGTTTGCCCTTCCTAGATGTCCGGGTCATTCGTAAGCCGGATGGTTCGTTAGCTCACACCGTTTATCGGAAGCCGACTCACACAGACAGATACCTACAGGCGGACTCCCACCATCATCCTTGTCACCTCGCGTCCGTACCGAGATCACTGATTCATAGGGCCTTAAATGTATGTGACCCCCAACACATCGATGGCGAAATGCAAAATGTCAGAGATGCGCTCGAATTTAATGGCTACAGCTGGCATAAATGCAGGCAATGGATGGGTACTACTAGTTCAAGAAAAAGACCGGATACGGTGGAACGATCACCTGTTTTTCTATCTTTTGTGAAGGGTGTCACTGACAGAATTAGTCACTACCTGAAACGAAAATACGACATCAAAACTCTTTTTCGTTCACCCTCACAACTACGGCAACTGTTATGGTCACCGAAGGACAAGGAACCCTTAAGTGGTCCAGGGGTGTACAGGATACCATGTGACTGCGGTGCTAGCTACGTTGGTGAGACTAGACGAAACATATCGACCAGAATAGCAGAGCACATAAAGAGCGTCAAGAACCTGGATACCGTACGTTCGGCGGTTGCTGAGCACGCCCATATCCCGGACACTAGGCATTACCTACGTTTCGACAGTGCTTGCGCGAGAGAAGTTCTTTGTTCCGCGTAAAGTACGTGAAGCCATCGAAATAAGTCGGTATCCTAACTTTAACCGGGACAGTGGGTGGATGATTCCGCCGGCATGGAAACCGGTGCTGGATGCTAAGAACGCTAATACATTGCTGTGGAAATGTGAGTCTGATATTACAAGCACAGTATGTCAATATCGTGACGTCACGGAGACAAGTGACAGTGACTGTGACAACTCGGACGCCGAGCCAGCGACTGGAGTGCGGCAGGACGCACCACCACCACCACCACCACCACCCGATGCGACGCCCGCGCCCTCGCGTCGCCAGTCACGCGCCGAGGCCCGAGCCGCACGCCTCTGCGTATCGCGCGTCTGACTCATCCTGATGAAGGACAACTAATTTGTCCGAAACTAGATGACTACAAAGTAAGTCGAAATTTTCGTGTTTTAAGCCGAATATAACATTGAAACATAATGTGTAATACTCACGATAGTTTTAACATTAAAATGTAAGTGGAGAGCAAAATTTTTATTTTTATGAACCCTTGTGGGATACCCCAAAACGCTTAAAAAGATTGAAAAAAATATATATGTTAGAAAATATCGATTTGGTAAGCCACCAAAGTTACTGTTTTTAGACCTATTTTGTCCAGTGGTCTATCTCAAAAACGGCTTCACACTGAACGCTGAAACTTGCGTATAATATCTGTTACCTCCTGTACTTGAACAAAAAATACATAAATCAAACAATAATTATATAGAGAAAAAGTTATATGCAAGTAACCTCAAAAGTTTTTCTCTAATCATAATCATAATCATAATCATAATCATAATTCATTTATTGCATAGAATGTAGGTTGATAATACAAGCTGTTAAATTAATAATAAATCCCATACAATCTACCCTTTGTACATGGGTGTGCAACGTCATAACATGTTTCTTCTATTTAGTTTTTAAATAAACAAAGTTTACAATGCCATTTGAGTAAAAAAAAATATTATCATGTCAATTCAATTATTATAAATCATTAATTAAAATAAAAAAGTGTCAATTTTATCCAGTTATTAAAATCAATATTTAAGTTATCTTTCACTTTAGGTCAAGTTATTATAATATCATATCATAGTCATTTATTTAAATTGAAAATATTCATTTAAGCTATAAAAACAATTATTCAAAAGCCAGGACTTCAATGCATTTTTAAATTGATTTCTATTACGCTCCTTAATATCTTTGGGCAATTTATTGTAAACCTTTATCGCCATAACATACGCGTTTTTCTTAAAAATATCGAGTCTACATGTGGGAATATATAGCTTATCAAAGAGTCTACCAGACCTTTGAGTAATTGCTGTATGCCTTGCAAACTGTTCCGGATGATTCTTTACGAAGACGCATATTTCTAAGATATACATACAAGGCAGGGGAAGTATGTTTAAATTTCTAAATATTGGCCTACAACTATCGGTTGACCAGTCTATTAAGCAAAATGTAGGCGCGAGATCTCAGTTCAGCGCGAACGACTAGTTTAAAATAAGATTCAAACGGCAATTAGATTGATTTACATTAAAATTAATTGTTTCGGCTTCATTCGGAAGCCTTCTTTAGGATGAGTGCGGAGCGCTCGCCGTCGCGTCCCACCTCGCACAATGTGTATGGTGCCTGGGTAGAAGTAAAAGAAAATCAAATTAGTCGGTTATTTAGAATACCAAAAAATATTGGACATGTATATTAGAAATTGAGAAAGATAAAGAGCTTTAAAGTATATTATAATAATAATAATATTAATTTTTTTTTTCTTTATTTTGTAATATTGTATTATTTATTACTTTTATAAAAATATTGTAAAAAAAAAACCTTAGCTTAAGAAAAAATAATAAATTAAGAGAATAATAATATAATAATAATAATGTTTATTTCCGTAATCAATGATACATAAACAATTTCAAGCGACCAGGGATTCCTCTTAAGCAAAAAATGCTTGTATTAGGAGTCCCTGATCTTCCTTAACATAGAACATCGTTAACAAAAATGTAATTATGGTAGTGAAAACAGAAAACATAAAAAAGACTTCTAAAGTACTGAGAAACATATTTTCTAGTCGAAATTAGAGTTACATTGATCTTTTTAGAAAAGAAAAAATAAAATAAAAATGCTAGCAAATAATTTTGTGATTGTTACTTAATAATTAAAAAATGACCGTTGTCACATACAGCACTACAATATTAGTAACAGCAACATTTTTTTTTCTCAATATTATGTTCGGAAGTGAGGGCTAATGACGTCAGTAATAAGTATATTGAGGCGTGACGTCACGCGGAATTTCAACGCTCTATATTTTCGTATTTTTTTTTTGTTTAATTGACAATAGAACATGTTCAATGTTTTTTGATGATGTTAATGACGGACTGATTCGATTTTTTCAGGTAAGACCTAATTAGATCGACAAAGCGTCAGTCTTTTTTTTTTATTACAGACTAAGCAAACGTTTGACTACAATCACACCTGATGGAAAGTGACGATGTAGTCTAAGGTAGAGCACGCTTGCTCAGTAAATACCTATTCACTTTACTTTTGAACACACCCAAATTGTACCTTTCAGGAAACACAGACGACGGCAAAGCGTTCCATTCTTTTGCTGTTCTATAAATGAACGAAGACGCGAAACGTTTCGTGCGAATGAATGTCATGCTAATTCCTGTTTAAATTTTAATTTAACAATCAAACCTAACAAGTGTATGACTAATACGAAATAACTAAAACATTCCTGCGACCAAAACAAAACATTGACCAAATTAACCTGCTAATTCCCACAGTTCAACACAAAAACTATCCTTTCTAATTTATTGCTTTAATTAAATAAATGAATGCAAAGTTTAATATTAACATCGGGCATTTTTACGTTTACTACTTCCGCAGTATTTCACATTCATTTGTCAAAGTCAAGTGTTGGATTTATTACTATTTATGGTGGCACCCGCCCTACTGACCCCGGGCGGATGTGACTGAAAATAAATTTACAAGTGATTTATTTTACAAGTACCGTTTTGAAGTGAAAACTTCTTTAGCAGCGTTGTGCCCTTTTTGGGATGGGTAAAAAATATTAAACTCGCGTCAGGACACGTGACCCGATCGAAAATTCGTAAGACGCGGGAGAGTAGACCGCCGGCCGGCGCGGCGTAAGAGAGGAAGTAATATCCCCCTCTCTTTCTAGCGTGCGGCGTAAATGTATGCCTGCTCCATAGACTAAATAATGGCCTGCTCCTGCTGTTTGCAACGTTAATGTTCAAGTTTTCTCTTCTGCCGGCACTTCCGGAGTGCAACCCGTTGTTTTTTTTTATAGATATTACTACATAAATAAGGGTCAGATAATTGTTTCAGTGAAGCGAGATCTCTTCGTTCATCACATATTGTTCGGCATAAATTGAATTAAAAGCCCAACTAGCCGCCAAAACGCTGCCGCTGGGACAAAGCGCAGGTGCGTTAATGTATGGAGTATTGTGCTCATCTTTGGGACGGTTCAGCTAAGTACCAGTTCTTGAAATTATTGAGCGAAGAGCCAAGAGACTTATTAACAGCAAACAGTTGCCTGATGCAAAACTTCAGAGCTTAGGGTATTGTCGCATGGTGGCGAGTCTCTCGTTATTTTATGGGATACATTTCGGAGAGTGAATAGAATAGAATATGGTTTATTGTATAACTGTGTACATTTTTAGGTGTTATTATTGTAAATACGTCACAACAGTTTATCCTTTTCGGACATATAATAATATTTACAACACATAATATTTACAATACAGAAGAGATTTTTATTTCTTTAATTAAACAATTGTAATTTCCATCACATTAGGCATAAGTATATCAGTGTGAAACGGAATTACACAATCTAATTCCCCCATCCCCATAATTGACTGCCGGATAATTGATCTAGCGAAGCGAGATCTCTAAGTTCAGCACGTTGTCCGTCCGTCCGTCTGTCAGAAGTATCTAGCGTCTAGACCATAACTTCATATTGTCAGATAATATGTAAAGCTATAGCTAAAGCCAGAAATGGCAAATAAAATTATATATATATTTATTTTATATATAAATAATAAGTGAGCCAATTTTTTTTCCTGCCCGTGTGGGTTATTATTAAAAAGAAATTGACAAGTAGAATGCGAAATCGTTTATAAAAAAATCCATATTGGAAAATAACTATTTGGTGTATTTAGACCTATTTTGTCCCAGGTCTGTCTCAAAAACGGCTACACTTTTAAACCTGATACTTTCGTATAATATATGTCATATCATCTTCTTGAAAAAATACAGATATCAAACAATTATTATAAAAAAACAAAACTTATAAGCAGTAAACTCAAAAGCAAAATGTCGTCGCGAGAACTCAGTTCGGCGCGACGAACATTTAATTCGCAATAGGTTTGCAGGCCTTTAGTGTACTTGTGGACTTGTAAACGTGGACTAATAGGCCTCTAAGGGCAGATATAACAGTCGTAGGCCTTGGGCCCGGTGCTTAGCGAGTGTAAGTAATATTAATGTCTCTAGTTGTAGTTGAAGGCCAAGGCTGAGATTTTATTTTCCATCATTTTTATTTATCAAGCCTGAATCTAAGTCATGAATCTAAGTTGGACAGCTATGACACCCCGGCTGGAGTGACACTGGCTTTATTCTGATTGTCTTTGTTTAGTAGCTCGGAAAGTTTTTATAGATATATTATTTGTTTACGCTTTTTCTAAGCTAAGTTGAAGTTAAGTTCGAAAATAAGAAAAATATTTAATTCGCAGCGGTATTCGAACCCACGTCTTCGGAACTGCGGCCAATCGGAATTCCAAATTATTTGACTTCTAGATCTGTAAAAAAAATATTAAAAACAATTCAGTGAACTAAAAAATAAAAAACCCGTAAAAAGTTAACTCATACTTTTTTACTAAAAACTCATGTTTGTTGTGTGGGAGCCCCCCTTAAATATTTGTTTTATTTTAACTTAATTATATATTTTTAAAGTAAATATAAAACCTAACATTTTGTGAATATTTCAAGCTTCTACCTATTGCCGTTATAAATATCGAACAAAAAAAATCACGTTTGTTGTATGAGAGCCCCCTTAAATATTTATTTTATTCTGTTTTTTAGTATTTGTTGTTATAGTGGCGACAGAAATACAACATCTGTGAAAATGTCAACTATCTAACTATCACGGCTCATGAGATACAGCCTGGTGACATACGGACCGACAGTCGGACGGACAGCGTAGTCTTAGTAATAGGGTCCCGTTTTACCCTTTGTGTACGAAACCCAAAAAAAGTGATACTAGTCAGACCATATCGTAATTCTGTAGCACCAGCCAAAATAGGTATTTTATTAAAAAACACTATGTTATCTTCATCGAAAGCTCAACTCCGTCGCAGGATTTGAAACCACGACCCCTCGATTAGAAGGCGTAGTTACTACGAAGGACTTCAAAAACGAATTTTCTAATTAAGAGTATATTGATTTAAACTTAAACAAAGCACAAACCCTTCACCACCTGAGTAGGCTACCTGTGGCTAACGTCAAACACCTCAAAGTCGTCAAACGCATGACGTCATTGTGATGACGTCACAGGAACAAACCGATTGAACTGTAAAACGAGTGTTTCGGCTGATTGACAAGCCAATTAAGGCCTTTAAAATCAGTCTGGTTTTAAAATAACAAAGCTACGTTAGTATTTGTACGGAACTCTATGTTGTTCGATGCCTATAAAGTTACAAACAAAATATCTTTAAAAATTTAACCGACTATTAGTCGATTTTATTTATCCTACTAATATTATAAATCCGAAAGTTTGTTTGTAAGTGTGTACTTACACATGTTTGTTCCCTCTTCACGCTTTAACGGCTTAACGGATTTGGATGAAATTTGGATTGTACATAGATTATACCTAGGATTAACACATAGGCTACTCTTTAACTTTATAATAGCGGGCGAAGCCGCGGGGCAGAAAAATTGTGATATAAAGTGTTCTAGAGATGTCTAAGTTAACCTGGGTAGTTCAGCACTTTGTCCGTCCATCCGTCCGTCTATCAGAGGCATCTAGAGCCTAAACCATATCAGCGAATGACTTCAAATTCTCATATAATATGTAAAACTACAGCCCAAAGCCAGAAATGAAATTTAAAATAATGTTATGCTCCCATACATATAAGTGAGAGCAAAACATTTATTATTTTTTTATTTACTTTTGTGGGGTATCGTTGAAAAGGGCTTGACAAGTAGAGTACGAAACCGGTTTAAAATAAATATATGTAGGAAAATAACGATTTGGTAGGCCACCAAAGTCACTATTTTAGACCTATTTTTTGTCAGATGACGATTCTTAACCACCCCTGCAGGATTGTGACTACTTACCAATGACGGTATATAACAGCAGTTATATTATATTGCTGTATATATTCGCTGTTTCTGACATACAGTAATTGTAATTTTCTGGTTCAACCGCCACATGATGGATTGGAGGACTGTATGGGTGCTGGATGGCATAACAAGTGGAATACATTATATCTCGTACCATTTTATTGTTTTAAAAAAAAACCCGAGGAATGGCTCATTCAAGGAGATAGGCTCATGGAAGTATAAATGATATAATTATAATGTATCTTGTAAAAATATATAAGAGTGTTAAAATAGTTAGTAAAATAAGTAATACTTTAAAAGGTTTTTATAACAACCAGTTGTAAATAAAAAAAGAACTAAAAATTTCTATAACCAGAGAACTTGTCAAGACGAATCAAACGATCCAAACTCGATAGGTTTGTCTTGTTTAGTTCAAAAGTTCGTATGGCCATCTTCCGTCTCCATCATCAGACCAGCTCCATGGTACCATATCATTTTATGTCACCGAAGATATAAAAGTACACCAAATTTGAGTCAAACCGGACATTGGAAAGTGGACAGAATTTAGCTTGCAAGATTTGATTACAGACCGACAGACAGACAACGGGACAGGTAAAATTAAATGCCTGTAATAATCAATCAACATTAATATATAAGTTTAAAATATCATGAGTATTTCACATAATTAATTAACATTAGTATATTAATACAGGGTAATTTGTTCAATACCAGAATACTCTCTACCTCAATACCAGAGTATTCTCTAATTATTAAAAATCTTCTCCATCCAAAGGTTGCCTGGAAGAGATCGCTTTTAGCGATAAGGTAGCCGATTGTACACTTTAATTTAAGTTTTTAAACATTATTGTAAGGCATTTATGTAAGGTGTGACAATAAAGCGTTATCTATCTATCTATCTATCTCAGACCCAGATTCTTGTTTATTCCGCTTAGGTCATTTAGTTCTACGACTTCCTACTGAATGCTATATTTTCCATAGTACATCAGATGATTTTTTTACATACAATCTATCTTACTAATATCCTACCAACATTATAAATCCAAAAGTTTGTGTGCAAGTGTGTAAGTATGTTACCTCTTCACGCTTTAACGGCTGAACGGATTTGGATGAAATTTGGAATGTACATAGCTTATATCTAGGATTAACACATATGCTACTTTTTAACTTGATAATAGCGGGCGAAGCCGTGGGGCTCGGCTAGTAATTAATAGTTGTTTTGACTGTACAAATAATCACACAAAGAAATCCTACAAATATTATAAATCCGAAAGTTTGTATGTATGTGTGCAAGTGTGTAAGTTTGCAAGTGTATAAGTATGTTTGGAATGTACATAGATTATACCCATAATTATAGCCATATTAACACATAGGCTACTTTTTAACTTGATAATAGAGGGTGAAGCCGCAGGACACGGCTAATGTATCATAAACTAAATATTCCAACAAAAGCTCAAAACATACAAACTCAAAAAATCCACGAGATATAAAACAATCCAGTATATCAAACCAATTAAGAGCCCTACAAGGCCCAGAACATCAATCGGCTGGTACAGGGGTTACCAACTCAGGCCGGAGGAGGGCACGTGCACCCGACAGTTTTACAGCCCTGTATAAGGAATTGCGCATTTATTATTTTTATTTGCCACGCATCGGAGGACTGGACCGAATTTTTTTTTGCTTCGCTGATATCTTGTATTGCGGTTGTTGGCGTACTTGAAGAAATATTGGGTTTGGTAGCGTATGTTCTTGTATTTTTCTCAAGGTGAAATCTAATGTAGGTAAATATAAATATAGATGTATATGCTAGCTGTACCCGGCATGTGTTGCATTGCTACGTAAAGAAAGTGTTTTACCTCTATTTTTTTTCGCTCTCTTCTTTTTTTTTCTAGAGTGAATAGGTATCTTCTAGGTAAGCATGCTTCATCTTCGGCCGCATCATCACTTTCAGGTGAGATAGCGGCCAAATCTAGCATAATAAAGAAATAACCTTTTTCACGTTTATGGTTGTCTAGTACTTTAATACTATACTAAAAACGCGTTTAAAAATGGGGGGTGGGATAGGAGGGCGAAATATTTTTTTGACGTATTTTTATACCTACTAAATATACCAAAAAACACCGTGAGACGAAATATTTATAAATAAAATATATTTAAAACGACGCAAACAGTCTTAATACTAGATATTAGCACTAAATAGCGGTGCTCGCATTTAGACTAACAAAAACTAATAAATCTTTAATATACGCTTTAACACTCATTGCCCCACACTAAGCTTAATGATTTGTGTCGTGCGTGCCGGAGACATTCACATCACACGCTCCATCATACCCATAACCAGAAACACAATTTTCCCTTGGGGAGAAATCTTGTGTTCCCGTCGAGAATCAAATGCGATACCTGTAAGACGGACGCGCAACTAATTAAGCCAACGGCATTTCGTATGAAAAATGGGGTTAGATTTTACAATAAAATAGCTATAATTGTATCTGAATTACCACTGGGAAAGTTTGGGTTAGAATTTACAATAAAATTCCTAAAATACGAACTAAATTACCACTAAAGAAAGTTTAGATCAGTAATACAACGGGCATTAATCAAGAAAACTTATTATAAAACGAATGACAACAGAAATGACGAGGATGCATAGATGCAAACTGCACAAGAGCTTTCTGGCGACTACAGATAACACAAAGTAAAAATATATCCTGTATAAGAATTTTTTTTTAAACATATAAATAAATGTTGTCATTTTTTTTTTTTGCACTTAAGAAATAGTATTTATTGCAAACCATAAGATAATTATGTTACATTAAACTAAAAACTAAATTAAAACTAATCTTAAATAACTATAACTAGATATAAATATGTATAAAACTTAATCTAATAGACCGCTACATCGACCGCAGATCTTTTACTGTCGAAGCTGTTCGGCTGTGGAATGATCTTCCAGTTGAAATAAGAAGGGCACAATCACTTCATATTTTTAAGAATCAAGTTAAGGCACACTCTATTTCATTTTAAATCATATTGTATCTATTCGTTAATTTGTCAAAGTGTTTGATACTGTTTCCGTTGCTTTTATGAACGACGTCCTATTACTTTGCGTTATTTCTATCCATCCAAAGGTTGTCTGGAAGAGATCGCTTTCAGCGATAAGACCGCCTATTGTTACACTTTTCTAAAAATGTACTGTTACAATTTTACTATTTGTGTTATTTATTATTTAAGGTGTTCAATAAAGAGTATATCTATCTATATAATCTTTATTGTATATAGATAGATATACTCTTTATAGGTGTTCAATAAAGTACCCAAAATGCTGGCAGAATTGCCACGTTGAATGGCAATACTCAATCTCTGTCCAAAATATTTGCCAGCATTTTGTCACAAGTTGCTTCGACCAAATGCCCTGATAATTCATATTATATTCGCTTATATTTAGTTTGTCGCCTATGTTCCATGGACACGTACACGTTCGTGAACCCGAAATCCATGTTAGTAGATTGATCAATATTGAACCCTAATATTTAAAGTTTACGCTACCTTCTAATTATGAAATATCAGTTATTTTCTAACATAAATATACCTTGCCAGTATAAGCCAAACAAATTCAACAGATAGGTAATAGATAGGTAGATACATACAAGCCCATACACATAGCTTTTGAACGTGTGGTACTATTTGCAGTCAATATTGATATTGACTTCACAAAGCGCCGTAGACCAGGTATCGGTGGACAATACTTGAAGGTAAAATTTATAACAGAGCTGGACGAAATAGCTATAGTTTATAGCTCGTAGGTTATTTAGTAAAACATGTACTTCATAAAAAAAAGCTTTTACCTATTGTGAATTAAGAACTAAAATCCTACTAATATTATAAATCCGAAAGTTTGTGTGTAAGTATGTAAGTATGTTTGTTCCCTCTTCACGCTTTAACGGCTGAACGGATTTGGATGAAATTTGGAATGTACATAGATTATACCTAGGATTAACACATAGGCTACTTTTTAACTTGATAATAGCGGGCGACGCCGCGGGGCACGGCTAGTGTTATATAACCAAAGAACTTGCTAATACGAATCAAACGAGCCCAAACTCAATGGGTTTATCTTGTATAGTTCAGAAGTTAGTTAGATAAATTCTTTATTTGCACACCAAAAATAAAAAATAACACTTACATAGGAGCACAAAGGGTGGTCTTATCTTGTCTCGTGTCTATTTCTTCCACACAACCAAAGGGAGATGATAAAAATATTACAAACAGGGACGGTGGTGTACCTCAACACGTATTTCAATTAATAAACGTACTTCCAGATACTTATTAATATTTAATATTAGATACATAATATACATATACCTACATTTTTTTTTTTTTTTTTTATTTGTGACAGGCTAGTGTTTGACCACTATCTCACCTGATGGTAAGTGACGATGTGATCGAAGCTGGTAAACACACTAGACCTGGAATACGCAGGCTCTCAAGGATAACTGCCGGAACACCGTATTTGGCTTGGCGGCAGACTTTCAACTTGATGGTGGTAAGCTACTTTGGTAGCAAGCCAGGCGAGCAACTCACAAAATGCTCTACCACCTCTCAAAAAATAATAATTTTAATAATATATATATATATATATATATTATTAAAATTATTATTTTTTTAATATAATAAGTTATTAAAGTTATAAGTTATTAATAAGTTATATAATAAGTTCCTATGGCCATCTTGAATGGCAATATATATATATATATATATATATATATATATATATTGCCATTCAAGATGGCCATAGGAACTTATTATATATATATATATATATATAATAAGTTCCTATGGCCATCTTCCCTATCCATCATCAGACCAGCTCAATGGTATCATATATCATATTGTCACCGAAGATACATTTAAAGTACACCAAATCAGAATCAACCGTACATCGGGAAGTGGATCTAATTTAGCTTGCAAGATTTGATTATTGACCGACAGACAGCGGTAAACAATAATTGGTGAGTAACGGTTGTTCACTATCTTTAATACATCCACTTTTTAGTTTAATCGCATAAAGCCGATCTGTTTGAAAATGTAGCAGCATACAAATACATCCACGTATTTACGTAAGCTAGCTCGCTAACAATCTCTTTGTTTCCGCAATGTAGGGCACTCTTTCAGAACTAGGGATGGGAAAAATTAACATCCGTGAGTTACGGATAACTGATATAAGGTCTAACTAGTAAGTGATTAAATCGTCACGTAAGCTACAGGCAACACATCATTTATCATCCGTACTGCGTAGGAGTGGAACTCATTGCCCTCGTCTTTGTTTCCCGGACGGTATAATCTCAGAGTCTTCAAGGCAAGAGTGAAAGGGTACCTTCTAGGCAAGCATGCTACATCTTTAACCGCATCATCACTCTCCATCAGGCGAGATTTTATTTTTTATTCAAGATAGGCAAACTTTTGACCACAATCTCACCTGATGGTAAGCGACGATGTGGTCGACGATGGAGCAGGCTTGCTTAGAAGATACCTATTCACTCGTGACTTGATTGATTAGATTATGGTCTAATGCTTGACTATCAGGCATAAAAAAGGAAAGTTAGGAACATATTCACATCATACTAATATTATACAATACAATACAATACAAAACTCTTTATTGTATTACCAGTTTACAAAGTGTACAACAAAACAATATTTTGAAATTATAGTTTTTTTTAGTGGTAATACAATCGGCGGTCTTATCGCGTATAGCAATTTCTTCCAGACAACCTTAGTATGGACATAAATGTAACTGGAATGTGTTAGAGTCAATCAAGGAAAAATAAAAAAAAAAGTACAAGAACCTATCAAAACAATTACATACTAAATATACATACATATATACGTAATGTAAATATACCTACATAAAATACTCAATATAAGTAGTAGTACATAAATAAAAAAAAAAATAATAAAAATTACGCAATCAGTTTTAACTGTTCTGGGATAAATAGTATTTTTTTACCATACCATAGTCTTATTATATTGTTATTTATTTAAATGTAATTGAGGGATGAGACGAGCAAGTCGCTCCCCAGATGTTTAGTGTCACGCTTGCCTATTTCAGTTCAGTGCCATCTAGAGATTTAAAGTTAAATAGTTCAATATTCTACGTGGCAATGCACTGCGCTCATCAACCTGTGAATTTGATATATATTATATCAAATTCACAGGTATTTGAAGCGTGTTTGTTTTGCGGGGCACTAGCTCTTCCGAAAGCATCGCTGCAACTGCAACTGGCGTACTATGATGTACGTTTTATAATTATGTGTAGATACCCGATATATATATTTATTATATATCGGGTATATATATTTATTATGTACCCGATATATATGCTATACAAGGCACAGAAAGAATAAGACAAGCAAAATAACATAATTTGACCGTGGTCACGAAACGTGAAGTCGAGCTTAGTAAAATAAAGTTATTTTGAAAATAAAAGCGCTAACAGACTCGATTTTCTCATAAATACATGATAGCAGTTTGTGGACGTTAAAATCTAAGAAAAGCAAATTCATACGCTTGCCTTACAACGTCAAAGCCCCGCGTGGCATGGTAACATGTCTCAAAAATATTTATATATATGCATTACGTGTGCAACCCTACTAACATTATCAATGCGAAAATTTGTGTGTGTGAATGTTTGTTACCACGTATTTACGAAACGAATAATTAGATTTTGATGAAATGTAGATAGTTTAGGTTCCGTAATAACACATAGGCTACTTTTTAACTTAATCAACGCGGGCGAAGCCGCAGGGCACGGTTAGTAATGTCATAAGGTAGGTTATGACTAAACTTTAAAACTGAAGTCATGCAACCTGTAATACTTCTTTATTGAACATACTTTAATATAACGCCTAATTCACGCTAATTCCCGTTTTAATTCTAATTTAATAGTTCAAAATGTGCGTGAGTTTTTATCAAATTACCAATAATATAGTTAAGTAATAACATGATAATAGAATAAAAACTTAAAATAACAATTGTTGTACAATGGGCGACCTTATCACATAAAGCAATTTCTAACAGGCAACCTTTGTATGGACAGGATAGTAATAATAGACATTTTTTGCGGTCGGTGGTGTTCTCTAATGAAAAATGTAATGCAGGGTATTAGCGAGAATATATACGGTGCGCTGCGAAAAATATTCGCAAGAAGTTATATATATATGCCACTTGTCAACAACTGTGTTTTCTAGGATAAACTCGACTGTCTTTAAGGTTAAAACCCGTTAAAAAAATTTAACGGACAAAACGGATATTATGATACCTTTAACCTTCGTCCCATCCCTAAGCGAAACAACATACCCAGTAAGATGTCAATGGTTGGAACGTTCCAGCGTGGAATTAAATTGTGTGAAAGCATGAAACGAAATACTTAAAGCTGTTGAGGATCAGCTACTTTTGTAGAGTTAGTGCTTAACCCATTTTAAGCTTTAATGGGGAAAAAGAAACAACAGAGTCGACATGAGATAGTAGAAAATTGTGGGACTCATTTACTTACACCTTTTTACACTAGGTGGAGCTCGGAGCGGCAAGCACTACTGTTGCACTAGTTTCACATAAATTTTATACAATGTGTAACAGAAAGGTGTAGTAATACTCAAGTCACGCATCTAGCTAAATGTATGGAGTCTAACAGGAACTTCTGCATTCGCGGCAGCAGCATTAACATTGAGTTATGATGAATTAAAGTTTCTAAACAATTATGTCATTTGCAACCCTATTTCATCAGCTACCGTTCTACACCACATAGCCTTCGGACCTAGACGTCTGACAGTGGTGGCCATAACAAAGGTCTAGGTCACGCGCCACAGATGTAATCGTAGGGTTAACAAAAAAATATTTTTTAAATTTTGTACGGAACAAATATCTCCGAATGCCGCACTTGTAATTGTAGGGTTGTCAAAAGTATTTGAAAAACATAATTTTTAATTTTTGTATGGCAAAAATTATGTCCGATTTCGACTTTCGTTCTCTGGCAGACGATTCCTGGCACGATACACATACACACCACCAAGTATTACTACACCTTTTTGTTACAGGCTGTATATTTGTAGTTAAAATGTTTTTGATTTTACACAAATATAAGGACGCAGTATAAGGAATTGGTTCAAGATGTCAGCAACAGTAAGTATAGTGACCACCAGTATCTCACTCTAGGCCTGTATTGTGAGATTTAGTTTCCAATTACAATTTTAATTTATTGAAGCTTTTTTTGTTCATTAGGCCACCTGAGATATTATACCAGTTGACTAATGCAAAACTTCAGAGCGTGGGGCATCGTCGCATGGTAGCGAGTCTCTCGATATTTTATCGGATACATTTCGAAAAGTGTGAAATGGAATTACACAACCTAATTCCCCTATCCCCATTCTATTATCGGACATCAATACAGACTTCTAAGCGACACCGCTACATGGTAGATATTCCACATATGCGGACGAAGCGTTTTGCAACCACATTCATTATACGAACCGCTGAGGAATGGAACTCCTTACCTGAGTCTGTGTTTCCTGATAAATTCAATATGGGACTCGCGAGTGAATAGGCATCTTCTTGGCGAACATGCTCCATCGTCCACATCATTGCTTACCATCTGGTGAGATAGTGGTCAAACCTTTGCCTATACTGAATAAAAAAAAACGAGATGTTAAATCTCTTCAAGCCCTGTAATTTCAATGGAAATATTGCCCTTTAATCCGAAACAGTAATGTTTACACCCCACTGCTTAGCGGTTGAATGTCTGGCAATGGTACTGTCCCAGGTGGACTCTGCAAAAGAGTCCTACCGCTACAAAAATATAGTATGTGTAATATTTTTAACCGACTTCAAAAAAAAAGGAGGAGGTTCTCAATTTTACTGTATTTTTTTTTGTGTGTTACCTCATAACTTCTTTCGTTGTGCGCCGATTTTGAGGATCATTTTTTATTTGAAAGCTGGTGCTTTCCATGTGCTCCCATTTAAATTTGATCAACATCTGACTTGCAAGCAGTTTTTGAGTTATCCTCAATAATGCGTATTCTGTGGGCTACATTGACGATGTTCTCGTTTTTAACAAACTTCAAAAGTTATATCATAACTTCTTTCGTTGTGACCTGATATTGATAATTATTTTTTTATTTGAAAGCTGGTGCTTTCCATGTGGTCCCATTTAAATTTGATCAAGATCTGATCATTGGTTTTTAATTATCATCAATATTGCGTGTTTAATACATTCAATCTGATCAAGGTTCCGAAGATAGAACGGTGAAGTCGGTTTTTTTAAACTTTGCTTGCGTTTAAATTTCAGCGATAGGTACATTACATTACAATGTAGTAGTTTAAAGCGGTATTCAAACATAAATATCAGCACATTAATCAAGTTTATAATAATATGTTTGTATGGTATATGTATTGTATGTATATTTTTGTTTATGTATTTATTCTATTGTTGTTATAATATGTATACAATGTATATCTAATATCTTTAAACGAGCAATTCTTGTATATATATATATGTGTAATCAGGATCTCGGAAACGGCTCCAACGATTTTCATGAAAGTTACAGATTAGGGGTTTTTCGGCCCAAGGAATCGATTCATCGTTTCAGGTCCGAGAAATGCTCGGTTCCGAAACTGCATTTGAAAAACCGGTTTAAGAAACTATTACGCCATGTCCGATGTAAAAAACTGTTTCTACTCGACACTAGATGGAGCTTTCTGAGGCTACAAATTCAAACACATTCTACCAAAAACAAAAAACCGAGCAAAGCTCGGTCATCCGGTTATTGATATATTATGTATGTACTTATTTATTTTAGTATATAAATAGTAATTATTTTGTTAAGTATCTTAATGCATTATTATAAAGTTTGCGTAACTATGTGGTACACCTGAGTCCCAATACATTTTGCTATCTCCTCTCCATCCAAAGGTTGTCTGGAAAAGATCGCTTTAAGCTATAAGACCGCCCATTGTACTACGTAAGTTAGTTGTAAGGTCTTTAATGTATTTTCCTTTATTTCTGGTGTACAATAAAGACTTATCTATATATCTAAGTATAGTGACACCTGCCCTCCGAACCTCCTAGCAGTTTCAGGTCATACGATTATGTAGGTCGCAATGTTTCAGGTCTAAGTACGATTGTCTCAGACAATAAAATTTATAGGGCCATTGTAGAATGGTTAATGTCAATTTAACTAGAATAAAACAGTAATATTTTATATTAAAAGCATCTTGCGAATAGAATTTACGCACAGAAAACATCTATGTTATTCTTGAGAGCTAGACAAACGCGTAGGACATGTACATTTTTTGTATAGTTAAACAAACAAACGCACTCACACTCACAGCCCTCGACTATATAGGTATCGAGGGTGTCGGAAATACAAGACAGACTCCTAAGCGACACCGCTATATGCTTGACAAGCGTTTTGCTTCCACATTCATTAAGCGAACCGCTAAGGAACGCAACTCCTTACCTGAGCCTGTATTTCCTGATAAATACAATATGGGAGTCTTTAAGTCGCGATTGAATAGGCATCTTCTTAGTAAACGTACTCCATCGTCGACCGCATCATCGCTTACCATCAGGTGAGATAGTGGTCAAACGTTTGCCTATACTGAATAAAAAATAATAAAATATTTACATATCACTTAGAGACTTGATATATACAAAGCGACCAGGGCGCGCGGCAAGCGGAGGGCGCGCGGCGGTGGGTATACCAAATCCCTTAGAATCGATTTTATTTACATAGCATTAGCCATGCTAGGCAGAACTATAGTGATAAATTTAGAAAGGAAAAATTTATCGCTTGAGGCGGGATTTGAACCCGCGGCCATAGGGTGTCATGCTCTATTGCAGCGAAAAGTTTTGTTTTTTTTATTAATTTTTTCCTTTCTAATTTTATCCCTTAGAATCACACTCACAACCAGAATTCACCAAACAAACGAACGATTTTCACCAAGCTACTTAAGCACAATCGCGATCATTTTTCGTCAAGGGTTAATCAGTTTTATTCTTTACTATTCTACCCTTTGTTCCCACTAGTATCACTGTAACGCCGGTAGTACTAGCTGGAATTGATATGGGCGTCATAGGCTATCTCTGGTTGGTTATCAACCATTCTCACTTACATTTCCAATACTTATGATAAAGCTGTGATAACATTCTTAAATAACTAGTTTTATTAGGTCTTATTAACGACACATTTAAAAAAAAAAAAGTTTCATTTTAAGTAGTTGGGATTTTCGATTTTTTTGTATACTTGTTAACTCATTCACAACTTAAATTAGTTTATATATATATATATATATTATATACATACAATATAAGTTTATATAAGTTTCTGAGACTGTACCTACTGTGGGTGTCAAAAGCATTTACAACACACAAGTTAGGTTAGATATATAGTTTAATTAGCTAAGATATGTAGATAAAACTAATATGATTCCCGTGTAACGTTCCTTTGTTATCTTTGCCATACCCTAACAGGGTCTATTTTTACCGACTTCCCAAAAAAGGAGGAGGAACTCAAGTTGACTGTATTTTTTTTATGTGTGTTAACTCATAACTTCTCTCCACGTGAGCCGATTTCGAATTTTTTTATTTAGTTTGAAAGATGTTGCTTTCTAATAAGTCCCATTAAAATTAGATCGATATCTGATCAGTAGTTAGTTCTTGAAATATCGTCAATAATGCATATGTTGTGGACTACTTTGACGATGTTCTCGTTTAACCGACTTCAAAAGTTACCTCATAATTTCTTTCGTTGTGAGCTGATTTTGATGACTGTTTTTTTATTTGAAAAAAGCTGGTGCTTTTCATGTGGTCTCATTGAAATTAGATCAAGATCTGATCTCTAGTTTTTGAGTTATAGTCAATAATGCGTGTCTAATACATTAAATCTGATCAAGGTTCCGAAGATAAAACGGTTGTTTTTTTAAGCTTTGCTTACGTTTAATTATTGTATTGAATGTTCTAGAGCAACGAATTTAATGCAAACAATAAAAATACTAAATCCAATCACACACAGCACCAGAAACTCAAAAATCCTCTGGGATGAGAAATTGTGCAGGAGCACAATTTTTCATCTCGGCTCGAGTTAAGGAAGGATCTTTAACTCGAGCCAAGGTAACGCAAAGTATAAAGCGAGGACCTTTGCAATGCTACATACCTACATTCCAAGTTTCATCCAAATCCATTCAGCCGTGACAGCGTGAAGAGAAAACAAGCTTACTAACACATACACTTTTTATAATATAGGAGTGATTAATTATGATTAATTGCTTCCTTATATACGAATACCTGTGGTATGACTTTTACCAACAAGACAGACTGTCAAATGTCATCCATTTATGGTTAACCTACCTGCAGTTCGCTCGAAGCGATGCGCTTCTACGTTTATCATCGCCTGCGTCTTTATTCCCCGAACGGTACAATCTGGGTATCTTCAAATCTAGAGTGAATAGGTACCATATTCATTAACATGTTCCATCTTCAGCCGCATCGTCACTTTCCATCAGGTGATAGTGGTCAAATTGCTTGGCTATCCAGCATTAAAAAAAATAGTCGTATATAGGGTTGTCCAAAAATAGTTCTCCACACCACAGAGTATATAACAGTACATGTAACTATTCCCACAAATCGATACTCCACCAGAGTTAAAGTTTACCGCAGTTCTAAAATTATCCGGAATCTTCTATCGAACGCAGCCGTTTTAGTACAGGGCAGCTATAAACTCGATGACCTATAAAACCTAGCCGACAGCCCTATAGGCTCTATTTTGGCTATAAACTGTTTATTGGTTTTCGTAAGTATGTAGTCGTTTAGTTTTTACATTAATATAAATAGATTATTCAGAAAAATATAGGCATACATACATAGTGGCTCTATAGCTAGGTTACCATAGGTTACCATCTATGATATATCTAATACCTTTAAACAAGCAATTCTTGTATATATATATATAATTTGAATCTCGGAAACGGCTCCATCGATTTTCATTACATTTTGTACTCGGATGCCTATAATCCAGGTTTTAAGTTCGGGCCGAACCGAAATATTTGCTTTCAACCGACTTCAAAAAAGGAGGTTCTCATTTCGACTATATGTTTTTTTTTGTATGTATGTTACGCGATATCTCCGCCAATTATGAATCGATTTTGATAATTCATTTATAAATATAAATTTTATCGAAATCAATCAAGCCAGAACCAAAATATAAGCAGGAAAGTCGGTTTTTTAAGCTTTGCTTGATTTTCAATTATTACAGCACAAAACCCTAACGGAGATGAAAAAAAAATTTATAAATAGGAATCCTAGCAACGGTTAAAAATGGCGGCCTAAAAACGGTTAACACAATTTTACGCTTAACATGGCGTGATTAACGTATAATTAAACCGATAATTGTTCAATCACCACAAATTTGAGTCAGGTTTTTGATAATTTTTTCATCAGTCGCCTTCAGTCCAGGGGAAAATATTAAAATTAAATAGGTTGGGTGAGGTCAACTGGAAACCAAAAGGGCTTTTCTACCGACTTCACAAAAATGGGGAGGTACTCAATTCGACTGTATTTTTTAGCTATTGCATAGCTTCTATCGCGGGCCTTGAGCGTGGAGATCGAATCCAGAAATTCCGTAACGAAAATAACCTAACACCCCCCACTCTGACCAGCACAGCGGTAATACTTTTTAGTTTTGCCATCTATCGATGAATAGCAGTACTTTTAATGACTTTTTTGAAATATCACGCTTGTATCTTTAGTTCAGCAACTCGCCTCTAGGTGGCAGGAAAAAAAATACTGCATAAATAATTATAATTGCATAAGTTGATAAAAAATGCTATGCAATAGCTTTACCTCGGTAGTCCCCGAGTGCCACACGTCTTTTTTTTTGTGGTTACCATCAGGCAAGCAACTATAGCAAAACTCGTCTCTGACAAAGAACAAATTTAACCGCGTTTAAAAACGCAGCTAAAGTAATTTATATTGTCCTTATATTCTTTTAATTATCATGAATGCAAGCAAAGCCACTCAATATAAAAATGCACAGTTAATAAACGTAATTCATTAAATTATTTCTCAAAGTCCACCTAAAACAAAACAACAACAACACAACAACGTATAGCTCTCACAACAACCGCAAAGAACAGACGTAGATTAATTCTAAAACAGAGATGCATTCATTTTGCGTTAAGAGGGGTTAGGCATTACGATAAGTGTACTTTGAACAGCTTTGATGTTTATTCTTGGATTGGAATAGGTGATATTAAGAGCAGGCTGCCTCAAATGATAATATTTGCAATGGTATCCTGATTAGATGATTTCCTACTAACCGCCGCATCTTCGGCCGCATCATCACCTTCATTAAACAACATCAAACAAACGCATTCACACTCACAGCAACACACTAAGTTCAAAAACTTGTATCATGGGTGCCGGAAACATTCACATCACACACACATTACACACAGAACCAGAGCACAAATATCCCTAGGGTAAGAAATTTTGCTCCAGAAATCGAACCCAGGACCCAAGGCGCGGAGGGTGGAGAACTGTCCACTGCGCCAACTGGGTCGTCATTAGGTGAGATAGTGGTCAAATGCTTACCTATCGAGCATTAAAAAAAATAGTCTTATGCAGTGTTGTAGAGGTTACCTCGGGTAGAGTATATTTTTTCCTATGGAGCTTACTATTAGCTTAGAGATAGACATATACATAGACATATCTTTATATATTGTGGTAATTAATACATAATAATTGAAACGCAAGCAAAGGTAAAAAAAACTGACTTCATCGGTTACATTTCACCTCCAAACCACCTCTGAAGCTCTACCAAACAAAAAAAAAACATCAAAATAGATACATAATTGGCGGACATATCGCGTAACATAAATACAAAAAAAAAGTCACGTCAAAAAAATTCATATAGTCGAATTGAGAACCTCCTTTTTTGAAGTCGGTTGAAAAGAAACAAAATGGGCATTATAACATAGAAAAGCACAATCAGTAACAGCTTTTTACCACAAACCGACCCCAACTCAGCATATTGCCGGCTGAAAACAACCAGCGCTGGTCTTCCGTTGGGAAAGGCGGGTGACGTCCCGAACGAGAAACAATATAATTACAGTGCTACACATATTGAAAAGTTTTTTTTTTATTCATTCAAGATAGGCAAACTTTTGACCACAATCTCACCTGATGGTAAGCGACGATGTGGTAGACGATGGAGCAAACTTGCCTAGAAGATACCTATTCACTCGTGACTTGAAGACTCCATATTGTACTCATCAGGAAACACCGACTCAGGAAAGGAGTTCCATTCCTTTGCAGTTCGCACAATGAACGCATCGTGCGCATTTGTGGAATGTCTACCATATAGCGGTGTCGCTTAGTTTGTCTGCTTGTCCGATGATAGAACGGAGATGGGGGAACTAGATCGTGCAGTTCCTTGGCACACTCTCCGAAATGTATCCGATAAAAACCGAGAGACTAGCTACCATGCGGCGATGACCCAAGCTCTGAAGCTTTCAATGTATAAATAGTATTATATAGTTATTTTGATGTAATACTAGACAGACTTACTCAACGATAAGATATTAGAGAACACCTTTAAAATTTGCATGAGTGACTAGTTTTTTTTTTTTTTAAACCTCTCATCCCCACACTAAATTCAAAGACTTGTATCGTGGGTGCCGGAAACATTTACATCACACACACAAATACACCCAGGAATTTGTGCTCCTGCCGGGAATCGAACCCCGGACCCACGGCGCAGAAGGCGGACACCTGTCCACTGCGCCAACTGGGTCGTCTTTCTTCTGAATGAGCCCTTTTGATCGACTGCGGTTACAAAAACGTCCTCTTATTGTGCGGCCTAGTCTTAAATGTGTTCTAGTCTCAGAGTTATAATCGGCTTGTGGTATCATTAGGCATAATTATTGTAGGCTCAGACATTATCTCCTTAGTATTATAGGTCCTTTGTACCAGAGTATTTAGAATTAATTTTAGTATATTATATTTAATTCTATCGATTTAGTTGTATAAATAAAACAAAAACAGGTCAATGTTCTAAAAATTATAAAAAAATTGCTGCGAAAAATGTGAACATACTTTTATATTTTTTTATGATTGATAGGCAAGCATTTGACCACTATTTTACCTAATGACAAGTGATGATGCGGCCGAAGATGTAGCATGCTTGTCTAGAAGATACCTATTCACTCTTGGCTTGAATACTTCCAGATGTATGGAAAATAAAAACATGTATTAGGTAATTTATTTCATTTCCTTCATTTTGATACCCTACTCGAAAGGTTTGGTATTTTTTTATGTATTAATTTTTCACGCGCAAAATCCGCCATTTTGTTTTTTCACCTATCTAAGCAAACTTGGGTCTTAACTGTTGAATACCATCCAGCTGTTTGGAAGATACGAGGTAATAAAGAAATTTACATATATACATACAAGATACGAAAAACATAACCCTTTCTATGCAGTCGGGTAAAAATATAAGTACATGTTTATTTACCTTTTCATAACTCACGGGTAGACCTTCTAAGCAAAATACTTAAATAGTTGTTTTTTATGTACATAATGTATTATGAGTGTTAATTCTGAGAAAAAAAAATTATTACCTAAATAATTATCAATTATCTCAGTCCAGTTCAATCCAGTTCATATCGAGCAATAGTTAAATTAATCCAGCCCTAGACGGCTTAATCTCTCCTAATTGAGGAGTGTTAACAAAAACTGGTAGTCTTGGTTTTTAAAAGCGACTACATAATATAGAAGAGTTGCCAGAAATAGAACACAATGGAAAATGTTAGAGGAGGCCTTTGCCAAAAGGCACACTGAACTTAGAGATATCCTCTAAATAAGGAAAACAAACACTGTACGGAACAAGCCGAACATTGGACTCTACGGCAATCTGAAACCTCTATCCTGAACTTCCGTCTCAAAACAGACGGAAGTTCAGGATAGAGGGCTTATTGATTGATTGATTGACATAATATATAGGTTGATATAATTATGTATTAGTGTTAAGGAATGATTAAAAACAAAAGAAAGAAAAATAAAATGCGCCGCCGTGTTTCTTGCCAGGTTCTTCTCGAGATGGCTGTAGTTTTGCGAATCTGGCAGCAGAGTGACCTTCATGAGTGCCTCTTTGGGGCCCATGTAATAAACGATTTTGACTTGATTTAGTAGACCTTGTTAGCAAAATAATTAATTAGTTTTTCTTTATATACATAGTGTATTTTGAGTGATAATTCTGAGTAATAAAAATTATTAAATTATTATTAATTATCTTGGTGGGTAATCCGGTCCATATCGAGTAATTATTAAATTAATCCGGCCCTAGACGGATTAATCTCTCCTAATTGAGGAAAGTGTTAACAAAAACTGATAGTGTTGATTTTTAAAGATAAATAATATTATAAATGTATTTTATACACATTTGCATTCGCTTTACTTTATAACCAGTTAACTAATCTACGTGCAAATTATACTTTATATAAATGTAACGGCTTGACTCACGATTTAAGGTTGATTCTCGTGACCTAGGTTTCGGTTATGTCCGATCCCCATCATCAGGCGAATTCACGACGGAAGGTCACGACGCTCACTACGGACGCGAGCACGCTCGGCGCGACAATTGTGTCAATTGCCTGTATTTCCTAAAACTACATTAAAACTGTATACAACAATACAGCACAGGACTTATATAATTAAACGCAAGCAAAGCTTAAAAAAAACGACTTCACAGCTTTACTATCGGAACCTTGATCAGATTTAATGTATAAACACGCATTATGACTATATGTCAAAAACTAGAAATCAGACCTTGATCAAATTTCAATGGGACCACATGAAAAGCACCAGCTTTCAAATAAAAAGAATCATCCAAATCGGCTCACAACGAAAGAAGTTATGAGGTAACTTTTGAAGTCGGGTAAACGAGAACATCGTCAAAGTACGCATTATTCGTCACAAAATAGACATTATTGACGATGTTTCAAGAACTACTCAGATCAGATCTTGATCAAACTTAAATGGGACCAATTAGAAAGCAACATCTTTTAAACTAAAAAATAATTTTCGAAATCGGCTCACGTGGAGCGGAATTATGAGGTAAGACACATAAAAAAAAATACAGTCGACTCGAGTACCTCCTCCTTTTTTGGGCAGTCGGTAAAAAGTAGGATTTGTCCTCATTTGATGTCAAAATTTGGTTAAAAGGTATAAAGTATCTACAAATTTCAGTATGTAATAAAAAATCTCGAGTACTCGAACATGCTTAAAACTAGCCTATGCCTATACCTAATGAATTACACTACTTACATAAATTACATTAAAAATTGATTATTTACATTTAGTTTAGTTTATTGTTTATATCAGTCATTTGTTTTTGTTATTTAAGTTATTTTAGGAAATTAATAAACATAGTCCCTATCTGGTCATATGGATTGAGTTTTTTTATTATTTGTTTGTTCCGCCGTTTTTCCTCCGACAAAGGCCGGAGACTTTTTTTAGCAAAACAATTTGCTAATTTGATTTCTGAAGGTCGATTTATCATAATTTCGCCTTTAGTTTCACACGCTTTTGTTTGTTAGCATGGATTGAGTTTTATACTTATCCTAAAATATTATTATTGTGTGTGTAATGTAGGGTGTCTTGGCTTTCTGTTTTAGGTTAGACATGGCTGGCCCAGCACATTCGATCCAAGTCTCAGTAGAGCTGACTGAGTAAGAACTCTAGTTATGTTAACTTAGCATTTAAGTCTTCGTGGGAAGAACTAGTGATAATTATTTCATTGATATTAAAGCCTCCAAAGCGGTAACACGTAGTTTAATTTGGAATGAATTAGTTTTTAAAGAGTAAAGTAGAAGCTCCCAAAGTTTAACAGTCTTCATAAAAGTTTCCGGCACCCACGATACAAATCTAGTGTAAGTCTGAGTTGTTATTAACATAAAAGTTTTCACACTCACATCCCCACATTAAGCACGATGACTTGTGTCTTTGGTGCCAGAAACATTCACATACAATTCCAACCAGAACCAGAAAATATTTTTTCTTTGGGGAGAAAATGTAATCGAACCCGATACCCCTTAGAAGGCGAACTCGCACCCAACTAAGCCAACGGGCAGTTCTATGTGTTAAAAAAAAGGAAATTTCTAAATCGTATTGTATTTTTGCATCGAATTTTGTTTTTTGAAATATCAGCGTACAAATTGAATTATTTCCCTACGTCTTATATTACGTAGTTCGTATAAAAAGCAAACAGTAAGAGTTCAAAGTTCACAATTTAACGATGTATGAAAATAATGTAAATAGTTTTGTTAATTTTTAGTGATATAATGGGTAAAAAAAACAGATTTTTTATATAATATAAGTAACAAAAACCAAGTGAAAAAATGAACTGGTCTTAGACTGCATATGGAATCTCCAAACATGATTAATAATTGTAACTAAGTAATTATGTTTATATGAGAAGCCTGGTTCTTTTTGCGCTTTTATAAACATATAAACATGATTGAAGGTCGCGAAAGTTTAAAAAATACTAAGTAATTAGTTTGAATGCTTTTTTAAATCTTTATGTTTTGCTGAAAGAAACTATTGAAGTCAATATGCCATCATTTCTTCGAGTGCACAGAAGAGAATTGAACAGGGTTACAATTAGTGAATGAGTGAATTAGTGTGTGGATTACCATGTATAAAACATATAGATACAGATAAATAATAATTGGTGCAGACACTGTCTAATAAATTTTCTGATAAACACTTTTTTTATCTATTAACAAACAAACGCTTTCACACGCACAGCTCCACACTAAGTTCAAAGATTTGTATTGTGGGTGCCGGAAACATTCACATCACACACATTATACCCAGAGCCAGAATAAAATTAAATACGTTACGTGATAAATTTCAATAAGCAAATCTTGGTTACAGAAATAAATAATTTTTATTTTTAAATACGTCTATCACGCTTAATTAGATTGCTCGATTCTTTCCTTGATTTATAGATTACGATGCGTTAAAATATAATTCGTTTTTTTTTGCTTTATGCTGAGGTCGACTTTTCATACTGTTTGTATTGTGTGCGAAGGGTGAAAAATGCCAAATCATTTCATACCAATATCTTGCAAAGATTTTGTTTAAATTTTTAATCTCGTGAAACAAGGGATCCCCTTCCTTTTGAAATCCATTAATATCCGTTTCCAACGCATTAGGATGAATGATCATTTAAAAAAACGGTCAAGTGCGTGTAGGACTCCGTGTACAGTGTATACTTTTTTTAAATTCTCTTTAGGCAAACATTTGACCATTATCTCACCTGATGGAAAGTGACGACATGGTCGAAGATGGAGCACGCTGGCCTAGAAGATACCTATTCACTCGAGATTTAAAGACTCCTAATATATTGTACTTATCGAGATATAACCTATTTTGTAACCTGTGGATAATGTAGTAGGTTGTGCATTAAAATACCTTATATAAATTTATTACCATTGTATAAATACTTTAAGTGTACAATTGTTTTTTGTCCCAAATAAAATAAAATAAAATAAAATAACGACGGAGTGAGCTCCTGAACGGATGAACCGATTTTGATTTTGTATTTTTGTGTTTAAAGTTGAGTTGGCAGTGTTCTTAGCTATGTTTGATGAAAATTGGTGCAGCTGTTTTTCAGATAGAGCGTCGTCGGGGGTTTTGTTAAAACTTTGATTTTGCCACTTGTATTGGATTTTTATTTATTGATTAATATAAAGATATAAATATATATATAACTAGCTGCGCCCCGCGGTTTCACCCGCGTTGATAATGATGAAAAGTGATGATGATGAAAAATAGATGTTGGCCGATTCTCATAGATACCGGATAAGCACAAAAAATTTCATCAAAATCGGTCAAGCCGTTTCGGAGGAGTATCGCAACGAAAACTGTGACACGAGAATTTTATATATTAGATATCAATTCATTTATTTATCAGTAAATATAATTTTACAGTAAATATAGTGCTTATATAATAAAATTGTAGTAATAATACTGAAATTTCCTTTTTAAATATATACTACTTTATTTGAATAATAGCCATAAACATAAACGACATCGCTTTTACCCTCACACCCCCACACTAAGTTCGATGTCTTGTGTCGTGGATGCCGGAAACATTGACATCATACACATAATTACAACCAGAACCAGAAACACAAATTTTCCTTGGGGAGACAACTTGTGTTCCTGCCGGAAATCGAACCCGATACACCTTCTTAGAAGACGAACGCTCACCCAACTAAGCCAAGGAACAGTTCATAATAATGTTTAGATTTGTTGCGTGTCCCAGCAGTGGGAAAAAAGTGCATTAATAAACATTCATCATCAGCCAGATGATGACTCAATCAATCAAAATGTTTATTTTTCTCTTAATAGAACAATGACGCCACAATTATTTCAAATCAAATCAAATCAAATCGTTTATTTGCTAGAATACATGTACTTATAAGATCTTAATGTAAAAATTTACACAATATATTCAGTCTGCAAGCAGACGTGCAAATGGTAATGTCTGCCTACTATAATATCTAGACTAATTTACTAAAAATTCTTAAGCTCAGATTTTTTTAATTTGTTACCTCCTAATATTTTTATTTCACTAGGCACACTGTTAAAAATTGATATACACATATTATAAACATTTCTTTTGTATAAGTCCTTTTGGGCAGTCGGTTAATATAAAAGGTTCGTGAATTTATCTCTTTTTTGACGGGTAATAACTTGACGTTTTTTAAAAAAATAAGGGTGTTGTTTAACAAAAAAACAAATGTCCTTAATGTACATACACGGCAAAGGAAGTATGTTGCATGCTTTAAAAAGAGGTCCACAGCTATCTAGAAACCAAGCCTTATTTATGACCCTAATGCATCGTTTTACTGACTGCTGTGGTAAGTTCAAAATGAACCTGTAATACAGGTCACCAGGGCCACCAGGGGAATGTTTATTCATGCACTTATTTCTTAAACAGAACCTCTACTATTCGTGAGCTTAAGTGCCAAAATCAATAATTTAAGTAAATACAACCAGTTGCAGTCCCTCGTCTGGACAGCACCGTCCACTGAATCAACGTTCCAAAATCAAATTCGTCTCAGGGTTGCCAGCGTAATTCGTTTACCCATTCGGGAAATTAAATAGATGGGTAATTTGACTGGCCCATTAGTGCCCGACGGTTTAAAGTGGGGACATGGGGACCTGGGGACAAACTATGGAAACAGTACAGTGGCGAACATAATTGCAATAACATAATTCAAGTTCTTTCATGATATTTAAGTTTTTTTTTATGTTCGATAAGCAAGCATTTGTCTACTATCTCACCTGATAGAAAGCGATGATGCGGCCGAAGATATAGCATGCTCGCCTAGAAGAACGCCTTAACCTGAAGATTTCAGATTTTCAGATTCAACCGTTCGGGGAACAAAGACGCGGGCAAAGAGCTCCACTCCTTCGCTGTACGGGTAATTCAACTTTTTATTTTTCATTTACAGCCGCACAGTAAGTTCAAACACTTGTATCGTGTAGTAATCATACCAAGAACCAAGCTCAAAATTAAATGTGCCTTCGTAAGGAAAATTGTGATCCTGCCCGGAATCGAACCCATCACGGCGCAGAGGGTAGACTGCCACTGTGCAACTGGGATGTCAATAACACCACTTAACTAAAAACAGCTGCATATCAGCACTATCTCTGTGATATCAGCAGTATACTGGGTTACTCAGTATAGTCATTAACTTTTATGAGTGCCTCTTTGAGGCCCATGTGAATAAACGATTTCGATTTGGTATTTTCTATTATAGCATGGTTAACAGCCACTCTACTAATAAACTTGTAGTTTACCATGTAAAAACACTGTCACCAAACACCTAACGGTACTTCAGCAGCTATCCTTGAAAGGCAGTTCTAATCGCTTTAATATCGCGTTACATCACGCGTTGATGTTGTAACCAATAGCTTGTTCTCACACAATACTTGAATCTTGGGTTCCGGAAACATTAACATATCCTACACACAATCACACCCAGAACCAAGCACAAAATTAAATGTTCCTTCGTAAGGAAAATTGTGCTCCTGCCCAATAGCGTGTGAGAGAGAGAGAGAGATACAGCTTCTTATCCTTTCTTCTCTTATCATAGTTCATCATTATCATCATCAGCCTGTATTCTTCCACTGCTGGACATAGGCCTCTCCTTTTATCTTAGTTGTATGACTTCATTTATGACCGCGACTGTACATGGGGACAAACTACGGTAAGATTTATGCGTGAAGGGCATCAAATTTATTTGATTCGATGGCTGATTTGATTACGGGCGATGCCGGGAGTTACTCGTAAGCTTTAGGGCATTGTTTGGGCGGTTAGGACGGACGGGTGGAAACAGATGAATTAGTAACATTACAATTTACTTAATACGTCAGAGTTTCCTTACAACAATGGACGAACATGTCTGTGAAACGTAAAAACGTTTGAATACGTGATGTACAACCAGCACACACACAATCACAACCAGAACCAGGAACACAATTTTTCCGTGGGAAGAAACCTTGCATTCCCGCCGGAAATCGAGCCCGATACCCCTGCTTAGAAGGCGAACATGCAATCTAAGCCAATCGAAATTAAAATCAAAACAGTTTCTGGATGTATGATATGATTGTTTCCGGCACCCACGCCATTAGTCATTAAACTTAGTGTGGGGATGTGAGAGTGAATGCGTTGTACAATCTGGATGTCTTCTAGTCTTTGGTAAATAGGCATCTTCTAGGTGAGCATGTTACATCTTCAGCAGCATCTTCACAGAGATAGTGGTCAAAAACTTGCCTATCCATAAAAATAACCATCATCATAATTGTTGCGGAAAATTCTCGCCGAACTGAATTCTCGCGCCTACATTTTGCCCTACAGAGAAACACTTTTGAGTTTAATTGCTTATAACTTTTTTTCAAGATAATAATTGTTTGATTTCTGTATTTGTTGTTCAATTAGAGGATATAACGGATATTATACGTAAGTTTCATCGTTCAGTGTGAAGCCGTTTTTGAGATAGACCCGAGACAAAATAGGTCTAAAAATAGAGATTTTGGTGGCCTACCAAATCGTTATTATCCAACATGATTTTTTTAAACCGATTTCGTGCTATACTTTTCAAGCTCTTTTCAACAATGCCCCAAAAGGGTAGATAAAAATGTAAAAAATATTTTGCTCCCCACTTACATGTATAGGACCCCCCTTAATATTTTCATGTATATAATTTTATATGTCATCTCTAGCTTTGGGCCGTACTTTAAGATATTCAATGAGAGTTTTATGTTACTTTAAGATATACAATGAGAGTTTCAGTCATTCGCTTATATGGTTTAGACGCTTGTTGCCTTTGACTGACGAACGGACGGACAGATAAAGTGCTGAACGACCCAATTGAACTCAAATGAGCTTGTGGTTAGAATTTCTATTCTGGATCTGAGAGCTATCTGGTATTTTACAAATTATCGAGTACACAAAATCTAAAAGAAATTATTTAATTATTAGCATCATACTTTATCCTCTCGCTGTAATGTTATTTCCATAGTTCCTGTTAATCGGAGTGCAATCCCACTGAGTACCAGATAAACAATTTAGCACCCCTAAAGTCAACTGAATTTATCGCATAGTTTTAAATACATTGCTAGCAAATAAAGTTTTTTGCGTTATTCGCATTCATTGGAAGCGTTAATGGTGATGAATTGGATCTGGCGAGACGCCAGTGGATATGGTTTGGGGTACCATCGGTTTAGGATAGCGATTTGGGAATAGACTATGAGGAATTGAAGTTAGTCAACAGTAGCGATAAGCTATTTTATTTATAGTATTTTAACCCCAGATGTACACTGAGGGGTGTACACAGTTTACCCGCTGTACACAGTTTGTATTCCTGTTTAATTTTATGTGTCTAATTGAACTGCCCGTTGGTTAAGTTGAGTGCGCGTTTGCCTCCTAAGCAGGGGTATCGGGCTCGATTCCCGGCGGGAACATAAGTTTCTTGTTCTGGTTGTGATTGTGTGTGTGATTTGAATGCTTCCGTTGCCCACGGCACAAGTCATCAAATTTAGTAGGGGCTGTGAATGTGAAAGCGTTTATGTTTATTTTATGTTTGCGTGTGTCTGTCTGTGGCATTGTACTTAGCTGCCCAATTACTAAGCTGATATCGATAAAAAATAAATGTTTTATGCCTGTGCAGCAGTTATCCAGTTCACCGGTGATATAAAAAAAAAATATGTTGTCATTTCAGGTCGAAGCTGACTTCGGATATGGAAAACTAGGCGGAGGAGAGAATAGGGGAGGGTTTCCCTTATTTTAAATAAAAGTGAGATATCAAACGTTCCGTTGTACTGGCATGAGTATAGGCAACTCATATATGTAGTTGAAAAAGAAAAAGTTCGTGCATTTATAATTTAAGCTGCAGAACTCCAATAGAAGTTTTAGTAAAGTTTCTTTGCTACCACTTTAGGGCATAACTACGATTGAATCTCGACTATTTTACTTGTCTGTAACTGTTTTTATAAACTATTAATAATTAAGTCACACAATTAAGTTACACACAATAAGTTTGATGACTTGTCGTGCGGTAAACATTCGCATCAAACACAACCAGAACCAGACACAAATATTCTTAGGGGAGAGACTTGTGTTCCCGCCGGGAATCGAACTCGATACCCTTGCTTAGAAAGCGAACGCGTATCCAACTAAGCCAATAGGCCGTTCAATTCATATATAGAGTTGAAAAACGAAAATTTTTAATTATAGCTGCATAAATAACTTCAATAAAAGCTATAGAAAAGTTTATTTCCTACCACTTTAGGGCATGACTACGATTGAATCATGATTGTTTTACTTGACTTTAGCTATGACTGATTTTACAAATTACCTATGCTGTACCCGGAATGCGTTGCATAGCCACGTAAAGAAAAAAATCCTACCTCTTTCACGTTCATGGTTGCCTATTAGACGTCCAAAATTAATTCGGGGAAAATTTTGTATGGGAAAAGTCGAAAATCGACTGCATAAATGGACCGAATAGCGGTCTAAAATAATCTTCGCATTATTTTTAACCGACTTCAGAAAAGGAGGAAATACTCAAGTCGACAGTATTACTGTGTGTATCTTCTTTCCACGTGAACCGATTGTGTTTTTTTTTGTTTGAAAATTGTTGTTTTCCAATTGGTCCCATTTAAATTTGATCAAGATCTGATCAGAAATGCGTGGTTAGTACTTCTAATCTGATCCAAGTGCCGAAGATAAAGCGGTGAAGTCGGTTTTTTTTTAGCTTTGCTTGCCTTTAATTATTTTTTTAATGTATGTTCACCGATTTCTCCCCCATTTGTGGACCGATTCTCAAAATTCTTTTTTTGCTTGATAGATTATACTTTAGAGTCCTATATAAATTTTATCGAAATCATTCAAGCCAAAACCAAAATATGAGCAGTGAAGTCAGTTTTGTTTTTTTAAGCTTTGCGTACGTTTAAATTATTTTGTATTACCTTTCAAATGGATCCGAACGATGTGCCCCAAAGGGCACGTCGATCAGTTGTATAGTTTTAAAGTCTATAAAGGGTATGGGGTACATGGGTAGAAACATTTTTGTTTGATATGTAGATAGATTCAACTTAAAATATTTATAGCTTTCCACACAGGTTATACATTAAACTAAAAACGAAATTAAAATTAAACGAAAAAAAATAAATAAACTATAATTAGATATAAATATGTACAAAACTTAATCTAATAGACCGCTACCAGTAGGCAAAGTACCCAAAATGCTGGCAGCATTGCCACGTTGAATGGCAATACTCAATCTCTGTCCAAAAAAATTGCCAGCATTTTGGTCACGAGTTGCTTCGACCAAACGCTTTGTTAATTCATTGTAGAATGTATGTGCTCCCGGTCCCCACGGTCCCAACGTCTCAACCCCAAAAGGCACAAATATATAACCACTATCAAGATTACTATATTTGCCACAGGTTATATAAAACATTTAAAACAAATTAAGGTGGGAAACGAAACAATTGAAAATGATGAATGAAAAATCTTATTTTTCAAAACACCTATTACATTCTAAAGTTACACGTAGTGTCGTTTACTGTAACTTAGTCACTTGCAAACAGTAGTACCCTTATATTTTCGCAGTCAACCAGTGTAACTTGTTAAGCATTTTATGTTTTTATGTGTCACAACACAAAATGGAATTACACAAAACTGACGATTAAATCAAATTGTGTCTAGACGAAAAAATGGCTGGGCTGAGTGAGTTAATCATAGGAGTTATTATTTATTTTATTGTTTGTAAGTCATGCGAAGTTCTGTGGGTGGACGATAATATATAAAAGACGTAAATTATTTCAAGTCTGATTATGTCAAAGTTTAAGTTAAACATTGATTCAGCGAATAGGAAAACCATTAATATTTTAATTGATTTTATTCATATAGCATTAGCCATGCTAGGCAGAACTATAGTGGTAAATTTAGAAAGGATAAAATATCTATAAACTGTTTCGGTAGATGACGTCACACGTCCCCGTAAGACGTTAATAATAAGGAAAGGTTAATTTCGTCGCTTTAGGCAGGGCTTGAGTAGCTCAGCGGTTAGAGCAACAGGGCATGACACCCTATGGCCGCGGGTTCAAATCCCGCCTCAAGCGATAATTTTTCCTTTCTAAATTTATCACTACATTAATATCTTAATGGCTTATCTAATACATGTTAGCTTATAAAATACCTAAAAAACACTGATTCTTATTCTAACCCTTGGCTTATTAGTAGCAGCTATACACTATGCTATCTACGGGCAAATTGCCAATATTTCTTAGAACTATTGCTGCGTATTCCAGGTCTAGTGTGTTTACCAGCTTCGATCACATCGTCACTTACCATCAGGTGAGATAGTGGTCAAATACTAGCCTGTCACAATAAAAAAATAAAATAAAAACTAAATGAATTGATCGGGTGAAGCGAAATCTCCAAGTTGACTCAAGTGGTTCAGGTTCAGCATTCTGTCCGTCCGTCTGTCTGTCAGTGGCATCGTAACTTCTAAGCCATACTCGAAAATAGCTTCAAATTCTCAGAAAATATGTAAGAAAGTATGTGCCCAAAGCTAAAATGAATTAAATTTAAATATAAATATTAATTAACTCGTGGTCAACTATTTATGGTTGATATAGTCTCCACTTCGCTCGAAGCGTTTCGTTTCTACATTTATCATCCGTACTGCAAATCATTGCCCTCGTCTTTGTTTCCCGAACGGTATAATCTGGGAGTCTTCAAGTCAAGTGTGAATAGGTATCTTCGAGGCATGCTACATCTTAGGCTGCATCATAGCTTTTCATCAGGTGATATTGCGGCCAAATGCTTGCCTATCGAGCATGACTTGACACCCAAATTTTACCATTCGGGAAACAAAGACGCAGGCAATGAGTTCCACTCCCTCGCTGTACGGATGATAAACGTAGAAGCAAAACGTTTCGAGCGAACTGAAGGTATGTCGACCATAAATGGATAACGTTTCATAATTATTTTGTATTGTTGTTAGATGATAAAAAGGGCATGGAGGAATTTGTCTCAGGAATGATCGGAGTGGAAACATTGGAGTACAGACGAAAATTGCTTCTTGTCATCCATTACTACCACATACTGCATATGCAATGATGTAAATAATCCGTCCGTATTGGGTACTCTTGGTTTATTTGTTCCGAATGATACACCCGGGTCGGGAGTCGTCGCCGGCATCAGTTGTTCTCATGTCATGAGAGCCTGCGTATTCCAGGTCTAGTGTGTTTACCAGCTTCGATCACATCGTCACTTACCATCAGGTGAGATAGAGGTCAAACACTAGCCTGTCACAAATAAAAAAAAAAAAAAAAAAAATGTCCCACTTTACGGACTAGCCACGCTAGAAACGCGCCTACGCGCAGACTATTGGCCATTTTAAACAACTCACACGCGATTTCCAACCAGTCGACATTTTCAGTGACAATTTTGGAGCCATTCTAAGCAATCTACGTTTATTTCTTACAACATATTTAAGGTAGTTAGCGCTTTGGCATTTACTTACTGTTAGCTTACTATTTTTATATAAATAAATAAAAAATAAACTCATGTAATTCCTGTGCACGTGATTACTACTTTTACTATAATAGATTATTTATGTCATAGCATAAAATCTACTTCTTATTACAGCAATAAAACTGTAACAACATTCCAACAATTAAACTTTAACTGATTTGTATTACAAGGAAGTTTATTTTTAACTTAATGCAGCAACCTAGTTAATTTAACTATGTTTGCAAATTGAACTCTAAACTTTGACACACGATACTGGCGCCATATAAATAAGCTCTAGGTACTGGTAAGCGGTTAAACTATGGAGAGCTGGATACCTATAAATGCAGTACTAACAGTATTTAAAATGGAATGTTTTCTTTAAAAATAGGTGTTAGCAAACAACACTAGCCTCCCACACGTCTATCTATCTATAGATATGATGATGAAACGCAAGCAAAGCTTAAAAAAACCGACTTCACCGCTTTATCATCGGAACCTTGATCCACCAGCTTTCAAATAAAAAAAGAATCATCAAAATCGGCTGACAACGAAAGAAGTTGTGAGGTAACTTTTGAAGTCGCGTAAACCAGAACATCGTCAAAGTACGCATTATTCGTCACAAAATAGACATTATTGACGATATTTCAAGAACGACTGATCAGATCTTGATCAAATTTAAATGGGACCAATTAGAAAGCAACATCTGTCAAACTAAAAAAAATTTCGAAATCGGCTCACGTGGAGAGAAGTTATGGGTCGGTAAAAATGAAGAGATTCATTTTTTTATTTCCCTTGGTCATCGCATCACGCGTGAAGGGATGGAACAATTTCGCTAATATTTTTTTTGCTGTGTTAATTATTGTCAGGAGAAGGTTCTTATGAAAGAAAATTTTATGCCGGCATTCGCGAGGGTCCGGAACTTACGCGGGTAAAACCGCGGGGCGCACTTAGTCAGTCATAAATAAAAACATTAAAAGTTTAATTCATAGGCAGATTGATATCATTATTTTATATAATTATTGTAATTATAAAGTTATGTGTGGTAGTATTTCTATGGTTTGTATATTAAGAAGTTTTAAATGATGGCAACATTTATATAATGTTTTTGGAGGGGGTAGATATATATTTTATGTTGGAAAAAGTCTCGATATAGTGTGAGTATTATTGTTTGTGGGAATCCATTCGATTGAAGCAAAAGATGAAGAGCTGTTTCTAAATCATATTGCAATGCTGAACATACAATTTAATCAAAGTGTGATGCTGGTGTGATTTGTGATCGTCCTGACCTTATTATATAGGTTTAGCTAGCACATTTGTTTGGGATTCCTAGTGGAGTTAATCTGCCCCGAAATCGGTGTAAAATACAAGAAAATACTTCTTTCTTGTATTTTACACGGATTTCGGGGGACTATCGTAACCTTCTTTTTAAATTCGGTTTAAAATAAACGAAGAAGAAGAGTATATTTACTATAGCAAATATCTTCTACAGTTTTTTTTTTTTGCCGCGAAAATGAAAAAATTACGTTGTTGTTTTTGTATAATTTTCCAAAACCTGTGATACTTCGATTGCTAATGTGTAGTAATGGTGGATTATTAACTGTTAATACTTAGTAAACGTGCATAAGTGTAGGCAAATGATACCAAGTTGAAAAACGTGATTTTCGCCTTCTCTCCAAACCTCCATTAGACGTTTTAGTAAAGTTTCTGCCACTTTACTAGGGCATGACTTGACTATGACTGGACCTTGACTCTTTTACTTAACTTTGACTGTAACTTGTGACTAGGACTATGAATATGAAATACACTTGAAATATATCATTACTTGACACTGGCTAAACGCACAAGATTGCGAAGCCAAATTTAAAAGAAAAAAAAACTTTTTCGTTTATTTATAATGACAGTCACTATAATGACAGATGATTTTTCAAAGGGATAAGGTATTTTTAACCCACTTCAAAAAAAGGAGGAGGTTCTCAATTCGACTGTATTTTTTACGTGTGTTTTTAACTATTTTCTAGGTGAATCGATTTTGACGAATCTATTTTTATTTGAAAGCTGGTGCTTCCAGTGTGGTCCCATTTAAATTTTATCAAGATAGTATAATAGACCAGTAGTTCTGGAGTTATCCTACTAATATTATAAATCCGAAAGTTTGTGTGTAAGTGTGTAAGTATGTTTGTTCCCTCTTCACGCCTTAACTGCTAAACGGATTTAGATGAAATTTGGAACGTACATAGATTATACCTAGGATTAACACATAGGCTACTTTTTAGCTTGATAATAGCGGTCGAAGCCGCGGGGCACGGCTAGTCCTCAATAATTTAATCCATTTCATCTGATCAAGGGTTCCGAAGATAAAGTGGTGAAGTCGTTTTTTTTAGGCTTTGTTTCCTTTTAAAATATCTAAAGCTCGCTGTTATTGGGGCCTGGCTAGGTTGCCACTGTACCCTAGTACAGTTATATATTATCCACTCCTACATACACAAAAAACTGCCTCTAAGAATCACATGTTCTATAGGTATCGTGAGGGTCAGTCCCATTCGAATACTAGTATACTTAACATCCCCGACCACAATCATCCTTACTTACAAACAGATAAGATAGTGGATGAATATATAAATCATTAAAAATCAACAAACAAACATGCACACTTACAATCCCCCACTAAGTTCATAGACTTGTATAGTGGTAGCCGGAAACATTTACTTCAGTACTTTGTAATTCTTCTCCCTTTTCTAGCAGATATCAAGCATAATAATATGCTCATTAGCTTAGTTGAGTGCGTGTTTGCCTTCTAAGCAGGGGTATCGGGTTCGATTCCCGGCGGGAACACAAGTTTTCTCCCTAAGAAAAATTTGTGTTTCTGGTTCTGGTTGTAATTGTGTGTGTGATGTGAATGTTTCCGGCACCCACGATACAAGTCATCGAACTTAGTGTGAGTCTGTAAGTGTGAAAGCGTTTGATTTTTTTTTATACAGTTTCGCTATTTTATTGACTCTATAACAGAAACGAGATTAAAAAAATTTCACACTTCACAAATTGTCAACTCTCTCTCTGGCGCATTAAATTTAAACTTTTCATTATCTATTAATTTGTTGCTCATGGAGTGCTCATACTGCTATACCTGAGCTGACACCGCAGGTATTTTGTTTTTATTAAAAAAGTTGACATGACCCAGTAATATTTTCCACTTGCGCTTTTCACGCTGTTAATGTAGGAGATATATTTTTATGAAGAAACTTTATAAAGGTTTGACTAGTTTCTGTTCTATATACATATACGTCGTAAAAGTCACTCGTACTCACAAACGTCACTTCAATTTCAATAACTAAACCAGTATTTGATGACATAATTCGATCTAATTTGTTTTGAAATATAATAATATAATATACCTATTTTTGGTTAAATTTTACTTAAAAATGATCAGAATTTTCTGTCACGTGTGATGTAAGGCTTTCCAAATTATTGCGTTCTTGCCAAATTTCATGAGTCTGCATTATACAATGATAATCTTTTTTTTCTTTTTTTTGTTATAAATATTTTTATATATTTGTATATAATAAGTATTTGCTTAGGTTTAAATATAATGAAATATAATGCCCAAAAGATCGTAAGTACTTACCAGAATTTAATCCCCATTTTAATTGGAAATTATCTCCAATAAACGTAAAGCTTGCTAACCCAAAAAGGCCACGCATGCATAAAATATGTACTCGCATTTTATTTAAAAATGTCATCCAAATATGTTACCTTAAATATTTTTTTTCGTATTATAAATGTTTTTGTATTAATTATTAAAAAAAAATTACCTTAACCTACTGTTATTCGATTCGGTTCTGTCACAGGAAATTTTAATTTATTTTTGGTGGCCATCTAAATTATACCCCAAGTTAAAATTTGGTGCACGCGTGGCCTTTTTGGGTTATGAAAAGTTTTTGTAGTGCAGGCATGAATGACATAAATAGCCTGAAAGATTTTGTTACAGGTTTCATTTATTTTTACATATTTTTTTTTTTTTGGATGAGGCTGTTTAGAGCAACGATTGTTTTTTTGGTGGTCATTAAATATAATCCCATAAGTATTCCTGTATGTATTATAGTTATTTTTTATGTAAGTATATTATATGTTAGAGGTATTATCTTTTTTTATTTATTTAGATTTATTATTGGATAAATATTTGTAAATATGTTTACTCACGTTTATATATCACCCGCAGGCTTGCCTGAAAATCAGCGTCAAATTTCGTGCTTGACTTTTGTGCTGAGGCAAACCCATTTCAGCATGCATTATGATCATTATAATTAGTTCATATGTGTCAATATTATTATGTTATATTTTTGCTACGTATCGAAATAAATTATTTTTCTTTATTTCTTTCTTTTCTTTCGTACCCTGTATGGTTCATTTGCGAGTGCTAATATTGACCATCTTTGCTGCATAAATGGCCGTTTATGCGTTGACTTATTAGCTTGATTTTTGCGAATTTTATGAGGCTTAGCTTCTTGCGTAATTCCGATCCATCCAAAGGTTGTTGTCGCTTTTAGCGATAAGACCGCCTATTGTTACACTTTTTTTGTAAATAACTATTTTGTTTTGTTTTTTGTCTTAATTAAGGTGTTCAAATCTATCTATCTTAGAAATCCCCGACTGTCTAAAACCATCAAACAGAGAAAGGTCGGATACCTCTATTGATTACCTGATTACCAACTGCTGCAAATTCGCACTACGAAGGAGTGGAACTCATTGCCTGCGTATTTGTTCCCCGAACGGTATAATGTGGGAGTCTTTAAGTCAAGAGTGAATTGGTATCTTCTAGGCAAGCATGCTACATCTTCGGCCGCATCTTCGGACTGAAATAAAGAGTGTGGAAGAACTGTTCAGGCTAGCACTGGACATAAATAAATTCAAAAGGATGACTGCCAACCTTCTGTAAAGGAGAGCCACAAGACTTCATATAATATTATTTTTAACCGACTGCAAAATAGGAGGGTTCTCAATTCGACTACATGTTTTTTTTGTATGTATGTTACTGTTCTCCGCCAATTGTGAATATATTTTTATGATTTCTTTTTTGTTTGGTAGATTATACTTCATAGGTGGTCCCATATGAATTGTACCGAAATCGGTTCAGCTAAAACCAAAATATAAGCGGTGAAGTCGGTTTTCTTAAGCTTTGCTTGCTTTTAATTATTAACTTGATACCTCCACCCGTTCTTGATAAAAAGGTCTTAACAGACAGACAGAAGGACAGCAAAGTGATCCTATAAGGGTTCCTTTTTTCCTTTTAAGGTACGGCACACTAAAAGTGAACCTGCAAAAGTACCTACTTATTTCATGAAATAATTTTTATGCCTTTTCAACCAATCTAGTGCAATAATTAACTAAGAATTATTAAAAGCCCTATTGCTCTCGACACCATATCAATGTCATTTTGTTAGATACAATATGGATGTCAAATAACAGGTATTTTAATAATTCAATTGTCATACAAAATTCAGAATTGCATAGCTAGTGTTCCATGGAATTTGAGCAAGGAAGAACTACTAATAGAGCAGGGTCTAGTCACGTACGTTATTAATTTAAACGTAAGCAAAGCTTAAACAATTAAACGCAAAAAAAACCGACTTCACCGTTTTATCTTCGGAACTTTGATCAGATCAGATTAGATGTAATAAACACGCATTATTGACGATATTTAAAGAACTACTGATCAGATCTTGATCAAATTTGAATGGGACCAATTGGAAAGCAACATCATTTAAACAAAAAAAAACAAAATGGGTTCACGTGGAACGAAGTTATGAGGTAACACACAAAAAAAATACAGTCGACTTGAGTAGGTACCTCCTCTTTTTTTGTGAAATCGGTAGAAAAAACTGACTTCACCGCTTATGTTTTGGCTTGATCGATTTCGATAAAATTTATATGGGACCACCTCTGAAGTATAATCTACCCAACAAAAAAAATATTTTGAGAATTGGTCCAAAAATAGGGGAGAAATCGGAAAACAAACATAAAAAAAATACATACAGTCGAACATAGTACCTCCTGCTTTTTTGAAGTCGGTAAAAAATACGGACTTAATGCCGCATACAAACGGGTAAAGCACATGTCCTACAAATTTCATAATAAAATTTGTAGGACATGTGCTTAAAAAAAAGGAAAAAAATATATATTAAAAAAAATACACCCAGTAACTATTTAGTAGTCTGTGACAGTTCGCTCTCATGGATATTTGAACGCTTTACTTGTCGTTGGAGGAGGTTACGTCTGGTTTTTTATGCTCGATAAGTAAACATTTGATCACTATTTCACCTGATGAAAAGAAGATGCGGCCGAAGAAGTAGCATGCTTGCTTAGAAGATACCAATTCACGCTTGACTTGAAGACTCAGATTATACCGTTCGGGGAACAAAGATGCGGGCAATGAGTTCCAGTTCCTCCTTGTATTTCTTTGAAGTCCGTGGTTTAGTACTAGTATTGATCGATTGCAGAAACTGGAATTAATTTCTTTTCCTTCTAGAAATTTTGTTATAAAACCTGACCCCGTTTGCCATAAAAAACTTAAACTTAGCTTAATCTAAACGCGCGTATTTTACAAGCTTTCATTTGGTTTGACCTGTCCCATTGTCTATCGGTCTGTAATCAAATCTTGCAAGCTAAATTAGACCCACTTCCCGATAGGGATATTAAAAAATAATCGATTTTCATTTAAATCGATTATAATTTTCTTATAATCGATTTTTTACTATCGATTTTTATAGTTTTATTAATCGATTTTTTAAAATTGATTATATATTTTTTTATAGATTATATAATAGCACTAAAATTTGTATCAATAATGCTGTTTGGTTACCTGATTCCTTACTTTGAAATTTTATAGGAATATTGCCTTTGATTTTTAGTTTTGAATTGGTTATTTTTTTATTCATATAATTTGATTTGATTTTTGATATGATAAATTGTTAATTTGAATCTCTTAGGTTTATTATTGGAATATGAAACCATGTACTTTTAAATAATACAAAAAAACGATTTGTCGCAGAAATCGATGATTTTTATTAAAGTCGATATTTTATAAATCGATAAAGTTTTAATAAAGAAAAATCGATCATTAATTTATCGATTCTTTTACATTAATCTCACATCCCTACTTCCCGATGTCCAATTGGACTCAAATTCGGTGCACTTATGTATCTTCGGTGACAATACAATGATATGGTACTACGGAGCTTGTCTGATGATGGAGATGGTAGATGGCCACAGGAACTTTTGAACTAAACAAGATAAAACCATCGAGTTTAGGGCTACTAAGTAACTTAAATTTAACTTATTCTGCTAGATTTAAAATATCCAAGAATGTGTCCATTAACACTTTTCTTATTGTCTCTATTAAGGCGAAGACACTTGGTTCATGTGTTCAAAAGCTTGATTGAAAAAACTTTTAATGTATAGTCTGTAGTTTTGAGTTATCGTTAATAATGCGTGTTTAATACATTAAATCTGATCAAGGTTCCGAAGATGAAGTTGGTTTTTTAAGCTTTGCTTAATTATTTATTTATAACATTTGCCTGTGAATTCGTACTCGTGGAATTTAGAATCAAGTAATTTTATAGCTATAATTGATATTTAGATTTTTAAGTGATAATTTTAAACCAACATTACATTGAGCCTGACTAAACATTGCATCAAAATCGTCCAACGAATGAATGTCGGCAACCCCTTCAGTGTCACGGCCAATCTATACAAATCCATTCTGCGGTCAGCTGGCAACCGACAGTGATTCATCAGAATTAGTGCTGATTGGTAGAGAGTGATGACGTCATCAATATGCAGCCAACCAGACAGCTGTTGACCTTCGCTTGGCAATTTAATTGGAGGATGGTAATCTATAGTTAATCACACTCAGTTTTATTTACACACGTCCTTACATTAAGTTCGAAGACTTGTATCAAGTATATCAAGCGTGAATTGGGAAAAATGTCTCGTTACTGTTACTAACATTCTAGTTCTATATGTGTACATGCTGTACACGCTGTACACGCCTCCGTGTACAGCTAAATTATGCATACTTAGTACATATTGTTCGTAGCACAAAAAAACTGAATGTAACCTATCCGAATCAGATCCAGGCTAAAATATATGTATGCGGAATAACTATATGACATATAATATAACATTTATAGACTAGAAACTCAAAAAAAATTATCTAAATCAGCCGAGCCGTACAGTTGAGACGAGGTATCTCTATACTTCGTCTCAAACACACGCAATGTTTCTGATTTATAATATAAGTATTAAACTCGTTATAAAAGTTAGTTGCGCTAGTGCTTTCTAAGCAGCGGGTATCCGGTTCGATTTCCGGTAGAAACACAAGTTTTCTCCCTAAGTGAAATTTGTGTTTATGGTTCTTTGTATGGATTGTGTGAATGATAAAATTTGAACTGGCACTCAAGACACAAGTCTTCGTGCGCGGGACTGTGAGTGTAAAAGCGTTAATGTTTGAACAGTACGACTTAGCATGTGGTAAAGCAGTACCCTTATTTTTTTAGGCATTTCTAATGCGTTAATAAAAACAAAAACCAATAATAAGTCGAAAATACTTACTCGTAAATGCTCCCATGATTAAGAGATCGTCGCGGCTGTAAGTGAAACTAATTTTAACTTCAACAACTCATTACTTAGCTTAGAAATACTAAACCTAAACTAACAGGCACTAACTAAATATCCAAAACCCCTGAAACCTGTGGTTGGTTCACCGACGCGTATTGATGACGTCATCATTCACCCGACCAATCCGCGCGCACTACTGATAACCAGTTTTAGTTGAGTTCCAAACTCAAATTTGTAACGGTCGCGCTCATTTGTCTTTTGTTTAATAATGTGGGTAGGCGAGAATTATTGGAAACGTGCTGCATCTGTGACGTGTTAAAGAAAATGTAATTGATCGAGCGAAGCGAGATCTCTAACTTAACTTGGGTTATTCAGATTCACTTCCGTCCGTCTGTCAGAGGCATCTACACCATATACGCGAATGACTTCAAATTCTCATAGAATATGTAAAACTACGGCCCAAAGCCAGAAATGACATTTGCAATTATATCAATGAATAAATTTCGGGGGCTCCCATACATGTAAGTGGGGAGTAAAATCTATATATATAAAATTCTCGTGTCACAGTTTTCGTTGCCATACTCCTCCGAAACGGCTTGACCGATTTTGATGAAATTTTTTGTGCTTATCCGGTATCTATGAGAATCGGCCAACATCTATTTTTCATCATCATCATCATCATCATCACTTTTCATCATTATCAACGCGGGTGAAACCGCGGGGCGCAGCTAGTATTTTATATATTTTTATCTACCCTTGTGGAGTATCGTTGAAAAGGGCTTGACAAGTATAGTACGAAACCGGTCTAAAAAAAAAACTATATTGGTAAATAACGATTTGGTAGGCCACCAAAGTCACTGGTTTTAGATCTATTTTGTCCGGGGCCTATCTCAAAAACTGCTACACACTGAACGCTGAAACTTACGTATAATATCCGTCATAGTAACTGTGATGAAAGAGGCAGTGTCTTCCCCATGGTATTAATACATTTAAATGAGTAGGTTCTAAAACAAAGTGTATTAATATATTATAAACTTGAAGAGTCTTTTATTTATCAAAATCAATACATTACTAAGAAAATAATATATTCAAACATATGCAGCAAAAGTATTTAAAAGTTGGTGTGTGTGGGCGTGTGTGAGTGTGTGAGTGTGTGGGTGTTTGTGAGTGTGTATGTTTTTGTGTGTATATGTGAGTATGTGAATGCGAAAAAATCATTATTCGAGAAATTGCCACACACAATCACTGCCAGAACGAGAAGCACAAATGTCCCTTGGGAAGGAAAGTTGTGCATCTGCCAGGAATCGAGCCCCGAACCCGCGGCCCAAAGAGCAGAGTCCTGCACTCTGCACCATCTGGGTCGTCGAATAGTTTTTCTAATTGGTTCGATTCATCAGACAAAATAGAGTAACGAAGTTTCATAGTCCAACTGATCGGACAACGAGGATTCACTGGTAGCCATGGTTCGACTTATCGGACTACGAGTAAATGTGGGTACGAGAAAAGGTATAGACCGACCGAGACGTCTACGCGCGTCCTAATTGGGTTCTAAAATGACGAATAAAAAAGCTAGCTGTTCCAAAACTACCCACAAAAATGTAAACAAGCGCAAAAATTTCTTCAAACAATGGAGATAAAACCACCTCAATTCCATCAAAAAATGGACCAATGAAATATAAACTGCGAAAATGTAAAGGCTCCTGCACACTTGATACAAAATGTCTTATACGATTTTAAACTGACATCATCACACATTAGAAACATTGCATGCATTGTTAGAAACGAGATATAAGAAAAAACAATACGCATTCACACTCACAGCCCCACACTAAAGTCGAAGACTTGTATCGTGGAAAGCGTTTATGTTTACATACATCACACCAGAACCAGAAGCATAAATTTACCATGCGAAGAAAACTGGTGTTCCTACCGGGAATCTAACCCGTTACCCGCTGCTTAAAAAGCGAACGCTCACTTATTAAGCCAGCTGGTGGTTTTACGCCGTTTTTAAGGACTCGGGCTACCTTAATGGTAAAACCATTGATCGTCGAAAAATAATAGTAATTCATACTTAATTGTGCTTCATATTCGACCGCATCTTAATTAATCATCAGGTGAGGTAGTAGAGATATCTGCATATAGCTTCTGGCATAAAAAATAAATAAATCGATGGTTATAACTGGCGCGTTTTATAAAATTGTATTTTTTTAACTGTCCGCTGGCATTACGCATCCGCCTTCTAAGCATCGGGTAACGGATTCAATTCCCGTCGGGAACACAAGTTTTCTCTCAAAGGGAAATTTGTGCTTCTGGTTCTGGCTGTAATTGCGTGTGTGTGATGTGAGTTTTTGGCACCCACGAAACAACTCATTGAACTTAGTGCGGGGCTGTGAATGTGAAAGCGTTTATGTTATGTTTTATGTTTATTTAACAATTAAAAAATATATTAAATCAAACCAAATATAATTATAACTAGATATAAATATGTACAAAACTTAATCTAATAGACCCCTGCCAGTTGGCAAAGTACCAAAAATAATGGCAGCATTGCCACGTTGAATGGCAATGCTCAATCTCTGTTAACAATTTGTAACAGTTTTTTCAAAATGTAATCTCTTGTTTGAATCAACCTCAATTAGCCAACTATTATTTAAATCAACCTCAATATCTCAAGTGTGCTGTATCCCTAAAGGGGTTAGAGGATACCCATTTATATTTTCACGGCGCCCCCAGGGTGGGTAGTTGGCAAAAAGGTCACCGGTCGAAGGCTTGTCGGAATAGTAACTTGGCATCGTTTGTATTCAAAATAGTGAAATACCGGATGGAATCGTTGGGTAGGTGTTGGTTTAAAATAAGGAATTGTGTGTGATAATGAGCTGGTATATTTTCAGTTTTTACAAAACAAACGCTTTCATCGAAACTCCTCATCCGTTTTTAATTAAATATTATGGGACCAACTAGACATCATCATCATCATCATAAGCCTGTTATAGCCCACTGCTGGGCTGCCTCCCTTTGGTTTTGCCATTCGCCTCTGCTTTTCGCCCCTCGCGTCCACGTATTGCTTACTATCTTCTTGATGTCATCGGTCCATCTCGATTTTGGTCGATCTGGACATCTCCGACCCAGTCTCGGCCACCACTCCGTAATTTCCTTACACCACTGATATTTGACACTGAGAGACACGAGACACTTTTTTAATAAACAAACGCTTTCATATTCTCAGCCGCACACCAAGTTCGATGACTTGGGACGTGGGTGCCGGAAAAATTCACATCACACCCAGAACCAGAAACACAAATTTGACTTTCCACCTGGAATCGAACCCGGTACCCGTTGTTTAAAAGGCGAACCAACTTAGCCAACGCGCAATAAACAGTATTTGTATTGTACTGGGATTGGTGGACTGGTATTATGAAATATATAACTTGAAAAAAATATTAATTACTTGACACTGGCTAAATAGGCATAGTTTGGGAAGCGAGAATTAAAAAAAATGGTTGTCTGTAAAATCGGTTTACGGACGATAATGTTACGTGATAACGTCATAAGACGAACGCTTAGGCCGATCATACCTCTCTATCGCTTGTTCCGCGCTCTCGCTTGCACGCTCAGGCTCAGGCGGAATATGACACTTTTTCGAGCGTGCAGCCGGTGTTCATCGATAAGACGTTATCACGTCAAAAGTTAGTTCCAACTACTCGTACAATACTCATTCTAAGAACAATGTACACCATCAATAAGACCCCAAGGACCAAACATTCCCCTCTCTGTCTAACTTACACACGATGTATTTTTCATCTCTTTCTAAGGATAAGTGAAAGTTTTCCAGGCCGTTAACAAACTTCTATGTAAACGAGAGGAATATATTTGATGGCAAATAAAATCGCTTAGTTTGTTTTATTAACTGTTTTGATTAAAATATATAAGTAGTTGGCGACTTCTTTCATTAAAAATAATATCCGGATGACCGAGCTTTGCTCGGTTTTTTGTTTTTGGTAGAATGTGTTTGAATTTGTAGCCTCAGAAAGCTTCATCTAGTGTCGAGTAGAAACAGTTTTTTAAATCGGTCATGGCGTAATGGATGGCGCTGATAGTTTCTTAAACCCGGTTTTTCAAATGCAGTTTGGGAACCAACCATTTCTCGGACCTGGAACGTTGATAAATCTATTCCTTGGACCGGAAAACCCCTAATCTGTAACTTACATGAATATCGTTGGAGCCGTTTCCGAGATCCTGATTACACATATATATACAAGAATTGCTCGTTTAAAGATATTAGATAGATAACGTGAAAAACTTGACTTGAGGAAGTTAACGACAAAACTGAAATAATATTTTCTCTCTCACAGCTATAAATATATAGATTAAGACCATAATGTTTGTAAATGCTGGTACTTACTTGGCTCAACTTATTAATTAGCATTGCAATTCAGAGAGGCAATGCCGCCAACATGATAGGAACGCTTGAGTTACCTATGAGCTCTAATATAGAGAATGGATGAAAATATATAAGACTAGCCGTGCCCCGCGGCTTTGCCCGCTATTATCAAGTTAAAAAGTAGCCTATGTGTTAATCCTAGGTATAATCTAAGTAAATGTTCATTCAAATCCGTTCAGCCGTTAAAGCGTGAAGAGGGAACAAACACAATAACACACATAATATAAGTAGGATTTGCACACCTATAGTACGTTTAAGGTTTCGTTGAAAAATGCTCTATTGGTATGCAAATAAATCATTTATGTATCTATACTCTGCTAAAATCGCAATCCTCCTTCCTCCTCGAAGTCGTCTAAAAAAGAGTCAACACATTTAAAACTGATTATCGACTAGAGCCTCTCCAACGGCTCCGCCTGCCTGATGGCCCTCGAATTAATGACGGGCGCAAGGGCCATCCAAATAATTGACAAGTTTTTCGCTGTATCCACTTTTCTTTAAAAGAGTGAGATAGAACGAGAAAAACTAATATTAATAAAAACTGTACAATCGAGTTAATAAATAGTTTAATAACAAACTTAATATAAGTTCAACTGACTTCAAAATAACATTATAGTGAAAAATTTGTTAACTTTAATGACAAATTTTTTTATTTCATTTTTAAAACCGATTTAGATTTTTTTTGTTTGAGAGCTGTTGCTTTCCAGTTGGTTCCATTTAATTTTGATCAAAATTTGATCAGTAGTTTAGGAGTTATCGTCAATAATGCGTGTTTAATACATTTAATCTTATCAGGGTTCGAAAGATAAAGCGGTGAAGTCGGTTATTGTTAAGTATATCCTAACAAAAAAATATATGGAATTGTCTCAAAATAACTTTCCTACCAATAAAAGACAATAACGGAACAAAAACGTTGCCGATAATTGTCATTCCCTTTGGCCAAATGCTTCGAGCGAACTCAATCTAAACCAAAAATTAATTACTTTTGACAGTTTGTCTCATTGAATTTTTAGATTGAAAGTTCGAACAGAAATCTGACACCTAAATATTGCCTAGACGAGTATTAATTTACGGTATAGAATGTTTTAAGTCTAAGATTCCATCTTGTACCATTATTTAAATACTTAAATCAAGGTTAACTTTGTAATGTTAAGTTAGATAGATAGTTTAATTAGCTAAGATATGTAGATAAAAATAATATGATTCACGTGTAATGTTCCCTCTCCTTTGTTATCTTTGCCATAACCTAACAGGGTCTATTTTTGTATTGAATGTTCTAGAGCAACTGTATCTTAATTTAATACGAATTTAGTGCAAACAATATAATTAAACGCAAGCAAATTTAAAAAAAACCGACTTCACCGCTTTATCATCGGTACCTTGATCGGATTTAATGTATAAACTAAAAAAAAATATTCGAAATCGGCTCTCGTGGAGAGAAGGTATGAGGTAAACATATAAAAAAAAAACATTCGACTTGAGTACCTCCTCCTATTTTGGGAAGTCGGTAAAAATAGTATATACTTATTATCTAGGCAAGCATGCTACATCTTCGGCCGCATCGCTTTCCTTCTGGTGAGATAGTAGTTTTACTTATACTAAGGAAATAAGATAAATCTGCCAAAGTTAAACGCATTTTCGTAGCTTGTAGAGCATTGTAGTTCAATATATTTGCTACGGCGTAGTGGAGCTACGCACGTTACGAAATATGTAAATATGAACAGATTTTTGCCGCGAAAGTTAAAAAATTAAGTGACTTGTAGTTTTTCAGGTTTTAATCCTACTAATATTGTAAATCCGAAAGTTTGTTTGTAAGTGTGTAAGTATGTATGACCCAGTTGACGACCCAGTTGGCGCAGTGGACAAGTGTCCGCCCTCTGCGCCGTGGGTCCTGGGTTCGATTCCCGGCAGGAGAACAAATTCCTTCTCAAGGGATATTTGAGCTTCTGGTTCTGGGTGTAATGTGTGTGTGTGTGTGTGATGTGAGTGTTTCCGGCACCCACGATACAAGTCTTTGAACTTAGTGTGGGGCTGTGAGTGTGAATGCGTTTGTTTGTTTGTTTCGTATGTTCCCTCTTCACGCTTTAACGGCTGAACGGATTTGGTTGAAATTTGGAATGTACATATATTATACCTAGGATTAACACATAGGATACTTTTTAACTTTATAATGGCGGGCGAAGCCGCGGGGCACGGCTAGTATGTAATAATGGTGGATTTTTCTTGCTTTGATCACCCGTGAATGTAATCACCTAAATGATTATCGACTCCATGTAAATTATCTATTCAGTGTCCTTAAATCACCTGTAAAGAAACATTACTTTCTAAGCGTTTTTATAAATTGCTATAAATGTATATGTTTTAAGAAAATGTACACTCTTATTCATCTAAATATTCAGATGAATTCAAGTAAATGACCTTCTACCCTCGGAAGTTCTATTTATCACCAGGTGTTACTACACCATCCAGGGAAGCAGCCTCTTGGAGTCGGGTTACCCTAAGGCATATTGTAAAGTATATATATCACTAATGCTAATAAACTATACATAAAAACTGTTAATGACTGTGAAAGAGTAAAAACCGATAGTTTTCAAAATAATCACAGACGTATTCACAGCCCCACACTCAGTTCCCAGATTTGTGTCGTGAATGCTGCAAACTGCAAAGGAATGGAACTCCTTACCCGAGTCGGTGTTTCCTGATGAGTACAATATGGGAGTCTTCAAGTCACGAGTGAATAGGTATCTTCTAGGCAAGCTTGCTCCATCGTCGACCACATCGTCGCTTACCATCAGGTGAGATTGTGGTCAAAAGTTGGCCTATCTTGAATAAAAAAAAATATAAAAAATTATCACATACACAATCATATGTAGAACCATAAACACAAATATTCATGGGTAAGAGAATTGTACTCCTAACGCGAATCGAACTTAGGACTAAAAGCAAATATATGCCTACTGTGCCAATAGGGTTGTTACAAAAACTTGATTGTAAAGTAATGGATTATTGTATGGATTATTGTATTCATCTTTGACACCTCGGTCAGGCTGTCAACACTTGGTTAAAACAGTCCCGCAGAAAATCAGTGAATATCTTAGTCCAAACCAGTGTTCTTTACTTTAAAAGTCACAATAATATACTAAGAAACATATTAAAGCCGAATTGGTGTAGTGTTTATAAGATACAGTGCAAAAATCAAGTTAAACTTTGTAGCAAATTGAATGACTTAGCGTTGTGTGACAGTACGTCTAGAAGCTACGAGCGATACGCGTACGGGATCCTCACGGTTACGGCTAAGCCATAAGCACCATATTGGTGTGCAGCGGGCTTGCGGTGCAATCGACGCGTCATAGCAACGTATTTGCCAAAGAATATAGAATCAGAAGGGACTCGCGTGCGTTGGCATTTATACTGTCTCTGTGAGGCAAAGTGTACTAGTGTTTGGATATTTTTATTATTTTTATTGTTAAATATCCTTACAATCATGAAGTGTGCTGGTTGTCTAAAAGTGACGAAGGAAGCAAATGCTATTCGATGCACAAGAGTGACATGTGAGAAGATTTTTTGCACATTGTGTATAAGCGTGTCGTCTGTTCCTGCCGAACGAAGAAAGTCATGGAAATGTCCTGCCTGTTGTGCTGATCAAAAAAAAGGTGGAGACAACACCATGACGCCAGTTAGATCAGTGAATGACTCACAAAATGTAGCTTTGCACAAGCAGAACGACTCTGAGTCAGACTCCAGTGGAGCTGACACAAAGGAACTCGCCGAGCAGCTTCGTAATGTGACTACTAGATTAGAGGGCGTAATTAAATCCCTAGATCATTCTCAAGAACGTATGGAAGAGCTGGTTGGCACTTTAAAGGCCAATGAATCACGCATGAAATACCTGGAAAAAAGGGATAAAGAACTGACGATTCTTCAATCTACAGTTGCTCAACTTCAAAATGAGCTTAACACACAAGCTCAATTCAAGCTACGAAACGAAATAGAATTGATAGGGATTCCAGAAACGCAGGCTGAAAATCTACAGCACACAGTCCAGTTAGCAGCTCGAAAACTAGGAGTGGAAATCGACGAAAAAGAAGTCGATTGGATCACACGCGTTGGTCCACGTCGCTCCCCAGTTTCATCTAGCTTACCCGATGGAGGCAGCAAGCTACCTCGCCCAGTGGTCGTTCGCATGCTTCGTAGGTCAAAGCGTGACCAACTGCTGAACGCAGCTAAGTCCCGTAGAAACATAAGCAGCACTGACTTAGATATTCCTGGCACGCCACAAAAGGTGTTTTTTAACGAGAGATTAACTAAGGAAAATAGGGCGTTATTTCGTGACGCCAGAATTCGTGCAAAAAAAGAAGGCTATGCTTTTTGCTGGTGTCACCAGGGTGCTATATATGTCAGACAGCGCGAAGGGAAAGCAGCAGTGTTGCTACGTACGCATAGGGATCTTGACCGTCTTTTTCCAAACTCGGCTGGAACAGACGATTTGGGCGACACCGGCACTTAGTGTCTGGCACATCGGCATCTGTGTCTCGATTTTAACCATTCTCGGCACAAAAAGTTTTATTAGACCCGTTGCTTTAAAATTAGTATCAAATATTTTTGAAAACACGCACTAGTTTTTATACTCAAATAGAAATTGATCTAAATATAAACTCAATTAATACTTATCCTAAATTTAGAATAGACTTGTCTCAGGCATCTGTGTTTTTGAGGAATATTATAATTTTATATACCATGTGCCTTTTTAATCTAGCACGAAAAGAATATCAGACGCCTGTTACTATATGCTTTTTCTATGGTTTATCTTTCTGTCAATTTTACCTCCGCAATGATGATAGTAGTTTATCGATTAAATCTACAGATAATAATCATGTGTACATGTATAGAGCAAATAAATGTAAGTCAGTAACACTCCATCACAGGAGTATACAGGTAACTAAGAGTACAATCGAAGCCTGGACAAAAAAGCATATATAATGATGTTACGAAATAAAAATATTTTCGATGAATTGGAAGCCATTAAGATAAATTGTCATGTGATAAATGAACCTGAACAGTGTAAAAAGATAATTTCAAATGATTATAACTTTAAAACTTTAGCTTTTAACATTCGCAGTATAAACAAAAATTTTGATCAGTTTCTTGTACTTTTGTCTCGTGTAGGTATCTCTTATTATGATGTCATAATACTTAGCGAATGCTGGTTAACCGACAATACTATTATCCCTCAATTATCAGGATACAGCGCTCACCGAACTGTAACACCTAACAATCAAAACGGTGGAATTGTAGCCTACATAAAAAGTACATGGAATGGTATAGTTCTGGAACCTAAAATAGAACAAGCAGACTGTTTACAAATATCAATATCAAATGCAATAACAGTATTAGGCATATATCGTTCTCCTTCATACAGAAATTTGGATACTTTTCTAAATTCCTTAGAGTCCCATATAAACATAATGGGTAGCCAGCCCTTGCTCATCGCGGGAGACCTAAATGTCAACATATTGGATACTTTATCTAGTACTCAGAGTCTGGAATATGTGTGTTTTATGGCAGAAAATGGATTTTTCCCTGCTATCAGTGAACCGACTAGAGAATCTGCATGTCTGGATCATATGTATATAAAAGGGAAAAGTTCTACTGCGAGTGTTGGTGTAGTATGTAAATCAGATATCACTGACCACGACTTGGTAATGTTCGCGACAAATCTACATAAAGAGAAATCTCAAAGACCTAGCCGTTTTATTATAAAAAGAGATACAGACTCTATTATTGCCGATCTTGAGACAATTAATTGGTCGGATTATTTGGGTACATCTAATGATATAAGTCATATTACTAATATTTTTACGAAAATTTTAACGGATACACTAGATAAACACACTCGTACACTTAAAGTGAGTAGGTCGAAATATAACTTAAAGCCATGGATTACGCCAGGACTGATGCGATGTATGCGTCACCGAGATAAACTCCATATGCAGGCAAAGCGGGAACCAAATAATTTAATTACTCAAATTGCATATACACGCTATCGAAATTTCTTCGTGGATTTGCTTCGTAAACTCAGGTTAGAATATGAAAGAACGGAGCTGCAAGCAAACAAAAACAATACAAAAAAGCTATGGAAGACAATCAAAAATGCTTGCAACCTCAACTCTTCCAAAAATGAAACAAGAGAACTGTTAACTCTTAATGGAAGTATCGATGAACGTGATTCTCTCGACACATGCAATACCTTTTTTACTACTGTAGGACAAAAACTGGCGGACAAAATTCTGCAAAATATATCTAAATCTGAAAATGAATTAGCTACAAGTGTAAAAATCAAATGTTCGCCTGTCGAGTCTTTTTTCATGCAACCTACTGATGAAAATGAAGTAGAACGTCTAATTGCTAACTTAGATAATGATAAAGCACCTGGTATAGATAGCATAAGCAACTCCCTTCTTAAAACCCTCAAAGAAGTACTTGTTAAGCCGCTTACATCAATTTTCAATCTCAGTATGGCCTCGGGTGCGTTCCCGGATGCATGGAAATTAGCGCTTGTTTGCCCCATCCATAAAAATGGACCAAAAGATAAGATTGACAATTATAGACCTATTTCGCTTTTGTGTGTTTTCTCAAAACTACTCGAGAAACTTGTCAACAAGAGGCTTATGAATTTTATAGACTCGCGAAATCTTATCTCCGAGAGGCAATTTGGCTTTCGTACAGGGAAATCGACGGAAGATGCAGTGTCATTACTAACATCAATAGTGTCGTCACATTTAGACAAGAAAGAGTGTTGTGTAGGCGTATTTTTAGACTTGGCCAAGGCCTTTGACACTGTCTCCGCTCCAATTTTGTTAAGAAAATTAGAGAAAATGGGCGTACGAGGATGTGCATTAAATTGGTTCAATAGCTATTTAAAACAGCGGAGGCAGTGTGTTAAGGTAGGTCAAACAGTAAGTGCGGCACAAGTTATAAATTTTGGTGTGCCCCAAGGCAGTATCTTGGGGCCAACGTTATTTATACTATATATAAATGACATACACGAACTTTCTATCCAAAATGCAAACATACTATGTTATGCTGATGACACTGCAATTTTGTTTGATGGGCCCACATGGAATGATGCTTTTTCTGCAGCGGAAGTTGGAATGTCACAAATCCATAACTGGTTGCAAAATAATCTTTTAACCTTAAATACTAAAAAAACTATGTATACATGCTTTCACAAAACTTCAATCTCAGCACCGCCGTCATCATTGAAATCGATCAAGATTCATACATGTGAAGGAAGTAGTGTATCTTGTTTATGTGAAGAATTAAAACGGACAAAAACTATGAAATATCTTGGTGTACTGGTGGATGACAAGCTTTCTTTTAAGATGCATATAGATAATTTATCTGGACGCGTTAGGAAAGTTGTCAATATTATGAGGCAACTTCGTGATGTGGCCAATTACGAAACCCTTAAGTTGGTATACTACGCATTGTGCCAGTCACTTCTCATGTACTGCATCGTCTGTTGGGGATCTGCAGCTAAAACTGTAATAATACAGGCTGAAAGAGCTCAACGCTCTGTGCTTAAAGTAATGCTTACAAAACCTCGTAGATATCCAACAGATGATCTATACAGAGAAAGTGGCGTTCTCAATGTCCGTCAACTGTTTATTTTTAAAACATTTCTTTTAGCTCATAAATCAGTATTAGCATCCGAAAACTACGAAAGTCTAATAAAACGAAGAGTTTTTAGACTCCCAAATCTATCAACTGCCACAACATTTGCCCAACGCTTTGGAGAGTTTCTTAAAGTTCAAATATATAATAATATCGTCAAAAAATGTGAAAAAAATATAAAAGATTTGACATTGCGCCAAGCTAAAACGCATGTTAAAGAATGGTTATTATCACTTAATTACGAAGACACTGAAAAACTGTTAGTTATTCTAAAATAAATGAGATAAAACGTTAAGTTATAAGAATGTATTTAAACTTTATAATTGTATGTTTATTAAATAAGTAGCTATATTAAGTTGTTAGTGGTAAAAATAGTAATAAGCTGTAAACCGAGGTATAAATATCACTTTGTGTAAACATTAAACAGGTCATCACGATACAGGCGTTGCCTAGTGTGAAGGCCAGCAGGTACATCTTGTATTGAACTATTGATTCATCTCTGCATAAAACCTTTGTTTTTACGCATGTTAGTTACTAACATATATGAAATAGTCGTAAGTTGTTTTTTATGCAGCAAATAAATATTTTTCATTTTTCATTTTTTCATTTTCATTTTTTTCATTGTGAACGACTACGTAAAGTGTATTTTTTGAAGGGCTATGATTGTAAAGATTATATATATGATGGCGTACAATTCCGAGCATATTATCATTAATTCTAACAAGAAAACATCCAAAAAGCGTAATATTCCATGAATTCGTTCTAACAAGGAATTAAAAACGCATCGTTAGCTGTTCCATAATGGAAATTTAACGGTACGGTACCCTAAAGTAATGACGTCACGACGATTTAATTACCGGAATATAGCGCTATACCGGTATAATGCGGTATAAACATTCTGACTACAAAAAGAGGCTTTTTTTTTGTTTTGGCTTCGAAGGATAAGTGACTTTGAATGTCAAGTCTGTCCAGTTGACGAAATCAATCAGTAATTTAAGTTTCACTATCTGGACACGTTAAAAATTCTACAAGTGAACGGTATTGGCTCAACGTATTAGCATTGCAATTCAGAGAGGCAATGCCGCCAGCATGATGGGAACGCTACCCACTGGTAGTGGGCTTGAGCACTTGAGTTACCTATAAGCTTGATGTCTTGTAGGTAACTTAGTTCTTTGCTGTACATAGTTTTAGTTTAGTTTTAGAAAATGTAGGCAATTGGCCCGTAGTTAGACATGAAAAAAAAAAAAAAGTGAATGTTTGACAAAATATAAGGCATCACTAATTTTTTGGTGGGTCGGACACGCGTGTGTCCAGATCAGCGTATCCAATTGATCCTAAGACGTCTAATTTATAAATTAGTGATATTTGTATTAGTCAAGTCTTAGAGTGGTAGAAACGTCACTATTTCGATTTAGTTTACAATACCAAAACTCCAATATAATATCTGTATACATATTGGAATTTTGGAGCGAAAACCAAAACCACGTTATTCAACTTTGTATAATTTGCCTAAACTTATGAACATTCATGAACAATCCACCATTATGACATGAACACACTACATACTGGTCAAATACTTGCCTATAGAGTATAAAAAAAAAAAAAACTTGATGGATCATAGGTTTTGGATTATAATACAAAGTCGGCAACGACATTTATTCACCTTCGCGGCATACTTCTTCATTATCATTATAACATATTAAGGGGCCTGCGGAGGTTGATTTGCCCATACAATCGTAGTACCGAAATTATTTATAATTCAAGCATATTACCACCATACTGTGCTATTATTCAGATTAAAAACATATCAATCTAGGTTCCTGGATAGTTTATATTTCATAATAATTACCTAAAACTAACTATAAACCAATTGATTTTCACACATTACTAAAACGTTAATGTCGCATCTTTAACTTATTCGTTTTGTATTTAAAACTAACACATTTCTTTTTTCATTACAACAGGAACATAGATTATTATTTCAAGGTACTATTAATGCAAAAAACAATAGCTAAACATAACATTTTCATTAATATTTTTTGGTATTACGGCAACTATCATAATTTGTTCGGTCGGTAGTGCTATCGCATCAAGCATGGGCACAGTTTGCCAGTTAAACAAAGACAGCCTATAGATCGTTTCACAGACTCCCCGGCCTCTTAATGCTTAAAGAATCAACAACTTTGTAACATAATACAAAATCGACAAAATATATTAAAATTTAAGAAAATCTTCAGCAGAACAATTAATTAACATCCCATTAACCAGGAAAACGTTGATGACGTCTTTCAGGTTGCGATCCAGACATCCCATCGAATAAGGACGGATTTTAATGAGAAAAGTAGTTTCACTTAACTGTGTTGATTGTGGTGTGGTAGAAGACGTGTTCGTGTGTCAACATGTTGTATGTGAGTGTGCCCGGAATGCTGCATACACGCGTACTTACTTTGGAGCTGTCATGGGAGGTATGAATATCGGCCTTTCTAACAGTTTACTGACAGATCCAAAGGAGTAAAACGTTTATATTGTACTAGCCATGCCCCGCGGCTTCGCCCACTATTATCAAGTCAAAAAGTAGCCTATGTGATAATCCTTGGTATAAGCTATGTACATTCCAAATTTCATCCAAATCCGTTCAGCCGTTAAAGCGTGAACAAACACACCTACACACAAACTTTCGGATTTATAAAATTAGTAGGATGTACGAATTAGCTTTTATTTAGTTAACAGTGTTGTCACACTAATCTTATAAGCCTGAAAGTTTGTGTGTAAAAGTGTAAGTATGTTTTATGTTTGTCATTTCTTCACGCTGTAACGACTGAACGGATTTGGATCAAATTTAAATATAAATAGCTTATACTTAGAATTAATATATTTTAACTTCATAAACGCGGGGCACGGTTAGATAATAATGTAATAAGAATAATAAGTAAGAATAGTAAAAAAAACCATATTTAGATCGCATGTATTTCCTATAGTTGGTAGTCATGTCGACCGACTGGAACTTTTTCGCGCAGTCGAGTCGCCACCTTTCATTTTCATATTGTCCCTACTAATGCTATTATACCACAACTAGGTTACCACGCAGTTACCACAACTCGACCGCTCGCTCGTACCGCCACATATTAGTATAAAAACTGGCATATGGTACAAAAAATGGCGTGGAAAACACGAATACGTCTTTTCTAATGCCCTATAAATAAACATACGTTGTAGAAGTAAAGCTGTGTACACACGTGATCATAGAGGGCAGTTCCCAACGGATCATAGAATCAGATTTTCACATTTAATTAAGAGGCCAGCGGAGGTTGATTTGCCCATACAATCGTAATACCGAAATTATTTATAATTCAAGCATATTACCACCATACTGTGTGCATTCAGATTAAAAACGTATTAATCTAGATTCCTGAATAGTTTTTATTCGAAAATAATTACCTAAAACGAAATATAAACCAATTGATTTTCACACATTATTACGACGTAAATGTCGCATTTTTAACTTATTCGTTTTGTATTAAAAACTAACACATTTCTTTTGGCATTACAACAGGAACATAGATTATTATTTCAAGGTACTATTCATGCAAAAAACAATGGCTAAACATTACATTTTCATACATAATTTTTGGTATTACGGCACCTATCATAATTTGTTCGGTCGGTAGTGCTATCGCATCAAGCATGGGCACAATTTGCCAGTTAAACAGAGACAGCCATATACTCGTTTTACAGACTCTATGGCCTCCTAACCGATCATAAATCTTGTTCCCATCTAATCTCAAGATCAGATGCAACTAAAATAAATTATATATTATTGTTCTCAACAGATCATAAGATCAGTTGCAACCGAAATAAAATATATATTATTATTCTCAACTGATCTTAAAATCCGTTAGACCTAAAATAGATACATGTTTTACGTTCTCGACGGATCATGTAATTGTTTTTTTTTGTGAAAATTATAGTATTTATATTTAATGGATCAATAACAATAAAGTAATTAAAAGACATCACGGATTCGTTTTGATCAGAAATTAGATTAACAAATACATTATCAAAAAATGTATGGCATTAAAAATAACCTACGAATTATTTTAAAATTGTGGTAGACCCAGACCACTAGTATATGACTTCAGAGTAAGTAGAGAATGTTTGAGCTAAAACGTAACTGCAAAATAAAAAAAGAATCATCAAAATCGGTTTAACTTGAGGAAAAGTTTTGAGGTAACGCAGTAAAAGCCTGTCGAATGGAGAATTCCCTCCTTTTTTTTCAAGTCAGTTAAAAACGCAGCCATAGTTCGCCTTCTAAAGTTCGAAAACACAAGTTTTCTCCTTAAGGAAAATTTGTGTTTCTGGTTCTGTTTGTAATTCTGTGTGAGATGTGAATGTTTCCGGCACTCACGACACAAGTCAACGAATTTAGTGTGAGGCTGTGAGTATGAAAGCGTTTATGTTATGTAATGTAATACGGTAGTCTGTAACAATAAAACACTTGCTACTGAGTACCGTTACTCATGTCCAGACGAAAAAACTTATAGTAGGAAAATGCTCATTTCTATTTCACCAGTGTGCACAACCCTTTACGGACGTTTCCCCAGAATGGCTTATTGATGTTGTGAGCCTTTAACAATGGCACAGCTGCGTCAAAGCACTCACTTTAGCTAAAAAATACCTTCCACATCGAAACACGTACTGGCCTCCAACTCTACGCCTCGACCAATGATCAGTTGTAAAGAAAATGTATCTTTACTTTCTGTATTTTGTTTTTCTTTTTGGCTTCGCAATCTTATGCATTTCGACAGTGTCAAGTAATAATATATTTTAAGTGTATTTTTTTTTAATTGTCCATTTATAGTCAAGTCATGCCCTAGTAAATTGGTAGAAACTTTACTAGAACATTGGAGTTTTGGAACGAAGGTAAAAATCACGATTTTCAACTTTGTATGATTTGCCTGCACTTATGCACGTTTAATAAGTATTAACGGTTAATAATCCAACATTATTACACACCAGCCGTGCCCTGCGGCTTCGCCCGCTATTATCAAGTTAAGAAGTAGCGTATGTGTCAATCCTAGGTATAATCTATGTACATTCCAAATTTCATACAAATCTGGTCAGCCGTTAAAGCGTGAAGAGGGAACAAACATACTTACACACTTACACACAAACATTCGGATTTATAATATTAGTAGGATTAACACTCGAAGGATCATAGGTTTTGGAAAATTATACAAAATCAACAACGTCATTTTTACACTTTTCCGGCAAAACTCCCTTTCTGTTATTTAAGATTTATTTCCTTTTTTTTTAATCAGTACAGATGATAGAGCACGCTTGCCTAGAAGATACCTATTCACTCGTAACTTGAAGACTCTCGTATTGTACTTGTAAACTACCGACTCAGGCAAGTAATTCCATTCTTTCGCGGTTCGTACAATAAATTTAGACAAAACGCTTTGTCCGCATTTGTAGAATATCCACCATATTACCGGTGCCGATTAGCAGTTTGTCTGCTTGTTCGATGATAGAATGGGGATGGAGGAACTAAATCGTGTAATTCCTCAGCACACTCTCAGAAATGTATCCGATTAAATACCGAGAGATTAGCTACCTTGCGACGATGTCCTAAGCTCTGAAGCCTTATATGAGTCAACTGCTCGCCGTCAATGAGCCTCTTGGCTCGCCTCAATGGTACCGGTTGGGTGTTGGAAACATTCACATCACACACACAACCAGAACCAGAAACACATTTTCCTCGGGGAGAAAACTTGTGTTCCCGCCAGGAGTCGAACCCGATACCCAACTACGCCAACGGGCAGTTCGAACAAACAATTAGTAGCGTAATACACGCACACCCGGACATTTGCCCACGATTGGGTGAGTCTACGTCAGTATTTCTTTTCCAGACCTAACAAATTTTATTTTTATTGGACACAGCTGCTAAGATCCCAGCATATTTACTTAGTACATGAAGGCGTCTAGTCTAGGTCTAAGTTATTACACATTTAGGCTATAAACTATATATCATTGCTAGAACTAAGATTTTACTGAAACTTTACTCAGGGGGGTAATAAAATGTTATGAAAAAAATAAAGTATTGCAAATAGAGAATTAAGATATATAGACTCGCGAAAAAGGTCATTTTTTACTTCTGACCCGCGCGGCAATCCCCACCTTAATTTATGTTAATTTTTTTTCTTACCAAACGCGTTCACACTCACAGCCCCACAATAAGTTCAGATACTTGTACCGTGGGTAACGGAAACATTTACATATTGACACACAATCACACCAAAAACCGGAAACACAAATGTCCTTTGGGAAGGAAAATTGTGCTCCTATCAGAAATCGAACCCGGGTCCCATGGCTTGCCCACTGCGCTAACTGGGTTGTCGTGAATTGTATAAATCGTATGTTATATTTCCATCCCCATTTTATTATCGGACATCGAGACAGACTCTTAAGCGACACCGCTATATGGTAGATATTCCACAAATGCGGACGAAACGTTTTGCCTCCACATTCATTATGCGAACTGCAAAAGAATGGAATTCCTTACCTGAGTCTGTGTTCCCTGATAAATACAATATGGGAGTCTTTAAGTCACGAGTGAATAGGCATCTTCTGGGTAAACGTGCTCCATCGTCGACCGCATCGTCACTTAACATCAGGTGAGATGGCGGTCAAACGTTTGCCTATCTTAAATAAAAAAATTAAAAAAATATTTCAAGGTCTACATATCAAATCTTCAGTGCCTACATGTCAAATTTTATCCAATACTGTCAAGTCGTTAAAAAATCTCTTGTCCCAAACAAACGCACGCACAAAATTTCTCATTTATAATATTAGTGTGCGGTTTAGTGGTGCAGAGGATTTTTTTTTAGGCAACGAGTAATTAATTACTCGTAATGCCTAATAAAGGAATAAAAATAGACAAATAAGTACTGTCATTTTAAAATGCCAGTACTTATTTGTCTAAGTATATTAGCAATGCAATTCAGCGAGGCAATGCCGGCAGCATTATGCACATGCTACCCACTGGTAGTACTGGCTTGAGCACTTGAGTTACATACAGGCGGCCTTTGGCGAGTGAGATCTTTTGGGTGAGCGTTCTCCTTCAAAGCATTATGTATATCTTTAGGGTTCATGTGAATAAACGATTTTGACCTTACCTTGCCTCAGTTCGGCGACTCATGGGGAGGTTTTTAGTGCATTCGAGTCCCACACCTTCACAGAAGTGAAGGAAAGGAAGTGTATGGCTTTTTCTCCCTCACAAAAAGGAGCAAGTACCACGTGCAAGAGTCATTTAACTTTTAAACGTTCAAGTGTGGTCGGCCGCTTCGTCAAAATATACTTTAATTTGAATCAGATGCTTTTATACCTCCATATGCAAATTCGATTGTGTGTGTGCAGCTCTAACCATAGAACAAATAATAGTATACCCTAACTAAACATGGCTGTTGAGCATGTGTATATCATCCAAATTCATACGACTTCAGTGATCGAATGCCGAGGATTCTCCGACTTGCGGTCGCGGTCGAGCTGCGGTCGCGGTTGAGTACAGTATACTAGAACGTCAGTACCGCAGTTAAACACTAAATATTTGAAACAGATGCTCCTGACTAAAGCGCGCGCGAGAACAATTTTTTTAGGGACTTGATATACGCTCTAGAGCGCTCGGCCCAGCGGCGGGCGCGCGCCTGTGACGCTTCCTCCCGCGCTGCCGACGTTTTGTATAGGCTCTAGTGTAACAAAACATGCTAAGCGGACAGGGCGCGCGTATATATACAGTGGCAGCAGCAGCAGCCGAGGCGCGCATACAGGGACCGCTAACGGGGCGCGCGCCTGGATCGCTTTGTACATATATCAAGTCCCTTAAACGATGTGTTTTCGCAGCTTAATTTTTTCTAATTCTCAAATATTACAGATTGAATGACATCACAGAAAGGCGGGTTTCAAAGAGCATATCTTAGTTTCAACATGTGCTGAGAGCACATGTGGTACTACACAGTTCTCGGAGTCATTCTGATGTATGTCTAGACACTTTTTCTTAGGGATTAAAGGTATATGTATCAATTTAAAATAAATGTTAAATATGTACGTGTATATATCCTGAACTACTCCGAAACAGCAGGACCTATTTTGATTGATTTTTTTGTGTCTGTTAAGGTGGATTCAAGAATGGTTTAGATTGACATTTTTGAAATTTAAACGTTTGAACAGGACAACGTCTATCGGGTCCGCTATTATATAATAATTTTAAAAGATTGAAAGTCAAAACCCTGTCATTTGCAGCACTTATTATTAAGATTTAATATGTAACTTTTCACCACTATCTCACGTGATAGGTGAGATCGGTAGATGATGATTAATGTCATGTCATCCATTCTTGTTACATTGCATAAAATGAAACGTTCTATCTTATGTCTTGTATAAAACCAAGTAACTGTCTCTGTCTCTACCGTGTTATGGTCGCATAGCTGTCGATCGGTATCTCATCTATAGATACATCGAAGGTATTCGTTAGAGGAAGTGGATTCGTCAAATTGCTGTGGTTAAGGGAGGTTTGTTTATAAGCAAAAGGTGTAATCAAAGTAAACCCGTAATTAAGTTTCATTTAAGTAATTAAGAGAGCAAGCCAGTTCGACGGGTAGCGCCCCTCATATCTCTATCAGTTTCTATGCGTCTTTTTGTTTATTTAACCTGATTTAAAAAAGGTGGATGTTATCAATTTTCATAGATCAGAAAGTTTTCATAGATAAAACGATTTTGATAATTATTTATTCTTTTGAAAGTTGGTGCTTCTTATGTGGTCCCATTTAAATTTGATTAAGATCTGACTTGTAGTTTTTGAGTTATCCTCAATAATGCGTAATTAATTAATTTAATCTGATCAAGGGTTCTGGAGAGGTACAAGTCCAGTCACTAAGAGAGGAAATGATTGGTCGGTTGAATGCGAGCTTGTGTGCAGTGGCCGATTGGGGCGACGCCAACTTGGTTCGGTTTAATGCGTCCAAAACACAGGCGTGTCTTTTCTCCGCAAAACGGAGACCTTTTCACCCGTCTCCGACGTTCCAAAATGTACAAATACCGATAACAAATAAGCTCGAGCTTCTTGGAGTTACTTTGTCGTCAAACCTTAACTTCGGTACATACATCGAAGCCAGAGCTCAGCTGGCCGCTAAAAAACTAGGTATCCTCGCAAAGGTTAGGCAGTACTTCACACCGGGACAGCTTCTTAATTTATATCAAGCCCAAGTCCAATCGTGTATGGAGTACTGCGGCCACCTATGGGATGGTTCCGCTAAGTACCAGCTTGAAGCTCTTGTGTCCATCGACCGAAGAGCAAAAAGACTCATTGGCGATGATAAGCTAGTCGAGTCTAAATTGCGGAGTCTCAGTCACCGACGTAAGGTCGCTAGTCTATCGGTATTCTATCGTCTACATTTTGGAGAGTGTGCGCAGGAATTACATGAGTTAATTCCACCATGCCCGTTTTACCATCTAACAACAAGACAAACTATCAAACGTCATCCATTTATGGTTTACATACCTCCAGTTCGTTCGAAGCGTTTCGCTTTTACATACATCATCCGTACGGCGAAGGAGTGGAACTCATTACCTGTGTCTTTATTTCTCGAGGGGTATAATTTGGCAGTCTTCAAGTCAAGAGTGAACAGGTATCTTCTAGATAAACATGTCACATCTTCGGCCGCATCATCACTTTCCATCAAGTGAGATAGTGGTCAAATGTTTATCTATAAATCATTAAAAAAAAAAGATAAAGAGGCGAGATCGGTTTTTATAAGCTTTGCTTGCGTTTAAATGATTGTATTTTAAATATTTTACCATCAAACACCTAGACAAACCTGCGTCTTAGTTCGTCGAAGGGTAATGCTTAGAAGGCAAACGCGCAACCAACAAGCCAAGTTAGAAACACGTTTGAATTTGTTTAGTTGTTATTAAACATTTAATGGCCATCTCCCGGACGCCCTCAGGTCAACTTAGACCTAAGGGTATTTCGGGCAATTTTAAAACTTCACTTCAGCCCTTTCTGTCCAATAATCAAATCCGCCCCTAACCGGACACATTGGCAACGCGGTTTGAATCCTAATAAGGGGTATCTTGAGTCCTGTTTTATTACCCTCTCACTATGTATTGGTCCACTAAATAGTCGTAGACTTGTTCTATTCCACAATAAGACGCTTGGTATTAAAGTCCTACTAATATTATAAATGCGAAAGTTTGGGTGTGTGAATGTTTGTTTTTTTTTTTTTTTTTTATGCCTGATAGGCAAGCATTTGACCACAATCTCACCTGATGGAAAGTGATGATGCGGCCGAAGATGTAGCATGCTTGCCTAGAAGGTACCTATTCACTCTTGACTTGAAGACTCCCAGATTGTACCGTTCGGGGAACAAAGACGATGGCAATGAGTTCCACTCCTTCGCAGTACGGATGATAAACGTAGAAGCGAAACGCTTCGAGCGAACTGGAGGAAACTGGAGTTTGTTGCCGCATATCCCCGTAACGAATCAACCGATTTTAATGAAATTTTGAATGTGGATAGTTTAGGTTCCAGAAGAACACTTAGGCTACTTTTTAACTTAATTAACGCGGGCGAAGCGCGGGGCACAACTAGAATGAAATATATAATATATATACATAATCACAGCCCCACACTATGTTAAAGATTTGCATCGTGGGTGCCGGAAACGTTTACATCACACCCAGAACCAAATGTACAAATGTCGCTTTAAAAGGAAAACTGTGCTACTACCGGCAATCGAATCCAGGACCCGCAGCACAGACGGCAGAGACCTACTCACTTTCCATCGGTACACAATTGGAATTACGATCTAGCCTTAACAATAATAGGTAATTTAATGTTGACCTAAACTGCTAAATAGTATACTAAGAATGTATCCTTAATGTGTCATTAATAATAAAAGTATTTTCTTTCTTTCTTTCTTTCTTTCTTTCTTTCTATAACACTTTTCTTACTGTCTCTATTATATGGACTACTACTCTATGGATACTTTGTTCTTGAGTTCTTTGTTAATAGCACTCAATTAGATTGAAAATTAAACGTCAAAAAGGCCCTGCTTAACATTTATGATTATATTTTCATATATCTATTTGAATATGAAATGTCTTCTTGAATAAATACCCATATTTCCTAAAACTATATACAGCAAAGAACTAAGTTTCCAGATACCGAGTTTATAGGTCACTCAAGTGCTCAAGCCCAATACCAGTGGGTAGCGTACCCATCATGCTGGCGGCATCGCCTCTCTGAATTGCAATGCTAATATTATACGTTAAGCCAAATAAGTGCCAGCATTTTGATCACGCGACGCCTCAACCAGGTGCTCTGATAGATTTTTGAAAATAGAATGATACCTATAATATAATTGTACCTATTCACCGGCAATAGTAAACAATACTAAAATATAAATAATAACAATATAAGGTAAAGGCTCCTATTACGGAGGTAAATGGCAACATTTGAAAGTAACAAAGAAAAATAAGCATTTGTAAGCATCAAGATAGGTATAAAAAATAAATTTCGGCAATAATGGAGATTAAATTGTATATTTCTTGTAACACCTTGTCTGTTAATAAGTTGTTTATAATTTATAAAAAATATTTTAGTTCTCAAGTCGAATTTCCCTATTACGGAGGTTTGATTAAGGTTCAAGCCAATTACGGCGATAATCGGCTCCTAATTCGGATGGTAAGGTAGTTAAATGTATTGTGGTTCCGTAAAATAATTAATATCTTTTCTAACCAATTATAAATGCGAATTGGACTATGTTGATATGTTTTTAATGTTTTCAGGCTATAACTGATTTGAATGAAACTTTGGTAAATAAATTATATATGACTTGTGTGTGAACATAGTAAAATTGTTTTTCGTAATATTCCCACGGGGTCGGGAATAACGAGAGTGAAACCACTGGGTGCTTGCTAGTTTTATGGAATAAAAAAGCATGTGTTAAGTTTTATGAAGAATCAACTTTATTACTTAATAAACAATGTCGGGTACAAAAACAACACTTTTAGCCATTATTTTTATACAAAAAATTATGCTTATAGCATCAAAAATCAATAAAAAATACAACGATATCAAAATTAACTGAATAAACTCCCTATAACTAATAGGAACTTAATGTTTTTATAAAAACAACACTTTTATATATACAGGGTTATGTGTTTAATACCATAAACCTCTCGTGAGATGGTTCTGATTATCAAAATTAACAGCATAAAAATAACATTTCTAAATTCTGAGGTATCACTTTTTTCATACAAATTCGGAAAATAATTGGCTATGATTTCCCGAATTTGGTGCCAAAGGGTATTTGGTGCCAAATTCCCATTAAACAGAGAACGAATCGTTATATGTTGTTTTTATGGAACCCTAAAAAAAATGCATTTTGTTAGGTACTCCATAATAGGTACTATGAAATTCCTGTTACGGAGGCATGCCCACCGCCTTAGGAGCTCATAGAGCCTATCACGGAGGTACCTCAAATTCCTACCTCCGTAATAGGAGAACTGTTTGTGTTTTAATAATCCTTATTCTGACCCATCAAAATTTCGATACATAAACAATGAAGGTAACTTAGTCGATCGACAATAGTATTTTGGTTAAGGTATGTAAGACTCAAGTCAACGACTATACAGATTACTACTTTTTGATGGACTAAAATACACCTTTTTTTTTTTACCTTTCTAATAAACCTTCATTTTACACTCAACAGTTTTCATATTTAAATAGGGTTTCTAGAGGATAAATCATACCGCAGAAATTGGTTGTTAGTTTGTGGTATTGAACATTATTTCAAGTCAACGTAGAACTAAGTAAATACATTATTATATTGAAAGTTATAAGCAAATATATGTAATACAGTATTTCTCCTAATACGGATGATACATCCGTATTGGGACTAACCTTTAAAATTCTTATCCTATTACGGCGTGGTTTTGTTTTTTATTTTTTATATACAAAAACAGTTGCAAACAGGGTAAAACCTAAACATATAGTTAGTAAAATGATAGACAAAAGCTACAAATGACATATTCACACACTTGAACGGCATATTGATATAAAAAACTTAGATATTAAATATCAATGCACCTACGTACGTCGCTCCGCGTTTGTATGAAACACCCGGCCGTATCGCCGCCGTGACAGTAACTGTTTGATTTTTGTGACTTGCCTCTGTGTTACATTTCCGGACGTCCGGTATGTGATGAAGTAAAAGACTATGAATGGATAGACTCCATTTTGGTGTATCTAAATTAACTGAAACGAGAATAATACACGAAAATAAAAATGCCTCCGTAATGGGAGTCGATTTTGAGTACCTCTGTAATAGGAGCCTTTACCTTAAATAGACTAAAGGCATTAAACATATAGGTACATAGGTACATTCTTTCTAAAAAGCACGATAAATCCGCTACAAGAATACCGCGGAAATGTTTCCCAAACCAGCAAAAGCATCATATAACCAACGATAGCGTCCCTGAGGTACTCGGGATATTGATTGGACTTTTCCCACTGTTTTCAATACTTTATTACACCTCAATTGGTAGGGTGACTCTAGGTTGTGGTTTTCGTAGGACGCGTATTTGAGGTTAGTTTTGAGCCGGCCTATTTACGGTACTTTTTACCCGACTACAGCGGAGCAGAATGGAAGGTTATCATATCAGCACTGTATGCATCTATGTATGATCATGACATTCCTCACAGTGCCCAAACTAATAACCTGAATGTAAATTGAGGATAACTCAAAAACTTCTAGTTAGATCTTGATCAAATTTGAATGACCAATTGGAAAGCAACATCTTTCAAACAAAAAAAAAATTCAAAATCGGTTCAAGTGGAACAAAGTTATGAGGTATCACACATAAAAAAATATTGTCGATTTGAGTACCTCCTCCTTTTTTGTGTCGGTAGAAAAGGAAATGGCGTCGTAACGCCAAAAAGTAGTGACCAAGAAAATAAAAAATTACAAAAACAATGCTGATGGGTATTCAATGATAGAACTCTAAACTACATTCACAATTTTTTTTGACACTCGGTGTGAGTGTCCAAAAAATGTTGAATGTATCGATGACTTGGGTCGTGGGTGCCGGAAACATTCACATCACACACACAATCACAACCAGAAACAGAAACACACATTTTCCTTGGGTAGATAGACGAAACAGATCATGACCTGATCGAAAATTCGAAAGACGGAGGGAGGAGAGGAAGTAATATCCCCTCTCTTTCTACCGCGCGGTGAAAATGTATGCCTGCTCCTATTGTTTACAACGTTCATTTTTAAGTATTCACTTCTGCCGGCACTCCCGGAGTGCAACCCGTTGTTTTTTTTTATGTTTGTGCATCTACGGGCCAGTTGCCTATATTTCCTAAAACTAAACTAAAACTATATTATTATTATATACGGCAAAGAACTAAGTTACTAAAGTTACCTTTAGTCTATCAAATAATAGAGAGGAACTATATCAGCAAACCGATGGTCGCCCTACATAGGCTGTACATCCATTGTCTTTCGGAGATTTAGCGGAGACTTTGATGATAAACTTTTTGTTTGCCGCCTTCGAGCTTGTTCACACCATGTTTAAGATACAGCCGAAACAACATTAGAAAATGTATGAGTTCTGTATGATTTAGTACAGAACTCATACATTACTAACGCCGCCGTAAGAGCCAACTATAAAATAATTGAAACGCAACCAAAGCTTAAAAAACCGACTTCACCGCTTTATTTTCGGAACAATTGATCAGATTAAATCAATGAAATACACACTATTGTGGATAACTCGATAACAACTGGTGAGATCATGATGTATGAAATCTATGATCTTTGAAATCATTAAAAACGGTTCATCTAAAAAATATAAGTTATGAGGTAAAACACTTTAAAAAATTATAATCGAATTAATAATCTTCTTTGTTGTGAAGCCGGTTAAAAACAGGGTGTGACGTAAAGAACACTATAGAAGAAATTTTTGTATTACAGGGAAATATTTTCTATCACTTTCCATCACACAAAAAGGTTGCTGTTCTAAAATTCAAAGCCCATAAGAAGTTTCACTTCAGTACTGAAACATTGCATAGTTTAATAACAAATTGTGTTGATATATTTTAAATCGAGATTATAACATAGTGAGAATGGGATCTTATTGTTAGTCAAGAGATGAACCGAGGAAGCTGAGTAAGACAAAGTTTTTTTAAATACCTACTCAAGATAAAGTGGAAAAGTGGTGTTACAGGTTGACGAAGATATTTTTTTTAGAATCTTGCTATCTATCTTCTACTTTACATAAATAGCAAGATTCTAAGTAAAATATCTTCGTCAACCTGTAACACCACTTTTTCACTTTATCTTTACTACATTGAGGAGAACCAGGACTAAAAAAAAAACCAATTTGAGCCATTTTGGAGTTATAGCGAGAACAATACAAAACATATATATATATGTAAAGTAGAAGATATATATATATATATATATTGTATATATAAATCTATTGTTCTCGCTAGAGGCACTCATGAAAGTTAATGACTACTGCCAGATTCACAAAATTACAACTATCTCGAGAAGAACCTGACAGAAAACATTAAGGTTGTAAACAGCAGGAATAGGCATACATTTTTGCCGCGCGTTAGAAAGAGAGGGAGATATTACTTCCTCTCCTCCCTCCGTCTTACGAATTTTCGATCAGGTCACGTGTCCTGACGCGAATTTAAATTTTTTTACCAGTGCACAACGCCGCTAAAGAAGTTTTCACTTGAAAAATTAAATCACAATCGGTCCAGCCGTTTGAGAGCTACGATGTGGATAGATACACACTACAAACGTATAACACCCCTATTATTTTGCCGGAAGTTAAAAAATCAAGTACAGGGCACAATTAAAACCATGGAAGTATGAAGTATGAAACGAGCCATGATCGCTTTTATCATTAATTAATTAGATGCCCATGACTAATTTTAATATTCTTTAAATGAGCCATGGACTCATTAAGTTATCTCGAACCCCTGACAGTTGACAGGGTCATCGCACTTCACACCCTAACTATAAAATCGAGTGTTTACTCTAATTTACGACACAAACACGGCGTTGATCGGGCTAAATTAACTAACAAGAAGAAATTAGTCCAAATTATGGAGGGGAGACGATAATAAAAATTGATTTTATTACTCCTTCATGCAGTTAAACGATGGTAGTACTAGAAGATTATCTGAGAACTAGTGAGAACCAATTGCGTTAATTCAATCGTTTTAGAATTGTGTCGCAATATGAATTTAGTGTAATTAGTGGAAACTCTCATTCTTGTTTTACTGGAGGCTTCACACTCTCGCATTCGGTTCAAATGGATCGACGTGCGGGACGCGGGCGCGGGCTCCGCTTTACGGGAGGGTATCGCGCCCGCGTCTCCGCACGCAGTCAGTTCGAGCCAGTTGCGCTCATGTGAGGCAACCCTAATTGGGTTAGATTTTGTAATAAAATTCCTGAGATTGTAACTGAATAATTATAAATCAGTAATAAAACATACAATTGTTAAGAAATCTTATTATGAAACAAATGACTTACATTAATGACAAGGTCAAATGGAGCCAAAATGCACAAGCGCTTCCTGACGACTACATAATTTAAATATACCTAAGTTGAGATTACTCATGTAATATTTGAAAATAAAATTAATGAAAAAATGCACAGCTGAGTTTCTTGATCCGAGAAGGTGGTGAAGAACTCGACATGGCTGTAGTATTGCCTAATCTGCCAGCAAGGATTTTGCGGCTTAAGTAATCGTATGTTTGTTTCTTATCTCGATGTCTGGCAGTAAGAGTAATTATACGAAAAATCTTACTTCTTACCAATATTATAAATGCGAAAATTTTTGTGTGTGAATGTTTGTTACCACGTATATCAGTGACGAATAAACCGATTTAGTCGAAATTTAGAATGAGATAGATAGGTTTCGGAACAACACATAGGCTATTTTTTTACTTAATAAACGCGGGTGATGCCACGGGACATGGCTGGTAATTGATAAAGAAGCGAGATTTCTAAATAAAATTAAGTGGTTCAGCATTTTGTCCGATATTTTTTTCTGCTCGTGTTAGGTATCGTTGAAAAGAACTTTGCAAGTAGAGTACGAATGAAATAAAAAATATAATAGTTAAACAAAAACAAAAAAACACGCTTTATAAATAAATAAAAATACATATTTTTGAATTGTCATCGGTCCTCGATAAGTCTACGAAGTTTAAATGAACTCTGTTTGAAGTGGGTGAAAATCAAGTCCAAAGGAGTTGGTTACAAACAAACACACACACATACAGGTGAAGCTAATAAAAGCGTGTTAAAAAATCTATGTTGGAAATTAGGTGGGACGTTAGTCACTGATTCTATACCTATTTTATCCCGGGTTTATTTAATATACGTCTACATACATATAGCTGAAACTTACATGTCATATTTATTATATCCTTTAATTAAACAAATGCAAAAATCAAAGTATTTTTTTAAGAAAACAATATAGAAAGAAATAATGAAAGAAAATACATTTATTCGGGACAACACGCGACGTTACATTATTTACATAAGAAAAACAAGACAAAGCACAAAACAAAATACAAGAAATATAAGCAATTAACCTTAAAAATGTTCTCTATTAAGTAAAATGTAAGCGCAAAATCTCTGTTCCGGGCGAACGACTAGTTGGAGAAAAATTGAAAATAAAATTTACATGGGCTCGAAAGAGGTTTCGAGCCCATGTAAATTTTATTTTCAATTTTGATATACAAGTATACAACTCTTACAAATAAGGCATGTTTACCATCTGACACTAGCCGCTGTGGCCTAAATTGAAGTCCATAACCAATTTCTGTTTTTTTTTAAAGAAATATCTAGACGTTCAAAGTTCAATCAATCGTCACCCTGCCCTTCAAGTCTTGCACAGCACGATATCCACAAATTTAAAGAGAAATCTCAATAAAAAGCTTTTTCGGAGCTAATAAATTTCAAAATTAATTTAACTATACAAGGCCCTCGCGAAATGATTAGCAGAGAAAATTTCACTTTACTCTCACTTTGGCGCGTTATTAAATTTAGCGTCATTAAATTTTTGTCATATTTGTTTTTTAAATTAATGTTCGACGCCATTTTCAAGGTGAACGCTTCTTGCCTTTTTACAAGCTTTTATTTAACTTGCAATGTATGTTTGTTCGGGTGGAATCTTGCAACTCAATTTTGTAGCAGATATCTTCAACCGATTGAGCTGAAATTTTGTATTCACTTTTTTTTTTTTTTTTTTTATGTTTGATTGGCTAGCATTTGACCACTATCTCACCTGATGGAAAGCGATGATGTGGCCGAAGATGTAGCATGCCTGCCTAGAAGATACCTATTCACTCTTGACTTGAAGACTGCCAGATTATACCGCTCAGGAAACAAAGACGCGGGCAATGAGTTCCACTCCCTCGCAGTACGGATGATAAACGTAGAAGCGTAACGCTTCGAGCGAGCTGGAGGTATGTCAACCATGAATGGATGACGTTTGACTGTTTGTCTTGTTGTTAGATGGTAAAATGGGCTTGGGGGAATTAACTCGTATAATTCCTGCGCACACTCTCCGAAATGCAAAGGATAGAAAACCGATAGGCTCGCTACCTTACGCCGATGACAGAGACTCACTTTTAGTTTGGATGATTATACATGGTTAGCTGTGTGACGTTATCCTTGAGAGCCTGCGTATTCCAGGTCTAGTGTGTTTACCAGCTTCGATCACATCGTCACTTACCATCAGGTGAGATAGTGGTCAAACACTAGCCTGTCACAAATAAAAAAAAAAAAAAAAACGTCATTCTGAATCCAACATGATGGAACACCCAAAATGGCGGATAAGTTATTTTTAATGTACTCCTACAATGTGGGTATGAAATGAAAGGGCTTGCTGAGAATCAGTCGAAAAATAAAGTGACGTCACTTTAAATCTAATATGGCAGACATATAAAAGCTCGTCATTAAAAAAGAAAAATTAAAGTTACTTATATATACTACTAGCTGCGCCCCGCGGTTTCACCCGCGTTGATAATGATGAAAAGTGATGATGATGATGATGATGAAAAATAGATGTTGGCCGATTCTCATAGATACCGGATAAGCACAAAAAATTTCATCAAAATCGGTCAAGCCGTTTCGGAGGAGTATAGCAACGAAAACTGTGACACGAGAATTTTATATATTAGATAAAGTATACGGTAATTTACACATTATTTATCAATGTTTATTACAGAACAGTTCTCAATTTTTCCCGAAAACACATTTCCATCTTTAGCGTCGCGCAGTCGGGTAGAAAATATACGTGTGTTCCCTATTTTTTAATCTTGATCTCTATTCAAAACTCGTGATTTAAGATAGATAAATAACGCTTTATTGTCACACCTTCATAACTCAGTTAAAATATATAAAAAAAAATATATATATAGTAATTGGCGGTCTAATCGCTAAAAGCGACAAGAGCGCTTATTTCTTCCAGACAACCTTTAGATTGTGTCATTTAAAAAATGTGAAATTAACAATAAAACATCATAGAAATACTCTTTAGATCATAGAAATACTTATTAAGCGAGATAAATAAAGACAAGTAAGTCATCTAACATATGGTAAGCGTCACACCGACCTACAACATCGTCTGTAACTGCTCACCCAGCCAAAACCCTTCAAACATTGTTTAAAATGAAAAATGGGACAGTCCCACTGCACGCAGCTTATTACTGTCCCATTTTCGCGTCCCGTTTATGGTACGTCGGCCATTAGACCCCGTGCTTACTAATTGTTGTTATTGTTTGCATACCTGGACCCTAAGGAATTCCGTGTATGTAACTATGTATCTAGTTATGTATATAATCTGGGCATTGCAGGGACTTCTAAGGTCATTACATGTAAGTATTTACTTACTATAAGTCGTATATGCATTATAACATAACGGCAAAGATGCATGGAGGCAAACTGAACAGACGATTTCTAGCGACCACATAGGTTAAGATTTTTTTATGCCTGATAGGCAAGCATTTGACCACAATCTCACCTGATGGAAAGGGATGATGCTGCCGAAGATGTAGCATGCTTGCCTAGAAGGTATCTATTCACTCTTGACTTGAAGACTCCCAGATTATACCGTTCGGGAAACAAAGACGTTGCAATGAGTTCCACTCTTTTTTTTTTTTTTATTTGTGACAGGCTAATGTTTGACCACTATCTCACCTGATGGTAAGTGACGATGTGATCGAAGCTGGTAAACACACTAGACCTGGAATACGCAGGCTCTCAAGGATTACTGCCGGAACACCGTATTTGGCTTGGCGGCAGACTTACTCCTTCGCAGTACGGATGATAAACGCAGAAGCGAAACGCTTCGAGCGAACTGGAGGTATGTCAACCATATATGGATGACGTTTGACAGTTTGTCTTGTTGATAGATGGGTGGAATTAACTCGTGTAATACCTGCGTAAACTCTCCAAAATGTTAACGATAAAATACCGATAATTCCTGTATAAGTAATTTACGATTGTTTGAAAAAAATCCACCAAGGTTATCGTCAGGTTCTTATTGAAATGGCTGTTATTTTGCGAATATAGCAGTAGAGACTTTCCTGAGTGCCTTGGAAGTCCTTGGGGCCCATGGGAATAAAAGATTTTGATTTAGATTTTATACAAGTATATGTTGTTAGATGATCAGATAATTGGATTTTAAGTATAGCACGAAAACAGTTTCATAATCAGATAGGACAGGTAGAGCTCGTCCAAGCTGAAATGACGCGCTCCACTACTTAATTAGTTTATTTAGATGTGTGAGTGCAAATATTAATGACGACACTTCATCTGTATGGGAGCGTCGATTGTTCAGTGAACAATGGATCTGCACGTGTACAAGACGGTCGACTAGTCGGGTGATAAATCCGACCACGCTCGCTCGCGTAAATGCGAAGGTGGGGCGCGTCATTTCAGCTTGGACGAACTCTACATTTATTATCTTGACTGATCATAAAAACATTCGGAGAGTGGTCAAAATCGCATGATGAGACAAGATATATAGGCTTTATTAGCTTTTCTAAACATAAGTAATAAACTTTTAATCAAGTTCTACATAGTACTTACATAGTGTAAGTATTTAACAATCGGCTTGTAACATATGGATTAACTAAGCCACTAATATGGCTTCGATGTCACTTGTTTAATGGATATAAAGGTTACCTACGAGTTTTTGCCGCGAAAGTGAAAAAATGGCGTTGTTGATTTTGTATTATTTTTCAAAAATTGTGATTCTTCGAGTATTAATGTGTAATAATGGTGGATTATTAACCGTTAATACTAAGTGAACGTACATGTGTGCAAATCATAATTAAAATTAAATAATAATGAAAAACGTAATTTTTCACTTTCCCTCCAAAACCCCAAAATGAAGTTCTAGTAAAGTTTCTACCACTTTATTAGGGCATGACTTGACTATGACTCGACCTTGACTCTTTTACTTGACTTTGACTGTGACTTGTCACTAGAACTTTAATCTGAAATACCCTTAAATATATTAAATGCACAAGATTGCAAAGTCATAATTAAAAGAAAAAATAAAGGTTACCTACGTTTGTTTTTTTTTATTCGGCTCCGCAATCTATGTGCATGTGGCAAGTTATAAATATTTTTTAATTTTGCTAGGTATTTCGTAAAACCAGTCCTATTCACCAGTCACAGTCAAAGTCAAGTAAAAGAATCATGGTCCAGTCATAGTCAAGTCATGCACTAATAAAGGCTTACAGATTTGTTACCTGTGGTCCAACTGCGTTGTTCAAATGTTTGTACAAGTGTACGTTGACGAACAATTAAAGATTAATTATCTACTAATATTAAACACTATAAGAAACACATTTTCGGATAATAATACGAATTTGAATTTCATTATAAAATGTATCCCAATGTTACTTATTTATTTATCTTCTTATATATAAAAATGAATTGCTGTTCGTTAGTCTCGCTAAAACTCGAGAATGGCTGGACCGATTTGGCTAATTTTGATCTTGAAATATTTGTGGAAGTTCAGGGAAGGTTTAAAAGGTGAGAAAATATAAAGAAATTGCAATAAAATTAGTAAAAAGTAGTATTTTATTTTCCCATACAAACTGTTCGTACCTGTCAAACAGGAGATGTTTCTGAATATTTGACCACAGACAATTGGCGGTATGAAGTTCGCCGGGTCAACTAGTTTGAAATAAAAATTGCCTACTGCACTTACAGTCGTGACCAAAGCGAATTTTAGTATTAATATTAGCGTATCGATAACTATACCTTCTTTGTTTATTTCCGGGATGGTATGCCATCCCGAAAACAATACCGCTTCCTTTGTACAGATACCTATTCCTAACAACTTAACAAAATTTCTCTGATCCTTTTTGGGTGTGCCCTGTCCATCGCCATTTGTTTTTTCGTGTTATATATGTGACATTAACTATATTATTTTCGTTGTTTTTCTTTTATGTGTGTTTCTTTTTTGTTCTTTCTATGGATCTCTGGTAAACTTCTAGTTGTTGGTAGTGCGCTTAGGTGAGAACCCAAGTTTGGCATCCATAGGTTAGTACAGGAATTGAGGTTAGAATGCATGTGTTATAAAGTCTTCTTTTGATAGTAATACCCATATCTTTATTTTTCATAATTTCTTTAAACGTCCAGTACCTCTTCTAAGCGTTCCCTATTCTTGTTTTAATTACTTTATAAGTCAGATCTATTGGTGAGATACCTATGAAGATTCTTGGACACAATCGATCGGATTCCCATTTATTACCATTGGTTCAATTTTACTGATTGGCCTTCGTTTTGAGTGATTAATTTACAGTTCTACTTAGTGGCTTTCTACCGCTACGTCTTGAAGCATCTTTGTCATTTCATCTGAGGTATTAGAGAAGATTGTCAAGTCGTCAACATACCTTAGATGCGTAAGTTTTTCGTCATTGATGTTCAAGCCGTATTCTTCCCATTTTAAGATTCGAAAAATTTCCTCTAGGACTGCCGAAAATAGTTTGGATGATAGGGGATCACCTTGTCGATCTATTCTTACTTTATTTCCTACTCTTTCTTGTTTTATCTTTGCAGTGCTATTTCTATAGACGTCCCTTATTATTCTTGTATACTTATTTTCATTTCCTTGATTCTTAAGAGCTTGCCAAATGATTTCGTGTTCTAGTGAGTCAAATGCCTTGCTGTAATCAACAAAACAGCAGTATAAAGGTATATTATATTCTTTGCTATTTTCAATTATTTATTTGAACACATGTATATGGTCAAATGTCAACACTACTAAACCCTGCTTGCTCTCTCGGTTGGTTCTCGTCCAGTTATTTTTAATATTCTGTTATAATTACATTGGCAAAGATTTTGTTTACATTTTTGACATGTGACTGATTAACCTATAGTTTCCGTTTGTAATACGTTGAGCCAAATAAGTAAAAAAACCAGGCGCTCTGTTAGAATGAGCGAGAATGATCTCCCGGTCCTCACGGACCTAGGGTCTCAACACCAAACAGCTCAACATGTCACTCTTTAATTAAATTTTTCAAATGTTAAATGGAGCAATATTAAAATAAACGTTTACAATCAATGGCAAACGAGCATCACACGGGGCATGTTATCCACTTAAAGTTATAATATAAAGCCATTATAAAGCTACGTAATAAGCGCAAAATATGCAGAGCGCGTCCTCCAAGTAAATATTGTGACCACGTGTGCTCACGTGCCTTACGGGCTAGGTTGGTGGCACACTGGGGATAATGACCGACAACAAGGGCAAATGAATGATTTTATGGGCTGGTTGTGATTGTGTGTGTGATGTGAATGTTTCCGGCACCCCCGACACAAGTCATCGAACTAAGTGTGTGCTTATGTTTATATGGGCGGTTCTTCAAAACTAAAGACCTTTATTACCAGGCGTCTTTGTCATAGCGTTGACGACTTGTTTTCAGTGGTTTCTGATGGTGGCCAGTTGAACAACGTCGTAGAACTTAGCGCTTTTTTCCCAGAGCTGGTCTGTCCATCGAGTCCCGCTGTGTTTGATTGTGTGTGTGAATTGGATCATCCACACATGAAATAGCCACAGCGCATAAAAATGTTTAACATGTAATTTATCTAACACGGTAACGTCTGTAACATCACTAACTATAACGAAATGTAAAGCTGAGGCGAATTATTCTAATCGACCTTCATAAAATTGTGTAAACATTTTTTTACCAGAAAAAGTCTCCGGAGTAAAATCAGCGAAAGAAAATAAACTGGGTAGTTAGTAAAGACACACGATAGAAGTAAAACTTTTGTATTATAGAAAAACATTTTATTATTCATCACTGTGTTTACCCGCACCACTTTTCGTCACACAAAAAGGTTGCCGATCAGAATTTCAAAACCCTCCTATTCATCTATTTAATTTCACAATAAAAAATGTACAAAAGGAGGACTTATTGCTAAAAGCATTCTCTATCAGTACCTCCTATAACCATCGAAGTTCATCAGATTCACGCTTCTTCAGACTAATAATAAACCTAGCTCGGTGTATCCCAAACTTTACCCCATAATAAAGCCCGCGCGTCACGCGCACGCGGTCCCATCTCATTACTCTGGCAATTCCGTTAGCTTTAAATAGCAGACTTCATCGTAATGTTTGTGTGTAACAAGCTTAATATACCAGAGGGATAAACTAGATTTTACTGGATATAGCCGGTTCAAAGTAGATAGTGCGACGTTTCGGTAGTCTTGTACTAAGTGCTAAGTAAATGTACATTGGATGTGTGATTGTATAGTGGATGCGGATTTTTGTAGTTCATATCAGTCATAAAATGATTTAGTTCCACTTTCTATAATTTTCCTGTTTAATACATAAATAATTCCATCCAGATGATATCAATCGCCATCATGATTTCCCCCACACTGAAAACCAGACGTTCAATGCCCCTCGGACATCACGGCTCAGTTTACATTGAGGCTTAAGCAGCATAATCATATATAAATATTTAAGAGTAAGGGCAGTGCTGTCTTGAAGTATGTATCTTTAAATCATGCGTGCACACGTACGTATAACCTGGCATCCGCTTAGTTCATTAGTCTTGAATATTGATAAAATCCAATCTGCAATAAACAGTACTAATTTCCGCTAGTGGTCGACTTCACTAACAAATATAATACAAAAATTTAAGGTGACGACTCGGCCGCATGGTCAAGTTCCTTTCTGTCGAAATAACAACCAACTCATCATCAGCAGCGTGACGATGTTGCTTCGGTTCGAATGATAATAAGGCTTTATTATCGATTTCACATCGATGTCACAAAGGTGTCGAACACAACATAACATAAACGCTTCGATACTCACAGCCCACACTAAGTTTGATGACTTGTGTCTTTGGTGCTGGAAACATTAACATCACACAATATCACAACCAGAACCAAAAACATAAATTTTATTTGGAAGAAATCTTGTGTTTCCTACGGGAATCGATCCCGGTATCCCTGCTTAAATGGACGCGCACTCAACTAAGCCAACGAGCAGTTGATAGAAAGTGATGCAAGCCTAAAATATATCTATTCACTCTAGACTTCAAGACTCCCGGATTATACCTATATCTTGTTATGCTTGGTTCTGGTTGTGATTGTGTCTGTGTTGTGAATGTTTCTAGCACCCTCAACATAATTCATCGAACTCGGTGTGGGGCTGTGAGTGTGAAATCGTTTATGTTTATATTTATACCGTTCGGGTAAGAAAGATGCGGGTAATGAGTTCTTCTCCATCTTAAGTCTCATATGCAAAACTGCCCATACTGTTTCCACTGTGCCGCGTGGCTCTAGGGGCTGGTTCGGCTCAAGTTACTATATTGTTTGTGTCATTAAGGTTATTATTGTTATATTAGATATTGGATCTAAGTAATTATGTCATGTGGTGAGAAATTAGACCTTGGAGACAACACCTTAATAGGCCTAATTAGGCTATATCTGATATATACATAGTTATAGGTACAGGGATTCGTTACTGTAACACTATGTTTTAAGCGGGCTACTCACACACCTTTTTATTATTATTTTTTGTGGGTGAGGGCAAATTCCTAGCACTTCCCTTACTTCCCAGGGGTGAGGGAAAGGCGTGTGCGGGGCTCAAACCCACTAAAAAACCCGCCCGTGAGCAATCCCTCGCCTATGGGGGGCAAGATAGGATCGAGCTAGCAGTTACTATCTTGCCCCGGCACCGGTCACTGCGCCCATGGAGGCCTTGCTGACCAAGCCCACCCCATAGTCGTGTGGTCCCGTGATAGCCCGTAGCGAGCCCTCTAGCTCTCCACTAGTCATCCCACTATAGAGGAAGAGAGAGCAGGTGGGCAAACTGCCTCCTCCTCCCCTTGTACGTCTGCGCCGGAGCGGGCTACTCACACACTTGCCGCAGGGGCGGTTTAAGCGCTCGGCGATTGCGGGTAATATCCGGATATACTTTCCCTTTCCACTGCTGTCATGCTGTGTATGGTGGAGAGGACAATCTTGTTTCTTGTCATTGGATATAAACAGGGGACACAATTTTTATTCCCACGTCATTCTAGGCCTGCTGTACTGCACAACATCCTTAAAAATAAATATAATTTCAACACTTACACTCGCTATCACACACACATGCATGCATTATAATATTGTTTTTATTCTTTAATGGAGCTTTTAATTTACCATTATAAATCATCTACATAATAGTAAGATATATGCTTAACTAATACAACTAAATAACGTCAATTAACATTAAATCCGTTATTGGTCTTAGTTTAAGTAAAATTTATCAAGATCTATTAATTAAGGGCTATAGATTTTGTTAATGAATAAAATAAAATCCTTTATAAAAAAACAATGGAAAAATACGAGGTGTTTTAAAGTTAAAAGTATCGTGAGTATTACACATTATGTTTTAATGTTATATCCGGCTTGAAACACGTAAAAAATGTCAACTTACTTTGTAGTCGACTAGTTTCGGACAAATTAGTTGTCCTTCATCAGGATGAGTCAGACGCGCGATACGCGAAGGCGTGCGGCTCGGGCCTCGGCGCGTGACTTTAATATTTCTTTTTCTTTAATTTGTCCGAAACTAGTCGACTACAAAGTCGACATTTTCTACGTGTTTTAAGCCGGATATAACATTAAAACATAATACGATGAGTACTGTGCATATGTGCTATACAACTAAATAATAAAATGAAAAAAAATTTAAATGATTTATTTCTGTAACCAAGTTTTGCGTAAGTTAAAGTAGGTTGGGACCTTCTATTAAGTATAAAAATACGTGTGTCAGAGGACCCCGCTCTTCCATATCCATACCATGAAATATATTTAGGTTTCAGATAAGTAGATGATAATTATACATAAATAAGTTTTTTAAGTTATAATAATAATATTTAGTTCTTATACAAGTGACTATTAGTGTGTTTGTGGTGTGTGAGTGTATGTATGTGTGTGTATGTGTGTTTTTGTGTAAGTGTGTGTGTGTGTTTGAGCGTGTGTCAGTATGTGTGGGTGGGCCGTGAGTATGTGTGAGTGTAAGGGTGTGTGTAATGTTCATGTGAAGAAATATATTATATCCAGTATATTTAAGTTAAATGGTATTTAAATAGAGTGCACGTTTTAATTTATATCTAAGTTATTTACTTTAGTATTTGTTGTAGTGCTTCTGTTTCATCATAGTTTTTTGAAATTATCCAACTGGTTAGAAGTTTTTTAACATCATAATATTTCTTTGGATATTGATTTGGATATGAAATATGAGTTGATAGTTTATTTTAATCTTATTTTTCGCTATTATTTTCTTTTTGAATTGATGTGCAATAAAGAGTTCATCTATCTATCTATTAAATATATTGCCTACTAGCATAACAAAAAAACTCCATACATAGACGGCACAGCTACTATAAATTAGTATTAATTAGCTCTGTTGGCCATAAACAGAGCTTTCACAGTCTTTGTGTTTATTAACCGGATAAGCGATAATGGAAGCAACTAAATTGAACAATGGGCTAAAGAATTTCATATACAGTGGGATAAGGCTACCCGCGTCCACTGTAGCGGGACGAGCACCAGCTATCAAATAAAAAAAGGATCATCAAAATCAATCGGTTCATCTAGAAAAAGTTCTAAGGAAACACACATAAAAGTAACACAATCGAATTGAGAATCTCCTCTTTTTCTTGAGGTTGGTTAAACATAATTGAAACGCAAGCAAAGCTTAAATAATTAAACGTAAGCAAAGCTTAAAAAGCCGACTTCACCGCTTTATCATCGGAACCTTGATCCACCAGCTTTCAAATAAAAAAAGAATCATCAAAATCGGCTCACAACGAAAGAATTTGTGAGGTAACTTTTGAAGTCGGGTAAACCAGAACATCGTCAAAGTATGCATTATTCGTCACAAAATAGACATTATTGACGATATTTCAAGAACTACTGATCAGATCTTGATCAAATTTAAATGGGACCAATAAGAAAGCAACATCTTACAAAATAAAAAAAATTCGAAACCGGCTCACGTTGAGAGAAGTTATGAGGTAACACATAAAAAAAAAAATACAGTCGACTTGAGTACCTCCTCCTTTTTTGGGAAGTCGGTAAAAAAACGGACTTCATACCGCTTTATCTTCGGAACTTTGATCAGATTAGATGTACTAAACTCGCATTATTAAAGATATTTCACAAACTACTGATCAGATCTTGATTTATTTATTTATGAACACCAACATAACATACACTATTACAATCAACATATTTAAAAGCATTTTTACAAGTTAAGTGTCATTATAATTATAGGTGAAGACTACATTCAATAATTTTTGCGAGATTACATATAAAATTAATAGATTATAACAACACATTAATTAATTTAAAATTACAAAAAGGCAAAAATTTTAATCATAAAAAAAAATATCAACAATAGATTACAAAAAATAATAACAAGTTATACATAAAAAAATTATACGATGATGATTATATATTTATGAATTCATTTAAATTAACAATAGAAATATTAAAATGATACATTCCACTATATTGATCCTTGTTCATTATTAGTATCACAGACGCTCATTCTAAACCTGCGGATATTGATGTCAAAAAGGTCTACATCCTTCGTCCTCGTAATATTATTAAACTTTTTTTTTTTGATGAAATTCAAATGGGACCAATTAGAAAGCAACATCTTTCAAACAAAAAACAATTTCTAAATCGGTTTACGTGGAACGAAGTTAGGTAGCACAGATAAAAAAAATATACAGTCGACTTGAGAACCTCCTCCTTTTTTTGTGAAGTCGGTAGAAAATCGCAACAACCAGCACACGTTATAAAAGCTTCAAAAGCTTTAGAAAACACCTTTAACAATGATATTAGGTAAGAGGAAAAACAAACATTAATTGAAAACAACAAAAATCCTTTCAAGTCCTCACATACTTTTGTCCCTATTGTTATTTTCAAACTTTTTTAATAATAGAAGTGTAAAATGTACAAAACGTATTGTTTTTTTTGTAAACAATTTTTAATGACATTATGTTCATAACATTTGCCGATTTTAAGCCGACTTCAAAAAATGGCGGAGGTTCTCATTCAAATGAATGTTATTTGTGTGTTACCTCAGAACTCTTCTCAAGCTTGTAATAATAAATAGGTTGATTTTTAGTAACAAATCGGCGAGGTTCTCCCACGTGGGTGCGTGACCGACCGACAACTGGAACGATATCATCGGACCCACCGATATTGTCTTAGAACAGTTGACTACTGGATAGTAATCAAGGCATGGGAAGTACGAGAAACTAACAATGCTAGAAAATGTCACGTGTGAAAATGAACGTCGCGGGTGTTAAGGGTGTCAGTTAGTCTGAGCGTAGCCAAAATATAAATATGTTGATAGGATAGGTAGATTATACTTCAGAGGTGGTCCTGTATAAATTTTATCGAAATCGATCAGGCCAAAACCAAAATATAAGCGGTGAAGGTTTTTTAAAGCTTTGCTTGCGTTTAATAGTTAGTTTATATCATGTTTTACCAATGATATAATACCAAAGATTCTAAGTGTAAGTTACATACTGTAATATTTTTTTTATTAATTTGAAAAATTGAATATACTATGATGATAGGTATCTTTAGCATCCATTGCAAGCAAACCGCTTCAGAAGTGAGATATTGGCCTCGATTCTGATGACACACACTAAATTAAATTTAATTAAATTTAAAGTATTCCTGTCTTTTACAAAATAGGAACATTAAATATGAATCGCTTTTGATGATTTTTTTCTTTGGTAAATTATACTGCAGAGGTGGTCCCATATAATTTTTATCGAAATCGATCCACCCAAAACCAAAATATACATACAAAATTCATCAAAATTGGTCCAGCCGTTGAGCGTCAAGAAGTAACAAACATACGAACACACACACAAACTTTCGCCTTTATAATATTGGTGTGATAGTAGGGATTATATAGATATAGATTAGCATCTTAATGTCTTATCCAGCCGTCATTGAATCAAACTATCTTCTTACATAAATGACATCACCACAATAAAGGTGGTTCATAACAAATGACCGGCGGTATTAGCTTTCCCCATCTTTCACACAAAAGCACGCTATTTTAAACCCTATGTCACAACAAATAATATAGTTTATTGCTTGAAAGTATAAAGGATGAATCTCCTAAGATTGTATAGAGCAGCTTTTCAATGTAGATAGAACCTTATCGCTTTGATAAAATTAGTTGATTCCTCAATTTCTACAGCATTTCTCTTATTTTTTTTTGTGTAAGGGTTTTATGTTAAGGATGTTGAGAGTACTTTACATTTGAAGAATTAGATTTGCTTTAGTTCTCATATTGAAACTACTGATGTAAGGTGTAAGATATGTAAATAAATATAATCTGGGAGACTTCAAGTCAAGAGTGAATATAGATACCTTCCAGGAATGCATTTTACATCTTCGGCAGCATCTACAATTTCCTTCAGGTGAGATTGTGGCCAAATGCTTGCCTATCGGGCATTAAAAATGACAGTGGCAATCCGGCACCCAAGATACAACAAGTCTATGAACTCAGTGAAGAGATGTGAGTGTGAATGCATTTGTTACAAAAATATAACATTCTCATACTCGTAGACGACCACAGAATAAATAAAATTGTTTACTCCAGACACCTTGTTCTAAAAATATAAAAGAAATAAAAATGTAATTACAAAAGATTCAAGAGACCCAGAGTTAGTTCTGACAACTCTGCAGTATTTTTTGCAATTTCCTCCCGGCACCTAGCCTCAAGACAAACACTAGACTAGGAATATAGGTCACAGGAAGAGACCTAGACTAGAGTCCCCAAGTGTTCGAAAAAAAGGGGAAATATATTTTTCCGGTTCAGCTTGGGCGAAATTTTTTTTCGTATGTCCAGATTTCGGATTGTTCTCCTCTACATGTCGCATTTCTCAATCGATTGATTTTATATAGAATTTTGTCGGCGATTCAGTTTCTGGGAAATTTTTCAAAATGGCCGAGATAATTATGGGCGCTGAAAACGTAAAAAACATATTTCTTCCATTTTTAAAAAGACTCGAGATCTTACTAACTATGATTATGAGTTATGAGTAAACTGTAAATTCACTTTTAGAAAAGTTGTAACACGAGAAAAAGGATATCATAAAAAAAACACGAGGAAATAGAGGAAGGACACCGGCCCAGCTTTCGGAACACTGCCAGGTAGTAAGTTATTGGGAACTCTGGGTCAAACTGAAATAACGAAAGGCGATTGGAGTGAGCCTGGAGGATCGGAAGTCAAAGAATTCCGTTGTCGTATAGTTTTTGAAAAATGTAATCTTTTTATTTTTTTGAAATCTTTTCGACACATTGGACATATATTGTTTAATGCAAGGGCACATTTCCCACAACTTATAGCATGACCACAAGGAATAAAACCTATGCTCAATTCTTCAAGCAAACAAATTTTGCTAGACAGTCAACTGTCATTCATTTGATCACAACTACCAACATCCCATATAGATAACAATCAACCAATGTAAATTAAAACATTATGATTATATGTCAAACGATCAGCTTTTCGGATCTTTTGTTTGAAATTTGTAATCCTATTGTCTTTGTGCGTTTATATCATTCCTAAATTGTATAGAAACTGTGTCTGCTCGACACAGCTTCAAGAAAAGCCAATCGAAGGATAGGAGTGATACAAGTGAAGTGACATTAACATTTGATGTGAAATGCGTTGGCGTTTTGAGTTTGTTATTAAATTATAGCAAGCTAAATGAGTTATTGGGAACTCTGGCTCAAACTGAAATGATGAAAGGCGAACGGAGTGAGCCTGGAGTCTGGAAGAATGGAAGTTTGAGCCAGAGCTCCCAATAACTCACTACTGCCGCGTCTACCTAACAGCAGACTTACTAATTTTATCACTTGCAGCAGGGCTTGGGTAGCTCTGCGTTTAGAAAAATAGGAAATGACAACCTATAGTAACAATTTTAAATCTCGCCTCAATCGATGTATTTTTTTTTTATTCAAGTAAGGCAAACATCAGGAAACACCGACTTAGGTAAGGGGTTCCATTCCTTTGCGGTTCGCACAATGAATGTGGAGTCAAAAAGCTTAGTGCGCATTTGAGAAATGTCCACCATATAGCGGTGTCGCTCGGTAGTTTATCTGCTTGTCCGATAATAGAATGGGGATGGGGGAACTAGATCGTGCGTTTCCTTTTTAAACAGAATTTTGCTCCCGTTATAGTCCGCTGAAAGTCCATCTCATGGACACCTAAAACTAGGTATTGTTAGCTCGTAGCTTAGGAGCTTTATGTGTAACGCAAATTGGAATTTATGTTCTAGCGACACAAGTTTGTTGCGGTATTTAATTACTAAGTGCAGGCAGACTTTAAATTACAAGTCCGATCGGTTATGGGAACTAACGGTTTCGTAACTTTACTTAATTTACTTAACGTTACTTGGATAAACATAATAAGCATAAACGCTTTCACACTTACAGCCCCACACTAAATTCGATGACTTGTATCGTGGGTGCCAGAAACATTCACGTCATACACACAATCACAACCAGAACCAGAAACATAAATTTTCTTTGGGGAGAAAACTTGTGTTCCACCGGGAATCGAACCCGATAACCCCGCTTAGAAGTCGAGCGTTCACCCAACCAAGCCAACGGGCAGTTCGAGTAACGTTAGAGTATGGTTTCTAAATATTAAATAGTAAAATTTTTATGATATACCTCCAGTTCGCTCGAAGCGTTTCGCTTCTACGTTTACCATCATCCGTACAGTGTAGGAGTGGAACTCATTGCCCGCGTCTTTGTTCCCTGAACGGTAAAATCCGGGAGTCTTTAAGTCTAGAATCAGAATCAGAATCAGAATATATTTATTGTTTAATACTGTGTACATAGATCTTAAAAATTAAAATGTTTCAACAGTCTGCCCGTTTCGGACGTACAATAATTAAAATATATTTACAATAGTTAAAATATACACTAGTGAATTTTAACAAATTATAGCTTTTGTGTATATTTATGTACACACTAACATAAAGTATAATATTTTACAACTTAGTATTACACATACATCTTACCTAATTATTGACACTAAGTACAGTAACAATTTATAGGCCAAAATATTCATTTAAATTATAATAGACATTAAATGTAAGCCACCTTTTAAGATGACATTTAAATTTGTTACCATTTAAACACTTAATATATAAAGGGAGATGATTAAATATTTTAGACTGAATAGGTATCTTCTAGGAAAGCATGTTCCATCTTCGGCCTCGTCACTTTCCATCAGTTGAGATAGCGGTCAAATGCTTGCCTATTCAGCATAAAAATCAGCCAAATCAGTCGCGGTTTTCAAATGATGATGATACATGTAAAATATAGATAGATATATGTAATTGTGTGTAAGTTAAATAAGCTTTGAGGTAACTCAACCGTCCCTATTTGTAATATTTTTTACATCTCCCTTTGGCTATCTGGAAGAAATCGCTTTGAGAGATAAGACCGCCGCCTCTGTGCATCTATGTTAAATTTGAGATCTCTTTTTAAGTGTTCTTTTTTTTGGTGCGCAAATAAGGAATTTATTTATCTATCTTATATGTGTGTGTACGAATGTAGATAATATATTGATAGATAGATAGAAGTTTGATTACTATCTAACCTGAGGGTGAAGTGTGATGTGGTGATACTTAAAACGGTTCAGTAGTGTAGGCGAGATTCAGTAACAAACATACAAACAAACTTACAAGCATATCCAAAATTGCGCATTTACCATTAGGACTATGACAGTTTGAACTGCTCGCTGGCTTAGTTGGGTAGCGTTCGCCTACTAAGCAGGGGTATCGGATTCGATTCCCGGCTGAAACACAAGTTTCCTCCCCAGGGGAAACATTGTGCTTCTGGTTCTGGTTGTGATTGTGTGTGTGATGTGAATGCTTCCGGCACCCACGACACAAGTCATCGAACTTAGGGTGGGGCTGTGAGTGTGAAATCGTTTATCGTTAATTATTCTGACATAAACAATTTCCTAGTAGTTTTCGCGCCGTCATAATAACAAAACTGGCTAAGTGCGAGAAGACCTCGCACACTAACGTTCCCGACTCACTTTACAGTAGGTATAACAAAAAAAAACCATTCATCCTGATTATTTATGCGCGCAGTTCAACCATAGATTCTAAAAAACGTCAAATCAAAAACATCTATTTTATAAATACGAGTCATACAACGCCTCAACAATAAAGGCATCCAAAGATATAAATCACATTGCAATAATTAAAGCTTCACAATAACTAATGAAGTCAACAAAAAACGGCATGAATAAGGTGTATGTAGTAAAAAACTTGTTTCGATTGGCATAGAATATGAAGTTTTCAATAAGTCAGATAGACCACTTCACAAGAAATATTAATGATGATAAAAAAAATAACTTTATCTTTTTTATTTTTATATTCTAAAAAAAAACAAGGACATTGCTGCACAGGATGCATGTTTGCCAGTGATAAATAAAAAAAATTTGACGTATGTAGCCAATCATTAGGCCTATAAATATTTATTTTTCAAGAAAATTACGTAAATTCAATACTTCAAAATTTAAAATAATTCAGGCTTTCTCCTTTACAGGCTAATTTCCCTTTGTTTATTTTCTATAATTTTTCACTAATAGATTAATAATAATACTAAGTCTTCAAGAGTCTGGGTTCGATCCTGCATCTCTCGGCGTATTAACCAACCGTTTTCCTGATAGCCCAGATTTGCAAAATTGAATGCCACAGTAGTAATTGCAATTTTTTTTTCTACACATAAAACAAGACAATATATAGCAAAAATGTCGAACTGCCCATTGGACGTTGGCTTAGTTGGGTGAGCATTCTTGGCCAACTGTCAACGTGGCAATTGTCAGTGTCAAAATTTGACAGTCTATATTTTTATTTTGTTTGTTTTTTGACGTGATAACGTCTTATAAATCGATGAACACCGGCTGCACGCACGAAAAAGTGTCATGTTCCGCCTGAGCCTTAGCGTGCAAGCGAGACCGCGGAACAAGCGTTAGAGAGGCACGATCGGCCAAGCGTTCGTCTTATGACGTTATCACGTAAAATTATCGTCCGTAAACCAAATTTACAGACAAATATTTTTTTTATTGTTAAAATAAGTTTAATGTTGTTATTGACATTTTTATTTCATATATTTGGTATTGTTTTGTCCTGAAGTTCGTGAAATCATTATTATGGGTCACGACTGAAAATCAGTGACTACGCTTAGACCTTTCTAACCATAGACGTTTGCTGAGTCGTGACCTACATTCATGACACTCACAACATCACACTTCTTTTTCGTTTACTTGTTCTATTTTATTTTATTTATATATACTTATACTTTTGTGTTTTTATTTATTTTGCTGTTTGTCTTTTAGTGTAATGTTGTGTGTGTCCTAAATAAATGTATATCGATTTATTTTTTCTTTCTTTCAAAAGATTACTCACTAACCGGGACGTTGCGTTTAGTCGAATTTGGATCAAACAACTAGAACTACATGGACCAAAATACCTACCTTAAAATGTATGTGCAACTTAAATTAAATATTCCGTAGACTAAGTATTCTTAGCGTAATACATTTGGGGTAGCGGAGTTAGTTATTTAAGACCTATTTAGGGAAACACCTACTCCAAGATGGATGGCCTCGGTTTATGGATGTTGTGGGAAACTGTACAAGGTGTAAACTCACCAAGATATTTTTATCACACTTATATTATAAATGCAAAAGCTTGTGTAGGTATGTGTAAGTGTGAAAGTATGTATGTTTTCTCTTCATGTTGTAACGGATGAACGGATTTATATGAAAATTAGAATGTACATAGGTTATATCCAGGTTATATTATCACATAGGCTACTATACTTGATTAAAGTGGGCAAAGCCGCGGGGCAAGACTAGTTTTTATTTTATTGTACACTAATATTACATGTGTAAGTTTGTATGTCTAAATAAAGAAAAGTTAAAGTTTAAAAAAAGGAAATTATTTAACGTTTTATCAAAAGCCAAAATGTCCCTTTTGAATTGCCCGTTGGCTTAGTTATGTGCGCATTCACCTTCTAAGCAGCAGCTTCGATTCCCGATGGAAACACAAGTTTTCACCCCAAGGGAAATTTGTGTTTCTAGTTCACATCGAAAATCGTAAGAAGCATCAAAATCGTTGTCTTCAGACCCCCACAAAGGAACACACATACATACAAAGGCTAATAAACACATTAACCTCCTTTGCGTCGGGCAGTCGGGTAGAAAACAAACAGCTACTTGTTATTTATCAGGCGAAAACTTAATACTCTATGTAGGTATATTTTCTTTTAACTCTTCTATACATTTCCATAATCTTTGACATATCCACAAAAACTACCAATATGTTGAGCCAAATGACTCGACGTTTCTTGCCTAATCCTGAGCTGAAAGGGCCAGTAAGTACACTGTCTATTTACCCCATTGTGTTGCCGCTTAGTGCTCTCGTTAAGCCCTAACTTAGGACAGCAAAAAGTGCTAAAAGCTCTAGGATTTGTAAGGGTGTTTGGGGTTGAAGGATCTGAGAAGTCATAGATCTTTTTGTGTACAGTTATTTCTGAAGAATGACTATCGATATAGGTCTTTACCACTCAATTTAACCTCTGACTTAGAGTTCATTGACAGTGTTATTAATAAAACGCAAAAGCCTAAACGGATTTATTTTAGCCGATACTTTTTTTCATATACGATAAGCAATGGAACTTAGCTTGTTTGTCAGGAATATAATAGATATATTTTCAAAACGAAGTCTGATGTGCGTGTAAGAAATACTCAAATGAGGTGTTACAATGACTTACATCTTCCTTTCATACAGTGTAAGATCTTTGAGAAGAGTACCTATGTGACTAGCATAAAGGTCTATAACCACCTCCCTAAGAGAATAAAAGAACTTCCTATGAATATGTTTAGATCTGCTTTAAAAAATTGGTTGAAAATGTTTTCTATAGTTTGAAAGAATATTTCCTTAATTTTTTTTGACATAGCATGAATTTATTATCTTGGTAATTTTTGTAGTGTTCTTTATATTTTACAAACTAATTATAATTATTGTAGCTTATTCATCACAAATTCCAAATATTAAAATCTAAATAATGAAAATTTGTATGTTATGTATAATCATATTTTGTGACATTGGACGCCCGAGATGGGTCAACTGTAATAACATTACCTGCAATAAGAACTCGCGAATACACAACAGTTTTTGCCAAAAAAGAATTATCTTAAACATTTGACCACTATCTCACGTGATGGACAGGTATTTTAATTTTTGTTATATGCTAGATCTCATGTTTCAGGAATCTTAGTTAAAACATACCCCTTTCCTTCTTCCTTCTTTCTTCTTCTTTCACTTTTTGTATCTTTTGTGATCATTTAGTAGCTCGATAGCTCTCCTAGTTGACTCGGTGGTTCAGCACTTTGTCTGTCCATCTGTTAGAGGCATGTAAACACGTTTTAAAAAAAACATGTTGGTAAATTTTAATCCGGTAGAGCATCAAAGTCACTGTTTTTAGACCTATTTTTCCCGGGTCTATCTCAATTTTATTCATAGCTAAACTTACGTATATACTTGATCAATAACATAAAAATTATACAACAATTATTAAGAAAAAGTTAAAAGCAATTAACCTCAAAAAAAATCTCTATTAAACAAAATGAAGGCGTAAGGTCTTAGTCCGGAGCGAACTACCAGTTTATTTTTCTAAAATTCAAGTGTAATATTATAGAATAGAATATAAATTTATTTGTATGAATTACATCAATTACTATTATGAGGAATAAATACAATGAAATTAAATGACTTAAAACTACCCTAATAATTCATGTGCATTCACACAAAATGGTCCCAACTCAGCATAATATTGAAGAAGGTAGTCACCACCAATACAACCTCAAACAAGGTACCTATTTCCGATGTTCAGTGTGTCATAAATAAATGTATTTTATTACTTTCTTACTCATATCTATTACTTATTCTAGATTGAAGTCAACGTCTCCCTTATCAGCAATTCTCACGATATGTCCAAACGTGATAAAACCGATAACAACTGGGTCATACACCTAGATAACTCTGTTGATTGACCTCCATATATCAACAACAACAATTATTTATTACCTACATCCTTTGTTTCTTTTAGTCATCCAATTCTAAATTTAAAAAATAATATAATTAATTAATATACAAATTTAACTAAACTACTTACCTAATACAAAATGTCATTGGTCGGCAGTGTGCCCAAAATGCTGGCTGCGTTACCTCCAACGAGACTCAATTGCTGTGCAAAATACAATCCGGCATTTTGGTCACGTGTACCATCCTGTGTTATCTGTAGTACAAGTCTTTCTTAGAAACAAAGTTACAACCAGGAACATATCACCAAATACGCACACACACAGCCCTACACTTAGTTCAATGATTTGTGTCGTGGTAAAACGTCACACCAGCCACACAATCACACCCAGAACCAGAAACACAAATTTCCCTTGGGGATTAAACTTGTGTTTCCACCGGGAATCGAACCCGATACCCGCTGTTTAAAAGGCAAACATATACCTAAGCCAACGGGCTGTTCGGGCGTATATTTTCAATACATTTTAATACTAACGTCAATTATTCGTAGCGACTTCCACCACAAACATCGAGACGTAGAAGGTAATAAAATAATTAATATAGCACATCTGATAGTTGGACACAGCAATGTGGAATATAATTTACAACTTAACTACGTGGCTTGTTTACGATGGTTAAATTCAGGATATCGATATTAAAACGGTATTCATATAGTATTTTCGGTAACGGTATAATATCGTCAACCATTTTCGTTGCAAGATCAATTCGAGCAAACAAATGACTTCACCGCTTTATCTTCGAAAACTTAATCAGATTAATAGTATTATACACGCATTATTGACGATTACTCAAAAACTACTGATCAGATCTTAATCAACATCAAATAGTTTTCATAATTAAAAGAATACGCAAATATATATTTATATACATTCAAACTAGCCGCGTCCCGCGTCTTCACCCGCGTTAATTAAGTAAAAATCCTAAGTATAATCTATATACATTGGAAATTTCAGCCAAATCAGTTTAGCCGTTATAGCGTAAAGGTAAAACAAACATACTTACACACAAATTTTCTGATTTATAATATTAGTGTGATTACAATGGAGTTAACTACGCGTTAGAGTATAATTTACTGTAATGACTTATTAAAAAATATAGCTTTCATTTTATTTTTAATTTACATGTGTTTACAATGTACGTAACTTTAATTCATAAATAAAAAACTTTCCATATGAAATTCATATTAATTCTGGCAAAAAAAAAATTGATGACACCATTTTTCTACTTTTAATGAAGTACTACTACCAATTTCCATCAGTGTAACTTCATAACTAAAAAAACTTTCGACATGAACTTTCATCTCTCATTGCACCACCTTAATGCACCCGTGGTAAAAAATATTGATAACTTAATTTTCTTTATGAAATTAACTACCAATTTTCATCGCTATAAGTTTAAAAACAAAGTGCTTTCATACAAAAGTTTTCACTCCATTTAACCCTTTTCGGGGTACGAGTAGAATTTACAAAAATCCATGCTTAGTACACCTCTACGTAGTAGGATAAATGTACCCTCCAAACTTCAAGTCTCTACGACCAGCGGCTTAGACTGTGTGTTGTCTTTAAGTCAGTCAGTCAGTAAATCAGTATGTCAGGACAGAGATTCTTATAGTATTAGATAAAATTCATAAAGATGTCTGGAAGACATAGCTTAGGGCTTACACAGCCCATTGTGCCAATTTTTATCATTGTCATTCTTTGTTTTTTGGTGTCAAAAAAGACTATACGTATTGTGTTGTTTTAAAATAGTAGGTAAATCTTAAATTAAAATCGTTTATTCTCGTAGGCCCCAAAGAGGCACTCATGAAAGTTAACGATTATACTGCCCGATTCGCAAATTACAGCCATCTCGAGAAGAACCTGGCAAGAAACTCGGCAAATAATAAGACACATTGCATTACACAGCTCAGCATAAATTTTCACTACAATACCACAGCATACGTAACAGTACAAATACCATTATTAAATCGATTTAATCTTGTACCTCTGCATAGCAACATAAATTCAAGCCACTATTTGCATGCGCCACGGTGCCGGTGGTAAGAGGTATCTCATTGCAAACCATCCAGTCTAGATGTAGGTATCTTATCAAGCTGATTTAATTGTACAGGAATTATAAGATTTGACACCATTCAGATCTGTTGATAGAGGCGAAATATGCAATGGTTTTTCTTGTCACTACTTCTGTGAAAAGGTTCATTGTGGGATGAGCAATAGTTGTGTAGAATTTAAAATTACAAAGTTCGCAGTGCTGCTAATTCTACATTTTAGACTTTTTCGTTTTCATATCTGATTCATTCAGTTAGGTATTTAAATCCCTGCAAAGTTAGTTCTTCCTTCTGAAATTATGTAAAGTCCAGTCACTTAAGCATAAAAAACTAGTCAACCTCGGATTGAGAGATGATAAGCTGAATTTTCGTATATACCTTAATTTAGGTTTATTTTTTTATGCCCGATAGGCATTTGGGTGTTCTAAAAGTATTCTCAAAAGCTTCATAAAATCTCGTGCGTCGTAAGTTATTCAAGCTTTAAAAAAACGGTTTTTCGTAAATCAAAACTATTTGTATTTGTAGAATAACGTATGCGTTATAAATAAAATATAATTGGTAAAAAGGTTAGTATCTTTTCGTATTTATCTCGGTACAAAACATGCGACAAATTTTATTTCAAACATTATTTCATGCGCTTAACCGAGCCGGCTTTCCATTTGGTCCCATTTAAATTTGGTCAAGATCTGATCACTAGTTTTTCAGTTTTTGTCAATAATGCGTGTTTAATACGTTGAATCTGATCAAGGTTCCCGAGATAAAGCGGTGAAGTCGGTTTTTTTAAGCTTTGCTTGCGTTTTATTATTTACTATTTTTATCTCATTCTCATTCAGTCTCTCCTCTATTAAGTTGTTCCTCTGTCCAGAAATCGTACGACCAACTTAAGTTGACCCCAAGTCACAGTATAACTGACAGTACACACAAGTACATACTCGTACCAACTCGTAACTTGAGTCCGTACACCATAAACTTTACGTACATGATTTTGCAGATTGTGCTTTGCAGTTTTGCTACAAATTTTATTGGCAGTTACACTGTTACTTGATATTGCGTGTTCGTTATTGGAAATATGAAATTGTCACATATTGAGGAAAGAACTCAAAGAACTTTATGCTATTTTATTATGATACAACAGTGCGAGGTGGGACGCGACAGCGAGCGCTCCGCACTCATCCTGAAGAAGGATTCCGAATGAAGCCAAAACAATTGTCGAGCTATAGCCATATAGCAAATGAGTGGAACACATTGCCTGTAAACTAGTAACATGAACGGTATAATTTGGGAGTCTTCAAATCTTCTTTCTTATCTTATAGGCAAGTATGCTACATCTTCGACCGCATCAGCACTTCCCATTGGGTGAAAAAGTGGTCAAATGCATGCTTTTCCAGCATAAATATAAGAAAATTATTGTATTGGTAGTATGGTAGTAGTTATGTAACTATAATAATTTAAACGCAAGCTAAGCTTTAAAAAACCGATTTCTCCGCTTATGTTTTGGTTTAGGCTTGATTTGACTTCAATCAAATTTATATAAGACCACCTATGAAGTATAATCAAAAAACATACAGTCGAATTGAGAACCTCCTTTTTTGAAGTCGGTTGAAAATACAAAACAAAATACTTATACATACATATTTAAATCTCCTACATATTTTCTATTCCTATTAGAATCCGTACTCAAAAACTATATCAACCTATTAAATAAACCTATTACTTAGTCTCATGCTTCCATTCATCTAAACAAGGAATTCGTCAGATCAAACGTAGCATAAAACGAATCGGTAGAACCTAACGACCATTCCAAACGCGGTTTATGTCAAATAAACTAAAGCGTGTCGCGACAATAAATAGATCTCGTTGAGGGTAAGGCTGCAGGCACGAGATGAGCGCAGCGATAAGCGTGGCGGGTAGAATATTAATACCATCCATTTTCCAAAGCTTTTTGCAATCTTAAAGTACCTATAAGCGTTTACTTATATTATGCTCTGTAACTTAACTAATTACTCTAGCTTAATATCAACATTTTATGTATAAGTGTTTTTAATTAAGTCTTCTAAACTATGTGAATAAAGATTATTATTATTATTATATACTACCGCGCGTTCCAGTGGTCTCCTACTTCAGGTATTGTTTAGGACTACATCAGCTATAAGATAGAACTTGACTTGAAAAACTTATAACTACAAGTTTTGGAAAAACAATAAAACCAACTTTAACGTAACCTATACGTTACATAGCATACACGCTTTCACACTCACACCCACACCAAGTTCAATTAGTAGTGTCGTGGGTGGCGGAAATATTCATATCACACACACAATCACTATTATAAAATTCTTAATAACGTTCTTTTATAAAATTTCACATATTCAAAGACATTTCAAAATATACAATGAGTTCTTCAGCTCACTAGTAACTTAAAATCATAATGAGATTTTTAGTTTGAAATACAGAACACAACTATTTTTTAATGCTAAATAGGCAAGCTTTTGACCACTATCTCACCTGATAGAAAGTGATGATGCGGCCGAAGATGTGACATGCTTTTTAGAAAATATCTATTGACTCTTGATTTGAAGACTCTCAGATTATACCCCTCGGGATGTTTCGCTGTACAGATGATGAACGTAGAACCAAAATGCTTCGTGCGATCTATGTATGCACTATCGGAGGTATGTCGACCATAAATTGATGACGTTTAACAGTTTGTCCGGTTGTTAGATAGTAAAAGGGGCATAGTGGAATTTACTCATATAATTCCCTCTAATTGTGTATATTAAGAACTGCCTATTGACTTAGTTGGGTGTGCGTAAGCCTTCCAAGCAAGGATATCGGGTTCGATGCCCGGTAGGAACCCAAGTTTTCTGGGTCTGGTTGTGATTGTGTGTGTGTAATGTGAATGTTTCCGGCATCCACGACACAAGTCATTGAATTTAGTTTAAGGCTTTAAAAGTGAAAGCGCTTTTTTTATTATTAAAACCCGCTTATTCCTATACAACATATCATCACCTTTATCCTGAACAAGCGGTCAACAGCTGCTGGTGCTACTGTACTGAATTATAACAATTGATAAACTAGAGCTTGAATGGATGTATCAAAGTAATTGCAAGATGCGTCAGCGGAACTGTGCAATGTGTTATGAGGACTGCGCAGTTCTAACAGAACTGCACAGTGTCAAGAGAACGAACATGTGGGTACAGTTAGCTAGAAAAGTAGCTGTTTTTCAGTTTAGATAAACTGAAAGTTCAGAAGAACAGGGGTTATATTATTATGAGTTTAGGTGCCGTTCACATTACTCACACACAATCACAACCAGAACCGGAAACAAAAATTTCGGTTGGGGAAAAAACTTGTGTCCCGAACCCGAAGAAGGCGAACGCGCATTTTAACCGACTTCAAAAAAAGGAGGAGGTTCTCAATTCGACTGTATTTTTTTTATGTGTGTCATCCCAGATTTTTTTATATATTTTTTTTGTTTGAAAGGTGGTGTTTTATTTGACCAATATTTTTTTAGGTATCATACTAATATTATAAATCCGAAAGCTTGTGTGTAAATGTGCAAATTTGTTTGTCTTCACGCTTTACCAGCTGAACGGATTTGGGTGAAATTTGGAATTATAGCTATAGCTTTTTTTAAAAGAGATAGCATATACCTAGGATTACACATAGGCTACTTTTTAACTTGAAAATAGCGGGTGAAGCCGCGGGACACGGTTAGTCCTCAATAATTCGTATTTAATCCGATCAAGGGTTCCGAAGAAAAACCAGAATAGTCGTTTTTTTTTTAGATTTGCTTGCATTTAAATTATTTCTATATAAAAAGAATCCATAAACTCATTCACACTTATAGCTCGACGACACACTATGTTCGATGACTTGTTTTGTGGGTGTGAACACAATCACATCCAACACCAGAAACACAAATTCCCTTTGGGGAAAAACTAGTAAAAACAAATTTCCCTTGGGGATGTGTTTCCATCGGATATCGAACCGAATACTCGCAGCTTAAAAGACGAACCCAACTAAACCAACGGGAAAATAAACGAGATATCTTTCTTGTTTTTATTTTATCGTGTAGGTTAAAAATGTAGGCTCAGCTGAAAAAAAAAATTTTTATGAATAACATCCGCGAAATCCTAATAATTGTTATCTTTCTATTATTTCATAATACTTTCTTATTGTCTTCTATTTTGCGTGAATAACAAGGTCCCGAAACTAGGAAAAATAGTATTTCTAATACATACTCGTGCCAAATCCCCAGTCGTCGAGTTCGCGGAATATTTCTCTAATTCCGAGAAACAACTCTTCACAGTCTAATTCTGCCTTTGTTAACAAGTTTCATGTTTTCAAGTTTCTCTCCAAATAAGAAAGTTTATCCTTCTAGTAGTAGTATTTGCATCTGGCGCTTCTTTCTCAGGAATAGGCCTCAATGATATCTCTACTTGCCTAGGCTGAGCGCCGAGGGTAATTGCCCTCGGGGAATCTTGGCGAGAGTTCCTTGGCTTGGGCTCCCTACTGAGTCTTCCGTCTCTTGCTCCCTCGTCTTCGTCGTCACCCTTGGGGACAATGTCGCGTGGGAGTGCACGCCAGGTCGTTACGTCCGGCGTTCGGGCGTGCAGCGGCGTAATGTTGTGGAAGTGGGGGTGTGGCCCGTTGTCGGCGCGGTTGCACTAGCAGCGCGCCATCCGAACCACGAACTCCCCCACAGTCTCGATCTTCACGTCCCGGGCGATGACGTCATTGTGAACGTTAATGACCGGCTTTTCTGTGGAAAGGGATCCGTCTTAAGTTCCTTCACGTAGTAGAGGCAAATTTTAAGTCCCAATCTCATCTGATGGTAGGCGACGATGAAGCATGTTTTCCTCGAAGATAACCTATTCACTCGCGACTTTAAGTCTCCCATATTGTACTTATGAGGAAATTCTGACTTAGACTAGTAGTTCCCTTCCTTTGTAGTTAGCACAATGGACGTGGAAGCAAAACACTTTTACCGCATCTTTTGCGTTTGATTTTCTACAAAGAATTTACTAATACGCTGCAAAAATAAAATGTTACCATTTAAGCTCTACCAATCGAAAAAAAATAGTAAATAAGTTTAAAAAATCTTTGAACAATCAATGGACATGCATAAAAAATACTCTACGAATACTTAACCTCCTCTTTAATCAAAGTCGGTTAAACATTGATACACAAGGTGGGAATCGTAAAAGTTTTAGGTGCTAGGTGACAATTTATCTACTATAGAACAGAATGGTAACAGAATTGTTTATCGAACATTTTATTCAGTTACGAATACAGGACTCTCTACTAACGATAGATTAGAGGCCATATTATAGCCAGACGGGACCAGTACAAGTTTCTATTAACAAGAAGTGTGGGCAGCATGTACACGCCGCCGAGACGTTGGACGGTCTACGCGCGTTCTCGAACGATGAAGGAGAACCAATTGCTCCGAAACTAGTCTCGCAACGAGAAACCATGCGACAAACCAACCGTGAGTAAAATCGTTAAATCCAAAATCACTACATAGTATAAAACAAAGTCGCTTCCCGCTGTCTGTCTGTCCCTATGTATGCTTAGATCTTTAAAACTACGCCACGGATTTGATGCGGTTTTTTAAAATAGATAGTGATTCAAGAGAAAGGTTCATATGTATAATACATGCATAATATAGTAGAGAAATACTGATAATTTTAGAGGTTTCCAATGTCGCTTAAATTGCAAACGCTGGCTGAATCCAACGAGATAGATCAAAATAATGTACTACAGTATTGTACACTTTAAAAAGGTTTACAAAAAAAGTTCGCGATGGTATATGTCTATCTCTTAGGAATAACTCACAACAACCATTTTTTATCCTTTACTTTTTACGAGAAATAATGGCTAATTTACGACGCGATTTTAAGCAATACAGCTATAATCCTCATCCAATTAAGTACCTTAAATACATTGTGCATTTAATATAGATCAATATAGCCCTTTACAGCATGTAATTTAAATGTTTCTTTCGAAGATATTACATATTTAAAATGCGGGGAGATAGCGGTTGACTATACTAACGCGTACTGTTTCATAATATATTTCGCACATCTATGTATTGAACGCACTTTTTTGTATAAAAAAGTTCTATGAGATTATAATTATCCAATGTTTTACGTTGTATTTGACGACCCAGTTGGCGCAGTGGACAGGTGTCCGCCCTCTGCGCCGTGGGTCCTGGGTTCGATTCCCGGCAGGAGCACAAATTCCTTCCCAAGGGGTATTTGTGCTTCTGGTTCTAGGTGGAATGTGTGTGTGATGTGAATATTTCCGGCACCCGCGATACAAGTCTTTGAACTTAGTGTGGGGCTGTCAGTGTGAATGCATTTGTTGTTTTGTTTGTTTTGTTGTATTTAGAAAGTTCTAATATTGAAGTACATCCAGAACTTCGAACTCTTTTTTTATTCTCTCACGCGGGCAAAGCCGCGGGTAATACAGCTACTGAATAATATAAGTACAAAAAGTGTAGAGTACTAGAATAGGCCTCCGAAGGCCATGACAGAGCAATGCCGCCTAAATTATTAACATGATAACGTGCAAGCTTTTTTAAAGGTAGTTGTTTTTTTCAGGACTCTTTTTGTCATGCAAATTTTATGGTTAGACAGTTTCTGATTCGGATATGAAGATCTTGTTATGTTAAAAGTGAATAAGAGATTGATTTTTAAACATACTTTGAGCATTTTCAACTAGTTATCCTAGGGGTTAAAAAAACTAGTTAGTTTTAATGTACTAATAAGTAACATTCAAATTATTATAAAATACAGGGTGTTCGATCTTTGCAAATCAGATTGAGGGTAGTTGCAATACTCCATCATTTTTTATTATCTGCTGCCGTTAGGTAGTTCAGTTCTGCGAGATGATCCGAGCTCAGCACACGTTGTGCTGACCTGCTCGAATACGGCGGAAATCCAGCATTTTGGATCCTGAGGAGGTCCTCCTCCTCTCTTGTTACCTAACAAGAGAGGAGGAGGACTTGTTACCTAACAATCCTTCTATTGTGCGTCGTACGTGCTTTTTACAAAAGGAGACTACACAACATGACGTAATTTTTTCTTTATTTCTTAAAAAGTGTTATATGTAAGAACATAATTTGTAATACCTAAAAACCTAAAATGTTTTGTTCAGGTGCAGAGCTCCTCATATAAATACGATAGAAGCGAATCTTTTGTAATACAGGGAAATATTTAAAATATTCATCACAGTCTTTACCCCCAATTTTCCTCACACAAAAAGGATGCGCGGATCAGAATTTTATAGCTGTCCCATAAGAAATTTCACTTTATTATTTATATGCAAGCAAAGCTTAAAAATCGACTTCACCGCTTTTATTTTGGTTTTGGCTTTACCGATTTCGACAAAATTTAAATGGGACCACCTCTAAAATATAATCTACCAAACAAAAAAAAACATAATCGATTTACAATTGGCGGAATTGTCGCGTAACATACATACGATAAAAAACATACAGTCGAATTGAGAACCTGCTTTTTTGAAGTCGGTTGTAAATTGAAATTTGGAAGTCATTGCCCTCTGCACCGTGGGTAATAGTTTCCTGGCACTACCACAATTTTCCTTCTCAAGGAACGTTTTTGCTTCTGATTCTGGGTGTTACTGTTTCATGGAAATGTTTCCGGCACCCACGATACAAGTCTTGGAACTTAGTGTAGGGTTGTAAATCCGAATAGTGTTTGAATGCGTTTGTTTTTGTTTGAATTCCAATACATCTAGATTATTCTGTCTTTATTTCACGTCTTTATCATATATCCACGTTGTGACAGAGATGTTTAAGTTTCAATGTTATATTCGACTTCAAACACGAAAATTTCGACTTACATTGTAGTCGACAAGTTTCAGACAAATTAGAGAGTCACGTGCTGAGGCCCGAGCCGCACGCCTCCGCGTATCGCGCGTCTGACTCATCCTAATAAAGGACAACTAATTTGCCCGAAACTAGTCGACTACAAAGTAAGTCGAAATTTTCGTGTTTTGCCGAAATGTAACATTGAAACATAATGTGTAATCACTCACGATAGTTTTAACATTAAAATATGTGTTTAAGTCTGAAACTATATGTAAATAGTTTTGCTAAAGGACTGACACTTAGGTCTTGTTATGAGATGCACTAATTATCTGATAACCAGCGACCTCAGATCCGGTGACCTGTACGACCTGAAGCGCATATTGCTCGACGCACGGTTAGATAAATTAACCGAGGTTGTCTAAAGGACGTTATGACACGCTTATTACTGGCGTGTCAGAAATCAAACGGTAGGAGGATCTAAATACATCAGGATTCGTGAGGTCAAACGTTCCAGTCAAAGTCAAAGTCAGCTTTATATTCAGCGAATAAGAAAACAATTTTTTTTACAATCTCATTACAATTCACAATTGCACACGCTTTTAGCGGTCATAGGTGTAAACCTCTCCTTGCCGAGTGTGGTAGGCACCATGCTCGACAGCGAAAGGTCGTGGCAGTCGGCGGTATCTTTCTGCGAAGCGGTGATGACACAGGAGGCGCGTAGCGGGCTAGATCGGACGATACCCGATCTCACACGCTCCGGCGCAGATGGAGGGGCAGGGGGGAGGAGCAAGCGGTCGCCCGCCTTCTCTCTCTGTAGTAGGGTCATCACACGTCTGAGAGGTGGCCTTGGTCATCCACGGGCGCAGTAGTTTGCAGCCAGGCCTACCGCCCTGGACAAGATAGTGACTGCAAGCGCGGCCAGGGATTACTACTAGCAAGGCCAGTTCCGGGATGGGTGACCGTTTGGTGTGACTATCAACTGAGTGTTACCATGCTTTTAGGCACTTTAAGCCGTTGGTCATAATTGTTAGCTTTGAGACAACAGTCGTTCTTGGATGTTTTCAGGTGGCATCAAAAATACTGATACTACTGACTACTATTGGTATGTACGAAAATAAAAGTAAATTGTAATGAAACCTACATTTTCACCCCACAACGGTAGATAAAAAAATGAAAAATGTTTTGCTCCCCACTTACATGTATGAGAGGGACCTCCTTAATATTTCATTTATATAAGTTTAAATGTCATTTATGGCATTGGGCTGTAGTTTTACATATCCTTTAGGAATATGAAGTCATTTGATTATATGGTTTAGATGCTAGATGCCTCTGACGGACGGACGGATGGACGGACGGACAAAGTGCTGAACGACCTAAGTTACAGAATATTTAATGTTTAATTTAGGTTAATTTTAATTTAATGGTTAGTTACCTATACGATGAGGTGTCTCAAATAAACAAATTCTGAAATTCTGAAAAAAAATGTTTCCAAAATATATGGCGATACTTGTGCGCTGTGCAAAATACATACCAGCATTCTGGTCACGAGTGGACTCTCTCAATCGTCCAGCCAATCTTTGTACGGCACAAATATGAAGCCTCTATCAAAGTTTGAATATTTAAAGGTTTCTGACTTAGAAGAAAAGCTTGTTAAATTGATAGAAATTACAATATACAGAGGTAAATTAAATTTTAAAACACCTGAATATGCGTGGTGGGTTTTCGATCCAATTAGTTTCTCACGCTAGGCCACAGAATAAATAATAATGCTTCGTGCGATATGTGCATGTTTCAAAGTAGATTAGAAATACCTACCTAAGGTTTTCGCCTAATTTGTTAACCCTAGGAACCTAATATAGGTTAATTTTACGAATTGCAAATATCAAAATTTCTGTATCTACTTGAAATATAGTAACATATATGTGGAAATCTGAGTAAGTATCCTATTTTTTATTACAGTTTAAAGCACGAGTAAGATTTATCATATATCAATTGCCTATATGTCCTAAAACTAAACTAAAATTGTATACATCTATACAGCAAAGATCCAAGTTACCTACAAGACATCGAGCTTATAGGTAACTTAAGTGCTCAAGCCCACTACTAGTGGTTACCGTTCCCATCATGCTGGCGGCATAGCCTCTCTGAATTGCAATGCTAAAGCCAAATAATTAATCAATGAGTATCCTATTGGAAGTAACATGGTATAAAAGTGAATATTGTCTAATAATGTAGAAGGTATACTTATGTAGAAGGAACCTTATTTATATCTGATAGGGTATCATTCGACCTATATCTCATCTGAAGCAATGATTAAGTCGAGGATGATAAACACGCTAGGCCTACTATAGATTTCTTGAAGTTGTAGTAGTTTCAAATAAATATAAGTACCCTCTATCACTTACGGTCCTTAGGTACTATTATTTACGTAACTTTATTTTATTGCATTAAGTTTCTCTAATTTTGTATGGTTTGTTTCTATTAAATAAATAAATAAAAAGTCAATTTATTGCCATAAAAAACACATTACAACATAAAAACACATTTACATCAAAATTTTACTAGTGGTAGACAGACTTTCACTTTCGCTTCTGTCTGAGGGATAAGGTTAGTCTATTGTAAAAACTAATTTTACCAAAGCTAAGACTGAAACGGTCGCACCTATCAGTGCAGTTTATAACAATAGGAGTAGATTCAGCAAGTGCTGCGAGTACTTGCGTGCATGGACTCGCAGCGCTGTTTTTCAATCTACCCCTGTTCTCGGTTAAGATGTTCGCGCCGAGGTAGTGTCACAAAAGCGGGTTTACAAATTAATACAGCATAAATATAACTGTAACTCTTAAGTTACTAAACGTTTATTAATCTATATTCTACTAAATACGATCACAAAATTAAAATAATTATTATATGAAAAAACAAAGAATGAGAAATGCGGGTTTAGGCACGTACTTGAATGTATAATTAGTTTTTGGGTATGCGTGTGTGTGAGTGACTGTGTGTGTTAGTGTGTGGGTGTGTGAGAGAGAGAGTGAGAGAGAGTGTGTGTGTAGGATTAAGTCTCAAAATTACACTATCACTGATCTTAACTTATCACAAAGAAATCATCCAGAACTTTCTTAAAGTCCCGATCGAGCTGGCTTTTCACAAAACAAAGTTAATTATGGAACTTTACATAAACTTAGTTAAAATTTGTAAACTCTAGGCAGCTCACCACAGTTCGAGATGTAAATAATGAAAATAGACATTGGAAAACCTTTTATTAACCTAACCTCATCTGCTATGCAGATACCTATTACAATGGCAACTCAATTACAACATACGTAGTGACGCTTGTCATCCGAAATTCAGTTAGACTCTACCCGCCGCCGATCGCGTAGCCAATATCTCACAAAACGAACAAATGAAAATGAACGAATTCGATTTTCGAGTTTTTGACAACCCACTCGATGTCGACGAGTGTCGCGACACTGAACTCGAACGTAATTACACGCCTACCCGCGTGGCGGCGCTAGTCGCAACCAATTACACCTGACCTCTCCACCTACCCGCAAAAACAACGCGCGAAGCTCAACGCAGAATAGTCTCAAAGCATTCTCAAATTGTTAACGGTAAACATTTCCATACAAACACACTCAGAAAGGAATCTCCCGAAGCCCAAATCCAAGGATTAACTTCAAAGGGCCACGGCAATTCGGAAAATGCTTTTTTATAGAAATACCCGCTTTGGTTACAAAGAATTTGTCAGCGAATTGCGGATGATGTAGTCGCGGCTTGCGGCTTGGGCTCAGCCGATTCGGTATCTTCAATATCTTGTTTCGGAGGTAGGTCATCTCGTACGGGGATAAACGGGTAGGGTATTAAAATATTCACATTGGTTCGGTCTGGATGAGAAAATCGGTAATCCAGGTTACATTATCGTGAGCATTCGATAAGCTGAACATAAGGGATTCTCTTTATATCTGCGAGGTCGTTCACAGGAATTCCCGTTGCGGTAACATGCTCTGATTTACATTATTAGGTATCTTCAATACGAGTTAAAGGTCTTGGAGTTTGTGTATGGTCTGGTTTCGCATGTTTAGTAATAGGTATGTTGTAACTATGAATACTACGTTATATAATATAGTCGTTCACTTCGAACTGAGATCTCGCGCCTATATTTTTCCAAATAGAGAAAATCTTTTGAGGTTAATTTATTATAACTTTAATAATTAAAAAAACTTTTTAATACTTTTTTTCTTTGTTAACCGACCGGTACAATCTGGGTGTCTTCTAATCTAGAGTATATAGGTATCATCTACGAAAGAATGTTACATTTTCGGCTGCATCTTCACTATCCATCAGGTGAGATAGTGGTCAAATTTAATGCTTGCCTATGCAGCATAAAAAATGTATGTGCCTATCTAACAAAAATTATAAATTCGAAAGTTTATGTGTACCTAAGTGTATAAATGTATAAGTATGTTTATTTTCTCTTCACGCTGTTATGGCTGAACGGATTTGGATGAAATTCGGAATGTACATAGATTATACCCAAAATTAACACATAGGCTACTTTTTAAACAGTAGTAGGCATTTGCCTACATCTTCCTTTCCTTACCAGGTGTGAAGGAAAGGGGAGTGTGGGGCTTGAACTCACTAAAAACCCCCCAGTCTCTTGCACGTGGTGAGGCAAGATAGTGTCGCGCCAGCAGTCACTGTCTTGCCCCAGTAGACCCAGATATGGCAGTTCATCTTCGAGTATAAATATCAGTCACCAAACCCTAAATAGTGTACTGGCAGCTATCCTTAAGAGCCAGTCACACTTTGAGGCAGTGGCCCCGACGAACAGCGGACAGCGCGGCGACAGCGCTGCGACAGCGTTGGCTATACAGTATATTATTTATTCTGCGACATAAACATAAAACATAAACGCTTTTACACAGACAGTCCCACACTTAATTCGATCACTTGTGTCGTGGGCGCCAGAAACATTCACATCACGCACACATTCACAACCAGAAAAAGAAACACAAATTTTCCATGGGGAGAAAACTTGTGTTTCCGCCGGGAATCGAACCCGATATCCCTGCTTAGAAAATCGAACGCCACCCAACTAAGCCAACGGGCACTTCAACAATATCTTCAGTCGCTATAGCTGCCCACTGTGGTCGAGTCCAATGCCTTCGCGTGTTTACCACAGATATAACAAGAAAAGTTACGTTCTACCCTTCTCTGGAATAAATTTAATTATCCGACAGTTTTATCCTTGATTACATACCCGTGTCCTTTGGCACCTGTTGCGAAATCCCTTTTTATGAGACCAAGTGAACTGGTCCTGATGGTTATCGGAGACCCTGCGATTTTGGAAAAGCCATTACGATTATAGTGTAATATACGTCTATTATTACATTGATATTATAAATTGGAAAGTGTGTGTTTAGTGTTAACTACAAGACAAACTGTAACGTCATCAATTACTTGATATACCGCCACTTCGCTCGAAGCAATTCTCTTCTATTTTTATCATCCATACAGCGAAGGAATGGAACTCATTGCCTGCCTTGTACAATCTAGGTGTATTCAAGTTTAGAGTAAATAGGTACATTCTAGGCAAGCATGTTACATTTTCGGCTGCATCTTCACTTGCCGTCATGTAAAACAAAAGCTTGCCAATCCAGCATAAAAAAAATTAAGCTAATGCGAGCCTATTGTAAATAAATAAGGCCAAATAACAGCCAGTTAGGAGTGGCAACTACCAACTAGTAGTTCGCCCCGAACTGAGTCCTTACGCCTACATTTTGCTTTTAGTATTTGTTGTTCGAGTACAGGATATTATACGTACGAGTAATTTAAGCTTTAAATGTGCAGCCGTTTTTTAAATGACCCCGAGACAAAATAGGTCTAAAAACAGTGATTTTGATGTCCTACCATACTATATATTTCAGTTTAAGTCAAACAAGAGACCTTGTTTCCCTCAATCAATGATTATTATGTATATTTTCTTTAAATATAATTACTTAGTTGTTATTCTTTAACGTGAATTATTCTCTGCTCGTCAACCGAAAACTACCACATGACTTCCGACGGCTCCCAGTCATTGTCTTTAGCTAAACTTAGCCAGTCTGTGTCACAGGTGTCAAACTAGTCTAGACTTCTCAGAAGTCTGCCGCGACATCGTCTATATCTAGGATCCAGTCAACAGAGCTCGTCGTTCCCTCCGAACTGAGACCTTACACATTTTACTTGACAGAGAAAAACTTACCAGATTGCTAATAACTTTTTTCCTTAATAACAATTGTTTGATTTTCTACCGACTTCACAAAAAAGGAGGTACTCAAGTCGACTGTATTTTTTTAAATGTGTTTTCCTCATAACTTCGTTCCACGTGAACCGATATTGTTTTTTTTTTGTTTGAAAGATGTTGCTTCCATTGGTTTCCATTTAAATTTGATCAAGATCTTACCAGTAGTTCTTGAAATATCGTCAATAATGCGTGTTTAGTACATCTAATCTGATCAAAGTTCCGAAAATAAAACGGTGAAGTCGGTTTTTTTAAGCTTTGCTTGCGTTTAATTATCGTATTTTTTGTTCAAGTACAGCTATAACGGATATTTATTATACGTTCGTTGTAGGTGCCGGAAACATTCACATCACTCTGTGTGAGTGAGTGATCACAACTAGAACCAGAAACACATATTTTCCTTGGGGAGAAAACTTGTGTTCCCGCAGAATCAAACGCAATATACCAAAAGGCGATATATCTATACTTAAAATAAATTTGTAACAGGCTATAGTCTGTATATAAAAGATATTTAAGAAAAACTTATATGGGGGATCTTTATTAGAGCAACAGAAGCCAAAACAATCATTTTTAGAATTCCTGTCTGTCTGTCTGTGTGGATGTTTGTACGCGCATCACACAAAAACGAACGCATGGAATTTAATGCTGTTTTTTACCGATGTGTTTCTACAAGTGTAACTAAAAATATAGGCTTCAATTTACCGCACTGTCTGTCTGTCTGGATGTTTATAAACGCAAAACACAAAAACTAATGCATGGAATTGAATGCTGTTTTCACCGCTATGTATTACTACAGTCTAACTTAAAATATAGGCTGCATTTTACCGCACTGTCCGTCCGTCTGGATGTTTGTACGCGCATCACGCAAAATCTTATTACGGGTGTTAAAACATGAGATGGGAAATTTTCCCTACTACGCGGACGAAGTCGCGGGCAGAAGGTAGTATGTCATAATATTATGTATCTTTTCAGAAAAAACTAAACTAAAACTATATTCTATTTTGAGATCCATTAACCATAGAGTGGCAATATTGAACTATGCGAGTATAATCTCCCCTTTTACATGGAATGCATTTTTTGATCCGGATCAATCCGGATTTAGTTTCTGTAGGTTTTAGCTAAATTGAAATGGTACTGGCAGTTATTGTTAATTCACTCCTATTATCCTAATCCTCTGTAATGGTTCCATCACTTCCATCTATACAAACAAACGGATTCGCACTTCACACCCTTAACACATTTTTTTTTTTAATTTTTTTTAATAGTGGTCAACGGTTTTCCATATGACCACTATCTCACCTTATGGTAAGTGACGATGCGGTCGACGATGGTTGTGATGTGTACACAATGACAACTAGAAGAACAAATGTCCCTTGGGAAGGAGAATTATGTTCATGCCGAGAATCGAACCTAAGACCCACAGCGCATAGAGTAAAGTTTTTTTTTTTTTTTTTTTTTTTTTTTTTGTGGGGGGGAAAATGCCTTGCACTTCCCTTCCTTCCCAGGGGTGAAGGAAGGGGGTATGTGGGGCTCGAACCCACTAAAAACCCCCCCGTGAGCAGTCCCTCGCCGAGGTGGGGCAAGATAGGGTCGCGCTAGCAGTCACTATCTTGCCCCGGCGGTAGGCCCGAGTACAAACCGGGCCATTGCGCCCATGTAGGGGTGACCTTGCTCACCAAGGCCACCCCTCAGACTTGTGAGGCCGTGCAAGCCAGTGGAGAGCTCCCTGAATCTCCACCAGTGACCCCACTACAGAGGAGGAGAGAGGAGGCGGGCGAACTGCCTCCTCCTCCCCCCCATCCGCCTGCGACGGACCGGGTCAGAAAGGGGATCGACCTCTCTGGCCCGTTCCGCGGCCTCCTTCTGCGCCATCACCGCTTCGCAGAAGGAGACCACAGCCTGCCACGATCTCTCGCTGCCGAGCATGGCGTTTACTACGCTCGGCAGGGAGAGATCTCCACCTATACTCGCCAAAAGTGTGTGCCGCTGTGGGCCCCATGCGGCACACACCTCCAGCGTGTGGAGCGCCGTATCCTCCAGCGCCCCACATTCGTGGCAGGCCGGCGTTGGCTCCCGTCTTGCAATTTGGTACAGGTACTTTCCGAAACATCCGTGTCCGGAAAGCACCTGCACCAACCGGAAGGTCAGCGAGCCAAATCGTCGCCGCACCCACCTCTGAAGGACCGGGCGGATGGCCTCCACCGTCCTCTGCCCAGGGACAGGTGGAGCTAGGTCCTCAGTCCACCGCCGCAACAGGGTGGCCCGCGCCTGCCGCCGCATGCGGGTGACCTCTTCCCACGCTGGGGGGTCACCTCGAGACCTCCTCGCCGCCACGAAGTGGTACACTTCGGCGAGGATCTCCGCTTGGAGCTCCCAAGGTGGATCACCCGCAAGCACGCAGGCATAACAATATTAATATTATTACGAAATATTTACTCTTAAGCATCTCATTTGGGCGATTCCTAAAGGTGGTGAAAACAGATGTTAGGCATTTATTTCTATACTAGCTGCACCCCGCGGTTTTACCCGCGTAAGTCCCGAACCCGCGGGAATTCCGGGATAAAAAGTAGCCTATGTGTTAATCCAGGGTGTCAGCTACCTCCACACCAAATTTCATAACAAATCGTCCAGCCATTTGAGCGTGAAGAAGTAACAAACATACAGACAAACTCACAAACTTTCATCTTTATAATATTAGCGTGAAGAATGATATACCTAGTGTGATAGCTGACCTAGGTACCTATCACACTATATCACACACAGATCTTTCACACTAATATTATAAAAGCGAAAGTTTGTATTTTTGTTACTTCTTCACATTACAGATAATATACTTCTTTGGTCTGGTTAAGTCTGGTATGTAAAGTAGATCGCAGAAAAACTGTTATCAAATTAAAACAGTCCGTTCTGATTGTATCATTAAAATTTGTAGTTCTCCGATCAAAGACATAAATAGATTTAGTCATTTCGTATTTTATTTATCGCATTTATTAAAACTCAATTTCTTACAAATTAGCCTCTTGAATAGCATCAAAGCTATACAATTTGCATATTTTTCCATCAGAATTAGTCATAATTCGTTTTACGATACACTTTATTAGGTTTCTCTTATTTAATAATACGCTGATGGAAATTAAACAATCGGAAACTAATCAATAAAAAACATTTTAACAACGAGTACCAGTAAACAAGATCTTACAAGTTCGTTGCACTCTGCAAGGAGTACGGAGTAAGGAGTATGTATCTTCGATGCAATATCGGAACCTTGCGATACAATAGAGAATCTAATATCAAACAAGCAGCAATTCATTGTAAGATCGTAGAATGTAGATATAGAAATGCAACGAGCTCAGCCCGGGTAAGCTCCGCTATTGAAAGCGTGGGCAGAGACAAAGACGGCGAAGACCCCACGTACGGGCAAGTGACCACTGTGACACGTTGGACGGCTACTTCATTATCTTTATCTATTGCAGGTCTCGATGCACTTCAATCAGGGTCCCGAGGCCGTTCTAGGCCGTCGCACTCGCCGACATAACACGTGCATTACTCACGAAATATTTTCATAAAGCCGAATACAAACGCACCCGACTACTCTCCCCCGCGACCTCGCCAGCAAAACCAGTTCAGTTCGTGCCCGGCTGCCGAGCGCGTCGGTTGCCCCGTTAAGGTACTGCCTGCGCCGCGTTGAGTTACGAAAAAACACCAAAACCTAACCAGTGCTGTGGATTACTGGATTCCAACATTGCGAGTGTCCCAGTGAGATTGTGATCCCAATTGTGATGTTCTGTGCCCGTGTTGTGGATTTCTCTTGAAAAGTGTGGTACGGGTACCGCCTGCCGTCGGACGCCTCTCCGATCTCGGGATATCATTAAGGTATTTATTGTTACACCGGCTCATTGTTGTAAAGAATTCTTTCTACGAGCCTCGTGAGTTGAATCGATAGTCTCGATTGGGCTCAGTATGCGGGCAAGAAGGTCCGAGGCAGTTGGAATGCGTCGATATTGAATCGCAGATTGCGGATGGTGGTAGGATTTGCATTGTAGATGCGCGCAGCGTGCAGCCCTGTAAACAGTGCAAGCTCCGGGAACCTGTTCCGCCGTGAGTGGGCGACTATTAATTAGGCGGTCCAATGTAACGGTACGCGGTGCCACGGTACCCCTGCCACTTAACGATCATTTGATAAGTTTCTGAACTCTACGATTCGTTTATAATTGACTCAACTGTGGTCAGAGATCTCTGGTATCACAGGAGCGCGAGATTCCGCTTGATAACATTAGTTACGCTCGTCGAGCTATTGGATCGATTCTTTATTAGATTTACCGGCGTATAAAATCATATCTGCCTGCGGAGGTATTTTTTATTGGAATCAGCCAACTTTGTCTTTTATGGCAGGATCATAAAATCCGGCAAGGCATATTTTTCTATTACGGAATTTCGTTGACACGGTGCTTTACTAACGTATTCCTTACAATTTCAAACTGAAATGAAACATTCAAATAAAACGTTAGGTACGGTGGGTACCTATATTCCAAATTCAAAAGCTCCTAAATATCAAAGCGGCGCGGTAGATGGCGTAACTAGTGGCAAAACAATGAGCTTTCCCGAATTGTAATCACGAGCCAACAGTTCGGGGGCGAATCTTTATTGCTAATTATACAAAACAACATAATAGATAGCTTTGTTAACTCGATTTCACCGAAACAACAATCACAGGAGTAATTTTAACGTTTCTACTACAGAACACACAATTTACAGTTTGGAACGACTGAATTTTACAGCTATTATTGTTCTGTACTGGAATTAAACATGACTCAGTGAATTTGAATACTGAAATTAAACTGTTCAATTCACACACAATCAAATTAAACGTATCACAATCATTTAATTTTGGGAATCTCTAAAACTATGACTAGTGTTCAAAACAGCACTAAGCTATTGACGTTTTTTTTCTTTTAATTTTAGCTTCGCAATCTTGTGCATTGAGTCAGTGTCATAATATATTTCAAGTGATTTTATGTTAAGAGTCCTAGTCATAAGACAATCAAAGTCATGTAAAGAAGTCAAGGTCCAGTCATAGTCAAGTCATACCCTAGTAAAGTGGAAGAAACTTTACTAGAACTTCTATTGGAGTTTTGGAGCGAAGATGAAAATCGCGCTTTTCAACTTTGAATTATTTGCCTACACTTATGCACATTAACTAGTATTCACGGTTAATAATCCACCATTATTACAATAACACTCAATGAAATCAAATGAAAATTATACACAATCAACAACGCCATTTTTTCACTTTTGCGGCAAAACACCAGCTAGTGACGTTTTGAAAAAGCGGGAAAGATCATTAAGTTTCGTTTAAAAAAAAATCGGCACTGAGCAGCTCGTCCATTCAACCAATTGATGCAATAGTTTTGATACACCAAAAAAGCCAAAACATTATTTCGTTAGGTATCCGTTGTCAGATCAGTTTTTATCGTTAACAAATAAAATAATAGATATTATTAACACGCAATCCAATATGACGTTAAACACAATACGGGCATATTTAATTCCAAAACATACATTTTTCAGTTGAGCATCTTCATCTTACCGTTCTCACTTGAAACAATGTCTGTGTGCCTAACCTGTTTTATTACCCGAATTTGAATACTGTATTCGGATCGCATGATTTTATAGACAATTTAAGGGTTACATTTACAAGATGAAATCGTTGATTTAATCGTAAACCAAGTCGTAAAGTCAATATTGATGGCGGTCGAGGCGCGTGGAAGATAAACTTGTGGATTTTGAATAATGTGTTATCTTATATTTGTATCTGGATTTTTTGGAAGAACGGGACGGTTGAAGTTCTATGAGTCATAGCAAGTAACTAATTCTTAGTATGATCTACATGTACGTAATTTTATTTCACATTTTTTTTTTATTTTAGTAAGAAGTGAAAAGATTCACACAATGTTCTACGGGCCAATTGCCATATTTCCTAAAACTGTATACAGCAAAAACCTAGGTTACCTATAAGGCACCGAGTTTATAGGCAACTCAAGTGCTCAAGCCCACTACCAGTGAGAAGCGAACCTATCATGTTGGCGGCATTGCCTCTCAGAATTGAAATGCTTTTTAAGAAATTTACGTATTTTCAACTATGTATGCGAAAATTAAGTATTACAACTATGCATGATTTGCCTACACTTATGCACGCTAACTAAGTATTAACTTTAATAATCCACCATAATTACACATTAACACACGTAGAATCACATGTTTTGTAAAATAATACAAATTCTACTTTTCTCTTTCGCGCCAAAACTCCAATAAAAGGGTATATAGTATCAGGCGTACCTTAACTTACCTATAAAGTAATAGTCGATACTATTGAACGTGAAATGTTAGGTTTTTTTGTCTTTGAATATTGGCTTTGCAATCTTGTGCATGTAGCCAGTGTCAAGTATTAATATGTTTCAAGTGTTATGCCCAAGTGGTAGAAACTTTACTAGAACTTCTATTGGAGTTTTGGAGCCAAGGTGAAAATCACGTTTTTCAACTTTGTATGATTTGCCTACACTTATGCACGTTCACTAAGTATTAACAGTTGATAATCCACCATTATTACACATTAACACTCGAAGTATCACAGGTATTGGAAAATTATACAAAATCACCATCGCCATTTTTTTTGGTTTCGCGGCAAAACCATATGTTAGGTTATATTATGTTGATCGTACTAATAGACGGAGGTGGTTAAAGTACCTTCAATTAAGTGCTCTTTGGTACCGCCTACTAACCACATAGTCTCATGTTGCAGTTGCATATTACTTAGTACGTAGGGTAGTTCTTTGCTCTGAGTGAGGAAGTAGGGTATGCAGTACCTACCTAGATAATTGCTACTAACTTCTCATTCAAAGAGGTTTCGCATTCGATACTACCACATTTTTTTTTATGGCTGATAGTCAAACATTTGACCACAATCTCATCTGATGAAAAGTGATGATGCCGCCTAAGATGTAGCATGCTTGCCTAGAAGGTTCCCTATTCACTCTTTACTTGAAGACTCCCATTATACCGTTCGGGGAACAAAGACGAGGGCAATGAGTTCCACTCCTTCGCAGTACGGATGATAAACGTAGAAGCGAAACGCTTCGAGCGAACTAGAGGTATGTCAACTATATATGGATGACGTTTGACAGTTTGTCTTGTTGTTAGATGGTAAAACGGGTATGGTGGAATTTACTCGTATCATTCCTGTACACATGGTTTGTTTGTGACAGAGAATTTTGAAAAAATACTGAAGTTACTTAGTAAATTAGTATTAATTACGGGTTACATTATACTAACAGTCATGTATAGTATTATTATAATGGTATATTTAGAATTGTGTTATGTCGTTATTGAATACTACCATTTACGGCAAAAATAAGATTGTTATTTTTTTGTAATACAACAATTAAATAATGAAAATATCTCTCATAAAAAAAAACGATTTTAATCAACCCTGGGCCTGACATGTATGTAGGATCTAGATGCATATCTTTTGGCAAACCACAGCGATGAAAATACATCAGATGGGTGATGGGAATGGCACATAATCAAATCAGTTTACAAATACTTCAAACCTCTTTTGTGACAAGCCACAAATAAAATTAATAATAAAGAACAAAACTGAGACGCCAATCAGCGGGATTTAACTTGTATGTCAACTGTCAAAACAGTCCGTTAAGTGCTAAAAGAAATAAAATTCCTTGAAATGATCTCATCACCAGCTTTTGTTCACTTTTCGATGCACGTGTTGGTACTTGAGCCTCTGGCGTTAATTTACCGCGTAAAAAATCTCCGAAGCCGGAAACGTGCGTGTCACATCGGTAGTTGAACAGATGTTGACATGTGTCGAAGTCGTAGCTAGCTGTATGCATGGCCTCTCCGTGGTCTAATTGACTAGGGAAAAAGTAAAAACGTGAGCTGCGTTCCATGTTACGCTGTCGCAGGTTACGCTCTATCGGAGGGCGCGTGAAACGGAACGGTACGATTGATGCGTTGGGGTGCGTTCCAATTTTGATTTATGCGGCTTCCTTCCTGCTCTGAGATTCCATTTCGAATATCCCAGTTTCCATTTTTGAATGCTTTCTCTGTACACGATATTTTTTGTTTGTAAACTTTTTTCGAATAGTTTGTTTTTGGCCAGCAATGTCAATATTCGAAAAAGGTTGAACGTTGTAGATAAAACTTTAACGAATTATTTAGGTAAGGAACATTGTTTATGTCTTAAAAAGTGTAATTTACAAGTTTAAGCTTGGATATTAGTCTAGGGGTCGTAGAAGGACGATTACGGGTGACTTTATGTTGAGTCACTGGTTCTTTACACTCATTATTTACGCTATAAAGACCCTTAAAAGGTTTAAATAACAGCTTCTAGTTGCAAGTTTTGATATTTTGCCAAACGTTCAAATTATGCTTCATTTTAATACGAAATTGCTATGTACGGTGAAATACAAAGACTAGGAACCTAGTTTCCGTATTTTATGCATATTTTATTCAACAGTAGATAACTATCCTACTTCCTACTAATATTATAAATCCGAAAGTTTGTGTGTAAGTGTGCAAGTGTGTGTGTAAGTATGTTTGTTCCCTCTTCACGCTTTAACGGCTGAACGGATTTTGATGAAATTTGGAATGTGCATAGCTTATACCTAGGATTGACACATAGGCTACTTTTTAACTTGATAATAGCGGGCAAAGCCGCGAGACACGGCTAGTTTGTAATATTTTATTACGTTCGTATTTTTTATGTCCGTGCCTTTTTTACCATCAAACAACAAGACAAACTGTCAAACGTCATCCCTTTAGGGTTGACATACTTACCTTCAGTTCGTTTGAAGCGTTTTGCTTCTGCGTGCATCATCCGTACAGCGAAGGAGTGGAACTCATTGCCTGCGTCTTTGTACAATCTGGGTGTCTTTAAGACTAGAGTGAATAGGTACCTTCTAGGCAAGCATGTTCCATCTTCGGCCGCATCGTCACTATCCATCAGGTGATATAGCGGTCAAATGCTTCCCTATCTAATATAAAAAAGTGCATTTTAAATAATAATACAGAGGGATCTTTATGAAAGTTTATTAAAGTTCACACCGTTAAGCTTATAACCGGAATGCGAAGATCCGGTTAATACAAGGATCTTTCAAACTTCTTTTTGCTATCATATCCTTCAATAAGATGAGAAACGAGATCCCAAATTTCAATGTGATTTTCATGCTTTCTTCCTTTAACTCAAAGATATGAAAAACGAAAGGTAGATTAAAACATTCATTGTATTAATGTCCATATAGTTGGTAGAAAACATTTTCAAAAACACACGTTACTAATTGTATTTATTAAAAATATCGAAATGTGCGAGCGAGAGACAAGATAACAAGCATAAATCCTCTTAAGTGGTTCCTTACAAAGTAATGGAGAAATAGAGCTTTTTTTATCTCTAACTTCAAGTATTTTCGAGATTTCTTTAGGAATGCAATGTAGTTCGGTCTTGGGGGTGTTATTTTGAGGTTATAACTATAACCTCAAAATAACACCCCCAAAAGTCTTTATGTGATTCTATTCTGTAACGACTTCATGGAACAGAAGCACTTTAAACAAATAACTATTTGTTTAAAGTGCTTCTGTTCCATGAAGTCGTTACAGAATAGAATCACATAAAGACTTTTTGGACAAACAAAAATATAATAAACTAGCTGACCCGCCCGGCGTTGCCCGGGTAAAGAAAAGCTTACATATAAACGCTTTCTCACTCACAGCCCCACTGTAAAAGTACTATAAGTTGTGTCGTGGGGCCGTAAACAATTAACACCACACACACAACATTCACGTCATACCCAGAACCAGAAACATAAACTGCCCGTGGGGAAAAAACTTTTGTTATTGTGTTCCCACCGAGATTCGAACCCGCTGCTTTAAAGACGAACGCGCACTCATCTACGCCAGTGGGTAGTTCAAAGTTCAAAGATTCCCCACCCTGCGTCGCCCGGTTAAAAAATCTACACATAAACACTTCCACATTCACAGCCACACACTAAGTTCAGTGACTTGTAGCGTGGGGCCGTAAACATCCAAGATTCACAACATATTAAAAACCAGGAACACAAATTTCCCGTAGGGAGAAAACTTCTGTTACCACCGCGAATCGATCCCGCTGCTTTGAAGGCAAACGCGCACCCATTTACGCGAGTAGATAGTTCAAAAGATGACCCGGCCGGCGTCGCCCGGTTAAAAAATAATAATACAAATAAACACACTTCCACATTTACAGCCCAACACTAAGTTCAATGACTTGTATCGGGGGGCCGTAAACATCCAAGATTCACAAAGTATTCACAACATACTCAAAACCAGGAACACAAATTTATCGTGGAGATAAATTTTCTAGGTAAATTATCACCGGTAATCGAACCCGCTGCTTTGAAGGCGAACGCGCACCCATCTACGCCAGCAAGCAATTCAAAGTTCAGGAACGACCCGCCCGGCGGGGCGTCGGCCGGGTAGTAAATAAACCCATAAACGCTTTCACATTCACAACCCCACAATAAGTTCAATGACTTGTATCAAAGGGCTGTAAACATCCAAGATTCACACAACATTCACAACATACTCAAAACCAGAAACATAAATTCCCGTGGGAAAACACCTGTGTTCCCACCGGGCATCAAACCCGGTGCTTTAAAGGCAAACGCCCACCTAACTACGCTAGCGGGCAGTTCAAACTTCAATGATAAGACTAAACAAAAAAAACAGTCGAATTTATATCCCCCTTCTTATGTTAGTCGGTTCAAAACATAGACGTATCCACCGTTTTCACCCTCAAATAAACTTAACGATTTCTCCTAGACTATGGGTTCAAATTATGTGCAGTAAAAAGCAAATTGCATCTACCTGAACTAAGTAAGCCGATGAAATAGGTTTTTTTGATAAGAATTAATATTAAATACTTAAAAAAAGCCAACGAAATAGAAGCCGCTATTTTTTAGTGCAGGAATTCGTAGTACGTTTCTGTACATTTCTGACCCGTCCCGTTCACGGGCGGGCTCCCGTGAAATTAATTTCACGATTTCTCATAGACTATTTATCCAAATCATATGCAGTAAAAAGCAAAATGTATCTACATGAACTACGTAAGACGATGAAATAGTTTATTTTGATAAGGATTAATACTGAATGTCTCAAAAAGCCAACTAAACAGAGGCCGCTTTTTTTTCAGATTTTTAACAAAGAAAAGTATATTTTCTGAGCTATACATACATGTTAGATATATGCTGTCGCGGACTTTTTTGTAAAACTCATGAAGGCCAACATTTTTGCCATACATTGTATTCAACTATGTCTTACCGTTTAGTCAGCGTACGCCGATAAAGCGGAGAGTTAGCAAATTTTTCTCCGACTTGTCTTACGAATATTATTATTTCGAACCGATAACTAACTTCTATCCCGACAAAACATAGCCTATGACACTCAGTGATAGTGTAGCTATCTATTGGTGAAAGAATTTTCAGAATCGGATCAGTAGTTTCAGAGATTACCTTTTACATACAAACAAACAAACAAACAAACTTTACCTCTTTATAATATTAGTATAGATTAATAATTATTTAACAAAAAAAATGTTAACTCTTTCACACTCACAATCCCACACCGGGCATGACTTGACTATGACTGGACTTGACTCTTTTACATGACTTTGACTTGTGACTAGGACTGATAATATGAAATACACTTGAAATATATTATTACTTGCCACTGGCTTAATGCACAAGATTGCGAAGCCTAAATTTAAAGAAAAAAATAGTTCAATGACTTGTGTCATGGGTGCCGGAAACATTCAGATCACATACACAATCACAACCAGAACTAGAAACACAAATTTTCATTTTGGAGAAAACTTGGTCCCGCCGGGAATCGAACCCGATACTGCTTAGAAGGCGAACGCTCACCCAACTAAGTAAACGGGCAGTTAGTCAGCACAAATAATATATATATTACCGAGTACCAAAGTTTATAATTTTAAATTAAAATTGAAAAAAGGGTACGATTTCCAACGGGAACACTAGTTTTCTCCCCAAGGAAAATTTGTGTTTCTGGTTCTGGTTGCGATTGTGTGTGTGATGTGAATGTTTCCTGCACCCACCGCACAAGTCATCGAACTAAGTGTGGGGCTTTGAAAGCGTTTATGTTTAAATTTCTTATTTTTCGTAATGACAATTTTTATATTTACTTTTTTTTTTGCAATACATAGCAGAAATGGAGGCACGTAACTAACAGACCATCATTATAGAGATTGTCTAAGCTGTAATGACGCGCCCCACCTTCGCATTTACGCACACAATTTACTTCGGATTTATCACCCGACTAGTCGACCGTCTTGTACACGTGCAGATCCATTGTTCACTGAACAATCGACGCTCCCATACAGATGAAGTGTCGTCATTAATATTTGCACTCACACATCTAAATAAACTAATTAAGTAGTGGGGCGCGTCATTTCAGCTTGGACGAGCTCTAGCATATTATACCCCAAGCACTGTCAAGTGACGTCCATTCAACATGATGTCCTCACGTCTAAACTAAAAATTTCCCAGTCTCCGAACTATAAACAAACTAAGTGTATTTTGTCATTAACTACAACTTTGACATAGAAAGCAAAAGGAAAGCTTTTAGTTTTTTACTCTTAACGTTTATAACATTTTAGAGTGTTATACTGGACTCGGTGGCTATTAATTGTACACTAATTCGATACACTTTGTTTTTACCCAAGCGTGACGCAAAGTAGGGTAATGTATAGCCAAAGTTAGTTAATTTGTGGGGCTCCAGACAAAGGGACGGTGGACCGATTTTTATGATTTTTTATCGACTTCCCAAAAAAAGAGAAGGCCCTCAAGTCGACTGTATTTAAAAAAAATATATTTGTGTTACCTCATGACTTCTTTCTACGTGAACCGATTTTGAATTTTTTTTTAGTTCGAATGATGTTGCTTTCCAATTGGTCTCATTTAAATTTGATCTAGATCGGATCAGTAGTTCTTGAAATATCGTCAATAATGCGTATTCTGTGGACTACATTGACGATGTTCTCGTTTTTAATTGACTTCATAAGTTACCTCATAACTTCTTTCGTTGTGAGCCGATTTGATGATTATTTTAATTGAAAGCTGGTGCTTTTCATGTGGTCCTATTAAAATTTTACCAAGATCTGATTAGTAGTTCTTGAAATATCGTCAATAATGCGTGTTTAGTACATCTAATCTGATCAAAGTTCCGAAGATAAAGCGGTGAAGTCGGTTTTTTAAGCTTTGCTTGCGTTTACTTTTTACGTTTCTTATTGGGTATATGTATAAGGCGAGTGTCACTAAAGACAGGCCAGTAATCGAAATTCAATATGGCGACCACAACACGCCATATTGTAAAATATAAAAAATTAAGTCGACGAACTGTCTAGTAGGAGTGGAACTCCTTGCCAGAGTCTGTGTTCCCAAGTACAATCTTGGAGTCTTCAAGTTGAGAGTGAATAGGTATTTTCTTGTCAAGCGTGCTCCATCGAACGCATCGTCACTTAACATCAGGTGAGATAGTGGTCAAATGTTTGCCTATCTCAGATAAAAAAAAGTGCGGTATCATTGAATAGGTATTTGAAAATCATCTTTAGGTTGCTTTTACCATTTTCAATTTTTAAATTACAGTTTTTGATCTACTTACGACGATTTAAAGTATCTATGTTAGCAATTATTCTCTCTTAAATTTACAATACTTATAAGTTATAAAGCTGCGATAAAGTTCTTATAAATATCATCGCATAATAAGACTATATCGAAAAGAAATTTAAGAATTCAATAAAAAAAATGTAAGATTAAAAAAAACCCGTCTGCATAAAATTATTCAAATAAATTCAAATGCTGAAAATAGTACAGCAAGGGTGTGGAACTCATTGCCTGCGTCTTTGTTTCCTGAAAGGTACAATAGGTATCTTCGGCCGCATCTTCACTTTCCATCAGGTGAGATAGTGGTCAAATGCTAGCGTATCCAGCATAAAAAAAAAAAGTGACTGACAGTTAAAATGAGCGCGGACCGAAATCAATGTACATCGATTTCTTTTACACGAGATTTTACCTAATCAAGTTTCTGTTCCCATTTCAATGATATTATTTTCCCTCAGGCACCGTATCACTGAAATACTTACGAGAACATTGAACTGTCTCAATAGCTACACAATGCCACTTTAGTAATTGTAAACGTTTAAGTCTACCATAAATATCTAGTTTAGATACTATTAGCAACAATCAACATTATAATAATAAGGCTAGTCATTAAATCAGACTCCTTGGCGACGCGCAATGCTGTCTAAAAACAACCTAGACTAAAAATTAAAAAGAAAAAGAGTGATTTCCCGCCAACCGCGCACCTGCTTATATTTCGCTCCTGTACTCAACCTTGGGCTCTACAGTTACCGCGCAAGTTGCAACATTTTATTGTTTGGTTACTTTATTATACCCAAGGAACCGAGCCTTCTAAGACTACGTAAGGAAGTTACATTACAGGATCGCCCGAGGCGAAACTGTTATAAGAAAGCGATTTTATTGTCTTGCGGCTTCGGCTTCCAAAATAATTTCGGTGTCCGTTAGGATACCCATTTCGAGTTTTATCGTTGATGGTGATTGTTTCAGAATTATAGACCTTCCAAAGTTTCAATTTATAGACACTCAAATGATTTAAATTTATAACGAACCGACTCAATGAAGACGTAAAGGAGAGAATAAAGAGATTCTGAATTGCACGAACTTAGCCCGTGTAGGTAGGTTATAAGCCGTCGAGATTACAAAGCAAAAGAGAGCTTTTCAATCCAGCAATCAGCTGAACAAACGATCGATTTACGTAACACCGTTTTACGAGTTTCCCCGCACCCAAAATTCCACTGGAACACCCGACAATTTCGCTCACGCAAAAACTTGCAACGTACTGACTTTTCCGTTTATAAATTCGGCTGGATTTGCGTGTCGAAGGAGTAATGTAACGATAACAGCGACACGATCGTTAAATTACGTCAGATTACAGAATGGTGCGTCGGGAAGTCGGGAGTTGAGGCAGCCTCGCAAAGCAACGTTGGGATTTTACGATTTTCGCATGTCTACCAAATTGGCCTGAGCGCTATTTTCGGGAACTTATTCGAGAAGTTTGCCGCCATCAAAGCGGAAATCCATGTGTCATTAGATTGTTATGCTTTCCCGCGCCTAACCTCGTTCCTTACTCAAGTGCGCACATGTGGAACCACTTACAACGCAACTCATTCAACAAATCCTATTAAAAGCGAGTTTACCGTCATCAGGATAATCACTTCGGGATAATTCAAAAGTGTCGCACATTTCGCGACCCTTGTAATACCACTGTCAACGCTAGTAATAACATCAGGTAAAAATTGAGGACGAAACTTGTCCCAGGTCCCTCCGCGTCGAAATCGGGACATCGGATCTCTCTTTCATTAATTGGCTGACTGTCCCGGTAGAAAGCCGAAACAGATGGATCACGAAACGAAGTATTTGTCATTTAAAAACGCTCAAACGGAATTCGAGCGTCCGGGTCCGGACCGATGATAAAAATTAGGCCCGCGTTTGAAATAATTGCACTCTTTTATTTGGGTCCCTATCTTGATACTTCGCAATCAACTCCGTCTCTTGAGTTAAATTTAGACATTGAATTGTTTGCCATTTTCTTTTCCCCCCAATTTCGCGCCAATAGCAAAAGTAAAAGGCTCGGCCGATACCACCGACATGGAAGGCAATATACGATCGAGCGGAGAGAACCATTCCTTTTAATGTTTTCATGAGTCTTCGTGAACTAAAGAGCGTGTAACGTCGTATCTGTTCGTTGCCTTTTAATAGTCGAAGAAGGAACAAACTGCCAAGTATTAAGTTTTATCAACCATCTGCACGAATGTCACGTCTTTATTACTACGTATTCTTTGTCCTCATGAATGCAGCGGACGGGTAAATGGAACGGCGACATACCGCCGTCCCTCTCGAATCCTGTGGTCGAGCCCCGGGTTGAAAAGGCAGAGAAGCGAGCGAGGCGTCCCTTTCGGGCATAGGTGTTCAATTCAATAAAAAATGGCGTAGGTACCTGAACCGGTCCCCTGACATGTTTATACATTTTTCTTACTGTTGTGTAGAGATTTTTTGCTACGTATTTTTCGATTGAGATTGAATCTGGAGCGTTATTAAAAAAGTTTTTGGCGTAATTCTCGCGGTTATTTTCGCTGTGCACCGCGAATTTTTGGCAATTTTGCTTTCGCGCCCGTGAAGTTGTTGACCCCGATTTTGATTTATTATAAAGCTAGGTACATATTTATCGTGCACGTGTTCACATTGGAACATCTGAGTTAAGTTTGTCACAATTACAGTTGAAAAATATTTGTATGCCAGTTGGTTTTATTGAGGGTAATTTGGAACTTATGAATTACAAATGTAATATTTTAGTCGTTGACGTGATCTAGCTCAATTAACTGGGTTTACTAGCAACATGTTTTGATAAATGACAGGTTGGCCTACATCAGGTAGGTAGGTGCTTCGATTAAACGGTAGATTTTATTTATTATTATTAATATTTCGTGTATATAAAACATGAAATTGTCATTTGGATATCGTTGACTATCTGACGTTTGTTTATTGACTGTTCAAAAAAAAAAACGCATTCACAATCACAGCCCCACACTAAGTTCAAAGACTTGTATCGTGGGTGCCGGAAACATTCACATCACACACGGGAAGGAATTTGTGCTCCTGCCGGGAACCGTACCCAGGACCCACGGCGCAGTGGGCGTACACCTGTCCATTGCGCCAACTGGTTGGTCGCCGTGTAGACTAGATGAGGTCTTGATTTCCGATTTTTCAAAATTCCTGAAGTTATCTTTGAATGTTCGAAATTTGTTTTATTCATAATAATGTTACACTTTAGTTTAGTAGAACATTTCTACGGCGTCCATCTATATATCTATAGATTCCATTAAAAAGCAGAATCTTTAAACATCTAGTATGACAGATATAGACATAATATAATAAAATTACCTATTACAAAAAAATACAACGAAGTAAATTCAAATCGGAGCAAAGTATTCACAAGTTGTTGTAAAAACTACAATATCCCGCAAAGATAGCTTTACATATTTTCTAGGAATATGAAGTTATTCGCTCGTATGGTTTAAACGCTAGATGCATCTGACAGACGGACGGACGGACAAAGTGCTGAACCACCCAAGTCAACTTAAAGATCTCGCTTCGCTCTATCAATGATTTTTTTTTTCAAATATATTATTTATCTCACATACCACAGATTTGCCATAACAATAAAAAAGTTTTTTTTTGTCTATATCGTTAAAAAGTGCCCCATGAGGTTTTTGGTATTTTACAAATTACCCTGAATAATTACTTAAATTAAAAACGATGAAAACATACAAAGTCAATTGATTCGCAGTCACGGCCCCATGAAGTCCTCGAACACGTCAATCAAAACGTTAAACAATATTCAACCTTATTCGCGTAGATTAAATCTTGTAACAGTTTGTGTACCAACATTAAACTTAAGGACTATAAAATTGCTTTGAAATTGTATTTGGACGCAGCCGTAAGTACTATTATGCTGCACCTATTCAGAGATTCAAATCTTACCCCGATTTGAACATTTAAAAATCGAAAGCACGAATCTCAACCCGTAACAAGCGGCACTGAAAACAAATTGAATCCGAACTATTCTGAACGCTATCGAAAACGTTTGTCTATGGCCGTTTAAAAAATAAAAAATTCAATATGGCGCGCACAGTCACAGCTGACTCAGCGTCACCTTACGATGGCGCTCTTTTATGTACCTTTTGCTAAGCATCACGATTGTTAGCATTTTTATCTCTTCGAGCTTTCCAGCTCAAACAGTGAGCTTTAGATTGAATTGGTCCGTTTTCTAAGTGCACTTTTTCTTTTTTTAATTTTGGCGCCCTTTTCTACTGCTTTTGTGAGAGGGTTGACGCTCGCTGGATTCGACACGGTCGCTTTTGTGTAAAGCGCTTTTATCGCTTTTGTCTCGTATGCTTGTTTAATACATTGTTTGCAACAAGTTCCATTTATAATATTGCTTCTCGGACACCTACTGAATAACATTAGTGATCAAATGTATGATAACATCATGTCATCAAGATATCAAGCATAATATAAATAACATTAGCTACCTATCATTAAAGCTTACTCATTTTAGACTAGTAATATCTCAATTTAAACTGTACTCATAGAAAATTACATTACTAGATAAATAGTAAGTAACGATTTTGTTTTTTTTCACTCGTGAGACAAAGTACAAACTGTTTACTTTGAGTCTGTGAAGATTCAAAGTAAACAGTTTGTACTAGATACAGAAGAATATTATGCTCCTGCCAGGAATCAAAGCTGCAAAATTTAAGTTAATATTCTGAGCTATGTATATCCCATTTTGACCTGATCAAATTACTTTTCTTTGTGTATTTTTATCAGCTTCATTTGTAGATGCAACATTCTTTCATTCGACATATTATTATGCGCCAATAGCGCGGGAACCCAAAATTTTCAGAGGTGAGAAAAATATTATATTTTTCAATTCGGATACAAAATGAGTAGGTTCAGACCTACTCGACTAGTATCCGAATTAAAGCGTTGCCATGTCATCAATGTAAGTTACCAGAAGTGAAAATCGCCCTAAATCTCCCACCGCGATCTGCTGATAACCTTTCGCTACATCCTATTGTGCAATGCTACAGATTCTACAATAGAAAAAGTTAACACCCATACAATACAATACATCTTACAAAGTACTATTTAGTAATCTGTGAAATGTTCATTGTTATTCTAACCTACAAGCATTAGTCAGAGTGTCGTCAGTTTTTGATAGTACACGTATGCAAATTGAGTACAGTGCTTGGCAAAAAAAGTACACATCTAGCGTTTTGATTATATTCAACTACTTAATCACTTAATATCAAGTGAGATAGTGGTCAAATGCTCCCCTATAAGAGCTTTAAAAAAAACCGTGCGTCTGTCCTGTTTGTATCGCGGAGCTGTGCAGCACATACAATTTGTAGTTAGATGTACCTAATTATTAATCACTAAGGAGCTACTGTTCCCATCGGACCATCATCAGACCAGCTCCATGACATATTATCACCGCAGTTACAAGACAGAAAAAACAAACAAGGGATTTGGCGCGAAAGTGAAAATATGACGTTGTTGATTTTGTATAATTTTTGAAAACGTGTTTCTTCTAGTGCTAATGTGTAATGAAGGTGGATTATTAAACGTTAGTACTTAGTGTATGTGCAAGATTGAAGGCATCATATACAGTTAAAAAACGTAATTTTCGCTTTCGCTTCAAAACTCAAATAAAAGTTCTAGTAAAGTTTCTACCACTAGGGCATGACTTGACTCTTTTACTTGACTTTGAATGTGACTTGTAACTAGGACTTCTATTATATGATCGACATGAAAATTTTTATTACTTGACAATGTAAATGCACAAATTGCGGAGCTAAAATTAAAAATATACGTAAAAAAATTAAATGCCCGTCACAAGACATGTACCTATTTGGTACATGGATGAGTGAGACTAACGTCTTTCTACAAAATAAGCGAACTTATAGAGACTGATCTTGTATGTGTATGATTTTGGCCGTGTACTGTATTTAACTGATACGTGGAGAACTAGATATGTTTTTAATGCTTTGTTTAAGTAACTAGTATGTTGTATATCTTGTGCCAAAAGAGGTTATCTGTCGTGAATAATAAAATGGCAAATTCCAATGTTTCATGGACATAATTTCATTTTATTTTTAAAACAAAACACAAATGATTCTCTAACATGTCTGCAACTAACCTATACATTTTGAATAATTAAATTACGGATAGGTACATTTAAAAAAACATAAAACACACCCCTTCACCACTTTAAGAAGAAAAAACTGTCGGCGAGTACTAAGATAAATAGCAATCGCAGCCGCGTCCTCAAACGCTGTCCGCGCGAACCAAATGCGTGCAGTGTGTTTAATGTCCATATTTCTTATCTGCACTATTTTTGGAGCCATCTAATTTTTTTCAGTCAATGAAAGTTGATTTTGTGTGTGTGTTCTTCAGTTTTCACGCTACGGCTGAACGGATTTTGAAAAAGCTATCTTATAAAAAATAACGAAAATGCGCCGCAGAGTTTCTTGTCAGGTTCTTGTCGAGAAGTCTGTATTTTTGCGAATCTGGCAGTTGACACAACTTTCATGAGTGCCTCTTTGGGCCCATGTGAATAAAAAATTAATGGTAAAAATACCGACCAATAGCACGAAGCGATTCGCTTCCACTTTCATTATGAGAACTGCAAAAGATTGGAAAGCCCTGCCGTCTACTGTGTTTCCCGAAAAGTATAATATAGGGTTGTTCAAGAAGAGAGTGAATAGGTATTTACTGAGCAAGCGTGCTTCATCTTCGACCGCATCGTTGCTTTCCATCAAGATTTTGATTCTGCTGCAAATAAAGCTAGCGTCAGTTGAAATGGTGATACGTCATTGAATACAATAGAAATAGTTTATTTACATAAAATGTATTGTAAGTAGTTGTTACGTGCTTCCTGTTATCGATTCGAACGCCCTGTTTAACATAACATAAACGCTTTTACACTCACAGCCCCATACTAAAGTATAGGACGTTACAATCGGTTTATTTGTTTGGACGCTGAAAGGGAACAAACGAAAATATATATACACTTTCTTTTCTTTTTTGTTTTTTTGTTCTCCTCATATCTACGGGCCAATTGCCTATATTTCCTAAAACTAAACAAAGCTATATACAGCAAAAACCTAAGTTACCTACAAGACATCGAGCTTATATGTAACTCAAGTGCTCAAGCCCACTACCAGCAGGTAGCGTTCCCATCATGCTGGCAAAATAGGAACGCTACCTTAGCCAAAACTATAAACAGCAAAGACCTAAGTTATCTTAGTTTTATTTTTATGAACGGCTTATCCTACTCCTACTTATATTATAAATCCGAAAGTTTGTGTGTAAGTATGTTTGTTCCCTCTTCACGCTTTAACGGATTGGGATGAAATTTGGAATGTACATAGCTTATACCTAGGATTAACACATATGCTACTTTTTAACTTGATAATAGCGGGCGAAGCCGCGGGGCACGGCTAGTAGTAAATACATTTCTAGTACTGTATCGCCGCTGCAGCATGACAACGTCTGAGTCACCATCCAGCATTTCTTTCCGATATCGAATGTCTGGGAGACATCCTCTTGAAATATCTTCAAGTCGCAGTTTATCTGCCCACATCATCCCACGTGTGCACAATTACAGAATCTACCTACGTACTTTTAATTCTAAGTTACGGACTTAGATCTTATAAATGACCATTTTAATTCTAACAATGGCGATGGTTACTTTCGATTCCCACACGTTTGCAATTTATTTTGCTGTCTGTACTTGGTGCAACGCTGTGTCAAAGTTCGCTGGCCAAGCCAGGGGTGTGTAACTTATGAAATTACGTCTGATAAAAAGTGACCAGTATTCCAAAAATTTTAAACTAACCAAGTCAATGTCAACTAAAAATCCGACTGTGTAAAAAGTGGACTTACTTTTTTGTTTTTGACGTTTTGTATATTTGTATAAGAACTATATAGTTTTATTATTATATACTAGCCGTGCCCCGCGGCTTCGCCCGCTATTATCAAGTTAAAAAGTAGCCTATGTGTGAATCCTAGGTATAATCTATGTACATTCCAAATTTCATCCAAATCCGTTCAGCCATTAAAGCGTGAAGAGGGAACAAACAACATACTTACACACTTACACACACTTTCGGATTTATAATATTAGTAGGATTAGTATTGATATTTGAAGTGAGAATAGTCGTTAACCAACTTTAAACCCATATAGATCCTAAATGTCCATTCGAAATAAAAAATTAAAAGAGAAACCTAAAGATGATTTTTAACCGACTTTGCAAAAGGAGGAGGTTCTCAATTCGACTGTATGTTTTTTTCCATGTGATCCCATTTAAATTTGATCAAGATCTGAGCAGTAGTGTTTAAATTATCTTCTATTATATTCCGAAGGTAAAGTGGTGAAGTCAGTTTTTAAAGCTTTGCTTTCGTTTCTCAAATACTTATTCAACGATACTCCACTTAAAAGATTGTTCATTATCATTTTAAAAATTTTCACAATATGCCGTCTGGTCGCCGTATGGAATTATTTTTACGTAATTGTGAGACGAGCAAGAATTTTAATTAATGTCTTTAGGGATACTCACAAGATTAAGACAAACCGATTGGTCGTTGATTTGGTCTCTCGAAAGCCACAAAGGAACAAACATACATATATATGTACTGTGTATGTACATACATAGCCTGATAAACGCAAAGGAAGATCTGTTGCATCGCGCAGTTTTTTTTTATTTTTTTATTTGTGACAGGCTAGTGTTTGACCACTATCTCACCTGATGGTAAGTGACGATGTGATCGAAGCTGGTAAACACACTAGACCTGGAATACGCAGGCTCTCAAGGATAACTGCCGGAACACCGTATTTCGGTAATAGTAATAGTAGTTCGGTAATAAGACGGTGCTTCGAGGCAATGTTGTGTTCTGCACTTGTATAGCACTAGTTGTTCTGTGACCTGCTCCAGTGCTATTGACACCATACCTGCCAAACTATTCAAACTAATTGAAATGTGTCGTAACCTCGGTCAGATTTAGAAATTAGGTCGGACGTGCTATATCGCTTCGTTCATCTCCGATTTGATCCTTCTATATTCAACCGTATTTCTTCATCACTAAAGGCTGTAACTTCGAAAGATTGGCTGGCAAGCTTGGGTCTTATTTCTGTTCCATTAAAGTCGAAATTGCCGTTGAAGATCAGAGATCAGATCCGTTGGATAGATTGTTTGGGATCCCGATAAGCTATTGTTCGGATGACACAATATATACGAAAGTTTCATGGGATCTTTCCACGTATGTGTACGAATGTTTTGTAGTGGAATTGATCTATTGGCTATGGAGCTCATAAGGATTGATAAGGTTAGTTTACACTTACAGTAATCACGAGGGAAAAGAGTGTGCGTTGGCCTTACTTATCTGTGTGCGTGCGATTAAATATGCTTAGTTCATTGCCCATACTATTGCAAAAAAAATTAAACGCGCTCCCTTACCATCAGGGAGATAGCGGCCAAAAGTTTGCCCATCTTAAAAAAAAGATAAATTTAATGTAGAATCATTAAACAGGAACTGCTCAACTACCTAATTTTTTTTAAAGAAAGATACTGCATAATCATCTCTGTAAGTCTCATATAAGAAAACCTATTGAAATACTCAATCGATTGTAAGAATATTGACAAGCTGACCTGGCGAAGTGAGAGCTAAATGTTAAGAGCAGGCTGCGAAGGCTCGAGTTGTTATCACAGGCGATTATAGAAACTATTTTGTAGCATATAAAGGCGCATTTAGCGGAGTAAAAATATGGCGGTTACGTAATGTCGCGTATGCTATACTTAGATATTTAAGGGTTTAAAATTCTCAAAAGTAAAAAAATTATATTGATTATATCAAAATGTTGGATAAATAACGCATAGTAAAACAGTACCTGGATGATCGAGCTAGGCTCGGTTTTTTTTGGTAAATCGTGTTTTTTGGAAGTTATATTTAGATACGAATTACTTACTGATGAAATATGAATAATTGTTTTTCTCACAAAAGAACGAACTTGAAAAAAAAGTGAACAAATAATCCTCTGGACTCGAACCGGGGTCTTCTGGTTCCGGGACCGCCCGATTTCCCACCTGAGCATAACCTTGTAGATGGTGGCCAAATCTACCTTCGTATTCTAATGATATTGTAGCAGTTTTTCATTACCCGAAAACACGGATAAAACGACGTTTTCTAAAAATGAAACCTAGCTAGATCGATTTATCGCCTCCGAAACCCGCTACATACAAATTTTCATGAAAATCGTTGCAGCTATTTCTGAGATTCAGATTATATATATATATATATATACATATATACAAGATCTCGCTTAAAGGTACTAGATAGATGTTTTCTAACTGTTCGTATTTATTTATGGCATGCTTAAAGTCAATTAAAAGTGAAATCAAAAAAAAATATTTTTTTTTTATTCAAACTTGTTTCTTTGCTGTACATAGTTTTAGAAAATATAGGCAATTGGCCCGTAGATTGCTTCTCAATTATATGAAAAAAAAACATTTATAGAGTGAAACTCATCCAGTTGTAGAACTGGCTTAATAGAGGATAGAAAAAAAACTGAACAATTATATATTAAAGCTCTATAATATGTGATCGACTCTGGTTATCATTGCAAAATGACATAATTTTTAGGAAGCTTGCTCTTAAATACCAAGTCAACTTTCGCATAGGTTACAGACATAGCACGAAATTAAAAAAAAAGTGATGCAACATTCATTAATCATTTGTAAGTAATGGACGCACTAATAATGGAGAGTTAATGTCGAGTACCCACGAAAATAACTTAACACCTAACAACCATGTCGTAATATAAAAAATCTTACACGTCCATCATTTTCAATGAGTAACTTGAATATTCTTAACGAGACAAAGTACAGATTTGTGAATAACATATCAAGGAAACACCATTGAAAAATGTATCATTTGTGAACTCTGTCACAATGCGGTTGTTTGAACTTACGCTGCCTTTGAAAGGTGCTTTGTCAATTCTTTCTAGGACAAGGTACGAAGTTGCATGAGCAATGGAATAATGCTAGTGTAGTATATGGAATGCGCAAAAGTTCAAGAGACGTGTAACAATTAGTTATTGTGCAATCGATTACTTACCTAATCTTGCTTTAATTATGGTATACAATTACTTAACGCTTTTGTTGTGGTGCATCCTAATAATATGATTTTTCAATTTCGTTGCGCTTATATGCGAAAGTTTGGATGTTTGGCTGAACAGATTTCCATAAAATTTGCTAAAGTAATAGTTATTCTAATTTATGGAATAGAGTGAACTTACCTTTTGCTAGTGAATACTTATAATATGGGCAAAAAAAAGATAATAATAATTTATTTATTTATGTAGAAACTTATTAACAAGGTATGAGATTGACCAATAGATCCCCACTAGGAATCCCTGTCTCGGGGAGACTATTTCTCTTCCAAACATTCTTAAACTTATTTAAAAATATATTAACGTAAGACGTGGCGTGTGTGTGTGCGCGTTGTGTGTGTGTTAAAGTTCTAATAATTCTTAGATAAAAAGATTGAAAATAATACCTCAGAAAAGATCTCTTTTGCTCTTTTGAAAGTATATGCTGTCCGCTTTGGGTCCTGGGCACTGTTCCCAGCAGGAGCGCAATTTTTCCTTCCCAAGGGACATTTTGCGCTTCTGGTTCTGGGTGTGATTGTGTGTCTTGTAAAAGTTTCCGTCACCCACAATACAAATCTTTGAACTTAGTATGAAGCTGTGGGTGTGAATATGAATGGGTTTGTTTACATAGGGATACAGGTGTTTAAAAGCAATTTTAGGATTACATAAACCCATCATAAACTTATTATATTAGTACATCGATAAATCCTGATTTTTTTATACAGTCGTAAATCTTAACATGAAAGACCTATGCATTGAGGCGTGCTAAGAATGTATCCCAAGTGACATATTACCATCCCTAAAAATCCATAACACACACCAACTACTAAGGAAGTATAAAACGAGGTCGCCACCAGCTCTTCACTGTTTCGGATCATTAATTTGACACTTGAAATAGCTCAGAAGTGCTACAATAGCTTTTATAGGCAGCGTTTTACCGGCAGGTTTTCGATTAAAAGTGCGGTCTATAAAAACAAGTGACAATCAACCCGCGCAAGAATAAGCATCTTCTGGTAAATGTGTTGAAGACTCGTAAATAATTTTTCAATGGATCCCAATGTTCAAGTCATCTATGCTGCAGAAGGAGTCTATTTTGAATGGATTATAATATACCTATAATTCATGTACACTCTTTACTATACAGAGTGTGCTCTTCCACAGTATATTTATTAAAGAATACAATTACTATATGCTCTAGCAATCTATTAAGTTAACAGTAAAGAAAACATTTATACGTTATACTTATATGATGGTGTCAGCTGTGACAGTCATTCTCTCTAGAGACCAATAATAATTTATGATCCCGTAAAAAGGCGAGGAAATGTATGGTAAACTTGAAGCCGATGTCATAAACAGCCTTGTGAACGCTTCAGACATCTTTATACGCATAAAGATTTACGTGTTATATTTTTTTATATCTTTGACAGGCTAGCTTTTGAACACTATCTCACCTCAAGGTAAATGATACACGATACAAATCGAGTTTCAAGGAATGTTCTTCTAGGCAAGCTTGCTCCATCGTCGCTTACCATCAGGTGAGATGCTTGTCAAAGTTTGCCTATCATGAATAAAAAATAAAGAAATGTACACGCACCGCGTCCGGAACGTACGCGGGTCATACGAGCTTACAAAAAACGTGCGTATAAATATCGAACGTGTAAAGTCTCACAGCTCAGAAGTGTTACAATGGCGGGTAACGCCCCCACGGGTTAAAGGTTGGCCATCTTTTAACGTTGAGCTTAATGGATACGTAATGAGCATTCTTTAACTTAAAAGTTTAATGGAGAAACAGAAACTGTCGACTATTACCATCAGGTGAACGACTTGCTTGTTTCTCTTGATTCTAATGATCTCTTCCCTTTTTCCTACTGAGCTTTTAATGACATACAAAAACCTAACCTGTTTTGTCGTGGTTGGTAACTGCTAAAATGAATTCCTTTCTATTTCACGCCTTTTGAATTGGGGTTGTCTGTCATTACAATAACCATATAATTATCCAACTGAGCTACCCGGTGACAGGACATCTAATTACACTATCACACTAATCACCCTACATTATAAATCCGAAAGTTTTTAAACGTAAAACATAAATGCTTTCACACTCACAGCCCCACACTAAGTTCGATGACTTGTGTCGTGGGTGCCGGAATCATTCACATCACACACACAATCACAACCAGAACCAGAATCACAAATTTTCCTTGGGGAGAAAACTTGTGGTCCCGCCGGGAATCGAAACCGGTACCCATTGAAGGCGAATACACACCCAACTAAGCTAACGAGCAGTTCATTGTTCATTGTTTTGTGTAAGTATTTTTGTTTTCTCTTTACGCTGTAACGACTGAACGGATTTTAATGAAATTTGGATAGCTAGCAGCGAATAGTCAATTAAAAATGTCTACTGTTAAGCAGTTCTAACAACGAAGGTCAAGTACTCTAAAGTCCCGTCGCCAACAAAAGGTTTTAAGCATTCCGGGGATAATTAGTGACCGCCTTGGTACTTTAGCATTCCGTTACCGGGTCAAGTGACGGCAAAAATGGAGATAGATGTTTTAATGAATGACGTCAGATACCGAAATAGAACGCATTCAAGTGGGCTGATATTGTACCTTCAGATACGTGTTGTCGTTCACTCTGAACTGAGATCTCGCACGCACTTAGTATTTTTAATCCTTTGATTGACATCGAATTTTATATTTAATTTAATTAATTATTATTAATAATTATACCTTATTTATTGCATGCAATTTCACATTCCACCATATGGCAAAACAGAAGGACGAATTAACATACGAAATACCAATACGTAATATAATACTCTATTTTGTGTGAAATATAGTAATTTCAATTCTTAATAGAGAAAAAAGGTAACAGAAGTAAAAAAAATACTGACGAATTAAGAACATCCTCCTTTTTTTTAATTCGGTTAAAAATAAATTATAAAACCAAGGGATTTTGCTACACACGATTGTTATAAAGGCGAAAATTTGCGAGTGTGTTTGTATGTTTGATATTTCTACACGATCAAACGACTGAGCCAATTTTGATGACATTTAATATGGAGGTAGCTGCCACCTTGGATTAACACAGGCTGCTTTTTATCCCGTGATTTCCGCAGGTCCGGAACTTACGCGGGTAAAGCCGCGGGGTGCAGTGATATATACATTTTATAAATTACAAAATGTAAGCATTGTTGATGGCAAAGAAAATAGATAGAATATTCTTTATTGAACACAAAATACGGTAAGTTACAGGAGTCATCTTAAAAAACTAAAGTACAATGGGCGGACTTATCACTAAAAGCGATCTCTTCCAGTCAACCTTTGGATGGAGAGCGATAATTTTATATAATGAGGTTGGTGGTGTAAAAACATAATAATAGTCATAAATACAACTTTCTTAGATACCTACATTATACATGAATACATACATAAACAATATTTTATATAAACCTACGTAAATATTATAAACAAAGAACTGCCCGTTGGCTCAGTTGGTTTCGCCTTCTAAGCAGGGGTATCGGGTTCGATTCCCGACGCGCACACAAGTTTTCTCCCCAAGGAAAATTTGTGTTTCTGGTTCTGGTTGTGATTGTGTGTGTGATGTGAATGTTTCCGGCACCCACGACACAAGTCATCGAGCTTAGTGTGTGGCTGTGAGTGTGAATGCGTTTATGTTTTTTTTTAAAGAGACACCGTAACAGCGTTTTTGAGTGCTGTCAGTTCGATCAAAGGATTCAATTACCCCTTTATGAGCTCGGCTATTTGGCAGACTGCATCTTGAGTCAACGACTTTTTTTAGGCAACCTTTTGACCCATGGGATATAGATATTTCCAAAAAGGATGTTATCTACAAACATCGAATACTCTAAACTTCCAAAACAATTCAGACAAAATAATTTGTTACAATTACAAACGCATTCACACTCACAGCCCCACACTAAGTTCAAAGACTTGTATCGTGGGTGCCGGAAACATTCTCATCACACACATTACACCCAGAACCAGAAACACAAATAACCCTTGAGAAGGATTTTGTGCTCCTGCCGGGAATCGAACCCAGGACCCACGGCGCAGAGGGCGGACACCTGTCTACTGCGCCAACTGGGTCGTCAAATTTAAATTCAAATAGAAGAGTATTTTTGACAGATAGTGATTCTTTATAAGTACAGGAGTCTTCACAATTTGTACATTTTTTTTCTGATGGTGCCTAACTACGCGCCAATTGCCTATATTTCCTAAAACTAAATACAGCAAAGACCTAAGTACAAGACATAGAGCTTTTAGGTATCTTAAGTGCTCAAGCCCACTACCAGTGGGTACTATACTATTGTAGTAGGCAGTATGTAAGTAATATTTATATATTACATTAAACTAAAAACTAAATTAAAATTAACCAAAAAGAAAACTATAACTAGATATAAATATGTACAAAACTTAATCTAATAGACCGCTACCAGTAGGCAAAGTACCCAAAATGCTGGCAGCATTGCCACGTTGAATGTCAATGCTCAATCTCTGTTCAAAATATTTGCCTGCATTTTGGTAACGAGTTGCTTCGACCAAACGCTTTGATAATTCATTGAAGATTGTATGTGCTCCCGGTATTAGTAATATTTAAATTAACAATTTTAATATTACTAATGCATGTGTATTTCAATAGAGAACACCACCGACCACAAAATATGTCTTTTATTACTATCCTGTCCATCCAAAGGTTGCCTGTAAGAAATTGCTTAATATGATAAAGCCGCCCATTGTACAACAATTATTATTTTTAGTTTTTATTTCATTACCATGTTACTTAACCATATTATTGGTGTTCCATAAAGAAATATTGTATTGTATTCTAATACTATTACTAAATATGATGTACTACTTTGGCAAGCATTTGACCGCTATCTCACCTGATGGAAAGTGACGATGCGGCCAAAGATGGAACATGCTTGCCTAGAAGGTACCTATTCACTCAAGACTTAAGAACACCCAGATTATACCGTTCAGGGAACAAAGACGCAGGCAATGATTTCCACTCCTTCGCTGTACGGATGATGAACGTTGAAGCAAAACGCTTTTAGCGAACTGGAGGTATGTCAACCATAAATGGATGATGTTTGTCTTGTTTGTCATATTGATCGGTTTATGCGACGCACACGGTCTACTAAGTATCATCATCAAAATAAGACAATACATGTATTAACTACAGAAAGTTCATCGTACGTTTAACGTGTTATAACTAACACCCAAAAGCTGAATCTCTGAAGACAATCACAGCCTCGCCGTCTACAGAAAGTCTAGACAGAGCCGTTAGGCATCTTTGGTCTAAAGCCAACTCGCAATAGAATATGTATAGCCACCGAATAGATTTGTAAATCTTTTACTGAATTGTTGATATAGCCTAGCTATGAATAGATGGGTTGAAGATGTTTGTTTGTCTTATGCCCTTCACATACTGGCTCGCACGGATGGCGTCGGGCACGATCCGATCGATTTTTCGTTATAATTGTTTCTTTATAAATCACAAGCATTGCCAGCGACTTCGTCCGCGTGATTATTGGACTTTTAGTAAGGATCCCTAATTTTTTTGAAAATACAATATAGCCTATAGCCTTCCTTGATGAATGTACTATACAACACTGAAATAATTTTTCAAATCGGACCAGCGGTTCCTGAGATTAGCGCGGTCAAACAAACAAACTCTTCAGCTTTATAATATTAGTATAGATTTCAAACTCACAGCCCCGTACTAAGTTCTCAGGTTTGTAGGAAACATTTACGTCACACAACTACGACTAAACAAAATGTGTAGTCCCACCGGGAATCGAGCCCGGTGTCCGCAGCGTAAAGCAGAAATGTAATAAACACACTAGCCGTGACCCGTGACTTCGCCAGCGTTTATCAAGTAAAAAATGTGTTAATTCTAGGTATAAGCTGTGTACATTCGAAATACGATTAGACATTACAGCGCCAAGAGAAACAAACATAATTACACAGTCATATAACACAAAGTTTCGGATTTATTATATTAGCGTGATATTATTTTACCATCATCATCTTATTAGATGAAGGTATTAATTTAAACGAGCAATTCTTGTAAATGTATAATATGAATCTCAGAAACAGCTCCAACGATATTCAGGAAATTTAATATGCAGGGGGTTTCAGGGGCGATAAATTGATCTAACTAAGATTCATTTTTAGAAAACGTAATTTACGGTCTCGTTATTTATCATTTTAATAGATCCAACTGTCAAAAATGGCTGAATAAAATAAAAAATGCAACGCATCATTCACAATTATCACGAGCTCAATTTATCACCTAACTTCGACTTCAAGTAAAAATCTCCGAAATCCAAAAGAGTATTGAACCGCGTTGAGCCGCCCTAAATCCTAAACCTTTCAAGATGAAGTAGATGTGCGTACCCGCCAGGCATACTAACAAAAACTATTAGTTACATGGTAATTTAAGGGCACACCCTTCGAATATCTAACTTAGGGCACAGTAGAAATAGCAGAGTAGGTCAACTCCACATAAACTGTGGTGCTTTAAGATTTGTGGCGTTTCGCCATTGTTTTTACTCGACTGTGCGACGCAAAGTACTGTAATGTGTTTATCAATATATATGTGTATGTTTGTACCTTCTAGAGGCATTCCTTCTAGACGCATTCTAGGCATTCTAGAGACCAAACGCGTGGCCAATTTTGATGAATCTACGTCAATCGATTTGTCTTAATTGTGCAAGTGTCTCTTAAGATATGACAATAATCAAAATTCAAAATGGCGACCGCCAGACGCCATATTAAAAAATAAAAAAGTTTAGTGTCATTGAACTCGGCAAGGCGACCAAGCCAAACCTTATAGCCACAACGTGGTGTAATTAAAAAACATTGGAAGAAAAAGCGTCCTTGGGGTAAGTTAAATTCATAGAATCTACATTGAATCAAGTTCAACAGTCGTCGAGTTTACCTACTGTTATATTTTAACTATGGCCAGAAGAGGAAGACTTGAGAAGTCGATCAAAGTAGGATTTGCGAGGCCATCCTCAGAGTTCCCAGCCTCAAATTGAAATTTTGTTTTTGTTTATACAACCAGGTGAGATTCCAGTTGAATTGGAAACTCTACCAATGGAGTTAGTTTTGTAAATAAATGGGAAAAGATTTGTGATTTCCTTTTGTAGGGAAGTTGAACGGTATATAGGATAGTATATAGAAGGATATCAGCTTTGGGAGTGTTTGGTTTTCTCAACATTGTTGCAATCTACATTGTCAATTTCTTTGGCGGCAGTGGGTATCTGCCCTCCGTGCAGTGGGTCCAGGGTTCGATTCACGGCAGGAGCACAGTTTTCCTTTCCAAGAGACATTGTGTGATGTGATATGCATATGTTTTCGGCAACCACGACACAAGTCATGGAACTGTGGGAAGTGTGGGACTGTAAGTGTAAAGGCGTTTATTTTTTAAGTAAATAATTAAAAATACTTTATTTCAGGCAATGAGGAACCCATATTTAGATTAAGATTACTCATAATTCATCTCATATATTTAATAAATATGAGTAATTTAAAATAGAGACCATACCTGAAATGTTAGACTGCCCGTTGGGTGAGCGTTCGCCTTCTTAGCAGGGGTACCGATTCCCGGTGGGAACACAAGTTTCCTTCCCAAGGAAAATATGTGATTCTGGTTCTGGGTGTGATTGTGTGTGTGATGTGAATGTTTCCAGCACCCACGACACATACTTTATCGCGAAACATATATCTAATGTTAATTTGTGTTTAATATCTAATGTTAATTCGTGTTTTTTTTTATGCTTAACAAGCAAGCATTTCCCCACTATCTCACCTGATGGAAAGTGATGATGCGGCCGAAGATGTGACGTGCTTGCCTAGAAGATACCTATTCACTCTTGACTGGAAGACTCTCAGATTATACCCCTCAGAGAGCAATGACGCAGGCAATGAATTCCACTCCTTCGCTGTACGTATGATGAACGTAGAAGCAAAACGTTTCGAGCGAACTGGAGGTATGTAAACCATAAATGGATGACGTTTGACAGTTTTCTGGTTGTTAGATGGTAAAATGGGCATGATGGAATTAATTCATGTAATTTCTGCGCACACTCTTCAAAATGCAAACGATAGAATACCGATAGACTTGCGACCATAAATGTGTTGTTCAAAAGACGTAATTTAAAACTTTTAGACCTTAAAAACTTTTAGCCCCCTCATCATACTCAGCCTATCTCAGTCAACTGGACATAGGCCTCTCCTAAAGCGCGCAACTGAGCCCGATCTTCAGCTCTTCTTTTCCAGTCTTTACCAGCAGCCCTACGTATATCGTCGCTCCACCTAGTCACAGGGCATCCTCTGCTACGCTTACCAATTCGCGGTCTCCACTCCAGAACTCGTCTACTCCAACGGTCGTCAGTTCTGCGGCATATGTGACCAGCCCACTGTCACTTTAGCTTGCTAATCCTTTGAGCTATGTCAGGGGTCGAGAACCTTTTGAGTCGGAAGAGTAAAAAATTACAATTTACAAAATTATAGGGCCACAATTTTTTTCTTACCAACAATAATCCTTAATGCCAACAATAATACCTTATATACTATGAGTATCGTATAGAAAACGCTATGCACGCGTTAGGTCTACCTTATCATCCCATAATTTACTTGTTGTGTATAAATGTACTTTTTGCTACCTTTGGAGGCTTGTTAATGGCTCGATAGAAATGGTGCCTAATCCTCGTTCATCGATTCAGAACGTTTTTTAAATGTTTTTTTTTAATAAATATTATTTGCGTATGGAACTAAAGAGCCGCAGCTTCACATCCAAAGAGCCGCATGTGGCTCGCGAGCCGCAGGTTGCCGACCCCTGAGCTATGTCGATGATTTTCGTTCTAGTAGCCCCTAAAAGTTAGTTATAAGCATAAACAGTGGCCAGCATAATACGTACAGTCATAGACATTCACACATTACATACACTTGCAAACAGATACCCTAGTTGCCATTTTATATTACAAGTTTATATCTCGGATATCGGATACGTGGTTTTATGTGCGCCACGTAAGCTGTGAGCAGGGTTGCCACCGGGACAATTTATTGAGATGGCTGATGTTTCGATTGTACGCCCTTTTTACCCGACTACAAAGAAGGGTTATATGTTTATCAGCCTATAAATGTATCTTTGTTCTTTTGTGGCAGAGACCAAACGCGTGGGCGGATTGTGATGATTCTTACGTCGACTGATGTCTTAATTTTGCGACTGTCACTGAAGATAATATGACAGTGATTAAAATTCAATAACCACGACACGCCATTTTGTGAAAACTAAAATTCAAGATTGATGAACTGTGTGCAGGAGAGATTTGCCGCGAAAATGAAAAAATGGCGTTGTTGATTTTGTATAATTTTCCAAAACCTGTGATTCTTCGAGTTTTAATGTGTAATAATGGTGGATTATTAACCGTTAATACTTAGTAAACGTGCATAAGTGTAGGCAAGTCATACAAAGTTGAAAAACGTGATTTTCGCTTTCGCTCCAAAACTCCAATAGAAGTTTTTGTAAAGTTTCTACCACTTTACTACATGACTTGACTATGACTGGACCTCGACTGTTTTACTTGACATAGACTGTGACTTGTGACTAGGACTTTTTACATGAAATACTTTTGAAATATATTATCACTTGACACTGGCTAAATGCACAAGATTGCGAACCCAAAATTAAAAGAAAAGAAAACTCTGTCCACTGGACACAGTTTGTCGAATTTACACTTGTATCGACTACATACAGGAGGCATTTGGCTGGCGTGTTCCCATACATCCACAGCCCATTTTTTTCATACAATTTTCGTTTCAACACATCCACAAATAAACATAAACAAGCCGTCCGCTCGAACCAAAGGCGTCCAGTGTGTAGCAGCTATAATGCTCGCAGGATCTACCTCCTTTAATAGTAAAAGTAAACTGACACTAAAAAGAAAGTAAAGAATTAATAATAGAGTTCACTAAATGTTACTGTAAGGCCTTTAAAATCTAATTGTCTACAAGTACTCGCCAATTAAAAGTTTCCGAATTTGTGTCGAAAATAGAAGCGAAATTTGTATCTCTCAACACGGACTTGAGATTAAGCCATTGCCCTAAGCTTAGGCATTTAAGTGGCAGATTGTAATCCTACTAATATTATAAATCCGAAAGTTTGTGTGTGTGTTCTCTCTTCACGCTTTAACGGCGGAACGTATTTGGATGAAATTCGAATGTACATAGCTTATACCTAGGGTTAATACATAGGATACTTTTTAACTTAATAATAGCGGGCGAAGCCGTGGGGCACGGCTAGTGTTATATACGGCTTAAAACACGATGTCATGTATGAACATGACATCGTGTTTTAAGCGACATAGGCACAACGTTAACATGTTTAACGTTGTGCCTGTGCCGATCAACGAAAAAGTAAGAGTGACGTTCAAGGAACGTATTTGGATGAGATTCGAATGTACATATAGCTTATACCTACGGTTAATACATAGGATACTTTTTAACTTAATAATAGCGGGCGAAGCCGCAGGGCACGGCTAGTGTTATATAATACGGCTTAAAACACGATGTCATGTATGAACATGACATCGTGTTTTAAGCGACATAGGCACAACGTTAACATGTTTAACGTTGTGCCTGTGCATCAACGAACAAGGCTAGAGTGACGTTCAAGTGTTCTGAAAGGTTGACGACAGCTGTCACTCAGGAATAAGTGAAGAATTTTGTCCTTAATGAAAGTTTGTGTTTCTGGTTCTGGGTGTGATTTTTGTGTGTTGTGAATGTTTCCAGCAGCCACGATATAAATCTTAAAACTTTGTGTGACGCTGTAAGTGTGAAAGTGTTTGTTTAGTTTATCCACGTTCTTTTTATAAATATTTGTTTCTATTTTTCCTTCACTTTGAGTATCTTTCTTTATTCATCGACGAATATATCGATAATCGATATTCGATAGTTGAGTGCGAGGATTAATCTTTTTCGCGGCACGTGGTTATTCTTGTTTGTTCATGTATATGTTTTATGTTATGTTCTTCCAACCCACTACTAAGTGATGTCTTTTTCTGCTCAGTAAATATAAAACAAATCACTACACTATCTTCATCCATGCAAAGATTTTTTAATTTTAGCGGAACCCATTAAAAAATTATTTTAGTGTTGTTGTTTTTTAACATTAGCCATGCTAGGCAGTACTGAAGTCGTGAATTTATAATAAAAAAAAAATAGTTTGGAGCAGGACTTAATTAAACCCGCAGCTATAGGGTGATCCTTCCGTTCTAACAGGAGTAGATCACCGCGTCACATGTCAACAAGACGTTAATAATACTGAAAAGATGAATTTCGTCCCTTGTAGCGTGGTTTGGATAGCTCAGTGGTGAGAAATGACGGTGAATTCGACGTCGTATTACGGTAGTAGCTTCTAAATTTACTTCTTTGGATCGAAATATTGTTCATATTTTGCGTGTTAACACAACCCTAATCCAAGTTATCTTTTACGAGCCGTAACATTCTGCTTACTGCGATCTTATCGTTATTTCGAATATTAACTTTAATAGCTTATATCCTGATTTCCTCTACGCATCATCTTTAGGGCTTTCATAATTTTTCAGGATTCATAAAATTGATTCCTTATATCTGGTTAAAGAACAGGAGCGGGTCAGATCGGGGATCGACCTCTCTGCCCCGCTCCGCGGCCTCCTTCTGCTTCGTCACCGCTTCGCAGAAGGAGACCACCGCCTGCCACGATCTCTCGCTGGCGAGCATGGCGTCTAACGGCATACCTAAGCTAAGGAAGAATTTAGACGGTTTATGCGGAGGCTTCACGAATCATCATTTATTTTGTATTCATACGAATTATGCCTGACCCTGGATATGTTCGTGACGTCATAATCTTTAAGACAGGTATCCACATAACCCTATCATGTTGCTATTATCGACATCGTAAACATAGAATACTATCTTACATTGTTGTTTCATTGCAATATTCTCCATAAATGGGTCGGATAACCGTCAATAATTTGACGGGCATCTGTTAGTAGGTAATCTAGATTTTACTATCTAAGAACCGCTGCAGTTAAGTATAAAAATATAATATACAATAAAGACTACTCTGCTTTAGTCAACCAATAAACAATATTACATGGCAGGTTGATTATTTCCCTATTTTTCGATATTTTACGATGATAGAATTTTATATATGCATTAGATGAGACGATAAGAAATTTTCCTGACTCTTGAATAACTCACAATGTAACCGCAGGATAACTAGTAGTTATATAAATTAATAAACGCTGTCACACTCACATACCATACTTAGTTCAAGGACTTGTATCGTTGGTGCGTGAAATATTTACACAGAAATGTGTATGGTCACTAATCACATTATTGAGAGTTGTTATAATTTATACTGTAAAAAACATAAAAAAATAATTAATAAACCCATTCACACTCACAGCCCCACACTAAGTTCAAAGACTTGTTTCGTGGGTGCCGGAAACATTTACATATCACACAAATGTGCCGGGAATCGAACCCAGGGCCCACGACGCGGCAGAGACCTGCCCACTGCGCCAACCGAGTCGTCGACACATTACAACATTACATAAACGCTTTCAGACTCACAGCGCCACACTAAGTTTAATGACTTGTATCGTGGGTGCCGGTGCCACCACGCACATAATCATACGCAAAATCAGAAACACACATTCTATTGGGGAGGTAATTTTTATTCCCACTGGGAATCGAAACCGGCTCCGAGCTTAGAAAGAGAGTGTGCCAACTACGCCAGCGGCAGACAATTTTCTTCCGCTATGCATACAATTTTCTTCCGTAATGTTTAATTTTAAAACAGAATTTCGGTTTCTTTACCAACAATTGGTGTTCTACTAAATACACCTGTTTCTTATTTCAATAGTTACGCAAACAGCAAAGATAATAAATATGCAGCAATACCACAATTTACTAAAGATAAAATGTAAAACTGTCATGAAATAGAAAACGGATCTTGATTACTTCAGGCTTGTTAAAATTGCGTTAGAATAACCTATTTTAACCGTTGAGCTATACAAACAATTTGTAGAGGTAGTACTTGTTTATTCACCTAGATATGATTGATTGTTCGATCACGCCTCATAGAGAGAATGGGCGTGATTGAACAAACAATAGTCGAAAGACAAATAGGATGTTATTTTTACCCGACCTCGCGACGTAAAGGAGGGGCCATTTACCAACCTAGCCTTCACTTCGCTGTTGACGCAATTGATTTTAAATTTTTAGTATATTGCATTGTTGAACATGAGGTATAATAACACCAAACTTTGAATTAGACATTGAACTTCGATCAATGTCGTTTCGTAATAGTAATAACCACCTGAACATACAAAAAAATTCATCATATCGGTCCAGCCGTTTAGTAAGAGTTCAGTCACGTACACACGTACAGAAGAATTTTATATATATAAAAATATTGTAGTCTACATAATATATGTAGGAAATTTTCTTAAATTATTTAATTAAATTGCTTTAACTCTTATAGACCGAAACTAAATACCTAAAAAACTTGTGACGGAGGTGTCAAAAACTCACATCACATTCTCACAACCAGAAACACAAATTCCCTTGGGGAGAAAAACGTTTAGATGCAGCTAAACAGGTCACAACATCACTTCATCAAGCGCTGTAAATGATTTAGAACGTGGGGCCTATGCACTCAAACTGGAACAAAGAGTGTCTCTTCTAGAACGGACAAATATAGCTCAAGAGTCGGAACACAACTATTTGATACCAATTAGTTGAATTGAAACTTGTCAAATTTGCATAAATAAAGGTGTGAACACACTGTCCGCATGTCACGACTATAAAATTAAATGTGATAATGTTTGGACTGTTTAGTTTAACAGAGAGCCATTTACCTAATTGGTCTTAGTTTCGGATCTATCTAGCGACATACTTGATTAGTACCGACCAAACAGATACTAATCAAATAATATTCAAGCTTAAATTTGAATATTGTAGTTTGGGATAAGTAACATTTTATCTACGTGTAATAATAGCTCTACCATATAGTTCGAAAACTATCGCGAGTGTTATTCAGAGTGTTTACTAACCGGCTAGGACGCGTGGCGGCTTTGCCCGGTTTAGTCGGAAAGAAGCAAACAATAATAAGCTCTATTAATTTTATTAGATATCGTCCGAATTCTTTTAGCCGTTAAGAAGTCGAAAGAAGAAGAATTAGTAGACAATTATTTACAGATTCGCTTATTCAGACTCACAAACTTTAGGATTTATTTTATAAGTTACTAGCCGTGCCCCGCGGCTTCGCCCGCTATTATCGAGTTAAAAAGTAGCCTATGTGTTAATCCTAGGTATAATCTATGTACATTCCAAATTTCATCCAAATCCGTTTAGCCGTTAAAGCGTGAAGAGGGAACAAACATACTTACACACAAACTTTCGGATTTATAATATTAGTAGGATACGGGATATTATAAGGATTTATAAATTTTGGTAATAATTTACTTACATTCAGTTATATTTCAATCTGTTGGCAAAACGGTATAGTATGGAGTATTGCGGCTGCTACTGTACTGGAGAGTGAGCACAGGAATTGTACGAGTTACTTTCTAACGACAAGACTGTGAAACGTCATCCATATATGGTTAACATACCTCCCGTTCGCACGAAGCGTTTCGCTTCTACGTTTATTATCCGTACTGCGAAAGAGTGGATGTCTTCAAGCCAAGAGTGAGCAGTTATCTTCTAGGCAAGCATGCTACATCTTCGGCCTTATCTTCACTTTCCATCAGGTGAGATAGTAGTCCTATCGAGAATTAAAAAAAAGTTTGCTCATACTTTTAAAATTATTTATAGTTTTACTAACAAAAAACGGAAGCAAAAGAACATCGAGGACCGCTTGTAGGTAGATAGAATACAAATATAAACTTTCCAGACATATTTTTTTAGCTAAACATTTCCTGATATTCCTCATTTCTCAGTGGCACAACTCGGAAATGCCATCTATGTAATCACTCTTTATATTCAAGCTCTGTCTCTTAGTCTAATCTATATAAATATATATATATTAATTTTGTAGGTACGTCAGATTGTGTTGAAACTTTAGTGAGTAGTTCTGCAAAAGCACGCGAAGGTACCTGGCCCAAAAATGAAGATATTTTCTTATATTTTTCTGCGAGTAGTACCGCAAGGCAGCTCATGTAAGTTTTCATCATCATAGTCAATGGTCTGATACATACTAATTAAGTTCTTAACTACGAAGCCGGATCAAAAATAGCTCAGAGAATAAATACAATTAAGCAAAATTGAGTTTCCTTCCCTTGACATAATGGCCACATTTCCACCACTAACCATAAATCCACCCAAATCCTGTTTACATATTTGACATTTAACATTCTGTTTTCAGATCGAAACGCACTTATGTCTGTCGTCAGGATATTCTAAACAGTCATTTTCATATATTTAGTTAACTGGGCTACCGTGGGATAAATTTAACGAAAATTCTAGCTATATTGCACCCAAAGTACTATCAAATAAGGTTGAAATAGCTTGAAACACGTTTCGGTTCTCTCCGAATTAGGTCCGTGCTTTCGTATACCATCGGATTTGCTGTCAATATCGAATATAGCAATCGATTTTAAGACTTCGCCCCTTAAAATAAGGTTGGCACGCTTTTGCTCGTCGTTAAAATCTTTAGTAATGAGGATATTGCATGTTTTTAAACTGAAAGACATGAAACAACTGAAGAAAACATTCGTGAACTTTTGTTTTTCGTTAGTAAATTGATCAGCGGGCGTCTTTAACTAGCTTTGTTAACATGAAATGTTTATTTTTGAACTGTTAAAAACTATTTGGTGAGATACCGATTTAGGAGTGTGTTAGGTTAGGTTAGTGTACTTTGGAGGACATTTTTTTAAAAGAAGAGTAAGTTACAGTAGTTAGTACATATGTAATACAGCTGATTAAAAAAAAAAACATAAAAAAGTTTTTTTTATTCAGTATAGGCAAACGTTGACCACTATCTCACCTGATGGTAAGCGATGATGCGGTAGACGATGGAGCACGAAGTTGACGGAAAAGAACCTAACTAAATATTTCAGCCTCGTTTCTTACGCTTAAGTCTCAAATTAATTGTATGAACTGAAAATATACAAAAATATCTTTATTGTTAGATATTAATTTATAACAATAAAACCAAAGATGCTTTTACTCAAACTGACAGCAAAAAAACATACGCGGCAGTCTTTGGGGACTGCCGATGGAAGTGAAAACTAGAAAGAGACAGATGCCAGTAGCCAGTATACTACGCGTTCGGTGACGATGACGCGAGTTGCATGATTTTTGGTCACCAAAAAAGTGCTCAACGCATCTAAAGAAATTTTCACTTCAAAAATAATAAATAACTTGTTAAAAACTTTTTAAAGGCAAGCTTTTAGAAGCCCGCCATATTGGATATAAAGTGACGTCACTTTATTTTTCGAGTTATTCTCAGCAAGCCCTTTCATTTGATACCCATATTGTAGGAGTGCATTAAAAATTACTTGTCCGCCATTTTGTGTGTTCCGCCATGTTGGACTTAGAATGACGTCACACAGCTAACCATGCATTGTCATTCAAACTAAAAGTGAATACAAAATTTCAGCTCAATCGGTTGAAGATGTCTGCTTCAAAATTGAGTTGCAAGATTCCACCCGAACAAACATACATACAGTGCAAGCTACATAAAAGTTTGTAAAAAGAGGCAATTAGCCCACAGTTACACTAGTGAACTACAATACTTTATTGTATATTAACAAAATGATTTAAAAAACTGAAATCCAACCAGGTCAATGCGGATATACACTAAATAATATATTTTACATCTCCCGTTTTGCCGAAAGTTTCAGCACAAAAAGGTACTCGTGAAGCACCACTTGAAAAAAAAAAGTATAACGCGGTATCCTACGGAAGTCGGCCACCGGAAGTTCCTTCCCGGATGTATAGAGGGCGCTGTGAGGCAAAATTGTATGAAATGGAGGGTAGAAATCGGGACCTGTGGTCTTATTATTTATTTAAGTACTCTCTCATTTTTGATGGAAAGCCCTTACCGTTAAAATAATTGATTCAATGAAGCGGCTTATCTACCAATATAAAAAAACCGTTAATAAGGATTAATATTAATTCTTGGTAGCTATTTTAACAGGAAAATTGCTTCAATTATTAAAATACAATATTTTAAAGCTAGTTTGGCATGTTGACTCAATATTTTTCTTTACAATATTGAAACAATGTTTTTATGTTTTTCCCGGGAAAAAATGGTGGTTATTACTTGTCGAGAGATAGTTTAACATTTGTTGAGTCTGCAAATTTCGCTGTAATCTATTTCTATAGGTATACACATATTAAAAAGATGACGCGAATTGAGAACCTCTTCCATTTGAAGTCGGTTAAGAAAGGTTTGATCTGAATGTGTGTTGTGATTGTATCAATGTGTGTCTTTCCCTTCCTCCCCGCAAAACTGGCTGTTTATGAGCAAATTTAAAAAATACACGCGTAGGTTTGGTAGTCTGTCCATCACCACCACCATGAAAGTAGCCACAACAGTTTGACATAAGAAACTTACGCAATTTTGACAAATGAGTGTCAGAACAACTCGGGGTCTAGAACTCCACTTCCAACTAAAGAAATTACACCCCTCAGGGTCCTTAGATCTCTTCGTCTAAGCACATAATTACTCCTAAGGGTTGAAATTCACTGGAACCCGGACAATAAAAGCAGTGAGATTTGGAAGAAAATTTAAGTGGATTTTTTTTTTGTCTTATTAAACACTCACAGCACCGCACTAAGTTCGATGATTTGTGTCGTGAGTGCTGGAAACATTCACATCACATCACACACACAGAACAAGGAACACAAATTTCCTTTGAGGAGAAAACTTGTGTTTCCACCGAGAATCGAACCCGAATCGAACTGCTTGGAAGGCGAACGCGCGCCTAACTAAGCAAACGGGCAACATAATTAGTAGGTATATATAACCGTTATTGTTGTTGGTTCTCCGAATCTAGAAAATATTAAAAGATATTTTTAACTAAATTCTTTAGATAAATTAAGTATCTTAATTAACGTCAGACATTTTTATCTTAAATGGTATAGTGTCTGACGCAAATTGAGTTTGTATCTATTTTATGTCTTTTTTTGATCCGAGATAATGCGTTGTAGTTGTGATCTCTATGTTTATCTCTTTCTACTGAAAGGCGAGAAAATAGCACGACAATTTTATGCAATTTCGGCTTAAATCAATTTTGGTATCATCATAATCTCTACTTATTGATCAAGCGAAGCGAGATCTCTAAGTTGACTTAGTCGTTAAGCACTTTGTCCGTCCGTCCGTCCGTCTGTCAGAGGCATCTAGCGTCTAAACCATACAAGCGAATGACTTCAAATTCTCATAGAATATGTAAAACTACGGCCTAAAGCCAGAAATGACATTTAAAATCATATAAATGAAATTTGGTACAGAGGCTTTTTATCTCGGAATTCCCACGGCTAGGGTACTTACGCGGGTAAAACCGGGGGGCTCAGCTATCACATAAATCACAGCTAAGAGTAGAGAGAGCCTCTTACCTAAGAATCACTCCTTAATTCGAAGTCTAAGCATGGTGAGTTCTAACCCTTCTCTAAGTACAAATGCGTACAAAACACTGACCCCTATAAGTACTAAAGTACAACACCGAAGAAAAACTTTTCCCCTCTCCTCGGAATACTTTTAAATACTTTTCTTTGCGGCTACATAAAGCTTAGTACATAATGGCGAACGAAATTAAGACTCGTCAAGTTAGTTCACAAATTGTGAGTGTTGTCGTCCGATGATAACGAAGTTTGTAGCTTAAGATTTTTATATATTTAATGGTGCAATTTAGAATTTATTTTTATTTTGAATGCGACGTAATTTATTACAAGGATAATATATAAACATTTGGTAATATGATGGGATTTAATCGCTCTGAATATTATTTTTATTTACTTCGACGCTTTGGCCGAGTTGAACAATATTGATGTCTTCAACCTTCTGTGAGATAGTGAGCAAATGCTTCTCTATCGTATATTAAAAAATAAGTTGGCCACGATCTCGAGAAGACTTAACAGTTTCTAATAGTATTAGCGCGATTAAGTTCTTATATATTACCTTAACTATGTGTACGATAAAAAATATACAATAAAAAAAAAAAACAATTATAGATAAACGGATATAAGTTTTGACAACTGACTTAATCTTTTGAGTAGAATACGATTTATTGTCTTTTTCACGTCACTCGATTTTTTATAAATCTGTAATATGCAAACATTTGACCGCTATCTCACGTGATGATAAGTATAACACTTCACACTATAACACTAATTTTATAAATTCAAATCTCATTTTTTTACTGCTAGATTTTTCTTTATCGATCTAAGGACATAGAAAAATCTTAAAACTTAGTTTGTTTTATTTTTTTTTAGTAATGAGCCTATCTAATACAATCTTAAGTCCACTTTCTTGAATTGACTATCAACATAAACGTCAGATCAGTGCCATGAAACAGCACGTCATTTCTAATCTAACGTAAAACCAATAAAACCCGCGAAGCTATAAAACAAACGGAATCCACATTTATCAAAACATGTCTGACTTCTGTATGTTCTTATTTATTATTTTTGTTTACAGCCATGTCAAATGCAAGGCAGCGCGATCTATCGTGGAGCGCAGCGCTCCTGGCGGCGCGCCAACGAAACTATTTCAAACTATTAGAACTATTTCGAACTACCACGTTAATAGTTTTACAGATGTTGGTTCGCGCGTGTGCTCTCAGCTTTATAATTAATACGTGCCCGACGGCGATATAGTTGTTGAAATGACAGCGGGCTATATTCTTTTGAAATATTATTGTGCTCGTTTAAAATAAACAGGCGTAACCCATAAAAATGCTTTATATTTTAAAATATGTGCGTTGCCCATTTTTCTGTTACTGTTGTGACAAGTTTTCGAACACGTAGTCAAATGATGGTATAAAAATGTTTTTCTAACTAAACAGCGTTAAGAATTATGTTAATATGGGCTTAATTGTTAACCGGTTTAATTGCTTAATTAAATAATAAAATCTTAAATAGTTTTTAACTAATTAAGGATGTTACGATACTAAAATCTGTAATATTGAACAGGGTTTAATAGCTGTTTTATTTCTACAATTTTATTACTTTATAATTAAATAATTAATTCAAGTATGTATTTTTAACACATGCCTTTTATGACGTAGTATTAATGTATATATTGTAGTTTTATGGCTGGTTTGGCTTAGTAATATTAGCTTGCACTGATCTGAAATATTTTTCTTCTGTATTGAGAAATAAGCAAGAGATTAGGCACCGGATAAAGGACAAAAATGGTGACTCCCACTCCGGCTCATTTCTGGTGCAAAGGTTGGCCATTGCTATCCAGGCTGGAAATACTGCCAGCTTCAGGGTACCTTTGCACAAGGTACATTTAAATTTTTTTTTAAAGAAAGATAGGCAATCATTTGACCAGTATCTCACCTGATAGAAACTAAAAATGCGGACGAATACATAACTCGCTTGCCTAAAACAGATGTAAAGTTCGTCGTTGAAATACTCCAGATCTAGGTCGACTTATCTTTCAAACTCCAAACGTTCCAATTTTAAAACCAAAGCTTAAGAAAAGCTGACATAACCCCGACACGCAAATAGTGTTAACCCCTAATGAGGGGGTGAATGCACTGGACAAAGAATTTTGCCACCGCAGTCGCTTCTGAGTGCTCTATTCTTTGGTACTTGTAGGCTTGCAGTAGGGTTGTCTCGATATGTGTGTTACTTTATATTTTTTATTGTATCACATAATTAGATTTATGCTGCTATCTATCTAAATATATATAACTCAAAGGTGACTGACTGACTGACATAGTGATCTATCAACGCACAGCCCAAACCACTGGACGGATCGGGCTGAAATTTAGCATGCAGGTAGATGTTATAACGTAGGCATCCGCTAAGAAAGGATTTTGATTAATTCTAACCCCAAGGGGAAAAAAGAGGGGATGAAAGTTTGTATGAAACTTTGTCAAAGAAAGATACAAATCTCTGCGAGCTTAGCGTTCGTACAAGTCGTCTAAACATGCCGCGCGCGTTTAGACACATCTTAACAGTAACTATCTCCCTATAGAAGTTCATCAAGATCGGATCATACTTGTATAGTGAGAAGACTCAAAATAACAAAACTGCTTCAACTTGTTTAGTGTTGGTGTGTATTACTGTAATGTAGTGTTTTATAAGTGCTGCTCATAAAGAACACATTAACCGAGTGTCTTCGCCTTAACAGAGACAGTAAGAAAAGTTGTAATAGACACATTCTTGGATATTTTGAATATAGCAGAATTACTTAGTTAAATTTAAGGTACTTATTAGCCTTATCTTGACTAGATTGTAACAACAATAGAGAAAACGCTATCGTGGCGTAATATAAAAAGAAATCTGATGTTTTGCTGTGAAGACAGATAGTTACTTTTGTATGCATATTGTTGTGAAATGTGATTACTCAACATCATCGTTGTTCACTGAGGTAGAGCTCGTCCAAGCTGAAATGACGCGCCCCACTACTTAATTAGTTTATTTAGATGTGTGAGTGCAAATATTAATGACGACACTTCATCTGTACGGGAGCGTCGATTGTTCAGTGAACAATGGATCTGCACGTGTACAAGACGGTCGACTAGTCGGGTGATAAATCCGACCACGCTCGCTCGCGTAAATGCGAAGGTGGGGCGCGTCATTTCAGCTTAGACAATCTCTACCAGTAAAATTATTAAGGCGGCATACGTCAAATACATGCGGCTTTTAAGAGCTAGCTAGAAAATATAATACGGCCAAAGAGAACGAAGAAAAACTAAGAATTAATAAAATACATGTCGTAATTGTTAACTACTCTCTCTATATTTTTGTTTTATTTGTGGTTCCTACTCATAAACCTAATGATAATACAAAATAATAAAAAAAAAAGTTTATTAATATTTATTTATTTATTCTAGAGTGAATAGGTACCTTCTAGGCAAGCATGTTCCATCTTTGGCCGCATCGTCACTTTCCATCAGGTGAGCTAGCGGTCAAATGCTTGCCTATCTAGAGTAAAAAAAAAACATGGGCAAGGAGGCACTTATGAAAGTTAATTACTACTGCTAGATTCGCAAAATTACAGCCTTGAGAAGAACCTGGCAAGAAAATCTGGGGCGCATTAATTTTTAATATTTTTTTTTAATTCATTTTATACACTAATACTTAATTAACTATTTTGTAGAAATACCGTTATATCTAAGTAACCAGTCTATGTTATAATTGTTCACAGACACGACCTGTGTTTTTTTTCAGTTATGTTATCAAGGTGACATTGACAGTAACGACCTATTTCTGGGTTCAAGTTTAATTACCATTAGTTTTGTCTAGTTTTTATTGTGAATATGATTTCATAAGTTTTTTTGTATATGGCTCAGAGCCGGATGTCTTAATTGTAGTTTGATTATATGTTTTAGGGGGCTAAAGGTATGTAGTAGCGTTAATCGATATGTATCTCATTAATATTCATATTTTATGGTACCTAGTACTAGATTTTTGGGGGCTGAGTCACCCACGTCCGTAGGAGGATACCCCTTAAGTCTGACTCCCTACACGTGGTCCCCGGGTGGTGCTAATCAGGTGACATTTTGAGAGGTGGTAGAGCATGTTGTGAGTTGCTCGCCTGGCTTGCTACCAAAGTAGCTTACCACCATCAAGTTGAAAGTCTGCCGCCAAGCCAAATACGGTGTTCCGGCAGTTATCCTTGAGAGCCTGCGTATTCCAGGTCTAGTGTGTTTACCAGCTTCGACCACATCGTCACTTACCATCAGGTGAGATAGTGGTCAAACACTAGCCTGTCACAAATAAAAAAAAAAAAAACTATGAAAAAATGTGATTAAAATAGTGATAAATTTAGAGAGGAAAATTTTTTTTTCCTTTCTAACTTTATTACTATAGTTCTGCCTAGCGTGGCTTATGTTATATAAATAAAATCAAGTGATTAAAAATATTTAGTTTTGTACTATAAATAATGTAGGTAGTATTTTAAATGACTTTAAACTCGAATTTTCCCGTTTTTGCGATCAAGTCTAAGTCGGCGTCTCTAAAAATTAAAAAAAAGAGTAATGGTTATATTTTAGTATCCAAAATTGCTTTACTTATTACTAAAGGTGGGCCTTTCTAGTAAGTATAAAAATACCTGTGCCAGAGGACCCCTACTGCCAGAAAAAATAATAATTTTACTATCAATATTTGGGCGGATCAGTAACCACTCCTATAGTCGAATGGAGTTACCTTTCTACTAAAAATCAGTGTGTCATAATTTACCATATTTGAATTTGGAGACGTATAGAAATATAAACAGACTTCTAAAAAGAAGGAGTTTCGTATTTTTTTGTTTTGATAATTACTATGTAGTCCAAAACAAAATTAGTGGCAATTGAAGTCAAGATTAATTTTGAAAAAAATTGTTTTTCGTATTTGTGTAATGATTTATCGCTTTCCTAACTTTAGAAGCTACAAGTACAATTAGGTACCCGCCCTAGCTGGCCATTCCTATGCCAGAGGAGTACGCAATAAAAATATGTGTACTATAGTATACACGCAGCGTTGTGCTAACTAAATTGAAACTTTATTGCGTTGTAGCGAGAGTCGCTATTCATTTAAATGTGTTTGCGGAGTGAGCCTTCTGTATTTTTATTATTTCTTGAGACTCCAGCAAAAACTAAATCGAATAATTTTCTAAAATTTTCGGAAAATGTAGAAATACAAAATCACTTCTATTCCCATTTAATGATCAATATTAATTACTTTGCTTAACGATTTCCTTTCATAGGCCATTTTATAGGCTGATTATTGAAACGTACAAAGTTGATAGGTTTTCATATTTTCTTCATAGATTGCTATCGTGCCGATGAGTTAGCCAAACTGGAGGCCGGCGGGTCAGGGTCAGTGACGTCATCAATCTCCTGGGGCTGACGGGAATATGCTAGGGATTGTGTTCTTGTAATTAAGAAATTGTGCGATAATGGATGAAGAAAAATGGCATGTGATGCCATGTAAGGATAATAATACATAGGTTAAAGAAATAAAAGTGAAATCTATTGCAATACTCCAATGAAATAAGATCGATTTTCAAATTGATAAAACTTGTAGTTTTAATGATTTAGACGAAAAAGACACGTAATAGACAAAATTGCGAAAAAAACATTTTTTTTCTAATAGTAACTTTTTTTTTGTAAGAGAGTTGAAACACTTTAATTCTTCACGTGGCATTGCAACGTCAATAACATCTAGTTGTACCTAAAATGTTATGACAAAATAAAATAGACATTTCCAACAACACCCACACACAACACAAAAATGTCTCCAAACTACATAAAACCGTGAATCCCCCAAAGTGAATCAAACAAACCGTACGGATCAAGCGGCAATCAATCGAAACAATCATCCCTTTATCCAAAACAAACAAGAATAACCACGTGCCCCGAAAAAGATTAATCCTCGCACTCTACTACTAAGCCCTATAATCTATTCGTTGATGAAAAAAGAAAGATACGTTACTCCAGGTGAACGAAAATAGCAACAAATATATGTCAAAAAACGTGGATAAACTAAACAAACACTTACACTAACAGCGCCACACAACGTTTCAAGATTTGTATCGTGGTTGTCGTTAACACCATCTCAAACAGAAGCTCAAGGGAATCGAATCCAGAACCCGCGGCGTAGAATGCAAAAACTTGTCCACTTGGTCAACAGGGTCAGTTTAAATCATTAGAACAGCATTATGTAACCTTTAAATTTTTTCACTGGCCAGTTTCAATGCTTTTTTTTTCATTCTGTATAGGCAGAGGTTGGGTCACTATCTTACCGATGGTAAGCAACGGTGTGGTCGACGATGGAGCTCACTTGCCTAGAAGATACCTATTTACTCGCTGCTTGAAGACTCGATATAGGCATCGTACTTATCAGGAAATACCGACTCAGGCAAGGAGTTCTATTCTTTTGCGGTTGACTCCATAAATATAAAATGCTCAATTGTCGAACACATGGTCAAACAAAAATGTTTGTATTCGTATAAGAAACGTAGAAAAAAGAAAACGTGCCAGATATCTGACACAAACATTGCGATTCTTAATGATGTCATATAATTAATGAAATTTTATAGTTACCCAAAGACCGCATCTTCTAAACAATTTAATCACAGAATGAACCTTCATTACCTTAATAAAAATACCCATAAAAAACAGTGACAGCCCTAGCGTCCGATATCCGAGAGCTTTCATCGGCTCTTACAAAGCGCTTACGCTCGTCCCCTATTCAATAGGGTTGCCAACCTGCCATTCTTGTCATATTTTAATTACTGCGCGAAAATAAGAAAACCGGATTATGCATGGAAAATGGTGCAGCATAAATTAAACTCCTGTACAAAATGTATTTTTAATCGCCTCTGGACAGGTTTTGCGTCATTTTATGAACGTAATTTATGGAACATTTTAGTATCGATAATTTTAATCTTGCAAATTTAGTCGCGTTTGTTTTATAATTGAATACATTAAGGTTCAGTTTTGACTGTTTCAATGTTTTATTAGTATGTCAGAATAATTGCCTGAATCTCTTATAAAATATGGAGCAAAAAAAAATAAAATAATAATAAATCTTTGTCTGTAGACTGGTCGTGAAGTAAGGCATAAAGATCAAAGCATTCCTCTAGTTTAGCGACCGTTGTCCTACTACCAACAAATAACACTGAAATAGGTTTGCCGGCAAACCGTTGAAAAATCATGTATGTCATGTTATATAACCTCTAAGAGCAGTCTTAAGTGAAGATTTTGGTTTCACAATTTTGTGCATTTAGCTAGTGTCAAGTAATACTTAAAGTATTTCAATTGAAATATACTTCATAATAGAAGTCTTAACCACAAGTCACAATCAAAGTCAAGTAAAACAGTCAAAGTCCAGTCATAGTCAAGTCATGCCCTAATAAAGTGGTAGAAGCTTTATTAGAACTTCTTTTGGAGTCTTGGAGCGAAAATCACGTTTTTCTACTATATATGATTTGCCTACACTTATGCACGTTAACTAAGTATTAACAGTTAATACTCCATAGGTGTGATTGTGTCTGTGATGTAAATGTTTCCGGCGACGACCCCAGTTATCGAACTTAGTGTGGGCTGTGAGTGTGAAAACGTTTATGTTTTTTGTCTTAGGTAACTGTTGTCATTATGAAGTGGAAGAGCGAGATGGATAGATCGTCTTGTGTGAGAGAGTGAAAGAGATCGTAGCGGAACTTTTTATATGCCCGATAGGCAAGCATTTGACCACAATATACCTGATGGAAAGTGATGATGCGGCCGAAGATGTAACATGCTTGCCTGGAATGTACCTATTCACTCTTGACTTGAAGACTCCCAGATTATACTGTTCGGGGAACAAAGACGAGGGCAATGAGTTACACTCATTCACAGTACGGATGATTAACGTAGAAGCGTATTTATTTGAAAGCTAGTGCTTTTCATGTGGTCCCATTGAAATGATAGATCAAGATCAGATCTCTAGATTTTTTAGTTTTCGTCAATAATACGTATTTAATACATTAAATCTGATCAAGGTTCCGAATATAAAGCGGTGAAGTCGGTTTTTTTAATCTTTGCTTGCGTTTAATTATTTCGTATTTCTTCTGAAGCCTCATGGATTTGCATGTTCTTTCGATTTTAACTGGAGCAAATCTGCGAGCGCTATATTCTCAACATATTATATATCTGCTTTTGTAACATTACCAGCCAAAGATATTCTTAGTCCATTCTATAAAATCATACTAGCGATGAAATTACTCAAGAAAACTGACCACTTAAGGCAACTCTCAGACAGCACATGCGCCTAAGGGAGGTTGGGGTGAGGGAGGCTTTCGCACTTTAGCAAATTACTGTACCCCTCTACACAATAGGCTCTTTTGTTGAGCCAGTCGATTTTTCAGCAAACAATAACTTATTCGATCTTTAGGCCTGGAAATTTTTGTAACAAGTTGTGGTTAGGAAAGTTATTTGTTGGACTTGATAGATTAATATAAGATTTTTTTTTTTTAATTTGTGTCAGGCTAGTGTTTGACCACTATCTCACCTGATGGTAAGTGACGATGTGATCGAAGCTGGTAAGCACACTAGACCTGGAATACGCAGGCTCTCAAGGATAACTACCGGAACACCGTATTTGGCTTGGCGGCAGACTTTCAACTTGATGGTGGTAAGCTACTTTGGTAGCAAGCCAGGCGAGATGCTCTACCACCTCTCAAATGTCACCTGATTAGCACCACCCGGGGACCACGTGTAGGGAGTCAGACTTAAGGGGTATCCTCCTACGGACGTGGGTGACTCAGCCCCCATATAAGTTTTTGTTTTTTACCGACTTCCCAAAAAAGGAGGAGGCACTCAAGTCGACTGTATTTTTTTTTTGTTTTTTTTTAAGTTGACTGCTCGTTGGCATAGTATAGGTTTCTTCTAGGCAAACATTCTCTATCGTCGATCGCATCTTAACTTACCATCAGGTGAAATAGTGGTCAAATGCTTCTTAACAAACCAAGCCAAAGGGCAGTTCATTAAGAAACATGTAAATAATTATTTTCGTATGAACTGCTCGTTGGTTTATGTGGGTGGTGGAATCTAGCAGTAGAGTCATTCACTTTCATGAGTGCCTCTTTGGGGCCCATGAGATAGAGAGCCCATAAACGATTTGGATTTTGGTGATCGTTCGCCTTCTAAGCTAGAAGGCTCTAAGCATAGGGGTATCGTGTTCGATCCCCGGCGGGAACACAAATTTTCTCCCCTCATTAATGTTTCCGGCACCCACAACACAAGCCATCAAACTTATTGTGTGACTGTGAGTGTGAAAGCGTTTAAGTTTTAAGCATATAAAGCATAGTTATTCACATAACTTAGCGACTAAGATAGTTATATAGCCTCAAAATCCTTAAGCAGAATTGTACCTAACCTAAATTACCCAGTAGAAACTTTAAATAAAACATCCACCATAAATCGATACAACGACATCGAATAAAATTGAATCGACAAAACAATCGATATTTTATCGGAACGTAAAAACGACTGAAAGGCCCGTTTCCACAAGCCGCCTTCCGTTTAATAAATACTCCAAAAAAGGGCTGGTTAAACTTTTTCGTTGACACCGATGAATTGAGCAATCGAGACTTCTGGAAAAACATCGAGATCGAGAGCTGCCGTAAATGTATGTATGTAGAGTACGGTTCGCTTGCATATCTATCCGAGCTTTTTAATCAACCGACTTCAAAAAAGAAGGTCCTCAATTCGATATATCTTTTTTTTTATAAAACTAAATGAAAAGGCGTGCTACTCAAGCGAGTAGCTCGCCACATCATAATAACTGTGTGAACTTAGCACCCGAGTTTAGAATAAACATAATTAAACGCAAGCAAAGCTTTAAAAAAATCGACTTCACCGCTTTATCTTCGGAACTTTGATCAGATTAGATGTACTAAACACGCATTATTGAAGATATTTCAAGAACTACTGATCAGATCTTAATCAAATTTAAATGGGAACAATTGGGCAGCATCATATTTCAAACAAAAAAAATATTCAAATTCGGTTCACGTGGAACGAAATAATGGGGTAACAAAAATAAAAACTACAGTCGACTTGAGTACCTTTTTTGTAAAGTCGGTAGAAAAAAATTCTTATTTATACTTTTTAAAAAAATTTCGATAAGTAGTAGATAGTATCGAGGCTAACTTCGTTAGTAGTAATCCGGAATAAAAACAATGGACAAAAAAACACATCAAAATGACATCCTCCGATGATCGAAATCTTTCAAACTTCAAACAAACCTAAATAAGAACAGCTTTTCCAAAGTCAGCTGCTAGGTTCACACAGCTTATCATATTTTCCCAGCTACACACTACACGCATTTGGTTCGTGCGGACCGGTGTGCAGGGACGCGGGAGGCCACGTCCGCGTCGCTTTCCAAGTAAACCTTTCCCTAAATGTACTTTTCCAAAAAAGTACCTTTCCCAAAACATCCCTTTTCCAGAATGTTCCTCGCTCAGAAATTCCCAAATCTATCACAGATATATTATCTGTAACTCTGTAAAAAACAAAAACAAACAAACGCATTCACACTCACAGCCCCACACTAAGTTCAAAGACTTGTATCGTGGGTGCCGAAAACATTCACATAACACACATTACACCCAGAGCCAGAAGCACAAATATCCCTTGGTAAGGAATTTGTGCTCCGCCAAAGAATCGAACCCAGGACTGACGACGCAGCGGGCGTTCACCTAACCACTGCGCCAACTGGGTCGTCAAAAAAAAAAACAAAGAAAACTTAAGTGTTTTTTTATTCTGATATTTACATATTTGATAATGACCCATTTAATTGAAGTTCTAAGCAAGGGACATAATTGTATGAAAAGACATTTTCGGACAGGTTGGGTCATTTTGGGAAGGGTAATTTTGGTAAAGTGACATTTTCGGATAAAGTCATTTTAGCAAAGGATCTTTTGCACCTGAACGTTCAAAAGATGTCGTCATCGTGAGGGGAGAAAACCGCTTAAAACGAGAATATCACAGATTAAATAATAGTTACTTCGTAGTATACTCAACCATACAAGCTTTCTCATAACATTGGATGTGTTAGTCCAATATGTCGGAATATTCCTTCAGCCGATGACGTAAGAACCACAATGCCATGCACAAATATAATTTTCTAGATTGGCTCTCTTCCTCTTGACACAAAACTGTTTACCTCTTGGCAGCGTCGCCGATGAAATAAGACATAGATTTGGCAGCCGTGACGTCATAGCTTATTTTTACAGATCTTGCACAAGAACTGCATTGACTCAAATTCATGAATATAGGAACTACATGCATACTAAAACAATACGATCACACAAATATTATGAATCCGAAAGTTTGGGTGTGAGTGTGTAACTGTTTGTTTGTACCCTCTTCACGCTGTAATGGCTGAATGGATTTGGATGACATTTGGAATGTCCATAGCTTATACTTAGGGTGAACACATTAGCTACTTTTGAATTTTAAATAAACGCCGGTGAAGTTGCTGTGCATGGCTAGTATTTGATATGAAAATCACATATTGGCCCAGTTGATGCAGTGGTCAGGTCTCTGCCCTCTGCGCCGCGGGTCCTGGGTTCAATTCCCTGCAGGAGTACAATTTTTGTTCCCAAGGGACAGGTATAAAAAAAAACATACAGTCAAATTGAGAACCTCCTTTTTGAAGTCGGTTGAAAATACAGATTTAGCAACTAATGTTGTTTAAAATTTCGTATAACTTTTATAGGTAATAAGTACAACCTGGGACTCTTCAAGTCGCGAGTGAAAAGGTATCTTCTAGGCAAGCTTGCTTTATTTGACGCTTATCTGGTGAGATAGTGGTCAAAAGTTTGCCTATCTATACATAAAATAATATTGTAACAGGCCGCGCGATGTCTGTACATTTATATTGAAGAAAAATTAATAGAGGGGTCTTTATAAAAGCAATAGAAGAAAAAAAAATTTTTTTTTTGAATTCTTGTCTCTCTATCTGTCTGGATGTTTGTTCGCGCAACACGCAAAAACTACTGCATGAAATTGAATGCTGTTTTCACCGATGTATTGCTACAGATCTAACTTGGAATAAAGGCTCCATTAGTCTTCAATAAAAAAAAGTTTTATGAGTAAGTTTTCGTGTCAATTTTACTATATATTTAGGACATGTATGACATGTATTTTATCTTAAAGATCTTAAGTTTTTCACAACACTTTTAACTGTACTTAGGCACCTTAATGTTTTGTATATGTCATTCCATTTCCTCTTGAATCTAATAACAAGGGTCTTCATAATCGGACCATCACTTTCAGGTGTTCGCTAAAAGCTTTTCAGCAAGCATCAATATACACCTTTATTTTATATATTACATTTTATAAGGTTACTGTCAACCCTATTTTTGGGATTAATTGATAAGTGTCATTGACTTTTGAAAGGACGCCAGGATTTTGAAAGGACTGCTTTGGGCTATTTTTGTTTGTACCGGTTGAATCAAAAACACAAAAAGCCCCACACTAAGTTCAAAGACTTGTATGCTTGATGACTTGGGTGCTGGAGAATTAAATTAGTGCTCTACCAGTTATCGAACCCGTGCTGGGTTCGATAACAAGGCTTAGAAGGTAGACTTGTAACCAACGGATAGTTCAATAGTCATCTATTTACCCAATGTATAAATGTCACTTAATGAAATGTTACAACTAAATTATTTTCAACTGACTTAAAAAAAGGAGGATTTCAATTCGACTGGATGTTTTTTTTTGTATGTATGTTACGCGATATCTCCGCCAATTATGAATCGATTTTGATGTTTTTTTTGTTTGGTAGATTATACTTCAGATTATTTTTTACGCATCGTCACTTACCATCAGGTGAGATGGCGGTCAAACGTTTGCCTATCTTGAATAAAAAAAAAGTTTTTTTTTGTAGTAGTGTGTTCCCTCATAACTTCTTTCTACGTGAACCGATTTTCACTTAGCTTTCCACTTAGTTAAATTTGATCAAGATCTGATCAGTAGTTCTTGAAATATCGTCAATAATGCGTGTTTAGTACATCTTATCTGATAAAAGTTCCAAAGATAAAGCAGTGAAGTCGGTTTTTTAAGCTTTGCTTGCGTTTCATTATATTGGCATAGAGTCAGAAACAAAGTAATAAAATATATATAATACACAAGATATGGAAGAACATAAACATAAACGCTTTTACACTCACAGCCCCACACTAAGTTCGAAGACTTGTGTGAAACATTCATATCACACACACAATCACAACCAGAACTAGAAAAACAATTTTTTCTTGGGGAGAAAACTAAAGAAATATTACATAATATAGATAAAAGCATTGTCTTTAGTGGTAAAGTTTATTTTAGTAGGTGACCATGCGTACAGGACGTATAAATAGTCAGAATTTGGCACGAATGCAAAACGTTGCGTGTATTTTTAGCTTAATTCACAAACTTTTAATGAATGAGTCATTAGCGAGGAGTCAGTGGAATAAAATTATACGTAATCTTTGGCTCGTAATTTTTATTTTTACCGACTTCCCAAAAAAGGAGGAGGTACTCAAACCGAATGTATTTTTTTTATATGTTATCTCAATATCCTGTACTAACTACGGGCCAATTGCCTATATTTCCTAAAACTAAACTAAAACTATGTACAACAAAGAACTTAAGTTACTTTAGTTGTTATGTCATAACTTCTTTCTTTCCATGTGAACCGATTCCAAAAATTTTTTTTAGTTGAAAAATGTTGCTTTCCAATTGGTCCTATTTAAATTTGATCAAGATCTGATCAGTAGTTCTTAATGCGTATTCTGTTGACTACATTGACGATGTTCTCGTTTTTGACCGACTTCAAAAGTTACCTCATAACTTATTCCGATTTTAATGATTATGTTTTTTATTTGAATGCTGGTGCTTTTCATGTAGTCCCATTGAAATTTGATCAAGATCTGATCTCTAGTTTTTGAGTTATCGTCAATAATGCGTGTGCATTACATGAAATCTGATCAAGGTTCCGAAGATAAAGCGGTGAAGTCGGTTTTTTTAAGCTTTGTTGCGTTAAATTACTATATGTAACGTAACATAAAAATTCATAAGCATGTAATTAAGTTTTTTTTAATACATTCTTGTTTCCCAGCATTGAACAGAATATTTATGCTATAAAGAATTTTTTTTATGTTGTGTAAAATCACCACTATGGAAAAAAAAAATTATATACCATCGACGCTCGATCTGGAAAACGGCTGCACCAATTTTCATCAAACATAGATAAGAACACTAGAGACACCTTAAAAAAAAACGAAATTAAAATCGGTCCAACTGTTTGAGGAGTTACGATGCCGCAAACAGACACACAGATAGGTACATAGAACAAACAAATTCTTTCGGTATTGGCCAGTTTTATTTATATATTTTTTATTGCCTTTTCTGACTTGGGTAATAGCTTGACATATTCTCTGAAAATTTTAAGATATTTGCTTGTATGGTTTAGAAGCTAGATGCCTCTGACAGACGGACAGACAGACAAAGTGCTTAACGGACAAGTCGCCTTAGAGATCTCGCTTTGTAAATAAATTACAGTTATAAATACAAGTCAAGCTAATAGCTTGTACTGCATAATACAAATATTATTAATCTAAAGATAACCAAAGTGAAGTCTCCGTCAAAATTCCGGTAAAAAGCCTCATAACGGATTCAGTGGTTAGGCAAGGTCTTAATCAAATATGTAGCGTTCCACGTAAGTTCGGTTTCTCATACATTACAGCTGCAAGTTCTTGGTAAATTAAGGGAGGGCCGTTCTGTCAAACACAGCTATATAAACACCTCTATTCAGCTGAATAGACACAAATTCAGCTAATTGGTGACCGTTATTCAGCTAGTTTTTGGCTAGATTGGAATAATGTTTATAAATCATCGTGTATGTGAGACGTATCGTGAGATAGTGTACGAAATTCAAACAATACAATGCAAAAACTATTTATTCACCAAAAGATAAATATAACTTACAGAGAAACTTATGAAGATAGGTACAATGGGCGGTCTTATTGCTAAGAGCGATCTCTTCCAGACAACCTTTGGATGGAAATATAAACGAAAAGACAATGTAGGGATGGTGGTGCGATAAAATGAATAAAATAAAATTTAAAATAATAGGAATACATTGTTTAAACTACATAAACAATACATACCAAGCTTGCACCATCGTCGACCACATAATCGCTTATCATCAGGTGAGATAGTGGTCAAACGCTTGTCTTTATTGAATAAAATCAAAAACCAATAATAATATCAAAATATATGTTACAACTATCGTGAGTATTACACATTATGTTTCAATGTTATATTCGGCTTAAAACACGAAAATTTCGACTTATTTTGTAGTCAACTAGTTTCAGTCACGCGCCGCTCTCCTCTGCGTATCGCGCGTCTGACTCATCCTGATGAAGGACAACTAATTTGTCCGAAACTAGTTGACTGCAAAGTAAGTCGAAATTTTCGTGTTTTAAGCCGAATATAACATTGAAACATAATATCAAAATATGCTTACATAAAATAAATAAATAATTATCAATGAATCAAAATATATTAAACATATAAATGTCCACTGATTCCTAGGAAATCTTTTATAGTCCTGTAAAAATAGTAATGTAGTTTAGTTAAGAAGCTATTTATTGATTACTAGCCGTGCCCCGCGGCTTTGCCCGCTATTATTAAGTTAAAAAGTAGCCTATGCTAGGTATAATCTAAGTACATTCCAAATTTCATCCAAATCCGTTAAGCCATTTAAGCGTGAAGAGGGAACAAACATACTTACACACAAACTTACACACAAACTTTCGGATTTATGATATTAGTAGGATTTTATCACACACACACACAACCAGAAATGGGCAGTTCCCATATCATGTTCTCAAATTCATAAACATGTTCTCAAAACTATAGCAATTCTCACAAAACATGCCAGGATCAAGTGTACCAGGTAAACCTCCAGGTAACACGCACGGGAACAAGTCATAATCCTCCAATCTAGTAAGTAAACAGGGTTGTTTGCGGACCCCTCGAACCTCCGCTGGCTCGGTAATGCTTCGGTTACCCCGATTTTTCGATACGCGATCTGAATTATGATTTAATCTAGACGATTTAGAGTGTTATTGTGGTTCGGTCTATTTTTAACCGACTTTCATAAAAAGAGGTTGCCAATTTAACAAACAAACAAACAAACGCATTCACTCACACAGCCCCACACTAAGTTCAAAGACTTGTATCGTGGGTGCCGGAAACATTCACATCACACACACACATTACACCCAGAACAAAAAATATCCCTTGGGAAGGAATTTGTGCTCCTGCCGGGAATCGAACCCAGGACCCACGGCGCAGAGGGCGGACACCTGTCCACTGCGCCAACGTCATATATTGTATTTTTTACGTTACCTCGTCCAGCGTATGATAGCCTATTTGGATGTTACGTTATGAGTAGTTTTATTTAAGCAAGACTAGATGTGCCCTGCGGCTTCGCCCGCGTTATTTAAGTAGCCTATGTGTTATTCCGGAACCTAAACTATCTGCATTCTATATTTCGTCAAAATCAGTTTATTCGTTACGGAGACACGTGGTAACAAACATTCACACACACAAACTTGGATTTATAATATTAAGTAGGATAGACAAGCATTTCACCACAATTTCACCTTGTGGAAAGTGAAGATGCGGTCGAAGATGTAGCATGCTTGCCTAGAAGATAATTCACTCTCTTCATATTTTTAATTATATCATTCTTCTTCCGTTCTTTTTAAATTATTTAATGACCACCTTCAGTCGAAATATTAAACAAAAATTACAATTCTATATTTCATTATAGTAGTCCTAGTCACAAGTAACAGTCAAAGTTAAGTAGTCAGTCATAGTCAAATCACGCCCTAGTAAAGTTTACTAGAACTTCTGTTGTAGTTTTGGAGCGAGGGCGAAAATATCGTTTTTCAACTTTTTATGATTTGCCTACGCTTATTAAGTATTAATGGTTAATAATCCGCCATTATTACACATGAACAATCGAAATATCACAGTTTTTTTGAAAATTATACAAAATCAACAACATAGATAATAGTACAAAAGAGTAGGTATCTAATCTGTATTCCACATCAATCATCTCTCATGTTTTTAAAGCACACCAATTTTCGATATTTTTACGCATACATTGTGAAATATTGGGCGATTTCTATGAATATGAGAGCTGCTGGTTCATGAGTAAAACATAGAAGGTTTTTTGTAAAAAAAAATTGTATCTATAATATATTGTATCAAGAATTTAGGAGTATTGATTTCAGCGCGCTTGCTTGGTGGTTGCTGACGGTACCGGACTGCGTCTCTTCGCGCGTTCAAGCGTCCTGTTACGCAAGCCTATATTACTTAGGCGCGAACACCCTAATCTCCAATTAGTTGATGACAGCTTTACACAATACTATATAAACCGCGTTTTGTTTATTCCAGTAGCTTCTCCTTAATCGCTTATTGAGCCATCTGACTACGAACCCGGTTTCGGCCTGCTTGGAAAGCACAGTATTTCCTAATTTTATTAGTACGGTTAAACTACTCCAGATAAAAGGATGTAAAATTAAACTTAAAAAAGTGTGTGTTCAAATCGACTGTTTTTTATAACAACCTGACACTCACACAACCGTCCGCACGCTTATCTCGATATATCCAGAAGAACCGGGTAAGAAACTGTAGAACCTATTTTCTATTATTATTTTTAAAAGTACTTACGAATAAGTAAATCACTAATCTAAACTTAGAACCGTCTCCAGAAACCGCTTATGCAGATTCGTAAAAGCTTTCTTATTTTCTTTATTTAAAATCGAAGTTTAAAAAGTTGACTTGGCTGGTTCAGCACTTTGTCCATCCTTCCGTCAGAGGCATCTAGCGAAAAGATGTATAGGTAAATGAAAATATGAAAGGGCACCCAGCTGAGAGTAAAAAAAAATGCTCCGTGGGGACCAATATTTTTATTATATCCTTATAATATCCTTAAAAAGCTCTGCAAAAGTACGAATACGAAACCCTTTTAAATAAATCTTTGCTGGAAAATAATAATTTGGCAGGACATCAAAGTCACTGTTTAAGACCTGTTTTGTCCCGGGGTCTATCTCCAAAACGGCTTCTCATTTAAAGCTGATAGTTACTTATAATATCTGTTATATCCTGTACTTGAACAACATATTCAATTATTATTAAGAACTATAGTTTTAAGCGATTGACCTAAAAAGTTTTTCTTGAAAAGGCAAAATGTAGGCGCGAGATCTCAGTTCGGCGCGAATAACTAGTTAAATCATATGTTTAAAAAAAACACAGCGAGCGCTAAGCGCCAGCAAAGCGTCTCCGTTTCAGCTTGGGCAAAATTGCTTTCGTATGTCCGGATGTCTGGATTTCCGGTTGTTCTTCTCTATAGTTCGCATTTCTCAACCGATTCTCGAGAAATCTTGTGTTTGGCTTAGTTGGCTGGTGTTCGCCTTCTAAGCAAGGGTATCGGGTTCGATTCCCGGCGGGAACACAAGTTTTCTCCCCGAAGATAATCTGTGTTTCTGGTTCTGGTTGTGATTGTGTGTGATGTGAATGTTACCGGCACCCACGACACAAGTTATCGAACTTAGTGTGGGGCTGTGAGTGTGAAAGCGTTTATTATATTTTTTTGTCGATTCAGTTTTTTTTGGTTTTTTTTTATAATGGCGCATTTCAAAGTGTGGGTAGAAAAAATATTTCAGACATTTCGAAAAATACGCGAGGTCTTCTTCAGCTCACAGAGCCGTACAAAATATTATTGTTAGTTTGTTACTAATATTACCATTTAAATTAAAATTAAAACGGGAATTAGCGTGACGTCGATGTCCAGATCGACAACTGTTTCGGCTGCATTCGGAAGCCTTCTTCAGGATGAGTGCCCAGCGCTCGCAGTCGCGTGCGAGCAGCAGCACGAGCCGAAAAAATTGGCGCGCGTATAGTCACGCCAATTCCCGTTTTAATTTTAATTTTATAGTTCAAAACTAGCGTGAGTTTTTATCAAAATATTACCATTTGAAGCATGATAAGCGCTAATATTAGCTTGTATATATGTGTATCTTGATTGAATCAAACCAAAGCTAATAACAGGCATATAACGCAACCTGTCACAACCATGCATGGTCAGCAATACATAGTTTTACACATGTCAGTGACAATACTCAAATCAGTGTCCGAGTCAGCAGTGGTGACCATTGTTTATTGTAAATTGAGGGCAATCTCGTTAGGGGGCGGTAAGAACCCCGCTACACTCAAATGTTGTCTGGTATAATATATATCTGTGGTCCTATTTTGTACCCAGCTACGTAGCAAAAGTAATGATTTATGTGTAACTAGCTCCATCCCGCGGTTTTACCCGCGTGAGTCCCCGGAATTCTGGGATAAAAAGTAGCCTATGTCCTTTTCCAAGTTCTAGTCTATCTCTGTACCAAATTTATCAGAATTGGTTTAGTGGTTTAGGCTTGAAAGCGTAACAGACAGAGTTACTTTCGCATTTATAATATGCTCTATTTTAATGTTTGTATGTTTATGTTTTTTTATGTATGTTTCGCGATAACTCCGCTAATTATGAATCGATTTTGTGTTTTTTGTTTGTTTGGTAGATTATACCCGACTTCACCACTTATATTTTGGTTTTGGCTTGATTGATTTCGATAAAATGTATATGGGACTACCTCTGAAGTCTAACCTACCAAAAAAAAATCATTCAAATCGATTCATAATTGACAGAATCATCGCGTTACATACATGCAAAAAAACATGCAGTTTGAAAACGTGATAATTGAGAACCTTTTTTTTTAAGTCGGTTGAAAATAGATTCCATCTACGAATAATGAACCCTTTGCAAACAAACAAAAGCCAAGTTCATAAGAACAGCTCATAAAAGTACAAGACGCGTATAAATAGACCGATATCTTTGGAACTTTGGCCCCCAATAATGCCCCGTTGTCCCCAGTGATCCTGGCAGTCCTTTAGATAAGATACGTCTGACAAATAAACACGAAGACCACACAGGGAGTTAAGATATCCTTAATGCGACTTGTAACATCACTATGGAATTAAGATTATTAAGATTGTAATGGTAAACAGACCACCTAGAAAGGAATCAATTTCCGCAATGTAGACTAGCAGTGCCCGCGACTTCGTCCGCGTGATTATTGGACTTTTAGTAAGGATCTCTAATTTTTTTGAAAAGATAATATATCCCATAGCCTTCCTCGATAAATGTACTATTCGACACTGAAAGAATTTTTCAAATCGGACCAACGGTTCCTGAGATTAGCGCGTTGAAACAAACAAACGAACTCTTTAGCTTTATAATATTAGTATAGATATAGCAAGCACTTGACCACTATCTCACCTGATGGTAAGTGAAGATGCTAGCTTATGCTACCTATTCAATATAAATTTGAAGACACCCAGAAAGAACCGTTCGGGGGACAAAGTCGTAGGAGATAAGTTCCACTACTTCGCTGTACGGATGATAAACGAAGAATTGAAGCAAACTTCGGTTCGCTCGAAGCGTTTATGATTTTAAAATAATTTCAACTTAAGCGAAGCTTAAAAAACCGACTTCACCGCTTATATTCTGATTTTGGCTTGATCGATTACGATACAATTTATATGGGACCACCTCTGGAGTATAATTTACCAAACAAAAAAAGGTATTTTGAGAATCTGTCCACAAATGGGGGCGAAATCGGTGAATATACATTAAAAAAATACCTACAGTCGACTACTCCTCCTTTTTTGGAGTCGGTAATTAAGCTACATTAAAAAATATTTTATACCCTACCGATCCTTACATGTAGATATTTAATAAGTTACAATAGTTAAAAAAACAGGATGTGTAAAGACACAAGATAAAAGTGAAACTTTGTAATACAGGGAAACATTTAAATGATGAGTAAGAACAATTATCCCCTGATACTAATATCTAGGGGCCAATTGCCTATATTTCCTAAAACTTAACTAAAACTATATACAGCAAAGACCTAAGTTACCTACAAGACATCGAGCTTATAGGTAACTCAAGTGCTCAAGTCCGCAACCTTATTGTGTGACGAAAAGTGGTAAAGACTTACGCACCACTTTTCGTCACCCAAAAAGGTTATGGATCAGAATTTCAAAGCCCTCCCATAAAAAGTTTCATTTTAAAAATACGTCAGCAAATTACTAATGTGTATTTTTTTGTTACAGGTACAGTCTACACCATATATAAGTTGAGCCAGAGAGAGTTTACTCGCAGAACGTCACATTCGCAATTGGTCGCATTCGCAGGAAGTCCTTTTCTCAAAACGTCCCATTTTTTATTTTTTTTATACAGTATAGGCAAGCATTTGAACGCTATCTCACTTGATGGAAAGTGACGATGCGGCCAAAGATGTAACATGCTTGCCTAGAAGGTACCTATTCACTCTAGACTTGAAGACACCCTGATTATACCGTTCAGGGAACAAAGACGCAGGCAATGAGTTCCACTCCTTCGCTGTACGGATGATGAACGTAGAAGCAAAACGCAGACTATCCCATTATCAAATAGTCCCATTCGCAGACGGTCCCATTCTCAAATCGCCTCATTCACAAAGTGTCTCATGCATACTGTAAACTAGGGCATACGACACGAACATAGTATGGAGGTCTACTGGAAGGTATTTCACTCAATGACTGATCTATACTCAAAAATAAGCAAAAAAGCTATTATTTGATTACTATACTCATATTATTTGTCTAGTACTTCAAAGACACTCGTACACCAATAATTCCTGCGCAGGAGTTCACACGAAACCGAATTAAAAACCCATCAGAAACGTATTAAGACCGACACCTCGCCACCCAGAACTCTTTGTATTCACCGCCTCATTACACCCCATTCTAAACTCTAACAACTTACAAATAAAGTTCACATCACACGAAAATTGTTCTAAACATGAGTGTCAAATGTCAAAGTAATATCAACCTTACGATCTAGTCTTCATCTTCGAAAGTTACTGAGCTTGTTCTAATGTGGCAATAGAATTTAGTTCTTCTCCTGTTGTGATAAAGTTGTTATTCATATGAAGATGATTGCCCGGAAATGCACCATGCATTCTAAAGGCCCGAACGGGTTCTCTACTTTTTTATTCCTACTCGTCGCTTACTTGAGAAGGTGTAGGATTAGGGCGCTTCAAGCGCTTTATAGTAGATGGAACGATTTTTACTAACAAAATATTTTTTAGCGCTTTTTATTTGTGTTGGTTGTAGTTCCAGACAATTACAAAGGGAATTTGAATAGTACTTAGTTACGGATTACATTAATACGGTAGATTTGTACAATGTCTTCATTTCTAGAAAATGCCTTTTCTGTTTTAAGTTTTCATGACGAATTGCTAATTATGAAAGACGCGATGTAGATGTTAATACGACAGTTGATGTAGCGAATTGGGTGAGAAATACCCACAGAAAACTAAATACAATGGTGAAAGATATGATCGCTGCTTACGTTTTATTTATGGTTTTACGCATGGACTGTTTAAGAAAGGTTTTCTCTTGAGCCATTTGCTTTATTTTTTATTTTGAATGATTGTAATAACTTATCTGCATTATCTTTTGTTCATTGGTTTGTTTTGGTAACTTTAATTTATAAATTAAATAAATTTATTACCAGCTATTATTTAACTTGCAATGCTTTATTTGTAATGTTAGTTTTTTATTTTTCTCGTAAGTCAAGCATTTGACTACAAATTTATTTTGTTTGGGTCAAATATTGCTTGCTCAATTAGAACCACTTTTTCTTTTCCCATCAAGTTGACTTTTTGAAAGTAGGTTCAGTTCCGATGAGAATGCATATATATGATAAGCATGACCTTATCATCCAGTGTTAATTAGTTCTAGATAAAGTAACTCTTTAACGTTCACGTAAGAGCAGAGACACCAAATATCGTTTACGCATTTAATTAGGGCACCTAGTTTTAAGTGACAACCATGTTATGGTAAGCTTTTACCAGCTGTACATAAATAATGAAACGCAAGCAAAGCTTAAAAAAACCGACTTCACCGCTTTATCATCGGAATCTTGATCCACCAGCTTTCAAATAAAAAAATAATCATCAAAATCGGCTCACAACGAAAGAAGTTGTAAGGTAACTTTTGAAGTCGGGTAAACCAGTCCAACAATCAACCATCGTCAAAGTACGCATTATTCGTCACAAAATAGACATTATTGACGATATTTCAAGAACTACTGATCAGATCTTGATCAAATTTAAATGGGACCAATTAGAAAGCAATATCTTCCAAACTAAAAAAAAATTTCGAAATCGGCTCACGTGGAGAGAACTAATGAGGTAAAAAACATAAAAAAAAAATACAGTCGACTTGAGTACCTCCTCCTTTTTTGGGGAAGTCGGTAAAAAGTACTTAAAGTTAAATAACCACATCATTTGTCAAGACGAACCAAATGAGCCCAAACTCTATAGGTTTGTCTTGTTTAGCTTAGAAGTTCCTATGGCCATCTTGCGTCTTTATCATCAGAACAGCTCCATGGTACCATATCATTGTATTGTCACCGAAGATGTACACCAAATTTGTGTCCAATCGGCTCGGGAAGTGGGTCTAATTTTGCTTGCAAGATATGATTACAGACCGACAACGGGACAGATGAAATTAAATAAAAGCTTGTAATAAAATAATCCAAATGTTCGTTCCTTAGACGTAAGATCCTTTCATCCTGTCCCAACCTTTCCAATTTCTACGAATTCTTGTTGTACACGAAAACTTTCATTGTTGTACATTCCACTCCATATCGCTACAATCTTCGCAAATCCCTAAGATTTATTACAGTTGTAACTCTAAACTTCTGTTCACACTGTAATCCTAAAGCTAAGTGTCACTGTAAACTTTTGAAGACGCAAATGTTTGTATAAGGCCTGCCGCAGAGAAAGACAGGAAGGGTAGAGACAACTAGAGACAGTTGAGACAAGCACGCACGTTACTTACATGAATAAATATCGAATAGAAAAAAGTCGTTATTGTTTTTACTTTTTATCTCTGTGTTTGACCCTTTGGTAAGTGACGATGTGTTTAAGGGTGGTAAACACATATTATGACATTTATCTAAGCTCGAGTTCATCCAACTCCTAGCAGTGTTTCAGTCGTTCTAAATTCAAATAAATGCACTGTTTAAAGCATTTTTTGCGAGCGTTAAAATCCATAATATCTGATTTAGTGACGTGTTTTTATTGGGGTGGTAACCATAAAATTAACCATTACTTAACAAATAACGTTCATAGATTATTATATAATTTACAAGATATGCTCTCTTTCTTTAATAAAAAGGAACTCATGCCATTTTACTAAAGAGATACCTATTGAGCTAATTGAAGTGAAACTTCATAAGGGAGGGCTGGAAGTTGAAATTCTGATCCGCCTTTTTGTGTGACGAAAAGTGGAGGGGGTAAACACTGTGATGAATACTTAAAATGTTTCACTTGTATCGTGTGTATTTACGACACGTCCTGTTTTTTTCATGTAGGTACACTACCGTCAGACGTAGTTCATATTTAAGTCCACACCAATGTTGTCTCGAAGAAATGCGAAAACCAGGTTTCGAGCTTATTTTATTTATTTAGGTTTTTTCATAAAGGTTGGAAGAGACAACCATTTGTCTCAGTGTGCGCGTAGCCTTAGCGCTGTCAGTGAAGTTTTGAAAGATGGACTTTATGTTTGTTCGTAAGCTTGGTGACAGGCGCTGACGTAAAGTTACTTCATCACACAGGGTGCTATGACCATGATTTAGATGGGACATATTTGTCGACACTGACTATGATTAAAATGGGACGTGTTAGTTAACGGTGACCATGATTTAGGTGGACATCGATGTGCAGTAACTATATACTATGATGGGATTTGTTTGTTGAGTAACCAAGAGGTTACATAGTAGTTTTCAGATAGTATGCTGTCTACTAATTCGTAATTATAGTTTACCAATATATAATAGTTTTCGTTTGACCAACTCTTTACTTGAAAACTTTTACTAGAATGTTCACAACTGTTTAAGTGGGGGTTATTTTAAATACGCGAATGAGTTTCCCCGCGAATAAAAATATAATTTTAATTTTTGTTCGGTGGAGCCCAGTGGATACAAAGTATGGACATTCGGTGGTTTGAAAACAATAGCAGTGGAGCGCAGTGGCATAACCCGTTTTATTATAGTTGAAAACCACTCAAATTTCACAAAAACTATTTGCGGAAAAAGAACGTCAAATATGAAGAAAAGATTGTACATGACGCTGGCAAATGCGCTAACCGCGCGAAGCCAAACTAGAGTTGTCAGGCCTTGTTTATGACGAATGATTAAAAAAATTATAGATCTATAGGCTTTCTAGCTAGGTTTTAGAAATATGGCGGTTACGTACATTCTCGAAAAGTAAGAAAGATGTCAAAACTAGTTATTCCTCGCAATGTATTATAAATTGAAAAGTAGCCCATGTGTTAATCTTGTATATGAGCTGTCCACGTTCCAAATTTAATTTAAAATTTTCAACCTTTACGGCGCGGCGGCGTGAAAAGAAAATAAACATACTTACAAACTAACACTAACACACTTTGGTGTCCTAGGTACACAATAACTTTAGCATTAATAATGTTCGTGTTTCAACCAACCCTAACGTTAAATAAAGATAAAGATATTTTATTTGTGAAACATGAGTAAAATATACACACAGATTTTTATATGAACATGCACATTGGTCTTACAAATGATTAATGGATCGTCATGTTTTGCATAGAAAAGCGCACAAATTAAACAAATAACAAATTACCCGCTCGTTTAAAAGAAACTGTTTAATTACTTTAAAAGAACACTTGTACAAAATTCTCAAGTCCAATAGTTCAGAAGTGCTCAACTTTGGCTCATATCGGTTTGGGTTTACTATGCAATTAAAATAAACTTTGTTTGCTCTGGATTTCATATATGATTCGATTAACTAGCATCGATAAGAACATTTTTTCTTATAATGACGTACCAAAAACGATTGGTACACCATTGGAATTACGATCTGGCCTTATAAGACTAATAAGTAATTAAATTTTGACCTAAACAGCTAAGTATAGTCTACTATTAGTCTGAGAGAAACAAAGAATGTGTCCAATAACACTTTTCTTACTGTCTCTATACGAAATATGTGTTACGTTAGTCTAAGAAATTGTAACCCTAACTTTTTTTACATTGTGGCAACCCTACAATTGTAGTCCAATGTCCGAGCTTCGGTTAATGCGCCATTCGAGAGAACGAACCCTAGGATGTATACCAGTTACGACCTACTTGACAATTTGATACCTCCTTACATTGTACTTGTTTATGGTCCACGAACAAAATCGTGGTCGCTGACTCGGCTAACGCGTGTTGAACATTGAACTGCATATAAAAATAATATAAAAATGAAATAATATTAATTGGCAAAATTACACATAGAACATAACTGGGCGGGTACAATAATCATAAATAATAAAATAAATTCAAATTTATTTCTAATAGGTATACATAATTTGGCAATTGGTATACGCTAGTGTGTTTACCATCTTCGATCACATCGTCACTTACCATCAGGTGAGATAGTGGTCAAACACTAGCCTATCACAAATAAATTAAAAAAAAAAGCACTGTGCTGCCCAAACTACGTCTACGCAGGGCTGGTTTTCATGCACCCCATATTGCTCGAGCTCGGGTGTTGGTCGAATTGAAAAAAATGAGATCAGCGGGCAGCGGAAAATACGATTTAGAGAGTTTTTTTTAATTAAAAACAAGAAACTAATTTTTTAATAATTGATACTATTCCTAGATAGATAGATAGATAAATTCTTTATTTGCACACCAAAAAATAACACTTACAAAGAAATCTTAAATATAACTTAGGAGCACAAAGGGCGGTCTTATCGCTCAAAGCGATTTCTTCCAGACAACCAAAGGGAGATGATAAAAATATTACAAACAGGGACGGTGGTGTACCTCAACACGTATTTAAATTAATAAATATACTTACACATACTTAATAATATAAGATACATAATATACATACAAAAACCTACACAAATAATAATAATATATTATAAACATACACAAACTAATATATATTATTATACATATATATATGACTAATAAAGGACATTGATAGCTTTAACTTAATTGAGAGTGATAATTTTTTTTTATTTGTTCTTTAAAAGTGTAGAGTGATTGAGAGCGACGTATACTATCAAATAAAATAGTAGTATATTTCTAGTTATACTATCAAATAAAATAACCTTACCATTAACTACGAAATGTGTGTATATATACACATAAACATGTTTTTTGTTTTTATTAATGCTTAGATAGCTAAGCATTTGGCAGCTATTTCACCTGCCCCCCTTATTCTGAAGTCTCGGTAACTTACCGAATCGATACGATTGTATAACTTTCTCGTATCGTTAGCTGTTATTTGAGCTATTTAGAACAATCGGTACAAGCGTTGAATTCGAAATGATGTCACTTTCGGTTCGGTTACGATTTCGATAATTCGACACCCGATAGATTAAAAACCAATTGTATCGTCCGATAACTAACGAATACGGTAACTGATGGAATACACACTATGTTCGTGTATGTATGTATGTGTATGCTAAAAAAATGTATACGTGGCATTTTTTGGATTTGAGTATGGGACATTCTACGAATTGGATGGCTTGACAATGGGACTGTCTGCAAATGGGAGCGTTTGAAAATGGGACGATCTGCGAATGGGACAATTTGCGACTGTGTGACCAATTACGAATGGGACATTCTGCGTGTAAACCATTATACTGACTGGAGAACAAAGACGCAAGCAGTGAGTTCCACTCTTTTGCTGTATAGATATTAAATGTAGTATGTTCCTTCGTAAACTCAATGAATATAGCTAGTGTCAAATAAAAGATATTTCAAGTGTATTAGTTCAAACTACTTTAATAATCCTAGTCAAAGTCACGTAAGACTTATGTCTTACGTGTCATAGTCATGTCCTAGTAAATTAGTAACTTTACTAGAACTTCTATTGGAGTTATGAATAATCTATCTACCTATTACAAATTAAAATTGCAAGAGTAATACGTTTTGTTAAAAAATGGTGTTTCTGGTTCTGGATGTAATTGTGTGTGGTGTGAATGTTTCCGGCACCTTTGACGCAAGTCATTGAACTTAGGATGGGGTTGTAAGTGTGAAAGCGTACAAAAAAAACTAGTAATGCTGCTATTTATATTTCGTTTATTTCGCTAGCCTTAAAGATGGGAAGCAAAATTAAATTACCAAACTACTGCTTTTAATAGCACATTTATACGACCTTTGCTCTACAAAATTAGCCGAATTACGTAATAATAGCTTTGTGATTCAGTTGTCAGTCCATACCTTGAAGACATTTACATACACTTAACATATTTATTATGTTTTATACCATTTCGCACAATCGTCTTCGACAGCTTAAGTGGTATTTAATATATTTTATGAAACGTCGAGTTTTTCACATTTTTTTTTGCGTGAACCACTTATATACCACTCTTATCAGAGTTGAAGTAAAAGAACGCATTCTTATATCACTTTTATATAATTTATACGTCTTTATCTTGCTTATTAGCATATGACAAATAAATGGCCCGTGACTGGGTGTTGTAGGTATTGGTTCCGTATGTAAAAAATATTTTTATTTCCAATCCAAATAAGGATTGACAACGTCTTGGCCATCAGGTTATCAGTTCGGAATGGATGGAGCAATTTTGATATGAATTTTTACATTTAGTTTATCGATATAGGTTCTATTGGTTTGAATATTATTTAGTAATTTTTTTACTCGATCTTTTGATTCTTACAGAAAGTAATCCTCTACTTTTATTACTTCGTATTTCTCTCGAACACATGTGGCTTACTAGCTATATTAATACATATCAAAGACGTTTAAATAAAAAAAATCATTACGTCTACTTCACCTGTCTGCATTCTGTGGACTGTCCAAAGAACAGCCATTACGCGCAAAAAGAAAACATAATTAGGTGCCTTCAACTCTAAAATGAATAGGTATCTTCTAGGGAAGCATGCTTCATTTTTTTTAAGCTTGCGTTTGAATAATGTCTCTTAATATTTCGGCAAAGCTACGCTTGACTACCTATTATATACTAGCCGTGCCCCGCGGCTTCGCCCGCTATTATCAAGTTAAAAAGTAGCCTATGTGTTAATCCTAGGTATAAACTATATACATTCCATATTGCATCCAAATCCGTTCAGCAGTTAAAGCGTGAAGAGGGAACAAACATACTTACAAATTTACACACACACTTACACACAAACTTTCGGATTTATAATATTAGTAGGATAAATCAGTAAATTACCTGACAAAGTGTTTGTGATACCACTCTGTTTAGTTACGCGTTTATATTTTGTTTATAAGTTCATCTTCTTAGCGTGACGATGGCAACACTTACACCTTTATTGACCAACTAGCAGTGCCCCGCTGCTTCGCCCGCTATTATCAAGTTAAAAAGTAGCCTATGTGTTAATCCTATGTATAAGCTATGTTTATTCCAAATTTCATCCAAATCCGTTCAGCCGTTAAAGCGTGAAGAGGGAACAAACATACTTACACACTTACACACAAACTTTCGGATTTATAATATTAGTAGGATACTTGGCGACGCAAACATCATTCGGCCTAGCTTCGTACAGGTTTTCTAGGGTACAAGAACTATGGCTTGCAAAGCATGATAATAAATGAGTGAATGTGAAGCGTCACCGCAAACTATGGCTGTTTGCGGTGACGTTCCACATTCACATCGATTTACGCCAAAATATGGAAACCTCGGCAATGGTTACATATTTGAGCCGTTTGGTGTTGAGACACTGGGTCTGTGGTCCGTCCAAAAATCTAATAGAGCGCCTTGTTGAGGCGACGCGTGATCAAAATGCTGGCACTTATTTGGCTCAACGTATTAGCATTGCAATTCAGAGAGGCAATGCCGCCAGCATGATGGGAATGCTACCAACTGGTAGTGGGCTTGAGCACTTGAGTTACCTATAAGCTCGATGTCTTGCAGGTAACTTAGTACTTTGCTGTATATAGTTTTTGTTTAGCTTTAGGAAATATAGGCAATTGGCCCGTAGATAGCCAAAAAAAAATGCTTTTACTGTTAATATTTATAGTTTGTGCTTATAATCTTTATAATTGTAGAAAAAAAAATATTTGTAAAACTAGAGTGAGATAGTAGTTCATTTACAATTTTAAAAAATTAAGAAGATATCTAACAGGTTTAATCTTGCGGAACCCTAAACAAATCAAATAGTGACGTCATGTGTAACTGAGCGGTCCTCCATATCGTAAAAGCTTGGTCACATTACCATTCCCAAATATGTCATTAGAGATATGGCGGCTCTAATTGTTTTTATAATTTTAAGGCGACGCTAGCTAGTTTTAACATAAACAAGTTATATTTTTTAAAGGTTTTAAAATCAAGCTTTTACCAGTTGTAAATAAAAAAGTATTAAAATGTTTTATAACCAGAGAACTTGTCAAAACGAATTTAACGAGCCTTAACACGATGGGTTTATCTTTGTTTAGTTCAGAAGTTCCTATGGCCATCTTCCGTCTCCATCATCAGACCAGCTCCACGGCACCGTATTATTGTATTGTCACCGAAGATACATAAGTACACCATTTTTACAGATATTATTACAGACCGACAGACAGACAACAGGACTAGTGAAATTTATGTTGTATACGGCTTGAAACACGTAGAAAATGTCGAGTGCGGCAGGACGCACCACCACCACCACCACCACCACCCGATGCGGCTCTCACGTCGCCAGTCACGCGCCGAGGCCCGAGCCGCTCGACTCTGCGTATCGCGCGTCTGACTCATCCTGATGAAGGACAACAAATTTGTCCGAAACTAGTCGACTACAAAGTAAGTTGACATTTTCTACGTGTTTCAAGCCATATACAACATAAATTTCACTTACACTTTTCACGTATACAACATAAATGATGTCTAATACTCACGATAGTTTTGATTTTCATAGGACTAGTGTAACTAAAACAAAATCTTGTAAAATTGGCGTCTCGCTATTGCCATATTGAATTTTGATTACTGTCATATTGAATCACACAATTGAGTCAAATCGATTGAATAATCATCAAAACCGGCCCACATGTTCTCTATAAAGCCACAAAGCAACAAACATACAATGAGCATACAAAAATTTAGGCTGATGGACATAACCCTCCTTTGTGTTGAGCAGGTAAAAAAGTTCCACTTAATTACACTGGCAATCTTTATATAGGAGACTCTATAATATGTAAGGATAGCAGTGTCCGGCCGACTCAGGAACATGCATTGAGGCTTATCTCCTCCATTATTATGGACTGGGTCACTTGGTAAGGATAACGTATCGGCGCCACCATTCACTGCATATTCAGATGTGACTAAGTAAGCCATTGACCAAGAGATATCTTCTTCTATATCTATCTAAATATATATAACTCAAAGGTGACTGACTGACTGACATAGTGATCTATCAACGCACAGCCCAAACCACTGGACGGATCGGGCTGAAATTTGGCATACAGGTAGATGTTATGACGTAGGCATCGGCTAAGAAAGGATTTTGATTAATTCTACCCCGAAGGGGATAAAATAGGGGATGAAAGTTTGTATGAAACTTTGTCAATTTAAAAATAATACTTCTTAACGCGAGCGAAGCCGCGGGCAAAAGCTAGTACAAGATAAAGTTAGTAAAATGTCATCTAGAAGCAGTATTCAGTTGTGTTATAGAGACATAAACTGTATTTCCCATTAAGTACAATCTAGGAGTCTTTAAATCTTGAGTGAACAGGTATCTTCTACCACATCGTCACTTTCCATCAGGTGAGATAGTGGTCAAATGCTTGTATCGAGAATAAAAAAAACGCTTTCACACTCACAGCCCCACACTAAGTTCGATGTTGGCGCAGTAGACAGGTGTCCGCCCTCTGTGCCGTGGGTCCTGGGTTCGATTCCCGGCAAAACCATAAATTCCTTCCTAAGGGATATTTGTGCTTCTGGTTCTGGGTATAATGTGTGTGTGATGTGAATGTTTCCACCCACGATACTAGTCTTTGAACTTAGTGTGGGGCTGTGAGTGTGAATGCGTTTGTTTTGTTTGATGACTTGTGTTCTTTCCAAGCGAACCGATATTGAAAATATTTTTTTATTTGAGTTTTGCTTTCCTATTGGTCCCATTTAAATTTGATTAAGATCTGATCAGTAGTTCTTGAAATATCATCAATGATGCGTGTTTAGTACATCTAATTTGTTCTGAAGATAAAGCGGTGAAGTCGGTGTTTTTTAAGCTTTGCTTGCGTTTAATTATACAAAAAATTATTGGTACCCATTTTATAACGCTAACCAAATTTTTTCTTATAAATTGTAAAAAAAAAAAATTACGCAAAATGCCTCCATTAGAACAAGCATGCATCGCCTTAACAGCAAAACCATTTGCAACAAATTTGCGTATGAAAGACAGTGATAAATTTACTGATATGATGTACAAATTTAATGATTATAGAATCCGGTGCCTTGTAAATAATTTTATCTCTTTGACCTTTGGAAACCTACAATTTGTGGTTTGAAGTTATTTTTTGGTAATTTGAAAGATTAATTTAAAAGCTCTATCCACTGCTTATGTGATTTATGATTTCTATTTCCTGGATTTTTAATTTAATGTCAAAACAAAAAAATATATACATAACAAAATTATGACAGAAAACATTAAGGCTTTCACACTTGCAGCCCCACTAAGTTCTATGACCTGTGTCGTGGGTTCCGGAAACATTCACATCACACACACACTATCACAACCACAGCCGGAACCAGAAACACACATTTTCCTTGGGGAGAAAACTTGTGTTCCCGCCGGGAATTGAACACCTGCTTAGAAAACGAACGCTGTCAATCGGAAACCTGATAAAAAAATATGTTTTAAGGTAAAAATGGAAAATAATATTTTTCTCTAAGAATTTTATATTCCTTCTCTGACTACTAAATAAGACCAGAGATAATCTAAGATTTCAGACAAAATAATAGTGTTAAGCGACCTTTTGAGATTTAAATTAAAAAATCCTATTTGGGAATGAAAATTTCGCTCTTTGCATTCTTTTAAAGGAAATAAAAGTAATAAAGAGTAGTGTGTAGTGCTGCTTACTCTGCTTAGTCGAAAAGGTTTGGTCGTGGTCATAGCGGGAATTAAAAAATACTCGAACTCACAAAATAGCACTGTACTTTTTTAAACGTCGACCGCATCGTCTCTTAACATCAGGTGAAATGGTCAACTGTTTGCCTATCACACATAAACAAAATAATACGTTTTAAAAGGATTTTTCTAGATAGGGAAACGTTCGGCCACTAACTCACCTAATATTAAGCGACGATAAGGTCGACGATAGAGCATGCTTGCCTAGAAAATACTTATTCACTCTCGAATTGAAGACTCCAAGATAGTACTTACCTGAGAACAGACCCTGGCAAGGAGCACTGCAAAGGAGTGCCATTTCAGTGCGCATACAATACAATACAAAAACTCTTTATTGACACCAAAAGATAAATACAACTTACAGAGAAACTTATAAATATAGGTACAATGGGCGGTCTTATCGCTAAGAGCGATCTCTTCCAGACAACCTTTGGATGGTGATATAAACGAAAAGACAATGTAGGGATGGTGGTGCGATAAAATGAATAAAATAGATTTAAAAATAATAGAAATACATTGTTTAAACTACATAAACAATACATACCAATAATAATATCAGAATATACTTACATATAATAAATAAATATTTCCATATAAGTACCTATAATACATATTATTTACATATATAATTCACACACATATTATAGTAGCGTTTACAGATTGCATAATTTAATAGTAACCTGGACATCTCAGACACAATCTAGGCCACCTTTCAGTAATTCCCGTATTCCAGTACTTATTTCATACCGCTAGCACTGCGACCACAGTAATCACAGACATTTTTAAGTGTTACTGAGCACGGGAAGTTAAGTGTTACCATAAATCGTAGAGAAAAACTTACCCGCGTTTCTCGTATTTTATTTGTTTTCGGCCATTTTTGTAGTGGTTATGGCAAGAATAAATGGCTTTAGAGGTGATTTCTGAAATTATGAGAGTTGGTGCATTGTTCACCAATTTTTGCTAACGTGTATAATTTAGAAGTGAAAATTTTGTGGAAGGGCTTTGATATTCTAATACGCAACCTTTTTGTGTGACAAAAGTGGTAAGGATAAACACTGTGATGAATAATCAAAATGTTTCCCTATAATACAAAAGTTTCACTTTTATCGTGTGCCTTTACGACACACCCTGTTTTTGCCACACCCGGGAACACAAGTTTTCTCCCCAAAGAAAATGTGTGTTTCTGGTTCTGATTGTGATTATGTGTGTGATGTGAATGTTTCCGGCACCCACGACACAAGCCATCGAACTTAGTGTGAAATCGTTTATGTTTATGTGTTATATAGATACTATATAGAGATACCTTTTACCTTTCGATGGTACAGTCAACTAGTTTCTTGTACTTTTTTTACTTCAGGCTATCACTATTTCACCAGATGTGGTCGAAGACGGTAATCACGCTCTGTCTAGAATGACAGGCTCTCAAGGATAGCTGCTGGAGCATTATTTTGGCGACAGATTTACTACTAGATACTGCAGCTCCGTATATACTAGGCTCGAAGCCCGTGTCCTGGAAACCTACTGTTACGATATTTGAAATATAAATATACATTACCCGGATTACCGAGCTTTGCTCGGTTTTTTTAATGGTAAATGACGTTTATATGTAATCAGGATCTCGGAAACGGCTCCAACGATTTTCATGAAATTTTGTATGCAGGTTTCGGGGGCAATAAATCGATGTAGCTAGGTTTCAATTTTAGAGTTTCGTTTTATCCGTGTTTTCAGCCGAGCAAAGCTCGGTCATCCGGGTACTATAAAATATATAGAAAGGCACTTCTTCCGCCTTATTTCATATCAGATTAAGGCACACAAGGACGCAATTGATATAGAAAATTAAATTTTCCCTTAACATGCGTACATTACTTCCACTCGATGATTTCCCGTGGGGCGCTGTATTAAATACCTATTTAATGGAAAACGGATTTATTAATATTTATTTATTTGATTTATTCCTCGAGGTGCACGCCTTTCTGTTGCCTCTGCTTTGGCACAAGCCATTCGAAATGTAGTTACACAAAATTCAAAATGTAGTTGGGAACATTTATTGTCCTTTCCATATTCCGTACTTTATGTCAGTCGTGATCCTTTCAACAACAAATCTTTGACCAATAGGGTTAAGGAAAACTGCGTAGAGTACAGTGCCCAAAAAGGACAGTTTTCTTGTTTGGAAAATACCTTGGCGACAATTCAAAATTCAAATATAACTGTTAAACCGTACACTGAGTCTGCTACCTACAAACTCGTGGAAAGCAAACTGGGTGACGGCGATATAAAAGGAGCTGCCCGAATACTATTTTCAAGTGACACAATTGCGCCTGCAACCCCTGAAACACTCTCTGTTTTAGAAGGGAAACATCCACCTCCAAGAACAGACCTCCAGCTTCCTGAAGCACCGGAAGAGTCAAATGTCACTGTAGAAGCTACCGCCCTGGATGTTTTCGCAGCCGTCATGTCTTTCCAAAGCGGTTCCGCTGGTGGTTTAGACGCGCTTACGCCACAACATTTGAAAGATTTGCTGTGTGGCGGAAACGGCGAAACTGGCGAAGTCCTATTGAGGGACCTGACGGCTTTGGTTAATCTGATGATGTCTGGGCGAGTAAACAGTGACATTATTGATATTCTTTACGGTGCTAATCTCTGCGCTTTAAAAAAAAAGGATGGCGGAATCAGACCAATAGCGGTTGGTATGACTTACCGACGCCTTGCGGCAAAAATTTGCTGCAGAAAAACAGCTACGCATCTAGCTGACCTATTTCAGCCTTTGCAGTTAGGGTTTGGCTCGCGAGGGGGTTGTGAAGCCGCCGTCCATTCAGTTAGAACTTTTTTGAACGAGGATTGTGGAGAGGTTTTATTGAAGGTGGATGTGAAAAATGCTTTCAATTCGGTGGATAGAGGAGCCCTTTTGACGCAAGTAAAGGATAAAATTCCAAATTTGTACAATTTTCTTTGGCAGTGTTATGGTTCTTACACAAAATTAACATATCATGGCAACCAAATTAAATCAGCAGTAGGCTGTCAGCAATGGAGACCCATTGGGTCCAGCAGTCTTTGGTCTCTCTGTACATCCCATTATCCAACAACTTCGCTCCAAACTTAATGTTTGGTATTTGGACGATGGGACTTTAGGTGGCGATGTAAATACTGTTTTTGAAGATCTTCGTCTTCTCATTGACGAATTCCAAAAAATTGGCTTAGAACTAAATTTTTCAAAATGTGAACTTTATGTTTCCGAAAAATATACAGAAAGAGACCAAGTAATTCAAAAATTTAACTCGTTAGCTCCAAATATTCAAATTATTAACAAACAATCCCTTCGGTTATTGGGCTCCCCTATTCTTAACGAATCATTCCCTTCATTTTTTGATGAAAAAATTCAAAATTTTAAACAGAGTTCAGATCGTCTACTAAAAATTAATACTCATATGGCCTTCACAATACTCAAATACTGTCTTTTTGTCCCAAAATTTACATATACTTTACGGTGTTGCCAGCTATGGAAACATGAACATATTATTCAAAATTTAGATAACATTGTCAAAAACACATTGGCATCTATTTTGAATATGAATTTAGACGAGAGGGCGTGGTTGCAAGCTTCACTGCCAGTGCGTTTGGGAGGCCTTGGCATTCGATCAATTTCGGGAGTCGCCCTTCCCGCTTTCTTGTCATCAGTACACAGTACTCAAAAATTGACTAATAAAATTTTACAAGTAGCTCTACCATTTAATACAAAAATATCATTTATAGACGAGGCCAAGAAAGCGTGGTTGGTAGCCTGTTCAGGCACTGATTTCCCAGAAAATCTGTCTTCTCAGAAGCTTTGGGACGGGCCGCTCTGCGACAAAGTACGGAATCATTTATTTCAAACGTGCTTAAGTTCCGCAGATCGTGCCCGTCTTCTTGCAAGTTCGGAGTGGGAATCAGGTCTGTGGCTACAGGCTCTCCCATCGCCAAATACGGGAACGCTGCTGGATTCATCGGCTTTCCGTATCGCAGCATCACTTCGATTAGGCGCATCGTGTTGTGCTCCACACCGCTGTCAGTGCGGTACTGCTGTTGACCGGCTCGGTCATCACGGTCTGTCTTGCTCTAGGAGTGCAGGACGTATTCCCCGCCACGCGAGTCTTAATGATATCATACGTCGGGCTCTTACCACCGCCAACTGTGCGGCTATTTTGGAACCAAATGGTCTAGCGCGTGATGACGGTAAAAGGCCTGACGGAATGACCCTGATTCCATGGAAGATGGGACGGCCTTTGGTTTGGGATGCAACTTGCGTAGACACCCTAGCACCGTCTCATCTTTCTGGAACTAAAAATAAGGCTGGTGTTGCGGCTGAATCAGCAGAGACTCTCAAAAGGCGCAAATATAGTAATCTTGATAGTGGTTATATATTTGTGCCTTTTGGGGTTGAGACGTTGGGACCGTGGGGACCGGGAGCACATACATTCTACAATGAATTAACAAAGCGTTTGGTCGAAGCAACTCGTGACCAAAATGCTGGCAGATATTTTGGACAGAGATTGAGTATTGCCATTCAACGTGGCAATGCTGCCAGCATTTTGGGTACTTTGCCTACTGGTAGCGGTTTATTAGATTAAGTTTTGTACATATTTATATCTAATTATAGTTTTTTTTTGTTTAATTTTAATTTAGTTTTTAGTTTAATGTAATGTACATAGTGTCTATGTCTATTATATGATTTTAACATTATTAAAATTTTCGTTAATATTTACCCGTATTGGAAATTCAATTTAAATAAAGCAATGATTTGGTTGAACTGCCTTTTGACTTAGTTGGGTGGGCGTTCGCCTCAGGGGCATCGGGTTCGATTCCCGGCGGGATCACAAGTTTTCTCTCCATGGAATTTTGTGTTTTTGGTTCTGATAGCGATTGCGTAATGTGAATGTTTCCGGCACCCACGACACAAGCCATCGATTTTAGTGAGGGGCTGCATTTATGTTTATGTTAAAAAGGAATGATTTGGTTGAAATACAGTATTTAAATAATTTGTAAAATAACAGAATCCTCTTGGCTCCTGTTTCAATTCATTGAGATTGACGTTTTTTGTAGTACGGCTATTGCAAACTCGGTTTTATAACTTTTAACCGACTTCACAAAAAGGAGGAAGTTCTCAATTTACAGCTGTATTTTTTTGGTTTGTTTTTTTTATTGACAGCTGGTACTTTCCATTTATTCCTATTTAAATTTGATCAAGATCCGATCAGAAGTTATTAATTTTTCCTTAATAATGCGTATTTAATTAATTTAATCTGATCAAGGGTTCCGAAAGTAAAGCTTTTGATGAATTTGTTTATTTTTAAGCATTGTGTTTAATTTATTATTTACTTAAGCTGTTGTGTAGGTATATATAAGTACGCCTGAAAACAAAAATAAACAATTCGCACTCAATACAAAATGAAATAATGGAGCTTGCCTTAAGGCTCCGCAGTAATTGAATTCAAATTTACGATCGTTCTTATCGGCTTGCATACATTCGTAAGGACCTTTACATCAACAGACACGTTACTGCAAAATAAAGTCAAATATCAACGAATTTTTTTTTGTGGAGGGGAAATGAAAATGGAAATGCCGAACCCGCTAAAAAACCCCCCGTGAGCAGACTCTCGCCGAGGTGGGGCAAGATAGGGTCGCGCTAGCAGTCACTATCTTGCCCCGGCGCGGTAGGCCCAGATGAAAACTATGTATCAACACAGCTTTAGGCTTTTGTATAATCTCTTAGCAATTGATAAAAAAACTGTAACCCTAGAAAAAATCCCGAACCACCATTCTACTACCATTCTACAAACATACTACTACCATTATACTACCATTCTACTACTACATCTACGCAGATAGCTATGCGGCATGCTGTAATGGTTAAAGTACCTACTATCCGCACCAAGCGTTTCGCTTCCAGTTTCATTATAAGAATTGTAAAAGAATAGATCGCCCTGCCGTCTACTGTTTTCCGAAAAGTATAATATTGGGTTGTTCAAGAAGAGAGTGAATAGGTATCTTCTAGGCAGGCATGCTACATCTTCGGCCGCATCACCGCTTTCTATCAGGTGAGATAGTGGTCAAATATGTGCCTATTCTGACAAAAAAACAAAATAAAAAGAAATCAAGTCTCGAAGTTTTTTTTATGCTCGCTGATTTAAGGTAATATGAGCCTAGAAGATACCTATTCACTCTAGACTTGAAGAGTGCCAGATTATACCGTTCGGGGAACAAAGACGCAGGCAAAGAGTTCCACTCCTTGCTGCACGGATAATGAACGTAGAATCGAAACGCTTCAAGCGAACTGTAGGTATGTCGACCATAAATGGATGACGTTTAATTTCCATGATAGACGCACTAACATCACGGAATCCTCAGAGTGCGAAGCAGACTCGCACTAGTCCGTTTCCTTATAACAACTCGTCACGTGTCTGTGAGTGTAAAAGCCCTCCTTATCGCTTCGCATACGTTTTGTGCTGATAGTGTTTAATATATTCGCTTATGTATTTTCCGTCTCAACACCTTCGGATATTATCTGGGATTTATTGGAAATTCTTATATTAGTTTGATATTTTTGTAATAAAAGCTTTGCGTTCATGATCAATGTATATCCAAATTCAAAATGGGTTCAGCCGTTGCGTTGAATAGAGGACATGCTACTTTATCATCGTCATCATCCCACTTTATGCCCCTTGTTATATCATCGACCGCGTCGTCACTTTCCATCACGTAAGATGGTGGTTTGCATAAAAATAGTCAAGTGGGATTTAATAGATGATGACACATGTCCTTAATTCGGATTTGGTATAGTCAGCAAAAAACGTAGCTAAATATGTCTAGATTCAAATAGCGCGGAACACCTATAAAATATATTTCATAATGGCATAGACGATTTAAAAACTGCGCATGATCTGAACTAATAAGTAAATAAAAAATCTAAATCGTTTATTCACATGGGCCCCAAAGAGGCACTCATTCCGACATATTTGACAGCTTATTCTCCATTACTGAATCTTCAACTTAACATGAATGTTAATGACTCTACTGCCATTTTCGCAAAATTACAGCAACATATGAACAAAGCTCTAATATAAACATGGTTGAGCTGCTTAGAAAAAAAAACATTACCAAACATTGTACATTTTGTTGCTGATTGTACCTAGAAGTCTAGGGTTATTTCGGGCAAAGACGCGGGAACAACTAGTAAGTATTATAAACTGTCTTAAGTCAACGAATGGCTATTAATGAAATAATTAAAATAAGCCTACAATAAGAGACTCTAATTCTTAAACCAGAGCTTGTCCCAGTCAACTATATAAATTCTGCCTCAGTATAATTGTGAGTCGTTTAATTTAGCTTAATTTATTGCCTAGGTAGAGTCTAGAATATTCTAAATACCTAATCTTAAGTAATAATATCCGGATGACCGAGATTCGCTCGGTTTTTTGTTTTTGGTAGAATGTGTTTGAATTTGTAGCCTCAGAAAGCTCCATCTAGTGTCGAGTAGAAACAGTTTATTACATCGGTCATGGCGTAATAGATGGCGCTGATAGTTTCTTAAACCCGGTTTTTCAAATGCAGTTTGGGAACCGAGCATTTCTTGGACCTGGAACGTTGATAAATCGATTCCTTGGGCCGAAAAACCCCTAATCTGTAACTTTCATGAAAATCGTTGGAGCCGTTGCCGAGATCCAGATTACACACACATATACAACAATTGCTCGTTTAAATATATTAGATAACTGTTGTAAGTTAACGATTGGCTATAAATTAAAAAATAATCTAAACGCAAGCAAAGCTTAAAAAAACCCGGCTTCACCGCTTTATCTTCGGAACCCACGATCAAATTCAATTATTGAAATACATTATTGAGGATAACTCAAAAACTGCTGGTCAGATCTTGATCAAATTTAACCACCTTTCGAATATAAAAAATAATCAAATTGGTTCACCAAGAAAGAAGTAATGAGGTAACTCACAAAAAAATACTGTCGAATTGAGAACCTATTCCTTTAATGAATTCGGTTAAGAATAAGCTTACATAAATATAGTACTTAAAACAGACATTAATTACATAACAGTCTACAGTACTACATTACTTCTGTCGTATAATTGTGAGTCATTTATTTTAGCTTAGTTTAGTACCTAGGTAGTCTAGAATATTCTAAATACCTAATCTTTTCGACTCAATGCTAAGTACAACAACGACATTAAAGTCTCGTTATACGTAGCTTGAAAGCATTTGGTTCTCTTTCACCTCGGGTTTGTAGGGTGACCATCTGTGTGGGAGTTGTGGGATACAGGTGAGTTAAAAAAAGTAGTGTCTTTGGCTTGGATCTTATGCTGTATTGACCGGTCGAGCAGAGCGAGAGAGGCGTCTCCGTTTCAGCTTGGGCATAATTGCTTTTTTTTTATTTTTTTATGCCTGATAGGCAAGCATTTGACCACAATCTCACCTGATGGAAAGTGATGATGCGGTCGAAGATGTAGCATGCTTGCCTAGAAGGTACATATTCACTCTTGACTTGAAGACTCCCAGATTGTACCGTTCGGGGAACAAAGACGAAGGCAATGAGTTCCACTCCTTCGCAGTACGGATGATAAACGTAGAAGCGAAACGCTTCGAGCGAACTGGCGGTATGTCAACCATATATGGATGACGATAAAGCGTTGAAATAGGTTTTTTTAAGCTTTGCTTGCGTTTAAATTATTCTGCTTGCAATAGATAGAAAAATCATCATTCCATACCCAAAATTGTCCAATAATTTCCACATGGCCACCCTACAGCGAGTGTTTAAGTGGTAAACATTTGACAACGCTAGCAACTTGGAGCCCCTTAATGCACGGTTGTGTTGAACGAAAACTTAAAGCGGGGGATTATTGGTACTTTTTGCATCTTGTTAACTCGAGCTTTGTCGGATCAACTTGGTATTTACCGGGAATATAAGTTAGACCTATGTTATGCTAGGCAGGTATTTAAATTATGTGATAATGTCTGCTGGTAATGGTAGTTTTTTTTGCGATTCCTATTGGGCCAATTGTCTATATTTCCTGAGACATCGAGCTTATAGATAACTTAAGTGCTCAAGCCTACTACCAGTGGGTAGCGTTCCCATCATGCTGGCGGCATTGCCTCTTTAGACCACAAATTTTTGACGAACTTTTAAAAGACACTTAGCGACAAAGAGCAGACGAACGGAGCTTTATTACTTAATTTAATGAGGTACGTGACTACGACACTGTAAAATCGTGACCAGGGATTATGAAATCGTGACCAAGGATTGTAGAATCGTGACCAAGGATTGTGAAATCGCGACCACAGGTGACGAAAATCGCGACTTAGCAGGAAATCGCAACCAGGAATTGCTAAAACTCCAAGCAATATCTCGCATTTCGGGTGTAGTCGTATGACCACTTTACGACTGACCTATACATACACCAACTTAATTCAATTTGCAGTAAAAACTTTTCCTATTTAGCTCCATCCATTACCTCTGTCCTGTCCGCTAAGTATTTAGTATAATTACAGCACGAATCGATGCCGAAGCATGGACCGAGTTGCAGTCGAAACTTGCAGACCGATTAGTTGGCAAAGTTGGTAAACAAGCTTTCGGCTAATGCGGCTGTATAGACAGTAGGTCAGCTTTGTTGAAATCTGAACAAGCTAAAACTTTACCAATGTATCTGCACCACGATCAGTAACCTAGTTTTAAAAATGTTTGTGTTTCTCATTTTTTTGAATCTAGGTTACTGGTTGATTACATCTCTGGCTGTTTTTAGAAGCAGTTTCGGTCACATTTACAAACAAACAAGACAAACTTTCGCTTTTTCACAGCACAGCAACAGACAAGCTTTCGTTTCGCTTATTGCGAAGGAGGATTGGAACTCATTGCCCTCGTCTTGGTTCCCCGAACGGTGTACTCTGGGAGTCTTCAAGTCAGGAGTTAATATGTATCTTCTACGCAAGCATCTTCGGCCGCACAATCAATTTCCATCAGGTGAGATTGTGGTCATAAAAATATAACTATAGGGCATATAAAAAAATATTCTCTATAGTTCTACTGTCCACGTGATAATAATTAATACATTTGTAAAAGCAACCAATACACATTTTCCGTATGTCGGATTCGGATAATGACAACATCGTTTTTCACTTTTCCATTTCAATCTTGGATTTTTTTGTATTCTAGGGTCTTTAAAATCCCAGAATGTGACGTACGAAGCATTTCTACTCGCACTGAAGATAGTCTACTGTGATGTTTTGTACTGCGCTAATGTGTCCGTGCCAGTTCTGTGTGTTTTTAACCAGGATTGTTGATCCCGGTTTTGGCGTTTAGTTAGACAAACGTTTGCTGAGTTCGTTTGAACAGACTTAAATACAAAGTGTACTGAACTCTGCGAAAGGTAGTAAAAGGTTTCGTGGTAGTGGGCGTTTTTCGCAAATTTGAATCGCAAATTGATGAAGTAAGCGGCATGTTTTTGAAGCATTGAAATTTGAATGACGGATATTTTTTTAAGTGAAAACTTCTTTAGCACTTTTTTGGGTGAACAAAAATCATGGAACTCGCGTCATCGTCACCGAACGCGTAGTATACTGGCTACTGGCATCTCTCTCTTTCTAGTTTTCACTTCTATCGGCAGTCCTCAAAGACTGCTCCGCATGTTTTTCTTTTTTGAAGTGAAAAGCGCGTTGAGCACTTGAAAAGAGTAAAAAGGTGAAGTATATTTAATTATAATGTACAAATCAAAGTACAAGGAATAGCCTAATGCCAAATATCATTATCTACCAGCCATCCTGGCCGTGAAAGAAAGCGGTACCCACCGCTTTTCTTGTGCGTTTTGTGCGGCAGAAACAAAATAACCGAAATTATATATACTTTTAGGATATATATATATACATGTCTATTGTATATCATAGGTATCCTAAGGTTGCCTGGAAGAGATCGCTTCTTAGCGATAAGGCCGCCGATTGTACTGCTATATTGTGATTTTTTTCTTTTGTTCATTATTATTTTTCATGGTGTGCAATAAAGAGTATTCGTATTGTATATATTTAGAAAATACATTTTTTTTCATACAAATATTTTTATCACAAAATGTAAACATACAAGGCGTAACATTATGATAAAATATCACACATTCGCATTACGCAAAATACGTATTTAAGTACATACTTAAGCTTGCAATACGCGACGACGTGCCTTCTGCAGCAATAACGTAATACCAGGCTTAAAAGTACGAATCGTCGGCAGTAAATAATTGGCTTACACATATCTTATTATCATATTACCGACCTTTCACACAGCCTAAGGGTATGATGAATTCACTGAGCTGTTTAACTTAATACTGCTTACTTTTAAGCACGTAGGTCCGGTGTTGTGAATATTTTTCAACGACCCTGTATGCAAAGTGGGCAAGCCTTTAATGAGGTTTTAAATCAAATTGTTTATTTGCCAGAATACAGGTAAATAAAATGTCAGTTGTGACACAATATGTTCGGTCTGCAAGACGTGCTAGTGGTGATTTCTACGGTCTACTAACAAATACTATACTATTAATATCTACACTTTTACAAAGATAGGATAAGATAAGGAGGATGCCTTAACACTAGAGAAACTGCCCGTTGGCTTAGTTGGGCGGCGTTCGCCTTCTAAGCTGCAGGGGTATCGGGTTTTATTCTCGGCGGGAGCACAAGTTTTCTCCCTATGGAAAATTTGTGTTTCTGGTTCTGATTGTGATTGTGTGTATGATGTGAATGTTTCCGGCACCCACGACACAAGTCATCGAACTTAGCGTGGGGCTGTAGAAACATTGTGAAAGCGTAACTATGGCTAAGCTGCTGCTTAGCCATACATCTAGTCAAGGTTTTTTTAAAATGATATCGTTTACAAACCCAATATGTTAATATCAAAACATTCAGTTCTTTTGGACAGTTGGAAAATGTATCCTCATTTTTTTACAAGTTATAACTTTACAATGTTCCTTCAAAAGATAAGGGTAACGAAAAAACATTAATGTAAAAACATATTTAATTCTAGCATTAAATAAAAGAATTATTTCGGCTACTGCGGTGGAAAAAAACAAGTTTTAGTACGATTATTGTAACTTCATAATTTCGACGAAATGACGATCGATTTGTATGTATCTCTCCCTATACCTATCTTACTTTACATGCGAGTCAACCTGAAAATCAGCGTTCAGTTATAGATTAAACGATCCTTACCCCCTTTTACAGATAATTCTTAGAACTTCCACCGTCACTACTGAATATAATACGGTATTTTCGAACTCCGTGTTTCCATATCATCGAATCTAGAACCAATAGTCAGAGCGTTACTATCTCACTCACTCATCTCTGGTGGGGTAACCATGCGACTGGAGATTGTAGATTTCTGCTAGAAATTGGGAAAGCGTTTATCATAAAACATAACATAAACGTTTTTACACTCATGGGTCCACATTTAGTTCGAAGACATGTGTCGTGGGTGCTGGAAACATTCTCATCTCACTAATTTTTCACGGAACATACATAACACACACACTCACACCCAGAAATAGAAGCGCAATAATATGTTCTTTGGCTATCCGGGAATCGAACTTAGAACCCACGGCGCCGAGGGTAGAGACTTGTACACTGCGCTAACTGGGTCGTCGTTTAATACCATTCTCCATAAAGTCTCAAAGTAAATTAAAGTTAAAAGTATTATATATAAAGCGGTCATATAAAGTGGTACATACATAACATCAAAACACATGTACACATGGCCTTAAGTAAGGTGCATTTTGTCTCTGGGCCCAAACTTGGCAACGCCTGTATCTTGGGTGCCCGTTTCACAATGTTGTTAATAGGATTGGCTATTTTTTTATTTTTTTTGTATTTATGACAGGCTAGTGTTTGACCACTATCTCACCTGATGGTAAGTGACGATGTGATCGAAGCTGGTAAACACACTAGACCTGGAATACGCAGGCTCTCAAGGATAACTGCCGGAACACCGTATTTGCTACAGTAACAGATCCTGTACGAGGTCATCATCGACACATTAGAGCAAAAAATTGGTTATTGTTAGATTAATAATTGAAACGCAAGCAAAGCGTAAAAAATCGACTTCACCGCTTATATTTCGGTTTTGGCAGGACCGATTTCGATAAAATTTATATGGGATCACCTCTGAAGTATACTCTACTAAACAAAAAAAAAATCATTAAAATCGATTCACAATTGGCGGATATCGCGTAACGTACATACAAAAACAAACATACAGTCGAATTGAGAACTTCTTTTTTTGAAGTCGGTTGACAAAACGTAAAAATAAAGACGTTGCAAATTTGTAAAAGTCCGTGTAACTCCAAAACTCATAGCCATCCTACCCTACGCTGGAAGTCCGCCAACTCCATAAAATATGCCCTTTTAATACATACAGTAACACGATTATTTTGATATACCTACACGTTACTATACAGGGTGAATAATACGAAAGCTTTTTGTTCTTACGGAGTGTTACGTCATTATTTTCTGAAACCTTGTTGATTAGGTAATGTGGAGACCGTTTTAGGATGATGTGGAGTGTTGTTGAATATGTATGAGTATGTTTAGAGCTTTATTTTGAGATAGAGGAGAAACTAGGCAGTAATGGCGTTAATATTATCAAAAAGCAATACCGTAGTTTTTAATTTTGATGGCTTTTCGAGTACTAAAACAAATTAACCTTCTTTTCATAGGCTTACTTTATTATTATATAACATATTATTTATATAACATTTATTGTTGGTAGAGTATGGAAACATCCAGCTGCTGGAAACACTCGATTGACGGCCCGTGACGTTAGTCAATGTTATGGCTAGACTTAAAATCTGTGGGAGAAAAGGGTCACCTTGCCCTAATCCATAATCTGCGACATTTTATCTCAGTAATTTAAGATCACAAGCGGTTTTTTTTTCATCGTCATATACAAATCGTCAAAAACACTGACAAACACATATTAATTTTATTTTTAATAGGCTTTGAATACTATCTTACCTGTTGATATATGGTCAAAGTGGTAATTTGCTGGTCTTAGAAAGTATCTGGTTAGATAGATAGCCAGAACACCAATTAGGTAGTCCTTGGCTACAAAATTTTCTTCTTGAATGTTAAACACGAGAAATGCCTTACCACCATATTAACATACATGTTTAATATTAGTAAGGACGGTCTTCAGGAATCCAATTAAATAAATTATTCTACCTCTCTGGCAATCCTTGAAAATGCAGTGTCCGTTATTTGTTTAGGACAAAAAGTCTCAATGGCTAAGGATCATTTAAAAGTCGAGTAACAGACAGTAATTTATCTGGAAAGATTCCATCCTTACAATCATCTTTTTTGTGAAGTCGGTAGATAAAAGGCCTCTGTTCATTAATGAGCAACGTCTTGGTTACATCACGATATCTCATGCTTCTTTCTTCTCTAGTTCTCTTTTACTATCTTACGGAAAGTATTTGCGCTGAAAAATGTATAATCGCAGAATGTGCAATTTGCGAAATGTCCAACGGTAGCAACACGTCCCATTCGCTAAATGTCAATTTCGTGGAATGTCCTATTCTAGAAATGTCCAATTCGCAGAATGTGCAACATTCATGATAACTTACAAAACGATTTCGTTTGAGGTACGGAACCCTGTATAAGATTGTCGCGGTATTAGCCAAATTAAAATAATTGCAACTAATTAAATGTTGTTGTTTTTTTTTTTCAGGTAAATCACGATTCCTGTCAACCTATTATTTCCAAGTAGTGATGTAAGTATTTTTATGATAAAATTGCAATAATATCATAATTTCCAGCTAGTATTGTGCATGTTCTCTCTTCGTGTTGCATCTGCTGACCGGATTTTATTCCGAAGTTATATATGATGAAATTCGGAATATTTTGGCTTATTTATACACACCGGGGTATCAACAAACTTTAACACAGGTTATTTTGTATTCAGATTTGTCATGTTTTTGGGCGCATGTTTAGCCGCGGGTCAAAGCTATTAAATTACATCCAAAACATTAAATAAATTTAAATTACATAATTTTTATGCGAATATCAAAGGAAGCAAGCACCTCTAATATACTCAAATACAATCTCATTTGCAGTGCCACCTGGAACATCGATTAATCGATACTCTTTCTGAAATGTAGGTGTAGTCTCATCTCTACATAGTATAAAATAAAGTCGCTTTTCGCGTGTCTGTCTATTTATCCCCTGACTCCTCCTAAACCACACTTTGATGCGGTTTCCACAATCTGATAGATATTTTTTCACGGAAGGTTTATATATATAATAAAACCTAATTACGTTTATATGTAAGTAACCAAGTCGCCGAAAAATTTAAGAAATACATATAAATGATGTACTAGAGAATATTAGTTTTTCTAAAATCCAGAAGAAAACTCTGCGATGGCATATCTCTATCTGTTACGGTTGACTCACAGGTACTATTTCTTTAATTATTTGTTTAATTACAACTGTGTGAAGCCGAGGCGGCTCGCTAGTAAATAATAATCATAAAAATACCGTCTATTGGTACAATGAAAAAGCATACAATAATGTACCTTATGTATGATGTTTTGTGTCGTTTACAAAGATAGTCGCTTAATGGTAATAAAACTCAACAATAGTATACCAGTCTAAAGAATCTCCGTCATACTAAGATTACCAGTAAATCTCAGGAAACTGATTAAAGTCTAGATTTATGATACTGCCTCATTACAATATACGTTCTCAAAGTCTAGACTCTCAATACTTATAGCGAGAGTCTCTCAGCAACTTTTTAATGAATAGTTTTAACAAAAACCAAGAGGTTTTCAACCCATTGTGTTCTACCCTCTTTCTCAAAATCTTTTGAGGCCATCTTCATTTTTTCTTTTAATTTGAATGGATGGCGCTATTAATTCATAAAAGGCGTGGTTTGAACTAGAACTTTTTATTAATGGTAATGATTTAGAAGTCGTATTTTTGCATTTTAGATTAATATGAATTTTATGGTACCTTCAAATCTATTTTATATAAGTACTCGGATATTTTCTCATGCATGCCTTCAACTATAAATGTAAGTACTTCGCCAGCAAAAAACATTGTCACCAATCACTATATGGTGTTTCGGCAGCTACCCCTAAGAATGAGTATATATCGTACACCTAGCTTTCCGCCCTCATTATTTATATACACACACCATATAAAAATTAAACCTAGCTATATCAATTTTTCGACCCCGAAACCCCCTGCATACTAAATTTATGAAAATCATTGGAGCTGTTTCCGAGATTCAGATTATATATATACAAGAATAGCTCGTTTATAAGGTGTTAGATTTGATTGTCTAATTGCTACTAAATCTTTATGTAATGAACAGCGAATTGAAAGAGACTGTATCCCACGCCATATCACTTTTACTAGTGTGGGATCCTGAGCACACCTACACAAAAATGACATTTTGATATTGTATGTACTTGATACAAGTAACACGAAATAAATTATATTCTATTCTATTCTATACTAAATGTAATAAATTATTAATGAATAACATTACCGAATAAGTAGATACTTAAGAATTACTAAAAATACTAACTAAAAACAAAACCTTACACAAATATATCTAATTTAATAATGATACATAATTTTGACGTTTTATTAGTTTTATTTTTATTCTAGCAAACCCGGCGAACTCCGTTTCGCCACTATAAACCTCACGGAGCCCGAGACCTTTCCAACGAATGCAAAACCGTGGAAATCGGTTCGTGCGTTCCGGAGTTATAGCGTCAGGAAGGAAAACCCGACTTATTTTTATATAGTAGATTTAATAATGATACATAATTTTGACATTTTATTATTAATTAATTTGATACATTTTAAAAGAAGCATTACATCCTCCTCTCCTCTAAATTGTTGTGCCCAACAGGGTCTCCAATACACTGCCCTTTATTTCAACAATATACCCACACATTTAGACAAAACCATTAAATTTCGAGTTTGAATTAGAATAATGTAGCCTAAAAAAATGATTGGCGGAAGGCGAAATTTACTTTTTTATAACTGATCATAATAAACAATTCTTCAATACATTATCTGATTTAAAAAAACCGTTTGCATTACCTAGCCCATTTATTGAGGAAATAATGGGTACTGTACTTAATATAATAAATGTGAAATTCTGGATGTGTGTTTGTTGCTCAATTACGTCAAAATTACTGTACGGATCTAGATGACATTAGTCACTCGGATAGTCTATTACCTGGGTTAATACATAAAATTTGACTTTTTACTTCTACGCGGACGAAGTCGCGGGCAGAAGCTATTTCTATAAGTGTATTTAGTTTGCACGAAACAAATGCCATAGGAAATTCGAAATTCGTTCTCAAAACTAATGATAGCTGTCAGTATAGTAACTAATGCCATAGATTCGAAGATATATCTCCATCTAACCATTACTGGTAATCAAGCTACCTACTTATTTCCGGTCATCGACCTGTAACAATACGCTCGGATGAAGCAATCAGTGCCTTCATTGGTATACATAACAAAGCGCTTGCGGTTCAACTATACAACAATTTCACTGTAATACTGTTTTAATATACGAAAATATATTTTTTTAATTTAATTTCATCAATAGGCTCCACACCTGTCACATCTGTTGCCGTAAAAATAAATGTGGTTAGCGAGCCCGGAAGAAAAAAAACATCACGCAATGCCGGAGACATATTTTTTAAGTTTGAATTTAGAACGTATTTTAAAATTCCTAAAAACGTCACCGATCAGTCTCATAAAAATATTAAGCTGACGTTAAATTTAAAAATAGAATGTCAAACGTCCCGCGTTTTTTAGGGCTTGCTTTTTTTAGAAAACAGCCAGCACGGGCGTTCCGAAGTGTTTACATGTTTGTGCGCCGACTGTTTGGTTTGGGTCTTTGACTGCTTTTGGACTGCATGCGGTTTTTGGCGGGAAATGCCCGGATGTTACTTTTTTACTCGCCTGCTAAGTGCAACTCAAATATTGGGCCGACTTTTTTGCAGTCACAATTTTTTTACTCAATTTATTCACTCAAATAAGTCGAACAAATGTAGGTGTTTCTTAAGCCTATGTTTACAAAAAAAGTAAGTTTGAATTCGGAATCGAACGATGTCTCCGAACATAGGTTTCGAAATTTGCACAGTAGAGCGAATCAGCAATTTAATAGACAAAAACTTTGCCGCGTTTTTTTTCTATTCCGCTCCGTAATGGAATACGAAATCGTGCACCCAGTTTATTCCGAATCAAAGTTCTTTGTAACGAAATTGAGGTTTTTCTCGCGACCTTGTGGAAAAAAGCCTCTACTCAAGCAGATTACTTTCGCTTTGAAGTTTTAAGTGTCTGTTCCGTGTCCGTAACGTAAATTTATTTAGATTTGTAATTAAAATTAGAATCTTTTTTCATTAGCGTGCTAAAAGTATCTAAGTAGGTTTCATTTTAACCGTGGTACTTGGATGTTTGAAATTGATACTTGACCTTTTTTTACTCTATCTCAATAACATGTGAGGTTAATTTTTTTTAGGATTGAATATTGCCTTTTGAGATATGTTTGTGAATGAACTCCGCCAAATGTTACCCAATTTCGAGAACCATAGTTGACATACCTCCAGTTCGCTCGAAGCGTTCTGTTTCTACTTTTAGTCGAACTCATTTCTAGATAGTACTTTCGACCGTTTGACGGATGTAATTGTAACCTAATTAAAAGGCTCTTAAATATAATTTTATGAATAAAAATATTATAATTGATCGAGCGAGGCGAGATCTCTAAGTTGAATTAAGTCGTTCAGCACTGTGTCCGTCCGTCCGTACGTCTGTCAGAAAGAAACATCTAGCGTCTAAACCATACTACGACTTCAAATTGTCGTAGAATATGTAATACTATGCCAAAAAGACAGAAATGAGACTTAAAATGATAAAAATGAAGATATTAAAAGAGACACGGGACAAAATGTATTTTTTTTATTTGCCCTTGTGTGTAAGGGCTTGACAAGAAGAGTACGTAACTGGTTTAAAAAAAATCTATGTTGGAAAATAATGATATGGTAGCACACCAAATCACTGTTTTAAGACCTATTTTGTCCCGGGGATATCTCAAAAACGGCTTCACACTGAACGCTGAAATTTACGTATAATATATGTTATATCCTGTACTTGAACAACAAATACAGAAATTAAACAATATTTTTAAAGAAAAGTTATAAGCATTTAACCTGAAAAGGTTTTCTATATGAGGCAAAATGTAGGCGCGAGATCTCAGTTCGGCGCGAACGACTTGTTATATAGAATGTAAAAGTATATATTTAGAAATAGGTGTCTTCTGTGACAAATATGTCAAATCTTCAGCCGCATCATCACTTTCCATCAGGTAAGATGGTGGTCAAATGTTTGTCTATTGCATAAAAAAAACATAATAGATTGCTATTAAAGATAACAGGGCTCTGAGATCAGGTGTTACTCCATTTTATTATATGTAATAATTAGAACACTATTCTGATAATTACGAGCCGTAAGTGAAACATTATTATATCTACATAATGTACGTGAAACCGAGTAAAAGCTTGCCTCTATTACTCGTCATAAATAGTGATGTTCTTACGCCACAAAACAACGTAAACGAAACCGTCGGATATCTGAAAGTATGTTTTGGAAGCTTTTTTTTATGCTAAATAGGCAAGCATTTGACCACTATCTCACCTGATGGAAAGTGATGATGCGGTCGAAGATGTGACATGCTTGGCTAGAAAATACCTATTCACTCTTGATAGAAGAAATCTGAAGCTATATGTGTGTGAGTATGGTTGAAATTCTGTGTAACAGTTGGATGGATTTGGATGAAATTTTAAAATGGTCTAGATCCTGTTCATTCCGACAAACTCGGGGATGATGACATGATTTTTGTTCACCCAGAAAGCGCTCAACGGGCCTAAAGAAGTTTTCACTTCAAAAATCCTTGTTAGTATCTGTTACCAGATTGTTTCAACATTAACGAGAGGTATTTAGAACAATCGATTTACAAACCGAATACAAAATTATAACCAATATCTATAATCGGATGTCTTCGCCATCCCTAGCCCTAAATATTCCATTAACCATGGTCTGAATACCATAAGAATAACGGAAATAATGTGAGTCACGACTTATCTCATTAATGGTACGGCTATTTATCTGTACATGTCGTCTCGAGTCCACCATTAATACACGTCAAAACGCTTCGCCGATGTCCCCGAGATACTTTTGTTTTGTTTTGTCCACGAACGATTCGATATCTAACCACTGTGCTTTGTTTTTTTCCTTTTTTTGTGGGTCGCCAGTTGCCACTTGTCGCGCGGATTAAATTTGATATTATTGTTTTTGTACTTCTTTCTTGCGATCTTGTTTGTAGACTCTGTGGCACTCTATGACATTTCTTTGAAATATAGTCAAGTTGCCAATTCGAAACTAAGATTAAACTTTAAATTGAAACACTTTCCAATCAAGTTGAAGTTGCGACCGCAAAAGATTTCACTAATTAAAACTTTCCAACTAAAATATTGACAATGGCTTTTAGATTCTTTACAAAATTGAGTTTAAACGCACTTATATCAAAGTAACTTCAATTAAATTTATTGTGGAGCTAATTTTCTTTATCAATTTCAAATCTACGAAACTAAAGCAATAATCTGTGTGCCTGAGGGCGATGTAGTAATTAAAGTAATGAAGTCTTCATATAAAATACCTAAAGGCAGGCATCTACATATCATAACGGCCGTACCATCATATCTGAACGTGTGATCTTTGACTTCGAGAACTATCTTCTATCTCGCTCTCTTCAACCATGTCTGAGTGAAACAGGGAACACTAAAATGAATAATATGTTAATAAGAAATTTCGATATAAATAAAACATTCCAAAAATGAAATATAAAAGCGACCGGCGTGAAAACCCTTATCCGACTTGAATTTTTAAGTACAACCTTCGCATGCTAATAAAAAGTATATCAGCTTGTATTATTCTTACATTAGCTTATTTTTTTAATTCACGTTCACAAAATGTTTTTAAATACCTTAATTAAGAGGCCATTAAAATTTAATAAAACATTTTAAGCGATACACGATTCATCAAGAAGCAATAAAACTTTTTAATGCCATAGACAAGATTCTTTTTTCATGTCGCAGACTATAAAATGGCAATAAAATACGGGCGGAGACAACTAAATTTACTTTTTTATACGCAAATGAGACGGCGAATAAGCGCGTACACGGGCGGCCGTGTGTCGGAATATGATAATAAAGCTGTATATGCATGCATATGTGTATTTTTGGGTGGCAACAATATGACACCATAAAAACGCAAATCAAATTCCAAAATTAAATTTCAAAAAAATCTGAGCTGAAATATGACCAGGGAGTTTTTGCCGCGAAAGTGAAAAAATGGCGTTGTTGATTTTGCATAGTTTTTTCAAAACTTGTAATTCTTCATGTGTAACAATGGTGGATTATTCACCGTTGATATTTAGTGAACGTACCTACATGTGAGTAGGCAATCATACAAAGTTGTAAAACGTGATTTTCGATTTCGCTCCAAAACTACAATACAAAAAAAACAAAACGCATTCACACTCACAGCCCCACACTAAGTTCAAAGACTTGTATCGTGGGTGCCGGAAACATTTACATCACACACACAAATACACCCAGAACCAGAAGCACAAATATCCCTTGGGAAGAAATTTGTGCTCCTGCCGGGAATCGAACCAGGACCCACGGCTCACAGGGCGGAGACCTGTCCACTGCGCCAACTGGGTCGTCAATATAAGTTCTAATTAAGTTTCTACCACTTTATTAGGACATGACTTGACTGTGACTGGACCTTGACTCATTTACTTGACTTTGACTATGACTTATGACTAGGGCTTCTATTATGAAATACACTTGAAAATGTATTTTTTGACACTGGCTAAATGAACAAATTTGCGTAGCCAAAAAAAAAAATGGCTTATCTTGTGTTTACGAACGTTCGCGTTCCACAAAAAGTCTAAAAACGTTTTTAACATCGGTCCATCTAACACCGACTACAAACATTAATTTCTTTCAACAGCAGCATTTGCTAAGTTCGTTTAAACTCCCCCAGACATAATTTACATCTTCTTATCTCTAATAGCACAGGAGGGTAAGATTTTTGCCCACTTTTTGCGCCATCCGCACCACTGTGATAGATTTTGTGGCGACAGCGCCACCTGGCGGCGATATTTGTGCATAGATTGTCGATTTGGTCTCTAACGCCCCCATATTTTATCCACTGTGCATAATTTTAGACGTCATTGGAAGTCAAAAGCACGCTGGGGGATTTACGAGGACAGTTTGAGTAACGCATACGTAATTTTTGTGAAAATTTAATTCTTGGTAGAATACATCGACTTTTTAAGTTGACTTTTATTATTAAACTAGCCGTGCCACACGGCTTCGCCCGCGTTTGTCAAGTTAAAAAGTAGCCTATATGTTATTCCGAAACCCAAACTATCCCCATTCTACATTTCATCAGAATCGGTTTATCCGTTACGGAGATACGTGGTAACAAACATTCTCACACACACTCTCTCTCACACACACACACACACACACACAAACTTTCGCATTTATAAGATTAGTAGGGTATTAAAATTCAAAGTCATTTAGTTAAAGCTTATGAAATAATAAGAAAATAAATTTTATTTTGTGCTTGGGGATAAAGGCGATGTAAAAATTAGTCGTCTTACCTGCACGTGGTGCACCCGCCGATCAACGAATTCCCAAAGAATTTTAGACTTCAAACAGGTCGGTTACATAACATAACAGCAACCAGTCTATTAATTTACCCAACTTATTTCAAGGTCAATTATGAACTTTATTTGAACTACGCCAAGGTTATATTTAACTTAACAATTGTTATCCAACATCTTTTGTCGACCCAATGGTCTGTTGGATACAGAGATCGGTCATAACAACTTAATTTTGGTAAGTTATTTTAGTGAATACTTAGTAAATACAAGGTAATTTATGTCTAGACAAGAAAATTGGGCTAGACTTGTTAGAGTTTCGGTAAATTTCACGTGATTCAGAACGTTATATAAAATCACTAGGTATTGATGAAAGTTATAATAAAATGTGTTTTATTAAATACTAGCTTTTGCCCGCGGCTTCGCTCGCGTTAAGAAGTATTATTTTAAAATTGACAAAGTTTCATACAAACTTTCATCCCCTATTTTTTCCCCTTGGGGGTAGAATTAATCAAAATCCTTTCTTAGCGGATGCCTACGTCATAACATCTACCTGCATGCCAAATTTCAGCCCGATCCGTCCAGTGGTTTGGGCTGTGCGTTGATAGATCACTATGTCAGTCAGTCAGTCACCTTTGAGTTATATATATTTATATATTATATAGAAGAAGATTTTATAAGATGACAAATAACAAATTTATTCAGTTTTTACCGACTTTTCAAAAAAGGACTCTGAATACTCAAGTCGACTGTATTTTTTTTGTTTTTTTTTTGGGTGTTACCTCATAACGTCTTTCCACGTGAACCGATTTCGATTTTTTTTTAATTTGAATTGTTTTTTTTTAGTTTGAAAGATGTTGCTTTCCAAATGGTCCCATTAAAATTTGATCAAGATCCGATCAGTAGTTCTTGAAATATCGTCAATGATGCGTATTCTGTGGACTACATTGCCGATGTTCTCGTTTTCGACCGACTTCAAAAGTTACCTCATAACTTCTTTGGTTGTGAACCGATTTTGATGATTATTTTTTTATTTGAAAGCTGGTGCTTTTCATGTGGTCCCATTTAAATTTGGTCAAGATCTGATCACTACTTTTTGAGTAATTGTTAATAATGCGTGATTAATACGTTAAATCTGATCAAGATTCCGAAGATAAAGCGGAGCAGTCGGTTTTTTTTAAGCTTTGCTTGCGTTTAATTATTAGCAGGTCTGGTCGAATACCTTGCCTAAAATAAGATAAGCATGCGGTATGGCGGTCTCGAAATCAAAATGAAAATCGTTCATTCCCATGGGCCCCAAAGAGGCACTCATGAAAGTTAATTATTCTACTGCCAGGTTCGCAAAATTACTGCCATCTCGAGAAGATATAGCAAGAAACTCGGCGGCGCATTTTTTTTCACTCAATATTTTTTAAATCATTCCTTTACACTAATATATTATTATATTAACCTAGGTATATCTATATTATGTAGTCGCTAGAAAGCGCTTGTGCAGTTTTCCTCCATGCATCCTTGTCATTAATATAGTCGATCGTTTTATAGTAAGCTTTCTTAATTAATGTCCATGCCTGATAATAATATATCTAACATAGTGAAGTATTAAATAAAACCGGCCAAGTGCGAGTCGGACTCGCGCACGATTGTTGTTATAGCGGCAATAGAAATACATCATCTGTGAAAATTTCAACTGTCTAGCTATCACGTTCTTGAGATACAGCCTGGTGACAGACGGACGGACGGACAGCGAAGTCTCAGTAATAGGGTCCCGTTTTCACCCTGGAACCCCTACGGAACCCTAAAAAAATTAAATGTTTTTTTCATCTCTGTTTAGCTAGCGTTTGTCTGACCTGATAGTAAGTGATGATATCGGTCGAGGATGGTAAACGCGATAGATTTGGAATGACGACTATTCATGAACAAAATAGTTGGTCTATAATTGGATGTGTCGTGACACACGATAGAAGTGAAATTTTTGTATTACAGGGAAACATTTTAATTATTCATACCACTTCTCGTCACACAAAGATTGCGGATCAGAATTTCAAAAATTAAGAAGTTTCACTTGAAAAAAACAAAATAGTTTCATCTTCTTCCGTCGATCTATTTCGAGCCTTTCGAAACCTTTCAATAAAACAAAAAATCCAATCGCGCTGTGGTCCATTTCGCCTTTCCAGACGGCCAAACACACACCCGTCCAGGATTTCATCCCAGTCGAGGTCGATCATCTGACCCCAGGTTACCTAAAAGGTACTCCAAGTAATTCACTCGCGGTTCCTCATAAAATTTATCTGGAAACTTTCTACACGTTACCGTGAATGATTAAACAAGCTAACAACTTGCGTTAATAAAATTGCTTGTTCTGAACGCTCTGGATTGTTGGAGCACGAAAAGTTCCTAAGAATTTTGTAGCTTAGTAGATAAAACGTTACACGTTACGTTGATGGCAGTGCCCGGAGCTTAATTTTAATTATTTTAGCGTTTTAAAAGTTTTATTAAAAGGCGGTCGACGGTTATTGCTTCAGAAACGCGACTTTATGCGACGTTTCTAGATGTCAGATAAGGAGCTTAAGAATCTCAGTTGAAATGAGATCGCCAAGATTGAAGTATTTAATTTTACTTATATATAAGTTTTTAGTGAAGTTTTAAGTCTTGAAGATTATTCTAGATCTTACAGACGACTAGAGCAGTTTTAAACACCGAGAGATTTGCATAAATTAAGAAGTTTGCCATTATTAAAATAAAATCTTTATTCCTTTGACAGACTGCGCTTTGAAATTTTAACTTTTGGTTTAACCTGTGATGTGAAATTTATATTTTCATGAAATCCTATGTACAATTTACAAACACGCACAGGCGACGCACTCACACAGAAAACTTTCACACAGGTGTATATCAAATGAATATTAGCATACCTTCAATTAACAATAATATTGTAAACTACTATAATAATATGTCAAATTTACCTTCATTTTTTATTTTTTCTCTAAAGTATCTATCCATTCAATTACCGTTTTTCTTATGCTTTTATGTAGATTCATATTTTATGACCAATATTGACGTTGGAAATGTACACAACCAGGAAGAGACTAGTTACCCACAACACAGGATATCCTAGTGTGGGAACTAGAAATCCCCAGTAGTGCATAATTAAAGGCTTATCCACTGCCCTCAAACTATGCCATAATTTATAATTTTACTTAATTTTTAGTTTTTCTTTATGTACTATGTAAAATGCTATATTGTTTTTGTGAATAAAGATTTATTATTATTATTTATTAAAGATTTATATTATTAATTTAATCACAACCAAATGTGAACGTTGAGGCAATCCAGCTCCTCGACAACACAGACTTAGTGAGAAGACTCAAGAGAACTAAACCTTTTGAGTTAGTGTAGTGATGTGACAGTGTATTATAGTGAGTATATTAACAAAGAACACAAGAACAAAGTATCTTCCCTTTCATAGAGATAGTAAGAAAAGTGTTATTGGATACATTCTTAGTATACTTCGCATATTATTATATACTTCGCAGTTTCGATCAAAATTAAATTACTTATTAGTCTTAAGGCTAGATCGTAATTCCAATGGTGTACCAATCATAATTGTAACACTATTAACAAAAAAAAAGTAATACTTTGCACATAAATAAAAAAACTACTCCTACTATGAAAACTGCTAGAAACAATAATGTTCGACGTAACGTATCAAAAGTTTAATGAGAAAATAATCAAGCGCAAGCAAAGCTTAAAAAACCGACTTCACCGCTTACATTTTGGTTTTGGCTTGATTGATTTCGATATATGGGACCAACTCTGAAGTACAATTTACCAAACAAAAAAACATCATCAAAATCGATTCATAAATGGCGTAGTTATCGCTGAACATAAATAAAAAAAATATTTCGAATTGAGAATCTCCTGTTTTGAAGTCGGTTGAAAAAAGAATTTGTATATAAAAATGTATCTCTATTACCCTTGGTCATCGCATCACGCGTGAACGTATGGAACAATTTAACTAATTATTTTTTGTTGTGGTAATTATTGTCAGGAAAAGGTTCTTATGAAAGAAAATTTTATCCTGGAATTCCCGCGGGTCCGGGGCGCGGGTAAAACTGCGAGGCGCAGCTAGTCCTTCCTTACTAATATTATAAATCCGAAAGTAACTCTGTCTGTCTGTCTGTTACGCTTTCACGCAAAACCACTGAACCGATTTAAACGAAATTTGGTAGACAGATAGTCTAGAGCCTGAGAAAGGACATAGGCTACTTTTTAACCCCGAATTGTGGCTGGTCTGGGACTTACGCGGGCAAAGCCGCGGGACGCAGCTAGTAGTCAATAAAATATAAGTGAGGCGCTACTAAAAATACGTTTCTGAGGTAGGTAGCGCACAGTGGTGCAAACAGCCGATAGCCCGGACAAAAAGATTCCTCCGCATTGTGAGGGGGACACAAAGGCCCACGCCTTCAGAAACGAGAACTTGTAATTACTATTTTCCTACTACCGCCTTTTCTTCGTATATTTTTCAGAAAAATGGAATGCTAGACCCGGTTCTGCCAGTCCTTTGTTGGGACATCCCTCACATCTTTGGCATATATCAAAGGAATTTCTAGAATTGAAGCGAATGCCGTATAATAATTCGGATAAATATATTTTTTTAATTACGTTTTGTGTATTATTATCGAATAAAATCTTTGTCTTTACTTATGTGACTGTAGTTAAGCTTTTATTTTCCACCGACTCCACAAAAAAGGTAGAGGTACTCTATTTGACTGTATTTTTTTTTATGTGTGTAACTTCATAACTTCTTTCCACGTGAGCCGATTTCGAATTATTTTAGTTTGAAAGATGTTGCTTTCTTATTGGTCCCATTTAAATTTGATCAAGATCTGATCAGTAGTTATTGAAATATCGTCAATAATGTCTATTTTGTGATGAATAATGCATACTTTGACGATGTTCTCGTTTACCCGACTTCAAAAGTTACCTTATAACTTCTTTCGTTGTGAGCCGATTTTGATGATTCTTTTTTTATTTGAAAGCTGGTGCTTTTTATGTAGTGCCATTAAAAATTTGATCAAGATCTAATCAGTAGTTTTTGAATTATAGTCAATAATGCGTGTTTAATACGTTAAATCTGATCAAGGTTCCGATGATAAAGCGGTGAAGTCGGTTTTTTTAAGCTTTGCTTGCGTTTAATTATTTACTATTATTGTATAGTTACGTGAGATCCGTGGAGTGGGGCCTGGTGACCTGTGATACAGGCTGTTTACGCCTACTTCAGGCACCAGTCCGTGCAATACAAGTCCCGCGACTGTTGTAATATAAATAAGTAGCTTTGTAATAGTGTACCTACACTGTTTTATGGACTTCTTGTAAGGTAAATAAATCCATTTATTATTATATTATATATATACAGACAAACATTACTGCTGTAAGAAAAGGATTATGTAAAGTTATTTTCGCTAAAAAACTGTAGTATTAGAAGCTAAATTTATACACAATAACTTTAGAACGAAAAGTTGGCGCTTCATTGTCTAAGATCAAAAGTAACCTATTTTCAGCGTAAAAGATACTTTGAGATCAAAATAACACATTTCAAAGTAATTCTTTAAATGTTTGAGTGTAAACTTATCATACCAATCTACATTCAATATGGTTTTAGTATGAGGTATTGAATACCAAACAGTTAACTGACAATATAATTTAAATAATTTACCAATATGTGTACAGAACCTACGTTAAGTTCGTTTTTTTAATTCATGATAGGCAAACTTTTGACCACCATCTCACCTAATGGTAAGCGACGATGTGGTCGACGATAGAGTGCGTCACAGCGTGAAGAGAAATCAAACACTTACACATTTACACATACTTTCGGATTTATAATATAGATAGATTATAACTACTTCACACTATCTATTAAGTGAACTGCTATTATCTGAACTGCCCGTTGGCCTAGTTGGGTGAGCGTTCGCCTTCTAAGCAGGGGTATCGGGCTCGATTCCCAGCGGGAACACAAGTTTTCTCCCCAAGGCAAATGTGTGTTTCTGGTTCTGGTTGTGATTGTGTGTGTGATGTGAATGTTTCCGGCACCCACGACACAAATAATTGAACTTAGTGTGGGGCTGTGAGTGTGAAAGCGTTTATGTTTATAAGTGACACCAAGGAATTCTAGGAAAAATAATCAAATAAAAATGTTTAATGGGTCCGCGCTCCGTACAACGACACGATAATGTTGTATGTCAAATTTGACATTTAGCACCTAATTAGGCAGATCTTAAGATATAGCCACAGATAAATTCTCAACATCTTTTGTCAAATCAATTTTACCATATAAATATATGTAAATGCGTGTTTATTGTGGAATCGAAAACGATGGAGACATTTTGTAAACTCGTATTGGATTGGAACTCAATGGAATTCTGTCGTATGTAATTAATATCTACTACTTTAGTGATTAGCAACGATCGTAAGACCATTGATTAGTTAGTTGATCAAGCTAAGAGAGATATCTAAGTTGACGACCCAGTTGGCGCAGTGGACAGGTGTCCGCCCTCTGCGCCGTGGGTCCTGGGTTCGATTCGCGGCAGAAGCACAAATTCCTTCCCAAGGGATATTTGTGCTTCTGGTTCTGGGTGTAAAGTGTATGTGATTTGAATGTTTCCGGCACCCACGATACAAGTATTCCAGGTCTAGTGTGTTTACCAGCTTCGATCACATCGTCACTTACCATCAGGTGAGAAAGTGGTCAAACACTAGCCTGTCACAAATAAAAAAAAAGTCTTTGAACTTAGTGTGGGGCTGTAAGTGTGAAAGTGATTTTTTTTACTTGTGGGTGGCTCAGCACTTTGTCCGTCCGTCCGTCTGTCAGAGCATCTAGCGTCTAAACCTTACAAGGGAATAATTTCTTCAAGACTATGTAAAGCTATGGCACAAAGTCAAAAAATATAATTAAAATGATGTTTTAAATGAATAAGGTTAATAAGATGTAAAAGAAAAGTCACCCACTAAAGTAAGTCAGAGTTTTTTTTTTCTGCCCGTGTGTAAAAACAAGTAAAAGAAAACAGCACTGCAAGTAGAGTGCAGAACTGTTAGAAAATATGTATTATAATATATTTGGTATCAAAGTCGCTGTTTTTAGACCTATTTTGTCCCGGGTTCCATCTCAAAAACAATATATAACGCTGAAACTTAAATATATTATCCGCTATATCCTTTAATTAAAAAACAATTGCAGAAATCAAACAATTATTATTTTTTAAAGTTTTTTTTTTTTTTTATTTGTGACAGGCTAGTGTTTGACCACTATCTCACCTGATGGTAAGTGACGATGTGATCGAAGCTGGTAAACACACTAGACCTGGAATACGCAGGCTCTCAAGGATAACTGCCGGAACACCGTATTTGGCTTTGCGGCAGACTTTCAACTTGATGGTGGTAAGCTACTTTGGTAGCAAGCCAGGCGAGCACTCACAAAATGCTCTACCACCTCTCAAAAAAAGTTATAAACAAGTTACTTCAAAAATGTTTCTCTATTAGGTAAAACGCACGCGCGAGATCTCTATTCGGGGCGAACGAGTAGTCCTTATTAATTTTTAAAAAGGAGCCACTTCACTCTCCCCTTCAATATTTACGCAAATAAATTGTTCTACAAGAAGGGAGTGACAGGAACAGGATTGTGCGAGCGAGAGGGAACAGGCTCTTTACCTCGACGGAACATCTGTAATTAAAGTATACGCAGTTAAAATATACCATCGTTTTACTTGGAATTCTGTCCAAGATACTTAGCGTAACTACCCCACTGTGTCGTGCAAATATCAACTTTGTTACCAATGCAATTATATTGCATATTGCATGTAGATAGAACGTGTACTCAAAAGTGTGATCAATGATAATACGTAATTAAACTATGATATTAAAATTCCTACTCGAAAAGATACGAGTACCGAACTGCCCTTTGGCTTAGTTGGTTCAGCGTTCGCCTTCTAAGTAGGAGTACCGGGATCGATTCCCGGCAGGCACACTATTTTCCTCAGGCACAAAATTTGTGTTTCTATTTATGTATGTGATTTTTTTTTTTTTTTTATGTTGAATAGGCAAGCATTTGACCACTATCTCACCTGATGGAAAGTCATGATGCGGCCGAAGGTGTGACATACTTGCCTAGAAGATACCTATTCACTCGAGACTTAATACTGTGATTGTGTGATGTGAATGTTTCCGGCACCCACAATACAAGTCATCGAGCTTAGTGTCGGGCTGTGAGTGCGAAAGCGTTTATGTTAACGTTTAGTACAAAAGATTTACGTTCCAAATTCAAAGGTCACGGAGACAATGTCAAGTCTATCGGAACCGTCGAAAAACATAAACAAGCTACTTATTACCAATAAAATTTCTAGAGAACAACGCCTAAGTGGTATTTAAGTGTCAGTCAACTGGCGCTTACGTCGTTTTGGGCGGATGGGGCCCGACCGGCTTTGGAGACTGGTTTTGAAGCCGGTTGGTCGAAGTGTAGCGACTAAGTAACTCGGGCTGGATACTTGGATACCCCTTTGTAGGCGCATTCCGATAGATATAAGCGAAATGGGAGTAATGAAGAGCAGTTGAATCATGTACTGTATCAGATCATTCCAATGTCGGTATTATTCGAGACTTGCTGGAACTATGTCGTACTAAATTATTGCCAGAAATGAACAGCTTGTTAATTGTGAGCGTTCCCTTCTACGCAGGCATATCGGGTTAGATCCCCGGCGGCAACACAAGTTTTCACTCAAAGGAAAATTTTGTTTTTAGTTTTGGTTGTGATTGTGTGTGTGATGTGAATGTTTCCAACACCCACAACGTAACCCCACATTTACTTTTTAATCATAGATCTATTTTTAATTCAGTTAATATAATTACCTCCTAAAAAAGATGACAACCTCATTGCAACATTGACAACAACTTGCTTCCCATTCATAAATAAATTGTAAAGGATATAATAATCCTCCATTACTTACTACGTAAAATAAGAGTAGATAAATAACATGAATGAAGCACGATTAACTAAAATAAACCAAAATATGTATCTTTATATTTAAAAGAATTTGATACATCGATTACTATTTCCTAACAATGATGACAACCTCGTAGCATCGCTATTATTCTATAAACATAAACGAGTTCTACCCTAATCGAGCAAAATGAAGACGAAGGGTTTCACAATCGAAATTTAAATCGAGTTTGGATTCGAATACAATTCTTTCTTTTTTTCACAAAGAGGTTGGTTGTACATCGTTCTTTTTTTTATACAAGAACATGTGCGAATTTGTAGGTGTAACGACTTTACGAATGACAGATGTTGTTATTTATATTGCGTTTTTTATGTAATTATGTTATCCGAATACGTGTCGCTGTGTCCATTAGAGCTTGTTATGTTGTCGTTCTGTTTTTGGGACAATAATTCGTGTTTGTATTTTGTAGACATGTTTTTTGTATCATTTTGCATACTTTAATGCGATCTTGTTAGTAGTAAGAGAATAGATATAATATCTGACGTACCATTTTTTTTATTTATACGTTTATTATTTACTTATAAAACTCTGTCTTAACGAATTTTAAACAAATGTCCTCTAAGAATGAAAAACTGAAATGAACTCTAAAATGAAACTAAGACTATACATACATATAATCTACTAGTCGTGCCCGCGACTTTGCCCGCTATTATCAAGTTAAAAAGTAGCCTATGTGTTAATCCTAGGTATAATCTATGTAGATTCCAAATTTCATGCCAATCCGTTCAGCTGATAAAGCGTGAAGAACAACAACCATTCTTACACACTAACACACAAACTTTCGGATGTATAATATTAGTAGGATACAGGAAAGACTTACAAGGCAGCGAGCTTTTATAGATAACTCAAGTGCTCAAGCCCACTACCAGTAAGTAGCGTTCCCATCATGCTGCTCTCGTACTATTCTTGATCTATGATTGATCTACATTCAATAAATTCGGGAATTTGCGTGACTTAAGGGTTGATTCGGCACTCAAGACGAGGAGCTCATCTTGAGTGCAAGTGTCACGCGTAACGCGTAAATCACGCCAGTTCCTGTTTTTTATTTAAAAGTTTTAAATGTGCGTGAGATTTTATCAAATAATGTATGTAATTCTCTAAAGTCTCATCCAAATTTTATTCCCAACTAGTGGCTTTTAGCGTATCTATAAAACTTGTGTTCACACACTCATAAAATTCCGTGGGCTCCTAAATACGTATTTACAAGTGTATTAAGACATCGTGACACTAACATGTAATAGGTGGTATCCTGTTTAGTTCGCCTCGTAAGGACCGTTTTAGAAACGTATCGGTGTTAAAAGCGGTACCAAATTGCACTACGGAGAGTGTTCAAAGGAATTGCACAATCTTATTCCCGCATCACCGTTCTACTACCGAACATCTAGACAGACGGCAATGCGGCATCCGCAAATGGTAAAAATACCGACCATTCGCACGAAGCGTTTCGCTTCCACTTTCATTATGAGAACTGCCAAGGAGTGGAACGCCCTGCCGTCTACTGTGTTTCCCGAAAAGTATAATATGGGGTTGTTCAAGAAGAGAGTGAATAGATTTTTACTGAGCAAGCGTGCTCCATCTTCGACCGCATCGTCGCTTTCCATCAGGTGAGATTGTGGTCAAACGCTAGCTTAGTCTCAAATAAAAAAAAAACCGGTTTATGGTAACTGTTTTATAGTATAGTAAGTATATATAGGTGTTTATCCGCAGGTAGTCTCTACATCAGCTGTGAATAATGAACTAAATATCTATAATTTAGAATAGACATGTATATTATATATATGTATATCCTAAAATATTTATAACACATTCGGTTATTTTTTTCTGCTGCACACCCACCGCTTTTCTTTCACGGCCAGGATGGCTGGTAGAGAATGCTATTTGGCATTAGGCTATTCCCTGTACTCTGATTTGTGCAAAATGATTAAATAAATAAATAAATAATATTCATGAAATTTCAGAATTCAGATCCAATATTCGTACATAAACAATTTAATACTCACAGCCCCACACTAAGTTCAATAACTTTTGCCGTGGTGCCGGAATCAATCACATCACATACACAATCACTCCCAGACTAACACGACTAACTAGAAACATGTATTTCCCTTGGGGAGAAAACTTGTTTCCATCGGGAGTCAAACCCGCTATAACTAATATTAAAACTATAAAATAATATACATAACTTATTCTAAATGCTTCTGCTAATATGTAGCGTCACCAAAATCTGGCAGCATTGCCACGGATTGCAATGCAAATCCAAGGTATCCTATAATTTATAAGTAAACTTAAAAATATTAATTGCCTTTACGAACGGTTTTTAGTTTTAAAAGCTTACAAAAAAATAGTATGTACATTGCTAAATAGCTGTTTCACATCCCCACAGATACCGTAAAATTATTTCCGCTATTACTATATCGAAATTTACAGGTATAGCCAGCCTTGTTTTTGCCTCGTAATACAATTTGCTTTAATGATATTAACTGAAGTAGTGACATCAACTCGCCTGATCCTTTTAACATGCAGCGGCGGTAACATCAAAGTGTGTCAACTACCGGTCACTTACCCCTGTAACAGATGTTTTTGCCAATACCAATAAACAAACAACAAACGCATTCACACTCACAGCCCCACACTAAGTTCAAAGACTGTATAGTGGGTGCCGGAAACATTCACATCACACACACATCACAACCGGAACCAGAAGCATAAATATCCCTTGGGAAGGAATTTGTGCTCCTGCCGGGAATCGAACCCAGGACCCACGGCGCAGAGGGCGGACACCTGTCCACTGCGCCAACTGGTCGTCAATGACACGAATCTTGGTGATAAAATTGTGGAATGGAAAACAGAGACCTTAAATTTGTAACTCGAATATAAATTCGATCCCCGTTCTATCATTGGACAAGCAGACAAACTGCTATTTGGTAGACATTCTACAAATGGGCACTCACAATGCTTCGTGTCCATTTTTCATTTCATTTTTCATTCACAACAAAAAAGAAGAAAAACAGCAATACTCGATCGAATTGGACCTTTTCGGAAGACAATTAAAATATCCAATTCAATCCAATTCCAGCCACTTTAGAAATACGAAAGTTTGGATGTTTGTATGTTTGTTATTCAATCACGCCAAACTTACTGAACCGATTCGAGTGGAATTTGGCATTTTACCTACGTTCCAAATCTAGATATATGGAAAAACATGAAAACATAAACGTTTTCACAGTCTCAGCCCCATAATAAGTTCAATAACTTGTGTCGTGGGATCCACATCACACACACAATCACAACCAAAAATACAAACTTTCCTTGGGGCGAAACCTTGTGTTCCCGCTGGAGTATCTGATTCATCGAACCCGCGCCCCCGCTTCGAAGCAGAAGTCGAACACACGCCCAACATATCTAATGGGCAGTTCAAAAACACATAGGCTATTTTAACTTGGCTAATGCGGATGAAGCGAAGTACAGCTAGTTCTTACTAATATTATAAATGCGAAAGTAACTCTGTCTGTCTGTCTGTTACGCTTTCACGCTAAAACTACTGAACCGATTTAAACGAAATTTGGTAGACAGATAGTCTAGAGCCTGAGAAAGGACATAGGCTAGTTTTTAACCCCGTATTCTGGCTGGTCTGGGACTTACGCGGGCAAAGCCGCGGGGCGCAGCTTGTATATAAATAAATAAGAAACCTACTCAACAAAAGAAAACATTTATTCAAGGAAAGGACGAAACTGATCTCCATTGCTGATTTCGTAGATCTGAAAGAAGTACGAAGAGCTAAGTAGCCGGCGTTCTAAAACTTTCCCGTTTCTTTTTTACCCTCGAATTTGTTATAAGTATCGGAATAGGTATTCAAGGCACTGTAGTTATTTTTATTACTTATAAGGTAGTGGTGGAATAGTGGTCAAATGCCTATCCAGAATAAAAAAAACGATATGAAGCGCGTACATTTTTTCGAAATTTATCAAAATATAATTAATAAATGCATAAGTTTGTGTGTGTGTGTGTTAATGTTTGTTATCTTTGTACGTATCTGCGCAACGAATAAACTAATTTTGATTAAATTTAGAATGTAGATGGGTTCCGGAGTTTTACTTAATTAACGTGGGCGAAGCCGCTTGGCATAACTAGTATATATATATATATATAAATATGTAGGTATCAAATCGACGTGAAAATGGCGATTAAAGATTAAGTAAAAAAGCTTGTAGAATATTTTTAATGATAACAAAATTTTGTGAAAATCTTCCAAACCATTTCGATATGTATTAGCTTCTATGAAAAACTAGCAAATAGCAATTTCTGCTACAAATGTTGCTGACTGTACCTTAGATGTCGACTAAGGGTGTTACACACTAGGCAAACGCGGTTGCGGTGAACACGGAGCAAATGTTTTTCTAGTTTGTAGGCAATCCATCGGCTCATTGTTTTCTTTGAATTCTGTTGAGCTGCAAACGTGGGGGTACCGAGACTTCTGGCCATTGTAAATGGGGAAATGAGATATGATCTGATAATGTTGGAGTTATCAGACATTTGAGTATTTGAGTATTTGGTTGTGCAGGCTGCAGCCGGCATGTACCAGTAGTGTCTAAGTAATTATTGTAATTTAATTTTACCTATAATTGCCTAGTGTTTAAGATTGTGTATACTAACTATTTTTTATTGATCATTGGTCTAAATAAAATAATTTAGTATTTTGAATTTGAAATAGCACAGGTGGCGCGGTTTCGCTACGGAAAACCGCGGCGTTTTTCGCCTAGTGTGCGATAAGCATACACATTTTTTTTATTTAAAAGGTCAGCAAACCTTTCATGAAAAACGACCATCCATCCGCAATCTCGCATTTAAACCCAGAACACGTTGTTGTGCGGAAATCATTGTTTTGTTTAAAATTCATAGGAGGCTATTTTGTCCATAAAATTATAATATCGTACCACTGAGTAACGTTTATACGTAACGACGGCGTTTCGGACAAGTGTTCTGTAACATGCGAAGTGGAGGGCGTAGTCAGGATGGTGTTTAGGGGTCAGATGAACCTGACATTAATATTCTGAAATTTTGACATCTCTTGACATTAACACTTATTGTAATTGGGCCACATATAGAATGTATTACCAATAACCAAAATTATTATTATGACGCTATAAAGATATCTAACTACCTAGCCCTCAAATCAATATTTGCATGTCACTATTATGACCAAGTGTGTGAACTATATTGATATACTTAACCTTACATCTGTTTATACCTACACTTGAAGCAAATAAATGCATTTCATTTCATTTCAATAGAAACAACTTGTACGACTCTCATTGACTGTCCGCTTGTGCTGTCCAAGGTTTTCGAATAACTAAGCCTATTTCTGAGCCTTTGTTAAGACCCTTATCTTTTCGTAACCACTGATCAGTTTAATAATGCAAGTTTTTACTGTAACTTTACGATATCCATGATATCTGCAGGATATGTCCAATTTAGTTTACCAATTAGTTCAGTTACTTTAAGCGTTTTTGTAAATAAAACAGTATAATCCCAAGAGAAAACAATGTCTGAAGTAAAAATTTAATCTTTCGGCTTTAAAATTCTGATCCACAACCATTTTGTGTGACGTAAAATGGCGGGTATTAACACTGAGATTCACTTCTGCAGTGTGTCTTTACGACGCCCCAGTTTTATTATATTATTTGATTCACGTTAACATTTGTGAATTCATCAGAAATATGACACAATATAAGCATTTTTTTAAATTGTAAGCATCAGTTTGCATGTACGTATATAAAAAAAAAAAAACGCTCATGAGTATTATATCCGAGGATGCCCCACTCGGCCCTCAATACGTCCATGTCAGCGAACTCGGCCGCGGTAAAAACACTCAGATTATGAATGTATTTTAATTTCTAATTAGGGTTCTAAAGTGTGGAAGTTACAGCCGTTAAAGATACCGGATAGATATTATCTAATTCAAACTTGGAATTACTTAAGAAATAATCCCTGTCAAGATAAAATAACGTCTTATTACGAGTAGTTGAGTACGTGAGGGAAAATAAATACTTTTGTTCATATTTTTTAATGTTAATTAAATTTTATTGTAAATATTTTTATCAGTTTGAAAGTAGTAAGATTTTGTGAAAACTTTTATACTGTAAGTAAACTTTTAAGTGACCCTATTTGGAAATTTGTATTTAAAACTGATTATTCATTGTGATGCATATTTTAACAAATATTTTCAGCTCAAGCTGTTCAATACGTTCGGTATAATATATTAACATGATTTTTACCAAATTGAGCATAGAACATTTATTAAATTAAATATTTTTTTAATAAAAAAATTACTTGTATAAGAAACTATGTAATTTTATTTGGTCACTGGTTTAAATTTCTTTAAAATTTGTTTAATAATCAATCACTTCAAAGGTATTTAATGTAATTTGATGTGAATATACCCCTGGAATAAGACATAGTATACTTTTCTTTCTTAACACGTAAATAGTAACACAAATATTATAAATCCAAAAATTGTATGTAAATGTGTATCTTTGCTTGTTTTCTTTTCAGGCCGAAATACTTGAACGAATTGGATGAAATTTAGAATGTGCTATTGTGCATAATAATACAAAATGTACCCTATATTAACTCTTAATAAGTTAATGCTACATAACGGGTACCCAAGATACAGGGTTTGCTTAGTTTGGGGCCCACAGATAAGATTCACAAAACCTAGGTATATTATGTATGCTAAAACAACTGTACTTGAGTGTAAATTCATCTGTAAATAAACTAATTTTTACTTTTACTTTACTTAAGTTACTTTTATCTTCGTTCACGAGAGCGAAGTGAATATAGTTTATTTTTATTCAAGATAGGCAAACTTTTGACCTCTATCACATCTGATGGTAAGCGACGATGTGGTAGACGATGGAGCAAGCTTGCATAGAAGATACCTATTCACTGGCGACTTGAAGACTATATTGTACTCATATACAATAAATAATAATAAAAGAGTCTGAAATTTGTTGTTGTACTAGCTGCACCCCGCGGTTTTACCCGCGTAAGTCCCGGACCCACAGAATTCCGAGAAAAAAAGTCGTAGTATGAAAAGTAGCTTTTATGTCAATCCAGGGTGTCAGCTACCTCCATACCAAATTTCATCAAAATTGGTCCTGCCGTTTGACCGTGACAACAACAAACATACTCACAAACTTTCGCTTTCATAATATTAGTGTGATTTTTGTTATATCGGCTTTTCTTTGTAGATGAAAGCTTAATACTTATAAAGCACAAACAATACAAAATAAGTCCTAAAAAGATTAATATTTTATGTCCACAAGTCACCCGCATCGGTCACACTGTGCGTTACATATATAACATCGTCGTTCTGCGACCACTCGAAATTACTTATTTTTATAAGCCATTGTTATTCCTGACCGTAAAAGAAACTTGTAATATTATGACGGATTTGATTATTGTGCAAAAAAGCAAAGAATTTGACGGCTGTGTTATTTAGAACATGTTTTTTATGCGCATAGTCCTAAACGAACTCAAATTATTAAGGAAAGAAAGATATCGGCCACGGGTTCAAATCCCGTTCCTAAGGTAATTTTTCCTTTTTTTCGTGGTAATTGAGTGACAAACGAGCAAGTCGCTCGCCTGATGGTAAGCTTCACCAGAGTCTAGTTTGTTGATGGGCAGGGGCACCACGTGTAGATGAGTACGCGGTTGCACAAAAACTCTTTATTGTATAACCAGCTAATAAAAGTGGACTCCTTAACTTAGATATAACATCTTAATATAGGTAACAAAATCGGCGGTATTATTGCAATTTCGTCAAGACAACGTCGTACCGGGAGTTTTGCCGCGAAAGTGAATAAATGGCGTTGTTGATTTTGTATAATTATCCAAAACCTGTGATTCTTCGAGTGTTAATATGTAATAACGGTGGATTATTAACCGTTAATACTTGGGCAACGTGCATAAGTGCTGGCAAATGATACCAGGTTGAAAAACGTGATTTTCGCCTTCGCTCCAAAACTCCAATGGAAGTTCTAGTAAAGTTTCTACCACTTTACCAGGGCATGACTTGACTGTGACTGGACCTTGACTCTTTTACTTGAGTTTGACTGTGACTTGTGACTAGGACTTTTAATATGAAATACACTTTAAATAAATTATTACTTGACACTGGCTACACAAGATTGCGAAGCCAAAATTAAAAGAAAAAAAAGTTGTACCGTCCTTATGCCTCTCTCCCCTCCCTCCCCCACCTTACTATCTACTACTTACTATAAGTTTATTTCGGGTTACCCCACACTTATGTGCGCCTACATTACCGCCCACTAAAAATAGAACAGCAATAACCAAAACAGTTTGCGATTGGTTCGCTCGTAAAATTTGAACGTAAAAGCATAATTACAGTCTTAATTAGCCAACGTTTGTCAGAGCAAAGAGTTCTGTGGACGTGACCAAATGTGATCGACGCTCGAAGCCGCGTCAAATGAGGGTAGACAGAGAGGCGGTGTAGGGTAGTTTGTAAAATCATTTTTTAGATCTAAATTGGGCGTAGGTTTTAGAGTAGTTGCCATTCTAAATACACAAACGACATTAAAATAAACTAGTCGTTCGCGCCGAACTGAGATCTCGCGCCCACATTTTGCTTCTTAGAGAAAAACTTTTGAGGTTACTTGCATATAACTTTTTTCTATTTAATCATTGTTTTATTTCTGTGTTTGTTGTTCAAGTATAAGATATAACGGATATTATACGTAAGTTTCAGCGTTCAGTGTGAAGCCGTTTTTGAGATAGACCCCGGGACAAAATAGGTCTAAAAACAGTGGCCTACCAAATTGTTATTTTACAACATAGATTTTTTAAACCCGGTTTCGTACTCTACTTGTCAAGCCCTTTTCTACGATCCACAAGTGTAGATAAAAGAATAAAAAATAATTTGTTCCCCACTTACATGTGTATGAGCCCCCTTAATATTTGCATTTATATAATTTTAAATGTCATTTCTGGCTTTGGGCCGGAGTTTTGCATATTCTATGAGAATTTGAAGTCATTCGCCTATATGGTTTACTTTAGACGGTAGATGCCTCTGACACACGGACGGAAGGACGGACAAAGTGCTGAACGACCCAAGTCAACTTAGAGATCTCGCTTCGCTCGATAATATAATGTACGTGCGCAAACTCAATAGTAATTAAAAACTTTTATTTGTCCAATCTGTAAACTTAAGTGTATGTGAATTATATATGTTAAATAATATGCATTATAGATACTTATATGCAATTATTTATTTATTTATGTAAGTTTACTTGATTATATATTCTGATATTATTACTGGTATATATTGTTTATGTAGTTTAAACAATGATAGGATTTAAAAAAAATGTTTATTTTATCACCACCGTCCCTACATTATCTTTTCGTTTATATTTCCATACAAAGGATGTCTGGAAGAGCTCTTAGCGATAAGATCCCCCATTGTACCTATCTTTTTAAGTTTCTCTGGAAGCTGTATTAAGATGTTATCTTTTAGTGTCTATAACAAAACGTATTTTTTTTCACGCTGAATAAATTGAATCATCAAAATCGGCCCATGCGTTTGGTTTCTAGAGTGCCACTAAGGAACAAACACATACCTCATTTGCATCGCGCAGTTAGGTAAAAACAAGCACTCTATGCGCAATTTTGATTTAGCTAAGATTGCTTAAAAAAGAACAACTAACAGTCTTTCTTGTGCCTAAGTAACTAGCCCGTATCCTCTCTGACCTACATCCACACATGTGTATTTATTTTGGCCAGCGTTACACCCCAGGCAGAATTAATTACATTGGGTTGGCGATTAGCTGACCCCTTTTTTTCGGCTTCGTGAATCTGTAATGTTTACATGTGTGTATCTGTAATACTGATAATAATATGTATGAGAAGAATAAAGATTTTTTTTAACCGACCTCAAAAAAAAGCGGTTCTCAATTCATCGGAATCTTTTTTTTTATGATTGTTCCCCGATTACTCGTAGATGTCCGGATCGACGAAAAAAAAATATAGTGTCTAGTACTTTCGCCTTTATAGTATAACAATATACATATACTGGTCAATTTCCTATATTTCCTAAAACTACACAATACAATTTAACATTTCTTTATTAAACTCCAATAAGTAAGTAAAATAATGATAATAAAAAAACGAAAAATAATAATAGTTGTACAATGGGCGGCCTAATCACATTAAGCTATTTCTCACAGGCAACCTTTGGATGGACAGGATAGTAAAATTATTTTCCCGTAGGTGGTGTTCTCAACGAACTATATTATACATCTATACGGTTAAAATCTTATTCATATTGTCCGTGATAGCCAGTAACACTTTTTGTCCATATAAAATTCATATCGGCACACTGTGCGCCTGACCACATCTCAGTCGTTTGTTTTCTCTGGTGTCACGTTACACGGACACAAAATTGATGGTGTGTAATAAATGCACTTTGGCTTACACCGTTGTCCCACTGGGCTATAAAAAACTTCGACTAAAACAAGGTTCCGTACAAAATATAGCATACATGTTATTACCATCTAACTACAAGGCGACGCGTGACCAAAATGCTGGCACTTATTTGGTTCAACGTATTAGAATTGCAATTCAGAGAGGCAATGCAGCCAGCATGATGGGTACGCTACCGACTGGTAGTGGGCTTGAGCACTTTAGTTACCTATAGACTCGACGTCTGGTAGGTAACTTGGTTCTTTGCTGTATATAGTTTTAGTTTAGTTTTAGGAAATATAGGCAATTGGCCCGTAGATAGATAACTACAAGAGATACTGTTAAACGTTATCCATCTTTGGTTGACTTCAGTTCGCTTGAAGTGATTCGCTTCTACGTTTAACATGCCCACGTCTTTGTTCCCTGAACGGCTTGCATAGCTACACAAGGGTAGACAAAAAATATTTTGCTCCCCTTTTTTTTTATTCAAGGTGGGCAAACTTTTGACCGCTGTCTCACCTGATGGTAAATGACGATGCGGTCGACGATGGAGCACGTTTGCCCAGAAGATGCCTATTTACTCGCGACTTAAAGACTCCCATATTGTATTTATCAGGGAACACAGACTTAGGCAAGGAATTCCATTCTTTTGCAGTTCGTTTAATGAATGTGGAGGCAAAAAGTTTCGTCCGCATTTGTGGAATATCTACCAACTTTACGTGTACGGGAATAATATTTTTATTTATCATTTTAATTGCCGTTTCTGGCTTTGGACGACAGCTTTCTATATCCTCTGAGAATTTGGAAGTTATTCGCTTGTATAGTTTAGCTAGATGCTTCTGAAAGACGGACGGACGGACAAAGTGCTGAACCACCCAAGTAAACATAGAGATCTCGTTTCGCTCGATTAATTAAAAAACATAAAAACATAAACGCTTTCACACTCACGGCCCCACACTAAGTTCAATGACTTGTGTCGTGGGTGCCGGAAACATTCACATCACAGACACAATCACAACCAGAACCAGAAACACAAATTTTCCTTGGGTAGAAAACTTGTGTTCCCGCCGGGAATCGAACCCGATACCCCTGCTTAGAAGGCAAACGCTCACCCAACTTAGCCAACGGGCAGTTCGAATTATACTAACTTTTACATCGACTAAAGTCAATGTCAACGTCGGTCAATAATTTACCATGCTTTGGACGTTGTCATTACGGGACCCTAAAAGTGTAAAAAGGTCAAAAACCACCAGCTTTTTTTGATCGCCCATAAGAGCGAGAAAGCAGATTTGCGATTGTTTCACTCTTACTACGTCAATTTATATTAAACCATGTTCAATAACACAAGAGTAAACATTGTTCGTGTTTTGTGGTTGATATTAATATTTTTAAAGATTTCTGTTTGTCAGTACTTATTAGGAGCAAATGGCTTATATTTACGACGATCGTAAATGTTTTTATGTTTGTGTGTAAACGCAGGATTGTTGTTGTAAACGAAACGGTCTCGGATTACAAATATTCTTATATATAGTTTTTCTCGGGGATGTAACATTTAATTTTAATAGGGACGAGTATAGTGTTTATTCAGAGTAAAAGTACCTAAACAAGCATTCGAATTTCACGTAGTCCAATTTTTTAAATGTGGAATATGCAAGTATTTGACTACTATCTCACCGGATGGAAACTCATGATGCGGCCTAAGAAGTGACATGCTTGCCTACAAGATACCTATTCACTCGAGACTCCCAGGTTATACCGCTCGGGGAACAAAGACGCAGACAAGTTCTACTCCTTCGCTTTACAGATGATGAACGTAGAAGCGAAACGCTTTGAGCTAACTGTAGGTATGTTGTCTGGAAATGGTCCATAATGTTCATAATGGTCCATACGTCCCAAAGGCTATAGTACTCCACAAAAGCTGTACTTGTGCATGGTACCTATACGTTGGTTACTCGGTATGAAGTACGACATATACGACGAGGAGCAGGTATTAAGGTTATTATATTTTATTTCTTTTTTTTAAGCACTTTCACATTCACAGCCCCACATTAAGTTCTAATAATTTGTGTCGAGTTTGGCGGAAACAATCACATTACACACAGAAACGCAATTTTCCCTTGGGGAGAAAAAGTGTTTCCACCCGGAATCGAACCCGATACCCGCTGCGTAAAAGGCGAACGTACAAGGCACTGAGCTTATAGGTGATTCAAGTGCTCAAGCCCACTACCAGTTGTTAAAAAATTACTGAATCTTATATTTTGAATTTTGTTTTCAATACAGTAAACATTATTTTAAAAAGAGTAAAGTAACTTAGAGATAATAGGTTCATGCTGGTCTATTGACTGGCGCTGGACAGAATCGAATTAAGACTTCTTACGATCTTCATCAGTATATAGTCTTATCAGCAAGGGAACGATAGTTTTTTACCGACTTCCCAAAAAAGGAGGAGGTACCTACTCAAGTCGAGTGTATAAAATGTTGCTTTATAATTGGTCCCATTTAAATTTGATCAAGATCTGATGAAATTTAAATAAATAATTAAAATCGAAAATAAATAATTAATTTTTTTTTTTTTTTTTAATGATCTGTTCTTGAAATATTGTTAATAATGCCTATTTTGTGGACTACTTTGACGATGTTCTCGTTTAACCGACTTCAAAAGTTACCTCATAACTTCTTTCATTGTGAGCTGATGTTGATGATTGTTTCTTTATTTGAAAGCTGGTGCTTTCCATGTGGTCCCATTGAAATTTGATCAAGATTTGATCTCTAGTTTTTGAGTTATAGTCAATAATTCGTGTTTAATACATTAAATCTGAAGTTCTTTTTTTAAGCTTTGCTTGCGTTTAATTATTTTTTGGCTACACCAAATAATTAATTGAATAGCATCTGCTGCTATTTAATGAATTTCTGTACAACTTCGTAAAGTAAAACTTAATTCGTGTAAAATTAAAGGGCGCATCTCGTACGGGTAATTTAAAAGTGAATTAATGAATATGCACTTACTGTGTAATGTGCGTTTTAAATTGGAAGTTAATTGAAACCTTCTGCTTAATTTGAGACTGTTAACGATAATGAATAAGGACTAGTTGGCCCCGAACAGAGATCTCGCACTTACATTTTGCCTTATAGAAAAAAACGTTTTTTTTTTAAATTCATTATAGACAATCATTTGACCACCATCTCACCTGATGGAAAGTGATGATGCGGCCGAAGATGTGACATGTTTGTCTATAAGATACCTCACTCTTGACTTTTGAGGTCAATGGCTTATAATTATTTTTTAATAACAATTATTTGATTTCTCTATTTGTTGTTTAATTTGATGATGTAACGGATATGATATGTAAGTTTCAGCGTTAAATATTTTGTTACTGTTTTTGAGGCAGACCCTGGGTCAAAATACGTCTAAAAATAGTGACGTAAAATCTTGCCAAATTTTTTTTTTAACAGGTTTCTTTTCTTCTTACTACTTCTCTACTAAATACTCTACTTAATACTATAGCGTTCTTTTCAACAATGCACCACACGGACAGATAAAATTATTAAAAATAGATAGATAGATAGATAGATAAACTCTTTATTGAACACCATATTTGTGACAAAACATAGTAGAAAATAATTACATACAAAATAAGTGTAACAATAGGCGGTCTTATTGCTAAAAGCGATCTCTTCCAGACAACCTTTGGATGGAGAGGAATTACGCATCAAAGTTGGACGTCGGTGTTTTAACATAACAAGATTCAGAAAGATGCAAGATTAAAAAAAAAAAATGTAAATTATAATATACCTACTTAATTATAAATAATGATATATAACAATTAAAATACACTAAATAAAATAGATTATTATGATCCCACTTACGTGTCCTATACACACCTTGCCGACATATCATTAATCATTTGAATAGTCATTGCTCTTCAGTTGACTCTTGACACCTTAGACTTAAGACTAACTTAACTTTAGAGATAAATAATGTATTATAAAAAAACATTGTAAAATCTTTTTTTTTTGTTATTTATTTATTGATAATTAGAACGGCAAGAACCACTTACACTAATTAACACAATATTACATCATAAAACTGATTTGCTTTTAAAGCCATACCAAGAAATACGTTGGTCTATCTGGTTGCTAATAATGATGCACCAAGAGGTTTCTGGACAAATAGCCCTGTAAATATCTAACCAAAATCCTTATGATTATAAGGATTTTGGTACCAATAATCATAAGTCACCTTATAATCATAATCATAAATCAATCACTTATGATCCTATAATTGAAACGCAACCAAAGCTTAAAAAACCGACTTCATTGCTTATATTTCGGTTTTGGCTGTACCGATTTCGATAAAATTTATATGGGACCACCTCTGAAGTATACTCTACCAAACAAAAAAAATCATCAAAATCGATTTATAGTTGGCGGAGAACTTGCATTTTGCAAACAAAAAAACATACAGTCGAATTGATAACCTCCTTTTATGAAGTCAGTTGAAATCAGGATGTGTTGTAAAGACACACGATAAAAGCGAAACTTACCCCCACCACTTTCGTCACACAAAAGGGTTGCGGATCTGAATTTCAAAGCCTTCATAAAACGGATCACATTAACAAAAGACTTAAAAGAATCTTAAACATTCTTAACTCTTAAACAAAGTGGCAAAGCACGAAATCGTCACAAACATTTTTAAAACTCTTTAAGAGCGGGAGAGTCTTACGTTTTTAATTAACTCAAGCTGTAGGGATCTCTACCGTTATGAACTTACGTGAAGGACCGAGTACTTTTCCTTACTTACTCAGTAAATTAGTTTCTGCGAAGTTCTTTTCACTAGAAATTCTTAGCTCGATGCGCCTTGACGTAGAGATTAACTAAGATAATATTAGACGTACCTCCAAAATGCAAAATCTTTGAATGTATTTGTAAAAAATATTGACAAAGCGCCACCAAGATACAACGCATGTGTGCATGCTGAGACGGCTGTCGAACATAAACAAATCCAAGGATTTGTTGCTCGACGAGCGACGTCACGTTATCGTAGTTTATCTCTATCTTACTTAAATGGTTCCATTTTTAGTGAGGCTAGAAAGCATTTCAATAAACGTTGAAGAATTAAAATATTATGTGTATAAAGTTCTATTTCAAATACAAAAGAGGTTCCCTAATGACATTTTTAGGTATGTTAAACTCAGTATCGGTATTATTTCTCGTTGTAGACACCCTTAACATTTTCTTTAATCCTCGGCATAAAATAAAAACATATATAAACGCTGTCTCACTTATAGACCCACACTAAATTATATGACTTGTGTCTTATGTGCCCGAAACATTCATAATAAATTACAAAATATAACTGATTGTGAACATAATTTTAATTCAAGTCAAGAGTGAATAGGTATCTTCTAATGTAAATAATCAATAAATAACTATATACGCATTGGAAAGTATGAAATAGGAAAAATACATTTTAATACAATAAATTCATTAATTTTCCAAATCTCTTTAAATTTAGATTTAAAATGATTTGGAAAATTAATTACGGAGGCATTTTATTAACTTTGTTTGATGATTAGTAACCAAACTAAGTTAATAAAACACTTCCGTAATACTAAACTTTGATTAATTAATTCGGAAATCACACAAAATAACTTTAACAATTTAATTTCAATTCCGGTTTGGTTTCGAAATTATTATTAGTTTAAAAGTATCAAATTTGTTTGTTCGAGCGATTTTGTTCTTTACTGCCAAATTTGGCAATAGCAAAGCAAAACAAGTAAGTAAATTCCATGCATTTCGGACAAATTAACATAAATAAAACATAAACGCTTTCACACTCACAGCCCCAAACTACGTTCGGTAACTTGTGTCATGGGTGCCGGAAACATTCAAATCATCCCCAGAACCAGAAACACAAATTTGTCTTGGGGAAAAAACATAATAATATGTTCACACCGAGAATCCGTGCTTAGAAAGCGAACACTCACCAAACTAATCGAACTGGCACATTTTTTTATAATTTTCGATAGGAAGCATTTGACCACTATCTCACCTGATAGAAAATAACGATGTGGTCGAAGATGGAGCATGCTTGCCTAGAAGATACCTGTTCACTCGATATTTAAAGACTCCTAGATTGTATTTAACGGAAAACACAGACTCGGGCAAATAATTCCATTCCTTAGCAGTACATAAAAATAAAATTAAATGTAGAAGGTAAAATGTTCAACAGACTTCACTGACTTATCTCTTTGCACTGTGGTGTTATGTTGTTCGTGACGTTGAAACTTGATACTTATGCTTGTCAGGCTTGACGTACGACTGACTGAAACACGGATTCGGAATCAATTGATTTGTAAATCTACGTTTGGTTGGTACAGCCAAAGAATTGTTATCACAGAATAGATACATTACTGTACGATAATGTTTTGATTGTACATTGTTAACCTATACATATAATAAAATGGTAATAGGCCGATGTCTGTATAGATATTGAAGAAAAACTAATATAGGGGGTCTTTATTAGAGCAACAGAACCCAAAAAAAAATTTAAGGATTTTATTTTCTGTATCACCGATGTATTGATAGAGGCCTGACTTGAAATATAGACGACATATAAGACGACGATATATATAGATATATTTAAATGTTACTTTTCTGTCGATAATGTTTTGATTGTACATTGAAATATGTATATAGAATCATTACTATCTGACGTACCTCGACTTCGATCTGGGAGTTGAAGGAACAAGTCACGTTGTTAAATCAAGTTAAGACACGTCAAGGAAACGCTTTTTTTGGCTGTACCGATTTTCACCAAAATTATCGACACCTTTCAAACAAAGAATCACTCTATCAGGCAAAATGAGCGAGATCTCAGTTTGGCGCGAACGACTAGTAATTTTTTTAATTAATAGTGCAAAAAATATGAATATATTATATTAATACACATGCAGAGATTGAGTATTGCCATTCAACGTGGCAATGCTGCCAGCATTTTGGGTACTTTGCCTACTGGTAGCGGTCTATTAGATTAAGTTTTGTACATATTTATATCTAATTATATCCTAAATATATTTAATCTTAATCTATACACATGCTCTTTACTAAATAGTTTCATTTTTGTTACAGGTACAGTAACGTCAATTTATTAATTAATTACCACTGGACAACTATCTTCACCGACAAATCTATATAGTAAGTACAGATATTTACCTACTTTAAGCTATTAACTTATCATAAAATTGATAGATAATAAGTAAATAACTTGATTAGTTTATGTTCATCACACTTATATTATAAATGTAAAAGTTTATGATGAATTGTGTAAGTATGTTTATTTTTTGTCCACGCGGTAACGGCTGAATGGATTTGCAAAAAATTTTGATGTGTATATTGCAAAGCTACTTGATTACGGTGACGCCGCGGGGCACAGCTAGTATGCATGTACGGTGATCTTCTTCGGGATGAGTTTAAGCCGAGATCGCGAAGAAGACTTCTTGCTCGAAACCTAGGCCGACAATTTCGATTAAATGGGTTATGACACTCCGCTCCACGAAACAGTGGACATAGCTCTACGAGCACTTTGTCTGGCAATTAATTAAAATAATATAAGCCTGTACGCTCCACAAGAAAATTATTTAGTACAGTCAGCAAGTAAAGCTCAAAAAAATATATACCTATTTTAATGTTTTTAAGCTATTGCATAGCTTCTATCGCGGGCCTTGAGCGTGGAGACCGAATCCAGAAATTCCGTAACGAAAATAGCCTAACACCCCCCAATCCGACCGGCACAGCGGTGATACTTTTTAGTTTTGCCATCTATCGATGAATAGCAGAACTTTTAATGAGTTTTTGAAATATCACGTTTGTCTCTTTTGTTCAGCAACTCGCCTCTAGGTGGAAAAAAATAGTGCATAAATGAAATAAATAAATAATTATAATTGCATAAGTTGATAAAAAATGCTATGCAATAGCTTTACCGCGACAGTCCCCAAGTGCCACACGTCTTTTTTCTCGTTGTTTGTTAAATACGACAATAAGGGTTTGGTTTACAGTCCAGTTTATTTTGTTTAAAAATAAATATGTAAAACATCGTGCTATAGAATGGTGCGCAAGACGGACCATAAACATCAAACAATGTTCCCATTATTATTTTATATCCATAAAACGCAAATTGACACACAAAGTCACGTTCCAAACATACTTGAATTACGTTCAAGTCGTACAAGTTGCCACAAATCTTTGCAATGCTATGAAAAATACACAGATCTGCTAAAAACATGGATAAAACGCGCGGAACATCGGAGTGAAGCCGAATAAGTGGATACCACTATATTAATAGCTATATTCGAATTTTGTAATATGACGACCCTGTTGGCGCAGTGGACACATCTCCGCCCTCTATGCCGTGGGTCCTGGATCGATTCACGGCAGGAGCACAAATTCCTTCCCAAGGGATGCTTGTGTCGAATTTTGTTTGGGTTGTGAGTGTGAATTCTTTTGTAATAGTTATAGTGTATGTGTTATCTTGGGACTTAATCGCGTTAATTTTTTTTTTGAAGTTAAGCTTTTTGTGGTGGCTTTGAAATAGTGATTCGCAGCCTTTTTGTGTGACGAAATGTAGTGGGGGTAAACACTGTGATGAATAATTTCAATGTTTCCCTATAATACAAAAGTTTCACTTCTATCGTGTGTCTTTACGACGTAAAAAGTACGAGTCGCAAGTCTCCTACTTTTAAGTTATTAAGTAAGCTGGTCTTAAATTGATAGTAAAAAAAACCATATATTAAAAGCTTTTATTGCGTTTCACCTGCCCCGTTGTCTATCTATATAATTGTCGGTCTGTAATCAAATCTTGTCAGCTAAACTAGATGCACTTCCCGATGTCTCACAACGACGAACTCAAATTTGGTAAATCTATCTTCGGTGAAAATACAATGATATGGTACCATGGAGGTCTGTTGATGGAGACGGAATATGGTCTTATTCAAAACTAAACAAGATAAACCAATCGAGTTTGGGCTCGTCTGATTCGTCTTGACAAGTTGTCTGGTTATAAAACATTTTATTGCATTTTTCTTTATTTACAACTTCAAAGTATTACTTGTATAATTGATAAAAGAACGGATTGTTAGCACAGAATATATATAGTAGAACAAGTGACAGGTACAAGTCCATCAGTGAAGTGGTATTCGCAGTCTTACATAAAAAACGCTTTCACACTTACAGCCCCATACTAAGTTCTATGACTTGCGTCGTGGGTACCGGAAACATTCACATCACACACACAATCACAACTAGAACCAGAAACACAAGTTTTCCTTTAGGAGAAAACTTGTGTTCCCGCCGGGAATCGAACTCGATAACCCTGCTTAGAAGATGAGCGCTCAACTAAGCCAACGGACAGTTCGATCGTCTTACAATGTTCCGCGCTTTGAATCTGTATTTTTAGTAGATCGATGGAAAAATAAGAAAAAATTATACGAACCGCGTACCGATTCTTCACGGCAATAAAAACTTGAGCAGTTTGCTACACTCGATTCACCACGGTAGATCGGTAAAAAGTTTTCGTAATTCAGTGATGACGTCATGCACCTTTGTACAAATGTTTTGGAGTTGAGTCATCTCAAAAACACTGTCAGTTTGAATGAAATAATGTAAACGAAAGATAAGCTTAAACAATCCAACTTCACAGCTCTCCACCACTTTACTTGGGCATGACTTTACTATGACTGGACCTTGACTCTTTTACTTGACTTTGACTGTGACTTGTGACTAGGACTTATAATATGAAATACACTTGAAATATTATATTATCACTTGACACTGGCTAAATGCACAAGATTGCGAAGCCATAACTAAGAAGAAGAAGAAGAACTTCACAGCTTTATCTTCAGAACCCATGATCAGATTCAATGAATTAAACACGCATTATTGAGGGCAACTCAAAAACTACTGGTCAAATCTTGATAAAATTTAAATAAAACCACGTGGGAAGCACCACCTTTCAAATAAAAAATGTAAATTGGTTCGCTCAGAAAGAATTTACGAGGTAACGTACATAAAAAAAATCCTCCTATTTGGAAATCGAATAAAAATTGAAACCAAATTGATTCTTGGAGTGTTAATTAGTAATAATAATGGATTTTTTTGTTTGACGACCCAGTGGGCGCCCTGGGTTCGATTCCCGGCAGGAGCACAAATTCGTTCCCAAGGGATATTTGAAAAAAATGTGTTTCTGGTTCTGGGTGTAATGTGTGTGTGTTGTGAATGTTTCCAGCACCCACGATACAAGTCTTTGAACTTAGTGTGGGGCTGTGAGTGAGAATGCGTTTGTTTGTTTTGTTTGTTTGATAGTAGTTCGTGAACGGGCAGTCCAAATATAAACTCCACAATTATAGAAACGAGAAAAACACAAGTTTGTAAATAAAAAGATGTGTCTTTTATTTCGGACGTAATAATTAAAATCTATCTTGTCTAGTGTACAATGGCTACTGTAACCTCCAATTAGAGTTAACTGTGGCGCCATCTAGATTGGACTCGTTTAAATTGTCCCACTTTTGTTTAACGTAGATTTATTGCTAGATTTACTTGTTAAGAGGCCGGGGTAGTCTGTGAAACGATCTACAGGCTGTCTCTGTTTAACTGGCAAACTGTGTCCATGCTTGATGCGATAGCAATACCGACCAAACAAATTATGATAGGTGCCGTAATACCAAAAATTATGAATGAAAATGTAATGTTTAGTCATTGTTTTTTGCATTAATAGTACCTTGAAATGATAATCTATGTTCCTGTTGTAATGACAAAAGAAATGTATTAGTTTTCAATACAAAACGAATAAGTTAAAGATGCGACATTTACGTCGTAATAATGTGTGAAAATCAATTGATTTATATTTCGTTTTAGGTAATTATTTTGGAATAAAAACTATCCAGGAACCTAGATTAATACGTGTTTAATCTGAATAACAGCACAGTATGGTGGTTATATGCTTGAATTATAAATAATTTCGGTATTACGATTGTATGGGCAAATCAACCTCCGCAGGCCTCTTAACGTAAAGGTTTAGTCACACAAAGCACGTCTGCGTTTTGTGGTCTTTATAATATTTGAAAATATAAATTTTAGAAAAGAAATGAATGGTTTAGTATCTTCAAGAAAAGTCGCGAGTGAATTCACTTATTTGAAAAACTCTACAATGCAAAAACTCTACAACTTATAATTCATTTTTAAAGTTAAAACTATCGTGAGTATTAATTACATATTATGTTTCAATGTTATAAACACGTAAAAAAATTTCGACTTACTTTGTAGTCGAATAGTTTTGGACTAAGTCGCGTGATGAAGAACAACTAATTTGTCCGAAACTAGTCGAATACAAAGTCGATTTTTTTTATACGTGTTTGACGCCGGATGTTACATTAAAACATAATTATAATTCATGATAAGGCTCATTTTTGCTTGATTCCTGTAGAAATACTTTGAAAACAGTTTGTCAAAGCATTCGATACTGAAAAATATTTGTACGTGTACAATAAAAACTATTGAAACAGTGATTTATATGCCTAATTTTATTAAAAAACTTTTTCAATTTTCTTTTCTCCCAGACAATTATTACGTGAGATGTTTGTATCTTATTACATTAAAAAGTTTCTTCATTGCTTTTTGCATATTTTCAACCGACTTCAAAAAAGGAGGTTCTCAATGTGTGTGTGTGTTTTTTTTTATGAATGTTAGGCGATGTCTCCACCAATTAGGAATCGATTTTGATGATTTATTTGTATGGTCGATTATACTTCAGAGGCAGTCCCATATAAATTTGACCAAAATCGATATAGCCAAAACTAAAGTATAAGCGTTGAAGTCGGTTTTTCTAAGCTTTGCTTGCGTTAATTATAGTGCCAGTAGTATAGCAAACGAAGCTTACTGTTAGACAGCCTAAAGAAACTCAAGTGCTCAAGCCCAATACCAGGGATCAGCCAATCAGCGGACCCAACACGCTGGCGGTGCAGGTGTTGCATCACTGAGTTGCAAATAATAATATGGTACAATCTAGAAGTGTTAAAGTCGCGAGTACCTAATTAGTTCCTGAGCAATAATGCTACATCGACCACATCGTCACTCAAGGTCTGGTGAGAGAATGGTCAAACGTTTGCCTTCTTTCTCTAATCGGACACTATATGAACACATTTGAGAATCCGTGTTGTAAAAAGATTTGGCAAGAGTTTGTATGAACGGCCGCCTGCTATTAATCTTATTTTCTGGACAAATAAGTGGCGAAAGTTTAAAAATACTTCGATGCCCTATTTAAATAACGGCACCATTTATCACCTAACACTGTTAACACTATCAATCAAAACACCTTTCAAACAAAAAAACTAAAACAAAATTGGTTCATGCATTTGGGAGCTACGATGCTTCTAACAAAGATATACACGTCAAACTTATAACACCTTCTGTATTTTTTTTTTTTTATTTTTTTATTTGTGACAGGCTAGTGTTTGACCACTATCTCAGCTGATGGTAAGTGACGATGTGATCCAAGCTGGTAAACACACTAGACCTGGAATACGCAGGCTCTCAAGGATAACTGCCGGAACACCGTATTTGGCTTGGCGGCAGACTTTCAACTTGATGGTGGTAAGCTACTTTGGTAGCAAGCCAGGCGAGCAACTCACAAAATGCTCTACCACCTCTCAAAATGTATACGTCGGGGTTAAAAAATTGAGCCAAATTTAAATTGACGTAAAGTGTTTATCAAAGTCGCATAAGATTTTTGAAGTGCCCTTGAAGTTTTGATTGATAAATTGGCATTTAAAAGTCGGTTGATAAAAAGCGTGCATAATTTTGTTAGATAAAGCATCAATTTGTCACAGCTTACTGAATTTAAAGAAGCTTTTTAGAAGGATCAACTACTACTCAGTAGTTTTTTCTCACAGAGTAAAATAGAATAGTAGAAATTGAAGCTTGTAATATTAAATTTAAGAAGGGACGCTTGTGGTTTTGAAAAAAATCGTTGTCTGTAGAGTTGGTTTACGGACGATAGTATTACGTGATAACGTCATAAAGAAAAATTGATGAAAAATTGCATACTTTTATGAATTTAATTGAATTTTTTTCACTGAATTATCATTATTTTGTATAATTTAAAGAAGGAGTTAATTGAAAATTATATTTTTTCGATAAAATAACATTTATTTACACTCGTAACGACTCGCCGACGCTTGGGCTGATCGTGCCTCTCTATCGCTTGTTCCGCGCTCTCGCTTGCACGCTCAGGCTCAGGCCTGAACGTGACACTTTTTCGTGCGTGCAGCCGGTGTGCATCGATTTATAAGACGTTATCACATCAAAAAATTGAGTTTGCATGTATAACACATTGGCAAGTGGTGTTGCAAGCTGCAGAATCTAGGTAAGAACTTATTTTTAACACCGTGCCCTAAGGCTTCGTCTACGTTTATCAAGTTAAAAAGTAGCCTTTGTGTTAATCCTAGCTATAAGCGTACATTCCAAACTTTATCCAAATCCGTTCAGCCGTTACAGTGTGAAGAGAAAATAAACATTCTTAAACATTTACCCACTTACACACAAACTTACGGATATACATATAATATTAGTGTGATAGATAATAGTTTTTGTAGAGTTCCGTACCATAAAAGGAAAAAGGATTTCTTATAAACGATCAAACGCTGTCACACTCACAGCCCCACACTTAGTTCGATGACTTGCGTCACGGGTACTGCTTGCTGCTTAGAAGGCAAACGCGCACCGCACCCAATTAAGCCAACGGGCTGTTAAAATATTCACTTTGTCGTCTGTCCGTCGATCTGTCAATACCCTCTTTCTCAGGAATGCGTGGAGGTATTAAGTTGAAATATCAACTACGGTCTACGATTCCTTAAACCTGTAAAAAAAATCTCTAAGACAATCAATACTAAGGTATTTTCCGTAGACCAAAAATCACAAAAAATTCCAACTCACTAAGTAGCAGAAGTAACTAAAAAAAATCCGAATATCTTCGAGACTCTCTTGATGGATGAACTATCTTCATACATGTTTGTATGGAACCATCGGTGCATGTGTCAGACTAGTACGGTTTTATTTTAATAGAACACAATATATTGTAGTACATATTTCTTTTAAGTTTTCGTGATGGTTCTATGGCTTCATTCCATACAAATAATAGTTTACATGTTAAATTACTTACGCGTTTGTACACGTCATCAATTGAATCATTCACGCTGCACCACCCAATTTCGGGTATCCTACTTCTGATATTCTAGTCCATAAGATCTATTATAATCTCTACTTCTTCGAGTTAAGGTTGAGTTTAGAGTGTGACTGCTGTTTCGAGTAACCACTATTTCTAGTGATTCTCCATCTAATTGGCTTCAATTGACTAGAGATTGGGGTTACCATCAAAACTGATAACGAGGGAACTTAGGAATTTTCGATGCGAGTATATATTGATGTTTAATATATTTTTTGTCAATTGCTGTCTGGTTAATCCAATCGAATACAAAATGTATGCAATATTTAATATTTTACAATAAGGCTTGTCAGATATGGTGGAGATACCTTGCTTCATTTGCAAGATAATGGCGAGTATATGATTTTGGATGTATTTCTTATGTTTTTTTTTCACAACAGCATACAAAGCGTTATAACATGAACGTTTCCACACTCACAGTCACTCCCAGAGTCAGGAACCTGCTCCTTCGAAGGCGAACGACCCAACGAGCAATTATCGTGAAATAAATCGATTTAAAATTTCAATTATGTACCAACAGCAAACACTTTAAAATTAAGAGACATCTCCTGATTTTTACCGACTTCAAAAAAGGATGAGGTACTATGTTCGACTGTATGTATTTTTTATGTATGTTCACCGATTTCTCCCCCATTTGTGGACCGATTCTCAAAATTCTTTTTTTGTTTGGTAGATTATACTTCAGAGGTGATCCCATATAAATGTTATCGACATCGATCAAGCCAAAACTTTAAGATTTGCTTACGTTTAAATTATCTGATTTGTCCTTATTTGATTGAATTGTATAGTCATCGGCGACACTTGGACCTTGCACTAGTAGGGTCACATTCATGTTAAATTCCAGACAATTTTTTTTAGATTTCACTACTAATGTTTACAAATAAACTTACTTACTAAGCTTAGTAGGCCTAACATTTACCTAACGTGACTTTATATATGCTGGACGCATTATCTAAAATTTTCTGAGCTTTTAACATTTAATGTTGATGTATTCCAACGCTTTCCATGCTATAATGTTGACCATATTCTATTGATATCCGATACTCAGAATAACATTAAAGTACCACTACAAATTATATTTTAAAAAAGCCTTTGATATTTATGAGCTTTCAATAAAAGACTTTGAAATTCATAGCCATACTCAATTATTTATGACATAATTTTTTTCAGTGTTCTATGTGTGAGTAAATTTAGTTCAGTGATAATATCTAGTAAAACATTGTTTCATGGAAACCCTACTGAGTATGCAGCCCAGATACTGGTAATTAATACGCTGAAGTCCATCACACTGCTCTTGTCTTGAGATGGCGTTGCTAACACCAATAGCTGTATATTGTACCAGCTATAATTTTACTCAATCGTAAAAGATAAACAAACTAAAACAATTTAATTCGAGCGATGTGAGGTTTTTTTTTGTATGCCCGGTAGGCAAGCATTTGACCACAATCTCACCTGAAAGTGATGATGCGGCCGAAGATGCAGCATGCTTGCCTAGCAGGTATCTATTCACTCTTGACTTGAAAACTCCCAGATTATACCGTTCGGGAGACTAAGACGAGGGCAATGAGTTCCACTCCGCAGTTAGAAGCGACGCTAACGCTTCAAGCGATCTGGAGGTATTTCAACCATATATGGATGACGTTTGACAGTTTTGTTGTTAGAAGGTAAAACGGACAATTTAAATTAAAATTAAAGTTTATGTTTATGTTATCTTGTTGTCCTCTTATAAAACAATAAATACAGAAATCAAACGACTAGTTTTAAGATAAAATGTAATAAGCAATTAACTTCAAAAGTTTTTCTCTATTAGGCAAAATGTGACGCGAGATCTCAGTTCGCGGCGAATACTAATTTATTCCTAATCTCTATCTGTCTTACTAATAAACTCCTCTTAATTTTTAATCAATTGCTTAGCTACAGCTACTTTAAAAATAACACTCTTAAACGCGATTTAGCGCTAAAACATCGTTAAGTAATGCTTAAATAGTTGTCAAAATTAAACACCGCCATTGCGTAGTTTAAAACTTGCTAAGAGGCAAGATGGCGGGACTGATATCTTTCAATAATAAATGTGTCAAAACTTTTTACGTAAGGCGCAAAATTGTTTACTTCGACAACCGTTGAATGTCACCTGTCTTTCATTTTCATTTCAACAGATTTTTGACAGCTAAATTTGTGTAATTTCATTTTTACCGACTTCCCAAAAAAGAAGGAGGTACTCAAGTCGCATGTATTTGTTTTTTCCCATTGAAATTTGATCAAGAACTGATTACTAGTTTTTGAGTTAATGTTAATAATGCGTGTTTAATACGTTGAATCTGATCAAGGTTCCGAAGATAAAGCGGTGAAGTCGGTTTTTTTAAGCTTTGCTTGCGTTTAATTATAATTATAATTAAACGCAAGCACAGCGTTTAATTATTATCGACTAATAATTATTAGTCGATTATTTGATTATTTGAATTATTAGTCGATTAGAATGTGATCTTGTAAATTTCTATTATTTTCGATTCTCTGTGCGTTTCTCAACTAAGCAGCGCCTAACTAATGTTTATGAGTGAAAAAAAGTTAATCATTGATTATGGGCTTAAGAGCTGCTTAACTAAGTGGTGGCTGAGCATTGCTTAGCGACATTTTTATAAGTAAGACTTTATACATCATACTTTTGTTTGCAACGATTTATCATCGTACGTAGCTTCGACTGACGTCGGTCGTACTACTCTTCTTACGAAGTTCTTAGCGAGGCAGTAGGTCTATTCTGGTCGTCAAACTACGATTGTTCGAATTGATGCGACGTCGATACGACAGTCGATTGGTTGAAATTTCAGTTGATTCGATGTTCATAACAAAAGAAAATCGTTCGTATTCGACTCGATGTAAAGATAATCTATGCCTGGAATAGACCCCCTGGATTGTCGCTTTTATTTCGTTTTGTTGCATATGTTCCGTGGATATTTATTAGCGCGGACTCGAATCATGTATAGAAGGAACATTTGTGAGGTGGTAGAGCATTTTGTAAGTTGCTACCAAAGTAGCTTACCACTATCAAGTTGAAAGTCTGCCGCCAAGCCAAATACGGTGTTCCGGCGGTTATCCTTGAGAGCCTGCGTATTCCAGGTCTAGTGTGTTTACCAGCTTCGATCACATCGTCACTTGCCATCAGGTGAGATAGTGGTCAAACACTAGCCTGTCACAAATAAAAAAAATAAAAAAAAAGGAACAGTGAAGTTAGCATAGCGTGCTTTCATCGCATGCAGTAATGAAACAAGCGACGTCTGATATTTGTAGTAACAAATGTACTTACACCATGAAGTGGTCACGTGATTCTGATATAGAATTAATTAGTCCGTTCACTTTAATTGTTTTTAATTACGTAAGTCATGTTAATTAGTTTTTGGAAAAGTTTAATAGTGGAGCTTTCGTTTTGTTTGTTTGCGTTTGCCTAGGTGATGTTTTATTTTTGTTTTTGAGCTTAAAAACAAAAAAGGGGGGCAGCAGGTTGTTCGTCTGATGGTAAACGATGCGAAACTCTCCCTGAGATATTACTCAGGAGGACGATGTTTAATGGGTGTTACAACTTACACGCCCAGTAATTAACATAAATGCAGTAACACTCACAACCCCACGCTAAGTCTGAAGACTTAGGTTGTGGTTAAAGAAAACAAATCAAATCAAAATCGTTTATTCACATAGGCCCCAAAGAGGCACTCATGAAAGTTAATGACTCTACTACATTCTACATTCCCATCACAATATCCTCAGGGAAGGATATTTTTTCTCCTGCCGAGAATCGAACCCAAGACCCGAGAGAGGGCAGATAACTGCGCCAACTCAAAATCAAAATCGTTTATTCACATGGGCCCCAAAGAGGCACTCATGAAAGTTAATGAATCTATTGCCTGATTAGCAAAATTACAGCCATCTCGAGAAGAACCTGACAAGAAACTCGGCGGCGCATTTTTTTCTTTTTTTTTTAACTTTCTTAATCTCTAATACATAATTTTATTAACCTAGATGTTATTATAGTAGTCGCTAGAAAGCGCTTGTGCAGTTTGCCTCCATGCATCCTTGTCATTAATATAGTCAATCGTTTTATAGTAAGCTTTCTTACTTAATGCCCGTTTTATTACAGATTTGAACTTTCCCAGTAGTAATTCAGTTAAGATTTTAGGAATTCTATTGTAAAATCTAACCCCATTTGCCATAAAAGATTTATATATAACTGACTGCAATAGACTGCTTGTTACTATTGATACAAAACAATCATTCACCACAGATGATTACACAGTTCACTGCACGGTATAAATCTTTCCACGTCGCGGCCAAACTTATAGACATAAATTACATAATTATCCAAAAACCCGCCGGCATTCTAACCCAGGGAGTCCCATAAAAACAAAACACAATGGTCTATAAATATTTTACAAGTAATTATAATGAAAAATTGCTTTGGAGAACACTAAATGTTTCCGGAAGAGGTAAGAATGTAAATTTTATGTTTTTGGGAATTTTGAATAGATATTAGAATGTTTTTTAATCGATGTCGATGAAACTATCGATGCGTGATTTAACGTGAATTGATAGAGATGGGAAATTAATATCCGGTTTTGATCTTTTTGTTTGATGAACTGTATCGGTGTTTGTCATATTTTGTCATTATGACATGATGCATCAAAATTATTTTTTTAATATTTTGACTGCCTTTGCCCCGTGGTTCTGCTCACGTTCATGTTTTTTTTAAATACTTTATAGGCAAGCATTTGACCGCTATCTCACCTGATGGAAAGTGACGATGCGGCCTAAGATGGAACATGCTTGCCTAGAAGGTACCTATTCATTTTGATAACGAATCAAAATAAATGAAGAGGTTTTGAACCCGCGGCCATAGGGTGTCATGGCCTATTGCTCTAACCGCTGAGCTACTCAAGCCCTGCCTGAAACGACGAAATTATCCTTTCCTTATTATAAACGTCTGACGGAGACGTGTGACGTCATCTACCGAAACAGTTTTTAGAAACTAGCCAACGAGTCTACCATTGTAGTTAGCTATGCGTTGTGTTGATAACGTCAATCCAAATCAATTGATTTTGTTTATATAGCATTATCCGTGCAAGGCAGAACAATATTGATAAATTTAGAAAGGAAAAATATAGTTTATCAATTTATTGACAGCTCCAGTAGAAGTATTAAAATACAATCTGTAACACTTTAAAAGTAAGATTTAAAATAATTTTATCTCAAGTAAAGCCTAAAAACGGTTATATAATTTTTTTCTTCACCGCTTTATTGAGGATAACTACTGGTAATGATAAAGATACTGGTCACGTCTTGATCAAATTTAAATGGGAATAAATGGGTAGCATCAGTTTTCAAAAAAAATCATCAAAGTAGGTTCACCAAACTTCTGAGGTAATACATAGATATATATAATATTAATATATAATTATACATAGATAGACTATCTATCGCATATGTATAACGCTTTATTATTACATAAATCACTTACAATAATTTAAAAAACAAAATCAAAGTGTACAATCGGCGGTCTTATCGCTAAAAGCGATCTCTTCCAGACAACCTTTGGATGGAGAAGATACATATTTTTATTGAAAAATATATATCCTCATTTGCCCTACATCGCTCTTTTTACAACAATAATCATTAAAATAAACTAGGACACGTAACTAGCTAATCAATTACCATTCCGGTCATTTACCAGAAAAAGCAAAAAGAGCATAAACTTGCTTAACATGCTTATGACAATGTGTAGTGCGCTAAAAGTGCGTGCAAACGATACATCAAAGGGAGTGAACGAGTGAGTGAACGGGTGAGTGAGTACACGGCTCGTCGAGTGACCGGCCGGCCGACTGTGCGCGATTAAGCGGTAAGCGATTACACGCAAACCTAATATGTTAAATATTCCTTCAGCAAGATGCAATTACCGCTGAAATAGTTTTCTAATTAGAGCTTGTAGGTGTTATAACAAACTCTCTAATGCAATAGATTTGGATATTTTTGTTACCCCAGCGTCTAAGTTTAAGCGGATTTACAACGATCGCTTTTTTTCTACTCTCAAATAATTATTACTTATAAACAAACTTTGTAGCATTAACGTTTTTGTCTTAAACGATAATTTAACGCAATTTGTATTGTATTCATGCGTCAAAAAAAAAATTGTATTGTAATTGTACTTTCAATTATTATTGACTAACAGACCTATACTTAATTTTACAATTATATTTAATGTGTATTTTGTTAATGTGTAACTGACCGTTGGCTCAGTTGGGTGAGCGTTCGCCTTCTAAGCAGGGGTATCGGGTTCGATTCCCGGCGGAAACACAAATTTTCTCCCCAAAGAAAATTTGTGTTTCTGGTTCTGGTTGTGATTGTGTGTGTGATGTGAATGTTTCCGGCACCCACGATACAAGTCTTCGAACTTGGTGTGGAGCTGTGAGTGTGAAAGTGTCTATGTAGTGTCTATGTCTAGTGTCTATGTTTTTTAATCTAATTAGTTATCTTATCAGAGAAAACTTTTAATTTTCACTGTTAACTGTTAGTTTTCCAATTAAAATAAAATAAAATAAAATATAAAAGCTGATGCTCTAACACTTCCGATACTTGGATCTAAATCCAATCCAATCATAGCCCAATCAGTTTTTGAAGTGAAAACTTCTTTAGCGGCGTTGCGCACTTTTTGGAATGGGTAAAACATGTTAAACTCGCGTCAGGACACGTGACCTGATCGAAAATTCGTAAGACGGAGGAAGAGTAGACCGCCGGCGCGGCGTAGGAGAGGAAGTCATATCCCCCTCGCTTTCTACCGCGCGGCGAAAAGGTATGCCTGCTCCTGCTGTATACAACGTTAATGTTCAAGTTTTCACTTCTGCCGGCACTTCCGGAGTGCAACCCGTTATTTATTTTTTTATGCTTAATTGGCAAGCTTTTGACCACTGTCTCAACTGATGCAAAGCGATGATGCTGCTGAAAATGTAGCATGCTTTCCTTATGATACACTTATTCACATTTGACTTGAAGATTCAGAATATACAGTTCGGGGAACAAAGCTGTAATAAGTTGCAATCCTTCGCAATACGGATGACAAACGTAGAAGCGAAACGCTACGATCGAACTGGAAGTATGTTATATGGAGAAAAACGTTAATTTTTTTTTAAAAGCCTCTTTGAACTCATGTGTGAAGTTCCTTATCGCTCGTTACACTCCGGGCTATGCTATTGAACTTCCGTAGTAGCTTATTCAGACATCTGCCTTCTAAGTATGGGTATCGAGTTCAATTCCCGGTGGGAACGCGAGTTTTTTCCTCAAGGGAAATTTGTATTTCTAGTTCTAAAGTGAATGTTTTCGAAAGCCACGACATTAAGGCATTGAACTTATTGTGGGGCTGAGAGTGAAAGCGTTGTTATTTCGTATAATAAGAGCTAGGCTTAAAAAACCGTCACCACTTTTTCTACATTGTTATGTTCTCTGTGTAGAAAGAGATTCGGCTTCGATATAAGCAAATATCTCTAGCTAAAGAACGCTCGCCTTTTACGCCGATGGATCCAATGCAAGATCGGACCCAGGCTCTCTATACAGTTGACAGCTGCTTTATTATATACAAGCCGTGCCCCGCGGCTTCACCCGGGTGCGTCAAGAAGAAGCCTATTTGTTAATCCTAGGTATAAGCTATGTACATTCCAAATTTTAAAATCCGTTGAGCCGTTACAGGAAAGGAAAACAAACGTACTTATACACAAATTTTTGGATTTAAAAATAAAATAAAATAATGTGTATTGCCAAAATTACACATAGAACATAACTGGGTGGATACAATAATCATAAATAAATAAATTTGCTATTTTTTATTATTAATTTACTATTAATCAATATTCTAATATGCATAATTTGGCAATTGGGAAACACTGCGCTGCCCAAACTACGTCTACGCAGGGCTGGTTTTCATGCACCCCATATTGCTCGAGCTCGGGTGTTGGTCGAATTAAAAAAAATGTGATCAGCGGGCAGCGGAAAATACAATTTAGAGAGTTTTTTTTCAAATTCAAAACAAGTAACTTTAAAAAAAATACTTAACACTATTACGAATTATACTATTAATTAAATAACCTTACCATTTACTACGAAATTATTTATAACTAGCTTTTGCCCGCGGCTTCGCTCGTGTTAAGAAGTATTATTTTAAAATTGACAAAGTTTCATACAAACTTTCATCCCCTATTTTATCCCCTTGGGGGTAGAATTAATCAAAATCCTTTCTTAGCGGATGCCTACGTTATAACATCTACCTGCATGCCAAATTTCAGTCTGATCCGTCCAGTGGTTTGGGCTGTGCGTTGATAGATCACTATGTCAGTCAGTCAGTCACCTTTGAGTTATATATATTTAGAAGAAGAAGAAGATATTAGTGCGATATGGTGAATTTATTTAAACTTCTTCTTTTGAGCTATTAAACATATTTATATATATATTGGCATTTACTAACAAAAAGCCTTCGGTAATTTCTCTCCATGTACAATTTATCGCTTGCCGCTAGCAGTATGGACTAGCCCCGGTGTCATCGCTAAAGGCATGATATGTCTTTGCGATCACGTTCATGTAAATCTTCATAGAACCGCACTGAGTTGGAAGACTTGAAATATCACACAATTAATTTTTATTTTTAACTATATAGCTGCGCCCTGCGGTCTTAGCCGCGTAAGTCCGCGTAACCCATGGGAGTTCCGGGATAAAAGCCTATGTGTTAATCCAGGGTGTCAGCTACCTCCATACCAAATTTCATCAAAATTGGTTCAGCCATTTGAGCGTGAAGAAGAAACAAACACTTTCGGTTTAATAAAATTAGTGTGATAATATTGACGAGCATAACAGCTTATCCTACTTAATATTATAAATGCAGAAGTTTGTGTGTGTGAATGTTTGTTACGACTTATCTTCGTAACGAATAAAACGATTTTGATGAAATTTAGAATGTAGATAGCTTAGGTTCTAGAATCACACATAGGCTGCTTTTTAGCTTTATTGACGCGTGCGATTTCGAAATATATATAACTCAAAGGTGACTGACTGACTGACTGACTGACATAGTGATCTATCAACGCACAGCCCAAACCACTGGACGGATCGGGCTGAAATTTGGCATGCAGGTAGATGTTATGACGTAGGCATCCGCTAAGAAATGATTTTGATTAATTCTACCCCCAAGGCGATAAAATAGGGGATTATAAAATACTTCTTAACGCGAGCGAAGCCGCGGGCAAAAGCTAGTATGTTATAAATTCGAAAGTTTGTGTGTAATTGTGTATATTTGTTCCCTTTACGCTTTGATGGCTGAACGGATTTAGATGAAATTTTGAATGTTCATAGATTATACCTAGGATTAACACATAGGCTACATTTTAACTTGATAATAGCGGGCGAAGCCGTGGGCACGGCTAGTAATTACATAATAATGCTAATTTATAAATAAAGGTAACCCTCTTTATCCGGCGGAAGGTTAAGCCGTGCGAATGAACGAGTGAACGAATGAACGGTCGAGTGAACGTGTTCGGTCCCGGGGAGCGGATCAATTGAACCAGAGCAGGCTTTGACTGACTACTTTGGAATGCTTATAGTGAAGGGTGTAGAATATGGGCGTGAGCTTAGTTATCTTTATGATCCATGTGGTAATTTATTTCAATTTTAAATTAAGAAACGTGAATAAATTACGTTACGAAACACTAAACCCATGGATTTCTAGCAAAGGAGATGTTTAATTTTGGGCCAGCACTATACTACCATACATAGAAAAATAGGGAAAAAATATTGCATTTTCTTAAAAATACAAATAAATTAATCTGCAGACGATTACAGCTGTACCCCCAATTTATAATTTAGTGATTTCTTAAATATGTTAACTCTATTTTTGGGGCAGTCATGACAAGAACATACTGAATATCACTCTGTTCTGAGTTTCAATCGAGTAACATATATTTTATAGTCCTATTATAATTATAACGAAGCCCAAATATTTTAGAATTGGTATGTTGTTTACAATAAATGATCATTGACAATGAATGACATGTTAAGATGACAGTTCAATATTGTCGCAATCCGCCATTTGTAACTGTGTTGTGTTGCTATCGATGTACCAAGATGTTTTAAATGTACATTAAAAAATAAAATAAACATTAAAAACGGTTAATATATTGTATTGCTATATATGTATATGGTACATGGTGCTGACCCAGACTCCTTCAATTTTGAAACTTCTCCTTTCCAACAAATTATTTTGTGTAAGCTCTAGTTTTTTTTAAGGTTTTTTTATGCTCGATAGTGGCCATGTCACTTGATGAAAAGCGATGATGTAGCCAAAGATGTAGCATGCTTGCCTAGAAGATACCTATTCAATCTTGACTCTAAGAGTCCCAGATTATATCGTTCAGGGAACAAAGATGAGGGCTAAGAGTTCCACATATCCTACTATCCTACTAATATTATAAATCCGAAAGTTGTGTAAGTGTGTAAGTATGTTTGTTCCCTCTTCACGCTTTAACGGCTGAACGGATTTGGATGAAATTTGGAATATACATAGATTATACATAGGATTAACACATAGGCTACTTTTTAACTTGATAATAGCGGGCGAAGCCGCAGGGCACGGCTAGTCTTCTATAATAATTAGACAAATAAAAACTGCGATGTCTACGTCTTTAAAATTTGTATTTTATCACAGTTATTCAAAATTACAATTACATATTACTGAATAGATGCAAGCATGCTACATCTTCGGCCGCATCGTCACTTTCCATCAGGTGATATTGTGGTTAAATGCTTTCCTATCGGGTATAACAAAAAATAAAATGTCAGTGTTAATAAAGTAAGGATACCAGAACAATCAATTTCGATTTTCATAAAAGTTAGTGTTACTATGACTTCTGACCTCTTCACATCGCTTCTAAAGTGCGTCAGACGGACCAAAGCCTACCGCCATAACAAGTACCGTGTACAAAAAAGGTAAATACACCCGTAGTACGTCTCAATGGGTCGCGCAGTTAAAATGCGTCGCACAAAAGGAATCTTTTTCTTCCATGTTTAAGTAGACGCGGCGTTTTTAGTATTCGTACGGTTCGCAGAAAAAGAACAATTGAAGTATTTAATGTTTCTTTTTTATATATGTTTAGTTATTTTCGTATTCTTTTTAAATTGTCTTTACATTGAGTATTTTGATGAGGTATAACTTTTTCTTTCGGATAATAGTCATAAAATTAATATAAAACAAATTTTTACTAAGAATTAAATATAACCAAAAATAATTATAGCTAGAATAAATATGTATAGAACTTTATATAATAGACCGCTGCCTCTTGCCAAAGTGTTTTAACCGCACTTACGCTGGCAGCATTGCCACGTTGAATGGCTATGCTCAATCTCTGTACAAAATATTTGCCAGGATATTTATAACATATTGCCTCGACCGAAGGTATATAGAAAAGTTGTGTTATAATTAATAAAAAAACAAATAGAATATACATGAATAAGCAAGGGCAAAGATACCAAAAAGCTCTCACAAAAAAGCTGCGTGTCAAAAATCGACCAATACTTAGCTGTCAGAGTATTTTTTTTTTAAGTTTCTACCACTTTACTTGGCCATGAATATCTACGGGCCAATTGCCTATATAAAAATGACAGAGTATTCACATTTAAATCATCTGGATTAGATCCGTGGACCCTTGCTTGGTTTCTTAATATATTTTTTTTATTACAGGTACATGAAAACTACAAATACTTCTGAAAATTGGAAGAAATGAAAGTCGTTGGATGGTATGTCAATTAAGTAACTCCCCCTATTCGTGTTTTTCCGTACTACACCGTATATAGTTAATCGTACTACCAATGTTGTGTTAAATATAATATTACATCGATTTTTTTTATTTATATTTTTTTCTGAACCTTTTTCTGATAGGCTATCGTTTGTCCACTTTATGGCCTTTAGGTAAGTGATATTGTGGTCGAGTATCATATGGTAAGCACGATAGGTCTTGAAAGGCGGCTAAGTTTTGAAATGGGGCTAAGTCTTGTAATAGAGCTTGTTCTTAAAGGACTTGTTATTGAGTTGTGAAATTTTAGTTTGGTCACTAATTTTGTAAATCAGCATCACATATATATCTCTTCACTTTTCATAACATCTTACTCAATTACGTTAAACACCTAACCGAATTGGCAACAATTTTAACGAAAACAGATCTCTATCTCATAATTTATCTATACATATGGTGGTATGGTTATTTTTTTTAGATTTTCCTTAACGTTTTCGTCATCATCACTTTCTACAGTAAACGCGGGGTTTTTTATAGTAAACGCGGGTGAAACTCCCTAGTCAATGGTACTTAAATATATTATTCAAATAGCCCATTTATTTTGCCAACCGTACCTCATTCGTCTCAGCAAAGGGCCTGAGACGTCGAACAAAGGTAGCAGAAACCAATTTGTTACGTGATAATATGGACCCCCTCTTACCCCTCACACCCCTGATAAGAAACGCGTCTTATTTCTGATACTTGGTCTTTGACACAAATATCGATGAATTCGAGGAAATGTTATATTCTGATATTAAAGGAGCAAAAGGAGGCAATTTAAAACTCGAGTTGATGTATTTTTATATACGTGATAAGTGAGCATTTGACCTAAACTTAACGAGATATTTTTTTTTTTTTTTTATTTGTGACAGGCTAGTATTTGACCACTATCTCACCTGATGGTAAGTGACGATGTGATCGAAGCTGGTAAACACACTAGACCTGGAATACGCAGGCTCTCAAGGATAACTGCCGGAACACCGTATTTGGCTTGGCGGCAGACTTTCAACTTGATGGTGGTAAGCTACTTTGGTAGCAAGCCATGGTAAGTAAAGGATGGTATACCTAGTAATATGCGTCCAGATTAGAAAAAATCTAGGAGTCAAATCTTGAGTGAATAGGTATTCCTTCAAGACTTGAGCCCTAGATTTAATTTTATTTCCGTTAGGCTATCTAGGCTGAATTGATCCCTTTGGCAAATACGTTGACCTCTATCTCACCTGTTATTACATCATCACTTACTAACATGCAACCCAGTTCCCACTATGTGTACACATTAGATATATAGAAAATTCTTTACTGCACAAACAGTATTGTAGGTACATAGGCGAACTTAATGCTACAAAGCATTTTCTTCCTGTTAACCTGGGTGTATCGAGGATATTTTGATATGGTAGTGCACATATTCGGTAAAAAGTTGTTATTATTTTGTAAAATCTTTCATTTGTATATAGTATTATATAAAAAATAGTCTATTTTAAGATACCAAGTATTTTTACATTTATACATACATTTTGATACATTTTACTACTCATAGTACTCATATATACATATATATATTATTATATTCTATATTGACATATTTATTAAATAAATATTTTAATTTAAATATAATATAACTAAAAATTGGATTCCGTTGCTCAATTAGGAACATTATTTTGTAATGCGAGGTAATGGTTGTAAACTTTAGCTTTAAAGGTGTCGATAGATGGAGCTTGACGAATATTTGCGGGTAGACTATTCTAGAGATGAATCGCTGTTATTGTAAAGGAGTCTGAATACGATGTAGTATTATGCTGCACATTATGTTCTTTTCCTGGACAAAGTCTCCGAAGACGCAACCGTTGATACGTGTTCACTACAAAATAAAGAATTTCTAGGTATTTCTCAAGAAAATATAGGTGATATTTAATCATGCAACATCAAAATCACATCCCCAAACACTCCACCCTTTTCCATCCCCTAGTTTCCTGAACTATCAAAATCGTCTTCCATTTCCTACCACAACTATCTCCATTGTCGGCTCTAACCACTAAAATTATTTATTCCGTTTACCCCATATCAGGAACCCTGCATCCGAACTACCCCATCCAAACTACCCCATACATAAGAAACCCAAATTCGCTGTACCAATAAAATCGTAAGAACCACCCTCGTCGATATTACGGCCCGATATTACATCTAACCAATATTTGTCAAAAGCCGAATCACCTTCGTGTATGGTGACCAGCATTGTTAATAAGGTGGGACAATATGAAATGATTCAGATAAGGGCTTCGATAAGTCATTGATTATGCATAATTCAAGTATTTTTATACACATTCCCGATATTCAAATAAAAGCATAACAAAACTGAGAAAGGATTCCTGAAGAATTAATGGATTAAGTTACCCGTATTAATTAACTGAGATAATGAGAAAGAATATCTTTGTGGATACAATCATATTCTTATTTTTAACGCTTAGTCATTGTTTAAATCCTACTAATATTATAAATGTGAAAGTTTGTTGTGTGTGTGTGAATGTTTGTTACCACGTATCTCCGTTACAAATAAACTGATTTTGACTAAATTTAGAATGTAGATAGTTTAGGTTCCGGAAAAACACAAAGGCTACTTTTTAACTTAACGCGAGCGAAGCCGCGTGGCACAAATAGTAATCAAATGAAGATCAGATCTGACATAGCTATTCCAAAAAAACAGAAGCGGAGATCGCTTGTATGCGTGTCTATATGAGTGTGACCATATCAGCGCAGTACTGAGATTACCGGCTCCTATATGTTTTGTAGGTGTCCCAAGAATAAGCAGCGTATGGCGACCCTTGTCTTCATAGGACGGCTAAGACGCATAGGGCAGGCGTATTGAAAGGAACTCTTTAGCTAGGAAATGGTTGATATTTTATCCGTATATGCTTTGAGGGTTTAGGGAATTTCATTTTAAAAGTATGATGGAATACATTATTGGTGGACAGAGATTCTTTAGGTTTTTGTTAAAAGTCAAAGGAATTATTTTACAAAGGTATTTTCTACGGAAGTTTGCGACAATATTGGTTATTTGTATCAAAATTGTTAGAGCTCGGTTATTATTTAGGGATATCGATTTTTATACATGTATATAGCATAGCTACTTTAATCTCCTCTTTGATTTGTCAGATGTACTTTTGTCCATACATATAAAAGCGAAATTCACTATTTTTATCTCTGGCTAGCGTATCTTACTTGATGTAAGTGATGATGTGGTCGAGGATGGTAAACACACTAGGTCTAGAATGGCTGGCTATCAAGGATAGCTACCTAAACATATCATCGAGACTATGGCGTCACATTTTTCTACTTAAGGCTGGTGAACAAGTCTGATGAGCACGAGAAAATGCCCTATTACCTATTCACAGAATAATTACGAAATCTTAGTTCTGTTAGTCATTAATGGCGTCGTTTAGCAGTTTATAATATGTTCACCCGAGCGAAGCTTTATATAGATAGGCTAGCAATTGACCACTATATCGCCTGATGGCAAGGAATAAGTGGGGATGACTTGGTCGAGGGATAAAAACGATAGGCGTAGGATTATTATCTCAAAAGGTAAGGTTAGGTTAGTTATGCTACCGAAACATATTTTTAGATTTTTTTTATTAACTTGCTGATACGAGCGGCACCGTAGGAAGTAGCTAGTGAAAAAAAACCACGACCTTTTGACGCGAGAAGTTTCCCCAAAATCAAATTACCCGATGTTGTCCATAATTTGTTTCCGGAATTGACCTATTTATTTTAAAAGCGGGGTCATCAAAAAGTTTTTAAAAGAGTATCGTTGTCAAAGGACAATTTATACTTAATTACGGGGTTGCCGAGTATTTTTCCTTATTTCCCTCGTAGATTACTGTTTTACGTAATAAGTACGGTAATTATAACGAAATTAAACGTAATTATTTTTAAACTTTAGTGGGCTGAGTTCCACTAGCCAAGTTGCTAGCAAATGGTTTTTAACTATGCTTTCGCCTCGACTATTTGCTATCTTATAGCCCTTAACTGTTTGTGATAAGGTTTAAAATTGCACAAATCTCAAGACTTGTACAAATTTTTAATTGAGCGATTGTCTAAACTAACAATTAGCTAATAGACCTTTTATAGTTCAAAAATATTTATTGGATGAGGCGATCGCGTACTTAGAAAACTGCCTTAAATTGCCTAAGGGCTGGACTGCCTACCAATCCACACAACCTTATGAAATAGTGGTGTCTGAAATATCTAGATTACTTAAAGGCATTCTGGATATGGCTGAACGACAGTGTTACGATTATAACAGAGTTTATATGAAATAGTGATTATTGGACAGTGGCTGCCTAGCATACAGACGCTGGAAAGTATTTTTTAAGACAAATACCTACTTTGTTGATAATATCTCAGGAACTTTTCATCCGCTCTTATTTAATAGATTTTAAATTATTGATGAATAAGTAATCGGTGAAGATGTTATTTATCATGTCCACCTACCACAAAGTACACCACAAACAAGTCACCCTACAAGCTCAAGGATCATAATTACGGACAATACAAGTAGCTAATAAACTGAACACGTGTCCAACACGTGTCGTGTCGTGTCGTGTTTATGTGTCCGACATGTGTCACAGATAACTGAGGTCTTTGTTACATAGAAACAATTAGGGTTTGGAAGCGATGCTTGACTGATACCACAACATAATTATATGGATTGTCTTACTTATTCAGAAAAGGTTGTCACCTCAATTTCCGGCATTTCCGAAATAAGTATATTATTGACGATTTTGGTGGAAACTTATGTCCAAAATTATAGTGCGTCACGCATGCTTTTTTGTAAAAAGGCTTACACAAAAAAGGAGACCTTCAGAAATACTAATCTAATTTTGAAAATTCATTCTTTAATAGGAAGCTACGCCATCTTTGATTGTAGCCACCGTGCCGATTAGTAAGTGTAGTAAGTAACTTACTTTTGCTATAAATTAAGCTAAATATTAGCTCTACTCAGCAATTTAAGTAACGAAGAATATGTTTGTGAACACAATCATGTTGTCAGTATCAACTCAGTCGTTGTGTAGAAGCAAATAAAAGTCATATTAAGTCCAAAAAACAGAAGCGGAGATTGGAAATTCAATCTCGGAAATATTAATCCAATTTTGAAAATTCAGCTTTCTGTTTATCAACAGAATTTAAAAAAATTTGGTTCTTAATTCGACTGTATGTTCTTTTTTTTGTATAATAATATATGTTACGCGATATCTCCGCCTATTATGAATTGATTTGATGATTGTTTTTTTTGGTAGATATTTAGAGGTGGTCTCTTATAAATTTTATCGAAATCGGTCCAGCCCAAACCGAAATATAAGCGATGAAGTCGGTTTTTTAAGCTTTCCTTGCGTTTCAATTATTACTTCTTATAAATTGAAATCGCGCGGACTCGGAGGAACTAGCTAGCAACAAATACCCCTGTAAATTGTCAGCTATACAATAGGCTATATCCAATCGAGCCGAATAACTCAAAGAAATTCTATTACAGCTCAAAAAAACCCAGTGTCACAACTGCGCACAAACGAACCTTTGAAATTCTAGTTCACAGTACTCTTTGACAGTAAAGCCTATCGGTACCTATCGCCAACAGTAACAGTTGGTTGCGTATGGCACCGTCGAAATTGCGCTCTTTGTGTCTACTACACTTTTGTTTACCTACTGAAAGTTTTTTTCGACTTTTGTTTTCGCTTTGCGTATGTATGGAGGTGACCTACTGGTATACTTTTGTAGTTTCTGAGGTAGAATATATTCTTTTCTATGGTTTCTGAGGGTTTAAGCGGTAAATTCGAATTGAGAACGCTTTTTGTTTTGTAGGTTTGGTGATGTAACTCTATTATAATAAAGTATATACCCTGTATTGGAGTTTTGCCGCGAAAGTACGTTTTGTGTAAGTATGTTTGTTCCCTCTTCACGCTTTAACGGCTGAACGGATTTGGATGAGATTTGGAATGTACATAGCTTACCTAGGATTAACACAAAGGCAACTTTTTAACTTGATGATAGCGGGCGAAGCCGCGGGACATGGCTAGTCTTAAATAAAACGATACGCTTTGCTCGGTATTTTTTTTGATAAATGACGCTTTCAAAAGATGAAACCTAGCTAGATCGAATTATCGCCGCAGATTACCCCTGCATACTAAATTTCATGAAAATCGTTGGAGCCGTTTCAGAGATTAAGATTATATATATATATATATGTGTGTGTATACAAGAATTGCTCGTTTAAGATAGATTAGATACACGAACTTTCGGATTTATAATATTAGTGTGATAGCGTGATTCGCTGAAAATGAAATGAAATTCTAGAAACAACAGATCCGTAACTAACTTCACTAACAAACACAAAATCGTCAGAATCGACCAACATCCCGCAGTACACGGTTCAAGCCAGTGTTTGACAAAAGAGAAAAAATAAAGAACCGTCAATCACCGTAGGGTAAAGTGACGTGGCGTAAATCCGAGCGGCCAATAATTGGCATCGGCCGTCTACGGTCGATTTCAAACTGCGCCCAAAACTGGCACGTTTACGTTTACCAGGAAAACTGGGTAGTCGTTGGTTAACACTAGTTGTCTATAGTCGACAACTGGACAACTACAGCCTAGTGGCTCTGTGAATTGAAGACCTCGGAAATTTGATTTGCATAATTTTATTTACTCCAGTAGGCATCTCCGCCATTTTGAAAAAAATGCGCAAAATGAATCGACAAACAAAAATACCATATAATTATCAAATCAAATTAAATCAAATAAAATCGAAATCGTTTATTCACATGGGCCACAAAGAGGCACTCACTGAAAGTTAATGACTCTTTTACCAGATTCGCAAAATTACAGCCATGTCGAGAAGAACCTGGCGAGAAACTCGGCGGCGCATTTTTTTTATTATTCCTTAACACTAATACAAAATTATATTAACCTAGGTTTATCTATATTATCGAACCTGCTCACAAAATTTTGTGTGCAAGAAGCGGTCTTATCGCTGAGCGATTTAGCACACAATCTAAGAAATAGATTATATATATACCTTGTTACCTCATTTCAAACATATTGTCAAATTCCAAGGTCTGGATTGGACTATGCCAAGGACATAACACCTTAACATCATAACACCTTGCCCTCGTTCTTGTTCACCAATTATAGCAAACCCCATATCTTCAAGTCTTCAAGTTAAGGGTATCTTCTAGGTATTCGTGCTAGATTATCTACCGCATCGTCCCTTCCTGTCAAGTGAGATTGAAATGAAATGCATTTATTTGCTTCAAGTTTAGGTAGGTAGAAACAGATTTAGGGTTTAGTGTATCGTTCTATTCACACACTCGGTCATAGTAATGACAAGCAAATATCGATTGAAGGAATAGATACTCAGTTATCTTTAATAATATTATGATTATCTGTATTATATTTGATTTGATATGTGGCACAATAATAATAAATGGAAACTCATCATTAAAATTATAATGTCGAGGGGTGTAAAAAATTCAGAATATTAATGTCAAAGATAATAATGTAGCTAAAATATGACGATGTCATCAATTATTACGATTCCACAATTTAATCTGAGATTTTTATTTGCAACACCTTAAATATTGTTGAACTGCTCGTTGGCTTAGTTGGGTGGCATTCGCCTTCTAAGCAGGGGTATCGGGTTCGATTCCCAGCGGGAACACGAGTTTTCTCCCCAAGGAAAATTTGTGTTTCTAGTTCTGTTTGTAATTGTGTGTGTTATGTGAATGTTTCCGGCACCCACGACACAAGTCAGCAAACTTAGTGTGGGGCTGTGAGAGTGAAAGCGTGTAGCGTTTATTTCAGTACAACATATCCCAATGACAGTCTCACTATATACATGCATAAGTTATAATCAGCTTACGTGTACAAAATATTAACACAAAATAAAATATAAAGGGACACAAAACGTAACAAGAAATAATAAAACGGCTTGTTTGCACGAAACAACCCCTTTAAAATATACAAACTTCTTCATATATTTTGCTTCAAAAGACTCGGGAAAATCCCGTCAATTTCCACAATAAAGTGTCTACTGCTTCTCAAATAAATTCTATCACTACAGGATTCTACGTTTTCATAAACCAGTATGGGATGTTCATCTGTTTTTAACGAGTACTTACAGTGACGCATCGAATGTACTAATGTGCTAAAATAAATCAAATGGATATAAAAATATCGAAGTTAAAAAAAATAAACTAATGTAGAACCTCAAATTATTTAAATGTGGAATTCTCCTAGTGGATGTAACGATGTTACGTCGTGGATGTATGTGGAATATTTATTTTTACTAGCTGCACCCCGCGGTTTTACCCGCGTAAGTTCCGGACCCGCAGGTGGCGTATAATAAATATTATGCGTAGCGCAAAGGAGAGCTGCCGAAACCCTTTGTAGTAGCTTGTTTCCTGGTAAAAATAATTTGGGAATCATCAAGTTGTGAATGAATAAGTATCTTTAAGACAAACGTTTCATCAACGACCGTATCGTCAATAAACATCAGGTGATACAGGGATCAAATGTTTGCCTATAAAAACAAAATTCAAATGCTACATCTTTGGCTGCATCATCGCTTTTCATCAGGTAAAAGCCTATTGAGCATCAAAAAAAAAGGTATTCTCTAAAACGCCCGATCCTTACTGTTCTCCATTCATACTGCGACACATCTCAATCCCCGTTCGATCAAGGCGGAAATCATTTACGCCAATAACGCCCCCTTTTCACCCCCTTGTTACCCCCTTTCTTATACGGGGTGATTTAATAGAGGGGGCTCTCAAGATCTGTAAATATCGATGCGTTCTATAAATATTAGCATTACTTATTGTGCTTTTTATGGAAACGGGGGTGTCGCGTCTTTTCGCGTGAGGATTATTTATTTATATAATTCATATTGAGGAAGACCAACAGCTTACAAATCCAATAATTTTCAGTTTAAGCATAATACAATGAGCCTATTAAAGTTCCTCACGGTTAGAAACATTGTAAACAATACAAATCAAGCTTCTGAACAGCTAGGAACACAGTTAAATAAATAATTGTTATAATGTAACTATGTAAATGTTTAAAAAGTCATTTATTTAATTATTTAACTCTTAATAACGAACCATAAAATATAACGATATACATACATAAAAATATAGCTAAATTAAGTGAAGTATGATACAAATTATAAAAAGAAATGTTAAAGATGGTTTAGACGATCTTTAATGTTCGGCAAAGTTCCCAAAATGCTTGCTGCATTACCACGCTGTATAGCAAGGCTTATCCTCTGCCCCAAATACAAACCAGCATTTTGGTCATGTGCCGAATCAATCAGTCTCTTAGAGAAATCTTTGAAAATTTCTAAAGCACCCGGTCCCCATGGGCCTAGTTTTCAACCCCAAACGGCACAAATATAAAACCTTTGTCAAGTTTGGAATACTTGCGCCGTTTGAGAGATTCAGCTGCCATAGCTGCGCCACTAGCTTGTAGCGTGGTTTCAGGAAGATGGGATGGCGCCAAAGTGCTAACACACGTGGCATCCCACACTAAAGGCCGACCCATCTTCCAAGGAATGAGTGTCATACCATCGGGTCTTTTGCCGTCGTCACGCATCAAGCCAGTTGGCTCTAAAACAGCCGCAACGTTTGCACTTCCAAAGGCACGACGTATACTATGTAAATTACTTATTTATATGTTACTAGCTTTTGCCCGCGGCTTCGCTCGCATTAAGAAGTACAACAAACTTTCATCCCCTATTTTATCCCCTTGGGGGTAGAATTAATTAAAATCCTTTCTTAGCGGATGCCTACGTCATAACATCTACCTGCATGCCAAATTTCAGCCCGATCCGTCCAGTGGTTTGGGCTGTGCGTTGATAGATCACTATGTCAGTCAGTCAGTCACCTTTGAGTTATATATATTTAGAAGATTGATATATATATGGCTTAGTCATCGAAAAAGTCATTGCTCAACAGCCTTCTATCCGACGCTATACTAGTATGGATCTAAATCTAAGCGCTTACTAAGGTCGTCTCTGATTCCAACACGAGATAACTTATAAATAAGCTATACATGATCTATTCTATCGAACGCTTAACTGTAGTCAGTATAAACCACGTGCAGATCCATGCTAGCATCCATAGCTTCAGTTATATATTAAGTAACATTAGGTTAGAAAAACATGCTTTGAGTGATGAAACGAGTTTTTAAGGCATAAACTTCGAACACTTTTGCTTTAATACAAAGTTTTGAAATGGTTCTATAGTTGACTATCTCTGTTTTAGGACCTTTTTTGTGCACAGGTTACAAACAGGGTACAAAGCAGATTTCCAAACCTGTGGAAACGCACTTTCCATTAGGGATTTCCTAGAAGTGAGACGGAAATATCTCTTTGCACATTTTTTTTAGAAAAACAGCAGATTTTGACAAATCTAATATAAGTAGATGTTTTTTATGCATTCAAAATTTTCTAACTCAAAAATGTCAGAAATTTCTGTAGTGAGCTCTTTTGCTGCATGTATATATGTCATATATAATTTCAATTAAGATTTAGAAATTTAGGCAATTGGCCCGTAAACAGGTAAGGTTTTTTTAATGCTATATAGGTAAGCATTTGCCCACTATATCATCTGATTGATGATGCGGCCGAAGATGTGTAATGCTTGCCTAGAAGATACCTATTCACTCTTGATTTGACGTGAATAGAGATAGCTTATAACGTATGTATAGTTATGATTAATATACAGTATAAGTGGCCTAAATAAACATTTTGAATATTCCCTCTAGTAAACAGTTGTACCGATTTTCGCCAAACATAGATAAGAACTCTCTCGATCAAATAAACTTTCATGTACAACGCATATACAGCTCTTACCGCTCTTTTCCGTAGTTAAAAAAAAATATGTGTGATGTGAAAACATGATTACGTGACACATTTTTTTACCGTTTGTGCGAGATAGATTTGGTGTGGTCCGAGGCAATAAGTCAACATATGCCCGTGGGAACTTTGAGAAGAAACTCCTATATCCGGGACCAAACTATTGCTAATTAGCAAGCCTATGATTTAAGGGAAACGGGTAAACAATTAAACATCCGGTTTAAAATATTGTCTGTTAAAATTTCAACCGTTATCAGAGAATATCTACTACGTGTACTTTTTAGTATTCTGTGAAGCGAGGTCTCTAAGTTGACTAAGTTCTTCACTTTGTCCGTCCGCCTGTCAGAGGAATTTTGCGTATACACCATAAAAGGGAATAGCTTGAAATTCTCGAGAATATACAATATTATATAAAGGTATGGTCTAAAGCCAAAAATAGCAATTAAAATTATATAAATTTAAATATTAAGTGGGCCCATACACGGGGGTAGTAATTTGTTTTTCTGCCCGGGTATCGTTGAAAACATTTTTTCAAGTAGAGTACGATACTGTTTCTTTATTTTCTCTTTATCTATGTTGGAAAATAACAATTTGATAGGACATCAAAGCCACAAGGCAAAAACCTGCTGGGCGTTCGTTAAACTCTATTGGAGTATGTTTTTCTAAAGCCGAGACTTGCGTACAAGATACTAGAAATGGAAATGATTGCTACTTTTTATCCATTTCCATTTGATGAAATTATTTATTTATTTCACAGTGATTTCATCTGCTACTTTTCACACTCAAATCATTTTTCATTTTCGATGACCTATTATCACAGTACATTTTGCTACTTAAATGAAGTATGAAATATGATGAATGGCACTACTATATGAAAGAGACGCTGATCGTTAATTCGTTATTATTATTTTTGACATTGTATTTTTAATTTTTTATTGACATTTAAATGTATATCGAAATTTAATATTAATAATTATATGATATATTACTTCTGCATGCAATTTCACATGCCACCATATCGCAAAATAGAAGGACGATCCAACAATGGAGACCAATATGTATACTCTATTTTATGTGAAATATACTCATTTAATTTCGTTTATCGACGCATTAAATAAGAAAAAATATTGTTTTTTCTCACTTATCCACGCCGCCATTTTCTACGATTCATGCCAATTCACTCGTTAGCCACCAAATATGAAATTACAATGAAATCCGAATAATTCCGAACTCGGTCGATGATTTGTAATATCGATGTGATGAAAAGTAGCAGGTGTGACAATAAAAGTAGCAGGTGTGACAATGAAAAGTAACATGTGCGCCGTATGATAATGCTTTTCATATGATTTTTCACATGGTACTCGTGGATGGTTTCATGCCTACAAGATACCAATTCAATCTAGACGTAAAGACTCCCCTAGGTACGAATGGGTAGGGCCGTAAAGCTAACATGGGTTTGACGACTAGTAATATATTCTACATTTTCTTTAGTATATTCCCTATCTGAAGTTAAATTATATTCGTTTCTGAGAACTTCAGAGAAACATATTTTCATTTCTAAGTCAAATGAGCTCTTGTAACATTTTAATTATAAATGTAACGTTATAATTTCGTTACTCTTGTATAAAATAACATTAAATTTGATAGAATATTAGAGTATTTCTGACACCGTGTTTTATTAGAAAGAAATATAAACATAATCAAACGCTTTCAAACTCACAGCCCCACACTAAATTCGATGACTTGTGTCGTGGGTGCCGGAAACATTCACATCACACACACAATCGCAACCAGAACCAGAAACACAAATTTTTCTTGGGGAGAAAACTTGTGTTCCCAGTAAAGACAAACTCTGGTGTAGTTATGTGCGGGTATCGGGGTTCTATTCCCGAACTAGGGAAATTTGTGTTTCTGGTCCTTGTTGTAATTATGTGTGATGTGAATGTTTCCGACGCGACACAAGTCATCAAACTTAGTGTAGGGCTGTGAGTGTGAAAGCGTTTATTATTAGACTAATGATTGCCACTTGTTTTAATCTTCAAGAGTAAAGATTTACACAAGTATTAGTGACTAAGAATGGTTTCTAAAAACACAAATGAAATAAAAATGCGCCGCCGAGTTTCTCGCCAGGTTCTTCTCGAGGTGGCTGTAATTATTGCGAATATGGCAGTAGAGTCATTAACTTTCATGAGTGCCTCTTTGGGGCCAATGTGAATGTATGATTTTGATTTAATTTGATTGATTAGATTAAACCTAAATGGTGAAAACAATCCGACGATTTATCGGGAAAACGGCCGCCCCGATTTTGCACCAAATACAGCTAAGAACACTTTCAATCTTGATTGAGAGTGTTTTCTACCGACTTCACAAAAAAGGAGGAGGTACTCAAGTCAACTGTATTTTTTCTATGTGTGTTACCTCATAACTTCGTTACACGTGGAGCGATTTTGAATTTTTTTTGTTTGAAAGCTGCTGCTATCAAATTGGTCCCATTTAAATTTGATCAAGATCTGATCAGAAGTTCATGAAATATCTTCAACTAGCTGTCCCGGCGACCTTCGTTCCGCCTAACAGTCAATGAATGTGCATATTTAGGAAGCCATACCCGGCATGCGTTACAATGTCACGTGACTATATTATTACAACCTTCATGTTTATGTTTGCCTAGTACTTTACCAAATCCGAGTGACGTATGAGAAAATGGAAAGCATGTCGAATTGTAAAAAAAAAATTTAAAGAAATGTACGTTCTTAAAAAGTATCCTATGTCCTTCTCCTGGCTAAAACTAAACTAAACTACCTCTCTGCCAATTTTCAGCTAAATCGGTTCAGCCGTTCTTGAGTTATAAGTGGAGTAACTAACACGACTTTTTTTTATATATATAATCTCTATCTTTTTTATATATAATCTATCTAATCTAATCAAAGTTCCGAAAATAAAGCGGTGAAGTCGGTTTTTTTAAGCTTTGCTTGCGTTTATTTATTTGATTGAAAGGTGAATTGTCACCTTGCAAACAAAAAATAAATAAATCATAATCGGTTCACGTGCCACTCTGGAGTTACGCAGACACGGATACAGAAGTTAAACTCATAGTACCCTTCTGTTTGCGTCTGAGGTTAGAAAATCACTTATATTGAGCCTATCTTATTTTCTCCAAAAGAAGTATAAAATAATATATTTTTCTTTTACGTTACTAGAAACACGGCAAGCTTGTTAGTATTGAAAATAAAAGTTTCTCAAATTAGTGTCCATTCAGAGCAAGGATGTCAAAGAATATGAAAAAAGAAGCGTAATGAATAGACGGTCTCTCATTACGTCAAAGATGTAGAATTTACAGAAGTGACACAACAGAATAAATAACAGATATTATTATCCTATCCTACTTCATATCGTACCCATACTATAAATGCGAAAGTTTGAGAGTGTGTGTTTGAATGTTTGTTAATACGTATCTCCGCAACGAATAAACCGATTTTGATGAAATTTAGAATGTAGATAGTTTAGGTTCTACGCTATTTTTTAACTTAATTAACGCGAACGAAGCTCGTATACCATATTTATATTATTCATTATGGCAGGAATCGTAAATAATAATAATATGACTATACTATCGACTGTATCTTCACTTTCCAGCAGGTGAGATGTTTCCATCATAAAAAAAAACAACAAAAACCGCTGCGTTAGTAAAAAAAGAAGATGGAATGGTACGGAACTCACGGTATGCAAATTAAACCCGCACTTGGTTTTGTTGTAAAAGCACGTCTCAATAATTAGACGCCATAATAAAAAAATACGTCGTTTCAAATAGGCTTTCAAATCATTTTGCTCATGTTGTATTTTGCTCACCAAGCGTAACAATAGTTGAGTAATGAGCTATGTTGTGTATGACTCATGTTACTCATGTATAATGATTACTTATAGCTTTTTTGTGACCCATGAGGAAAATATCGAGATTGATATTTTATTTGGCACAATAACTTAAGACGAAAAAATTTGACAGGATATTGATCTTTTATCGAGTTATCATACTTTTTATGATGAACGATGTGCCTTTTTGAATAAAATTAAAATGATTGACGCTGTTTGCCTTATGTATATATTTTTTTTATTTCATGTTCAAATCATTTATTTATAACGTATTAGCATTGCAATTCAGAGAGGCAATACCGCCAGCATGATGGGAACGCTACCCACTGGTAGTGGGCTTGAGCACTTGAGTTACCTATAAGCTCGATGTCTTGTAGGTAACTTAGTTCTTTGCTGTACATAGTTTTAGTTTAGTTTTAGGAAATATAGGGAATTAATCATTTATTATTATTAATCATTTATACGCGAACATTGAACTGCCTGTTGGCGCGCTTGCCTTCTAAGTAGGGGTTCGATTACCGGCGGGAGCACAAGTTATCTTCTCAAGGAAAATTCGTGTTTCTGATTGTAGTTGTAACGTGAACGTTTGATACCGTAAGAATGGTCGATTTACAGATAGCTTGTAAAAATATAAGACAAATTTTATTTACATGTCATCTTCGGTATAAACATCAAAAATGACAATCATCACAAACTTTCAGATTTATTAGTATACTAGTTGACCCGGCGAACTTCATACCGCCAATTGTCTGTGGTCAAATATTCAGAAACATCTCCTGTTTGACAGGTACGAACAGTTTGTATGGGAAAATAAAATACTACTTTTTACTAATTTTATTGCAATTTCTTTATATTTTCTCACCTTTTAAACCTTTCCTGAACTTCCACAAATATTTCAAGATCAAAATAAGCGGTAATCGGTCCAGCCATTCTCGAGTTTTAGCGAGACTAACGAACAGCAATTCATTTTTATATATAAGAAGATAAGTGTGATGTGGTTAATTAATAAAAGCTATCCACGTTGAATATTAACAAAATGACGTAAAATTATGAACCATCCCAAAAATCTAAATTATATACCATCAGCGAGTGTAATCAACAGGGTTGTCACTTCCATCGCTTCGTAACTGAACACAACACAATGTATCCGAAGCACCTCGTCACAAATTGGGGCCCGTCCGGCATTACCATCGGAACTTGTTAGATCGTGTGCTAGCAAATATGCTAGCGATGTTGACGGCTATAAATTTGCCAGCGAAACAAAAGCGTTCTATAAACTTCAATTATCAATCCTTAACTGAAACTGGAGCGATACTGTCTTTAAAAGGAACAAGCGTGATATATCACTGCGGGGAAGCGGAAGCAACCCTATTGGCAAAGTTAGCCACGTCTGGCTTTTACGTCGAGTGTGTTCGTTTCCTAGCAAGAGCATCGAAACTCTTCATCCGTTCTTGATTTAATTTTATGGGACCAACTAGACACTATTTATAAAATTATAGTAAACATAAACGTTTTCACACTCCCAACCCCACACTAAGTTCGATGACTTGTGTTGTGGGTGCCTAAAACATTCTCATCACACACATAATTATACCCAGACCCAGAAGCACAAACATCCCTTGGGAAGGAGAATTACGCTCCTGCCGGGAATCGAACCAACCCACGGTGCAGAGGGCAGACACTTTCCCACCGCGAGTCCAGTATTCTTTTAAATATTATTTATTATACGTCCGGAATTTACCGTAGACACTATTTTATTAATTTACTTGTATTATGTTCTTGTAAACACAGTTTTAATGCAGTAAAATTATTTTTGATTCTGATACGGTGACACGTGGTTCGAACCCCACACTAAGTACAATTTTTCTTTTCTTATTTCTGAACGAAAGCTTTATAAATTATACAAAACACAGTCGGAATTAAAAACAAGTTCTTTTTAAATATTCAAAAAATATTTTCAAATTTTTGCACGAACAGCCTTAATGTAGCAAAATTTATACAGAATACTTTACAAATTAAACAAAATAGCGTTGAATTTAAAACAATTTTTTGGAAGTCCATTCAAAAGCGGTTACTATACACGAGTTAGTTCTAGTCACAAGTCCGATCTGTCATCGATAAACAACAAGGCTCGAACAATCATACATACCGAAAAAAAAAAAGACGTGTGACACTCGGGGACTGCCGCGGTAAAGCTATTGCATAGCATTTTTTATCAACTTATGCATTTATAGTTATTTATTTATTTATTTATGCAGTATTTTTTTTCCTGACACCTAGAGGCGAGTTGCTGAACTAAAGAGACAAGCAAGATATTTCAAAAAAGTTCTGCTATTCATCGATAGATGGCAAAACTAAAAAGTATCACCCCTGTGCCGGTCGGAGTGGGGGGTGTTAGGTTATTTTCGTTACGGAATTATTATTTTTTTTATTTTTTTTATTTGTGACAGGCTAGTGTTTGACCACTATCTCACCTGATGGGAAGTGACGATGTGATCGAAGCTGGTAAACACACTAGACCTGGAATACGCAGGCTCTCAAGGATTTCAGGCTCTCAATTTCTGGATTCGGTCTCCACGCTCAAGGCCCGCGATAGAAGCGATGCAATAGCTTAATTATAAAAATGATATCCTGATTTGTCACAATTTTCCAAAACTGAGCCAAAGTACTGTCAAATGAAACAAGAAGAGCTTTTTTTTTCTAATATATGTTATCTATGTAATTTCTAATGGATTTTTGTGTAAAAACCGAGCCGATGGAACTTCTACATTTACATTTCCCAAACATTTTCCAGTTAATCAAAACCCCAATAAAAACTTACCATCACTCCATCAATCGTAAGTAGTAACTTTACCCAACACAAATGGATTCGGAAACTGTAACAAAAATACGCGAAATACGAAAAATACGCGAAATACGCAAACATATCGCGATTCCTGTTTACATTATGTATCAAAGCCAAAGGTCCTGATAGGTTTTCCATGTCGAAAGTTTGTTTTGATGTTTGTTCGTAACTATTAGGGATGTACGTGTATTTGTATATTCGATATATTTTTCTTCGGATCATATCTGAAAATAGAGCAACTTTCTGTTATTAAATTTTTCGCTTTTTTCTCTCTCCGATGACCAGTGATGACACCCGATGGTAAGTGATGATATGAGAATGGGTGAATACGAATCCCATACGTTCCCAAGCCCATGACATTAGGAACCGAAACATGTTTGGTGCTCGTCAACGTTTTCCGTTTGACCAGTTGACCACTCTCTTCTAAGTATCTTTTTTATCCGACTTCTAAAAAGAAGGATAAAGCGAAGTCGGCTTTTTTATGCTTTGCTTGCGTTTAAATTATTTTGGGGCACATTTTCTCGTAGTTTTAATAAAACCATGAAAAATTCAAGATTGTAACACGAGACCTTTTGTAGCAGCCATGATTTAAAATATGAAATGTACACCTTTATAAGCTACAGTATAAGCTGGATAATTGACAAATTAAATAATATATACGAGTTTAATTTAAAAAACTAATAACCAACTTCAATCGAATATCTCCGAAACTCGGATCTTCATCAATTTATAATGGGACCTAGGAAGTATACCCTTTTAAAATAAACAAAGGATTTCTCGAATCGGTCCAGGCGCTTTCGAGTAGTCGCAGAACATACATAAAAAAAAACCGAAGAATTGAGAATCTCCTCCTTTTTAAGAAGTCGGCTAAAAAAGAAGCCCACAAAAAAAACAAACGCATCCACACTCACAGCCCCACACTAAGTTCAAAGACTTGTATCGTGGGTGCCAGAAACATTCACATTACAAACACATTACACCCAGAACCAGAAGTACAAATATCCATTGGGAAGGAATTTGTGCTCCTGCCGGGAATCGAACCCAGGAACCACGGCGCAGAGGGCGTACACCTGTCCACTGCGCCAACTGGGTCGTCAAAAAATAAACGCTATTAATTCATAAGAAAGCTCAGTCATCGTTGTCCCGCTCATATAGTAATGTGCGAGAGAGAGCGGACGCTTTAAAATGAAGTATCGATATATAATTTATATAGTTGTTATGATGGCACACTGATATCGATTATTATCAAAATCTTTCCCATCCCTAGCATTAAGTAAATATACGTTTTTGATTTACGGATTGTATTAGTTATCGTGTTATACGGGAGACTGGCTCCTATATTAACTTTTGTTGTTTCTGAGTTTTGTTTAGAAAATGTTATTATTTCGGGGTGGTTTCTGAATATTCTTTTTAGCTAATCGATTTCAATACCAGTTTTACAGAAGTCGATATCGGATTTAATTTATATGGGAACATCACCAAGATTGCTAAAATATGACAACTGGAAAAGTGACAAGTAATATATTAAAAAGTTTTTTTAATTATTTTTTTATCAGTTGTAAATAAAAAGGACTAAACAGTTATATATATTTTTTTTTTTATTTGTGACAGGCTAGTGTTTGACCACTATCTCACCTGATGGTAAGTGACGATGTGATCGAAGCTGGTAAACACACTAGACCTGGAATACACAGGCTCTCAAGGATAACTGCCGGAACACCGTATTTGGCTTGACGGCAGACTTTCAACTTGATGGTGGTAAGCTACTTTGGTAGCAAGCCAGGCGAGCAACTCACAAAATGCTCTACCACCTCTCAAAAAACCAAAGAACTTGTCGAGACGAATCAAACGAGCCCAAACCATTGTTTAGTTCAATAATTCCTATGGCCTCTTCCGTCTCCATCATCAGACTAGCTCCATGTCACCCATATGTCACTAAAGATACATAATAACACCAAGTTTGAGTCCAATTAGACATCGGGAAGTGCGTCTAATTTAGCTTGCAAGATTTGATTACACACCGACAGATTGACAACGGGACAGGCGAAACTAAACAGAAGCTAATCAAAATAATTTACGATATATATATTGTTTTTTTCTAAAACTTGTACAAATGCGAACAAAGCGTTTTGCTTCTACATTTATTATGCGAACCGCAAATGAATGGAACACCTTACTTGAGTCGGTGTTTCCTGATGAGTACAATATGGGAGTCTTCAAGTTGCGAGTGAATAGGTATCTTCTAGGCAAGTTTGCTCCGTCGTCGACCATATCATCGCTTACCATCAGGTGAGATAGTGGTCAAACGCTTGTCTATATTGAATAAAAAAAAAAAAAAACTTGTGATTCTGCTAGCTCGTTCTGGTAGTGTGGGGTTGTGAGTGTCAAAGCGTTTGTTTGTTTATTTTAACTGAACTTACAACTACAAAGCCTAGCAATTACTCAAGACTGGTGTTGTTCTGTTAATCTTGAAACAACATGTCCGATTTGGAAATCGATGACACTGATGCCAGTCAGCAGATGTGCATAGTGACGTCACTGCCATAGCTAAAAAACAGTAAGAAATTGTGATTTCTTAAGATTTAGTCCCAAGCTATTTATTTTTTCAAAGCCCTACTTGTCTAAAAGTCAGAATAAGACGTGTTTTGTTGTAAGCCTAAAGTATTGAATAGTGAATGTGTATTTTTTTTAGTAAGTTAATACTTACTATTTTATATTCGAGCTCCAATTGTTGTTGGCTTGCTGCACGCTTTGGTCACGACTGTAAGTGCAGTTGAATTCCTTCCCAAGATATTTGTGCTTCTGGTTCTGGGTGTAATGTGTGTGTGATGTGAATGTTTTCAGCACCCACGATACAAGTCTATGTCATCACGATCACATCTCTTACAATCTTAATCTAATTTCGGTAGTCTCATGACAACTTTTGGCATCAATTACTTATTTTCATTATAATGAAAATTATTACAGTAACGATCACTATCGTGGGTATAGGGTTTGATTTCCGGCAGGAACGCAAGTTTTTTCCCCATGGGAAATTTGTGTTCTGGTTCTGGTTGTGATTGTGTGTGTGATATGAATGTTTCGAACACCCACCGACACATGTCAGGACATAGCATAGGGCTGTGAGTGTGAAAGCGTTTATGTTTATGTGATGCTCGAAAATGGCCTGAGTATTTTTGGACAATTACTTAGTTTCAATATATATAAACCATAACTACTGCGTTATTTGAACTGTGTCACTGCAGAGGAAATCGGGGATATGTAGTGCGCTTACGGGCTGCCTCGAGATCCTCCGCTAGATTGCTATTTAGGGTTGTCTCGTATTGTGTATAAAAAAACTATTAAAATACCATGTACAATTTACAAGGACTGTTAGTATTCAGTAAAACAAAAAAATACATTTTACAATAAAGAGAAATGCTTGAAGATGAATCTAAATAAATAGAATCCAGAAACATGATTAGTGAAAGTTTTCTTGTTTTTTTTTTCCAAATTTGGGTCTTTACTAACATTTATTAGTTCTCTGACTCTATAAATTATAAAATAATAATTATTATTAAAGTCTGTAGATATTTGAAATGTCTACATAATAATAGACCATTTTATTTTTAAATGTAAATAAAAATGAGTTATAGTAATTTATCTAACCGATATATTTCATTAATACCTAAATCAATGTAGATCGGTTCATGAATTTGTATTTTGTTTTTATTACAAATAATTGCGATTCGAACAAAATGCGTTTTTTTATATATAATTGAGAGAGGGAACGAACAAGTCGCCCGCCTGATGGTAAGATCTTCATTAGATCTTAATCTGTTGGATTTTACTACTTATTTATATTACTTTTGTCAAAGCCGTTTACTGATTTTTAAATTTGCACACTTTCTACCGAATAAAAAATGTAATACATTAAACCGTTGCAACAAACTTTTTAAACTTATTCTACCAAAATAAAACCAATAAATTTTTCGTAAAGTAATTTTGAACTATTGCGTTTGTGACAACCCTAGCTACATCTTATCTCGACGACAGGTACGCTTGACGGAGCTGCGTCAATAGAACCTAGTATAGGCGCATGTCTGTGTGTTTGTGTGCAGCTATTTGTTGTGTGCGTGTCTTGTGTTTGTGCACCGACCAGAATGTCTAAAAAATAGGGGAATAGACTGCTACTAAATCTTATTTCACTTTAAGTTACATTAATCTTGATTAATATTTTATTTAAATACGAGCGGCTTCTCCTAAATGGGAGGCTTCTCCTTATATAAACACAGAAACAAGTAATACATTAAAACCTTTTTTTAAATCACTCTTTTACCAGTTGTAACCAAAAAGTTATATAACCAGAGAACTTGTCAAGACGAATCAAACGAGCCCAAACTCGATGGGTTTATATTGTTCAGTTCAGAAGTTCCTATGGCCATCTTCCAACTCCATCATCAGGCCATGGTAACATATATTTTTATTTTCACTGAAGATACATCAAATTTAAGTCCAATTTGACATTGGGAAGTGGGTCTAATTTAGCTTGCTCGTAATAGACAAACATAAGCATGACAGAGGTTTTTCTTCCTTACGTTGCATTGCAACGCATACAGTATACGTATAAAAATATTGACATATGAGAGAAATAAATAGGTATGAATATGACTTCCCCATGTTATACCTACTTATCTATTTACGGCATAATCTCCCATAGCATGTACGTAGAAGCATGTCATATCATTTCCCATGATTAACTACCCCGCAAATGAGATATGGGGGTTGATAAACCGTTAACCATAGCCTGTTATCTATGTAATGGGTTAAGGTAAGCTGAAAGCTGCGTGTGACAAGTTGATATTTTGACAGCATCAGACGTTTATAAACTTGGGAGTATTTGACTTTGATTTCATTTAGTAAACTCTAAGTACGGGCCAATTGCCTATATTTCCTAAAACTAAACTAAAATTATATACTCTATACAGCAAAGACTCTAGTTACCTACAAGTCATCGAGCTTATAGGTAACTCAAGTGTTCAAGCCCACTACCTGTATAAACTTATATCTAATACGAGCCGCATCCCGCGGCTTCGCACGCTTTCATTAAATTAAAAAGTAGCCTATGTGTTAATCCTAGGTAGAAGCTATGTACATTCCAAATTTCATCCAAATCCGTTCAGCCGTTAAAGCGTGAAGATTGAATAAACATACTTACACACTAACACAGAAACTTTCGGATTTATAATATTAGTAGGAAGTAGGACTAGTAGGATTGTTGTACAGATTTAGTAATCTTTATGAAGTTCACCACAATAGGGAATATGCATACCTAATCTTTTTACCCGACTTCCAAGGAAGGGTTATGTTTTTCGCGCGTATCTTGTATGCATTTGTACATTTCTGCATTACTTTGTGTCATCCAAACAGCTGGATGGATTTCGACAGTTAAGGCATCTTATATTCGCCTTAAAAACCCAAGGGGCCTTAGATACATGTTTGAAAAAAACTAAATGGCGGGTTTTTTGGCGCGAAATAGTAATACGTTATTAAAAAAAAATCACCAAACCTATCGAGAAGTATTACCCTTCTTCGTTACTTTCGTCAATTTTCGTTCGGCTCAAAATGGAGAAATTGAAAAAGGATTACATAAAATTACATGAAACATATAGGTACAGTTGGTTCACCTTTCGGAGTCGGATCTTTTGTACTTTTGGTACTTACATTGACTTGTTCATGCTTCTATTCGATTGTTTAATAAACAATCGATTATATAAACTTTATATAATCGATTTGTCTTCTTTAACAAAGACTCGAGTTTGGCATAATTGCAAAACCTCTAAATAAAAAAAGTATTTTTTTATGACAGATAGATAAGCATTAAATTAGCGTTCCCACTGGTAACCACAGCGTAGAAGGTAAATATGTAACCAGCCACGTAGTTAGGCAGTTCTATATAAATCCCCGGATTTAACAATTTTATTTTCCATATCAGCCAGACAGTAAATTGCAACATTTCCTACCCCCATCTACAGCGAAATTGTTCTCAGATAATCTCGAATAAAAAAGCTCTCCTTACAAAAAAACAGGCGAACCGTAGCACTTTCAGATTAAACGTACACTCTGCAATATTTCACAAAGGCTACCTTAATCCCTAACAAGTGGGGTTTGAGCCCCTATTTTTAAAGTCAAGCGATTTCAAGACGATTAAGAAAAGACCGCGACTTGACCAACAATATCGACGACGCTCTTATTGATGAAACGATGATATTTACTAACCCCCTTTTTAATTAAAATATAAAACATTTGATAAACAACTATCACACTCACAGCCTGAAAGTTCAATGATTTGGTTCGTGGGTGCTGGAAACATTCACATGACACTCAATAACACATAGAACCAGTAACACTAATTTACCTTGGAGAGAAAACTTGTGTTTATACTTCAGATACATTATTGTTTTAATATGACTGAAGTGAAATGTCACGCGTTAAAATAACACAAAACCTTCGAGAAAGGAGACAAACCAACGGTACAAAGGCACAAGACATATTATATGATATCTTATTTAGAGCTGATTTTCTAATTCTCACATAAACACAACATATATTTCTCTAATATTATAGTATAAATATAATCTATCTATTGCCCTATTTAAAACGTTGGTATTTAAACATTATTGGTCAATCTATAAGTAGGTAATATTATTTTGTTAGCTGTTTATATAGGTATATATTGTGTATATGTGTATTATGTATGTTTTTATTTTATTTATTTGGATAAATTATATTAGTATAGAACGCCACACCAACCCAAATCATCCTGCACATTTTCTGTCCATCCAAAGGTTGTCTGGCAGAAATCGCTTAAAGCGATAAGACCGCCCATTGTTCTACCTCATATAACTGTATTATTTTAAGTTCTACAATTTTACTTTTATTTGGTGTGCAAGAATTATTGTATTGTATTGTATAAAAAAAATAATTAAGCTTGGGCAAAAATGCTTATGTTCGGCTGTTCTATTCTGCAGGTCGCATTTCTCAGCCGATTCTTGAGCCAATTTGTGAGCAGGTTCTATAGTTACATGTTTTTTTTTTTTATGACAGATAGGTAAGCATTTGGCCGCTATCTCACCTGATGGAAAGCGACGATTCGGCCGAGGATGAAGCATGCTTACCTAGAAGATACTTATTCACTCTACACTTAAAAAATCAATTACATGGATTTTTTCTGTCGATTCAGTTTTTGTTTTTTTTTTCAAAATGGCGGAGGTACGAGCCTCCGTATCCACTAGTGCTAATTATAAACCAATAATTGAAAAAGAGCACGTTTACTATATTATTCTGGCCAAATAAAAGGTTAAAACGTCCTAAAATACAGATAAAAGCTATTTACATTAGCTATTTGATTTGCGCTAACCAAAACACAAGTCCTAAACAAACTTCGAGGCACTCGAGATATTTCGCACGCGATAACCTATAGAGTGCTTTGAGAATTCTCCCCCTTCATTCCCATATTAATATTGCTGGTTGGCGATGAGTTTCCGATCGGAGTATCAAGCTTTTTATGTTGAAACTTTTTTATTTTTTTATATCTGTCTCTAGCAACTTCATAGATTTTTAAGTGTAAACAACTCGTATTGTTTGCATCGAGGATGTTAGGGTGATGCTATTAACGTATTAATTACAAATACGATGTTAAAATAGTGTGATGTTTTTGAAAATGTGTAGTATTTTTTCAATCTGTTCTTTTTATATATTTATTGGATTTGATATTATCGAATTGGGTTTTGAAGTGAAACTTTTATAGGAGGGCATTAAAATTCTGATCCGCAACCTTTTTGTGTGACGAAAAGTGAAACGGGTAAACAATGTGATGAATTTAAATGTTTCCCTGTAACACAAAAGTTTAACTTCTATCGTATGTCTTTACGACACACCCTGTTTTCTTTTCTAAAGCGACGTGCTATACTTATTTTAATTAAACATATAAATTTGTTCAAACTTTAAAACTTGATATATATTTAGCTTCCATATTGTTGATCAGCTACAAACGTATGCACAAATCACACTTGGTGTTTAAACTTAAATCCTTTTATAACAGTATTCAAAATTTCTTGTTACTGCAATAAATTACTTTAATACTTACTCTATAACTATACTATATGATATGGAGTTATGTATTTCTTTATACGTGATATTGATATGCGTTTGTATGGAAAGTATTTATTTTTTTATGCCTGACAGGCAAGCATCTGACCACAATCTCATCTGATGGAAAGTGATGATGCGGCCGAAGATGTAGCATGCTTGTCTAGAAGGTACCTATTCACTCTTGACTTGAAGACTCCCAGATTATACCGTTCGGGGAACAAAGACAAGGGCAATGAGACTCACTCCTTCGCAGTAAGGATGATAAACGTAGAAGCGAATATATGGATGACGTTTATTTGATTATTGGATGCTTCTAACTTAAAATTATCATCATTAATTATATGCTTAAATGTTTTTCTCCATTTTCTGTGACTTTACAACCATTGACATTTTTAACATTGTTCAGAGTACATTCCGCCAGTAAATCTCGTAACATGACAAAATCCAGTCCCTAAAACACTTTTTACTAACGGATGTGGTACGAACAAACATTAAAAAACTCTTTACATTATAATTCGCCTTTTATAGCCAAGTGTCAGGGGTCGAAAGTAATTACGGTTAAACACCATAATTCAGGGAGAAAGTTAGAAAAGATTCCGTCTAAAGAATTAAAGACAAAAGACCTTTTTCGACTGGTTTACATAATAAAACAATGGATGCCGGTTTTAGCCTACCCTCCCCTATAATACTTAAACCTGGGAACTATTCGGACAGTAGTTTATATCGCGCGAATTAGTAGCATTTTAGAAGTAGGGCTGGTACTTACTCTCACTAATTATTACCACTGAATTTAATATAATACTTGCAAAATACAAAAAAAATCATTCTCACACAACTCATTGCAAAAGACTCATTGGCGATGATAAGCTAGTCGAGTCCAAATTGCAGTCTCGGTCACCGACGTAAGGTCGCAAGTCTATCGGTATTCTACCTTTTACACTTTGGAGAGTGTGCGCAGAAATTACACGAGCTAATTCCCCCATGCCCGTTCTACCATCTAACAACAAGACAAACTGTCAAACGTCATCCATATATGGTTGACATACCTCCAGTTCTCTCGAAGCGGTTCCTAGGTTTATCTTTATTATGTAGTCGCTAGAAAGCGCCTGTGCAGTTTGAATCCAAGCATCCTTGTTAATAGGATAGGGTTGCCATCCCTATTATATAGAACGATTTGCTGAACTTCAGCTACTGTTTACCTTTATATCATTTCAACACTCTAGCAATACATTATTTGACGTGAATTATTCGCTTTAAAGCGAGTCTTGCCGCAAAATTTTAATAATGAATTGGTGCGTCCTCTCAAAATGTAAATTTTTAATTAGTATAGAGCGGCATCCCTTCGGCGGAATATTTTCAGTGAAATTTTGTTGTAAAGTGGTGGAGTTATTCGAATAGTATTAACAGGTATAAAACGAATATGAAACAACAAAATAATGATCTTATTCTAGCGTTAAACTATGGGCCAATTGCTTATATTTTTTGTTTTGCTTAAATTTTAGTGTTCTTGGACAAAATCACAGCCATATTATATGAGGGTAGCGTTGGTATTATTCGTTAAATTCAAATTAAATTTTACCATTTCGGTATTCATAAAAAGACATACATTTAAAACGAAAACATTACATTTCAGTATACTCCAACCGCAAAGATAAACAAAAAATAAATGAAACTAGAGCCTTCAAATAAACCAACTTTGAAATTGTCGAAAATATCACAAACTAGTTTTCAACAAAAATACTAAAAGCAACTACATTGTTATCGAAGCTTTATTAAAATGTCTGTAACGAATATGCTTATTCCGTTTATTTGTTTTATTGGCTGACCTTTCATTGTACTATACTTAATTGCGTAGATCTTATTTCAGTTGTTATACAGTCGATAAGCAACTTTCAATTAATACAGTCCTAAAGCTGGGCGTCTTCAAGTCTAGTGTATCTTCGAGGTAAATATGCTTTATCTCCGGCCTCCGCCTCATCACTTTCCATCAGGAAAGATAGCGGCCAAATGCTTACAATACAATACAAAACACTTTATTGTATACCAACGAATATAAACAATGACAAATAAAATATTACAATTATTTAATATTCTGTAAATATTTCAAGCGTCTACTTGTTACCGTTATCAATATCGAGCAGAAACGAGCAAAAAAATCACGCTTGTTGTGTGGGAGCCCCCTTAAATATTTATTTTATTGTTTTTTAGTATTTGTTATAGCGGCAACAGAACCATGTGTGAAAATGTCAACTGTCTAACTCTCACTGTTCATGAGATTCAGCCTGGTGACAGACGGACGGATAGCGGAGTCTTAGTAATAGGGTCCCGTTTTAACCTATGGGTATGAAACCCTAAAAACATACAGTCAAAATGAGAACCTCCTTTTTTTAAGTCGTTTGAAAAAAATAAAAATAATAGTGTAAATTATTTCAACAGCTAAGTCTAATTGTCAAAGAAGTCGCTACTAAGCAGCCTCGACGCCGTGTTCACTCTTGTAAAAAAAATTGATTAGATATTATTATGTTATTAAAGTCGTTATACTCACTCCAACTTTTTATTTTACTTCGTTCTTCATAACAAAATGCTTACAAAATAGATTAACATATATTACTTAATAAAAAATGTGTGTGGGAGGTGTGACTCGACACGAGGTAGCGCACCGCTCACATCCTGAAGAAGGCTTCCGAATAAAGCCGAAACAATTGTCGGACTAGACATGGACAACGCGTAAGTCACGCTAATTCCCGTTTTAATTTTAATTAAAGTTATTAAACGTTTGTAAGTATAATAAAGGAACATGACAACAAAACATCAAACAAACAACTTGTGAACCAAATTGGAACTCTTTGTCTTAAACGGCTGTAGAAAATCGATGCCTTGTCATTTATATTTCTATAAGAAACTAAGACCCATAAAGGAATAACAGTAAGGGTATTCCAAGTATCTCTCATTAAACGTAATCGTTTGGCAGACGGTTTCGATAAGTGAGGTACAAAATATATTGTTTTCATCTTGATTAAAATGTATAATATTTGTATAGGAGTAACCAGACTGTTGCCGAAATGCGGAATTGCTTTTAAGCATCACACAGTTTTAACTTTTTAGTATCTTTCCACGTTACCATCGAAGCCACGGAGAATATTGACGGCGCATATTCTGCATAAAAGGCAGATTCAAACCTCGGAACAAGGTTCAATACTCTGTGGTTGTTAACAAGTTTTGGTTGTTACGGATTGACACGTTGACTGACTGCATGCATTGCATAACAAAAAAATACTTTGTTATCTGTTTTTTAATTCTTGATTCAATTTATATTGTCGAGTGAATAAAGTGTCTTTTGATTTAGATTATTATAACCAAGTTCAACGTAAAGAAGTAGTAAGGTTTTATTACTTTCCGGGTGCAATTGTCAGCCATCAAGTTACTTGACGTCCTTACTGTATTAAGTTTTTGTATTGAGTGTATTTTTCACCCCTCATTGGTTGTACCGTTTTAAGCCTTTTGTCCTTTAAAGAGACGAAAGAACTCGAAAACTTTTAATAATTAATTTTAAAATCTTTTTTCCTCATCCTCAAGTACAAATCCTTTTTTTTACTTCCTCGTTTTTAAGTAATTTTATACCAACGTTTATGTAAATGAAATGGTGCAATTTGAAGTAAATCTTTTAGAAATGTTAATTTTAATTTATTTTTAATTATCTTTGCTAGCCGTTTAACACATATTTTAACTTATTTAAAAAAAGGAAGGAGGTTCTCAATTAGACTGTTTTTTTATGTGTTACTTCAGAACTTTTTTTTAAGTGGACCGATTTTGATAATACTTTTTTTTTGGAAGCTTGTGCTTCTCATGTGGTCCCATTGATCGAGGTCCTACCAGTATTTTTTTGAGTTATCCCTAATAAAGCGTATTTAAATGACTTCGAATACATTGATGATGTTAACATTTTATTTCCTATTTATGATTGTTACGCGATTTCTCGAAGACGGCTGATTTGAAAATTATATTTTTATATAAAATGTGTCAAGTTGGCCTATATAGTTAGTAGTGTCAAGATCTGATTAAGGCTTCCGGATATGAAGCGGTGAAGCCGACTTCACCTCACTTTTAAATTATTTACACCTTTTTTCGATAGTAACTTGCAAGTTGAAAATTATTCATATAATTTAATTATACGAGCTGTACTCGGCATGTGTTGTAATGCTTTAAAAAAAATGCTTTGTCTTACCTCTTTCAGGTTTATAGTCGCCTAGTATAACTACATAAAATTTAATACGAAAATCTTTTTGGATACTGTTAATACAAAAATACTAACATCACAATAAAAAAATGGAGGGAGGGTAAAAAATACTTTAGGGCCTATTCTCATACCTACCAAATATACAAAAAAAAAAAAAACAGTCGAATCGTTTCGGGGAAGATAGACCACAAACACCGTGACACGAGATTTTTATATAGGTATATTAGAAGATTTTTTCGCCTAACTTCAACCTTTCAACGGCTATCTTTGAGAACCATGAGCGTGCTTGCTACCCTCGACCGCATCGTCACATACGTATGAGATAATGGCCAATCTGGTTAGCATTGACAGAGTCACCGTTCTCAATTATTCAATAAATTTCAATCGTCACTTCCTCACTTATATTATAAACGCGAAAGTTTGTATGTATGGATGTTTGTTACTCTTTCACGCAAAAACTACTGAATGGATTTTAATGAAACTTCACAATAATATAGCTTATACATTAGAATAACACATAGGCTATAATTTATAAAGATATTGTGTGAATTGTCCAAAATATACCTAACGATAAGTGTCAAGTAAGTAGAAGAAGTTTGAGTTACGCTTATGTAATGCATAATGGAAATGTTTGTTTTTTTGACGACCCAGTTGGCGAAGTGGACCAGTGTCCGCTCTCTGCGCCGTGGGTTCTGGGTTCGATTCCCGGCAGGGAAAATTCCTTCCCAAGGGATATTTGTGCTTCTGGTTCTGGGTATAATGTGTGTGTGATGTGAATGTTTCCGGCACCCACGATTCAAGTCTTTGAATTTAGTGTGGGGCTGTGAGTGTGAATGCGTTTGTTTGCGTTTGCTAGTTTGTTTATCATAAATAGTCCTAAATAAAAGTCCGCGACAGCATACATCTTTAAGGTATCTTTTAAGGTACCTATTCTTTTATGTGTAAGCCATTATCGCCAAAACAGTGAACCATAAATACAATAAAAATTGATAATGTATTTCTTATGCAACGGCTGAACGGATTTGGAATTTGCATAGCTTATACCTATAGGATTAACACATAGGCCTTTTTAGTTTTAATTTGAACAACGCGAGCGAAGCTGCGGGGCAAGGCTAGTTCAATATATTTCATTCCCAATAATATCCTTACTCAAATACAGAAACAAAGTCAATACTTGCCACTTCGATTGAGAAATAATTGAATGGACTATAGATACTGTTTCAACTATGATCAATATCAATCACTTAGTTTTTTGCTTTTATAGTATTTGCTAGGCAAAACTGAAAAGTGGAAAAAGCGTTTGTTTATTTTGTATTGTTTTCAGTGAAGTTACGGGGCTTCTTAAATCTTTTTTTTAATGCTTGATAGGTAAGCTTTTGACCGCGATCTCACCTGATGGAAAGTGATATTACGGCCGATCATGGAACATGCTTGTCTAGAAGGTCTAGACACTCTAGACTTGAAGACACCCAGATTGTACCGTCCAGGGAACAAAGACGCAGGCAATGAGTTCTACTCCTTCGGTGTATGGATGACGAACGTAGAAGCAAAACGCTTCGAGCGAACTGGAGGTATGTCAACCATAGATGGATGACGTTTGACAGTTTGTCTTGTTGTTTGATGGTTAAAAGGGCATGGAGGAATTATATTATGTAATTCCTAAGCACGAGTGAGGCTTTTTTCGCATTTTTTAAATCTTTAAGTCTATTTATCCAAAGCTCATGATTACACATAAACATAAACAAATACCGATGCCGGAAAAATTCACATCACACACACAATCACAACCAGAACCAGAAACACATTTTTTTCTAGGAAATACAACTTGAACCCGACCTTTCCCCCCCCCCCCCCCGCTTTTAAGGCGAACGCGCACTCAACTGAGCCAACAGCCAATTAAAAATAATTCCAATTATAAATAATTTGTGACAATTTTAGTGCGGTTTGACAACCTAAAAAACAAATTGTCACAAAAATGAAAATTGTAATGTAAGGTTAAGCAATGTTCAGTCAGACCACTTTTTGGATGGGTGACTGCTTAGTGTGATTTTCAACGGAATTTCACCGTGCTTCGGATCCCACGTTAAACTGTCGGTCCCAGTAGTTAGTCGTAAGACAACAGTCGTTATTCCAAGTCATATGACATGATTTCTGACATCAAATCTGACATTAGGACTGCCTACTAGTCTATACGACAAGCAAGCAAGCATCATTAACATAAAAATTAAAAGACATAATTAAAGTAGGTAACTCAAAATATAAGATAGGGCTCCAGAACGCGCGTAAATATATTATTTTGACTCCCCAAACTGTCCCCTTGCGGTAACTTCTTAAATATTTCAGATTTATGCTAAACGTTGACGGTGGATTCGGACTTTTTATAGCGTCATAAAAAGTTAATTCAGATTAACTTCCCGAGTTTCTAGTTTTACCCTTCTTGTTGGGGTAATATGAAGATTATCGTCGTTGAAGAAAACCGCCATTACCTAAGATTTTTTATCTGTAGATGAATTGTGCCCGTGCCAGTTATAGAACCAGTAAACCAGTTGACTTTTTTTATTCAGTATAGGCAAACATTTGACAACTATCTCACCTGATGATAAGTGATGATGCGATCGACGATGGAGCATGTTTGCCTAGAAAATACATCAGATGTATTTATAGTTAGAATATAATAATAATTCAATCCGACAAGCTCAATTAACATGTAACACACGTTACACTTCAATTAAGTTTTAGTTTTTTAAATAAAAAAAGAATGGACTTGTTAACATCATGTATCTTCTAGGCATGCGTGCTACATCTTCGGCCGCATCATCACTTTCCATCAGGTGAGATAGTGGTCAAATGCTTGCCTATTCTGTATAAAAATATATATATATATATATATATATTGGTCTTTCCTTCCCGCAAAGAATCGTACCCTCGTAGCCCATTACTTATACATTCCGTACGTCGAAATCAAAGCGGCCTCAAAGTTACTTTTGTTCCTGAAAGTGTCACAAAATATACTGATTGTATGTTCGTAAACAGTTAAGAAATCGAGAATCCTTTGATTTCGAGTTTTCAATGAAAGTTTCGGGGAGTTACTGTACACCTAGCAGCAGTATGGAGTTAAGCGCGCTATCGCAATAATCGAGTGTATTTCGCACAGTGTGACGCACACAACCGAAAAATACAACTGTATTGACAAGCCGCTGAATAGAACTATTATTTTATCTGTGCTTCTGTGCAGTCATTTAGGTACAGAAGTACAGATAAAATAAACTGGGTTGGCGGAGAGTTTTTTTACACTATATAGATACTTCATAATTAATTTTAGATGTGTCATGGAATTCACGAATTTGATTTTCATTAAGTACATACTAAATCTTGTACTTACTAAAATACTGTAAGATTAGGAGAAATTTGAGTATACAAATTGGCAATAAAGTTGTCATTTTTAAATTTAACCCAACGTTTTGAAATATTTAAGAATTTTTGATCAATTAGACGACTTTCACTGTGAAAATATTTATATCGCACATAATCTCAACTAGGAACCGAAAGACAAATTTTCCATGGACAGAAAAATTGTGTTTCCGTCAGAAATCGAACCTAATACCTCTGCTTTGAAGGCGAAACTAAATAAGCCAACGGACCAACGGGCTGTTCAAAATGTGTTTTTTTATTTATAATATTTTGCACGGATATTAACCGCATTCGTAAACCAAATTTCATGTTTTTTTTTAAGAAATTCATTTTTTAATGTTTTCAATTTTTTTTCACAAAATGTGTTAATAGATTTATTTTTAAACAATTATCCAGCATCGTTATGTAGCCAAAACAAGTGCATGCCCATACTGCAGTCCAAAACCACACAGCCTACTGTTTTACGACAAGAGTCGGCTAGAGTTATTTCGATCTACCCTCTGTAATGAATAATTCAAACGTCGTTTAATATCTAGGATAGTAGATGCTGCTATCTCCTTCGTTTTCATTGATTTTGATGAGTCAGATAACTTTGATGGAAGGGTGATTAACGTGATCTTGAGACCTTGGCGCAGACTAGAAGCAACTTGAGAATTGTCGACATGATTGATTTTGTAATGAACCGCGTGACTTTTCTGTAGTCAAACTCAGTTCAATTGCCGATTTTTTTTGTTTATCAGGTGGCTCAAGAGGGTTCAAGTTTATCAATGCCCAGCTGAGTAATAATTCAAATGCATATCTTTTTATTTCCAAGATAGGAAAACGTTTGACCACAATCTTACCCGTTGATAAGTGACGATGCGATCGGCAATGGAGCACGAGGAAGATGCTTTGATTCACTTGCGACTTGAAGGCCTATATTGTACTTATTAGGAATCATAGAGACATGCAAGGCGTTACATTCCTTTGTGGTTATATTGAACATAAAAAACACTTAAAACTGCCCGCTAGCATGGTTCGGTGCGCGTCCGCCTTCTAAGCAGCAGAAATTGGATTAGTTCGAAGGAAAACTTGTGTGATTGTGTGTGTGATGTAAATGTTTCCGGCACCCACAATACAAGTCTACGAAGTGTGGAGCTGTGAGTGTGAAAGCGTTGTTATGTTACTTTTCTACATACAGACTTTTAATTTTTTTTTATTACAAAGGCTTGCAATGCCCAACAAAGTCACAGATTCTCCCAATTTTATATACCTCATATCTTCCTTATTAAAATACTTTGTTTATATCCAACTTTTATTTGCCACGTAAAAAGCTCACACACTAAATCTAGAGTTCCGTATAAAACTTCAGCAGTAAAAAACTCCAAAACTAACGACGACATTGTCTTTTTCAGGTACGGAACCAGTCATATTTCAACAGTTACAAGGAGTAATCAACACGTCCTAGAAAGTTTTTGCTGTGCTGTACGTATTAAGGTATGACCTCGTGGGGGGTGTTGGCCCGTCCTATAAAATAGCCACGGACATTGCATAGACAAATTGATGACTGAGTATGCCTCATTTAATATCACCGCTTGCAACTGAAGTGAACACTCTAAATATATGTCTAATCATCAGCTCAATCCTTATGACTTTCGCGTACACACTGTGACAAGTAAAGGAGTGGGGGAGCACATACGTGTTTGCGGTTTTTGACAAACATTTTTGCCGTCGTTGATAAGTCGAGCGCATGATTATAGAATATATATAATATATACTTAGTTGATAATATTTCAGCGCTTATAACAAGTTTTATTACATTACGCTTACGGTACTTTCACCATACTTTCACGTTGGATCACCATTTGAGGCTTTGTTTATAATTCAGACGTAAGAATTAGAGTACTACTAGCCCGTTATAAATATTTGGGGCCATGTTTACTATGAAGCATCTCTTGTATATTCTACGCGTAATTAAAATTGCTCTGCAATCAGCTTAGTTATGCTGGATGTGAGAACCATAGAAATTTTTTGTGATTAATCAGTGAATCTTACTATTATATTATATAAATATATGTAATTGTTTTGTACGTGTGTATGTGACTGAACTCTCCTATACGGCTAAACTGATTTTAATTAACTTTTTTTTATGTGTGTATAGGTGGATTTAAGAATGGTTTAGATACACAATCGAAGCGATATTTTTTTCATAATTATTTTTTAGTTCAGGTCCGCTAATGTTTATGTATTAAAGAAGATATAGATAGATTCCAACCAGTACAAAAAAGCCTCAAGCTGCCCCAAGCAAGTACCCTTAGTACGTTTCCTCTGCAGTAAATTCTACAATTGCAACAAAGAAAGTTGAGCGCGTCGCCATCCAGCGTCCGGAAGTTTTCAAGTTCTTCGAGCCACGTTCACCAGGATGCCTTTATGGATTACTTTACGCTTTTGGAGCTTTTTGCGCCGATGCTGATTGCCTGAACTTGGGTTTCGGAGTGGTAGATTACAATGGATTATAACCTGTACGGCTAATAATCGCATGAGTTCATGTGTCGAAAAATATTCCGATTACTTTTCTGGACAAGTGCGCGAGAGGGAATCGACTCAGTTACTTAAATGTATCGTTTTGAATATAGTGCATAAACTTTACACTGATAACTAGATTTTAACTACTAACTCTTGTAGTGTCTATCTGGATGCTACAGTTTTTGGTCCTTCGAGCCGGATAACGCCGTGAAAGGCTAGAATCTATCTACCTCACCAAGGCGTCATCCGGCTCGAAGTTCACGTCCTCCGTACATTATTTTAACCTTTCATAGACGATCCTATATCTTCAGATAAGATTGTCCACTGTAATTATAAAACTGGACAAGTGTGAGATTATTAACTAACACTGTGCGGTATGCGAGGAGGAACGCGACGGCGAGCGCTCCGAGCCGAAACAATTGTATTGTCTAGACATCGACAACGCATAAGTCACGCTAATTCCCATTTTAATTTTAAAGTTATAGTTCAAAACATGCGTGAGTTTTTATTAAAGTGTGAAACTGACTCGAGGCGAATGTTTTACAATTTTGTATGAAGATAATTTGTTCGTAGCTTGAATTGATTTCCAAAGCTATTTCACTGTTTTTTTCGTATTATTTTCCTAGTCTTAGCCACAAATAAAAACTTAGATTATTCCGATACATTTATGCTCCGGAGACTTGCTTTTTGCTGATTATCATGATTCTAGGTCTATGAAAAGTACCTTGTAGGTTTTTTTTCCGCGTATCTAATGCGTATCGTGCGTGGCAGCTATTGAACTTAGTTGGGTGAGCGTTCGCCTTCTAAGAGCGGTATCGGGTTCGATTCCTGCCGGGAGTTAAAATTTTGTGTTTCTGGTTCTGGTTGTGATTGTGTGCGTGTTGTGAATGTTTCCGGTACCCACGATGCAAGTCATCGAACATAATGGGGCTGTGAGTGTGAAACCGTTTATGTTTATGAATAATTTAATTCTTACTTACCAAGAGAATACTTATTATAAGTACTTATTCTTACTTATCAAGAGTGAATAGGTATCTTCTAGGTAAGCGTGCTACATCTTCGGCCGCATCATCACTTTCCATCAGGTGAGATAGTGGTCAAATGCTTGCCTATCGAGTATAAAAAAAAAACTTACCAATATATACCAATCCTCCGTATAAGTGCAAAAATTCTTACACAATTAGAAACAGAATAATGTTTGTTATTATTTTCACCACTACATATACCTGCATATGATCCCATTTACTTTGCACTGCTAGTAGTAATCACGTACACACATAAATCCTTTGAATTATGGATGTTGTTTTCTAAACACCACATTTATGGCACACCATGGCCAATCAGGACGTGACCTAAGTGTTAGCTACAGTGTTTGGGACTTTGTCGTTATGAGGATCGAGAAAACTTAGCGGTGTACCAGTAAAAGTTTTAGTAATGTTATTGCGACAAGGTAGGATTAGCTATCTAGACGGAATTAAAATGCTAGGCTATAACTGCAGCTATTAACATTATGTTTGATAGCGTATAGTGGATGACTATGTATGTATGGGTATGAGTCAAATTATATCTTAACTTAACGGATTTGGATACAATTTGTTTTGTAGATAGGTAAAGGCGGGCAAATCTTTGACTAGGATCAAAAGTAACCTTATTCTTTTTTTCAGGGGTAGAAAGTAGCCTTCCAAATCTGGATAAAAAGTAAGTACGGTGCATCCCTATCAAGGGTTCCGAAGATACAGCGGTGAAGTCGGTGTTTTTTAAGCTTTGCGTTTAAAATATTTTAAAGTGACTTGATCGAGAGCTTTTTTAGCTATTATTGGTGAAAATCGGTGCAGCCGTTTTTCAGATAACGTCGGGGATATTTTCAAAATTTTGGTTTTTGCCACTTTTATAATAAAAAACAAACAAACTCATTCACACTCACAGTCCCACACTTAGTTCAAAGACTTGTATCGTGGGTGCCGGAAACATTCACATCACACACACATGACACCCAGAACCAGAAGCACAAATATCCCTTAGGAAGGAATTTGTGCTCCTGTCGGGAATCGAACCCAGGACCCACGGCGCAGAGGGCGGAGACCTGTCCACTTGCTAACTGGGTCGTCAACCATTATGACTATGCATTCTTCTCTTATAAATAGAATCGCCGAGGACGACACATGCCCTGTTAAAGTTCCTACCTATGAAAGGCCGAATTTGCACTACAAATAGCCAGCTGTAATAAAGACAAACCGCTACTGGTAATGGGATTGTATTGTTTGGCTCACTCTCGCATGACCGGACTGAACTGGGTCAGTTCTGGTGCATGTATGCCGTGCGCCGGTTTTGGCTGGACTGTGGCCAGGGTTTTTGGGAGTCCAGGACATCAAAGGTGTCATTAAGTTCGATTAATTGTGTCGTTGGTGCTGGCAACACATAAAAAGAAACAGAATAATACAATTGTTTTTTGTTTATATAGCAATAGTCGTGCCCCGCGGCTTCGCCCGCTATTATCAAGTTTAAAAGTAGCCTATGTGTTAATCATAGGTATAAGCTATGTTCATTCCAAATTTCATTCGAATCCGTTCCGCCGTTAAAGCGTGAAGAGGGAACAAACATACTTACACACTTACACACAAACTTTCGGATTTATAATATTAGTAGGATTAGTAGGATATATATATATATATCCTACTAATCCTACTAATATTATAAATCCGAAAGTTTGTGTGAAGCCGCGAGATTCGGCTAGTATATATATATATATATATATATATATATACTAGCCGAATCTCGCGGCTTCACCCGCTATTTTTTAATCTTTCGGATTTATTATATTAGTAGGATTATAGTAGGAAGTAGGATTACCCATGTTAGGCTCCTGCCAGTATAGTCCTCTATAGTGGTACATTTAAAAAGGAAAAAAAATCGCTTGAGGCGGTGATTGAACCCGCGGCCATAGATAGTCATGCCCTATTGCGCTGAGCTATTCAAGCCCTGCCTGAAGCGACGAAATTATCCTTTCCTTATAATTAACGTCTTACTGACTGACAAGCCTGCTACATTTTCGGCCGCATCATCATAAGGTTCAGTGTTCCTATCGAGCATAAAAAGAAAAAGTACATTATATACATAGTAATTCGTATATATTTAGTTAAGAATTTTAAAGAAATGATTAGGGATATCAGCAATGACACCACCCGAATTTTCCTAACAGCATGGTAACCCCACGAGCATACAGCATATGTTTGAAAAGCGGGGTTTTGTGGTACAAATTATTGTTTGTAATTGACTTCAGTATACTGTTAGATAAATTACAATGTAGCATGGAGTTAAATTTAACCCCATTTCAGTATTTCGCTCTTTGAATTTTAACGTTAAACTTCGTCGGTGAGTTCGAGTAGTTTTCGCATTGTGAAAAGAAAATAAGAAATAGTTAAATGCTGTTTTGAAAGAGTTAAACAGGTACTTGGCTTTTATTACCCGTTTTATAGTAAAACGTTTAAGAATTTATTGTTAATTAAAACTACTTATTGTTTTCACGGTGTGTCGAATTCAGGTTTATGGGGAACGTACGAGTATTAAAAATTATTGAAAATGTAGGTATACATTTTTTTATATACGTATAATTTAGTGAAATAAATAAGTCAATATTTACTTCTGCTTCTGGGAGTTCATGAGCTCGCTTATTTTTCTAAATGGCTGAAATATATTTTTTACTTATTCAATCCCCGTATTTCCGCCAATTAAAAAAAATTATTGAATCAATAAAAAAATCCATATTATTATAGAACCTGCTCACTTGAGCATCGGTTGAGGAATGCTACCTTTAGATGAGAAAAGCCGGTCATCCGCCGGACATACGGTAGCATTTTTGCCCAAGTAAACATCTATTCCTAATATCTATATACATATTTCTTAACCGCTTTCATACTCACAACCCCACACTAAGTACGAACATTTGTATCATGGGTGGCTGAAACATTAAAATCACACACTATCACACCCAGGACTACTATACGCTGTTTGCGGTAGCCGCGCAACCAACTTCTCTAGGGGCAGTTTCGTTCTTTATTTAAGTTCTAACTAATATTTTTATTGTATGTCTATCTTGTAAATAAGTGATGGCAATAGTAAACGTCGAATGTTTCCCTAGGGGGTCTATATATCGTGTACCTACAAACTCCTGCCACTGGGGTGCAAAGTTTGACCAACTAAACAGTGCATTGTGACTTGTATTGTCCTAGAAGTTTATTCCAGTGGGATCTTGACATGGTACTACAATATACTATAAATATAAGTGGACGGTAATGTTATGAACATAAGAACTTTATAATTAGAGCGGCTATGGCACAGGAGTATATCAGCAGCGTGCGGCTTTAAATCCGACGCGCCCTGGTTCTAATCCTGCTCAGCCCCCAACATTTTTTTTTATTGATAGGCAGACCTTTGACCACTATCTCACCTGATGGAAAGTGATGATGCGGCTGAAGCTGTAGCATGCTTGCCTAGAAGATACCTGTTCACTCTTAAATTAATGTAACGCAATCTTGAATGAATATGAATTATACGAGTTAATTCCCTCAAGCCCTTGTTACCATCTAACAAGGCAAACAGTTAAACGTCATCCATATATGGTATACCTCCAGCTCGCTTAAAGCGTTTCGCTTCCACGTTTATCATCCATACTGCGAGGGAGTGGAACACATTGCCAGCGTCTTTGTTTCCTGCACTGTGTGATCTGGGAGTCTTCAAGTCATCACAAGTCAAGCATGTTACATATTCGGCCGCATCTTCACTTTCCTTCAGGTGAGATAGTAGTCAAATGCTTGCCTTTAATACTAAAACTTTGCATTTAGGACTCAATGAGTCTTTTGATAAATCCTAGAATGTAGAACATCCAGAACACCAAAATCCCTGTAGAATAAAAAAAAATATGTGTGTTTTATTCGTTTTATTTCCTTATTGCGACAACACAGCGTGTTTGCTCTTAAACATGATAAAATCAGCTTATAAAAGTATGAATTACTCCAAGCGTAAACTCATTTTAGGGTTCCGTACCGTTTAACTTACCGTAGGTCATCAAGTCTGTCTATCTCTGTCTTTTTCTATCTATCTCTTTTAACATTAAAACGCTCTAGCGATTGATTGTTATAATCAGCTTTTATAAAAAAAAGAAAGAGTTCAAAAATTAAGTACTCATACATGAAACGCGTTTTTTTTTGGGTCTATTGTCAAGACGGTAATACATTCAAAGTGTTGTTATATATTGACATATTTAATATCTATAGTGTTAGTATTATATATGTATATATTATAAATTAGCAGAACGGCATTTCTATTATTGTTAACCATACCGGGCTCCCAAGAGTCCCAAGATACATGCTTTGACTAGTTTGGGGCCTGCTGCGCAATTGTACCTTATTATGTTTTTCTTTGCCTAATAAACAAATTTTCAATTTTAATTTTCGAATATACAGCAAATTATTAAATATAATAAATTAATTTAAGAGTAAATAACAAATACATTATTTAATGAAAAAACTCTACTGTAAAAAACAAATCTAATAAATTATAACATGGAACATACTTATTCAATCAATCAATCAATCAAATCATAATTCGTCAAATCATAAACGACATAATTCGTCGATTTTCATTTTTTCACAATAGGGCGACCACCACACGCCATTTTGTGAACGCGAATTTTGATTAATGTAATGTCTTTAGTGAAACTCGCGCAATTAAGAAAAATCGATTGACTTAAGAATCGCCCACGCGTTTGGTCTCTAGAAAGCCATAAAGGAGCAAACATACATAGGCTGATTACATCCTTTACGTCGCGCAATAATAATAAAACTAACTAAGTGCAGGACTACTGTGTGCAACGGAACACTCGGTGCGCAAATTCTACTCGCTTTTAGCCGTTTTTCCCTAGAAAACAGAGTACACAAGCCGTAGATAGTAAATTTTACATGGGACGTCACAGTGGCCTATACATCATACCGTATTCTCGATGCGACTTCAGATAAGCCGCACTACGGTCATTTTTCATCTGTTCTCGTGACAAACACTGTAACACAGTGGAATGGTAACGCAAGGGAAAATGGGGAATGGTAACAAGGAGGAAATTGCGGAAATTTTAGACGTGCGAAATGGTGTGATTTTTTGGTTGTGTTTTTAACTACTGCAAAAGAAAATAAACACCATAAACAATAAACAAACAAACGCTTTCACACTCACAGCTCCACACTAAGTTCGATGACTTGTGTCGTGAGTGCCGGAAACATTCACATCGCACACACAATTACACCCAGAACCAGAAACACAAATTTCCCTTATGGAACACGTTTCCACCGGGAATCGAACTCGATATCCGCTAAAGGTAAACGCGCACCTAACTAAGCCATCGACAGTTCATGTTTGCTCGAGCGAAGCGAGATATCTAAGTTGACTTGGGTGGTTCATCAATATCTCCGTCCGTCCGTCTGTCTGTCAGAGGCATTTAGTGTCTAAACGATACAAGCTAATAACTTCAAATTCTCAGAGAATATGTAAAGCCTTGGCCCAAAGCTAGAAATGACAATTAAAATGATAGAAATGAAAATTTTAAGGGGGAAGCAAAATTATTTTTTATTTCTTTATCTACCCTCGTGGGATATCTTTAAAAAGACCTCTGCAAGTAGAGTACGAAAATAACAATTTGGCAGGCCACCAAAGGCTTGCCAAATTGTTAATTTGACTGTTGTTAGACCTATTTGTCCCTGGGTCTATGTCAAAAACGACTTCATAATTAAAGCTGAAACTTACGTATAATATCTGTTATATCCTGTACTCGTACTTGAACAATTAAAACTGAAATCAAACAATTATAAAAAAAAAAGTTATAAGCAATGAACCACAAAAGATTTTCTTTTATTACGAGCGAGATCTCAGTTCGGCGCGAACGACTTGTTATTCAGTTTATGTTAGACTTGTTATTCATTCATATTTAGGCGGCTACAATTTTTAACCCAGATACGTACCATTATGAGTTGGAGCATTTGCACCCTGCAAAAGTCCGTAACAACTCATCTACTTATAAACGTGCTCTAAAAATTCCAGTTAAAAATTCTAGATGCCACTCCAACACATGCCACTTGACCTCCTTAGCTGGCATTGTAGGACGGCATATTTCTAAACTTGCTATCCTGACTGTCCTATATTCACTGTGAATTCACTTTGTGAATGGAAGCGCATTTTATGCAGACTGTAAAATGTTAGAATAATTTAAACGCAAGCAAAGCTTAGGGACACCGACTTCATATTCATATTCAATCTTTACAGATCTATCTTAGGAACCCTTGATCAGACTAAATTATTTAAATACACTTTATTGAGGATATCTCAAAAATTATTGGTCAAATCTTGATGATATTGTTTATTTAAGGCTTAGGTTTAAGCAATCACCAGATATAATGAAATATAACGCCCAAAAAATCGGAAGTACTTGCCAGAATTTAATCCCCATTTGAATATGAAATTATCACCAATAAACGTAAAGTCTGCTAACCTAAAAAAGGCAAGTATCTTCAGAATAATCGCTGAGCTACCCAAAAAGGCCACGCATGCACCAAATATGTACTCGCATTTTATTTAAAAATTTCATCCAAATATGTTACTATAAATCAATTTTTTCGAATAATAAATATTTTTGTATTAATAATAAAAAAAAATAACCTTAACCTATTGCTATCCGATTCGGTTCTGTCACAGGAAATTTTATTTTATTTTTGGCGGCCATCTAAATTATACCCCAAGTTAAAATTTGGTGCACGCTTGGCCTTTTTGGTTATGAAAAGTTTTTGTAGTGCAGGCATGACTTAAATAGCCTGAAAGATTTTGGTACAGGTTTCATTTATTTGTACATATTATATTTTTATTGGATGAGGCTGTTTAGGGCAACGATTGTTTTTTTGGTGGTCATTAAATTTCATCCCTTTATTTAATAATGGATAAAATGTTTTGTTTGTTTGATGCATCGGTGTTAGAATGTTTCAGAATTATGAATCATCGATTATGCGTGTTATGAATTTCGTTTTTGGTGTGAGTTTTCGTAGAAATCTCATGTGTCCTATTTTCGTCATTTTTTTTTGTTTTTGGTAAATGCCTTGCTCGTTCTTTCTTACCTAGGGATGAAGGAAAGGGGTGTGTGGAACTCGAACCCACTAAAAAACACCCGTGAGCAGTTCCTCGCCGAGGTGGAGCAAGATAGGGTCGCGCTAACAGTCACTATCTTGCCCCGGCGTGCGGGCGGTAGGCCCGGACGTAAACCGGGCCACTGCGCTCATGAAGGGGTGACCTTGCTTATTTTCAACCAGTATTATATTTTCGTAAGCTGGACTAATGTCCAATCAATTGTAATGCGTTTGATTCATCCTGCACCCATACGCGATCCATTTATACATTGTTTTCTGCACAATGGGAGGTCATAAATCTCACATTTATCCAGTGGGGATGATTCGAAGAACTGCAAATGCAATGATTGTATGACAATGATTAAATTACGAATATTCTTTATTACAATAGCGTAGATCTTATCTAAAGACGATATTTTATTAAAAATATGTATTAGAGCTAGTAATCATTTCTATTTGAAGGGTCTTATCGGGATCTCCGTCGGTTTTCGTAAGAAAGAAAACTTTTGTGGCTATATTGTTGACTCAAAATCACAACTATTTATTGAATCACTAGCCGTGCCCCGCGGCTTCGCCCGCTATTATCTATGGATATATAATAGGTATAATCTATGTATATTCCGAATTTCATCCAAATCCGTTCAGTCGTTAAAGCGTGAAGAGGGAACAAACATACTTACGCACTTACACACAAACTTTCAGATTTATAATATTAGTAGGAGTATAATCACAATGGATAAGGATGATATCAAGCTTCACGTACAAGTGGTTACCCTGCCGATCAACAAATGTGGCATAGAAGCATGCACAAGAATGTAACACGCACCAGGCAGCCATAAAGTAATCAGTAAGCAGTCATAATAGTAGTAAAAAAAACACGCTTTTGTAGATAACTGAACTAAAAATTATAATAGTTAATCCTGAAAATCCTGGTAAGGATAATGGTTTTTTTTGTTTTGCTTTCAAAATTCAAGATTCAAGAAATATTTATTGTAAGACTGTATACAATATTTTATGCTAGATGTTAGTGCAATACATAGTAATGTCAGTCTACCCACATTGGGCATTCAATGGTCAGCATTTGTGTTCATATAACAGCAAAGTAAAATACATTCTACATTATCAATCAAACAAGCATGCTCGTTCATATTTTAAATAATTCTCGGCCGCATCATCACTTTCCATCAGGTGAGAAAGTGGTCAAATGCTTACCTATTCAACATAAAAAAAAACACAGATATTTAAAAAAAATCATTTTTAATTACTCACCACAGACCTAGTTCTTCATGATGCCCATGTAAAAGCTTTCAAGTAGTACGTTATCTATTCTGGTGTTTCGTAATATCACATATTGGTACTTATCGAAGCTTCAGATTTAATATTCGATATCATAATCCGATAACAATCCATCAAGCCGTTTATTATTTTTCCTCCCCATTACTGGCACCCCTAAATATTGCTATGAAAAATGATATAAAATCCTTTTGTTTAAAGCAGTTACAGTGTTTGGGGTTCAATGCAAGTGTCGATTTGAAAGACATAACTGTTTTACTAACCAAGCCCGACATTTACCTGACTGCGCGACGCAAAAGAAGCTAATGTGTTTATCACTTGCTTGCACATAGCTTATTACTAAGATTAATACTAGGGCTACTTTTGAACTAGATAAATACTTGCGAAGCCGCGGGCTAAATATTAATAACATTATATATATATTGTTTACACACCCTCGCGAGTCAAGGGACGTCTTGGGCAGTAGCCCCGAGTTATGCTGGTTATGACAAACAAATGTACACAAATTCCACCAAAGAGAGAAGCAGATGCTCAGTTAATGCAAACCAACTCACCGAAACACCTGGCAGTCCTCGCGTGGCGGGCCCGCCAATAACTATTCACATAAATCTTCACAGATCACAAAGGTTTCTTAGGTATAACGGAGATGATCGAAGGCTATAATAGGGAACACTTCCTCAATTCGCGGTAGATTGTAGACTCGTGCGTGGTCGAAAAGCAAGTGGCAGCACACCTTACAAACTACCCTCAATTTGGTGAGAAATATCAAAATTGCGATTAACAAAGGCGAAGCTACCTACATAAAACTGTCGATATTGGTGCCGATTCTGTTGTCCAGAATTAGACTAAACTAGCCTAAAATTAGTTTTAGTCCTGCTTTAGTCCAAAACCTATTCAGAAAATGCAAGATTAGACTAAAATTAAGTTTGACAGGACTAAGTTAGTTTAGTTACTCTATTTAGTGGAAATAACCAAATTCTTATTCTGATGTACATGTTTTACGTCAAAAATAGAAATTTTAAACTCAAATTAGTCTGTATGAAAAAGGTCTGGATTATTTTTAATGTGATCTTATACTTGAAAGAATAACACGTGCAATTAATGAAGCAAATACTGACCTACAAAGTCTATAATGGAGGAATATGTGATTGCGGCTCTTGTGAATACAATTCAATTTGGTTGCTGTCAAAATCAATTTTAGTCCTGTCATTTCAACTTTTACATTAAGTTCAACGTAAAATCAGAATAGCGTTTAGGTATTGGTGCTAATTCTGTTGAGCACCGAACTAACCTAAACTAAACTAAAAATAAACCGAACTAACCTAAACTAAACTAATTTTAAGCACCGAACTAACCTAAACTAAACTAAAAATGAACTAATTTTAGTCAAAGAATACCTAAACGCTATTCTTTCAAGTATAAGATCACATTAAAAATAATCCAGATCCTTTTCATGCAGACTAATTTGAGTTATTTTTTTTTATTTTTAGTCTTAATTTGACGTAAAACATGTACATCAGAATAAGAATTTGGTCATTTTCACTAAGTAGAGTAACTAAACTAACTTAGTCCTGTCAAACTTAATTTTAGTCTAATCTTGCATTTTCTGAATAGGTTTTGGACTAAAGCAGGACTAAAACTAATTTTAGGCTAGTTTAGTCTAATTCTGGACAACAGAATCGGCACCATTCTTTGACTAAAATTAGTTTATTTTTAGTTAAGTTTAGGTTAGTTCGGTGCTCAACAGAATTAGCACCAATATAATAACAAAAAAAAATACGAATTCCGGGGATTCAACATATATGTAGTACAAAATAAAATACGCTCACAAATAGTAAAAAAGTCAATTTTATGTAAATTTACTTGTAAATAACCCTCGAAATAAAAATAACAAAAACGTAGCTTCGAGGTTCATTGATTCTGACACGTAAATATCACACACATTTTCACACAATAACGTATATGATCATACATACATACAAACAGATCAGTGGAATAGAATTATACAAACAGTCTCGTGCGAATCGCTATTATGCTACTGTGCGTATTAAGAATAGGGTTGTCAGTTCTTAGAATTAAGATTATTTCTGAAATTGTTCGTTTAATTTTTGAACAGTACGTTCACTTAGTTGGGTGCGTGTTCGCCTTCTTCTTCTTCGGGTTTGATTCCCGGCGCGAATTTTCTTCCCATGGAAAATTTGTGTTTCTAGTTCTGGTGTGACGTTTCTGACACCCGCAATAGATGTCAACTTAGTGTGGGACTGTGAGTGTGACAGTTCATTATTTAATTTAGTGAACTTGGATATATTCATTCAACTGTAATAAATAAAAACATACATTTTCTTCGCAAGAATTTTCACAGACTTGCAAAAGAGAGCACTGAATATGAATGTTGATATAATATATAAAGCATTAGTAACGCAATTTTTATTGCATGATAGTCAAATTTTAAGCCATAGTGGCTCACATTTTTCTTTACGATAGATAGGAAGGATCATCTGATGGGAAGCGGAGGTCTAATATGTAGCATGATTGCCTAGAAAATTACTATTGATTCTAATTAATTGCTTACACTAATAATATTATAATATTATTATTTTAGTTTAAAATTATTCGATTACCTACTAACTGTACTCGGCAATATTAAAAACACACTAAATCCGAAAGTTAGTGTGTAAAGAATATTTGGTTTCTCTTCACGCTGTAACGGCTCAACGGATTTAGATGAAATTTAGAATTTACCTAGCTTATACATAGGATTAACACAGGCTTTTTAACTTGATAAACGGGGGCAAAGCCACAGTAAACGACTAGTATCTCATGTTAATATAATCTTTAAAATTTAATTTCACAAAAAAAATATTCTTAATTTTTCCAATCGCTGACAACCCTATCCACCCCCGTGGATCGATAAAACATTTTATTTCTATGTATTATAAAGGGCAGCGTTATGAGTGGAGTCGCGTGCAACCAGTTATACGTACGGTGGTATTAATGGTTTTTGCCGTTATGGTGTGAAAAAATATTTTTATGCCACGTGTTGGGTTTTAGGGGAAATTGGAAAGCTGTGATTTTGAAGGTTTTATAGCGGGTCTCAATTATACTTTTACTTTGGAGCTAATTTAGTCTGCTTTAACTAAACTATGAAATGATATTACTACTAGACATAATTTTGTTTGTGTGCAACAAAATAAAAACCGACCAAGTGCGAGTCGGACTCCCGCACGAAGGGTTCCGTACCATCCCGTGCCCGTTTACCATCTAACAACAAGACAAACTGTCAAACGTCATCCATATATGGTTGACATACCTCCAGTTCGCTTGAAGCGTTTCGCTTCCACGTTTATCATCCGTACAGCGAAGGAGTGGAACTCATTGCCTTTGTCTTTGTTTCCGGAACAGTATAATCTGGGAGTATTCAAGTCAAGAGTGCCTTCTAGGCAAGCATGCTACATCTTCGGCCGCATCGTCGCTTTCCATCAGGTGAGATTGTGGTCAAACGCTTGCCTATCGTACATAAAAAAAAAAAACTATAAAACGAGCAAAAAATCATGCCTGTTGTATGGCATGACATGCGTTGCAATGCCATGTTATTTACCTCTTTCACGGTTATGGTCGCCTAGTACTTTAATACTATTCTTAAAAACTTTTTGGATATTGTTCATACAGAAATACTGTAATCACGTTTAAAAAAAAATGGTGAGTTAGGGAGGAGGGGGAAAAATATATTACGACCTACCAAATACACCAAAAAAAATTAATTAAAATCAGTCGAGCCATTTCGCAGGAGTTCGACCACAAACACCGTGACACGAGATTATTACATATTAGAATATAATTATGTATATAGATATAACTAGCTTTAGCCCGCGGCTTCGCTCGCGTTAAGAAGTATTATTATTAATTAGGTATTAGGTATAGACCCCCAAGGGGATAAAATGGGGGATCTATACCTAATTAGAACTAGAATTTCAAAATCCTTTCTTAGCGGATGCCTACGTCATAACATCTACCTGCATGCTAAATTTCAGCCCGATCCGTCCAGTGGTTTGGGCTGTGCGTTGATAGATCACTATGTCAGTCAGTCAGTCAGTCAGTCAGTCAGTCACCTTTGAGTTATATATATTTATATATAGATTATTGCATATCCCTATTACATAGACGACACAACCTGATCAAGTACCAAGCCATTTTTGACAATCTATGCCTATCCAGAACAATAGATAGCAACTAGATTGCACCCATATAAGGATGAACACAAACTTCGTATAGGGTGTCCCTTAATAAAAGGCCCATTGTTGCTCCCCCTGTATTATTTCAGAGATAATCTTTTATTATTCGACGAATATATATTTCTTTGTATGTTTTGTATGTGTGGGTAAATCGATGATGCGACTTTGATATTGATTTTGAGTGCGCTCGATTAGTTTGGAGTCGATGAACTGTGATAATCTAATCTCTTTCTTTTTATGGTTGCCTGGTACTAATTGGCAATACGTTTTTGATTATATCGTTCTTAACATTAGTTATACAACCTCTTTATTTTTGTTTTTGTTTTTGAGTACAGTTCAGTAGTTTTTTACCGACTTCCCAAAAAAAGGAGGAGGTACTCAAGTCGACTGTTTTTTTTTTTTATGTGTTACCTCATTACTTCTCTCCACATGAACCGATTTCGAAATTTAAAAAAATTTCGACATCGGCTCACGTAAATAGACTTTTTAAAAAAAAAAGATTTTTTTTTAGTTTGAAAGATGTTGCTTTCTTATTGGTCCCATTTAAATTTGATCAAGATCTGATCAGTACTTCTTGAAATATTGTCAATAATGTCTATTTTGTGACGAATAATGCGTACTTAGACGATGTTCTGGTTTCCCCGACTTCAAAAGTTACCTCACAACTTCTTTCGTTGAGAGCCGATTTTGATGACTCTTTTTTTATTTGAAAGCTGGTGGATCAAGGTTCCGATGATAAAGCGGTGAAGTCGGTCTTTTTAAGCTTTGCTTGCGTTTAATTATTTTTTTATAATGACGAAACAATTACGACTGCATATCATTGGAATAACGATCTAGTCTTAAGACTAATAAGTAATTTAATTTTTACCTACACTGCTGAGTAGAGTAGTAGTTGTGTGTCAATACAATATTTATTTCTATTTCTTTTATGAAATGTGTGTGTTGTGAATGTAATTGACACCCGAGACACGAATAAATCACAAAAAGATTGTGTGCTTTTTATTTTTTTATTTGTGTTACCTCATAACTTTATGCCACGTGAATCGATTTTGTTTTTATTTTTGTTTCCAGGGTGTTGCTTTTCAATTGGTTCCATTTAAATTTGATCAAGATCTGATCAGTAGTTCTTGAAATATCGTCAATAATGCGTGTTCAGTACATCTAATCTGATCAAAGTTCCGAAGATAAAGCGATGAAGTCTGTTTTTTTAAGCTTTGCTTGCGTTTAATTATTTTGTTTAAAGCGTTAAGTATTAAACGAGGAATCTGTTTAATGATCGGAATTAATTGATACCCATCAAACATTTCTTGGAAACAAATAATTTCCACAATCATTTGCAAATTTTTTTTTTTTTTTTATTTGTGACAGGCTAGTGTTTGACCACTATCTCACCTGATGGTAAGTGACGATGTGATCGAAGCTGGTAAACACACTAGACCTGGAATACGCAGGCTCTCAAGGATAACTGCCGGAACACCGTATTTGGCTTGGCGGCAGACTTTCAACTTGATGGTGGTAAGCTACTTTGGTAGCAAGCCAGGCGAGCAACTCACAAAATGCTCTACCACCTCTCAAATGTCACCTGATTAGCACCACCCGGGGACCACGTGTAGGGAGTCAGACTTAAGGGGTATCCTCCTACGGACGTGGGTGACTCAGCCCCCAAATATCACAATAAAAACAAAAGCTAGCTTGCGTGATTATTATAGGCACTTTTTATAAAAAATGCTTGTTCATATTAATTATTTACTATAAATATAGGCTATTTTTATTTTTTAACTAGATTAATTGCAATTTCAAACGAAAATCGATACTATTCCGATTTTAACGATACTGGAACATGTTATCGGTTAATGATTCCGATGAAGGTACAGTCGTCGACTAAAGTTCGTTTTTAGTTTGTATACCTAGTTATGTTTTATCTGAATTTGACTGTACAAGTGCAAAATTATTTAGCTTGACACGAGTATTTGATATATAGAGGTATTAAGCGAAAAATATTGTTGTAGATATTTTGTTTGTGTGCAAAACAGGACCTACGTTCTACTTTAGGAAATTAAAACCACGGAGTAGAGAAAATCCTTGAAGAAAGGAAGCCTATATTATAATAAAACAAAAATGTAATCAGACTAATATTATAAAGGCGAAAGTTTGTAAGTGTGTTTGTATGTTTGTTACGTCTGCATGCACGAACGGCTGGACCAATTTTGATGAAATTTGGTATGGAGATATCTGACACCCTGGATCAACACACTTTTTATGACGGAATTCCCACGGGTTCGGGACTTACGCGGGTAAAGCTGGGTGCAGCTAGTTATACATAAACCTATACAGAAGAGATTTCGAAACTTGGTCTTAAATTGGAGCGCAGCTGGGCACGTTTTGCTGTATAGGTCACTTATTTTTTTTAAGATGGGGTTCCATGCAGTGGGCTTACGAAATAATTATGGTGACCTGAGTTACCAAGTACAATGCGCCCGCGCATACATGCGCTCATGCACGTGTTCAAGTGACAACATGAACACGTGCATAGAGTATTTATTTTTTTAATCAGATCTCTTATGGTGTAGGCACTATTACACTGGTAAAGGCTCTCAAGGTTTCGTACGCCAATTATCATTGGAAGAAATCCAGATATGGTATTTTCTAGTGCTTTTAGGTGTTCCAATGTAACGTATGACAGTCATAATTTCCCACCAGTGAAAAGAACCACTGATATACTGATATATCATAGATCTGATACTGATATGATAAATATCTGGCACCATGCACCAAATGGTGTCCGGCATCTACCGAACTAGACTCAAGAACGGGACTGGCACTCAAGGCTATCTATCCTTGAGAGCCAGTCCCGTTCTAGATTTAGCTTGTTTTTTTCGATGACCATATCATCACTTCTTAAATGGGCGATATTGGTGCCCTATCAGTTATAAAAAAACGCAAAACACTTGATTGCGTCAAATGTCTTTTTTTTAATCTGTTGTGGGCAAACATTAACCACTATCTCACCTGATGTTAAGTGACGATGCGGTCGACGATGGAGCACGCTTGCCTAGAAAATACCTATTCACTCTCGACTTGAAGACTCCAAGATTGTACTTATCTGGGAACATAGACTCTGGCAAGGAGTTCCACTCCTTTGCAGTGCGCATAATGAACGTGGAAGCAAAACGCTTCGTGCGCATTTGAGGAATATCCACCATATATCGGTGTCGCAATGCAGTCTGTCTGGTGTTTCTATGATGGAATGGGGATGGAGGAATTAGATCGTGTAATTCCATAGCACACTCTCCGAAGTGTATCCAAACAAATGAAATAATGTATCTTAACACTACTATGTTACAATCAGCAAAGTCTACTTAAGAAACTTGAGAACTTTATTTCTCAACTATCTTCTTGGAACTAACTAACTTCTTGGAACTATCGATCACGTTGCCCCGGAAACTATAAAGTGGGTCATCCAGAAGTCTTGTTTTAACTCATTTTTCAAATGGGGCTGCAGTTGTAGCCTATCTAAATGTCTTAAAGGCCAGATTCTTCAAAGCGAGCACCTTTTTAACCGACTTCAAAAAAAGGAGATTCTCAATTCAACTGTATCTAGTCGAGTTCTACAAGAAAATGTTCTGAGGCAAAAACCTCAGAATATTTTCTTGTAGAACCGATTTTGTTGATTCTTTTTTTATTTGAAAGCTGGTGGTTCCTATGTGGTCCCAATTAAATTTGATCAAGATCTGACCAGTAGTTTGAATTACCCCCAATAATGCGTATTTGGTTCATTTAATCGATCAAGGGTTCTGTAGAAAAACGGTAAAGAACGTTTTTAAGGTTTATTTATTAATTACTAGCCGTGCCCCGCGGTTTCGCACGCTATTATCAATTTAAAAAGTAGCCTATGTGTTAATCTTAGGTATAATCTATGTACATTCCTAATTTCATCCAAATCCGTTCACCCGTTAAAGCGTGAAGAGGAAACAAACATACACACACACTCACACACAAACTTTCGGATTTATAATATTAGTGGGATCCTCCTTATGCTTTTGCACGTAAAGGTAAATATTACATAACTTATTATGGCAGAGCAAGGTGTGGCATCTTTGTTTTTTAAGGTTTGTTTGGGTCTAATATCGAGAAAATGCCCCATAAAAAATTAAACAACATGAAAAGGTCATTCGTCTAGTAAATATACGAAAAATTCCTCATAGTGTTCTGATGTCATTTCTTTATATTTTTTGATGTTAGGATGAATATTCTAAGAAAAAGTTTTAAGTCGTGAGTGAACAGGTATCTTCTAGGCAAGCTTGCTCCATCGTCGATCACATCGTCGCTTACCAAAAATCTTAAGATTTTAAGACGAATATAACAATACCTTAACTGTAGAAATCCATCCAGCCGTTTAGAATAAATTTATAAATATACACACAGTACATGCGCGCGAAAACATAACCCTTCCTCGGCAGTTATGTAAAAATACATTAAAACACTTTTACTCGCACCTGTACCAATAAGAACAATTCTATAACTACACTTTCGATTACGAACTCCATAATTGATTTTGCAATCACACCGATTATGATGTGCTTAATGTGTGTGTGATTCAATATGTTCCATTGGGCTGCTTGTATAGTTCTAGAGGAAACAATGAAGGTAACCATGGAGCTGTTTGATGTTATGATTCAATGAAGTTCAGTCAATTAAGTAGATCAGACCTTAGATGTAGAGCCTTTGAAAAGGTAAATTGAGGTGTTTTGTATATTTTGTTCTGCTGTTGAGTAATATATCATCGGAATCAGGATAAGTAGTAATTTTTATTTTAAAATATTCAAACGCGGTCTACTAAATTTTACTTAAATTTAGATGCATCTGCTACATGTCAAAACATTTACTAAATAGTAAGGACATTTCTGTTGTATAAAACTAAATTTTGACAAAAATGTCTGATACGTGTTTTTTTTCCTTATGACATCAGAACAAAATATACAAAACGCCCGAAGCAGTCTTCCAGGGCGACGGGCGTTAGACCTTTACGCGCGCCTAGGCCGCTTTGCATGTCAAGTCCCGTATACGTTATAAAATATAGCCTTAGTGGTGAGGCGTATACACTTAATTGTAATTAATGCAATATATTTATGTAACGCAGTGTCACCTCTACAAGTTATGTAAGTTAAAGGTATAAAAAGGTTTTTAATCGTAATTCCGATAGCGTTTGAAATAATGGGTAATTCGTTCCAGTGTGAACTAAGCTTAATAGCTTCAGCCTATTATGCCATTTAAATAAGCCCTTAAAAGTGATTCTTTAACTCGGTTATTTTTAATTTTCGATCAACTTAACTTTACAGTGGTCGCACCAGAAATCACACGAATGGTTACGTGGACTACTGTAGTCCATTTGAAAATAAAGATAATGTTAATTTTTTATTTTGTTTATATAGCATTAGCCATGCTAGGCAGAGCTATATTGATAAATTCAGAAAGTAAAAATGATCGATTGAATTTCTAAAAAACTGTTTCGGTAGATGACGTCACACGTCCCCGTAAAACGTTAATAATAAGGAAACGATAATTTCGTCGCTTCAGGCAGGGCTTGAGTAGCTCAGCGGTTAGAGCAATAGGGCATGACACCCTATGGCCGCGGGTTCAAACCCCGCCTCAAGCGATATTTTTTCCTTTCAAAATTAATCAATATAATGTTATTTATATAATAGAATTTTGTACAGGGTACTCTACCTCTCTCCGAGGCAGCTTTAAATTCACAAATCTGATCATGTATGGAGTATTGTGGCCATCTTTCAGATGGCTCTGCCAAGTACCAGCTTATAGCTCTGGAATCCATTGACCACCGTGGCAAAAGGCTTATTGATGATGATAAGTTGGTTGAGACAAAACTGTTGAGATTCGGTCGTAAGGTAGCGAGCCTATCGGTTTTCTGTCGTTTGCATTTCGGAGAGTGTGCGCAGAAATTATACGAGTTAATTCCCTCAAGCACGTTTTACCATCTAACAACAAGACAAACAGTCAAATGTCATCTATTTATGGTTAACATACCTCCAGCACGCTCGAAGCGTTTCGCTTCTACGTTATCATCCGTACTGCGATGGAGTGGAACTCATTGCCCGCGTCTTTGTTTCCTGAACGGTACAATCTGGCAGTATTTATGTCAAGAGTGAATAGGTATCTTCTAGGCAGGCATGCTACATCTTTGGCCGCTAATCACTTACCATAAGGTGAGATAGCGGTCAAATGCTTGCCTATCAATCAAAAGAAATTGTAAAATTTCAGAAAGCTCTCGGACTATGTTTCTTGTTCTAACCCTTATTTCAAATTCAAGGCTGATAAACATATTACCCTTCCTTGCGTCGCACACTGGGGCTAAAACAGTGTTGCAACGTATTCGATATTGATGTTTTTTCAAGCTCCATTCATCATCTCACCCAAAAATTTTCACATAAACGTTAAATCAGGGAAATATACACAAACTCTTGTCAAACTTGAACATCGGAGTGTTTCGACTCTGAAAGTAATCAGTACTTTTGTAGAATCGCCCAAGTTGGGCTCCATTTTATGCGGGGGCAAATTTGGCCCTACTTTTTGCGGGAGTAAGTTTGGCCCGCTGTGTGGGGGCAATTTTTTGAGGCGTAATAATATTGTCGTGTTTATGGAGATGGTATTTAATAACTGAGACAAGGGAGATGAGAAATACTGGCTATTTGTTATTGTTGGAATTTAAAGAGACGGCATGACTTTAACTCCATGGAATATGGGATGGCCTTTAGTATGAGATGCTCATTTGTGTCGACACTTTAGCTCGATTTAAAAATTAAAACTATCGTGAGTATTTCACATAATTTATGATATATAAGTGACGATTTCATTGTTTGTAGCATGTTCGGCATAGTTACTAAATATTTGAGGCGTGGCATGTCAACGTATACAGTAAATACCTACATATAGTGGTAGATTCAGAATTGTCGTTTGGGGGGGAATTGGCCCTGCTTAGTGTAGATTTTGTTGCCACTGCAGCAATAATTATCACGAGACATGATTTGTCACGGATGAACTCTAATGATTTTGAATGGGGGGTTGAGCCCCTCAGCCCCCCTGAACGCGCTGCTGCTTACATATACCTATTACCTTTGCACAATGCCAAATCTTTATCTCACTATATTTGCAATAGGTAAAGCGTAGTGGGCGAAACACAAAAGCCAATTATGATAATGTAATGTGAAACAAATATGCCTGCCTACGTCATGTAAAGGTACGGGGCACACTGAGGTGTTCGAACATTGATTCATAAGCTCTTGGTGTTAAGGCACAGTGTAAGAATAACAGTGTGTTGTCTTAGAAAACAATAAATAATTTAAGCGAAAGCAAAGCTTACTACACATTATTGAGAATAAATCTAATCGATTTACATACCATACTTAAAATGTACGGCAACTATAGGCGTGCCTTATAAATCAGTGATTAAGGCAATTTGTTTTATATATAGTAAACAATTTCATTACATGCCATACTTAAAACTTACGGCAACTAAAGGCATGCGTTATAGAGTTAACAATTTCATTACATACCATACTTAAAACTTACGGCATCTATAGCCGTGCGTTTTAGAGTTAACAATTTAATTACTTACCATACCTACTTAAAACTTACGGCAACTATAGCCGTGCGTTATAGAGTTACCAATTTCATTACATGCCATACTTAAAACTTGCGGCAACTATAGCCGTGCGTTTTAGAGTTAACAATTTAATTACTTACCATACCTACTTAAAACTTACGGCAACTATAGCCGTGCGTTATAGAGTTACCAATTTCATTACATGCCATACTTAAAACTTACGGCAACTATAGGCGTGCATTATAGAGTTAACAATTTCATTACATACCATACTTAAAACTTACGGCAACTAAAGGCATGCGTTATAGAGTTAACAATTTCATTACATACCATACTTAAAACTTACGGCAACTAAAGGCATGCGTTATAGAGTTAACAATTTCATTACATACCATACTTAAAACTTACGGCAACTATAGGTGTGCGTTATACAGTTAACAATTTCATTACATGCCATACTTAAAACTTACGGCAACTTTAGGCGTGCGTTATAGAGTTAACAATTTCATTACATACCATACTTCAAACTTACGGCAACTATAGGCGTCGTTATAGAGTTAACAATTTCAATACATGCCATACTCATGTCAGTATTTTAATTAAGTATTCGAATTTCAACTGTTGTTGTCTCAGATTAGAAGAGTAATTATCTACTTACACGTTTTCCAAATGTGAATAATAAGCTAATTTTTTACACGGAATTAGCTATTAAGGCAGTTTACGAAGAGGCAAGTCCCTTAGGCCCCCGCCCTCGTCTGTACGTGCGCTTCCAGCTTATTTAATCATGATGAAGGTTGGAGCTTCCAGGGAATATATGTCATTGGCCTTTATTGTTGCTGAACCTTGACTTTTCTTTAGACATAATGAGATCGCGGGTTTTTAAGTATTTTTTATTTATACTGTAGTATTAAATAAGGTGATGCGACGTAAGGTCGCAAGCATAAAATATTTGCGCCGGTGTTCTATTATTTATATTTTCGAGAGTGTTCATAGGAATCATATGAGTTCATTCCACTATGCCTCTTTTCGACCGACTTAAAAAAGGAGGTTCTCAATTCGACTGTATGTTTCTTTTTCTTTTGTATTTGTTTAACGCGATATCTCCGCCAATTATGAATCGATATTGATGTTTTTTTTGTTTGGTAGATTGATTTAATATTTGGTTGCTTCAGAGGTGGTCTCATATAAATTTTATCGAAATCTATCCAGCCAAAATCAAAATATACCTAAACGTTGAAGTCGGTATTTTGAGATTTGCTTTTGTTTAATTATACCATCTTACAACAAGACGAACTGTCAAACGTCATGGTTTATACGTCATATGGTTTACATACCTCCAGTTCGTTTCTATGTATCTTGTGACGTCAATGCATGTTTAACATAGAAATAATTGAAACGCAATCAAAGCTTAAATAAATCGACTTCACCGCTTATATTTTGCTAAAATTTATATGGGACCACCTCTGAAGTATGATCTACCAAACAAGAAAAGAATAATCAAAAAATCAAAATTGATTCATAATTGGCGGAATGATCGCGTAACATACATACAAAAAAAATTACAGTCGAATTGAGACTCTCCTCCTTTTTTGAAGTCGGTTAAAAGTACATTCTATTGTTACGGGCCACACTCATACAGTAATTCGAGTGATATTACTTACGACAGGGAGCTTATCATGACCTCCTTTTTGGAGGTCACTAAAGGAACTGCCCTGCAGACTGCACTATAACAATCCTAAACAGGCGAGCCAACACTGTCTACGTCATCTAGTAGTCCAGAGACCACGTGACCGCTGAACGCTTGCTGGCCAGTACTTAGTCTGCTATAGTTCGCCATAACAACAGAATTCTTCGAAATATCACCTTAAGAGGCCGGGGAGTCTGTAAAACAATCTATAGGCTGTCTCTGTTTAACTGACAAACTGTGCCCATGCTTGATGCGATAGCACTACCGAACAAATTATGATAGGTGCCGTAATACCAAAAATTATGAATGAAAATGTAATGTTTAGCCATTGTTTTAATAGTACTTTGAAATGATAATCTATGTTCCTATTGTAATGACAAAGGAAATGTGTTAGTTTTTAATACAAAACGAATAAGTTAAAGATGCGACATTTACGTTGTAATAATGTGTGAAAATAATTTGGTTTATATTTCGTTTTAGGTAATTATTTTGGAATAAAAACTAGATTAATACGTCAGGAACCTAGATTAATACGTTTTTAATCTGAAAAACAGCACTGTATGGTGGTTATATGCTTAAATAATAAATCATTTTGTATTACGATTGTATGGGCAAATCAACCTCCGCAGGCCCCTTAACACTTTTGGCATCACCTTACCCACTAGCGTTAAAATATTTGCGCTGTGCGATGGCGGCCATATTTCATAATTTTATCGCTAATGTAAGCTGAGGTGTGTTTGTCTGTGTGTTTGTGCTTCCGAGTACTGTGGGCGGTTGGGGTGGCTATCTGATTTATTTTCATAGGACAGCTTTACGACGCCATTTTAATATCATATCGCAAGTGCAAGGAATTTTCAGTACAGATAAATTAAAGAATAGACGTATAACACACATAGAATAGAAATATAGAGAATTGTAGTGAAGTTATATAAAGTTATTAAAGATAACTTTAGTAACTTTACATAAATCCATTTATGGTCGACATACCTCCAGTTCGATCAAAGCGTTTTGCTTCTACATTCATCATCCGTACAGCGAAGGAGTGGAACTCATTGCCTGCGTCTTTGTTCCCCGAACGGTATAATCTGGGAGTCTTCAAGTCTCGAGTGAATAGGTATCTTCTAGGCAAGCATGTCACACCTTCGGCCGCATCTTCACTTTCCATCAGGTGAGATAGTGGTCAAATGCTTGCCTATCCAACATAAAAAAAAAAAAAAAAATAAACAAACAAACAAAACAAACAAACAAACGCATTCACACTCACAGCCCCACGCTAAGTTCAAAGACTTGTATTGTGGGTGCCGGAAACATTCACATCACACACACATTACACCCAGAACCAGAAGCCCAAATATCCCTTGGGAAGGAATTTGTGCTCCTGCCGGGAATCGAACCCAGTACCCACGGTGCAGAGGGCAGACACCTGTCCACTGCGCCAACTGGATCGTCAATAAGATAATTAAATGCAAGTAAAGCTTAAAAAAACTGACTTCACCGCTTTATCTCCGGAACCTTGATCAAATGCAATGTATTAAAAACGCATTATTGACAACTAGCCGTGCCCCGCGGCTTCGCCCGCTATTATCAAGTTAAAAAGTAGCCTATGTGTTAATCCTAAATTTCATCCAAATCCTTTCAGCCGTTAAAGCGTGAAGAGGGAACAAACATACTTACACACTTACAAACAAACTTTCGGATTTATAATATTAGTAGGATAACTCAAAAACTACTGATCAGATCTTGACCAAATTTAAATGGGATCAATAAGAAAGCACCAGCTTTCAAACGAAAAAATCAACATAATCGGTTCACGTGGAAAGAAGATAATATGAGGTATCACACATAAAAAAAAGAATACAGTCGAATTTATTACCTCCTCCTTTTTTATGAAGTCGGTAGAAAATGAATAGAATAAATCGTTACTTTTCGGCAAACTCAAAGTTAATTTATTATAAACATAAACGCTTTCACACTCACAGCACACAACACTTAGTTCAATGACTTGTGTTTGGGTGCCGGAACCATTCACAGTAACACATTCACAACCAGTACCAGAAAAACAAATTTTCCTTGGGGAGAAAACCTGTGTACCTGTCGGGAATCGAACCCGGTACCCCTGCTTAGAAAGCGAAAGCTCACCGACGAAGACACGTAAGCCGACGACGGGCAGTTTATTATATTTAGTGTTTATCCCGATTAGGTTGTTAAACTTCAAGCTGGATGCAAACGCCGTGAAATTTAGTGATATTATTTATTCCCCTATGTAAAGGAACCTTTAGACTCCGATTCTGATAAAAATGTTTCATATAAAGACAATAATGAGAAATAAGTACAAGCTGAGTAGTATTGCAGTACAAGCTGAATTTACTCTGATTGCTCTTTTAAAATTATATTGTAAAGGTTTTAGTTAAATTTATTTTTGTTTTTTATAGTAGCTAAATAAATATATTTTTTTCTTTCTTTCATAAGATAAGTCTTTCCCAGTAACCTCGTCATGATGGTCACCTTTCGTTCCACCCGACTGGCTGCTCGCTAGGCCTTCGTTTGTTGTACACGTGAACGGGCACACAGACGGCTGTACAGACAACAACAAAATTGTTAAACCATTTTGACATACTTTCAAATAAAGCTTTAAAGTATTTCAAAATGTTAACCGTAAAATTTTTAAAATATTAAACGCAAAAAAGAAAAATAAATGTGTTCTGATTTATTACATTTTCTTTACCCTGCCGTCTACTTACATAATCAGTCAATAAATAGTAATTGTATTTTTTTTTAACTGAAACTAATGAAATATTACATGTAATTACGTTCTTGGTACTTTGTACGTACCACACGGGCACAGTTTCTTCTTTTATTTGTATATTTTGTTAATCTAATTCTATAAGAATCTCTGTCCTGACATACTGATTCACTGACTGACTTAAAGACAACGCATAGCCTAAGGTGTCATTTGTTTTAGTACGTAGGAGTGTACTATGAATAATTTTTTGGAAATTCCAACACGAAGAGGGCTAAATGGGGTGAAAACAGTTGTATGAAAGTTCTTTGTTTTTGAACTTTTAGGAATTAAATAAAATTGGTATTTCAGTAGTTTATTTAAAATAATAATAAATCATCAATATTGCTTTGCCAGGGGTGCATTATATATGGTGGTGCAATGGAATGAAAGTTCATGTCGAAAATTCTTTATTTACGAATTTGCACTGATGAAAATTGGTTTATTTGTAGATTAAAATAAAAAATAAAAAATGTATATGTTTAACCAGGGTTGGATTAAGGTACAATGGGAAATGAAAATTCATATGGAAAGATTTTTATATCTTATTTTCTTCTTTTTTATGATTTTTATTTTTATTTTAGTAATGTAAATTGTATCTGAGTAGTAAAATGAAAAGAAATTGGCAATGTACATAGCTTATATTCAGGATTAACACATAGGAAATTTTTTACTTTAATTAACGCGGGCGAAGCTGCGGGCCACGGCTTGTAAGTTATAAGTAGATAGTTATATTTAAAAAGACACTACATTTAAATAGTGCAAGATATGTATATTTAAAATAAATCTTAAAATAGATATAATATTAATTAATGATTGTGGATTTTAATAATAACGTGTACAACAATAAAGATATACACAAAAGCAGCAATAATGTGATAAGGTATGTCAAACTTTCACATTATTTAAATGCACTTATATTTGTTCTAAAATGTAATTAGCGAAATATTTAAGTGTTTTCATTTCTGTGAAGTCATAGTCAAAATATTTAGCAATTATATGGATCAAAATATATTAGTACTTTTGTCGGTGACTGTACCTACCTGTCTTGCAAAGCAGGGAAGCATTTGATGCTACGATAGTTGGTTTGGAGTCGATTGAGAGGGGTATGGAATTCAAAGGGCTTATACTGTACCTTTCAACCGGAACCACTATGTTATACCATACTAAAACAACATACTACTAGGTAGGCATCATCTAGGCAAACGTATTCCATCATCGACCGCAGCGTTACTTAACATCAGGTGGAACAGTGGTCTAATATTTGATCTTGTGTCTTCCTATTGTGGATTAATAATTTAAACGCAAGCAAAGCTTAAAAAAACTAACGACTAAAACGACTTCACCGCTTTTTCTTCAGAAACCTTGATCAGATTAAATGAATTAAATAAGCATTATTAAGGATAACTCAAAAACTACTAGTCAGTTGATCACATTTAAATAGGACCACATGGAAAACACCAGCTTACAAATATAAAAAGATAGAAGAGATAATTAAAATCGGTTCACCTAGAGAAAAGGTATGAGGTTACCCATAAAAAACAGTAAAATTCAATATCGTTTATTCACATGGGCCACAAAGAGGCACTCATGAAAGTTAATGACTGCCAGAATCGCAAATTTACTCTAATCGAATGATTTACCAATTCGCAGTCGAATTGATAACCTCCTCCTTTTTTTTGAAATCGGTTTAAAAGGGATCATAATCAACCATTAATAGACACATTCAAATTTAGCTTTTATTTCGATATTTAAAAATCCCGGGGATGTAGAAACTCCCGGAACATAAATCCCGTGTTCCACAGCAGGGCAGGCGAAGGTGTTTGATTTAGTGCCGCGGGTATAATGCCGCGTTTTAGCTGTTTCGCTGTTGGCAGGCCATGATTTACGCGGGAATGTGGAAATCGGGAAAAACTGCCTTTTTTAAAGGTATCGCGGAACTGCGGAACTTAATGGGTCAGAGTCATAGATATTATAGAGGCGGCTTTTTAATAATTACTAGCAGTGCTCCGCGGTTTCGCCAGCTATAATCAAGTTAAAATGTATTTATCCTAGGAATAGGCTATTTACAGTCCAAATATCATCCAAATCCCTTCTGATGTTAAAGCGTAAAGTGGAAACAAACATACTTAGGTACACACAAAATTGCACAATTATAATTAATTATTAGTTGTGCCCCGCGGCTTCGCTCTCGTTGCTTAAGTTAAAAAGTAGCCTATGTGTTATTCCGGATCCTAAACTATCCTCATTCTAAATTTCATCAAAATTGGTTTATTCGTTACAGATATACGTGGTAACAAACATTCACACACACACACACACACACACACAAACTTTCGCATTTATAATATTAGTAGGAAGTGGATTAAACACCAATATAATATCTGACTTGCTCGGCGAGGCAGAATTAAGATAGAGTTACTTGATCCATTTTTTTAATTAAAGATAGGCAAAGTTTTGACCACCATCTCTCCGAATGGTAAGCGACGATGGAGCACGCTTGCTTAGAAGATACCTATACACTCGCAAATGGAATACTCCCATATTTTATTATCAGAAACAAACGCAGTAAAGTAACCTAATCACCAATTTTACCGCCAACTCATTAATTAGGTATATAGTACGTAAGTTATTTCTCGAAAACACAATTTTATTATGAAACTTAGCACCAAGAACTTTCATAACAATAGGTAGAATGGGTGGTCCGTATCGCATGATCAACAATGATATTGCTTACTAATTGCGAAATATAAATCTTATTTGTGTTAAGAAAATATCGACGTAGAGGTGTGAAAACTTACTAAATATCGATACTAATTTTGTTCGACAATAATTGGCAAATTGTTTAAAAGTAATATTTTTAGGTATAAAACTGTAACTAAATCGTAAGTATACATTAAGAAAAAATAATTTTGACTCCATGTGAAGGTAAGAGAGCCAGAATATTTAGTTTCTGTTCATAATGCCAATTTCGCAAAATACCAACCGCTCGCAAAACTTCCGCTGTTTTTTTGGCAACTCTGTCAAATTTGAAATAATGTTTGAGATTTTATTTAGGACCTATATTAACTGCATTATGTCGCGTGAGAACTACCTTCATACCAATCAAATCAGTCAAACGCGCAACGGTTAGACCGAAAAATGGTATCATAAACATACAGCATTACGTACAGACAAAGTTATAAAAACGATTAGTAGGATTAAGAAACGGCTTTAACTCCTTTGATCGAAATTGGCAACGTAGGTTTCGAGCATGTACGATATAAAATATGACAGTAAATATTAAAGATGTAAATAGTAAAACAGACAAAGCGTAATTAATAATGTTATTATGAACTAGCTTTTGCCCACGGCTTCGCTCGCGTTAAGAAGTGTTATTATTAATTAGGTATAGATCCCCTATTTTATCCCCTTGGGGGTAGAATTAATCAAAATCCTTTCTTAGCGGATGCCTACGTCATAACATCTGCCTGGATGCCAAATTTCAGCCCGATCCGTCCAGTGGTTTGGGCTGTGCGTTGATAGATCACTATGTCAGTCAGTCAGTCACCTTTGAGTTATATATATTTATATATATATATTAGATAGATGTAAGTTTCGATCAGTTTATTTATATGCCCTTCAACAACTTGCCTTAACAAGTGCCAAAAACAAAATACCCTGACGACCTGTCTAAAAACTACCTATACCTGCTGCCCCGATTATCACCAAACAGAGCTTAGATCAAGTCACTTATCAAAAATAAAACAAACAGACAGACACATATAATATTATATGTTGAATCTATAACAACCCCTTTGCATACAAGATTCAAAATATTGGCGATGTTTAAATATGTTAATTTAAAATTTATCGATATGATATATCGATAAATATTTATACGCGTGTTAACCCCTAATAACGTTCATTTGATTCTCAGTAGTGATTCGAGAATTTCACTCGAGAATTCTTTCAAGAATGCCTTAGTGTGCGTTACGAGACCTTTTTTGTAAATGGCCAATTGTATTCTCGTAAGTATCCTATAACGATTACGAATAATCGATTTTAATACGATGCCCGCCATTTAGACGCTTTTAGGGTAGTGTCTCAATTTGTATGCTATTTTGCTGTGTTTTTTATTATATATAATTTTCTTTGGAAAATTTGTTAGGAAGTTTGAAGACACCAAACATAAATAGAGAATTGGCTGGTATTGCCATTTTGTTTCTATTAGTCATGCAAGACAGAACTAACGTATTTTTTTTAGAAAGGAGACATATCGCTTGGAGTGGAATTTGAACCCGTAGCTATAGGTTGTTATGTCCTTGCTCTAATCACTGAGCTACTCAAGTCCAGTTTCAAGCGACGAAATCGGTTCAAATTCAATTCTAAACAGTATTTTTCATTTTGAAAAATAACTACTTTCATTTGTACCAATGTATGCGGGCGAAACCGCGAGGCATTGATAATCTGCGATAATCAAAATTTTTATAAATATTAATATTATTTAAATTAAATTGTAGCAAGACAGACGCAATTTTAATTGTGCTGTTTAAAAACCTCATCGAATACCAACTACCCACAGGTAATTGCTGCACACAACCCAAGTTAACTAATTAAAATACGTTGTTACAACTCCGATACACCTGCAAATTAATACGTCTGACATTTCATATACAACACTATCGCATCTCCAACAGTAGGGTTGCCACTTATCGATAAAATTCCAGTAATATTCAGTCGAATATCTTCTCTAAATTACGAGCTATCTTCGTCAAATAATTCCATTCAAAGTAACGAATAATTCGTGTATATGTCCGTGTTGAGTTATTTAGTTGACATAGTTTATGTGATGTTAAAGTGTATCGATGTGTAATGGTTTGGACTGCGTTATTGGAATATATTGGTTTGGTTTGATGCTTTTGTGTTCGGTGAAAGCAGGAACAGGAGGCTGTGTAATCTTAAAATTTCCCTAGAACACCAAGAATGCGTTGCAATGCCACGTAAAGAAAAGAAAAATTACCTCTTTCACGTTTATGGTTGCCTAGTACTTTACCAAATCCAAGGGACGTATCAGGTATACGGAACTTCATGAGAAAATGTTATTTGCATATTTTTATTTGTGAATAATTATTAATTTAGCTTGAATTTAAACTATTCTTGACCTGACACACATATGTTTTTATCAAAATCGGTGCAGCCGTTTAGGAAGTTTAGAGAGTGTGAAAGAGTTTATGTTTTGTGTAACAAGTCACAGTTACCGCATTCGCAGTCTAGGTGGTTTCCACCCTCGACAACATAATTAAAAAATTAACAAGAACTTAAAAAGAATTTTTCAAGTAAGGTGTGACAATAAAGAGTTATCTGTCTTTTTTTTTTTTTTTTTTTTTTTTTTTTTTTTGTGGGGGGGAAAATGCCTTGCACTTCCCTTCCTTCCCAGGGGTGAAGGAAGGGGGTATGTGGGGCTCGAACCCACTAAAAACCCCCCCGTGAGCAGTCCCTCGCCGAGGTGGGGCAAGATAGGGTCGCGCTAGCAGTCACTATCTTGCCCCGGCGGTAGGCCCGAGTACAACCGGGCCACTGCGCCTATGTAGGGGTGACCTTGTCTATCTATCTAATAGACATCTTACCTTTTCCAATACGTACCAACCCTATATTTAACGTACGAGCTCCCTAGGGCTGTCAACTTCGACAATTTGGTTGGACTACTTCGGCCAGCGTCCACCGCATAACCGCATTGAAAATTTACAGCGTCGAAATATTAATCTGTCTGTCCAGAACGATATGACGCTAGTTCCAAAGAATCTTGTACAGATGTTACACTAGAAATTACTTATGTATAATTTAAAAGCAAGCAAAGCTTAATAAAGCCGACTTTAGTCATTCTTGACGAGATCCTGACAAATTTTATATAGGATCAACTTGACACTATATCCTCTCAAACAAAAAAGACGTGTGGCACTCGGGGACTGCCGCGGTAAAGCTATTGCATAGCATTTTTTATCAACTTATGCAATTATAATTATTTATTTATTTTATTTATGCAGTTTTGTTTTTTCCTGCCACCTAGGGGCGAGTTGCTGAACTAAAGAGACAAGCGTGATATTTCAAAAAAGTCATTAAAAGTTCTGCTATTCATCGATAGATAGCAAAAGTAAAAAGTATCAACGCTGTGCCGGTCGGAGTGGGGGGTGTTAGGTTATTTTCGTTACGGAATTTCTGGATTCGATCTCCACGCTCAAGGCCCGCGATAGAAGCTATGCAATAGCTTAAAAATAATTTTCTACTGTCCGTTGGCTTAGTTGGGTGAGCCTTCGCCTTTTAAGCAGGGGTATAGGGTTCGATTCTCGGCTGGAACACAAGTCGTCTCCCCAAGGATAATTTGTGTTTCTGGTTCTGGTTGTGATGTGAATGTTTCCGGCACCCATGACACAAGTCATCGAATTTAGTGTGGGCTGTGAGTTTGAAAACGGCTATGTTTACTCTAGGCTAATCAATTTTATTTTTGTTTTCAGGTAAATAACCGCACCTACTAACTGCTCACCACAACAAAAGAGTTTTTCGTAAGTTTTTAATATATTTTAATAATTTTTGTAAGTCAAATCAAAATCATTTATTCACATGGGCCCCAAAGAGGCACTCATGAAAGTTAACGACTTCTGCCAGATTCGCAAAATTACAGCCATCTCGAGAAGAACCTGACAAAAACTTAACTGCGCATTTTTATTTCATATTTTTTTTTAAATCATTCGTAAACACTAATACATAATTATTTTAACCTAGGCATAGCTATATTATGTAGTCGCTAGAAAGCGCTTGTAAAGTAAGTCTTCTATTCTTTTTTTATTTGAAAGCTAGTGCTTCCCATGTGGTCCCATTCAAATTTTATCAAGATCTTTCGTAGTTCTTGAGCTATTTCTCAATATATATTTAAACTGATCAAGGGTTCTGAAGACCGGTGACGTCGGTTTTTTAAGCTTTGCTTGCTTTAAATAGACAAGCATTTAACCACCTCACATGACGGAACGTGAAGATTCTGCCAAAGATGTATCATGCTTGCCTAGAAGATACAAATTTACTCTAGACTTGAAGACTCCCAGATTATACTGTTATAATCTGGGAGTCTTCAAGTCTAGAGTAAATAAAAGTCTAGAGTCAAAGACGCGGGCAATGAGTTCCACTCCTTCGCCGTACGGATGAGAAACGTAGAAGCGAATTTTTTCGAGCGAACTGGAGATATGTCAACCATAAATGGATGACGTTTAAAGGTTTTTCTTGTTATCATGTTTTAATTAAAACATTTTTTTTTATGCCGAATTATTATTATTATTAGATTAAACCAATATTAACCAATCACTAGTTTAAATATTACAAAATAAACGGACAAGTAATTTTTAATGCACTCCTACAATATGGGTATCAAATGAAAGGGATTACTGAGAATAACTCGAAAAATAAAGTGACGTCACTTTAAATCCAATATCGCGGACTTCTAAAAGCTTATCTTTAAACAAGTAACTTATTTTCACTTTCGCGTTAAAACTCCATCCTTTTCTGTTATTAGGTAATGTTTCCAGACCAGCCATTATTGCTTTACTTTATCAAAGTGACGTCTAAGGGCCATTGAAGACGCTCGCCACAATTAACAGTAACAATAAGCGTGATTAACGACCATTCATCTTAATTACTGACTTCCTTAATGTTCTGGAAAGGTTACGCTCAAGGTCATAAGTTCAACGAAATGCGGCAGGATATATATTATGTCCCGAGATTCTGAAGAGATAGCCGCTTAGGTGATTTTCTACCGACTTCACAAAAAAGGAGGTACTCAAGTCGACTGTATTTTTTTACACGGAATACGCATTATTGAGGATAACTAAAAATTGAACGTGATCATATTTAAACGGGACCAATTGGAAAGAAACATCTATCAAACAAAAAAAAATTTCAAAATCGGTTCACGTGGAACGGAGTTATGACGTAACACACATAAAAAAAAATATACAGTCGACTTGAGTACCTTCTCCTTTTTTGTGAAGTCGGTAAAAAAGCAATAAATGGACAGCCGAATTTCTGGGTTATCTCTTTCCAGGTTCATCTCGACATTGCTGTAATTATGCTAATCTGAAAGTATAGTCATTAACTTTCATGAGTGCCTCTTTGGGGCCCATGTGAATAAATAATTATAAAATTTGAAATATCGATGGCAGTATTCTGTGTGAGAAAGTGCGACGTAATGTTTGTATTTTTGTTTGTTTTCTTTTCACGATCTATCAGCTAAGCTGTTTTGGATGAAATTTCAAATGTACATAACTATACCCAGGATTACCACGTAGGGTATCGTATTAAAGTCCAAAATGTGTATCTCCGGTGCTGATTCAGTTTGCAAACTAATCAAACTTTGTTCGGTTTACACCGTTTAGGGCGTTTTAGGGGGTTATGGATGACGACCCTGTAGGTTTAGATGCCTTTGTTTCCTGCACCGCGGGTTCTGGGTTCGAATCCTGGCAGGAGAATAATATGACATTTAACATAAACAGAGAAATAATAAAATACGCCTATATGTATAAAAACATAGACACTTTCAGTCGCACCCACACGAACTTCAATGATTTGTGTAGTGGGTGCTGGAGACAGTCACATCACACACAATTACACCTGAAAAATTTCCCTTGGGGAGAAAATTTGTGTTCCCACCGGGAATCGAATCCTACACCCCTGCTTAGAAGGCAGACCTAAGCGAACGCGCCGTTGAAATTCATTTTTTTTATTATTTGTATTGTACCCTATTTTAGGAATACAATAAGTCAATTAATTTCGATCATTCTTGTTTTTTGGTGTAAAATAAAAGACATTATGATTAGTAGTATACCCTTGTGTTGTTGATCTAAAAATAAGTAAAAACGAACGACAAAGTTAAGGACAAAGTTAAGTCGTTCATACCAACAACCTAATATTAAAAAAGAAACAAATATCAGCCTACCAAGAAACAATTAACCTGAAATAATAGGCAACCGAAACGCCGAAGTTATCAAAAACAAGAAAGTGAAGTAACTTTGTTGGTAACTTGTTACAAAATATAGGCAACAATTCGTAACTTAAGTACCGACAGTAATTCCTAAGCAAACACCTATTTGAATGTCGACATAGATGTTGTGGAACTGGAAGCGACAAGCGTTCTCGTTAAGTTTGCAAGAGATGGTCGATAAAAAGAACGTAAGTTATCACTCATGTTTGTAACCACACGGTATACCTTTCCATCAGGTTTTATAGCGGCCAAATGCTTATCTATCAGACATAAAAAAACATAAGTATTCAAGATAAGACAAACTGTTTCGGTACAATCGGTGTCCCTTTGTCAGTGAGCGGCGCCAGGTCTTATAAATATTTGCAAGAGATGCTAAAGAGACTTTCACTTGCTTCACGCTGGTAACATAAAGTAAACGCTTACACACTCACAGCCCGCATTTATTTCAAATAGACTTGTATCGTGTATCGTGGATGTCGGAAACATTCGCGTTACACACCCCAAACCACAACACATATTTCCATGGTGTTCTAGGCTATCGAGCCAGCCAAATACTGCATTGCCACTTAGAACTTTGCACATAAGAATACCCTGAAAAACAGTGTACTTACATGCTCTGTCAAATATGTGCTAGTGCTGGTTTCATTCGGGCGTACACTCGATTAGAATTATAAAATTGGGAAAAACAAAAAGCTCTCACAGAATAAGTAACCCAAAAAATCTGAAAATCGGTAATTTATTTTGAAAAACTATGAAAAACCATACCAGTTTGTACATAATGTTCGGTGCGCGAGTCAGTCTCGCACTTGTCGAATTTATTCATACATAAATTCTGCTATCGAATACATTACAGCCACTTCCATTCAACTTAATCCCGTTACAAGTTATCACTAAGTTATAGCCGTAGTTGTTTTGCTTCGTCAAGCCAATCTAAGTTGCGTTGACAACAATTATAAGTTTCGCCGCCCGTTTTGTCATAGCGCTAATGTGGGTTGCTTAGATATAACTTAGCTGCATTGTTGTTTATGTAAGTACTGACATTCAATAAGGTTTTCTAAGAACCTTTACGTCTATAACTAGTATCTACGACTATTATAACATTTAGGTATCTAAAAGTGACAAGAATTAATGACAATAATGCATTGAGGCAAACTGCACAAGCGCTTTCTAGCGATTACATAATATAGATATACCTAGCTTGATATAATTATGTATTAGTGTTAAGGACTAATTAAAAAAAAAAATGCGCCGCCTAGTTTCTTGCCAGGTTCTTCTCGAGATGGCTGTAATTTTGCGAATCTGGCAGTAGAGTCATTAACTTTTATGAGTGCCTCTTTGGGGCCCATGTGATAAACGATTTCGATTTTGTGACTTCTTCTGCCAATGTCTTCGAGATCACTGAATTTTTAACCGACTGCGCGACGCAAAGCAGGGTGTTTGCATTCAGCAATGTGTTTATCAGTCTATGTATGTTTGTTCCTTTGTGCCGTTCTAGAGACCAAACGCGTGGGCTGATTTAGATGATTCTGTATCGATTTGTTTTAATCTTGTGAATATCACTAAGGACAGTAGTCAAAATTCAATATAGCGACAACCAAACGCAATATTCTGAAAAATTAAGAAATAAAATCAACAGACTGTGTTAAGTATTATTGAAAAGGTATTTGGACATTTAGGATTAATAACATATGACGAACCGGTTGGCGCAGTGGACAAGTCTCTGCCCTATGCGCCATGGGTCCTGAGTTCGATTCCCGGTAGGAGCACAACTTGCCTTCCCAAAGGGAGATTTGCTTATGGTTCTGGGTGTGATTGTGTGTATGCTAAGTAAACTTTTCCAGCACTCACGATACAAGTCTTTGAACTTAGTGTGGGGCTGTGAGTGTGAATGTGAATACGTTTGTATTTGTATAAGGTTTTAAAGTTCGTTAACAATCATTATCACTAAAATGTTCATTGCGTAATAATATAACTGTGATAAAGTTATTAAATAATATATTTTTTAATCATATTTTATTTCTAGAAATCCCAATCAATCATGTTTTATTTAAAACTAGCCGTGCTCCGCGGCTTCACCCGCTATTATCAAGTTTAAAAGTAGCCTATGTGTTAATCCTAGGTATAATCTATGTACATTCCAAGTTTCATCCAAATCCGTTCAGCCGTTATAGCGTGAAGAGGGAAAAAACATACTTGCACACTTACACACAAACTTTCGGATTTATAATCATCATCAGCCTATTTTTGTCCACTGCTGGACATAGGCCTCTCCTAATGAACGCCACTGAGCCCGATCTTCGGCTCTTCTCATCCAGTTTCTGCCGGCCTCCTTTCGCAGGTCGTCGCTCCACCTGGCCGACGGGCGTCCTGTGCTACGTTTGCCGAGTCGCGGTCTCCACTCAAGTATTCGTCTACTCCAGCGGTTATCCACCCTTCTAGAGACGTGGCCAGCCCACTGCCATTTCAGCTTGCTAATTCTTTGAGCTATGTCGGCGACTTTAGTTCTCTGTCGGATCACCTCGTTCCGGACTCGATCCTTCAGAGAAATGCCGAGCATAGCTCTCTCCATAGCTCGCTGAGCAACCTTAAATTTGTGGACTAGTCCTACTGTCAGTGTCCACGTTTCGGCTCCGTAGGTCATTACTGGCAGAACGCACGCATTAAAGACTTTGGTCTTTAAGCACTGTGGGATAGACGAAGAGAAGACTTGACGCAGCTTGCCGAAAGCCGCCCAGCCCAGCCGGATCCTTCTATCGGCGTCCCGCTCGAAGTTGTTTCTACCTAGCTGCAAAGTTTGACCGAGGTAGACATACTCCTGAACAACTTCGAGGGGTATACCGTTGACGACCAACGGCCTCGGGTTTGTGATGTTGTTGAACATTGCCTTGGTTTTGTCCAAGTTCATCCCGAGACCAATACGTCTAGAAGCGTCGGCTAGATTGTTCAGCATTTCTTCAAGCTCCTCCAGCGATTCTGCCATTAGGACTATGTCATCTGCAAATCGTAAATGTGAGATGTATTCGCCGTTTATATTAATGCCCTTGCCTTTCCAGTCCAGCGTCTTAAACATATCTTCCAGGACATTAGTAAACAGTTTCGGGGATATAACATCCCCCTGCCTTACTCCCCTCATCATCATCATCATACTCAGCCTATCTCAGTCCACTGTTGGACATAGGCCTCTCCCAAGGTGCGCCACTGAGCCCGATCTTCGGCTCTTCTTCTCCAGTCGTTACCAGCAGCCCTACGTATATCGTCGCTCCACCTAGTCACAGGACGTCCTCTGCTACGCTTACCGATTCGTGGTCTCCACTCCAGAACTCGTCTACTCCAACGGTTGTCAGTTCTGCGGCATATGTGACCAGCCCACTGCCACTTCAGCTTGCTAATTCTTTGAGCTATGTCGATGACTTTCGTTCTCTGGCGAATTACTTCGTTCCGGATTCGATCCCTTAGAGATACACCGATCATAGCTCTTTCCATAGCTCGCTGAGCGACTTTGAATTGGTTTTTTTTTTTTTATTTTTTTATTTGTGACAGGCTAGTGTTTGACCACTATCTCACCTGATGGTAAGTGACGATGTGATCGAAGCTGGTAAACACACTAGACCTGGAATACGCAGGCTCTCAAGGATAACTGCCGGAACACCGTATTTGGCTTGGCGGCATACTTTCAACTTGATGGTGGTAAGCTACTTTGGTGGCAAGCCAGGCGAGCAACTCACAAAATGCTCTACCACCTCTCAAATGTCACCTGATTAGCACCACCCGGGGACCACGTGTAGGGATTCAGACTTAAGGGGTATTCTCCTACGGACGTGGGTGACTCGGCCCCCACTAGGTGGTCTATGGTGGACTAGTCCTGCCGTTAGTGTCCACGTTTCGGCTCCGTATGTCATAACTGGTAGGACGCACTGATTAAAGACTTTTGTCTTAAGACTTTGCGGTATTGGCGACGAGAAGACTCGACGAAGTTTTCCAAAAGCTGCCCAGCCCAGCTGTATTCTTCTTTTGGCCTCTTTCTCAAAGTTGTTCTTACCTAGTTGGAGCGTCTGCCCTAGGTACACATATTCTTGAACAACTTCGAGAGCATTGGCATCAACAACAATCAGTCCCGGATCCACGTGCTCGTTTATCATGACCTTGGAACTACTCCTACCTACCTCCTACTCCCCTGCGTAGCTGGATATGTTTAGACTGCTGGTTCTGTACTTGGACACTCATAGTCGCGGCATCATACAAACATCTCAACACCTCGATGTAGCGCCAGTCCACTTGGCATCTTTGTAGTGACTCCAGAACAGCCCAGGTCTCTACGGAGTCAAAGGCCTTCTCATAGTCCACAAAAGCAAGACACAGGGTCTGGTTATACTCCTTAGATTTCTGTATAACCTGCCTCACTGTGTGTATGTGGTCTATGGTGCCAAATCCTCCACGAAACCCAGCCTGCTCTGGAGGCTGAAACTCGTCAAGTCTTCTAGCGAGACGGTTTGTGATAACCCTCGAGAACAGCTTATAGACGTGACTCAGAAGTGAGATAGGGCGGTAGTTTTTCAGGAGAGTTTTATCTCCCTTCTTGAAAAATAGAACTACAATACTCCTGTTCCACGCCTTAGGAGTTCTCCCAGTGCTGAGAACAGAGTTAAATAGTTTCTGGAGCTCATGAAGAACAGGTTTTCCTCCTGCCTTAAGCAACTGTGAAGTAACTCCATCCTCACCTGGGGCTTTTCCGTTTTTAAGCTGTCCGAGGGCTAACGCAATTTCGTCAAGGCTAATATCTGGCAGGTCTTCAGTATAGTGGCGAATTAGAGTGGCTCTGGTATTTATAATATTAGTAGGATTATGTATATATTCACGTTCTTCCAAAAAAAACATCTAAAACGGTATCCTTCTGCTGAAGATATTCAGCTGTAGGTAAATATGTTACTATAACCGAAGAAAAAGCTAACGAAAATATATATAAAAAAATAGCAACATATAAAACTGCACGAACTTTAATTTATCCTACGTATTAAAACTATTCAAATTGCACAATTTGCACAGTGGTCTAAAATACCGCTACAAACTCAAACGTAAATACCCACTTGAACTGTAAGCTGCACAGTGGGGCGGAGCGATTATAGTGGCCATATTACAATTGGATCTCGAGTTTGTTTTATTTGTTAAATTTATAATACTATTTTATGCCAGATAGGTAAGCATTTGTTGCGACAAGAATGTACTATATTATAGGATTCACACTATATTATAGGGTGCATGAGATGTTGGTAAAAAGTTAGCCTAAGAGAGATAAAAAATAATAATTGTTTATTGTGTGCTTTAATCGGAAGTCTATCATAAATGGTTTTTTTTATTTTCTCAATAATTTGTTTCATTTATTGGGTTAGAAATTAAAAAAATACGGTGTGTCTTAATTATCAAAAAATCTTGACTGTAGTGGAGTAACTATGGTGGTATTAAATTACTACTAAAATTAGAAACACAAAAGTTTGGGTGCATATGCATTTGTCAACACGGTCACATTAACTCAGGCTGCATGTTAAATTGTGTCTATGTTAGAAACATGGTCTCTTTGATACATCTGTTACCTTATTTAAAAAAATAAAATAGGTAAGCAACAAAACAAATAAAATTAATTACATTAAGAAATGCCCTCTGGTTTTAACAGTATCAGTTGTTCATCATACTAAATGTATTATTGTCGAAACTGCGTATAAAATGATCGTCTAAAATCATCATTCCCAAGATCGCCCGTTAAGTACAACATCTCGTGATTTCACCTATACAACAACAATTCCCGTTGCACAATGGTATAAAATACAAACAGAGCAAATACTTGAAAACTGCAAGCTGCACAGTGGTGCGGAGCGTAACGACAGTGGCCAAGTTAAAAACTAAGAAATCGCGTTCGTTCTATTGTCACCTGCTCCGGAATGTACGATTCTAAAGTCAACGTCCCCGTGGAGAAATTCCTTGAGTTTTAGTTTCTTCCTTTTAAAAGCACGAACACTGCAAACTCTGGAGCTCTGGTTATAAAATCTATAGCTAAAATAAGGTGATTACGGTTTAAACGTGTTTTTGTATTTTAATTAGTTGAAACTGAGTAGTTAATCTAGACATTGTTATGTCTCGACTAGCTTAGTTGATAATTTTAAAATAATTCGTTGCAATTTTAAGGTTACATTTTTTGTTTGGCTTCTCAATCTTGTGCATTTAGCCAGTGTCAAGTAATTAATATTTCAAGTTTATTTTTATATTAAAAGTCCTAGTCAAAAGTGACAGTCAAAGTCAATTAAAAGAGTCAAGGTCCAGTCATAGTCAAGCTATGCTCTAGTAAAGTGGTAGATACTTTATTAGAAGTTCTATTGGAGTTTTGGAGCGAAGGGGAATGCTTATGCACGTCTACTAAGTATTATCGGTTAGAAATCTACCATCATTACACATTAACACTCGAAGAATCACAGATTTTGGACAATTGAACAGAATCAACAACGCCATTATTCACTTTCGCGGCAAAACTCTCAGGATTACATTTAGGCGTTTGAATGTTTTGATTAAAGACCGGATTTTGGATCGTCAGTACATTGCTTTATATGAATTATAAGACTTATCAATAAAATTACTGGTCAATTCTCAGAAATATCCAAACAAAATTATCCGGCCAGATTACGAAAGTAAACTTTTTAATCTTATTAAGTCGGTATGTCATTCCACAGGAGCGCAGAAAACATCAGCATTTACGTTTCCATATAAAAAAGGAAAACGAATTACCCAGTAAACGTTTTCCGAGAGCGTCATAAAAATATCTTAACGTAATTTTAAACGAGCGAAGTGTACTCGCTTTCTGAGGCTTTTTGTTTCTTTTATTTCGCAACTCTCGTCTCAGCAGTTTTTTACAAACCAGTAGATGTTTCGACTGTAAAATATAAATTAAAGTACCGCTTGTAAAAAATATTTACGACGCCGTCTCCATAATAAGTACACCTATAAGTTTTGTTTATAAAAATACTTTTTTATAACTCGTTTTATGCCCCCAAGAATAAAGAATATTTTTTAAAGATACCAGCATTTTTCGCGTAGACAAATAGCACGATACAATTTTAAAATGGAAGCGTAACGGCTTACCTTGCAAGGAGTAAAATCCCATCTCGACGGACGCGTCTCCAAACTTGCAAAACGAGACGGGAAATACAAACTATGTATCCGAGAGGGACAGCAGATGTCCGGAATAGAATAAGTTTGAAAATTTACGGGTCAGTTTTTTGGTCAACTAGTTGCACCACCGTACCACGGGGCGTGTAAAATTCATGCAATTTAAAAGTTTTGAATTACCGACTGTTTTTGTACGCTCGTGTGATTAATGTTACCTTTATATAAGGGGGAGGGTTAATGGGAGGGAGGGGGGTTGAAACTTCAGCTATTACTTTCAATGGGTGTTTAAATTTCTCAATAAAAGTTCGGCGTTCGGTCTCACATTGTGTGTTTGATATTTTCACAGAGCCTTTGAGTAAAACTTTGGGCATTTCTGGATGGGAACCGCTTAATAAACGTCTTGAATGAGAACAGTTTGAGTGTTCGAGTGTTTTGTATGAGAAAGTTTGGGAAACTCTGTATTGGCACCCAGTTTTCGTACCGTGCCTTTTTTGTTGGATTCTGTATACGGCTAGCGACCTTAATTTTAAATTTGTTTTGTTACCAAAGTTTTAAACATTATTAAGATTGAAGATACTAGCTTCAAAAACACCTACAAAATTCATTGTGCAATAAAACAATACAATTTAAAAATCCCATTTGTTCAAAGATCTCTTGAAATGTACCAGGAGAGCACAAATCAGAAGAAGATCGATGCAAGTGGAATTTTATTGCGCAATCGCATTACTTTATCAGAAATATAATAGATAGATAGATGGATAATACTTTATTGATCTACTTCATATGAGAAAAAAAAAAATAACAAGCAGGCTTATACGTGTCTCAAAAGGCGGCCTTATCTAGGATCTATACTAGGCAACCTGCAGATGGAGAGAACTATAGAAGGTAATAGACGGGGCTTAATTAATTGGTGTATGGAATACCTTATTCAATTTATTGATATCATTAATGATGCTAAAAAACATATTATTGATAAACAATAATAATTACATATACTATGGTATACATTTAATACTATAACATCAAAACATATATTATTATACATAAAAATAAAGTATATAATATAATTAAATAAATTTATAATATTTATAAAACAAAAAAATACCTGGGGGTCTATTCCAGGCATCAATTATCATTACATCCACGTCGTAATCGAACTATTTTCTTTTCGACTGAACTTACAACAAATTGACTGTCGTATCAACGTCGCACCAATTCGAACAATCGTAGTTTGACGACCAGTATAGACCTCCTTTTTCGGAAAGGCATAATTTTCTGACTCGATCTTTGAAAATGTTTAAAGTGGGAGATCAACATAATTTTATGATAAAAGCTACAAAATCACCGAACATTAATATTTTGTATTATCGGCTACAGTTACCTACAATAACGGCTTTGCTGACCCCTACCACAGAATACATCATAGTACCCTAGTACCAAGTACCCCAGATAACGGTCCGTTTCGCGTCGAGTCTCGGTATTTCTATTTATTACTTTAATGTCGTTTGTATGAGCTTTATGTATGATATCGATTGGTTATGATCACGTGATATCGGCATAAATCCTACTAATATTATAAATCCGAAAGTTTGTGTGTAAGTATGTTTGTTTCCTCTTCACGCCTGAATGGAATTGGATGAAATTTGGAATGTACGTAGATTATACCTAGGGTTCACACATAGGCATTTACCTTGATAAAAGCGGGTGAAGCCGCGGGGCACGGCTAGTCATACATAATCATACTAATATTATAAATCCGAAAGTTTGTGTGTAAATGTGTAAGTGTGTTTGTTACTTCTTCACGCTTTAACGGCTTAACGGATTTGGTTTAAATTAGGAATGAACATAGCTTATACCTAAGATTAACACATAGGCTACTTTTTAACTTGCTAATAGTAAGCGAAACCGCGGGACACGGCTAGGATTATATATTTGTTCACAAACATTTATGAATTTAATTTAATCGGGGTATCGGGTTCAATCCCGGCGGTACCACAAGCTTTCTCCACAAGGAAAATTTGTGTTTCTGGTTCAGGTTGTGATTGTGTGTGTAATGTGAATATTTCCAGCACCCACTACACAAGTCATCGCAACTTAGTGTGGGGCTGTGAGTGTGAAAGCGTTAGTGTTTATACCCAAATTGTTACAGCGATGCTAGTAGGTTGGGTTAACAATAGTAGTAGTAAAGTACTCTGTAAAGTACCCGTGTCTGCGATGTCTAGAACTAAGATGCTACCATTTATCTGCCTGCCAGGGAATGCAAGCCGAAAGTAATGGCTCCACGGGCGCAGTGTAAACAGTAGGGGTACACTACCCCTAGTCGAACTGCAAAGGAATTGAACACCTGCCTTCGTTCTTGTTTCCCGATAAGTATAATTGAGGACTCTTTAAGTTAAGAGTGAACAGGTATCTTCTAAGCATGTCCCACCGTCGATCGCAACGTCACTTTCCATGGTGAGATTGCGGTCAAAAATTTCCTGAATTTAAAAAAAAAGTAATTGTCGATACCACTTCATATATTGTAACCAAGGATGATGTTAAAACTATCGTAACACACACACACTCACAATCAGAATCACAAATTTTCTTTGAGGAGATAACATGTTTTTCCGCCGGGAATCGAACCCCTGCTAAAAAGGCGAACGCGCATTTAACTAAATCAACTGGAAGTCCAATTTCTATTATTTTCTATGTTATAACATTGATTAATTTATTTGAACGGTTTGAAACACGACTAATTTCGGACTAATAAGTTGTTACTATAATTTCTTCGTAGGTCTACCCCGACTAATACTTAAGGCCCTTTTTTGTGGTGGGGGGGATGCCTGGCATTCCCTTTCTTTCCCAGAGATTAAGAAAAGTGATATGTGGGGCTCGAACCCACTGAAACCCCCCCCGTGAGCAGTCCCTCGCCGAGGTGGGGCAAGATAGGGTCGCGCTAGCAGTCACTATCTTGCCCCGGCTGTAGGCCCGGATGCAAACTCCTCCGGGCCACTGCGCCCATGAAGGGGTGACCTTGCTCACCAAGGCCACCCCCAAGACGTGTGGGGGCTACTTTAATGTAACTCATTGCTCTTGTATTTGTTCCTCGAACAGTATAATCTGGGTGTCTTCAAGTCATGAGTGAATATGTATCTTCTAGGCAAGCATGCTACATCTTCGGCTACATGAGTCGGGACCTCATTTGTGATATCACGCGGCGTTATATTGTTTATTTCTTGTATTTTGTTTTGTGCTTTGTCTTGTTTTTCTTATGTTAATAATGTAACGTCGCGTGTTGTCCCGAATAAATGTATTTTCTTTCTTTCTTTCTTTCTTTCAACGCTTTCCATCTTCCATAGCAGATTGGGGTTAAATGCTTGACTACCAAGAAAAAAATATATTCCAAAATTTTTTTAAATTTTATTACTATACATGTTACCTTCTTTCCATACTGTTTTTCTGTTATGCCACAGACTAATATGAATCTTTGAAATGGACCGTTGTACTGTGAAAACTTTACGAATTTGTCTTGGATTTTTTGTAGCATGTCGCTTTTGGGAAATGGGACAAAGAGCTGAAATAACGCTCGTGTATTTTGTGAATTTTTAGAGTTTAAAACATTTATTTTTCGCTTTTTGTGCTGAATTTATATTGGGCTTCCAAATATCTGTTAACAACTATTTTTAACCACACAACCAACTAGATTTAATAGTTTGTAGCCTATCGGTATTCTATCGCTTACATTTCGGAGAGTAAGCACTCGAATTACTTCAGTTGATTCTCCCATGCCCTTTCCATAATCGGACCACAAGACGAACTGACCAACGTCATCCATTTATCGTTGACATGCCTCATGTCCGCTCGAAGCGTTTTGTTTCTACATTTATCATCCGTACAGCGAAGGAGTGGAACTCGCTGTTTGTATCTTTGTTCCCTGACCAGAATAATCTGGGAGTCTTCAAGTCTAGAGTGAATAGGTATCTTCTAGGTTAGCATGCTACCTCTACCTCATCATCACTATCCATCAGGTTAGGTAGCGGCAAAATGTGTATTTATCGTGCATAAAAAAAATCTACCATTTATACAATCACAACTACGCCCTCAACTCGAATATTTAGATCGCTAATGAGCATGCAAAAGCGCAAAAATCCCCCATGGATCATCATCCAATTTTGCGTTCTTCTCGAGATGGCTGTAATTTTAGTGAATCTGGCAGTACAGTCATTAACTTTCATGAGTGCCTCTTTGGGGCCCATGTGAATAAACGATATTGAATATTCCATTTTGAGATTTTTTTTATTATTTTTACTTAGGGAACATTTTACCACTATCTTACCTGATATTAACTTCTCAACGGTTTAGAACTCATAATATAAAATAAGGCTTCTTTAAACAATGTTTTTTTACTATATAAGTGCATTATGTGTATTAATACATATACAGGGTAGTTAATAAAATACCAGCAACCACTTGAGATATCATTCCAACTATTGAGACCAATATCTTTTGTGGTACGGTAGTTTCTGTTCAATATTTTTTCCACCGACTTCAAAAAAGGAGGAGAATAAACATATTCAAATTGAGAATCGAATATGTTTATTTTTATTTTATGTATGTTACCCGATATTTCCGCCAATTGTGAATCGATTATGATGTTTTTTTGTTTGGTAGAGTATGCTTCAGAGGTGGTCCCATATAAATTTTATCGAAATCGGTCAAGCCAAATCCGAAATATAAGCGATGAAGTCGGTTTTTTATGCTTTGCTTGCGTTTCAGTTCTCTGTTAAGTCTACGGTGTCAAGTGTTAACTGGCGTTGGCGTGCATATTGCGAGGCGTGGCGCTGCGTTACCGTTCTTTGCGGGACAGTGTAGTTTAAAAAAGTTATTAATTCTATATTGTATGGATAATAAATACATCATTGTAATAATAATTAAAATTTTGCATTCAGAAGAAAGTCCCGGGACCCGCGGTAATTTTATAATAAAAAGAGCCTATTCTTTTATATCAGCTATACCTCCACACCAAATTTCATAGAAAATGGGTCCAGCCGTTTGAGTGTGAAGGAGTAACAAACACACTCACAAACTTTTGCCTTTATAAGAAAGAAAGAAAGAAAATCGTTTATTCGGGACAACACGCGACGTTACATTATTTACATTATTTTACATAAAATAACGAGACAAAGCACAAAACAAAATACAAGAATAAACAATATAACGCCTCGTGATGTCACGATTGAGATTTATAATATTAGTGTTAAGTTTGATAACCCTGTATAATACCTACCTATACTCTGTCTTGTAAAATAATACACCGTAACTGTTTAAAACATACGTCCTATGTCCTAAAAGTTCAAAATGCTTAAACCAGATGAAAACTCATGTCGTTAATTCAGGAATTTCCCGTTTTTTCGTTAACATTCCCTCAAGTTCAGTTAATCTGCGCACTAATTACTTAGCCCGTGTTTGCTCGGGACACTTAGGTAATTAGTTAAGTTGTGACGTGTGCGAGAACGCCACTGTACCATCTAAGATGTTAAGTAATGTCAACTGACACTGGAGGATTTTAAAATAAATGGGATTTAAATAAAACTGGGTGTGTCGTATAATTACGATAGAAGTGAAACTTTTGTATTACAGGGAAACAATTTAATTATTTATAACAGTACCTCACCACTATCCTACTTCCTACTAATATTATAAATCCGAAAGTTTGTGTGTAAGTGTGTGCGTAAGTGTGTAAGTATGTTTGTTTCTTCTTCACGCTTTAACGGCTGAACGGATTTGGATGAAATTTGGAATGTACATAGCTTATACCTAGGATTAACACATAGGCTACTTTTTAACTTGATAATAGCGGGCAAAGCCGCGGGGCACGGCTATTTGCTCATAATTATTAAAAGCAAGCAAAGTTTAAAAAAAACCGACTTCACCGCTTTATCTTCGGTACTTTGATCAGATTAGATGTACTAAACACGCATTATTTTAAGAACTACCGATCAGATCTTGATCAAATTTAAATGGGACCAATTGGAAAGCAACATATTTCAAACAAAAAAAAATCAAAATCGTTTCACGTGGAAAGAAGTTATGAGGTAACACACAAAAAAATATATAGTCGACTTGAGTACCTCCTTTTTTCAAAGTCGGTAGAAAAAGGTTGCGGATTAGAATTTTAAAAGCCTCCCATAAAAAGTTTTACTTAAAAATGCAATAAATTATTAGCATTGCCATTCAATGTGGCAATATTGCATTACCAACTAGCAGGCAGTCTATTAGATAAAGTTCTGTAAATATGTTAGTTATTTTAATTTTTCGTGACATTTCCATTAGTCATAAAAACGAAATACAAACGCATTCACACACACAGCCCCATTCTAACTCTAAAGAGTTGTATCGTTGGCTCGTTAATTCCGATGGAGCAATCGCCGTTACACGTATTGTAGGAAACCTTTCATAACACGAATCCCATCAACTTCAACTCAAAGGGGATCAATGTTCAATCAAATAAAACAAAACCTTTGTCAAAAGGACTTTGAATTTGTAAATCAGTGACGATTGTCCAACGACCGTTCAAATCCAGAGAAACTTAATGAAACGAGTCTCACCTGAGCTTTACAAAAATCGTACGACCCTTGGTGTCGCAGTATGAAAAGTTGCAGTATGGAGACTACATACAAAACATTAATATTTACTGTCGAGGAAGAGGTTCTCAATTGGACTGTATTTTCTACCGACTTCACAAAAAAGGAGGAAAAATACTGAAATCTTTTTTTTTAATATCTTTGTTACCTCATAACTTCGTTCCACGTAAACCGAAACCGAAATTTGTAATATTTTTTTTATTTGAATGATGTTGCTTACCGATTGGTTCTATTTAAATTTGATCAAGATCTGATCATTAGTTTTGGAAATATCTTCAATAAGGCGTGTTTAGTACATCTAATCTGATCAAAGTTCCGAAGATAAAGCGGTGAAGTCGGTTTTTTAAGCTTTGTTAGCGTTTAATTTAAAAAACAAACAAACGCATCCACACTCACCGCCCCACACTAAGTTCAAAGACTTGTATCGTGGGTGCCGGAAACATTCACATCACACATACATTACACCCAGAACCAGAAACACAAATATCCCTTGGGAAGGAAACTTTATTTGGGAGACCTTTGAAATTCTAATCCGCAACCCTTTTTTTTTTTTTAAGGGATATTTGTGCTTCTGGTTCTGGGTGTAATGTGCGTGTGTGTGATGTGAATGTTTCCGGCACCCACGATACAAGTCTTTGAACTTAGTGTGGGGCTGTGAGTGTGAATGCGTTTGTTTGTTTTTTTTTTTTTCTACCGACCTAAAAAAAGGAGGTACTCAAGTCGACTATATTTTTTATGTGTATTACGTCATAACTTCTTTCCTCGTGAAACGATTTTGATTTTTTTTGTTTGAATGATGTTGCTTACCGATTGGTCCCATTTAAATTTGATCAAGATCTGATCATTAGTTTTGGAAATATCTTCAATAAGGCGTGTTTAGTACATCTAATCTGATCAAAGTTCCGAAGATAAAGCGGTGAAGTCGGTTTTTTAAGCTTTGTTAGCGTTTAATTTAAAAAAAAACAAACGCATCCACACTCACAGCCCCACACTAAGTTCAAAGACTTGTATCGTGGGTGCCGGAAACATTCACATCACACATACATTACACCCAGAACCAGAAGCACAAATATCCCTTGGGAAGGAATTTGTGCTCCTGCCGGGAATCGAACCCAGGACCCACGGCGCAGAGGGCGGACACTTGTCCACTGCGCCTACTGGGTCGTCATTATTTCATGTCGTTATTTCATTTTTATTCATAAATTATTTCTAGATCAAACCAATTTTGATGATTTTTTATTTAAAAGGTGGTGCGTGGTCCTATTTAAATTTGATCAAGATCTGATCAGTAGTTTTTGAGTTATCCTCTGAATAAGAATTCCGACAATAAAGAGATGAAGTCGGTTTTTTTTAAGCTTTGTTTGCGTTTTAATTATTCTAACTAATAAAATCTGTACAGCCGTATGGTAGATTTGATGTTACAGACACACGGATAGAGATACGTTTAATTTATATAAAACCCGTCTGTTGCGGTGGAGCTAAAAATCGTAGAGCTCCTACTGGATATACAGTGCGACCACGTCTAAACCAATCCAATCCATTTTATTCTATTCCAGTGCTCCAGACAAAAAGAAAGTAATTTGCCTATTGATAGCTCTTTGTTAAGGGCGTGAGAAATAAAACCTAATAAAAAAATTGTTAAAAAAAAGTGTGTAAAAAATATCTAAGTGTTGGTGATGTAAAGATATCTAATTCTCGACACAATGTGGCGTTACGATGCAGTTTTGTGGGTGTATGGATAGTTAAGGCGAAGGCGGCATATATATTAACGAGTATGTAATTTTTTTTTGTCCAAGATAGGCAATCTTTTGACCATCATCTCACCTGATGGTAAGCGACGATACATTTGTATTTGAATTGCCCGCTGGAGTAGCTAGGTTCACCTTCTATGCAGCGGGTATCGGGTCTTTTTCCGGTGGGAACACAAGTTATCTCCCTAAGTGACATTTCTGTTTTGGTTCTGGGTGTGATTGTGTGTGATGTGAATGTTTCCGCCTGCACCCACCTCGAACTTAGTGTGGGGCTGTGAGTATGATAGCGTTTATGTTTTATGTTTGTATATTCCCTATTATAAACTGTAACTGCCTAAAGTCTAGTTGTAACTAATATCTCTTCAAATACAATTTCATTACTCAAACATGCATAATAATATACATATATGTATCAGAAATGTACACTAATTGCTTTTATTTGTGAAAGCTCTGATGTATAATTAATAATGTAAAGCAAATATTACACAAGTAATGAACTGAATAACTAGTTCTAACTAGTTAGGAGTTGAAGTTATAAATACATGATTTCTAGAATCCAATCAAATTCTTATTTGTACGTTGAAAAGAGGTATAATGAAGTCGGACTAAAATAATGCCCGGTCATGCCAAGAATACTAAATACAGTGCTGAAATATATTTTATTAGTTTTGCTGAGTTTTGTTTATATTTTAGCCACGATGCCAGAATACCTAAATACCTCATTCTGCACAAATAGTACAGAATGAATTAGGTATTTAGGTAGGTGTTTTCTTCTAAAAAACTAAGAAGAGCCAAGAGGCTCTTTAACAGCGAGCAGCTGGCCGATGAAAGGCTTCAAAGCTTGGGACATCGTCGCAAGGTTGCTAGTCTCTCGGTATTTTATCGGATACATTTCGGAGAATGAGAATCACACGATCTAGTTCCCCCATCCCCATTCTATCATCGAACAAGCAGGCAATCTGCTAATCGACACCGGTATATGGTAGATATTCCACAATTGCGAACAAAGCGCTTTGCTTCTACATTTATTATGCGAACCGCAAAGGAGTGGAACATTTTGCCTGAGTCGGTGTTTCCTGATGAGTACAATATGGGAGTCTTCAAGTCGCGAGTGAATAGGTATCTTCTAGGCAAGTTTGCTCCATCGTCGACCACATCATCGCTTACCATCAGGTGAGATAGTGGTAAAGCGCTTGTCTATAATGAATAAAAAAAAAAAAACTAATCAAGGACCAAGTCATGGTTAGGTTTGGTATCTTGTGTTAATACAAGCTTTTATTTAGTTTCACTCGTCCCGTTATCTGTCGGTCTGTAATCAAATCTTGCAAGCTAAATTAGACCCACTCCCCGATGTCCGATAGGACTTAAATTTGATGTACTTAAGTATCTCGGTGACAATACAATGATATGGTGCCATGGAGCTGGTCTAATGATGGAGACGGTAGGTGGCCATAGGTATTTCTGAACTAAACAAGATAGATCCATAGAGTTTGGGTCCATTTGATTCGTCCTGACAAGTTATCTGGTTATATAACTTTTTAGTCCCTTTTTATTCAAAACTGGTAAAAGCTTGATTTAAAAAAAAACTTTTTAAAGTTTTGTATTTATTCATGTCTATAATAATGTATGGATTTTTGTATGTTTGTTATCTTTTTACGTCATATAATTGTGGATAATCATGATGGAAAAGCGTAGAACTTAATTAGTATACGTAATTATTCGCCATTTTGTAAAATCATTTTTTTTACTGTGGGGGTATGATATATAAAGCGACCAAGGCGCGCGCCCCGGGCGCTGTGAAGGTATGATGTATGGCAAGTAAGGGACCTTGATATACAAAGCGCCCGAGACGCACGGTTGAGCGGCGGGCGCTCGCCTCGGGTGCACGAATTCACACATTTACACACACACATACACACAAACTTTCGGATTTATAATATTAGTAGGATCAACGGGCCAATTGCCTATATTTCCTACAACTAATCAAAACTATATACAGCAAAGACCTAAGTTACCTACAAGACATCGAGCTTATAGGTAACACAAGTGCTCAAGCCTACCAGTGGGTAGCTTTCCCATCATGCTGGCGGCATTGCCTCTCTGAATTGCAATGCTAATACGTTGAGCTACATATATTAAACGATACCTCGCCTTAAACAGACTCTCCTATTGATTTGCGTAATTATAAAGACGTTTCTGTAATGTATATCTAATGATTCCATAATAATTATGTATCATTAAATGAAATGAATAGAATATAGAGAAATATAGATAATTGGCGGGAATTATGTACTAATAACTTAAATTAATACATTATATGTTATAATGTCGATACGGCATGAATGGAGATATTGGAGGCAGACGTCTATCAAAGGTATTGAGATTGCCTTGGGTGATCATTTCTAGTTATTACGGGCATATTATAGGATTAGGATTATAGGTTTAAAGATAGACTTTAGACCTAAGGCTTACCTTATAGGCTTAATGTATTTATCAGTAACTAGCTGCGCCCCGCGGTTTCACCCGCGTTAGTTCCGGACCCGCGCGAAATCCGGGATAAAAATAAACTTATGTTCTTCCCCAAGCTCTGGACTATCTGTGTACCAAATTTCATTTCGGTTCAGTAGTTTTGGCGTGAAAGCGTAACAGACAGACAGACAGAGTTACTTTCGCATTTATAATATTAGTAAGGATGCATTGAACTATCGTTGGCTTGGTTGATTGCGCGTTCGCCTATTAAGCAGGGTTTTCGGATCGATTCCCGGCGGGAACACAAGTTTTCTCTCCAAGGGAAATTTGTGTTTCTGGTTCTAGGTGTGATTAAGTAAATAAAAAATAATCAATACACATAATATGTTTAATAAATACATTTATGATTGACATTTAAATATTTAGACACAACTAACATTACATTACACATAATGTTGGTGAGTTCTGAATTTCTCACTAGGATGTTGTTATATAGATGTCTGTTATTATATATGTCATTTATAGAAGTATTTTTTTACAGACGCATTCACACTCACAGCCCCACACTAAGTTCAAAGACTTGTATCGTGGGTGGCGGAAACATACACATTACACCCAGAACCAGAAGCACAAATATCCCTTGGGAAGGAATTTGTGCTCCTGCCGGGAATCGAACCCAGGACCCACGGCGCAGAGGGCACCTGTCCACTGCGCCAACTGGGTCGTCAAAATTGAATAAATATATCATAATAAAGATACACCTAGAATAATATAATTATGCGTTATAGTGTTTAAAAATGATTTTAAAAAAATGCGCCGCCGAGTTTCTTGCCAGGTTCTTCTTGAGATGGCTGTAATATTGCGAATAATATCTGGCAGCAGAGTCATTAACTTTCATGAGTCCCTCTTTGGGGCCCATGTGAAAAAACGATTTTGATTTTTGAAATCACTGTGAAAAACGTAGACTACGGCATACATCAAGACTAATCAATACACAAACTCATAAACATAAACGCTTTCACACTCACATCCCCACACTTAGTTTGACGACTTGTGTCGTGGATGCCGGAAACATTCACATCACACACACAATTATAACCAGAACCAGAAACACAAATTTTCCGTGGGGAGAAAGCTTGTGTTCCTGCCGGGGATTGAACCCGATACCCCTTTTTTTTCCTTATGAGGTACTGAACACAAAAAACAATTTCAAATGATGTGTTACAATTTAGCACACAATAAGGAAACATAAAAACGATCACTTACCTAAAGCGTAACCCTCCGACGTCATCGGGGGTCTCAGGTGGCTTCTTCATCGCACTTAGCCACTCACCATTACCGGATACGTGGAATTAGGGTTATCCAGACCTTTTCGGTTAATTTACGACATTACATACGTAGGATATACTATGTACCTACTTGTTATAGAAAGATGTGGCTTTCAGTGGCTGACTGACAAAGGAAAATGTGAACCGCGTTCTTAGTTGTTCCTGCTTAAACATGAACACCGATCTCACACTAACAGACCCCCACTAAGTACGAAGACTTGTGTCGGGAGTGTAACATTATAAGTACAACCAAACGCTTATTATACTCAAAAAAACTCGAAGCATAAAAATATATCTTGGGATAAAATTATGCTTCTGCCAGGAATCGTACTAATCGTGCGAGAAACTGCCTTAACTTGCTTCATACTTAGCCAAAAGTGGCTAGTGGAAAAAACTGAAGCCGATCTTTTTTTCTTATTGTATGCATGAGAATGTGGAAGCAAATCGCTTCGTGTGTATTTACTGTAATATCAATATCAGAAATTGTGACCAATCATTAGGTACCAGTTTACACTTTTTTTTTTCGTAAAAAAAAAAAAAAGTAGATAAAACGTAAAGTAAAAAGGTGTACATATAAACGTAAAGTACTGTATATATAAATAAATATACTGTATAATATTATACATAACTGTGAACAAGCATCGTCTCTACATAGAGTTTATGTAAAGTACATTCTCTGTTGCAAAATACGAGCCGAATGCTCGCTTGGCGAAATATATTGACTTTTGCTTCGGTATTTTGTAAATTCGCTTACAGAAGGTAATTTATTGAGTATTTATGTAGTGAATTTTATATTTCGATTCTGATTGGAACGAAATAGTATAATATAAATGCTTTTGTAATGCTTATCTTATGTTTTTTACTGACCTTACTTTACTAACCTTATGTTTTTTTAAGCTCAAAATTTTGTGATAAGCTTTGCTTGCGTTTAATTATTTTTTTTATTATTTCTTGTTTTTTTTTGGGTACATTTAGCAAATTATAGGCACGCCGATATTGTCATAAAAATATATATAGTCGAATTGAGAACCTTCTTTTTTGAATTCGGTTGAAAATAAACAATATATTTTTAAATTTATTATAAAAGTCATAAAACAGAATTTGCAATAGCAGTACCACAAAAGACTTGATCTGAATGGTTGGAATGCTATTAAAAAAAAAAAAATTAAACTCGCTGTACCCGGCATCCGTTGCAATGCCACGTGAAGAAAAAGTGTTTTTTTACCTCTTTCACGTTTATGGTTGCCTAGTATATACTAAAAACTGTTTTGGATTAGTTCATTCAAAAATATTAAAATAGTGATAAAAAATGGGGGGATGGGGTGAAAAATACCTAACGAACTATTCTTATACCTACTAACTATTCTTATACCTACGAAATACACAAAAAAATATTAAAATCGGTCGAGCCGTTTCGGAGCAGTGCAGACGAAGACCGTGACACGAGATCCTACTCCTACTAATATTTTAATTTGAAAGTATGTATGCAAGTGTGTAAGTATGTTGGTTCCCTCTTCACGCTTCAATGGCTGAACGGATTTGGATGAAATTTAGAATGTACATAGCTTATACATAAGATTAACTCATAGGCTACTTTTTAACTTGATAATAGCAGGTGAAGCCGGCTAGTATTTATATATTCGAAGATTACCCTGTAATGGATTTCCGTAATACTGGACTAAGCTAAAAAACTATTTGAGCCGTTTGGGCCCGTGGAAACCGTGAGCTCCTGGTTTCCACGGGCCCAAACGCCTTCTATTTTCAAAAATCTATCAGAGCGCCTGGTTGAGGCGGTGCGTGATCAAAATGCTGGCACTTATTTGGCTCAACGTATTAGCATTTCAATTCAGAGATGCAATGCCGCCAGCCTGATGGGAACGCTACCCACTGGTAGTGGGCTTGAGCACTTGAGTTACCTATAAGCTCGACGTCTTGTAGGTAACTTAGTTCTTTGCTGTATATAGTTTTTGTTTAGTTTTAGGAAATATAGGCAATTGTCCCGTAGGTAGTATGGCTCTAATATTTTAGCTAAACCAAATTTGAATTTACAGCATTAAGGCCATAATAGCTTCACCGCTTCCCTTACCTGAGTAACCCTTACAAATGGAATAATCAAAACAAAGACATAAATTAATTCATCCCGGGACACAGTTCAGTGACGACTACACAGGAACTCTTCCGATGATGGATGACCGGAACTTACCCTTGGTCGCCCTATCTACCTACGCAGGTAACCCTTTAGAGGGGTACATATATATATATATATATACTAGCTGCGCCCCGCGGTTTCACCCGCGTTGATAATGATGAAAAGTGATGATGATGATGATGATGAAAAATAGATGTTGGCCGATTCTCATAGATACCGGATAAGCACAAAAAATTTCATCAAAATCGGTCAAGCCGTTTCGGAGGAGTATGGCAACGAAAACTGTGACACGAGAATTTTATATATTAGATTGGCAGCATCCTTGTAAGCCATACGTACTCAGTTCCCCACGACCTACGCGGTGGACAAGGGTCTACTCTGTGCCGGTTATCTTTGGTCGATTCCCGGCAAGAGCACAATTTTACTTACCAAGGGACATATTTTGTGCTTCTGGTTCTGGTTGTGATATCTAAACGTTTCCGGCGTCCACGTCTTTGAACTCAGTGTGGGCTGTGAGTGTGAAAGCGTTTATGTTTAACCGAGTGCGGAGCTGTATAAAAAAATTGGCTTCGTTTTCAACTGACTTCAAAAAAGGAGATTCTCAATTCGACTGTATCTTTTTTATGTATTATATCTCCCCCAATTATGAGTAGAGTTTTTTTTGTTTTTTAAATTATACTTCATAGGTGTTCCCATATAAATTTTATCGAAATCGATCCAGCCAAAACTAAAATGTAAGCGTTAATGTCGGTTTTTTTTTAAGCTTTGCTTGAGTTTAATTATTTTATGCTAGATAGGGTAAGCCTTTGATAATTATCTCACCTAACTTTATTTACCTGATCCAATAGTGGATTGTAGTACAGTCCATCGCAATGATAGCATTCCCCTTTAAATTGATGACGCAATCCCGCAGGTACAGTCGCAAACAGTCATCAATCATGTCATGGTACAGTCGGCGTCATCTTCAATCAGCGTCATCTTCATATTCAATCGGCGTCATCGTCATCTTCAATCGGCGTCATCGTCATCTTCAATCGGCGTCATCATTCTTCAGTCATCATTCTTCATCGTCATTTTCAATCGTCATCATTTTTCATCGTCATCTTCAATCGGCGTCATCTTCATCTTCAATCGGCGTCATCATTCTTTAGTCGGCGTCATCTTCATATTTACCTGATCCAATAGTGGATTGTAGTACAGTCCATCGCAATAATAGCATTCCCCTTTAAATTGATGACGCAATCCCGCAGGTACAGTCGCAAACAGTCATCAATCATGTCACGGTACAGTCGGCGTCATCTTCCGCTCATGCTAATTTCGGAAGCGAATAAATCTATCGTGGGGCTGTTTAATTGGAATTTGGAATTCCTTGATTTAATTCGTTAATTGAATTTCTTGATTAGTTGTAACTTTTCAATCGATTGTCATTTTGTTGTTTTGATCTATTGAAGGAACAACCAACCCGATTGAATTAGGTACTAAACACTGTGTTTTATGTCGGATTTTTGAGTCTTGACGAGCTACAGTAGTTGGGACGAAATAGCTATCTATAATGTATATATCTATTCAGGAATTTTTGATGACATTTAGAATTAGGTGTATACCAAATTAGCAATCATATATTTAAAAAATAACAATATTTATTATACGTCGTTTGTCATGTCTCATCTTTCGTGGAGCGTACCATAAGTAATTGTTTTTTTATAAACATTTTTTTATTTACTGACTTTTTTTACCGACTTCACAAAGAAGGAGGAGGTACTCAATTCGACTGTATTTTTTTTATGTGTTGCTTTCCCATTGGTCCCATTTAAATTTGATCAAGATCTGATGAGAAGTTTTTGAGTTATCGTCAATAATGCGTGTTTAATACATTTAATTTGATCAAGATTCCGAAGATAAAGCGGTCAAGTCGGTTTTTTAAGCTTTGCTTGCATTTTAATTGTAATGTAAGACTGTTAGAAGTTAGAAGTTATTACTGTATTTGTGTTAACTTGCCAGCTACCTAGCTGCACAGGAAATTAACATATAACTATTTGATGACTAAAACCAAAGACTATATTCAACAGATTCAAAGTAGCTAAGTTGTATTTGATCCTTTAATACCGGTCGAAGCTGGGTTTGCTTAGCTTCACTTAGATTCTACCGCTGACTTAGTAAAACATACAAGGGGATGATCTACAGTGCAAGTCATGGGAACCGGGAGGTTTTTAGTTCTAAAGGGTTCATGAATTTGACATTTCATTCGAATATATTTCAAAGCAGCTTACCATCAGGTGAACAATGGTGGTCAAAAGTTTGCCTATCATGAATTAAAAAAAAGCGTTTATTAAAACGCTTTTCCTATATAAGAAAATAACTCTTATATAATAATCAGTTTATCAAGTTTCATTTAGTTACTAGCTGCGCTCCGTGGTTTTACCCGCGTCCCGGACTCGCGGGAATTCCAGGATAAAATTTTCTTTCATAAGACCCTTCTGACAATAATTAACAAAAAAATAATTAGCGACTTGTTCCATCCGTTCACGCGTGATGCGATGACCAAGGGAAACAGAGATTCATCTTACTAATATTATAAATCCGAAAGTTTGTGTGTAAGTTTGTTTGTTCCCTCTTCACGCTTTAACCGCTGAACGGATTTGGATGAAATTTTGAATGTACATAGCTTATACCCAGGATTAACACATAGGCTACTTTTTAACATGATAATAGCGGGTGAAGCCACGGGGCACGGCTAGTAGTTATATAATGTAGAGATTATTTAGTTATATCACAAAGAGTTCAACATTCAGTGATAACTCACTGAATGTTGAACTCTTTGTTAACTTAATGCCCCTTGAACTGTCCTTTGGTTTACAAGCAAGCATGCTACTTCATCTTGAGCCGCATCATCACTTTCCATCCGGTGATGTACTGGTCAAATGCTTGTCTATCGTGAAGTAAAGACCTCTAAAAGTGTGGTTTCTAAAACGCTTTAAATGTTTTCATACTCACAGCCCCTCACTTAGTTCAATGATTTGTGTTTTGGCTGCCGGTAACATTCACATAACACACACAATCACACCCTGAACCAGAAACACAAACTTCATTTGGAAAGAAATCTTGTGTTTCCACTGGGAATCGAACCCGATACCCGCTGCTTAAAAGGTGAACTCGCACCCAACTAAACCAACATGCAGTTAAAATAATATGTATATGATGTGAATGTTTCGGTCATAAGTGATACAAGTCTGGTAATTTCGCTTAGTTCTGAGCTTTGTGTGTGAAAAGGTTAATGCATCACGTTAAAATATCGCTATTTTTAATTACAATTTTAAACTGAGGTCTCAAAAGCACTTACTTAATATGTACTTAGTGTAACATTACAGCTTAAGTTACCAGGGACGAAGGTGCAACGCATTAAGTTTTAATAACTTAATTGTGGACTTGTGTAAGCATTAGGTATGGCTAAGTGAGGGTGATGTGGAATTATGCTTAGCTTAGGGGAAATTCTGTGTGCATTGTTTAAATTTCAAATTTAGAATTGGGTTACTGAATTTCTGTGTGGTTTAAATATGGAACTTAGAATATATAAATAAACAAACAAAGGAGTTTTGTTGGAAAAGTGAAAGTATGTCGTTGTTGATTTTTTATTATTTTCGAAAACTTGTGATTCTTTGAGGTAATGTGTAATAATGTAGTTAATAACCGTTAATAGTTTGTGAACGCGCATTAGTGTAGGCAAATCATACAAAATAGGAAAACTTGATTTGAGAGTTTTGCCGCGAAAGTGAAAAAATGGCGTTGTTGATTTTGTAAAATTTTCCAAAACCTGTGATTCTTCGAGTGTTAATGTGTAATAATTGTGGATTATTAACCGATAATACTGAGTGAACGTGCATAAGTGTAGGCAAATCATACAAAGTTGAAAAACGTGATTTTCACCTTCGCTCCAAAACTCCAATAGAAGTTCTAGTAAAGTTTCTACCATTTTACTAGGGCATGACTTGACTACGACTGGACCTTGACTCTTTTACTTGACTTTGACTTGTGACTAGGACCTATAATATGAAATACACTTGAAATATATTATCACTTGACACTGGCTAAATGCATAAGATTTTGAAGCCAAAACTAAGGAAAAAAAAAAAATTTCGTTCCAAAACTCAAATAGAAGTTCTAGTAAAGTTTCTACAACTTCGCTAGGGCATGACTTAATTATGACTGAACTTGACATTGACTTGTAACAAGACTTCTATTATGAAATATGTTACTACACTTGAATTATTTTTATTTTTTTTACTGGTTCATTAAAGTAACGCAGTGAGTTTTGCCGCGAAAGTGAAAAAATGGCGTTGTTGATTTTGTATAATTTTCCAAAACCTGTGATTCTTCGAGTTCTAATGTGTAAAAATGGTGGATTATAAACCGTCAATACTTAGTAATCGTGCATAAGTTTAGGCAAGTCATACAAAGTTGTAAAATGTAATTTTCGCCTTCGCTCCAAAACTCCAATAGAAGTTCTAGTAAAGTTGCTACCACTTTACTAGCACATGACTTGACTATGACTGGACCTTGACTGTTTTACTTGACTATTAGTGTGACTTGTGACTATGACTTTTAATGTTAAAAACATTCGAAGTATATTATTACTTGACTGGCTAAATGCACCAGATTGCGATGCCAAAATTAAAAGAAAAAAAAAGTAACGCAGTATTTTTTTGTTACAGGTAAAGTTGACACTGTCGTCTCTTCAGCAATATCGGATGCTTAAAGCCGGTAAGGTTTCTATTATAAATAAGTTATAGTTGGTAACAATTTTGCATTCCGCAAATATTTATCAAACCTGACGACAGATTTCGTTCCAGCGTACTCGATAAGAAATTTTTCACCAAAAAATGTTGTTTTTTTTTTTGTCGCCTGCACAAAATTCTCTGGGTTCGTTAACCCTATTTTTTTAACCTTACTTTTTAGTTACAGCTGACATATTTGTCTCATTTTGGTACGGCCACGGTCTATAGTATGATGTCACCCGTGACATGAATTAGACGTCGAATGTCTTCGTTTTTGCGCCTGTTATTTAGAGCGTTTTTTTCACTGTTGAATTTAAATTTAAAAAACCGTCTTATTTTATAGACTGACTGACAGTGAACATACTATATAGCTTAAAACAGACGTAATAAATATGTAATTTTTGCACCTACGTTTGATAGTTTACGGAAGCTAAGATATGAATTAGAATTCACACTCATAATGGTCGCAATAACGCATAGTGTTGGCTGGTTCGTGACATCAATGTCCGCGTTTTTAAATCAATGAATGTCAACTTTCTTTCGCAACAGTCGTCACAAAAAGAACGTCCAAATGGCCGCGTTTAAAAATTGTCCGATCCTGAAAGAATTTTTATATTTTGTTATGAAATGTGTTATTATTATGAATTATTTGTTTTTTTTTTTCAAGTATTAAAAAACATAAACACAAAATATGCACTTTCTCTACTTTTAAATGAAAACATGTTTAGAATAAGATGTTGTAGTACCTAATTATGAAATTTCCGTATCGCAATTCAAACTGTCAACAATGTCGATCCATCATATCGGTTCTTTGATGAAAGCAAACATCATAAATAACGAAAACCTATTATCACCGAAAATCCAATTTCCTCACAAATCGGGCACTTCACCGGATGGCAACATTTTCACAATTTTCAAATATAGAATACATTTTTAAATATCGAATTGACAACAAAATGGCGCCCGAGTGTCATTCGGGAAGCTCGAAATATTTTCGGAAATGGAAACGTTAAGGGGACCGGATTGAGTGACAGGTACGAAATTAAAGTTTATTATATTAATTTAATATCTATTATGTTGGGGTATAGCGATAGGGGTAAGGGTGGACGTATTTAGGGGTTTCGCTGTGACCGTTTTGAATGAAAAGGATTAAGGAACATCAAATCCGAAGACTTACTGAGTGACGCGTCGAATAGAGATCTATTTTTATTAAAATAAGAATTGTCGTAAATCACAATACGATACAGTATTTCATTATGTACTCGTATTTAAAAAAGTAAAGTAATGACAATAAAAACAAAAACAATATTGTACAATGGGTGGTCTTATCACATTAAGCAATTTCTTACAGGCAACCTTTGGATGAAGTAAGTAAGAACATTTTACTGTTAGTGGTTCTCAGCAGATATAACAAACGAATGTAAACTAACATAATAATATAAAAAAAAACTTTGGTTCTGGTTCAAGTCCGAGATGCTTTAATTGTAGCCGACGACGTTATGATCACATCAGGTCGTACTAAGTGTGGGGCTGTGAGTGTGAAAGTGTTAACTTTATGTGATTATGGCCTAGAATGACGGGTTCCAGGATAGCTGCCGAAACAGCCTTGATGGTATTTCTACCCAAGGATGGTAAGGTTTGAAATCGCTACCACCCGATCGATAGAAGCGTTCACTGTGATGATAAGCTACCGTATGACCACTATCTCACCTGATAGTAATGATGTGGTCGAGGATGGTGAACATTACACTCTCACTCACTTCCTCTCTTTCTCACTCACGCTTAAATTTTAAAACATTAATTTTAGTTTTAATTTTCAATTACTAAAACTCTCTCTACGAACCGGATAGATACGTTCATTATTGTAACACGGTTAAAATTACCTGTTTCCCTGAATACGTCCCATTAACACAGCCTTTGATTATTCGGCGTTGGTATATTAATTTTTAGTTGAAAGCAAACCGAGACAATAGCACCTGGCTTCTCTTGTGTTCCTGCTAAAGGGGGATACTGCTGTAACGTAATACGAACGTTCAGTTGTAACATTCGGTCATTTAAACTTTACCACATTGATGTTTGACTCTATAAGCAAACATTTTTAGAGTTCAGAGAGAACATCAGTTTGAGAGTTTGGATGTAAGTAACCCCAGAATGACAGATCCCATTCTAAAATTTCTATCACTAATAGCAACCTACACTGTCGTACATACAAATGTGTAAAGCAATTTTAAGTTTCATAAATAAGTTTTTAGTAAGAAATTACAATATCTGTAATCCACGTCAGAAAATAAAGATAATCCTGCTGTTATAATTATAGGTATCTTCTTGGTAAGATTGCTTCAACGTCGACCGCATCGTCGATTACCATCAGGTGAGATAGTGGTCAAAGGCTTGCCTATCTTGAATAAAAAAATAAATATGCTTATCTCTCGACCGAAACTATTTTAAAGAATAATTATTAAGAAGAATGGTAGGAAATATTCTATGCCTCTGTAAGTTCTCTGGTAAGAAAATATGGGTCCCGACCCGTCCACGCACACACTTGGGTTGATGAGTAATTCACGATTACTCCTCCACCCACTTCCGCTAGTGTGAACCGAAATAAGTATAAGTACCCATCCAGTAATCGATTATCAATCAAATCAAATCAAATAGTTTATTCACATGGGCCCCAAAGAGGCACTCATGAAAGCTTATGATTCTACTTAATACATAAATACCTACATTAATTTCAAAATTCGATAACTACAAAAAAATATTGTGCCTCCATAATATGTTTAATTTTAAGTCTGACATAATTTCTGTAATAGTTTAAAGTCATGGTGAGTCGTTCTTGTAATGCTCGCAGTGTAACATGCCACGTTACACATGATAAAGTTGTCAGCAGTGAGCCTCGTCCTTTAGGCGCCTATTCATGTTGCTGGCATATTGAGTGTTGTTATTTCGCTTGTTCGATGGTGTTACATGAATGATGGTAGCCATTGTGCTGAGTCTAATTAATGATATGGAAATTGCTTTCCCGCTTTTAAATTGTTGTTGGAATATTGCAATAAAGATGTTCTATTTTGGAAACCGATTTTGAAGAAAATTACACTTTTTGGTTTGAATGCCTTGTTTTTGTTTGGCATTGAAAATTATCATTGAAATAAAATTTCTTAATGGGAAATTCTGTTCCGCAACCTTTTTGTGTGACGAAATGTAGTTGGGGTAAACAAAGTGATAAACAGTTTAATTTTTTCCCTGTTATACAAAAGTTTCACATCTATCATGTGTCGTTACGATACACCCTGATTATTTTTGTTTGGTTTATGATTTAATCGAGATTTTCCATCATAGAGTGCATCTAATTAAATAGAAATGTAAGGATTTTGCATCTTAAGTAATTTGTAGGTTGTCAGGGGTCATTGGGTTACATCCGTGGACAGCCTCATTCGGTATTACCCTATTTACCCTTCAATTACAAAGCAAACACTTTGAGCATTATAGACGGAAAATGTGCTGCACTATCCAAGTTAACTAAGATACTGAATAATTGCAGTTTGAAATGTCTATCTACAGGCTAATTGCCTATATTTCCTAAAACTAAACTATCTATATACATCTATACAGCAAATACCTAAATTACCTAAAAGGCACCAAGCTTATAGGTAACGCAAGTCCTCAAGCCCGCTATTAATGGGTAGTATCCCGTCATGCTGGCTACATTGCCTCTCTGAATTGCAATGCTAAAACGTTGAGCCCAATAAGTATCCGCATTTTGATCACGGTTCGCCTCAACCAGGCGCTCTGATAGATTTTTGAAAATAGAATGAGCTCCCGGTCCTCACGGGCTCGGTGTCTCAACACCAAACGGCTCAAATATCTTCCTTATTTACGCCGCTTGCACTGCTCTTCCGAAGTTGCATTCTGTGTTCCAGTAGAAGTGACAAAGCTAAAGTGTCGACACAAGTTTCATCTTACACTAAAGACCGTCCCATCTTTCATGGAATTAGGGTCATGCCGTCAGAAATATATACGAAATAATTTAAATATGTACGAAATAATTCAAATAAACATGTTTTCTAAATTGGAATAAAGACATATCCCTACTTGGAGTACATAGACTAGTAACATAAACTTCCAAAATGGCCTTCAAACAGCAACGAAACTGGTCGTATACAGCAAATACACCATTTATAACAATTAAGCTGATCGCTCTCGCTATAGCCCATAATTCTCAATAGTGACCCTCTGCCCATTTCGACAATGGGCTCTTAATTTTAGGTATTTATTTGTGATGAGACTTGATTCTGAAATAGTAAGACTGTTTTACGATGGAGCGACAACATTCGGCAATGCGACAAGGCCATGGAACTAATAAGTACTATCATACTTGTCCTTATCTTCTTTACTAATCTGATCCTATATAATTTAGGTAAAACGGGATTTAAGGCTATGACAAAAGTAAAAAAAAAATCTTTTTATTAGTAACGGCATCCAAGAGAGTTGTTAGATTTTTATTAAAAAAAAAATGGTTGTCTGTAAAGTCGGTTTACGGACGATAATTTTGCGTGATAACGTCATAAGACGCTCAGGCCGATCGAGCCTCTCTATCGCTTGTTCCGCGCTCTCGCTTGCACGTTCAGGCTCAGTTGGAACGTGACACGTTCGTGCGTGTAGCCGGTGTTCATCGATTTATAAGACGTTATCACGTCAAAAAAATATAGTTATTTATCAATCATTGGCACATCAGATGAACCCGAACTAACAAAGAAGCAACGAGAGGTGGGGCTCTCGTTGCTTCTCTAAAAATAAACATTTTATATGTTTTTTAGAGCCGGTATAAGAACTACATTTGATTTTCAAAAGATCCTATTTTGAATAAAACTTTAAGAATAATTTCACCAATAATTATACTTTATATAAATGAAACGGCTTGATTCACGATTTCAGGTCGACTCTTGCGACCTAGGTTTCGGGGTTGTCCGATACCCATCATCAGGCGAGTTCACGACGGAAGGTCACGGCGCTCACCGAGCTCAGCGAGCTCAGTGTCAATATCATCCGGGGTGCATCATGCGGGTTTGCATGAAAAATGATGAAAATCAGCGTCGAGTTTTGTGCTTGACTTATGTGCTGAGGCAAACCCATCTCGGCATGCATAGTAAAAAGTTGATTAATGTTTTAATATTATTATGTTATATTTTCGCTACGTGTCGAAATTAATTATTTTCCTTTCTGTCTTTATTGAATAAATCAATTTCTTACATGTTAAAAAAAATTTATCGCATATTAAAATTAACTATTTACTAACAAAATGCTTACTTAAAATTCCCATTAAGAAATTAACGAATTAACCCATAACTTTCAAATTCATTGTCAACCGTAAACGTCAAACTTTGACGTTGACATTAAATGTTAAAGAATCTCGCGAATCAGATTATTCGAGATTACCGTGACTTGACGTCTGACAGGTCCTTTTGCGTCAGTGTTACGAATTCATCGCCGGAATTGGTTCACCCTGTATAATTGTATATAGGTACCCTGTGTATTGGGTTTAAGCGGAGATTGCGAGATTAAAATGTAATTGGGTAAATACTTAAACCGTGCATTGAGTGAGGCTTCTGAGAGTTGCGTTAAATACCATTTTTAAGCACTGGAATATATTCAATTACTCGAATAAAAACTTTTAGAAGTGCGCCATATTAGATTTAGGGTGACGTCACTTTATTTTTCGAGCTATTCCTAGCAAGCCCTTTCATTTGATATCCATATTGTAGGAGTGCATTATGGGTGTTCCGCCATGTTGGATTTAGAATGACACATGATCCCACAGCTACCCATGTATTGTCATCCAAACTAAACGTGAATTCAAAATTTCAGCTCAATCGCTTGAAGATATCAGCTTTAAAATGGAGTTGCAAGATTCCACCCGAACAAGAATAGTTTACATTGCAAGTTGAATAAAAGCTTGTAAAAATTATTCTCTCGTCAAGACTAAGAAGATTCTCCTTAAGAATAAGGCAGTATTATCAAGTATACCATCAGGTGAGATTGTGGTCAAAAGTTTGCCTATCATGAATAAAAAAAAAGGTGTGATAGTCATCATAATTCAAATTGGCTAAATAAGATGTTGTAAAATATAAAAAAAATGAAGTTGACGAACTGTGTTAAGTAGGCCATCATTGAAAAGGTATATTTGAATATTTTTTTAGGTATTAAGACAAATCGATTGATAAGAATAATTAAAATCGACTTGACGACCCAGTTGGCGCAGTGGACAGGTGTCTGCCCTCTGCGCCGTGGGTCCTGGGTTCGATTCCCAGCAGCAGTACAAATTCCTTCCCAAGGGTTATTTGTGCTTCTGGTTCTGGGCGTAATGTGTGTGTGATGTGAATGTTTCCGGCACCCACGATACAAGTCTTTGAACTTAGTGTGGGGCTGTGAGTGTAAATGCGTTTGTTTGTTGTTTGTTGTTTTGCACAGTTGGGTATATGTCGCCGAGTTTCATATCAGGTTCTTTCCGAGATGTAGATAGATAGATAGATTAATTCTTTATTTGCACACCAATAAAATAACACCTACTAAGAAATCTTAAATATAACATAGGAGCACAAAGGGCGGTATTATCGCTCAAAGCGATTTCTTCCAGACAACCAAAGAGAGATGATAAAAATATTACAAACAGGGACGGTGGTGTAGCTCAACACATATTTAAATTAAAAAAGTACTATATCGAAGCTGGTAATTAGAGTCATCAACTTTCACGAGTGCCTCTTTGGCGTCCATGAAAAAGAACAATTTTGATTCTTATGGTACTAACCGGCCGCGCGCAACGGCCAGGCGTCGGGATCGGCCGCTTTGTTGACTCCCAGATGAAGAGCGTCGTATACGCTCGAAACTGGTCGGAGTATTTCGACAATAGATAACGCGATTAACAGCCGGTTAGTACAATAAAAATGAATAACAATCGCGATAGTTTTCATAATAAAATTTTGATTCTGATTTGAATTATATATCCTCTGGTTCATAAAAGCTTGCTAATATTATCTAGTACAAATTCAAATGATATGAGTAACACGTACGGACTCTATAAATTAGCACCGAACAAAGGACGAGTTTCGAGTATCGATCACTGATTATACAATTGCAAATGCCGTTTATTCACTAACGCCCCACCAACTTCGCATCCAAATCAGTCTAATAAACATACAATTGGTTTTGTCGCAAACTACAACCGGCTTGGTCTAACGAAGACTTTAAAACTTTACACGGACGCTCTCAATTTAACAGAATGCTGGTTATTGATGACGACCCTGTTGGCACAGTGAGCAGGTCTAGTTTCTACGTTGAGAATCAGTACCGATTCCCGGTAGAAGCACAATTTTTCATCTCCAGGGTCAGAACAATGGAAAGAATGGGGAAAAGGGGAAGACTTCGAGATTGTATGCGTACTATAACCAATTATTGTACTGTTTTAGCTTAATAGTATTTTTTTTTATTCAAGATAGGCAATAAGGCAAACCACTTACTCATCTGAAGGTAAGCGACGATGCGGTCGACGATGAAGCACGTTTCCCTAGAAGATGCTTATTCACTCGCAACTTAAATACTCCCATATTGTATTTATCAGGAAACACAGACTTAGGTAAGGAGTTCCATTCCTTAGCGGTTTGCATAATGAATGTGGAAGCAAAACGCTTCGTCCGCATTTGTGGAATGTCTACCATATAGCGGTGTCGATAAGGAGTCTGTCTTGATGTCCGATAATAGAATGGGGATAGGGGAATTAGATTGTGTAATTCCGTTGCAAACTCTCCGAAATGTATCCGATAAAATACCGAGAGACTCGCCACCATGCGACGATGCCCTAAGCCCTGAAGTTAAGTAGGTAATAATAATAATATGGTACATAGTCTAAACCATCATCACTTACCATCAGATGAGATAGTGATCAAACTCTAGCCTATTAAAAATATAAATAAGATCCAAGCGCATTGGCACATGCAGTTTGAGTATAAAATCAAATGTTATAGCTTAGTAAGTATAAAAAAGAAATGCGGTGCCAAAAATAAAAAATAAACCTTCTTCTTCTTCTTCTTCTTAGTTATGGCTTCGCAATCTTGTGCATTTAGCCAGTGTCAAGTAATAATATAATATTTCAAGTGTATTTCATATTATAAGTCCTAGTCACAAGTCACAAGTCACAGTCAAAGTCAAGTAAAAGAGTCAAGGACCAGTCATAGTAAAGTCATGCTCTAGTAAAATGGTGGAAACTTTACTAGAACTTATATAGGAGTTTTGGAGCGAATGCGAAAATTACGTTTTTCAACTTTGTATGATTTGCCTACACTTATGCACGTTCACTTAGTATCAACGGTTAATAATCCACCATTATTACACATTAACACTCGAAGAATCACAGGTTTTGGAAAATTTTACAAAATCAACAACGCCATTTTTTCACTCACGTTAAAAAACCAAAATAAACCTCATGTATATTTCCGATTGCGACAGTCTTCGACAATGCAGTCAAAATAATCAAAACATGTCCCAAAGGAGTCTCATTAAAACGCAAAATATAGTATTTACCCATCAAATACACTGCAAAAAGTACAAAGAAAAACTTGTCAATCTTTGCCTAAAAAAAAAAGTGCAGTTCTCTAGCCAAACTAAAATATACCATAGAGCTGTGTCGATAGGGTTGTTATTGAAATGAAATGAGATCACTCGTTACATGTGACAGTGCTCGGACGATTTAAGACAGACGTACAGAACTGATGGGGCTACTATTAAACTAAAAATAAAGGAAACTGTGGCCTCTTTAATAGCTAGAACCGGGCCCTTATTTTAAACAAAACAGCAATAAAAAGTTGTAATTGTCGAGTTTTCATTTAACGATTTTGGACTTTATTACGTTTGTGTACAGTTGATAGTGTTTTTTTTGTTATATCGGCGTAATGATGAATTTATTTTCATGGTACGTATCTTGTAATTTTTGGTTGTTGCTACCAGTTCACATGGTTTTTTTTAATAGTTGTTTTTCAACTTATTTTTTTAGGTAGAACGTATCATTAAAATTGTTTTGCTTTGATAGAAAGTTACTGAAATGTATGATGTTGCTATAGCAACATGTATGTGTGTATAGGCAATTTTTGTTATAAAGTAATTACAATTTTTATTTATAAATAAGTATAAATAATTACACACTAATAGAGAGCAATCATACAGAAAACCTATAATAGGAGTAGTTTGTGCGGTCTTATCGCTCAAGGGACTTCTATTGTAATTGTGACATTAATATCTTAATCTATGTCCGAACGTTGTCTAGCAGGCATCACAGGCAGCAATAAGACCGCCCATTGTACTGCCTTATAATATTATTTTTGCAGTCGTATAAGTTTGTATCTTTATTGGTGTACAAGAAAGAATTTTATTTTGTATTATAATATCCTAAAGGACCGGAATTAAAGTACCTATGTCTTTTTTTTGGATATTAAAAATATTGGATTTCAAAACTAAAACATTTCAATTCGAAATTAAATAATTTAACCGACACTCAAAACGTTAACATTTTATGTTGACTTCGAATCAGTGTTTTTTATTTGGAAGCTGTCTTAGTGTTGTTTTCAAGTTTTTGCTTTCAACTTGTATGTATGCACCTAATGAAAAAAAAATAAAGCTTGCAATTTATACATGCATTATAAAACGTAAACATATACGCTTTCACACTCACAGCCCATTAAGTGCGAATAATTGTATCGTCGCCAGAACTACTTAATGCCCCCTGGTTAAAAAGGTTGTGTTTCGAACGGAAATCGAACCTGATACCCGCTGCATGTTGGCAGAAGCGCAACTACGCCAACGGGTAGTTCATTAGGTAATGAAAAATTAGAGTGTATTAAAAAACTGTAGATCCGAAGTTTGTCCTATATCAAGATATTGGCATATACAATACCAAATGCCCATTCAATTACGCATCACTGCATGCACAAAGCTACTGATCGCTTCTCCAATCAACTGAATCCAAATAAACATATTTGAATAAATAACTGAGAGGCAACCCTAGCACGAGCAATTTGACGCTAAATTCACCGCTAACAGGGACATCAAAGCGCGCCGCGCTGTCGCCGTCGAACGGTAGGGCTGGCATGCTATTGATTTTCACATATTCACATACTTAGTGCATATAGGGTAATAGAGCTTTAGTAAACATGTTAATGTATTTGCATAACATGTTTTTTAATGTTAACTTGTGGTGCGGTCAACTGTGTAATGCGGGAATGAGTTTTGCCTTGTCACGTAATATTAATAATAATGGTTAGTTTTATTATAAACTGGTAGTAAATTAAATATCATGTTGCGTGATATTTTAACTTACACGCCAAATTAAAATATCACTCATGCAGTGACGACCCAGTTGGCGCAGTGGACAGGTCTCCGCCCTCTGCGCCGTGGGTCCTGGGTTCGATTCCCGGCAGGAGCACAAATTCCTTCCCAAGGGATATTTGTGCTTCAGGTTCTGGGTGTATTTGTGTGTGTGATATGTAAATGTTTCCGGCCCCACGATACAAGTCTTTGAACTTAGTGTGGGGCTATGAGTGTGAATGCGTTTGTTTCGTTTGTTTGTTTGTAGCTGTATCTCAGAAACGGCTGGACCGATTTTGACAGGGGCTTTCTCTGGCAGATAGCTTATATTATAAAGAATAATAACTAAGGCTACTTTTAATAAAGAAATATTTTTTTTTACATTTTCATACTCACAGCCCCAAACTATTCGTCCGATGACTTGTGTTATAGATGCCGAAATGATTCATATCACACGCAGGACCAAAAACACATATATCCCTTGGGGAGAAATATTGCGCTTCCATCGGGAATAGCAACCGCTGCTAAAAGGCGAACGCACCTCAGCTAAGGCAGGGGGTAGTTCAATTAGTTTAGATAGATAGATAGATAGATATATTCTTTATTGAACACCTTAAAATAACAAAGAACACAAATAGGAATGACAGTAAAAAATTATATAAGTGTAACAATAGGCGGTCTTATCGCTGAGAGCGATCTCTTCCAGACAACCTTTGGATGGAGAGGAATAACGCAATGTAATAGGACGTCGTTCTACGTTCATAAAAGATTAGATAGAAGAACAGTGATTAAAAACAGAGGATATATAAATAATAAATTTACATACACGTAAACAGATACCATATAATTATAAAATACTAAATATTTTTAAATATACAATACATACATATACATATATATACATATAATAAAATTATGTCTATTTAATATGGAGAGAAAAATAAACGCAAAATAAAAAGGAATGAACTTGGGCAACACTAACACTAAAACTAACAAAAAGGAACAAGAAGATTTATGAAGAAATATAGTAAGCCTTGACATTATTTTTAAAAATATTAAGTGACTGTGCCCTTCTTATTTCTACTGGAAGAGCATTCCACAAGCGAACAGCTTCGACAGTGAACGAACTGTCATAAAAAGAGCTACCGTGTGGAGGAATCTTTAACTTCAGATTCTCTGATGACCTCAGTGCTAGAGAGTTAGATGGGGTGAAAAAATGAAAACGTTCCTTTAGTTTAGTATTCGAATATCAAAATAATATCCGATAAATACCGTTACAAGTATTTCAAAATTATTTTCTAGGTTCAGCTCTACCGCCGTGTCTACTGGCTAAGTGATCAAATCACGAGCTCGCAATATACGGTATGAGAATTCGGTGTTCATTATTGGTGTATTACCGAAATCGTATTACCAATCAGGCGTCTGCATTCGACACGGAACCATGTGAACGTAGCTACTGGCAAGGATGAAAATTGGTTTAGATTAAGCGGTATTTCCGGTATAGAATTTGCGACACGGAGAGTAAAACTATTATTGAAGTAATAAAGAAATATATTTATTGCTGCTATAAAAAACAAAAATACACCAAATTAAACTAAAACCTTTATTATATACTTTTTATAGAGCAATCGGAGTAAATTCAGCTTTGTACTGCGTGTTTATTTACATGAGCACACAGTGCTGGTTTTCAATTTACCCCGATCCTCTCCCTTAGATTATTCACTACACTTATGTATTATGACAGAGCGAGCGATTCAATTTTATTAAATATATGCAGTTATTATTATTAGTGCACATAATTTTCCATGATTGTAGAACATTTTTCTCTAGCTAGTAACTCTGTACCAAAAAACAGTACCCATAAGTTGATAAATCTTTCGCTAAAAATCACAAAAGTAAAAGTAGTCTTTCAAGACTTAGCGTGTTATTACATATATAACCACCTCGACCTTTGGTTACGTGGTTGCCTTCTTTATTGAGAGTTCGATTCCTGGAACGAACACAATTTTTCCTCAAGCGAAAATTGATTTTCTGGTTCTTGTTGTAATTGTGTGTGCGTGATATATATGTTTCCAACACCCACGATACAAATTTTCAAACTTAGTGCAAAGCTTTCACAGTCACGAGTGTGAAACCGTTATTGTAAATACCGGTTATTACTACGTTTATAGTATTTATAGGTTATTCGGTCCTTGTAAGTAAATTGAGCAACGGGAGTGTAGGAATTTCATACGCGAGTAACGCAAGAATGTCCTATGTGACCGTGTATGTGAGTTTTTGACAAAATGCCCGTATTTTGCCGTGTTTGGAATTCGACATTGCAACTGCACTGAATGGTCGATGTGAATAGTTTCAGAATACACAGTCGTTGTAAATAAAGACCGGCGCGTATTTGCGAGGGTTTTACTTATTGAAAAGTAAAAAAAAATGTTACAAAATGATTCATTTATATTTTTGTTAGCGAAATAGTTTGTAAATATTAGTTAGTGTATTTGATTAATCAGATTCCCGGCAATATACAGGGTGGGTATTATTTAACCATTCCTGAAAAAAGAAAGTTAGAGGAACATTAAATCTAATCATGTTTATATGCGAAAACCGGGTTTCTATTAATAATAACAATAAACGTTTTCACACTCACAGTATTGTGGGTGCCGTAAAAGATTTAACGATTTCAGTTACGGTTGTTTGCTCGCATGGTTACGAGACTAGTTTCGGGACAGTCGGTGCTCCTTCATCAGTCAAGTCACGCGCATACCCTCCGGCGGTCGGTGTGTACTGATATGTGTAATTAAATTTTTAATCAAACAATTCCATCACATACACGATCACACCTTAAACCGGTAGCACAAATGTCCTTGGGGATGAATAATTGTGCTCGTGCCGGAAATTGAACTGAGGATCCACGGCACGCGGTGCAGAGAGCAGAGATCTGCCAACTGGGTCGTCATATTAAAAACTTGCCAAAACTTAATTCTTTAAGTATTTTAAACTTGAGGTATGAAACCTATAAATTCACAATATGTAACTAATGCCTTCTCTATCCATTATACCTACTACATTAGTCTACTACGCGGGTCAGTCAGGAAATTTGCCTCCGATACGTAATTGGCGCCGCAGGCTTCGGACCATATGTTCAGCGTAATACCGGTTTGTGTATCCATATACCGGTATCTGTATATCGGTCCGCGTATCAATATTCGCTTTGCGTATCATTTTCTCTTTGAGCTTTATGATGTTTAATTGCCTTTGTACATTTTGTTAGTTGATTTAAGGGCGATATTTTGTGGTTAGTAATAGTAATATTCTCATATTAAGTATTCTGTTATTTCTTGGTTTGCCTAGGCAGAAACAGTGCCTTCTTTTGTAAATAATTTGAGTCATGTTAACTGCTTCGACATTATATAAATGAAAAAATATTAAGAGGGCACCCGTATGTACAATTAAGGCGCAGTGGTTTTTTTTCTGCCCGTTTTGGGTATCGTTTAAAAAAACTTTGAAAGTAGAGTACGAAACCATTCTACAAAAAAATATGTGTTGAAAATAACAATTTGTCATACACAACAACGCTGACTTTAGACCTATTTTGTCGGGGTTTATCTCAAAAACGGCTTCATGTTTAAACCTGGAACTTCCTAATAATACCCGTTAGATCTTGTACTTTTTTTTATTTTATCATATACTTCGATAAATAGAAGAAGATATCTACGGGCCCATTGCCTATATTTCCTAAAACTATATACAGCAAAGAACCAAGTTACCTACAAGACATCGAGCCTATAGCTAACTCAAGTGCTCAAGCCCACTACCAGCGGGTAGCGTTCCCATCATGCTGGCTGCATTGCCTCTCTGAATTGCAATGATAAATATATATCTTGTACTTGAACAATAACATAATTATTATGAAAAAAAAAAGGAATTAATCTTAAAAATCTTTATCTATTAGGTAAAATTTAGGCGCGAGGTCTCTGTTCTCAAACTACTAGATATATTAACTTGATCTGATAATTCAAAACACTTGAACTGGAAACCTCGACGTCAAGAAATTTGAGAATTTCATCAGTGCTCATCACGAAATCGAAAACTTATGAACACAAAGTTGCCGAAGTCACCGCTAAGGCAGAATTCCGCGGCGATCCCCGGGGGTTAGAGTAAATCAACCTCTAGATTAGCCAATTTCAAGTAGAAGTATCTTTTAGATATTTAAAACTCAAGTACATAGGTATCTGTTAGGTATAATTCGGGGTTTAATCGCGCTAAAAAATGGAAATTATGATGACTCCAAATATACTAGTCGCTCCCCCCCGACTGAGTTAATCACACTAATATTATAAATCCGAAAGAAAGAATGTAAAATATATAAATATACAAAACAATACAATTACTCTTTACCTACCTTAAAAGAATTGGTACAAAAAAAAATACTATTTTACATGAAAGGCGACAATGGGCGGTCTTATCGCTTAAAGCGATCTCTTCCAGACAATAATGCTAATTTTTAACTCGATGAACGCGATCGAATCCACAGGGCACGGCTAGTAATCTAATAAAGAAACAGTTTTAGGATCCATTGCTTCTAACTACAGTTGTTTTATTAATGACAATAGTTTGCTTTTTGTACTCGTTGTTTATTTAAACAACAAATATCTTTTTATATTAAAGGATATAACGGATATCATAATTGTGTAAGATTCCTTTTTGATATGGACCCCGAGAAAAAAAAGACTAAATAGGTGATGTCGTATGGTAAATCCAGTGATGTGTACGACATCAAATGGCTATTTTCCAACAAAGATTAAAAAAACAGTTTCGTACTCTACTTAACTCTTTTAAACGATACCTCACACATACAAAAAAAAATAAGGCAAACTGTCAAACGTCATGCATGGTTGTCATACCTCCATTTCGCTCGAAGCGTTTCTCTTCTACATTTATCATCCGAAATGCGAGGGAGTGGAACTCGTTGCCCTCGTCTTTGTTCCCCGAACGGTATAATCTAGGAATCTTAAAAAAACAAAATTAGGGCCCGTATATCTCTTACCTCCATTTCGCTCGAAGCGTTTCTCTTCTAAGTTTATCATCCGAACTGCGAGGGAGTGGAACTCATTGCCCTCGTCTTTGTTCCCCGAACGGTATAATCTAATAGTCTTTAAAAAAATATACGGCCCGTATATCTCTTAAATTAAGTAGGTACTTACTTATTGACATGTCGCTTCTTCTCAAAGATACTAACCCAAAATAACATCAAGCCCATGTAAGGGTGAGAAGTTAAGTCATTTACATGTATTACCAATCAAGCCGCATTCATCCACCCTTGATTTTAAGAATATTTTCATCCCCGCGATTCTTGTTAAACATTTTTTATTAGTTGGAGTATTCATGATTGGGCGCAATCAAAATATATTATTGGTATCATCCGTTGCCAATAGTATAAAAATAAATTGTCAATAATAGAAAATTTAATAAACATAAACGCTCTCACACTCACAGCGCCACACTAAGTTCAATGACTTGTGTCGTGTGTGCCGGAAAAATTCCATCAGGTGAGATTGTGATCAAATGCTACCGGGCATAAAATAAGAAACTCATACAGAACTAGAAACACAAATTTTCCTTGAGGAGAAAACTTGTGTTCCCGTCGGGAATCGAACCCGATACCCATGCTTCGAAGGCGAAACCAACTACCCAGGCAGTTCAGGTTCAAACGCGTCAACGGAAATTCTTAGGAATTAAAGGTTGTCTGGAAGAGATCGCTTTAAGCGATAAGACCGCACATTGTAGTAGCATATGATAATTCTTAACGAATTTCATTGCATTTTCCATTTATGGGATATATAAAGGATATATCTATCTAGAAATAACTTTTTGTCATAAAAGCAAAACCTAGAAGTAAAATTTGCAGCACCTGAAGATTTCTTGATTAAAACAATAGAATACCGCAGGTGGTGTCTACGATGTGACTTCTATCTACAATCGGAAACTATTCAGAAGTCAATGACCTTCTGATATACCTTAGACACCCAACCACGAAACCTCGAATCAACTTCCTCTCATCTCGAACATAACAATTACTAAACCCAATCTATGCCCATATAACCTCAATTTATTTTAGCAACAATAATATCTAAAACCTCGAAACAATGGTTTCACACCCTTGTACAAGGGTGAGAGTTCAATGAACCTTTGAACCCGAGTACATATCTTTCAAATATCAACTATATTTATGTAATTGTAAGAGCGAGGTTTGCTTACTGATTGAGTCGTCTTGATTATCTTTAATGTTAATGATAAAACAGTCGATTATGCAAAGGTGTGGTTATTATATTCATTGCATTATATTCAGAGATATTAATTAAACATAATTGCTATGAATAAGCTTTATTATATATCTTTAGATGTTATCTGTTTTACCGTGACAGAATTAATATCTCTACTACTATATAAATATCATAATGAAGTAGAAAGATAACAGGTTTCTATAAATATTATGTAATTAAAGTGCTAATGCGTGTAATTTTGTTAAAATGTGCTAAAATATCACACTATATATTATATACATTTAAATGTTTGTGTAAGTGTGAAAATGTGTAAGTATGTTTGTTTTCTCTTCACGCTATAACAGCTGCACAGATTTCAATGACATTTTGAATGTCAAAAAACTGGCAAACGTCATCCATTTATCTTTGACTTACCTCCGGTTCGCTCGTAGCGTTTTGCTTCTACTTTTGTCATCCGTGCTGCGAAGGAGTGGAATTCTTTGACCGCGTCTTTGTTCCCCGAACGGTATAAACTGGGACTCTTCAAGTCAAGAGTGAATAGGTATATTCTAGGCAAGCATGCCACATCTTCGACCGCATCATCACTTTCCATCAAGTGAGATGGTGGTCAAATGCTTGCCTATCGAGTATAAAAACAAAAAAAATTACACAGCTGTAGGATTATCATATAGGCTAAATTTTTTAATTAAACGCGGGTGAAGTCGCGGTTTAGGGCTAGTGTTAAATAACCAATGATGTTATTATGTAGAATTGGAGTATAGTACGCTCTAACATTAAGTAAACAATAACTGAACCAGGACGAATCTATTAGGCGAATACATTCCTCATTCAATTAGAATTGTGTTCTCGAGTTATTTATGAACTGCCCGTTGGTTTAGTTGGGTGTGCGTTCGCCTTCCAATCGGCTTCCGTCGCGTTAGATTCCTGGCAGAAACACAAGTTTTCTCACCAAGAAAAATGTGGTTGTTTTGGTTCTGGTTGTGGTATGTAGTAATGCAATGTATGGAGTACTGCGGCCGTCTTTGGGATGGATTTGCTAAGTACTAGCTAGAAGCTCTTGAGTCTATTGACCGGCGAGCCAAAAGACTCGTTGGCGATAGTAAGCTACGAGTATTTGAGTCAAAACTGAAAAGTCTCAGTCACCGACGTAAGGTAGCAAGCCTATCGGTACATTTTTTTAATGCTTGCCTATCAAGCATTAAAAAAATGTGTGTGATGTTTTTTTGCGGCACCCACGACACAAGTTATCAAACTTAGTGTGGGTCTGTGAGTATGAAATAGACTAGCGGACCCGTTAATTAAGTAAATGAATTTAATGAACATGATTTATCGGATTGAATTGTAAAACCAAACCATTCTTGATTCCACCTGAACCACACAAAAAAAACATCTATTTTGGTCTAGCCGTTTAGTTGGAGTTCAGTCACACACACGTACAGAAGAATTATATATGTAGATCACTGCTTTCACGATTTATTAATTCAGTTAAACCTAGGGTTGATTGATTTTTGTTTGAATAGCATCAGCCATGCTTAGCAGAACAATGTTTATGTTTTTAGAGAATAGGGCATGACACCCTAAGGCCGCGGGTTCAATCCCTACCTCAAGCGATAATTTTTCCTTTCTAAATTTACTAATATAAAACTACGGTCATCCAAGCTTCACGTAAACCACGTCGTAACAATATTTCGTCCTGAAAACGATATTCCCGGGTCTATAAAAAGTCCCCTATCAATATAAAACACTCCACTCAAACACCGATGCGATAAAACCTTCGCATAACCAATCTTTTTAAAACGGCATAATCCAAGAAAAAGTGGGACTTATTACCGCATGAAACGTTGAGATAAAACGCTGATATCTCCGAATAAATTCCTCATCTTGAGATCTATTTGTTGCCAGTCACTCGTTGCACGTCTAGACTCCTAGACTCCTAGATCTAGGACCTGGGAGATTGATCCCCGCATTAGCATACCTAGATAGCGAGTCAGTTTCAGACATTCTAGATTTTGTGCTGGAAATAGTGATGATGGGATATGTTTTTGCCGGACGTGTGGTCGAATCTAAGGAAATTCGGACGAAGTTGCTGGTACCAGTTAAATTTATGATATAATTCTTGTGCCCAGTAACTTTTCCCGCTTCAATCGAAATACAAAGAAGTATATTCCATGGTCTAGACTTGTCTATCTAAATACCAAATTTCATAAGAATCCGCCCGGCCGTTACAGAGATACCTCGTTTCAAACATGTTATTGTTCTCAATTACAAACTACACATTTTCGGACTTATAATATTATTGCGATCAGTCGACAACTCGCATGTCTTCTGTAATAGCATACTTTTCTATTTTTTTATACATCATTCTAAATATTATGAATCCATAAGTAACAAATAGACAGTCGATTTTATGTTACCTTAGTTATGACAATAATTGCTTAGCAACGTCGGATGATTTCTTGACGAACGACGTGAAAATTTCTGACATTTGAACGTCCCCTACACACACAAGGTCACCACATGTTATCGACGAGCAAGCGTCTATTGTTCGTATGACATGCTTGCTTGCTTGTTGTGTACACTAGTGAGCAATCCTAGTGTCAGGATGAATCAGGCCGCCTGAAGGCATCTGACATGGCTTAAATACTGTTGTCTTACGACTAACAACCGAGACCGACCGGTGCACGGTGACACTCCGTTGATAAATCCCACTTAACGGCGACCCATGGTCTGACTAAACATTTCTTATCCTTGTCACGATGACGATATCCGCCAAATTGCAAAGGAGTGTCCGGCTAAATTTTAGCCGGATTTTTCCCTACATCTACTGACATCCCTCATCCCCATTGTTCTTGATTGTGAAATGCGGTATTATCTCGCCTCGCTCGGGGTACATTTTGATATTGATATCCTTACTGTGTTACATTCAGAAGCAGTGGCTTCGTGCATTTAGAATGAAAATGATAGATAGCTGTAACTTAGTGGAAAATTTATAATGTAGGTGTAACTTATAATACACATTATAATGACATAGACCATGAGCCCACAAGGTACCCCATCTCAAAAGATTAAAGGAAAATACCAGATTGTAGAGATAGGAGGCACTTAGTAGCATCTACATTTTTTGACCGGCCAGTGCGCAGCGTGGAACGTTTGCAGTATAGGCCGAAAGGTGCAACAATTTTACCCCTTAAAATATCACATCATGTTAAAAAAATAAACTGTTTTAATGTTAAAACAATCGTGAGTATTACACATTATGTTTCAATGTTATATTCGGCTTAAAACACGAAAATTTCTACTTACTTTGTAGCCGACTAGTTTCGGACCACCACCACCCGATGCAGCGCCCGCGCCCTCTCGCCGCCAGTCACGCGCCGAGGCCCGAGCCGCACGCCTCCGCGTATCGCGCGTCTGACTCGTCCTAATGAAGGACAACAAATTTTTCCGAAACTAGTCGACTACAAAGTAAGTCGAAATTTTCGTGTTTTAAGCCGAATATAACATTGAAACATAAGAAATAAACTGGTCTGTAGAAGCCGTTACATATAGTAAAAAAACTGGTTCGGCCAAGTCCTATGTTCGCATGTTCTTGGGTCCGGCCAAATTTTTGTCAAAATGTGTCATTGTATTGAAGAACGCCAAATGCGTACAAATCAATAACCTGCCAAATTTATACGAACAATTCAATTCATACAAACTTCTTACAAATTCCAGCAATAAATACGAATTTACACAAACAATTCAATTCCTACATACAAGTCCATTTAACGGTCAAAATAAAGGATTCCATATAAATAAAGCTCTAACTAAGATAACCGCGTATTTAACGGATCCGTTACAATTTCCACCCGAACCTCACAGACTGAACAATTTATACCATACTGGACCGGAAGTGGATTTACGTAGGCAGTTAGCGTCTGAAACACGACTTCCGGTCCGGGATACGGCCTTAACCCTCGCATTGTAGGTTATGTGTGCGAAATTCAAAAATGTCGTTTTTATTGTGTGGAAACGAGCTATACAGAATACCGGGTTATACTGCGTTATAACGGTGTACCGGTTATTTTATACCCCTTTGTGAGATCCCGTTTTAATGTCTCTGGAATATCGAAATAAATGAAATAACAGAGCTGGTCTCTGGATTAAATTGAAGTGGTAATGGCAGTAAATAAGGACAAAGGATTTCATTTTGGGCCAGCACTATGTACCATACATAGAAAAATAGGGGAAAAATATTGCATTTTCTTAAAAATACAAATAAATTAATCTGCAGAAGATTCTGTAATCTTCTGTACCATCAAATTATGATTTTTAAATATCTAACCCTATTTTTGGGGCAGTCATGATAAGAAGATACTAAATGTCACTCTGTTCTGAGTTTCAATCGAGTAACATATTATAGTCCTATTATAATTACAACGAAACCTAAATATATTACAATTGATTTGTTGTTTTCAATAAATGATCAATGACACGTCAAAATGACAGTTCAATATTGTCGCAATCCGCCATTTGTTTTTTTTTTTAATTATTATTTCATGACCATGGATGCATAGTCCTTCAGTCGAAATATTAAACAAATATTAACAATTTCTATTCTTCATAATAAAAGTCTTAGTCACAAGTCACAGTCAAAGTCAAGTAGTCGGTTATAGTCAAGTCATGCCCTAGTAAAGTGGTAGAAACTTTACTAGAACTTCTATTGGAGTTTTGGAGCGAAGGCGAAAATCACGTTTTTCAACTTTGTATGACTTGCCTACACTTATGCACATTTACTAAGTATTAACGGTTAATAATCCACCATTATTACACATTAACACTCGAAGTATCACAGGTTTTCGAAAATTACACAAAATCAACAACGCCATTTTTTCACTTTCGCGGCAAAACTCCCCGCCATTTGTCACTGTGTTGTCTTGCTATCAATGTACCAAGATATTTTAAATGTACATTAAAACGAAATAAAAGTAAAGAAAATAAACATTCAAAAACGGTTACTATATGGTATAGATATATGTATGTATATGGTACATGGTGCTGGCCCAGGCTCCTTCAATTTTGAAACAACTCCTTTGTTTGTCACCTTTTATGGCGTTCAATTTTAATTTCATTATGATTATTTCCAGGATTATAATATCAAATTACTTTTATCAGTTTTTTTGACGCCTAGTTTAGGCATATGAGACTCTTGGTATGGTATTGGTTTTTTTTAAACATTCAGTCTCACAGCGCCACACTAAGCTTGATGACTTGTGTTGTAGGTGCCAGAAACTTTCACATTACACACACAATAACAACTAGAACCAGAAACACAAAATATATTTATTTTGATATGATATATATGGGATTTAATATTATATTGGACTTAATTGGACCAACTTAACACTATTTCGGTCAAAAATTTGAAAAAAAAAAACAGCCTAAATACGTAAAAATTACAGTCATACTAGGTAATTTCGTATTTTTCAACCGACTTCAAAAAAGGAGGTTCTCAATTCGACTGTATCATTTTTTTTGTATGTTACGCGAATAGAGAAAAACACAAATTTTCCTTGGGGAGATGCCCGTCGGGAACACAAGTTTCAAATGTGTGTTTCTTTTGGTCGTGATTGTGTGTGTGATGTGAATATTTCCGAAACCCACGAACACAAGTCATTGAACTTAGTGGGGGGTTGTAAGTGTGAAAGCGTTTATGTTTATATTTATTGAACATAAATAATAATTAACACATGATCTAGGTACATATAATATTTTGATCACTATATTTTTTTTTAGTTTGAACTACCTGTTGGCTTAATTAGATGCGCGTCCACCTTCTAAGCAGGGTTATCGGGTTCGATGACGGGAACACAAGTTTTTTCCCCAAGGGAAATTTGTGTTTCTTTTTTTTTTTTATTCTCGTTAGGCAAGCATTTGACCACTATCTCACCTGATGGAAAGTGACGATGCGGCCGAAGACGAAGTTTACGTTTCTGGTTCTGGGTGTTTTTGTGTGATGCTTATGTTTCCGGCACCCAAGTCACAGGTCATTGAACTTAGTGTGGGGCTTAGAAACTTGAAATCTCTTTCTACATTAATATTTTCCTTCAACAACTGATGCTTAAAGGAATCACAACATCTTTAGAATTCTCAGAAAACGAGTATTTTCCTATAGAATAATAAATATTTGTTTACGTCTACATCATCGGGTTTAAGAACCTTTCAATATAACTGATATAAGATAAAGAAACAACCTGTCACTGACCCGTGTATAATGATAAAACAAAATTTGAATATATTTCATTTTTTTTGAGCAGATATTTGGCCGCCATCTCGACCCAGACTGACCCAGTTGGCATAGTGGACAGATGTCCGCCCTCTGAGCCGTGGGTCCTGGGTTCGATTCCCAGCATGAGCATGAGCAAAATTCCTACCCTAGGGAGGATATTTGTGCTTCTGGTTCTGGGTGTATTGTGTGTGTGTGATGTGAATGTTTCCAGCACCCACGATACAAGTCTTTGAGCTTAGTGTGGGGCCGTGAGTGTGTAAGCGTTTGTTAAAAAAAAAATCTCACCTGATGGAAAGTTACGATGCGGCCGAAGACGAAGCATGCTTACCAAGAAGACCTTTTCATTCTAGAATTGAAGACTACCAGTTTATACTGATCGGGAAACAAGGACGCGGGCAGTGAGTTCCACTCCGCTGTACGGATAATAAATGTAGAAGCAAAACGCTTAGAGGTATTTCAACCATATATGGATGACGTTGGTCTGTTCGTCTTGTGGGTCCGATTATAGAAAGGGCTATTGGGAATCAACTGGTGTAATTCGAGTGCACACTCTCCGAAATTCAAGCGATAGAACACCGACAGGCTAGCTACCTCACTTCGATGACTCGCTATAATATTATAAATCCGAAATTTTATGTGTAAATGTGTTTGTGTGTAAGTTTGTATTTTTCTCTTCACGCTGTAACGGATAAACAGATTTCGCTGAAATTTCTAATGTACATAGCTTATACTCAGGATTAACACATAGGATCCTTTTTAACTTAATTAACGCGGGCAAAGCCGCGGGTCACGACTCGTTATAAACATAAGAAGATATATTGTAATAGGGACTTATAACAATCAGAATTTATTTTAGTCGCATCATAATCCGTCCTAAGTTTACATCAAGTCTGTTAAAACTATTTTCATGAATATATTAACAATAACCAAAATTATTATAATGACGCTATAAAGATATCTAACTACCTAGCCCTCAAATCAATATTTGCATGTCACTATTATGACCAAGTGTGAACTATATTGATACACTTAGCCTTACATCTGTTTATACCTACACTTGAAGCAAATAAATGCATTTCATTTCATGTAATATTCTGATCCCGTACCAAAAACGTACATAATTAAACGCAAGCAAAGCTTAAAAAAACCGACTTTACCACTTTATCATCGGAACCATGATCATATTTAATGTATAAACACGCATTATTGACTATAACTCAAAAACTAGAGATCAGATTTTCCTTTCTAAATTTATCACTATAGTTCTGCCGAGCATGGCTAATGCTATATAAATAAAATCAATAGAGATCAGACCTTGATCAAATTTCATTGGGATTAAATAAAAATCACCAGCTTTCAAATAAAAAAAGAATCATCAAAATCGGCTCACAACGAAAGAAGTTATGAGGTAACTTTTGAAGTCGGGTAAACGAGAACATAGTCAAAGTGGAACTAAGTTATGAGTTAAAACACATAAAAAAAAATTAAAAAATACAGTCGACTTGAGTACCTTCTCCATTTTTGTGAAATCGGTAGAAAAAAGAAAAACTACCCGACTTGCCAAAGATTAGTCCACAGAAGCGAATGTAACAAACAATCATATTCTTGGCATTAAAAACATAAGCACGGAACGATTGCCGTCGCGCACCCCTAATGCTGAATCACGAGGGACATAGGCAAAGATTAAAGATACAGAGGGTGTGAGTTTATACAGGGTGGAGGATTAGCTTCTTTCAAGGTAAAGTACCGTGAAGAGCTAGAGATTACTCTAATTCATGAAGTAAGAAATTGATAGCTAAAAACAAATCTTAGATAACTAAAAACAAATCTTAGTTAAATTACAACGGGAATTAGCGTGACTTACGCGTTGAAGATGTCTAGATCGACAATTTTTTTCGGCTTCATTCGACAGCCTTCTTCAGTGCGGAGCGCTCGCCGTCGCGTCCCACCTCGCATATCTGGGTTAGTTTTGATTGTTACGCTAATGATCCCGATTGTTTCTGTAACGGCTATACTGATTGTGATAAATTTAATAGTCTCGACCTTGGATTATCACATTGCTACTTTTAATACGAAAGCAAAGCTTTGGGGCCCAACTAGTAACTAGTGCGTTTAAAGGGATCGCCACACAGGAATCATCCAGCTTGAACGTATCAAGTGCGAGGACGCGGGCGCAATCGCCTCCCGTAGAGCATACCCCGCATCGCGATCTGTTCGAACCAAGTGTGTCCTGTGTGGCGAACCCTTAATTTAATTCACTACGTTCAAATGTCTAGTTTAAATAAAAATCTAGATGGTTCGTATGTTTGTATAACGTCAGAAAATCGTAACATTTCGTTGTTTGCCAACTGTATTTGTTTTAATAATTAATTTAATAGCTCGTTATTACTTTGGGTACATGTAAATAATAATGAGATTACGCTTTTCGGTACAATAACATTATACTCTCAATATACATAATTACGGTAAACTGCCCATTTTAATACGTAATCCGGCTTAACTGATATAGTCACTGTTATTACATTGGAATTAAGAGGTTTTACTTTGAACAGCATTATTATAAATGCGAAAGTGAAGTGTGAGAATCTGAATTTAATTTGGTCTAATAATCCTGCACCCTGCACACTATACCTGTTGTTACGTGTTATTATATTTATTATTATTTAAAGCCTTTAATTATTTTATAGGTTTTTCTTAGTTATAAATGGGTTAAAACTTATTTCATCTAAATAAATGTCTGAAAAGCAGTGATGAGCTTTTGGCTAATTATTTTAAATAAACAAGAGGGGTCGTACAGACACAAACAAGTTGCGGATAAGAATTTCAAATACCTCCCATAAAAAGTTTAACTTCAAAATATTGTGGAAAAACATATATGAAACTCATAAATATTTTAATACTATCCGTGCCCCGCGGCTTTGCCCGCGTTAATTAAGTTAAAAAATAGCCTATATGCTATTCCGGAACCTAAACTTGATGATATTTAGAATGTAGATAACATTCTAAATATCATCAAGTTTATTCGTTACGGAGATACGTGGTAACAAACATTCACACACACGCACACAAACTTTCGCATTTATAATATTATTAGGCTATGATTTTTAGGATTATAAATAACCTGTAATTTTGTCAACAAGGAGAACATACTCCATCAACGTATTGGTCTAAATAAGGAAACCTTTCAATAACGACCACTCTTTGACACTCGCTAATCTTTGACCTTGGCAAACTTACCGTAACTACCATGTCAATCTAAACCCGTCTCTATAATCTAAATCACAAGACTGTAAACAACTGTACTTCCAACTTTGTGCAAATCAGTATGCGAGTCTCGTTCGGACCCCTGATTGGTGGAACTTCACAAGGGCTGCAAGCTAAAGATTTTCGCTTTTATCTTCGCGGCTGAACGACTGCGTTTTAAACTTAATACTGTCGCTTTTAAATCTGAATACGTTTAAATTTATTTTTAATTGGTAAATGTTTACGTTGGGCTTGTGAAGCGATATCAAACCTGACATAAGAGGACGATAAATGTTTATATAAAACTTCAGCTGATTGACAATTATCAGTCTAAACGAGAGGTGATGGAGATGTGGAATTATGAGGGTAGCTTCATTAGTTAGTTAAGGAGAGTACTTAAAAAAATCCATAAATTCGCAATCAAACGCGGACAAAGTCACAGGCAACAGTTAGTATAATATAAAATTTACTTATTAGAAACTAAGATTTTTACCTGTAGATGTGTTGTTGCCAAATTGACAAGAAGCGTTGAAGGTAATTGCCGTGATCGACACCAGTCTTGTACTTCCGATTCTGGTATTACGTCGCCGCTAACAGTGTGGTTTTTGCAAAAAATGCTATAAAATGCCTTCATGTGTCTTTAAATACTGCATTATACAGACACGTGAGAGAGACTAGAACAATATTTCAGTACTGTATTTTTTATTGAAATAAAAAAAAAATTGTATTATCTTAAGCGTCGGTTATCACTGAAGTAAATGAGCGAGATTGATAGATCGTCTTGTGTGTGTGAGTGAAAGAGATCGCAGCGTAATGCATATAAACATCTGTAGGTATGTAGATAAAGCAGTTCGGCTGTAACTCTATTTACTCTAACTTGATTCCATTTTTGTTTGTTAGCCCAATTTTTTTTAAAGTTCTAACGACCTAGGTAAGACGTACTAAATAAAATTCACCGTAGGATGGAACTAATTACCAAGGTACGGGTGTTACTCACACCATTTTGGTAATTAGCGCCGCAACTTGTAAAATGTACTTTAATTATGTCAATGTATCCAGTTCTGTAGTTTAATAAGATAAAACAATTTGCTACTCTACTATATTGTATTATTATAAATATTTTTATTCAATATTAATCAATTATATATACCGTCATCAGAGCAGATTTTTTTTTTGTTCTGCTCTGTTGTCTTACTTTATTCTGCTTAATTGTCGATTCTAAACCATCCCCTGCAGCATTGTGCACTACTTACCAATGACGGTATATAAATTTAAAAAGTGCCCAGAATACTGGTTGTGTTTCCACGTTGAATAGCTATAGTAATTATTTGTGCTAAATAAGAGCAATAGAGAGTATTCTGTATAAATTTAGTTACAACATCGAACATTAAATATTAAATTTAAATACCCTCCCTTACATAAAACCTTGTATATCAAAGTTCTTTTTGAATTTTCGCAGAATTTTCTCACCAGCACAAAACCTTTGAAAATCTCTATAGACACCTACACAAAAACGAAAGTTCGAATACCTAATATAATCGTGTTTTTCTCGCAGAAATTCTTCATGAAAAAATATTTTTTGCTAGGAATTTGTCAATGATTTTAGAGAAATCTTAGAGCGTGTGAGACTTAATGCCGATTGTAAGAAATGTATCGTCGAATTTTGTGTTTAAATAGGCAGTTTTAAGATCGTTGATTTTTTTATATGGAGTTAAAAACAGATGGAAGTTTTATATGAAAATAGGTTTCTTTAAAAAAAAATCAAATTCAATTTTAATAATTTATTGCATTCTGTAAGTACATTAGGTGTTATAATATAAATGTTTATTGTTACATTGCAGGCCTGGTTGGGCACAGCATTAAAAGTTTAATGAAAGATAGCTCGTATTGTAGTTATACAAAGTTAAAGATAAATGAGAGCAATTAATAATATTGTCAATTAAAATAATAATTTTAAATCAGACGTGGTCGAGATAAGTTTACCTAGAATTAACTTCACCATTCACACTCCCCTTATAAAAAAGATTTAATGTAGTAGAAGTCTGCCTGGATCAATTTAAATAATATATAATCAAGCGACTTCAAGAAACACAAAAGGTCAATAATATTTTCACTTCAAACTGAAAGATTTCGTAGACTTGGATGACTTAAAACTCGTAAAAAAAAATCTAGTTGTTTAAAAAAAAACCTCTGAACAGCTTTTGATAAAATGACTATGGGACCAAGCTAAAAGTAAACAAACGATTTTTCAAATTCAAAAAGTTTATAAATGACCAGTAAACGTATATAACCGAATTGAGGATCTTCTTCTTTTATTTGAAGCCGTTTAAAAATATAATTAGCAACATGTACTTATTATATTAAAAATAAAAGTAAATTCATATCATATCATGTATTCACAATACTTTCCAAATAACTATAAGCCCAGAATTTCCCTCATCCACGTATTAAACCAAGCAGAAATAATTAAGCACATTCCAAACATTAATACTCTTAGGACAATCGTATCTCCAACTGTCAAAGTCACTGTCAACTTAATGAATGTCAACATCCCTGCAGTAATGACATTTAGGAGCGTTCACGTGGAAATGATAGCATTGTGTTCTGCGACAATTGAATTGAACCGTATTTCGATAGAGGTAGGGTTTGGTTTTGTTTGTAGATGCTGAGTCAGTAGTTTTAAGGTAGCATACAATTGATTTGCCCCGAAGCTATCTCTTCTGTTCTGATTCTTTGAGTGTACGTTTCTCCGGACCAGTATTTGCATTTTCTTGAGTGTGTACAAAGGGGGGAATTTGCTCGCTTTTGTTCGGAGATAGGACGGCTAAAAACCAATGTTGTTTTTTGATATGCTTTGTCGAAGCTTTTTTGAGGTGAGCGGGGTGTTCAAATAGTATGACATAAATCTATTCTCCACTGTTATATAACTGTATTTTGAACTGCCTTATGGCATTTCCGCCTTCTACACTGTGGGTACCGTGTTCCCGAACAAAAATTTTTTTGGAATTTATTCATAAATTTTTCGAAGTAAAAATTGTGTTGGAAACAAAGGGAAAAGATTAAGGCACACTCGATACAAGTCTTCGAGCTTAGTGATGAGCTGTGGGTGTAAATGCATTTATTTCCTAGACTTTCTGCAAATAATATACAGTTTTTTTATTTAATTTATTTTGAGGAAGTCAAATAGCTTACAAATCTTATAATTTTCAGCATAGTACAATGAGTTAATATAAATTCCTCACGGTTAGAAAAATACAAATCAAACTTATGAACAGCTATGTCACAGTTTATACTGTCTTCACACAATAATTTTGATGAAGACCATTATTTTTAGTTCAGTACTTGTTTCTAGAACTTACTATTGTGTGCTCTTTTGTTAACAATGAACGCATTCACAAACGGATTCACACTCACAGACCCACACTAAGTTCAAAGACTTGTATCGTGGGTGCCGGAAACATTGACATCACACACATATTACACCCAGAACCAGAAGCACAAATATCCCTTGGGAAGGAATGTGTGCTGCCGGGAATCGAACCCAGGACTCACGGCGCAGAGGGCGGACACCTGTCCACTGCGCCAACTGGGTCGTCAAATGGTACTATAGTCTATGTAGCAATTTTATCTGAGATACTAACTCATCGTCTAAATACATTAAATCAGCCTCTTTTAGGCTCTGTTTATCAGATTAACTATCATCGATGCTATTAATAATTCGTGATAAAAATTTAAAAACATTAATCCAACACTAACAAGTAACAAGAATCAATTTCTCACCACCCACATGTTTCGATAAATAGGTGTTAAATGAACAGTTAATTTGTTTTAATTAGTAGTTTAACGGTATTATAATGAGCGTTGTTGATTTGGTTAAATTGATATATCATTTTTTATACATTAATTGCCTATTATTTCACGTTCGTGTCAAGGTTCACGGTGAATTCTTACATATATTTTTAGGTTATAATTTATCTTAGGGAAGACATGTGACACAAAAAGTTGTTTTGGGAGAGTAAAATAAGTGTTTATAAAGGAAGCTTATCTTAAAATCTCTGGGGGCTGAGTCACCCACGTCCGAAGGAGGATACCCCTTAAGTCTGACTCCCTACACGTGGTCCCCGGGTGGTGCTAATCAGGTGACATTTGAGAGGTGGTAGAGCATTTTGTGAGTTGCTCACCTGGCTTGCTACCAAAGTAGCTTACCACCATCAAGTTGAAAGTCTGCCGCCAAGCCAAATACGGTGTTCCGGCAGTTATCCTTGAGAGCCTGCGTATTCCAGGTCTAGTGTGTTTACCAGCTTCGATCACATCGTCACTTACCATCAGGTGAGATAGCGGTCAAACACTAGCCTGTCACAAATAAAAAAAAAAAATATTGCATGGAAGCGAGTAAAAAAAACTAATAGTTTTGTTTATGTATGTATTTCAACAAAATGTTTTGTAATGTAAATTATTCTCATTTAAGTTAAAGTAATTCTTTATGAGAAATAAATGATCTTCAACCTCAAGTATTACAACACAAAGTTTCTTCAAAGTTTATTTCGAAAACCTAGTATAGTATTGTATATTATATTAAATTACTAGCTGTACCCGGCATGCGTTCCAATGGCACGTTTAGAAAAAGTGTTCTACCTCTTCCACGTTTATTTATGGTCGCCTAGTAATTTGATACCATACTAAAAACTTATTGGATATTGGCCTCGATTCTGATGTACACTCACTAAATTAAATTAAAACTATCCCTGTCTCTTACAAAATAGAAACACAAGACAGAGATAGCATACATTTTAGAGCTGTCAAGCTAGTTTATCATTTAAAATATTAACAGCAGAAAGGCGCGTGTTTTTAGTCAACACCAATAACATACTCGACTAAGCTTGCATAGACATCTAAGTTCTGACTAACTTGACAGCACAGCAGTATGCTATCTCTGTCTTGTGTTCCTATTTTGTAAAAGACAGGAATAGTTTAAATTTAATTAAGCGTGTGACATTAGAATCGAGGTCAGTGTTCATACAAAAGCACTAAAATCACGATAAAAATGGGGGGTTGGGGTGGTGAAAAATACTGTATGACCTATTCTCATATCAAAATCAAAATCGTTTATACACATGGGCCCCAAAGATGCACTCATGAAAGTTAATGATTCTATTGCCAGATTCGCAAAAATATCTACCAAATATACGAAAAAAAAAATTAAAATCGGACGAGCCGTATCGAAGGAGTTCGACCATAAACACCATGACACGAGATTTTTATATCTAAGAATTTTTTTTTTAATTATTTCTTTGAGAGATGAGACCAGCTAGTCGCTCGCCTGATGGTAAGCGTCACGCTTGCCCATTACAGTACAGTGCCACCCGGAGTTTTGAACTTATATAGTTCGAACTCTTGCGCGGCAAAGCACTGCGCTCGTCACCCTCTCTCTCCGTCTCTCTAAATCTCTTTAAGACCTGTAATTACTCTGAAAACATTATTAAGAAAACATTTAAAGAGACGGAAAAAATAACGCCACTAAAAATATTTTAAAGTTATAACTATCGTGAGTAATCAATGATATATCCGGCTTAAAACACTAAGATTTCGACTTACTTTGTAGTCGACTAGTTTCGGCGGGTGTGCGATCTGACGACTTTAAATATTGAAAAAAAATGGCTTGAATTACAGAAGACTCACCGATTAATCCACAGCCGCAGGGGTATGGTCCCGGGACGAAGTATTGACTGTACCGTTGTGATAAGTTGTTAATCCGTGTGATTCTGATGTGTTTTAATGTACTTTCGGTTAATTTTATTATAATTTGTTCGGAGACAAGCACCGTGTTTCTTGAGGTGAAGGACAGTGGCTCCCTCCAAGCCGGTAGCAGCGGAAGCCCATCGAACTTCTCGAATGTCAATGTCACTCGCGATGACAGCGAGTCATCCATGTGGCGGGAAAAGGATCGTCTTCAAAATCAAGCCATAGATAAACCCAACATTTCCCCCCACCGAAATCCGTAAGGATTTCCCAGTTACGATACCAGGACAATAATTAGGTAGAGCTCACATTATGTGTATTAGTTTTCTATTTAATTTAATGTAGGTAATTAAAATAATAAATGCTAGTGGACTGTATAATATATATAATAAATGACTTATTCTGTAGCTAATAAACATTACATATAACTGCGTAGTAAATACAATAGCTAATCTGAGTCCTGATCCAATGGAAGGGGACTAACCTTTGAGACTGGACGAGTAAACTCATGATTGTTTGCGGTTCTTACAGTTATCACCCGCACGACATCATCCGGACCGCAATGTGTTTTGACAACGCGGGCTAAAGGCCATTTCAGTGACGGGGCATCAGAATTTATGAGTACAAGATCACCGTTTTTAAGATTACGACAGTTGGTGAGCCACTTTTGCCGTTGCTGTAGTGTGTGCAAGTAATCTTGTCTCCAAAGTTTCCAAAACTGTTGCGACATCTGTTGGACGAACTGCCAACGATTCAGTCTATAACAGGGAATATCAGTAAAGTTGTATTCTGGTACTGATAGGAGTTCCCTGCCTATGAGGAAATGAGAGGGTGTGAGCACTTCAAACTCGTTTGGATCGCTGGATAAAGCACATAAGGGCCTTGAATTGAGAACAGCTTCAACACGGGAAAGAAGTGTCCCAAGCTCTTCAAAAGATAGAGCTCTTGTGCCAATGGTACGTTTCAAATGCAATTTCGCAGATTTTATTACAGATTCGTACAGTCCGCCGAAGTTACTTCCTGTCGGAGGATTATGTCGCCAAATGACGCCACGAAAGACAAAGCCATTTGACAGGCTGTCGGATTCTGTATTCAGGAACTCGGTGACTTCCTTCAGCTGCTTTCCAGCTGAGACGAAATTGGTGCCATTATCGCTTATAACGGAATGGCATAAACCTCTTCTTGCCGAAAAGCGGTCGAAACATGCGAGAAATGACTCTGTACTTAGTGAAGATAAAACCTCTAAGTGCACCGCCCGCGTGGCACAGCATACAAACACACACAAATAGGATTTGGACACGCGAGCATTTCGACGAGTAGATTCTTTTGTAGGAAATGGACCGCCTATGTCGACGCCAACTGTGTGAAATGCATGCACATCTTGGGAACGGAACTTTGGCAGCTCACCCATAATAGGTTGCCGATTTGAAGGAAACGCTCTAAAACAAGATATACATTTCACTGTACGGGATCGAATGGCGCTACGCGCTGAAATTATCCAATATTTTTGATTAATTAAGCTTTGAAGGGTGCGTGGACCCACATGCAAATAAAGTTTGTGAAAGTGGTCAATTAATATATTGGTAAAATTAGACTTTTTTGGCAAAAGCAGAGGATGCTTCTGTTCGTAAGTGAGGTCTGATTGAGAAAGTCTACCCCCCACCCTGAGGAAATAGTGAGAATCGAGAAAAGGGTTGAGCTTTCTCAAGGATTGACTGCAGTTACCTTTCTTTGTCAATGTTGCAATTTCACTAGAAAAATGATGTTTTTGGACAGACTTCAGCAGAATATCATGTGCCTTCCGAGTATCAGAGACCGAGAGAGCCCTACGCAAATGAACAGGAGATTGACAATTGCTAATAAATTGATAACAACGAGCAACAATGTTGAGCAATTTGTTAAAACTGGAGTACTTTTCTGTTAGATTATAAAGCAACTCAACAGAATCAGTCTCGGTCATTACAAGGACTGTCTTGAGACACTTAAGTTCAGGCGGAGTACAGTCGCGAAATTCATCCATGGTTTTGATAGGCCACTGGGATTGGTCTAAGTTGAGCCAGTCAGGCCCGTTGAGCCATTCATGCGTCTCTAGCAACACAGATGGCAATGCACCACGAGAGCATATATCAGCTGGATTAGACACACCACTAACATGGTACCAGTATTCACTGGGAACACTGTCATTAATTTTGGACACCCTAGTGGACACAAATGTTTTCAGTGTGTAGCTAGGAGTATTGAGCCAAGCTAACACTACAGATGAATCTGTGAACAACATTGTCTCATAGACTTCAAGTCGACTTTGAACTATTGTTTTGACATATTTGACCAATTTTGCCAGCAAATGTGCAGCCATGAGTTCTAGACGGGGCACAGAGACAGTTTTCAAGGGTGCAACCTTTGATTTGGCAATGACTAGACTTACTTTAGTCTTACCATCTTTATTTTTCGATCGTAGGTATACAACCGCGGCATAGCCAAGAGTTGAGGCATCACAGAAACCTAGAATCTGACAATGGGTATGATGTACTACCTTAATGTGTCGGTCATGTCTTATGTTAGACAATAAGGGAAGTTCTTCAACATATGCCTGCCATTTCACTTTGAGATCATATGGTAGGCTCTCATCCCAGTCAAGTTGGCGAGCCCAGAGTTCTTGCATGAAAGCTTTTGCATAAAATACACATGGAGCCACAAAACCCAAAGGATCAAATTGTCGGCCAATTTGGGACAAAACTGTTCTTTTAGAAATTACTGGATTGGGTGGAGTGGTAGCAAAGGAAAACGCATCACAATTTGGTAGCCACTGTAGCCCAAGCACTTTAATAGACAAATTCTTCTCATCATCGAATGCAACTGGCGTTTCGCGATGAGTGTCATCCAGATGTTCTACTACCTGTGGACAATTGCTTGACCACTTGCGGAGTATGAAGCCACCTGCTCTCAGTAAGTCTATAAGCTGTTTTTGAAGCTCAAGCGCTTCTTCTACAGTAGCTACTGACCACAACAAATCATCCATAAAGAAAGATGATTTTAATATGGGAGCAGCTTTTGGAAATCTGAATGCTTCATCGTTAGCTAGGGTATGCAAAACTTTAATTGCCAAGTATGGGCAACTCGCTACACCATACGTCAAAGTATTCAAACTGTATTTTTGTATCGGCTGATCCAGGGAGTAACGCCATAGAATATGTTGATATGGTCGCTGACTCTCCTCTAATTGGATCATTCGGAACATTTTGCAAATGTCTGCAGAAAGGCAAATTTCATGAAGACGAAAGTTGATCAAGAGTTGATTTATATCAGCTTGGAGCTTTGGACCCGGTAGCACCAATGAGTTGAGTGACATATTATTTGATGTCTTACCAGATGCATCAAACACCACACGATGAGATGTTGTGGTACTTGTTGGTTTGATAATGCAGAAATGGGGAATGATGTATTTCGAATTCACCTTATCGACATCACCAAGACAAGTCATATGACCAAGGTCTTCATACTCGTGCATGAACTTGTGGTATTGAGCTTTTAACTCAGGCTCCCGTTCTAGCTTTGATTCTAAGTTGAGAAGTCTTCGAGTAGCCATTAGTTGCGAGTCGCCGAGCTCAACTGAAGGCCTAAATGGATATTTAACCACATACCTACCAAGATCATCACGTTGGTGCTCTTTTGCAAATAAGGACTCAGCCAACTCCTCATCTGGGCTATGATGCAAAATGTTACTTGGTACATCTTCAACTTCCCAAAATGAGTGCATTATTTGGTCAATATTCATTGAAAAACCACAAAATGGGCCATGATGGCCAATGTCCACTACAGATGGGGTAGAACTACTACTCTGAGAAGAATCAAATGCAGTTTGACCCACAATAACATAGCCAAATATAGAGCTCATAGCAACCGGCAAGCCATGCTCACGTGGAAATATCTTTTTACCATCATATATGAATGGAAACAAATCACCTGCTATTAATAAATCAACAGGGGCAGGCTTATGGTACTCTGGGTCAGACAACATGAGATGTTGAAATTCAACCACAGTCTTTTCAGACAGGGGCATTGTGGGTAAATTGCCCGCAATGTTGGAGACAATCACCGCATCAGTTGACAAGATTGGACCAGAGGAGTGTCGTGGCTTTATGTTACATGTGGTTAAGCCAAACTCCCGCACTGGATTGCCACCTAAACCAATGGGCTCAAAATTGCATTTACGGCGGGATAGCCCTAGACGTTTTGCACAGTCTTGAGTTATGTAGCTCGACATAGCACCACTATCGATTATAGCACGTACGGTTTGGTACTGGCCCCAAGAGTCTGCGACATGTATAACCGCTGTGCCGAGCAAAACTGTCAAATTGCCTGAGCATGTCAGTGCAATGGCACTAGTACTCGAATTAGCAAGAGTATCTATATGTAACGTATGGTGGTGCTTTTTTTTGCATATTGTGCACAGTATCTTAGACGGACAGTCCTTGATAGAATGGACACGAAGACAATTTTCACATAACTTCAATTGTCTGATTCTATCAAGGCGCTGAGTTGGTGTCAGTTCCGTGTATTCATTGCATCGATATATTGAATGCTGCTTTTTGCAATATAGACATTCCATAGATTTGTTTGTTTTTATATGTTGGTCTATATTGTCCACTGCTGATGCCAATGTTGGACGCTGTGCGCTGGGATTATTTGATTTTAAACCAGAGGGTTGGTTGATGACCTTTGACTGTCCTCGAGGGAATGGTACACTTTTGGTATAAGTGGAATTAGTAGTCGAAGTGCTCTCTGACATCTCAAGAATCCGCACTTGTCTCTCAATAAATACTATCAATTCTTCATAAGTAGGAAGCTCATCTTGTTTCAGTTCATGTTCTAACTCACGCCTAGTGGAAGGATCAAGATTACGCAAAGCAATATAGAATAGAAGAAATCCTGACAAATCCTCAATATTTAGCTGTTGGAGCGCCTTAATATTTTCTTGAAATGTCTGTAAGAATTCATTAAGGCCAGAGATAGACTCCTTCACTAAAGGTTTGAAGTTAAATAACTTGTCAAGATAATTAGTTGCTAATGCACGTCTATTTTCATAACGCTTAACCAGGGCACTCCAAACTATTGGGTAATTATCTGAGGTGACCGGGACAGACTTAACAATTGCCAATGCAGCCCCACTCACCGCAGACAAAAGATAGTAAAATTTCTCAATATTCGCTATCCGCTCATTATTGTGAATCAAGCTTGAAAATGTATCACGAAACGTTGGCCAATTTTCAAGCTTGCTATCAAATGGAAAGAGTTGCAATTTCGGTAACCGAGGCTGCACACAGCTGCCCTCTGATTTCTGATCAGTTGGGCTCGATTTTGTTTCTATTTTAATACTGTTTGAAACGTCGCGTATGAAATAATAAATTTGGTCGAAGCTTTCGATTTCTTTGTATGACGGTACATATTCAGGATAAAACTTCTTTTTGATTACAGTTATGCTAAGAATATTTTGTTCGAAACGATCTCGCCATGTTGATAATTCACTAATACGCGCATTGAATTCTCCCAATAATTCGTGCTTGTCACGAACTTTTTTGGCGACATTGTACAAGCCTTGCAATCTCAAAAAGTACAATTCCTTGGCAGCAATATGCGGCTGAACTAACTTGTCGTAATCAGCCTCAGCTTCTGCACTGAGTGTCATTTTGCGCGAGGGTAATGGTCGCAAACGCGGTAAGTGTAATGGCGTCTGAATGATGTCGGCACGTGTACCGCGTGTATGTAAAAATTGTAAAGTGACGACTTGAAATACTGAGTTTAGAACCAAAAGAAACGTTGAAATAGTTGTATTGATTTCGTAACTGGATAATCCCGGCTCGAATGATCAAAATGTGCGATCTGACGACTTTAAATATTGAAAAAAAATGGCTTGAATTACAGAAGACTCACCGATTAATCCACAGCCGCAGGGGTATGGTCCCGGGACGAAGTATTGACTGTACCGTTGTGATAAGTTGTTAATCCGTGTGATTCTGATGTGTTTTAATGTACTTTCGGTTAATTTTATTATAATTTGTTCGGAGACAAGCACCGTGTTTCTTGAGGTGAAGGACAGTGGCTCCCTCCAAGCCGGTAGCAGCGGAAGCCCATCGAACTTCTCGAATGTCAATGTCACTCGCGATGACAGCGAGTCATCCATGTGGCGGGAAAAGGATCGTCTTCAAAATCAAGCCATAGATAAACCCAACAGCGGGACTAGGCCCCAGCCGCTCGCCTCGGCGTTTCGCGTGTCTGACTCATCCTGATGAAGGACAACTAATTTGTCCGAAACTAGTCGAATATAAAGTAAGTCAAAATTTTCGTGTTTTAAACCGGATATAACATTGAAACTAAGAATATTCACAAAACATTACCTGGATCTTCTCGAGATGGTTGTAAATTTGTGAATTAAAGATATTAACTTTTATAGTATGGTAGCTTATCTACAGTCGATCTTTAGCTCCCTGAGCATTATTTACAGGCGATCTTTAGCTCCCTGAGCATTATTTACAGTCGATCTTTAGCTATTATCTCATAAGAATTTACATTTAACTTGCTGAGATAAACTTATAATAAGTAAATAATACATGTGCCGCAGATATATGACAGTGAGCAAACTTAGGTAGGTAACTATAAATAACTTGAGCTAGTAGTTAAGATTTAATTATGAGTGATTTTATCTTAGATTTGGGGGTATTTTTGCATAAAATGTCACAAATATTCGTCCGTTCGGTTATCGTTCAACGCTAAACACAACGAGTGTCTTTGTATCTTTAGCTCAATGAGCATTATTTACAGTCGATCTTTAGCTCCATGAGCATTATTTATCGCCAGGTACTGTAAGTCTTTAGACAGATTAGTTTAAATCCAATTTATTTATCTAACCTGATAAACTTGTTTCCGATTTCAAGGTCACTTAACTACCCCAAACATAGCTAAAACACACATAATCATAAATAAACCAAATAGATTGAATTGTATACCCCGACCTTCCTAAACAATAAAATAAATTGTCTTTTTAGCCCTTTTTATTGTCCCTAAACGTGGAATAAAAACTGATAAGTTTCACTTTTATTTCTTTTGTAAACGTGGAATAAATGAATAGATATTAACTCACATTTTGTTAAAATATCTAGCCGTGTTTATCAAGTTAAAAAGTAGCATGTGTTAATACAAGGTTAAACTATGTCCATTTTAAATCTCATCTAAATACGTACACCTTGGTCTTTTTACAGGGTCTAGACGTCTGGAGACATATTATTAACCGCCGACGAAAAAGAATAGTGTTTTAAGTTTATAGTGTGTATCTGTGTGTCTGCTTGTGTCATCGTAGCTCTGAAACGGCCAGCCTGATTTTGATTTACTTTTTTTGTTTGAAAGGTGACTTGTTCGTGAGTGTGAAGTTTATTTGTATTTATTTTGATGACGTCAAATGAAATATATTTGCACAGAATTATAAAATTAAAATATTATATAAAAAAATGTTTTTGCTTTGTTTACCTAAGTCTCTATTTTATTTACAGTGATAAACAGATTGATCTTCAACTTTTATGACATATTTTCGACAACCCAACATCGATACAAACAACTAAATCGGCTTAAAGAACTCCTGGCATAATAACAAAGCAGGGCCCAACAGGGCAATTGTCAACTGTCACAGCCACCACAGGGCATTTGGCAACCCTAATGGCACAATAGTTTGCAACTCAAGCCCATCTGTCACTTAACTAGTAAAATATACAGTCGTCAGTAGCACGCTGAAAAATAACGCCGCGACACCCCTGACTTTTAGGCACACTGAGATCCCTCACTGGAAAACAAACTCAAGCTTCAAGAATTTAGAGTTGAGTTCTATTGATGAACATCGTGAATAAATTTCAACTCATTTTGTTAAGTTAAAATGTAACTCATGTTGCCGGAAATACAGTCTAAATTGCACGTCTCAAACATTTGTTTCTTTTCCAACAATCAAAGAGAAATCATTTCTTTTGCTGAGCCTCTAAAGTTTATTCTTGAGTGTTATGGTTGTCAGCCTCGCAGGGGTTATTTAACTTTGAAGTAGTTCAAAAGACCCCAGATTTGCGATTCTGGTGGATTTTCTTTTGGATTAAAGACCCTATGAATATAATGATAATGCGTTCGAGGTTTATATTTATTTTCTCGGTGATTTTGTCACGAGACGGATTTGGATTTTTATAGGTATTAGGGGGAATAGCGGTATTTGATTACTACTGTGGATTTAATAGTCATTTATTGTAATGACACTTACTGTGAATGATTTTTATATCATATCATTGAGAGGTGGTAGAGCATTTTGTGAGTTGCTCGCCTGGCTTGCTACCAAAGTAGCTTACCACCATCAAGTTGAAAGTCTGCCGCCAAGCCAAATACGGTGTTCCGGCAGTTATCCTTGAGAGCCTGCGTATTCCAGGTCTAGTGTGTTTACCAGCTTCGATCACATCGTCACTTACCATCAGGTGAGATAGTGGTCAAAAACTAGCCTGTCACAAATAAAAAAAAAAAAAGTATTGTAATGACACTTACTGTGAATGATTTTTATATCATATCCAAAATAGTTTTTTCATATGGGGCTCAAAGGGGCATGAAAGTTAATTACTATTGCCAGATTCGCTTAATATCAGTACAATCTTGAAAAAAACCGGGATGTTGCAGTTTTTTTTTTTTTTTTTTAACGTTCTGAAATGACTAATCCTACTAATATTATAAATCCGAAAGTTTGTGCGTAAGTGTCCATGTGTGTAAGTATGTTAGTTCCCTCTTCACGCTTTCTAACGTCTAAACCATATAAGCGAATGACTTCAAATTCTCATATAATATGTAAAACTACGGCCCAAAGCCAGAAATGACACTTAAAATTATAATGAAAAATATTAAGGAGACCCCATACATGTAAGTGGGGAGCAAAATATATTTTTTTAATCTACCCTTGTTAGGTATCGTTAAAAAAGAGCATGACAACTAGAGTACGAAATTAGTTTAAATAAAATCTATTTCTGAAAATAACGATTTGGTAAGCCACCAAAGCCACTTTTTTTAGACCTATTTTGTCCCGGGGTCTATCTCAAAAACGGCTTCACACTGAACGCTGAAACTTGCGAATAATATCCGTTATATCCTGTACTTGAACAACAAATACAGAAATCAAACAATTATTATATAGAAAAAAAGTTAAAAGCAAGTTACCTCAAAAGATTTTCTCTATGAGGCAAAATGTAGGCGCGAGATCTCAGTTCGGCGCGAACGACTAGGTTTAGCTGTAATTATGCTCATTAATAATGTTTATGTTTACAAATATAGCTCTTTGAACATGCGACTATTTGGTAACGACAAAAAATGTTTTAATTACAAGTTGTGTGTGATCAAATGTTATCCGAGCAAATATTTGTTCGCTGATATTTGACCAGGGTGTTTGGTTTCATTTCAAGTTGATATTTTGATGTCGGGCAAAGTTAGTTCTCAATTAAAAGGGGCGAATTTTACCCTTATTAGACAACTAGCTGCGCCCCGCGGTGCTACTCGTTGTATCGGGATAAAAACTTGCTTATATGTTGATGCAGGGTGTCGACTACCTCTATACCGAATTTTAATGAAATGAAATTTCATTAACTTCATGAGTGCCTCTTTGGAGCCCATGTGAATAACCGATTTTGATTGATTAAATTAGATTATTACGCTATTAATTTCATACATCTAATAGCTTTCTTCTTTGTCCACAGGTATTAATCTTCGTTCATCTGAAAATCTGAAAGAAAACAAGGTAATGGCACAGGTAGAGTTCGCAAACAGTGCGAAAACATGTTTACATCTAGTTACCTACTGGTATTATATAGGTATAGGTATATCTTTACCTAAGTTTTCTGCTCGTTTAGGTAATTTTGCTTACTTATATGATTTACTGACTATAATCTTAAGTTTTTGCTATTTAGTGTGAAGTCGATTTGATTTGACTGAGTAAAATAAAAAAAACGTAAAGAAAAATATTTTTTGATATTTTTTACTTTTTTGTTGACATTATAGTTTAAAAATATCGAAGTGCTACTTAAATGGCGTAACCTTTTTGTCGAAACGCTTTCACACGCACAAGCCTACACTAAGCTCGATGATTTATGTCGTACTTGCCGGAAACATTAACACCACTCACACAATAGCACCCAAACAAACACATTTATTTTAGAGATAAACCTTTTGTTCTCACTGAGAATTGAACCTGATACCCGCTGCTGAGAAGGCAGACGCGCCGACAACGCAGTTCAATGTAATATAATGAAACGTGTTTCAAACCAAATTCCTTCGAAACCAACAAACAAACGCAATCACAATCACAGCCCCACACTAATTGCAAAGACTTTTATCGTGGGTGCCGGAAATATTTAAATCACACACACAATCACATCCAGAACTAGAAACACAAATGCCCCTTGGAAAGGAAAATTGTGCTACTGCCGGGAATCGAACCCAGGAGCCACGGCGCAGAGGGCAGATACTTACCCACTGCGCCAACTGTGTCTTCTGTTAAATCCATTACCTTCTTCAGTCCAAAATACCTTTTCGAACGCAGACTGCAACCGAAACACTCAAGGTGAGAATGAGATTAACATAAATTTAACATTTAAATTAACCGGGGAAACACCGCGCTTTCTCTCCAAACTGATATATTGTTGGAACATTCAGATATAGTGAAACATTGCCCGTGGCTGGAACAATTTGTCTGCCAGTCTTCGCTGCTTGCAATTCCGAAGAAGCGGTTTGGTTTTGGATACAAAGCATCTATGCACACTATACGTTGCCTGGTTGAACAAACTTTGTTGAAATAATGAATATTTTAAAAAGTTATTTAAAATAAAGCTTGCCAGTTGCAAATAAAAAAAGGATTAAAAAGTTAGATAACCAGAGAACTTGTCAAGACAAATCAAACGAACCCAAACAAGATGGATTTATATTGCTTAGTTCAGAAGTCCCTATGGCTTTCTTCCGTCTCCAATTCAGACCAGCTCCATGGTGCCATATCATTGTATTGTCACCGAAGATAACAACACACCAAATTTGAGTCCAATCGGACATCGGAAAGTGGGTGTAATTTAAATGTGACAGTAATTCGTTAGAGTTTAAAACGGCTTTGTGCAAAACTGATACTTTACTTAATGCTAGAGATGTCTCTACATCACTTAGTTTCATAAAAATAGTTCTAAAATTAATAATAAACAAGTTAAACACATTAATGACATGAGCTACAAGAAAATCCTTAGCTTACAAAATTTGACTAATAACCAACTTATAAACAACGGGACAGGTAAAATAAATAAAAGCGTGTAAAGATATCACTATGCGTGCTATTTACTCTTCTTTAAGATAGAAAGAGATAGTTATGTAGATCATAGCCACGTATTTTATCTCGGGTTACCGGCAAATGATAAAATCTCGGTTTGCGTAAGTACAATATAATTTAAAACAAAACTAGTTTCCAATTAATTAGATATTTAAATTACCTATAAAAAATCGTTTAAAAAAATAATGTATCTCTTTTAGAGGCTGAGAATGAACTATTTTAGAGTTTCGAAAGACCTAATTTCATAGAATAAATCTATCAAGAAAGCTTTTGTAAATCATGTTTCTGGTTTCCATTTATTTAGGTTATACCCTTAAGTCTTTATTGTTGCTAAGTCTCACAAAAGGTGCTCTTTCTTGCTGTTAAAAGTAACTTATAAGCGTCCAAATGTGAAGCTTTTATTTAGTGTCACCTGCCCCGTTGTCTGTCTATTTATCAGTCGGTAATCAAATCTTGCAAGCTAAGTTAGACCCACTTCGCGATGTCCAATTGGACTCAAATTTGGTATCCTTATGTATCTTCGGTGAAAATACAATGATATGGTACCATGGAGACGGAAAATGGCCATAGGAACTTCTGAACGAAACAAGATAAACCCATCGAGTTTGGGCTCGTATGAATCTTCTGGACAAGTTCTTTAGTTATGTAACTTTTTAGGCTTTTTTTTATTTACGATTGGTAAAAGCTTGATTTTAAACTTTTTAAAATATTACTCGTTTATTTCTGAACATAGGCTACTCTATACCCTAATTAATAAAGTCGTGTTTGGATGATAGTCAATAAATAAACATATAAAAACACCCATTTAAAAACATAGAAATCGCTGAACAGTTTCTCTGTCGAAATACTACGTGTACAGTTATATTCATTTACACACATGCATTACCGCAAACACACCGCCGGGAGCAATAATATAAGACATGTACATTGAAAGGCTTTCACGGCCTAGGATCTAGGTAAACCTAGATGTCTAGTATGGAAATGGATGAGAAAAACAGTATGGACGTTTCGTAGAAATTTGAAAGATCCAGCCATGGCCCACACGCATTGCTTCTGTAAGTGTTCTACTTTAAAGTCTGATAGCGCCAGAGGCAAGCTTGATTTCATAGAAATAGTTTACTATAATCGCTAACCAAACGTTTGATGAAACTGTCCAGTACATACTAGACACTCATATTTACTTTCCGACTTCTAATATTAGTGTGAAATGTGATTAATTTCTTATTAACTATGTATATTTGTTTTAACCTCAGCTGCTATTGCTCTTCTTCATCTTATTTAGCCTCTATGGGGCCCGAATAAGCGTGCCCAATTTCTTCCATGACTCACGTCCCTGTACATTGGTCATGCGGTCATGTCCTACGCTGTCTCTTTCGTCATTTTTTCAACGTTTCGGTAAGCGGTCTCGTAGTCTGTGTTCGTCCACGGTCTCTATTCAAAGACCCGTCGCTAGTGCTCTTACTGTGCATTAACCTGTAGGGTACCTCTGCTCTGAGGTCAGCAGTAAATATTTGAGCGATAAGATTATCTCTACATCGTGGCTTTCTAGATAGGAACTGCAGTTAACCGTTGGTTAGGAGTTGGTTATCTATTGTGAGAAATATCTGTGTGAGCTATGTATAGCACAAAATTAATATAGGAAGTACTAGCGTACATAACAGACACGATCAAGCCGCTTTCATTGTGTCCCATCGTGCCCATCATGCAAGCTAAATCAATTGCCGTGTTTAAAACGTTGGTTTTTTTTAAATGTACGATAGGCAAGCGTTTGACCACAATCTCACCTGATGGTAAGCGACGATGCGGCCGAAGATGTAGCATGCTTGCCTAGAAGGTACCTATTCACTCTTGACTTGAAGACTCCCAGATTATACTGTTCGGGGAACAAAGACGAGGGCAATGAGTTCCACTCCTTCGCTGTACGGATGATAAACGTAGAAGCGAAACGCTTCGAGCGAACTGGAGGTATGTCAACCATATATGGATGACGTTTGACAGTTTGTCTTGTTGTTAGATGGTAAAACGGGCATGGGGGAATTAGCTCGTGTAATTCCTGCGCACACTCTCCAAAGTGTAAACGGTAGAATACCGATAGACTTGCGACCTTACGTCGGTGACCGAGACTGCAATTTGGACTCGACTAGCTAGGTATTTAAGCATATTGTGTATATAGTATGTATGTTTTTTTTTATTTATTTGTTTAGATATATTATATATTAGTATAGAACGCCGCACCAACCCAAATCTTCCTGCACATTTTTGGTGTATCCAAAGGTTGAAATCCGAACGACGAACGGCGAAGATACTACAGTGGACAGCTAATAGCGTACTCGGATGGCGTCTTATAGATTTTTTTTTTATCTCGGATATCGCTTTTTCTGTCATCGTAACCACTGCTTTAACTGCTCTCGGGTTCGATTCCCGGCGGGAACACAAGTTTTCTCCCCAAGGAAAATTTGTGTTTCTGGTACTGGTTGTGATTGTGTGTGTGATGTGAATGTTTCCGGCACCCACGACACAAGTCATCGAACTTAGTGTGGGGCTGTGAGTGTGAAAGCGTTTATGTGATGTTATGTTTATGTTTATAATTGAAACGCAAGCAAAGCTTAAAATAATTAAACGCAAGCAAAGCTTAAAAAAAACTGACTTCACCGCTTTATCTTCGGAACTTTGATCAGATTAGATGTACTAAACACGCGTTATTGAAGATATTTCAAGAACTGATCAGATCTTGAACAAATTTAAATGGTACCAATTTGAAAGCAACATCTTTCAAACAAACAAAAATTTCAAAATCGGTTCACGTGGAACGAAATTATGAGGTAACACACAAAAAAAAACATTCGACTTGAGTACCTCCTCCTTTTTTGTGATGTCGGTAGATAATATAAAATGTACACCGCCTTTTTTCACTTTCTCGGCAAAGCTCTATAGGTATATTAAATACAGGAATAATGTTTTTATTTTTTTATTAGCGGTCAGTCAGCAATATTGACCAGTTAACATTTAAATCAACACTTCGCAAATAATTCAATCTGATTGACGATATCGCTTCGTCATTATCCGTCCAATAAATGTCGTGTCATCGGTAATGTTGCTAACAATTCAATTTTGTGCCACTACTTTTGACCAGCATATTATACGGTGGTAAGCACCGTCGACTACATCATTTAACATTTTTAACCGACTTCAAAAAAGGAGGTTCTCAATTCGACTGTATGATTCTTTTTATGTTTGGTAGAGTATATTTCAGAGGTGGTCCCATTTAAATTTTATCGAAATCGGTTAAGACAAAACCAAAATATAAGCGACGAAGTCGGTTTTTTTAAGCTTTGCTTGCGTTTCAATTATGGTTAGATAGTGGTGAAACGATGACAGAATAATTAAACGCAAGCAAAGCTTAAAAAACCGACTTCACCGCTTTATCTTTGAAACCTTGATCACATTTAATGTATAAAACGCGCAAGAAAACTCAAAAAATACCAGGTTTCATATAAAAAAATAATCATCAAAATCGCTTCACAACGAAAGAAGTTATGAGGTAACTTTTGAAGTCGGTAAAAATATTTCAAGAACTACTGATCAGATCTTAATCAAATTTAAATGGGACCAATAGGATAGCAACAAATTTCAAACGAAAAAAAATTTCGAAATCGGTTCACGTGGATAGAAGTTATGAGGTAACACATATTTTTTTTGTGAAGTCGGTAATCGGTGAACATACATAAAAAAATACATACAGTCGAACATAGTACCTCCTCCTTTTTTGAAGTCGGTAAAAACCCCCAGTGGCATCCCGCTCGCACGGAACCCCCAAAACACCTGAGAGGGCTTCACTTAGCAACTAATATGCATAATCGTCACGCCGCAAATTGTGCTGAGTTCTCTGGGAAATGGAGGCTAGGTTAGGAGAGAAGGCGAATTACCTTATAGATCATAACAAATTATACATTCACACTCACAGCCCCACACTAAGTTCATTGAATTGCGTCGTGGTTGCTGGAAACATTCACATTATACACACAATCACAACCAGAACCAGAAATTTTGGATTTCCCTTGCGTAGAAAATTTGTGAAATGAAATGAAATGCATTTATTTGTTTCAAGTGTAGGTGTAAACAGATACAGGTTAAGTGTATCAATATAGTTCACACACTTGTTTACCCTTTAATTAAAGACTCCCAGATTGTACTTATCGGGCAACATAGGCAAGCAAGGAACATCTTCGGCCGCATCATCACTTTCCATCAGGTGAGATAGTGGTCAAATGCTTGCCTTTTGAAAAAAAAAATACATAGACGGGCAATGAGTGACTTCTTAGCGGTACGGTTCACGGGCGTGCGCCAGCAACTTCTCCCCCCGCATTGCCGTTCTGTATACTGCCGACATAATGAAAAAAGCAGTAACTGCATTTTTGTCAAAATTGACAAAATTAAATACATTATAGGAATCAGGAAAAATAGATGCATCTACTGTTATTTTTAATTGACTTCAAAAAAGGAGGAGGTTCTATGTTCGACTGTATGTATTTTTTTTATGTATGATCACCGATTTCTCTCCCATTTGTGGACTGATTCTTGAAATTCTTTTTTGGTTTTATAGATTATAACCAATTTATTTGGTATTATTAACTTCAAAGGTGGTCTCATATAAATGTTTATGGATATCGATCAAGCCAAAACCAAATTATAAGTGGTGAAGTCGGTTTTTTAAGCTTTGCTTACGTTTAAATTATCTTATTCTAAAATAAATTAATTGTAAAATTTAGTAGGTTGCGTTTGAAACGCAACCTACTAAATTTTACATTTAATTTATTTCTGATGTATATAACTCAATTTTGACAAAAATATCACTTACGTCTTTTGACGTGATAACGTCTTATAAATCGATGAACACCGGCTGCACGCAAGAAAAAGTGTCACGTTCCACCTGAGCGTGCAAGCTAGAGCGCGGAACAAGCGATCGAGAGGCACGATCGAACTAAGCGTCTTATGACATTATCACGTAAAATTATCGTCCGTAAACCGACTTTACAGACAACCATATTTTTTCCTTATGACGGCAGTACAGAGCGCGCGCCTTGGGCGTTTTGTCCCTAAAAGCGGCGATTTTTTTTTTTTATGCCTGATAGGCAAGCATTTGACCACAATCTCACCTGATGGAAAGTGATGATGTGGCCGAAGATGTAGCATGCTTGCCTAGAAGGTACCTATTCACTCTTGACTTGAAGACTCCCAGATTGTACCGATATTAGTAATCGTATCACCCACTGAAAAAAAACGATCTAAGACTGTTAGCCTGCAACTATTTACAGTAGCTTCTAAACAAAGTTTCATGAAATAATAATTACGGCTACTAAAACAAGCCAGCTTCTTGTAATAGAATAATATCTTCACTTTTCTGTATTTGTAAGAAAATCTTGTTGAGCTCTCTACCCTTTGTCGAGTGTAATACTCGTACCTAATTAAACTACTGTGCTGGCAACATTTTCAAGGAATATTTTCTTTAGGTTTTTGCCGCGAAAGTGAAAAAATGGCGATGTTGATTTTGTTTAATTTTCCAAAACCTGTGATTCTTAGAGTGTTAATGTGTAATAATGGTGGTTTATTAACCGTTAATACTAAGTAAACGTGCAAAGTGTAGGCAAATCATACAAAGTTGGAAAACGTGATTTTCGCCTTCGCTCCAAAACTCCAATAGAAGTTCTAGTAAAGTTTCTACCACTTTACTAGGGCATCACTTGACTATGACTGACTAATTGATTTTGACTGTGACTTGTGACTAGGATTTCTATTATGAAAATAGATTTTTTTATTTTTTGTTTAATACTTCGACTAAAGGACTATGCATCCATGGTCGAAACTTTGATCAGATTTAATATATTAAACACGCATTATTGACTTTAACTCAATAACTAAAGATCAGGTCTTGATCAATCGGACCACATGAAAAGCACCAACTTTCAAATAACAAAATAATCATCAAAATCGGCTCACAACGAAAGAAGTTATGATGTAACTTTTGAAGGTCGGATAAACGAGAACATCATCTATGAAGTCCACAAAATAGGCATTAGTGAAGATATTTCAAGAACTACTGATCAGATTTTGATCAAATGTAAATGGAACCAATTAGAGAGCAACAACTTTCAAACTAAAAAAAAAATTTCGAAATCGGCTCAAGTGGAGAGAAGTTATGAAGTAAAACATAGAAAAAATACATTCGACTTATGAGTACCTCCTTTTTTGGGAAGTCGGTAAAAAGCAAAGACTTGCCTACTGCGCTACAGGGTCAGTATGCCGTTATTCGTAATCACCAAAGTATTCCTTAACTTTAATGTATTAATAATCATTACCAAATAAGACTGAAAAGCCTTACTTTCAAGAGAAAATCAATCAAAATTTAAAGCAAATTAGACGTGCCATCTAGGGGGTAGTAACTTTTTGCAATCTACGTTAACGACTTAAAATTTAACCCTCTAACTTAACCCGGTAAATTTTATGTTACCCGGTTAAAATTTCAGTTAAATACCGAATTGATGTTTAATTTGAACTTGGTTGCTCATAACCGTAAAGAAGGCCAACAAGTGTCAGCGTTAAGATTTACTGGTTTACTTTACTCGATAAAGTCAAATAATAAGCGCTGGTGGCGAAAATCTATAGAAAATAAAAGTTAAATTTCAGTAATTTTCAGTTTCAGGATGTAAAAAAATAACGCTGTGTGGCTTTTGATCTATTTAAACCTGCGACAGTAGATTTTCATGAAATATTACTCAAACCGCTGAGCTACCCAAGCGCTGCCTCAAGCAACGAAATTATCCTTTCCTTATTATTAACATCTTATGGGACCTTTGACGCCATCTCCTGAAATAGGTTTTTCATTCTAATTTTACAAATTTAGTTAAAGATATTTTGAATTACTATGTGGTATATTGTATGCTGGTCTGATGATGGAGCCTGGGTCAAGTATCAATGGCGTTTAGACGGTTGGGAGTTTAGTACCCGGTAGGAACACAGGTTTTCTGCACTAGAAAAAAATGTGTTTTAGGTTCTGGGTGTGATTGTGTATGTGATGTGAATGTTTCCGTCAACGACACAAGTCTCCGACCGTAGGGGCTGTGAGTGCGAAAGAGTTAACGTGACATGTTATGTTCCAAGTTTGCTACAGCTGGCAGAGCCGTTGCTTGTAAATGAATGAAATGAATTAATGATTAAAAACAATATCTATCTTGAATAAAAAACAAAAAATTAAATATATTTATTTGGCAATTAACAAACATACAACAGACAATAAAAACAGCTTACAAAGGTAATTAAACATAACAAAAAAAGTGGCAAAATGGTCGTGACTTAGCATTTTTGCCAAGTTTAACACTAGGCGCTGATTTTAAGTAACAACCCAGAGGTGGCGGATCTAAAACAATAAATATATAAAAATGTATGTAAATATTTTCAATCTAACATAAAAAACCATTAATTATATATAATTGCCCTCTATTTAAGTCCTTAATTCAATACTAATAACAATATGTCAAAGAAACCACAAACTAACGATCTAAACTTTGGTTGGTATTCAAAGCCCTAATTTTCTTTGATTCCCCATTCACCCTTGACCCGTCATTTGTTGTATTACCCACAATACCTGCAAACAAGAACATCTTTTATAATCCTTATCAACACACAAAACTAGACTCTATTGCAATATGCATAGAGTAGTTTATCGTCAGTGGTTTTAAGCAACGTAACTAGGGTTGCCACGCTTATATAAATGCAAACAAAATGTCGGTTTCGCGTGATACGGTGTACTTAACGTACTTTTAGTATTTTGCATACATTACTGGGTATATTCTGCTCAGTGACTTACCTATTTTACGTGTTGGAGTAATGAAGGTACTCTGTAGGAAATTCTTTGTCCCGGGTAATTTTGTTAGTGACGAAGAGGATGGGAGTTTGGTACTGGGAAATTAATTATCGTAGAAGGTGAGAGATTGTCTTTGGTAGAAGTTATGTGCATGTCTTGTATAAAACGGAATATTTAACAAGTAGTGTACAGCAAAAATGAGGGTAGTTTTAGAGGTCTCTGTCAAAATTGTTCTCTAAACGTTATAATCTGGAAGTCTTCAAGTCAAGAGTGAATTATCTTCAAGGCTGATGCTACATCTTCCATCGCATCATCAAATCAAATCAAAATCGTTTATTCACATGGGCCCCAAAGAGGCACTCATGAAAGTTAATGACATCGCTTTCCATCTTGCTTCCTTTTCTAGAAGATATCTATTACTAAATTTGTGTTTCTGGTTCTGGTTGTGATTGTGTATTATCAGACCGTTCGGGAAACAAAAACGCACGTAATGAGCTCCACTTCTTCACTATACGGATGATGAACTTAGAAGAGAAACGCTTCGAACTGGAGGTATGTCAACCTTAAAAGTATGACGTTTGACAGTTTGTGTTAATGTTAGATGATTATAATTTAAACGCAAACAAAGTTTCAAAATACCGACATCACCGCATTATCTCCGGAACAGGTAGGTCTTTTCTGGTCGTCGAACTACGATTGTTCGAATTGATGCGAAGTCAATACGACAGTCGATCGATTGAAAATTCTGTCGATTCTATGTTTCATAAGAAAAGAAAATCATTTGTTTTCGGACATCGATGTAAAAATAATCGATGCCCGGAATAGACCCCCAAGAATGCCGAGTTCTGCCGCTTGCGATCCGTTTCGAGCGGTATTTACCTCAACTCTACAATGTTTTCATCTCCCAAACCTTAATATTTCCATCGATCCTGCATATTTACCCCAAGATTGATGGCATTACACCCGGTCCGAGACTTCCTGGCGAGTACCGACCGTACCGGGATTAGCCAGATTACCGGCTCAACCGGCTAACGCCGGCTCATTCTGGCTCATGCTGCTGAAAACGGCTCAAACGGCTCAAACTTATGATAATGTGCACGGATTTGATACAGTTGGTTGTACAGGTGGAGTATTGGGACATACAGGTGTACGAAGCATTTAAAAAATTGCAATATTTCTGTGCATTTCTGCTATATTACTTACTATTTCTTATATGTACATATTTTGTGACATATTTCCTATACAATATTAAACGCTAGCAAAACTTAAAAAACCGACTTCAACGCTTTATTTTCGAAACCGAAATCGGATTAAATGAATTAAATACGCATTATTGAGGATAACTCAAAAACTACTAGTCAGATCTTGATCAAATTTAGCAAAAACAGAGAAAACTTATGTTTCCACCAGGAATCGAACCCGATACCAAGATGCGCAACCAACTAGGTCAACGTTAGCTTATATACTAGTTTATAAGTACGTCTTCGTTCATACGTGGATAGATTGGCTTTTGTTTTATTCATACCTACTTTCCGAACAAAGAGAAAATTATACCTCGCTCCAATACATTTTTCTTTTGGGAAGCAACTCATATAAACCGTATCATAAGGTATATAATTATAATTCTTGGATAGTACAGCTTTTATGATCTGCGTCATAATAATGTATATAATTTTAGTTATATCATCCTTAATACTTTCAACATTGAAGTCAACATGTGTATATACAGGGTTATTTGTTCAAGGCTAGAAACTTCTTGGGACATAATTCCAACCATTCAGACCAACGTCTTTCGAGGTACGGCTGTTGCAAGTTCTGTTTTATGACTTTTCAAATACATTTTGAAATATATTATTTATAAATATTCTCTATTAAGTCTAAGATGTCAAGTGACAACTGGAGTTGGCATGCATTATAATATTATGAGGCGCGATTCGGAAATGACATTCTATGCCGGACAGTGTAGTTAAAAGAACTATTCATTATAGATTATAGGTTTAAAGAACTTAATGAACTATTTGTTCACTTATAATGAGATACAATATTATACTTATTTTATAAAAATGATATTGACATTCCTCTGGCGAGTAGCTAAAGTAGGTATACATTTCTAAGGTGAATTGAGGGTTATTTTAAGGTAAAAATAATGCCACTCAGAAGAAAGTCGTAGATCTAAATGAGCTAAGGGTTAGAACAAGAATCAGGGTCTAAGAGTTATTTGGTATTTTCCAAATAACCCTGTATATACATTTTACTTATAATGTACATTTTTGTAAACTTTCGGGACGTTTACTTTCGAGGGACTGATTAAATGTAAATGAGAAGAAAAGTTTTTCAATTTTAAAATTCAAATTCGATAAAGTATGTGATTTTAATTGCACGAAAAATTCTAAATTTATTTCAATGAACCTAAGTGAAAATTAATTAAGTAATTTATTTTAATTAATAACTTTATATATATACTTAATAACTATATAAATATATTTTTTATGTATGTGTGTGAATTGTCAGAAATCCCAATTTTATACTATTACTATGATTGATTTTTGTTTTATTACCGCTTGTTTTTTTATTACAAGCTTTTTATTTAGTTTCACCTGTCCCGATGTTTGTCATCAAATCTTGCAAATTAAATCTGATCCATTTTGCATACATGTAAATCACGTGACAATGCAATATTATGATGACATGGTGCTGATCTGATGACGGAGCTGGAAGGTGGCCAAAGGAACTTCGCAATGAAACAACACAACCTCATCGAGTTTCGGCTCATTTGAATCGTCTTGACAAGTTCTCTGGTTACATAACTTTTAGTCCTTTTTATTAAACTTATTTATTTTAACTTGTAAAAGCTTTCGATTTTTAAAAACTTTTAAAAGTATGACTTGTTTATTACTACCCTTAGAGCGTGAAGAGGGAAAAAACATACTTAATCATAAAAAAGTATCGTGCTTTTTTTTATAATTTTGGCTTCGCAATCTTGTGCATTTTGCCAGTGTCATGTATGTAATAATATATTTCATACCAAAAGTCATGTCAAAGTCAAGTAAAAGAGTCAAGGTCCAGTCATATTTTAGTCATGCCCTAGTAAAGAGGTAGAAACTTTACTAGAACTTCTATTTCGTTTTGGAGCGAGAGCAAAAATCACGTTTTTTCAACTTTGTATGATTTGCCTACACTTATGCAAATTTACTAAGTATTTAAGGTTAATAATCCAGCATTATTACACACACACGCAGGTTTTGGAAAATTATACAAAATCAACACCGCCATTTTTCACTTTCGCGGCAAAACTCCCGTGCTTTTATTTCAAAGACATTTTAAATGAAACATTTAATATTGATATACGAAACCGTCTAGAAAATAGAGATGTTCAGTTAGTGTAACGTATTTTGCGGCAGTTTTGCATTCGTAAGCCGAGGCGGCAGTCGACGCGCGAAAGCTCGAAGCTTCCTCCCGAGTAAATAAAAATACTCGAATATATTGAAAGCTCAGGGGAAGGCCAATAATTCTGGCAGGATTTGTTTGGATGTATGTATGGAAATACGGGGTGAGGTGTGGCGATAGATCTATCCCTCAGGGGTCGGATGGTCATCGATAGTTTAGTAGCCCTGGGATGGTAGGTCGATTGGTGTTTAGATTATAGACCGGAAGCTGTATTTTATTTAACTTTTGATGGCGTAGACTTATTTATAAGGTGACATTTTGTATTGAGGTAAAGTTGTATTTTAAAACAGGGATTTTTTTACTGTATATTTTCTTGTATTCTGAGATATTTTCATATTATATCTAAAAGTTTTAGGATTGCAATTCAGATGTATTTTAATTATGTATGTAATTTTAATTTAGTTTTAAGAAATACGGGCAAATGGCGCACAGATTGTATGTCATTTAATAAAATAAGGATATCAAACATGATTTTTGTATCGAATGATCGAATGACGCTTGTTTTTTTCATTTTCTTGACATTTTTTTTACTGATATGAGGCCAAAAAGTTTTTTTTTATATATGTTTCTAGTATCTGTGGCCTGACCTCGTCATCATAAAATTAATATCTATATACGTACACTATAGTAGGTATCTGGTATATACCACTAAAGTATTGGTAGTAAGAAAGATAGCTGCCATGAAAATGTACGTCTCTCATCCAATCATGGGTGCAGCATGCAAATGTCCTTGTGTGCATGCATCACGCTGAAAATTGTCACAGACACCTAAATAGTTGCTACGTGAATTGGCCCATTGTCTGACCTTTGGTGTATTTTTGTGCGTGAAGCTTGCGTTATGACAAGCGAAATTTGTAGGACCTAGGGTGCTTCACCCGTATTGTATTAAGTACCGGCATTAAGTCCGTATTTTTTACCGACTTCAAAAAAGGAGGAGGTACTATGTTCGACTGTATGTTTTTTTTTGTATGTTCACCGATTCTCCCTTATATGGACCGATTCTCAAAATTATTTTTTTGTTTGGTAGATTATACTTCAGAGGGATCCATATAAATTATATAGAAATCGATCAAGCTAAAACTAAAATATAAGCGGTGAAGTCGGTTTTTAAGCTTTGTTTACGTTTAATATTAACGCCTATGCTCTCTCATCTCTCGCTTAAGCTGTGCAATAGATTTATTTGATTTCATTATACATACAATTCATCAGTTCGCTGTTACAACATAAAAACTAAATATTCCTATTGTACTTAACTGATTTCCGTTTGCTTCTCTCAAAATTATATTTGAATGAAGTTCCTCAAATGACGTCACATAATAACCCAATACATTCTCAAACCAAATTCAACGATTCGAAAATCACAATAAAGCCGCCCACTTCCCCGAGATCTATTCTATCGATAAAAATGCTAATGCCCATCCCTAGCGGGGAGAGATGATTGCATTCAATGCCTCGTCTTGAGGCAGCCCTAAGTACATTCGGATACGGCTACAGTAGCGCCTTTTTACCTCTTGACTTTAGGGTATCCACTTGAGACTTTTAAATGTTACCTAAGTTTTCTCAAGGGTTCAGTGACCTTGACTATTCAGGTAATTTATACGGGCAAGATGAATGGCCTAACTTGTGATTATGTTAATGGTAATATAGAATGCCCCACTCTAGATATTTCACAATTTAAGCATATTATTCGCTCTGGTTCTAGAAACTGCCCGTTGGCTTAGTTGTGTGAACGTTCGCTTTCTATACAGGGGTATCGGGATCGATCCCTGGCGGGAACACAAGTTTTCGGCACTGGCACCCACGACACAAGTCATCGAATTAGTGTAGGGCTATGAGTGTGAAAGCATTTATGTTTTAGTCTTTTCTATACAAGATTCTTTAAAAATATTCAGAAATACTGACTCAGTTGCTTACCAAGTGGATAAGCTCTAGAATTCCAACATTATTCCGGAGATAATATTTTTACTATTTTCGTAAACATTAATGCACTGGGTTTACTGGGTTACATAGGCTGATAAACTCATTACCCTCCTTGCGTCGCGCAATTGGTTAAAAAGGAGAAAATCTTTTATCTCGATAGCCCTCTCCTGGCCCTAAATTAAAAAAAAACATTTACATCTCAAATAATCTTACATCAATCGGTTTTCTAGAACATCCCTAAAAACTCAAGAGCCGCAAAAATCCAGTTTTAATTAATAAAAATGGCGTCTCTTAAACAAACATGGCGGCAACGACCGTCTCTTTATGTACATATGTTAATGAGTGACAGCCCTGGAATGGAATTGTCGTGTTAGGGCTGCCATTATTCTACAGCGAGTAGACATTTTTGCTTTCGAATAGACGTCATATTATGATGTTTTTTTACACTGTGCTTTGTTTTAATTCTGCTATCTTAATGTAGGGCTTCTGTGACATTATTTGATTCTGGAGGGGTGGTTGTTATATGATTTGGGTCTGTATTTATTTAACTAGGTTTTTGTATATTTGCCTTATTCTGTGTACATTAAGGTAAATAAAATAAAACCAGTTAAGTGCGAGTCGGGCTCGCGCACGAAGGGTTCCGTACCATTATCTATAAAAAATCAAGTTTGTTGTATGGGAGCCCCCTTTAAATACTTATTTTATTTTTAGTATTTTTTGTTATAGCGGCAATATAAATACATCATTTGTGAAAATTTCAACTGTTTAGCTATCACCGTTCTTGAGATACAGCCTGGTGACAGACGGACGGATGGACAGCGAAGTCTCAGTAATAGGGTCCCGTTTTTACCCTTTGGGTACGGAACCCTAAAAACAGTACAAAATTATCCTAATTATTCGCCTCGAGCTGAGATCTAGGACGTACATTTTGCCTAAAAGAGAAAAACTATTGAGGTTGATTGCTCATTACTTTTTTTTTCTTATTAATAATTGTTTGATTTCTGTATTTGTTGTTGTAGTACAGAATTTAACGGATTTTATACACAAATTTCATCCTTAATTGTGTTGCCGTTTTTAACATATACCTCGGGACAAAATCGGTCTAACAGTGACTCTAGTGACTTACTCTACTAACAAAGCTCTTATCAATGGTACCTGACACGGTAAGAAAAATGATTTTTTATTCCCCACTTACTTGTATGGGTGTGCCCCCTTAATATTTTCATTTATATCATTTTCTTTACCATGTGACTTTGGGCCACAGCTTTACATATTCTCTTAGAATTTTAAGTTATTCACTTGTGTGACGAAGCGGCCGAAGATGTAACTACTTGCATAGAAGATACATATTCACTCTAAACTTGAAAACTCCCAGATTATACAGTTGTCAGTTTGGGAAAAAGATGCGGACACAGATATTTCCTTGATAAACACGATTTACCCTTCCAAGGCCTAATAATAAAGTACTAAACAAATTATAACAAAGCACCAAATTTTTTTATGACAGATAGGTTAGCATTTGCCGCTATCTCACCTGATGGAAAATGACAATGCGGCCGAAGATGAAGAATGCTTACCTAGAAGATACCCATTCACTCTAGACTTGAAGACTCCCAGATTATACTATTCGGGGAACAAGTTTAAGTAAATAAGTAATTAAGTCTTATTTTCATTTCAAAATAATTCGTCAGAAATTACAAAAATATGTATAAAAGCTAAAGCTTTAGAAATAAGTGAACAGAGTGATTGCTTTGAAGAATGCTTTACTCTATAATACCTTCAACTTGATACCTACTCGGCTTACAGAGCACTACAAACTAAAACCTTGCTGCAGAAATAGAACTCGAACTGCAAACGAGTATCGATTTATTCGAGTGAATTTTCAAATGAAGCTGGTATCATCGACTTATTAATGAACTAGAATTTCTAGAAGATATAATCCGATTATTGAATAATTAAACGCAATGAAAGCTTAAAAAACACCGACTTCACCGCTTTACCTTTGGAACTATGATCAGATTAGATGTACTAAACACGCATTATTGAGGATATTTCAAGAACTACTGATCAGATCTTGATCAAATTTAAATGGGACCAATTGGAAAGCAACATCTTCCAAACAAAAAAAAAACCAAAATCGGTTTACGTGGAAAGAAGTTATGAGGTAACATACAAAAAAAAAGCAATCGACTTGAGTACCTCCTCTTTTTTTGTGAAGTCGGTAGAAAAGTAATAAAGAGAGAAAGAAAGAAAATATATTTATTTGTGACAATAAACACCTAACAACAATAAAATAGAAAATAAAATAAAAGGTTATACATAAATAAATAATTGGAGCCATTGCCACAAATCGGTTCCAACTCAGTATAAATGTTGATCAAAAGATCAGCGCTGGTCTTCCGTTGGGACCGGATTTGTTGTGACGACATGGTCTACCTACAACAACACAAACGACTCACAATAAAACAATAATAATAATAATTTGAGTAACAAAATTACAACAAAAAAAAACAAATACAATAATAACTAGTACATTTACTAGGACAATATTATTAAATTCTAATGCAATACTCTATTCGTTCTATAATAAATAATAAATATATATATATTTATATAGAAATAATGGTATAAACGTTATTTAAAAGTAGGCTTTAATTGGTAGGTATTTACGAGTTACTGATCTTACAGAATAACATAAGAAATTTTATGTATACCTTTTCAAACTCAAATTTTCAAACTCATATACCTAGATGTATGAAGGCTACTATTTCGGCCCGAACTGTGATCTCGCGCCTACATTGCTTATGACTATTTTTTATTAATATTTTTAAATTGTTTGTATTCATTGTTTAATAGGAGGATATTATGTAACGAATATTATATGTAAGTTTCAGCATGAAATATGTAGCCGTTGAGATATACCAGGGGACAAAATAGGTCTAGAACCGGTGGCTTTGATGTCCTAGGAAATTTGTTATTTCCCAACATAGATTTAAAAAAAATCGGTTTCGTACTCTGCTCGCAAAGTTCTTTTTAACGATTTCACTCATTGTTTAGACGCTAAATGTCTCTGACAGAGGGACGGACGGACGAAGTGCTGAAACATCCAAGTCGACTTAGCTGTCGCCGCGCTCAATCAATTAAGTTAGTTTTAGGAAATATAGGGAAATTATAAGAAAGAAAAAATTTTACTCGAATTTTCGAATTCTCAACTCGGCTTGAGCTAGAAAACACCTGGGATGTTAAGCACATAAATTTCCGCTTCAGGTGGAAAGTAACTTGAAGTAAGCATTCTCGGTAGAAAAAAAAGTCAAGTTAACGATTTGTAACACCCTCGAGCGTCTTCGAAATTTTTATGGGAGTGGGTAAGTACTTGCCTGTTGTCGCTTTGGAGAACCGACGCCAAGTAAAGCTGTGCCTATACCTAAGTATACATACATACATACAGTTAGGCCTCTTTCCCATCGGGGTAGGCAGAGACCACTTCTTATTTTATTATTTGTCAATTATCATTACTTGTAGTTAAGTATATTATTCTTAGATTCAAGCACACTTTAAAATTTTGTTTTCTTAAACACCGACGTCCAATCCTATTGCGTAGTTCCGCTCCATCCAAAGGTTGTCTGGTCGCTTTTAGCGATAAGACCGCCTATTGTTACACTTTTTTTTTTGTAAATAATAATTTTGTTTTGTTTTTTGTCTTAATTAAGGTGTTTAATAAAGGGTTTATCTATCTATCTTCTCTCCACCTGCTACGATCTTGACACACATCTTTTGCTTCTCCTACATTCATGCGTCTTTTCATACATGCTCGTTGTTTGCGGGTGCTTTTGACCTGTCCTTTATCAAGACGTTATACCGAAGTACATATAAAGAAGGGTTCCGATACCGCAAACGGCGAAAATATGAAAACCTCGGCAGTCAAATTAAATCAAATCAGTTTAATGACATAACATAACATATAAACACAATCATACATTCTTTCACACTCACAGCCCCACATGTTCGATGACTTGTGTAGTGGGTGCCGGAAACATTCACATCACACACACAATCACAACCAGAACCAAAATCACAAATTTTCCTTGGGGTAAAAACTTGTGTTTCAGTCGGGAATCGAACCCGATACTCCTGCTTAGAAGGCTAACGCCACCCAACTAAGCCAACGAGCTCAACAAATAACTCACCTAACATTACATTCTATATTCATTTCATTATAATACTTTATTAATGAGATAAAACAAAGATAGCAAACAAGCTTATACGTAAGTATCACAACAGGCGGCCTTATCACTAATAGCGATCTCTACCAGGCATTATTTTATTATATATTTTATTACTTTCATACCTATATATTATATTCATTTCGTTTCATTATTTCCAAATCTTATAGTTATTTATGTTTACACTAGGATGTGGTGAGACTTTTGACGCCCGAACTAGTAATAAAACTATGTTTCGGGTGCAGCATCCCTCCGTTTGTAACTTGACGTTACGAGATGATTACTTCGGCGGTGGTTACATATATAAGCTGTTTGGTGGAGACACTGATTTTTTAAGAAGGTGGACACTATTATTTTGCTTTTCTTCAGCGATCTTCATTTGTTTCGAATAAACTTAAACCCAGCGCGTGTTGGCTCATTTTCAAACGACTTCAAAACAGGAGGTTCTCAATTGGACTGTATGTTATTTTTTTTGTATGCCAATTATGAATCGATTTTGATTATTATTTTTGTTTACTTCATTGGTGGTCCCATATAAATTTTATCGAAATCGGCCAAGCCAAAACTGAAATATAAGCATTGAAGTCGGTTTTATTAAGCTTTGCTTGCGATACAATTATTCAAAATGTTCAAAATGTGGACACTAATTTTTTGCTGTTCTTCAGCGATCTTCATTTGTTTCGAGTAAACTTGAACCTTGCGCGTGCTGGCTCATTACCGACTTCACAAAAAAGGAGGAGGTACTCAAGTCGACTGTAGTTTTTGGGTTATCTTCAATAATGCGTATTCTGTGGACTACATTGACGATGTTCTCGTTTTTAACTGACTTTAAAAGTTACCTCATAACTTCTTTTGTTGTGAGCCGATTTTGATGATTCTTTTTTTATTTGAAAGCTGGTGCTTTTCATGTGGTCCCATTGAAATTTGATCAAGATCTGATCTCTAGTTTTTGAGTTATAGTCAATAATGCGTGTTTAATACATTAAATCTGATCAAGGTTCCGAAGTTAAAGCGGTGAAGTCGGTTTTTTAAGTTTTGCTTGCGTTTAATTATTTAAGATTTGCTTTGCTGTTCTTCAGCGATATCCATTTGTTTCGAGTAAACTTGGACCTTGCGCGTGCTGGCTCATTTTCACCATGTAATAAACTTCTTTAGCATCCCGTCGGTTCTCATCTGAGACAACCAATACTTTATTATGCAAGAACATTTGTGTTGTAAATAGCTTCTTTAAATGCAAACACGATTCCCGCCGTTTGGCTGCCTCATTTTTGCCGCTAAACGCTGAGTGGCTTTGTCAGCTGGTTCTCGATATAAGGGGAAGAAAACAAAATAACTACTTTGATCTCTGCCCATCCTAAGGTTGTCTGGTAGAAATCTTATTTTTTTTTTATGTCGGATAGGTAAGCATTTGGCCGCTATCTCACCTGATGGAAAGTGATGATGCGGCCGAAGATGAAGCATGCTTACCTAGAAGATACCTATTTACTCTAGACTTGAAGACTCCCAGATTATATTGTTCAGGGAACAAAGACGCGGGCAGCGAGTACCACTATTTCGCTGTACGGATGATAAATGTAGAAGCAAAACGCTTCGAGCGGACATGAGGTATGTCAACCATAAATGGATGACGTTGCTCAGTTCGTCTTGTGTTCGCGATAAAACCACCCATTGTAGTGCCGTACACAATTTGATTAGTCGCATATAAGTTTGACACATTAGACGGGCCAGATAAATATGAACGCTTCCTCACTTACAGCCCCACAATAAGATCGATGACTTGTGTCGTGGGTGCCGGAAACATCCACATCACACACACAACCACAACCAGAAACAGAAAAAAAAACTCGAATATATGTTTGGGGGAAGAAAACTTATGTTCTTGCCAGGAATCGAATCCGATACGATGCTTAGAAGGCGTACGCACAAAAATGAAGAAAGATTGCGAATAAAAAAAAAATTAAGTGTAAAAACACACGATAGAAGTGAAAGTTTTGTATAACAGGGATACATTTTAATTGATCGAGCGAAGATCTGTTAGTTAATCTCTTAGTTGACTTGGGTCGCTCAGCACTTTGTCCGTCCGTCCGTCTGTCAGAGGCATCTAGCGTCTAAACCATATTAGCGAATGACTTCAAATTCTCATAGTATATGTAAAACCACGGCCCAAAGCCAGAAATGACATTTAAAATTATATAAATGAAAATATTAAGGAGACCCATAAGTGGAAGCCATATATTTTTATTTTTTTAATATACCCGTGTTGGGTACCTTTAAAAAGGACTTGACAAGTAGAGTACGAAAAACATTAAAAAAAAATATATGTAGAAAAATAACGATTTGGTAGGCCACCAAAGTCACCCTTTTTAGACCTATTTTGTCCCTGAGTCTATCTCAAAAACGGCTTCATACTAAACGCTGAAACTTACGTTTAACATCCGTTATATCCTGTACTTGAACAACAAATACATAAATCAAACAATTATTATATAGAAAAGAAGTTATAAGCGAGTAACCTCAAAAGATTTTCTCTGTGAGGCAAAATGTAGACGCGAGATCTTAGTTCGGCGCGAACGACCAGTTATTCATCACAGTGTTTACACCTTCCACTTTTCACATAAAGAGGTTGTGGATCAGACCCCTATTACGTATCTTTGTTGCACGCGGTTGCTATTAGAATTAAGCAAAAATGAACCTTATTTCTTAGGAGTTTTGTCAATTTAGTATTGAAACCGTTTGAAACAAAGATAGGTAATAGGGGGTCAGAATTTCAAAGCCCTGTCATAAGAAGTTTCACTTCTAAAAAGACAGAATATTACAGATAATATCTGGCAAATTACGCATCAAACACAAAAAAGATCCACAGATCCCAAAAGATACAATTTCGTAAACTATTACGTAAATCGTCTTACCGTCTTGTCTATAAAAATTGAAACGTCTGCGGGAAAGGCACAAACAAAAAGAAATGGTGTATTCGTCGAGTTGTCGAGGATATCAAAGTCATTTAAATATGTATTAAGCTACCACTTCAAAGATTCTGTTTCTTGTATAATATATATTATACAAGAATATGGTGGGTTTTCTTCATTTTTTTTTAAAGTATTCTGTCGATATATTTTATGTAAGATCTTTTATACACAGTTTTTGGCAATAAAAAATTTGTGATTTGTGATATTTATTTTTTTGTTTAAGAAACGTTTGACCGCCATCTCACCTCACGGTAAGTGACGAGTGATTTATGATAAAATTATTTATTTTGATACTACGAGTACCTATACTGGCTATTAGTCCAAGAAAATTAGGGTTTCGCCTCGGAATGAGAGATAGTCAGCTGTAAACTTGTATAAACCTTGATTTTGACACCCTAAAACTTGTCTCAAAATCTACTTATCGTAGGGTATCCGCGAATACAGATATTCCAAGGGCAAAGGTGAAATAATCGTTTTTTTACACATTTATTGCAAATATCTCGTTTCCTTTCAGTTATGTGCTATTTGTATTTATCATAAATATTGTAGAGGATTAAATTCTCTACAACTTTTGTTTAAATATTTTTATATATATTGAACTATTTTCGAGATAGAGGGCGCGCGCAGATGTCTTTTTTGTATGTTACTCGATGTCTCCGCCAACTATGAATCGATTTTAATGATTTTTTTTTGTTTGGTCGAGTATACTTCAGAGGTGATCCCATATAAATTTTATCGAAATCGATCAAGCCAAAGTTGAAATATAAGTGTTGAATTCGTTTTTTTTTAACTTAGCTTGCGTTTTAATTATTTTAGTCTTGTTTCGGTGACTTAACCACCAAATTATTATTTCTAACCGACTTCAAAAAAGAAGGAGGTTTTATGTTTTTTCTTCTGACTGTAATAAGGGAGTGAATGCCGGTTAACAATATAGTAATGAACATGGAGTTGTTCACGTTTCTCTACAAAGACACCAGTTACGGAGGCATTACAAATTTATCCTCGCACCCTCGCCATGACCTTTTGGAAGGACATCAAGTTTGTACTTAATTAGGAACGTCAATATTGTATGGAGAACCGCAGTTAAGTTCACGTACGTACGTAATCCTAAGTATGTATGGCCATAGCTTTGGTTGTGTGCCATTTTCTTGAACTGCCAGTTGGTTTAGAAGTTTTTGCCACAAAAAAATGTTAATGATAATTGTATGACATCACCATCAGGTGAGATCGCGGCCAAAGGCTTACTTATCAGTTATAAAAAAAAATTACCATTGAGCGAAGAGCCAAAAGACTGATTAACAATGACCAGCTGTCATATGCTAGACTTCAGAGCCTATTTTATCGGATACATTTCGGAGAGTGTGCTTATTTACACGATCTAGTTCCTTCATCCCCATTCCATCATAGAACCACCAGACAGACTGCATTGCGACACCGATACATGGTAGATATTCCTCAAATGCGCATGAAGCGATTTGCTACCACTTTCATGATGCGCACTGCAAAGGAACTCCTTGCCAGAGTCTGTGTTCCCAGATAAGTACAATCTTGGAGTCTTCAAGTCGAGACTGAATAGGTATTTTCTAGGCAAGCGTGCTCCATCGTCGACCACATCGTCACTTAACATCAGGTGAGATAGTGGTCAAATGTTTGCCTATCAAAGTAAAAAAATAATAATTACAACAGCCAATTAAGCCGTGTGGCCTTTTGGCGGTCTCAAAAATCCTGATACCAGTACTGCTCACTTATAATACAAGACGCAAGTCACTTGGCCTAAAATGGGCTTTCATTAATAGATGCTGGACACCATTAAGTGCTTAGTGACCGGTTATCAGTTCGCCAGCTTCAACTGGCAGAGTAGTAGCTAAAACAGGCAAGAATACAAACGCTTTAATTTCCCTTGGGGAGAAAACCTTCCCACCAGGAATCGATCAGCTGCGCCCAGACGCTCCACTAACTACGCCGGCGAGCAGTCTGTACGTTTATACTTACTCTCACCATGTACTTCATCAAGGGAATATCAAAATGACACACACACAACAAAAAACGTATGGTGTGTTGTAAATACGGTATTCACAATCCCATGTATTAATAGCAAACTCAGTTAAATCGAATCTGCCTCCAAAATAGGCTGCGGAAGGCTCTGAAATAATACCTTCGGCACAGCATCAATATTCATGAAACAAAACCTTCACTGGGACCTTCAATGAGCTTAGGTAATCATCAAAGGGATGCGATACGACATTTTCTATCAATTCCCTTATGTTTTCAACAAAATGCGCGTCTTTAGGGTACTTCTGTGAGCTCGCGGAAGCTCCTTTCTGTGGAGAACGCATGACGAACGTACGTCTGTGTCTAAATAAACAAATAAAATACTTTTATTTTGACAAAAACGTAACTTATTTGCAACACTCCATGTACGCATAACCAGTAATAGTCATGTAGTAAATTCAGCATCTTATATTACATCTTGGCTCATACATAAATAAACTAAGCTGATCATTCAAATCAAATCAAATCAAAATCATTTATCCACATGGGCCCCAAAGAGGCACTCATGAAAGTTAAGGACTCTACTTCGAGATTAGCAAAATTACAGCCATCTCGAGAAGAACCTGGCAAGAAACTCGGCGGCGCATTTTTCATTCGGTAAACAGATGGGTGAAGGATCTTACTTGGGATCCTCTACTACTAGTACTCCCATTAATTAGATATTTCTCGTACACATGGATAAACCCTAACTCCTAACTAGGTTGCCCAGTGTGTAGGATATCAGTGCTCTCCCGCTATCGTACAAAAAGTACCACTGTATAATTGTAGTCAAACATTTTAATTTGTTTTAAATTCTGCTGTATGTAGGTGTAGTTCAACTAAACAAGTAAGTACGTAGTAAATGACAGAAGTTTAACATATAAAAGAACAATTTATTATTAATAAAACTGATGTAATTCTTGTTTATCTTAATGTGAATACTTAGACAGTTCTCTGAATCTAATCTAGATAAACATAAACGCTTTCACTCTCACAGCCACAATAAGTTTGTGTTGTGGGTGCCGGAATCATTCACATCACATAATCACTCCCAGAACAATAAACACAAATTTCAATTAGGGAGAAAACTTTCCAACCGTTAATCGAACTAGATGATTAATTAAGAAAGCTTATTATAAAACAAATTACTACATTAATGACAAGGATACATGGAGGCAAACTGCACAAGCGTTTTCTGGCGACTACATAATATAGATATACAACCTAGGTTAATATTATTTCTATATTAGCCATTTAAGGGACTTGAAATAAGAAGCGCCCGAAGCGCGCGCCCCGGGTGCTGTGAAGATAAACTGTATGGCGCCGGGACCTTGATATGCGAGTAAAAAGCAGCCGCGACGTTTCCCCCGCTTCCCCCACTTTCTTAGATAGGTATTGTAAGATAATAGCTATAATCATTCATTTTGTTTACTGTATTTATAAGTTATATGTAACGTTTGGTAACGAGCATCTGTTGATTGGACTGGCGTACTGATATTGACATTTCAAGGCGGTTGACACTGACAGATGCTCGTCACCGACAGACAGATCATTTTTCGATTGTCGGTGGTATTAGGTTCGGTCTTTGGGCATTCTATAACTACCGGCAGAACGAAAAGGTCACAATTCTGTAAAACGAATAAAATCGAACTATATCATCGGAATCCTGGTTTTAATATTGAAGTTGAAGGCTAATCCTTTTATCTCAGAAGTGGGATAAAGTAAACACTCCCACAATTCACGGAAATAACATCACGAAAGGATTTTTTTTTCCCGAATCTTGGAGTTTTTGAATTACCTTTGTCTCATGAAAAATGGAGCGTGTGGACAATCATAATAATCGGAAGAGCCGTTCTCGTCACACTCCAGAGCCGAGACGTAAGCGTCGTCATGGTTATAAAGACAGCAAAAGTCGATCAAGTGAGCCCAGACATAGCAGACGCAAGAAACACAAACGCAGCCAATCACCTGACCAAGATGTACGGAGAAGTCGATCTAAAACGCGCGCTGAAGGACGACGTTGGCGTAACCGGAAGCGCAGCCGGGGGCGTGAACATGACCAACGACCGAGTCGCAGCCGGGAGAGAAAGCAGACGCATGATCAACACGAGACAAGGCGTCGACGCAGGTCGTCGGATCGTGGCAGCAAGCATGGCTCCTTTAACAGTAGCGTAAGTGGCGCATCGACGCCGACAAAGAAACAAGTAAGTCAACCGGTTTTGTCGAATGAAACTCAATTATTTCTTAGCGAGATTATCAAGTCGTTGTCTAGTGCTAGGCCGGAAGGCAACAAATTCCCAATGTTAGGCAATGTCATCCCCGAATTCGACCCCATGATCAAGGGTCAAACTATTCACATGTGGTTAAATAAGGTGGATGAATGTGGTAGGTTATATAAATGGGGCGATGATCAGATCATACATTATGCATTGCCTAAGCTGACAGGTGTTGCCCGTACGTGGTATAACGCCTTACCTACAATGTCATTTTCGTGGCCCGAGTGGAAAAACAAATTGATTGATTCTTTTCCTAGTAGTGATGATTATGCTGAATTATTAACCGAAATGTTGTCTAAACGTGTGAAATATGGTGAGTCGTTGGAATTATATTATTATGAAAAAATAAACCTATTGAATCGTTGCGAAATTTCCGGAAGACGTGCAGTTGATTGTCTATTATACGGTATTGATGATCGGTCCTTGAGGTTAGGTGCGAAGGCAACGAAATGTCAAGAACCAGAAGAGGTGCTAAATTATTTTCAGTCGATTAAACAGCAAGGACGGGAGGTTGATAAGATAAAAACTAATCAAGACAAAAGAATCATCCCGCCGAATAGCGCTACCTCGAGTTTTAAGCAATCTGGCGGTAATGATTTTAAATCTTCTAAAACTCAGTCCGGTACGTCCGTTGTTTGCTTCAACTGTAATGAGACAGGGCATTTTAGTTACAAGTGCACCAAGAAGATATTGAAATGCGGCGTTTGTAACAGGTTAGGGCACTTAGCTAATAATTGTCCACGCTTACCAAGTGAACCGAATAAAAAGACCGACACTGAGAAAACAGTTATGCGCGTAGACGTTGAGAGCTCTAGTAATGATAAATATATAGTGTCATTGAAAGTGAACAATACTGAGACGGAAGGGTATTTAGATTTGGGCAGTCAATGTACTCTAATACAGCGTAGTGAAGCATTAAGATCCGGAATTGTCTGGTCAGTAGGTGAACTACCCGTTATGCGAGGGTTGGGAAACAATATGGTCATACCTATAGGAACTGCAAGTGTAGATATTGAGATACATGGAATCACAGAAAATGTTAATGCATACATAGTTGAAGATGGCATAATTAAATATCCGGTACTGGTTGGTCATAGTTTTACCGAAAAGCCTGGGATAGTTATAACAAAGACAACGGATGCTTTGGTAATTAGGAGGGAGAGCAGAACAAAATTATGCCTACTAGTTAAGAACGATATTGCGATTGAACCAACGCGAATGGCGATAATTCCGGTTCATACTGATCAAAATTACTCTGGTTTTGTCTACGTTAAGGGTTCATTAAGGGGCGAGCCCACCAAAGAATTTTACCTTTTACCAGGCGAATATGAAATAGAGAATGGCGTTGGGGCACTGATAGTTCAAAATCTTAGTTGCAAATCACTGACGCTGAATAAAGATTCACTGCTCACTCGAGTAGCTAGTGCCGAAAATAGTTTTAGTGTCAACATACTCGACCTCAATGATCCGGGTACTAAATCTGATCTGGATTACGGCAACCATTTAACTGCCGGTGAAATTCGTCAACTTGAGAGACTTCTTGAAAAGTACGAGTGCTGTTTTGCTTTTGGTTTGAAAGATCTGGGCTATACAAGCGTAATTCAAATGGAGATCGAGTTGAATGACACCCAGCCAGTCGTTTACCGCCCTTATCGGCTTTCGTATCCCGAACGTGAGTCAGTACGGACAATGGTGCAGGAAATGATTGATGCTGATATTGTATGCGAATCTAACTCCCCATATGCTAGTCCAATTCTCCTTGTGAAGAAAAAGACTGGCGAAAAGAGATTGTGTGTCGATTACAGAGCCCTTAATAATAAAACTCGTAAAGAACACTATCCTTTACCATTAATCGACGATCAATTGGATATATTATCGGGCAATTCTCTTTTTATTAGTCTTGATCTCGCATCTGGGTACTACCAGATTCCAATAGCCGAATCGTCGCAAGAGCTTACCGCATTCGTTACACCTGATGGCCAGTATCAGTTTAAGCGAATGCCTTTTGGATTAGCAAACGCTCCTTCAGTTTTTCAAAGGGCAATGAACAAAGTATTCTCTAAATTAAAATATATAGTTATCTATATGGATGACATATTAATTCCGGCTGGGTCATTTGACGAAGGTATAGTGAGGTTAGAGGAAGTTCTTCAACTCTTATCCGAAGCGGGCCTTACTCTCAAGTTGAAGAAGTGCCACTTTTTCAAAAAGGAATTAGATTTCCTTGGTTTTCACGTATGTGGAGATGGTGTGCGACCGGGATCGCGAAAAACTATTGCCATTTCTAACTTCCCCGTGCCCCAAAATGTACACGAAATAAGACGCTTTATTGGCCTCGCCAGCTTCTTTCGGCGATTTGTTAAAGACTTTGCATTATTAGCATGCCCACTGACCAATTTATTAAAAGCCAAATTTGAATGGAAATGGACTGAAGAATGTGCGGAGGCATTCAATAAGATAAAGGAAAAACTCGTAGAACGACCCATATTGGCCTTGTTTGATGCTCGACTAGAGACCGAATTGCATACTGATGCTTCTAAGATAGGTGTCGCAGGTATACTTATGCAACGCGGTCATGATGGGCATTTAAAACCAGTGGCGTATTACAGTCGCAAAACGACGGAAGATGAACAAAAGCTCCATTCTTTCGAGCTCGAAACCTTGGCTGTCATTGCTTCGTTAAGTCGTTTTCGCGTATATTTGCTGGGGTTACGATTCAAGATTGTGACAGATTGCAATGCTTTGAGAACCACTTTGACGAAGCGTGATTTGATTCCTAGGATTGCGCGATGGTGGGTGCAGCTACAGGAGTACGATTGTAATATCGAATATAGACCGGGGGCACGTATGGCTCATGTCGACGCCCTTAGTCGTGCTCCGGTTGCGGAACTCACCACAGAGACAAACACACATGTAATCCTCGTTTTGCAAGCAGAAGTGACGGATTGGATTTCAACCGTCCAAAGTAATGACGAAGAAATAAAACGAATCAGAGAGATTTTATTAGACGATCATACCAAGGTTGTAGTTGATGTTAGAAATAATTATCAGATTAAAGGGAAACATGTGTATCGTATTACAGGAGAAGGGATTCGTTGGGTCGTGCCAAGAGGCGTGAGATGGCAAGTCCTTCGAATGAACCATGATGACGTAGGACATTTTGGTTTCGAAAAAACTCTAAGTAGGTTAAAGGCATCATTTTGGTTCTCTAAAATGCGCCGTTTCACAAAAAAATATGTTTCGTCATGCTTGCAATGCGCACACCATAAAGCACCATCAGGTCAAAAAGAGGGTTACTACATCCCATACCCAAAGTAGAAATGCCGTTTCACACGTTGCATGCAGACCACCTCGGTCCGTTCATTCGTTCTAGGAGAGGCAATGTGTATATACTGGTGATCGTCGATGCATTTACGAAATTTGTTAATATACGTGCCGTAAAGGACACTAAAACGGCAACTGCTATCAAAGTATTCAAGGAATACTTTAGCAACTTTGGTTCGCCGTCACGACTTATTACTGATCGTGGTTCATGCTTCACTAGTGCCAAGTTCAAAGAATTCATAGGAAAATTAAATATAAAGCATATATTAAATGCAGTTGCCACTCCAAGAGCGAACGGACAGGTCGAACGCTATAACCGCACCATATCAGATGCGTTGAGTACAAAGTGTCACGGCAAAAGCGAAAATACTTGGGACGAATACGTGGGCGACATACAGTTAGGTATTAACACGACTGTGAATAAAACCACTGGAAAAAGTCCATCAGAATTATTATTTGGGTGCAAATTGATGACGACGTCCGAAAATATGTTAGCTGACGTGATTTCCGAAACATCCCATTTAGTTAGTGGTGACGATCTCATGGAGTTGAGATCTGCTGCTAAGAACAAGATCGATAGTGATCAACAGCTTGCTAAGGCAAGATTTGACGCGAAAAGGAAGAAACCTAGATCATATAGTGTCGGAGATCTTGTTAGAATAGAAAGGACTGTAATAGACAAAGAACACATGGGCAAATCAAAGAAACTTATTCCTAAGTTTCAAGGTCCATATCGAATCATAAAGATTTTACCCAATGAACGGTTTGTAGTTGAAGACACTCCTCTTACTAGGAAGGGAAACAAAAGATATGAAAACGTAGTAGCAATTGATAAAGTATACCCTTGGCTCAATTTCAACGATTACAGTAGTGGCAATGAAACAGAAGATGAAACTGATGGAAGTGAGTGTGAATTAGATAATGAAATAAATAGTGTATGATTTGATTATCCTTATTGAAATGAATCGGTGTAAACGTACAGGTTTTGTAACTTGTGATCAGTATATACATGAAAAGCATTAAGAATAGACTTGGTTTGTAAAGATAGTTATATCACATTAATACATATAAAATTATCCCAGAAAATTTAATAACACTAATCATAAATAGTAGATGAGTATTAATTAGACTTAGAGATAACGAATTAATTGACTCAGAATTGGATGACTTGACTTGATAAGTAAAGAGATTGAACCACCATGAGCGATCAGTGCAGAGGATGAACGTTACTGTTACCACAGTTTCGCACAGATGGTCGTAGATTGTGGTGGGGATATCATGAGCACAGGTTTCGAGCAATCAGTGCAGAATACGAACGGTATCAATTGTATTGGTATCGCACAGATGATTGCAGATCGTGACCCATTGTGTAAGATAATAGATTAGATTTAGCTTAATTATAATTAGTAATGATTATTATTTTCTGAGTCGCACAGGTTATGAGCAATCAGTGCAGAATACGAACGGTATCAATTTTATTGGTATCGCACAGATGATTGTAGATCGTAACAGACTGTGCAAAATATATAGTGTGCAATTGATAATTAGTTGATAATATATTGTTATAACAAATAATATTCTCTATTCTAAGTTTAATTGTTATGTGAAATTTTGTATTCGCTTAACGGAACTTGTATTTTTCTTGTATTTTCATTTATCTGTATATATTTCAGTGTGAGGACACACATATTTAAGGATGGCCGAGTTGTAAGATAATAGCTATAATCATTCATTTTGTTTACTGTATTTATAAGTTATATGTAACGTTTGGTAACGAGCATCTGTTGATTGGACTGGCGTACTGATATTGACATTTCAAGGCGGTTGACACTGACAGATGCTCGTCACCGACAGACAGATCATTTTTCGATTGTCGGTGGTATTAGGTTCGGTCTTTGGGCATTCTATAACTACCGGCAGAACGAAAAGGTCACAATTCTGTAAAACGAATAAAATCGAACTATATCATCGGAATCCTGGTTTTAATATTGAAGTTGAAGGCTAATCCTTTTAGTATGTTCTTCTCGAGATGGCTATAATTTTACGAATCTGGCAGTAGCGTCATTAACATTCATGAGTGCCTCTTTGAGGCCCATGTGAATAAACGATTTTAATTTTGATGCCCGCTGCTTAGAAGGCAGACGCGCTGCCAACAACGCCAGCGAGCAGTTCAAGAACGAACAAAATTAATTAAATAAAAAAAAAAAATGTCATGTACTGAACCCAGTAAATTACTAACGCCGATACACATTCTCCCGCATTTCTTCCCCCCGAAACGCTGCGTAATCGGTTCTTTGATACAGAATTTTATTCGCTAATGGCTGAAGAAAAGGAATATTATGATTCTGCTTAGGGAAAAGCTTCCAATTCAATTGTGGTCCTCTGCGAGTATATTTTATTCAGGGCATTGTTTGCCAATGTTTGTTATTGGAAGGAAAAATTCGATCGGAACACAAAGCTTGCAGTTTTACTTGTAGAGGTCTTATATATACGCTCTTTCATTGACCTGACTGAGAGGAGGTATTGACTTGTTGAGGATGTATTTGTATAGATGTAAATACATGTGTTACGGCCCTAAGGGGGCGATGCCAGAATTTCTGCTAATTCGCGTGATATTGTATCCGTTTTCCTTGGCAATCGTAACAAATTCTGTAAATAAAATTTTTTGTCGGAATCTTTATGATATGATAAACGAGTCCCTCTTCTCAGAATATTCATAAGATTTATAAATGGTAGAGAAAAAAATGTGAAATCACATGCAAATTAGATATTTTTTTCTTTTTGAAACCATTTTGTTTCGCTATTTTATATCAAAACCCTTTGAAAGTTATCGTATGCGTATACTTACTAGACGAATTATTTCTTCAGCTTATTTTTTTCTTTGCGGTGCATTTTCTTGAAATTTGAATAATACCTAATAAAATAAAAGATTGCCCTGCACCTCTATGTCCAAAAGTGTAAGGAGGGAAATAGGCTGTGTTAAAAAAGGTGCTTGCATTAACAACAGTGTTCTGAAAATGTTTGCATCTTGCTTTGATTGTCCTATCCAAAAATATTGGACAGGCATTGTTTAAAGTCTAAGATTCCATCTTGTACCGTTATGTAAATACTTTAATTGAGGTTAACTTTGTAATGTTAAGTTAGATAGATAGTTTAATAAGTTAAGATATGTAGATAAAACTAATATGATTCACGTGTGATGTTCCCTTTCCTTTGTTATCTTTGCCATACCCTAACAGGATCTATTTTTGTATTTCATGTTCTAGAGCAACTGTATCTTAATTTAATAAGAATTTAGTGAAAACAATAAAAATACTAAAAAAACACTAAAATAATTATAATTGTAATCTAAAGTATATCACCATACTAACATAGATTTAATTTATAATGTAACAACCAACTATGGATTTATCCGAAATAAATATTTTTTAATTTATATCTGGCTGTTGGCAATACTGCTCAACTATAAGGTCACATTCGGGGGTCCATGTCTGCTCACGTCCGTAGGATTTAGCCCTCGATGTCCTACACGTGACCCCTGGGTGGCGCTAAGGAGCAACAAGATAAGTGGTGGGAGGCTTCGGTCGCCGGCATACGTACCACCCCCCGGACAAAGCCATGGTGCCAAGCGATTCGCGTTCCATCATGATGTCCGGGCCAGCCGTTTGGGGATAAGAGTGGGTTCTGTTGCGTTGCTCGCTAAGACTATAATTGGCATACCCAACGACGCTGTATCGGGTAATCAAACTCGGAGAGCAGCGGGATCCGAGGCACGGTTCTCCGCTGGCCGACCGCAGATAGTTGGGGGCCCAAGTAGTGAGCTAGCCACTCATGAAAGGCTGCCCCGCCATCTAGCGAAAAATCCCGGGAGTGCGCCATCGTGCCGGACGGCGACCGGAAGAGAGGACCCGATGGACACTCTTGGGGGGGCTCGGGCGTCCCCGCGGTCTCCGGTTTGGTTCCCCAATGGTGTAGTGAATTGTTGTGTGTCATGAGTCACCGAGTATCGCCGCGACCCATCCCTTATCCCCTACCCAAACCACAAATTATGAGGAACAAAGTAAAAAGAAATTTGGTAAGACAGCGGAAGCACGTCCTCTCACTGCAAGTGCACCTCTCCAACATTCGAGGCTTGCACTCCAATGTCGTACCGGTCCACCACCACCTTGAGACCGAAAAACCGCACCTTTTGTTCCTCACGGAGACGCAGATCAGATGTCCAGCTGACGCGTCGTACCTAGCGTACCCGGGCTACACCCTTGAGCATAAGTTCAAGCTACGCTCGGGTGTCTGCGTGTACATTCGCGATGACATCTGTTATCGGCGTCTCCGGAACCTTGAAGACTCCAGCCTCTCCAGTATTTGGGTTTTAGTGGATACTGGCATAGAGAAAATTCTCTATGCCGGTGTCTACCGCTCGCACACGGGAGATGCGGAGACAACCAGGCTCACTACACATCTCAGTGAGGCGGCCGACGTGGCGCATCAGAGGTATCCTTCTGCCGAAATAGTATTTCTGGGGGATTTTAATGCCCACCACCAGGAGTGGATATTCCCATACCAGAATACTGACTATGCTGGGCGAGAGATGCGCAAGTTAGCCTTGACGCACAACCTCACTCAGCTGGTCCAAGAGGCAACAAGGATACCCGATGTTGATGGCCACACAGCCAATTGCTTGGACCTTCTGCTGACAACAGAACCAGACCGCTACTCAGTGTCGGTTTCATCACCACTTGGTAGCTCCGACCACTGTCTGGTGAAGTCTGTATCAGTCCATTCCCCGCCCGACCCCAGCCCAATAGGCACTCGGCGGGTGTGGCGATACAAGTCAGCAGATTGGGATGAGATGCGTTCATTTTATGCGTCTTATCCTTGGCGGCAAGTATGCTTTTCTTCCAGTGATACCTCTGCATGCGCGGATGCTGTGGTGGATGTGCTGCGTCAAGGTATGGAATATTTTATTCCATTCTCTGACGTACCTCTGTCCAGTAAAGCTCGCCCTTGGTTTGGGGCCGAATGTGGTAGCGCAATGGCGCTAAAACATGAGGCCTACACCGCTTGGGCTGATGCTCGAATCCGTAAAGCAAAGGACATACGCGAAAAGAAGAAAGCCTTCAACAAAGCTGCCAAGTCCTGCAAGAAGGTACTTAAGAAGGCTCGTTTCGACCATATAAGCCGAATAGGGGCCAAACTTGCTTCCTATCCCGCAGGGAGTAAAGCATTTTGGTCCCTGGCTAAGTCGGTTGAAGCGAACTTCTGCCGTCCCTCACTGCCTCCAATGCTAAAGCAGGATGGGTCACTGGCTCACACCGCTAAGGAGAAAGCTAACTTATTTGCAACACTCTTTGCGGAATCTTCTCGTCTAGATGCTGGTAGCGCTGTGCCTACGACTTTATCTGTCTGCGAGTCGTCCATGACGGAAATCCGCATTCGACAGATCGATGTACGTAAGGCGCTACGCAATCTGGACGTGAACAAGGCCAGTGGCCCTGATGGTATACCAGCTTTAGTTTTGAGGACATGTGCGCCTGAGTTGACTCCAATACTGACACGCCTGTTCCGCCTCTCTATGGAGACTGGTCAAGTGCCGAAAGCTTGGAAGTCTGCCAACGTGCAGCCTGTGCCCAAAAAGGGAAGTCGTGCCGACCCGGCCAATTATAGGCCCATCTCAGTCACGTCCATTATCTGTAAGACAATGGAACGTGTACTGAACAAAAAGCTCCTTGGCTATCTTGAAGCAAACGACCTACTGAGTGACCGGCAATATGGGTTTCGCCAGAACCGGTCAACAGGAGACCTTCTTGCATACGCCACTCACATTTTGAGCGAGGCCTTGGAAAAACACGGCGAGGCACTCGCAGTCTCGCTAGACATTTCCAAGGCTTTTGACAGGGTTTGGCACGATAGCCTTATTGGCAAGCTTCCAGCCTATGGTTTACCTCCCGATTTATGTATTTGGATATCCGACTTCTTGAGGGAACGATCGATTCGAGTAGTTGTCGATGGCTGCTCGTCCGATCTAATGGCAATTAATGCCGGGGTACCTCAAGGGTCGGTTCTTTCGGCAACACTCTTTCTGCTTCACATTAACGATCTGCTCAAGCCCGGTATCTTTGGGTACGCAGACGACAGCACTGTTGTCGAAAGATACATGTCCAATGCACGAGTTGGTGAGGTACAAGTCCAGTCACTAAGAGAGGAAATGATAGGTCGATTGAATTCGAGCTTGTTGGCCGTGGCCGATTGGGGCGAAGCCAACTTGGTTCGTTTTAATGCGTCCAAAACACAGGCGTGTCTTTTCTCCGCTAAACGGAGACCTTTTCACCTGTCTCCGACTTTCCAAAGTGTATCAATACCGATTGCAAATAAACTCGAACTTCTTGGTGTTTCTTTATCGTCGAACCTTAACTTCGGTAACTTCATCGAAGCCAGAGCTCAATTGGCCGCTAAAAAACTAGGTGTCCTCGCAAAGGTTAGGCAGTACTTCACACCTGGGCAGCTTCTTAATTTATACCAAGCTCAAGTCCGATCGTGTATGGAGTACTGCGGCCACCTGTGGGATGGATCCGCTAAATACCAGCTTGAAGCTCTTGAGTCCATCGACCGGCGAGCAAAAAGACTCATTGGCGATGATAAGCTAGTCGAGTCCAAATTGCAGAGTCTCGGTCACCGACGTAAGGTCGCAAGTCTATCGGTATTCTACCGTTTACACTTTGGAGAGTGTGCGCAGGAATTACACGAACTAATTCCCCCATGCCCGTTTTACCATCTAACAACAAGACAAACTGTCAAACGTCATCCATATATGGTTGACATACCTCCAGTTCGCTCGAAGCGTTTCGCTTCTACGTTTATCATCCGTACAGCGAAGGAGTGGAACTCATTGCCCTCGTCTTTGTTCCCCGAACAATATAATCTGGGAGTCTTCAAGTCAAGAGTGAATAGGTACCTTCTAGGCAAGCATGCTACATCTTCGGCCGCATCGTCACTTTCCATCAGGTGAGATTGTGGTCAAACGCTTGCCTATAGTACATAAAAAAAAAAAAAAAAAAAAAAAAAAAATGCATATATCAGCGATGACAGCTCATTATGTCAGTGTCAACTTGTATGTAAGGTGGCGCACGCGCGTTGTATAAAACTTTGTGAAGTCCTGCAATACCAAAATATAGATGACAATAACTTCAACAGTGCCCATATATTCATACAGTCCACTATACCCACCAGAAGCAAAGGCGATCCTTCGCACACTGGCCCTTTAAAAGATTTACTACTACTACTACTACACCGCTGGCTCAGCGACCCAAAGTGGGCCTTGGCGTCCGAGATAAGAGAACGCCATTGGTCTCGGTTCTGCGCAACTTCTTGCCAGTTGTGGGTTTGAAGCAGACGCAAGTCTGCCTCCAGTTCGTCGATCCAGCGATACCTTGGCCGACCTACTGGTCTGCGCCCATACGGCTTTCCCAAATACGCATTCTTGACGTTACGATCCGCACCCATTCTCTCTAGATGACCAAGCCAGCGCAGTCTATGGGCTTTTACCTCGCCTATGATGTTTGGTTCACCAAAGATTTCTTCAACTTCTCTATTCTTCTTGACTCTCCACAATCCATCCTCTGTACGTGTGGGTCCAAGATTTGACAATTTTTTTTTTTTATATCTCAGGGTGACGAGCGCAATGCTTAGCCGCCCAGGAGTTCGAATTATATGAGTTCAAAACTCAGGGTGGCACTGAACTGTCATTAATTCAAAATTCTCCCATTAACATATGTTCACCAAAAACATCCGACGGTTGGGTAAAAGCAACAATTGCTGATTCGCAGCTAAGTTCTCGAATTAATATTTTCGGTCACCGCTCCGCCCACAAAATGACCACGAGTGGGGTAAATGGGACATTTGTTGGTCCGAGGCTCCCAGGTGTTGAAACTGGCTGACGACAGGCAGAGTTCACATTCTTGTTTTACTGACTAATATAAAATATTTTTTACATGTTTTATAATTACATTTTACTTTATAGTTTTCGTGAAAATTGACTTTTTAAAATTAGTTTGGGTATTCTCGGGACTTAATCGCGGACTAAAACTTCGACTCAACTCTTCTCCAGGCCATGGCTAATGCAAATTGGCCAAAATAAAATAATAATTGAAACCCAACCAAAGGTTAAAAAGCCGACTTCATTTTGCTTATATTTCGGTTTTGGCTTGACCGATTTCAATAAAATTTATATGGGATCACCTCTGAAGTATGTGAAAGAAAGTTGATAGGTCTCTGAAATTATAATTAAAACGCAAGCAAAGCTTAAAAATCCTACTTCATCGCTTATATTTTAGTTTAGGCTAGATCGATTTCGATACAATTTATATGGGACCACCTCTGAAGTATACGCTACCAAATAAAAAAAAAACAACAAAATCGAAACATAATTGGCGGAGATATCGCGTAGAATACAAAAAAAATATACCTTAACTATGTGTCACACACGCGAAATTTCTTATCCCGAAGAAGAGTACCGTACATCCTTGAAACCTTTATGTCGGCAATTTCGGTCAAATGACGTGAATGAAATCTGTTTTTTAATTATTTTAGTATAATTACTGTTAAATTTGAACTGCCCTCGGAATTCTGATGTTGTAGTTATGCCTCTACTGAGCAGTGGAAATCGGATTCAATACCTGGTGACACAAGTTTTCATCCCAAGACAAATTTGTGTTTCTGGTTTGATGTGTGATGTGAATGTTCCCAGCACCTACGACACAAGTCATTGAACTTAGTGTGGGGCTCTTAGTGTGAACAAAACGTTATATTTTTATGTTGGTATTGTATTTATTTTATATCGTGATGGGTTAGTGTTAGGTAATATCTCTAACTCACACGTTTGCTAGTTTTGGTGAAGGGGTGGTAAACATGCTAGGTTGTAAGCTGGCTCTTAAAAAGCTGCCGAAACACCAATTGGTGCCTTAAAAGTGGTAACATATTGTTTGTACACAACTAATGGCCGCAGAGCCACATACCTCGGATCTACAATATCTGGTCAAATATTGAACGCGGCACTTGACCGTATCGCTCCAACACTGGCTTTCCGAGCGTAAACATCGTTCATGGTATAAGTTAGACGAGACGACACGATTTATAATTTAAACGCAAGCAAAGCTTCAAAAATCTTCAACGCTTTATCTCCGGAACCCTTGATCAAATCTTGACCATTTTCATATGGGACAAACTTCCCAGGACCAGTCTTAAGTTATCTTTAATAATGCGTATTTAACTGACTTCGACTGTAAAAAAAGATACCTTTTCACTCGCGACTTGAAGACTCCCATATCAGAAAACACCGACCCAGGCAAGCAGTTCCATTCCTTTGAGGTTCGCACAATGAATGTGGAAGCATAACGCTTCGTCCGCATTTGTGAAATCAGTTTCGCGTAGCAGTTTGTCTGCTTTTCGATTATAGAACGGGGATGGGAGAACTAGATCGTGTAGTTCCTTGGAACACTCTCCGAAATGTATCCGATAAAAAAGCCGATTGTTCTCAAATATCGTATCGTAGTCGTATCGGTTGGTCTATGCTGGCTTTACCCACTCCGAAATCAATTTCGCTTGTTTGTCACCGAGGTTCTGCCGTTGTTTTTTTCAAAGCCAACAAAACACCCGGTTCCATGAACTCTAATAATCACCACCTGATTGTTTTTCTACCTTTTACCTAGATTATTTTCCTGGATTTGGTTCTGTGCATTGACGTAGTATGGCGACGCGTCGTGTGTTTGGAATAGTTTGGATGTATTAGAGGCCTACAGTTATGTAACGGAAATTGAACAGTAATAAGTAATACATTTTTTTTTTAAATCAAGCATTTAACAGTTGTAAATAAAAAAAGACTAAAAAGTTATGCAACCAGAGATCTTGTCAAGACGAATTAAACGAGCCCAAACTCGATTGTTTTATCTTGTTTAGTTCAGAAGTTTCTTTGACCATCCATCTCCATCATCAGACCAGCTCCATGGTACCATATGTATTGTCACCGAAGATACATAAGTACACCAAATTAGAGTCCAATCGGACTTCGGGAAGTGGGTCTAATTTGGCTATGTGTATTTATGTATCTTTGGTACCATGGGGCTGGTCTGATGTTGGAGACGGAAGTTGGCCTTAGGAACTACTGAACTAAACAAGATAAACCGATCGAATTTGGGCTCCTTTGATTCGTCTTGACAATGTCTCTGGTTATATAACTTTTTAGTCCTTTTTTATTTACAACTAGTTGATCCGGCGTACTTCATACCGCCAATTGTCTGTGGTCAAATATTCAGAAACATTACTGTTTGACAGGTACGAACAGTTTGTATGGGAAAATAAAATACTACTTTTTACTAATTTTATTGCAATTTCTTTATATTTTCTTCACCTTTTAAACCTTCCCTGAACTTCCACAAATATTTCAAGATCAAAATTAGCCAAATCAAACTAACATTCTCGAGTTTTAGCGAGACTAACGAACAGCAATTCATTTTCATATATATGAGAAAGATTGGTATAAGCTTGAGTTTTAAAAACTTTTCAGTGTTACTTGTATTTGTTAAATTGTACTGTAACTTATCTCCACGGGCATCGCCGGGCGGATTGGCTAGTTATAAAAGATAGATGCAGAAACAACGTTCCGTTTATGTCCGCAACGTGATGCATAAACTTTTAGTGGTAGCGGTTTCAGTATGATGCGCATATTTTTTTTTTGTTGTGCTCCATAGTTTGGCTTTGCACAGCGCTGTTTTTAGTTTTATACTTTTCTTTATCATAAAGGTGAATATTTAAAAAGCTAGTTATTACGGTCGTAAACTCTTGGGCATTTAATGAAGATATTCTCATAATCGCGTTATTGTCTTTTTCCTCTTTGATAGTTGTGCTTTTATTATTTGGCTTCGCGCAGGTGCATTTAGCCGGTGTCAAATAAAATTTTAATATCGTACAGTGTACATGTTATAATTAATTAATATTGTAGGTAAGACTATAAAGGTTTTTTTTTTCAGTAGTGCCGAAGAAGCTTTATTAATGTTAATTACTTTGAAAATAGTGTGTTCAAGATAGAAGATAGTAGTCGCCCTTTTTATTTAAAACATAAAAATATAAACGCTTTCACACTTACAGCCCCACTCTAAGTTCGATGACTCGTGTCGGGGGCGCCGTAAACATTCACATCTACACACACAATCACAACCAGAACCAGAAACAAATTTTCCTTGGGGAGAAAACTTGTCCCAAAAATAATTTTAGTGTAAAAAAAAAAACCTGATCATATCACCAACTACAATTTCAGATTTTTGCAAAAAGCCGTTATGACTTTTAAAATGACAATTCCATTTTCAAAATCCGACTTCACTTATCGCAGAGGGCGCCACTATAAATCTTGCTAAACCGAGCCGGGCGTTGTTTTTCTCTAAGTTTTCGTGAAAATCCATTAGTTTTCTACACTTAATGAGCTTCACTCGTTTTGTAGTTTTTCGCTCGTGTTAATTAACGTTTGTAACCGTTATAATAGAATAGATAATAGTAGTGCATGTACAGAATGCGCACATAAAAAACAGAAAAACAAAAAAAAACATACAGCCGAATTGAAAAACCTCCTTTTTTAAAGTCGGTTGAAAATAAGGTAAAATTTGAATCAAAATAATAACTTCAAATATAGTAGCGAATGGTCCCGGCTTCTTTTAATATTATTAATCGGATTGAATTATGAATCTAAACCATGATTGAATCCACACCATTATTGAATCCACACACAAAAAAAATATCAAAATCGGTCCAACCGTTTTGGAATAAAAAAACAAGGAGGAATTCAGTCACATAGAAGAGAATAGAATAAAAATCATTTTATTGCTAAATATTTAAAATAATCACAATTATAAATAAAAAAAAAATACATGCAAGAAATACTTGGTAATTGGAATATTTTCAGCGCTAAGACTGCACAAACTAAGGGTTTGTGCAGGGCTGGTTTTAAGTATACATACATACATACGTACAGAAGTATTATTAGTTGGTATATTATAATTATAATTATTATTTTTTACAAATCTTGAACCTTTCTGAATTTTGTTATGTTAAAACACCGACGTCCAACTTTGTTGCGTAGTTCCTCTCCATCCAAACGTTGTCTGGAAGAGATCGATTTAAGCGATAAGACCGCCTATTGTTACACTTATATTGTAAGTCATTATTTTCTATTCTGTTTTGTCACAAATATGATGTTCTATCTATTATATATATATTTTGATTTATTTCAAAAATAGAATAAAATCCGTCTTGTAACTGATTAATAAAGAAAGTTTGGTACTTTCGTTTACTGAATACATGAATAAAAATGTTGTATAACCACAATAAAATATAGACATGATCAAAGTACAGGTTGGAGTAAATTTACTCTTTAGTAGTTATTTAAAATCTGTGAAAGGATTTGTGATGAAACTAGCTGCGCCCCGCGGTTTTACCCGCGTAAGTAATTCCGGGATAAAAAGTAGCCCATGTGTTAATCCAGAGTGTCAGCTACCTCCATAGAATCTAACTGGATTTAAAAAATATGGTGTGGACCAAATTTCATTAAAATTGGTCCAGCTGTTTGAGCGTGAAAAAAGTAACAAACACTCACAAACTTGCAACAACTAATGTAATTGCTTTTTGCTAATAGCAAAACAAAACTAAACAAAAGGCCTTTGTAATTTCTCCGTTTTATGTGTGTTTTGTATTATTTCCAAATATGCCCTGCTGGCTGGGACATCATAGTCGGCAGTTTATTGTTAGTGACATAGGCCTGTTATTCTCGTGGCTATATGTTTACACGTCGAATCTCTCGGGACCTGTAATAACTTTGTTATATTTTAAGGTTTTCCTGTCGGACGTTTGTCATTGTAATGGAATGCTTAATGATTTTTCGGACTTAATGTAATGAAACGCCGAAAAAGCAATTAATTTTACAACCTTTTATTTCAGTTGCTTCTATCGAATGCCTGTTTTGAAGGTTTACATCCTACTAATATTATAAATCCGAAAGTTTGTGTGTAAGTATGTTTGTTCCCTCTTCACGCTTTAACAGCTGAACGGATTTGTATGAATTTTAGAATGTACATAGCTTATACCAAGGATTAACACATAGGCTACTTTTTAACTTGATAATAGCGGGTGAAGCCGTGCGGCATGGCTATTTGATAATAAATGCTTGCTAAACAGTATAATGTAAACCGAATAAATACAATAGATACTAATAAGACTAAATGAAACTTAATACTAAATTAAATCTAACCAAAAATTATTACAACTAGAATAAATATGTGCAAAACTTATGTATATAAGAATAGAATAGAATCAATACAAATGTGTAGAATAGAAATTAGGATCAATCTGAATGTATTCTTTCATACAAAAAAAAATATCCAATTCGGTATACAAATGAAGTTTTGATGAAAAACAACAAACATTCTTTTTTGTACACCAAAAAACAAAAAAGATACAAACTTATAACTACGAAATTAATATTATACGGCAATACAATGGGCGGTCTTATCACTTACAGCGATTTCTACCAGACAACCTTTAGATGGACAGAAATTGTAGTAGCAACTGAGGCCGGTGGAGGTGTACAGTCCAAATTTACATAAATATAATATGTAAAGTTAATTAACCACATAAAATAAATATAATGATAAAAAGTACAAATAAAATACATATACTACATAAATATAAGTAATATACATACCGAAAATATATACCGAATTGATAAGCTCCTTTTTGAAAGCCGATTAAATCATTTATTATAGTACTTACGTAGTTCATTTATTATGTAGAAAATATGTATATTTCGAAAATATTTTTTTTCTTTTTATGCATCCTTGTCGTCATTTATAATATGCAAATTAAATATACCTTCGTAAACCCCCATTTCAATGCCTCGTTGGAGCAATAAAATATTTTATTCGCGTATATATTTAAAAAATACATTATAATTAATGAACGGACCTGTTATCGCGATTAAGTCTCATGTTACAGCCTGTATATCATTAATCGTTGTGACTCAATTTTTTTTTTTCGTAATCAGATAAGGAATTGCGGGTCCTGCTACATTTTTTATGACCAATTACGGAGTATTTCTCCATTTTTAAGTCACTTTATTTATATTTATTATAAGGTGCTCATTTATGAGTTTGATGCCTTTGTCTAGGATAGATGTTATGAGGTAAAACACACAAAAAAAATCGAATTGAGAAACTTTTCCTTTTTTTTTAATTGGTTAAAAATAACCTTCATCTTCTTTTACCCGACGACGTAAACAATTTAACAATCTAACATAAATATCTCGGTGTTTGTGGTCGCACTGCTGCGAAACGGCTCGATCGATTTTAATGATTTATTTGTATGTATGGTAGGTATGATAATTGGTCGTAAATTGTTTCCCCCCCCTACCCCCACCTTTTATTTAGTATTTTTATATCAACATATCCAAATAATTTAACCGTCGTTCAATGACGTGAAGTCATAACATTTTTTTCTTTATGTAGAACTAGCCGTGTCCTGAGGCTTCGCCCGCTATTATAAAGTTAAAAAGTAGCCTATGTGCTAGTCCTAGGTATAAGCTATGTAAATTCCAAATTTCATCCAAATCCGTGTAGCCGTTAAAGCGTGAAGAGGGATCAAACATACTTACACAGTTACACACACTCTTGCACACTTACACACAAACTTTCGGATTTATAATATTAAGTAGAATTGCAACTCATACCGGGTACATCTAGTAAATCTATAAAATGCAGATAATCAAAAAAGAAATAGGAAACAATCAATATTCCGTCGTAACATTTGACACTTTACTGCACCTTTGTTACTTGGCCTTTGAAGGTTTTCAGGGCACCTGGAAACTGATTAAACTATAAAATATATGTAATGCGAAGGAGTGGAACTTATCGCGTCCCACTTCGCAAATGCTTCATCAGGGGGACGCGATGGCGAGCACTCCGCACTCTTCATCGACAACGCGTAAGTCACGCTAATTCATGGGGGCACAGGCACGGTTTGCTGCACGAGAGTAGGCCCGTGTCCCCGTTCGAACAAAATGCGTTCCGTGTGTAGCAGGACTAAAGAAAAGATTGAGTCAAACATGCTGGTAGAACTGACTGTATATAACAGTTCAGTTATCCGTATAAGTCCATTGTTGTAAAACTGAGTACTTCCTCAACGAGAAGCCACGCGCCAGCTAGCGCATAGTAAATGGACTTGAGTACTTGATCATATACCAGTGCTAGAATTCGGCTGCTTCCATAGAGGTGTTCTGTTTTCAAATTTATATAATCTGGGAGTCTTATAGTTCAGAATCAATACCTACTTACCGGTCGCATCATATCTTTCCATAAGTTAAGACAGTATAGACATTTTATAGTAATTAATATATATAAAAATTACTGAAATGAGAATGCTACGAAAGCGCCCGTTCTAACTCGCTCGACTCACTTTCACCATAGAACAAAAACACATACTGCAGTTTAATTCAGTTAGAAAATATCTGAATAGAGTAAAAGCTTAGAAGAAACGTCAGATTATGTAGTAGATTCTAAATTGATGGCTCAATATGTTTCTGATTTCTACATAGATGTGTAACGCATTCACTTAAACATGCACGCATCCTTGTTCAGAGCTAATGGTGGTTAACTCCAGTTCCCATAACTTATTGTCATGAAATAGTGTGCAACTAAATAAACGTATTTTCTTTCAAAATTGCACCTTTTATGAGGTAGTTCCTCAATTTTTTACTTTGTAAGAACTTTTGAGTTCGTTTTCGTGAACACACTCAAGTTAAACTACTGTCTCTTCTTTTACTGTAGTTATGACACTTACTGTATGAAAATTTCACGTTGCACTCTATCGAACGATTTGAATTGCATTCGCCAAATTGTTCCGAGTATAGTGAAGTGACGATAACTGTTAGCTTCAAGTAGATTTTATAAATTGGATTTGACATTATTGCTGTGCATTTTAATAGAAAATACTTCACTTACTTAGACAGCATAGATATAGTAGGCATTTTAGAAAAAAGCACTGAGAATGGAAGAATGCTTGCAGTGAGTCAGGAGTCAATTTAGGAGTCTTTAAATCTCGAGTGAACAGGTATCTTCTAGGCAAGCATGCTCCATCTTCGTCCACATCGTCACTTTCTATTTTAACCTTTGATTAGAAGGTCGGATTTATACGAAGGCGCCATCATAGCTATCACATAAACAGGCTTTACAGTTTTCAGAACAGACACAATTTATAACATCCACGTGAACATATTTTATAACATATCTATGTTATTAAATATGTCCATAGAGACCGTTAGATAAAGTGGTAATTTTTCCAATCAACGAGAAAATGCAATTAAAATCGCGTGACCGCTAATAGAATTACGTTACTAGTGGAAAATGGTAGTCAAACATTTGCCAGAGATAGGAGATAAAAAGACTAATAGTTAATTAACTAATTATTCATCATCATCTCAGCCGCAAAAGTCCACTGCTGGATATAGGCCTCCCCCAAAGACTTCCAAAAAGAACGGTTGTAAGCGGCCTGCATCCAGCGTCTTCCTGCGACCTTCATTATGTCATCCACCTTGCGGCCGGTCTTCCGAACCTGCGCTTGCCAACTCGTCGCCTCCATCCAAGAACCTTTGGGCCATCAGTTCTGCGTCCTACATACCCTGTCCATTGCCACATGTCGGTCTGTAAACCAATCTTGCAAGCTAAATTGGTTGTGGTTATATGTATATGTGGATGTGAATGTTTCCGGCGCCCACGACACAAGTCATCGAACTTAGTGTGGGGCTGTGAGTGTGAAAGCGTTAATTGGGTGGATCAGTAAGAACTCATTCACGCTTCCTTAATACTAGACATAAACCTAGAATTCAATTACCATTACTGTCGGAAGACATAGAGCAATTAGGAAATGTTTTCAATTAGTTTTAAATAGTTTCTAGCTTTTAATTAAGCACAAAATGATTTCCTCTGGTTTATTACTTATTGCTACATACGGGGCCAGTGCGGCGTGAAAATTCTCTTAAGAGTAGGCTTTCTAAAAATTACGTTTTTCGCATTGATCAAACTAATCACATTTAAAGTATTATAAATCTGAAAGGTTGTGTGTAAGTTTGTACCGCGGGGCACGGCTAGTAATACGTATTTTTTCAGATATTTTCACCCGACTTAAAAAAAGGAGGTTCTCAATGCGACTGTATGTTTTTTGTATGTATGTTACGCGAACTTCCGCCAAATATGAATCTATGTCGATGATTTGTTATTTGGTAGATCATACATAAAAGGTCCCATATAAATTTATCGAAATTGATTAAGAACTTTTTCTTATCCATTATTTATTTAGCCAATTTCAACATTGATTGAGTTTCACTTAATTTAAATATATAAAATATAGTAATATTTGAGCTTTTTTTTTAATTTAGCTTTCTGATACGTAACCGCCATATTTTTCCTCCGCTCCGTTAAATGTGCCGCTATTTGTGCTACGGCTATACTATAATCTGATGACAATTATCTTGCTCAGACCGAAGCGCAGCCTGTTCTTAAAAAAACATCGTAGGTTTAGCTTCTGTTGGAACTGCGAATGCAATCAAATGCGAACTGCTTTAGTTGCAAGGTATCGGGTTCGATTCCCGGCTTGAACACAAGTTTTCTACCCAAGGGAAATTTGTGTTTCTGGTTCTGGTTGTGATTGTGTGTGTGATGTGAATGTATCCGACACTCATGACAAAAGTCATTCAACTTAGTGTGGGGCTGTGAGAGTGCAAGCTTTTATTATTATGTAGCAACGAAGAATAAAACGATATCGAGCATATAGATGCTTGATATCGTTTTATATACTTGATAGGTACTATATAGAAGTACATATCTGTTGTGTTTGTAGGTAATTCACTTATTCGATGCATCTAATATCTGATAAAGGTATACTCCTAAACTAGCCCAGTTTATATCCGAATAGGTTAGACATTCCGCAATTTGAACTCTAAAATACCGGAACATTAGGGCACTCCTCGATCGATAGAGATGCGAGAGATATCGATGAAAATCGATATTAAAAGTCAGAATACTCTCTATCGACAGGCCAATTGCCTATCGTATATTTGTTTGAATAATTACTTTTGGAATTTTGTCATGAAATATGACAAGTAAATATAGTGGGCAAGCGTGACGCTTACCATCAGGCGAGATACTTGCTCTTGTCTCTCAATTACATTTAAAAAAAAGTTATTATTGTGCCAATGAATTTTGCGTAGTAGATCAGCATATCTAATAAAATATTCTGTAATATTTTGTTAAGCTATTGCATAGCTTCTATCGCGGGCCTTGAGCGTGGAGACCGAATCCAGAAATTCCGTAACGAAAATAACCTAACACCCCCCACTCCGACCGGCACAGCGGTGATACTTTTTAGTTTTGCCATCTATCGATGAATAGCAGAACTTTTAATGACTTTTTTGAAATATCACGCTTGTCTCTTTAGTTCAGCAACTCGCCTCTAGGTGGCAGGAAAAAAAATACTGCATAAATAAAATAAATAAATAATTATAATTGCATAAGTTGATAAAAAATGCTATGCAATAGCTTTACCGCGGCAGTCCTCGAGTGCCACACGTCTTTTTTTTTAATTTTGTTTGTTATTTTGTAGTTTTGTCTATTAGGTATCGCGAATCTGTTTGCATTTTATCGATATTAATTGTCTAATCCTCAACCCATCCCTAGACACCTGATTTCCCTAAGTCCGATAAGCATCAGAATTCTAGACCATTTCCTCCCAGATTTAGACTATACAGCGTCAGTTAGGCACGAAATATATGGACTCTGCGTTGCCGGTTACATATTCAAGTAGTTTCAGTTCTATTTATGACATTTATATGTACGTAGAGCTCGTCCAAGCTGAAATGAGGCGCCCCACTACTTAATTAGTTCATTTAGATGTGTGAGTGCAAATATTAATGACGACACTTCATCTGTATGGGAGCGTCGATTGTTCAGTGAACAATGGATCTGCACGTGTACAAGACGGTCGACTAGTCGGGTGATAAATCCGACCACGTTCTGTGTGCGTAAACGCGAAGGTGGGGCGCGTCATTTCAGCTTAAACAATCTCTACTTGCATATTTAGTTATCTGCAGAAGCATAAAAACTATAAGAAAACGAATGTATTACAATTAAGAAATTATAAGGATGCATGACCCGTATAAAATAACGGTACTGCAGTTCGATTTTAATCTGGAAGAAAATGTTTATACTTTGGTAATAGGGAATATACACATTTTGATGCTTAAGTATATTGTCTACCTTAATACATGCAATAAAAAAAAAACAACGGGTTGCACTCCGGGAGTGCCGGCTCTCCGGAAGTGAAAACTTGAACATTTTTCGCTGCGCGGTAGAAAGAGAGGGGGATATTTACTTCCTCTTCTTCGTCTTACGAATTTTCGACCAGTTCACGTGTCCTGACGCGAGTTAAACATTTTTTACCCATCCCGAAAAAGTTCACAACGCCGCTAAAGAAGTTTTCACTTCAAAAAAAAAAACATTCATAAAATATGACGTTTCACATCAAAATTAATAGTTGAAAAGGAATTAGGTTCAGGCAATTTTTTAACGCGCCGAGTTCTACGTTATTTTTGTGACGTCATGAGTCATCAAAGTCATCTGCCGTAAAGGAAATTTGGTAGTTTATTGACATCAAAAACGCGACAATGACGTCACGAATCAGTCGAGCCATTAGCGTAATAGAAAAAAGGATAGATGGAATAAATATGCTTGCCTAGAAGATACCAGCTATTCACTCTAAACTTGAAGACACCCAGATTGTACCATTCGGGGAACAAAGACGCTAGGAATGAGTTCCTTTGCTGCACGGATGATAAGCGTAGAAGCAAAATGCTTCGAGCGAACTAAAGGAACTAAAGTATCTCAACCATAAATGGATGACTTCGACAGTTTGTATTATTGTTATATGGTAAAGAAGGCATGGAGGAATAATACCAAGTATTCCTGCCCACTTTCCAAAATTTAAGCGGTACAATACCGGTAGTCATGCTACTTTACGTCGGTGACAGATACTTTGAATTTTGTACTCGACTACCTTACTATCGTCAATGAGTCTTTTAACAAAATCATAAACTTTAATGTAAACATAATTATAGTACTTGAATTTATCACATGTATATATTTCCAATTATTATTGTCCTTCATGTAATTCTAAGACTTAAATAGTCTTATGTTATGTTATATTCGGCTTAAAACACGAAAATTTTGACTTACTTTGTAGTCAACTAGTTTCGGACAAATTAGTTGTCCTTCATCAGGATGAGTCAGACGCGCGATACGCAGAGGCGTGCGGCTCGAGTCACGCGCCGAGGCCCGAGCCGCACGCCTCTGCGTATCGCGCGTCTGACTCATCCTGATGAAGGACAACTAATTTGTCCGAAACTAGTTGACTACAAAGTAAGTCAAAATTTTCGTGTTTTAAGCCGAATATAACATAACATAATGTGTAATACTCACGATAGTTTTAACATTAAATAGTCTTTATAAACTTGCATTTCTCATGAGAAAGGTCCCGTCACCCAACTGTGACCAATGCGGTTTTCCTGAGGACCTATTGCATGTTTCGATGGAGTGTGTTCAGAACGCTGACTGAATTAAAAAGTTTAGTAATTTGTTGAAAGATTCAGCAGATTGCAATATTATTTTAGCCAAACCTCTTTCAGACGAGACCAAATTATTAGTTAAACTGTATAACATAAAGCTACCCTCAAATGATTCACATTAGTTAAAATTTTTTTTTTTTTTGAATAGGCAAGCATTTGACCACTGTCTCACCTGATGGAAAGTGATGATGCGGCCGAAGGTGTGACATGCTTGCCTAGAAAATTATAAATAATAATAATAAATTATAAGTAAGCAATTTTGTAAGTAATTTTTATAAGGTTATATATTGTCTCTATAACTTTCATTATTAAATGTTGTACCTTATTAGAGCGACATAATCAAATTTTGATTAAGCTCTTAAATAAATTAATTAAATTAAAATGTCTTGCTAACTAACAATTCTCCAAATAAAACACCAACACGAACATTTAGAACTAAAAATAGCTAAAAGAGTCGTTATCCTTTCATATTACACCAGCAATTGCGGACTATTCGCTTATCTCTTAACACATTGGCCGGTCATTAACAGCATTTACCAGGTACGAGTGGAGAATGTGCAAGCCATTCCGGTCGCCATTTCTAAATTTAGATCGTCCCTTAAAGAGACGTCGGGTATTCCAACTAGTATTTAATTAATTAATTGGTTTTGATATAGGTATAACGCGTAATTAATTTTCTAGATAGCTGTAATTGTATTGATTGTTTTTGGTGTAGGATGTGGTTGGAATTATTTCTTGTAATTAGGATTTCCTGATGGAACGTAGCAGCTCTTGATGTTTTTATTTTTTATTAATTATTGGCAATCTTTTGACCACCATCTCACCTGATGGTAAGCGATGATGTGGTCGATGGAGCAAGCTCGCCTGGAAGATCCCTAGTCACTCGGGACTTGAAGACACCTATCCCTAGATTCATGAAAGTGCATGTAAATATTAGAATTATTGTTAGAAATAGGATGTTCACCATGTATATTTTCTTTATTATTATCTATATATATAAAAATCAATGCCACTTTTCGGTGTTATTTTATAACTCAAGAACGGGCCCACCTATCCAAACCAAATGTTTAGACTTTGTTCGGACTATTCAGTAGATGGTTTGTGTGAAGTTTGCACAAAATCGGTCGAGCGGTTCTTCATTTATCACACCCGGGCGAAGCCGGTGCGGATCGCTAGTATTTATAATATTGAAATATATTTTTTACTTTCATTAACTGTCCATCAGGGACCGGGAGGTCCCCAAAATCTAGTAAAGTGGTAGAAACTTTATTAGAACTTCTATTGGAGTTTGTGGAGAGAAAGCGAAAATCATGTTTTTCAACTGCATGATTTTCCTACACTCATCCACGTTTCCGTACTATTCATAGTTAATAATCCACAACTATTAAACATTAACACATATCACACACATGTATTTGGTAAATAATACAAAATTGACAGGGTATAATTTTTTCACTTTCGCGCCAAAAAAACATCGCCATTTTTTCTCTTACGCGGCAAAACTCGTACATACAAGTAATGCAATACACGTCGATAGATAAAAAAAACATTTTGACACGAATGTCAATTTGAATTTCGAACTCCGCAGGCTGTAGTGTTGAGTAGGACATACATGAGGCATGACATTTGTCCCGTACAAGACGTACTATTGTAAGAGCGGTTCAAATTTTTTACATGTACTACTTCAAATTGTATGTCACGCTCGTCGTGTATAAGCTTTAGCACAGAGTGAGTGAGAGAAAACGCGTCGTACCGTACCTCGTCTCGTTGCTGTATGTATGCTACACTTCAGTACAATGCGTCTACTTTCTCACCAGCTTTATATGTCACGGAGTGAGACAACAATATTACGCTTTAGTTCACTTTCGTCGACCAGTTTATGCTAGAAAATAAACGGAGTTGGGCATCGCAAGAGGCGCGTGTCAAAATGCGGCAAATGTTGATGTCATTTGGATAATTTGGATTTTGGCGCGTACTATAACAATTACGAGTGCATGTTGTTTTGATTAGTTTGTAATTATTAATATAGTGTGTTAACAGTTTGTTGCACGGTTGCAAAAAAAGTGTCGCAAATATTATTTTTAAATGTTAATATGTAATTTTTTTTATTACATCATACATTTATTATAATAAATTTGTTTTATTGCCTATTTCGTAAAATAGTAACAGTGCCTACATAGACTTTTTGTTCAAATTTTACAATAATATATTCAGTTGTCATTTATCAATTCGATTCATATATCGTTGTGGAGTTAGTGATTAGTACTACGTCAAATACACTTTGTAAGGTACATAATAAACGCTCCAGTACGAAATAACACAATTACTCGTTACTTCAAATAAACCGCTTTGAGGCGCTATGCCTCGCCTCTTTTGAAGTGAGACATTGTACTGGCTCAGTACAAAAAAGAGGCAACTCTTACAAATTCATTTTAATTTCATGTCCTACACAACACTAGCAGGCTGGACATTCCGTCACAAATAACGGTACCAATATCTGTTAGCGATGTTTTGCCTGGAAATTCTGTACCGAAATAGAACCCGGAACGTAAAACAAACAATCAGTCAAGGCAGCCAGAAGCGGGAGCTGAAGGGGTGTCGGACAGCGCACCTGTGGCCCTACCCCCTAGGGGTACGGATGGACCCCCTACCCCCTATGGACCTAACGATAAATGGCTGTTTATATTTCAACTCTTGAGCTGTCTGCAGCCACTTATTCAAATATAATTTGATTTGTCTAGTCAAGATGCTAAATTAAAAAAGGACGGCACTATATCAATCTGGCTGTCTCTGGTGCTCTGATTGATGCCGATTTTTTGTGCACATTTTTGGTTTTTTCAATATATACTTTTAAAGATATTCTTCTTTTCTATTAAGTATAAGGAAGCAAGTTTTAACTGGCGATAGCGTGACCACCTAGTTGGCGCAGTGGACAGGTTTCCGCCCTCTGCGCCGTGGGTCCTGGGTTCGATTCCCGGCAGGAGCACAAATACCATAACATATAACATGATATTTGTGCTTCTGGTTCTAGGTGTATTTGCGTGTGTGATGTCAATGTTTTCGGCGCCCACGATACAAGTCATTGAACTTAGTGTGGGGCTGTGAGTGTGAATGCGTTTGTTTGTTTTCATATTACGAGACGCGGCGCAGCGATGTCGTTCTTTGCGGGATAATAAAGTTTAAACAACTATTAATCATCATAGATTGTAAAGATCATCAGCATCATCATCTTAATTATTACAGAAAATTTGATTTCAGAAGAAAGTCGTAGGTTAGAGCAAGATATATATATATATATACTTTTAGTTAGGACGTCGTTGTTCTACGTTCATAAAAAGCTTATTCAGAACGGTGCTTACGAAACCAAAATATATATATAGATATAAATTATAAATTTAAACATACATAGGTAGTGAATGACCATACTGCACTGTCTGGCTCTATATAGAGTTCTAGGCTATCAGCGTACATTTCATCCAAATTTATACAGTCGTTTCTAAGCTCACAATTTTTTTTTTAAATATTCATTTTTTTTATCCTGGCGCACAGGCCCGGCAAGCTTGTCGCGTCTCTGACATGATCAGAGATGTAGTCAATGATTTTTTCAGTCCGGTTGTTTATTTATAATATGTTGTTCTTAGTCTAATAAAACACACCTTATTCTTATACATGTTATTTCTTTAGTCAAACTAGTAATTTTACATATATTAAAACACAATTAGTCTAATAAAACATTTGTCAAATTTGTGACTATACATTTAATAAAGTTCATTATTATTTATTTCTATTACTAACCTTACTAGCTATATGTGCACAATACATATAGCTAGTAAAAAATATAAATTCGCCAGTCGGAAACTATCTCGCTTAAGGCGGTTCCCCAACCAAAATGACGCTCTAGCCTTCAACGACATCTTCTGATATAGCTGAAATACAAACAGTTTAATAAACGTCATTTTGCACAAAAATGTGTGTAAATAATTCATATTTCGTTTAATTAATCATGCGAGAAACTTCTCAAACGATTCGTAAAAGGTTTAAATTTAAAACTGGAATGAATGTTTATGGTGCCATGGTTATAATTATAAGGTTTCATTTATCATGACAATAAAAATGAACTTGATAAAATTGTTTCATTGGTCCATTTGATGTCCGTTTGTCTGTCTGTCTCAACTACATGTCTATATATCAAAACTATTTTTCTTATCGTCACTTATGATTGATCAAACTAACTGTAATTAAACAGACTCTCAAAAAATTCATTCAATTAAACTATACTACATTGATTTTCTTTCGTTTATTTTGAACTGGCCTTGAGCCCGCTGCTTCGCCCGCACTTATAAAGTTAATCCCGGTTTAAAGTGTGTCTTTGTGATAATCCCGGGTATAAGCTACACACAGGTTACATTTTAAATTTCATCAATGCTGTTCAGCCGTTACAGCGTAATAAGAAAACAAACATATTTACACATTTACAAACAAACTTTCGCATTTTATATTATTAGTGTAAGTTTTTTTATCGTAATACAAGGAAAATAAACAATGTAAAATACACACCAAACAAACTTTAAGGTTGTTAAATTCAATGTATTCAATCGCGAACAAAATGCGTACCTACAATCAAAGATGTATGTACATATACAGGTACATATATGTAAATTTCTTAAAATCAAGATAATTTCTTGCTTCTGTTTAATCACACCAATGTTATAAATCCAAAAGTTTGTGTGCGTGTTTGTTTTATGTTAACGCTGTATTGGCTGAACGGATTTGGATTAAATTTAGAATGGAAATAGCTTATAGCTACGATTAACACATAGGCTACTTTCTAACTTGATAAATGCAGGCGAAGCCGGGACACGGCTATTGATAAATATGTTTTTTTTTTAAATTTGCGCTAAACAAAACCGCGCTATCTCATTTATATCCTTTGGGAACCGCCTTAAGTAACAGACAATATCTCACAACACCTGCAGGCTGCCAGACTGTCCAACCCGTCTCCAGGGACTGAAAACAATTTCCAGTTACGATCCTTTACCGGACCCCCGACTGTCAAGTACGAACAAATTCGGCTGTTAAACTATGAAAATATCGTGGGCACGTGGACACGAGCTTGGCAATTGGCCCAATACTCCGCCACTTCACGCAACTTAGGCATGCGAATGGCAGAAAATGTTACTGGATGACGTGTCGTTCAAGCTATGACTGGGTCGCAATTTTGCCAGCTGACCCGTTGAGCGACGCCCGGGTAAATATGTTTAAAACGGCTAAACATATTTTTGAGATAGTCCCCGGGGCACAAAAAACAGTTGACTATTGAGACCTACCAAATTCTCCAACATAGATTTTTTAAAACGATTTCGATATATACTTGCAAAGTTCTTTTCAACGATACTTTTTTACCGACTTCGCAAAAAAGGAGGAGGTACTCAAGTCGACTGTATTTTTTTTAAGTGTGTTGCCTCATAACTTCGTTCCACGTGAAACGATTTAGAATTTTAGTTTTGTTTGAAAGATGTTGATTTCTAATTGGTCCCATTTAAATTTGATCAAGATCTGATCAGTAGTTCTGGAATCGTCAATAATGCGTGTTTAGTACATCTAATCTGATCAAGGTTCCAAAGATAAAGCGGTGAAGTCGGTGTTTTTAAGCTTTGCTTGCGTTTAATTTTTTATTTCTTTGGTCTATATTCTATACTACATAGTTGACTAGAGGACACTCTCACACAATAGCATGCACGGCCAAACTGCATGGTCCGCCGGACCACAGGTGTGCCAATCTAGCGCTCAAAGCCGCGCCATTAATCTTCCGTCCTTATCCGGGATATTAGCTAGATGGCGCTGCTGCCCGGATTACTACGACACTCTTTTGTTTTTAGGAGTTCCTAGCTCAGTGTGCGATAGTGTTTTAGTAGAATAAGATACAGAGTATTTGTTGCACTCACACTATCACACTAAACACGTATTATTGAAGATATTTTAAGAACTACCTGATCAGATCTTGATAAAATTTTAATGGGACCAATTGGAAAGCGACATCTATCAAACAAAAAAATATTCAAAATCGGTTAAAGTGGAAAGAAGTTATGAAGTAAAAAACAAAAAAAAATAATTAAGTCAACTTGAGTACCTCCTCCTTTTTTGTGAAGTCGGTAGAAAATACGTGTCCTATATTTTTTGATAATGTTCAATTATTGCATACAATGGCAATTAAAATTACATAAATGAAAATTTTAATAGAGTATAGATGCCCTATTAAATTTTTTATTATACTTTTCATTCATTTAAGTGAGGGCCATATTACATACTAGCCGTGCCCCGCAGCTTCGCCCGCTATTATCAAGTTAAAAAGTAGACTATTTGTTAATCCTAGGTATAAGCTATGTACATTTTAAATTTCATCCAAATCCGTTCAGCCGTTAAAGCGTGAAGGAACAAACACACTTACACACAAACTTTCGGATTTATAATATTAGTAGGATTTTAACCGCGATTATTAGTACGTCTCGAATACGATACAATTTTAATCAATTCTGTCGCCAATCTGTTGTAGTAATGCATTTGACATAGTAAAACCTCAATGTCAGTAGAAAAAGTCCCGCGAAGAGTTTTGCCGCGAAAGTGAAAAAATGGCGTTGTAGATTTTGGATTATTTTCGAAAAACTTTTGATTCTTCGAGCGTTAATATGTAGTAATGGTAGATTATTAACCGTTAATACTGAGTGATCGTGCACGAGTGTAAGCAAATCATACAAAGTTGAAAAACGCTATTCCCGCTTATGCTCCAAAACTCCAATAGAAATTCTAGTAAAGTTTCTACCACCATACTAGGGCATGACTATGACTGGACCTTGGCTCTTTTATTTGACCTTGACTTGGGACGAGGCCTTATATTACTTGAAATACTTTAAGCTACTAGTGTTTACGCTATTAAAAACTTAATTTAATTTATTCAATATTCAATCTTCAATATCAAGAATAAAATTTGGACCTAGAAAATAAAGTGTGAATAGATCTATTTACTCATTCTCACTCTTGACTTGAAGACTCACAGATTATAACTAGGTATTAAAACTAGGTACTTTATATTAGGAAACTCAAATGCTACTGAACTCTCTAACTAATAAATAATTACTATAACGAAATTACTCTGAGATACCTGTAGCGCGTTGACCCTTCTTGGAATTTAGCAGCAAGCGGCAAGGTCGTAATAATAATACCATTGAATAATCCCTGCATTCGAATTTCGAAGTGAACAAGACCCGGGCGCCATGACAGTTGCTTGCTCCCCTAACGTCACAGATAAATAATAGTAGCACAGAGTATGCACTTTGTTAGCAAGCCAGCGGCGAGCGAAAGAGCGCGTCTCTCGTGAGTGCCGCGCTTTGCGCCGATGGGGTCGGACGTGTGTCGACGCGACGCGTATCGTGATGAATGCGGCGGAACCGGTTTTTACTGTTGTGCTTAGTGCGTGTGCTATTACAAGCTTTGAAACTTGAATGATGATGAATAGTGATCTTTGATTTTAAAAGTTCAGAATTGTCTGTGTTAAAAACGGTGTGATTAAGATTAACTGTGGTAATGGCGATCGCGTTAGTGTTTTTGTGTCGGATGCTTACAATAAATAATTTACAAGGTAAATACATTACATTCTCCATAAACTCCTTGGATGGTTTTGGATAGTGATTATTCGTTCTAAATGAGTGTTTATTTGTATGATGCTGACGTTTGCGTGTATTCGAAACTTAAATACTTGCAACTGTTGCAACAAATGGTTTGATTGGTCCATGTTATTCTCGAATGAATGCTTTGTAAAACCTATTTAGTTTGGGCGCACGTTTGAGATTTTGGACACGTTTTTAGAGTAGAGTGTAGTGTAGTCCTGTGTAGTTGTTAACGGTTAGGTTTAGTTCCAAGATCATGTTATTTGTAGTAGAGTAATAATATCACGTGCACTTATTAGTCATTTACACGTAATACGACATATTAGTAAGAGAATGACTAATAAACTAATATTTCTTGGCTATTATGCATCCAACTAAATAATAATAGTTTATTTGTCATCTCAAATTGTCATTCAATGTTTAAAATTTTAAGAACATCATACTGCATTAAATAAAGAAATAAACGCTTTTTTAATCACAGCCCCAAACTAAGTTCGATGACTTGTGTCGTGGGTGTTGGAAACATTCACATCACATGATCACACAAACAAATTTACCTAGAACCAGAAACACAATACTTATTGGGATATGTCAGGTAAAAATATAAAAAAATGCTATTTACCAATGCTCTGGGATATCCATACAACTTTTCTTTGTATTAAAACCTAACATTATGGTAAATTTAAGTCAAAACTAATTATTTCGCTCGATTGAACGTCAATAAACGTCTGCGTGGTAGTACTAACAAAACGCGTAGGTGGCTCCAAGATTGTAACTACTAAAATATTCGTGACTTTTCTAACTGTATTCACTATGCCTTCGTTATCTTCGAAACCTATCGAACAAAAACGTCTCCTTAGCATTAGTTTTTGAGTTTTCTTAATCCGTAAATCAACTAGCTCATCTTTCTAGCAATATTAGAATCTTAAACGGTATGGACACATCACACTTATATTATAAATTCGAAAGTTTGTAGGTATGTGTTAGTATGTTTGTATTCTCTTCACGCATCACTCGGTTTCGGATGTGGAATGTAAATATCTTATACCTAGGATTAACATAGGCTACATTTTCACTTGGTAAACGCGGGCGAAGCAGCGGGGCACGGCTGGTATTCTACAAAACAGTATGGATAAATGACACTTATATTATAAATCCGAATGTTTGTGCGTAAGTATGTTTGTTTTCTCTTCACGCTGTAACGGCTGAACGGAATTGGATGAAATTTGGGATGTACATAGCTTATACCTACGATTGACACATAGGCTATTTTTTTATTATACACTTTTTCGTTAATAAAACCTCTCATTGGATCATAATATAAGATCACAGCTATACCTATTGAAAACGAGCCGTGCCGCGGCCGCGGCCTTGCCTGCTATTATCAAGTTAAAAAGTAGCCTATGTGTTAATCCTAGGTATAATCTATGTACATTAATTTCATCTAAATCCGTTCAGCCGTTAATGCGTGTAGAGGGAACAAACATACTTACACACTTACACACAAACTTTCGGATTTATAATATTAGTAGGATATATGTATAGAGATGATAATAAATATAACAAACCTTACCAAATATCCCATAATTAGGTACTTATCCTCATCCCTAAATAACTATCTAGGTATAGATGATTCAGAACATTATTTGTCATCTTGTCATACTGGGGATTTTTTACTGTGGTTAGTGGTATAGTATTCGTTTTAACTCGTAGTAAAGATGATTAGCACAATTACTGAGGCAACAATATGAGCTGGCAAAGTTACCAATTTATTTGACTCATCGGCAAAATACAGTGATATGGCAAAAATTTTAGAACTTCATGGAATCCTCACAAAACAGTTTAAAAACAAGCTGTTCTAAACGACAATGCACTACAATAACTTTTTAGTGACACCAATAATAAAAAGTACAGATAAAAATTAATACTTTTGGCGGTCTTATCGTTAAGAGCGATCTCTTCCAGACAACCTTTGGATGGATGAAAATAATTAAGAGATAAGCGACTAATGGATTTTTAAATATTTCACCTGATAGAAAGTGCATCATCACTTTCATCTTTGTTACCCGAGGGTATAACATCAATATAGAAGTATTTAAGTCTAGAGTGAATAGGTATCTTCTAGACAACCTTGCTCCATCATCGACCGCATCGTCGCTTACCATCAGGTGAGATAGTGGTTTAAAGTTTGCCTAACCTACTAATATTATAAATGCAAAAGTTTGTGTTTAAGTGTGTGTGAATGTTTGTTTCCACGTATCTCCGTAACGAATAAACAAATGTTCATGAAATTTAGAATGTAGATAGTTTAGGTTCTGGAATAACACATAGACTACTTTTAAACTTCATTGACGCATGCCGCGTCAATGAAGCCGCGGGGCACGGCTAGTCTCGAATAAAAAAAAAGGAATTTATTCTACACATTCGCAGTACGAATGATAAACGTATAAGCAAAACGCTTCGAGCGATCTAGAGGTATGTCAACTATAAATGGATGTCCATTATTATAATGGTAGGCATGATTGTCTGTCATCGACGCTTCTACTTAATTTTTTACATAAAAACAACAGTAAACAAGCAGTGAACGTGTTAAACCTTTCGATCCCGTTACCAGAAAATAGCACCATAAATGTTTTTTGTTTTTTAACCGTTCCATCCTTTTTGTACAGCATAACGGTTATAATTTAAACGTAATCAAAGTTTAAAAAAAACCGACTTCACAGCTTAAATTTGTTTTGGGCTTGGTCGATTTTGATAAAATGTATATAGGGCCACTTCTGAAGTATATATAATCTACCAAACAAAAAAAAATATATACATAGAACATAGAATCTTTTCCCTTTTTGACGTCGGTCAAAAATTAAACTCGTTGATATAAAATTATTTCTATGATAAATGTCTAATCCACAAATGAATAATCGAAGTTCTTGTACTGTTTCTACTACTTTAGGGTATGACATAGCTATGACTAGACCATGACTCTTTTATTTGACTTTGACTTGTGACCAAAGACTTGTTTTATGAACAACTAGCTGCGCTCCGCGGTTTTACACGCGTAAGTCCCGAACCCGCAGAAATTCCGGGATAAAAAGCCTTTGTATCAATCCAGAGTGTCATCCACACCAAATTTCATCAAATTTGGTCTATCCGTTTGAGCGTAAAGAAGTAACAAACACCTTTATAATATTAGTGTGATTAAATTAAAGATTTATTACTTGACGCTGGATAAATGCACATAGTTTGCGAAGCCAAAATAAAATACCTAGTTGAGACTTGAGTCAGTAAAGACTTAAGTTATCCTACTGTATCTTACACTGAGTGCCTGTGTCAATGCCGCAGGTGGCACTACTAACATAAGAAAACACACTGTCACACGCTATGACTGGACTATGACTTTTTTATTTGACTTTGACTTAAGATTGATTTTATGAATAACTAGCTGCACTCCGCGGTTTTACCCGCGTAAGTCCAAGACCCGCGGGAATTCCAAGATGAAAAGCCTATGTGTTAAATCAGCTACCTCCAAACCAAATTTCATAAAAATTGGTCTAACCGTTTGAGCACGTGATTGTATGATAAATTTAAAGAATTATTACTTGACGCTGGCTAAATGCACATAGTTTGCGAAGCATGCTACATCTTCGGCCGCATCATCGCTTTCCAACAGTTGAGATAGTGGGAAAATGCTTGCTTATTGAACACTAGCCGTGCCCCGCGGCTTCGCCTGCTAATATCAAGTTAAAAAGTAGTCTATGTGTTAATCCTAGGTATAATCTATGTACATTCCAAATTTCAAACAAAAACCCTAAAAACCAAAATAAAATACCTAGTAAAGTCAGTAAAGACTAAACTCATCCTACTGTTTCTTACATTGAGTGCCTGTGTCAGTGCCGCAGGTGGCGCTACTAACATAAGATAACACACTGTCACATCTGATGAATTGCTTATTAGATTGTAAAAATAGTTTTACCCCTTCCACGTTTATGGTTGTCTAGTACTGATAAAATACCTAATAAAGTCAGTAAAGACTAAACTCATCCTACTGTTTCTTACATTGAGTGCCTGTGTCAGTGCCGCAGGTGGCGCTACTAACATAAGATAACACACTGTCACATCTGATGAATTGCTTATTAGATTGTCGGCAACGTTACCTATTTGCGCTTATTTTAGCGCCAATACGTTTTTCTTTTTTAATTTGTCGATGGCGCGGCTGCTACGTTTACCTGATTAAGTTGTGCGACCTTTTTGCTCGGGTGCTTAGAGGTATGACTGATTTTTTTTGGGTGAAATGGGACTAGCATCGTTTGTTCGATGTATTGAGTATTTTTTGTATTCAAAGGAAGGTACCTACCTAAGTGTATAATGGCGTGATGTGTAAATGGGCAGAAGTATTTTACTAACGTATATTTCGTTTGTTCCAGATGCACCCGAAAGATGAAACGGAGATTTGACCATCTACACCAATGACGGAAACCACGAATCCAACAATGAACACCCCAAGGTGTCAAAAACTAGACCCCCTGGGTCCCCTAGAAAACACAGTGTCAGACGAACGTCGCACGCTTCAAGATCTCAAATCTTTACTAGAAGACAGAGGGTATAAAAGAAATGTGTATGACAAGGACAAAAGTCGGAGAGACAGAGATAGGTGTCCTAGTGTTAGTGTTAGGTGTAATTTTAGATGGTGCTTGAGTAGGTTTAAAACTGTGTTAGTGATTTGTTTTTTCCTGGGTTTGGAGCCGAGGATATGTGGAGCGAGGAGTTCAGGTGAGTCTCTTTTTGTACTTACTTTTTAATAGGAACTTACTTGTAACTTTCTATTATATGTATATACTAGCTATGCCTGATATGCGTTGCAATGTCACGTAAAGAAAAAAAGCATTTTACCTCTTTCATCTTTATGTTTGCGTAGTACTTTATCAAATCCGAGTATCGTATTCCAACAGAATTTTTTTTTTTTTGCACTATTCGTTTTAGTATTTCGAAGCGGCGATGCGGTTGAAGATGAAGCACGCTTGCTCATTAAATATATACATATAAACGCTAAAACACTAACGGGGGGCGGTCCATTATTTTGCAGTTTTTACAATTAAAGTGGAAGCGAAACGCTTCGTGATACCATAATTATAATAATAATAATCGCTTTCACACTCACATCTCACCACTAAGTTCAATGACGTCATTCACATCACACACACAATCACAACTAGAACCAGGAACACAAATTTCCCTTTGGGAAAATACCTGCGTTCGAGCCGGGAATCGAACCCGATAACCCCTGCTTAGAAGGCGAACGCGCACCCAACTAAACCAACGGGCAATTGTTCAGTTTATTAATAGAGTAAAACAACAGCTGTGATAATATTGACCGTAAAACCCCACGTAGCAACGCCGTATAGACTCCCAGACTACCGTTTACGTACTTGCTCCTCACCTACTCACCCACAAACTTTTTTATTAGTTTGGGAAAACAGGATTACACACCGTTACAAAGTTTCTTGAACGTCGGGTGAAAGGTGAAGAAAATTTTATAAAGGTTTTTATCTCTCACCCAATTTTAGAACATTTTTACTACGTCTTTTAGACGCTACCCGAGTTTAAAGTAGAGCATGTTGAAAGTTGCTTAATGAAAATTTGTAGAGTTTATGACGTCATAGTGTTAAAGTATATCTATTCTAGAGATATACATACTGGATACAGCTGCGTTATAGCAGAGAATATTACAGAGATTTTAGTCGACATTTGGCAGATGACAGGATCGTTTTTTTTTTATTTTGGCTCCGCAATCGTTGTGCATTAAGCCAGTGTCAAGTAATATTTCAAAACTATAATATATGCGAAAAATAATAATATGTGAAAGTTTGTGTCTGTGCTTGTGTGTGTTACCCCGTATCTCCGTAACGAATGAACCGATTTTGATGAAATTTTGATGTTGATGTAGATAGTTTTGGTTCCGGAATAATACATACGCTACTTTTTATTTTTATTAACGTGGGCGATTTTTATAGCATACAATGTCACGGACATTTTAGTCGACATTTGACAGATAACAAAGAATCGACTTTTTTTAAATTTGGCTCCGCAATCTTTCTGTCGTAAGCCAGTGTCAAGTAATATATTTAAAACTATAATATTATAAATGCGAAAGTGTGTGTGTGTGTGTGTGTGTATGAATGTTTGTACGTATTTCCGTAACGAATAAACCGATTTTGATTAAATTTACAACGTAGATAGTTTAGGTTCCGGAATAACACATTGGCAATTTTTTTTATTATTAATTACCGCGGGGCACGGCTATTATTTCATCATAGAAGAAGAGTCAAGGTCCAGTCATAGCTAAGTCATCTAATAAAGTGGTAGAAACTTCACTAGAACAAACACGTGTTTCAGCTTTGTATAGATTATATATATTTATTTATAGTAAAATTTATATACAAAAAGGGTCATTAAAGCGTATACAGTCAAAAAAGATAATGAAATAACCCACACCTGAATGTACCCGGTGCAAAGGTGCCCATGACGCTGGCAGCATTTCCACGCTGGATAGCAATGGCTAGCCTTATAGTATATTTAATAACATTCTTAATCATACATAATTTATTAACCAAACTACTTACCTAATACAAAAAGTCATTGGTCGGTCGTGTGCCCAAAATACTGGCTGCGTAATGCTTTGTATTAACGATAGCTATCGATTTGCTTACACTCTTGTACGTTCAAGTATTAAAGCTTTCTATAGAAATGAGTACTACTAGTCAACATAGCAAATATCACTATTAGTCATAGAGGTTAACTCGTGTGTTAATTTTCTATAACCTAAATAAATAGATGAGTAAGAATGAAGAAAGCAATAATCATAGCTTAATCAAGGTTTAACTGTAAAACAGATTTTTAATATTTTTAGGGTTCCGTACCCAAAATGTAAAACGGTATCTGTCTGTCCGTCTATCACCAGGCTGTATCTCACGAACCGTGATAGTTAGACTGTTGAAATTTTCACAGATGAAGTATTTTTGTTTCCGCTATAACAGCAAATACTAAAAAACAGAAAAAACAAATATTTAAGGGGTCATACAACAATCATGATTTATAGATGATACGGAATCCTTCGTGCGCGGGTCCGACTCGCATTTTGCCGGTTTTTTTACTAACTTTGACGTTTTAGCGGTTTTATCACTGAGAGTGCCGAGACTAAAGTTACTCTTACTAAATACTTATTAATTACTATAAACTGCCTGCTGGCGTAGTTGGTTGCACGTATGCCTACTAAGCAGCGAGTATTGGGTTCAATTTCAATTCTACCTTTAGTTCGCTCGAAGTGTTTCGCCTCTACGTTTATCATCAGTACTGCGAAGCAGTGGAACCCATTGCCTGTGTCTTTGTGTCCCGAACGGTATAATCTGGGAGTCTTTAAGTCGAGAGTGAATAGGTCTCTCTAATATTCTAGGCAAGCATGCTACATTTTCGATCGCATCTTCATTATCCATCAGGTGAGAAAGTGGTTAAATGCTTGGCTATCGAGCATTAAAAAAATAAGAATCCAAGTTTCCTTTTCAAACAAAACTTGTGTTTCTGATTCTAGATCTGACTTTGTGTGTTATGTGAGTGTCCCCGGCACTTACAATACAATTTTTCGACAGAAATTAGTGTGGAGATGTGTGTGTGAAAGCGTTAAATGTTAATTTGACTTAAACAACCTTTAAACGCCGGTTAATTTTTGGTTAACTCGAGCCTAACCGCAGTTGTAAACAATAAAAATCTAATTTTTATACATATTTTTCTTGTGTGAGTAAGACTGCGCTAAATACCAAATTTATTTGTAAAGACTTTTATCCAAATCATAATTGTCAATATTAATTTGAGGATATTTTGTATTTATTCAAGTAAGGCAAACCTTTGACCACCATCTCACCTGATGGTAAGCGACGATGTGATCGACGATGGAGCAAGCTTGCCTAGAAGATACCTTCACTCGCGACTTGAAGACTCCCATATTGTGCTCATTAGGTAACACCGACTCGCCGAACGTGGAAGCAAAACGCTTCGTGCGCATTTGTGGAACGTTTGCCATATAGCGGTGTCGCTTAGCAATTTGTCTGCTTGTCCAATGATAGAACGGGGATGGGGGAACTGGATCGTGCATTTCCTTGATACACTCTCCGAAATGTATCCGTTTTAAAAATATTTAAATTTAAATACAAATACAAAATCTTTATTATTTTGAATATGAGGGATACAATTAGCTAGTGGAAGTGATGACATTAGTGCTCCATATTCCGCCATTGCGGTATGCAAAAATTATACAATGATTGCGACCAAAAATCACATATTATTATAACATGTTAATGCATTAGGTAACACATATAGAAACACACAGTTCCTACTTTTATTTATGTTTTGTTACCTCGTAACTTCGTTCCACGTGAACCGATATTATTATTTTTTTATTTGAAAGAAGTTGCTTTCGTATTGGTTCCATTTAAATTTGATCAAGATCTGATCAGTAGTTCTTAATATATCGTCAATAATGTGTGTTTAGCACATCTAATCTGATCAAAGTTCCGAAGATAAAGCGGTGAAGTCGGTTTTTTAAAGCTTTGCTTGCGTAATTTTTTTTTATTTATGTATTATAGATGTGAGTTGGATAAAAAATGAATGAGAAGGTCGGACAATAAATGCGCCTTACTCACTAGGTTCTTCTCAAAATGGTTGTAATTTTGCGAATATTGCGGCAATTAGTCTAAAAAATTCATGAGTGCCTCTATTGGGCTCATGTGAATTATTATAAATGATGTTTTTTTTTATTTATGCATTCGAAGCCTCGGAGAACGACTAGTAATACCTTAAGAGGCCGGGGTGGCTTTGAACGAGTCTATAGGCTGTCTCTGTTTAACTTGCAAACTGTGCCCATGCTTGATGCGATAGCACTACCGAACGAACAATTATAATAGGTGCCGTAATACCAAAAATTATGAATGAAAATGTAATGTTTAGCCATTGTTTTTTGTATTAATAGTACCTTGAAATGATAGTCTATGTTCCTGTTGTAATGACAAAAGAAATGTGTTCGTTTTTAATACAAAACGAATAAGTTAAAGATGCGACATTTACGTCGTAATAATGTGTAAAAATCAATTGGTTTATATTTCGTTTTAGGTAATTATTTTGGAATAAAAACTAATACCTAGATTAATACGTTTTTTATCTGAATAACAGCACAGTATGGTGGTTATATGCTTGAATTATAAATCATTTCGGTATTACGATTGTATGGGCAAATCAACCACTACCCGGCGCCTTAATGTTAACACAATATTTTTACATATTTTTTTTTTATTTTGAATTGACCTACATTTGACCACTGCCTCACCTTATGGTAACGATGGACGATACCACATAATATTTTCGATTAAAATCAAATACATATAAATTGTGCTACCTGATAAAATATTCAAAGGCTTATTATCTCCAATTAGATGTGGCACACATTTGAAAGCAAACCAATTTCAAAAGCACCTCTAATTCCGCCCTACATTTTGCACATTCACAGGCTGATTATTAAAAAATTAAGCGAATTAACACTCTCCGCCGAATGGGGTTGTGAAATAAGTGCGAACACACGTTTTTTAGCGCTTTGCCTTTTGGGAAACGCGAAATGTCTATTCTATACTGTGGAGTTGGAACTGTTTTTAAGTGAAAATTTTGTTTTTTAAACCAACTTCAAAAAAAGGAGGAGGTTCTTAATTCGACTGTTTTTTTACGCGTGTTACCTCTTATCTTCTTTCGTTGTGAGCCGATTTTAATTATTACTTGAAAGCTGGTGGTTTTCAAGTGTTCCCATTGAAATTTAATCAAGATCTGATCTCTAGTTTTTGAGTTATAGTCAATAATGCATTAAATCTGATCAAGGTTCCGAAGATAAAGCGGTGAAGCCGGTTTTATTTAAGCTTTGCTTGCGTTTAATTATCTGAAGTTAGAGCTACATCTAGCTAGATATATATAAAGACAAACGCAAACGCATTTACACTCACACACACAATATGTTCAAAGACTTGTATCGTGGGTGCCGGCAACATTTACATATTACACACAGAATCACACCAGAGCCAGAAGCACAAATCTCCCTTGGAAAGGAAAATTGTGCTCCTGCTGGGAATTGAACCCAGGACCCACGGCGCAGAAAGCAGAGACTTGCTCACCGCGCCAACTGAGTCATAAGCTAGATATACACATACATTTTTATTTGTCAAAGTATCCGCCTTACATTTTTAAATTTTTTATTGCGTATCTAACATTATATTATGGTTACGAAAGGTCAAGCATAACAATCTTTGTTTTTAATGGTTTTTTTGAAATTTTGTGAAAATGCGCCTAAAAATAAGCTAAAAATATCAATTTTCTAGTAAAGGTAAATAAAGTATATTTTAATTTGTTGCGATATAAAATTACGAAACAAATGATTTGCTTGTGATTGATATTCTATCTAGTTTATTTATTTATATATATTTCATGAATATTCTTAGGAATCATACTAAAGCTTGGGTTTTTTATTAATGCCGAGTAAGTTAGGGGTTCTAGGAGACATTCCGATATCACCCGTTTAAATATTGATAAATATGTTGATTTGACTTATAACTTGCACACTTGTGTTTTAAATAAGAATGCAGGCATGTTTCTGACAAATTTTAAAACATAACTATTTTTTTATTATAGGTCGGAGTGACATCAAAATAAATATAAATAACACACAACACACTTGAAAATACATTCTTAGTAAGCCTTAGGATCGAAGAGTTTATAAATAATATACATAAATAGTATAGGTATTAATTACTATTTATATAGTTAAGTTAACAGTTATTGTCTTGAATTTTCTTCACAAACAAAATGCATTAGCCAAGATATAAGTTTGAAAAAAATATTAAATTGATTAGTTATTTTCTTGATTATAAAATATAATAATTTATTTGAAGTTATATTCAGTAGGGTTAGGTTTATTACATTTGTTTTTTATCCATCATTTTAAAGTTAGGAATGGTGCTCATTTTTATAACCACTTTATTATGCACAGATTCAGCTAACCGAGTTATTGCCTACGCAAATTTCATCTCAGGGATAAATAAAATTACTGTAATAAACTAAAGCCCCGCGAGATATTTCGAGGGCTTCATAAATAGTCGTAAAAACCTAGAACACTCAATCAAATTAAAATGTTCACGTATTTTATAAAAGCCTTTAAAATTATATCTCAGGTGATCAAAATCCAAACCAATTAAAAAAAACTGTACCAGATTAATACACTAATCTCTCATAAAAACAACCCTTTATAAAGTGAAACATTCATCTGACCAATCGAATGCAAAGCTAAAAAAACAAATTGGATTAGACTCAGATACCCGCTAAAAAATTAAATTGTTTTTCCCTAATTGCTTGACGATTCAAAGGGAGCGTTATAAAAATAAAAAGGCTCGCAGCGGCTTTGTACTGAATAGAAAATGATGAAAAAATAGCGCAAAATACCTTCAGGTAAGCTGGGTCCAATCATACCATAATCCATTAAGATTTCGCTTCGCCTCGACGGACCGAGTCTCCCAAGAGGTAAATATCTCACCCCTCCACCTATCCATACTATAATGTATTCCCCCCCAAACCTCATCTTTCCATCCCTATTTTGCATGAAGGGGGAATTTAAATTGTGTAATCTAACTTTCAATTCATTCATACATTCAACGCCATCTCTCGGTGATAAATTGAAACTTGGATTCTTACAGTCATTTGCGACTTGGCCGGGGCCCGGGTAGGACGCGTTTGGCGTACTGGATTGATATGTAAATCATTTCCCACGCTTTCACTGTGTTTAAGTTGTTAAGTGCTACTTTTTGAGCTTTTTAAACTGGGTCAGATTGACTGAGTTTGGTTTTATTACAACGGTAAACTGGTGAAGAATTTATTTAAGTTTTTCGTTCTTTTCTCATGGTATCACTGTGTCGCGAAAACTGCTGAAAGCGTTTGACACTTTATGTAGATTGTCTTATGCTTCGAAATCCTTTGCACAGAGAGTAGGTATGTAATATAACAATATCTTTATGCGAGGCTTAGGTCTCGGAATAAGGCTTTGAAGTCGACTTCTGTCACCTCTAACTTTTGATATTACTAAATATAACTCCTTTGAGACATTTGCATACGTATGTTGTGAGAACTGTCTTTCGCACAACTATGCCCTAAAAGTTTGTTATGAAAAAGTTATGAAGTCTATTTATTATGGGCGCGTAAAGACAATTTGTACGACCTAGGCTGCTTCACCCGTTTTGTATCGTATTTTGTTTACGTCCATGTATTCTGTACCTATGGACGTAAAAAATACGGTTTACTGGTAAAAACGAAAACTTACGGAATAAGGGTAATAAAAAAAAAATTGTGTATGATTTTCATTTATGATTTTCTACCAAAAATATTAAAATTATTGTTGGCAACGGGATATTAACCATATATTTTTGGTTTTCCATTGAGGACACAATGTTTTGGCACTGATATGAGCAACCGTTACCGTCAATGAAAAATCACAAATACCTCGTAAATATTGCGTTTCTAACAATTCTATTTTTAATGTAAGTGACCATGTCAGCTTAAAATATTTTAGACGGTTTTCATTGTGTATTTCTTAAATTCTAAAATTTTTGACAATTATTTTAAGCAATGATGAAGCGTATTTTTTCAAAAATAGACTTATTCCTTGCTTGGTCTTTTCGTGTCTCTGCAATAATTCAACGAATACTAAAAATAAAAGTATTATTCGTAATTCCGAGCATTTTTTTTGTTTATTGGTCCAGTATTGCCAGTCTTTGTTCCCCAATTAGTAAAATCTGGGATTCTTCTAGTACATATTGAGTAAGTTTTTTAAGGAAAGGATGATACGACCGTTTGGTAACCAGTCAAGTCTTCAGATATCTGTGGATCAGCATTAGCTGAGCTTTGAGGCTTTGCATTGATCATTAGGTCAAATGGCAAAAGCATTATCCTACTAATATTATAAATTCGAAAGTTTGTGTGTAAGTGTATATGTTTGTAACCTCTTTACGCTTAAACGGCCGAACGGATATGGATGAAATTTGGAATGTACATAGCTTATACCTAGGATTAACACATAGGCTACTTTTTAACTTGATAATAGCGGGCGAAGCCGCGCTGCACGGCTAGTGTCTCCATAATTAAGAATGTACCAAACAAATGTTGGGCCATCCACGGAGAATAAGGCGTATTAAATAAAGAAAAGCGATGCAGGTTAAACATTTTGTCAACATTTACTTAAATATATACTTAATTTCAATAAATGGAACCCAGAAACAATATCGGTGAAGTTTTTCTCTTAAAGATAAAAATTGAAAAGTCAGGCCTTCTAAAAATCATATTCATTAAAATGTAACATAATCTTCTTATATAGTTTTTTGTCCGGCTCTAGAAAATATAAATAGGATATTTCGGAGTTTCTCTTGGTGATTTGAGAAAAATGATGAGAGATAAACACACTAACAAAGAGTTCTATTTAGTTTTTTTCACACGGGATAACTAGTTAGTTTTTTTTTAATTCATACATTTAGGTAGTTTACGAAAAAAAGCGCTGAGGATACCCCTATTGCCAACCACTATTGTTTTTGTCTGTACAACTATGTATGTAACTATTTTATATGTAACTGTATCTTATTTATCTGTATACTTTAATTGTTATCAACCGACTTCAAAAAAGGAGGTTCTCAATTCGACTGTATGTTTTTTGTATGTATGCTACGCGATATCTCCGCTAATTAAGAATTGTTTTTTTTTAGTATACTTCAGAGGTGGTCCCATTTAAATTTTATCGAAATCAGTCTAGCCAAAACCGAAATATAAGAGAGGAAGTCAGTTTTTTTTAAGCTTTGCTTGCTTTTCAATTATTTTACACTTCATAATGTATTGTAGAATATAAGAAAAAATGTTTCTGGCAATAAATACTTTATTTTTGGTTCCCTAAAGAAATATTTTTTTTTTCCGTGCGTACATAAGTAAACATACATTTTTTTGTAGATAATTAAAGTATTTAAACAAATGGAACAGTTTTCTTTTTACCGACATCGACATCTCAAAAAAGGAGGAGGTACTCAGGTCGACTATATTTTTTGTTTAATTTATGTTATCTCATAACTTAGTTCCACGTGAACAGATTTTGAAATTTTTTTTTGTTTGATAGTGGCTTTCCAATTGGCTCCATTTAAATTTGATCAAGATCAGATTAGTCTGATCTTGGTCAAATTTCAATGGAGCTAGAATAACTACTAGTAGTTTTTGAGTTATCGTCAATGATGCGTGTGCATCATTGACGATAACTCAAAACATTAAATCTGATCAAGGTTCCGAAGATAAAGCGGTGAAGTAGGTTTTTTAAGCGTTTAATTATTTTAATGAAAAGTAGCCTTCCGTTGACTGCTAGGCAGGTTTGTCCCACAGTCGAAAATCATTTTTGTCACTCTTTACCCCCCCCCTCGTTTTCATACGCTCCGCGGTGAATCCCTTTTGTCTCCATTTAGAAAACCATTTTTCTTGTTTACCCAGTTATCCGGTTAGCGCGTCCGGGTTAAAAAAAACTAAGGACATTTTGTAAATGTATCCTTATAATGAGATTATGCCCTGGTGAGAGATTTTACTTTGTTTTTTCTTTTCCTGATAGAGTACTTTTCTTTTTTTTATTTATTGTTGAGAGGTGAAATGGTAAGCCAATTGCTTATTTTTGAATACTTTTTTCGAGAAAAGTCGAGGTTAATATTTTATGGTGACTTTTATGTTGGTTTTGCTTAAGGTTATTTGTCCGTAATGCCACCAAAGAAAAAATTTGGGAACACAATCAATTAAAAGTTTTTTCTACCAGACTTAGTTTAGTCGTTTTCTTCAATTGAAAGTCGTAGGGCAATAGAGATATTGAATATGCGACTTGCTTGATTGTCGTACTAGTGGGCAGTCCCAGTGGCAGGATTTTAGGGCCGCCTCCGACATGGCTTAACGACTGTTGTCTTACGACTAACAACCAGGACCGACTACTTAGCGTGCCCTCTGAAGCGATAAAATATATGATACTAAAATAAAAAAATACAGTCTTGATATGTCTTTGAACTTAGGGAGCTGTGAGTGTGAATGCGGAAAAAAAACACTTAAACAACGTCAAGTTGTTTTTAAACGAATACATTTTTTTTTGTAAAACAATTCTTTTCATTTTAGGTAATAAAAAAAAATACCATAAAACGTTCGGTTTTTAACCCGACGAAAAAGAAGATACTGTAAGTATTCTGTCTGTGACATCGTAGCTCCCAAAAGGCTCATCGATATAGATTTAGTTTTTTTTTGTTTAAATGGTGACTTTCCGTTATTCAGATATAGCATCGGTGGTGTTTAAAATGTTGTGTACACTTTAGTGGTTTAGTTTACAGGACCACTATTTCATTTGGTCACAATTTCATCGTGGAAATGCAGTGAAGTACAAAACACAAGTTATTTATAGCTCCATGGTTGCATGCTATGTTTCCTAGACTAGAAAGTTCTGGAATCCTGTGTTGGCGCTGACCTGATAAGGAGACTTCGTGAGACGCATAATAAGTCTGTGCAGCCATACTTTGTATGCGTGAACAAAACAGGAGTACCTACCAAAGATAAAAAATAGATAGCACATAAGCATAGTAAAAACAAAAGAAGTATCTCAACTCGAGGCAAAAGGAAGATTCAAATGCCTACTCTAGCCGAATACGCAGGGTTGTCACTATCTCTGAGTTTTATAGCATATATGTAAAATGTATTTTATAACAAATATCATATAAGCCAAAAAATCGACAAAAGTTTTGTAAAAAGATTTTATTGCATATGTAAAAAAGAACACGGTAGCAGTATATATATAACGAAGATAAAGAAAAATTTACATAAATCGGTCAGCGCGGAAAGGCCCGTGGCGAATGGCGCGAACACTGCGAAAAGACGACGAAAACGCGGGCGCAGCCCCGACTCGTGATGGCTTTACCGGCTAGGTCGGGGTTTGATAGTTTTCATAGTGTGCGTGTTGAGGCACGTGCGTACGGCCGTGCACACATACAAGCCGCGTTTAGTACCACTATGAAGATAACATATTTCTTTTGTTTGTACTATAGCATAAGTCTAACGTTCCTTCTTAATAACATTTACCAGTAAGGTAAGGGTTTAGAAAATTATATAAAATCAACAACGCCATTTTTTCACTTTCGCGGCAAAATACCCGATTTTTTTGTTTGAAATATAAAAAAATACGATGAAATTTAATACAAAACCAACATGTTTTTTTCTCTATCGCGGCAAAACTACATGACCTATTCTGCTGGTTGTAGATTTAGGAATACACGGGATGTCGCGGAATTCCATTTCAAAAATTCATTTCTGTCCGTTTGCCGCACACCAGGTGTGGAATGGTGGCTCAATGGTTTTGTATGACTATGACACATGACCCCGTTAGTTTCTCTTTTTTGTTTCTATTTTCTATTGTTTCTTGTTGACATTCTCTGCGGCTGCGGAATTAGGTTTTAGTTTGCGGATGTTAATTAGCTGGTTTATTTAGTGGCGTCATGTCACATCTTCGCCCGCATCGTCACTTTCCATCAGGTGAGATTGTGGTCAAATGCCATATTTAGCATAAAACTAAACATTTGAAAAACGTTTCTAAAAATAAGCTTTTCGAAGTCGACCATATTGGATTTAGAGCGACGTCACTTACATATATAAATATAAATATAAAGCCGTTCAATCAACAGCCCAGCCTCTTTACCTACTAAACAGCGCCGTTCAACTGGCGGCCTGAATGATATTCAGCCATTTGATCAAACAGCTAAGCAAATTACTTGGATCGATGACGTTTCATTCCTTGCCTCTTCATTTCAATTTAGTTCCAGTTTCTGCCACCTAGCGCCGAAACTCTCCAAACGGTCAATATGGCGTCGGCAAAAAACAAATTTGATGGTGTTTTCCAATTTTGCCTCCGACATATACATATATACTATCTATATATATAAAAATCAATGCCACTTTTCGTTATAATTTTATAACTCAAGATCGGGCTCACCTATCCAAACCAAATGTTTAGGCTTTGTTCGGACTATTTAGTAGATGGTTTATGTGAAGTTTGCACAAAATCGGTCGATCGGTTCTTCATTTATCATACCCGGACGAAGCCGGGGCGGATCGCTAGTCAATTATAAATTTACATATACATAGGTACATACATACTAGATATAGCATAAGATAATTTATAATAGGTATATTTTTTTAATTTGTCATACAAATTAAGGTTTGATGCTTACAAGATAACACAAATAAAATCGAATGAATGAGCAACATAAACATAAACGCTGTCACATTCACAGCCCACGATAAGTTCGATGACTTGATACACAATCACACCCAGAACTAGTTAGTTTTAGTTAAGTATCTAATTCCCTGTGGTGAAAACTTGTGTATACAAGGTTACTTTAAATTAGCGCTCCATAGTCCACACGGTAGGGTATCGACAATGCAACACAAAAAAAACTTTAAACAAAACTTTTTTAAAATTTTTTTTCTTGATAAGTTTGTAAAGTGCCGACCTACGATTAAAACCAATTATCCAACTCGTAAACTCAAAAATAAAAAATAATACTATTAAAACAGCTGTTATACTGCGTGCGCGTCGGGGTGAATGTCGGGTCAATGCCCGTCCGCGTGCAGTCGAGCCTAGTATTATTGTACACTGCGCTTTCAATGACCAATTTTAATAAGTGAAAGTTTTATTTTTAAAATATTATTGTGTTGCATTGTCGTTACCTGACCCCCCAGTGAAGTATGGAGCGCAAATTCAAAGTAACCTTGTATATAAGAAAGTGAATCGCAATCTTAATCGGCTATATTCATTTGAAAGAACATTATTCTTCTATATGTAAATCTTTTAAAATCAGTCAACTAAAATTTGGTTTTAAAAATGCGTGAAAAGATTTCATGTTTGTAGTCGTAAAGTTGCCAGCACATGCGTTTTTAACTAACATTAATAGAAAGAAAATGTAATAGGTAAGTAGTGGTGTAGTTTTCTTTCAAATCGTTTAGACTTTTTGTTCTTTCGCATTATATTGCTGTCTCGTTACACACGTTAAGAAACACATGCAGCTATCCTATTTTCTCTCTTATATTTGACGACCCAGTTGGCGCAGTGGACAGGTGTCCGCCCTCTGCGCCGTGGGTCCTGGGTTCGATTCCCGGCAGTAGCACAAAAATCCTTCTCAAGGGATATTTGAGCTTCTGGTTCTGGGTGTAATGTGTGTGTGATGTGAATGTTTCCGGCACCCACGATACAAGTCTTTGAACTTAGTGTGGGGCTGTGAGTGTGAATGCGTTTGTTTGTTTGTTTGTCCTTTTGTCTGTCGGCCTGTAATCAAAAATTTCAACCTAAATTAGACCCCTATGTCCGATTGGACTCAAATTTGGTGTACTTAAATTTCCCTTGAGGAGAAAACTTGTTTCGACCGGGAATCCAATCCGGTACCCGCTGTATAGAAGGTAGACGCACTACCAACAACGCCAGCGAGCTTCAAATTAAGTAGATCCTAAACATGGAACGTGTAATAGAAAACAATAGATTGTCAATAGGATTATGGTCTGCATTCTGGTTGACAACCTATTGTTTCTATCTCAAGAAGAAATCTTTATCTATGGCGACCATATTATACTTCGCTTTGTTTCATATTTTACCCCATTATTTCACTTGAACATATCCATTCTAAATTAAACTTTATGTTCAAAGTCACAATATACATTATTCTGTGTCCAATTTATTTTTAAAACTACGCGCTTTATTTTTTATAGTTCATATTATTGTATGCTAAGCTAGGATTATACGGCTTTGACAGATAAGAAAGTTATGATTTTAGTTGTAAAAAACTATTGGAAAATTGATTGAAATTAATAAAAAACTGACAGGTTTTATTTGAAATATTTATTAATCTGAGAACTTGGGTTAATGTTATTGGTTCACATCCGTAGTAGTTGACACAAAATATAATTGTAAGTAGGGGCATAAAATATTTTATTAATATTTATTTCATAAAACGGTTTTAAGATGTCAGTAAGTCTACTTGTGGGTTGGATATTGTTGTATATGGTTGGATGGTCGGATGGAAGACGAGTAGTGTCATCCATCTTGCCGTGATCCACCGGAGAGTAGAAATGATACAAGTAATACTTAAAATTAAAAACAAGCGAATGAATTATACTACATTAGTACTTGGGTTTTAACTTAATATAAATAGTGTTTTTCTATGAAAAATGGTTTTATTGTTGCAACTAAGAACATACTTAATATGTGCTTCCTTAATTTTCTACCGACTTCACGAAAAAAGGAGGAGGTAGTAGGTACTCAAGTCGACTGTTTTTTTATTTTATGTGTGTTACCTCATAACTTCGTTCCACGTGAACCGATTTTGAATTTTTTTTTGTTTGAAATGATACTTTCCAATTGGTCCCATTTTAATTTGACCAAGATCTAATCTGGTCAAAGTTCCAAAGATAAAGCGGTTTTTTTAAGCTTTGCTTGCGTTTAATTAATAACTTTCAGCTAAATATAAACACATATGATATATTGAACTACCCGTTAGCTAAGTTGTGTGAGCGTTCGTCTTCTAACCAGAGGTATCGGGTTCGATTCCCGTCGGGATCACAAAAACCATAAAATCAAACAGAACCATAAAATTTCCTCAAGGAGTAAACTCCTTGAGGAAATTTTATGGTTCTGTTTGTGATTGCGGATGTGATGTGAATGTTTCCGGCATCCGCGACACAACGACACAGAGTGTGAATAAAAAAAAAGACGTGTGGCACTCGGGGACTGCCGCGGTTAAGCATAGCATTTTTTATCCAATTATAATTATTTATTTATTTTATTTATGCAGTATTTTTTTCCTGCCACCTAGAGGCGAGTTGCTGAACTAAAGAGACAAGCGTGATATTTCAAAAAAGTCATTAAAAGTTCTGCTATTCATGGATAGATGGCAAAACTAAAAAGTATCACCGCTGTGCCGGTCGGAGTGGGGGGTGTTAGGTTATTTTCGTTACGGAATTTCTGGATTCGGTCTCCACGCTCAAGGCCCGCGATAGAAGCTATGCAATAGCTTAATAATATATAGACCCAATCTAAGACCCGAATCTAATTCCAATTCCAATTCAAAAACAAATGGAAGATGTCATTAAAAAGCTCTCAATCCCTTTAATAGAGCCTAATACATTAGATCCACTGAGCCGTTAAGTGAATTATATCATTCAGAGCCAATGTACCGAAAGAAATCGACAAGCGCAGTTGAAAAAATATCATTTGGTTCATTTTTGTGATTCATAATTGAATGATATCGAAATGGACTGAATTTTTTGTGCCTTTGGGATTTTTACTTTTATTTTTGTTATGTGATGGGACATTATGAGATAGTAGTCTTTTTGATACACTAGACGGCTTGAGACTAACAGCAGTCTTAATTATAAACTCCTCCTAATTTTTAATCTATTTCTTAGCTTAACAAAAATTTCACTCATAAACGCTATTTAGCGTTAAAAGATTGTTAAGTAATGCTTGGATAGTTGTCAAAATTAAACACCGCCATTGCCTAGCTAAGAGGCAAGATGGCGGGACTGATATCTTTTAATAATAAATGTGATAAAACTTTTTACGTAAGGCACCAAATTGTTTACTTCGACAACCGTTGAATGTCAGCTGTCTTTCATTTCAACTGATTAATAAACACATTTTTGACAGCTAAATTCGTATAATTTAATTTTTAGTCGGCTATTTTAGTTATAATCTGTGGCGGTCATGTAAATTTCGATTATTTTAAATTCTCTGTGCGTTTCTGAACTAAACAGCGCCTTACTAATGTTTATCTGTTACGAAATAATTAAACGCAAGCAAAGCTTAAAAAAAAAAACCGACTTCACCGCTTTATCTTCGGCACTTTGATCAGATTATATGTACTAAAAAGGAATTATTGAAGATATTTCAAGAACAAATTGATCAAATTTAAATGGGGCCAATTTCAAAGAAACATATTTCAAACAAAAAAAGCATTCGAAATTGCTTCACGTGGAACGAAGTTATGAGGTGAACATAAAAAAACTGTCGACTTGAGTACCTCTTCCTCTTCTGTGAAGTCGGTAGAAAAAGTTAGTCATTGATTATGGGCTTAAGAGCTGCTTAACTAAGAGGTCGCTAAGCATTGCTTAGCGACATTTTTATTAGTAAGACTGTAGATGCAAAGGACGTTTCGACCAGACGAAGAAATAATGTGTAGTGTGCTAAATGGAATCACCAGTTAAACTTTTAACAGAAACTACGTAACTAACTCACGTGCCCTAAAAGTGCGAAGTTACAAATATAAAGCTGTTGAAAAAAGGGAGTGACCACCCCCAATGGGGTAGTTGGAATAAACACGGGCAACGCGTCGAGAAGCGAAATGGCTGTAACACCACTTTCAATATTAAAAGTGTTTTTGTTTAAATCGAATGTGGTAGGTCAGTTCTGTTTTGTTGTTTCAATGGGTTTTCTATATTGAGTTCTCGTATATAGGTATACAATGTACATTGTGCGCTTTATCTAGGTTTCTATTGATGCAAATTATAAAGTCTTATTAAACAAATCCATTGAGAGGTGGAAGAGCATTTTGTGAGTTGCTCGCCTGGCTTGCTACCAAAGTAGCTTACCACCATCAAGTTGAAAGTCTGCCGCCAAGCTAAATACGGTGTTCCGGCAGTTATCCTTGAGAGCCTGCGTATTCCAGGTCTTGTGTGTTTACCAGCTTCGATCACATAGTCACTTACCATCTGGTGAGATAGTGGTCAAACACTAGCCTGTCACAAATAAAAAAAAATAAAAAAAAATTATGGTCGACATACTTCCAGCTCACTCGAAGCGTTTCGCTTCTGCGTTTGTCATTCGTACTGCGGAGAGTGAAACTCATTGCCCGTGTCTTGGTTTCCTGAATGTTATAATTTTGAAGTCTTCAAGTCAAGAGTGAATAGATGTCTTCTAGGCAGGCATGCTACATCTTCGGCCGCATCATCCCTTTCCGTCAGGTTATACAGTGGTCAGGTCAAATGCTTGCCTATCAAACATAAAAAAAACATGTATATATTACTCTAATTCTGGTTGTTCGTAATTGATGTTAATAAATTATTATTTTTTTCAAAACCTTCGCTAATATATAAGTCAGTTCACCAAACAACGAACACTTTCGTTCGTAACCAAACTAGGGGATCCAAAAAATTGCCCTGTAATCGTAAACTGGGATCATACAATCAACAGGGACGTTCACTACATCCTTGTGGAATCACACGGCCTAATGCCACAGTGCTATTAAAATAATAGGTTAACTTTTATAATTTTATAATACCAAAATAAAATAAAATAAATTGATCTGTCACCACGGGAAATTTTCTATGTATAAGTGTACAAGACTGTTGTGTGTAACAACATTACATTTAATATAATTAGAATTCTACTTTACCGCCACCATGGAGAAACATTTTAGGATAAATAGACGACCAAAAAGTTATATGAATCATGTTCTCAAAATTACTTCAATTACGTTATTTTTACAAAATAAGCTAGTAATTAGCTAATAAAAAGACACTTTATTGATTATAAGTTTAGTTACAACTTCACAATATAGGTCATAATCTAATACGATCAAATCGATACATTTACATAGAGTTTTTTTTATTAAAAATATGTTTGAATGTACCTACCTGTTTTATAATTTAAAATCCATGCTAATGTTGCCTAGTATGTCAAAGGGCTACTTGATTATGTATATCAAAAGTGTAATCGCGAAATATTATTAATAACTAGAACAATCTGGTAATACTTACTTTTTTTTCTGGTTGGGTTGAAAAAAACTCCTTTGTTAATAATAATAAGTAACAGAGTTTCATTTTGTGACTGTTACAACACTTAATTTTAAATCTCATAGAATATGTAAAACTACGGTCCAAAGCCAGAAAAGACATTTAAAATTATATAAATTAAAAAAACATTATGGGGGCTCCCCTCCCATGCATGTAAGTGGGGAACAAAATATTTTTTTATTTACCCTTGTCGTCGTTGAAAAGGGCTTGACAAGAAGAGTATAAACCCGGTTTAAATATAACCTATGTTAGAAAATAACGATTTGGTAGGCCACCAAAATTACTGTTTTTAGACCTATTTTGTCTCGGGATCTATCTCAAAAACGGCTTTACACTGAAACTTACGTATAATATCCATTATATCCTGTACTTGAACAACAAATACAGAAATCAAACAATTATTATATAGACAAATAGTTAGAAGCAAGTAACCTCAATATTTTTTCTCTATAAGGCAAAATGTAGGCGCGAGATCTCAGTTCGATGCGAACAACTAGTTTATTTTGTTTGGCAGTTGTGAGTTATAATATGTTAAAACAGAGAGAATGTCCAAAGTGGCGATTGTAGTAGTTTTTAATAACGTATTTCAGGCAAAAGTTAAGTTCAGAAGTTTCAGTTATAAAATATTTCGTGAACATGTCTTTCTGTCTCAACTACACTGTGTTCAACCAACGATATAGCAAATGGGAATGCCCCTCAAGGGAGTGACGCTGCGGACTGGATAGTGGCGATTAAAACAACAACAGATGTATGGGAGGAAATTAACGGTGTTTCTCTATGACCCAGGTGCTGGTGGATTATTCTAGAACCGTCTACTATTTTTAGCTTTCATATGTAATTGAGTTTCTGTCAGATACAGAACCAATAAGCCCGGTAGGCAAGTGTCTACTCTCTGCGCCGTAGGTCCTGGGTTTGATTTCTGGCAGCAGCATAATTTTCCTTCCCAAAGGAGATTTGTGCTTCTGGTTCTGGGGGTAATTGTGTGTGTGGTATGTAAATATTTTCGGCACCCACGATACAGGTCTTTTAATTTAGTGTGGGGCTGAGTTTAAATGCATTTGTTGGTCTGTGGCATTATAGCTCTTAAACAGATGATCCGATTTTGAATAAGGTTTTGTAACTGTTCGTTTTTAGGGACTTGAACGAGAGTGTTCTTGTTTAAATTGCGGTACAACCGTTCTCCGGATAGATCGTTGGGACGTAAATTTAGAAAAGATAAATATCGCTTGAGGCTGAGTTGGGGGCTGAGTCACCCACGTCCGTAGGAGGATACCCCTTAAGTCTGACTCCCTACACGTGGTCCCCGGGTGGTGCTAATCAGGTGACATTTGAGAGGTGGTAGAGCATTTTGTGAGTTGCTCGCCTGGCTTGCTACCAAAGTAGCTTACCACCATCAAGTTGAAAGTCTGCCGCCAAGCCAAATACGGTGTTCCGGCAGTTATCCTTGAGAGCCTGCGTATTCCAGGTCTAGTGTGTTTACCAGCTTCGATCACATCGTCACTTAGCATCAGGTGAGATAGTGGTCAAACACTAGCCTGTCACAAATAAAAAATAAAAAAAAAAAGGCTGTTTTGAACCCGAGGCCATGTAGTGTATGCCCCATTGCCTATCCAAGCCTTTCTTAATTCACTTCTTTTGGACTAATCCTGAAGAAGGCTTCCAAATTAAGACGAAACAATTGTCGATCTAGATAGACATCGACATCGCGTATAGCGTATACTTTAGTTCTGCCTAGCCTTGCTATAATGCTATAGAATTTTCGTAAATCAAGCCTGAAACTTATGAATAAATAACAGTATGTAGCGGCCTACCTGTCTATCACGTAAACCACGATGGGTTAACGTAATATAATTAAAAATAAACGTGAATTTTAGTTGCAACGATATTGTATTTTTAAATTACAAACTTTGAATGAAACCTCTACCTTTACAGTCTACGCAAATTAAAAGCTCTTTTCAACAAAGCGAGCGCCCACACTGACACAGCATAAAACGATGTTAACCACCATTGTACTCGCTAACAACATTCATTATGTTCCTAGTGAACACCCTTTATAAGAACACACAAACATATATTTCGACTCAGGTGGCGCATCGGTTAAGTGTTTACTTTCTGCGTAGATATCTATTCAGTCCGGGTCACACCAGCTTCTGGTTTCGAGTGATTGTGCGTGTGAGTTTGATGTAAATGTTTCGGCAGCCACTATACAAGTCTTTGAAATTTGTGTGGGTCTGTGAGTGTGGATGTGTTTGAAATGTTTAATATGATAACGAGAGTGTTCTGTACCTTTTTAGGATTCACGATTTCACTCACGGTAGGTTTCTCGCATTTCAATCAAATCAAGTGTTTTTCCATCGATGAAGGAGGCAAAACTACGGTTTGTTAGTTATCTGCAAAATGCTTGGTAATGTCATATAAAATATGGCAAAATGTAGGTCATATTATTAGTAAGATTACAGTATACAGTTTTACACTAAATTATTTTAATATTTTTTTCTACAAAATCGACTTGCTCTTTTCTCGTTGCTATTTGTGGAATTGTTATGATCACAAAGTTTTTATGTATTACCGTTAAATGATATCTTTAAACAAATTTCATTTATTTAAATAATTGTTCTAAGCACCATAAATAATAAAGATTACACTTTTAACTTAACTGTTTATATACTGGCATTTTACAAGTAATAATAATATTTTTAGGGCTATCACATGAGTTATTTTTAGACCAAAATCAGAAAGATGTATTTTAAGTGCAAAAATCAAGGGTAAAAATGTCTTATCAAAAGCGGTAATGAACAGAGAATAAGACAGCTTTAATTAGAAACACCTGACACTGCATTAAGTGCAAAAATAGTGCTTTTTACTTTCCAACCTCAACTACTCTACTTCATCAATTAAGCCATCAGACTACGTCAATATGACGTCATTTGGAGTTAGCAACTCGACTAAAAATAGTTAACACGGATCGGCTTTTAACGGTTCACGTGAAGACTTAGTTTCTACGTTTGACGGTAGATGTATTTTTGCAGGAATCGAGGGTAGTATTTGTAATGCAGGCGGATATAGTTTCGATATGGATTTTGTAATAGTTTTTTTTGCTCGATATTTGAATCAGGTTGGCACTTATGTTTTGTTAATATTTAAACTTCTTTTAGGAAATTTGTGGATTTTTCGATCAGCGATGTTTTTGTAATACGTAATAAAAATTCTATATAGTTTTTTATTATCTCTGACATACGAACCATGTCAGAGATACTAAAAAACTATGCATAAGTTCAATTACTCTTTGTCACTACATCTTCTACCACGCCGCAATCTTCCCTAATCACAATATTCCTCACTTTGTCCATCAGAGTTACTTTCATTTTGCAATTATTTATTTACATAAATAATTCATTTAACATAATAATTATATTTAAATTGTCAAACAAACATGATTAACAGGTCAATTATTAACGATCCACATAATTCTGCTCTCTGCGTACAAACAAAACATAGTTATTTGGTATTTTTGATCAAATTGATTATAAAATATCAATCTAATATCTTATTTTTGGATACCATTTACTACGGACTACTATTATTTATACTTTCTAAGACCTAAAAAATATAGCAAAATATACATCTAGAGGTTATATAAATTTTGAAGAAAGAGGACACTACCATCAGTAAACTTTAATAATACATTTCCATATTGCCCTTACATTCCATATTAGGCAACCAAATCCCTGTGGGGTCATCAGTTGACAAAGCTCTCAATGAAAAATACATTTTCAACAAAAACTAACCCCTAACCTTTTAATGAACATCTGGATCGTACCAAATCGATTTCATAGCACAAAACCATCTATTACAGCAGACCACCCGTACAATACTAAATTAATCGACTCTTATAAGTCCCATCATAATGTAACTCATTAAGGCCCTATTTAATTTATGGACGACACTGCGACAGCTTAATGCCCTTGCGCCTAATAAAGCCACGAAATGGATACGGCAATCCTGCTTTTTGTTTCTTGGAGACGTGAGCGCATTCATTACTATTAGAATTTCTACATAGTATAAAACAAAGTCGCCTTGCGCTTCGTTTTGTGTGTGATTATGTGTGATGTGAATGTTTCCGACACCCACGACACAAGTCATCGAAAATAGTTTGGGCTGTGAGTGTGAAAGCGTTTATGTTATGTCTGTCTGTTTGTCCGCTAACTTCTAAACCACGGAATTTTGATGCGGTTTTTCCTATCAGTTAGATAATTTTCGCGGCGGGTTTATGTATATTTACTAGCCGTACCCGGCATGCGTTGCAATGCCACGCTTAGAAAAAGTGTTCAACTCTTTCACGTTTATGGTCGCCTAGTAATACTATACTCAAAACTTATTGGATATTGTTAAAAAAATACTAAAATCACGATAAAAAAAGGAAGGTGGGTAGTAGGGTGAAAAATACTTTAAAAAAATACTTAGTACCTATTCTCATACCTACTAAATATATATAAAAACATTAAAACCGGTCGAGCCGTTTTGGAGGAGTTCGACCACAAACACCGTGATACGAGATTTTCATATATAAGATAATAAGACCGAATTAAGTTTATATGTAAGTAGAAAAAAAAAAATTTGCAACCAAGTACGCAAAAATAAATGAACTTCGGTTACGTATACGTAGGCTAAACCTTAAGAGATACATAAACATGATGTCCTAGAGAATTGTAGTTCTAAAATCCTAAAGAACACTCTGCGATGGTATATCTCTATCTGTTACAGTTGATTCATTGTAACCATTTATTTTATAAAACAATTAATTAAAATTCGCTTACTTGCGACATTGTTTACTGTTGTTTATAAAGAAATTCCATAATCAAAGCCAGTGACCTCATATTTTTACAGACTTCAAAAAAGGAGGAGGTACTATGTTCGACTTTATGTAATTTTATTTATCTATTGTGACCGATTTCTCCCCCATTTGTGGACCAATTCCCAAATATTTTTTTTGTTAGGTAGATTATACTTCAGAGATGGTCCCATAGCCCCAAGCCAAAACCAAAATATAAGCGGGTGCAGTCGGTGTTTTTAAGCTTTGCTTACGTTTAAATTATGTATCTATTTTTTTTCTATATTATAAACGTGCGCAGCCAGGGCGGGTCGCTAGTACAGTATAAACGTTTGCTTACTATCTTGATTTAAAAAAGTTGAGCATAAATAACATTATGCGCATATGAAATGACTGTTGTCATCGACATTTCATACCGTTTTAGGTATATGATTTCTATTGTTGAAGTTATTGAAGATAAATATTTCTATCATGTCAATGTATTATTTATTTGAAAACATGATATCAGATAGTTCAATATTTTCGATCTATTTCAGGGCTTTTAGCATTTCAATTGAGGCGTATTATCGAATCATACTTCATCGTTTATTCTTCAATGAACAATGTTTTATTTATGACGGGCATGCTCATTTATATTCATGCATTTCTTTTGATCCAATAAATATGCAAGATTTATTATGATAGTTATACCTAGAGTAACCTTTAAACTGTGTTGCGATATTTGATAACAAAATCGGGGTATTGAAGGAAACAATAAAAAAAATAACTAAACAATATTCGCAAAATATAGCATGAAGGTGTCATTTAAGTTGTATTTTACCATTTTAAAAAAATTATAAAAAAAATCTTGTGATTGATACTTTAGGACAAAAATGGTTACAAGTTTGGAAAAAGAGGAGACTGATATTTTTTATTTAATATTTAATAAAAGTTTTCTTTAATTTTGTAGGTGTCATGCTTCACATAATGAAGAACGACATACTTTTTTTTTGGAGTTTTCACTAATAAATTTCAGAGAAAAACGGTTACAATGTCCACGTATATAACTTACCAGCACAGTCCTGTTGTTCATAATTACCTACATATTAAATTTAGTTGACACAATATGTCAAACGGAGAAAAAAATCAGGCTACGTGCTTTATTAGATCGATATCACTAATTTGAAACGCGGCGATAAGTAAATCAATATTTCCGATCCGAGTTGGCTAAATCTTTTTTTGTTGTGTTGGTTGTCAATTGCCAGGGCAAGGTTTGTATGTAATTTTTTTTAATCCACTGAAAATTGCAATCGCTAGCCAAAAATATGTTATCTCTGTATTTTACTCAGTTAAATATAGCGGTTTCACTGGTGTTCAAATATTTTCGTAGAATTTCTAATAATTATTTTAAAGAATTACATATAATACAACTAATATAATAAATCCGAAAGTGTGTATAAGTGTGCAAGTGTGTAAGTTTGTTTGTTCCGTCTTCACGCTGTAACGGCTTAAAACGGATTTGAATGAAATTTGGAATGTACGTAGCTTATACCTAGGATTAACACATAAGCTACTTTTTGACTTGATAATAGCGGGCGAAGCCGCGGGGCACGGCTTGTTACAAAAAACAAGTCTCCTCGTCTTTCAGTTGCTTTAAAAAATCACCAACTAATTATCTTAAATAATTATCTATAAATAGCACATCCAAACGTTTCATACCTTCACGTCTCAACGAATATATCATATGAACCATCAATCCTCGCCCACGGCACGAGATTCACAGACATACGCTTTTCATTTTATACGCCACTTTTTCATTTAAACGCCAGTTTTCATATTATTTATTCAAATCTCTAATTCTTTGATGAGTTTATTAAATAAAATATTGCGATTGCGTTGGGCCTTTTTTTTATTAACGGATTTTTATGTTATGAGTTTACAGATTATGAACTGCCCGTTGGCTTAGTTGGGTGGCGTTCGCCTTCTAAGCAGGGGTATCGGGTTCGATTCCCGGCGGGAACACAAGCTTTCTCCCTATGGAAAACTTGTGTTTCTGGTTCTGGTTGTGATTGTGTATGTGATGTGAATGTTTCCGGCACCCACGACACAAGTCATCGAACTTAGTGTGGAGCTGTGAGTGTGAATGCGTTTAAATTATCTCTTTATTTATGTAATTTTAATGTTTTGGATTCTAGTATGGATTATTGCATACGCAAATTTGCTTGCATTTATGACGATATCTAGCTGCGCCCGCGTTTTACCCGCCGAAGTCCCGGATCCGCGGACATTCCAAGATAAAAAGTTAATCCAGGGTGTCCACCAAATTTCATCAAAATTGGTCCAGCTTTTATTATTCATACTCTGAGGTTTAAGAAGCCCCATCGAACGGTAGTAATTGTTGACGCTTTTATCTAAATTAATAGGAGTTTGTTTTACAATATCGTATGATAAATACACCAATTAATTAATAATCCTGTCAGAATGTCAGTCATAAAGCTACATACACAATGCTATAAACCATACTTCATTTGTCCCACTTGAAGGACGTGCTGCAAATTAATATACAATCCGACGAGACGCGGCGCGCATACTCCAGTCAAGTCTGTTCCCATTTAGTTCTCAGTTCCTATTTATTGTTCTGGGCTTTAATTGGAGGCACGGACGGTGTTAAATGGTCCTTATATCTTGTTTTGGTTAGAAGATGCACGGATAAAGTGAGAATAGGATGTAGGTTTCCAGAAATTTAGTTAAGCTATGGGTTATGACAGAAAAAATTGTATGTAAAAAACTGCCTCTTCTGTTTTTGTTATTATTCTTTTGTAACTTCAAATATATGTGGAGGTTCTCAATTCTGCAGTATTTTAATTTTTATGTGTTTTACATATAATATCTTTCTGGGCGAATAGATTTTGATGATTCTTTTTTTATTTGAAAGCTGGTGCTTCCCGTGTAGTCCCTTATAAATTTGACCAAGATCTGACCAGTAGTTTTGGAGTAATCTACCCTCTGCGATCTGAATGTGTCTGGTACCCGCGAATCAAGATACAAGTTTTAGTGCGGGGCTGTGAGTATGTATTTACTATTTTAGGGTTTATCATAAACAACAAACAAACAAACGCATTCACACTCACAACCCCACACTAAGTTCAAAAACTTGTATCGTGGTGCCGGAAACATTCACATCACACACACACATTACACCCAGAACCAGAAGCACAAATATCCCTTGGGAAGGAATTATAAAAATCCATCTACTAGATATGATTATAGTTACTTCGAATATACAACACATACACACATTAACACACACATACAGACAGACTTGTCCATGTAAAAGGATTCCAATATTAGTAGGGAAGTAGCTATTTTAAAAATACCAGGAGAACAGAAAACAACAGAAGTACTCCACAATTAACTCAACCACTAGTAAGTTGACAAGGAGGAGGTGCTAAGGTGTGAATAGGAAATTCACAATACACTCCAATTTCATTATAAATTCTTTATAAAAGGGTGGAATTCAACGTGGAAACAGAGGACAGGTTAATAGTTGGTGCAATGACATAGTTGGAACCGACTCGCATGGTTGTCCTATGAATGCTTTATAAGTGTAGGGGCAAAGGGAGGAGCGGAAGCGGGGGTTGGAATTACGAGCTCTGTTAAATCCTACTAATATTGTAAATGCGAAAGTTTGTGTGTATGTGTGAATGTTTGCTAACGCGTATATCCGTAACAAATTAACTGATTTTGTAGAAATTTAGAATGTAGACAGTTTAGCTACGGAATAACACATTAGCTACTTTTTAACTTTATTAATGCAGGCCGCGGGGCACACATAGTGTTAATATAAATAAGATTTTAAACTTATTTGGTCACAAAAGCAAGAAATATAAACATGGGATATTTACCATGTATTTTTACCGTAAAATGTAATTGTTTTTCTTTTGTTTAAAAGCGTATAATAGTGTCTTTCGTTTATTGATATTAACAAAATTCGATCTCAAATTAGCAGAAATAGAGACAGTAATATAGGTTTAGGGCTTTAACTAACATGCAACATTTATCTTAAAATAAATATTGTTTGAAGATTTTTCAATATCTATGTAAAATAACATGTTTACGTTATCGTTGATTTTTAGACAAGAGAAAAACCGTATTTGGATTTTTTAATCAAAGAAATAAATGCATTCAGGTTTTGAACATTGCGACTTATATATCCTTGAGTATCATTAACTTGAATTGTATTATTATAAAGGGGTGGATTAGGATTTGTAAAAGATTACGTCACTGGGCATTTCGTCCCTTAAGTTGCCTTCCGCTCTTACGCGTCTCTCATACCCTTCCTTCAGCAATCTTCTTCTTCTTATCGAGTCAATTAGTCAAACAAAAAAATTTAAATATATATATAAACTATATAATTTTTGCTAAATGCGTCGCCAGTGTTACAGCTTCGCTGGAGGCATTTGTTAAGTCTTCAGCTGTGCATGTGTTTGGACATGAAGAACAGGACAATAGATGGGACATTGTCTGGTCCTGCGCTCCACAGCCGCACCTATTGCGGGAATGGTCTATGTACCCCCACTTAGCCAAGTTGTTTTCCTTTAGCAGTGGTACAAGTTGATGATGAGTGTTCTCGCTTATCGCTTGTCGCTTATACCCAACACAAGGAAAACGTTAGCAAAAGACGTTTAGTTAAATATTAACCGGTGCCTAGAACTGGTGTGTACTTGACAGTGATTGGTATTTGAATGGAGAAAAAAAAACTGTCGTAATAGTATGTCTAAAACATTTACGTAAACTTTTGTTTAGTTTGTATTGTCCGAGCTTTGTTGAGGAGCTATTGTTTTCACATATACACACATAAACACTATCACACATACACACACAAAAACCCTCACAATCAGACATAAGAACGTGTCCCACGTAATAAAAAAAATTGGGTTGTTCTTTGTTTTATTTAATCTAAATGTTTTTGTGAGATTTATTTCAATTTTTTTTTTAATCTGTATAATTTGTAGTGGTCCACGTATTTGTTTTATGCAAATCATATAGTGGCCTCCCGCGATACAGGCAAGCCCTAGTGCGGGGACCGTTAGTAACCAGGATACCTACATTTGTAGAGGGTTTTTTGGAAAATATACTATTTTGTTATTTGAAAAAAAATTGTAATATATATTTTGTTTTTTCTTTGAACTCGACTGTCCTTTCCCTTTTTCAATATAGATGGTCCAAATCGGCACCTTTATGTGTAATAATAATAATACATTTGGAGCTATCAGTAATGAAGCAGATCATTAACGAACTCAACAATATAATATTCTATTTCTATTCACATACAAAACAAGTTCATCGAACTAATATCTATGTACTACAAATTTTCCATACAGATTTCCGAATACCAGATACTAATTTCATCTCTTATCTATTCAATAATTCAAGTAATTCATAAGGAAACAAAATAAGCTAGCTAGTTCATTGACCTCGCGGGATCATCAATCACAAGTAACGCGAGTCGATTACAAATAAGTGGGCATGTGTATTGGTAGGGGGTTGGGGGTCAATTCTGAATCCTTTCGTGTCAAAATAGAATCAAATTGGATGTCCTCATTCTATCATTGGACATTTCATATCTTTGGACATCTGTAGTTAATAAACAGTATAATCTGGGTGTCTTCAAGTCTAGAGGGATTGGGTACCTTCTAGGCAAGCATGTTCCATTTTTGGTCGCATCGTCACTTTCCATCAAGTGAGATAGCGGTTAAATGCTTGCCTATCTAGTATAAAAAAAAGTTGATATTTCACAAGTACGCACGAAGCTATTTGCTTCGATATTTATTATGTGCACCGCTAAGGAGTGGAATTCTTTGCCTGAGTCTGTGTTTCCCGATAAGTATAATGCGGGAGTCTGAACAGATATCTTCTATGCAAACATGCTCCATCGTCGATCGCATCATCACTTACCATCAGATGAGATAATGGTAAAAAAAACCTAGGCAGCTAAAGTGACTCCGTTATACGGTTCACGTTTCAATAGCGGATGCGTTTTGCTTCCACATTCGTGTTTATGTTTCCTCATAACTACAATATAAGATTGAATAGGTAACTTTTAGGAAACGTGATCCACCGTCGACTGCATCGTCGGTTACCATCGGGTGAGATATATTTAATGATGACCAAGCTGGCCTCATCTGCACGTGATATCCATTCTGATTAAAGATGACGTCTCTGAAGACTTATAAAAGGAGGAAATTGTCATTTTAACTCATGGCCAAAGTTATTCACAACATGGGTTCACGATTAAGTGATGTCCATTATTTAATCCTAATTCTTCTCTCGGAAGATTTTTCATTAATGTTGAGTAATAATTAAAGTTGCGCGTCTCAATAAAATCAGAATTTTGCGTGTTTGACCAAAACCCGCGCGATCCCAAAACCATCGTTTTAACAGAATTGGCTCCTCACTGAAATCGAAACCTCTTAAATCAATATTAACACGTCATCGGCCTTCCCCGTTCCTGTCGTGTATAGCTTGTTTACTTTGTCATCCTGGAAGGAGGTTACAGGTTGACGACATCGTCACATCACTCTTGAATATTGCTTTGGCACAAGAACCTATCTCTATACAATACATTATACGTATGTTGTGACAACCACAACCAGGCGCCATATTGTGAATAATGAAACGCAAGCAAAGTTTAAAAAAACCGACTTAACCGTTTTATCTTCGGAACTTTAATAATATAAGATGTAAATATCCGGATGACCGAGCTTTGCTCGGTTTTTTGTTTTTGGTAGAATGTGTTTGAATTTGTAGCCTCAGAAAGCTCCATCTAGTCTCGAGTAGAAACAGTTTTTTACATCGGTCATAGCGTAATAGATGGCGCTGATAGTTTCTTAAACCCGGTTTTTCAAATGCAGTTAGTAATAATTAATAATGTATCTACTTCATTCTTATCTAATACCTTTAAACGAATAATAATTATTTTTATATACAATGTATATATATAATCTGAATCTCGGAAACGGCTCCAACGATTTTCATGAAATTTTGTATACAGGGGGTTTCAGTGGCGATAAATCGATCTAGCTAGGTTTCATTTTTAGAAAACGTCGTTTTAACGAGCTAAGCTCATTCATCCAGGTACTAGGCCACTATAACTAGGCTTGCCCCGCGACTTCGCCCGCTATTATAAAGTTAAACGTAGCCTATGTGCTATCCTAGATATAAGCTATGTACATTTCAAATTTCATCCAAATCCATTTAGCCGTTAAAGCGTGAAGAGGGAACAAACATACTTACACACAAACTTTCGGATTTATAATATTAGTAGGATACAACACAATTTAAACCCTTTTTAACCTATTTGAGTATGTAAGTACCCTTTTGAGCTAAAGCAGAATTATTAATAGGTATGTAATTGCATTTTTGTGAAAGCAATTCACGCTTCCATCCGAGATGAATAAAATTTTTATTATCCTTTCAGAGCGCCCGCCATTTTATTTTGGCGCCGAATAAATTCAAGATGGCTGCCGAACCGCCCCATTTAATGAGCGAACAAATAGTTTAAGGAGCGAATTGTTAATTTTTTATGTAATAATATTTATGTGAAAGAAAACCTTTGTGTGTTTAACATCGCGAGGATAATTCGTATTCAATGGGTTCAGTAATTTTATTGTTCATTGGTTATGAAAATCATTAACTTGTATGTTAAAACTCATATTATTCTAACCTCTCATGAATGGTATTCCAATATGTACTGGTAATTATATCAAGTACCTACTTACAGGACATTAAAATATTACGTAGCTATCTATATATACCTATACAGCAGAGACCTTTATTTATGCCTTATAGGCAAGCTTTTGACCACTATCTTATCTGATGGAAAGTGATGATGCGGCCGAAGATGTAGCTTGCGTAGAAGGTACCTATTCACTCTTGACTTGAAGACTCCCAGATTATACCAGCACCCAGAAACCCATTACCCAGAACAAAGGCATCCAGCTTATAGGTCACTCAAGCTACCCACTAATACCATTAAGTATTACCCACTGGTTGTGGGCCTCAAACCCACAACCAGTGGGTAATATGTAATGGTACTTATTGTATGTAATAAATATTAATACTCTTATACCATGAGTATTTGTAATTTCTAATTACAAACATTCATAATATATGTAAAATATATAATAAAATAGAACTGCCCGTTGGTTTAGTTGGGTGAACGTTCGTCTTCTCAGCAGGGGTATCGGGTTCGATTCCCGGCGGGAACTTAATTTTTCTCCCCAAGGAAAATTTGTGTTTCTGGTTCTGGTTGTGTGTGTGATGTGAATGTTTCCGGCACCCACGACGCAAGTCAACGAACTTAGTGTGGGGCTGTGTGTCAAAGCGTTTATGTTATGTAAGTTATGTTATAATTATGTCATTGTAACTATTTTCGATTGTCATACAAGCCTCCCTAGCCAAAAATACAAAAACTTCGTATCCATTGTATCAAAAAATCGCTAGATTTTTGATAAAATTTAATAGACCTAAAATCTTGTGCACGAATGTTTCAAGTGGCTTGTCTTGTTATTTAGCGATCTCGGCGATCAATTAGAAACGGCGAATCTTTTGTTTTGTCTTATTTTGACTGAAGTTAGAGGTCAAAAAAAGATATTTTACTTATTTTAACCATATACACTTTATTGTGTTTATTTATGTCTATTTTTAAGATACTGTTTCACTATATGGGGCGCTGGTGTCACTGTAATGCTAAGTCTTGAACGTGCTCAACGATCTGTTCTTTAACAACGCTTTTCAAGCCATTCAGATTCTCCACTAAACTGTTTTATGCTGAAGCAACAATTCTTAACGTCTACTTTCTTTGCGTATTCTTTGTGCTTTTATCAAATGTACTGCAACATTAAATTCGCTCGATTTAAATCACCGTGTTTTTAAAACGCAAAGAGTCAGTCACCAGTAAAAAGTTGGGTCAAAGGTATAAAAAAAAAGGAATCTTATTGTCCAGAGTGAATAGATACCTATTAGGTCTTTGGCTTTGCATCACCACTTTCCATTTATAGAGAGATAGCAGAATGTGGCATAAAAACATAAAGGATCATCGAAAATTTTATCTTTTTGTGAATAAGCTAATGTTTAGCTAATATTATAAAGGTTTTAAGACTAACAATTTTATGTTTTGTTTCAGGTAATAAACTTCACAGTAATCAACCGCATTAGGTCCTCATGAGGGACTATGTCTACATGATTAGGTAATTTTAGAGTATTCGATAAATCGACTGCCTATAAAATATGTGGTTATTTATATTCAGTGTTAGCAACATATTCGCGAAATTTCTTCATAGTTAAACCTGCCCATTGGCTTAGTTAGGTGAGCGATCGCCTTCTAAGCAGGAGTTCGATTCCCGTCAAGTTTTCTCCCCAAAGAAAATGTGTGTCTCTTATTCTGGTTGTGATTGTGTGTGATGTGAATGTTTCCGGCACCCACAACACAAGTCATCGAACTTAGTGTGGGGCTGTGAGTGTGAAAGCGTTTGTGTTATGTTTTTTCTATAGAATAATTTTGCAGAGTGGGATTTTTATAAATATTTTAATTGGAAAGGTTAGCAATTGTTAGCAGATATTTGTTCATATTATCATATAAAATGTAATATGATAAAGCAGAACGTACACAGAACAGAGACGAACGACAGAACAGAGACGAACGACAGAACAGAGTGTATTATTGTCTTCATTTTAGGAATATATCCGCAAGAATAGAAGAGTGGACGCAAGCGACCCTGAGTAATATTTTTGCTCAGCTGAGTTGATCTTCTCTATGATTCTATCTACTTGATGATCGACTGTGGTAACAAACGTACTCGCATTAAATTCAGACATTATTCATTGGGTACTATAGGTACCTCGTACCAACCACCTTGTTTACAGCTTAGATTGGAACCCTTCAATGTGGGGTGCCACAGGAATCCCCTGTAACAAGTGTATCTCTTAATCAAATAGCGATATTGGGGACACACGGGCGAGAAGATTCACGAACTTCGTTACTAAACTTGCGAACAAGCGAATAATAAACTAAATTAAATAAATAAATGTTTACAAATCAAAGCTTGAATTTGAAGCAAGGGCTTTTCATATTTATGTTCATATTGTCAACCGTGTAAATCCCCTATTAACTTACATACTAAAAGTGCTGCTTCTTAGAAAAATTCGCTGTTGGTCGGGTGATTGAAATGTTGAGTAAGTGCAATAAGAGCTAGTTAACGAAATGTTAAAGCTCAAATCGCTTTGAATTACTATCATTATGAAGAAAATATATGTTGTATATTAAAAACGCGTTTTAAATACACTTATTAAATTTAATCTAACTCGCTATGAGCTTGCCAGCGCCCCGTCCCATGAGTCCCAAAACCACGCGCTCTAAGATTTTAATTTGCCATCGAGCCTAGCTGTTTTAATCACGACTGCGCAGGCCCGTTTGAATTTTCTATTAAAATCCGTGAGACAAGCAAGGAAAGACAAAAGAGACGTATCTCCTCGATCTATTAATAAGGCAGTTTAATTTGGAGGGTGGTAGCGTTGGCAGAAAAAGCAGTCTCGAAGTCTTAATTTTCATCTTAATCAAGGTACTTGTGCTATTATTAATTCTGTGGTCACGGGAAGGAAATTTACCACGTCCTGGCTGACCACGAAAAAAATTTTTTTTATTCTAATTTTTAGTTGAGACATGCTTGTCAAAAAAGTAATTTCAAGTTTAAAGTAGCTCATAATTGTCATAGTGAGATACTTTGAATCATTAGAAGAATTGCTTAATTCGTTATTTAATTTTAAAACGTACAAAATATAAAATAATTAATGTAAATAAAATTGCTATTTCAAAAAATGCCAACTACAACAACAACTTCAACAACAAAAGCTTATTCTAGGATATGTCAAAATCATTAAATTTGTAAACATTCGTAATTCATTCATAGATTGAAAGATAGAACGACACACTAGCAGAGTAGTACATTGTTTTAAAACCATATGAGATAAGAGCGATTGCCACTTCATACATTACTGATATGCTCTAATTAATGTATTGTTTGCGATCAACGCCATAATTAAATTAGTGCCTTAGTATATTTAATTATTAGAGCATATCTACAATGAAAGGTAACGATTATAGTTTAAGTACAATAAGCTAAGTTAAATATGTTCAATTTTATATCTATATATATTAAAAAAGTCGTGTTAGTTACACTGTTTATAACCCAAGAACGGCTGAACCGATTTGGCTGAAAATTGGTGGGAAGGTAGCTTAGAACCAGGAGACGAACATAGGATACTTCCTATGAACGTCACATTTTTTTATAGGTGTAAAAATAATCACTGTCTCATACGTCACTCGGATTTGGTAAAGTACTAGGCAAACATAAACATGAAGGAGGTAATAATATAGTCACGTGGCATTGTAACGCATGCCGGGTATGGGTTCCTAAACATGCACATTCATTGACTGTTAGGCGCAACGAAGGTCGCCGGGACAGCTAGTTGTAAAAAAAATCTATAAGCACTTTTCTGTCCTTTTTCTGTATAGAATTAGATAAAAACTTAAAATAGCCGAGTCATGCTAGGAGCAGCTGAGTGAATTTTAAAATAAAACAGAAATTACAAACAAAACAAAACAAACGCAAACGCTTTCACACTCACAGCCCCATACTAAGTTCAAAGACTAGTATCGTGGGTGCCGGAAACATTTCAACACCCGGAACCAGAAGCTGCGTCAACAGGGCCTTTTTTTCAAAAATTTATTTAACTGAACCTATCCTTACTTGACTTACGCCAATTAAACGTATTTAAGATTACGCCGCTTGAAAAAAACATCATCAACAACAAATAACTTTGCGCCGCTTGGAACAACTTTTTAAAGTGACATAAAGGTTGCGGATGTCAATCTCGTAACTACAATTTTTCGCAAACAAAAGTCAAAAATCCGTTGAGACATTTTTCAAACATTTTCCGTTCGTTTTGCTGCTAACGGTACACCGCCCTGTGACAGCTACGTACACGAGCCAGATTAATGGTTATATTTAAATTATTCCCTTGTATTTCATGTTTTTGTTTTTTCCCTTATATTTTTCATACAATTCCTTTGTGCCCGAGAAAATGGCGTTTTCCACTAGCGGTGATCTAAACTTTACATTTTTCATTCTGATTACAATGTTAGCTTTTGTTTTTGTATTCCGTGTTTTAGTTTATTCTCTTTTCTGTGTTTGTATTGTATTTTTTTTACTTTTGTATTTGTTTTCACATTTGTAGAATCGAATTTAAATGCGGTGGGATTATAGTTCCCTTTGATTTGCGTTTTATGGTTTTAGAAATAGTTTTTGTTGTATATTATAATTACGATCACTGTGTTAAATATTCACGTCTGTATTTTATTACATAAAACGAAAAGATAAAAAATAAAGATCATTTTATTTGTCAAAAACATGCGTTTAAATACACATCATATTATTATAACTTGCATGCAGGTTGGTAATGGTAGGTTTGTGACGGTACATGTTTTGCCTGCAGAGGCGTACAAACTTGGTTTTGGCTATATATGGCATTGACAATGAAATCCGGTAGTTTTATTGATGATTGAAAAATAATTAATCCACATTATGATAAGTACTATTATATTTAGCCAACGTTAATGTCAAAATTGTGAAAAAAAAAGGAATAAAAAATGACAAAATGAGAATAGTCTAATAATAATTTGCTAATAAAATAATTAATAAAACGTAATTACAATATGTGTAACCGTAGTCAAACTTGCAGCACCGCCGGCACAGGGTTCGAGTTCCCGCCATTTCTTCCCCGAATGAAACTGTTTCGCAATCTGGATGTTGTGTTAAAATGTTTCAGAATCCGCAAATCTTCGAACTTAGTGCGAATATGTGATTGTGAAAGCATGTATTACATGTTTGTTATGGATGTTATACTTAATTTTTCGTATAAAATTTTACAAAATTAATTTTAAATATAATAATAAAATATATAATAATTTATTTTCAAAAATATATTTTAAATTTAAAACAGACATCTAGAGTTCCTTTACCAATATTAAACAAGACGATGACGGCATCGCAATTATTAGGGTTCCGAACGGGTCGAGGGAGGTTGGGGTAAGTCATTCAAACTCGTTTAATGTTTATCTTAACCCCCAGGGACCCAGAGATGTTGTTATTGAACGATTGAAAGGATTGGGGTTTGAAGGAATGCACGTAATGACGGAATTTGTGCTTAGTGTGGTCCTTTTATTGAGATAATTATGTTAAATTCGTGTGATTTAAATAACTTTCTAGATATTTTTAGCAAGTACTTGCAAGACTTGTTGGCAAATATTGGATATTTATTACAATAAAAAGTTCAAAAAACTTAAATACAAGTAAAAAAAAAGTTAAAAACAGCAGTTCCACAAATCCACATTAATTAAAAATAAAATGTTATGATACTAATGTTGCTTATATTCGTCAATGTCTTATGTCAAGAAAGTATAAACACGTTATTGAAAATAGGTACTTAAATTGCTCCAATAAAACTTCAAATACATTAAAAATATAAATAGACTTTTCAAAGAAAAAAGGTTGTTTTTTTTTATATTAAAATTATTACACAAACGACCCTAACTACAGAAAACTGAAAAAAAAAAGACTAAAATAAACAAAAAAACCTGAATGATAAAAAATTACATAATTTAATTTTAGTTGAACCGGTATATATCTATTCATACCTATTATAGTATACTTTGATTATTGAACAAGTTATAGTTTCAGCTGTAAACATTGCTTGGCTTTTAAATTGTAGGAAGAAAATATAATTAAACGCAAGCAAAGCTTAAAAAACCGACTTCACCGCTTTATCTACGGAACCTTGATCAGATTTCATGTGCTGCACACGCATTAATGACGATAACTCAAAAACTAGAGATCAGATCTTGATCAAATTTCAATGGGACCACAAGTAAAGCACCCCCGCTTTCAAATAAAAAAATAATCATCAAAATCTGCTCACAACGAAAGAAGTTATGAGGTAACTTTTGAAGTCGGTCAAAAACGAGAACATCGTCAATGTAGTCCACAGAATACGCATTATAGACTTGATATTTCAAGAACTACTGGGTGCTAAATAACAAATTTAAATGGGACCAATTGGAAAGCAACATCTTTCATAATATAAAAATTGCGAAATCGGTTCACGTGGAAAGAACTTATGAACACACATAAAAAAAAAACAGTCGAATTGAGTACGTCCTCATTTTTTGGGAAGTCGGTAAAAAATAAAAAAGAATGCAAGACAGTATTGTTACGTTAACTCATAACAAATTTTCCTATAGTATAACTTTTTTACACCTCAGCAGGTAACTTGGCATGAGATCGTTAAACTTAATTGTACCTACCGCCATTTCTTATAACTAATACCCCTAATACCTAGCCATTCGGCCTACATACAAACCTATAAATATAACTACAAGGCACTACCTTATTTCTAATATCACCCTACGATCTTTCATCGCTATAAATCACTTTTTTGTACCTTTCATTAGAAACTTGCATATTACGAGTAAGTTTGTGGGTAATCTGTGCTTAAGGCGGGGCGGGCACGCCAATTGCACATTAATATGGAACTTAAGGTGTGGTGGTTGCTGGGAGGGCATAGGTCATGGGTGGACGCGATTACCATATTATGGATGTGTTTTAGTAGGAGCTGTGAGAAAATATCGGTTCGAGTAAGATATTTAGCCGACTGCTAGAAGGAGGAAGTTCTCTATTCGACTGTTAGTTTTTTATGTCTGTGTACCTCAGATCTTTTTTCTAGGTGAAACGATGTTGATGTCTCTTTTCTTATTTGAAACATGGCGCTTCCCATTTGGTCCCATTTAAATTTGATCAAGATAAAACAAACGCAATTCTCCTCGAACTAGTCCTCAAGTCAAGAGTGAATTGTCTTCTAGGCAAATGCTACATCTTCGGCCACAAATCACTTTCCATCAGGTGAGATGGTGGTCAAATGCTTGCTTATCGAGGATAAAAAAAGATTGGAATCTATAAATGTAACCGTCACATTTACCTTCCCGACATGCAAACTTAGCCCAAAAACGTTAACATCTAACTAAAATATCAAGAAAATTATACCAACTTTTGTTGAGATTCAGTAACATTTCCCTATGCTAAACACATTAGCTGCTTAAGCTTAGTCGTCCGCTGTCTGCTTAATTTGGCATGAAAGCACGCAACAGGACTACGTAGATGTTGTAAGAATGGAAGTGGTAACTCAAGAGGAAGTACTTTCTTTAGATAAGTACTTCTTTGGAGTTAAGTTAAATAAAAATAAGTATGAGTATATTAATAAACATAAAAAACATAAACGCTTTCACACTCACAGCCCCACACTAAGTTCGATGACTTGTTTTGTGGGTGCCGGAAACATTCACATCACACACACAATCACAACCAAAACCAGAAACACAAGTGTGTATTTACACAATGAGTATACTATATTATTTTTATTAAGTATTTATTTTAAAAAATATAATATGTAAGCAAATTTGTTTTTTTTATTATTTAAAACAAGATAAGATAATTTTTGATTTTAATATGGGATAAGGATATTACAAATTGTTTAGATGAACCACGTGTTAAACTTATATCTAGCATTCAAATTTCAACATTTAATTATATGAATATACTTATCTAATTCATTGATATACATTTAAAATAAACATAAATGTATCGTAGACAACATCCGTACAGAAAAGTTGTAGCAATAAAATCATTGTAGCAGGTAAAATAATATTTAAAAGTCTAGAAACTCTTTTTCTGTCCGTACTCAATTAATTTCAAAGTTATTCTCAGAAAACATTTGTTTATCTATAGCAAATAAAATGAAAAACAAATTCAATTTCCTTCAATTCAAATTGCGATTGTACTAGGTATTTTCTCAGACTAGAAAACCTTTTACTACATAAATAAGCGCACTTAAACGATAGAATTGAATTGCACTGATTCTCACAAGAGGAAAAACATAAATTCTTGCTTTACAAACGTTGCATTTGGTTGCAAAGGAATAAACGTGCCACAGTAACAAGGTGACAGTAACCTAACTCAACACATTCCAGTTTTATTTGATCAGATGAACTGCCCGTTTGCATAGTAACTCGTTCGTCTTCTAAGCGTTCGGGTTCGATTCTCAGCGGGAACGCAAGTTTTCTTCCCAAGGAAAATTTGTGTTTCTGGTTCTGGTTGTGATTGTGTGTGTGATGTAAATGTTTCCAGCACCCACAACACAAGTCATTGAATTTAGTATGGGGCTGTGAGTGTGAAAGCGTTATAATTATAGATTAGATTGCAACTTCAATATTATTTTATTTAAACCTTGTTCGGACTAGACAGAATTTGTTTACATCTATATACAGCAAATACCTAAGTTACCTACAAGGCATCGAGCTTATAGGTAACTCTAGTGCTCAAGCCCAATACCAGTGGGTAGCATTCCCATTATGCTGGCGGCATTAAATACTTGTTGACTTAACATACTTTTCTTTATATGTGGCACATTTAACGTATCACGTTGGCTCTTCCAGACAAATGTATGGTAGCGTATCGTACTAAATATGTAGATTTTCGTATTTATTCTCGGGTCTCTAAGGATGCGGCCACACAGTTCGTGTGTGGACGGTGATCATCGATATTTTATGCACCGGTAGATGGCGTGCCGTTAGAAGTCTGCAGAGTATTTGAAATAAGCTCTCCATTTGTTTTGGAAGCTTATTTTTATGTCGTTATTACAACGTTCAAATTTCATAAATTTTTCATTGCTCCATTAATCTCCACAAGAAAAATAATTTTATTAAAAATAAAAGCTCTCTGTAAAAGCTCTCGGTTATCTTTGAGATTCCTTGAGAGGCTACTTTTGAAAACACTATATTATCTTTATATAATATAATTATTCTATACATGTGTATGTGACTGAACTCCTCTTAAACGGGCCGATTCTGATGTTTTTTTTCTTATATGTTCAGGTGGATTCGAGAATGCCTTTGATTCAAGCTGAATAAATAAAAACGTACGAGAAACAATTTATGCAAAATTAAAATAATTTTCTCATGGACAGGAATGTGTCATCTCGGATTTGGTAAATAAAATACTAGGCAACCATAAACGTGAAAGAGGCGAAACGTTTTTTTTCTTTACGTGGCATTGCAAAGCATGCCGGGTACAGCTAGTATATTATTATTAAAAAAAAGGTATAATTTAGACGGCCACCAACAATTCTAATAAGCGGTTGCAAAAATGGATAAATTGTCACCAAATTACGTTTCCTAAAATAAAATTTACTGTGACAGAACCAGATCGGATAACAGTAGGTTAAGGTTATTTTTTTATATTTAATACTAAAATATTTATAATACGAAAAAAATGATTTATATCATAATATTTTAGGTAAAGTAATTTGGTGACCATTTATTCAACGTAATTTGGTGATCATTTATCCATTTAGGTAACAGTTTAGAATTTTTTGGTAGTAAAATAGGTACTTTTTTGGGTGGTGTTTAAACACAAGACTTTAAAAAAGATAAGAATCTCGATACTATCAAATTGAAGTAGTGCGAGTATGAAAATTTGGCTATCTAGATTCAGTTATAAGTGAGCATTGAAATATAAGAAAATAAAATTGTGCCGGTTCCTTTGTGATCGGAAATCGTACTCTAGCCGGTAACCGAACCTGGTACCAACGACGCAGCAGACTACTGGAGCCAAGGTTTCACTATGAAAAATAAAAAAGCACTGTTAATTTATTCATTTATTCAGAAGACCAACAGCATTATGATAATTAAGATACATAATTAAACGAAAGCAAAGCTTAAAAAAACCGACTTCAGAGCTTTATATTCGGGACTTTGATCAGATTAGATGTACTACACACGCATTATTGAAGATATTTCAAGAACTACTGATCAGATCTTGATCATATTGAAATGGGACGAAAAGCAACATAGATCAAACAAAAAAAAAATTCAAAATCGGTTCACATGGAACGTAGTTATGAGGTAACCCAATAAAAAAATAAAAAATCCAGTCGACTGGAGTACCTCCTCCTTTTTTGTGAAGTCGGTAGAAAACGTGAAATATTGGTACTACAGCCAATTATAGGTTTCCCTAGATAATCAATTATTGTTTACTGTCCTAATTGGTATGACAAAATAACATATTTTAGTGAGACAGATGTCTGTGTGTGTGTGTGTGTGTGTGTGTGTGTGAGAAAATGTGAGTGACTCAATGCGTCAGCGTAATAGAACAAATTGTTTAAAAAGTTAGATATTTAAAGCGTGAACTTGTGTGTACGCAGCTTTAGTACTTTCTTATAACTACGCGGCGTTTAACTTAATTACTAAAGTTAATAAAGGCTGTATTTAATTACTAGCCTACGGGTTCATTTAAGCACATATAATTTGACATGATACAGTTAACAAAAGTGATATTCATGGCAATATATCTCTTATGTCTTCTAGTATAAAGGTAATTATGTATTGTATATTCTAGCCAGTAAGTTGTGGTTACTTGGCCATTTTTTCTTTTCCATTGAGAAACTTTTACGACTTTATTACCTAAATTTAGAAAGAAAGAAAAGTAATTTATCAAAATATCCTCGATACACCCAGGTTAACTGGAAGAAAATGCTTTGTAGCATTAAGTTCGCCTATGTACCTAAAATACTGTTTGTGCAATAAAGAATTTTCCATCTATCTATCTATTTATTTCGACACTTTTAGAAGTACAAATCAAATTAAATCAAATCAAATTGTTTATTCATCGTAAAAATGTTGCATGCAGATCTTAAATAAAAAATAAAGAATTTTTTGATATCATCAGTAGAACACAAATATACTTTCTTGGCTCTTGGCTTGGTTCTCAAACACTGACCTCCCCACTGACTATACAATTGCATCTAATAGCATCATATAATAAAAGTAAAAAAATAAAAAAAAAATTATTATAAATATTATACTTTTACGGCCTTTGGTTTGGGATGCAACTTGCGTAGACACCCTAGCACCGTCTCATCTTTCTGGAACTAAAAATAAGGCTGGTATTGCGGCTGAATCAGCAGAGACTCTCAAAAGGCGCAAATATAGTAATCTTGATAGTGGTTATATATTTGTGCCTTTTGGGGTTGAGACGTTGGGACCGTGGGGACCGGGAGCACATACATTCTACAATGAATTAACAAAGCGTTTGGTCGAAGCAACTCGTGACCAAAATGCTGGCAAATATTTTGGACAGAGATTGAGTATTGCCATTCAACGTGGCAATGCTGCCAGCATTTTGGGTACTCTGCCTACTGGTAGCGGTCTATTAGATTAAGTTTTGTACATATTTATATCTAATTATAGTTTTTTTTTTTTTTTTGTTTAATTTTAATTTAGTTTTTAGTTTAATGTAATGTACAATTGCTACTTAAATTATGTTGTTACTATGAATAAATATCATATAATTATGTTACATTAAACTAAAAACGAAATTAAAACTAACCAAACGGGATCAAGTTAAATAAGTGTATCCTTTATAAAATAGAAGTCTGTTTCAAAACGCACAAGTAATATTCTTCTTGCATCAGATTTACAAGTGCAAGGCTTCAAATATCTCGCCTATTGATTTTATAGAGGCAATGGCACTTTGTCGCGATTTCTGAAGGAGGAATGAAATTTCAAATAGACGAGGAGCTAGTGTCTTATTAACTCAAAAACAGATGGACTTAGCTTAAGATAAGGTGACGATACATATAGCTTTAAATTGAAGCTATACTATTTACATTTAGGTGTGATTTATAATTGGATGGCATTGATAACATTGATTATTTTGACTTTTAAATTAAATAATAAATAAACATACACGCTTTCACATTTACAGCCAAGCTCTAAGTTACGAAGACTTTTAATTCGTGGGTGCCTGAAACTCATTGAACAGAAACTTTAACATACTCATACAATTTATCAGAGAAAAAAAACAAATTTCCGTTAGTGAAGTTACAGCGACACAGCGCATTAACAATTTAAATTGTGTTTATTAAGATACATGACTTAAAAAGCTGGTCCGTATGACCCTAATATTCGTTTATGTTATTTTTTAATTTCTTAAAGATAAAAATAATCGTTTTAAAATAACATATCAATGCAGATAATTATTTATTAATTTATCTTTATTAGATATTATTTATAGTATAATTGATTTTGTTTATAAGCATTAGCTATTCTAGGCATATTGATAAATTTAGAAAGGAAAAATTATCTCTTGAGGCGGCGTTTGAAACCGCGGCCATAGGGTGTCATGCCCTATTGCTCTAACCGCTGAGCTACTCAAGCCCCGCCTGAAGCGACGGAATTAGCCTTTCCTTTTTATTAACGTCTAACTCTACCGAAACAGTTACCAGAAACTATTATTTATATATATGATAGTTTTTAGCTTTTCTTAATATTTACCATCAGGTGCGATAATGGTCAAACTTCGACTTATGAATAATAAAAAAAGCTTTTATTTTTACTAACAAGGAGGAAATCCGGGACAGTTAATACATTATACAATTCCTATTTAATAATTAACATAAATCATACAAAACATTACTATCGGATAACTATAAAATCCCTTTAAATTTTCCCAGCACCAACTCTTCAACTAAAAGTCCTTAGACTTAGTAAGTCTCTTCAAGGTGTCAGGTAGCTTGAAATGTTATTGAAGCTAAGGAGCTGTAAAGGTACAGCTTCTTAGGAGTCTTTAAGGAGCCTTTAGGTGCTGTTAGGAGCTTTTTAATGCTCTCCAAACGACTTTGAACGAACATTCGTACGCGTGTGTACAGATTTAAAAGAATTTTATGGGAGATCGTAAAGTAGTACTTTGGGAATTATTTTGTATGACAATTTCAGACCTGTCCTGCTTTTCTTTCCTTTCGTTGTTTGATACAATTAACATTAATATTATATTTGTGCGTGAACACCTAGCGTAGTTTATTTCGGCCTTGTAAGCATCGGGTATTATATAGGTATCGGGTTCGACTCCCGAAGGGAACCCAAGTTTTCTCCCAAAGAGAAATTGTGATCATACATTCATTCATTGTGATTCAACATTGACTTTGACTGATGCCACCAGGCATAGTATATCTAATATATAACTATCTCGTGTCACGGCGTTATAAGAATAGGTCGTAGAGTATTTTTCACCACCAAACCCTCCATTTTGAAATAGCGATTTTAGTATTTTTGTATGAATTATAATCCTAAAAGATTTTGGATTAAAGTACTAGGCAACCATAAATGTGAAAGAGTTAAAACAAGTTTTCTTTACGTGACATTGCAACGCTTGCCGGGTACGCAGACGGGTTTTAGAAACTAAACCAAACCCAGCTCAGACCTCAGACCTCAATACCTCTTGCGCATAATTGATCCGCTTGAACAAAATACGTTCCGAAATACATTGACTGAAAATACTTCCGTCTAGGTTTTCTGCGACTCCGGTCGCAAGTAAATTCAATACTGGGTTGAGGAAATCTTGGAGGACGGAGCTAGGTCTTACAACAGGGGGGCAAGGAGAGCTACAATAGGTGCCCAACGATAAAGGGGGGCGAGGAAAGTAGATGCCGACCGAGAGAGACAAAAAAGGATTGTAGGATGTTATCATATTTAATTAAAAGGCACTGCGGAAATCGCAAATCACATGGCAAGCCGCGAAAGTATCCATACCTAAGTTTTTCCAACTTGTATGGTATATATTATTTTTAATTAATAATCAAAACTAGCATTGCTTTGCTTTTGATAACAAATTAAATAAAAATTACCGCAACAGATAACGGATTATTCTTATTCATGAATGCTAGCAATTTTTAAATGTATTTAATGAAATTATTTTTTTAGCTAACGCCTTTTATAAATTAATTTATACAAAGTAGAGCAAGAAAATTTTAGCAATTTCGTATGAAAATACAAGTATGTTACTTAGGTCTTAATTCACTGAAATGAAAAATTGGTTTTTAGGAAACACAACAGGGGCCTGGTGTTATGGTGTAGTAGTATCCACAATTTTGTGTAAGATTTATAAAAGAGATACCCACATCCCCTTACCTTATTGCGTCTCTGTTTTCAGACAGAATCTATTCAAACCTTTATAATATTACGCGGAGAATAGTTCCTACTATGGGAGCGGATATTTAGTTATTCTTGAATATTGGCACATTGAAAGGTACCATATAAAGGTACCTACCGTATGAGGAATTCTCTATACACTTCGGTATCGCATGTACCCTGTAAAAAAAAATATATAAGTATGCATTATTTCTGGAATCGGTGTGTCGCTTCTTAACGTAATACTATGGATTGTAATTGGTAGAAGTTTTGTTTTAAACGCTTTCACACTTTCCGCCCCACACTAAGTTCGATGACTTGTGTCGTGGGTGCCGGAACATTCACATCACACAGATAATCACAACCAGAACTAGAAACTCTAATTTTCCTTGGGGAGAAAACTTGTGTTCCCGCCGGGAATCGAACCCGATACGAAGAAGGCGAACGCTCACCCAATTAAACCAAAGGGTAGTTCTTTGATTCAGCTCTACCCCTGTCAGAACCGGTCGTAGGACGTGCCTGATGGAAACAGCTCGGTTTAAACTGCATAGCTGGAATTTTAATATTAATGGCAGCTATCAGGTTGCAAAAGTTTGGCCGTGTCATTCGTTTACTGTTTGCTATAAATTATTGCGATTGCTTGTTTTGGACGTTTTTGACATTAAATTGTAGTGATTCCATTTTGAAATCATGACGGCGATATTGTTGTTCGGGAAAGTTGCAATGTGTACAATTTGTCTTTATTTTGGAAACACCAATGATAGTGGAAATATTGCAAAGCTGTGAAGCTTTGCAATATTTAAAAGCCTTTTTATGTAATAGGCGTTAGACCACTGTCTGACCTGTTGGTAAGAGATGTTTTGAGGGTGGTTAGGCTTAAAGTCTGACAGGCTCTCAGGACCGGAACACCAACTAGAACTTGACGACAGTTATTTCAACTTGTAATGTTTTTATCATAGTAAACTATGGTACGACTATATTTCGATACAGCCAGGTGGGCTAGGTCAATTAGCAAATACCTTACCACCATGGATTGGTTACCAGCCATTTCATTTCGCTCATCTTGTCAGGGCCACTATTGTAAACCCTTAATCAACGATATAAGAGCGGGGCCTTTCGGCACCCGCCCACCCTTAACACTAATCTAAATAGCACAGACTACGAAACAAAGATCTTTTGTCATACAAACAAAAAGTTTATAATGACCTTTTTGAATAACCCGGAGAAAAAACTGTTGATATAATTTTTTCGTTAATTTAATACCATCATAGAATATAATAAAAACAAAATCGTTTATTCACATGGGCGCCAAAGAGGCACTCATGAAAGTTAATGACTCTACTGCCAGATTCGCAAAATTACAGCCATCTCGAGAAGAACCTGGCAAAAAACTCAGCGGCGCATTTTTTTTCATTATTATTTTATTAATATACCTACATAAGTTGCAGTAAACTTGCAATATAATAAAATGGTAAAAAGAAACAGTACCACACGTATATTGACTGAGCTCTAAGCCCGAGCTGCCATCTTTAACTTCCGTTCGCCGAATTTCCTTACATACAAGATTCTGTAGCTTTACTAGGAATCTCTTAAAATGATAGAGGCGTTCATCTTTGCAGGAAAATTTAAATAAAATCACTTTTTTGCTAAGTTTGACAATTATCGTACTATTATCTGAACCTTGCGTCGCCGAAGTGAAGTTGCAAAAGAATAATTTAAATAAAATCTGTCGACGTGAGTTCCTTTTTCGTATCTTAGGACTTCGAAATGTAGACGTAATGTGCGACTGTGCGAGTCATAGCGCATAATGTGGATTACGCAGTAACTGTTATTTAATCTGTGATACAGAACCCGTCTCGCCACAGTCACTCCGCAATTGCAATGTAGAGCGAGACTCGTCTAGCGATATATCGATCAATTGTCTAAAGTTCATACAGTAAATGCCGTGTATCTTTTAGCACAACTTGTTTTTTTTTTATATTGTTTGAAGCATATGACAGCAGTAGTATTTTTGATGAGGTACAAAAACGCATAATTCTACATTTTGAGCAAATAGTATAAAATAAACGTGTTATAAGCAAATATGCGCTGTTGCCTGGAGCCATAACTTAGAGATTCTCATTTATTTAAATGTAACTAAACATAAACGAAACTATAACTTATGATTTATTATTGTTTTATAGTCAATTGCTGTTATAATGTTTAGAATTATTTTCAACGAATTATAATTTTCTTAAATATTTTTACGCGAAACTACTTGCTTGTTTATTAGTAATAATTTAAGTTATAACATTACAACGAATTATTCCTTTTAATTGCTTGCTATAAATACGCAATAATAAAGTTATTAATTACTTTTTTATCTCTTCATTAATACCACGGTGAAGTAAAATGTTTACTACCAAATTAATAGTTTATATTTAATTTTGTATATTCTATCTTTGTAAATAGACTGAATAACTTTAAAACTTTCGGCTAGAGTGTATGGCATTGGTCATATGGAATATGTATTTATTGTTTAGGGTAGAGGGTGTGGGGATTTGTAAGAGTTGTGTAACGATGGGGGGTTGAGTAAGATAATCTGTCGTTTTTCATCCCTGGTATGTTAACTTTTGACCACTATCTCACCTGATGGTAGGGTAAAAATCGGGTAATGAATAACCCTAGCTTGTTATCTTACGATGAATCCCATCTCTTGTGGCTCGTGTGCTCTTAATATTGCTGTTGAAACATGTTGAGTGTTTTTTATCGGCAATGAAAAACCAATGTTTACCGACTTAATATAATTTCCCAAATTATACCAATCAAAATTTAAATCGTTTATTCTCATGGGCCCCAAAGGGGCACTAATGAAAGTTAATGATTCTACTGCCAGATTCGCAAAATTACAGCCATCTCGAGAAGAACCTGGCAAGAAACTTGGCGGCGCATTTTTATCATTCATATTTTTTTTTATCTTTCCTTAACACTAATACATAATTATATTAACCTAGGTGTAACTATATTACGTAGTCGCTAGAAAGCGCTTGTGCAGTTTGCCTCCATAAATATTATCCTAGTAAGAAGGAGACAAGCAAGTCGCTGGGCTGATGGTAAGCGACGTTTAACATCTGCATAGCACGCAAATGCATTTGCAATACAATGCCTCCGTTCCTGAGACATAAGCCGAGACTATGCTTTTCTGCTATTTGGCAGAGGGCAAAGGGAGTGTGTGTGTGTGTGTGTGTGTGATGTGAATGTATCTAGCAATCACGACACAACAAACAACGAAACAAACAAACGCATTCACACTCACAGCCCCACAGTAAGTTCAATTGTATCGTGGTTGCCGGAAACATTTACATATCACACACATAATCAGACCCAGAACCAGAAGCACAAATCTCCCTTGGGAAGGAAAAGTGTGCTCCTGCCGGGAATCGAACCCAGGACCCATGGCACAGAGTGCAGACACTGGCCCAAGGCGCCAACAAGTCATCGAACATAGTGTTAAATCGTTTATATTTATGTTTGCGTGAGGTATGAAAAATTTACAATAAATCTATTCACCCTTGAGAAGGAGGTAAAGCGGTAGGCATTTTCTCTCCCACAAAAAAAAATCCAGTGACAAGGAACGACTGACGCCATCCAATATAGTACAACTGTTGTCTCACAATACGTCCGACCGTTGTCTTACAAATAACCATATCCTTGAAGCTCCAATTATAACCTTTAAAGTTACTAATGTCAAGTGACCCATAAAACCATTCTGGCGCATAACTCGGGCCCATAGGGTCGATTCAAACAATTTATGGGTTATCGGATTACCAGCAGGCCCTTATGTGATCGTTAGCTAATCCTTACCCTGCAAATGTAAATTGAGCCCTTTCCCGGAAAGAAACACATGACTTTTTATGTCATACTTATGCTGGTAACGGGATATTGGGTTTTTGAAGGAAGGCCGTTTATTTGTTTGGACCGAAATTAAATCTTTGTTCTTAAAATCATGTTATATATTCTCTCCTCTTTATTTTTAGCAGACTTCAAATAATTTAAACGCAAGCAAAGCTTAAGAAAACCGACTTCACAGTTTCATCTTCGGAATCTTTGATCAGATTTAATGAATTAAATACGCATTATTGTGGATAACTCAAAAACTACTGGTCAGATCTTGACCAAATTTAAATGGGACCACACGGGAGTCATCAAAATCGGCTCACCTAAAAAGCAAATATGATGATACACATAATAAAAAAATACAGTTGAATTGAGAAGCTTCTCTTTTTTTGAAGTAATTTAAAAAAGGAGGTTCTCAATTATCAGTTACCGTAGAAATTTTTTTTTCTAGATGAACAGATTTTGATGTTTTTTTTTTCATGTAAGCTGCCTGCCATCTGTTTCCATTTAAATTTGATCAAGATTTGACGAGTAGTTTTTGAGTAATCCTCAATAATGCGTATCATATTAAATTTTATCTGATCAAATCAAGCAGCGAAGTCGTTTTTTTTTTAACCTTTACTGGCGCCTTAATTATTTCGCGTTCATTTGCGTTGTCTGAAAGAGATCGCTCCTAGTAATTAGACCTACCTTTATAAAGAAACTACGATACCTTAACTGTCGAAATCCATCGAACCGTTTGGAAGATAAGAGGAACTATACAAATTAACAAAAAATATATACGAGACACGCGAGAAAACCATAACCCTTTCTTGGCAATCGGGTAAATAGGACAAGTATTGACTGCACAGTAAACTTTACGACGAATGGAAATCTAGGTTTCCAACTTAGATCTTTCAAATCGGAGACATTTTAAAGTTTTTATAGTCATTGAAATAACTCATAAATTCGAATGGCAATGCATTGAAATGTGGTTTGAATATTTCATTTGACCTATTTTCGTTTAACTTTTAGTTTAGTGTTGTCACAAAATACGTAATAGTACAAAATGCTCGCTTCGGCGAACAAGATTAGATAAACTTGTTTTTTAGTAACAGTAGACATAAACATAAACGCTTTCACACTCACAGCCCCACACTAAGTTCGATGACTTGACGTGGGTGCCGGAAACATTCACATCACAAACATAATCACAATCTGAAGTACTTAAAGTAGGTTTTATTTATTTATTAGTTTCTTTAATTTAGCTGTAGACGGAGGACATGCTAATACAGCATTACTAAGTAAATATCTTATGACAGCTACAATATAAACTAACTAAACAAAATATAATATGTATTATTATTATGATAATGATACCATCATGGGTGGAGCTTTTTAAAGAAATGGGCTCAAGTTACCCGCTTAAAAGTATCTTTGCTGGTGTTTTTCATGTGGTTCCATTTAAATTTGATCAAGATCTGACGAATAGTTTTTGAGTGAGTGAGTGAGAATGAGTTATCCTCAATAATGAGTATTCTGTGGATTACGTTGATGATGTTCTCGTTTTAAACCGACTTTTGATGATTATTTTTTTATTTGAAAACTAGTGCTTTCCATGTGGTCCTATTTAAATTTGGTCAAGATCTGATCACCAGTTTTTGAGTTATCTTCTAATACATATATCTTAATAATACATTAAATCTGATCAAGGTTCCAAAGAAGTCGAGTTTTTTTAAGCTTTGCTTGCGTTTAATTATATGTGTGTACATATTCATGTTATAAGATATATTTACGTTACATCTACCATTAAATTGATAAATAACTGATGTTCTATTATGAATCACAACTAGAACGTCGGTGTTCTACAAAGACTGACGTCACTCATATTAATCGTTGAGATACAAAAAACACCTGTATATTAGGTACGTCTATTTTAATACCACTAGAAAAACACCTTTTAGAATAACCGCGATCAGATCTTAAATTTTTTAACTCATTAATTGGAAAATAACCGATTTTATTGAATTAACACCATATTGTGCGAAATTATAATACAGACCTTTTTTTTCATATTCATATAAAGATAACACGTCCAATTCACCAGGTAAAAGCTTTATTATAAAAAAACTTTTAAAAGTATTACTAAATCTACGGGCCAATTGCCTATATTTCCTAAAACTAAACTAAAACTATGTACAGCAAAGCACCAAGTTAATTACAAGACATCGAGCTTATAGGTAACTCTTATAGTGGTTACATATTTGAGCCGTTGAGACACTGGGTCCGTGGGGACCGGGAGCTCATTCTATTTTCAAAATTCTATCAGAACGCCTGGTTGAAGCGACGCGTGATCAAAATGCTGGCACTTATTTGGCTCAACGTATTAGCATTGCAATTCAGAGAGGCAATGCCGCCAGCATGATGGGAACGCTACCCACTGGTAGTGGGCTTGAGCACTTTAGTATTACTTGTTCCTATTTTTGTATGCAAATAAACGTTATTTATATTATTATTAGTACCTGGATGACCGATACCTGGACGAAAACGACGTTTTCTAAATATGAAACCTAGCTAGATCGATATATCGCCCCCGAAATCCCCTGCATACAAAATTTCATGAAAATCGTTGGAGCGGTTTCCAAGATTCAGATTATAAATATACACACAAGAATTGCTCGTTTAAAGGTATTACATTTATTTTTGTACCTATTGGTTACATAACTTTTGCAATCAAAACCCCAGGAAAGCCACACAGGCGCCAGAAAAAGCTAGTTCTGAAAACGCCCACTAACCGGACGCAGAGATCGTTATATTTTAAAGGATTTTAATACCATAAAAAAACGAAAACAATGACTCGTATCGATATAACGAGCTGTTTTTTGCGATCCGACACCAGACTCACATTGAGTCGTATGTTACACGTAGAGGTGGTAGTAAACTAGAAATGTGCGAGTCTAAATGTTATCTTAAAGCACCGAACGTACAACTTTATTGCGTAATTCCTCTCCATCCAAAGGTTGTCTGGAAGAGATTGCCGTTAGCGATACTACCGCCTTTTGTTACATTTCTTTTGTAAGTCATTCTATTCTGTTCAGTTTAGTCACAAATAAGGTGTTCAATAAAGAGTTTATCTATCTGAATGTACATCCTATTTTATTCAGTGAAAATAAAGTAATAGAGAAATTATTATATAATTTGATATAAGGTGAAGTTTATACGTAATAATTAGATATTATGTGTTCTCATCAAGATCACTGCTGAGAAGTGCCTAATAATACGTCATTTTAACGAGTTTGATTGACGTCAATAAGTGATTTGTATGTCAAATAAATCTTTAGCCTTAGTATTTCTTAGTCACAAATCCCTTATTATTGCAACATTCCTTGTACTGTAATACTCTATGTTCTACTAGAATCGAGTTCAAAATAGGTCAAGAAATTCAAGTTATACCTAGAATGACACAGCACAACGGCGCTGTCTTTACTTTTCTCTTGACTAAGGTTCTCACAACTGATGAACCCAGTCATTTGCTGGCAACAGCATCCAACCAAACCAATGACTACCCTGCTAAATGCTACCTATATTCCATCTGTTAGTTGTCACCTCTAGCATTATCACCGGTCAGACATCACCGGTGTGGGATGCCCGTTTGCTAATTGGCCTGAGCCTGTAATTTCGTGCCGTGGACCGGTATTTTATAAAGCATTTCATATGTTGGCCGATACCTTGTCTTGCAAATTGTTATCGTGTGCGTGGAAAATGTTGCTTGATTGGGACTGCATGTTGAAGAATTAACGAGGGTGTTTACTGATTTAATAAAGTTGGTGTATAAATTAGAAAAAAAAATTAGTAGCTATTGGTAAAAAAAAAAAATTATTTTTAATTTTAAGTTTAATATTTTTATAATAGGAATAGAAAATGTTTTAAAAAGGAATAGAAAAATCAATCCAAAAAACAGGCATTTAAATATAATGAATAATAAATAAAATGTAAATTAAGTGTAATAAATGCAAACAATATTCACAGAATTAGTTCAGTAGGCCACTCAATTCAAAGGGTATTGTCGAAGGACCTGAAAACAATCAGAGCCGCCGCAAATATTCAAATTATTACTAATCCCCCGTTTCAAACACTGTCAACATTGTTTACCAATAAGCATCGGAATAGTTTAACAAAAGCCTATACAGATGTAATCTAGAATTAGTTTCCCTTAAACTTTCAACAGAATAGCGGACTTCCAAGAAACAAACAAGTTTCTAAATCAGCGTAACCATGCGCGGAACTTGTATAATCCGGTTTAGAACCGGTTTCTATCGGCGTAATCCAGTTCGGAGCGGTTGGATCCGGCCGCTTTCGGACGTAGCCGGTTATAGCTATATCTACTTTGAAATTATAAGCAACCACTTAAAGTTTCGACGTCCGTCCGTCTGTATTGGCTAAATTGAAGAGATTTGTTTGACCGTCGATGTTGGTCCAGAATACAGATAAACAAGTTAAGTGAAGTTGTTGAAGCAGATATTATAGTCAGCAATATTGACCAGTGAACATGTTTGCTTCGATAAACTTGAGCACGAGCAAGTTTCGGTCGACAAAAGGGATTTAGTCGTGATGCTCATGAATATTTGGTTGAGCTTTATCATTGAAGTAACATTTTCAATACAATTCTCACAGAAAATATGGCTAATTTGTTGTGTAATATAATCTAAAAGAATACATTAGATAGTTAAACTCGTATCGTACATAAATTTTTTATTTAATTACAGTGTTAAATGCATAGGTAGCAAAGTATGTTATAAATTATTCTAAAAAAAATAATGTATTTTATTTTATAATATAACTGTGTTATTTGAAATTGTATATATTGCATGTCCGAAAAGAGCAACTGTTGATACCATATTTTTTACTAAGATCTTTTGTTACACAATTCTGGCAATAAAAAATCTGATTCTGATAAAATAAATATAGATAGAGATAGCACGTAGCAATGCAGACTAGAAAAAAGTAATAAAACATAAATTATTAATAAATACACGCTTTCACACTCATAGCCCCACACTAAGTTAAATGACTAGTGCCGTTGGTGCCGGAAACTTTAAAATTATACACACACACTCAGACTACTTTTTAAACTTTATTAACCTGGGCGAATCCGCGGGGCACGGTTAGTAATATATAAATTCAACCAAAATATTTGTCCATATTTGGTGTTCACCAAAATTAAATGTATACAAGTTTTGAGATGAAATATTTTCTTGTAAAGTGAATAATATACAAAGTTGTATTCCGTATGAAAACAGGATTTCCACCGAATGGACAGTAAACACCGAAGCTTAGAGCTTCATGTATTATGTATACAGCAAGAGGTGACTGTATTCTTTGAACTCGTGTTCGTATGTCTTGAACCTACATAGCGTAGAAGAGTTGCAACTAGAAGTTTGCTTCTAGTTGCAACTCTTCTTCTTCTTGCTTTGGCAAAGGCGTTAATGCGTTAATACTTGATTTATTTCACTTTCAAAATTGTTGTATGAACTTAGTAATAATTTGAAAAAAAAAATGCATCATATAAACGCTTTCACACTCACAGCCCTACATTAAGTTCGATGAATTGTGTTGTGAGTGCCAGAAACATTCACATCACACATAATCAGACACAGAACCAGAGACACAACATTTTGAGAGAAAATCTGATCCTACCGGTTATCGAACCCGATAACCGCTTAGAAGGTACACGCGCTCAACTACGACATAACATAGTTATTGTTACTGAAAAACAAGCACTAAGAACTATACCGATAAAAACAGCTATTATTTTATTATACAGTTAAAATCGGTGCCTCAGACAGACACCACAGCCAACACAGAGAGATAGTCAGACAAAGGCTTTTATGTTCCTACCCTTGTGTTTGAGATAGTGTTAAAATTACTTAAAATATGGTTATTACTATTTTTATTCATTAATAATGGTCTTACAGCCGACGGAAGTGAGCAATTAGCTCTCTGAATGGAATCAAAAGTTCAATTACAAATAGAATATGCTTATTTTAAAGTTCAGTGTTGCCTCTTATTCTTGAATAACTCTAAGCTTGCAGACTTTGTGGTAAACTTGGCTAAAATCAAGAGTATGCGGGAGCTTCTTTGCTGTATCAAAATCTTTACTGTTTGGTTTAATATATGTTTTAAATAGACTTTGAGACGAGATACGAAACATGTACGTAGCCTGAATTCTACAGTATTTGTTCCTGTCTTTATAACGGTGCTCTAGAATATTCTAGACCAAAGAGAATTTGGTAATACGCCTTGTACGAATAAGAAACAAAAGATACACAACTTTTGTTGAATAATAAAAACGGTATAACACGTTCTATCTAACTACTATTCAAATGTTAACTGAATCAACCACCAGACATGAAAGTTAAAGCATATAAATATCTTGAATAGTTTTATCGTTGAAATATATGTGTCACCATGGAATCAGTAAAAAAACGGATTGTATGTGCTTGGGACATTTACATACCAATTTAACGCAAACTCGTTCAGTTGTTATAAATACTCCGTATCAAAAATACACACAGAAACCCTATAAATTATGATTAGCAAATATCAATATAAATTCCCTAAGTACACAGAAAACATAATACATGTGACTTGAAAAATATTTCAGAGTAGTCAATGAACTCACCCCATGGGGAGGTATGCTCTTTTGTAACTAACCTCATGTGGAGTTTACTCTTTTGTAACTCACACATACGCTAAAAAGGGTTGACATCAAGGCTTGGCATTCACATGAATTCACTCACCAAAGCTTGGGGATGCAGCGAACTGTGAGTTACTTCATTTCTGTATATTAATTAGATGTATGATCAAAAGGCTTGAGCATTTATGTTCATTTTAGAAGGGAATTCATTCAAATTGGTGTTAAATGAGATATTAACTTGAGTGGTGGATGACAAGAGTAATTTTAAGTGACAAGAGTAACAAACTATTATTACTGACTTAACGTATATAGATAATACACAGACAGTCGAACAACGTCTTAAAATCTATAAAACTCTTCTTGGTAGAGGTATGGAGATTGGTTTACGAATAGAGATTCAAAAGCCTTGCTAGAATCGCAAAATACGCAATTCACTTGTGTAACTAAATATAAACGAGTTAACAACTTGTTAGAATACTTTTGACTTTTGTTCTCGTTATCACTAGTGCAAAATAGGTTTAAATTTATTAGATATCAACCGTCTCAAAAGTTCTAAAGAAACTATTGATCCCCAATTTGAATTTACGATGAGTATGATCAACCATAAACTTCGGTGGTAATACTTTAGAAGTAGTTAACTCTTTGATTGTTAACTTTTTGATTTCATTATAGTTGTTATTTTTGTTGTGACCATTAAAACTAAAGCTTATTCAAATAGCATTTTATTTAATTTAATAACTTATAAAATAAACGTAAAATTTTTCACTCCCATCTTTCTACCCTTTGTTCGAAGACTAGTCGCGTTTACCTCACAATAGTTACATAATTGCACCATATATCAATAGTGAGGAAAATTTTGCCGCTACCACGAATTGAATCCAAAAATAATATACAACTTATTCTAAAAAACACTGCCTGTAGTTAGGACCCAAAATGCTGGCAGCATGATATTGTCAAGTTTTGCTTATATTAATAAGACTAAAAAAAATTCGTACCAGAAACATCCAAGATACAGGATGAGAAAACCAGTAATTAGCCAACATAATTTAAGTTATTCGTCATTGACACGCTACAAATTAAACAACATTGAGCACTTCGTGACCTAGCACAGAGCCTTGCGGTACCCCGACACCGCGAGCCGCGCCGCCTCCCACTGCACTTCCGCCACCAGTGCGGTCGTAAGGAACATTCCCTTGGAATTAGATTACATTTCCCAACACAATTGGATATCTGTCTGTGTTTCAGGGAGGTTAGAATCATTGCTGGTCACGATATCTAATGCTTTTGTTAAATCTTAAAAACGTTATTAGAAAATTGTTGAAACATTTTGACTTGTTGTTGAAACAGATTAAATAAAAGTTTTAAATAAAAACTACTAAAGTCTTTAGAAATTAAAACTTACAGTTTCGTTTTTGAGCCAGCATTTTCGGTAATAGGTAATAATACTAATAATATGAATCTTACGGTATTAAAACAAAGATATAATCTTTTAAACTGAAGTAATTTTTTTACATTAGTTTCTTCAAGTCTTACAATTCACCTGTTGATAAGGGATTTATTTGAGGGTAGTTGTTTACTACCCTCAAATAAAGAATAAAAATGCCAGGAAAGGGAACTCTATAATGCTATAATATATAGTGGAATAACAATTATTTTGTGTAATATTTCGTCTGAATTCAGCGCTTATAACACAAAATTACACAATACCATTGTATCCCACATTAATTTAACAATATATTCCACAAAACAACATTATCGTGAATAACATTTCAAAATGGAATATATCAAAACAATATTATATTTTAACGAGGAGCTCGAGCAATACAAGCTCGCAATGCATTTCTAATTTCTATTCAACAGAATTTCTAAAATTGTATACAATTCCGAACAAAAGATTAAGTTCTGACAAAAACATAACCTCTGCTTTCGCGAATACCGACCCCTCATACAGAGCGTTGGCTGACGCGGTCAAATTACTAAATTTAACCGAAGAACCACCAAATACGAATATCAAAACTTCATGAACTTTCTTGAAAGTTCTGGAATTCGATGGGAAACTTCGCCGACCGCTGGCCCGCTTGAAAAATGAATTGTCTGCGCTTCAAATATATGGTCCGAGTTCTCTTGAGAAAAATATGAAAAATTTCTAAAACGGACAGTTGAGAACATAATTGTTGTTGCGGGAATATAACACCCGTTAAAAGTTTTCTACTTTTATATAAATTGAGCTGTTCCGAAGGGAAGGTCTAACCGCTGAGCTACTTAAGCCCCTTGAGGGGCTTGAGTAGCTCAGCGATTGCGCAGTGATTGCGTGTGTGATATGAATATTTCCGGCACCCACGAACGACGCAAGTAATCGAACTTAGTGGGGCTGTGAGTGTGAAAGTGTTTATGTTTATGTTTATCGTGTATTTCTATTGAGACTGAGAATCACAACGTTGGTTACTACTAAAATACTATTATGATACTTTTAGCAACTTTGCAAGATGCAAATGTAATAGGATAACGCCATTTCACAAACGAATATTCTCGACCGAATAAGCTTTTACTTCCCATAGAAAATCTCTTCGAATTTAAACATTGCCATTTTGATATTTCTGGTTACAATGTACAATGTTGCACCGCAAGGAACCACAGTAGACACCGCAAATACTAATAAACTTGATATTGTAATAAACTCGGCGAACTGTGTTAAATATACGCATACATAAAAACGCAACAGTGTTTAATATCTATTTGTGTGGTTATTTCCATCAACTGTGTGTGGGTGGGCTGAAATGTTTTAGATTGTCACATATTGATATTTTATATTTTTTGATTCAGCACTTTCTCCGTCCGTCAAAACCTTAAAAAGAGCTTTGAAAGAGTACGAAACCATTAAAAAAAAACTATTTTGGATAAAAACAATTTGGTAGGACATCAAAGTCATTGATTTCAGACCTATATTGCCCCGAGTTCAATAGATAAATATATAATGTATTATCCGTTATATCCTTTAGTCGAATAACAAATACAAATATTAATCAATTCATAATTAAGGAAAAAGCTTAAAAGTTATCTTAATGTAGCCACGAGATCTCATTTCGGGGCGAACATCTAGTTATTCATCGTTTACGTTACTAAACTGTCCATGTTATCTAGAGACATTTAAGACAATAATAATAAATTGAACTACATTTGGCTCAGTAAGGTGCTCGTTCGGGTATCAGATTCGAATCCCGGTGGAAACACAAGTATTTTCAAGGGAAGTGTGTGTTTCTGGTTCTGGGTGTGATTGTATGTGTGAATCTTTCCGGCACCCACGACACAGTTCATCGAACTTACTATGGGGCTGTGAGTGTGAATGCGTTTATTTAGTTACTAGCTGCGCTCCGCGGTTTTACCCGCGTAAGTGCTGGATCTCCATACCAAACAGTGTACCTATCATCACCAAATTTGATCAAAATTGGTCCAGCCGTTTGAGCGTGAAGAAGTAACAAACACACTCATAAACTTACGCCTTTATAATATAAGTGTGATTTAATATATCCAAAGCCAATGAGGCGACCTGACATTTCATGCTATTATCTTCGCATAAGTGCTATAACACGTAACGTATGTGAAAACCACATGCTCAATGTCCTGTCTAGCCAAATGTAGTCTCCGTTCGTGACTTAACGGGACTTAGTTTCTAGGTCTCTGCGTGTCTAGCCGTTTTATAAGTTTAGTATTACGATAATCCTATGGTAATATAGCAGTAAGTATGCACGATGGTAAGCGCATAAAAGGAGTGCTTACGACCACGCATTCTGTTGTTTATTAGATTGCTTTTAGGGCTTGTTGTTATGTAGGTTTAAGACAGACCTGTAAGTACCTTACATAGTTAGAGAACAGGGTTTTAAGGGATAAGTTATGGCGATATTTTGAAGTGAAAATATCTCTATAAGTTGTTATACTTTTAAAATCTTTAACATTCGTAAGAACGAATAGAGATTAGATAACAGGAACAGTCTGCAAGATAAGTGCATTTCATGCAAAATAAAGATATGGGTTCAACGAATTTTAGCGAATGAAGAGAGGAAGACCATATTAACAAACCGGTTGTACCCGCGGCTTTACTTTCGATAATAATGTTATTCATCCTATGCAGAAATTATAAACTCTGAGAAAAAAAGACAGAGATTTTTTTTTTTAATTTGTGACAGGCTATTGTTTGACCACTATCTCACCTGATGGTAAGTGAAGATGTGATCGATGCTGGTAAACACACTAGACCTGGAATACGCAGGCTCTCAAGGATAACTGCCGGAACACCGTATTTGGCTTAGCGGCAGACTTTCAACTTGATGGTGGTAAGCTACTTTGGTAGCAAGCCAGGCGAGCAACTCGCAAAATGCTCTACCACCTCTCAAATGTCACCTGATTTGCACCACCCGGGGACCACGTGTAGGGAGTCAGACTTAAGGGGTATCCTCCTACGGACGTGGGTGACTCAGTCCCCAAAAAAGAGTTGTTTAAAAATACTTATTTGTTATAATGGTGTTTGGAAGCTATCCTTAAAAGTCTGTTACATTCTAGGCGTTTTACCCGCCTCGACCATAGCATCACTTACCAAGTTTACCAACAGGTGATAAAGGAGTCTCTAGCCTCTCAAATCAGAGATAAAGAAAACAGTATAACTCCCTTATAAATGTAATTGCTCACCAAAAAGCTTACATAAACACTTATAGTGAAATAATAATATATCTAATTATTAATTAAAAATTAGTGCTATCCTCTTTCATATACTTCTTTTTATAAGTTTATATAAGCAATTTGGCTTTTAAACGTATTATAAACACTAAGTCTGTATAGTTTTTAGGATATAATTTACACTGAAACTGTACCAATATAAATATGTAATACTGTATAATGTAACCTTTTAAAAAAAAAATAACTTCATTATTTAGTTTGGAAAATATCTACCATACACTTGAACCTTCTGAGTGTTTAAAATTCCTGTCAGTAGATCTAATTCCAGATCCTGTACATATTTATTTCCAAACTAAAAAGTTGGCAAAATATCTAGGTGAAATTTGAATTTTCTCAGTGTTTAAAATTCCCCCTGTAGATCTCATTCATCTCGTATTTGATCCAAACTAAAAAGTTTCAAAAACATCTACACATTTAAACTTTCTGAATGTTCAAAATTCCAGTCATTGTTCCATATCCAGTACACATTTGAACCTTTTTCATGTAACAATTCCCGCCTATAGATCTTATACCGGATTCCGTACTTATTTTCCATTTGAACCTTCTGAGTGTTCAAAATTCCCGCCAGTAGATCTCATTCCAGATCCTGTACACATTTTTTGCTCATCAGACGTAATCCCATCCCACCTCAGATCAAGTGGAAACGTAAAACCGCGCTGGTTTTGATTGATAGCCGAATGAAGGCCCTAAACGTCCGCCAGGGCAAAGTTCAATTTAGATATCGGATGTTTCGTTTTGTGTCTACCCTTTGGGGTGGAGAGCTGGCGGCGGGTTTGAGTGAGTTGTTTGAGTTTGAGTCGAAAATTGACTGGTTTATTTTGAGTTACTCAGCAAAAGTAATGAATTACTTAAGTATTCAATTTTTTTTAAATCAATGTTTTAAAATTGATACATTACATTTATTTTTCGAACGATTAATAGCATGGTAGGTTATATATTTATTAATAAGGCTATATCATACAAAAACAAAAAAGGCACATGTATCCCAATTTACCCAAGATTTAGACAAGCATCAAGTTTGTTTTTTAAATACAAATTTAATTTTAAGTTTAACTGACGAGGGCGTTTAAAAAAGTTTACTCATAATAAAATTACTTTTCCACAGAGTTTCTCGGTGTTCTCTCATGAAGAGTGTAATATAAACTGTTTCAAAGTTGAGTTGACAAATATTTTTTAATGATTGTTAATAACGTTTTTACACTATTACGTTCGGCGTTATAATAACGAGTGAAAATGTTTAGTTCTAACTCGATTGGTAAACGTTTTGAATGTGACAAACAAGTGAATATATCACTCAAAATCACCGCCGGCTCCTCGCCTAAAAGGATATAGCGAACCGAGACTACCGAGAGACGTATAAATGAATCCAATTTCACTTTTGTTTTTAATGCTTTGTCAGTAAATTGGCTAAGACTTAAATGTTGAGGTCGCGTGTTTGGAAACAGTTAAACTTGGGATTAGAAAGGGTTCCGTTAAAATGGAAGCGGGAAAGGGGGGAGTATCTTATGTTTACGGCTGTTTTTTATGTAATGGTTTATTTTGTTACCATTTTAATCAGATTATTTCGCAATTCGTTATGGAGATCTTGTGGAAGCTCTCTTCAAATAAAAAATGTAATATATAATAAAAAAATAATCTTAATTAGCTGCTCATCATTAAGTATAAAACATTCTAAGTCATACACAAGTATAATATATATATCTCTTACATATTATTATACATCATAATATATCATATCATTTCTCTTGCTGATATCTTCTTACATGTATATTACATTCGTCACATAAAATAAAAATAGTAACATTATTACACGCACACATGTGCATACATATATAGTTTCAAAAAGTATCTCGTGCGAAAGAACCGCATCTTACAACGTCACAGAGAATCGTTTACAAGAATGCCACAGAATAAATAATATGTAGGTAATACACATACTGGCCAATCGTAGTAAGCGTCGGATCTATTAGAGATCCGTAGTAAATATTTAGGAGCCAACATTTGGCATCATATCCAACTATGTATCATTACATGTCTTTGTTCCGGGCTTATAAGTCCACTGAACATCAGCTAAAATGCCGCCTTGGTAAAAAACGCCTTAAGGGGCACTGCAAGCACCTATTTTCATCGGTACACATGTTTCGTGAAGTTTTTGCTAGACCCGAAGTCCATTTGTCATATCTAATTGACTAAAATTGTAAATGCGAATGTTTGTTTATATTAATACTTAGACAGTTTTCGTGGGTTTTTCTTCTAACGAGATTTCCAAAAAGGTCATTGGACTAAGATGAAACTTGTTGATCAGATCATCTCTGAGTATTATAAAAATATAAATATAGACTGCTTCTTTTTCTGATATTAATTGATGACATAGATTAAATGTAGGCAAAGCAGTGGAGTTAAAGTAGGTAAAAAAAAAGTAGGTTAAACGTTTAGTAATTAATATATTATAATTGCATATCTTTATCAATTATAATTAATACGAAATTCTCATACGACTAAATTAAAGAATAAACTAAATTAAATATCGTCAACAATAATAATAATTATTATAAATACATATGTACAAATTTAAATTTAATAGACCGCTATCGCTACCAGTTGCCAAAGTACCCAAAATACTAGCAGCATTGTCACGTTAAATGGCAATGTTCAGTCTCTGTCCAAAATATTTGCCAGCATACAATTATATTTATGCATTTGCACACAAAAATCAAAATGTGTCTGCTAAAAAAAATCTAAACATTTTCGATTACATATTCTTATTTCAAAATATCTCGAAAATAATTAAACAAAATCTCAATTAGATCATCTGAAATATTATTACACTACACTACTTTGCCGCAACTTTATGTTTAATTCGATTTTCAACGTTACTTACATATACCTCAAATAAAATTACTGTACTGAACCCTACATTGTCATCGCCGCTCGCATATTCTCGCCATATCGCAACATGAATAATTCCCGCTCGAGAGGGGTACCGTTTTTCGTGCACCGGTTTTTTCATGTACCGCTTTTCCTTTTAACATTCGCCGAAGATGAATGTTGGGGGACAGTGTTTCTGATTGATAGCTTCGTTTTAATTTCGTATTCTGTGGGCGAGTGGCATTAGTATGTTCCGGGTTGTGTGTGATTCCAGTTTTGTGTGTATGTGTGTAAACTTTTGAACCGTTTTTTTTTTACTCGATAGGCAAGCATTTGACCACTATCTCACCTGATGGAAAGTGATGATGCGGCCGAAGATGTGGCATGCTTGCCTAGAATAAAAAAAAAAGTGAGATAATGGTCAAACGGAGCCATACAAATATAATAAAAAACATTTGCACTTGTATGTATCTATGACTTAACCTAAATCTGAAGGTAGAGGCTAATTGTTTGACCTAAAGAATTTAATTTTATTACCTTTTAGTTAAGTTTGGTTAGTTAGTTAATTAGAGTAGGTATTTCAGACTGACGTTGAGTAATAGCTAATTACGTTTTACGATAGTATTAGTTATTTTACCAAGATTTTATTTACTCAAAGGTATGTATTTTGACAACTAAAAATTGTTTCCACTTGAACTGCTCATTGGCTTAGTTGGGTGGCGTTCGCCTTCTAAGCAAGGGTATCGGGTTCGAATCCCGGCGGAAACACAAGTTTTCTCCCCAAGGAAAATTCGTGATTCTGGTTCTGGTTGTGTGTGTGATGTGAATGTTTCCGGCACCCTCGACACAAGTCATCGAACTTAATGTGGGGCGTATGTAAGCAGTTATGTATATAAAGAGTATGAAAGCGTTTATTTATTATTTATTTAGGTACTGTATGGAATTAATAATTTCTTTGGTGCGTGCGTGTTTAAGTATATTATAATTTCTTTTTGTTTTTTAATGTAGCTTAAGGACCTATGTTTGGTCAATTTTGTGATAGATGTCGGCTTGATCTTACATCCCCGATCATGCAACTATGTTGATGAGACATGGCTCCATGCAAATCACACACGGTTTCAAGATCGCGAAATGACGATAAATCTCATTCATCACACCAACAAAATGCACAACACAAAACAAATGCCATGTTTTAGAAACAGTACACTAATATTACAAATAAGAAAGGTTGGTGTAAGTGCTAGTGCACCCACTTTGTAGAGTCAGACTATTTAAAACGGGTATCCGTGATGGCTGAAGGGATTTGTATGAAATTTGACATATTAGCTATTAAGGTATTGAGAAAGGACACGGGCTAAAGGCAAAACTACGGGGCACAGTTCGTATATGTATATATCCCTATCCATTATTAGAGCCATTATCCATTTTGATGAAGCGTAAACGTAGAATTGAAATAAATGGGGGGAAGGCACCCCATTACTTAAACACGAGACAACGATGATTACAGCCATAACCGTCAAAAGAACCGATATTAAAATGATAGCCTCTGGGACTACGGCAGGTATTGTCAAGCTAGTACTTTTCTGGGTCACAAATAACTTCTAAGGGTCGCAGAAGATTTTCGCGGTTTGCTTGGAGATTTGAAATTAACCTTGCTAAAACGATTTATAGCAGCCGCAAGCAACATGTGACTTTTTTATATAAATACATTCGAAATATTAAATATTTCTAAGAAATTGAATTTCCTAGTATAGAACTCTCTTTTCATTGTTAGGACTCTTTTCTGTGTGGACCCTTGTCTCCGGAATTGTTGCTTTAAGTTAGTAAAGCTGTTTATTTTTTATAGTTATTCCGACATTTAATTCTTATTGACTTATATATTTTTATTAATATTTCTTCTCTTTATTTATTTTGTAATCTATTACCACAGAAAAAAACTTTAATAAATCCTATACCTAGGTATAGGATTTATTAAAGTTTTTTTGGCCTTGCCCCGCTGCCGGCGGCACACTAGTGTGCCGCCGGCAGCGGGGCAAGGCCCAATATTATTATTATTATTGTAAATTGTTTATAATAAATAATTTGTATACCATTTTTGACATTTAACTATTTTTTGTTATGAATAAATGAGTATGAGTATTAGGTATAAAATCTTGCGTATTTGCACTACTTACGGACCGTCTATTAAGCATGGCTGCCGAAAGCCCACATTTATATCCGCATTATTTGAAGCCCCTAAACTTCAATACGTAGCCATTGTGAAATCTTCCCTCTATCCACCCCGTCTTAGATTACGGCCATTTTTTCTTTTGTGCAATTTGCATCCAAGATTACGCTACTGCGGGTGGCTAATTTTGTTTGGGGACCGTTGTTTGATAACGACTGTATTTTAAATAATGTCTTCTAATGGAGGTGGGTAAATGAAGTGTACGCTTCGACTAAGAAAGTTCCATTTTCGTAAATAATGAAAAGCGTTAGATCAAAATTCATGAATTGGATTGATAATGATACCTATAGGAAACATTTGTAGTTTTGTTCATGTTATAATGGGTTGTATTAATCGCTCGTTTTGAATTTAATTACATATCAAATTGGTAGTATTTACTATGTAATTAGTAAACATAGATGCACTGTTGCTACACCGATGATCAGTTCAATTTGAGAATTCGTTTTTTTTTTATTCATGATAGGCAATCTTTTGACCATCATCTCACCTGATGGTAAGCGAGGATGTGGTCGACGATAGATAGCTTGTCTAGATGATACTTATTCACTCGCGACTTGAAGACTCCCATATCGTACTCATCAGGAAACACCCGCAACTCAGGAGTTCAAACGAATCGTTTTGCTTTCACATTAATTCGAAACGCTAGGTTCTTTTATTTGATTTCTAATAGCTAATAAATTAAATGTTAGGTGGTAGGTAACTAAGCTTTCATTCAGTAATTTTGTATTTTTGCTTTGCCTTTGATCATTGAATGAAAGTAGCCGAGCAATGACGAGTCTATTGAAGGCTACGTATTTGGAAATCGATAAATTATATTATACTATTAACAAAGTTCTTTATTATATTGATAAATTTATAAAGGAAAAATTATCGCTAGAGTGTCATGCAATATTGCTATAACCGCTAAGCTACTCAAGCTCTGCCTGAAGCACGAAAATATCCTTTCCTTATAATTAACGTCTTACGGCGACGTCCGACGTCATCCACCGAAACAGTTTTTAGAAACTACTACGGCCAACGAGTCAACATTACAGTTAGCTACACATTGTGTTAAGAACGTCCACTCAAATCAATTGATTTTATTTTTATTTAGCATAAGTCATGCTATATTGACAAAATGGAAAAAAAATCGCTTGGGGCTGGGTTTGAACCCGCGGCCATAGGGTGTCTTACTATAATCGATAAGCTACTCAAGCCTTGCCTGTGGCGACGAGCAAAGCCTCAAGCTATATTCTTCTTTTCTAAATTTATCAATATAGTTCTGCCTAGCATGGCTAATGCTATATAAACAAAATCAAGTTTTTATTTTCATGATTTTTCTTCGAACATATACATGTAAATTCTTTTTATGCCAATTAGGTAAGCATTATGCCGCTATCTCACCTGATGGTAATATACGTATATATACTTATACATAAACCCTGACCTTTTTCGTAGACATATATTCAGGAACTACAAGTATACGAACTACAAGGTTTAAAATAATAAACCATCAAAAACCCACAATAGAATTCCAAAACTAGAATAGACAACTCAAAAGCTTCCAAAGTCAAATCATCTCGACAATATAAAATACGGAGCAATTCCAATGCATTCATATATTATTTTTTCAGCTATAAATGTCATAATACCGCTTTGCGGTTCATATTATGTGGTGTCATAATTTCAGAAAATACGAATACACGTGGAATAGAAACAACCACGAAAAAGGTTCGTGTCAAAGTGTCACTTCTAAGTTCTATTAGGTTTATTGTGTCGGGTAAAAAACTGGTTTTTCTGTGTTTGGTCTCGGTAGAAAAAAATTTAAGAAAGGAAGAAAAATATTTTTTTTCGACATAATAATATTGAAACACTAACTATTATTAACTTATCATTCATTAAATTTGCCGAAATGGGTTTGCCTCAGCACAAAATTCAAGCACAAAACTCGACGCTGATTTTCAGACAAACCCGCGGGTGATGTTTAATTTGTGTCAAAAATACATTTAAATAAATAAAAATGATGGTACCTATAATGAGTATATTATAGGTATCATCGTTTTTTATCATAAAAAATTACTACAAGTGTGTGAAAATCTCGTATAACTCGGTTGCTCCCAAAAGTAGCCGAGTAACTCTCAAAATCAAAATCGTTTATTCACATGGGCCCCAAAGAGACACTCATGAAAGTTAATGAATCTATTGCCAGATTCGCAAAATTACAGCCATCTCGAGAAGAACCTGGCAAGAAACTGGGGCGCATTTTTTTTTCATTCATTTTTTTTAAAACATTCTTAATTTCTAATACATAATTTTCTTAACCTAGGTGTTATTATGGTAGTCGCTAGAAAGAGCCTGTGCAGTTTGCCTCCATGCATCCTTGCATCATGATCCTCTATCCAAAGTTCTACAGTTTCCTCAAATATCGGTCAGTACACTGGCAATGGTGCCTGACTGGCTTAATATAATAATTAATATAGAAGTCCGATCTATGGTAAAATGAAATAACGCGTCTCAAATCGCCCTTTCTTTATTAGAATAAAACCTTGATTAAAATGAAATTTGCTAGCACTTTCACTTACATTGCCTTCGTGATAAAATGCTTCACTCCTGGATCAAGTGGGGTTAAAATATATCGAACCCTACAAAGTCTTTTTAATTCTGAATCTTACGTCTTCAAGATAAGGTTTTGTTTTCAGATGGTTCTTCCCTCATCAATATACAGTAATTAAGATTGTACAGGGTATTAATGAAATTCCTTGGGAATATTTTATTACTTTCTTTACTCAGTATATTATTAACGCGTAGATCATTCTTGAGTTTGTTTTCTTTATTTTTGACGAATTGATTATCATTCCAATTACGTGATAATGTTCCCAGAACATCTTCTTTGTTGTTTCTATCATAATGATGATTATGTTGAACGTTGTGAGTTTCCACTTTTTTAATACCTCAGTAAATTAAATGTTCTTCTCGTTTGTCAACATTATTACGTGCTAAAGTAAGTTTTTCAATTAAATAAAATATATGTAGTTTCAAACCTTTTAATCTGATCATCTGCGTTCGATTAGTCGCTTCTAATAAATTCCATAACCTTTTTCATCAAATGTTATTATCAAATATTTTTGCCAACTGTACCAACTCAAAGTCGACTAACCTCAAGTGTCTCAGCTGATAGATCCTCTACCATTTCAATATGGCCAGCATAGAGGCGGCATTGTAATAGATTATTTTATATATCATCTTTATATACATACATATATAGTTTCTTGTTTATATGTAGTTCTTCTTTACGTGTGTATGTGATGTGATCTCTCAAACGACTGGACGGATAGGGATGAAATTTTTGTGTGGATTTTAAAAATGGTTTAGTTACAAGAAGAAACATCTGCGTATTCCAGGTCTAGTGTGTTTACCAGCTTCGATCACATCGTCACTTACCATCAGGTGAGATAGTGGTCAAACACTAGCCTTTCACAAATAAAAAAAAAAAACATTTTAAATCACGAAAAAACAAATACGCAACAAAAATATTTTCTCAATGACAGGAATGCGTCACTCGGATTTGCTAAATTACTAGGCAAACATAGACATGACGGAGGTAATCAATTAATCATATAAAATATTTTTTTCTTTACGTGGCCTTGCAACGCATGTCTGGCATAGACAGTAGTACAAGTCTACGACATTTCCTCGCAGTCAAATTATATCAGTAAACAAACAACATTACCAATATTAAAACTGTGTTCCCGAGGATAATTTCTCTTTATTGCATCCAACTGTTTTACTCCATTAATAAAATTTATGCTTAATTATGCCCTGGAATGGTTCCCTTGCGTATTATCTTCCTTATCTGTATCGAGATAAAGTTCATTTTGGGTTGATAATAGTGGTTGGTAATGGGGGGATTTGATTCGGTTTTGCTTGCGAGATTAGTATCACATGTGTTCGAGTTTTGGCGATTTCTCTGCAGATGGTCGAATATATCGTGGGTTTGTGTGACATTGTGTATGGTATAAATAACGTTACGAGGTGTCTCATTTACAAAATAAAACTTTTAATTAATTACTAATAGTTGTTCCCCGCGGCTTCGCTCGCGTAAATTAAAAAAAACAATATTGTGAATATATAGTCAAATTGTGAATTAAACCATTCTTGAGCCACCTGAACACGCTCAACAAAAAAAGTTCTGAATTCGACAGTTAATTTCCTCAGAACTTTTTTTTAGATGAACACAAAAAAAACATCAAAATCGGTCCAGCCGTTTAGCAGAAATCGAGTCACATACACATATAGAAGAATTGTGTAAAGATTCTTGTGCTCGATTTTGATGATTTTTTTTGTGTTCCACAATGTAACACAAAAAAACTTACAATAATGTTGGTATATGGGACGAATATGCACAAATATTATCGTGCGGGACGAATAAATACTTTTTAATGGCGTGGGCCAAGAATTCGGGATGAATGAGGCATAAATAAAAAATACAGTCGAATTTATAACCTGCCCCCTTTTTGAAGTCGGCGAAAAAGTAATCATTGGTCTATGAAGTTTTTAATTAAAATTCAAAAGTTATATATTTATTCCAACAAAACAAACCGATATCATAAATTCAACGAACTCCCACAACGAACGATCCTGGATATATGAGCTGAAGTGGCACAAATGCCAAGTTCTCCCCTTCAATTGAATATTTTAATTGTTTGTACTTACACCAATGTTTAATTATACTATTGTTATGTATATAGATATTTGATATTTTATTATTGCAATTCAGAGAGGCAATGCAGCCAGCATGATGGGAACGCTACCCATTGGTAGTGGGCTTGAGCACTTGAGTTACCTATAGGCTCGATGTCTTGTGGGTAACTTGGTTCTTTGCTGTTTATAGTTTTAGTTTAGATTTAGGAAATATAGGCAATTGGCCCGTAGATAGATATTTGTGTATTCGAAATTGATGTAAATGTGACTCGTATGCAATTTTTGGTGAAGCAAGGGCATGTTTCTACCACTGTTTAAATGTATCAGCTTCGGCGGTAACACCACCATCATTTGAGGTAGTAGTCAAATGTTTGCCTACCATGCATAAATAAAAACGGGCACGTGCGAGTCGGACTCGCAAACGAAGTTCCGTACCATTATCTATAGAAACGGCAAAAATTTAGGAACCTAAACTATCTTTATTCAAAATTGCATCAAAGTCGGTTTATTGGTTACGGAGATACATGGTAACAAACATGCACACACACACACACAATCAAAACGCATTTCTAATATTAGTAGGATAAAGCCAGCTACACGCACACAGATGCACCAAAGGTCGGACAGTCGGCATCAAAGCACATAATAACTATTAAGTTGTCTGTGACAGTTTGCAGTGAGATGCACGCACTCACGGACATTTATAAATGATTCATCCAAACCTATCTTGCCCCACCTCGGCGAGGGACTGCTCACGGGGGGGTTTTTAGTGGGTTCGAGCACCACATACCCCCTTCCTTCACCCCTGGGAAGGAAGACTTGCAAGGAATTTTCCACCAATCCAAAAAAAAAAAAAGTTGGATTACGTCCGTTTTTTAAGTCGTTATGGTCGAATGAAAAAACAACAACTCTTATATTATTCAACATTTATAAGCTGTATTTCTGTATTCTGGCGGCAAAATAAAAATAAATACAATTTAACCCGTCGCTCAACGTTGCATAGCGATAATTAAAGTTGATATGAAATAGAATTTCTCTCCAATATTCCACGGATGGATGCGCAGCCATTTTGTTTTTGGATGCCATATTATTTTGTAAACTGACCTAGATGGAACTATGTAATACAAAGAGATAATTAAACGCAAAGCTTTAAAAAAACCGACTTCACCGCTTTATCTTCGGAACTTCAATCAGATTAGATGTACTAAACACGCATTATTGAAGATATTTCAAGAACTTCTGATCAGATCTTGATCAAATTTAAATGGGACCAATTGAAAAGCATAATCTTTCAAACAAAAAAAAAATCTAAATCGGTTCACGTAGAACGAAGATATGAGGTAACACACAAAAAAGAAAAAAAAACTGTCGATCAAATCGACGATCAAGTGCCTCCTCCTGTTTTGTGAAGTCGGTAGGAAATAGAATGTTCGAGATATTTTACGAGTATTATAGAATAGTCAAATACAAAATTGAAATCTATTCATGGTTATTTCAAAAATACCAGATAGCTCTCAGACCCAGAGATAAATAAGATAAAGGTATACCCAAGGTTCAGACCCTCATTCTTGTTCTAACCCTTAGCTTGTTTACACATAGTAGAAATAAATGTTTAGATCTGCTACATTCTTCTGAACGCTATGTTTTCCGTTATAATTAATGATTTACGAGTATTCTATACAATCTATAATTAATAGTTAAAAAAAACATCAAAATCGATTAATAACTGTCGGATATATAACGTAACATACTTACAAAAAAAGAAAAAAACCTGCAGTCGAATTGAGAAGCTCCTTTTACGTCTCCTTTTTTTTGTTGTTCCTGTTGCAAATTTTCCTGTTAAAAATTAACGCACATCAAAACTACGTAAAAATATTTTAAGTAGAAACTTCTTAACATAAGTTCGATAAATAAGGTTTTCAAAAGTAAAATCGGACGAATAAGTCGAAGTTAGGTTCGTGAAGTCGAGTTATTTCACGATAATTACTGTTAATTTGACTAATTATTGTTTTATTTTGTTTCAGGTACGTGGAATGAGTAATTTGTTTGTGGATACATACCGAATTGGGACATAAACTGAAGGTACAGTTATACTAAGTAGTATGTAGGTGTAGTTAAGTTCTGTTACGTAATAGGAAGTCATTTAAGATTGGCATTGTTTTTTAATTTGACGACCCAGTTGGCGCATTGGACAGGTCTCCGCCCTCTGCGCCGTGGGTTCTGGGTTCGATTCCCGGCAGGAGCATCAATTCGTTCCCAAGGGATATTTGTACTTCTGGTTCTGGGTGTAATGCTTGTGTGTGTGAATGTTTCCGGCACCCACGACACAAGTCTTTGAACTAAGCGTGGGGCTGTGAATGTGAAAGCGTTTGTTTGTTTGTTTGGTGCAGCCGCCCTCTAAGCTGCGAGTATCGGGTTTGATTTCCGGTGGAATCAAGTTGAATTTTTTTTTTATCAGAGAACAATCTTAATTCAGTCTCATGCAGGATCACACTACTATTACAAATATTAAAGTTTGTGGGTATATATGTGTGTGTGAGTTAGTATGTTTGTTGAAGCTGAAACGGCTCGATGTATATTGATGAAATTTGGAGTCGAGATAGTTTATACCATGAATTAATATTATTTTTAACGCGATGCGCAGCACTACTTATTAAGTAACTTTGATGATATCTGTCGCGGTTGCCAGGAATACATCACACACACAATCACACTCAGAAACTGAAGCGCAAATTTTCCTGGGGGAGAAAACTTGTGTTGCCACCGGGAATCGAATCCGATTCCCCTCAACCCTTTGCTTAGAAGGCGAACGTGCACCAAACAAAGCCAACAACGGGCAGTTCGTATCGATACTTTTTTTTCTTATTAGCCCCACACTACATTCTAAGACTTATATCGTGTGTGCCTAAAACATTTATATAGGTACATATTTTTTCTTTTTTAATTTTATTTTTTATTCAATGAGGCCAAACTTTTACTCTTTTAGTTTTCACTACGTTCTAAGACTTATTATCGTGTGTGCCTAAAACATTTATATAGGTACATATTTTTTCTTTTTTAATTTTATTTTTTATTCATTGAGGGCAAAATTTTGACGAAAATCTCACCTGATGGTAAGCGACGATGTGGTCGACGATGCAGCAAGCTGCCTAGAAGATACCTATTCACTCGCGACTTGAAGACTCCCATATTGTACTAATCAGGAAACACCGACGCAGGCAGAGTTCCATTCCTTTGTGGTAAGCATAATAAATGAAAAAAAAAAAAAACAATATAGACAAGCGTTTAACCACTATCTCACCTGATGGTAAGCGATGATGTGGTCGACAATGGATGATTTAACACACATTTTTTTTTAAATTTGATCAAGATCTGATCAGTAGTTCTTGAAATATCGTCAATAATGCGTATTCTGTGGACTACATTGACTATGTTCTCGTTTTTAACCGACTTGAAAAATTACCTCGTAACTTCTTTCGTTGTGAGCCGATTTTGATGATTATTTTTTTATTTGAAAGCTGGTGCTTTTCATGTGGTCCAATTGAAATTTGATCAAGATCTGATCTCTAGTTTTTGAGTTATCGTCAATAGTGCGAGTTTAATACATTAAATCTGATCAAGGTTCCGAAGATAAAGCGGTGAAGTCGGTTTTTTTGTTTAATAATTATTTATCTATAAATTCACAATATTTAGTCTAGCATAGCGTTTAACAGGTTAACTGCGCAGACACATAAATCAGTAGCAATTTTGGGTGGTGGCAACACTGATTGGTACAACGGTTTACTGAATATGGTTAGGGTGGCAACTCCGAGGGTGATTAATTCGTTTGTGGTGTGATGTGAAATAGGAGCAATTTAATGGCTGCTATATACTAAACGCATTTGAATCGAACGGAGCGGTATGCGGAGATGCAAGCGCGGGCACCGTTGTACGGGAGGCTATAGAATAGAAAAATCATTTATTCCGACAAGCTAAACTTAAATAATTGTCATATGTTACAAGACAAATATATTTTTTAATAAAAAACAATAAGTAATTTTAAATTTTTCAGTGATAAACTGATTGCGAAGAACATTATTATTATTCCATGGTTGGCCAGAAAAGGCCTGCAAGCTCATCTTAATGCTGAGGACACTATTGCGTCCCCGTACACCGATCCACTAAATAATAAAAAATATGCGTTTTTTTTTTTTTATTTGTGACAGGCTAGTGTTTGACCACTATCTCACCACTATGGTAAGTGACGATGTGATCGAAGCTGGTAAACATATTAGACCTGGAATACGCAGGCTCTTAGTATATTATTCAGTATATTATTATGTTCGACCGTGGTGTGTCCAGTGTGTCGCAGTTATAAGAATGCATTCACACTCACAGCAATACACTAAGTTGAATGACTTATGTCGTGGGTGCCGGAAACGTTCACATACAATTAAATTCAGAACCACAAACTCAAATTTTCCTTGGGAAGAAAACTAAAAGAGATATTAAATTTATACGTTAAATCCGAATGTGTGTGTGTGTTTTTATTTCTTAATCTAATCTTATACTTCTTAATCGCTATAACGACTGAACGGATTTGGATGAAATTAGTACATAGCTTATACCTAACATTAACACATATGAGTAGGCAACTCTTTAAATTGATTTTCATTATAAATGCGGGCGGAGCCGCGGGCTGTTGTTAGTATCGTTTGTGTTATACTGGTATAACATATAAGTGAGATTTTCAGTGTTTTTATAAATTTTTAAAAATATTTTTTATATTTAGAAACCTAGTTAGTGACGAAAGAACTGCTTTAAAAAAATCACTTTATAGTTGTATATTTGAACAATATTATAAGTTAATTAAGAAAAAGTAAAAATACGACCCAGTCGGCGCATGGGGTCCTGATGGGTTCGATTCCAACGATTTTAGCACAATTTTCTATGTCAAGAGACGATTGCGTTGCTTCTGGTTGGGATTATGTGTGTGATGCAAATGCTTCCAACACCCACGATACAAGTCTTTGAACTTACTGTAGCTGTGAGTGTCAAAAATGTGAAAACACCGTCCTAAATTCGATCTATTGCAAATGTTCATAGACAGGCTACAGGACCACGTTTTTTCGGTCTGTTAATAATAAATCTGCCCTAATTCTAATAATTATATTTAAATTAAGGAAGTTACATTTAAACAAATAATGAATTCACAACACATACTGCCCTAACTAGGGTATCAGACCGATTTCGGGTTTGTTATTAAGGAAATTTCAAAACCGACGTCAGAAAGGGAGTTGGTGCTCGTTACAATCTGATATAGGGGGGTCACGCCCTCTATGGGGTTTACAGTGTAGAAAATCAGAAGGAAATGTTGGTAAACCTGTAAATATAAAAAAAAAAATCATAGATATTATTATGAAAACAAAGAATTTTCATATAAACGTGTTCACCCCATCTTCGGGTTAAAATTCCCAAAAATCCATTCTTATTACACCCTACGTACTAAGACATTAAACGTAAGCAAAGCATGAAAAATCCGACTTCACCGCTTATCTTTTGGATTTGGCTTGATCGATTTCGATAACATTTATATGGGACCTCTGAAATATAATCTACGAAACAAAAAAAGAATTTTGAGAATCGGTCCACAAATGGGGGAGAAATCGTTGAACATTCATAAAGAAAAAAAAAATACACACAGTTGAACATAGAACCTCCTTTTTTGAAGTCGGTTAAAAATAATGTACCCTCCAAATTTTAAGTCAGTACGACCAGCAGTTCAGGCTGTACGTTGTCTCTAAGTCAGTCAGTGAATCAGTATGTCAAGACAAAGATTCTTAAGTGTTAAATGTGCATTTAGCCAGTGTCAAGTTAAATATTTACCATTATTATCGGCCAGTCCTAGTAACCAGTCATAGTCAAAGTCAAGTAAAAGAGTCATGGTCCAGTGATAGACAAGTCATGCCCTAGGAACGTAGTAGAAACTTTACTAGGGCTGGAATTGGAATTTTGAAGCGAAAACGATTGATCAAGTTCAACTTTGTATTATTTGCCTACTCTCAAGCACGTTCACGAAGTATTAACGGATAATAATCCACCATTATTACAAATGAATACGCAAAGAAGTTTTTTAAAAACCTTTATTTATTTAGATGGTTTTATCTAATCTAATACCTTTAAACGAGAAATTCTTGTATATATATATATATATATGTGTGTAATCAGGATCACGGAAACGGCTTCGATCGAAGGGATCGATTTTCATGAAATTTTGTTTGCAGAGGGTTTCGGGGGCGATAAATCGATCTAGCTAGGTTTCATTCTTAGAAAACGTCATTTACCATTAAAAAAAAAACCGCGCAAAGCTCGGTCATCCGGTTACTTAATTATAACATGGCACCCTCATTGGGAACTCTTATTGCTAACACCTTCTCTTGATACCTATTTTAACAATTTAGTATAAACATTTAGCTTCCACGTACAAAGGAGACGCTAAAATACTTTTTTTTTATCGAAGATAGGCAAACGTTTGACAACTATCTCGCTATGTCTCAAATATATACTGTCTATATATCCTAATTCTAATAAATAGTTTCGGAATATATTACAAAATCGATAACATATGTTTATCACATCCGCGGAAAAACCAAAATATATGCTCTATCGAATGAGACACAAGATTAGCATTGTTTCGAAATTTAAAAAAGCGCGATGTAATCAATTATTTTACATAACTTTTTATTAATATGTGCCATAACTAGCGAATACCTCGATGTTCTCGTATAAATAGTTAAATAGTAAAAATCTGATGCATTTTATAGCTTTCGCATTAAAATCGAGCCCGTCGCGTCGGCATCCACCTAAAGAATTTAGCATGTAAGTAATTTATCAAAACTTTAGAATTTAATACCAGCATAGAATAACACTTATCCTGCTGGGCCGCTGAATGAATTTAAACGCAAGCAAAGCTTAAAAAAAACCCGTCTTCACTTTTATCTACAGAACCCTTGAATTTAATCTTGATCAAATTTACATGGGAAACACCAGCTTTCAAATAAAAAAAAATACAGTAGAATTGAGAGCCTCCTCTTTTTTTATTTTTCACTATGGCTGACGTTTTAGGGTAAAGACCCTTACCCTCAAATATCAGCCATTTATGGTTAACATACCTTCAATTCGCTCGAAGCGATTCGCTTCTATGTTTATCAACCGTACGGGCGATGGAGTGGAACTCATTCATATTATACATTAATCTCATTACATATACCAGATTTTTCTTCTGAGTTTCCCTGCCGTCTTCGTCTCCACTGTTCCAGGGGTGTGGGGTGCCCATTCATTAATCAGAGGAGTGACAGATCGCGAGCTCGCCACATGTTAGTCTAGATTATGCCTCGTTACTTCCAGTTGTGTGGTCACACTAGTTACATTGTGCGAGTCTTTGTTACACGTTTCTGAAATTTTGGGCATTTTCTTTGTATGATCATCCAGTATTCTGATAATATAAGTGTCACATATCTTTTTGATGCGAGCTGCTTAGTAGAATACTTCTTTTGTAGGAATTTATTGGAATTATCGCCGATGCCAAAATAAAGTCTAGTCCATTATTTGTATTGAAGTGAAGTCACCGTATTTATTTGTGAAGGATTTTTTTAACCATTTTCACGTTAATTTAAGTTCTGGGAAACGTACAAATTACCACTTGGAATTTACTAATGCTTGCCTTGCCACCTTTAACTTTACCAAAGTAGACTCGCAGATTCTATTTCCATTAGAAAACTCTACACAGTTTATTTATAAGTCCTACAAAAGCGTTAGTAAAATAGACAACTGAATTGTACTCAACAACTTTTAACAGCTTGATGTCTTACTAAGTGCTACCATATAAGAGGTAATCAATTAGTTGTTAACCAAGTCAAGAACCAAGAGTCAAGCAAACAATTGTATGCCTACTTTGGGAGACAGATAAGAACGGGTCAAATTGTTAATCTAAACCATCAAGAAATCCACCCAAAAACACTGAATTTCGATCGCAGCGTCACCTACAAGACCCCAATCTGACAATTCTTTAACTGTACTCAAATTGGAGCTATGTCGACTAAAAATATAATTTTAATTTTTGTTCGGTGGAGCCCAGTGGATACAAAGTATGGACATTCAATCGTTTGAGAACAATAGCCTTGGAGCGCAGTGGCATAACCCAATTTTAAAATAAGACAGCCAAATTATAACAAAGTAATAGTACTGAATAACTTTTATTCATCTAAAGAGTCTGAATTAAACACCTTGATTATAGATATTGGCGTCTTTGAAGGCAAGTGCCATCATAACTGATGTAATAAATAATTTGTTGCCACACACATCTGCATAACGCGGTTATACCCCGCTTAGTAAACGACAGAAGCCTGCAAAATCATTCTTCATTTAGAAATAAAAAAATATATTGTACTAGCCTTACCCCGCGGCTTCGCCAAGTATATCAAGTTAAAAAGTATCCAATGTGTTAATCCTAGGTATAAGCTATGTACATTCCAAATGTCATCCAAATCTGGTCGCCATTAAAGCGTGAAGAGGGAACAAACATACTTACATACAAATTTCGGACTTGTAATGTTAGTATTATTTTAGAAATTTAATAGTACCTATTTCACATCATTGTTCGGAAATATGAAAGCTATAGCTTAGGATTCATGAAATATAAAATGAACACCGCAACCTTTTATCCAAATATTTTATTTTTAAATCTACACCTTTTCGCTTCCTTTGTACCTCTTCTAAATTATTATCTTTAGAAAACTTCTCTGTAAGTTATAAAAACATAAGATATCATGAATCTTTCTTGACTTTGTGCTTATAATATAATCTAGCATAAAAAGCATTGCTCTTTTCTTATCTCACTTAATCTTTCTTTTGCTAGTGCTACTTATGCTTCCTGTGCTTCCTATACGACATGATTGAAGCCTTTCTCCGTGTCAGCTAGCTTATCCATAATCTTTCTTCCTTTCGTTCTCGTATCAATTACAATCACACTTCGTACAAATATTATAAATTCGAATGTATCTTGTTTGTTTCACATCTTTGACCGCATCATTGCTTTCCAGGTACGATTGGTCAAATGCTTACCAATCTAGCGTAAGAAAATCTGCATCTCTGACTGTTTGATACCTTCTGAAATCTGGTTCTATTTTGATGGAATTTGGACTTAAACTCATTGAGAGGGATATAGAGTGAGAAGAGCATGAGGGACACTGATAGTTTAATTATCATGTTCTATTCATTGTAAAAATGTATATCTAAATATCTATAATGTAGAATAGACATGTATATTATTTATATATATATCCTAAAATATTTATAATATATTCGGTTATTTTGTTTCTGCCGCACACCCACCGCTTTTCTTTCACGGCCAGGATGGCTGGTAGAGAATGCTATTTGGCATTAGGCCATTCCCTGTACTCTGATTTGTGCAAAATGATTAAATAAATAAATAAATATAATCAGTAGTATTTAATTAATAATCTTTTAACACGACAAATATAACATCATTAGTTAGAACTCCCAACAGTCCATATTTGAAGTTATCCAAAAATACACCACACACACAGTTATCAAAGAATACATACAAAACAAATAATAAAAAAATATGATAATTTGAATGTATACAGGGTTCTCGTGTTTGACATTTACCGGTGTAACTTTGTATTAACTTTAGAATACGTTTATTCTGTATTCTAAGTTATAAACATGTTTCAAATAGATCTAGAGACCAGGAGTCCCACTTCACTGATCCAATTACACTCCTTTAGTTATTGTGGAACATTTACTAAGTCGTAAGTTAAATTAAGAATTACCAAAATAATTGTTCCTAGAAAATCACAAAAAAACTGCGTGAAATGTTCATAATTGTGATTTGAACCTACAGTAACCAAATAGGATCGTTTTTGGTGAACGCTATATATTTCGAAAATTCGCGGTTACATCATACATTCGTACAAATCTTTGATTGCCCTTTGCTGTTAATTTCATTACCGATCCTTGTTTATTTAGGCCCATCGGTTTATAGTGACCCTTGGGCCGACAACCTTGGCCCAAGCCCTTGGACCGAGCCCTTCCTTTACTAGGCCAATTGGAATAGTTTAATTGCTTATGTAAATGTCGGAATAGGTGTAGGAAATGTCAAATTTAGGCCTTTGATGTGATAATTAGGTCTTTGTGCTCAAAGGCATTGGGTAGATTTTGGGTTTTGTTATCAGAGTAGACCAACTCTGACGTGAGTAATGAGACAAAGTGGATTAGTTATTGTGTGTAGTTATACAAAAGTGAACTGACCCCTTTGAAGATCGTTAATTATAGTTTATTTTATAGCATAAAGTATTAATTGATCATTCCTTACAATGTTTTCTTGGGAGTATGTATGAGGAATTTCACGAGCCGTGCAAGTGTTTCTTTATTTATTGTATCCTACTAATATTATAAATCCAGAAGTTTGTGTGTAAGTGTGTATGTTTGTTCCCTCTTACGGAACGGATTTAGATGAAATTTGGATTAACTTTTAACTTGATAATAGCGGGCGAAGCCTCGGTGCACGGCTAGTAATTTAATAAAACATTACTCAAGAAGTTAACCAAGTTACGTACCCCATTCGGATACAGCTTTCAAGGTAAAGGTTAGTATGTCTACCATGGCTTCAATCTGGTGTTGGATGGTGACACTACTGGATAAAGATGACGTGTATTTGACAAATCGCGAATTGGACATTTCGCGTATTGGACATTCCGCGGATTGGTCATTCCGCGTATTGGACATTCCAGGAATTTGACATTTCACGATCACTGGACATTTTGCGAATTGGACATTCTGCGAGTAAACGATCAGTTCCCCGCAAGTTTTAGATGGTGCTTTCTTCTCTAGAGGTTAAAGTGTTACAAGAAGCACTAGTGTAGTACCATGCAAACCAACGCCCATTACACTTGACACCTTAGACTTGACCACTTAGGCTTAGTAGAAAAGTTTATACATTTTAAAATTTATTTGAAGGATCATAAAACAGAATTTGCATTAATCATACAACGAAAGAAGTTGGTCTCAATAGCTGAAATGATGTCCCAAGATGTTTCTATTATTTTACAAATTATCACCCTGTATATATATATATTATAGATTGGATTACCATTCAATATAAATAGTATACACCAGTTTAATCACACAGGTGAAATATAACTATGTAATACCTAAGGGACCTAAACATTAATTTAATTTAGCAAATTTTGACAAATTATTACCAAAGTTGGTAAGGGTTCGATTGCCCAACTTTCGCGTTAGTGCTTTATATTGAATGTGATTATAAATTTCACGTGAGTAAAGGTTAAACTTGAGTTATATGTTGCCGTATATGAATAAAGATAGTATATATTAAGATGCTATATTATAAGACCTACCACTGAGTACTTAAACGTATCAGTACAGTAGATTATCTCCGCATATACATTTATATAAATAGCTACTTTTATTGCGACGCAATTAAGTGCAATTAAGCTTCCACAGCGCTGCATGTCTGAAATGTATGTGAAATGTAGTTTGTTTGTGTGATGACACAAATTTGGATGCCATTTGGTAAGTCAAACATTATCTTGTCATACAATATTCACATCCACATTGAAAACGTCACGGGGTATTTTTGCCGCGAAAGTGAAAAAATGGCGTTGTTGATTTTATAAAATTTTCCAAAACCTGTAATTCTTCGAGTGTTAATGTGTAATAATAGTGGATTATTAACAGTTAATACTTAGTGAACGTGCATAAGTGTAGGCAAATCATACAAAGTTGAAAAACGTGATTTTCACCTTCGCTCCAAAACTCCAGTAGAAGTTCTAGTAAAGTTTCTACCACTTTGCTAGGGCATGACTTGACTACGACTGGACCTTGACTCTTTTACTTGACTTTGACTGTGACTTGTGACTAGGACCTATAATATGAAATACACTTGAAATATATTATCACTTGACACTGGCTAAATGCACAAGATTGTGAAGCCAAAACTAAGGAAAAAAAAAAACGTCACGGATATATGTTTTTGTAGGAATTGTATAATTATACGGATGAAGTCACATTATCAACTAGATTCAGATAAAAACATTATAAAAATTGGATTTGTCGAAAGCTTATTTCTGTTTTAATTTAAATCTAATATTCTGGAATCTAATATCAAAATTATAACATGATCACGTTTTAATTTGTAATTATTATTAATAGTAATTGTATATCCCTTACATTTAAGATTAATATTTCACCTCAAAATCGAAATTCTAGATATAGACAATGCAAATTAGAAAGACCTTGGAAGAACCTATACGTCTATACATGCTACTCGTCAAGCGTCAACATACTTACCCATTAAGTTTATATTTAATAATAAACACACACACACACAAACAAAAGACACAACACAGTCCATCAACGCAAGCAAATGCAACCCTTCCATTAAATTCCATAAACCCACTTCCTCACAGGTACTCCATTCACTTAACCATTGAATGATAAACCATCAATTCTAGGGGCAGTTAATGCAACCCCGGTCACTCGAGAGGGTGGTATAAAGCGTCCATTAGTCCTCAAATGCATTTATACTCTACTAATTATAGGGGGAACGTTCGTAGATTTTAGGGAGGCTTTTGATACCGTCTTTCGCCACGCTCCCGCTCGTAGAGGTGTGGGCTTTTGTGTGAGTCATGGGAAGGTGGTCTATTGAACTCTATTGGTGTTGTTTCGAGCCCTGTAAGTGTGTTCGCTTAGGGAAATCGTAAATTATGTTTGGTATAGGCTGAATAGGAGTGGAGTTAGAAAGAACCTTGTGGAACACCATAATGAACTTTTAATTTTTTTTCTTCTTGTTATTAATTTTAACAAGATTTGTGATATTACATAGTAACCACTTACAAATCGATGAATGTTGTCTAACCACTTACAAATCGATGAATGTTGTAAACACCTGTAAAATATATGTATCAGAACATATACTATGACATATTATGTCATAGCCTTATAAAATGTTATATTAATTGTAATGTGTAATATGTATACTGTTGGTGTTTCGTAAATAAATAAATAGTAAATTTACAGATATTTAAGACATCATTCAAGAGAACATCGTCAATGTAGTCCACATAATACGCGTTATTGACGATATTTCAAGAACTACTGATCAGATCTTGATCAAATTGGGACCAATTGGAAAGCAACATCTTTCAAACCAAAAAAAAATAATTCGAAATCGGTTCACGTGGAAAGAATTTATGAGGTAACACACATAAAAAAAATACAGTCGGCCTTAGTACCGCCTCCTTTTTTGGGAAGTCGGTAATAATCAAATTAAACGCCGAATGACATTCAAACAATTCGATATCCAAATATTCATTTTCTATCGTTCAAGGAAATATAACAAGCAAGAAGGGAACAAATGAAAGGGTGTCCACTAATGGCACATTTGCAGCATGCATTTAGAGAGAGTTAATTAACCAAGGGGACATGGCACTTCTTGCTTTGGTGGGTAGCTTTGATTGATTTATGGGCTGATGCTGAGTTGCTTTGATTGTACGTAAAAATGTATAATGTATAATACTCTAGTATAATGATTGCACTTTAGCTATTATAACATATTTTAACGCCATTAAAAGTATAGCTACTTTAAATGCTTTTAGTAATAAAAAAAAAAAAAATTTTTTTTTACGAAAGCAGTCCGTCAAGTATCAGAAACTGGCATATTATGCCTGTTTCTGATACTTGGCGGACTGCTTTCGTCTTGATCTATCGATGCATAGGTTCGGTAAATAAATTAATAAAAAATGCAAAACAAATAAAGATAGATAGATAACGCTTTATTGTCACACCTTACATAAATCACTTAAAATATTAATTTTTAAACTTAAAGTTAATAATCGGCGCTCTTATCGCTAAAAGCGATCGCTTCCAGACAACCTTTGGATGGAGAAGATTTTAAATTAAAAGATTTTAATTCGGTGAAATACAAGTTTAGAAAAAAATATATAGTAAGGTAATAAACATACATATTTAAAATATTAAAAGTGCACTTTTGTGAAATGTAGGCGTTTGTGTTTTTGGGAAGCATTATAATATAGTTGTTTACCATGCTCGATTCAAAAATTCTGTCGCAAAAATTACTAAAAATAATAATACTTTTCTTGGTCTTCGTTTTTACCACCATCACAGTCGCGTCTGGCGATAATTAACGTTTTTTTTTTTATAACTGACTAAGCAAAAGTTTGACCACAATCACATCTGATGGAAAGTGACGATGTAGTCTAAGGTGGAGCACGCTTGCTTAGTAAACTTACAAAACATTTACGCCGGACCGGCCGGCGATCTGTAACGATGGCGACACACGAGACACGAACTCTCCCGAAGTCCGTGGGACGCGCGATATTTCACGAGTCTCGGTGCGGCCGAAGGCTAGATAGATTTTCTGCCGAAACCGAAACTGGTGCCGAAGCTAGATTTTTATACCGAAACTTGCCGAAACCGAAAACGAATCTACGATCGGTCGTCATTTAATGTCTAGGCATAAATACAGAACCGTTATCCTTAGATAATCAGCCAACCAATTTAGATCGCTTTGAATGGCTCATTCCATTTGTCATACATCTGGGTCAAATGTACATCCTTGCTAAAACGTAGACTATGCTTGGAACGCCGGGAAGCGCCAGCTCGCGTGCCTACATTCGCAGAGCTATCACTGTTTCAAATGACAGGATTCTCTAAACAAAACGATTCAGAAAACGTATTTGAATATGTCATAAGCTTAAAATGAGGTCATTAAAGTACTAATAATGACTTTGTTAATTCCTTAAATAAACATAAACGCACACACAGCCCCACACGAAGTTCAATGACTTGTGTCGTGCGCGCCGGAAACATTCACAACACACACACAAATACAACCAGAACTAGAAACACAAATGTTCCTCGGGGAGAAAATTTGTGTTCCCGCTGAGTATCGAACCCGATACTTAGAAGGCGGACGCCTACCCAACTTAGCCAACGAGCAGTTAAATGAGTTGAAATTTCTGTTTAAGTGTTTTTTTATTTTAACTCCGCGGAATGTGTATTTAGCTAATGTCAAGTAATAAATAATGTTCAAATTATGTCTTTCATAAAAACAGTACAAGTCACCAGTCACAGTCAAAGTCAAGTAAAAGAGTCAGAGTCCAGTATAGTCAAGTCATGCTCTAGTAAAGTGGTAGAAACTTTATTAGAACTTCTTTTGGAGTTTTGGAGCATAAGCGAAAATTACGTTTTCAACTTTGTATGATTTGCCTACACTCATGCACGTTTATGAATAATCCACCATTATTACACATATCATTACTACTAAAACGACATCATCATTTTTTCACTTTCGCGCTCAACTTATTACCAAATAGGTTTATAAACTATGCTAAAAATTATCGCTCGCCCCCAATTGTTTATGGTTACAAAACATGCTGAGCACAAAGAGTTTAAAAGACTTCACAGAATGACATAAGCCATTGTTCTTGTAAAAAAAGACTCGCTCCATTTTCAAATATACCACGGGTACTACACACTCGATTAAAAATGTACGCTCCTTCCATTGTCAGGCCATAAAGTCATTGGTTTTATAAAGTTGGCGCGCTAAACAATCGGTTCCGAGTTCATACATATTTATGCACTGGGCGACGCATTGAATGACTCTCTGCGGAGTCCGAACACCCCCTATTTATTTACCTACTCCAGTTACATTCACGCGAAATTATTGGTAAAATTTGTGGGACCAATTTATAGACTAATTGAAATACTTATTGAAACTTGTCATCTCTTAAAATCTGGTCCAATTTTGTAAGTTGTGTCTCTCAACTTTATCATCATTGACAGTCAGACATATCAATGAAAAAAACTGTTTTATCATAATAACAGTTCTAAAAATATTGCTTTTTTGACATCTTAACCTTGTCTGCATCAGATAACATCTTCAATAAATTTAAGGAAAATCAAAGAAAAACAGACAATCAAAAAGTCTTCTTTCGCCGAGCGGACATTAGAATCTGTAATTGAAAACGTAGCCAACGAAGCTGGAAATTAAACAATATTCCAGTTTTAAAAATGAAAAATAATTTCCTGGCGAAACTCTATAATTATTTTCTCGCTTCTCTAAATATAAATAAGTGAGGCTTGAAGGCTTATAGCCTGTCGGCAGCCGTGTCCTCATAACACTGCTACACTGTTGACATCTCGGCCTCTGTTAGGTCGCCATTTTGGACGCGCCAAAAGCGCGGGAATCTCGCTGTCATGGCGGCGAAAATAATTAGATTCCGTCGGCGCACTTTCTTCTCGGTTCATTTCTGTATGTTTTGTTAATTATTTCTTCGCGAATGTCACGACGCGACGGTTTCACATTTTTTCTCTGTTTTGTGAGCTTTTGTCCCGCTAAATATCGCTAAATGGAAGGAAAGGTGTAGACATTTTTTTGTAATATTTAATGCCTCTGCTTTTTATTTATCTTTTTGATTTCAGAAGTAGAAATAAACAGAGGACTTTAATTCAATCTCTGAATAAACTTCCTTTTCGGGTGTACAAATTAATATTAATTGTATTAGGAGCCCTCAGAGCGGACCCCATGTGTTTTTCTTTACAATTAGGCGGTTGCGTAATCCCTTTTCCATCCGTCAAATAAAAAATGTTCCAATTTCAACCTTGTTGTTTCGACAATACTGTCAACGTAGAAACGTATTGGTGCAGAAAATTAAATTATCTGTCGTGTCTCTCACTAGTTCTAAATTCAATTTGCGTTCGAAATACAAATTGTGGCGGTTAAATCCCACGCGTCGGCCATATTTAAATTAATTTTGTTTTTAACTAACGCGGGAAAGCTCTTTACTGGGGTGTTACATTGTGGAAAAGTGTTTTATCGTACGTTTGGGAGATTTCTTTGTGAGAAATAGATCTGGCGTCATTAATACTAATCTTGTATCTGGTCTCAGGAGAAATACTCGTGATTAATTTATTTAAATGTGGCGACATCTACTTCACAAGACTTAATTTGAAATAGAATTTTTGATTGGCCTGCAGTCGGCGGTAAATTCACAGAATAAATAAGAGTACTCCGTTAAGTGCTAGTATGCACATTTATGCGGATGCGTCGGATTTGTAATTTATTATTATTATTGCTCAGTTATTACATTACTCATTAGATTACAAGCCTTGCCCCGCGGCTTCGTCCGCGTGAATTAAGTTAAAAGTAGCCTATGTGTTAATCTCGAGTACAAGCTATATTGAAAATTTTAGCCGAATCAGTTAAGCCTTTACAGCGCGACGAGAGAACAAACATACACAATAACACATTTACACAAACACACACATACTTTTGGATTTATATTAAGAGTTGTGAGTGAGATGAGTTTCCTATGAGCTCGGTTGCTTGTAGTAAGCTTATGTATTTTGCTGTATAAATGTATACTATTTAATTCAGTTTAAGAAAATATCGGCAATTGACCTATAGACAGTATTTCCAACCAAAAAAAAATTGCTATGTATTGTAAATTTGAGATGTTTTTCTCCCACTGTGAAACATGTCTCGGAATCTAATAGTGTTCTGGCAGCTACCCTTGCGAGACAGTCTCGTTTCAGTTCTATTGTATTTACCACCACATTACTACACGACCAATGAATATTCTCCTGGATCTTTTTACAGTTCCGTACCCAAAGGGTAAAACGGGACCCTATTAGTAAGGCTCAGCTGTCCGTCCGTCTGCTTGTCCGTCTGTCATCAGGGTGTATCTCATGAACCGTGATAGTTAGAGAGTTGACATTTTCACAGATGATGTAAATCTGTTGCCACTATAACAACAAATAATATTAAAAAGAATAAAATTAATATAGGGGGCTCCCATGCAACAAACGTGTTTTTTTGCTCGTTTTTGCTCGATATTGATAATGGCAACAGGTAGGCTTGAAATATTCACAGAATATTTAGTTATATATTCACTTTAAATAATTAAATTAAAACCAATATTTAAGCCCATACAACAGACATGATTTTTAGCCTTTTTTTATAGAATGGTACGTAACCCTAAGTGCGCGAGTCCGACTAGCACTTGGTCGGTTTTATTTATTCTTTGATAGGGCATCATACGACCGTTTAACCTGATGGTAAATTATGATGACTAGGTATGCGTAGTCCCAATATTTGAATAAGAGTGTCTTTTCGCCCAAAGCAAATATTGCGTGATTAAAATTGAGCGTGGGTCCTGGGTTCGATTCCCGGCAGGAGCACAAATTCCTTCCCAAGAGATATTTGTGCTTCTGGTTCTGGGTGTAATGTGTGTGTGATGTGAATGTTTCCGGCACCCACGATACAAGTCTTTGAATTTAGTGTGGGGCTGTGAGTGTGAATGAGTTAAAAATGTATATACTGCGTTGAACAGTACGAGTAATAAACTCTACGTTGAATTTAGTCACAAAATGGGACAAAAATATGTCCCAATATTATAATCCCAGTGTTTTTCCCCAAAGCAACTACGTGACCAACTTCTGCCGCTTTTTTTTCTCAGTCAGTATCATCAAACTATTATAATTGGGAAAGTTCTCTCATTATTTTCGGCACAGCTTCCTAGAACGATGTATTTATTACTTCTCTTTTATTTGGGCTTGTTACGTTTTCTTTTCGAACCTAAATTGGAGTCTATATTGGGTATATGACTTTGGTCACGGGGTTTATCAGGGTGTCTATTGACTTGCATAATTTTCCAGTTTCTAGTTTAATTTGGCCGAAAATGTTTCGCATAACAAGTTTTGGCATATTCATGATTTAGCATAATAATGTGCATACCGTTTATTTTTGCATAGTAATTATTTGTTGGCCTAATGTTTTTAGGCATAATATTTGAACTGTTGGTTAAGTCATATATAGGTGCGACGACGAGCGAAGCGAGGAGGAGCGTTAAGGCACTGGTGACCACAAAAACGCGCGAGCCGAGCGAGCAAAACGAGCGTGTCGCGGCAGCGGCCGGCGAAGCGCCAGGATATAGTTATAGGATATAGTATAGCACATTCGTTTTAGGCCACTTTATCATTATGCTCAATATTGTTATGCGGATTTTTTTTGTGCCTAAAACGTTATGCTTATCATCATGTGGCGTATTGATGCGTGGACCAAAAGTCAAAAAGCGCACCTATATTTTGACGACACCGATGGCGTAGTGGAAAGGTGGGTTTTATTCCCGGCAGGAGCAGAAATTCCTTCCCAAGGGATATTTGTGCTTTTGGTTCAGGGTGTATAATTGTGTGTGGTATGAATGTTTCCAGCACCCACGATACAGGTCTTTGAAATTAATATGTGTGAATAGTTAAAAAAAAAAAGGACGAAGTTATTTGTATAATTAATAAAACCGACCAAGTGCGAGTCGGACTCGCGCACGAAGGGTTCCGTACCATTATCTATAAAAATCAAGTTTGTTGTATGGGAGCCCCTCTTAAGTATTTATTTTATTTTATTTTTAGTATTTGTTGTTATAGCTGCAATAGAAATACATCATCTGTGAAAATGTCAACTGTCTAGCTATCACCGTTCTTGAGATACAGCCTGGTGACAGACGGACGGACGGACGGACGGACAGAGAAGTCTCAGTAATAAGGTTCCGTTTTTACCCTCTGGGTACGGAACCCTAAAAACCAGCAGATTCCACTAAAGCTGTACGAATTGCGTATATTTCTTTAACTTTTTCGCAATGAAATATTCTCTCATAAGCTTCCTTGTATTAGGTTACCTATTTAATCTTATAATGAGTTTAATTTTAAATGTTTACCTAATAACGTAAACGCGTAGAGGAAACCCCTTGTCAAATAACGTGACATTTTCGCCCACACGTGGACCCACTTCAAAAAGGTTAGCAGCCCAGTTAAATATCACGAAGTACCTATATTGAACTTTGCGAACTGTTATAAACACATTCACACTCTCAGCCTCGTCTTAGTTCGAAGACATGTGCCGCGGGCTAGTGCTAACTCTTCTTCGCCTAGGACAGGGGTCGGCAACCTTTTGAGTCGGAAGAGTCAAAAATTACAATTTACAAAATTCCATAGTTTTATAGAGCCACAAAAATTTTTCTTGTCTACAATAATCCTTAATGCCAACAATAATACCTGCTGTACTACGAGTATCGTATAGAAAACGCTATGCACGCGTTATACCTAGGTATATCATCCCATAATTTACTTGTTTCAACTGTATAAATGTACTTTTTTGCTACCTTTGAAGGATTGTTAATGGCTCGATAAAAATAGTGTCTAATTCTCGTTAATCGATTCAGAACGTTTTTTTAAATGTTTTTTTTAATAAATAATTTGCGTGTGGAACTAAAGAGTCGCAGCTTCACATCCAAAGAGCCGCATGTGGCTCGCTAGCCGCAGGTTCCCGACCCCTGGCCTAGGAGAGGATAATGTTTCTGCCAAAAAAAATGCTGAATTATTTGGATCAACGGCATTGCAATTCAGAGGTAATGCCGCCAGCATGACGCTACTGATTGGTAGTGCGATTAAGCATTTGAGTTACCCACATGAGCTCGGTAGCTTGTAGCGAGCTTATAGGTATTTAGCTGTATTTTGTGTTTTTTTTTACTTTTTGAATATATCGGCAATTGGCAAATATACAGGTTCCATAAAAAAAAAATTGCTTTGTATTCTAAATTTGAAATGTTTTTCTGCCACTGTAAAATATGTCGCGGAATCTAATAGCGTTCTGGCTACTACCCTTGCGAGACAATCTAGTTTCAGTTCTATTGTAGTTACCACCCCATCAATGAATGAACCTTCTCCTGGACCAATGAATATTCTCCTGGATCTCTTTTATTCTTATTCTTTGATAAGGCATTGTTTGACCGTCTAACCTGGTAAATGATGATGACTAGTTAGTTATCCATGGTCCTTTTATATACCATTTTCCTTTTACCTTTCCATCTATGATGTGTTGGCACAGTGAGTAAGCCTTTCCCTTCTAAGCAAAGATTTTTAATTCGATTCCCAATGTCTGAAAATTATGCTTCTACGTCATAATTTTCCATCTCAAGGAATATCTGTTCTACAGGAAGGCGTTTATAAACAAAACAACAAAATCAAAAAACAAACGCATTCACACTCACAGCCCCACACTGAGTTTAAAGATATATATATCGTAGGTGCCGGAAACATTCACATCACACACACATTACACCCAGAACCAGAAGCGCAAATATTCCTTGGGAAGGAATTTGTGCTCCTGCCGGGAATCGAACCCAGCACCCACGGCGCAGAGGGTACACCTGTCCACTGCGCCAACTGGGTCGTTTATGTTTCCGGTACCCACAATACAAGTCTTTGAACTTAGTAAGGGCTTGAGGCGACATATAACTAGAGTCTATTTATAGAAGAGCAAATTACTCGGTTAATAATCTCTTCACCAAGTTTACGTTCTTCCGATTTGATGTACCTCATCCGATACAACGATCTTAAACATATCTTAATTGACACCACATAACTTGAACACGTCAATGTAACAACTCGGTTTAGTAGAGATTGGTTTGCAATGGTTTTGCCGGATGGATAGATACCTATTTCACCTGAGACCACGGTCGATCTGGTTCAACCTGGAGCTTCGACTGCGGAGGGACCACGGACCTTTTGAAGTGAAACGTTTTATGGGAAGGCTTTGAAATTCTGATCCGCAACCTCTTTGTGACGAAAAGTGGCGGGTGTAAACATTGTGAGGAATAATTAAAATGTCTTCCTGTACAAAAGTTTCACCTACATCTAATGACAATCTAAGGACTCTTGGGTTTTTAAGACGAATATAACGATATCATAACTATCCAAATCCATCCAGCCGTTTGGAAGATACGATGTATTAAAAAAAACAACGGGTTGCACTCCGGGAGTGCCGGCAGAAGTGAAAACTTGAACATTGACGTTGTAAACAGCAGGAGCAGGCATACATTTTCGCCGCGCGGTAGAAAGAGAGGGGGATATTACTTCTTACGAAATTTCGATCAGGTCACGTGTCCTGACGCGAGTTAAAAAATTTTTACCTATCCCAAAAAGTGCACAACGCCGCTTATAAAGTTTTCACTTCAGAATAAAAATATACATACAAGATACGTGCGAAAAACATAACCCTTCCTTGGTAGTCACGTAAAAAGCAATTTTATAAGTTCGTTATAATCCGGACTAACCTATCCGGAAATCAGAACCGATGCCACCACTAATAGTGGTTTTGTATCCACGTCGATAATCAAAGATGTATAAACCAATATACCTTGGGACCCCTCCCCCTCTCCCGGGAAGGTATTGTAAGTGGATGAGGGTAGATGAATGTAGTGCCGGGGATCAAGAACGTTTGGACAGTTATGTTTCCGTGTCGTCTGCTGGCAAGCTGTTGGTTAGAGTGATGAGAAACAGCGTTTAATTAAAGTATATTACAAACTACGACCTGTTGTAATAAAAATAAAAGGTTTCTAGAAAATGCTCGGCATCTAATATTCCAATTCGACAATTCTAATATTACGAATGGAAATTATTGTTTCATTGTTTTCGCAGAAAATACTAATGTCTGTTATGGTTCTAAATTTTTCCGTAATTTAATATTATTACATATGTACAATATAATAATTAATATCAATTTGCATGGCATTATGCGAAGGAGTGAAAAAACTCATTACCTGCCTCTTTCTTCCCCGAAGGTTTATAATCTTAAGTGTCTAGAGTGAATAGGTATCTTCTAGCCTAGCATTTCATATCTTCGGCCGCATCATCACTTTCCATCAGGTGATATAGTGCCTGTAACACCGTTTCACGAACAGAAATTTTATATAATATATATTTCATTCATCACAAAATTACCGATTCTCATTGTCGGTTTGAAATTTTTTTAAAAACAATGTTATATAAAATATTGTGGTTTATTTAGTTTAATCGTTCTTAATACTAAAATTAATTCACTGTCATCATATAGTAATTAGCCATATTTTGGCTAGATTGTAATTAAAATAGGGAACTTTGTAAGAGGCACTCTAGAAGTTTGAAAAAACTTTCTAGGTATTATTCTTTGTAACTTTTCGACAAACTTTACACTAAAACTAAAAACGAATCGTGTTTACAAATTGCTCCCTCTCGCTCCTATGACATGAACGCCGCCTAAGCCGAGCTGAGTCTACAGAACTAGGTGGGAACGAGCACCGATTGCGGATAAGGCGGCAACCAGATACAGTAATTAGCGATACCTAGCGATGGAGGTAGATGGATGTCAATGGAATTTACGTCATATTCTTAGAATATTCTAGAATTATTACAGGAATTTATCTAGTTATTGGTACACATTATAAATAATCATACATACTTTCAGTTCGCTCGAAGCAATTCGCTTTTACGTTTATCATCCGTACACCGAGTGGAACTCATTGTCTACGCCTTCGTTTCCCGAACGGTACAGTCTGGGTGTCTTAAATAATAATAGTTATCTTTTAGGCAAGCATGTTACATCTTCGGCTGCATCTTCACTCGCACCACCATCACTACATTGTCTTTTCGTTTATATTTCCGTCTAAATGTTGTCTGGAAGAGATCGCTCTTAGCGATAAGACCGCCCATTGTACCTATCTTTATAAGTTTATCTGTAAGTTATATATATCTTTTGTCGTCAATAAAGAGTTTTTGTATTGTATTGTATATATCGGCTTATATACGAATATAGCTATCATCGCTTCAAAATGTCTAAAATTGACACGTATAGCATTCTCGGAACGAGGTCCGGCGTTACTACCACATGTTAATATTCTATTTGCCTGATTACCTGTTTAATGTCTTCCACACCCACACATAAACCTCGTTTATTGTTTTCCATGAAAAATGTATATTTCAATTATGCTTGGTTTATGGGACCTACTTTGTTTTTGTTGTGGCAGACCCTTCGTACTGTGTAGGTACATAACCCCAACAACTTCAACATTTAGTATAATGAATGTTTTGTATAAGCTTTAATTTAGTTTCACCCGTCCCGTTGTCTATCTGTCGGTCTGTAATCAAATTTGCAAGCTAAATTAGGCACAATTCCCGATGTCCGATTAAACTCAAATTTGGTGTTCTTATGTATCTTCGGTAACACTACTCTGATATGGTACCATGGAGCTGGTCTGATGATGGAGATGGAAGGCCGTAGGAACTTCTGAACTATACAAAATAAAATCCATCGAGAAAAATTAAAAACATTTATCGCCTGCACAAAATACTCCAGACTGGGATCAGGCAACCCTGATTTTTTAGCATTACATTTTACAAATAACCCCATTTCGGTCTCATCTTAGTACTCGATGAGGTAGGGTTGTCAACAACCGACCCACGGTCTAGTACAAATACTATAAACCCTATGATCTGTGGTCTAGTAAGATTGAATTGCATACCAAACTAATAAAAGGTAGGAATACATACATATGCTAACTAGTATATCTACTATTTAATTGATAAGGATGCGGGCGTCCGCTCTGTAAGCACCTTTTAAATTGGCTTTCGGAACAACAGTAGGTATAACAATATCATTTGAATAGGGCACCGCCGCGTCTTCGGCAGAACAGCGCAAATAACGATTTAAACGCAAGCTAAGCTTAAAAAACCGACTTCACCGCTTTATCTTTGGAGCCCTTGATCAGATTAAATGAATTTAATGCGCATTATTGAGGGTAACTCAAAAAGTACTGGTTAGACCTTGATCAAATTTAAATGGGACCAATGAGAAAGCACCAGCTTTCGAATTTAAAAAAAAAAACAATATTGTTTTACCCAGAAAGAAGTTATGAGGAAACTAACACATGAAAACAAAAATAAAATACAGTTGAATTAAGAAACACAAACTTTTTTATGAAGTCGGTAAAAAATATGGAAACCTCGCCAATGAAAACGCTTTCACTGTGAGCATAAAAGGCTCAAACACGGAACTGCCTAATGGCAGTTGGGTGAGCGTTCGTTCCTTTTAAACAGGGGGGGTATAGGGTTCGATTTTCGGCGGGAACACAAGTTTTCTCCTACAGAAATTAGTGTTTCTGGTTCTGGTTGTGTGTGATATGAATGTTTCATGCAATTTAGTGTGGGGCTGTGCGTGTATAAGCGTGAGTGAATGTGAAAGCGTTTATTCCATTTGATTTCTTTCTCCAGAGTATGATCTCTATCTCACCTGTAGGGTTGATGTGGTCGATGGTGATAAACACGCCAGATGGTGTCTATATGCAACATATCAAAATCTAAATCGTTAATTCACATGAACCCCAAAGTGGCACTCACGAAAGTTAATGACTTCTACATACCACAGTAACCTAGAACAGGTATGCTATATCTCCTATCTTGCACTGTGTGATTTACACCAGCAAGTAACCACTGTAAGCTACACGCGATATGTCTCGAAAGATTTATTGTGACCCACCAAGAGCAATGCAATTAGCTTGTAACCTAGATACAGTATTTGTTCTAATTTATTGTTATTACTGTTTTAAACATAATAATGATACCTAGAAACGCTGGGAAAGTTGGTGATTTATTCAGCCGCGTTGACAGGTTGAAACTTGTTTATTTGTGTGAGTTTGTGTTGGACGAGAGACACACACACACAAAGATTTGTGTGTCGTATTTGCGATTTTTGCTATACGTCTGTATATGACATAGTTTTTGATTTATTTGCGACTATCAAAATATGCAACTTTTTTTTCGTTTTCACACTGTCATCCCCACACTAAGTTCGATGGCTTATGTCGTGGGTGCCGGAAACATTCAAATCACACACAATCACACACCGAACCAGAAACACATTTTTTTAAAGAGGAGAAGTCTTTTATTCCCACTGGGAATCGAAGCCAATACCTGCTATTTAGAAGGCGAACATGCACTCAACTAAGCCAGCGGGCAGCTCGAGTATGTAATATAAAAAAAAAAAAGAAATACGTATTTTTAATACGTTGGCATTTATACTTCTAATGAACCATAAACCTAAGTATGTGCTCTATTGAAGGTACTTATTATTAAAGAACCAATATTAAGAGCAGGCTCCCTAAAACATGATTTGCTATTATATCCTGAGTCGATCAGTTATCCTATCTATATGTAACTATGTTTATAATTTTTCAGACTTTTTTATGCAGATAGGTAAGCATTTAGCCGCTTTCTCACCTGATGGAAAGTGATGATGCGGCCGAAGATGAAACATGACTTTTTCTATCTTCCATTTCTTCAGTTTCGCGATTGAACGAGTTTCGCTTGATGAATTTTTTCGTCGAAAATTACACCTTTTGAGTTTATTTTGGTTTTTTAGTTGATTGGACTCAAGACTTACGCCCTAAATAAATACTGACTGCTAGAAAATATACTTCACTAGCCGTGCCCCGCGGCTTCGCCCGCTATTATCAAGTTAAAAAAGTAGCCTATGTGATAATCCTAGGTATAAGTTATGTACATTCCAAATTTCGGCCAAATCCGTTCAGCCGGTAAAGCGTGAAGAGGGAACAAACATACACACAATTTTTCGGATTTATAATATTAGTAGGATTGCTAGTGATTTAACCGACATTTTGATATGTTTCTTACTTTTCGAGAAATTTACGAAAAACCATAAAAATCTATGTTTGACACGCGCGCAATAATTTTGCGAATCTGGCAGTAGGGTCATTACCTTTCATGAGTGTCTCTTTGGGGCCCATGTGAATAAACGATTTTGATTTTAAGTTAAGGTATAATTTGGTTTTTAGAATCACATCACATCGTACCTTTAAAAAAGCATTTTGCTCGAAGCATTTACAGACAAAACTTCCTTCACAAAATCACTTAAAACATAAAGTACCTACCTGCTCATTCATTAGAAACAATAACTACCCTCCAAAAGACTTCACAGAACAAACCGAGTAGAAAAACATTTTGACATTTCAAAGGAAACTTCTAGCAATCAATCAATTCTCCCTAAGGAACCCTAAATGAGGTCGTTAACCTCAGAGACAGAGGGTTCCGCAGATTTGGGATTAATTAATGATGAATGCAGTTCGTTTTCGCCCTTGGTGAGAAAAAAAAAATATTGGTCTATGCTTTGAGGAATTTATTTGACATTTATTGATAGAAAAAACTATTTTGGTGTCAAAAATAATGCTTTTTTTCTATAATTCATGCTATTTATAGCTTTCATTTCATTTATTGACAAACTGTGTTCGATTCCCGACTCGAATTTTCCTTCCCAAAGGACATTTCTCCGTCTTGTTTTAGATGTCATTGCGTGTGTGATGTTAATATTTCCGGCAGCCATGAATACAAGTCTTTGAACTTGTGTGGGGTTGAGAGTGTGAATGCATGCATGAATACAGCCTCCGCTTTTCAACCATGAGTGGTTGACTAGTAGAAAATCCTTTTAGCGTTAAGTCGACCCTTTGTACCTTTTTTTGAGAAATAAAGAGTTAAAAGTGTTCAAGTCCACTACCAGTGGGTAGCGATCCCATCATCCTAGATGAATTGCCTATGTCAAATAAGTACCAGCATTTTGATCACGCTTTGCCTCAACCAAATGTTCTGATATAAAAAGTATTGATCTTGACACCAAAATAGTTTTAAGCGTTAAGTCGTCTTAATAAGTACTCATCGTATGTTGTACTTACCCTCAAACGCAGACTGTTTTATATTTTTGCTACAGACAAAAAGAACTGTGTAATTTCTCGTTAAAAAAGCTTAATTCAAGCAGAATATCTATATTCAACACACAGACAGACATCACTTAGCCGTAAGGCAAAGACAGACACAAATCTTTGTCTGTTACAGGCCAGTGTAAATGTTACAGGAAATTAAGGCATTCACTGAAAGGTCGGGTGTGGGAGTCATGAAAATAAGTGTGCTTTTAGATGTGGCATTTGAAGTATTTCGGTGGTTAGATAGATGCTGCTGATGCTCTAAAAATCAAATCAAAATTGTTTATTCACATTGACCATAAAGAAACACTCATGAAAGGAGCGCAGGGGAATAAATGTACTGGCTTATATTATTTTAATTAAAAGTCAGAAAAAAATGCTCGTGGAGCATTGTCCACTATTTCGTGGAGCGCAGTGGCATAACCCGATAAATTGCTGCGAGATTCGCAAAATAACTTAAATTTGTGTTATATTATTTACTAGCCGTGCCGCCCGGCGTCGCCCGCTATTATCAAGTTAAAAAGAAGCCTACTCGTATGTGTTAAGCTTTGCACATTCCAAAATTTGATTTCATACAAATCCGTTCAACTGTTTAAGCGTGAAGAGGGACCAAACATACACACAAACTTTCGACTACACAAACTTTTTTAAATAATATTAGTAGGATTATTAATCATTCCATGGTTCTCTGGACGCATATTCACTTACTAAAGGTAAGATATTGAAAAAATTTAAACATTTTCTGTTAGAATAATACCTTTACTTATTTTCTTGAAGGCCCTAAACAAGACGAGGCTCAGGTTGTTTCTTGGAGGCTTAAAACAGTTACAATGACACATATAACCTGTATTTATTTCTCGCGCGATATTTTGTGCAGCTTAGAAATGTACTTATTAGATTGTTTTTAACATCAGCAATATCACTTTATCTGAAGATTCTGAAGTTATGTCTGACCTTGATATTATACAACGATATAATAATACAAAACTAAAAAACACCAAAAATATCTATCCATAAATACCTCCTCCATTATTCCACACTCGTCAACAGGGGCGTGTTCATCCCTCCTTTGTTCCCGCCGCCATAAATTTCCCCCCACAATGTGCCCAACTTTCTCCAAACTCAATGGGCATCTGATAAGAACAGCTACCTGGTATTGTCTGATACCAGGCATCCTGGCACAAGGAGTATTGTCTGATAATTAATTTGTACATTAATGTCTTTAACACCTGGGTCTTAAGCTTTTAACCCTCGATGGTATGTCTTAAATGGCCTTAATGGCCACGCGTGGGAAAGCCTTTGTTTAATTTCTAAAGGTTCCGTTAATTGTTGAAATTAAGGACTTTTGGCTGATTTAATTATGGCTATAAGGCGCTGATTGCCTTATTTCTGGAGCCTTGAGAAATGATCTCTTTCAAGGATTCCTAATTGTAGTTTTAGGTTCAAGAGAGACTCGACTCGGATGGTATTGTTACGCCGTTAGCTGTTGTTTGGGATAAATTAATACATATTGCTATCTACATAAACGCTTTCACACTCACAGCCCCATACTAAGTTCAACGACTTGTGTCGTGGGTGCCGGAAACATTCACATCACACATACAACCAGAACCAGAAACACATTTTTTTCTGAAGAATTGTGTTCCCACCGGGAATTGACCCCCGCTTTGAAGGCGAACGCCCAAATCAGCCAACGGCCAGTTCTTATATCATGAACAGTAAGAATTATTTTTGCCTGATAGTCTGCATCACGCTTGCATCTTTTATAAACATGCACACTGTATAATACCAAAAACGTTGAATTTTGAATTACACCTACCATATCCGGCAAGACAAAGTACCACGAGAAATATACGCTCTAAAGCCGTATACCTGGCTTTAAAACGTATATTTCTCGTGATACCTCGTCTTGCAAAGGTTAGTACAACGGGAAAGTTTTCTACCCATGTAACTTCTGCCTCTGCCGGTCGTACTAGAGGCAAATATTGACCATCCATTGTACTACTCTAACGTAAGATCACTGTGAAGAAAAATGTATTGAAAATAGTAAAACAAATATAATTAGCTATCGAATAAATTAACATTTGAACAGAAAAATTTAGTGTAAAAAAAAACCATCCTGAAGGTTCTTTTTCGTATGTAATAATACTAATTATTACACTGGCCTACTACATGACTCATTTTGGTGCCTAAGATTTTAGACCTGATTTTGGGTATATTTTGTGAGCTGACACGAGAAAACTAGTCACATTTTCCATATCAGCTCTTGTTGATGAGAAAGAAGAAGCTACATATTTAAAAAAAAATATTAATATATTTGGAAATTATACATTAAGAATTTTTTTTTGAGTGATTTTCCACCAAACAAAACAAAAATTTTGTTTTTAGGCCATTGTTATTGATTTTGGATTTTTCCTCTTTGTCGAGTTTATTCGCAATCGGTATTGGTACACTTTGGAAAGTCGGAGACAGGTCAAAAGGTCTCCGCTTAGCGGAGAAAAGACACGCCTGTGTTTTGGACGCATTAAAACGAACTAAGTTGGCATCTCACCAATCGGCCACGGCCAACAAGCTCGAATTACTCGCTCGAAGCTACGAGGAGTACTCGCGTCCATAAAATTTTAACTACACACGGAAATCACCAAAGTCGTCACAACTGAATTCGGAATGCTAGAAGCAATAAATATGATATCCTATTCTCCAACTTCAGAAGATGAAATTCAAACAATACGTCATAAAAATTTAAGCTCGATTGTGCAGTTTTTACGGCTGTGTGTCAGTTATGGAATTTAATGATCGAGTGTTAACTTTGGCAGTGAATATTTGAACAGGCACGTAGAATTACTTCCTAATTCTTATGCCTTCTGGATAAACTTCCTCTCGTTTACTATAGAGTTAGTAGTGTAGTCACAAAAAATATGTTTTTTGAAACCCAGTACATCCAGGCCTATCGTGATTACCATCCTTGACGACATAATCACTTACCATCGATTGAGGTAGTGGTCAAATGCTTACTCACCTATCAGAGGTATAAAAACCTACTATCTACATTATATATAAGAGTTTAACTATCTCTATCTGAAGGAGAAAGAAACCCCATGAGGGTTACTGAAAACCCCATCAAATACATTTGGCATCATTAATGTTTTTAACGTGATAACGTCTTAGAAATTGATGAACACCGGCTGCACGCACGAAAAAGTGTCACGTTCCGTCTGAGCTTGAGCGTGCAAGCGAGAGCGCGGAACAAGCGATAGAGAGGCACGATCGGCCTAAACTTCGATGCTTTCGACGTTATCACGTAAAATTATCGTCCGTAAATCGACTTTACAGACAACCATTTTTTTTTGTAATTGAGAGACAAGACGCAAATCGCTCACCTGTAAGCGTCACGATTGTCTACATTTCAGCCCAGTTTTGAACTTTAATAATTCGACCTCCTGCCCGGCAAAGCACTGCGCTCTTCACCTTGAGTTATTAGATGTTAAATCTTTTTAAGCCCTGTAATATCACTGTAATCGTTGCCTTCCAATCCGGCATTTTGGTAATGTGGTAATGGCTGCAGTGGCCAACGGTGCGGTACTGCCCTAGGCGGAGACTGCAAAGGAGTCATACCATTACAAAATAAATCAACTAATTAATAATTTAACCAGTACCTTAGCACTGCTGAAACAGCAGATATATCCTTAATTAATAGATAAGTGGGTAGTAAATACTACCCACTTTCTTTTGACAAAAACATTTTCACAGTGCGGCTTGGTCTTCCAATTTCGCCATTTTCGAACATGCCAAAGAAACTTGAATATCGTCTATTTATATGCCAGTGTAGGGCGAAAAACAACTAGATCATAAGAGTGTAATGTACCCCATAAATCCTTAACATGCTCGGTGTAACCCGATTGTCTATGAATATATCATGCGCAGTACAAAACATTGCAGTAAGGCTACTCTTATCTTAAACCTATTGAGATTACGTCACAGAATGTTTAGTTGTTTGCCCCGAACAGAGATCTCGCGCCTTCATTTTGCCTAGTAGAGAAAATCTTTTTAGATTAATTGCTTCTTACCTTTTTTCTTAAAAATAATTGTTTTATTTCTGACTTTCTGTATTTGATTTGATATAAGGGATAGTATATGCAAGTCTCAGCGTTATATATGTATCCGTTTTTGAGATAGACCCCGGGACAAAATAGGTCTAAAACCAGTGACTTTGATGTCCTACCAAATTGTTTGTTTGTATGTTTTATACGCTAGATGCCTCTGACAGACGGACGGAAAATGTGCTGAACCACCAAAGTCAAGTTAAAGATCGCGCTTCGCTCTATCAATTATGTATAGATCTTAGAGTCTTCAAGTCTTAAGTGAATAGGTATCTTCTAGGCAAGCGTGTTACATAGGGAGATGGTGGTCAAATGCTCGTTTATCTAGCATAAAAAAAAATTACGAAGGATTGCTTAGATAAAAAAAAAACAAAATGAAAATAAGGCAATCCTCTTACTGGAGTTGGTAATGTTAACAGTTGTTGTACTCCTACATTTTGTATTGCGTCAAGTTAACCCTTGTCCACGTGAGCAGTGATTCTCCGCTCTATTTCGCTGTGTGAGGGTAGAACCAGGTCACAGTGACAAAGTGAACCCAACTCCACATAATACGTAGGAGATATATATGTGGATTTTTACATGAATTTATTACGACAGAGGTCCAGGTTGATGTATTGGTGAAATTTAATTAACCAGTATGTGCCTTGTGTAATCGTAAATTACGATTGTTTTTAAAAAACATTAAGGGATTATTTTACTGTGTCCTGAAGACCTCGCGTATTTTTCGGAATGGCTGAAAAATGGTTTTTTTTTACGTTTTCAACCCTCATATCTCCGCCATTTTGAAAAATTTCCGAAAACTGAATTTACAAAAAAAAATTATATAATTATCGAACCTGCTCATAAAATTTCAAGATAATCGGTTGAGAAATGCGACATGTAGTGGAGAAAAAACGGAAATCCGGACATCCGAAAGCAATCTTGCCCAAGCTGATACGGAGAAGCTTCGCTCGCGTTTCGCGCTCGCTCAGTAAAGTACGCGCTTTCTTTCGCGTTAATTTCATACCAAGGATATCATTATATACACCAAAACAGATAGAAATGCATTATTTCTGTCCGAAAGGTACTAACGACCAATAAATACCAGGAAAGTATAATATTACCCCTAATAACTACGCCATAACTTATTAATAAAGGAAAATTCAAGATGGCCGCCAAAGGGAAACGTATTTATGAGTGCAGTAATTAATGTTATTAAATGTCTGAAGACGAAACGAAAATGCGGTAGCGGATCCCAATAATAGATTTCCCTCCTTCTCGAGGACCTTAATTTTTCCTGTAGCCACAGTTCTGATAAGTTGTGCGCTTAGAATTTTCTAAGCGCTATCGATGATTTAATTTGCTAACCCAGCTCTCAGATGGCTCTCTGCTCTCGACGCAGCGGGTCCTGGGTTCGATTACCGCCATGAGCACAAATTTGCCTCTCAGGGTCATTTGTGCTTCTAGTTCTGATTGTGAGTGTACAAAATGTGACAATACAAGTCTTGTCCAGTTCAATAAAAACTTGGTGTGGGATTATCAGTGTGAATGTGTACAACAAGGTAGTCTATCTTGGTGGACATACTAAACGATTAGCCACTATGGACGTTAATATTAATATGCGAAGGAGTTTACTTTACTGTTTTTTACTTTGCGAGAGACAAGGCAAACGCAGCGTAGGACGTCCAGCGGCAAGATGGGTTGACGATATTGTTAGCATTGCGAGTCGGACCTGGACAAGACTAGCACAGGTCCGAGGCGAAAGAGAATATGAGAGAAGTCTATACCCAGCAGTGGGATCAAAAGGGTCGTGGATTATGATGATGATGAAAGGAATAAAATTTTTAAATGATCTTACTTGTTTACCAATAAATTTAAGTAAGACATTTGTGAATTGGGTGTCTTCTACGTGTAGTCCACCGCATCGTCGTTTTCGAAGCGAGATTGAGGTTATATCCTTGCCTATTCACGTAAATATTTTTACCAATAATGACTTTGATCTTTGGAATGAAAGGTTATAACTTCCATCAATATATTTAAAAGCAGACTGAAATCCCTTCTTATTAGAGCGACTATTTTGTAGCAGAATTTGTGAAACACTAATTTTAAAAATAATGTACTTATATTGTAATAATATACTTTGTACGTTCACGAAAAATTATCGGTTAATAAGCCACTATACCAATAATACACAAAAACACTCGAACAATCACAAGTTTTGTAAATAATCAAAATCGACAACGCCATTTTTTCACCGGCGAAACTCCTAGTAGCATTTCTTTGCTTAACTTAATCACAATAACTCGTGTTTCATTATTCGTTCTCCCACACCACATCTTAATTTCAAACTTCATACTTACCATCAATCTAATAAGGAAAGCACATAAGTTACCGACATGTCACCACAGTCGGCTTCATTGTCCGACCCGAAACTTTACGAAACTCGGGCTCGAAACCTTGGTCAATCCCTATCTCAACCGTCCCTGTCTAACACACTATATTTCATATATACTGTCTTTGTCACTTTGTAATTAATAATGTATGAAAGACGAAGGAGGTAGCATGCATCATTTTGATATATAGTCCTCTTAGCTCGGTACGGTTGCCAAAAAAGTATCAAGAAATGGAATATTATTAATATTTTAAGAAGACATTAATATGGACAAGAGACAAATGTTTTTAGCTACATTTTCGAGTAGCTTTTGTTGGCATTAGCATAAAGAGGGCATTTATATTTTATTTTCCTGGTCTCATGTGGCTTTTTCGTTGTATTAACAAATGAAAACAAAATCACCTAGTGTTATGACTTTACTGTAATATTGCATAATAATATCTAAAATGTATTCAAATTCTTGTTTAAAGCTATGTGTGTAGTAATATTTAAAGAGGCTTGAATTTTCATTAAAATCTATTAGAGCTTTCGTGACCTACTGCATTAAAATTTTATTATTTATAATAGGAATTTATGTGGTCAAACACTAGCCTGTCACAAATAAAAAAAAAAAAAAAAAAAATTTACTTCAATTTTGCAGATCATAAAAGACTGCATAGTCAAAAAGCGTTATCAGCTTTCGGATTCAAGGTTTGGATAAAAACGCTAAGCTCATATTAATTGTGTACCAGCGTTGATCAAAATTAAAGGTAGGCTTGTCATCCTACTAATATTATAAATCCGAAAGTTTGTGTGTAAGTGTGTGTGTAAATGTGTAAGTATGTTTGTTCCCTCTTCACGCTTTAACGGCTGACGGATTTGGATGAAATTTGGAATGTACATAGATTATACCTAGGATTAACACATAGGCTACTTTTTAACTTGATAATAGCGGGCGAAGCCGCGGGGCACGGCTAGTTCTTTATAAATATTTACCACAGTCAATTAAAATTAATTAAGCACTTTTGACGTATTTCAGTTAACTTTCGTACTTACTTATTACATGATTTTTATAGTTAAACCGCGCGTATAAAAACATACCAACATATGACAATGGTGTAAACTTTTTATCATAAAGATATCCAAATTAGATGCAGACACTCTGATCCCATCCATTTATGAACGTATAAATTATTTTATTTTGATCAGTGATACAGATAGTCTTGTAAAACAACTTATAATCATTTGATGAATCTGAAGATAGCTTCTTAAATGTTTTTGATTCGGTGAGATATTTCGTCTGGACGATGATAAGGACATTAAAGCTCCTCATTAAATTTTATGATAGCTTTCTTTAGTGGCCGTTAGCGAGTTAAAAACTGTTTAACATTGTCGTGAAATTAATGGGTTCCGGTTTTAATAAATAAAATCCATAAAACGTGAGATTTTTCTCTGTGTAGCATTTTTTTTACGCATTCACACTCACAGCTCCACACTAAGTTCAAATACTTGTATCGTGGGTGCCGGAAACATTCACATCGCACACACATTACACCCAGAACCAGAAGCACAAATGTCTCTTGGGAAGGAATTTGTGCTCCTGCCGGGAATCAAACCCAAGACCCACGGCGCAGAGGGCGGACACCTGTCCACTGCGCCAACTGTCTTTTTTGTGTGGAAAGTTTGTTGCCATAAAATAATGGAATAGTTTAAGCCAAGACCTGTTTCGTACCAAGAAAGCAAATACTCGTATAACTTATATTAATAAGTTTTGAAAATTATTTTTAATTCAGTGACTTTTCTCTTTCATAAATATTAAAACGTATGTAATCCGATTATATAATGAATCATAAATTATTTTCTCGTTAAGTTTTTGCGCTGACGCTACTTTTGCCAACGTATCTAACTTAGTAAGACTTAACTCTTTATTAAATTACAAGTGAACTTAATATTTTAGTATCTACTTTTACCGAATGAATTATTAATGAAAAAAGTCTTGTGTGCACTATTATTCTATAGAGATAAGATAAGACAAAAACTAATCCGAAAATGTGTTTGAGATTGGTTTTGATAAATTGACTTGAAAAATTTTTTTTTTTAATTCACATTTAGGCCACATTATCGCTTTCCGTCAGGTGAGATAGTAGTAAAATGCTTGCCTATCAAACATTAAAAAAAAATTGTATTAACGGTCCACCATTTACATATAAGTGTGCTGAATCAACCACATGTTGCCCTGTTTAACTTCAGACAATAATACAACGTTTCCCATGTATTGACGAACAACGTTTCCCATGAACTACTCGTTAGTTTGGTTGTATGAACGTTCGCATTCTAAGCAGGGGTAAAGGGTTCGATTCCCGGCGGGAACACAGGTTTTCTCCCCAAGGAAATTTTGTATTTCTGGTTCTGATTGTGATTGTGTGTGATGTGAATGTTTCCGGCACCCACGAAACCAGTCTACGAACTTAGTGTGGGGCTGTGAGTGTAAATGCGTTTATTTATTTATTTTTTATTTATTGACACACAGACGTTCGAAGCTTGTCGCTTTTACATTCATATTTTGAACAGCGAAGGAGTAGAACTAATTTCTGTTCGTGTTGTTCTTCTGGTCAGTACTTATAATTAAGTACTGACCAGAAGAACAGTAATAAGACGTTCTTTAGGCGACTCCGGTTGAGCTAGTACTCAATAATAATCTCGATTATTTCTTTTGTTCCAGGTAATTTATCCAGAAAAGTCCACCCGATGAATGCTGCAGATGAGGCTAAGCCATATACAAGGGTATTGTGTAGAGTCAGTTGTGCGACTTCTACTTATAATGTACGGTAGGTATATAATAGAACTTATATACATACATATCTGAAGGTAATTGCAACTTTGATATATCAGTGGTATAGGTGGCTGCTCTATCGAGCAGGGGCGGTTTCGAATACGGGATTTTGGTGGTAACATCGTGTCTTGATGAAATCAATGGTGGGGCAAAATGTATACTAGATTTTAGTAATCCTTGCGGGCACGCATCGCCGCTTCCTATCAAGTGAGATATTACTGAAATCTAGTGTATCCTTGGAAAGTGTCATTGAAAGTGGCTATTCGTCCCAGGCGAAGTTTTACTGATAAAAAAAACTAAAGGAGCCGCACCCGGTTTGAACGAAGTTCCTTTAACTGCTGTATTAACAACGTTTGAGAGTATAAAAGAAAGATTCTATAAATTTCTACAAAATGCAATACAACAAAAGTATTTTTGAGAGGCTGGGTTCGAACCGACATCTCTTGTCCTATAAGCGGAGCGTTCTGCGACTGGACCAAATTTTCTTATCTTAGTCTCGGAGTGTATTAAGTAGAGCCGTTCATAAAAAAATTAAAAGACTATAATAATATGTAGGCATACGTACCTGTATGCATGCTACGTTCCCAATGTCTAGGTTACATAACGAAGGCAGCGAGCACGAACATGGCAAAAGTGGAAAAAATAACAAACAACAACAAACAAACGCATTCACACTCACAGCCCCACACTAAGTTCAAAGACTTGTATCGTGGGTGCCGGAAACATTCAAATCACACACACGTTGATGATACCGTTTTTTGTTTTTCTTTTTTATGATTGATAGATAAGCATTTGACCACTATCACACCTGATGGTAAGCGACGATGGAGCAAGCTTGCCTTGAAGACTGTCATTCAGCAAAGAAAGACGCGGGAGTTCTACTCCCACGCAGCCTAAAGCTTTTGACAGTCATTACCGAGAGAGTGATAGAGTCAAGGGAGCGTTCCTTTATGTATGCCCAGCTGTGATGATGAAGGCTGACTGTCAGAACTAGCGTGGAATTGTATGATCGCCGCGAGTCCCAGCCTGTCAGTTAAAGGTATGTCCACACCTGCCAAACCACGAAACCAAAATTTACATATTCGTATTCCATCTGTTTCTCATTATTGCCATTATGAATTCCATTGCATGCTAAACTATACTTAGCGGGCCCTTTCGCACGATCTTAGCAGAGATGACCCACTTAAAGTAATCTATGCTCTTACAGACCGTTGGAATTTATACTTTCTCATAATCAATTTAAGGCTTTAATTCGCCCACGTTTAACGATTACCGTAGAGTCGGGATGTAATTTATGAAGACAGTACATAAGATCCGGTGCTTGGAGTTTTCAAAATTTTTTTTGTTACGTCGCCTTTTTGTATGGATTGTAAAGTTGCACGTTCGAAAGATATTTTAAAATGTGAACATTTTATTTTAATTGTATTTTAAAAATGATTAAATACCTTTTACTGTACTTTCTCAGATACATTTTATATTGTACGACAGAAATAGCAGGATGTTGTAACGCTAATGATAAACTAAATTAAGATCCTTTTATACACAGTTATATTAATTAATACAATTAATATTTTTCTATTATATTCTAATTACTGATAGTTTCTATAAGTCTGCTTTTAAAAAACGTCACATCATTAATTATTCTGTGATTGCTAAAAAGTATAAGTGTAGTGTTTTAAAGTCGAGAGTGTATATATTGAGCAGGGAGGGTAATATAATTCTCATGTCAAAATTAGTAATTATTTGAAGTACAAAGTAAAATATTCCACGTCTATCCTTGCTCTCTAATAAAATATATCACACATGATGGTATAGCTTTCTAATACTTTATTTCTACTTCACTCTATTTGCTCCATAAATCTTCAAATTTTCAACATAAATCTGTCCTAAAAGACGAATTGACGATACTGCCATCAATGTGTGCGGCAACTTCATGAAACTTTACGTATGACGTATTAGTATGTAAATGCGGACCTTAGCTACTGTGTCCCTATCCACAGAGTAGGTAAATCTGGAATTAAAATTCGATCGAGCATACTTTATCCCAGTGGGTTACATGAAAATCGTTTTAGCTGTGGACTTTTGCCGTATAGATTAAATTGAGTGGTATTTGTGTCGATTTTAAATTTAATCAGATTATAATGATATAAATATTCGGTGTTGTAATGCATTAAAATGCACTGTGATTAATCGTATTGGTATAATCACTTGTATTATGGGTGATTAAGGACGTGAATTATAACCGCTATATAATTATGCGCGTAGTTTTTTGTGACTGAGGTTATGTCGGTATTTATGATTATTTCGTATATATTTTTTATTATATGTATAAATTAGATTTCTGAGATAGCTCGTGATTTTTATAGATTAAAGTTTGTTTATCTTTAGTACCCTTTATATATTGTTATCTCTTACCCGACTGCGTGACGCAATTATTACCCAATTATATGTATGTATGTTTGTTTAATTTGTGGCGTTTTAGAGACCAAACGCGTGGGTTAATTTTAATGAGTTTTACGTCTATTAAATTATCGTAATTGTGAGTAAAGACATGACAGTTATTAAAAATCAAAATGGGGAAAACCAGACGCCAAATTGAGAAATAAAATAGTCTGTTATTAATATTATTTTTTCTGCGGATGTCGTTTTAATACGGGTTCACTCGTTTACATGACATTCGAAACACAGTTATGTTCTCCTTAACACACTAACACCGTCTCTACCCAAAAGTTACCAAACTTTTCAATTCGAATCGCTCAACCAAGCTCCAAACAAATCTAGGGTCATCAACTAGCATCAAATACCAACTCACGAACAACTCAACGCCTCCGAAACAACATACTGACTCACCAAACTCCAGCTCACAATTTTTGTTACCAACTATGGCAACATCGGCTCCCATCCTTCACTTGAGTGCTGTCGAGAGCGTCTGGCAAGTTGTAAACCTACAAATTATTTTGTTGCCAACCCTACGTTAGCGTGTGGTCAGAGTTACCATGTGTTATACTAAAGTCTTCGTGATAAAATTATGTTATGCGGTGTAGCAGTAAATGAAAACATAGTGAATCATCAAAGAAAGGTACATAGTGATTGATTTAGTGCAATCCGATTTGTGAAGATAGATTCAAGTTTTCTCCCCAAGGAAAATTTGTGTTTCTGGTTCTGGTTATGATTGTGTATGATGTGAATGTTTCCAGCACCCACGACAAAAGCCACGAACTTAGTGGGGCTGTGAGTGTGAAAGCGTTTTAATAGGTATTCCCCAATTACTAAAGTAATAGACCAAAAATCTATAATTTTATTTTTACCGGCACGATTTATCACCTACAGCTCATGTGATAATTCTTTCGAGCAACGGGCGCCCAAGATACAGGCTATGCCTAGTTTGGGGCCCATAGAGAATTAATACTTTTGGTACTATAATAATACTAACAACATGTTTTGTGTCATTTCTATTATTTGTTTTACCTAATATCTGCAATAAAAAATATGATTATGATTATGATTCACATGTTTCGACGTCCTACCACAAGTTTCCGAACGTGTTATAATGTCGAATATTTGTCTTCGAATTCTCGTGGTAACACAGTTTCACCACAACTTTATCTCCCTATTTTAAGGCTGAAGACAGCATGTTGCCCTGTCATGAACACCTGTGCATGCTTTAGTCTTAAATTAGGGGTTTAGGGTCGTAAGCACTTAGTTCTAGACCTCTGAATTAAACTTTAGGATCCACTGTGAAACAAGCATTAGTGTGTGAGTAATTCATTGCATTTTTTACCGACTTCCCAAAAAAGGAGGAGGTACTCAAGTCGACAGTATTTTTTTTTTTGTGTCACCTCATAACTTCTCTCCACGTGAGCCGATTTCAAAAATTTTTTTTTGTTTGAAATGTGTTGCTTTTTAATTGGTCCCATTTAAATTTGATCAAGAACTGATCAGTAGTTCTTGAAATATCGTCAATAATGTCTATTTTGTGACGAATAATGCGTACTTTGACGATGTTCTGGTTTACCCGACTTCATAAGTTACCTCTCAACTTCTTTCGTTGAGAGCCGATTTTGATGATTCTTTTTTTATTTGAAAGATGGTGGATCGAGGTTCCGATGACAAAGCGGTGAAGTCGGTTTTTTTAAGCTTGGCCTGTGATTAATTATATTATATATCATTCTCTATCAAATGTAGATTAACAAACAAAAGAAGATATCATATTGACTTGGCGTTGTTTATGTAATTTAACCCAGACTACAACAGATTTTGTGTACACTCCATCTGCACCTCTTCACATTCGGTTAAAATTTAGAATGTCCGAATAGAAAAAAAATTGTTAACACCCCTCGTATTAAATAAAAAATAAAAAATCTGGAAAGAAAATTGTTGCAAAAACAAAAGCAACAGGTAGCTAGGAAAAAAAAGAACTACAGCTTGGTAATGCTGCAATCATTTTGGAAACTTTGCCGAACATTAAAGATCGTCTAAACCATCTTCAACCTTTATTAAAATTAATAAGGTGGTTTATTTATTTATTTAAGAAACACCAACAGTATACATATTACACATTACAATTAATATAACATTTTATAAGGCTATGACATAATATGTCATAGTATATGTTCTGATACATATATTTTACAGGTGTTCACAACATTCATCGATTTGTAAGTGGTTAGACGGAAAATAAATAAACTAGGTAGGTACAAAAACTTAATAGGGTAGTTGACAAACTTTGAAAATTTTCTGAACCATTTGCTGAAGGCAAGATAATTATTTAAAAAAAAATCCATCGTGGTTTCCGGCACCCACGATACAAATCTTTGAACTTAGTGTGGGGCTGTGTGTGTTTGCATTGTTTGTTTGAATAAAGTGAATTCTTGAATATTTATCAGACTAATTTAACTCTAGCCTTTTATATATATTATAATTTTGTGACTCATATATTCCCGCTCATAAACCTGAGTTGAGTTCAGAGACACTTGTGTTTGCGGTGAGGTCCTGAATCAGAATGTCATTAGCTATTCTACAGAATGACCTTTGGATTAACAAACGCCCCTAGTGCTTGCCCACGGTAAACACTGGAGTGTTTAAACAACGTGTTGCCTGAAAATGCGTTTTAATACGCCTTTTATA